>CM024691.1:18149879-21117379 GCA_014182735.1 Corymbia maculata
TGAATTCCAATTAAGTGAGGTCGTTGTGTCGTGTTAAAAAATCTCAATAATAAAAAATATTGAGCCGCGAGACGTCGGATCAGGTCTTTGATTGTTTTGGTTTTCTATCTTGGGTCGGGGCTAAATTGCCATGCTCATGTCATGTAGAATTAGGTCATCTTCCGTGTGTCATCTAGTCATTGCATGTTTAGGGTCATTTGAATGCGTGACATACTAGGATAGTTGTATTAAATATTTTCTAGCATTAGATTAAGTTAAATAATTAATGTCGCGTGACATATAGTTTGCATATTATGTTGTACATTGCGTGTTATTATAATTAGACATTTTTGCACATCATCGCATGCATTGCACTTATTATTTTAGGCCTCATTAAATAATTTAAAACCTTTAAAAAATTGAATGGTTGCATGTTAATTAGAAATCATATCTAGGATCATTGATGTGATTTTTTTAAAAACTAACATTGCAGATGCTTTCGTTGCTTTGAGGTAAGTACCTTTTCCCGGTGCTTGCAATTTATTTATTACTTTGCTTTATTGAGCGTTAAATTATGATTGCGCACTCGCATGATCACATTGCATGTTAGGGATTAAATTGAAATCAATCCAAACTGCCTATAAATCATTTTTTTTTTCAAATAAAAGAAAAGGTACCGAAAGGGCGTTAGAGAAATCTAACGTAATCAAGTCCCCCAATCCCATAGTCTCTAGTTCGTAGGAGTGAAGTAACTCTCCCGTACTTTACTTGGGTTTCTAATCGACCCACCAAAAATAGATTAGTGGCGACTCCTAAATAAAAATCATTGGCATGTTAAAATACTTAAACCCTAAGTCGCGAATTGGTATGGGCTTGGGAGAGCCCAAACTAAGGAATAATAATCAATTCATCCAAAGTAATAATGAAAAGACAATTGAAAAATAAAATGCAGTAAGATAACCCCCATATGAGTCGGGCTAATGATATGACATGACTTTGTTGTTAAGCTTAAGGACAACAATCCCCATGAACTTTGTTCCAATTGAGTCTAATTTCTTGCTCAAAACATTAATCTCCCGCAACTAAGCTTTAATCGAAGGTGTTCACTAAACCCCTGAATTAAATGTATGCTAACTAAATAAAATTAAGCTTACATCTAGCGTTGATAATAATACAACCTAATCGAAGCCAACTTCTAAATTATTCTCTGGTTTTTAAAATTGTTTCGAAAATTTTACTTATTTATTTTTACAAATTTTAATTCCGAAAAATAGGGATCTGGTTGGGCTTTTTGGCCCAGTTCGAATATGGGCTGCTACGGACTCAGATGGAGCCCCTATCTCAAGCCTATTCGAAACAAAGCCGAATGAAGCCCGATCTAATGAAATCAAATTAAGCCCAACTTCTTCTAAATCAAATCTGGCACAAACAAATCTAGACCAAGCAAGCCCAAATCCTCCTTTAAAGCCGAAGCAAGCCCAGACTCATCAATCAAATAAAACCCAAACCTACTAAACCTATTCAAGCCCAAAATTCACCCAGCTTAACTAAACCTCCCATTTTGCTAGTGTCTCCTGGCTGGTTCACCCACTTCATTGTCATCTTCTTCCAGCTGTCCACCAATAAGTAGAGGTATCAAAATAGGTCAGAAACCCATATCATGACTCACTTTTAATTAAATGGATCAAATATAGGTCAAGTGAAAGTTAAATATGGGTCAAATATGGGTCAAATGAAAATTAAGTATTGGTCAAATATGGGTTGAGTGAGTTCTTAGATAGACCCATCATTTCTCTCTTTTCATCCCCCTCCTCTATGCGTTCTCGATCTCTGTTGCTGATCCCGCCATCACGCCGCCGTCATCGGCTTGAGCTTAACTTGGATCTCGGCAAGTGAGCCGCAACAAAGCTTGGGCTGGCGAGCTTTAAGCTTGTTGGCTAGAACTTGGCCTAGATCTGGGCAGGCGAGTTGCGACAAAACTTGGGCTGGCGAGCCTTAAGCTTGTTGGCCGGAGCTCGGCCTAGATTTGGGCAAACGAGTTGCAAGGTCGCCAGCCTTGGCCGAGCTATAGCTCGCTTGAATCTGGGTAGGCGAGCCCCGAATTTGCTAGCTGCAATAGAGTTCGCGGCTTGCTAGATCTAGGCAAACTCGAGCTTGACCACTGCCAGCGACCTCGGCCGAGCCTTGAGTTCGTTGGCCTTGGTTGAGTTCGGGCTTGCTAGCCTCAACGTTTTGGCCGTCGTCGTTGGGTAGCACCAATAGAGGAAAAGGGGGAAGAAGAAGGAAGAAGAAAGAAAAGAGAAAATAAAGGAAAATAAAAATAAAAATAAAAAGAAAGAAAAATAAAATAATAAAAATAAAAAATTCAATTTTTTTAAATAATTAAAAGATAGATTTTTTTAAAAATTATTTTCAAAAAAATATTTCAATTTAGAGGTATCCACATTTTTCTATTTACTAATTTTTTTATTATTTTTAATTTACTTTATAAATTTGATGTGAAATTTTTATTCAAATAATTTATATGTGAAAAGTTTAAAGTGGACTAAATAAATGGGAGTAGATTTTATTAAATTAAGTTAAATATTAATATGTGTTGATAATATGGGTCGGATATGTATCATCAAATTTACATTACATGAAAATGAGTCAAAACGGGTTAAATAGGCCAATGTGTGAGTCGACCATTTTTTACTCGACCCAAACTCGACCCGACCCACCCATTTGATACCCCTACCAATAAGCGACCCCGACCAAACTCCCTCTCCAGCCATTCAGTACAGTGCTCAAATACGGCAAAATCAAGTCGAAAATAAGTGAAGGAGACTCTCGATTTACAAGGAGTGAACTAACAGATACGTCAAGAAATCAGTATTTTGAACAGAAAACTTCTATAACACTACCAGCTTTGCTTCTCAAACGATCAATAACGTAAGCCAATAGTTACGGATCAGACGTATGCATTTCGTTGAAGAAGTGGTGGGCACAGATTGGGGAAAAGGTCTTTAACAATTTCAAATCCAGATTATGATCTAAGTCCAAGCTAGCCCAAGCCAGAGATTCGTAATCAGTGAATCAGACTCAAACGGATTAAATTTCTATTTCAACACAAGAGTGCAGTCTGGGGTCCCTCTCTCTCTCTCAAAACGGGATGTTTTCAAACATGGATATAACCTTGCTAATGAAGTCAGCCAGAGCAACGGCTTGACGACTAGAAGAGAGAAAGGGGCTTCCGGGAACTTCGCCGACCGAAATCAGGGCTTGTAGCGGAGCTCTAAATGAGGTCTTCGTCCTTCAATTTCCACGGCCATGAAACGGTGCAAGCAGACCTCTCTGCGGCGGCCAAACTGACTGTGACAAGAGATGATACCGCGGCGATGGCGACGATCGGCAACGAAAAGGCACGATGCGGTTTAAGTAGAAACCACCGAAAAAATCGCTCAAAGACGCTCAAAAGTTTCTCAAATCTCTCTCATAAAGGCCCTCTGCTCCGGCTCTTGTATTTGCTTGATCATGGCAGATTTTCTTGGTGACCCAAAACCGCCACCAGGACGCGAAACCCTATTTTCTTTGAGCAGTCCATCTCCCTTGTTCGATCCGTGAATGGGCAAAGCCGACAGAGGGCAAAGGGCAGCGACCAAGCGAGGCGGAAGTAGCGACAGGAAGAGGGGGATGAAGGGGAGAGACTGGGAAAAAGGGTACGTAGTGCCGGAATGCAGTTTCGCGAAGGTTGGTGGCGGGGAATGGGGGAGAAGGTGAACTCCGAGGTTCTTCTCTTCGTGGACCTCGTGAGCATCCGGGAGAGAGACAAAAACCAACCTGAGGCCCTTCTCTTTCTTTTTGTGCTAACCCCTGGGTTCCCTTCCGGACGCGAAGAGAAAAACAAGGAATGACCTTTTCTTTCCGGCCGGGCTTGATCGTTAGCTGATCTGTTCTCTTGAGTAAAGGAGAAGAAAATGGCCTTACGCGTCTCGAGCTTTGAATGGGTGAAACTCTGAAAATTCAGATGGGCCCCTGGGCTTGGTCCGCCGTACTGCTGGCTTCACCTTTTCTTTTTGCTCTTTTTACTATAGATTTATCGACCGAAAAATCTAGGTATCTACAAAAAGTATACCTTTTTCCCACTTGGATGTGGAGGGGAATCTCAAATCACCGGTGGATCGATTTAATCGAATATGTTATAGGGAAAATCTCGATATATAAGATAAGTTCCACATTCCTAAGTTCAACCAATTATCTTTGGTGCATGTTTGTTCATTAATATACAAAATTAGATATTTCGATGAGCCCTAAATTCATTTTTAAATGTGCACGAAAAAGCTTTCTTAATTTATTTTCTCTTCGATTTTATGCCATTCAATGCTTCTTGCAATCAAGGAGCTTGCCTCACCGTCTTCAGTCACCTCATCTTCGATAACTTTCCAATTTTATTAACACTCAACAATACTTGCGAGATTCTCTTTCAATTGCAAGTTTCACCACCAAAAGTTGCCATCACGTATCCAAGCAATTCTAGCACCGAAGTGGAGCATACCTTCATTGAGTAGGCAAAGTTGAGCATTGTGAGGTGATGCAATTTAGTTTGCCGAAATTCAAGTTCGATTTTCACAAAGATAGTATGAGGAAGATGTGTAACTTTTTGATCATGTATTTTTTCAAAGCTTGTTAAGTTTGGTTCAATTTATCCACATCCTTATTTAGAATAAGGTTTGGCCTACCTGGTACTTGGTCATAGACTTTGAAAGAAAGCTACACGTGTTATATGCCGTGTTATATGCAGGGAAAATTTCCCGATAAGTCCTAAATCTATTATACTTTTGTCAATTTAATCCTAACCCTTGTAATTATGCCAATAGAGTCCTAAATTTATTTACATTTTACCAATTGAGTCTATTAATCCAATTTTAGATAGAAATTGCTGACGTGATATCGGCCGTTCTACATGGCATAGCCAATACTGATGTGAATACATTTTTAATAATATTTCACTTTTAAAAAAATTATTATTATTAATTTTCTTTTTCCTTTGTTCCTTCTTTTTCTTTTTTCCAAAACAATTCTGGTGCTCTCGTGCGTACCCTTCCATCTCCTCCAGCATCAGAGTAGCCATCAATGATTGACCATTGCCACAGCGATCATTTCCAATCAATGCGGCGTCGACCGCGGGTGCTAGGGAGGACCCGACGTCGAGGACTGAGGAGAAGAGAGAGAAGCGCTCATGGCTTCCTGCATTTGGAGTTGGAAGGCATAAGTGAGCCTCAAAGTCTTAGGGTCTCGGATGCGACGAGCTCCCAACATTGTTTGGTCAACGGCTTCGAGTTCGTTGACTTCCATTTCTTGAGTCGGCCAAGACTTTCCCTCGTTTTATCGCAAGATAGATTGCAAGAAAGTGAGAAGTAGCAGCAGCAAAAGGGTCGCCCTGGCCTGGGATGAGGGTGAGTGCCGGTGAGGGCTCCCCTCGCTAGATCTCTCGCGGCCACCTTGATCTATGTGATGTTGACCTCGCTGGCGCTCGCCCTCACCCGGGCAAGGCCAGCCGCTTAACCATTGTATTGGCGATATTTGCAGGATTTGCACTCCTATTCGAGGAAATAAGAGATTATAGACAAAGCTATATATTGATAGTTTTTTTACTCAAGGAAAGGAGAGATTATAGGCAAATCTGCATATTGATTTTTGCCCTATTTTTTGGAGTTTCTTGTTTTTCGGGTTTGCTTGTTTCCTTTGTTGTAGCAACCCTTGTATAAATCGCAGAATAATGGCAACTTAACTCTCATGACAAAAAATAAGAGAGTTGAGAGTTTTGTCCGAGGACGTAGGCACATTGCTGAACCTCGTAATCCTTGTGTTCTTTTTTTGTGATTACTTTACTAAAATTCAACATGGTATCAGAGTAGGTTTGATTCCACCTGTGATTTTTTTTGGGTGCTTGTTCCTCTATTTGTTGATGTCATATCCTTGTTATTACTAGCAACACATCATGGAGGAGTCAAAGAAATCAAGAGATGCATCCAACGCAACAAAGGTGCAGGAGACAAACAACCAGCGGTTGACTTCATTGTTGCTAAATGAAAAAAATTACCTTCCTTGGTCACGAGCTGTAACGGTTGCTCTTGGGGGTAGATCAAAGCTTGGTCATATCAACGGGAAGATTAAACCTCCTCCCATGACAGATTCCAAATTTGATGAATGGCAAGCGAATGACCACAATGTGATGTCTTGGATATTCAATTCCATGGAACCGGAGATCTACGAGATATTTGCATATTCAGAGTCGGCCAAGGCATTGTGGGATTCGATATATGAGATGTATGGTCACGCCAGAAATGCATCTCGGATCTTTGAGTTGCAGCAAGGACTTGCTCGTTCTAAGCAAGGTGCAACACAATCTTTCACTGCACACCTAGGAAAAATGAAGAAGCAATGGGATGAGCTTCGTCGATAGACCTTCAACCCAAAATGTGATGGATTATGTCAATCGAGAAGAGCAAGATAAAATCTTTCAGCTATTAGCAAGCATCAGGCCTGAATTTGAGGACACTAAACGTCAAATTCTTATGAGTCCTCAACTACCTACTTTCAATGAAGTATGTGCCATTATCCAAAGTGAGGAAACAAGGAGACGTGTCATGCCTTCAGCTCCAATTGCATCAGAAGAGCTTGGTGAACAATTGGCCCACAATGCTATCAACACGAAACAAGGAGACCCTACTGCTCGATTTGCCAAAGGAAAATTTAAAAAACCAGCACGGTTTCATTGTGACCATTGCAAGCGCGATGGCCATTCTAAAGAGAGGTGTTGGGTCCTTCATCCGCATTTGCGTCTTTCTAAAGACAAGGGTTCAGAAGCTAAGGTGGCAGTCCAAGACAATCCAAATGATTTTCAATCCAAATTGGAGGCTTTGTCTCAACAAGTTCGGCAATTACTTCAGATACATGGCAATGGAACGAATGCTTCTAGCACTGAAACTGGAAATTTGGCTATGACATCTGGTAATGTTCATGCTTATTCAGTTTTATCCAAAACTCAATTTATTGTTGACTCTAGGGCTACAGATCACATGTGTAGTTCTCCAAATTTGCTATCCAATATTACATCAGGCATGTCATATCCACCTATTACTATTGCTAATGGTGGGCAGGTTCCAACTAAGGGTGTCGGACAAATTAAATTTTTCTCAAATAATTCTGAAGCATTATTGGTACCCGAATTATCCTCAAATTTAATGTCAGTTAGCAAATATACTAATTAGTGGGATTGCAATGTTATTTTTACTCCTCAAAAGGTCTTTTTTCAAGATCGAACCACCAAGAGGATGATTGGTGAAGGGCAGTTGTAGAATGGGCTGTATACAGTAGACCTCAAGAATGAAGCATTGACGGGGCAAAGGAAGACTGGTGACAGCTCTCGGTTGTGGCATTGGCGTTTGGGTCATCCCTCTAATAGGGTGTTACATGCCCTTGATATGACTTTAAGTTATGATTCCAATTGTTGTGATCCTTGTCATTATGCTAAATAGCATAGGTTACCGTTTCCACATAGCACTCATAAATCCGAACATTTTTTTTTGATTTAGTTCACTCAAATGTTTGGGGGCTTCTCCTATTGACTCTAAGGAGGGGTTCAAGTATTTTGTTACATTTATTGATGATAAACCCCGAGCTACATGGCTTTATTTGCTTAAATCCAAAAGTGAAGTTGTGACTGTGTTTCAAGATTTTTGTAGTATGGTGAAAAATCAATTTAACACTACAATGAAGATTCTTCGTACAGACAATGGAATTGAATATACTAATCGGGCTTTTCAAATGTTGTTGCATGGCCTAGGAATCATTCATTAGACCTCCTGCGTGGGAACTTCACAGTAGAATGGAGTTGTAGAAAGAAAAAAGCAGGCATCTACTTGAGGTTACCCGAGCATTGTTATTCTTAGGAAATTTACCCAAAACATATTGAGCAGATGTAGTACTTACTAGTTGCTACTTAATCAACCGTTTGCCTAGTAAGGTGTTGGGGTATAAAGTTCCAATTGAAAGTCTGTATGGCCAAAAATTTGGTATCTCTCACTTAAGAATTTTCGAATGTGTGTGTTATGTGCATTCTCAATTTGGTGATAAGTTGGATCCACGGGCTTGAAAGTGTGTGTTTGTGGGATACTCAAATGTCAAGAAAGGATACAAATGCTATGAACCAAGTACTAGACGTGTGTATATTTCTCGTGATGTTGTCTTTGATGAGACTCACATGTTTTTTGCCAGGAATCAAATTCAGGGGGAGCAATGTGATTGTTCTGAATTTTTGCTTCCTATCTTACCTATCGGAAATTCAATGTTGGATCAAGAGGAAATTCCAACAACGGCTGCTCAAGGGTATCATCCTATGAATATAGAAAATGGCAACATGGAAAATGTCAATACTACCCCCAATGTCGTTGCCATTCCAGAGACTACAACATATACGACTGATTTGGAAGTTGGGATTGAAAATGCAGCAGAGGTGGCTCCAACAGACACAACATCTATTACCTCAACCCCAATCCGAAGATCATCACGCATTCCAAAGCCCTCAACGCGACTCCGTGATTTTTCAACATATCATACTTGCTCAAAGCATCCCATTCAGGATTTTATTGGGTATGATAGAATTTCCCATAATTATTTAAGTTTCTTATCTGCTATCGAAAATCAACAGGAACCCAAGTCCTTCTTGGAAGCATGTAGAAGCAGTGTGTGGGTGAATGCCATGAAAAATGAGCTTCAAGCATTGGACTGTAACCATACCTGGGAACTTGTTAAATTGCCAAATGGGAAGAAAACAGTTGGATGCCGGTGGATCTACAAGATCAAACACAATAGTGACGGTTCGATTGAGAGGTACAAAGCTCGGCTTGTCGCAAAAGGATATGCGCAAACCTATGGGATAGACTACAAGGAAACATTTGCTCCTGTAGTGAAAATGAACACTGTTCGTGTCCTTTTATCTGTAGCAGTTAACTGTAGCTAGCCGTTGTTTCATATGGATGTGAAGAATGCCTTCCTTTAAGGAGACTTGGAGGAAGAAGTCTATATGGATCTCCCTCCAGGACATCCCTTAGAGAATGATGAGGGAATGGCTTGCAAATTGAAGAAGGCAATATATGGTCTTAAACAGTCACCTAGAGCATGGTATGGAAAATTGAGTTCTGCACTCCTTAGGTTTGGTTTCAAAAGAAGCATGGCTGATTCTTCGATGTTTACTAAAACAATTGGTGAAGGTACTGTTGTAATTCTCATTTTATGTTGATGATCTTATTATTACTGGCAGTAACTTAACATGTATTGCAAAACTTAAGCATTTGTTGAGCAAGGAGTTTGACATTAAAGATCTTGGGAAATTGAGGTACTTTTTGGGTATAGAGGTAGCAAGTTCTAACAAAGGTCTGTTCTTGACTCAAAGGAAATATGTCCTAGATCTACTAAAGGAGACTGGTAAGTTAGGTGTGAAACCTGCTAGCACTCCTATGGATTACAACAGTAAGATTGTGTCTAACAAAACACCATTAAAGGATATTTGGCAATTTCAGCGTTTGGTAGGAAAATTGATTTACTTAACCATTACTAGACCTGACATTGCTTATTCTGTCAGCTATGTGAGCCAATTTATGCATAAACCTACACAAGGGCATATGGAGTTGCTAAACCAGCTCCTTCGATATCTAAAAGCTTCACCAGGAAGAGGAATATTGATGAAGAATAATGGTAATACAGAGATTGTGGGGTTTACTGATGCTGATTGGGCCGGGAACCCCATGGATAGAAAATCCACCACAGGTTTTTGCACCTTTGTTGGTGGAAATATTATTACTTGGAAGAGTAAGAAACAAACAGTTGTGGCTAGATCTAGCGCAGAAGCTGAGTACCGAGCCATGGCTGCTGCCACTAGTGAGATCGTATGGCTTCATCTATTACTTCAAGAATTGGGCTGTGATGCCATGTCTAAACCTACGAAGCTATTTTGTGATAATCAAAGGCAACACACATTGCTTCAAATCCAGTATTTCATGAGAGGACCAAACACATAGAGATCGATTGTCACTTTGTAAGGGAAAAGGTTCAAGACAAGACGATAGAGACACCATATATTCGTAGTAAGGATCAACTTGCGATGTCTTCACCAAAGCTTTATCCAAGGGAGTATTTCAGGATATGGTGAACAAGTTGACCTCTAACGATGTCTTCGCTCCAACTTGAGGGGGAGTATTGGTGATATTTGCAGGATTTGCACTCCTATTCGAGGAAATAAGAGATTATAGACAAATCTATATATTGATAGTTTTTTTACTCAAGGAAAGGAGAGATTATAGGCAAATCTGCATATTGATTTTTGCCCTATTTTTTGGAGTTTCTTGTTTTTCGGGTTTGCTTGTTTCCTTTGTTGTAACAACCCTTGTATAAATCGCAGAATAATGGCAACTTAACTCTCATGACAAAAAATAAGAGAGTTGAGAGTTTTGTTCGAGGACGTAGGCACATTGCTGAACCTCGTAATCCTTGTGTTCTTTTTTTGTGATTACTTTACTAAAATTCAACACATTGCCTATAGAAGGTAGCCAACCATCGACAAAAGGAATAAGAAACGAAAAAATGAAAAGGAAAAGAAAAAGTATTAAAGAATATGTAAAAATACTAAAATATTATTAAAAATTATTATCTATGTTGACCTAATTATGTCACGTAAGACGGCTAATATGTAGCAACTAAAATTGATCAAATGAACTCAATTGGCAAAATATATAAAGTTTTTAAGACTTAGTTGGCAATATTAAAAGATTTATGATTAAATTTATAAAAAGTGTAACATATTTAGGATTTTTTTAACAATTTTGTCATTATATTAAAGATAAATGCTCCAACTTAAAGGGAGTGTTGAAGTATATTTAATGATATTAGAAAAATTCCCTATAAAAACTATAATTTTCTAGTATTACTATTTTTTTATTAGATTATTTCCTTTTCTATTCATATTGTTCAGATATATACATCCTTGATTCTAATACATTAATAAGTCAACTTAATTGAGTAAATATATCATCTTAATTAATTCTCTCTCCCTTTTTCTTGAATATCCTCGAATTTACATTGTCCTAATGGCTGGTGCTTGATAACTATCTCTTCATTAGTTGTTGATGGTTGTTAGCGTTAAAAATGATCCATCTCCAAGCTCTCTAGAATAGTCTATGAAACACTCTCTCTAGAAGTGGCAGGTGATACTGTGGCAGAAAAACACTTGGGAAGTAGTTGAAGTCTGTAATAAAAGAAGAGCCCGCGCTGAAGCTCTTGGAGAAGAGTTTCTTGTACCGTGTCGGTCATTGGAAGACCGTAAATAGGATAGCCATCTACATCGAAGAGAAAAGCGGGAAACCAAGAAAGAAGCATCATCCCTCGTATATAAAGCCTTTGTAACGCCCACTGACCTTATGTTTTCTCACCCTTTTCATTCTGTATCAAACAAACAGATATGGATGATCTTCCGGCTGCTTTCAGCATGCTCATTTCCCTCTATAAATGTACTGAATGATGGAAATTTGGCTGCTATTTTCATTATCAAATGATGTTTATCTTGTTTCAGTCTTTTTCATGTTTGTCCATTGCGACATTTTCTTCTTGATTAAATTCGTTAAGGAGTTGCAGCAAATTTAAGTGAAAAACAAATGCCTTCAAAATCATATCTATTCCCCTTGGGCTTCAAAGTCACTGTTGTGAATTTCCATTGTAAAATCCTATTTCAAAATAAATTGATAGCGAACTGCTAATTATGTATGGAGAAAAGCCCTCAAATTTGGAGAAAACCATAGTTCTCCAACCTTACTCAACAAAACTCATTTTTTCTATCTTTTTTTTTTTGGTCGGGTCATTTTTTCTATCTGAACTGCTAATAAATTACAATGTAAAAGATGAGGTTATTTTCTTCGTTGAGACTACATTTATTTCGCAGTTTTTCTTATTGTCTTTAGTTCAGGTTTGGAAAATAAGTAGTCAAAAAAATAATTTCTGATAAAAATAAAAATAAAAATGGGGAGAAGGGATATCATTTTCCGCATCCTTTTCGTCTCCTCCTCAGCTGCTCCTTTTCCCCACTCTTTCTGCCGCACCAGCCTCTCCATCGACTCAACCCATTCCCTCCATGGATGCCCACGCTCTCTCGTACTCTCATCCTTACCATCACGGATGCCCATGCTCCGCAACACGGGGGCCTTCTTCGCATCGTGCCAGGCGTGTATACGCTGGAGAATCTCGTCCTTTTGAGACCGCTCGTGCTCCATCTCGATCGCGTCGATCTGGTCAAAGACGAAGCTGACGCGAGGCAAGAGCTTGGAAAGCTTCGGCGGTGGCGCCGGCGAATGAGGCGAGGGAGAGGCGGAGGAGCAGCTTCTACCGGCGAAGGGGGAGTAAGGTTTAGGGGTTCGGGAAGAAGGGGAGAGGCGCTTGAGGATGAGGAGAGAGAGTTAGCTCCATTTCCAAAATCATCGGAAACCGCCAACACAGGACACCATCTTCTCCAAATTTTCGAAATGGGGAAGAAGATAGCCGAGGCAAAGCAGATTTCGATAACAAAATACGTTGATCAACACCGTAAAAAAGGAGATGAGATTAGCCCAAAATCGTTTGCCTCTTTCGCTTCGAGATGGGTGAGGATCATGGTCTCCTAACTTGAATGAGTAACCTTGAAGAGTGGGAACGAAGTGGAATCAGAGAGAGACGGGGGAGCTGAAAGACGTCCAGATTCGGGGAGAAGAGGTTCGGAATGCAGAGAAATCGACAGAGAGAAGAGGAAGTGAAGTGCAAGGCATGTGAGCGAGCTCGATTTGTGCATCCATAGTGGATTATCAACTTTGCGAATCGGCTACAGGCGAAGGTAGGAGGAGTTTTTGTAAAAGTTTCTTTTACCGATGAATCGATGAATCGATCTAATTTTATTAAATTCACTTGTAATATAGCCAAAAAAAGAGTCACATATTTAACTTTGAACACCATGTATTATTCATTCAGCGGTGATTTTTAAAGCAAAATCATACCTAACTTTACAAGATTGTTAATTTGAATAACCTTTAATGATTTTCTCTATAAAAGCCCTACAATGTTACCAGGACCCTGATAATGTTCCCCTCTCTGGCTTGATAGACTTGGGCTCAGATGGAGGGAGGTACAGTCATGGAGTCCGACACTCGACCTCAATGGACTTAGGCCCAAGCCCAGCCTCAATGGACCTGAGCCCAAGCCCAGCCTATAGACTCAATTCACAGAGACCACACTCGAGATCTCAGTGCCCATGCTTGGTTTTCTAGCTATCCATACCCAAGTCACTAGCTTTGAATAGTGCATGTCTATTTAGGAAAAGAATTATTTTCCTTTCCAAATGACAGAAATTTTTTTTTTTTATTCATTTTCACGTTTTAGTCAAGTACCAATAAATATGATTATTTTCTTGAGAAATAACATCTAATAAAAGTTATACAAAAATATTATATTTTTCACAAAATAAACGGATCATAAATATTCAACGATGGTGAGTGCCCTCCTAGAGTGGCAATAGCTCAATATCAAGCTTCCTATTATCTTCCGTCTTTCCATCCCCCAACCTAGTCCCTTCCCTCTTCCCCAGGCCTTAAAAAAGAGTTGAAAGAACGAAGACCACAATCTCAAGATATTTTACCTTAAAAGGCCTTCAGGATCAAAGGGGCTTTGGCACCATGATGGAGCTTTCCCAGGAGACGGACCAGAATCTGGAGAATCAGTACTTTATTGCTGAGAAAGAGACTGAATTAGCATAACAGGAGTACACATACTTGACGAGGGAAAACCATAGACATAGAAGACAGATAAAATGAAGAGACCTTTGTCCGTGCCGTATAAATGTCAAATTCCCAACACTTCCCAATCAATCATTGCGGCGGCATCGAAAGTTGGTACTGTATTATTCTCGCACTCGGAGTTTCACCTAGTTAATCACAAAGCATATCAGAGTGATCAATCCGGGAAAAGATTGAGCAACGAATCGAAAAGTTCCCAAAAATTCTTCCTTGCCAAAGCGAGGGGAATTCATTTGGAGACCAATACTCCCGTTAGGTAGGGGTATCAAAAAAATCCATCCAAACACATTAAAGACTTCAACCCAAACACACCCATCCAAGTTATCTTCTCTACAACTCTTTTTATTCACAACTCATCCAGTACGTCTCATTTAAGGATTTCAGCCTCAAAACTGCAGTTGTAAGGTGAGGACAACCCCGGAGGTTATCAAGCAGATCAGCGGGCTTCTCCCAAGTGATGTGGGACTCCCTTCCGCAGGGGCTTAACATACACCCGGATCCACCTTAACCTGGCTCTGATACCAACTAAGGATCTCAGCCTCAAAACTGCAGTTGTGAGGTGAGGGCAACCTCGAAGTTATCAAGCAGGTCAGTGGGCTTCTCCCAAGTGATGTGGGACTCCCTTCCGTAGGGGCTTAACATAGTCATCGCCCCTCAGGTCGGCCCCCATCAATCTCTCTCTCTCTCCCCATCTTCCATATGATTTGCTTCTTTTTCGCAACCGACGTAGAACTTTAGAGGAGAGAGTATTATCTGTCTACAGAAATATTCACGGATGAGTTGGACGAGACCTTGCGGCGTCACGTAAAAGCATTTCGAATTCCCTTTGTCATATTTATTAAAAAATTATCTATCTGCGGAAATGTTCATGGACGGGTAGGACGAGGCATCGCAACGTCACGTAAGAATATTTTGAATTCCCTTTGTCATAATTTTTTATTAAAAAATTATCTGTCTACATAAATGTTCACGGACGGGTTGAACGGGGCCTCGTAACGTCACGTAAGAACATTTCTTATAATTTTTTAATAAAAAATTATTTTTCTGCGGAGATGTTCATAGACGGGTTAGACGAGGCATCGCGACATCACGGTTCACGGACGAGTTGGACGAGTCTCACGGCGTCACAAAAAGCATTTCGAATTCCCTTTATAATACTTTTTATTAAAAATTGTAATATTTTTTAATAAAAACCTGAAACCCGTCTCGAACCGACCCAAGCCGACCCATTTTTTTGCTTAATGTTTTATGCATTTTCGGGTCGGGTAATATCAAGACCCGACCCGACCCGACCCGACCCGACCCGTTGACACCCCTACCGTCGTGCACGTATCAACCATATATAGTGAAATATATACAGTGGTAACCACCAGTACCACAGCCTTGGAAGAAGACGTGGACAAGGCATCGGCTAAGTTAACAAGCTACAAGTTTACTGCGGCATGAGTGGATACAATCACCACAAGTGCAGTCCACTAATGGGAAAGACTTATTTAAACGATGACTGGACTGTTACTGGGTAAAGGGTATCCATTATTCTAGAAAAAAATGAGGTCCTTCTTTTAGAGAATATGTTGGGTTTCGTTCGGTGCAAAATTGAGATATATATTCAATAATTGCAATGAACTACAACTCAAGAGACAAGGTTAGTTACTTCAATAAATATTTAGGAATTAGGAGCGTCCTTCCAAAGTAGCAATAGCTTGATATTAGGCTTCCTATAATTTTCCAGTTCCGATTAAGCGCTACCTTTAGAATAATCATCAATTTTGCAGCATCGTTGGACAAATAATAATTCTAATTTTTCGATGTTGAAGAAGGGTAATGGAAGGAGAAAGCAAACATACAATGTGATCCTCGGGCCACCTCCAGTAGAAGCCTTGGAGAAAAGTGAGCAAGACATTTGTAGCGGCAAGGAGATAAATAGTTAACGCGTTCTTCCCTATCCACTCAACAGCCAAGCATGATTATAAGTCACTAGAGATCTTCAATGAGCATAGTGAGTCAATTATAATGAGATTCACATCAATCTGAGACAGGCATTGAGAGCTAACATATTTTCAAAGAACTTTAACTTGATTGAGGACAAAAGAATCTAAAGTGAATATAAGGCTATGTATTGCATATGAACTTAAGTGTAATCACAGCGTTGCCTAATACTGTTGTCTATTATCTCAGTTGAAAGCTAATAATCTTCAATTGTACTCACGTATCGCCAGTAAGGACATCACGTTCTCAAGAATGGGAAATATCTGTCACTACAGCGCGTACTCGTCCACTTTTTTTGTTTGTTTGTTGATAAAGTAAGTATTTATAAAATGCCAACCAAGCAAGCTATACAAGAGATGGATACTAGGCACCATCTTGCACTCAATAGACTAGGCACTTGAGTGGAAGGGGGCCAAGTATGCAACAAGGGGGACTAGGTACACGTTACAACAAAAGGACCCCGGTTGGGCTTAAGGTTACAACACAAAACAGAACCAGCTAGATGCAACAAGTAGCAGCCTTCAGACTCGGCCCGGGGGCCTCCAATTCCCTCACAAAAATAGAGGGGTCAATACCCCAAGCACCATTGGAGTTTTTTGTTCCTCGGGTTGTCATCAACATGTATGAAAGTGGACGCTTTGTCCTTGACGGCTCTAATGAGGTGTTGCTTAATTGAGGGAATGGAAAGTGGTTGGCCACAAAACACCATATTGTTTCTAGTCTTCCAGATTAAGTGGCATAGTGTTCCAAATGAAAAACGAATTGTCTCCTTATAAAAACCAATATCTGAGTAGAGATCTGAGGCTCGTCTATGGTTGTCAAGCCACGTGGAGTTGACCTAGACAAGATTACATCTAGCTGCCCAAAAGCCTGCTATAACACTCGGAGACATGACATCCAAAAATAAGTGGTCAGTGGAATCTGGTATGGCATTACAAATACACATACCACCACCGGGATACGACCATACGGTAATAGGACAGATTGGGTGGGGAGCCGATTTCTCATAATCAACCATATATGGAATTGGTGCCTTGGTGCAAAGGACCCATTCCAGACAAATGAGGATCACAACACTGCAGGGGCTTTTCGCCGAAGTGCTTCCCATGTCGAGGCTACAGGAAAGGTACCTGAGGGATGCCATTCCAATGTAAAGCTGTCTTGGAATTGGTGCCTCCGTAGGGAACTCGTCCACTTTTTGTCAGCATTAAAGATAAGAAACAATAAAACACATGACAAACAAAGGTTCCATTCATTCAAAGAGCATGAAGAATATCATTCGCACTACTAATAATCACAAGAAAAAAGAGATAGGAGTGAAGATATCAAAACATAGATCCCTAAAATCTATGAGAACACTTCTTCCGAGGGAGTGGATTTGGCTGTTGCAGAGGACTTAGGAAACGATCGTATAGGATTGTAGCATTGAAGGAATATGATAGCTTACTCCCAAAAGACGAGGTATCTCTAATGGAATTGACACTGTTCTTTAGTTCTTGAATCTCCTCGTATAGCAAGGCATAATCAGGTTCATCCTTCTACTATTTCTGAGGTGCAAGCTCATCCTGAGGTTTTCACCTTTTGGGATGCGGCGAGCAGTTGATGGCCGTGGTAGTACCGCTGGTGCTTTCTCTTTGCGTTGCATGCCTTCTCAACTCCTTTTGTTAGTCCTTTCTTCAAGACTTCCCTTGCAGCCTCGTCGTCTCGTTGTCCAATTCGGACGATTTCATCAATGTTACCCATCCATTGGGTGTCATTCGCAGCATCATTTTCTTGAGGGTCCCTTACCAATCTCGAGGTTGATTATTTTCTGGCCTTGAGATCTTCAGTAATGCCGATACCTTTTGTGCACAAGATGAGAGTAATAAGGGGCTCCGTAGGGTAGTTTTCCTGTCTTCTTCTTGACGGTTCGGTACATGTGAAGGATTATCGATGAGACAGAGAGAAACTTACGCCATTTATGATGGCCCAAAGCAATCTTACCTCATATGACTCCAAATCATTTATTTTTGCTACAATAGCTGATCTTGAAGGGCCAAAATCCGCAACCACCTCCATAGCACAACTTATACGTATACCTTTAAGAGAGTGATGTCTCTTTTCTTTTTATTTACACGTTGGTGTTTCTTGTTCATAATTATTAAGAGGCACACTTGATGCCCATTATATTGTGAGTTTTGATCCTTTTTAAAAGTATGTGAGAACGAATATCATATTAAGATACAAGTCGAGAGTTGAAGCTTTTCCTGTTCTGAAAAGTTGCCACATAATTCAGTTTCCGAAAATTACATTATGCCACTCAGGGCTTTTTGAAAGGCAATTTTCCCCCACGACATTTTAATTTTCACAATATCAATTTAGGCAATCTGATAATTACTATAATGTAGGGGTACAATGGTGATAACTAGTTGTTGCCACTGTCACCATAGAATATTGTTGCTATCTGCGTGATCTCAACCAATTTAAATCTAACGTTTGCCTTAGATCAACTTAGGTGAGCTTCTCTATTCTAGGTCGTGCCACTCAAGAAAGAGGGGATCCACCCACCATTGTTTGAGACAGGCAAGCAACTATGGCCACTAAAATTAGTGCCACTAGCATGACCTCGACCAATCTTAAATCTGACTCAACTTAGGTGAATTTCTCTTTTATGGATCATGCCCCCAGAGAAAAGGGTGATCCACCATTGTTTGAGACGAGATGTGATCTCTCTCTCTCTCTCTCTCTAGTGCCACTAGTATGACCTCGACCAATCTCAAATCCGACTCAACTTAGGTGAGTTTCTCTTTTATGGTCATGCCCCCAGAGAAATGGGTAATCCACTATTGTTTGAGACAAGATGTGATCTCTCTCTCTCTCTCTCTCTCTCTCTCTCTCTCTCTCTCTCTCTCTCTCTCTCTCTCTCTCTCTCTCTAGTGCCACCAGCATGAGCTCAACCAATCTTAAATATGTCCTCGACTTAGGTGAGTTTCTATTTTCTGGGTCATGCCAATAGAAAAATGGGTGATCCACCATTGTTCGAGACGATCTCTCTCTCTTTGAGAGTAATTTTAACACCTTTACGGTGTCAAATAGATATTTTGATATTAAATTTGCATGAACAAGTATATTTCAATGAAAAGGTTTCTTTTTAAGCTTATCAATTTCTGCTAACTGACAGACTTGATCTTTCTCATCAAGCATATTAGAGGAGTTGACTGCAATGAAAAGTTTGAAAAGCGGAAAAAAAAATATTAGTAAAAGACTTAAGATGCCTTAACCTAACGTGGTTTTAGAAAGAAGTGGGGGTTGAGTTTGGTAAAGCCCTCTAACACTGTTTTTAGTATTGCCTAGGATAAAAAAGAAGAAGGGAACGGTATGAAAATGGACCATCTGAGGGGCCCAAAAGTTTTTGGAAGGTTTGACTTGTACCTCTAGTGGAGTGACCCAATTCAGTTTCAGGTTCAATAAAGCTGGCTTGGGTTATGAAGGTAATCAAGAGGTTGGTTTGGACAAGTTTGCCCAGCTCTTTAAAAATGACATGAATCCTCTATACTCCCCTCAATGTCATACATAAATTTCAAGGGTTGATGTACACAGATTAGTTTATAGTGACAGTTGAGATTTGTTGAGAAGTCAAGAGAAACATCATAAGAATAAAAGATTTTTGCCTCTTTCGAAATCCTTGGTATTGAAGGGTCTAGAAACTTGTGGACATGCCTTGCTCCGATGAGAATTTTTTGTTTGAACTTAGATCCAAAAGCAAAGGTAGTGAATAGCCTTAATCAAAGAGACTGAGGCACTTTCTCATTGAGCAAGATAGGAATGTCCTACTGTTGGTTTACTTGGGATTAAAATTGATACTTTATGATATACATATACATATACATATACATATACATATAAGCTATAAGTGCTTATGGGATTAGTCACTTTTTACGCAAAGTAAGTCTTTCTCTATTGGAGCTCATAAACCGTTATAATGGATCCAAATTCTTCTCGATTTGGAGCCGTTATGCTTTTGTGATTTGAAACCAAAATATAATAATAATAATAATAATAATAATAATAATAATAATAATAATAATAATAATAATAATAATAATAATAATAATAATAATAATAATAATAATAATAATAATAATAATAATAATAATAATAATAATAATAATAATAATAATAATAAAGTCCACACTACGTATTAGTTTAACGTAGAAACTTCACTTTCTCGATATAGTTTTTACTTTGATTTGAGTTCTAATATATCTTTTACTTGAATTAATTTTTCTCCATGGGAAAGAAGCAACAATTTATGAATTTCACACAAAATGTCTTGCGTGCCATTTCAAGTTAATTTAAGTCTTTCTCTATTGGAGCTCATAAACTGTTATAATGGATCCAAATTCTTCTCGATTTGGAGCCGTTATGCTTTTGTGATTTGAAACCAAAATATAATAATAATAATAATAATAATAATAATAATAATAATAATAATAATAATAATAATAATAATAATAATAATAATAATAATAATAATAATAATAATAATAATAATAATAATAATAATAATAATAATAATAATAATAATAATAATAATAATAATAATAATAATAATAATAATAATAATAATAATAATAATAATAATAATAATAATAATAATAATAATAATAATAATAATAATAATAATAATAAAGTCCACACTACGTATTAGTTTAACGTAGAAACTTCACTTTCTCGATATAGTTTTTACTTTGATTTGAGTTCTAATATATCTTTTACTTGAATTAATTTTTCTCCATGGGAAAGAAGCAACAATTTATGAATTTCACACAAAATGTCTTGCGTGCCATTTCAAGTTAATTTATCATGAAAAGTGTCATATTAAAAATGGAAAGTCCATACCTAAATTGACATTACATATAATAAATTGGAAGATGCTAGCATAACATAATAGTTACCTAAAGAGGGATAATTGGATGACAGTTTTTAATCTATTGTGAGAATAACAATTTATTTTAGATAACAAAAAATTATAAATAATTGTGGGATCCGCTCGTTCAAGAATTTGAGACTCACAATAAGGTATTATTTTCATAATAGCCCAAAGGCTGTTATTATAATAAAGACCTTACCTAAACCATCTAACTGTGGTTTTGGGACCAAGAGATGGGCAACCGGAATCACCTCCTCCCACTTTTCCAATTTCTAACTATTTGTCAAACCCAAAGAAGAGAATATCTTCTGGTCATTTCATCTCTATTACGTCATTAATCTCTCCTCATCCACCTCCCAAACATGCCACGTCAAAGAATTCTCTCCTAATTACCGATGATTTATCGGAAAAATTGATAATATGTTTCTTCTTGTGATTATTTATTTTTTCGCAAATTTAAATTTGTCAGTGATGTTCTAAGTAATAATCATTTTTGAATATAATTGTTTTTAATGGCATTAACAATTTCTTTTGAGATAGTGACAAAATTATTTTTACTTTTTGGTTATCTATGTTATGGTTCAATTTGCTATACGATTATTCACCGTGACTGTGAGGTTCCCATTTTTCTAATAAATTCACGCAAGCCTTAATTTTAAGGTAGACATTCGTGAGATACATGGAATTCACGTGGATTGCATGCCATGCACATCGATTCGCAGGGCTTTCATGAGACACGCTAAAAGCACATTCCCTCTTTACCTCGCACAACACAAAGCGAGATCCACGTAATCAAGTTTTGTCCCGGAATACCTCTTCAACTTGAAGCATGGAATTAAATAAGGAAAATTAGCGTCTTAACTAATCCGTTAGATTATTTTTAAATTGAACTCTACTTCTTTTTTATTTTACGAAATTTGACTATGAAAAAAAAAATGTTTTCAATTCTCAAAATTAAGGTAAAAATTTCGTACAAACACATATATGCCATTATTTGCATGATTTAAATAATTTTAGATATCCCATGTGAAACGCATCTCAACCAGTCTTATGTCTGTTCTTTGAAGTTTTAAATCTTTTATTTGCGATATATCCTAAATGCTCCACTCGTAGTGCATTATTCTTGAAATTTTGCATCTTCATTTAAAAAGATCAATTAACAAAAAACATTTTTTAGGATGGATATAGATCGATACTCGCAATTGAAAAGTGATTCGCGATTCTAAAATCACAATTTAGTGCTTGGAATCGATTCCATATCACCCATTGCCGTTGATCAAAATGTCGTCGTCGATCATATATGCCATTCCAAGCTGGTGGAACGCCATCTCCTGGATGCTCGCCTTTGCCTGTTTGTCGAGAGAAATCTCGGCTGTTTGGAGACAAAACAATTCCATCAATCGCTGGAAACAGGGAAAGAACCTTATTCCATACTCAGACTCTGGTAAGATCACCACCGTCAAGAACGAATTTTTTTTAAGTTAACCTTCCTTTAGGAGTTTCTTAGCCACTGCACATGCACAATTCATAGCACAAATTCGGTGTTCCTTCAATCGAATATGAGAGATGATCATGGTTAAATAGAGAACAAACGTTCATTGCTCGGTATATGGAATGAGAGACTTTTCTGGATAAATTGACCACAACTTCAACAAAATTTATTAAAAAAGAAGATGTTGGAATGGAAGATTTCATTTGCCTAAGACTTCATCATCCTTCAAACCACCAATCCAAATTGGACAAAAATTATAGAAGACTGAAATAAAAGAATCATCATCTGGTAATGATTTATTAGGGGTGTCAAAAAGACCCGACCCGACCCGACCCGGCCCGGGCCGACCCGACCCGACCCTAAACTTAGGGTATTTTCCGATACCGGCTCCATACTCGGACCCGACCCGAAAATACCCTAAATTTAGGGTCGGGTTGGGTCAAAACGGGTCGCACGCAAGCCTTTGACACCGGTACCGTTCGTGCGTTTTGATCCTCATCCGTTGAGGGAAAATGGTAAAGTAAGATAAAATAAACAAAAGAAAATAAGTTTTTATCTCTCTCTGTACGTTTTGGCTCTCAACTCTCTAGAGTTTTTGAGCTAAACAAGAAATTAAAACCAAACTTGTAAAGGGTCATGCTTTGGCCCGACCCGACCCGACCCGACCCGACCCGACCCGACCCTTTTGTTTGGGTCTAATGCGTTTCGGGTCGGGTCGGGTCGGGCCAAAGCATGACCCTATAGGATTAGGGTCGGGTCGGGTAACATCAAAATCCGACCCGACCCGACCCGACCCGACCCATTGACACCCCTATGATTTATAGACAGCCAAATGTCCATCGTTCAAAACATTTAGAGAGGGAAATAAGCACGACTGAAAACGGAAGGAAAAGCATTGACGACAACAATCTGTAGCCAATCAACAGATAATTATCGAGCATCAGACATTAGGAGACGCACCCAAAAATGGAAAAAAGAGATTATTGTGCAGAGGCAACTGGAGGGTTCAATAGGAGGTGAGCACAACATAAACGGTCTGAATTATGGTGAGCATGAAGAGGAAGATGGCCGCGGTGAGAGACAATATAGTCCAAGGATTCGTGAAGTAGGTGCGGTGAAGATTAGCCCTCCACAGGTTCCAGGGCTGTTCGCAGTACTCGCTGATGTCCTTTTGCACAGCCTTGAGGATGCTGTGGGATTCGACCGTCACTTCCTTGCACAGCGAGTTGAATAGCTTGGCGACCGCCTTGTCGCTCCCGATGGCATTCTGGATGATGCCTTTGGTGTGGAGCAGTGCGACATCCTGCCTGTCGTTGATGATGTTGTCCATGAAGTTGACATAGGATGTGACCCCCGTCCCAGCCCCGATGTGCAAGCGCTCAAATGTCATGACATTGAGGAACATGGACTTGGCGGTGTCATCCACCGTGATAACGGGGAGCTTCAGGACACCTCTGGCAAAGGAGATGTCCTTGAGACTGCTGGTGTCGCTCTTCCTGAACCGGATCCCGGCCTCATGGAGTTCGGTGGCTGACCGGATTATCTCCTTGTGCTGGACCTTCTTGGTCTTCTGCGGCAGGCACTTCCTGAAGACGTCCACGACATGCCCCATCCCTGTGATGCATGTGTCGAGGGTGCTTTTGTCACCCTGCATTGTTGGAGTAAAGCTAGTGCATTGAATACGAGATTGTTGTCATGCCAATATCTTTTTCTTAGAGGGGAAATAAAAAAATCTCCTATAGAGGTGGTTATTAGAAAAGATAATCACATCGCCAATCTCAGGCCCCGCATTTTCCATCTTGTGCTGGTCGATCTCGGGATCCATCAGTAGGCCTTTCCTGAAGACGTCCACGACATGGAGGCATCTCCCCATCCCCTTGATGCCCGTGTCGAGGGAGTAAAACTTTAGGACAAGCTCGTTGATGTATTTGTCATGCTGCGTTGTTGGAGCGAAGTCAATGGCATTGAATACCATATTATTATGCCCCTCGCATAAAAGGACAAAAGAAGGGGTCTCCAATTGAGGTGATAGATTTAATTATGAAATTGTTAATTGATCTCGAATCATGACGTGAGTTCCATATGAGATAACCAAGACGTACTGTTAGGTGAGCATAGTACGGCAGTTTGCATGCTTGCAATAGCCTCTCTGATGATCGAGTGAAATCAAAGAAACTAACCTCCTTGCCCTTGCCATTGCCATTGTTCTCGACGGTAACCAGCTGATATAGCACTAGCATTGGCAGCTGATTTTCCAGCATCAGCATATCCCGTCTTATATATGGCGTTATGTATGCCAGCCTGTGGGTGCTGAAGATGGGGTCATTGGGCGCATAGTCATTCTTCTCCTTCTCCATCGTGGCCCTCATGATCTCGAGCATGAAGCAGCTGTCTGTGATCATCAGCGCTAGGAACTGGCCCTCCGTGCCCTCCTCCCACTTCGGGTCCAACGCGTCGTAGGTCTCCTTGAGATCCTGCTCCACCTCCCTCAGGGACTCCAAGAAGGGCTCGAGGGTCTTCCCGGACCGCTTGAGCAAGCGGTTGCGGGCGCGGCGCTTGTGCTCCTCCATGGGGAGGAGGTGGTCGTCGCCATGGTGGTAGGGGCCGAAAGAGACAACGTCCGGCTGATAGTCCTTGGGGTTGAGGTTGGTGATGAGGGCGGGGACCCTGTACATGCACGGATTCTTCCAGTACTGTTGCCCGTCGGAGGGCATGCACTCGATGCTCTCGTTGACTGGGACGATGCAGTTCTCGTTCGGGTCCATTGGGGGCGGCAAGGCGATCACGGCTCGGGGAGTTACAGAGGTTCCACAAGTTCCTGCTCTGGGTGGGAGAAGAGGAGAATCCACGGAGAGAGAGACAGACAGAGACAGAGAGACAGGGACAGAGAGAGCCAGAGAGTTGGGGTGGTCCAAGCCCAATGCTGGCCTTGTTTTGTATAAGTGGAGGCGTCAGCCCTCCTCCCACGTGCGAAAAGTCTTCGAATCTCCGGGACAAAAATTTGTAGTTCATTCTTATATCCTATTAGGAACAACCCCGATATAAATTGAGTTACCTGAATTGTCCGTACAAAAAGTTTGAGCTCACAAAATACACACGAACATCATAAATCGAATAAAGTGCGAGCCAAAGGTCGTAACCGTGAACATACATAGGAATGAGGAGTTGTAAACACAAAATCTCATAAAACATGTCGACTTATTCTAATTCAAACCAATCAAATGAATGTGAGGAGTCGTAACAGCATCGTGGGCTTCTCTTTGTCATCCATTTCCTGGAACCGCCCGCTGGACGAAACCCCAGATTCTCTCCTTGTCTCTATTCTTCAACCTCCATGGAGGGGAGGGTTTGAGCTAGTTCTCTTCCTCCCCTTCATTTTTCCCCCTTTTGCCCTTTCCCCCTTTTTGTTTAATTGTTTTGGTTATTTTCTTCCTCTGTCTTGTCCTCCTGTTTTGGGGAGCTTTCTTTTAAGAATCTTCTCCTCCCATTTCAAAGAGATTTCTATCCCAATCTAATCTAAAGTTGGGGTTTTTCGCGTGTATGTTTTTGGGGTTTAGATTCTTTCAAGTTTTGCTGGTGTACAAACCAAGTTTTGAAGGGGATTGAAGGAATTTCATGAAGGTTTCGCTCTCAAAGACCTCACATTTGCGCTCATTCAATATTTTTACTCTAAATGGCAAACATGTTGGGGACACCAATCTTCACGTGTAATGCTGAAAGTTAAAGTTATATTAATAGCTAGAGATTGAGATTTTGTGTGTACTCATTACTAAAGACAGATTTGGTGATTGGCCACCCATTCTGGTTTGAAGGAGCTCGTTTTATTTTGAAGTTGTATGGAATTTATCTCAATTTGCAATTGGACTGCATTTATTCTCTCTTGTATTTCTGGATAAAATGAATGGAGTGTAATCCTAAAAAAAATAAAAATAAAAACTAATGTGGGAAGAGTGTTTAGGGGTGCTACGGGACAAGTGGGTCACTTTTTGTACACCAAGTAAAGACAAAAAGTGTTTAGGTAATGTCCAGTGGAAAACATGAGAATCAAATTGCACTCATGCCATCCAATACTCTTACGACCATGTATGAGCTCACCAAACTTATATAAAGTATCTGAAAGTCCCTCATTGTGAAGTATTGTTTTTTCTTTCTACTGCATGAGATATATATACGGAAGACAGGCACTGGGTACTAAAATGGAGACACGCAAGACAAGTTATAATCATCATGTGTCAAATTTAAAAACTCCCACCGGCTTCATAGGAAGAAAAGTTAATTATAGTGAAAAGATATATTAAAACTCAAATCAACGTCAAACTTGTTAGGATTTGCTGCACAATCACCAAGAAAATAAAAAGTGAAAGCAAGAAAGATAATTTGAGATGCAATGTTTTATCCTGATTCATTCTTAAACTAGGGTTATATCCAGTAGAGAATTCTATGCACCTCACACTTTTTTGTTATATCCCTCAATTACAAGAGAAAGAAAATATTTATATCCAATATTATTCATGGGTCTAAGCCTAAACTACTACTAAAATACAAGTCCAAAATATAAAACTTGACTAGCTTTCAAAGGCACTACCTCCTGAGACCCCATCAAGGTGGACCCCTAGACCCCGTACCTTCTTATCTCTAGGGAGTATGGAGCGCACCCCAGCAAAACTAGTATGACAAAGTCTATTTTATAAATTAAACTAATATTTGTGTTGCTAGGGAGGGAATCGCCATCTAACGAAGAAATCATAATACGCATGAAAGCATCCCTTTTAATTCCACAATCATCTAAGAAAAGTCGGTTTTTTCTCACCAATTTAGAACCATAACAAGCAAAACCCCAATAGGAAGAAATTCGAGACAACCCCTCCCTTAACTCCACAAGGGAGAAAAAGAATACAAACCTCATTACAGTCGAGCAGGGCCAACATGAGCTCGCGGTGGTTGGTGGTGGGGGTTCGTGGGTATGGCTATTGACATAGGCAATGGCTGAAAGAAAGAAAGGAAGGAGGAGAAGAGAAATGCAAGGCGAAAATTAGAGAGACGGGATTAAAAGCGGGCTACTATTTGGACACATGGCGATCAATGAGTTGATTGGAGCTTGACTCACATGAGAAGTGTGTTTCTCTCGGCATTCCAACATTGCTATGATTAATAAACACTTAAACAGTAAACATGAAAATGTCATAAAAGATGTTGACTTAATCTGAAATTGACTAATTCTAACACTAATTCTAACCGAATAAATTACTATGGGAAGAGTGTTTGAGGTGGTCCAGTTGAGTGTCACCGTTTTGTGCACTAGGTAAAGACAACACCAAGTAAAGTAAAGACGGAAAGTATTTAAGTAATGTCCCATGAAAAACGTGGGAATCAAATCGCGTGCGTGCCATTCACATCTTGAGATGAGAAAAATTGACATTTCTAGGATCCTATTTATCCCAGTAGAATTTTTCACATATCAATGATTTTAAAGTCCTTTAATTTCATTCAGAATGAAATTTTTTCGTAGACGATAATTAAATTGGAATCTGCGAAAAAGTCATGATTGCTCCGATGGGAAAGCTCTGGCGTGTTTCACCATTTGAGGAGCAGTACAGTGGCATTCATACGGGAGAAGTGGTGCCTTTCTGTAGCTGGCAGATTAAGAAGTCCTTGATTCCCCGACATGCATGCTAATTTTTTCGACCACTGAAAATTAAGTCGTGGATAAGAGTGTCGAATGAGTGGGTCAGATCAGGTTTGGATTGACTCATATTGATCTATTTAATCCATTTTTCATGCAATATAAATTTGATGACTCATTCTTAATCCATACTCGACCCAACCCATATTGGACACATACCCGACCAGACCCATATTACTGAAACACAATAATAGTTAACTCAGGACCCCGCGGGCAAAGGAGATGTCCGTGAGGCTGCGGGTCTCGCTCTTCTTGAGCCGGATCCCATGCTCGATGAGCTCAGTGGCCGACCGGACTAACAGAAGGCCCTCGCACCCCACCTTGTCCAGCTTGGGCTTCTCATGGAGAAGTAGGCTCTTCCTGACAACGTCCAGGACGTGCAGGCATTTACCTATCCTTGCGGTGTCCTTGTCAGGGGAGCAGTAATTGAGGATGAGCTTGTTGATGTATTCGTCATCCTGAGTTTTTGGCGCGAAGTCAGTGCGTTCGGATGTGAGATTGTTGTCGTATCGATAGTACTTGAGTTAAAGGAAAAAAAGAAACAAGAGTTTCCGATAGTGGTGACAGATAGTAATCAAATTCTCGGTTGACCTCAAACCATGCATCCAACAGGTTGGAGCATTCAATTTGATGGATCCCATGGGAGGTCCATATGTGATCACTAAGATGTACTGTTGGGTGAACATGATAGTAAAATCTAAAAAACGAACCTCCTTGCCATTATTTTCGATGGCAATTAACCAATCCAGCACTAGCATTGGCAGCTGATTCTCCAGCATCAGCATGTCTGGCCATATGTATGGCATCATGTAAAGCATCCCGTGGGTGTGAAATATGGGGTCATCGGCCTCATAGTCATTTTTCTCCTGTGTCGCAGCCCTCAAGATCTCAAGCATGAAGCAGCCATCGGTGATCATTAGCTTCAGGAACCGGTCGGTCCCCTCTCAGCCACCCTCCTTCCACTCCAGGTCCAGCGCATCGTAGCTCTCCTCGAGGTCCCATGCCACTTCCCTCAGGGACTCAAGGAAGGGATCGAGAGGCTTCCCAGACCGTTTGAGGAATTGGAGAAGCGCGCGGCGCTTGTGATACTCCATGGTGCGGAGGTGGGTCTTGCCATAGTGGTAGGGGCCAAAGGAGACAGCCTGCGGATGGAAGGCCTTGCGGTTGAGCTCGGTGACGGAGGTAGGGACCCGATAGATGGACCGCTTCTTCCAGTACTGTCGCTCGTCGGTGGGCATGCACTTGAGGCTCTCGTTGACTTGGACGATCCAGTTGGTCTCGTACGGGTCCAGCGGTGCCATGGTTCCGCAAGTCCCTGTTTTTGAGTGGCCTGTGTTCTATTTTGTTCAGCCGAAAGGAGAGAGAGAAAAGGTGAACTTATAGAGAGAGAGACAGAGAGACGGATGGAAGAGTGAAGAGAGCTGGGGAATAAAGTCTTGAGCCAGAGGATTCGAAGTGCGTGTACGCAACGCACGTAATCTTCCCATCGTGTGTAGGGATTGAATATAGGTTATGCCAATTTGGGTACGGACTTTGCATATATGACTTGACAGTAGATTTAAAATAGTATTTTTTTGTTATATTTGGAAATAATTTTTGAGTTGTATACTCGAGATATTACAAATCTCTAACTTAAGTCTTATATTTAATACTCGACACACTTTTTTTCATGCATACATCGCATGTAGGAAAAGGAAAAAGAAAAAGAAAATATCACAAATAGTGACGTTATGATATTTGTCGCAACCTATTTTTTCCGGCTAGAGAGTGTCGCGATCTAATTCTTTTTTGTTGGATGGGGGCCTTTAATTAGGTTTAGAGGTATTATTAATTTCAGACCGACGGTCCTTCATTAACGCAGGGCTCTCCCAAGCCCATACCCTGCGTGACATCGGATATTCAATATTTTAGCCAGTTTAACCTATACAAATTTAAACAAAAGGAGTTGCTATTAACATTTTTAGGGTTGGCTAGAAACTCAGTAGGATACGGGAGAATACTTTACTATTTGTACAACCAGAAATTCTAAATTTGGGGACTTGGTTACATTAATCATACAATTGATGTTCTTTCGGTATCTAACTTAATTGTATATTAATTAAGACTATGACAACCTACTTAAGAAATCTAAGGCTCATCCTAACAATTCTAAATTAGGAAAATAACATCCAAAATATTTAATTACGCAATTAATCATCATTATAAAATAAAGGAAGAGAGCATCCTAATACTATCCCTAAAAACAAGAACAAAAAAATCTAACGTAAACAAATAACCCTATTGTAGAGCCCTAAAGGCTTGTCCAATTTTGATTTTTTTTCCCCCATTTTTAAGGGTTTTCTAAATTTTTACAATTTTTTTCTGATTTTTCTGAATTTTAAAGTTTTTTCGTATTTTCCAAAATTAAGGAAACGAGCTTTCAAGATTTTTATTTTTTATATTTTAAGGCTTTTTCTGAATTTTTTAATTATTTTTTAAAAATTATTAATATTTTTTGGAATTTTCTGATTTTCCTAATTTTTTTGGAGTTTTTGAATATTTCAGAAAAGTATCTTTTTAGTGAATTTTGAAAATTTTCGATTTTTTTAATGATTTTCACAATTTTTCTAAGAAATTATTATTTTTTATTTAATTTTTTTATTTCCGGAATTTTTAACATTTTTAGATTTTTAAAAAAATTAATGATTTTTTAATGGATTCGGACCGGGTCAAAAGACCCGACCCGGACCTATCGATCTGGGCTGAACGAGAAAGCTATGCTAAAGCCCATTTTGAATTATTCCCAATTAGCCCACGAAAATTTCTTTTATAAAAAAGAAGCCCATTCTAATTTTGTTCTCAGCCCAACCGTATTCGACCCATGTCTGGCGTAGGCCCGCTCGACACATTCTCAGCCCAACCCCTCTTTCATTTTATTGTTTTCGGCCCTTTCTTTTCTTCTTCTTCTTCTTTTTTATTCCTTTTTAGTTTTCTTCCTCTGCGTTTCTTCTTCTTCTTCCCCTGCAGCAACCTTCAACCCGAAGCCCCCACTTTTGCGACTTCAACCTTCACCAAAACAAAGATCATGGCACCACCATCATTGCTCCAACCGTTAGCCCACCATCCGTTAGTTAGACACTCCGACCGATGCTAAACCACCACCGACCATTAGTTGGCCGGAGACCATCACCATTGCCGGACTAGCTCTAGTGAAGAATTTCTAAACACTAAGATCTCATATGACAGAAACCTAACGATTCGACCATCAGCATCAGCATAAGCAAGCAACACAATAAAAAGATCAAGCTCAAATTAAGACAACACCACAGAGACGAACCTATGAAAAAGAAATATTCCCGGACGAGGTTAGTTGCTTCAACAAGTATTCAGCAATCGCAGGTGTCCTTCCAAATTAGGAGTATGATATCAACCTGCCCTTAGAAGAGCTACCCATTTGCGACAATTGTCAGATTAAAGATAATTCTAATGTTTTGTTGTTAAAATAGGAAAATGAAAGGAGAAAGCAAACATGTGATGTTATTCTCAGGATGCGTCTAGCAAAAGCCCCGGAGATAAATGGGCAAGAAATTCGAAGCGGCAAGGACATAAATAATCAACTCGTTCTCGCCTATCCACTCCTGAACAGTAGCAGTGTGCCTAATTCACCTGAAGTCAACCTGTTGAGAAAAAGCCCATTAGGAAAATTCACAATATGGAGAACATAAGATAAGGCTTGATAAGGACAAGATCCTCACCATAACGTAAAGCAGGTACATCAGATTGTAAAATCTTGATGAGTCAAAGGATTACTATTAGGTATATTAAGGTGAAGAGAATGCGTGCTACAACAACAGTGACACCCATTTTAACTGCATATCTAGAGAACCATATTCACATGCTGCCTCTTAAGACAAAACAAACGACAGATAAATTCACCAAATTATCCTCAGAACTGATAGTCGATTGTGATGAATGATCAAGATCGAAAGTAAATTGACCAAAAAGGTCTACCCAATAATCAAGATGGAAAGTAGATTTTTATCAGGTAAAATAAAATTTCCATGATGCTCTCTCGCCTTAAAATGGAAAATCACATGTCCAAAGTGCCAGCCAACCTAGCATGTAACCACCGCCATCAAGAACTGCATACATAAAGCGTACACATTGTTGGAATACAGAAACCAGTAACGAATTAACAATTGTCCTTCTCCGTATAGAAGGCCACCACATTATATTACGTCCATAGTGAGTTGAGTAATTAAATCAGTAATATAACTACAGAAACAAAAAGAAATAATGAATAAATTCATAGCTTTGACCTTTTTAACGACAAAACTCCCTAGCAAATAACAAAGTCTGCAGCTCTCAACCCCCGTCCTCTCTCCCTCTTTCCCTCTTCGCCTCCCCCATCATAGTCCCTCCCCCCTTACCTGATGAGCAGTTCTTGAAATGGGATGAAAGAGTGAAGATCAGAATCTTAAAAAAATCATCTTAAAAGGCCTTCAGGATCAAGGGGACTTTGCCATCATGATGGAGCATTTGCAGGCAACGGACCAGAAGCTGGAGAATTAGTACTGCATTGTTGTGCAAGAGAATGAACTATCAGAACAGAAGTACTCAAATTTGACGGAGGAAAACCGTAGATATAGATGACAGATATGATGAAGAGACCTTTGTCCGCACACGTCGGGTGTTTTTGTAAATGTTGAATTCCCAACACTTGACGATCAATCATTGGGAAGGCATTACAAGCTGGTCTGATATTTCCTCGCACTCCACGATTCACCTCAAAATGGACAAATTCTAGCGCCTAGTTAATCATAAAGCATGCCAATGACATCGATCCAGGAAATGATTGAGCAATCGATTGAAATGTCCACCAAAAGATTCAGTTGGAATCCAATACTCCCAGTCAGGAACGTATAAGCCACATAAAAAATAAATATATGCAATGGTAAGCACCAGTACCACAGCCCTGGATGAAGACATGGACATGGCATCAGATAAGGAAGTTAACTTGCCACAAGAATACTGCAGTCTGAAGGAATACGGTCACAAACTTGGTCAACAAAGGGGAAAGACATATAAATCAATGACTCTAAACAGTAACCGATTAAAAGGCTATTATTCATTGCTATAGAAAAAAAATGAGGCCTTTGTTATAGAGAATGTTGGACATCCAGAGCTCTTTCCTAGTGACCAGAATTGATGAAATTTGTCAGAGGTGCAGCGGCGGCGATATTGATTTGTCAGAATAAAAACTTTGAAAGTGAAACGCAAAGAGGAGATGGAGATGAAGAGAAGGAGATCGATCTATTTTTCCCGATTCACTACAATTTCACCTTAACAAAATAAATTACAAAACCCCCCTATTTAAAAAATTGTTACACAACCTTTGCTATTTCCAAAATTACAGATAACATCTCGGGAAAGTAAATCTTCTAGAAATTCCTCAAAATAATCACCAAATCTCACCATCATAGATCAAGAGCCGGAATCTTTTACCCCTATTAAAAGTTGTGTAGACATTTTGAAATTTGCTGTAATGTAAGGGTAATATGGAGATGATTGATTGTTGCCATTGTCATCTCAAGCCCTAATTGGAGAGAGAAATAGAGACAAGTGCTATGACGAGCAATTATAGCCGTCGATATAGTTGCCATCAATATGGCCACGACCAATCTTAAATCTCACTCTTCCTCATATTGACTGAGGTAAGTTTCTCTTTGGATGTCCTACTTGAGAAAGGGCTGATCCAAAGTTTGGTCGAGGTGAGACTATATCAACCAAATTTGCATGAAAAAGTATAATACAATGAAAAGATTCCATTTTTTTCTTTAAAGCTCATGATATGTTGGTGATTAAAAGATTTGATTGCACAAATCAAGCAAATTAGACGATTTGGTTGCATTAGAAGGTTTGAAGAGCGCATTTAAAAAAAATATTATTAAAAAGACTAAATTAATCTTAATCTAACATGATTTTAGAAAGCAGTGAGAGTTGAGTTTGCTAAATAACTTGAACACTGTTCTTAATATTTTTTTTTAAAAAGGTCGAGAATCAAAATGGACCATCTAATGGGCCTGAAACCTTTTGGAGAGTTTGACTTGTACTTCTAATGGAGTGGCGCAACCCAACACAAGATTCAATAAAAGCTGGCTCTAATTGTGGAGGTAATTAGGGTGCGGTGAGTAACATTTACATTCTTATGAATAATTTCTATTAAGAAATAGTTATTTTTTCTATTTCTATTCTTTGGACAAGTTATTGAGCAAAAAAGCACATTTGGTAATTACATAAAATTTCTATTCTCGGAATAGAAAAAGAACAAAATATTTTTTGTACAATCCTAAAAATTTCTACTCCCAAATTTTTCATCTAATTATAAAAATATTAGTGAAGACTTAATAATTCATGTTTGAATAAAACTAAACTTTTGTAAGGATTTAATTTATCAAAATATTCTAAGTGGTCTTAGAAAATCCAATGTAATAGTTAGTCAAAGATGAATGGCTAGAAATAACAACAAATAGTCCAGTTTACAACTCACAATGTGAGAAGATTGATAGTAAATCTTTGAATAGTACAGTAAACAGGTACATACACCTTTTGAGCTTTTTCACCCATCAGAAGAAGAGCTTGGTAGAATGGGCAATGAAGGAACAATTGAGGATGGAGGTGATCTTTGGTGCGCTTATTTGCAAAAACTCATTAAACCTTCAAGCAACATTGGAAATCCATGGAGCACAAGCTTATTCAATTGCTATGAACACAAGAAAAATGGTAATGTAAAAGACTTGCTCAAAGTCATCTAATTTTCTATTAAAATAAAATTGCAAATGATCTTAAATGACGCTGCCAATAGAATCTTAAGGGAAGAAAATTGAAGTTACCAAGCTTTGCTATCTAACATTGTCTCTAGAAGAAAATGGCATTCTAATATCCATATAGTAAAGTGTTAAAAGCTTATTCAATTTTTGATCCAATTTTCATCAAAAGATTTTCACATTTTTTATTATAAACTAGAATTAATAATAAAATCTAATAAAACTACTAAAAATTTAATTTCTAATTTTTTTTCCTAAAATTTCCATTTTTTTATTTTTTTATTCCAAAAAATGTGGACTTGGATCAGGTAAAGAGAACAAACCTTGTGTTGATTGTCTATAGATGAGCATTATGTTACGTTCAGCTTGTTATTCTAAAATGGCCTTATTTCTCTTTTTGTTGCCGGGAACAAAGAAGTAAGTTTTTTCTTCTTCTTGTTTTTGTTCCCAATTTATTCCGTAGCCACTTATCTGTTCTAGGGAATTGGAAAATTCGTTGATGTTATCAAACAAATTTATGTTCTTTTTATGTTCTAAGGAAAAAAAAAAAAGAATAAAAGAAACTGAAACGCTACCAAACAGGGCCTAAGAGATAGATTTAGGTGAGTATGTCGAGTCCTTTCAAAAAAACTCGAATCATCTATCCCATACAGTATTCCCCTTAATTTCTCAATAAATCTCTACAAATGAACAAAATAGATAATGCCTATATTGAGGTTTATTAAGACATAAAGAGGAGTATCATAGGACTAAAAAATTTTGACTCTGCATACGCATTTTTTTGTCATTTGGCTTAAAAGCTTTCAATATACCTTGCTCTGGCGGGATTTTCTTGTCCAGACCCGGGTCCGCATGGATCGAATCAATCACGTCCATTGGCTGTGCGGGTCTCATATGGCGTCCACTTCCGTATTCTATTCGATCAAATATTGTGATTACATTCTTTTCACAGATGCGGCTCTAGGCAAGAATATTTTCACGTGAGTTCGCCAAAAGAATGGGCAGATGTCCTGAGCTTGATGGATCATTGGCTCATGATCAGGTATATGGCAGTTGTGGGTAAGCCTATGGTCAACGTGGATGTTGCATGAAAGTTTCATGCCAAGAGTCTGGCAAGCAAAGCACTAGAAGCCTAGAACTCCTCAGTGTCCTTCGTATCAGAAGATGGAAAAACTTTTGTGGATTAGCACATATAGTCGCTACTCTTTGTTGGCGAGTCAAAATTGGCTTTTTTTAAGGTAAAAAGTGTAGAGCTACATGCCCTATGCTCATTCCTTACTAAAATGCGGCCGCTTCTTTGTAGGGTCCATTGTCTTTATATGGTGCCGACAACCAAAAGAAAAATCCCATATAAACTAAATTTTATGGATGGCGTGGCAGACAAAGTCATTTATAATGGAAGATAGGCATGTAAATTATTGTATTTTAATGTAAGATTGACCTAAATGAGAGATTGACTTAATAGTTGAAGGTTATCATGATAATGGGCTACGGGTTTTTGTATCCCAACCACCGTGTTCACGAGGATTCTTTCTTCCAAGAGCAAAAGCAGGGAACAGCCTTTAATCAGTACCTGAGATTTATCCGTGAGCAAGGAAGGAATGTTCTGCAAGAAGAACATTTTGGTTCATTTGGGACTAAAAAATTGAAATGTTGTACGGACAGATGGGACACAAAATGGGCTCATCAATATTCTCAATTAGAGCTCAAGGCCCAAGATGCATGTGCTGGAATCTATCTCGAAAGAATGAATTGAAAGAGTTGCATGATACAAGGAGTGAGTATGAAGTAAAATGTCAATGTTAAGGTGCAAAAACTGTTATGGATCTAAGTACTTCTCTATTGGAGCTCATAAACTGCTATAACGGGGGTAATTATCTAATCAATACTAAATATATTATACGGATGTCAATTCAATTTTAAATTTTTAAATTTTGTTATTTGAGTTCTAACGTTTGCATCAAATTCCAACATAGTGCTTCTGGCTAATTTTTGCTAGAAATCTCTAAAGTATCAGCATGCCACGTAGGATAGCCAACAATGACTAGACCATCACATCTAAGATTATTGGTTTACAATTTTGTATACAGATTTAGGATTAAGTTGAGAAAATTAAAAAGTTTAAGACTAAATTGATATTCGTACAATAGATTTAGGACTAATTATGTAATTTTCCCAGTCATAATGGGTCCAGGTTCTTCTCCATTGGAGCTCATTAATGCTCACGGCTGATTACACTTATTAATTGAAAAAAGATAAAAGATAAAAGATAAAAGCCCTCACTGAAATTTAGTTTAACTTAGAAACTTGACCTTGCCCATATGGTTGAACTCCGATTTGAATTCCAGCATATCTTTTTCCTCGAATTAATTTTTCTCCACGGGAAGCATACAAAAAGTGTTTGAATTTCACACAAGATGGTTGCAACTGGTCTTGCGTGCCATCTGAAGTCAATTGTTAACATAAATTATATGATTTTCACGAGCCGGCCATACACACGTCATATCAGAAAGTCACCATGGCGATGTATGCATTGATGGAGAGCGTGAGATCCCAAGAAAGAAATGCCATACATACAAGGTAAATATTATTACCAAATGAAACCAAAAAAAAAAAATTTCAAATTTAGTGTCGGGTCAAATATGTAAAGACCATGCCTATATTGAAATTACATGTACTCAATTCGTAGTAGCCCTATAATCTAGACAGGCACCCATGAGATTCATCGAATTCAAAGGCTCGTGCATGGCTGGGAGATCTGGTGCATCGCGTGCATGCTATTCGATCCCCACGGCTTCCATGGAACGTTAGGCACTATTTCTCTTTACCGCTCTGCACGAGGAGAGGGACCCCCACGTTCCTGGCTTGTTCAGTAATACCTCTTCCGCTTGAAGCCTTGGGCTTGGACAACCTCAAACTTTAACCCCCAAACTTTAACCCACCCGACACTCTTCTTCCCATCTCTCTATCTCTATATCTCCATAAATTCACTCTTCTCTCACTCCTTCCAGCAGAGAGAGAGAGAGAGAGAGAGAGAGAGAGAGAGCATAAGACAATCCAGAACATACTCTTTTGGAGCCTGTGAAATTTGCGGAACCATCATGGCTCCTGAACCGAAACCGCTGGACCGGAACGGGACCGACTGGGCCGTCTTCATCAACGAGAAACTCAAGTGCATGCCCCCCGATGATGAACAGATCTGGAGGAAGCGGTGCGTCTACAAAGTCCCCACCTGCGTCACGGACCACAACAGCAAGGCCTACCACCCGCAGGCTGTCTCTTTTGGCCCCTACCACCACGGCAAGCAGCACCTCCTCCCCATGGAGGAACACAAGGAGCGCGCGCTTCTCCACTTCCTCAAGCGCTCCAAGAAGCCCATCGAGCCCTTCCTCGAGTCCCTGAGGGAGGTGGCACAAGACCTTGAGGACAGCTATGAGGGGCTAGACTCGAAGTGGAAGGGCGGTGGCTGTGAGTGCACGGCAAGCCTGTTCCTGAAGCTGATGATCACTGACGGCTGCTTCATGCTCGAGATCTTGAGGACCGCGTCACAGAAGGTGGAAGACTACGCATCCAACGACCCCATCTTCGGCAACCACGGGAAGCACTACATAATGCCGTACATTAGGCGGGATATGCTGATGCTGGAGAATCAGCTTCCGATGAAAGTGCTGGATCAGCTGGTCACTGTCGAGAACAATGGCAAGAAGGTTACTTTCTTAGATTTCGGTCTGTTGTAAGAGCAACTATTACACCAACGCTAACCGCTGTACTATGTATGCCTGACTGTACATCTTGATGATCTTACATGGACCAAACGATTGATCCCTGAATCTAATGCTCCAAACGCATTGGATGCACGGTTCAAGATCAACCGACAATTTATTTATTAAATCTATCACCGCTATCAGAAAATTCATTTTTTCCCGTTTTGCGCGAGTAGTATTGATACGGTTACAATCTCGGATCCAATGTACTGACTTTACTCTTACAACACAGGACGACGAATTCATCAACAAGCTCATCCTCAAGTTCCATTCCCCCGGCACGCGCATCACAACTATGGGCAAATGCCTGCACGTCCTGGACGTCTTCAGGAAGAGCATGCTGATGGAGTTCAAGATTAACCAGACTGAGGTGGACAAGATGGGGCACGATGGCAGCGAGGAGATTATCCGGTCAGCCACCGAGCTCAATGAGGCCGGGATTTGGTTCAAGAAGAGCATGACCGACAGCATCAGGGACATCTCCTATTCCTGGGGGGTCCTGACGCTCCCCAAGATCGTGGTGGACGATACCACCGAGTCCACGTTCCTCAACCTCATAGCCTTTGAGCGCTTCCATGTTGGGGCCGGGAAAGAGGTCACTTCCTATGTCTACTTCATGAACAACATCATCGACAACGAGCGGGACGTTGTGCTGCTCCACGCCCAGGGCATCATCCAGAATGCCATCGGGAGCAACAAGGCGGTCGCCAAGCTGTTCAATTCGATGTCCAAGGATGTGGCGCTCGATTGTGACAGCAGCCTTGACGCTGTGCAAAGGAAGGTCAGCAGGCACTGCAAGAAGCGCTTGAACAGGTGCAGGGCTCATCTCAACCGCAACTACTTCAGGAATCCATGGGCTAGATTGTCTCTCATCGCCGTCATTGTCCTCCTAACGCTCACCATAATTCAGACAGTATATATCGCGAAAGGCTAAAATGGTTGAACCCTCCCCTTGCCTCTGTGCAATAAACTCTTCCACGGTTTTTGGGTTTTTCTCCGGATAGCTGATGCTCGATCATCATCTCTTGATTGATTGTTGATTGTTGTTCTGGATCATCTTTCCTCCTGTTTTCAGTCATGTTCATTTTTGCCTTCTGGTACTCAAATGGCGGATTTGATGGTTTAAGAGAGTGAGCGACTAGAGATGATCTTGCGAAACTATGTCCTTGATAGTATACCTTCATGAAATTATAGCCGCCATATGCTCCATAAGAGAATCCACTGGGGAGATTGCCACCGTGTGCATATGCCATGACCATAATCGGGGTATCCCTGAAATTTATATAATGGAAAAATAATCATAATCATTAGCTACAATAATAATTATATTTACTTTGAATGTGTAAGCTTTTTTTTTTTTTCTAATTTCAAGAAGAAAAAATCCGATGGCATAGAAAATTAGAAAGAGTAAGGCAAATATAAAGAAAAAAAAAAAAGTAGCTAAGAAAGTATATGCATTGTAAATGTCGGTTTTAATGGCTATAAATTAGGGAGTACAGGGTTTCTTATGTTGGTCCAAATATGGATCATTTTTAGTAATATGGGAGGAGTCAAGTATATATAGCTAAGTTTGTATTTTAAATAAATAGGTTGATTTGAGTCGGATTATCTTTCAACTAGACTAACACATTTGACAACCCTAGCCATTGTCACAACGACTAGGCCAATCTGAGGTTGGAAATCTATCTTGACATTGTTGCCACCAATTAGAATTCCATTATTAGAACCCGTGTCTTCATAACCCTCACATTCATATTAAACAATAACAACATCTTGATATTGATAATCTTGAGGAATGAGTGGAATTTCGGACACGCAAGGCATATTGGAACTTGAGTAAAGTAAAGAATTTTTAGACCAGAAAAAGAAGAAGTTTGAACCAGAATTGGGATCTAACATAAAGTTGGAGATTTTTAGGGAAATAGCTCATAAAAATCATCTGCCTTAATTTTATGGATGACATGATGAAGAAAATCTTTCGTATTACATAATGGGCATGTAAATTACATTACGTTGATGTACCATTTATTTAATCCAATAAAATGAGTAGATAATGACTTCTTCATCTAGTTAACATTTGGTAGTCTCACATTTACACCTAAAATAGACAAATCCATGATCACCCAAAGTTTTGCTTTAGTGTGTACTATTAGAAACTTGAATATATCTTTGTTCTTCATTTAAGAATAAGTGCACTATAAGTTCTAAAAACTTATCAAATTAGTGCAATAAAGTCATTCTGTTAATTCCATCCAATTTAGTTAACAAAAAATGCTGATATGGACTTTTTTATTATTTTGTTCTCTCCTACGTGGCGTTAACATTATTAAAGCATAAAGTATAAGACTAGAACAACATTTTTCAGTCCAAATCCTATTTTTTAAGCCTAAATGTTAGTTGTATTAGATAAAAATATAAGAAAAAAAGGCTAAAAATTTTAACAAGAAAACACACCAAAAATAAAAGAAAAAAAGGACCCACAAATAAGAGTCCCTCCGGTTGTGGGCCGCCGCCCGATCGCCGGAATAGAGGTGCCCTCGTGCTGATGAATTTAATTTAAACCTTATACCATCCCAGCTTCACAAGGATTCTTCCAAGAGCAAAAGCATTGAACAGCCTCCAATCAGCTGCTTTCTTTTTCTTCTTTTTTCTTGCGTTGGAGCCTTTAATCAGTTTATTAGTTTCCGAAAGAGGAATTCGAGGCACTTTCTCTCTGAGCAAGATAGGAATGTTGTACAGTTGTTTTTCTAGGATTGAAAATTGAAAGTGTTGCCGGGCAAAAGAGCCCTCCAAATGGGGTCCATCATCAATATATAATTAAAAGTCGGGGCCTACAATGCATGTCATGTGATTCATCTTAAAAAGAGCGAGTTCAAAGAGTTGCCTGATGGAAAAAGTTGTAGAACACAAGAGTCGTCCATCTTAAATGAGAACACAGCATAAAATTCATGTTACGGATACTACAACTGATATTGAAGACTGATTCGCGAAATGATGTATTAATATAATCGGTTTATAACATTAGACGCTTTCAAACTAAATCTACATTTATCAAGTGATATTTGTGTTTACTGTTCACCGATTGTAGCAGTTATAGTTATTCTAGGTCTTCTCGATGGAGCTCATAAATGCTCAAGGCTTTATATGATTTGGAAACCCCCCAAAAAAAGGCACACTAATATTTTGCTTAACTTGGAAACTTGACTTGACTTGTATAGTTTATTTTTTATTTTAGTTTTATTACATACTTTTGCTTGAATTGATTTTTGTAGGTACGAAACTAATGGAAGTTTTTGAATTTCGAACAAGATGGGAATGACTGGTCTTGTGTGCCATTTTAAGTTAATTCATGAGAAGTCATATGATTGGGATGAGCTAAATGTGCACAAATATTATCGAAGCGTCGCTTCTTGTGAAAATTATTTTCCTCTTCCCTGCATGCAGTCTACATGTGAAAGAAGGGCGTTAAGTAGTAAAAAGGGATAAAAAGTTAATATAAAAAAATATCTCAAATTGATATTCATGTGACAAATTTGCTTCAAACTAATTTTTTGATAAAAAAAAATCTTAAACTGATATATACCAATAACAAATTCATTTTTTGACAAAAAAATCATAACTTGGTACACCTATGACAATTTATCCCTTTTTTACCACTAAAAATACCAAATTGATACATTTGTAATAAATTTACCCTCTATTAGTTTCTGTAAAATTGAAGGAATACCACAACGAGCCACAAACTAGTATATACGTGACAAACAGGAGGTAAAGCCCTAAACTTTTATACTAGTCGATTATCACATGTCATCAAACTCAGTATTTTGACAGTAAAATTTAATGGAAACTAATAAAGGGTAAATTTGTCACGGTTGTACCAATTAAGGTCTTTGATAATCAAAAAATTAGTTTTGATTAAAATTGTTACAAATATATTAGTTTGGGATTTTTCATATTATTAACCCGATCTTAAATAAGAAATCTAGAATTTCTCAAACGTACTGAGGTAAAAATACGTAAGACACTGCAGAACAGAAACGTGTGGAACCAGTGAAACTTGCGAAATCATGGCTGCTTTGCCGCCACTGTTGGATCCGAGCGAGACCAACTGGACCGTCCAAGTCAGCGAGAGAGTCAAGCTCAAGCCCTCCGACAAGCAACAATATTGGAAGAAGCCGTCCGTCTACAGGGTCCTCACCTGCGTCACCGACATCAACTGCAAGGCCTACCGGCCACAATCTGTCTGGTTCGGCCCCTACACCACGGTGAGGACCACCTCCGCCCCACGGGGGACCACAAGCGCCGCGCACTCCACTTCATCAGGCAGCCCGGGAAACCACTTGAGCCCTTCATCGAGTCCCCTTTGGGAGGTGGTGGTAGACCTCCAGGAGAGCAGTGGCAAGCCTTCCTAGAGCTGATGATCACTGACAGCTGCTTCATACTCGATATCCACCAGGTTGGTACACAGGAGGTCTATGACTCGGGACAAGCTGATGCTGGATTGACTGGTCACCGTCGACACCAAAAGTGATGGCAAGAAGATTAGTTTCTTAGATCTTGCTCCGTAGTAATAGAGGTTGTTGCGAACATGCAAGCTGCATACCATGTTCGCCTAACAGTACATTTTGGTATTCTCGAATGGACACCACCTGGGATCATTGAAATCTAATGCTCCCAAAATGTTGGATTCCTGGTACAAGATTTACCTGCAATTTCATTATCAAATCTATCAGCACTACACTACCAGAGTTTCTTAATTTTTCCTTTTATGCAATCTCATATTCAATGCGCTGACTTTACTCCAACAACACAGGAGGACGACTTTATCAACCGGCTCATCCTCAAGTTCTGCTCCCATGACACTCGCATCACGACGATGGGCAAATGCCTACACATCCTGGACGTCTCCTGGAAGAGCCTGCTGTTTCCATGAGTAGAGGCCCAAGAAGGTCCGGCACAAGTTGGACAACATGGGGCGCATGGTCGGCAATGGCATAATCAGGCTGGCCACCGAGCTCAATGAGGCCAGGGATCTGGTTCAAGAAGAGCAAGACACCAGCTTCAAGGACATTTCCTTTGCCGATGGGGTCCTGACGATCCCTGTGATCGAAGTGGACGGCACCACTGAATCCATGTACCTCAATGTCATTGCCTAAGACCGCTTCCACATTGGGGTCAGGAATGAGGTCTCGTCCTACATCTCTTTAATTGGACAACATCATCAACAGCAAGCGGGACGTCGCGCTGCTCCACGACCAGGGCATCATCCAGAATTTGCTCGGGAGCAACAAGGTGATTGCCAAGCCATTCAACTCGCTGTCCAGGGATGTGAGGCTCGAACCCGATGGCAGCCTCAACACCGTGCGCAAGGTCAGCGAGTACTGCAAGAAGCCCTGGAACTTGATGTGAGGGCTGATCTCATCCACACCTACTCCAGGAATCTTTGGGCTATCTCCCCTCTCATTGTCGCCATCTCCCTCTTCGAGCTCACTATCATACAGACCGTATATAACAAGCTTAGCTACGACAATAGCCCTAGCCCTGCCCCTGCCTTTTTTGGTCTTTCTCCTAATAGCTGATGTTCTTGTTAATTGTCATTGCGAATGATTTCGTCCACCTGTTTTCAGTAGCGTTTCCCTCTTCAAATGTTTTGAACGACAGACATTTGGCTGGCTATCCATCGATTTCAAAAGATGATTCTCTTGTTTCACTCATCTTCATGATTGTCAAATTTGGATAGAGCATTCTTTTTGATCGAGTTTGTTAAGTTGCCGCAAATTTTAGTGAAAAAAATATACCTTTCAAAGTAATATCTCTGATCCCAATCGCCCAGCAATCAATCATTGAGAACAGAGAATAAACATACTTTTTACGCCTGAGAAATATTTTTAAACTTCCAATATCCTTCGTCAAAAAAAAAAACCACAAAAGAAATTCACCCTTAGAGACCGCCATTATAAAATCCTATAATGAAATATAAGTGACGGCGAATTGCTAATTATGTACAGAGCCCGCAAATTTGGAGAACTGCAGTTCTCTAACCTCACTGAACAGAGCATATATAGTTTCTGTATGAACTGCAACGAACCACAATTTAATACATGCAGCTAGTTGCTTCAATAAATATTCAGCGATCGAGAATGTCCTTCCAAAATTGGAGTACGATACCAAGCTTCCTATCGTTTTCTGATTCCAATTAAACTCAGCTGCCATAAGAAGAGTTATCAATTTTGCAACATTGTCAGACAAAAGGGTAATGTTTTGTAGTTGAAATAAAAGCAATGGAAGAAAATGCAAACATACAATGTTATTCTCAGGATGCCTCCAATAGAAGCCCTGGAGGAAAACGGGCAAGACATTCGTTGCAGCAATGACATAAATAGTCAACGCGTGCTTCCCTATCCACTCCAGAACCGTGGTAGTACGCCTAAGTCCACCGAAATCAACCTGTTGAGAAAAAGCACATTAGGAGAAACCAGAATGTGTGGAACATAAGACTCCATAAGGACAAGATCCTCTCTATAACGTAAAACAAATACATCAAATTGCAAATTCTGGACGAGTCAGTATGTGAAGGAGGGAATCAACAACACATTACCATCAGGTATATCAAGGTGAAGAGAATGCCAGCGACACCAGCAGTGACAGCAGTGTAACTGCATGAGTAGAGAGCCTTATTCACATGCATGCCTGTTGTGCAAAAGCAAATGAAGATAAATTAATACAAGTGCCCTCAGAACTGATAGTTGATTAGGATAAATAATCAAAGATCAGAAGTAATCACCAAAAAGATCTAATGCCAGGCCTAGAACCACAAGAAAAGAAGATGAGATCATCCAGAGGAAAGTTCTATCCCCATGATCCTGGAAGCAAAATGCCGAAAGAAGAAATGGTCAAAAAAGTAATCTCCATTGAGCTAGATAAAATCACTGCAATACACTATTCTCTCACCTTAAAATGGACAATCACATGTCCAAAGTGCAAGCCAACCAAGCATGTAACCACTGCCATCACAGAACTGCATATGGAAAAGCATACACATTGTTGGAATACATGAAACCAGTAACAAATCAACAATTGTCCTTCTCCACAAAGAAAGCAACCGCATATATTTCATTGAAGGCAAGTTGGGTAATTAAATCACTAAGCTAATCACAGAACCAAGATAGATAATGAATATACTGCATGTCTTTGGCCTTTTTACAGGCAGGCCCACTTTTGATTTAGCACCTAGTATAGCAAAATCTGCAACTTTTATCTTTCCACCTTCCCCTCTGCCATCTTAGTCCCTCCCCTATTCCATGATGACTAGTTCTCAAAAATCACCTTAAAAGGCCTTCAGGATCAAAGGGGGCCTGGCACCATGATGGAGCATTAGTGGGCAAAGGACCAGGCTCTGGAGAATGAATACTGCATTGCTGTGAAAGAGAATGAATATCAGAACAAGTAAACAAACTCGAGGGGGGAAAACAATAAACATAGAAGGCAAATATGATGAAGAGACCTTTGTCCGTGCATATGATGGCTTTCTGTATAAATGTCGAATTCCCAACACCTCACGATCAATCATTGCGACAGCATTACAAGCTGGTCCAGTATTTCCCCGCACTCCACATTTAACCTTTACATGTACAAATTTTAGCACCTAGTTAATCATAAATCATACCAATGTGATCAATCCAGGAAAAGATCGAGCAATAAATTGAAAAGCTCACCAAAATTCTTTCTGGTGAAAGGGAGGGAGATTCAGCTGGAATCTGATACTCCCAGTCAGGCACATACAAGCCATATAATAATGCAATATATACAATGGTGAGAACAAGTACCATAGCCCTGGAAGAAGAGATGGACATGGCATCAGCTAAGGAAGTCAACATAGAGTAATGCAGTCTGAAGGAATAGACTTTCAAATTGATGACCCTAAAGAGTCATTGAGTCAAAAGCCATTTATTACCCTAGAAAAAATAAAGTCTTTCTTATAGAGAATGTTGGATATCCAGAGTTTTGGAATAGACAAGGGAATGAAGTGGAAATTCGTTCCACTAATTACTTGACAATACTCTAGAGCAAAATTCTTCCCATCAATGAAGATACACAAGTCCCATTCAAGTGGAAGTGGTTAATGACACTACCACCACATTAACTATTCCTATCATTATCTGAGTAAAAATATTTTTGATTGCTAAAATTCCCAGTAGAGCAAGCTGAGGAATCTAGCAGCTTCCTTGCCCTAAATATGGAATAAAATCACTTGACTAACTGACTTAGCAGAGCATTGATATTCACAATATTTCCAGTTTTGGAAACATTGAGACCAGCTTGTCCAGTATCTGGAAACAAAAACCATTCGATAGTGAGAATAGTTATTCTATTTAATCTAAATACCATACCATTGCCTTCTGTATTTCTTCAGCAGAGAGAAACCTGAGTTAACATCATCATCGCCCTTCAGCCAAATCTCACATAGTGCTGCTACCATAAATGCTATAGCTATTCTCTGGAGGGGCAGAAAGGTGTTTACCAAGTAATTAGAGAGCACATGAAACTTCAATAAGAAGAAACAACTAAAAGAAGAGCTTTATAAAAGCACGTACTTGCAGTATTCCCATAAATCTCATTTGTTGCATGTCCACTCCATAATTAAGACTACCGAGACCATGAAAATAACCACCTAAAAGGGAAAGAAATGACAAAAAAGAAGGCATAAGATACTAGGATGATATGGAAAATGGAAAAAAATCCAGACATAGATGAAAGAAAGTATAACATAAACCTCATTCAGCAAGTAACCAACAAAATCTGCAGAGTATGTTAATACTGTCCCATATAACCAAAAACTACATATTGAGTATGGTACCTTGGAGGAAAAGACCTAAAAGCAAAAGCTTAAGCACCCGAAGAAGGACTTTTCGAGTTGCAGAAGCTCTGGATGACATTTTCTACAAGAAAAAAAATCTATCAAATCATTGAGTTGATCACAATAACTACCTTGATAGAAGTCAAGAAGAAAGAGGCAACATGCATAGGGGCACCTAGCTCTACAGTTTAGGATTTGAGGTTCAAGATTAAAAAAGCATAGCATATTAGATCAGAATGAGTACTTGGAGATATAAAGAAAGACATCAGCAACAAGTACCTTGTACGCAAGTCCCAGTGAGACACCAACAATAAACAGGAAAAATGGCATTACATAATCTGCCAGAGTTAAACCATCCCATGGTGAATGGTTGATGGTAGGGAAGATTCCACCCAGATGATCCACAACAATCATTAGCTGCATGAAGCAAATTAAGTGATAATTTAGCTAAAAGTCATTTTCAGGACCCAGAAAAATATATCAAAGAAATCTGCAAGCAAAGGGAAACAGTCACCAAGTGATTCACGGTTGTCATTATACCTTTCCCAAGATCACATGTGGCTGAAATATTACAACATATTTTCTCTTAAGCTTCCCAGATACATGGTCTAATTATTTATTAATCAGCTAAGAGGAAAAATCCCACTCCAGAGCACACATGAAACAATCTGACTTGAGAAAGTTGCAAAACTAGTGGGAATGAAACCAATTTCTTTCTTACCGCTTAATATCCAGGAGATCATAACATCAGTCAAGATGGTAAAAGTTCTACATAGAGAAACATTGATGATATGGTATATGAACTACTGTAGTTCAGCCACAATGCCCCGCCTTCAACAATATTATAGCAATTAATGGCCAGATAAAAAGCGAATGCATCCGATTGCATTTGTTGCAGAACTAAAATAGGCTTCATTTAGCCCACCTAATTATTCCCTACAACATGTTTAGAAAGGAGTAAATCACTTCTGATACATATTGAAACAACGGGAACAGAGTTCATGCCTGAGCCTCCCAGACTATATAGTTTTATCAAGTTAAATGAACTTTTGACTAATGTAGGCCGGGGAATTTTTGCCCTATCTGTTTTGGACTGAAGTTCAACATGTCTAGACTCTCCGCAGCTCGTGACATTATCTGAAAGCATATCATTCCAAAACCTCCCCTATCGCAAGGAAAACCGTATGCAGGGTTATTATTATTTCTTCAGAGCGTGGCACTAGGAAGACCACTCGTTCTCTATCCATATTATTATATCTTCAGATTGGGGCAATAGAAAGAAAGCTCCTTTTTTCCCTTAATATGGGTAGGATGAAACCAACTTCATAAGCAAAACATAGATAATGGTTTCCTCTGTCTTGACTTTTGCTCTAAGTAAAGAAGATGCAACAACATCCATGCAGGGACCATGAGATGGGGGCCAAGTGGGATCTACATGTGCTTCATCAAATATATATATTTTTTTGGCCTGAATATTGATATTGACATAAATATGTTATAAATCTAAAGATACCTTCTCCAATAACTTCCCTTTCCCCTGTTTCTCAGGTTCACGAGATATGGAGAGGTTGATAGCTGGCCATGCCTCAAAACTAAGGAGAATTGTAATAGAAGAAAACATTACCTAATCCATTGCTCATTTCCCCAAGTTACATTAAGGAGGCAAAACAACTACATTATCAATGAATATGATTAAGATAATAAACCAACCCATCGTCCAAAATTAAAAACAAAAGCTTTCTTATGTTTCTGAGAATAACAGTTCGTCTACCAATATTATCTGGACAATAATAGACATGCTCGGCTGGCTACGACCTTCCAGCACTCAAATTCAACACTTCCGGTGCGGATTCTACAATGTCAAATTAAAGATAATCGCAACACATAAAGAAGTTTCACATCCCCATCAATATCTATTTCATCAAATCAACAGCAACGAATCCGTCGAACCGACGGCAACTTTTCGGTAAGCAGACCCTGAGATTCCGGCAAATGCTCACTGAGTATGAGCATTGTGGGGCACCTCAAATGTTTCACCGTTCTATCAATATCTTAAACGATTAACTCACGTCGCTTTCCCAACAAGATGATTAAAAAAAGAAAAGAAAAGAAAAGAAAGGCCGAGAGCAACATTACCACGACGGAGAGGCCGCGAAACACGTCCAGAGAAACAAGCCGCTGCCGCCGCTCGGATTCCCTTCCGCCGCCGCCGCCGCCGCCACCGCGGCGAGAGGCCGATCTCGAGTCGGGGACCCGCCCCGCCGCCTCGACGTCGACGCCGCCGACGACGACACAACCGTCGCTGGCGCGCGGGAAGCCCCCTTGGCATCTGGAGAAGCCTTCTCGACGTCACCATTGGCGTCCTCAGTCCTCACCCGCTCGTACACGCCCATCGCCGTGTGGAACTGCGCGGCCATCCGCAGACGAGACTCTTCTCTCTCCCGCCCTCCCCTCCCGTCCAAGGAGAAAGCAAAAAGATACAAACCCACGAAGGACAAATGGCAAAAAGAAGGAGAGAAGCACGAGCCCCCGAACCAGAACCAGACCCAGACCCAGACCCAGAACGCAGAATCCAAAGAAGTAAAGAAAAGGAGGAAGAAAAGGAAGCGAACGCGGCGGAGGAATGCCCCCACACAGCAACCGCGAACTCGAAGGGATCGCTAGCGGCGAGACGTACGTACCCTTCTCCGCTCCGCCGTCCCACGGCAGACGAGCGACGGAAGACGAGGATGGCGAACCACGACGACGGAGGAAGGAGAGAGAGAGAGAGAGAGAGAGAGGAGTGAATCTGCGTGGAAGGGGAAAGATATATGCGATGCCCGCCATTTATTAAGATAATAATAATTAATAATCTTTGTCTATTATTCTTTTTAAAATTTTACCTTTTAAAAATTTGCCTAATCAAGTCCGGATTAACAGCTTTGTCCTACTTTCCCCCTCTCTGGCTCTCTCCATCCGTCCATCAGGAGTCAAAGTGGGGTCCACCTTGCTGACGTGGCGCGCCGCGAGTGGCAGCGTAGCTTGGGGGAGGATATTTTTTTCCCGTTTTTACCGAGTGCGCGGCCCCCACCCCCGCGCGCGCGCGCGAGCGAATGGGAAGGGGGACTCACTGAGTCCAAAAGAAATATCTCGGAGACTCGGACCGAGCCCGACTCGGGCGATCCCAGAAATCTTTGCCGCGACCGCGCGGATTCAGGTACCGTTACGATTCTATTGGAATCCTTCCGTTTTTTTTTTTTATTATTATAATTTTGTTTTATTTTCTTAATCCGTTGATATCTCTATTAATATAGATGTTATTATCGGTAGTTAAAGCCGGATCGGGCGGTAATGATTCATTTTATATTTTCGTCTCTTATCCCCTAATATTTGATTTTTAATTCATCTCAAATCATTGTGTGAATTGGAATGCGATATACATGTTGATTTCGAAGATTTTTTCCTCCAATCATCATATCCCTTCCTCTCGTCGCAAATTTGGAAGTCAATGGGTTGGGTCAGGATTAATCATGAACATAATCAATGAGTTACATGTGAGAATCCATCTAATTTTAAAAATCCACATTAATTATGATTGGCTAATCTAAAATGAGTAAAAAGCAAGCGCACTACTAAAAGGCCCTAAAAGAGGATGAGCATTGATGGTCTAGAGTCGAGATGAGGTTCCATTTCCTGTGTACCAAAACAGGGTGCAGGGCAACGTGCTCTCGTGACCCAATGACAATTCATCTAATTTTAAGTTTTCGGGTCGAGTTTGTCATCAAGGAAAAATCTAACATGACGTTTCATACTCGAGCCGTGAAAAACACTAAGGAGCAAGTGTGTGTGGGAGGAATCCTCTCTTGGGGTTTTGGGGCAGTGGGAATGGGGGTTAATCGAATTTTTGGCTCGGAGTCCAAAAGTCACACATGTTCAAGATCGGGCAAAAAAACTACTTTAGATTAAGGCTACAAGTGAGGGTCAAAAGTTGGCGACCGATGTTCTTGCGTAGGGTATATGGTTCTACAAATGGCCAATCGACATCCCGAATAATGTAAAAAAGATCGAAAAAAAAAGCCAGAAAGTATTGGGGGGGAGAGAGTTGACGTTATGTGCGAATATAAGAAATAAAAAGAAAAAGGCAAAATACGCAAAGCATCCAACTGGCGGTGGTGGGGCGGTTGTCTTAAATTCGGTTCTGATGCGGCTCCCCGCACCGCCGCCGCAGCAGCAGCAGCAGCAGCAGCAGCAGCAGGAGGAAAGCCCAATGGGCTACCTAAGTTCTTCCTCTCTCTTTATTTTTATTTTTTTTTTAATTTTTGACGACCTCAATTCACGAGAGAAAAAGCACTGCGCGCTTTCCGAAGGACCTGATGCTCAACAGAGGGAAGTCGGTCGGTGGGTGGGAAAAGGGGTTCCCACTTGGGACAACACGACAAACGACACGACGCGCGACACGACAAGGATTCGATGTTTTTTAATCGCATGGGGGCGCGACGGACGTCGTCGTCCGTGTGGCTTTTGATGCATCGAGGATTCCTCATTGCGTTTGGTCTTTTTTGCCCGTACTCTTTTGGGAGGAAGCGACTTCATCTCTCACGGCTCTAGCCTACCTTTATGCTAATAGATAGAGCCTTCGCAGATGGCAGATGATTTGACTTCCCTATAATATTGCAGTAAATTTAACCCTGAATACTTCAATTACGTTGATTTATTATCAAACTTATTGAGATTTGTTAATTTTATCTTTAGCCGGTTTTGATTGAACATATGTGTGTGACGCAATTAATAATGATATTGAAAATTTTATAATTGTTTAATTTAATGGAATTACATTGTTTCTCAAGCGGGAGACCCTTGCGCTAGGGTTTGTGAGGGCCACCCTCTCTTGAGGATGGCAAGGGCAATTGGGGCGAGATCCCGTCCAATCCTCAATTCAATTCCTTGCCAGCTAGCATTGGCAGCTCCTGTCGTGCGAGGACATAACTCTATCAACCTAGCGAGTGCCCAGATATTAGTGATGCCCTACCGTGTGGGGAGTTAAGGTCAGATGATGTAGATGAGCCGTGCGGAAAAACTGTGGAGGGTAGTGAAGTGTTGTCCTTCAATTTGGAGTTACGTATCGTTGCAGGGTGAGTGCACTACAAGATTTCTCGCTAGCTATCGATTTCAAAGGTTGTAGTTTTGGAGATTCGTACGGCCATAAAAGCAGATAGGAAGAGATGCCCTTTTCTGGGAATGGTCACATCCTACTCTCTTTTTTTACCATAATGCCCTTGACAATGATGATGGTATTGTCAACTCTCTTTCTGTTGAAGGTTTATTAGTCATCAGGGCCGGACCCGAAATCTGCAAGTTGCCTTGCATAAAATATGGAAAGGCAAGATTTGGATGGGTCGTCATAATTTCTTTAGACTTTTAGGTTTTTCCCATAAAAGGCGACGAAATTCGAAAATTTCAGGATATTTCGATTTAAGTAAATGTTAAGCTAGAAAATTTTACCATGTTTAACGTTATCAATCGTAGTACAGTGAGAGGGATAAAGAAGGGAAGGGTATGATGGTGCGACTCAATCACACATATATTGTAATTGACATGTAACTAGGTTAGAACACGCATTGCACGCGTGCGCAAGTAGTGAAAGTTGAGTAGGTTTGTTGTGAGAAGGAAAAAAATAATAGATCGATAGTTATCTCAAAAATTAAAAAAACAGAGTAGCAGTTAGGTATCTTCCAAAGGAGGAAAAGGGTGAAAGGATGAGATAGTTATATTTTCAGTGGGGGTAAAAGAGTTGTTTAATTAAGTGGGTTCGGTTAGGATGACAAGAGTTGATATCTTCTTATTATTCTATCAAGAATGGTTTTGGAAGGAATGAAACATCCAACAAAAAGTTATTTCGACTTGAATAACTCCATAACTAAAGTGACCGCCCACAAATGTTAGCCCAGGACCACCAACAACCTGGCTATGGATGGGCACGGGTCGGGGCCGGGCCGGGCCGGGCGAGGTCGATATCCGGGAATTCTTCCTCTTTGTGAAAATTATCTCTGAGTTGATATATAGCCTCTCAACCTTCCATTATTACTGATACTCTCAGTTGATCATAGGATTACTGTATCTCCAGAAGCTGCATTGCTTTCTTTCGATCCTGGGCTCTTCGAGGCTTCACTGAGATGCCCGGACTTAGGTTTTCCTAGCCATCTCTGGATGATCTTTTCAAGCGATGGGAAAGAAAGATGAATACCGGGCTGAATCGGTCTGTTTTATAGAGAATAAAGACGCATCGGCTAATGAATTTCCCACTCGTGAGCTCGTGAGAGAGTGTCATAGGAAGATCGTGGGCTACTAAGGTTTGGTTATATGCCATTCTGAATGGAGGTCAAGAGGGGGAATTTGAAGGGGAAGGAGCGGTGAGAAAAGAGAGTCCTTGTTTCCTTTATCTTCCTGGGCTTCTGATTGAAAATTCAACTGCACTCCTCAATCAAGCTGCTATTAAAGAAGAAAATGAGAGTTAAGCGTTGCATCACGGGCCAATAGTTACGATCGGCCCATGACACATGCATATATGTTCCGGGGCTGATAGCATCTTCACTTTCATGGAGGGTTGAGTTGTTGCCGAGAGGGGAATTCTCTCTTCAGTGACATATCTTTATGCTACATTCCCGCATAAACTGAACCCTTTGGAGCCACACTCTAGGAAATGTTGCATTCTAGCTCGTTCAAGCAGGGTACATTTGCCTGTGAGATATTTAGGCATGCCATTAGTTTTAGACAAGCTTTAAACTCAACGATTGCAAAGTGCTTACTAATAGGGTATCTGAATATTTCAGATTTAAATCACTAACAGTAAGTTTGGTTGCGGCAATGGAATAAGATTGTAGCGCCACCTAATGTAATAATGGTATTTTTGTGACACTTTTTAAAGACGGTTAGAAACAGCAGATACTGCACAATTGAGTCAAGCTCATATGGCACATTATTCACCTCCCAGCATCATTTGGTTTTGGAAACCATATGGCTACAATACCTGATTAAACAGATTCGACCACCTTTTCTAATACCAAAGAGCTGCAAATCTGAAGATTAAAAAATATGAGCAACTTGATTAACTTCAATGATCCACAAAACATACACATATTTGATTTCATGAAGGAACTCATGGTAAAACTTCCAAGTAACTCATCCATCGGATCTAGCGATGTCTTAAATATTGATAAAAAAGAAAAAATTCACCTCCACAGAACAGTAGCTTCCCTGTAGTCACAGAGAGTAGGGCATTCGGCAATATAAGCTAAATTTTTTCCTTCAAATGGGTGACATTAGAAACTCAGAATATTTGCAATCCACAGCTTTCACCACAAGAAGATTGAATTTTAAAGCAAAGTTATGCAAATTAGCCAGCTAGGTCCCTCTACTGCCAAGAATTGACTGACGGCTAACTCGGCTGGAGAGCAAGGCCCAAGGATGGATTAGAAAATTTAAAAACAAATTCCTGGAAGTGAGTCTGAGTAGAAGAGTTTCGTACAAGATCAAAGATGGGGGAGCTCACTCGTCCATATACTCTTCTCCATTGGCTTCCGCCTCTATATCTGCATTCCTGAGTTGATCACAAACGTGACGCTACATTATATCAGAAGGATGCACCGTCCGACGGAGGCAAAGGAACCATTGTCCCGCTAAAGTTTTGCTGTCGCCCATATACCTGAGGGAGGAAGAAATTTACATGGGTAAAGTCGTTCTCTTCCCGACATACCCACCTTTGAAATTTTTTTGGCCCGTTTAAAATCGTGAAAAATTCACCATACAAAAATTCTTGACCATACATACGCAGTCGTGTATCTATGGGCCTAGAAGCTTTAGGACATGCCTTGCTTGAGGGGATCTTTTTCCTAGAGTTGAGTCCCTATGAATCGGGTCAATTACAATAGTTCATAATATTGGTTCCACATGACGTCTGCATACATACATCACATGATTAATGATCATGATTGCATTTGGTTCCCCATCTTTATATCTTCTGCAACTTCCGATGGCGGAGAAGCAAGCCCACCTCAACAGCGCCTACTACGTCCCGCTTTCCCCCCAGGCAGCCCCCTACCTCCGCCCTGGCCGCAGGGGGGGCTGCGGCTGCGGCTGCTGCGTCCTCAAGCTCATCTTCGACCTCGTCCTCACTGTGGTCATCGCTGTCGGCCTCCTTGCCCTCCTCCTTTGTCTCATCTTCCGCCCCAACCTCGTCAAGTTCCACGTGACGGACGCCGAGCTCACCCAGTTGAACTTCACCACCAGCAATGCCCTACTCCAGTACAACCTCAAGCTCAATCTCATCATCCGAAATCCGACCTGCTGCATCGGGATCTACTACGGCCGGATCGAGGCGCGAGCGTTCTATCGGGGCCAGCGTGTCAACGCCGAGCACCTAACGCTATTCTAACAGGGCTACAAGAACACGATGACCTTTAATGTTCTAGAGAGGGGCGAGCGAGCTTCAAGGGGGACTGTGGATGAGTTGGGCTTTAGATCCCCAAAAAGCCCACATTTTATTTGGATTTTATCATTGCAATCAATATAAACCCATTTGGCAAAACTTAGCTAACCTATGTATGACCCAACTCATCATATATGAGTTAATAAATGGGCTTTCAACTCACTTTGACACCTTCATGGATGACTAGACGGGGCTAGTCGTGCCCCAATGCTTATGAATCTACTTTATACCTTATACTTTCCCAACTTCACAAGGATTTTGAAAAGAAGTGAATCGCCTTTAATCAGTTTTTTTCCTTTTTTAATAATTCTTTGAGCAAGAAAGGAATGTCCTCTGGTTGTCTTATTTGGGACTAAAACTGAATGTGTTGCTCGGGCGAAAGGGATTTGGACAAAGGTTGTCAATTTGCGTAATTATAACGTAACGTAGAAACCTAATTCATCAAAATCGGGTGAGCACCAGCTCACCTAAGGCCAATTGTCAATCGTTGTTGTGGCCAACGACTGGCCGAAGGAGAAAGAAATAGGAAATAAGAAAAAGAAAAAAGAAAAAAGAAAAAGGAATTAAAATTTTGATTTTTAAAAAATTAAAAAAGTAAAAAATAATTAAAAATTAAAAATCGATTAAAAAAATAAAAAATATTAGAAGGAATACATGGATGAAAATGGAATAAGATTTTTCAATTTTTAATTTATTCTCAAATTTTAGGCAAACACCTAAAAAAATTGTTATTTTTCTATAAAACATAAGAAACATGCTTTTCTACATTTGTAAATATTTTAGCAATATAATGTTTAAAAAAATCATAAGAATAAATTTCCCTAAATTTGGTTAAATATTGAAATGTTAGCAATATGAGTTGGGGAGTATGTATGGGTAAAAAAAATTATACTATACTTAAATGGGTCATAAATGGATTAAGAGTTGACCATTTATAATTTGATCAAAATCCAACCCACCCATTTAACAAGTCTAATCCTCTTCTCCATCGGCTTCCACCTTTGTAGCTAACTACATACATTGCACTCCGTTATATCAGAAGGATGCATCGTTCGTTAGGGTAAAGGAGCCATTTTCCCGCTGCGGTTTTGCTGTTGCACGTATACCTGATGAAGAAATACACATGGGGAAGTCGGTCTCTTTCTGCAATCGCAGCGTATGGATTCTTTGGTCTGTCCAAAATAGTGAAAAATCGCCGTATAAAAATTCTTGACCACATATGCATTTGTGTATCAATGGGCCTAGAAGCTTTCGGACATGCTTTGCTCCGAGGGGATTTTTTTTTTTTCCAGAGCCGGGTATGTAGATCAGATAAATTGCAATAGTTGGTTGTATGGGTCCCACATGATGTTCGACATTTCACATGATCAACTGTTATGATTACATTCAGTTAACAAAAATGGTTCTAGGGAAGGATATTTTTTGACGAATCCACTCGAAGGATGGGCATCCCTTAAGCTCGTTTGGTCATCTCGTCTCATGACCAGGTATGACCGAGTGGTGGCAAACCAATTGGCAACCTGGCCAAATCTTGTCGGAAAGTTCCTTCTCTAGAGTTTGACAGGACTCCTTCGCATGTTTTATATCAGAAGATGAAATCTCTTTTTTTTTTATCCCTGAACCCTCTTCCCTCTCTCTCTCTCTCTCTCTCCATAAATTGACCTCTTCTCTCGCTCCTTTCAGCTTAAAAGAGAAAACAAAAAGCACATTAGACACCCCAGAACAGAAATTTGTGGAACCTGTGAAACTCGCGGAGCCATGGATCCTTTAACACCATCGCTGGACCGTAACCTCAACGACTGGATTGTCGAAGTCAACGAGAACCTTAAGCGTATGCCATCCGACGAGCACCAGCACCATAAGAAGGCGTCGATCTACAGGGTCCCGCACACCGACCTCAACGACAAGGCTTACCGACCGCAGGCTGTCTCCTTCGGCCCCTACCACCACGACAATGAACACCTCCGCCCCATGGAGGAACACAAGCAGCGTGCACTCCTCCACTTCCTCAAGCGGTGCGGAAAAACCCTTAAGCCTTTCCTTGAGTCCCTGAGTAAGGTGGCGCGAGACATTGAGGAGAGCTATGACATGCTGGACTCTAAGTGGAGCAGCAGTGAGGGCGCAGCAGGCCAGTTCCTGAAGCTGATGATCAGTGACGGCTGCTTCATGCTTAAGATCATGAGGACCTCAACCCAGAGGACCTCAATCCAGACAGGGGATAGCTACGCTCCCGACGACCCCATCTTCAGCTACCACGGAGAGCGCTATACAATCCCGTCCATTAAGCGGGATATGCTGATGTTGGAGAATCAGCTTCCTACGTTAGTGCTGAATCAGCTGGTCACTGTTGCGACAGATAGCAAGCAGGTTACTATCCTAGATTTCGCTCCATCGTGAAAGAGACTATGTTCACCTAACTGCACATCATGGCATCTTAGATAGACCCCACATGGGATCCATCAAATCTATTGCTCCAAACGCGGTGGATGCATGGTTCATGATCAACCAACAATTTCATAATTTAATCTATCGTTGCCACTGGAAACTTCTTTTCTTTTTCCCTAGAAGTATCGATTCGACCACTGTCTTGAAAAGCACCGACTTTACTCCAACACTGCAGGATTACGAGTACATCAACAATCTCATCCTCAAATTCTGCTCCCCCTTCCCGCGGATCACAAAGATGGGCAAATGCCTGCACGTCTTGGATGTCTTCAGGAAGAGCATGCTGATGAAGCCCAAAAAGAATTTCCAGTACGATCTGGTCTTCTGGATGGGGTATGGCCAGAATATTATCCGGTCGGCTGCTGAGCTTGAAGAGGCTGGGATCCGGTTCAAGAAGAACCGGACCAAGAGCCTTCTAGATATCTCCTTTGCCAATGGCGTCCTGAGGCTCCCCGTGATCATAGTGAACGACACCACTGAGTCCATGTTCCTCAACCTCATGGCGTTCGAGCGCTTCCACCTTGGGGCCGGGTACGAGCTCACATCCTACCTCAGCTTCATGGACAAAATCATTGACAACGAGCAGGACATCGCACTGCTCCACAAACGGGGCATCATCCAGAATAACTTGGAGACTGACAAGGGGGCTGCCGAGCTATTCAACTCGATGAGCAAGGGCATGATGCTCGCACCTGACGACAGGCTCAATTTTGTGCTCAAGAAGGTCAGTAAGTACCGCAAGAACCCCTGGAACGTGTGGAGGGCTAATCTCTTCCACACCTACTTCAGGAATCCTTGGGTTATATTGTCTCTCATTGCCGCTGTCCTCCTCTTTGCGCTTACAATAATTCAGACTGTATATGCCGTGCTCAGCTACAACAAATGAACCCTTTGCTCTCATCATCTCTTGATCGGGTGTTATTTATGAATGATTTTTCTCCTGTTGTTAAGTAAAAGACTATTCTTACTCAAAAGCAGTAAAGTAAGGTCCTCGTAGAGAATGTCGGATAGCCAGAGGATTTCCATAGACACGAAAATGAGTGGAATTTTGTTCCATTACTTCCTCATTGGAAACTCCAGAGCGAATTTCTTTCCACCAATGAAGACACACAATACCATTGAAGGGGAAGTGGTTTAATCATGCTTTAATTAACACTAATGAAGACACACAATACCATAGTGAAAGAGACTATGACCGGATCGAGGCGTGAGCGTTCTATCGGGGCCATCGTGTCAACGCCGAGTACCAAACGCTATTCTAACTGGGCTACAAGAACATGACGACCTTTAATATTCTAGAGAGGAGCGAGCGAGCGAGCTTCAAGAGGGACTGTAGATGAGTTGGGCTTTAGATCCCAAAAAACGAGGGACGGACCTCTGGAGTGCCAAAAGTTGGCACAAAGAGACACTTAAGTGTCAAAAGTTACAAAATGTATACTTAAGTGCCAAAATCGGAGCAAAAGGGATCACTTAAGTGCTAATGGCGAAAAATTCCGGCCAAATTATCATGTGTCCATTTTTCGGCGACTTCATTTGCGACGGAGCATTTTTTTCAAAATAAAAAATCCGACGTGGACAATTTTCTGACGGAGCATTTTTTTCAAAATAAAAAATCCACGTAGCATTCTTTTCAAAATAAAAAATCCACGTGGCAATTTTTTTTAAAAAAATTGTCCAGGTCAGATTTTTGAAAAATTAAAATCGATTTTATTAAAAAAAAAAAAAAAAAAGAGAGAGGGAGGGGATCGGCGAGGGTATGCAGCCCTCGCCGCCGCCGCCGCCGCCGCCCCACCTCGCCGGGAAGGGCCGGCGACGGTGGGGGAGGGTCGGCCGGGTCGTCGGGCCCCGCCAATGGCCGCGACCCCGGTTGGCCAGCCACCCGGGGGTCGCCGGCCACCGGCCGGGCCCGACGACCCCGGCCGACCCTCCCCCACCGTCGCCGGCCCTTCCCGGCGAGGTGGGGCGGCGATGGCAAGGGCTGCACAGCCCTCGCCGATCCCCTCCTCCTTTTTTTTTTTTTTTTTTTTAATAAAATCGATTTTATAATAATATATTTATAATTATTTAATATTATTTAATTATTAATTTTTAAATCCACGTTAGCCAAAACGACGTTGTTTTGGCTGATTTTTGGCCAATTCAGTTTCCGGCGAGTCACGTAGGCAAGAAAATTAATAAAAAATTGCCATGTAGGATTTCCTGCAGGGTTCCAGCAATTTGGCACTTAAGTGATCCAATTTTTTTTAAAAAGGGCACTTAAGTGTACCTTTTGTAACTTTTGGCACTTAAGTGTCCATTTGTGCCAACTTTTGGCACTCCTGCTATACTTATGCCCCAAAAAAACCCGCATTTTATTTGAATTTTATCACTTAAATCCATATAAACCCATTTAGCAAAACTTAACTGACCTTTGAATAACCCAACTCATTATATATGAGTTGATAAATAAGCTTTCAACTTACTTTGACAGATGACTAGATGGGCCTAGTCATGCCCCAATGCTTATGAATCTATTTTACACCTTATACTTTCCCAGCTTCACAAGGATTTTTGAAAAGAAGTGAATCACCTTATGACCCTCGTGCTGGGGTTTTCTGGGAATGGTCACCGTGGTCATCGCTGTCGGCCTCCTTGCCCTCGTCTTTGTCTCATCTTCCGCCCCAACCTCGTCAAGTTCCAAGTCACGGACGCCGGGCTCACCGAGTTCAACTTCACCACCAACAATGCCCTACTCGAGTACAACCTCAAGCTCAACCTCATCATCCGAAATCCGACCTGCTGCATCGGGATCTACTACGACCGGATCGAGGCGCGAGCGTTCTATCGGGGCCAGCGTGTCAACGCCGTGTACCTAACGCTATTCTAACAGGGCTACAAGAACACAATGACCTTTAATATTCTAGAGAGGAGCGAGCGAGCTTCAAGAGGGACTGTGGATGAGTTGGGCTTTAGATCCCCCAAAAAAACCCACATTTTATTTGGATTTTATCACTTAAATCCATATAAACCCATTTGGCAAAACTTAGCTAGCTTATGTACGACCTACCTCATCATATATGAGTTAATAAATGGGCTTTCAACTCACTTTGACACTTTTATGGACGACTAGATGGGCCTAGTCATGCCCAATGCTTATGAATCTACTTTATATCTTATACTTTCCCAGCTTCACAAGGATTTTTGAAAAGAAGTGAATCGCCTTTAATCAGTTTTCTTCCTTTTTTAATAATTCTTTGAGTAAGAAAGGAATGTCCTCTAGTTGGCTTATTTGGGACTAAAACTGAATGTGTTGCTCTGGAGAAAGGGACCCAGATTGAGGTCGTCAATTTGTGTAATTAGAGCTTAACGTAGAAACCTGATTCATCAAAATGATGAATTAATTGAGTGATGGAATTAGTTGCATTTCGATTAAATCAATGTTTCGCAAGATGTTCACATTCAGAGTTTACTAATTATAGCAGTTATAATGAATCCGAGTGCTTCTCAATTGGAGTTCATAAGTAATTATAATGGATTCGAGATCTTCTCGATTGGAGCTCATAAATGCTCGCTGCCAATTGTACGAAACAAGTAGAAGTATTTGAATTGCACAGAAGATCGTTGCAACCTATCTTGTGTATCACATGAAGTAAACTTACAGGAAGCTATATGATTATTATGAGCTAACTATCTACACATAATATGATAGCATCACTACTTGTGGTAATTGTTTTTCTTTTTCCTACATGCTTTGTGTGCATCAAAGAATTGCGTCAAATACTAAATATGAGGCTCAAGTAACGCAAGTAAAACTTTATTACCATACATAACAAAAAAGAAGTTCTATTTTAAATTGTCACGTCCAATATGCAAAGTCGGCATCCAAATTGGCATTACATGTATTCAATCCATATGAGCCCTTCAATGTAGAGTAGCACTCGTGAAATACATCGAATTCAATGGCTAATGCATACTGGCATTGCGTGCATGCAATTTGAATCCTCGGATCGGATCCATAGCTTGTTCCGTAGTACTTCTGCAACCTGAAGCATTGGGCTTGGCCAAACCCCGAACACTCTTTCCATCTCTCTCTCTCTCTCTCCCCATCCTTTCAGCTTAACACAAAGAACGGGAACATAAGACCCTCCATAACAGAAATTTGCGGAACCATGGCTCTGCACTCGAACGACACCGACTGGATCGTCCAACTCAACGAGCAGCAGTCCTGGGAGAAGTGGTCCATCTACAGGGTCCCCACCCACGTCACTGACAACAACCGCATGGCCTACCGGCCGCTGGCTGTCTCCTTCGGCCCCTACCACCACGGCGAGGAACACCTCCTCCCCATGGAGGAACACAAGTACCGTGCGCTCCACCGCTTCCTCACACGGTCCGGGAAGCCCTTTGAGCACTTCCTCGAGTCCCTAAGGGCGGTGGTAGGGGACCTCATGGCAAGCTACGTCATGCTGGACCCAGAGTGGATAGACGGCGGTGAGGGCACTGTGCGCAGGTTCCTGCAGCTGATGATCACCGATGGCTGCTTCATGCTCGAGATCCTGCGGTACGCAACCGACAGGGGCAATGACTACGAGCCCAACGACCCGATCTTCAGCAATTATGGTATGGTCTACATAATGAAGCACATTAGGCGGGATATGCTTGTGCTAGAGAATCAGCTTCCGATGCTAGTGCTGGATCGGCTAGTCGCTGCTGAGAGCAATGAGCCGCAGGTTGCTTTCTTAGATTTCGCTCCGTTATAAGAGAGGTTATAGTATGCATGGAAAACGCGTACTGTGTGCACCTGAGGATACATCTTGGTGATCTCATATGAATGCTGCGTGGAATCCATCAAATCTAATTCTCCCAACTTGTTGGATGCATAATTAACAATTGCATTATAAAATCTATCACCTCCGCCGAAAACTTCTATTTTTTTTTTTGTCTAGTTCAAAGCAAGTACTATTCGATATGACAGCAATCTCGAATTCAACGCACTGACATTACTCCAACAACGCAGGATAAAGATCTCATTATCAGGCTCATCCTCAATTTTTGCTCCCTCGGCACACACACCGCGAGGATGGGCAAATGCCTGCACGTCCTGGACGTCGTCAGAAATAGCCTGCTGTACAATGTGGAGAAGACCAACATCCCGCATGAGCAGGACGTGGGCAGCGAGAAGATAATCCAGTCAGCCGTCGAGCTCAACTATGCCGGGATCCGCTTCGAGAAGAGCAAGACCAACAGCCTCAGGGACATCTCCTACGCCAGGGGGGTGCTGAGGCTCCCCGTGATCGAGGTGGAGGACACCACGGAGTCTGTGTTCCTCAACCTCATTGCGTTCGAGCGCTTCCACATTGGGGCTGGGTACGAGGTGACGTCCTTCATCTCCTTCATGGAGGACATCATCGCCAATGAGCGGGACGTCGAGCTACTCCAAACCCGGGGCATCATCCGCAATGCCATGGGGAGCGAAAAAGCGGTCGCTGAGCTGTTCCACTCGCTGTCCAAGGATGTGGCGCTCGACCCTGAGAGCAGCCTCGACGCTGTGCGCAAGAGGCTCAAAAGTTACTGCCAAAAGCCCTGGATCATGTGGAAGGCTAATCTCATCCGGACCTACTTCGGTAATCCTTGGGCTGTATGGTCTCTTATCGCTGCCATCTTCGCCTTGGCGCTCAGCATAATTCAGACGGCGTACACCGTGCTCAAACCCTAACCTTCAGTTCGCCTCTCCAAAATAATATTTTCTCTCCATATTTTGGGTTTTTCTCCAAACAGCTGAAGCTCGATAATTATCTCTTGATTGCTTGTCGATTGTTGTCATGATTGATTTCCACCCTGTTTTTAGTCTTGTTCATTTCCCTCTTAAAATGTTTCGAATGATGGACATTTCGCTGATTATTTATCATTATCAAGTGATGATTTCATTCTTCTTTATGTTTGTCCAATTGGGATGGGTAGTGCGAAGAATGATCAAGTTTAACACAAATGAATCTTCCGTTGCAACATTTTCTTCTTGACTAAATTCGTGGAGAAGCTGCCCTGAACTCAAGTGAAAAGCAAATATGGCCCTCGAAGTCATCTCTAATCCCAAAATGCTAAGGCATATGTAAATTCTAAGCGAGTTCGAGCCTCACTATAGGCCAATGAGGTGAAACTCACCTGAAATCGGCAAGCTCAAGGCTCACAAGATTGGCAAGGCTCAAACCTCATTGAATGTTGGTGAGATCTCAAGCTTGCCTGAAGCCAGTGAGCTTGAGGCCTCCTCGATGTCTTCGATGTCTGGCAACCTCAAGCTCACCCAAGGTTGGTGAGCTTGAGCTTTGTTGGCCTCCAGCGAGCTACTCCCTTGCTTGGCCATAAAGAAGAAGAAGAAAAATTTAAAAAGAAAAAGAAAAAAAGAAAAAGAAAAATAATTATATTTTAGGTTTTTTGTAAAAGGGAGAATGTGTGTGAGTTTAGGGTTGGAAATGGGTTCTAAACTCGACCCATTTAGATCCATTTCTTTTAGATTTTAAACTTTTTAACCCATTAAAGGAGGGTTTTTCAAAATTGAAGCAGCCCATACATGACCAATTTATATTTTAAATGGGTTATATATGAGTTGAAGACCCATTTGGATAGATCTAATTATGAAAAGCAGACAATTATTCTCTAGATGCCTTCGCTAGAAGTCCTTGAAGAAAAGTGGGCAAGACATTCAAAGTGGCATGGAAATCAAACTGTTGAGAAAAAATCACTATGGAAAAGATAAAGAAATAACAAGGACAAGATCTTAGCACAAAACAGGTACATCAAATTGTAAAATCTTGACAATTCAATACGCGATCAAGGGAATTTACAATGCATTACCATATGGAATATTAAGGCGAAGAGAATGCCAGCTACAACAACAGTGACACCCACGTAACTGCATGTGTGGAGAACCTTATTCACATGCATGCCTGTTACGATAAAGCAAAAAATAGATTGATTAATAAAATTGTGCTCAGAACTGATAGCTGATTGTGATAAATAACCAAGACAGAAAGTAAATCACCAAAAAAAAAAGAGTCTACCCAATGATTAAGATAGAAAGGAATTTCCGTTGGGTAAAATAGATTCTCCACAATACTCAATTATCTCACCTTAAAATGAACAATCACTAGTCAACCAACCATGTAACAACGGAAACAAGAGAAATAATGAATAAAATACATGGCTTTGGCCTTTTTAACGGCAAGAAAAAAATAATTTCTGAAGATTTTAGGGATTTCCTATAAAAGGCAATAAAATTTGAGGGTTCCAGGATATATCAATTTATGTCAATGTTAAGCTAGAATTCTTTTACTTTGCTTGATGTCATCAATCACGGTAGAGTGAGAGGGATAAAGGAGGGAAGGATACGATCATACAAATCAAATGCACATATGTAATTAACAATAGACATGTAACTAGTGTCAAGCACGCTCTACGCGTGGACGCAAAGGTAAATAAGTTTATAAGAAGAAGAATAATAGTCTGAAAGTTAACTCAAATGGTGGATGTGGACAGAATGATGATAGTTAATTTTTTCTTATTAAGGATGGTTTTGGAAGGAATAAAAAGCGAGATGATACTATATTTTGACTTAAATGTCTCCGTGAATATTAAGCTCAAGCCTCCACTGTCATATGTTGACTAGCAGCTGACTTGGCTTGGAAGCAACACCAAAGGATGGATTAGAAAATGAAAAGCATGTTCCCCGAAGCGAGTCTATGAGTAGAAGAGCTCCATACAACATCAAAAATGGGGAACCCCTCTCGTCCATATCCTCTCCATCGGGAAAATTGTCCAAGAAATCTTAAACCTATTATATTTTTATCAATTCAATCACAAACTTTTCAATTTTGCCAATTGAGTTCTAAACATTTTTCACCATTTTCCAATTGAGTCTATTCGGCCAATTTAGCCAGAAATCGCCGATATGACCATCGGCCATTTGACGTGACATAGCTCTCGTTAAGATGGACAATTTTTAATAATATTTTAATATTTTATGAGATATTTTAATGTAGTTTTCTCTTCTTTTTCCTTATATTTTTTCTTTTTCTTTTTATGACCTTAGGCTGGCGACCCTCGCTTGGTTTGAGTGAGGATGTTGTTGCCCTTGTTGGACATAGGCGAGAGCCTCCGTACCCTTGCTAGCCACAAGCAAGCCTCACCCATTGGCTAGCAAGGACCATGACACCCTCGTCTCACCTAGGCCAGGCAAGGGCATTGGGGTCCTTGCCTAGACCAAGTGAAGGCATCACAACCCTCGCCCGGGCCAAGAGAGGGCATTGTGGCCTTAGCCGACCAAAGGGCAAGGGTTGCGACCCTCACCTAGATCTAGGCAAGGGTCGATGCCCTCACTTGTGATCGACAAGGGTGCGGAGGCCTAGTGAAGACATCAACAACCTCGCCTAGGGAGGGCTGGTAAACAACCTCATCGGCCTAGGGTTGTTGCAAGTCAATTAGCGAATAGAAATAAATCAATTCGGTAGAAGTACGAGCTTAGATTGTGGGTGATTTTGCATGACTTTAATACTAACTGCGAACGACATTAAATTGATTTCCTTTTGGTCTTATACTTAAGGTGAGTAGTGAATCTCTCATAATTACATGATAATCGAGGATCGTCCTGATTTGAAGAGGCATGACCATGGATTGAAAAGTTATTTAACACAGGTTAAATGCACAAAAACCCTTAAGCATCGCCTGAGAGTTAAGTCAAACTAAAGTTGCGATTAATCGATTTTAACTACCAATTTTAATTCGATTTTGGGTATCGAACTTTCAAAAACGTTGAGACTAAAATATTAGACAACACCTCATTGATTCTCAAATTTATCGGTAAGCGCAAAATCGGAAAAGGATTTAACAAGTCGAAAATTGAAACCCACAAGGAAGTGGGCCGAGCAAGGGCCCATTGGACCACATGCCCAAGGTGGACGGTCACAAGGCCCAAGCAAGCCCATGTGGTCCCAATTAGGCCCACTAAGCCCAAAATAATTTCTTGGCCCATATTCAAGTTGGATTCGAGCCCAACAACTTTGCGATCCCATTCTTATTCATTCAAGCTTGTTTCCAATGTCCACTTCTTGACTTTGGCTCAAGGACAAAATGGTAATTTGAGACCAAGTGAAATTCATATCGCTCCTCTTGACAATTATGCACAAATGAATAAAAGAGAGAAAAGATAAAAGGGTTTGTTTTATTTTATTTATTTTTCTCTCTCTCTCCTCCCTACCTTTTTCTTGCAGCCCCTGTCCCACAATTCTTTTCTTTTGTCTCTCTTTCTCTCTCTCTCCCCAACTCATTTTCCCATGCATCCCTTCCCACATTTCTTTTCTTCTCTCTCTCCCTCTCCCTCCCCCCCCCGCCCTCCTCCACCTAAACTCATTTTCCCATGCGTCTGCCCTCCCCTCCTCACTTCTCTTTCATTTCCTTTCCTCCTTTGGCTTCCATTCCTCTTCATTCTTCATTTTTGCCGCATCATACCTCATTGGAATCACCATCATTGCTACATCGCCATGCACCAAAGCGTCGTCGTGCCGTTGTCCGCCTGTCTGTGAGTCGCGCCCGCCCGTCCGCCGCTTCTTTCTTATCATGGAAACCACCGCTGAGGCCCATTTCCTCGTCGTCTTGTCTCGACATTTTGGTGGTAACTACGTGATGCCCTCACCGCCGCCGTTGCGCTCATGTCGTCGGAATCGTTGCCAGGTGAGTTTATATTCTAATCCCTTGATTAGTCAATTAAATTTGCTTAGGGTTAGTTTAGACTATAGTTAATCTTGATTAAAATATTAGTTATGATCAACTATGGTTGAATTATGGTTAGATAAAGTAATCATGGTTGATATGCGGTTAGGTTAATTAACTACAGTTAGATAAAGTAACCATGGTTGATAGGCGATTAAGTTAATTAACTATGGTTAGATAAAGTAACCATAGTTGATAGGCAGTTAAGTTAATTAACTATGGTTAGTTAAATTAACCATAGTTGATAGCTAGTTAGTTTATTAACAATGATTGATAGACGATTAGGTTAATTAAATATGATTAGTGAGGTTTAGTTAATTAACCATGATTTTTATGTGATTAAGCATGGTTAAGGTTAATTAATTTTATTAATCCCAATTAATTAAAATTGATTATGTTTTAGGTTAATTAATTATAATTAAGGTGATAATCTATCATGGTAAGCTATCGGAAGGGGTGATAAGCTATCTTGATAGGCAACTGGAAAATGTGATAAGCCATCTTCAAAAGGACTATAAGCTATTGAGAGTTTGGTGATAAGCTATTGTCAAAAAGACAATAAGTAAGGGTGACAAGCTATTGAGAATTTGATGATAAGCTATCGCCAAGTGGATGATAAGTTATCAGGATAGAATTGATAGGCTATTGCCATGGGGTGATAAGTACTGCTTGTTTGATACCTGCTTTGCCTTGATAAGTATTTACCTCATGTGAAACCTAGAGTAATAATTTTTATAAGGGTTTATATAGATATATAATGAGAAAATCCCGAGTTGTCAAGTGTATATGTTGAGTTTGACAATTTAAATGAGGCCATTATGTTTAAAAAGCAAGGCATGCAAAATTTGACAATTTTTCAATAATTATGTGACAACATACGAATAATTTCCTGCATTTTTATGTGAAAAATATGTAGTGGTTTAATATGTTGAGCACGTACCATGTTTGCATTGGTTAATGCATATAAATAAATTGAAATTGAATGATGTGGTGTGTTCGTGTGGTCACATAAAGTAACCCGTCACCCCAACGAGAGTTTGGGAGACAAAGTCCAATCTATCATGATACCCAATGGGAGTCCAGATGTCGTGTCGCAGTAGAGATTGGACCAATACTCCTTATAAAATGCTATCTAGGTGGGGGTTCTAGACGTTGTCGTGTTTGATAAGGCGGGATGATGTCTAGTTAAGCTAGAAGATATTGGCGGGAGTTCAGTTGTAACCCTAGTGAGGGCATAATAATTGGAATACATGTAAATATAAGGTGCATGGAAAATATATTATTGTGTGTTCTGATTATGCATATGCATGTTTGCACGGATTATGGTACACATGAATTTATCTCGTATAGAGTATGACTGGGGCAATGTAAGGTTACCTACGAGTTGATTCAACTATCGGTTGATTGTTGTGAAACCTGTTTGCACAAATTATGGCACATGTGAGTTTATATCGTGCAGGGTATGTGCAGTGGCAATGTAAAAATATTTGCGAGTGGAATTAACTGATAAGTGTTTGTTGTAGGGTTTGTTATGGGGTTTAGCGGTCATATCATGTTTATAGTTAAAGCAAAGCGGGGGTTGCTTTGCTATTGATCTGCCGTCGATATGTGGTTGCATATTTAGGAACCTCAATGCAAGTTGATATCCTAACTGAGGCTTAGTACCGTAACTTATTAAGATATATATCTCACCTGTTGTTGTTAACCATTTTTCATATCCGTAGTTATGGCATTCCTATTACCATGGATCTGGTAGTGATGAAGCACATCGTTGAGGGCAGCATAATTGTGTATCCGATGGTTAAAAGAAGTAGATTAACCTTACCTAGAATCCTTGGAGGACTATTGAGGAAGTCACCCGACTGAATGGCTTGTGTATAAACTTTCTAGGGTTAATTAATATAAAAATAATAAAAATGATGTTGCTAGTATTGTTATTGGTCTTTCTGTTATCCCTATTGTTTATTGATTGGTGTTGTTGAATCATTTCCATATGCATATAACTGAAAAAATAAAAGGAATGGTCGGCAAAGCGTCTTGAGATATCGTATTAAGAGGTTGTCGCGTGTTCAAGGGTTAGGACATGATAGGTTATTAAGAAATCTAGTATTTCAATACATAAACAAGTTAATCAATGTCCGTTCTAAGTATTGATAAGTTAGAAAATGATTTTGAACCTGCTAAAACGTTTCAAGAAAGTTACCAAACACCAAGACAAACTCAACTCAGTAAATTTCTAAGCTGGTACTTATCCAATACAGAATCTCGAAGTGTATTGGTCTCCAATATTAAGTACTACAGTGATACGTGTTTTATTGCCACTTTATATAATTAACCTAAGTACAAATGCTTATTAATTTAATCTTAATGGAATCACTTTCCGAAAACCATGGTCATGGAATATATATTTTGAATGTCCCGTGAACGACGGCATTTTTAATCCAACTGGAATTTTCCACATGTAACATTTATCTTCTCCCTTTCCTACATATTATTAACTGATATAGGAGTTTTCAAATGTCACGGACGTGCACTTTCTCTCTCTCATAAAGTTTTTTATATGTCGTCGGATCTTAAACGTTTTTATGATTACATACGGATATGATATTAAATCTGCATGCACAAGTGTATTTGAATGAACGGATTCCGTTGTTTCTTTAAAGCTCATTATATGCTAATGATTGAAAGGTTTGATTGTATAGATCAGGCATATCAAAGGATTTAATTGCATTAAAAATTCGAGGAGTAGAATAGACAAACTATAGTAGTAAAATGACTTAATGGACCATCTGATGGGCCTAACAGTTTTCGGAAGGGTTTTAGCTTAACCTTCTAGTAAAGCAGCCCAACCCTTCTCAAGAATCAAGTCCAACCATTTTTAAGAATAAATACTGGCTCGGGCTGCGGAGGTTACCAAGAGGCGCGTTTGGGCAGGCCAATCCAATCCTTTCAAAATTACATGAATGCCCTATTTATCATGTACAATGCTCCCCTTAATACCTTAATAAATCTCATTGTTGATGTATGCAAATAAGGCATTATAACAATGTTGAAACGCCAAGAGAAACACTGTAGGAATAAAAGATTTTACCCGTTTTGAAATTCTTTGGCTCGTCTAAAATTGTGGAAACTCTCTATTGCAACTCTCCTGAGGTCAATCCCATAGGATTTACCAATTGCTAGGCGGTTGCATGTAACTCTCTTACGAGATGGTACTTACGCTTCATAATAGGCTCTCCCAAGTCTTATCGACCGCAATTTGATTTCTCATTTATGAGATAAGGATTTCACGAGTATCATAACTTTCTTCTAACACTTATTTGAGTACCATAACTTTAGTGTCATGACTTCTAGATAATGTTCATTCGAGTGTTACGGTTTCAATCATATGCTTAAGTACAATAAACTTTTAAAAGACTTCCATCACAATTGGATTTCCAATATTTAGAGTGAACATCTTTGAAAAATTATGAGATTATCATCTCCTCTAAACCCAAAATTGACCTCAAATTTCATTATCCAATATGTGGCACATCACTCAGTTATCATAAGCCCCCCAAAAATGGAAGCATGATATATGATAACAATTATTAGACGAGCTCATCCCGCGCTCAGTATTGAAATGACCTCACATGTCAATTTTCAATGGTTGGAATTAAGGACTCCGTAATCTACCAGCTACATCAGAATGGCGACTGAACTGCTCATCCCCCGCTTAGTATAGAAATGACCCCAAAAAGGGCACGATGTCTCTCGTATGGTTGCGACGAAATTGCTCCTCGGAATGGTGAAACACGCCAAGCCCTCCTACAAGAGTGATTCTGACGTTTCCGCTGATCCAATCAAATTATCTCCTGCCAAACATTGTTGAATGAAATTAAAGGAATTTATGATGTTTGATATGTGAAAATTATGTTCGATTAAATAGGGACAATTTAAAAGTCGATTTTTCTCATTTCAATGAAAGCGTTCCATAAGCTCTATTTCGTCAATTTTATAAATAGAGGCCATTTTAATGTAAAATATGAATGAGAGACGTATCATTCTAAGTCGAGCTTCATGCAGATTTTCTATTATACTTTGAATTGTGCATGAATTCGATGTGATCTTTTGAGTTCACACTTCCTTTGACCTTTTCATTTATGAGAATAAAAAGTAAGGGGAAAAAAATATGAAGAAGCATAGTTGATGAAAGGAAACGAGAGTTAGAGTAAAAGTAGAGTATAACCGACAAAAAAATAGAAAAGGAAGGGAGAGATTTGTTGAAAGAAAATGGAAAATTAAAAGAAGAAAAGAAAAAAAGGAAAATAAAAGGAGAGATTTGTCATATTTCGGTATTGTTAAAAAATTTAAATAATGAATTATGTTTTTATCTAATAGCTTAAGTTTTTAGAATAGTAGTTTGTGATTACACCAAAATCTTATATGGTATTAGAGTTTGAGGTCTTAAATTCGAATCTTACCAAGTCCAATTTGTTTCCCCAATTAAATATCCACGCTTAGTATTAAATAAAAATACCAGATTAAACGTGAGGAGTGTTAAAATATTTAAATAATAAATCGCATCTTTATCTAATAATTTAACGTTTTAAAACAGTCGATAATGATAACATAGAATCTCATATTTTTGAATATGTCTTGTTAATTTTTGAATTTGGACTAGAACCACTTCATTCTCATTAAGTAGCTAACAGATTGGAGAGAAAAATCTGGTAGTGAAGCAAAAGGTGTCTCAACCCAATTTAAGGTTTATTAAAAGCTTGTCAGGGTGGTTGAGCCAATTAAGAGCAGACAAGCTTGTTAAGTCCTTTTAAAATGACATGAACTTTTGTATTTAATACGAGAAAATATTAGGTGGTGTTAATAGCCATGCTGATGGAGCCCCACCACCAACTACCACAACCTCATGTTGGCCTTGCCCAAATGTGAATTGGATTTGTTTTCTTTTTTCCCTTGTGAAGTATTTTTTTTTTTTTTTTTTTTTTTTGTTCTCATCTTGAGTTTCTTCCTATTGCGGTTTTGCTTGTTCTGGTTTTGAATTGGTGAGAAAAATCTGACTTTTCTTAGATGTTTAAGAACGTTGTGGAATGAAAAAGGGAGGATTTCAATGTACATTTTGATTTCGTCGTTGGATGCCAATTCCCTCTTCAGCAACATGAATATTTAGTTTATCTTATAAAATTGACTTTGCCATACTAATTTGACTTTGATTTGAGTTTTAATATATCTTTTTGCTCAAATCAATATTTCTCCATATGAAGCCAGTAAAAGTTTTTGAAGTTTTTGAATTTGACACGAGATGGTTTTAACTTGTCTTATGCACCACCAGAAATTGATTTATGAGAAATTATATGATTTTTATGAGCTAACTAGCTAATTGAGCATATATGTTATCAGAAAATCACTCTTTGTGATTTTTTTTGGTTACATGAGATGTATATATAGAGGAAGGCCGTTGAATGTTAAATTTATAAGTCTTAACGTTGACGTCAAATGTGTGAAGTCTGTCCCAAAAACACATTTAATGCACTCAATTCAATATGTGGATGGGGACCACGCAATTCAATTTCCACGTATTTCATGGCAAATACCTAAACACTTTTTGTCTTTACCTGCTAAACAAAGAAGCGGCACCCTCCTGGCTTGGGCAGCCCCCAAAACACTCTTCTCCTATTAATTTGATTAGTTTGAATTAGTCAATTTCGGATTAAGTCAACATCTTTTGTGATATTTTTGTGAACATACCCAAGTACTTATCGATCGAAGCTTGTTGTAAAATTAATGCGAAAACTCATCGAATTTTTCTGGTAAATCAATACAAAATCACCAAAGAAATAAATGAGAAATAATAAAGAAACACCAAAATTTACATAATTCGGTCTAAGTATCAATAACTACTTTACTATGAGAGCTAACATCAAATAATCCACTAATTAATCTGAAAATTATAGGGTAACAATCGCTCACAAGGTCCAATATTTTTCATACCTAAGTCACACCCAAGCCCACAATGTTCATAAATAAAATAACTCAATCCCCCTTTCTTTCTTCGCGGTTTGTCCATAAAAGGAAGATCTTTTCTATTTATTTGGCTTAAAAACAACGAAAAATTAAACCCTTCTCTTTGTACCGCCAATCAACAGTGGTGCTACTTATACCGCCTTTAGAGGAGTCAATCTCTTGATTGATCAATCGTGGATACTTACATAATTGCCATTGCTCTGGAGAAAACAGATAAAGTAAAATAACAACCCTTATCTTGGTGGAACTCCTACTGCACGGCCCCAGTAAGTATTTAGTCAAGAATTTTGATCCATCTCATCTAATTCAGATCGAGTCTCGTGCACGGGCTCAAATTCGAGACATCTTTTAAAAGAGCTCATAAATGCTTGCAGTTAATTATGCTTAAGTGATCTGAAACTAAAGAAATAAAAAATAAAACCCACACTAATATTTAATTTAATTTAGAAACTTGACTTTGATTTGAGTTCTAATATATCTTTTTGTTTAAATTAACTTGATTTCTGAATTTCACACAAAATGATTACAATCTGTCTTATATGCCATCTGAAGTTAAATATATAAGAATTTATATGACTGTCATCAGCTAACTGTTCATAAATACGAACATTACTCATTGTAAATATTTTTTCCCCGTAAGTGATATATATATATGTAAGAATGACGTCAAACACTAAAATTGAGATGTCAAAGAAGAAATTTGGGCATGTCCTAAACGTACAAGGCACAAATGATTATCAAGTGCACAACAAATATCAAATCTGCGAAGTTTATGCCTCGATTGGCATTACTTGTACTCAATTCGTACGGGCCTTTTAATTTAGGCAGGCCCTTGTGAGATTCATCAAATTCAAAGGTTCATACAGTGTAGCGAGACCTCGTGCTTTGCATGCATGCAGTTCATTTCCTACGGCTTTTATGGGACATGCTTAAACTGGTTTTATCTTTACCTCGTGCACCAAAAGTGACTTATATATATACATGGTCTGTCCAGTAATGCCTCTTCAGCTTGAAGCATTGAGCTTGGACAAACCCAAACTTCATACGCTCTCAACACACTCTCTCTCTCTCTCTCTCTCTCTCTCTCTCTCTCTCTCACACACACACACACACACACACGCTGTCTCCCCCCGTCCCATGAATACCCCTCTCCTCTGTCCCCGAACAGAGATTCGGGGAACATCCGAAACTTACCGAACCATGTTACCCTTGCCACCCCCACTGCACCCGGACGAGACCAAGTGGATCGTCCATGTCGACAAAGGCCTCAAGTACGTGCCCTCCGACGGGCAACAGTACTGGAAGAATCCGTCCATCTACAAGGTCCCCGCCTTCATCACCGACCTCAACTGGAAAGCCTACCAGCCGCAGGTTGTCTCTTTCGGCCCCTACCACTACGGCAAGGTCCACCTCCACCAAATGGAGGAACACAAGCATCGTGTGCTCCTCCACTTCCTCGAGCGGTCCGGGAAGACCCTCAAGCGCTTCCTTTCCTCCCTAAGAAAGGTGGCACAGGACCTTGAGGAGGAGTACGACACACTAGACTTGAAGTGGAAGGAGGGCGGCGGGGGCCGATTCCTGGAGCTGATGATCATGGACGGCTGCTTCATGCTCGAGATCATGAGGACCACGGTAGAGAAGAAGCATGGCTATGCGCCCAACGATCCCATCTTCAGCATCCCTAGGCTGGAATACATAACCCCATATATAAGACGGGACATGCTGATGCTGGAGAATCAGTTGCCGATAATAGTGCTGTATGAGCTGGTTGCCATCGAGAGCGATTACACAAAGGTTAGTTTCCTTCACTCCTTCATTAGAGAGGCTATTGCATGCACGCAAGCCACCATGCTATGTTCACCTAACAGTACATCTTGGTGATCTCACATGAATCTTACATGAAATTTATCAAATCTAATGTTCCCAAGATGTTAGACGCACGGTTCAATATCAATTAACAATTTCATTTTTTAATCTATCGCTAATAGAAAAAAAGGAAAAGGGAAACATTATCCAAATATCTCTTAACTAATTATAAGAGATATATCAAATATTGTGCTACCTAATAAATCCCAATTGATGACAGTTGATATATCAAATATTAAACAAAAAGGAAAGTAAATTTTTTAGCAAATCTTCTCTAATACTCCCTTTCAAGCACATGGAGGTCACGAACGCCCAACCCACTAACGAGAAATGTGAACCGATCTTGACTCAAGCCTAGGTATAAATGTTTGCCAGTTAAAGTGTAGTGGGTACGTGCTTGGTTTTAATGGCCTCGGACTGTGGATGTTCTAGAACAAAGTGGCCATCAATCTCAATATGCTTTGTTCATTCATGAAATATCAGATTTGTTGTAATGTGTAAGGCGGCATGGCTATGACAGTCGTGTAATACCCTAGAGAGGCAAGTGAGTGCACAACCAAATCAATTCACAAATTGCAGTTGCCATAGGGTGATATTCAACTTCAACAGAATATCGAGAAACAATGGTTTAGTTCTTGGTTTCCAAGACACTGGACAACCACCAGGCATGACAAAGTAACAAGTAATTAAATGTCGAGCGATTGGGCAACTTGCCCAATTAGAATCACGAAAGGCAATCAAGCGAAATGAAGTCGAGATTGATAACAAAATCTCGTCCTGAGTTTTTCTTGAGATATAGACTAACTCGTATAGCGGATTTCCAGTGTTGCTCCTTTGGATTCTGTATCAACTGAAAAAGTTTGTGGACTAAATAACTTAATTTAGGTCGAGTGCTCTGATAAAAATTAAGAAAGACTTTGTAAGTCTTTGATTTTTCCTCCATCAAACAGACCCAAAATGCCTGACTATAATTTTATGCAAGGCATTGCTTAACGGAAAAGGAAAAGGGAAAATTTACCAAATATTATATAACTAATTATATGAGAAATATTATGCTAACTAATAAATCCTTACTAACGATGACAGATACCTGTAAGGAAAGTAAATCTTTAGCAAACTTTTTCTAATAATCACCTCCATGGGAGCCTCTCTTTTTTTACCAACTTTTAAGCTAGTAGTATCGACACAACAACAATCTTGTATTCAATGAATTGACTTTACTCCAACAACACAGGGCGACGAATATGTCAACACGCTCATCCTCAAGTTCTGCTCCCCCAGCATGCGCATCACAAGGATGGGAAAATGCCTGCATGTCGTGGACGTCTTCAGGAAGGGCCTGCTGATGAGCACCAAGAAGGACCAGCACGAGCCGGAAAGTGTGGGGCTTGAGGCCACCGAGGAGCCCGAGCAGATAATCCAGTTGGCCACCGAGGAGCCCGAGCAGATAATCCAGTCGGCCACTGAGCTCAACGAGGCTGGGATCCAGTTCGAGAAAAGCCTGAACAGCAGTCTCAAGGACATCTCCTTTAAGAGGGGGGTCCTGAGTCTCCCTGTTATCAAGGTGGATGACACCACCGAGTCCATATTCCTCAACCTCATGACTTTTGAGCGCTTGCACATCGAGGCTGGGAATGAGATCACAGCCTATATCACCTTCATGGACAACATCATCAACGATGAGCAGGATATCGCACTGCTCCACGGCCAAGGCATCATCCAGAATGGTGTCGGAAGCAACAAGGCAGCTGCCAAGCTATTTAACTCTCTCTGCAAGGAAGTGCCGCTCCCATCCAACAAAAGCCTTGAGGTCGTACAAAAGAACATCAGTAAGTACTGCCACAAGTCCTGGAACAGTTGGAGGGCTACTCTCAACCGCCTCTACTTCAAGAATCCTTGGTCTATATTGTCTCTCATTGCCGCCATCTTCCTCTTCGCACTCACCATAGTGCAGACTGTATATGCGGTGCTCAGCTACAATTGAACCCTCCCGTTGCCTCAATAATTTCTTTCTTTCTTTCTTTCTATTTTTCAGTTTTTCTCCTAATGGCTGACGCTCGATAATTATCTCTCGATTGGTTGTTGATTGTTGTCTGAATGATTTTCCTCCTGTTTTGAGCCGTGCTTATTTGCCTCTTTATATGTTTTGAATGATGGACATTTAGCTGTTTATATATCATCATCAGATGATGATTCTCTTGTTTCCGTCTTCTTTTTCTCCAAGTTGGATAGGTAGGTGGAGGATGATCAAGTTTTAGGGAAATTTTCATCTCCATTGCAGCATTTTCTTTTTGATTAAATTTTGTTGAAGTCGTGATCAATTTCTCCAGAAAAGCCAAGACAATACAAGTTTCTAGATCTATACTGAGTAGATAAAGTTTGTGGCAGTTAGAAGCAATGCCTAAAAATCTCTCAAACGGGAAATTTGAAGTCAATATCCCTGTTTGTGGTAGGGATTCTTACCTGAAGGTTGCCGCAACCCTTTTTTCCATCCACGTGGGGTGTTGGGAAAAAAGATGAGAATTAGAGGTAATGCATACTTGACACGGAGAGACACAATTGTCAAAACACCCAAAAAGTACACTAATTACAAAAATCAGAGAAGAAAGAAATACTTAAATGCCAACAGTAAGTCACATCAGATTTCCAATAACTACGTAGATTGGTTTTATTAATAAAATAACATCTTGTCAGATTTACGACAAGCTTTGTCGGGATTGACACTTGAATGTCTAATTTTAAAAAAAATGATACTTAAATGTATCTTTTAAAATTTTTAGCACTTATATGTCCACCTGTGCCAAGTTTTAGCACTCAGAGTGTACTTCTTTCGATAATGCACAAAAAGCAGGTAGGCAGCCTCAATTAAGCATGGGCTGGCCTAAGCCTTTACTTCGTGTGACGTTGGATTCGTTCTAAGTTTGGATTAATCCTAAAGGATTTTATGTGAGATGGGAGTCACCTGCTGCCACTAACCTCTCAGAATTAACTAGAAATCAAGTGAGGCATAGGAAATTGTCTTGCTTTCTATGCAACCAGAGTGTTCTAGATTGGGAGACTTTATTAGGCCAATAATTTCTATAAGTGCCCTTTTGTTACCTCTAACTTGATTGGATTGATCATCTAAGTGATCAAATGATATTTTCTTATTATGAATCCTAAAGGTTACTTGATGTCAATAAATGTTCATGCAACGGTTTTTAGGAGTTAATCATGATCGTAAGGCTTATCATAACCATGCCACAAAGGATAAGAACAATCAATGTATTAAAAATGTGGAAATTAAACACCCGAGTATCAAATAAAACCATATACTAGTCAAGCAAAGGATACGCATGATTTTGTTTAAAGTCGTTTTAAGCCCCGGGGCATGATCCCCATGAGCTTGACCCTATGCCATCTCAGACAAAGAATATTAGATCGCCTCATTATGAGCCTCGAGGGATGATCCCCGTGAGCATGACCCTTTACATCGCCTCATTATAAGCCTTCGCCTAATTATAAGCCTTGGGATATGAACCCCATGAGCTTGATGCCAGAGTCCAAGCCTTATCCCTAAATTTGAGCTAGATTAAGGATAGCGTAAATTCTACTCATTTTATTAGGAATGATGGTACTTTTCTATACCAAGATAATCATTTATTAAGAAGGTTATTCTAAGTCTAATTTGAGTTTCAATTTCCTAGCTAGGCTATATCAACTAAAATCTAAGCTATTTTGATTATTAATTTCTATTTCTATTTACTAGGCTAGCCTCATCTATACTAAAGTAAGCTAATAAGCCTACATATATCCACCACCTTGGACTGCCTCCTTGAGCTCTTGGCCGCCGGTCTCCACTGTCGATCTCATTCAATCGTTCATGTAATCACGGTTGAAATTAAGTGAGAGATATTCAAATTAGAAAGAGACAAGTGCCTCAATTAAATGGTTCCAGAACAGATATTTTGATAGGTTACTAAGATATCTAGTATTTCGGTCTATAAATGAGGAAATTAGTATATGTTCTAAACATTTGTAAGTCAGAAAAATATTTTGAATTAATGTTTCCCACATATTACCAAATGCTAAAGCTTCCCAAAACGGGAGGAAAATGAGACAGAGGAAACAAAGAACCAAAACAATTAAACAAAAAGGGGGAAAAAGGAAGGGGAGGAAGAGAACCAGCTCAAACCCTCCCTCCATGGAGGTTGAAGAATAGAGACAAGGAGAGAATCTAGGGTTATGTCCAGCGAGCGGCCACAGGAAATGGATGACAAAGAGAAGTCCATAATTCTGTTACGACTCCTCACATTCATTTGATTGGTTTGAATTAGATTAAGTCAACATCTTTTATGAGGATTTGTGTTCACGACTCCTCACATTACTATGTATGTTCACGGTTACGACCTTTAGCTCGCATTTTATTCGACTTATGATGTTCGTGTGTATTTTGTGAGCTCGAACTTTTGTCCGGACAATTCAGGTGATACAAGCTATATTGAGGTTGTTCCTGATAGGAAATAAGAGTAAACGACAATTTTTGTCTCGGAGATTCGAAGACTTTTCGCACGTGGGAGGAGGGCTGACACCTCTATTTATACATAGACTACCCGAACTCTCTCTCTCTCTCTCTCTCCATGGATTCTCCTCTTCTCCCACCCAGAACAGGAATTTGCGCAACCTCTGTAACTCCCCGAACCATGACTGCCTTGCCGCCCCAAGGGGACCCAAACGAGAACTGCATCATCCCAGTCAACGAGAGCCTCGAGTGCATGACCTCTGACGGGCAACAGTACTGGAAGAATCCGTGCATCTACAAGGTCCATGCCCTCCTTGTTAACTGGATCAAACTTCAAGAGGTGGAGACAAGATATAGAGTTTGTTTTGGGAATTGTGGATATGGACTTAGCACTACGTGAGAATGAACCTCCCAAACCCAATGATCAAAATAGTGCAGATCAAAAGGCCCATTATACTAGATTCTCCCACTTGGGCTACATTAATTAATTTGTTTTATTTTTGAAAATGATTTTAATTTTGAAAACGACACACTCGGGTTAATAACTAAAAATTTGTTTTATGTGGCCATAATTTTGAAAAATAATATTTCAATAATGGCATTTCAAAACCAATCCAATCCTATATAACCTCATCATAGGACTATGGCGATCAACGTGTTAAGAAGATATTGCAATACATGACCTTCCATAATCACATATAATAAACATTATATTTTCATGGATTATGGGCCTAGTAGTGTAGTAAAAATAGTGTCAACATGTGATCAAAATATACACTATTTCTTATCGGTCCTCAATGCAATTTCTAAACGACATGAAACTGCATTAGCGCAATTTCTAAATAACATGAAATTGCCTTAGTACGATTTCTAAACAACATGAAATTACACAACTATGTCACAATCCAACATGAGATCTCATAATCAGTGACATACAGTCGTCTTTAAACTAAAATTTGTTTAAAGATACTGTTTCATATTTCCATTTTTCAGTCGATAGGAGAAAGGATAACGATAAAATCAATAATAATTATCATCAAAAGTAAATGCTTTAATAGACATTATAAAAGCATTATTAGTTTGTATATAACTATAATATCTAAAAATACAAACTATATAACTTTTACTAACAAAAGAGATCACAAGGCTCTAAAACACCCGTATTCTTTACATGTTCTTTAAATAAAATGGGTCATAAGCCTTTTGTTAAGGGATCGGCCAATATGGACTTAGTTCTAATATTCTCTATCACAATGTCTCCATTTTTGACTAAATCCTTAACAGTATAATATTTGATCTCCATGTGTTTGGACACATTGCTGATCTTGTCATTCTTGGAATAAAACACAGTTGCAGTGTTGTCACAGTAGATCACCATAGGTCTAGCAATAGAGTCCACAACTCGCAATTTAGAGATCAAATTTCTGAGCCAAATAGCTTGAGTTGAAGCACTATAACATGCTACAAACTCAGCATACATTGTAAAGTTTGTAACCAAGGTTTGCTTTGTGCTCTTTCAAGAAATAGCACCTCCAGCCATCATAAAAATATATCCAGAAGTTGATTTTCTGTCATCCGAACGATCAGCAAAATCAGCGTCTGAATATCCAATCACCTTTAGGTCATCTACTTTGCTATACACAAGCATGAAATCTTTTGTTCGTTGCAGATATCTCATCACTTTCTTAATTGCAACCCAATGTTCATGATCTGGATTCGATAGATATCTCTTAAGAGTATTCACAGCAAAAGCAATATCAGGTCTAGTGCAGACTTGTGCATACATAAGACTGCCAACTGCACTAGCATATGGAACATTCTTCATTGCTTCTTTTTCAACATCATTCTTGGGGCATTGTCAACTGCACTAAAAGTTATAGTTATATACAACACCATTTATAGCCAATCGAATTATGCCCATAAGGTAAATCGACAAGTTCCCATACTTGATTATTTGACATGGAAATTATCTCGTCTTTCATCGCTCTTAATCATTCATCTACCTGATCAATATCAAGAGCTTCTTTGAAGGTCGCCGGATCAACTATATGTCAAATGTCAAAATCTGCTTCTCCAATATAGACATGATAATCATCTTGAAGTGCCGGTCTTCTTTGTCGTTGTGATCTCCGCACAGGCATTTCTGGAGCCTGATCATTCGTCTGGGGAATTTCATTCGCAGCCATATCTCTAGTATCTGCTTCTTGCTGCGTTTCCACTCTACAAGACTCTCGCATGGAATCATCATTCAAGATGGGCAATGGAATGGAAACCATTTTGTTTGGTTCTTCCCTTTCAAAAGATTGAGAAGAATTCTCTTCAGCAACATCTAACTCCAGGAATTTAGCAGTTTAAGACTCAACAATTCTAATTCCCCGAGTAGGACAATAGAACTTATACCTTTTGGAATGGTAACGGTATCCAATAAAATAACATCTAGTAGTCTTGGGTCCGGTCTTCTTTTGAGAAGGATCATAAATTTTCACCTCTGCAAGACAACCCCAAACTCGAAAGTGATTCAAGCTTGGTTTCCTCCCCGTCCATAATTCAAAAGATGTTTTTGGCACTGATTTACTATGCACGCGATTTAATATATAAGCCGTTGTTTTAATCGCATCACCCCATAAGTATTCAGGCAAATTAAAACTGCCCATTATACTTCGTTTCATCTCCATGAGTGTGCAATTGCGCCGTTTAGCTACACCATTTTGCTCGGGACTTCCAGGCATTGTATACTGAGCAACAATAACACAGTCTTGCAAATATTTAGCAAACGGTTCCATTTGTTGTCCGGTCTCAGTATATCGCCCATAATACTCACCACCGTGATCAGATCTGACAATTTTGATAATTTTTCCAGATTGTTTCTCAACTTCAACGCGAAATACTTTGAACATGTCAAGAGCCTCAGCCTTCTCCTTAATCAGATAAACGTAACAATAACGGGAGAAATCATCAATAAAAGTGATAAAGTACTTATTTCCACATAGAGTGGTTGAGTATGGCCTACTAATATCTGTATGAATTATCTCCAATAGGTTTTGACTGCGAGTAGCGCATTTCTTCTTAATTTTAGTCAATTTTCCCCTCACACAATCAATACAAGTCTCAGTATCATCCGAGTCAAGAGGAGGAAGAATATCAATTTGGATGAGTCACTTTACTCTTTCTTTGGAGATATACCCTAATCACTTATGCCACAGCAATGAAGATTTCTATTTAATCAAGGATCTCTTAGCAACATTGTTCTCGACATTAAAGGAACAATATGGACTATCAAGAGATAAGGACAATTGATATAATCCATCACACATAACACATAATACAATTCCCAATAATTTTGGAATCATAACTCAAATCCACTCTTTTATTTGCAAAATAAAGACAATATCCAGCTTTGTTAAGCAAAGAAAGAGAAATCAAGTTTCCCCTAAAACCAGGAACATAAAAGACATTGTTCAAAATGAGCTGAAATCCAGAATCTAAATTCAAAACAACTATGCCTATGCGCTCCACATCAACTCTGACATCGTTTTCAACTTTAAGCTTTAACTCCCTTAGACTTGGATTTCTTAGATTTGTTAGACCATGTAAGGTAGTAGTCACATGAACATTAGCATCAGAATCAAGCCACCAAGAATCTGGAGGAACATCAACCAAATTTGATTCAAAACAAATCAACAACTCACCTTGGTGACTTTCTTTTCTCCCTTTTAGCCAAGCTTTGAACTTATAGCAATTGGCTCTCCTGTGACCTTGCTTCTTGCAGTGAAAACACTTGAAACCCTTATCTCCATTTCTCCCATTGTTCCTATTTTTCTTGAAGTCTTGGCTTTTCTTTGGACCATGAGCATTTGACCATTTAGACTTCCATTTTCCCCTAGAGGAACTCGACTTGGCATTAGCAATTACGTGGGCCGACTCATTCTTCTCCTTCTTCAACTTCTCCTCTTCAGTCACACACTTTGAAATTAGGGCATTAATGCTCTAAGTCTCATTCTGAGCATTATAAGCAGTCTTAATCTGGCTGAATTCAGCTTGCAAAACATTTAAAACTTGATGCACAATATAATCTTTAGAAAGAACAATTTTATGGGTTTTGAGTTTGGACTGAATGTGGACCATCTTCAGTATAAATTCTCTAACACCCACAGCAACATCATATCTCATATTTGTTTACTCATGCAGCAAGTTTCTAGCTTCAACCTTGTCCAAGACTCTATATTGTTCTCCCATTACTTCAAGGAACTATTTTGCATTCATATTTTCCGGTAAACCACTAATGAGATGCTCAGAAATGGACCTATTCATAGCAATGAGGCTCAGTTGGTTGGATTTTTTCCTTCTAGCATAATGGGCCTTTTGATTTGCACTACTTTGATCATTGGGCTTGGGAGGTTTATTCTCACGTAGTGCTAAGTCCATATCCACAATTCCCAAAGCAAACTTTATATTTTGTTTCCACCTCTTGAAGTTTGATCCAGTTAACATTTCAACCGTGGCATTATTGTTGTGTATAGCAAAAATAACTGTTTGACACAAATAATGCAATATGATCCCACAAAATAATTATTACATTATAAACTCCTATTTGGGCAGAGTATATAATGCACCATTATTTTTCCACAGTATGAAGATTGTAAAACAACAACAAGGAGAATTACATATAAATTGTCAAGAATCCATCTCGTTTGAGCAGACAAATCCTTTAAATTATACATCTCCATAATATTAATATATAGAGACGATACGGAGAATTATATATAATTATCAATGGCTTATTCACTTTGTGCAAACAAGACCTTTTAAATTATACATCTCCATTATTTCGACATAGAGGAGAATTACACATAACTCTAAAATTTATCCCATTTAGGAAGATAAAAATTTTGAGTTATACATCCCCATCAATTATCTCTATTATATTAATATAGAGGGAAATTACATATAATTTTCAAAAAATTTATCCCCTTCGGGCGGATAAATACTTTTCCAATTATACATCCCCATCCTTTTAAAGTGGGAATTTATCTTTATGCAATTTTTCAAATTAATATACACAATAACCCCCTTTGGACGGGTAATTGTATATACCAATTTTTATTAATAGGAACTCCAAAAAATTTTATAATGTTCCGTTTAATTAATGCCCAAAATTTATCAATATGAAGCACTTAACAATATGTGCTTTCCAAAATCATATTGCATTAAACAACAATTTTTGCCACAAATTTTTTTTTTTGAAATTTCATTTTCATTTAATATTTTATTTATTTATTTATTTATTATTATTATTATTAGGCTTAGCGGGCTCGGGCCAGAAAATTCTGGTCACTGGCCCGCAGGGCTTCTACCAAAAGCTCGGATTCTGGGCTTGCGCCCAGAATCCATGGAAGCCTAGAAACCTGGGCTTCTGCCCAAACTCCAGAAGTTGGGCGCCCAGCTTCTTCCAGAAGCCCAAATTTGGGCTTGTGCCCAGTCAAAAGAAAAAGTCCAAGGCCGTCTGGCCCAGCTGGGCTTCTGGAGATTCTGGGCTTGTGCCTAGAATCTTCAGCAGGCTGAAAAATAGGCCCAATTTGCTAGGTTTATGCCTAGAAGACAGCCTAGCTCGGCTAGAGGTCTTCTTCAACCTCCAGCCGGAGCCCCAAGGTCTGCAAATCGGGTCACACGACCTGGTTTTGACCCGAAGCTCAGAAAACACGTTTTATGCTTGATTTTTGTGAGATTTTTTATGGGTTTTGATTATAACACCATTATAAATTGATTAGAGTGATTTAATTAATCGAACAAATCATCAATATTGAAGCTTCAAAATTTTTGGATCCTATACCCATGGCCGAAAATCAATTTTCTCAAGTTTAAGGCCAAAAAACTCACTTTAATGCAACTAAACAATTCTAAAGCATATATATATAACAATACCCATGCATCAATTTATAATATAAATCATTCAATTGCAAGTAATTTAAAAAATTTTGGAACTTTTCAATAGTACAAACCCTAGAATTTCAAATTCGAAATTCTCTCTCAATTCTCAATGAAAATCTATAAATTATATATGGTTGGAAAGATCTCGACATGCAAAATAAAAACCCTAAGGTTTCAGAATCAATCGATGAAAGAGTCCACATGAGAAAATAACGACAACATTAGGTTAAAGGGAGAAAATTTCGAATTTGTTCATAAAAAAAAAATTTGGGTTCTACAATCATATATAACAGACTCTGATACCACATATAAAATTTCTTAATATAAATAATCACTAAATTAAGAATGAATTCGATTCATACATGATTGTAAAACACCAAGAATCCAAATATGTATAGCGGAATTAAACACATACATGTTTGAGCCATGACATCACTTGACTGAAAACGGATCAACCTAATATAATCAGTGATCTGTCGGTATGCCGATTCTTCCTCTCTATGACCTATTTCGATTTAGCAGCTTTAATGGGATTAAGCGACTGATAGGTATAACCTACCCTTTTATAGGCTAGAGAGGGGACCTAGCAAACCCTAATCAACAGCGTGTCAACTGGACCCCTTCCATTATGGGCTTCAGTTAAACACAATTGCATACACTTTACTGCTCAACTAAACCGGTAATTAATAGATGCCAAAACCCAATTCAATAAGATCGGGGTTTAAAATATATTGGAATATCCATTAACCCGATTATATATAAATAGAAAATTAATTAATTAATGTAAGCCCATTATAGGAAATTTCCAACACTTATCACCAATCTTAACCCCAAGGACTACCAGCCGAATGTTGTCTCTTTCAGCCCCTACCACCACGGTAAGGACTGGCTCCTCCCCATGGAGGAACACAAGCACCGCGTGCACGACCACTTCCTCAAGTGGTTTGGGAAGTCCCTCAAGCCCTTCTTGGAGTTCTTGAGGGAGGTGGAGTAGGACCTCAAGGAGATGTACGGTGCACTAGACCCGGAGTGGAAGGAGGGCACAGTGAACCAGTTCCTAGCGCTAATGATCATAGACGGCTGCTTCATGCTTAAGATCATGAGAGTCATGATAGAGAGGGAGAAGAATGACTTTGCCCCTAATGACCCCATCTTCAGCACTAACAGGCTGGCATACATAACACCATAAATAAGATGGGACATACTGATGCTGGAAAATTAGCTGCCGATGCTAGTGCTATTTCAACTGGTTGCCATTGGGAACAGTGGCAAGGAGGTCGGTTTCTTTGATTTCACTCCCTCATTAGAGAGGTTATTGTAGGCATGCAAATCACCGTAATATGTGTTATGGCTAGTACGATCACCTAGAGGGGTGAGTACGTGAAATTGCGGAATATAGAGAAATTTAAAAATCAATATTGCAATAGTATAACTTCTGATGTATAGTGTTCAAATCATATATGTGTGAAAGTATTTCTATCAAATAAAATAAAGAGATTAGGGATAGAAAATTGCACACATATATTTATAGTGGTTTGACTTAGATAAACCTACGTCCACTCTTTCATAGTAACAGCCTATTGGCTGGATTCCACTATTTAAATCAAATAGAGGTTACAAGATCTGAATAATAAAACTCAAGTTTGTGAGATCAACTCGATACACACTCAACCCCCAAGAGATTACACATTGTAGCATAGTGAAATGGGTATATTTAATCAAGAATACTCTTTGAAATTTTGGAATTATAAGTTGTTATTCTTGTTGCGTTTGCTATTTGCGCATGCATACCCTCTTCTGCTTCCAAGCCTCCTTATATACTCTCCTCTTGTCCAAGCTGACCATTAGACATAATCTCCAAAGAATTTTCCAGCCAATCTACCCATAGACTTGGATCTTCAAGAAGATTTGATTGCTTTTGAATTGCTAAGAATAAAACTTCTTTTGAATACTATCGCTCGTACAACAGTTCGAATTTCCACAAGTCAAGTACATTGATTTTGGTAATAAATCACCTCTAATTGACAACCTAAATCCTTAAAAGATCTTGAGATATTTTAATGAAAAACTTTCCTTTTGGAACGTCTTATATAAGGTAAATAATCCAATCAATATCCACTAGCTGTTGAAAAGGATATCCATTCCCTTCTAGCTATCAGTTATAACAAATATAGAAGGAAATGATTATGTTTTGACCATGGCTCTGGTAGATAAGATCTAATGACACATCATTAGACTGTCCACCTAAAAAGCACTTGTCATCAAAAACCAATGTTTATTTTGATGGATAAGTTTTGTTAATCTTCAAAACCTCTTTAAAAAATGTTTTCTCAACAATTTCCCCATTTTTTATGATGATAAATCTTTCTGAGCAAAACTTGTGCGATAACTAATAATAAAAAAAGAATATCTCTAACATAGCCATATTTGGAAATAAATTCAATCTAACCATAAGAGTATTTCAATTCGAAAAAATTTAAATGAACTTCTTATAGCACTAATGCTCTGAATTTAAAAGATAAGGGATAATAAATTATTATAACCATTCCCATCAAGTTTTGTATTCAAAGTCTTTAAAACTTGCAAATTTTTTTTTATCATAATATAAATTTGTATACACTACAAGTTTTGCTAGGCTCCTTGTATATTCCCCTTTTTTCGACATAAAAAAGAAATGAGATTATTTAATATTCATAATATTCAAGCCATAATATCCAAAAACATATAAGTAAACGATAGTAACTAGCATCCATATGTGCTCAAAACAAACCAAATCTAAGTGTATTAAACAGTACAAACCACACTGGAAAAATTAAACACAAACAATCCATACTTGTATAAATAAAGTAATAATAAGAAAAGTATTTTTAGGAAGATGGTTGGATTGGATCAGGATTTTGCTGAGAAGTTGATGGTTGATCAGGATTTGGAAGAGGAGAAGGTGATGGTTGAGCAGGACATACTTCTTCTTGAGGCATCATCACCAAGGCATAATAAGGCATTTGTGTCATAATTTCTCCATCTATTTCAACCTTCTATCAATTGAAATCTAAAAATTCCTAAACTAAGTACCAATAAGTCGCCTTAAGTATTTCATATTTTCAACCATATCCTTGAAATTAATTATATCCTCATCATTAATAACAACATTGACTTCTTCTCTTTTGTGTTCATTAGCACTATGCTCCCCCTATCTTTGAACTTATTAAGTTGGTAAAACCTATACATTCTAGTTATCTTTAGTAAGTAAGAATCGTATCGATTTGAATTTACTCACTAGAATGAACAATATGTGGATCTTCAGTAGGAACATTAAGATTGTCTAAACATTTTGATCCTCTTGAATAACATCTAGCATTTCAATGTCAGGTTGGTCTTTTTTCAGCACATGTAGTCTCCATATCAGTTTGTTTAGCAACAACATTAGTAAGGGCATTTAGCACTTGATCACTTTTATCACCAAGTGTTTTAGTAGGATCATTTGGAATGTTTTTGGATGGAGGTTTTTCTGGATCTTTTTCCTCTAATTGTACACCAGTCTGTTCTGGTAGTGTTTGTCCTTCTTTCTCCCCCTGGATATTTGCCAAAACTTGAGAAAGAATAGTTGCTGCTTCTAGTTGGATCAACAATTACTTTAGTATTATTTTATCCTAGATTGATAGTAATATCAGCAAAAGTAATAGTCTATACATTAACAGGCTCTCCAACAACAAATTTCCCTATTCCAATATTAGCAAATTTTTCCCTATCATGTTCTCTAGATCCTATCTTAACACTTGTATTTTATTGGGTTGGTAAGTATCGATCAAGTTGTCCAGATCTTCATCAAATAGTTTGGCCTCCTTTTTCTCGCAATTCTTTTATAAATTCTGTAGTCAACCTTTCCAAAAAGGTTTGTGGTCTTTCCTCGCAAGCTAAGTTTCTCTTTAAGTGGTGAAAAACTTTTGGAATGTTATCTTCTACATTAACTTTCACAATTCTTCCTTTACTATCCTTCCACCCTTCATTAGAAACTCTGTACCTCATCTTCTTCATCAATTTTTCACGTGCATTCATTGCAAACAACTAAAATGTTTTTAGATTATCCATAATATCAATGTTCATATGGTAAAAGATTTTTGTTATCAAGAAACCATAGGGCAACTATCTTTTGTTCTTTATGACAGTTCTATACACGTGGAGAATTATCAAATATGCAAGAGATAATCTCTTTGCATCCATAATTGTCTAAATTAGTTTTGCCTCATACTTAGAAAAATCAGTCTTTGAAGATCATTTTAGTCTCCAACAATTGATAATAATCTTGTGAAGAACTATTTATCGCAAAGGAAATATGTTATACAACACATGAGACTTATTCTCTTTAATAAAATCATGAATCCTAGAAAGAACTCGATATGCAAACATCAGGATCTATGCGTTCAAAATTTCAATGCCTTACCCCCCAAATTTTTTTCCAAATCCCATGCTTCCAATAAAATTTTGTTATCACCAACAGCAAACTCAATGACATTAGTAGAACAAAATGAGAGAGTTGAATAGAAATAGACAGTTAGGGTAGGATATATTGGAAATTCTTTGGTGTAGAGACCAATCATCATTATCTTCTCAAAATATTTCTATATTTTAATCCCAAAAAAATTCAAAAAATTCAAATTCCACAATTCTTTGATTTATGACTCCCCTACGCATTAGAGAGTCGAAACAATTCAAACGTTCTATGAATTTAATAATTTTTCCAACATGACTTCCTTTAGACATATACAAAATAATACTCATCTTAAAGTTTGCAAATAGTTTCTTATCATTATCACCTTTTCTATTCTCAAAATTAGGTCTTCTTCTTGAAACAACCCTTTCAACCACTTTTTCTTTTCCTTTCCTAGTTTGAGTACTAATTGTACTGAAATCAGCAACATTTAAAGGAGGAATACTCCGAATGTGGTCAACAAATATGACTTTGGGGCTTCTTCACTTTCAAACCCATGTTTTGCCAAAAGTCTTTGTAACATTTTCATTTCCACTCAAACCTTTGAGAGACCTAATCGTTGATTTTAGTTGAAGATATTGAGAAGAATTTTTACTAACCATTACATCAATACTATCTAAAGAAGTAAAGATTTCAATCGAACTAGAACTCCCTCTATCCCTTAACTACCTTCTTGCAATTTTGTTCAATCTTTGAGAAGTAGAGGATTTGAGTGTTTATCTTGGTGCCACTGGTTGAGGAGTAAAAAGAATTAAAACTTTTGAAGGAAAAGAATATATTTTGCAAAGAAAGGGTTTTGGGAGAAGTTTCGTGACAAGGAAACTGTACAAAAGCGATTTTTGCTTAGGAAGAAGTAAAAGGGAGGAAGAAAGAACAAGATTTCTTTTTAAAGAAATTGAATTGGCATAATTCTTCAACTGTTATTTCATTCATAAAATCCGAGTACAACACCTCCCTAATGTAATATACTCTGTTTTAACGGTTGATAAGTTTACTATTGATTGTTTTTTGAAGTACCATGATACAAGCATGTTTGCTAAAATCTGACAAATTCCAAAAGTACTTTTCCTATCAATCTACATCCTGTATAATTGGCATCAGAATAACCAGACGATACAAACTTTAATCTCTTAGGGTATCAAAGTGTTAGAGATGGGTTAGTATTAATATATTTGATTATTTTTTTTTACTATAAATATATACAACTTCTTATAATTTGATTGAAGGTTAGCACACATATAAACACTAAAAATGATATCAAGTATTAATATTGCTAAATATAACAATGAGCTAATCATACTCCTTTATAGCTTCTAATCAACTTTCACTCAATTTTCATTTTTGTCAAGTTTCAAAGAATATGCTATTGGTGTTTCAGTTTTCTTCAAATTTTATGAAACTTCTTCATAAGCTCCTTTGCATACTTTATTTTTGGAAAATGAAGGTTCCTTTGTTTGTTTATTTGTTTGATATGCAATCCAAAGAAGAAATTAAATTCTCCCATCATGCTCATTTCAAACCCATCCTACATAAGTTTTGAAAAACTCTTGCAAAGATTTTTGTTAAGAGGAACCAAAAATAATATCATCAACATAAATTTGAACTAATAAAATATCATTACTTTGTCTGTTTATAAACAAAGTAGTATCGACATTACCTTTGTGAAATCCATTTTGAACAAGAAAATTACTTAACCTTTCATACCAAGCTCGAGGAGTTTGTTTTAGATCATACGGAGCTTTCTTTAATCTGTAAATAGAATCAAACTTTCTAGGTTTTTCAAAACCTGGTGGTTGTTCTACAAACACATTCTCTTTAATGTATCCATTCAAAAAAGCACTTTTCACGTCCATTTGAAAAAATTTGAAATCATAAAAACAAGCGCAAGCAAGTAAAAGTCTAATAGCTTTTAACCTTGCTACTAGTGTGTAGGTTTCATCATAATTAATTCATTCCTCTTGCAAGTACCCTTGAGCGAACAACCTTGCCTTGTTTCTAAAGATTTTCACCTTTATCATCTAGTTTGTTCCTATAGACCCATTTAGTTCCTATTACTGGATGATCCTTTGGTCTGGGAACCAATTCCCATACTTCATTTATTATGAACTAAAGAAGTTCTTCCTACATCGCCTAAATCTAGCTATCATTTGATAAAGCTTCCTAAGTACTTTTGAGTTCAACTTCCAATATAAGTGCTAAAGTGGTGATGATGTCTTTTGTTGAAGATCTCATCCTGATTTTGTCATCAATGTCTCTAATGCTTTGATATTTTGGATGACTAAACTTGTGCTTCCAATTTTTGTTGTACTTGTTTTCAAACTTTGTCGTCTTTGCAACATTTAAACTTTTTAGAAACTCTAATTGAATCTGAGTTTTTCTCATCTTTTGACTTTTGAGACTCTTCAAGCAATAGAGTAGGTAGTTGGTTAGTATGATCATAATCTTCTATGGGTACCAGATAACTTTCAACAAACTTCACGTTAATTGATTTTTCCACCATGCATGAGTTTTTGTTATAAACTATATGCCTTATTAGTAGTTGAATATCCTAAGAAGATTCCTCCATTTGATCTTTCATCAAGCTTGCTAGGATGATCATTGCATTTTTCAATATAAAGCATTTACAATCAAAACCTTTCAAATATGAAATGTGTGGTTTTTTACCTCTTACAAGCTTATTGGGGGTTTCATCAAGTGAAGGTTTAAGGAAAACACGATTAACAATATAGCAAGCTGTTGAAATAACTTCAGCCCAAATATGAGATGCAATTTTGCTTTTAATGAGAAAAGTTCTTGTCATTGCTTGCAATGACCTATTTTTCGTCTCTACTACACCATTTTGCTTAGGTGCATATGGAGTTGAAAATTGATGTTCAAAATCATTTTGTTCACAATAATCTGAAATTTCTTGATTTTCAAATTCACCCCCATGATATGCTCTAATAGAAGAAATTGTATACGTTTTTTCATTTTGAACACGTTTTGCAAACTTTGAAAAATGAGTAAAAGCTTCATGTTTATATACAAGAAAGAACACCCAACTATACATGGTGAAGTCATTGACAATAACTAAATAGTACATTTTACCTCCCATACTTTTTGTTCTCTTGGTTCGAAAATGTCCATATGAAGAAGCTGCAACATGCATTTATGCTAACACAAATTTGAAAAAAATTCTTACCTATTTTCCAAGTGTGCATGCTAAGCATATTTCAAATTTTTCAAATTTTAAGTCTGATAAACCTCTTACTAATTTCTTTAAAAAATCTTTGCAATTTGCTTTGTACTGATGTGTCCAAACTTTTTATGCTAAAGATCTAATTTATCTTTGATGGAAATGAGGCATTGTACATCGTCATAATTTATATCCAATAGGTATATGTTTCTATGCCTTCTTTCGGTGAAAGTTTACTTCAGATCTTTGTTTTTCCATAGCAGTTGTCTTCTTCAAAACAGATATTGTATCCAACTTCACACAGTTGACTAATGATGATGATATTATAGTTCAGACCTTTGACCATATACATTCTTAATGGTCAGACTTCTATTTCAACATTTGTTTTGCCAATGATCCTTCCTTTGTTATTTCCTACAAAGGATATGCTTCCACCATTGAATCTTGTAAGATCAATAAACTTAATTGGATCATCTATCATGTGCCTTAAGCAAACACTGTCCAAATATCACTTGTCCTTCTTTTTCCTTGATACCTCGATTTCTTCCTCAAAATCAAATGTTGCCATTAGAAAAATGTTGGCATACTTTTCATCTCTCCATATTCAATGTTGCTCCAAGTTTCTCCCTTCAGAGATTTCTTTGTCTTCTCATATTATTCTGTTTCTTCAAAATTAGCCCCCATTAATTGAACTAACAATTATATCACTCGATGATCATTTGGAAGGGAGTGATCACTAGATGTTCTAGAATCTTCCAATCAGCAAACCAGCACTATGAACCAAACCTCAAGGAGTACTACTAGGGCGCCCAAGGAACTAGTCGCTGCAAACAACCATAGCACCAATCAAAATGACCAAAACCCATACTCTAAGCTACAACCATTAAATGTTACAAGTGTAACAAATTGGGCCATCGTTTGAGCGACTACCCATGGTGGAAGATGGTCCATGTTGTCAAATACAATGACAACATATACGAAGATGGCTGGGTGGATGAAGAAGTAGTGGACAATGAAAAGGGCGAGCATGTCAACTATGTCGTTAGGCAATTGTTGCTTGCCTTGCAAAGAGAAGACACCCAGTAGAATAGTCTTTTCCGTGCCTATTGTACTAGCAACGGCAAAATCTATGATGTCCTAATTGACAATGGTAGTTATGAGAACATAGTGTCCAAGACCTTGGTGGACCATTTACAGCTAAAGGTAGAGTCACATCCCTCCTCTTAGACAATTGGGTGGATTCATAAATGACTCGAACTAAAAGTAACGCAAATATGCCATTTACCTATTTTAATTGGAAAGTCCTAAAAGGACACCATTATTTGTGATATGGAGGAGATGGATACATATCATGTCCTACTAGAACGACCGTGGTAGTACGATGTTGATATCACCCACAGAGTTCGATAGAACACATACTCTTTTGTGTGGAAAAAGATGGATATTACTTTGAAATCAAAGAGTAACACTTCCCAAGCCCCAAAGAAGCAAAGTGTAGTTATTATGCTAAACATCTATAAATGTGAGGGCATGTACATGATTATGGAAAAGACGATCAACAAGCTATTGTTCCCATTCCCGAGGCTCTTCAACAAGCTACTGTAGATAAGCATCGTCGCCTCAAAATATTTCTTGAGGATGACAAAGTAATGGTCCGCGTTCACAAGGAATGCTTTCTTGTTGGTACATATAACAAGCTAAAGCACAAGAAAGTTGCCCCAGTCAAATCATAAAGAAAATCAATGGCAATGCTTATGTTGTTGACCTCAACATCTCCCCAACATTCAATGTAGCAAACCTATTTGAGTATCATTCTTCGAATGCTCCCATTTATCCTAATAATAACTCAGGGTCAAGTTCTTCTAAAGTGGAGGAGACTAATGTAGAATAACAGGAAAATGCTTATATGGAAAGTGGACAATCCCACAAATTAAAGAGAATTGTGAGATCTTTGAAATTACGAATGAGTTTTGATATTTAATCTCAAATTTGTGCATTTTCCTTGATTTTAAGATATCAAAGATTTCAAACGTGTTTTGTAGATTTTCTAATAGCATTTTGAAAACTTTCTCTTTATCAATATTTTTACTTTGATTTTGTTTTTTGATTTCAGTTATTTGACTTTTTCTAAATAGTGACCTCCCTATAAATATGCACCTAAGATATTTTAATCTATGCTTAGTTATTCAAAATAAAGACTATCTTTTGGAATCATTTTCCAAGCATATCTTCCAAGAAAAGAACAACTCAAGTGCCAAAAGTTATGAAAGGAATATTTAAATACTACTTTTTTTAAAAATTGGATCACTTAAGTGCCAACTCTAGCGAAAGCTGCCAGAAATCCGATGTGGCTTATTTTAATAATTTCTAATATCTACGTGGCTCGCCGGAATTCCATGTCAGCTTACCTTCACCAAAAACGACGTTGTTTTGGCCTAAGTTTAATTTTTAAATAATATTAAAAAATAATTAAAAAAGGGGGAGCAATAGCACAGGTAGGGGAGCCTCCCCTACCTATAGCCACCGCCCCATCGCCGGTGGGACTGCAGTGATGGATAGTGAGGGTCATTGATGCCTGAGTGCGGGTGCGGGTTGGCAACCCTCGCCGATTGGAGGCAAGGGCCAATTGCCAAACACCAGGAGAGGGTGGCGACCTTCTTCCAGATTTGGGCAAGGGTCAGCTACCCTCACCCTAGCCTAGGCGAGGGTCACTCGCCTTAGCAGCACTAGGCGAGGTTCGCCAGCACCAGCGTGAGGGCTGGCAACCCTCACCCAGATCTAAGAGAGGGCCGTGGCCCTCTCTTAGCCTGGCCTTCGCCTTTGGTTGGTGAGGGTCGCTGGCTCTTGCCCAAGCACTAGCGACCCTTACAACCAATGCCGCTGCCCTATCGGCAATGGGGCAGAGACAACGAGCAAGGAAGCCTCTCCCGCCTGTCCTTTTTTTTATTATTTTTAATATTATTTAATATATATATATATAAATTTAATTAAGATCAAAACGGTGTCGTTTTTTGCTGATCTAGCCATGTCAATGCTCAAAACGATGTTGTTTTGAGTTTATTTGGCCATGTCAACACTCAAAACGATATTGTTTCAACCTTAACTCACTAGAAAAGTGCCACATCAGTATTTTAGCTGGATTTTCTCACTGTTGACACTTAACTGATCATTTTTGCTTCGATCTTGGCACTTAAGTGTACATTTCTGAATTTTTGGCAGTTTAAGTATCCCATCGTGCCAAAACTTGACACTCCATAAGTCCGCACGTCCATATCTTCCTCTACGTCAATTTGCCATCAAGTTCATCTCTAAAAACCAAGGAAATTCATGTGCTCATGCAGCTGAGCGAATTAAGGATAAAGAATATATTTCAAATATTGAAAAAGAAGTTCTAAAGAGGTAGAGGTACAGAGGGCTGAGAATTTCAAGGTAATTATGTGATGGGAGCTTGAAAGAATAAAATACTAAGATGATAGACAAAATTAACCACATGAGATAAGGTGTGGAGGAGTTTCAAATGGAGATTCGAATTAGTAATTGGAGAGGATGGTTTTGAAAAAGTATAAGAGATAAATAATTATCAATGTTGATCTATACAGATGAGGTCTATATCAATAATTGAGATTCCCCAAGACACCAAAAGAAATATTGTTAGAATAAAATATCTTTGCCTCTTCTGAAATTTTTTGGCTCATCTATGTTGACATCTAAATTTTAGCGATTTGTTTAAGTGTTTATTAATTGCATTGGAAAATTAGAGATTAATTTCTAACCTCTAACAAAAATTTTTTATTAAAATTGTATCGCATATAGACATTAGGAGCACTTGTGTCATTAGTTTTAAAATTAATAAAAAAAAATTTAAAAATTTAAAAAAATTCGAAATTAAAAAAAAAAAAAAAAAAAAAAAAAGGCGGGTCCGGGCCGGGCCGGGCCTGCCTAGCCCCTTTCTTTTCCCCTGCATGGGCTCGGCCCACTTTCCTCTTTCTCTTCTTCTCTTTCCTTTCTTAGCTCGGCCCCTTTCTTTTCTTCCTTTCCTTGCCACACGGCCTTGGCCCATTCTTCTTCTTCCTTTTTTTCTTCCTTGTCGCGACCTATTTTTTCCGTCCCGAATGGGGGAAAGGAATATCGAAATAAATAGGTTTAGGGGTATTGTCCAAAGGGTGAGTCCAAAACTCTCATTAGACATAGGCTCTCCCAAGCCTATACCCCGTGTGATATTAGGTGTTCATGAAAATCTTCAAATGAGGAGTCACCACTAGCCTATTGGGGTTGGTTAGAAACCAAGTGAGGCATGAGAGTGTGCCTCACTTTCTATGCAACCAGAGATTTTAGGGTTGGGGACTTGATTATACTAATTAACTAATTAGTGTCCTTTCGGTACCTAATCTTGTTCATTTCAAAAAGATTTTAGCCAAGTAGTTTGGATTGATTTTAGACTTAACCACTAACATGTGAGGTGATCATGTGATACGTAATCATCAAAATAGCAATAAGCAATTAAGTATCCCATCGTGCCAAAACTTGACACTCCATAAGTCCGCACGTCCATATCTTCCTCTACGTCAATTTGCCATCAAGTTCATCTCTAAAAACCAAGGAAATTCATGTGCTCATGCAGCTGAGCGAATTAAGGATAAAGAATATATTTCAAATATTGAAAAAGAAGTTCTAAAGAGGTAGAGGTACAGAGGGCTGAGAATTTCAAGGTAATTATGTGATGGGAGCTTGAAAGAATAAAATACTAAGATGATAGACAAAATTAACCACATGAGATAAGGTGTGGAGGAGTTTCAAATGGAGATTCGAATTAGTAATTGGAGAGGATGGTTTTGAAAAAGTATAAGAGATAAATAATTATCAATGTTGATCTATACGATGAGGTCTATATCAATAATTGAGATTCCCCAAGACACCAAAAGAAATATTGTTAGAATAAAATATCTTTGCCTCTTCTGAAATTTTTTGGCTCGTCTATGTTGACATCTAAATTTTAGCGATTTGTTTAAGTGTTTATTAATTGCATTGGAAAATTAGAGATTAATTTCTAACCTCTAACAAAATTTTTTTATTAAAATTGTATCGCATATAGACATTAGGAGCACTTGTGTCATTAGTTTTAAAATTAATCAAAAAATTTTAAAAATTTTAAAAAATTCGAAATTAAAAAAAAAAGAAAAAAAGGCGGGTCCAGGCCAGGGCTAGGCCTGCCTAGCCCCTTTCTTTTACCCTGCATGGGCTCGGCCCACTTTCCTCTTTCTCTTCTTCTTTTCCTTTCTTAGCTCGGCCCCTTTCTTTTCTTCCTTTCCTTGCCACACGGCCTTGGCCCATTCTTCTTCTTCCTTTTTTTCTTCCTTGTCGCGACCTATTTTTTCCGTCCCGAATGGGGGAAAGGAATATCGAAATAAATAGGTTTAGGGGTATTGTCCAAAGGGTGAGTCCAAAACTCTCATTAGACATAGGCTCTCCCAAGCCTATACCCCGCGTGATATTAGGTGTTCATGAAAATCTTCAAATGAGGAGTCACCACTAGTCTATTGGAGTTGGTTAGAAACCAAGCGAGGCATGAGAGTGTGCCTCACTTTCTATGCAACCAGAGATTTTATGGTTGGGGACTTGATTATACTAATTAACTAATTAGTGCCCTTTCGGTACCTAATCTTGTTCATTTCAAAAAGATTTTAGCCAAGTAGTTTGGATTGATTTTAGACTTAACCACTAACATGTGAGGTGATCATGTGATACATAATCATCAAAATAGCAATAAGCAATTAAAGAAAGCATTAAATAAATTGCAGGAAAAAAATAAACACAAGCATTAGGAGATAAATAAATAACAATCCTAATTAAACTAAGGGGGAAACCATAATCATCGCATCCTAAGCGTGCTATCAAGGGCAATTGTATCCAAGGATAATTAAAATCCTAAGGTAAAGCTGTAAGGGTTTGTTCACTTTTAAGCACAATCTTAAACTGATGATTTTCCAACATCTTTTTAAGAGAAAATTGTCCAAGAATTATTTCAGAGCTTCTTAGGGAACTCTAAAACAAACTAGGAATTTTTGAAAACATTTTCTTTTTTTTGGAATTTCTAATATTTTAATATTTTCGATTTTTAAAAATAATAATTTTTTTTTTTTCAATGAAAATTTTCAAGATTCTGAATTTCCCTTGAATTTTCTGAAATTTCGAATTTTTAATGATTTTTTTATTTTTAATGTTTTTATATTTTCTGAATTTTTTTAATAAAAATAATTCGGACCGGGTCAAAAGACCCGGCCTACTAAGCTGACCTGGACCCTATTGGTCCTGGATGGTTAAAAGGAAACGGGCGGGCCGGCCCTAAATCCACGAGGAAGGCCCATGAACAATTCTTCTTCTTCTTTTTTCTAAAAAGAAAGCCCAATTTGATTTCTATTTTTTAGCCCACCTGAAAAACCCGGCCCGTGACAAATTCAAACCAGCTGGAGCGAGCCCGCGGCGAAGCCCATCTCCTTGGCTCCTATCTCATTTTTGGCCTTTTTTTTTTCCCTTTTTTAATTGTTTTTTAGTCTTTTTCTTTTTCTCTTCTTTTTTTTATGCCTGGTCTTCTTCTCCATGCAGGCCCGACGTCTCTCCCTGCAACTCTTCTTCCCGAAGCTGCAGCGACCGCCGCTCTCTTTCGCCGACCTTCGAATCGCCTTGCGTCGGTCGTTCCGCCCGACCGACGCCAAGCACTACCGGCGACCAGCTGACCGGCATTCCGAGAGCCGTCGGACGGACTTCGGCGAACTATGACAAAAAAACTTTCCGATCCAAACAGCATGGGGTAACGCTCCAAAAAGCGAGGAAGACACCAAAAATAATGCGTGGTCACCGTATAGCGACGCAGAAAATCTAAAGGCCGAACTCCGGTCAAGGGCTAGGGTCAGTTTTCTCGGTGGAGCATTTTGTCGAACGGTTAACGGGCACTACCGAGTTCAAAGATTTTCGGCTCAACCGAGCCTCGAACACACCTTGGGGTTTTCGAACATGGCATACGAGGGACGTGGGAACAAAATGCGAGGACGATGAGGGCCGGAGCTTGTGCGAGCCGGTCGGCCTCGAGCTCCGGCCCGGTATTTTCCAGAAATAAAGCAACCGAGGTTCAGGGAGACTTACCTCGTTCAGGGACGAGCTGCGGCTAACGAACTGACTCTGACGGCGTTCAAACGCTCTTCTAGGTTTGCTCTCTCACCTTTGACTTCGCCCTGTCTCCTCGCTCCAGTTGTGACTAAACACCGATTGGCATCAAGGAAAAAGAGCGGAGGCACGGCAACGGGACGTGGACCTCGGGTCAGGCGTGGCTGCCGGCGGTCTCTCACTCTCTCCCTCTGCTCTCTCCTTCTCAGTCTCTTGGTCTCTTTTGTCCTCTTTGTTTCCGGTTTTCTCTTCTTTCAAGCACTCTCGGTTGAGCAAGAAAACCCTTGCTCCCTTTTTTTGTCTGAGTTACTCCTTCGTCCCTCGAGCTCACCACGGAGTCCTCTCAGATCTGGTTTTTTTTTTCAGACCCTCCTCCCTCTGCTCTCTCGTTCTTAGTCTCTCAGTCTCTCTTGGTCGCCCGCTCTCCCTCTTGGTTCTCCCTTCTTCTCTAGCTCGTTTTTTTCTCGGGTCTCTCTCCTTTTTTCTCTGTGCCAGTTCTCCCCTTTTTCTTTTTTTCTCTTTGGTCTCACACCCGTGACCCCTTTTCTTTTCTCTCTTTCGCTGCCTTTTTCTGCCCTTGACCTCTGCTTGCTTTGACTTGCTGCCTTTTTTAGCTCTTGATTGCTTTGCAACCTCGCTTCGCCGACTTCCCGCTTCGCCTTGCTTTTTGTTGCTTTTGCTTTTGACCTCGTCGCCGCTTGAGTTCTTTTGCCGCTTGCTGCATAAGACCGCGCGTAGAGAGGAAACGAGCAAGAAGAAGGCCGAGAGGGCCAGGTCGAGGCAAGGGGAGAGGAAGGTGGGCCGAGCCCATGCGAGGATGAAAAGAAGAAGGTAAAGGGGCCGGGTAGGCCCAACCTAGGCCCGGACCCACATTTTTTTTTAAATTTGATTTTTTATTTAATTAATTTTAAAACTAGTGATGCAAATGCTCCTAATGTCTATAGGCAATGTAATTTTGATGAAAGAATTTTTTGTTAAGTGATTAGAAACTAATCTCTAATTTTTCAATGTAATTAATAAATATTAAAACAAATCGCTAAAATTTAGGTGTCAACATTCCTCGGCCCGGCTTGGTCAACCTTTTTCTTCTGCCTTTCTTCCTCCATGCGAGCAGCAGCAGGAGAGGCAGAAAAGGGTTGCTATAGGAGGTCAGACAGAGAGGGAGGTCAGACGGTAGTAGAGAGAGCAGAGCAGCAGGCCACGGTGCGATCTCAGGGTTGGAGATCAAGCTAGTTGTGGCACAAAGAAGGCTAGGCATGCCTACGGCGGTTTTAAAAAAAGAGGAGCAGAAAAATGAGAAGGAAAAAGGAGGCTGGTTCCGAGGCTGATTGGAGGGAGAGATCTGAGATAGAGAAGGCGAACCCAGCGGTGAGAGCTGAGAGAGCAGGAGCCAAGGGAGGAAAACCAAAATAGGAGGGCAAAAACAGAGAGAAAATGGAGAAAAATCTGAGAGAGACCGAGGAGGGAGGAAGAGACTTCAAGCGCGAGAGGCAAGACGAATTCGAGAAAGAAGGCGAACTCGGGACAGTGACCAACCTTCACCAGAGATCCTTCCACCCGAAACCATTTGCCGCGGCTCCTCCTTGAACAAGGTAAGTTTCCAAAATTTCAAGCGACCCATTCCTGGAAAATGTTGGGCCGGGGCTCGCGGTCGACTAGTTCATGCAAGCTTCGGCCCCGATGATCCCATTTCAACGTTGCTGTGCATTCCGACTTGTTTCGTTTGAATCCATAGCCCCCCTTGGTAATGCCCGGTAGATGTTCGATGAAATGTCCCATTGAGGAAACCAACCCTAGCCCATTGATCGGAGCTCGACCTTTAGGTTTTCTGCGTAGCTAGGAGGTATATGACAGCCACGCACCACTTTCGGCGTCTTCCTTGCTTCTCGGAGCGCTGGTGTTCAAATTAGCTAGGTCTTTCATAGGTCATTGGAATCCACTCGACGACTTTCGGAATGCTAGCCAGCTAGGGCGCGAATGATAACATTTCTAGCAAGAAATTGATTTCTAGAAGAGAAATAGATTTTTCTATTTCTATTTCTGAATGAATTTCTGAGCCAAAAAACGCGTTTGATAACGATAAAAAATTTCTATTCTTAGAATAGAAATTCATTTGATAATCAAAAAAATTTCACTTTCCTAGGTAGCAGCAATAATGGGAGTGGCGGCGACGATGGTGGTTGGTGGCCAGCGATCGCCAACGGCAGTGGCCAGTGGTGGGCGATGGTGATGGTGAGCAGTGGATGGCAAAAAACTCCTTTGTGTGAGAAGAAGAAACCGAGAAATAATTTCTGATTTCTATTCTAGAAATAGAAAAAGTAAAAATTTTTTGTTTCTGATTTCTATTCCAAACCTATTTCTGAAATAGAAATTTGTTTCAGAAATAAAAAAGTAAGATTTTTTACCAAACGGATTTCTATTCCAGAAACAGGTTTGGAATAGAAATCTATTCTAGAAACAGAAATAGGATGGTTACCATGCACATCGGCGGCGCTTGGTGTCGGTCGGACGGAACGACCGACACCGGACGACTATGGCTCCATTTGGCAACACTTCAATTTCTCTGTTTTTCTGATCTTTTGTTCCCAAGAATAGAAAAAGAATAGAAATCCATTTGGTAATGCCAATTGATTTTTCTATTTCTAAGAATAGAAAGTTGTTCTTGGAAGTAGAAATGAGAAATAAAAAAAATGTAGCTTCTTATTCCTAGGAACAATTTCTAGAAACTATTTCTCGGGGACTACTCATCGCCTATAGCACGTTGCCACCCGTCGCCTGCCATCGCCACCGCCCCCCGCCGCCCGTCGATCGTCAACAGCCACCTCTCGTCGTCGACAGCCGCCTCCTATTGTCAGCAGCCGCCGGCCGTCATTGCGAGACGTTGATTTCCGCTAGATGTTGCCGATCGCCCCCACTTGCTCGCCATTGGCCGACCACCGATCGCCACCACCGGCCAACCGCCAATTGTCGGCCTCTTGCCGCCGTCGTTTGCCTTGCGGCTGGTGATCGACGAATGGCGGGGGTCGGCGACCGGCGGCGGCGGCGGTGGCGACCGGCGACGGTGGCGATCGGCCGCGGCGGCGACTAGCGACTGATGATCGGCGACCGGTGGCAGCAACGACGACCGACGACCAGCGACCGGCGACGGTGATGACCGACGATCGGTGATCGACGGTAGTGGCGACGACCAGCAACAGCGGTGGTCGGCGGTGGTGACCGGCGATGGCGGTGCGGATCGTGACCGAGGTAGTGGCCAGCAGCCAGCGACCAACGACCCTCGTCCACTAGCCGCCGCCTCCGGTCACCGTTTGCATCATCGCCGCTGGTCGCCGCTGCCGCCTGCCAGTCTCCACCACTATCGGGGAAGAAAGAAATAAAAACTTTTTGTCGGTTCCAATACCTATGAAACTAAGCTCTTAACTTGATTAGTAAACTCATGGTAAGTATGCTATCCCACACACGGCTCTTCCTGGCCTTAATAGGGACTGCTTGTTAGCCACCAAGTTTCTTCTCAAGCCATGAACCTAGAAATTTTTGTAGTTACTAAACGCCCTATTTTACTTTGAAATTATTTCAGGGAGTAGAAATAGAAAAGAACTATTTTTCAAAAAAAACTGTTTTCAGTAGTAGAAATGTTACAAAACGTACCCTATATGGTGACCTCCCGAACGGCAAAAGGAGTGGCAGTCTTCGGCCGGACGTGCTACAGCTTCGGGAGAAGGAGCTGCATGAAGACGATGCCCGGGGGGGAGGAAGGAAATCTGTAGGGGAAAAAGACAAAAAGTGGAAAAAAAAGAAGAATTAAAAAAAGGAAAAGCAAAGAAAATAAAGAAAATAAAAATATAAAAGATAAAAATTGCTTTTTAATAAGATCAGGGCCGACGGGGTGCGAATCGGGTCTGCAGGATCGGGTTTCCTAAAATTGTGCTTAAATTTGAACAAGCCCTCACGGCTTCACCTTAGGGTTTTAATTATCTTCGGATATAATTGCCCTTGATTGCACGTTTATGATACGATGATTATGATTTCCCCTTAGTTTAATTAGAATTGCCATTTGTTTATTTCTTAATGCTAGGTGTTATTTTCTCTTGCAATTTATTTAATGTTTTCTTTTATTGCTAATTGTTATTTTGATGATTATGCACCCGCATGATCATCTCACATGTTAGTGAATAATTCTAAAATCAATCCAAACTGTCTGAAAAATCATTTTAAATTAAATAAGATTAGGTACAAAAATGGCACTAATTGATCAATTAGTGTAATTAAGTCCCCAATCCTAGATTCTCTAATTGCTTAAAAAGTGAAGTACACTCCCATGCCTCTCTTGGTTTCTAGCCAACCCCAATAGGCTAGTGGTGGCTTATCATTAGAAGATTTTCATAAACACCTAATGTCATGTAGAGTATAAGCTTGGGAGAGTCAACATCTAATTATGGGTCCTGGACTTACTTTTTGGACAATACCCCTAAATCTATTTAGATATTTCTTTCCCCACCGAGACGAAAAAAATAGGTCACAACAATCTAAAATTGTGGAAATTTCCCATATAAAATCTTTTGACCTACACATACGCATTTTGTATCAACAGGCCTAGAAGCTTTTGGGCATGCCTTGCTCTAAGGAGAAATTCTTATCTGGATTTGAGTCCAAGTAGCGATCTTCCTTTAATCAGTATTTTTGTTTTTGTCCTTCCGCAGGAGCCTTCAGTCGTTTAGGAAAGAGAATCCCGGGCACTTTCTCTTTGAGCAAGAAAGTGATGTCCTGCGGTTGGTTTATTTGGGATCAAAATTGAATGTGTTGCAGGCGCAACGGGCACCCAAAATGGGTCATCAATATTCGTAATTACATCTTGAGGATTAAGGTGCATCTCATGTAATCGCCTGATATAAAAAGTTACATAGAATAAGAATTTGGACATTTTAAATAAGAGTATAGAGTGAAAGTCATGTTAGGGATATTAAAACTGACATGGAAAATTTATCCACAAGATGATGTATTAATTTGATTAGTCTAAGAAATTTTTTTTATCCTACTTTAACTTTCAACTCACTTTCAAACTTCTGCCATACCTCTTTGCAGAGCATGGAAATTGAAACACATATTTAAAGCTAATCGTCTTCACCCTAACTTTCTTGGGAAGATACAGATTCGAACTCCTCATCTCTCTTTTTCCATATACGAAGGGTGGTCACTTGGACAAATCTTAATAGTTTGGGTACAAAGAATTGGTCACTTTAGATTAAATCAACATTTTTCATGAGGTATTTGTGTTTTCCATTAACTAATTATACCAATTATGATAGATTCAAGTACTTCTTGAGCAGAGCTTGTAAGCCGTTAAAGTGTATCCAGGTTCTTGTTAATTGAGGGTCATAAATACTCGCAGTTGATTATGCTAAGGTGATTCAAAACGAGAAATGTCACTTTTTGTGAAACATTGTTTGTTTTTTCTTGCTGCATAAGATGTGAATACGGAAGAAGGACGCTGAGTACTAAAATGAGACCTCAGGGTAGATATTGGGTTGTCCCAAAGGTAAATATTATAAATCTAAAGTCACATCAAATATGTGAAGTTCGTGCTCATACCGCATTACATGCACTCAATTCGATACGCGGTTTTTAGTTTAAATAGGCCCTCATGAGATTCATTGAATCCCAAGGCTTGGATTTTCATGGGACATACCTAAACACTTTGTCTCAACCTGATGTGCAAAAATTGACACGCGCATAGCTTGTACCCTCTTCAACTTGAAGCATGGGTTGGCGCAACCTCCAAACACCCTTCCCACATAAATTTGATTAGTTTGAGTATTGATACATATTTTACGGAAAGAGCTAATAACAAATAATATATTGATCAATTCAAGAACTACATAATAATAATCACTTACAAGTTTAAGTGTTTTTCATATTTAAATCGCCCCAGAACTCACAGTGTTCACAAATAAAACAATTTAACTGGATGTAAACTCAATTACGCATCGTGCTTTCTTTCTTCGCTGTTCGTCCTTTTCTTTTCCTCTTTATTTTTCCGGAGTCCACTCGGCTTTACTGAGTCCAGGGTCAAGCACTTTTCAGGTTCCTTCGTTGCGGCTTAAAAAAAGACCTCTAGGGTCTTCATCCTTTTCTATTTTTTTATTCCACTTAAATCCAATCTTGGATATTTACATAATTGCCACAATTCTAAAGAAATTATATAAAAAATATAAATATATTGAAAATCCTTAAACTTATTAAAAAAAGTACAATCATATTTTTCAAAAAGGAAATCAAGTCCTAAAACTTGTCATGAAAATCCAATTTAATGACTTGATTGGGCCAATGTGATAAATTATAGGACTATATTGCATTTTAAAAAATTTAGAACTTAACTGCATATTTGTAACAAGTTTTAGGACTTCCATGTACTTAATAGACAGTAGTGTCGCTTGTACGGCATTTAGAGGAGTCAACCTCTTGATTGATTAATTTGGAATATTTACATGATTGCCATCGCTCCTGAGAAATTAGATAAAATAAAGTAACAACCCTTGTCTTGGTTGAACTCCCACTGCACGACTCCAATAGGTATTCAATCAAGAGTTCCATCCCTCCTCATCCAACTTAGGTCGGTTTTTTTTATACAAATTCAAACTTGAGACATCTTTTAAGAGAACTCTTGATTAATGCTCATTAATGCTCACGGTCAATTACCTTAGGGGAACTGAAGCAAAAAAAGAAAAAAGAAAATTGAGTTAATATTACGAAAAACTCTAAACTAGTATGCTTGTGATAAATTTATTCTAAACTAATTTATTAACCATTAAAAACTCTAAGCTACTATACTTATGACAAATTTACTCCCTATTAGTTTTCGTGAAATATTTCGTTCAAATTGTTGAATTGGATAATACATGGCAATTGACAAATATAATAGTTTGAGGTTTTACCTTCTATTTATCATAATTGAACCAATTTGTGGTTTTTCATGTTATTAATTCAATTTTACAGTAATTAACAGAAGGTAAATTTGTTACAAATGTATTAATTTGGATTTTTGTTAGGCAAAAAATTAATTTTGGATAAATTTATCATATGTGTACCAGTTTGGAGTTTTGTATGGTCAAAATATTAGATTAGAGTAAATTTGTCACAAATATATTAACCCAAAAAATTAACACACGCATCTATATTTAGTTTAACTTAGAAACTTGACTTCGCCACTATGGTTTGCCTTCGATTTGAGTTCAATTATATCTTTTTGCTTAAACTAATTTTTCTCCATATGAAACCGGAGATCTTTGAATTTCACACGAGGATTACTATCATGATTATTATCCATCTTATGTATCATCAGAAGTTAATTTGAAAGTTATATAATTATTATGAGCTAATTTATAAGTGTCACATCAAACATCAAATATGCGAAGTTCATACCTCAATTAGCATTACATGTACTCAATTCAAACAACCCTTAAAATTTAGGCAAACACTTGTGAGATTTATTTAATCCAAAGACTCACACATGTTTGCGAGATGTCGTGCTTTGCTCGCATGCAATTCATTTCCTAGGGCTTCCATGGAATACTTAAACACGTTTTCTCTTGACCTTGTGCACAAAAAGTGAATTATACATAGGCCCGTCAAACATTAGGGTCTAGTCGAAAACGATCCGACTCAAATTAATTAATTTAACCTATTTTGATAAATTTCTATGCAATGCAAATTCAGTGACCAATACCTAACCCAACATGTAGCTGACCCAAGATCCATTGTGGCAACTTTTTTGCCTTAAATTGTTGCCTTTGAAAAATAGGCCAGCTTTATGGACCTATACCCAACCCGATATATGAATTATCAATTTCAAAATCAAGCGTAACTACAATAGTAACACTGCATTAAAAATACAACTAATAACAGAGGAACCGATTGATTTGGTGCCCAATTGTCCCGTATTGATTGATAACATCAAATTGATTCAATTCCATGTTCCGAACTATGGCATTTCGAGACCCTTGATTGGCTTACTTTTTGAGGAGTGTACCTGCATGTCGATTAGGCGTCCGTCAAATTGACAGGCAATCGGCAATGAAATCTCTGTTATGTTCCCGGTTACGACTTTTGACTCGAACTTTTGTACAGGTAATTCGCGAAATACTATCTAAATTGGGGTTGTTCCTAATAGGAAATAAGAATAAACAACAATTTTTGTCCCGGAGATTCGAAGACTTTTCACATGGGGGAAGAGGACTGATACCTCTCCTTATACATACAAGTCCAGGATTGGGCTTGGAGTACCCCAAACTTCACACTCTTCTCATTCTCTCTCTCCCCCTCTCTCCATGGATTCTCCTCCTCTCACACAGAACAGAAACTGGTGGAACCTCTGAAATGAACTGTCTCGTCCCGGTCAACGAGAGCCCCGGGAGCATGCCCTCCGACGAGTAGCAGTACTGGAAGAAGCCGTCCATCTACAGGGTCCCCGCCTCTATCACTGACCCCAACCACAAGGCTTACCAGCCGCAGGTTGTCTCTTTTGGCCCTTACCACCACGACAAGGAGCACCTCCGTCCAATGGAGGAAGACAAGCACCGTAGGCTCCTCTGCTTCCTAGAGCAATCCAGGAAGTCCCGTGTAGACCTTCTTGGAGTCCCTGAGGGAGGTGGCCTGGGACCTCAAGGAAAGTTATGGCATGCTGGACTCAAAATGGAAGGAGGGGACGGGGAACCTGTTCCTAGAGCTGATGCTCAGGGACGGCTGCTTCATGCTTGAGATCATGAGGACCACGATAGAGGACAAGCGTGACTATGCGCCCAGTGATCCCATCTTCAGCATCCACAGGCTGAAATGCATAAAGTCGTACATAAGACGGGACATGTTGATTCTGGAGAATCAGTTGCCGATGCTAGAACTTTATCAGCTGGTTGCCGTTGAGAACAATGGCAATGAGGTCAGTTTCATAGATTTCACTTTGTTGTTAGAGAGGCTATTGCATGCATGCAAACCGCCATACTCTATTCACCTGATACTATATCTTGATGATCTTATATGAACCTCAACACATGAAATTCATTAAATCTAATTCTCCAAACGTTTATGATGTACAGTTCAAGATCAATTAACAATTTTATTATTAAATCTATCACCACAATTTTAAAAGTTATCATACTTCGTTATCTCTGAATATGTTTTATTAATTTCGGAATTTGGACTGGAGCCACTTCACTCTTGTTCAGAAGTAGATAGGAAGGAGATAATGGTCGGAGAGGAAAATTTGGTAATGGTGCAAAAGGTAACCCCACCCAATTTGACATTTAACAAAAGCTGGCTAGGGTGGTTGAGGTAATTAAAAGTAGATTTAGACAGCCTCGTCGAGTCCTTTCAAAATGACATGAATCAATTAATTAGTACGAGAAAATGTTAGGTGAATTTGAATCTTCACGTGAGTACGCTCTACTCCTTTTATTGATTGCCTGATGCCTAGATGGTGGTCCACTTTCAGTCTCGTCTCTCTCTTATGCACTATACATTTTTCTCTTCCTTTTCTCCTTTTCTTCCCTTTCTTCCTTTCAGTCACTGCTATTGTCAATAGCCATGCTCACGGAGCCCCCACCACCAACCACCACGACCTCGTGTTGGCCTTACCTCATTGTGGATTGGATTTGTTTTCTTTTTCCCTTGTATAGCTAGAGGAGGGGTCATCTTGGAGAGAAGAACATTAAAAGTGCCGTAAGTCATGCGAGTACTAATTTTTATGACAAAACTCTTCGCTGGCTCACATGAGTACCAAATTTTTTTGAAAAACGATATTTTCAATGCCAACTTCGATCTACTTGGCCAGAAATCCAACATGGCCTTTTTTTTTATTTAGTAATTTCCTAAGCTAACATGCCTCGTTGTAGATCCAAATCACCGTAGAAAGCGCAAAATGAAGATGGTTCACTAGTTTCATCTAGAGATATAATAGCGTTAGTGAACGATGACCTTTAATATTCTAGAGAGGAGCGAGCGAGCTTCAAGAAGGACTCTAGATGAGTTGGGCTTTAGATCCCCAAAAAACCCACATTTTATTTGGAGTTTATCACTTAAATCCATATAAACCCATTTAGCAAAACTTAGCTAAAATATATATATGACCCAACTCATCATATATGAGTTAATAAATGGGCTTTCAACTCATTTTGACATCTTCACGGACGACTACATGGGCCTAGTCTAGCCCCAATGCTTATGAATCTAGTTTATACTTTATACTTTCCCAGCTTCACAAGGATTTTTCAAAAGAAGTGAATTGCCTCTAATTAGTTTTCTTCCTTTTTTAATAATTCTTTGAGTAAGAAAGGAATGTCCTCTAGTTGGCTTATTTGGGACTAAAACTGAATGTGTTGCTCGGGCGAAAGGGACCTGGACTAACGTCGTCAATTTGCATAATTAGAACTTAATGTAGAAACCTGATTCATCAAAATGATGAATTAATTGAGTGATGGAATTAGTCGCTGTTGACACCTAAATTTTGATTGGTCATTAGTAATTTAATGCACAAAATTTAGGAATTAATTTTAACCTCTAAACAAAAAATATTAGAATTAAATTGCATATCATATAGTTTTAGGAGCATTTATTATTATTGCATTTGCATTGGATAGGTGGCAGATGGGCTGCAATTGATGGTTCTAAGCTCTACTTTAATAAGTTGGACTAAGCCTATAGTGAAAGAGAATTTGGCTAGGCCCGTTAAGGGGTGACGAGTTGGAATATGAGAATATTACCAAGAATATTCGCATTATTCTTTCAATATTTAGGGAAGGTGTCGGATGAAATATTAAAAAAAATATTACACATGGGATACAAGAGCTAAATAGATAACGTGCAAATTTATCATCTTTCCTTAAATAAAGCATAGTCCTCTCACCTATAAAAAGGGGGTCACACACACTGAATGAGGGACAAAAAAGAAAAGAAAAAAAGAAACACATAAAAGAAAGTAGAGAGACGGCCACAAAAATATAGAAAAGAGCAAAGGCTGAAAGGTCGGCAATTCTGAACACTCGAGCGACACACGAGAGAACAAGGTAGGGAGTGATAGCTTGCTCAGCCCAGCCTTGACTGAGACCTTACCGTGCCTTCGTCGCTACCACGCTGCTGCCGATTCACCACGCGCACGACCTGACGGAGATGCCGTGCAGCTGCTCCAAGTCATTCTAAGCTTGACGATGCCACCGTCACTGCTCTGGTCGAAGAACCCCCGTTGAGGACTCCCCTGCACCGACGCGAAGCTGTTTTTTTTTTTTTTTTTTGGCCTCTTTGATGTTGTTGCTGTCTCCTGATTTCTGATCCTTGCTGAACCGTTAGGCGATGCCTACCAGCGAGTGAACTCCAGCACCTAGCCACATCAACGATTCCTGCAGCGTCATTGATTAATTCCAGCGGGCCATCTTGGCGAGTTTGACCACAAGCGAAGCCCCGCCGTTCCTTAAATTCACGATCTCTGTATTTGCAGGTACCTCCAGGAGCATCAATCGCCCCTGACTTCTATAAGTCAAGAGTCAAGGAAGATTGAAGACGACATGATAATAGAGTGCCAAGCGGTGGCGAGTGTGAAAAGGTGAGATTTTGACCATTGCTCCAAAAGAAAGACTTCTTCGTGTGCCAAGCAGGTGGTATTGAGGAGAAAAAGAAGCCACGTTCGTTACCAAATCACAACGTCACAAGGGTTGCTTTGTTAAAAAAAGAAAAGTTTTCCAGTGAGCGCCTCATCCATGGCGTATCACCAACACATCACCGCCAGCTGCTCATGACCATCATAGAGCACCACCACCTCGCCAGTCCCCTCGTCCGACGGGTCCCGATTTGGAAACTTTATTCGTGCGATATCAAAAGCTAGGTGAGAATCTTGATTAATACAATTTTTTCATATTTTATTGCCTAGTTTATAGAATTACAATCTTAGTTGAATATTTGATCAATATTGCCATATCCAAAAGATCTCCTGACCCCTTGTAAACTAGATCATTTTCCTTATTTCACAACATGCGTATGATTGTCAGTTCGATTTCAAGTCTGAAATATGACTCGCGATTGCACGGAAAAATCGTCAATTCGATCTTATGCCCGAGATACGATTCACGATTTTGTGAAAGATTGATCAATCCAATCTCATACCCGAGATACAATTCGTCAATTTATTTCCAAAATTAGATGGAAAAGGATAATATCTTGCCTGATTTGTTTGCTCGAATTGATTTTGCTTATAAAAGAAAATCCAAAAAATATATAGTTTAGTTAGATGTGATTCTTGTTAATTTTTTTTTTTTTTTTTTTAGGATAGTTTGCATGTTTAAATATATATTTTTTTAATTTCGAATTTTGATTATCAAAAAAAAAATTGATATACTCATGTCATGTAGAGTTAGATCATCTTCCATATGTCATTTAGTCATTGCATGATTAGGGTCATTTGAATACGTGACATATTAGGATACTTGCATTAAATATTTTCTAGTATTAGATTAGGTTATTGTCGCGTGACATATAGTTTGCATATTAGGTTGCGCATTGCATGCTATTATAGTTAGATACTTTCGTACGTCATTACATGCATTGCACGTAGTTTTAGGCCACATTAAATAAGTGAAAACTTTAAAAAATAGTTGAATGATTACATAGAAATCATATCTAGGATTGGTGATGTGATTTTTAAGCTAACATTGCAGATGCTTGCGTAGCTTCAAGGTAAGTAACTTCCTCCCTTTCCTTGCAATTTATTTATTGCTTTGATCATTGAGTGTTAGATAATGGTTGCGTGAAGTAGGTTAAAATCAATCCAAATTGCCTACAAATCATTTTTTTTAAATAAAAGAGAAAATGTACCGAAAGGGCGTTAGAGAAATCTAATGTAATCAAATTCCCGATCCCATAGTCTCTAGTTCGTAGGAGTAAAGTAATTCTCCCGTTACTTTACTTGGGTTTCTAATCGACTCACCAAAAAATAGATTAGTGACGGCTCCAAGTAAAAATCATTTGCATACTAAAAACTTAAACCCTAAATCGCGAATTGATATGGGTTTGAGAGAGCTCGAGCTAAGTTTAGACTTAGCAATCCATTAGCCAAACTTTAGGTGGTGCACTCAAAGTGAGGTCGCGACAATCGCATTTGGATTAAATCAATGTTTTGCAAGATGTTCACGTTCAGAGTTTTACTAATTATAGCAATTAAGATGGATCCAAGTGCTTCTCAATTGGAGTTCATAAGCAATTATAATGGATTTGAGATCTTCTTGATTGGAGCTCATAAATGCTCGTAGCCAATTGTACGAAACAAGTGGAAGTATTTGAATTGCACACAAGATAGTTGCAACCTATCTTGTGTGTGACATGAAGTAAACTTACAGGAAGTTATATGATTATCATGAGCTAACTATGTACACATAATATGATAACGTCACTAATTGTGGTATTGTTTTTCTTTTTCCTACCTGCTTTGTGTGCATGAAAGAATTGCGTCAAATACTAAATACGAGACTCAAGCAACACAAGTAAAGCTTTATTACCACACATAACAAAAAAGGAGTCCTATTTTAAATTGTCACGTCCAATATGCAAAGTCAGTATCTAAATTGGCATTACATGCATTCAATCCATATGAGCCCTTCAATGTAGAGTAGCACTCGTGAAATACATCGAATTAAATGGCTAATACATACTGGCATTGCGTGCATGCAATTTGAATCCTCGGATCGGATCCATGGCTTGTTCCGTAGTACTTCTGCAACCTGAAGCATTGGGGTTGGCCAAACCCCGAACACTCTTTCCATCTCTCTCTCTCTCTCTCCCTCCCTCCCTCCCCTCCCTCCTATCAGCTTAATACAAAGAACAGGAACATAAGACCCTCCATAACAGAAATTTTTGACGACCTCAATTCACGAGAGAAAGCACGACGCGCTTTCCGAAGGACCTGATGCTCAACAGAGGGAAGTCGGTCGGTGGGTGGGGGAAGGGGTTCCCCACTTGGGACGACACGACAAACGACACGACAAGGATTCGATTTTTTTTAATCGCTTGGGGGCGCGACTGACGACGACAGACGTCGTCGTCCGTGTGGCTTTCGATGCATCGAGGATCCTTATTGCGTTTGGTCTTTCTGCCCATACCCTTGGGAGGAAGCGACTTAATCTCTCACGGCTCAAAGCTTCCTCTTATGCAAATAGATAGAGCCTTCGTAGATGGCAAATGATTTGACTTTCCCATAGCATTACCGTAAATTTAATCCTGAATATTTTATTTACGCTAATTTATTCTCAAACTTATTGGAATTTACTAATTTAATCTTTAGCCAGTTTTGATTGGAGATATGTGTGTGGCACAGTAAATAATGACATTGAAATTTTTTTAATTTTTTTTAATTTAATCGAAATTTTTCCTTTTCTTTTTTTATTTTTCCCCTTTTCCCTCGTTGGGCGTTGTTTCTCAAGCGAGAGACCATCATGCTAGGGTTTACAAGGGCCACCCTCTCCTAAAGATGGCAAGGGCAATTGGGGCGAGATCCGGTCCAATTCTCAATTCAACTCCTTGCTAGCTAACACTGGCGGCTCCTATCATGCGAGGACATAACTCGATCAAATCTAGCAAATGCCGAGATATTGGTGATGCCCTACTGTGTGGGGAGTTAAGGTCAGACAATGTATATGAGCCGTGCGGAAACACTATGGTGGGTAGTGAAGTATTGTCCTTGAATTTGGAGTTACACATCATTGCAGGGTGAGTACACTACAAGATTTCTTACTAGCTATCGATTTCAAAGGTTGCAGTTTTGGAGATTTGTACGGCCATAAAAAGCAAATAGAAAGAGATGCTCATTTCTGGGAATGGTCACATCCTACATTGTTTTTTTTACCATAATGCCCTTGACGATAATAATGGTATGTCATTTCTGTCTAATGAGGGTTTATTAGTCATCAGGGGCGGACATTAAGGGCTTATTTGGTAACTTGCTAAATAGTGAAAATATCACGCCCCAAATCCCAAGCACTCGACAATCCTTTACCATGGTCAATTAAAAGCAACATCCCAAGACTCGTCGACGACAATTCATTTTAATCTTTCATTATGTGCAAGCGGAAGACAAACCGTCCCCAGTTCAAGCAGACAATCAAACAATCACATAGGGATAAAGGGATGAACAGCAAGAACAACAGCAACTACTTATTTATACATTTTTAATGGATTAACCAATAGAGGATCGTTTCTGATATACAAGCCCAACAAAGGGGCCGATCCATCATCTAAGTCAAACTAAAAAGAAACTAGGTTAGGCTAATCTAATTATACAAAAAGAACCCTTGGGTTCCACACCGCCATCACTCGAATTCATCGGACTTAGGTTCCGTCGGGGCAATCACTAGAGGAGCGGAGGCAAGATTCTCCACCACGGGTACATCATTCTAGGGGCCTGAAAGTGGTTATATAATAACCAGTGAGATAAAATCTCAATGAGTTCTTCCTCTAAGCCTTAGTTAGTACGCTAACTCAATCCGGGGTATCTCTCTAGAACTACCCCTCACACAATCCACAACCAACAACTAGAACCAAACAACAACCAAGGTCAACCAACAAACAAATAGTAGGTTTGCATGCAACCTTACCCGATATGCCATACCTTACACGTTAAATGTCAACATAATACACGCAATGCACATGACTATTAGATGATGCAGTTTATCAATCACATGCGAGTCGCGTCACAAGTGATCTCACCTGGCCATTGCCACACCCTGCACGACAATCATTTAAATCATCACGACATTAAGAGGCATGCAAATAATCAGAGCATTGCATATAGCTTTTTTATGTCTCACATCCACACATGCTCCGATTATTACGACCCTTCTCCTCTAGGCCACAGCATAACCTTATAGTTGGCGGTTTCTAGCCAAGCCAACTTCGTCCTTTTTATCTAGAGACACGGTGACGTCATGGGTCATCCCTTCCTACTGATGGCATTCCCGAAGGAGCATAGGACCTGCCCATTACAGTAGCCCCACAATTGACAGGAGCATAGGGCCCGCTCATTGCCATGGCCTGCAACTACACCCCCCGTCAAGCAACCGACCGAAGTCAGGATGACCAAATGGCCACGACACAACCCCATAAGGATTTGCGGTCTTCTGATAATGCCGGGTTCTCAATTTAATGTGATCATGCAACATATCATCAAATAATTCATTTATATCTTTACTCTGTCATGACCACAACATCCATCGTGCACACATGACATGCCATTTCAAATAATCCACGTAATATGTCATGCAATATTAATCGACAAATCCAAAATTCAATTCCAATTGGCATTCGATCACGCATTTCCTCAATAAATCACAACAATCAAGAACAAATCCAATTTTAAAAATTTTAACTTTTGTATGAACAATGCCGTGAACAGTAATCATGAACAGTAATCGTGAATAGTAAATTTCAGAATTCAAAAATTAAATAAAACATTAATTAAAATAATTAATCAATCAATCAAGGCAAATCATGCTTAGTTAAACACAAAACCCAATTAATCAACAATTAAGAACAATTAAGCACATAAAGCAAGATTAAGCTAAGCTAATTTTAACCATCTATCTATTCACCTATCTTAGGGCTAATATAACTTAATTAAACTTCATAAACCAACATTACCACTAAATAACCCAACCCTAAGAAAGTTTAGGCACGAACAAGGGATTAAGGGCTAAACTCAACCGTTAAGCAAGCTAGCGATACGGACACAGCAGTGGCAACGAAGGTGACACTCAGGGACCTTACCCACGACACTCTAAGGTGGTCTTGAGACTGAAACAACAGCAACAACCTTTGCTCACTCACTGAACTTCTGAAAATAGCACTGCTAGAGAAGAAAATAGGCTGAACGAAGGTTATTAGAGCTCCGACAAGCGGCTGGCCAGTGACTAGCAGCATCTGGAGGTCGAGGGGGAACAGTTGGTAGCTAGGTTGGGCGGAGGTTGGGTAGCAAAGGAAGGAAAACAATTGAAATGGCGAAATTGGGTGGAATTGTGCTATAGTAGGTGATCAAGGAGCAGCTGGCGACTCGGTCGGCGGCTCCGATTAGCGAACGGCCAACATAGGCCATACGGACTAGACCTCCTAAGCACAGTGGTGGGTGGCACGGCTGGTGAGCAGCATAGGATGGCCATGAACAACTCAAGTTTTCGGAGGAAGGTCAAAAGGAAAAGTAGAAGGAAGGAAGGGAAACAAGAGGAGAGAGAGGTGTGTGGTTTTGAGGGCTGAAGGGGAGAGAGAGAGAGAGTAAAGTGAGAGCTATAAGTCAATAAGGCCATTTAAGGCTTGCCCAAACCCCCTAAGCAAATGACATCATCTTCTCTCTCTTCTTTTGTCTTTTCCCCAAAATATCTAGGGGCAAAATGATCATTTCCACCTTACACATTTCCTAATTTGCTCTTGGGTTGAAAATGAAAGGCAGGCCTAAGAAATGGACTAGAAAGTGAATAAGAACGGGTTCGGGAATTGGTTGGGCTCGAAACGGCTCAAGGTTAGACAACAGGCTCGAAGAGATAAATGGTTGGTTTAGTCCAACATGCTCATTTACTTATCTTGGGTCTACTATGGTGGCTGTCGCACCTTGGGGGTGAGGCCGACACTAGTCTTGCCTAGCCCATGTTCTCGTAGGCTCGTTTCTTCGGTCCATAAATCCCTTTTTCCAAAAACTTGACTTAACTGACACCATCGACTGTAGAAGAAGCGTTGTCCAAAAGTCCGTCTTAGGCGTTCTTGAAAAATTCAAAGTCCAATATTGGATTTTCATGCCTTGTCAATTTTTCCCGAATGTCATTTTGGTACAATTCAGACTGACAAGTGGCTTCGAGGATTCACGCGTAACTAATTCGTGCAAAATCACGTTCAAGACTTCTCAACACATGGATGTCCTTGACTACATGAAATTGCGAATGATAGATTCTTATTTCAAAGTACACAATTACCAAGGATCAACATAGTGTCGTTCGCAAGTTCCATAACAGTAAATGGAATCACTCATCATCCCATTATACTCTGTTCACGAATTGACTTCTAGTCATCCCTAAAATCGGCTTGCATAACTACAGGATCGTCCTCACGCTAGTCTCACGGTCGAGTTGTTTTTCCAGGTCAAGTTCTTTAGTCTCACAAGTTCTGTCTTCATTAACATTTCCCCTCAAGGTCAGTATCTCGGGAGTGATCAATTTCGAGTGAGATCAACCAACAATACATTGACGAAATTCACATTCATTCATCCCTCAAAGGACTCGAATTTCAAGACGTCACAATTCTTCCCCTCTTACAATTTTTTTTTTATGACCCAGGGAACCCTGCACCCCGCTGACAGCCGGGGGAGTAAACCCTGGGGGCCACACGTGCTAGCCACCACACACGTAAAACCAATTAAGTCACTCTATGACGAAGCTGGGATTCAAACTCTCGACCTTTTGCGAGAGGAAGAGAGCGCGAGCTAGCAGCGCCACCCAAGTGGGTGGCTACTCTTACAAAAATTTCATCCTTGAAATTTGCAACTATTGACAAATCCTTAAAAAGATTGGGGTGCTCATGCTTTATCACTTCCTCACTTTCCCATGTAGCTTTCTCTGTTTTGTGATGTTGCTAGATCACCTTAACTAAGACGATAATCTTGTTTCGAAGCACTTGCTCTTTATGGTCCTCTATTCGTATCGGCCTCTCCATGTACAATACCCTGTCATCTATATCCAATTCTTCAAAATTCAAAACATGAGTCGAGTCCGGTTCATACGTTCTCAACATGGACACGTAGAAAACATCATGTACTTGTGTGAGCTTCAATGGCAATGTAAGACGATACACTAAAACCCCAATCATTTCCAAAATTTCAAAGGGTCCAACGTACCTCAGACTTAACTTTTCTTTCTTGCCAAATTTGGAAGTACCCCTCATCGATGATACTTTTAGAAATACATGATTACCCATCTTAAACTCCAATGGTCTGTGATGCTTATCTGCATAACTCTTTTGACAGCTCTGAGCTATCTTTAGTCTATCTCTGATAATTTGAAATGCATTCAAGGATTGTTGTACCAACTCTGGCCCGGTAATCTTACACTCGCCAACCTCATCCTAACAAAGCGGAGTTTTGCAAGGTCTCCCATACCAAGTTTCAAATGGTGTCATTTTAATGCTTTGCTTTCCTTTTTGCCTGATCCATCTGCATGATCTTAAGAATTTCAAGATCCGTCGCTTGGGCACTCTTAATCCTACTTTGCATCTTGGGTTCCACTCTGAGGGTAGCCATTAGATTAACAAGATGGCGGACCTCAAGTTTAAAATCTGAGTCCCTGACTACCTCTAGAGAATCCATTCCTTTATCATCATCTGTGCAATTGACGACTTTCAACTGAGCACACCTGCCACTTTGTTCGCTTTCCCCAGATCATACAGAGTTTCGCAATCGTAGTCCTTAAGAAGTTCCATCTATTGTTGTTGCCTCATGTTCAACTCCTTTTGAGAGAACAAATACTTCAAATTCTGATGATCCGTAAAAATCGGAAACATTTCCTCACACAAGTAATGCCTCCAAATCTTAAGTGCAAAGTATATCGCCGTTAATTTCAAATAATACGTCGGATAGTTAAGCTCGTGAGGCCTTAATTGTCGGGATGCATATGCAACCACCTTGCCACGTTGCATTAACACGTAGCATAATCCTTTATATGATGTGTCAATGTAGATTTTGTACCCACCAGGATCAGACGGTATTGCTAAGACAGTGCGGTAGTCAATTTACTCTTGAGCTCTTGGAAACTACGCTCGCACTTGTTCATCCAATCAAACCTCTCTTCTTTCTTTAACAACCTTGTCAAGGGCATGGCTATCACAGAAAAATTCTCTATGAAATGTCTATAGTACCCTATCAAACCCAAGAAACTTCGAATCTCAGTTACTGTCGTAGGTCTCGACTAGTTCATGACAGCTTCGACCTTAGTTGGGTCAACGGAGATCTCTTCTCCTGAAACCACATGACTTAAAAATGCCACGCGAAATAACCAAAACTCACATTTGCTAAACTTAGCATAGAGTTCATTCTCCCTCAAGGTTTGCAGTACTAATTTCAGATGTCTCTCATGATCCTCAGGACTCCTCGAGTACACTAGAATGTCATCAATGAACACAATCACGAATTGGTCCAAACATTTATTGAACACCCGATTCATCAAATCCATGAAGGCTGCAAGGGCATTCATCAATCCAAATGGCATTACCGTAAACTCGTAATGACCATAGCATGTCCGAAATGCCATCTTTGGTACATCCTCCTTTTTTTATCCTCAACTGATGATAGCCTGTCCGTAGGTCTATCTTGGAAAATACCGAGGCTCATTGAAGTTGGTCAAACAAATCATCAATCCTTGGCAACGGATACTTGTTTTTAATAGTCACATTATTGAGCTACTGATAGTCAATACAAAGATGCAAAGACCCGTCATTTTTCTTTACGAATAGTATAGGTGCTCCCCAAGGGGACGCACTAGGATGAATGAATTCTTACTACTGGGTTAAATTGAATTGTCTTTCCATGACAATTCACCTAGCTCGTTGCTTAGTGAGCCAATCCATGTCAACTATGATATCAAAGTCATACATTACTATTGCAATCAAATCAATGAATTCCTCGACATCTAGTTTTGGGCGGTTAGCTTTCCCACGTAGTTCTTTCTGTTGGGTGGGATGGGATTCCTTCTTTCCATCATCGGTCCCTTTCCAAACCGATAATTATCTCTATTGGGCACAAACCGCGAGCCAAATGCAGTCGCCCTCTCGATTATGTTCTTTTCTATTATCTAGGCCCTCTCGTACATCTCATCGAAACTCTTTAAGTTCAAGGGCACCAGCTAGGCTTTCTATTCTGGCTTCAAGCCATCTCTGAGTTGTCTCGCCTTATCCACAAGGTTCTCCACTAACCTCGGCGCATACTTGGCCAACTCAGTGAACTTCGCCTCATACTGATCCACTAACATTTGATTTTGACGAAGTTGTTGGAACTTTGCCATCTTTGACTCTCTCGCACTGTCCAAAAAATACTTCCTATTGAATGCTTCGCGAAAGGCACCCCAAGTTTGAGTCGTGCCTTTATGGAACACTCTTCCTTGAGTAGCTTCCCACCACGTAATGGCATTACCTTGAAGTTGATAAGCCGCCACAAGCACTCTATCTTCCTCCGAACATCTCAGCACTGTGAAAGTCCTCTCGATATCCCTTATCTAAAGGGTCGCAGCTTTAGGGTCACCCACGTCACTGAACCTTGGTGGCTTCAGTCTCAAGAACTTCTTTACCAAATTAAGCATCGATCTCTCACAAACCTCTCCTCTCACAAGGGGAACCACGGGGACTACAGTTGGAGCACTCACCTCGCTGTCCTATCAAACTCTCTAGCGCTAGTAAGATCCCGTCTAACCTAGGATCCGCTTGGGTGCTACCTCTACCACTAGTCTGATTAGACGTTGCCCTATGCTTAGGGGCTCTCTACTCAAGAATGCTCATTACTCAAGACCCTCACTAATCCTGCTTTTTAATCTTAATTGGGAATTAGAAACTATGAGCAACTTGCCACAATAGAAGAACACTAAGCAATCACAAGAACATAATATAATAGCCATACATATCTCACTATCCCAAAAACCCCATGCACCTTATCACTCCAAGTCTCAACCTCGCTTTGATACCATTTCCAGACGGGGATGTCACGCTCCGAACCTCGAGCATACGACAATCCCTTACCATGGTCAATTGAAAGCGACATCCTAGGACTCATTAACGACCGCTCATTTTAATATTTCATTATGCGTAAACGGAAGATAAACCATCCCCAATCCAAACAGACAATCAAACAATCAAACAAGGATAGATGGATGAACAGTAAGAACAACAGCAACTACTCAATTATACATTTTTAATGGATTATACAACAAAGGGTCGTTTCCGATATACAAGCCTAACAAAGGGGTTGATTCATCCTCTAAGCCAAACCAAAAAGAAACTAGATTAGGCTAATTCAACTATACAAAAAGAACCCTCGAGTTCTGCACCACCATCACTCAGACCCATTGAACTTAGGCTTTGTCGAGTTGATTAGTGGAGGAGTGGGGGTAGGATTCTCCCCTATAGGTGTGTCATTCTAGGGGCCTGAAAGTGGTTATACAATTATCAGCGAGATAAAATCTCAGCGAGTTCTTCCCCTAAGCTCCGGTTAGTATGCCAACTCAACCCGTGGTATCTCTTTAGAACTACCTCTCACACAACCCACAACCAACAACCAGAACCAAACAACAACCAAGATCAACCGACAAACAAATAGTCAGTTTGCATGCAATCTTACCCGGTAAGCCATATCTTACATGTTAAATGTCAGCAAAATACACACAATGCACATGGCCATTAGAAGAAGCAATTTATTAATCACATGTGAGTTGCATCACAAGTGATCTCACTTGGCCATTGCTACATCCTGCACGACGGTCATTTAAATAATCACGACATTAAAAGGCATGCAAATAATCACAGCATTGTACACAACTTTCTCATGTTTCACATTCACACATGCTCCGATTATTATGATCCCTCCCCCCTGGGCTACAGCACAACCTTATGGTTAGCAGCTTTTGGCAAAGCCAGCTTCGTCTTCTTTACTTTAAGGCACGGCGACGTCAGGAGTCATTCCTTCTCACTAACGGCATTCTCGAAGGAGCATAGGGCCCGCCCACAATGCTAGCCCTGCAACTGACAAGAGCATAGGGCTCGTCTACTACCGCAGCCTACAACTGGCCCCCCGTTAGGCAACCAACCGAAGTTAGGATGATCAAACGGCTATAACACAACCCCATAAGGATTGACGGTCTTCTGGCAATACCGGGTACTCAATTTAATGTGATCATGCAACACATCATCAAACAATTCATTTATATATTTGCTCTGTCGTGAATGCAGCATCCATCGTGCTCACATGACATGCCATTTCAAATAACCCACGTAATATGTCATGTGGTATCAATCGACAATTCCAAAATTCAATTCCAATCGGCATTCAATCACGCATTTCCTCATCATTCATGAGTATAACTAACAACCGGCACCTCAATAGATCACAACAATAAAAAACAAACCCAATTCTAAAAATTGTGGCTTCCTTATGAATAGTGTCGTGAACGGTGATCGTGAACAGTAATCGTGAGTAGTAATCACGAACAACAAATTTCAGAATTCAATAATTAAAATATTAAATTCAGAAATTAAACAAAACATTAATTAAAATAATTAATCAATCAATCAAGGAAAATCATGCTTAATTAAACACAAAACACAATTAATCAACAATTAAGAACAATTAAGCACATAAAGCAAGATTAACACAGAGAATGAACAAACGTCTATGCCTGAGAAACAAATATTTTGGAACTTCCTGTTCTCGAAATAAGCTGACAGTGAATCGCTAATTATGTGCAGAGAGAGAAACCCACAAATTTGGAGAAAACTGTGGTTCTCTGACCTTAATGAACAAAACTCATAAATTAACGAATCACGATTTAAAAGAAGTTTTTAGATGCTTAACGAACCACAATTCTAAAGGCGAAGTTTTGATGCTTCTATAAGCATTCAGCGATCGGGAGTATCCTTCCAGAGTAGCAAAAGTTGCATATCAAGCTTCCTATCATCTTCCAATTTTGATTACGCTCAGGTACTGTAAGAAGAGTTATCAATTACACAACGTTATCACCTGTGAAAAATTGAATGTTTTGAAGTTGAAATAGAGAAATGTCATGAGTGGACTTGTTAAATGGTTAGGTTAGGTTATAAAATGGTCCAATCCAAATTAATTTATTTAACCTATATATGATCAATTTATCGTAATGCCACTTTCTCGACCCATACACAACCTACCCATTTAAACCTAGGAAATATGATTTCTTATGCTTTTTAAGAAAAATGATATTGCTAAAATATTTTCATGTTATTCAAATTTCGTGGACAATTTTTATAATATTTTTTTAAAAAAATGGAGGCTTTATTCGTTTATTTGAAAATGTTTTTCAAGAAAATAACAATATTTTTTAGTGTTTACCTAAAATCTAAAAATTGAAATTTAATTTTTCTTTTTTTCTTTTTATAAAAAATAATTTGTATTTTCTTTTATTTTCATTCTTCTTTGACCAATCACTAGCTGTAGCGAGTTTGAGTCTTGCCATAGGCTGATGAGGTTGAGCTCGCTTGAGACCAGCAAGCTCGAGTCTTGCTAAATCGGCAAGGCCCGTACCTTATCGGATGTTGGTGAGGCCTCGTGCTTGCCCGAGGCTGGTGAGCTTGAGGCCTTCTCGACTTCTGGCTCATGTGAGGCTGGAAGCTCAAGCTTCCAATGAGCTCATCCCTCGTGTACTCTGCAGATAGAGGAATACATAGAGTTGAACGGCTTGGCCATGAAAGATGGAAGAAGGAAGAAGAAAGAAAACAAAAAGAAATAAATAAATAAAAAATTAAGAAATAAAAAGGAAAAATAATTATAATTTCGATTTTTTGTAAAAAAATTTTTTTAAGGCTGAATAGTGGGGGAGGGGGAATGTGTGTGAGCCTTGGGTTGGAAATGAGTTCTAAACTCAACCTATTTAGATCTATTTATTCTAGGCTTTAAACTTTTTAACCCATTAAAGGAGGGCTTTTCAAAATTTGAAGTAACCCATACATGATCAATTTATATTTTAAATTGGTCATATATGGATTTAAGACCTATTTTGATAGATTTAGTAATAAGAAGCAGACATGTTATTCTCAAGAGGCCTCCAGTAGAAGTCCCTGAAGAAACATGGGCAAGACATTCAAAGCGGCAAGGAAATCAAACTGTTGAGAAAAAGCCATTATGGAAAAGATAAAGAAATAACGAGGACAAGATCCTAGCACAAAACAGGTACGTCAAATTGTAAAATCTTGACGATTCAATATGCGATCAAGGGAATCCACATGGCGAAGAGAATGCCAGTTACAACAACGGTGACACCCATGTAACTGCATGTGTAGAGAACCTTATGCACATCCATGCTTGTTACGACAAACCAAATAATAAATTGATTAATAAAACTGTGCTCAGAAGCGATAATTGATTGTGACAAATAACCAAGACAGAAAGTAAATCACCAAAAAGAGTCTACCCAATGATTAAGATTGAAAGTTATTTCCGTTGGGTAAAATAAAATTCCCACAATACTCAATTATCTCACCTTAAAATGAACAATCACAAGTCAACCAACCATGTAACCATGGAAACAAGAAAAATAATGAATAAAATACATGGCTTCGGCCATTTTAACAGCAAGAAAAAAATAATTTCTTAAGATCATAGGGTTTTCCTATATAAGGCAAGAAAATTTGAGGGTTCTAGGATACTTCAGTCTATGTCAACGTTAAGCTAGAATTCTTTTACTTTGCTTAATGTAATCAATCACAGTAGAGCAAGAGGGATAAAGGAGGGAAGGATACGATTGTACAAATCAAACCCACATATGTTATAACAGACATGTAACTAGTGTCAAGCACGCTCTATGCGTGGACACATAGTTAAATAGGTTTATGAGAAGAAGAATAATAGACTGAAAGTTAACTCAAATGGTGGATGTGGATAGAATGATGATAGTTAATTTTTTCTTATTAAGGACGGCTTTGGAAGGAATAAAAAGCAAGATGATACAATATTTTGACTTAAATATCTCCGTGAATACTAAGCTCAAACCTCTACTGTCAAATGTTGACTAGCAGCTGACTTGGCTTGAGAGCAACGCCAAAGGATGGATTAGAAAATAAAAAGCATATCCCCGGAAGTGAGTCTACGAGTAGAGGAGCTCCATACAAGATCAAAGATGGGGAGCCCACTCGTCCATATCCTCTTGGTAGGAAAATTGTCCAAAAAATCTTAAACCTATTATATTTACATTAATTCAATCTCAAACCTTTTAATTTCGTTAACCAAGTTCTAAACCTTTTTACGATTTTCCAATTGAGTCAATTTGGCCAATTTAGTTAAAAATTGCCAACTTGGCCATTGGCCACCTAGTGCGACATTGCTCTTGCTAAAGTGGACAATTTTTAATAATATTTTGATGAGATTTTTAATGTATTTCTCTCTTCTTCTTCTTCTTTTTTATGACCCTAGGTTGATGACCCTAGCCTAGTTTGAACGAGGACGTCGTTGCCCTCGTCGGCCACAGGTGAGGGTCTCCATGCCCTTGCTAGCCACAAGCGAGCCTCACCCTTTGGCTGGCAAGGACCACGACACCCTTGCCTCACCTAGGCTAGGCAAGGGCATTACCGTTGTCACAGTCCTTGCCTAGGCCAAGTGAAGGTGTCGCAACCCTCACCCAGGCCAGGTGAGGACATTGTGGCCTTGGCCACCCAAAGAGCGAGGGTCACGACATTCACTTAGATCTAGGCAAGGGACGATGCCCTCACTTGTAGTTGGCGAGGGTGTGGAGGCCCTCACTTGTGGTTGGCAAGGGCAATGACAGCCTTGCCTAGGGAGGGTTGGCTGGCAACATCACTGGCCTAGGGTTAGAAAAATAAAAGAAAAAAGAAAATTAAATAAATTAAAATTTGAAAATTTGAAAATATTATTAAAAATTGTTTACGCCAATGTTAGTCATGCCATATAGGATGCTTAGTGCCATGTCAATGATTTCCAAATAAAAATTGGCTAGATGGACTCAATTAGTAAATCGTGAGAAATGTTTAGATATTAATTGGCAAAATCAAAAAGTTTATAACTAAATTGATAAAAATATAATAAGTTTAGGACTTTTTGGACAAATTTTCCTCTATCTATTGGGTTTCACCTCTATATCTGCATTCGTCAGCTGACCACATACATTACACCCCATTAAATCATAAGGATGTGTCGTCCATGGAGCATTGTCCCACTGCAATTTTGCTGTTGCACATGTACCTCACGAAGAAATACGCATGGAGGAAATCCTTCTCTTTCTGCCGTACCCGCCCTTGGAATTTTTTGGCCCGTCTAGAATCATTAAAATTCCCCATACAAAAATTCTTTACCACACATACGCATTTGTGTATCTATGGGCAGGGAAGCTTTCAGACATGCCTTGCTTTGGGTGATTCTTCTTTTCCAAAGCCAAGTCAATAAGGATTGAATCAATTGTGACAGCTAGTCATGTAGGTCTCACATGACGTCCGTATATATATTACACATAATCAATGATAACGATTGCATTCAGTTCAAAAAAACGGTTCTAGGGAACGATACTTTTAGACGAATCCACTCAAAGGATGGGCCAATCTCTCAGACTCATTCGATCGCCGGCTCATGATTATGTTAATCTAAGTGGTGTGTAAACCTCTTGTCAACCTGGCCGAATCTGGTCAGATATCAAGAGTTTAACAGGACTCCTTCGCATCTTTAATATCACAAGATGATATTTTCTTTTTTGAGGATTAGCACATAATTGCTCCTCTTTCTTAGAGAGCAGATACTAATCGATGGAGGCTAATCTTGGCTTTTGAGGTGAAACGCACAATGGTTCGTGCCCAATGCGTATCCTTCACTTAAAATCCTAATGCTTCTTTTGGGGTACGTTATCTTGATGTAGTGCTGACAACCAAAGAAATCATATAAACTAAAAACTTGGGAGGACACTTGAAGCACTAAAAGTCATGTACGGCACTCATTTAAGTTCCAAAAGTTTCATCGGCGTATTTAAATGCCAAATCAGAGAAAATATAATCACTTAAAGCCTCTGGTAAAAAATTCCAACCAAATTGTTTTTACATGGCATTTATAATTAAAATTTTAGTATGATTTGGCATTTTTTTCTTATTTGGGATTGATACTAAAGTGATAACTTTTTAACAACGATTGACACATAAATGATTATTTTTTAATAATGATTGGTACTTAAGGAGTGTTGGATACCCTAAGTGCCAAAACTTGGCACAGGCTAGAATGCACCGACAATTTTTGAGGGCTTTCGTGTTGTGTCTGACACTTTTTGACACTTTTCGACACTCTCCAATACGTGGTCAACATATGTCGGAAAATCCAACACCTTTCTATCCTCAAGTTTGGAATTCTAACATGTGAGTTCAGAATTCCGACACATGATTTCAACATGCACAGAATCAATATTAAAAATTTTCAATAAATGAGGGGTCAAAATTTAAATATGTAAAAAAAATAAAAAAATGAAAAAGAAGAAAAATCTAATCTTCTCTTCTCTTTTCTTTTGACTCTCACTTTATGTGACACACAATTTATCCCCAAGTTTGTTTTTATCTTTTCTTTTCCGACACGCTTTGACATGGAAGTCCTGGATATAGATTGTTTATTTTTTTCCCTCTAAGCTTTCTGAATTATTCGAATAGAGTTGAATTTGTCAAATTGAAACAATGAATGATATTAACAAATGTTGAATTGATATTTTTTTAAGATTCATTCTAGGCTCTTTTATTATTATTTATTTATTTGTACATTTAAATCAAACTAATTTTATTAAAATAATGATTAAAATGATAATTTATCATGTATATATAAAAATACACATTTAAAATACAAGGAATCCTAAAGTTTCGGAATTCTCTATTTTTTGAGAAATAACACGTCGACGTGTCGTATCGTGTCGTGTTGCGTGTTAGTGTTGGTACTACTTAGGGTGCAAGAGGATATTTAAGTACTAAAAGTTCGGAAAGATACACTTAAATGCCAAAATTAGAGAAAAATTGATCATTTAAGTCCCAACGATGAAAAATTCCGGCGAAACAACTGATGTGGCCCTTTTCCAATGAGTTTAGCTTAAAACACATAGTTTTTATGTTGACGTAATTAGATAAGTCCACAACGATGTCTCTTTCGTGCTGACTTGGTTTTTAATATAACTATTAATTAAATATAATTAAAAACTACAAAAAAAAAAAAAAAAAAAAAACAAATTTGTAGCGTTCGGCAAGGGCTTGCACAACCCTCGCCACCCCCACTCCATCGTCAATGGGAAGGGCCAGCATTGGCTAGGCAAGGGTTTGTATGGGTTGCTGGACCCTAGCTAGTGGTTAGTGACCTTAGCCAACCAATGGCGAGGGCCTGGAAGCCCTCCTCTAGATTCGGTGAGGGTTGTTGGCCCTCACCTAGTTAGGCTAAGGGTTGCTACTTGTTGGGGTCGCCCTAGCCAATGGCAGCCCCTTGCTTGGGGGAGGGTCATGACCCTTACACTAGATCTGGGTGACAACTGGCGCTTTGCTGCCAATCTGTTAAGGTTGCCAACTACTAACCAAGGCTTAGTGACTTTGGCCAACCCTTGCCCAACCAACGCTGACCCTTCTCGAGAACAGTGGGGTAGCGGTGACGACGAGGGCCGTGTAAGCCCACTTTGAACATTGCAAATTTGTTTTTTTTTTTAATTTAGTTTTAACTTAATTTAATTACTATTCATATTAAAAGCCACATTAGCATCAAAATGATGTCATTTTGGCTTTTCTTTGCTAACTAAACTTTCCAGCGAGTCACATAGGCAACTTATATTAGAAAAATTAAGCCACATCGGATTTCCGGTACCCTTTGCCGAACTTGGCACTTGAATATCCCAATTTTTTTTTAAAAATGTAGCATTTAAGTGTATATTTTAGAACTTTTGGCACTTAAGTATCTCTTCGTGCCAAATTTGGCACTTATTTTGTACTTTTGCCAGTACTTAAGTAATCATTTTTAACAATAATTGACACTCAAATAATCCATATTTATAATTTTTAACACTCAAATAATCACTCGTCAACTTGTCTAGATGACGTCCTTTGGGGGCTATATGCTTACTTAGTATGTCGGTGAGCCATGTAGGACTAGGAAATTAATAAAATATAACTACGTCGAATTTCTAGTAACCCAAATTGGAGTTGGCATTTAAGTAATTGTATTTTAAAAAAGTATCATTTAAGTAATCCATAAAAAAACCTTTTGACACCAAAGTGAACATTATACACAATTTTTGGCATTTCTAGTGTCCTTCTCCCCTAAAAACTTTGTGACTAATGTGATGGACAAAGTCATTTATAATTTAATAGTGTCAATTTAGTCTTAATGCCAATGGAATCCTTCCAGCTAATTTTGGCCATATATTATTGACATGGAGTTAGTCGGCCTACATGGTATAGCTGACACTGACGTGAACAACTTTTGATGATATTTTAATAAATTTTATTTATTTTTATTTCTTTCTTTCTTTCTTTTTTTATTCCATCTTTTTCCTTTTTCCAGTGATTAGCCACTAGCCTGGTTGGGTTGGCCTTGCCTGGGTAAGGTCGTTGCTTACCCAGGCCAAGGTAGCCTCGCTGGGCATTGCTCAAGTGAAGGCAAGGCCTAATGAAGGCTCCCCTTGCTAGATCTAGTAGGGATGACTTGGCTTGGGTGAGGTTTAGCCTCATTGGGGCTTACCTTTGCCTGATTGAACCTCACTTGTGGTAAGCGAGGCTAGCATGGCCATGGCTTAAGATGGGAAAAAGAAGAATAATATTAAAAAATATTAATATTATTAAGAATTGTTTACGTCAGTATTGGTGATATCACTTAAGCTGGTCGAAATCCATGTCAGCAATATTTGGTAAAATTTATCCGAAATGACTAATTGGCACTAAATTAAAAGGTTTATAACTAAATTAACACAATTAAAATGATTAAACCTAAATTAGCATTAATGCAATATATTTAAGACTTTTGCGGCACTTTTCCCTAAAATTACATTATTTTAATCGTAACATTGACTTTATCTAGTACAATGATTAGTAATGACTTCTTGATCTTCATCTGGACGACATTTAAATGGTTTCACATTTAATACTCGTGAGTGGTAGTTACACTTAAAATAGACAAATCCACGATGCCTTCGACTCGTGCTCCCGAATTTTTGTGCCCTAATGCTAATGAATTTACTTTGTCTTATACTTTCCCAGCTTCAAAAGGATTCTTCCCAGAGCAAAAGTAACGAACTGCTTCAATTAGCTCTTGTTCTTCTTTTAATCTGTCTTTGATCAAGAAAGGAATGTCCTCCATTTGGCTTATTTGGGAACTATAACTGAACGTGTTGCCCGGGCGGACGGGACTCAGTATGAGATCATCAATATGCGTAATTAGATTTAGTGTTACGTGAAGTATGCAAAGTCCGTACCCATATTGGCATTACATGTATTCAATGCAAACGAGCCCTTCGATTTATAGAGGTCCGGGTGAAATTCATAAAATTCAGAGGCTAATGCACGGTCGGGAGATTACGTGCATTGCGGGCTTGCCGTTCGAATCATCTTGCTCGAAACGCGAGTCCCACGTACATGGCTTCTTGCTCGAAACGCGAGTCCCACGTACATGGCTTCTCGCCACAAATTCACCTCTTCTCACGCTCCTTTCAGCTCAAGAAAATAGAACGTAAGACACTCCAAAACAGGAACTTGCCGAACCATGCCACCGCCAGGCCCGTACGAGACCAACTGGATTGTCGAAGTCAATGAGAGCCTCAAGTGCATGCCTGCCGACGAGCAACGGTACTGGAAGAAGCGGTCCATCTACAGGGTCCCTGCCTGTGTCACCGACCTCAACCGCGAGGCCTTCCAGCTGCAGGCTGTCTCCTTCGGCCCTTACCACCACGGCGAGATCCACCTCTGCACCATGGAGGACCACAAGCGTCACGCACTCCACTTCCTCAAGCAGTCTGGGAAGCCTCTCGATCCCTTCCTCGAGTCCCTGAGGGAGGTGGCATGGGACCTCAAGGAGAGCTACGATGCACTGGATTTGGAGTGGAAGGAGGGCAGCAGTGAGGGCGAGGCAGACCAGTTCCTGAAGCTGATGATCACTGACGGCTGCTTCATGCTTGAGATCCTGAGGACCGCAACACAGGTGGTGGATGACTACGAGCCGGATGGCCCCATATTTTATGCCCACAGTATGCTTTCCATAATGCCATACATATGGCCAGACATGCTGATACTTGAGAATCAGCTGCCAATGCCAGTGCCGGATTGGCTGGTCGCCGTCAAGAGTGCTGGCAAGGAGGTTAGTTCTTGGTGATCACATATGGACCTTGTAAACCTCATGTTGGATCCATCAAATTGAATATTTTAAACCTGTTGGATGCATGATTCGAGATCAATTGAGAATTTGATTACTAATTCTATAACCACTATGGGAAACTTTTTTTTTTTTTGCTTCAACTCATGTACAATTGATACGACAACGATCTCACATTCAAATGCACAGACTTCACACCAACAACTCAGAATGGCGAGAACATCAACAGGCTCATCCTCAATTACTGCTCCCCTGGCAAGCACACGGTGAGGATAGGCGAATGCCTGCACGTCCTGGACGTTGTCAGGAAGAGCCCTCCTACTCCACGAGCTGGACAAGGTGGGGTGCGAGGGCCTTCTGTTAGTTCGGTCAGCCACTGAGCTTGCCGAGCATGGGATCCGGCTCAAGAAAAGCAAGACCGGCAGCCACCGGCAGCCTCACGGACATCTCCTTTGCTGGCAGGGTCCCGAGTCTCCCTGAAATCGTGGTGGAAGAAGCAACCGTGTCCATGTTCCTCAACCTCATCGCATTTAAGCACTTCTACATTGGGACCAGGAACGAGATCGCATCCTACATCTACTTTGTGGACTACATCATCGCCAATGAGTGTTACGTCACGCTACTTCACACCTTGGGCATACTCCTGAATGTCCTGGGGAGCGACAAGGAGACCACCGAGCTGTTCCACTTGCTGGCCAAGTACACAACAATTGAACCCAACAGCAGTCTCATTGCCGTTTGCAATAAGGTCAACGAGTACTGCAACAAGCCTTAGAACAAGTGCAGGGCTAATCTGGGCTTTAGTATCTCTTGTTGCGGCTATCTTCCTCTTCGCACTCACTTTAATTCAGACCGTATGTAGCGTGCTTGGCGATTGAACCCACAATTTGCCTCTCTGTACAATAATTTTCCCTTTCCAGTCATGTTCATTTCCAACTTTAAATGTACCGGATGATGGACGTTAGTCGTTTGTTTACCATTATCAAATGATGATTCTCTTGTTTCAGTCCTTTTCATATTTGTCCATGTTGAAAATTGTGATCCATTTTCCAAATTCTCTAGATCTCTCCTCAACTATGTCAAGAATGGTGGCTAGCTCAATACAGCTTAAGCAAGTTGTCTAGAATTGTTGAGAATCAGTGGCTAAAGAAAAACATGAACGTGGAATGCAAGCAAGCATCAGCAAGAGAAATAGTACGCAGAAGCCAAGTTGGAGAAGACTCAGGTGGGAAAATTCGAAAAGAAATTAACCAGACTCGGGGCATCCAAGTGAGAAAGTTGCTTTACATATGTCAAAAAAGTGGCTCGATTATTGGTCAAAAAGTTGTTGCCTGTAAGTCGATTAAAGAGCCTATAAATACAGCCTTCGGATGCTAGGCCGGGTGTGCAGGATTTAGCCCTCCACCGAGTGTGTGGGCGAGTGAGCCTAAAATACATATCATATGCTCCACCACCAGGACCTCCTCAACTATATATTTGTTACACCATTTCCTGAACTAGCGAAACTATTATCGTCCCCTTAACCTTGCCTATAACCTATCCTCGTCCATTGAAGTAATATTGGATTTATATAATTCATCAAGGAAATACGATGGGATAAATTCTTTTTGTTTCTCTTTGTGATTTAGAAATGATTTGTGATGAACATATAAGAAAACATTCTTTGGATTTTGTAGATATAGATATTTTGAAAAGAGGCCCTACCGACCAATGGTTAACAATGGCTTTGATGGGTATTCTTGATCAATTGGACCATACATGTATACGCTTGCACACACTCTTCTGCAAATACTGACTGTCCAATTGTGTGAAGGATGGTCTAGCTTTACGTAAATGAAATCTTCCATTGCACCATTTTCTTCTTGATTAAAATTTTAACAGGTTGCAGCGATTTTTAGCGAACAATAAATGTGGCCTTTAAAGTCATTTCTCTTTCCCATGGGCGTCAAATGTCAAAGCCGTCTATACATTTTCTGGTGGTCAAGCAATCAATCATTAACGCTGAGAACAAACACACTTTTTTGACCGAGAAAGAAATATCTGAAACTTCCAGCATCCTTCCTGAAATAGAAAGAGCGAAAGATATTTGGGGTTCTAAACCGCTATTATAGAATCCTAGATCAAAATAAGCTAACAACAAACTGCTAATTATGTGCATAGCATGTTAAGAATATGGCTCCACTTTGAGCAGGTTTCCTAGTTTGAAGGGCTTGAAAAATAGCTTGTTATTGACACTTAAATTTTAAAGACCCAATTAAGTACTCATAGTATTGAAAAATTAGGGATCAACCTGAAACCAAAACAAAAATATTAATTAAATTGCATATAAGTATTAGGAGCATTTTAATTAAGCCCATATAATTTTGCTTTAATGGATTGAAGAAGGGGGTCCTGAGCTTAATTGAATTATTTGAACTAAGCCCAGGATACTGAAATTGAGTCGATTCAAGTACAAACAGATCTTGATTTTCACTATCAAAATACATAGGAGCTCCAAAAAGTAATGACGGTGGGAGGTCTCTTACATGTACTTAAATATAAATGGGTGAGCCAAAATTGAGTAAATGAAATATCTAAATTTAAGACAAAACATCATCTTACCACTCAATTTGGTACTGACAAATTACATGAGAGACAAGCACAAAATAACTATATATGACAAATGTAGAAGTAGCAGCACTATCTTCTTATCAACGGTTAGAAAAATTTATTCCTACATTTGTCTTGTTTCACACCCGTGGGGTGCTTTACATAATGCCATACACATGGCCAGACATGCTGATGCTGGAGAACCAGCTGCTAATGCTAGTGCTGGGTCGGCTAGTCGCCGTCAAGAACAATGGCAAGGAGGTTCGTTTTTCAGATTTTGTTCTGTCATGTTCACCTTAACAGTATATCTTGGTGATCACATATGGACCTCACATGGGATTTATCAAATCGAATGTTCCAACCCTATTGGATGCATGGTTTGAGGTTAACGGAGAATTTGATTACTAAATCTATCACCACTAGCGGAAACTTCTTTCTTTTTTTTCCTTAACTCAAGTACAATCGATACGACAACAATCTCTCATTCAAACGCACTGATTTTGTACCAACAACTCAGGATGACGAATACATCAACAAGCTCATCCTCAATTACTGCTCCCCTGGCAAGGACACCGCAAGGATAGGTAAATGCCTGCACATCCTGGACGTTATCAGGAAGAGCCTACTTCATGAGAAGCCCAAACTGGACAAGGTGGGGTGCGAGGGCCTTTTGTTAGTCCGGTCGGTCACTGAGCTCATCCAGCATGGGATCAGGCTCAAGAAGAGAAAGACCTGTAGCCTCACGGACAGCTCCTTTGTCGGCGAGTTCCTGAATCTCCCTGAGATTGTGGTGGACGAAGCAACCGAGTCCATGTTCCTCAACCTCATCACATTTGAGCCTTCCACGTCAGGACCGCGAACGAGGTCACGTCCAACATCTACTTCATGGACTACATCTTTGACAATGAGTGCGACGTCACGCTTTTCCACAACTTGGGCATAGTCCTGAATGTCCTGGGGGACGACAAGGAAACCACCGAGCTGTTCCACTTGCTGGCCAAGTACACAACAATTTAACCCAACGACAGTCTCATTGCCGTGGGCAATAAGGTCAACAAGTACTGCAATAAGCCCTGGAACAAGTGGAGGGCTAATCTCATCCAGACCTATTTCAGGAGCCCTTGGGCTTTATTGTCTCTCATCGCCGCCATCTTCCTCTTCGCACTCACTATAAATCAGACCATATATACCGTGTTCATCTACAACACTTCAACCTACCCTTTGCCTCTCTGTACAATAATTTTCCCTTTTCAGTCATGTTCATTTCCCTCTTTAAATGTATTGAATGATGGACATTTGGCTATTTATATCAAATAAGAGAATTTCAACACATTGAGACACGTTACTAATATCATTCGTTGTAATAGTTTGACAAATTCAACTAAATTCCAATAATCCATAAAATTTGGAGGAAAAAAAAACAATCCACATTCTGAACTTGCATATTAGAGTGTGTCAGAAAAGAAGAGAAAAAAAACTTGGGAGGTGAATTGTGTGTCACAAGAAGTGAGTTAGAAGAAACGAAAAGACTAGATTTTTCTTCTTTTCATATTTATTATTTTTAATTTTTTTACATATTTACATTTTTTTGTCGTATATATTTACATTTTAACTTCTCATTTATCAAAAAATTTCTAAATTGATTTCACATATATCGGAATCATGTGTTAGAATTCTGAACTTGCATATCAAAATATTATCATGGGAAGGGATGTTATTGAACCGGAGATAAAGTGGGAAGTTGGGAATGGCAAAAGCATAAGGATTAGAGAGGATAGATGGCTAACATCGGCGAAAATTAGAGGTCCTGCAAATCTAAATGAACTATGTTTGTGGCTGACCTTATTAACCATGAAATAGGGGGATGGAATCCCTATCTTTTGGATGAGACCTTCGAAGAAGACATTGTCCAGGAGATACTAGCTATATGTCTTTAAGCCTAAACACTGGACATAATAAACTATTATGGATTGCAGACCATTCAAGGACGTACAAGTTCAAAAGTGCCTATAACAAGTTATGGGGCATAAGTACAGCAGAAGTGCCAAAACTTGGCACGGAGGGACACTTAAGTGCCAAAAGTTATAAATGGTACACTTAAGTGTCAAAATCGGAGCAAAATGGATCACTTAAGTGCCAACGACGAGAAAATCCTACCAAATGCTGACATGGCATTTTTCCGACGATCTAGGATCGAAACGGCGACGTTTTTGGTACGGATGTGGCCAAATAAGCCCAAAACGACGCCATTTTGGCCCAAATTTATTTTTTAATAAATATTAATTAAATAATATTAAAATATCGAAAATTAAAAAAGGGCGGGGGGGGTAGCAACTCGTGGCCGCCACCCCATCGCCGACTCTTGCCGACTAACGGCGAGGGTTGGACAGCCCTCACCGGACATTGAGAGAGGGTGGCGACCCTCTCCCAAATCTGGGTGAGGGTTAGCCGCCCTTGCCCGGCGCCGTTAGAAACTTAGTGGTGTTGGGTGAGGCCACCGGCACCAAGGTGAGGGCGGTGGACCCTCGCCCAGATCTGGGAGAGAGCCGTCTGTCGCCGCCACCCCACCGGTAATGGGGCGAGAACCACGGGCTGCTGCCCCCTTTTCTTTAAATTTTCATTCTTTTAATATTATTTAATTAATATTTATTAAAAAATAAATTTGAGCCAAAACGACGCCATTTCGACCTTAGATCACCGGAAAAATGCCATGTCAGCATTTTGACCGGATTTTCTCGCCGTTGACACTTAAGTTATCCATTTTACTCCAATTATGGCACTCAAGTGTACCGTTTGTAACTTTTGACATTTAAGTGTCCCTCCGTGCCAAGTTTTGACACTCTTGGGGTTCGTACGTCCAAGTTATGGAACACACATTTAGAACTTCTAGCGTCAACTTCCTATCAAAACCCCGAAAGAATATGGACTAAAGTTTGGAAACTACAAACATATCCCAAGATCAAGTTCTTTCTATAGGAATATGTAATAATGCTCTTCCTACTAAAGATAATCTCCAGTGAAGAAAGTTGTTACCTAAACCGCTATGTCGCTTGTGCAGTAATGCTCCATAATTGACATAACATCTTTTCCTCTGTCGCGACCTTCCCGAAGGTGAATCACTAAAGAAAGACTGATGGATTACTAAGTCCGAAAACTTAGTGCGGACTCTCTCAAGCCGTACCAACTGCAACTTGGTACTCAAAATTTAACCTTATTAAACATGCAATTCTATTCAATTAGGAGCCGCCACTAATCAATCAGAGTTGATTAGAAATCTAAGTAAAGTATGGGAGAATAATTTACTTTTGTGAACTAGAGATTCAATAAGTTCAGGGACATGGTTACACTAAATTAAACTAGCGCCATTTCGGTACCATTTCTCTTTAAGTTTCAAAAAGATTTTTTCTTGTAAGCAGTCTTGGTTAATTTTAACCTAGGCCACTAACATGGAAAGGAGTGGTCATGCGGATCACAATCAATGACATTTAGCAGGTCCAGGAGAATAAACATAGAAATCATGATCAACCTTAAAGTAAAACAAGCTATAACTAAAAATGCATGCCCTAAACATAAATTCTAAATGGGATAACATCTAATTTTTTTGAATTTTTTTTTGTAGAATTAATTATGTACAACTTTAATCTAGATTTAACATGCATGATTATTACTCGAACGACATATGATATGCAATTCAAATGTCCTAGCTCTAATGACGTATTAATTGAAAATTATTGTAACATGTGTGCAATCTATATTATATGATACTAAATATGCATGTGCTATATGATATGGGATGGATGATGTATTTTGCCATATGCATATGCATGATCTTTTTTTTTATTTTTTTTATTTTTAAAATCAAAATCCGAAACTAAGCTAAGTCTAACTAGAAAATTTCATCTAAAAATATTATGTAAATCTAAGATGTAACATAGCTACCAAACTATCATGCAATCAAACTACCATGCTATTTTTATTATTGAGAAAATTGGCTAATGTAAAATCAACACAAGCAACAAACATAACCATATGATCATGCAATACATCACGACCCAAGACGAAAAATCACAATAATCAAAAATCTAATCCGACGTCTCTCGGATCAATATTTTTGATTGTTATGATCCTCGACACGACAATCTTCCTAATTGGATAATGCCTAACAAATCACCGATTGCAATAAGAATCAAATACTTGTAAAACTAAATAAGAAAATGAACAAATTAATTTTAGTTAAAGAAAACTACCTGATTTAGTAGAGATTTATCTCAGAGAATGTGACTAACAAACAAAAAGAAATAGCGCCAAGATTCCAATAGTGAGTTCCTAATTAGTGTGGGAATTCGGCTATGAGAACAAGACTGCAAGGTAGACCTTCTCAAACACCAAGTAACCGATGTCAGGAAACATGCCGGAAAACCTGTAAAACAGGAAGTGCAGCTCGACTGGGCGTTAACAGGCATAGCAGGATTAGTCTGATCAGGAACTCCAAGGATCGCCACTGGCTATTGAGTGTTGTCGGTTTTCGACGGAGACAGCAAGAGTTGCTAGATGACTTGGCGTTAAAGTTGGCTACTATGCTGGAGTTGCTAGCGTCTGAACCGGCGTCTTGAAGCTCGGCAGGAAACTCAATCCTGTGGAGATGCGGCGCATGTTGGGCAGAAAAACTTTGGCGTCGACAGTAAGGGGCGGGAGGAGACTTGGTGTGGGCAGGTTTATGGTAGTGCACGGCAGCATCGTGGAGGAAGAGGGCCCATGCCTCTTTTTCAATGTATTCTCTCTCTCTTTTTTACCTTTCCCAAATCCTTCAATTTCACTCCCCATTTACCAACTCCTTCAGCCCTTCCCCTTTCTCACGTCCCCCCCTCACTTTTTCAACTTTTCCTCTCTCGAACTTTTCTCACTTTTGACCCTTTTTCTCTCCTTTACGATTTTTTCAGCCTCCCCCGTTTACGAATTCTTTTCCAGCCTTTCCGTCCCCCTTCAATCGTCTCACCTTGGCCTCTATTTATAGAGGAAAAAGAAGATTTGTTATTCAGTAAATATTCCCCTCGATTATAGCATATATTCACTCAATAAATGACGATTCTCCAAAATCGCTCAACTAAAAAATGATTTTTTAATTCAGCAAATACTTCCCACAATTGTAGCATATATTTACTCAACAAATGACGATTTTCCCAAACCGCTCAACTGAAAAATGGCTTCAAAATTTAAAAATCCTTTTCAAAGATGAAAATGAAATGCTTAATATATATATATATATATATGTGATGAATAATCTAAATTTAGGTATTAACATCCTCCTATGCGCCGGGACAAGAAGTATATGGGCAGATCCTAGATTAGCAATTGACACCTCCCCAACAAATATTTCTTGAATGGATGTGAAATTTTAACCTTAGATAGTTCACCTCAAAACAAAGCTCAATTCGCAGGTGTCCAGTAGTACATATGGAAGGCACGAAACGCGTTCACTTTCCAAGGACATAAACTAAAACCGAATCAAATAGTGGGTGAAGCAGAGTTATCGAACTTCTTATTTGCAAAATGGAGCAGTAGTTCTGGCTGAAACAACTCCCAATCGAGTCCCTCGACAGAAACATGGAATATGTCGCTTCCGAGAACCCTTAAGCTAAACGTCGATGTTGTATGGAGGAGCTTGTCAATGGATGGATCCATAGTTGGGATTCCCAGAAACGAGGATGGTAATATGATGGATGGCTTTGCCCTTCTTTGCCGAAACCCTAGCAATTAGGGAAGCTTTGTCATGGTAAAGAGGAAAAGTCAAACTACTTCAACTGCTGTACTTATCTCCAATCTGCACGTGCTTGTGGCTTCTGATAGCTTATTAGTCATGAAAGGTATTTTGGGCCAGGAGGAAAGCTCATGGGCCATTCAATTGATTGTGAAAGATTGTTAGATTTTATTAGCCCGGCTACCAGGAGTCCAACTTCTATATGAGCCCAAAATCACGAATCAGTCCATGAATTGGGTAGTCAAGGCCCACTTAGTTGGAACTCTCTCATCAAATTGGGTTGCTTGTCCCTCATATCTTCTATGGTCGATCTTATATTATGAGTTTGGACTAGCTTGTAATCAATCTCTAAGTTAGTAATGAAAGATGTTTTCTGGAAAAAAGAACAATCAATAAGTTGATCAGGAAATCGATTCACTTAGAAAGTTGATTGAACAATCAAACAAGGCTAGAATTGGCGAAGTGGTCAGAGAATTGACAATTGGTCAAGAACGGTGATTTATCAAAATTCGATGACTTTCAAAATTGGAAATTTGCTCAAAAATCGATCGAATGACCAAAATCAGTAAAAGGACTTGTCAGTCAAGACTTAATCAAAATCGTGCTAATATTTCTTTAAGTCCAAATATACCACATTTTTACCCTTATCTCATCCGATGTCCAAATCTTTCTTTAAGGCCAAATTCCATACGCCTGAAAATAGTTATCAATTCGTGTCAAGTAAACGCGATATTTCCACGTGCCTTTATTGAAGCTTGATCACACTTAGGATTAACATTCAAACTCGGTTAACAATCATCAACCTATCAAATCAAAAGTAATATGTAGATCAACCCAACTTTGCCCTTAGAGTTTCATGTACCTTGAACAAAGATTTGGGCAATTCAAAACCTTAACAACCTTTAAGGCAAAATAAACAAGGATAAATATTAACTTTCAATCTTCTAACAAAACTAGTTTAATAGAAGAGAAAGCTCACAAATTCACTTTGTAAACTCTTGAAAGATGGAATTTTGAAACTTCAACATCACAAGTATGAAATTTTTGTTTTTACTCAGAAGATGGGAAAGTGACGAAAGAAGAGGAAAGGGATAGGTGGTCTTTTTTTCTTTGTAAGAACAAATTGGAATTCTTTTTTAAGCTTAGTTATTTCTAATGCTCCATACGGTCAAGAGAGAAGTACTAGGAAGACTTACATGAGTTACAAAGGGATAAAAATCTTTAACTAATGTTAAAAGCAATGACAACATTGGGTTAAAAACACAAGGTTGAAATTGAGTGAGAGATTTCAAATTAGAATGAGACAAATGGCTCAATTAAATGGTTCCAGAGAAGATATTTTGATAGGTTACTAAGATATCTAGTATTTTGGTATCTAATCACGGAAATTAGTATTTATTCTAAACACTCATAAGTCAAAAAGATATTTTGAATTAATGTTGTGCAGATGTTGCCAAACAGTAGGAGGAACTTAATTTAGTAAATTTCTAACCTGCCACTTATCCAATAAGTAATCTCAGAGTGTGCCATTCTCACAATAATAATTATTATGGTGATACATGTTTTATCGCCATTCTATATAATCAACCTATGCACAAGTCTTTATTAATTTAATCTTAATGAAATCACTTTCCAAAAACCATGGTCACGGAAAATATAATCTAAATGTTCAGTGCATTACAACAATTTTGATCCAACTAAAATTTTTTACCTGTGATATTTATTACCTTCTTTTCCTACATATTATTAATTGATGTAGGAATTTCTGGATGTCATAGGTGTTTCTCTCTCTCGCATGAAATTTTTGATATGCCATTGGATCTTAAACGCTTTTATGATGACATACAGGTATTTTGAGTCTGCATGGACAAGTAAATTTCAATGAAAAGATTTCATTTTTTCTTTAAAGCTCGTTATATGCTGATGATTCAAAAGGTTTGATTGTGCAAATCAAGCATATTAGAGGACTCCATTGAATTAAAAAAATCTGAGGGGCGGAATTGAAAAACTGTATTGGTAAAAAGACTAAATTAGTTATAACCTAATATGATTTTGTAGAATAGTGGGAGTCGAATATGGTGAAGCTCTTTGATCACTGTGTTTGGTAATTGATGTTACATATATAAAGAAGAAGAAAAAAATGGAAAAATATCAAATTGGACCATCTGATGGGCCTAAAAGTTTTCGGAAGGTTTAACTTGTGCTTCTAGTAGAGCAGCCCAACCCTTTTTAAGAATCAATAAATGCTGGCTCGGGTTGCGGAATCAAGAGTCACGTTTGGGCAGGCTCGTCCAATCCTTTCGAAATGGCCTGAATGCTCCATCTCGCACTATGCTCCTCTCATTGTCTTAATAAATCTCAATGATGAACTATACAACTGAGGCATATATCAATGTTGAAACGCCAAGAGAAACACTAGGAATAAAAGATTTTACCTATTTGGAAATTCTTTGGCCTATCTAAAATTGTGAAAATTCTCTGCCGTGACTTTCCCTAGGTGAATCACAAGCCATTAAACCGGTTGCTAGGCAGCACGCATGACTCTCTTGGGAGGTGGCATTTGTTGACACCCGAAATTTTGTTTATTTTGTCTTAAATGTCTATGTATTTTGCTTATATAAATACATATTAATTTCTAAAAAATTTAAAAAAAAAAAGTTTAAAAAAAAAATTTAAAAATAAAATTTTTTTGGTCCGGGCCAGGGCTGGGCCTGCCCGGCCCCTTTTTCTTTTTCTTCTTCTTTTCCTTCCCGGCGCGGGCCTGGCCCGCTTTTTCTCTTTCCCTTTTCGGCCCAACCCATGCCTCTCTTCCTCTTCTATCCTTCACCATCGCGCGGCAACAGGAACCTGCAAAGAAAATAAAAAATGGAGGCAAGTTGCAGCATGGGCAGCAGCAAGTCAGCAGCACGGCAGGAAGAAGGCAATAGCAGCAAGTCAGCAGAGAAAGATCTGAGGAGGAAGCAAGCAGAAGAAGGTGCCGGCGAGAAGGAGTTGAGGTTGGGGGTTTTAATCCAGATCTGAGCGAAAGAGAAGACAGAGAGAAAAGGAGTTGCTCGATTGAGTCCCGCCGCCGCGGGCGGCGCTGGTTGCCTGGCCCGACGCCATTGCTGGTCAGCCATCAAGGACGCCACCTGCTGGCGTTGTTTCTGCTGCTGTTGGCATCGTTTCCGTGAAAAAAGAAAGAAAAGAGAACGATGGCCGAGAGTTGAGAGAGAAACAAAAAAAACAGAGGAGAGAACGGAGGTTGGGGTTTCGGTTCTGGGTTTGAGGGCTAAAAGGTGATAATTTTCAGAGAAACAAAAGAAGAAAACCGAGAAAAAGAAGGAGAAAGAGGGCTGGTTTTCTGGGTTCTGATGAGAGAATCAGTGCTAGCTAGAGAGAGGAGCAACAAGGGCGATTCTGGCGAGCGGGACCAGATCTGAGAGAAAAAGGATAGAAACGCAGCGGCAGTACGAGGTCGAAGTTGGACAGCTCCTCGGCGATCGTCGGAGAGCAGCAGAGAGAAAGAAAGAAAAAACTCAGAGGAGAGAGAGCTCGAGATCTGAAGGCGGAGAGAGGCGCACGACCGAGCCCCGCGGCTGCGCTCGAAAGTTGCCGGTCTGATCTAACGCCACCACCGCTCAAACACTCTCGACGCCCTTGCGTCCGCCAGCCATCGCTTCTGTTTTCGCCGCACCAGCCTCACGCCGCGCCCGCTACGAGTTGAACGCCGTTGTCAACCGCCCTCAAGCACAGCGCCGAATCAAATCTGAGGAAAGAGTAGAGAGTGAGCTTCGAGGAAGGCAGATCTGAGAGAACCAGATCTGAGAGAGAAGAGAGAGGGAAGGCCGACAGCGCCGCCACTCAGCAAACGACGACGAGGCCTGCTCGTGGCTTGCTCCGAGTCGTCGCCGCCCTCGTCCGAAGCCGTCATAAACCGCGCAATGTGACCGCCGTGCCCGCTCCGCAGCCAACACCACCATCGCTCCGCCACCATCCGCTCGCATAGCCGTCGAAGTCTCTCCCGCCAGCAAGCTGCTCTCACCGTTGCAGTCGTTCCAACCCACGACGATCTCGCCTGACCTCACGCTGCCCCTGCCGTCGACCGCCGTCGCCCCTGGGCCGCCCGCCGCTTCGTCGCCCCGGCTCCTGGTCTCACGCCCGTCGCTGCCCGTCGCCGTGGCCTCGCCGAGACATGCCCGGCCGTCCCCATCAGCGTCGCGGAGGAGATCGCCGTGATCCGGGTCAAGAACCGGGTCGGATGAGGTATAAGCGGGTAGGGTTTAGTTGCTGGGTTAGCATAAGTGGACTGGGCCGGGTTTATGTTTAATTTGCTATGTGGGCTTGTTTTTATTTAGGTCTCAGTTAAATTATGGGCTTGGCTAGTTTCGACTGGGCCTAATATGAATTCAGGCTGATTGTTTGATGTGGGCCCAATATGAGTTTGGGCCGATTTTTTATGAATTAGAAATGGGCTGTTTTTTTTTATTTATGGGCCATTTTTTAGAAAATTTTCGACCGGGCCATTCGGCCAGCCCGGTCTCCGGCCCGGCCCGGACCGATAGGGTCCGGGTCGGTTTAGTAGGGCCGGGTCATCCGACCCGGTCCGAATCACTTTTTTAATATTAATTTAAAATTTTAAAAATTCAAAAAAATCAAATATTTCAAAAAAAATATATTAAAAAATCTTAAAAAGTCTTAAAAATTCGAAAATCTTTAACAAATTAAAAAAATGTTTTTTTTTAAATTCAGAAAGGTTTTAAAGTTTAATTTAATTTAATTTAATTTTTCCTTCTTTTTCGAATATTCCAAAATTCCAAAAAATGAAAAAAATTAGAAAACTCCAAAAAAAATTAATAAATGTTTTTTTAAAAAAAAATCAGAAAAGCTAAAAAAAATTTAAAATCTTAAAAGCCTTCTTTTAATTTAATTTCGAAAAAAATTAAAAAATATTAAAAAATATTAAAAATTAATTAAGAATTCAAAAAAATTCAAAAATTCAGAAAAATCAGAAAAATTGCAAAAAAAAAAAAAAAAATTAGAAAAGCCTTAAAAAGAAGAACACATCCAAAATTGAATAAGCCTTTAGGGCTTTACAATAGGTTTTTATTTTATGTTATATTCCTGCACCTTATTTATCACGATTTTTAGACGTTATTTCCTTATAAAGGTCAGGATAAACCTTGAGTTTCTCGAATGTGTTGCTATGACCTTAGTTAGCACACAATTAAGTTAGGTACCGAAAGGGCGTTAGTCGTGCGACTAACGTAACCAAGTCCCCGATCCTAGACCCTCTGGTTGCGTAAAAAGTGAGACACACTCCCATGTCTCGCTCAGTTCCTAGTCGACCTTAATAGACTAGTGGCGACTCCTTATTTGAAATTTTTTATGAACACCCAACGTCGCACGGGGTATGGACTTGGGAGAGCCCAAGTTAATGAAGAGCCGTCGGCCCGAAATTAACAATACCCCTAAACCTATTATTATTATTTTCATCAAAAATTTAATTTTAGTAGGTCGCGACAGCATTTACACATTGTAACCGGTTCTCCCAAGTCTTACCGACATAAATTTGATTTCTCATTCCATGAGTATCATAATTTTCTTATGATATTGATTTGAATATCATAATTTATTTTCCAATCACTTGAATCTTATGATATTTAAATAACGTTCACTCGAACATTATAAATTTCAATTAATCACTTGAATAAACTTTCATCAAAAGCATATCGCATGTCTGATTTCAATTCTTGCAATGAGCGTCCGTAAAAAATTATGAGATTATCATCTCCTCCAAATTCAAAACTGACCTCGAATCTCATCATTAGGAACACCATCCAGCTAATCGCAAGCCCCAAGAAAAAGGAAGCAGGATATCTGAAAACAATAAGTAGACGAGCTCGTCACGTGCTCGGTATTTGACATGACCCACGGCTCAATTTTCAGTGGTTGAAAAAATTAGCATGCATATCGGGGAATCAAGGACTTCTCAATCTGCCAGCTACAGAAAGGCACGACTTCTCCCGAATGCGACTGTACTGCTCCTCAGATGGTGAAACACGCCAGAGCTTTCCCATCGGAGCAATCATGACGTTTTCGCAGATTCCAATTTAATTATCGTCTACCAAAAAATTTCATTCTGATTGAAATTAAAGGACTTTAAAATCATTGATATGTGAAAAATTCTACTGGGATAAATAGGACCCTTGAAATGTCAATTTTTCTTATCTCAAGATGTGAATGGCATGCATGCGATTTGATTCCCACGTTTTTCGTGGGACATTACCTAAACACTTTCTGTCTTTACTTGGTGTTCTCTTTACCTAGTGCACAAAACGGTGACACTCAACTGGGCCACCTCAAACACTGTTTCCATAGTAATCTATTCGGTTAGAATTAGTCAATTTCGGATTAAGTCAACATCTTTTATGACATTTTTCGTGTTTACTGTTTAAGTGTTTATTAATCATAGCAATGTTGGAATGCCAAGAGAAACACACTTCTCACGTGAGTCACACTCCAATCAACTCATTGATCGCCATGTGTCCAAATAGTAGCCCACTTTTAATCTCGTCTCTCTAATTTTCAACTTGCATTTCTCTTCTCCTCCTTCCTTTCTTTCTTTCAGCCATTGCCTATGTCAATAGCCATGCCCACGAACCCCCCACCACCAACCACCGCGAGCTCGTGTTGGCCCTGCTCGACTGTAATGAGGTTTGTATTCTTTTTCTCCCTTGTGGAGTTAGGGGAGGGGTTGTCTGGAATTTCTTCCTATTGGGGTTTTGCTTGTTATGGTTCTAAATTGGTGAGAAAAAACCGACTTTTCTTAGATGATTGTGGAATTAAAAGGGAGGCTTTCATGCGTTTTATGATTTCTTCATTAGATGGTGATTCCCTCCCTAGCAACAGAAATATTAGTTTAACTTATAAAATAGACTTTCTCATACTAGTTTTGCTGGGGTGTGCTTCATACTTCCTAGAGATAAGAAGGCATGGGGTCTGGGGGTCCGCCTTGATGGGGTCTCAGGAGGTAGTGCCTTTGAAAGCTAGGCAACTTTTATATTTTGGAATTGTATTTTAGTAACTTTTATATTTTGGAATTGTATTTTAGTAGTAGTTTAGGCTTGGAGCCATGAATAATATTGGATATAAATATTTTCTTTCTCTTGTAATTGAGGGATATAACAAAAAGGTGTAAGGTGTATAGAATCATAGCCCTAGTTTAAGAATGAATCAGGATAAAACATTGCATCTCAAATTCTCTTTCTTGCTTTTACTCTTTATTTTCTTTGTGATTGTGCGGCAAATCCTAACAAGTTTGACGTTGATTTGAGTTTTAATATATCTTTTCACTAGAGTTAACTTTTCTTCGTATGAAACTGGTGGAAGGTTTTGAATTTGACACATGATGAGTATAACTTGTCTTGCGTGTCTCCATTTTAGTACCCAATTCCCGTCTTCTATATATATATATATCTCATGTAGTAGAAAGAAAAAACAATACTTCACAATGAGGGACTTTCAGATACTATATATAAGTTCGGTTTGCTTGTACATGGTTGTAAGATTATTGGATGTCATGAGTGCAATTTGATCCCCATGTTTTTCACGGGACATTACCTAAACACTTTTTGTCTTTACCTGGTGCACAAAAAGTGACCTGCTTGTCCCGTAGCACCCCTGAACACTCTTCCCACATTAGTTTTTTTTTTTTTTAAGATAACACTCCATTCATTTTATCCAAAAACACAAGAGAGAATAAATGAAGTCCAACTACAAATCGAGATAAATTTCGTACAACTTCAAAACAAAACGAGCTCCTTCAAACCAAAATGGGTGGCCGATCACCAAATCTGTCTTAAGTAATAAGTACACACAAAATCTCAATCTCCAGCTATTAATATAACTTTAACTTTCAGCGTTACACGTGAAGATTGGTGTCCCCAACACGTTTGCCATTTAGAGTAAAAATATTGAATGAGCACATATGTGAGGTCTTTGAGAGCAAAACCTTCATGAAATTTCTTCGATCCCCTTCAAAACTTTGATTTGTACACCAGCAAAACTTGAGAGAATCTAAACCCCAAAAGCATACACGCAAAAAACCCCAAGTTTATATTAGATTGGGATAGAAATCTCTTCGAAATGGGAGGAGAAGATTCTTAAAAGAAAGCTCCCCAAAACAGGAGGACAAGACAGGAAAAAAAGAACCAAAACAATTAAACAAAGAGGGGGAAAGGGGAAAAGGGGGAAAATGAAGGGGAGGAAAAGAACTAGTTCAAACCCTCCCCTCCATGGAAGTTGAAGAACAGAGACAAGGAGAGACTCTAGGGTTTCATCCAGCCGGCGGTTACAGGAAATGGATGACAAAGAGAAGTCCACAATGCTGTTATGACTCCTCACATTCATTTGAATTGGTTTAGATTAGAATAAATCGACATGTTTTTTGAGATTTTTGTGTTTACAATTCCTCATTCCTATGTATGTTCACGGTTACGACCTTTGGCTCGCATTTTTTTCGATTTATGATGTTCGTGTGTATTTTGTGAGCTCGAACTTTTTGTACGGACAATTCAGGTAACTCAATTTACATCGGGGTTGTTCCTAATAGGATATAAGAATGAACTACAATTTTTGTCCCGGAGATTCGAAGACTTTTCGCACGTGGGAGGAGGGCTGACGCCTCCATTTATACATACAAGGCCAGCATTGGGCTTGGACTACCCCAACTCTCTGGCTCTGTCTCTGTCCCTGTCTCTCTGTCTCTGTCTCTCTCTCTCCATGGATTCTCCTCTTCTCCCACCCACAGCAGGAACTTGTGGAACCTCTGTAACTCCCCGAGCCATGATTGCCTTGCCGCCCCCAATGGACCCGAACGAGAACTGCATCGTCCCAGTCAACGAGAGCATCGAGTGCATGCCCTCCGGCGGGCAACAGTACTGGAAGAATCCGTGCATCTACAGGGTCCCCGCCCTCATCACCAACCTCAACCCCAAGGACTATCAGCCGGACGTTGTCTCTTTCGGCCCCTACCACCACGGCGACGACCACCTTCTCCCCATGGAGGAACAAAAGCGCCGCGCGCGCGACCACTTGCTTGAGCGGTCCGGGAAGACCCTCGAGCCCTTCTTGGAGTCCCTGAGGGAGGTGGAGCAGGACCTCAAGGAGACCTATGACGCACTGGACCCGAAGTGGAAGGAGGGCATGGAGGGCCAGTTCCTAGCGCTGATGATCACAGACGGCTGCTTCATGCTCGAGATCATGAGGGCCACGATGGAGAAGAATGACTATGCGCCCAATGACCCCATCTTCAGCACCCACAGGCTGGCATACATAACGCCATATATAAGACGGGACATGCTGATGCTGGAAAATCAGCTGCCAATGCTAGTGCTATATCAGTTGATCGCCGTCGAGAACAATGGCAAGGAGGTTAGTTTCTTTGATTTCACTCGATCATCAGAGAGGCAATTGAAGGCATGCAAACTGCCGTACTTTGTTCACCTAATAGTACATCTTGATTATCTCATATGGAACTCACGTCATGATTCGAGATCAATTAACAATTTCATAATTAAGTCTATCACCTTAATTGGAGACCCTTTTTTTTTGTCCTTTTATGCGAGGAGCACAATGATCTCGTATTCAATGCCATTGACTTCGCTCCAACAATGCAGCATGACGAATACGTCAACGAGCTCGTCCTAGAGTTTTACTCCCTCGACACGGGCATCAAGGGGATGGGGAGATGCCTCCATGTCGTGGACGTCTTCAGGAAAGGCCTACTGATGGATCCCGAGAAGGACCAGCACGAGATGGAAAATGCGGGGCCTGAGGTTGGCGATGTGATTATCTTTTCTAATAACCACCTCTATAGGAGATTTTTTTTTTCCCCTCTAAGAAAGAGGTATTGACATGATAACAATCTCGTATTCAATGCACTGGCTTTACTCCAACAACGCAGGGTGACAAAAGCGCCCTCGACACATGCATCACAGGGATGGGGCATGTCGTGGACGTCTTCAGGAAGTGCCTGCTGAAGAAGACCAAGAAGGTCCAGCACAAGGAGATAATCCGGTCGGCCACCGAACTCCATGAGGCTGGGATCCGGTTCAGGAAGAGCAACACCAGCAGTCTCAAGGACATCTCCTTTGCCAGAGGTGTCCTGAAGCTCCCTGCTATCACGGTGGATGACACCGCCAAGTCCATGTTCCTCAATGTCATGACGTTTGAGCGCTTGCACATCGGGGCTGGGACGGGGGTCACATCCTACGTCAACTTCATGGACAACATCATCAACGACAGGCAGGATGTCGCACTGCTCCACGCCCAAGGCATCATCCAGAATGCCATCGGGAGTGACAAGGCGGTCGCCAAGCTATTCAACTCGCTGTGCAAGGAAGTGACGGTCAAATCCCACAGCAGCCTAAAGGCTGTGCAAAAGGACATCAGCGAGTACTGCGAACAGCCCTGGAACCTGTGGAGGGCTAATCTCCACCGCACCTACTTCAGGAGTCCTTGGACTATATTGTCTCTCACCGCGGCCATCTTCCTCTTCATGCTCACCATAATTCAGACCGTATATATTGTGCTCACCTACTATTGAACCCTCACGTTGCCTCTGCATAATAATCTCTTTTTTCCATTTTTGGGTGTGTCTCCTGATGTCTGATGCTCGATAATTATCTGTTGATTGGCTGCAGATTGTTGTCATCAATGATTTTCCTCCCGTTTTCAGTCATGCTTATTTCCCTCTCTAAATGTTTCGAATGATGGACATTTGGCTGTTTATATATCATTATCAGATAATGATTCTCTTATTTCAGTCTTCATCATTTTTGTCCCATTTGGATTGGTAGTCTGAAGGATGATCAAGTCTTAGGCAAATGAAATCTTACATTCCAACATTTTCTTTTTGATTAAACTTTGTGGAAGTCGTGGTCAATTTATCCAGAAAAGCCAAGACTCTACAAGTTTCTTGATCTAGAGTGAGTAGTTAAACTTTGTGGTTCTAGCTTCGATGGAGGTAGTTAGAAATAAAGGCTAAAAATCTGTCCAACATGTAAAATGAAGCAAATCTCTCTATTTGTGACCGAGATTCTTAGCACAAGAGTCGATTAGGAAGGACTATAAAAAGACTTCATGCTCGTTCATTCATGTTCAGATCAACTACAGCTCCATAAATCCCTTGTACCAAACATTTTGATAATACTACTAGCTCCAAAAGCTCCTTCTTTGTTCCTTTGCCGAGTAAATCCCACAAACATACTCGCTTGCACTTTAACACCAAAAGCTAATAGTGCCATTAGAGTCTCATTTGGTTGGTATTTGGCATGAGCCCTATCAAACTGCCACTAAAATCATCCGCCCAAATATCTGACATCAAAACAATGGCCAATTCTATCTCACTATTGTTTGTACTTTCAGTAAAAAATGTTGCGTTTAGTTTTCAAGATTTGTTTACGGTCGAATAAGATGTTGATGGGATTTGTAATATGGTGTCCATTCTTTAGTAAATGTCCGGATATCCAAGAAAAGAAGTTCACAACCCATGGCCTTCTACCTCCACATGGCATTGCTCTGTCAGGCTTTCACCCACTGCGGAAAATTCCACACTGCTGACTCCCGTAGGTTCAGTGTCTTCCCACGAATTAGTTAATTAGGCAGCATGGATAATGATAGAACTACATTATCGACGAAGAAATCTGCTGCTTGAAAGCACCGTTAATGATGCCTTTGCCTTCACGCCACACACCGAAGACATCAACCAGATTAGGGGCCCTGCGACTTCCGCGACAGTTCTCCAAGGAGTCCAAGATGCAGACGTGTGAGAGAAAAAAATGGAAAAAGATTGAAGAAGGGATCTTGCAGGGGAAGGTGGCTCGGTTCTTCTCCCTCAATCCACCATCGCTGCAACTTCAAACTCCACTGAGCCTTGCCTTCTTGTCATCACCACAACACCGTCGTATTCCTTTTCCCCCATTTTTTTTATAAAATTACCTTCATCAACCATGTCAAGATTTGTCAACTCAACACCAAAGAATCCAGAAAGTCACGCATACCTCCATCCTTTATCAACCTTCTTTCCCCTTATTTTCTCTCTAATGTGATCCATTTTCTTTTTCCTTATGTGTATGTTGTCCTTATGGATATGTTATGTATTCATCATCACTACAATATTCACAATCTATATCTTTAAGCAGACAAAGCATCTAAAAAAACATCTCCCACATCTAGATGACTCATGATTACAGCGATGGTGAATGGCTTTGACTCAACCAATATTAATAAAAAAAAAAGCCGATATATGCTGATGGATAATCTAAATATAAGAAACCATCATGATTAACTATATCATTAGATGTCAATAACACATTTTGTCATTAATCCATAAGGTTTTGGCTCCCGCTTTATATGATTTATTAATAATAATACAACTTTTTTGGGTCTGATAATATCACAATCGATGAGTTGAAATTTGTTTAATTAAAGGGGACCCTCTCGAAAAGGTAAAAAGAACAAAAAAACATCGCAACCAAAAGAATGGCCATGGTTATATTGGAAGCAAAAACCAGATGTGACAAATTTTTTTTATTTAGATGTTGATGCACTCCGAAACCGACCATTTCTTACTTCTCCACCAGCCACAAAAATAAATAAATAATCGACAACAATTTTTTAATAAAGAGAAAAAAAATCAAATGAGACTATCTTTCTCTTTCTCTCCAAATTATCATTTCACTGTTGTTGGAGCTAGAAAATTCGACTTAACTGCATAAAGGATAATTTAGTTGGCTAAATTTATTGCTAGTCAAATCAAGCAGAAGAAACTGTCGTTAAAATAATTAAGGTAAAATAAATGTATGAGTGATTTAATTTTAGTTGAGGAAGTTTTCATTTTGTTTTTTTTTTTTTGGGGGCACATGATTACAAACTGTCATTCTCATCTACTCCATGATGGTTTAGAATGAAAAAGCACATTAAGAACGGAATCCCCCCCCCCTTACCTTGCGTGTTATAAGGGATTGTTAGTGTGAAACATGAACAAGAGACCGCATTACAATATATATCTATGGCAAGTGTGAGGAAGTATGCTTTTTGAGCACATAATGTTAAGCTGACTCATTTAAAATGCATTCGAATCTTTGTAAGGCTTGTTGACATCGGCTATGAATATTCTCTCTTATTTGATTCCTCATGCAAATTGTCGGATTTCTCACTGTACGTGTGCATCGTGAACATAAAATTCCATGGAAAGGAGATGGGTCACCCCCAAACAACCTCAAGAATATCTCACTTGTTTAGGAAGAAAGAAGACTAAGCAGTCCAGACATGTGAAAGCTATATGCAACTTGATAATATGATCTTTGTCCTTTGAGAATGAGATGGAATGGCCATGCTCGGCTTCTTGTTCTGTCGGCTATGTGGCATCAATCTCTAGGCGTCATAAATTCGCGTGCATTATACTACGCTTACTGACTTGCAATTAAGTACGATTTGGATGGACCATACCCAATGAGGTTAAGACTCGGATATGAATTACAGTAATAAAATAAGACCGGCAATTTACTTGATAATATGGTATTTGTCCTTTGAGAAAGAGACTTAAAGGAATTAAATTTGTGTTGTACCCTCGTAAGCAAAAGCGCTGTCCTAGATTCAGTTAAATAATCTTCACCCCTCTCTGCATAACCTTCATTAGATTTTAATGACGCTACATTTAATTAAATTTAATGGTGAAAAACATAGCCTTAAAATTTGAAAGGCATAAATTACCATGGCATATTTCAGTCAGTATTGATTGAGACCTTTACAGCTATCTAAAAATACACATTTCAAAGTTTATCATCATTTTCTTTTGGTCGACAAAGTTTGTCATCATATTAATGAAATTTGCCAAATCTTTGGATAGTTACCAAACTTCTTTGAATGGTATCTACTAATGCACATCTGCAATTACCATGTCATATAAATATCTATCAATCTTTTTATAATCTTGGAGTCCTAATGTACGATGTTGATGAATAATTCATCATTAGAAATCAAAATCAACGACTAACTCTCCTACAGAATACATACAAACATGAAACTTACTGCCTTAATGTGAACTTATGAGCATGTCACAAATAGGTGAACTATAACATACTTTATTCGAATCTTTATCAACTCAATTCAGAGCCAGGTATGTCTGTTTGTCTTTAAGAGAAGGTAAAAAAAATTCTTTTCTTTTCCGCCAAAATTTAAAATATTGTTTAAATATCAAAAACTTATGAAAAAAATACATGTGAGTTTATGTGTTAGCATTCAATTACTATGTAAGTTTCACAAGTTTAGGATTTATAAATAAATTAAAATGCTTAAACTGTTATATTTAAATTAAGCGATAAAAATAAACAAAATAAAAAATAAAAAGTCATTCCAGACATGCTGGTGACTGATGGAAACATGTCAATATAGATTTAAAACTTCTTATTAGTTATCCAGTGCAATACACAAATTCAAAGTTAACCACCCAAAATACTCAAGTCCCACTAAAACTCAAGCCACCCAAGTCCTAAACAAGAGATGCTAAATGAGTTTGTGAGGAGGAGCAACCAGGTCTTTTGTATATAGGGTTTAACTTACAGTGTCTTGTAATCGAGGGCACTAGATTGACAAGTTGGTTACAAGATACTATGCAAAGTACAACCCAATCTAACCAGAAGAATTATACCTCCACCTTTTCACCCTAAGCGTGGGAGGTTATTATACCTACCTATCTGACGGTAGCCATGGCCAAGATCCTAACATAATGTCTACCTACACTACTGAATGTCCCCATAATCCTTTGTCTATCTTTGTTTTCCTGATAGAGAAGGAATATGGGGATGACATTGCAAGACCTCCTATCCTAAGACGAATCTCTTGCCTATTTTTCCCCCTTAGTCTTATGGATGTGACACGGCCACTATATCTTCTGAGGTGTGGGAGCTGCCTCTATTCTCCCTAGTCTTAGGCCTGGAGGGTGTCCTAACATAGGGGCTGGCACCTATTAGCTAATTGCATCCTACCATAGGATGTAGCCCCAACCTTTAGGAACAAGAGCATAAGGGGTCACCCTCCTTAGAGGGTTCTCCTCTCTGCTAGGTCCAGAGTAGTGTTTGCATATATAAAGATTTTAAGGTGTCATTGGGTCAATAGAAGAGAAGGATCCAATATGATATCGATATGAGCACCGTTTTACAAAAATGAACAACAACTGCACTGATTTTAAAGACGAAATGATGCAACAAACTTTGATTAACTACTTGAGCTTGTAAGTCATGTTCAAATGTTAAGAAAGGTATATCACATGATTTACAAATCGATTTCATAAACTAGTTTTTTTTATTGAAATACCGTTGAGTAAGAAAAGAAAACGTATGCACTAGCTTGTGTAACTAAAGGAAACGTTTTTTTTCCTCTTTCTTTGGAAGGAATAAAAAATGACCATCGGGAATAAGTTATGTTTAGATGTTAGGGTTTACACACAGCCATCATGTCCTCGGCATGGAAAATGCACGGTGCGAAGGTGAAATCTGAGTGTTTCCCAATCCACTAAATCCGGGTCAAACAAGGAAGAAGTATTGGCTCCACTTATCTTTTTATTCAAGCAAAAAGCCATTCATTATCACATTGAATGCAAGAGGAGAAAAGTACCAAAAAAATCTTAAACCTATTGCATTGGTATTAATTCAGTTGTAAACTTTTCAATTAAACTAATTTAGTTCTAAATATTTTCACATTTGTACAAACTCAATCCATCTGGTCAATTTAAGCTGTAAATAGATGATGAGGACACTAGCAATTATACATGGCGTCATTGACATTAACGTAGACATTTTAAAAGATTTTTAAATAATTTTTTCAATTTTTTATTATTTTTAAAAATTTTCCTTTTTTTTATTTTGTGGTTGTTACCGGCCATGGCGAGGGCCAACGAGGGCAAGCCTCACTTGTAGCTAGCGAGGGCCATGGCACCCATGCCAAACCCTGCCTTTGGCTAGTTGCTGGCCATGGTCGGTATCGACCGAGAGGCCAAAGAAGAAGAATATGACAAAAAAAAAATGAAAAATTTTAAAAAGAATAAAAAATTAAAAAATTATTTTAAAAATTATTTTAAAATACCTACGTCAACGTTGATGGTCCTCCGGCAATGCCATGTAGGATCGTTGGCATTTACATCATCGATCTCTAGCCTAAATTGGTCGAATGAACAAAATTGATATTAATGTAAAAAGGTTTATGAGCAAATTGGTCAAATTAAAAAGTTTAGAATTGAATCGATATCATTACAATAGATTTATACCTTTTTTCATACTTTTTCCAAAGTAAGAGGGAGGAGATGCTTATAGAAATACCTTTTTCTTTATTACACTCTACATGCACTCGCTTGTGAATTCTCTCTTCAAGGCTTCCTCATAATGTTTGGCAACGCACTGTTTTTCTTGATGCGTATAAACTCTCTTGATGGACAGTTGACCGGACGGTTGAGATAAAATGAAAAGAGATAATCTTTCTGTCCCTCCAAGTTATCAATTCACTGTTGCTGGAGCTAGAAAGTCGATTTGACTGCATAAAGAATAATTTAGTTGGATAAATTTACTGCTAGCTACATCAAAAAGAAGAAACTATAATTTTAAGATCAAAAGATAATGTATGAGTGATTTAATTTTTGTTGAGGAAGTTTTCATTTTTTTTGTTTGTTATGTGATTACAAACTGTCATTGGTTTAGAGTGAAAAGGCACCACAAGAAAGGAATCCCCTCGTTACCTCCTATGGTCGCATGGAGCTAAATCTCCATTAGTTGGTCAGCCAGCAATTTCCCTGTGTTATAAGGGACTTGTTAGTTGGAAACATGAGACCATGTTACAAAAAATAATAATAATAATAATAATAATAATAATAATAATAATAATAATAATCTTTGGCAAGTGTGAGGAAATACGACTTTTGAACACATGGCTAAAAATTATCTAACAAAAATTTTCAGGAAAATTACCAAAAAAGTCAAGAATCTATTGAAATTGTGTCAATTCAATTCTAAACATTTCGCATATTAGTACAAATGCAAAAGGTTTATAATTGAATGGGTATAAAAAGTTTAAGATTAAATTGATAAAATTATAACAAATTTATGATTTTTTATAATTTTTTCGCTTGCCACATCATGTCTAATGACTCGATTGGAAAGCTTTTTATTAGACTTGTCGACGTCAGCTACGGATATTCCTTCTCTTATTCGATTCCTCTTACAAATTAACAGAATTCCATTGTATATGTGCATCAGGAGCATAAAACAACATGGAAATAACGATGGGCCACCACCATCCCCAAGACAACCTCGATAATCTCTCATTTGTTTAGGAAGAAAGAAAATCAGTAGTCCAAGCATGTGAAAGCAATGTGCACTCGATAATATGACATTTGTCCCTTGAGAAAGAGACGGAATGGCAGTGCTTGTTTTCTTGTTTTGTTAGCTGTATGACATTGATCTCTAGGCGCCTACTCACGTGCACTATAACATACTTATTGATCTATAATTAAGTACAATTTTGATGGACCATACCCAGCGAGGTTTAGACTCGGGACATGGATTACAGTAATAAAATAAGACGGGTAGTTTACGCAATGAGGTCCAGCGCCTAACCCGGGTCTCTGTCCTTTGAGAAAGAGACCTAAAGGGATTGGATTTGTGTTGCACCCACGTAATCAAAAGCGTTGTCCCATGTTCAGATTAGAAATCATCCTTCCTTTGTGCATAATCTCCATTAGATTTTAATGAATCGCACTCCATTTAATCAATTTTAATAGTGAAAAACACAAACTCTTGAAAGGCATGAGTTACCATGATCTGTTTTAATCAGTATTGATTAAGATCTTACTAACCATCTAACTATACACATTTCAAAGATTATCATCATATTAATGAAATTTGCCAAACTTTTGGAAAGTTACCGAAGTTATTTGAATGGTACCTACAATTATCAATATGATATAAATATTCATGATTCTTTTATAATCTTAAAGCCCTAATGCATAATGTTGATGAATAATTTATCACTATAAACCGAAATCAACGAACTAATTGTCATGCGGCATACATACAAACATGAAACTTATTGCCTATCGTAAACCTATGAGCATGTCATGAAAAGGTTATAAATGCTCGTAGATGATTACGCTAAAGTGATTCAAAAGCGAAAAAAGAAAAGAGAAGAAAAAATCATTCTAATATTTAGTTAAACTTATAAAATTGACTTTGCCACACTAGTTTGATTTTGATTTGAGTTTTAATACATGTTTTTCTAGAATCACTTTTTCTTCATTTGAAATCAATGGAAAATTTGGAATTTGACACAAGATGATGATAACTTCTCTCGTGTGCCACCTGAGGTTAATTTACAAGAAGTTATATAATTATCATGAGCTAACTAAATATTTATATTATCAAAAAGTCACATTTTTTAAAACACTGTTTTTTATTCTTGCTTCATGAGATGCATGTTCGAAAGGCGGGCGTTCAGTAGTAAATAGGAGACCTCAAGTAAGAAATTTAGATTATCCTATAAGTAAAAATTATAAAATATGTGGAGTCTGTGCCTACGTGCACTCAATTCGATACGAGCTGTTTAGTTTAGGCAGACCCTCGGGAGATCCATTAAAACACAAGGCTCGAAACGCTTTTTCACGTTTTTCATGGAGGATACCTAAACTCTTTTTGTCTTTACCCAGTGCACAAAAAGTTGCTGACACGTGCATGGCTTGTCCCGGTGTACTTCTTCAACTTGAAGCATTGGGCTTGGGCACTCAGAAATACTCTTCCCGTATTAATTTGATTCAAAGATAAAGTGCATTAAAGGCCTAAAAAAACATTACGAAAATATATTTAAATTTAAAATTTTTAAAAGTATAATAAAATTTTAAAATTTATCATGAAAATATTATTGAGTCCAAAATTTTTCTAAAAGTGAAATTAAGTTCTAAAATTTGTCAAATTGATCTAATTAAGTCATTTCTTGATTGCATTATTTGAAAGTTTTATAACTCGATTGCATTTTCATAATAAGTTGTATAACTTGATTTCATTTTAAAAATTCTACAATTTGATTGTACTTTCAATATTTGATTGCACTTTTTGAAAATTTTAATATTAAGTTATATCTTCGTGATAAGTTTTAGGATTTTTGATATACTTATCCCTTTTATTCATATGAATATTGGTATCTACTCCACGAAAAGAGCCACTAGCAAATAATCTATTGATCAATCCTTGAATTACCAAGTAACAATCATTCATGAGCTTGAGTGGTTTTTCATATTTTAATCACACTTGAGCCCACAAATATTTACAAATAAAATAACTCAAATGGATGTAAAACTTGCTATGCATCTAGGGGTGAGCGGTTCCAGGTTTCAGGTAGAACTTGTAAAGAACCTGGAATAGCAGTAGCATGTTCTTTATAGGTTCTACCTAAAATTTAGAACCTACTCTCAAATATAGGTTCCTCATATTTTTAAACCCGAAACATACTAATTGAAACCTAGAACTTGAAACGTACCTTATTATAGGTTCCAAGATCGGTCTCAGGTTCTAACGAGTTCTTTTTTTCATCTTTAGTTAAGCAAAACAAAAATAAATGCAATAACAAAAATGAACAGGGATTTTATTATCAATTACCTAAAAATGAGTAAGGAAGAGCATCGGTCTAGGGTCAATCCTGTCGGTCTTGATTCGGTTCCTAGGAGGATTAGGTCGGTCCTTAGTCTTGGGATCCCTAGACTAACACTATATTGGCCGATCCTTGGTCCTAAGAGTTTAGAATTAGTCAAACCCGGACCAACCTTATATATATAACATATTACATATTATATTCTTTTATTTATTCTAAAGAGCAAATCTTAACTTAAATGGTGTTAAACAATGCCCTCCTCCTCCTCTATCTCTTGTATTCTTGTTCTCTTCTTTCTTTTTTACTCTTTTCAATTGCTAAGTAAAATTGAGAGGAACAACTTTGCTTACGAGCAACCTTGTCTTGCTTGTTGCTTGTCGCTAGACACTAAATGCTCACCCAGCTCGCCACTTGACACTCGCATCACTCGCAGCTCGATGCTTTTCCTCGCTAACCTCACTTGTCGTTGAGTAAATCAATTAATCCTGGATTGACCTTAAAACTAGACTGAACCCATAGGATTGATTCAATCCTCAGTCCCAAGCTCAACCAGGTCAAAAATTGCTGACCAACATAATGCAAGTTGTTACCTTGGTTAAGTGTAGGACTAGCCCAATTCGGTCCATGCTGACCCTTTTAATGCATCGATTGTTTTTGTATTATATATAATTATTATTTTAAAAGAAGCAATTGCTCAAACAAAACTGCATTAAAAAAAAAAAAGAAGCAATTGGAGTTTTCACTAGTTTCATGGTCTACAAAAATAAAATTTCTAGTCATAAAATGGAAGTTCAAATTAGTGCTTTGAGATTATACATTTATAATCAAATGCCATAGAATACCTCAGGCTCACCTAAAGACATAGACTAAGAAAAACTTAGAAACTTATTTTAGGTTCTAGGTTACAGGTTTTAGGTTTTATGTTCTACCAATCTAGAACCTAAAATCTACATGTCAAAACAGGTTCTCCAAATTTTAAAATCTAGAACTTACCTTGCATATCTTAAAATTTGAAACCTACATATTTCCGTCGATGAGACTCTCAAATTTCAAGTTCTATTCTAAAATCTTGTTAACCTCTACACACATCTCCTTTTCTTTCTTCACGTCGTTTTCCAGAGTACATGCGCGGCCACATTGAGTCGAGGGTCAAGCACTTTTAAGATTCCCATGTTGCGGCTTAAAAGGAAGACCCATACTGTTTTTGTCCATTTCTATTTCTTTCTTTTTTTTGGTTAGTCATTTTTATTTTTTTTTACGCGGCTTAAAATCAAGAAAAAATCGAACCCTTCTCTTTATATGGCCAATCAGCAATAGCATCGCTTGTACGGCATTTAGAGGAGCTGATCTCTTGATTGATCAATCTTGGATCTTTACATAATTGCCACGGCTCCAAAGAAATTAGATAAAGTAAAGGAACGACCCTTATAATGATTAAACTCCTATGGCACGGCTCCAATAGGTATTCATTCAATAATTCTAAATTCTGGTCCCCCTCATCCAATTCTGATCGGGTCTCGTACATGAATTCAAGTTCGAAATATATTTTAAGAGAGTTTTTCATTAGAGTTCATAAATGCTCACAGTCAACCACAATTAGATGATTTGAAGTTAAAAAAATAAAACCCAAATTAATATCTAGTTTAACTTAGAAACTTGAAGGAGAAAGACAATAGAAGTGCCTTAACTTATATATGACGTTCAATTTAATATCACAACTTTTCTCCGGCTTACTTAAGTACCAAAATCGAAGAAAAAGATCACGTAAGTGCCAATAGCGAGAAATTTCAGCCAAAATTAATATGTGGCTTTTCAATGAAAAAATTGATCCATGTGGCATTTCCATGTATACATTTCTCCTCCTCTCCCTCCACATTATTTTTTTCTCTTTTTTTCTTTCCTTTTCAGGTGGCATTGAAAAAATCATTTTTCAAAAAATTTGGCACTTAAGTGATTCGGTGAAAAATTAGCTAAACATTATCATTTAGCACCCACATTTCCAGCAAGCCACGTCAGCTAAAAATATTAATAAAAAAAGGCAACGTCAAATTTCCAGCTAAAGAGATCGGAGTTGACACTGAACTGATTGTTTTTCAAAAAAATTGGCACTTAAGTGAACCATCGAAAAATTGTGGCACTAAAAAGAGCGTCGTATACAAGTTAAGGCACTTTTGATATCCTTTCCCCAAAACTTGAATTTGCCTAACTTCAAATATATTTTTTTGCTTAAGCTTTTTTGTCTCCATATCAAAATAGTGGAGATTTTTTAATTTCACACTAGATGATTACAACCCATCTTGTGTTTTGTCTGAAGTTAATTTATGAGAAGTTATATAATTGTCATGAACTAATTTTGCATAGAAATTACCAGAATATTTCTCACTATGAATTTGTTTTTTGTACGGGCGTCGTATAAATAGGAGAAGGGTGTCAAGTACTAGGAATGAGACCTCAATTATAAAATTTGGCATATCCCAAACATACGAGGTAAAAATTATTTCCAAATAGACGGGAAAAAATCTATCATAAATTCTAGTGTCACATCAAATATCAAATATGCGAAGTTCATACCTCAATAGGTATTACATGTACTCAATTCAAACAAGGAGACACTAGTGAGATTTATCAAGTCTAAAGGTTCATACATGATCGCAAAATGTCGTGCTTCACGTGCATGTAATTCATTTCCTATGGCTTCCATGAAACATGCTTAAACACATTTTCTCTTTACCTTGTGCACAAAAAGTCTTGCGTGACTTATATGAAAGCTTGTCATATGGGTGGGTTGGACTGAAGACGATTCGATTAAAATTAACCCATTTTATCCGCTTTGATCAATTTTTATGCATTACAAATTTAATGAGTTATTCCGACCCCTACCTAGCTTGATCCAAAATCCATGTTTACAATTTTTTTGGCTTTAATTGTTGCCTTTGAATAATGAAGTGGCTCTATGAACCTATACTCAACTTGATGCATGAAATACTGATTTCAAAATCACTCATACTCGTAAACTATGATAGTAACGTTGTGTTAAAAAATGAACAAGAATAGAGGATGCGATTGATTTGGTGCTCAAAATTGATTGTAACATCAAATGGATTCAATTCTATGGCATTTCAAGACCCATATTTGGCTTTCTTTTAAAGGAGTGTGTCAAACGATATCTAATTCTATTATTTTGTTCTCCGGAACAAAAAAAGAATATAAATTCATTTGGTAACTTTTTTGTTCCCAAGAATAAATTTGTTTCTGAGAAATATATTTGAAACAGAATCAAGAAGTAAAAATAAAAAGTTATTTTTTTATTCCTAGGAACAATTCTAGAATCAAACTCATTTTCTTTTCTTTTCTCTTTTCTTTTCTCTTTTCTTTTCTTCTTCTTCTTTTTTTCTTTTCCTTTCCTTCTTCTTCTTCCTTTAGCTGGTCGCTAGCTTTGACGATGGTGATGCAGGGGCATCCCACTTAGCTCCAACAACCATTTCAACATTATTAATGCTCATTCAAGCTAAGAAAGAATTTGAATATAATGTGCTTCAATGAATCAAGATTGGAGCTTCAATGAACCATTCCTCTGGAAGGGCCCAACCATGGGTACGGGAGGAGCAAAAGTGTCTTGGGATGATGTCTGTCTCCCCTTCTCGGAAGGAGGCCTTGGTATTAGAAGAATCAGAGACAGCAACAAAGCAGCCATGGCTAAACATATCTGGGTGTTATTCACTGACAAAGAATCCCTATGGTGCAAATGGATTCATGCTACATATCTCAAAAGAAAGAATTTTTGGATCTCTACAACTCCTTCCCTTTGTTCTTGGGCTTGGCGGAAGATCATTGCTCTAAGAAAGGAATTTCAACCTCATTTCAGATGGAAATTAGGAGATGGGGATTCTATATCGCTTTGGTTTGATCCATGGCTAGAACTTGGTCCTTTAAACACGGTATTTTCAAATAGTGACATTGACCAATCGGATCTTATGAGACAAGCGAAGGCCAAGGACTTATATTCCCGATGGGTCTCATCTACTCCAACAGCTGGTTTTGTGGCAAATACCGATTCCCCTCCTCTCTACCGGTCGGGACATCTTTACATGGGTGGAGGACACCGAGAGGAAAATTTTCTATGGCTTCGGCTTGGGCCAATATCCGACGCAAATCAAACCTGGTTCATTGGTCCTCTTTTATCTGGGATAGGGCATTGGCCCCTAGACACCAATTTCTTCTCTGGCTTATTACCAAGAATCGTCTCCCCACTCAGGTACTCCTTATGTCATATGGCAGGATTCCTAATTCGGTATGTCCCTTGTGCAAAACTAAGCCAGACTCAGTTGATCATCTGTTTTTTGACTGCTGTATTTCCAATTCTCTGGCTAAATTTTGGGCTGCGAAATGTAACCTTCCCTGGAGCAACTCCTCTTGGTCGAACAACCTCCAATGGGCTATAAATCATATGTCAGGAAAAGGACTTTATCCAGAGATTGCTCGGTTCTCGTTTGGTGCTCTATGCAATATCATCTGGAAGACCAGGAATGACATTCTTTTCCGTGGTCACAACTTGTATGCTCCTTCCATGAAATCCTACCTCTATAAGGCGGTCAAAGACAAAGGTCTCACCTTCAAATCGGTTGTAGACAACCCCAGAAACAGAAGGATGCAGCGTAGCTGGGGGATAGACCCTCAGATTTTTGGACTGGAGAACCCTCAGCTTAGCGTAGGATGATATAGGTCTCTTGTAACCTGTATTCCTAGTATATAAGGTTTATTTTTTGGCGACCGCGGTACCCTCATACTCCAGCGACATGGCGTCCAGTTGAGTGTTTGTCGGTACCGTGTTCCCCCTCTCTGATGTATATTTCTCTGGTTAAATGTTACAATCTTACCTTACCAAAAAAAAAAAAAAAAAACCATTCCCTACTAAAGTTATCGATATTGACAATTAGAGAATTACCAAAATTCTCGAGATGCCACATTTGTAGTTGATTTTGAAGTCTATCAACAACCAATCAATGGGAGGCTGTTCTAGACAACTTCCTTAGTTATTTGAAGTTGTTTTGAGGTGTTTATTTTCTAGTCAAAATGGGAGCACGAATTTTACAAGAATGCAAGTTCCCATGATAATTAATTGCATCTCTAATTTCATAGAAGCCTTTAATGTTCTACAAGTTTCAAGAGTCAAAGTTATAAGTTAGGTCTTTAATGTTAGGTTAGTTCCCATGTCTATTTATTAGTTCTCTATTTATTATGTCGTAGCCCTCCTATAAATAGAGGAAGCCTCTCAACTGTAAAAACGAAGATGTTGATAAATGAATATATGTAAGATTTCCTCTACGTGAGTAAATGTCTTTTGGAAAGTGAATAACTTCTATTTCGGTCTCTTTATCCCTAGATAATGGATTACTTCTCGATGGTGAGCCAAGAAGCCACTTATCCTCAAGTGGTGGATTTTCCTTTAGGCCTTGGTGGTAAGCTTCTCTTATCCTAAAATCCTTCATCCTTGATTAGTGATGTGTTCATTAAGCCTTGGTGGTGAACTTCATCTATCCCAATCCCCATTTTTGGTTTGTGGCTTGGCCTTTAGACTTTAGTAACAATTGTATTCTATCTTTTATTCTACATTTTGTCCTTCAATATTCATCCCCATATACACCATTCCCATACACTTAACCCCAAAATCCTCCGTTCTCAGAATCACTCGCCTAGGCACGCATCAAGTAGGTATTAGAGCTCAAGATTGAAATCATTTTGAGTGATTCCTTCTATTACCTATCTCCTATCTTATCTATTATTTTTGTTTTAAAAAATGAATGATCTGGTTCAAGAGACTTGATTTTGGAGCAAGTGCAAATCAAAAGGCGAGATCGTACTATAGAGAATCTCCAACAACAAATGGAGGAAGCCCTCAATCTTCTCGAGGATCCAACGAGACAAAGACAACTAGCAAGGTGTCTAAATGATCAACTTCGGCATGACGATTCAGTTTTCCATCAAAGTTAAGTGGTGACTCCGATTCCACTAACGGCAATTGTAGTGATTCTAAATATCGAATTCAAAGACAAAGAGGGAGGCATAAAGAGAATGAATGTGACATCAAAGTGGAGGTGCCCGAATTTGAGGGTAGTCTTAATTCCGACGACTTTGTTGATTAGTTGCACATAACTGAATGAATTTTTGACTTCAACTCCTACTTGGATAAGGAGAAATGTAAGGTTATTGTCCTCAAATTGATGAAGTATGCTTCTCTTTGGTGAGAGAATCTGAAGCATCAATGTACCCAGAAAGAAAAGGCCTAATGAAGTCTCGGGAAAAACTCAAGAAGTTCATGATGAAGAGGTTCTTGCCTAGAAATTATGAGTAAGGACTCAAGCTGAATTCCCTAACATAACAAGGAAAGGTATTGAAGAATGCATCCAGGAGCTAGAATAACTTGAGATATGGTGTGAAGTTCCAAAAGTTATAGAGCAAATCATCACTTGTTTCTTTGGAGGCATGAATTGGGAAATTGCCAATATGGTTGAACTTTAACCTTATTGGAAGACGTATGTAAGTTAGCCATAAAAGTCGAGAAATAATTGAAGAGCAACAAGAGATTTCCTCCATAATATCATTAAAAGGAAAATCCTACTTTAAGGGTTCTTCCTCTAACTAGGTCGGAGTGCATCGACCAAAGATAGAGGCAATGAGAAGTTAATGGATTCCTCCAAATAACTTCAAACGAAACTTGATGATGATGCAAGGAAATGCTTTAAGTGCCAAGGCTATGGGTATTTACAAGCTAATTGTCCTAATCGGAGAGTTATGACTCTTCAAGAAATTGAGGAGATCACTTCTACACTTGAAGGGGTTGTGAAAAATCCATACCAAAATGGTTCGAAATTTGAAAAAGAAGGAAATTGTGGAGAAAGCTGATAATGGCGAGTTATTGGTCATCCATAAAGCATTGCATACTAAAGTTTCTACTGATGAGAATGAACAAAGAGAGAACATCTTTCACACCCTTTGCACTATTAACAGGAAGGTTTATTCATGATTATTAATTGTGGGAATTGCACAGATGTCGCTTCAACAATCTTGGTCAACAAGCTAAAGCTTTCCACTACTAAAAACCTTCAACCATACAAGCTCCAATGGCTTAGTCAAGGAAATGATTTCAAGGTAAATAGACAAGCTTTTATATCATTTTCGATTAGGAAGAATTATCAAGGTCAAGTTCGATATGATGTGATTCCTATGGATGCATGTCATTTGTTATTGGGAAAACCATGGCAATATGATAGAAATACTGTGCATGATGGGCATAAGAACACGTATTTGTTTAACAAGGAACAAAAATACATTGATCTTGGACCCTTGAATCCTTCCATGATACATAAAAATCAACTTTGGGAGGGGAACACAAGTAAGGAAAATCTTTTCTTAAATGAGACACGGGTTGAGAGAGTCATTAGCAAGTAGAAGAATGTTTATGCTTTGTTTTGTTGACACTTGATTTTTAGTCGATGTATCGATAAAAGTAAAATATCGAATTAAGTTTTTCTAATAGCAACGAAGCCCATTTTTTTAAACAAAAAGTATCATTTCTTAATTCTGTTTTTGGCCTAGCCTTAGAAAATGATTTCTTATCCATTTCATGTAAAATCCTAAAATGTCAAATGGTTGATTTTCGAGTTGACTTTTTGGTCAACCATTTAACCAAAAGTCAACTCAGGTCAAACTATGGCTTTTTGCATAAAAATATTCCTTTCAAGTTTAGCTTCACTTTAGAAGTGAAAATTTTAAAAAAAATCCAAAGAATGAACCACAAAATCAAACTACTAATAAAAAATAACTAGGGTTTGACTTTTTGTTAAACCTTTAATCAAAAAATCGAAAAATATAAAAATCATAAAATCACTTCATTTTAGCTTCAATTTGACTTTAGAATAAAAAAAAAGTTTACAAAAATCAATTAAGAACTTCATTTTCCGAATTTTTTATTTTAGGTTCAAAATCCGCCAAAATAAAATTACTTTTATTCTAGTCATAATTAAGCTTAGTTCTTTTTACAACATCTAATCTAGAGACAATTACCCATTCGCTCGTTCAATCAATTTCAAAATCAGGAGAAGTGCATTGTGAATTAACATTTTTGCCCCTAATTAGGTGTTGGACCCATTCTACATGATTTGTGAATAAATACTTCTATTCTACTCAATTTTATAAGTTCAGTTCAAATTCGGGGTCAATTTTAGCAAATTCACTTGACAACTCATTGATTTGGGGAATTTAGCTTATTTGCCCTTAAGGAAATAGGATTGTTGAGCTTTAATTCAAGAAATTCTAGTTGATCCATTCATGACTAAGGTTTGATTTGATGAATTGGGGTTCAATTTCGACATTGGCCTTCAAGTTAATTTTGGCAAAAATGCCGTCTCATTAATTAAAGATCAATTTGAATACAATAGGTTCCTCTAGGCATAGACAATTGGACTAGTAGGTGTCTCGCAATTTTGATTGAATTCAATTTCATTTAATTTGCAAATTTCGATCAATAATTAGGTAAAACCGTCCGTTTAGTCCTAGAAAGTCTAATTAGGTGCACTCATAGAATAGGTACATTATTATTATCATACTTAGGTAGTTAAACCAATATAGAATGCCCAAATGCACTAAATTGGTTTAATTGGCCTAATTTGGTCAAAATCGGATCATTTCTCTTTACAATTGGAGCATTTTCTTTCTAATTAGACAAATTTTCTTTTCACTAAATTGCATGAACCCAAAAGGAAATAGGACCGCACCAACCAAGAACTGGTTGAACCGTTTGAACCGATGCAAGACCGGTCACACCAACCAATGGCAGAAGAGGCTGGTTCGGCCCTCCTCTGGCCAATTCTTGGCTGGCAACCACCTCTGGCGGTGGCCCATAGTGGTGTCAAAAACTGAACCGAAATCGAAAACCAAACTGAATTGAACTGAAATTTTGTACATTTTCGATTCGGTTCGGTTAACCGAAAAACAACTATTAACTTTTTGGTACGGTTCGATTTGGTTAACCGAACCAAACCAGAATTCTTAATTAAAACTGAACAATCTCTCTTTATCATCATATCTTCTTCATTTAGGTCATAATAAGTAAAGCAAAATTAGAAAACCGAAAAACCGTCCCAAATCGAACTGACCTGAACCGCATTTTCGGTTCGGTTTGTATTTAGTTCGAGACGATTTCAGTTCGGTTTGGTATTATCCCTTATCAATTCGGTTCGGTTCAATTTTTCAAAAAAATTAAACCGTTTATACCCCTAGTGGCCCATCTCAAGACCAAACCCGTATTCCCTCATATTTCCCAAAATTGACGAAAATGCCCTGGAATTTTTGTGAAATTACAAATCACCCCTAATTAGGTCCTTAATTGCAAAAATCATTTAGGCCATTGATTATGAAATTTCAACCATTAGAATGAGCACATGTTGAATACGCTTAAGGGCTAAGGAGTTGTCAGATCCACGAGACTAATTCTTAGCCGTTGGATTTTCAACGGTTGGGATTTGAGATCAAATGAGTCTATATATAGTTTTTTCCCTCTTTGTTTTCAAGGGGCATTTTACATCTGCAATTCTCTCTCTTCTCTCAAAAATCTCTCTCAAATCTCTCCTCTCCATTTTTCCCACCTACTCTCTCTAAAAACCACTCAAGTGGTTTGACTAAACTGCCGAACCATCATTTGCCGGCCTCACGCTGGAGACCTCCGGTGCCACGCCTCCTCCAACGGTGTTCCTCACCCTCCTATCGATGTTCTGACAACCGGCAACTCTTTCAATCGGGCCCCAATCAAGCCGCCCTACTAGATCTTCCTATTATGGTCGAAGGCCGATCCAGCTCGGACCGATTCTGTTCAAGTCTTGATTCGACGCTGAACTCCTCCCCTCTAGTAACCTCAGCCTTCTTTGACTCCCTCACAAGTTACTGGTTACTGCCGCTTGGTCCGGTAGTCTTCCATTCATCCCCTCTCGAGTGATTTCCCCGTAACGGTTGAAGACCAATTCAAATTGGACTGATTTTGTCCAAGTCGTGAGCCAACACCATTTCGGGGTCGATCCGATCCATTCCAATGACTAGAATCTACTCTGGCATCCCTCCAATATCTCTAGGTGGTTGCTGGTTCAGATTTTGTAGATTTGAGTTCAATTCAACGACAAAACTTCGACAAAGGTAAGAATTGACAACTTGAGCTCGATGAAGTGAGATTGTACTAGACGATCAAGGCTAGAGCTCAAATTTAGGATCGATTTAATAGATTTTGTGGCTACTATGATGTGTTAGGATGATTAGGAATGGATTTACTTGGATGAATATGTATTGATTTGACTTGATTTGGTGTTTGAATTTAATCTGCAATTTTCAGATGGCGGAGTGACTAATTTGATTAACCTCTTCGTTTTAGTTTGAAAACATGCCCTATTGTATTTGAAGTAGTAAAGATTTTCAAAATAGACTCAACAATCTTTCTGATGAGCTATAGAATGTCCCGATCAAACTCTAATTGATACTTGAAAACCCTATTAAAGTCGTTGATACATTCCGTAATTGTTCTTTGATTTCCAGTGTTATGTGATTAGCTCGACCTTCTCGATTTCATATTTTTGCTGATTTTTATGTTCCGATTCTCAAGTTGATTCTTTCACGAGAATTATTCAAGACATGTCCATTTAGAGCATATATTTTTACAAAAAAATTCTGAGGCCAATGGATTGGGATCACCATGCTGGCTTCTAGATTATGCATGTTCTAAACGTCTAGTTTTGGATTTTGACTTCAAGCTCTCATGAAAGTTGTGTATATGAATGTTGTTCATAACATACTTTTTTTTCAAAATTTTTTAATTAGAACATATTGACCAAATTTTAAAAAAATCGCACCCTGGCTATGTTGACTATGGCATTTCAGAATTAGTGTTTATACTTTGTCAATTTTATTGTGATTTTTCTAAAGCTCTTTTCGAGATGATTCCTCTCTAGACATTTGTTCATATGAAATGTTAGTTATGACATATATTTTTTTCAAAATTTTTAAGCAACATTCGTTGGGCATATTTCTCCAAAAATCATCATCAATTCACTTCTACCCTATACAAATTTGAGTGTGCATTCATGTTCAATCATGCATACAATAGTGATTCTTTAGCTATAAATTTTTATAAATGCTATTCCATGCTATAATGTCATCCTAATGATGCTTTAACCATGTTAATTGAACGTCATTGCATTGTGTAATTGCATGCATTCATGAAATTTGGTTTTGTCATTATGCCTATTCCTTCTAATTGGTTTGTTTTTGTCATTTTCATATTATACTTTATGATTGCATTCAAGCTTAGACCCTTTAATGAAAAATGCTTGTGATTTGATACTTGACTTATATGATTTTTCTCACATTATTGCAATGTCATATAGGAGCAATAATTCATGCATCTTGTTGATATAATGGCTATTCTGAATATGATCATTTAGTATGTTCATAAAAATGTTCAATATTGGGAATCTAAATCATCTTAATTGAGCATGTCACTTCTTAGAAAGTTTTAGGAGATTTACCAAGCTTTCTAATGACACCAAGATCAGACCATTTGCATATCAATTGACCCATTTTTTATTTTTGCAAAATGGAAATTTTGCAAAAATGTTCAATATTGGGCATCTAAATCATCTTAATTGAGCATGTCACTTCTTAGAAAGTTTTAGGAAATACACCGAGCTTTCTAATGACAGCAATATCAAACCATTTACATGTCGATTGACCCATTTTTCATTTTTGCAAAGTTACCCTAAAATATGAGAAATGGCAAAATTTGGATGGCATGCATAATCATCTTCATGTCTGTAATTTGCCATTTTTGTTCGGATTTGTCTGTTATGATCTAGAAGACAGACCTTACACAAACTTTGTTTATCATCTTTAGGAATATCATGTGGTAAAATTTGAGAGTTTTTCAGCATCATTAACTTGACCATATCTTCATGATATCTCCTAAAGTCACTGCTACTTTGTTCTATTCTGATGCACTTTACCATGTTCCTTGATTTTTGTGAAATCATTTGTTGCTCTTTTGAGAAAACTTCCTTCATGAAAAATGTTCTATATTGAGTGTTTGACATACTATAATTCTTGCATAGTCGAATATTGCATGGGTCATGCTCAATTGCTTGCTCTTTGACAAGATGTTATTAATTTCCCTATTTTGCTTGTATGATATGTCCATATTCTAAGATTTTTTAGAAAACAATGCGTGCAAAATCGACTTTAGAGGTATTCATGAATTTTAATAGTAATTACATGAACTTTATTCACAAAAATTTTCAGAAAATAAAAAGATCATTTGGCAATTGTTTAACGCGTGTAATTGTGTTTAGTGCATGCAAATTGGATGAAGTGAACCGATGTCAATACACTAATTGATTGATTCAATGGAAAATAAGGTCTTTGGCCCTACTTGTGTACTTACTGTCAAGTTCAATGCATGTGATTGATAAATAATCATGTAAACTCGATGCATGTACTCGTGGAATTCTATTGGGCACACATAGAACATGACTTAGGGACTTATAGAGTTATTACCGTGAGTGAATACAAATGATCGTTAATCACTATAAGTCATGACTAATAATGAATGGAGGAATATTTTGTGGCATATTATGCATGCGATTTCCAAAGCCCAACTTGAGGCCACCTTAAATTGAGTGTCATTAGTTCACTTTATCAATTTGTTTTGTTTATCTTTTGCTTGGTTCAATGTTTGTTTTCAATGTAAACTATTCATTTAGCATTAGACAAGAATTAGGATGAATACAAGGTGATATCAAAGCCAGAGTCGGTCAATGTCCATTTCGACGTTCTCATTTGTATCATTTATTTGATATCCAACATATGTCTCAAGTTTTCCATCATGTTGCATAAAAACCCGACGAGTTACAGGTTTTCTTTCTTCCCTTCCTTATGTTTTTTCTTTAGGATTGCATGTTTAGAATTTACTGCTTTCCTTAATTGTTTACTTACCATCTCGTAATTTCAATTAAAATTGTTTTCTTTTCATTTCTTACCTATTGATAGAATTAGAATAGCATGAACCGATATCCACACATGATTGCCTTTTTATTTTAAATGACTTGAGAAAGTAAAAAGACATGCATGATCACGTTAAATAAACAAGATGACTGTGAGGTATAAAAAAGGTGCGAATAGAAACATTAGCGTACTTCAAGTCCCCAAAGTCTAGATATTTAGTTACGTGGAAACAGAGGAAACCCTCTCTCCCAACCCTCAATTGGGTTTTCTAACTAGCCCCCAAATTAAGGCTAGTAGCGACTCTAAAATATTTATCTTAGGTTGTTAATTGATTTCGATAATAAATTAAACCCGTCATGTGAGATGAATTTTCAATCCAAATTTACCACGATTTAGCATACTCGTCACTGCGATCTTAGATGAGAGGAGATGACGATGTCCATCTATGGAAGTACCTTCGTCAGAGTAACTGTAGAGGATGGATTTTGGTTGGGATTCACTTTGGTTTAACATACTCACTGCTACAACCTTAGGTAGGACAAGTTGATAGTGTTCGTCTATAGAAGTACCTTTGTAAAAGTGATCGATGTAAAGATACCCCTAAATTCATCTTCATTTTCGTTCGTGATGTAGATATTGAGTCATGACACCTTCTTGCTATCACGCGAGGCATAAGCTTGGGAGAGCTTGAGACCACAATCCAACAAACTTATGCAGGGTCTCTGATCTACCATGAGGGGCATCTTGTGGTCAAATGTCTCTAAACTCCGTCCCTCCCGACACTGACCATTGTTGAGGGCGAGTTGCGACATGCTTATGGTCGAGAAAAAGAGTAAGAAAGAGAGTCCTCTACGTCCCAAAATGCATTCCTCACTGAACAAATTTATAGATGTGCTCCTGGACGAATTGCCACCTGGATTATCTCCTATAAAAGGCATTGAACATCACATTAATTTGCTACCCAATGCTCCTCTACCCAACAAACCATCGTATCAATGCAACTCGAAGGAAGCAAAAGTTCGCAAAGACAAGTCGATGAACTTATCGATAAAATGTATATTCAAAAAAGCATGAGCCCATGTTTTGTTCTAGCTCTACTCATACTCAAGAAGGATAGTTCATTTAGAATGTGTGTTGATAGCCAAGCCATCAACAACATCACGATTAATTGTAAGTACCTTATAATTAGACTTGATGATATGCTTAATGATTTATACGACTATGCTATGTTCTTGAAAATAGATTTGCAGAGTGGTTATCATCAAGTCAATATGCGAGACGGTGATGAATGGAAAATGGCTTCCAAATCCAAATGAGGCATTTATGAGTGGTTGGTTATGCCATTTGGATTATCTAATGTTCCAAGTACCTTCATGAGGCTTATGAATGAGGTTCTTCGTTCCTTTATCGGTCAATTTATTGTTTTTTATTTCAGCAATATTCATGTTTATAGTAGGAACGAGGAGAAGTATATCTCTCATTTGAAGCAAGTTTCAATGTCTTAAGAGAACAACAACTCTATGCTAAAATGGAGAAGTGTGAGTTCTTCTCTCAAAGCATTGTATTTCTTGGATATGTGGTTTCTAAGGATGAGATCTCCGTTGATCAATCCAAGGTAGAAGCTATAAAGATTTGGCCAGTTCCGAAGTCCATTTCTGATGTAAAGAGTTTCATGGACTTGTTTCTTTTTATTGGCGATTTGCGAAGGACTTTAGTATCATCATAACTCCTACAACCAAATGTATTAAGAAGCATTCTTTCGAATGGACAAAGGCTACTCAAAACGTCTTTGAGGTGATAAGCAGAAACTTTGTAAGTCCCCTATTCTTGCCCTTCCTAATTTAAATAAGTATTTGAAATTGAGTATGATGCAAGTGGAGTTGGCATTGGCACTATTCTTATACAAGCCCAAAAACCTTTGGTGTATTTCAACAAGAAGTTGACAAATTCAAAAAAGAATTATTTAACTTATGATAAGAAGTTCTATGCCATTATTAGAACCTGATCATTGGAATCATTATTTGAGGCAAAAGCAATTTGTCCTTCATTCCGATCATGAGGTTCTCAAGTTCATTAGTGGCCAACACAAGCTCAATTCGAGACATGTATAATGGGTAGGATTTCTTCAATTCTTTTCTTTTGTCTCAAAATACAAACCTAGCCACACTAATATTGTAGCGGATGCTTTACCAAGGAGATATTCCATGCTTGCTATTCTAGACTCAAGGATTCTTGGATTCCAATCGATGAAGGAATTATATTTTGAACACCTAGAATTCTCTCCCATCATTGACGATTGTAAGTAAGGAGTTCAAAGTACTTATTCTTTACAAGACGAGTTTCTTTTTAAAGGAAATCGTCTATGTGTGTTCAAAGAGTTCTTTTTGAGGGTTGTTGATTTGATAAGCACATGATGGAGGATTGGGTGGACACTCTGGTATTAACAAAATTCTTGAAGCTTTGCAAGAGCACTTTTATTGGCCAAAGATGAATGGAGATGTGAATGCTATCATCTCAAGCTATGCGACGTGTCAAAGAGTCAAGAGTCATTTCCATCTATTATTATATACTCCACTTCCGGTTCCATTGTAGTCTTGAGAAGATGACAATGTGGATTTTATTATGGCTCTTCCAAGAACCGAAAGGGGAAAAGATGCAATCATTGTGGTCATCAATTTTTTCTCTAAAATGGCTCATTTTGTGCCATGGCTATATACATATGTGTGTACATAAACTTTATTTCGAAAAAAGTACTTAGATAAATTGAAATTTATAGAGAGTGCTACTAATGTTGACAAACTAAAATAATAATCTAAAGCAGATATCACATAGAAAAGTGATAAATATAAATAGCAAAACAAAATAATAAAATGTCAATTGGTTAGCGTATTAATTCTCTAATGGTCAAACATATAAATATAGAAAGAACTCATTCTTTCATTTAATTGGGATAATCGTGTACCACTTGCAGTACCTAATTTACTTTGATATGTAAATTTTTAAAAAATAATTTTTAAGTGATGATAAAAATAGGTTGACTAGATTGAATATATCAGATACAAATTGATTGGATTAAAGTGGAATTTTATTCTTATAAGTTGAAATTTACTTATGTCAAACTGCAAATTAACTTAAGAAAAATGGAATTTAGGGAAAAAAAAAAAGAAAGTGATAAAATGAAAATGAAAAGGAAAAGGTTTGTCTTTGATCTCAGAAAAAAAGGAAAAAGTTAATTAGATGCATCATATTCTATACTAATTTAAGAATCCTTTAAAAAAAATAAAAGCAACAAATGGGTAGTGGATTAAAAGAAATCGAGGCCCACTTGCGTCAATTCTATACTGCCACTACTCTCCTTCCTATACATCCAAAAAAAAAAAAGACCACCCTCCTTTCATCTTATTTTATAGATATATGAAACAAAATTTCATCACAAACTAAGAAATATTGCTTTAGCAAATGAATAAAAGTCGCTAGCTTGATTAGCGGAATTACTCCTATTTCTTTGTATGGTTTGTCGTCCAATTACAAACAAATAGATATGACATACCCAAAATACTCTTTTACTCTTTCTATCTCTCTCTAATAAAGTAATTAAGCAATAATGCCATATATATGTGACGGTCATATCCTATAATTTATGATTGATGGTTTCGATATATCCATCTGTATCGTAAATTCCCTTATTATTAGGGTGATTATTGTAAAATATTATGTATTGGCAATGGGATCGAATATACCAATCATCCATTTGAGTTTCTAAAAAATCTAGGTATTATTCACCACACTTCGTGTGTTAAAACTCCCCAACAAAAGGAGAATGCGAAGAGGAAAAACTGTCATATCATTGAAGTGACAAGATTCATTTCATTTCGTTACCTCAATATTTTTGGTTGGATGTTGTTCTAGCAAGTTGCTATATGATTAATTGTCTTCCTAATAAGGTGTTGCAATACAAATCTCTTATGGAAGTGCTCCTTAGCCCATCGATTAATCTCTCATCACCATATATTCAGTTGTAGTATACATTCACACTTCATTGGAGAGTAAATTAGATCCTTGTGCACATAAACTGCATTTTAATTGGACTTAAGTAAGTGAGATTTTGAGTTTAATTATATTAATTGGACTAAGTCCCATGAATTAAAATGTAACCAAGGCCATCAGTCCTGATGGTCGAAACCATGTGTGCCAATTTAGGAAAAATTTATTTTCTTGTGTTTTTGGTCACATAGCAAATAAAAGGAGGCAATCCGCATAATCTCTATGATATTTGCACATACATAGTTATTTGGGGTAGTAAATACGAAGGAGGAACAAGGTGAACAGGAGTGAGCATGGACAAGATTCGGTCGAGCCAAAAAAAAAGGAGAAGGGAAATAAAATATAAGATAATGAGGAAAGGGAAGTACCAAGACAATATAGGAAAGTGGGGCAAGGTTTGATAGATTATTTGTCTTCTTGGCCCATTCCGTTATATTCACGTTTCAGTTTTTCAGAGGTTGGAAAAGAGAAAAGGTCAAAGGAGGGGTCCAATTTCTTCGCATTTAAAAGGACCGATAGCTGTATTGCTTTGCGATTTTACCCTTCATTAAATCAAATTAATATTATAATTTGGAATGAATTTGTGATAGATCTACTAATTTGAGGTTTTCTCAATCTTAATCAAAAAAGACGTGCACGATCGTCAAAAGAAAGAGAGAAGAAAGGTTATTCTCTTCTTCCTCTGGTGGTTCGCTCCGAGTCCTTCGCTTGCAGTTTTCCCTGCGATCAGCCTTGCAAGCACGCTCGACAACCTTTGGCTGCAACTTTGTTCTGTTGCCGAGCTTCTTCCAGCGGCCACCGCCTGAGTCACGGCTTGCACCACGACCACCGGTTGTTCCTGCTGATTTTCTCAACGCCTGCCAGAGAATCCAAGCGTTCCAACGAGTTCCCGGGCACGATCTCCTCTGTCCAGTTCGTGCAGAGGCTCATCAACTCGGGTCGCTCTTGCCCAGCTTCCCGAGCTTGTCTTGTGTCTCCACTTCCTCGTCCAGCGGCAGCCAGACAAGCCCTGCTCTCCGGCATCCTGACAAGTTCCCTGTAACTCCGTTGACTCTCGGCGCCGCAGACCAAACTGCTGCCACATCTCTTGTTGTGTCGAGCCAGAGTTCTCGCTGCCCTTTGTTGGTCATCAGTCTTCGCCACCTGCTCTGTCTACACCATCGACTATTAAAGCAACGCCGTGTCCAGCCCATCCCACGCCAGAACCGCTCCCAGTTTCGTCCAACGCTACGGCTCGCTGTCATATTACTTTTGCCATACCTGAGTTTTCTTTTGCAGGTTCGCCCAAGGCTCGTCCAGGGTTGATTGAGTCATATTACTACGTCCAAGCGAAGTCCAGGTAATCTCAGTTCTCCAGCAAGTCTCTGCCTCTGCATCTGCGACCTTCCGATCGTCCTCAGCTCGCCACTATCCTTGCCGAACTGCCCATCATCGTTGCTGCTGCCTTGTCACCGTGACGGTTGCCGTAAGTTCTTAATCGCCACCGGTCTCGCTTGAATTGGTAAGCTATTTAAATAATTTCGTAATCCAATACTCGATTTATATATTTAGTTGCCTAATTAGCAATAATCTTGATTCTAATCTTAATTTAAATTGAATTTTTAGGCATATTCCCATTAGGAAATTTCTCGTTTGAATTGTGCATGTAATGGAGAATTCGATTTTTAAGAATTAAGACTGGTGTATCGATTACATTTATTTCCTATTTTGGATTTGATTATGTAGGCTTGTTATATATCATGTTATTAATTTAGTAGACTCTTCAAATTTGAAAATACAAAGAATTGCATTGCATATACTCTAATTTTCATTAAGAAGAAAAATAAAAAAATTTAATTGATGTTGCATTGAGAAATCATGATTAGGATATGCATGCATTTTCTTGTTAATATCTTGCAGAACATTCGATGCTTTGCAATTAATGGGGTTTTTTTCTTGCTTGAGATATTTATGTTCTTGCCCCTTATCTAGCTTTGAGTATTGGTTGTTAAGTTCTTGTCTGCACATATTATCTCTTGCATTTTAGTGGCTTAAAATAAAATTAAGCAAGACCGATTGCTAAATATTTTTGAAAAAAAAAAAAAAAGGAATCAAAAAGGCATTAAATTTATCTAGCGTAATTAAGTCTCGACATTCATTATATTGCTACCTCGTAAAAGTAAATTGCTCTCCCACACTTTATTTAGATGTCTAATCGATTTATCAATAATTGATTAGTGGCTACTTCTAAATAAAGTGATTTGCATATTTAAAATTGATAAAATTAAAACCCAAAAATTGCTGTTGGTATGGATTTAAGATAGTCCATGCTAAATTTTTGGAATTAGTATTTCGTTAACTTTCTCATTCATTGTTCACCTCTGAGATAGCTGAGGCAATATCTTATTCTATCCCAGCTTCACAGGGATTCTTCCCAGAGAACAAGTCGTACACTGCCCTTAATCAAGTTCTTCTTTCTCTAATCGGTCTTTGAGCAAGAAAGGAATGTCCACCAGTTGGCTTATTTGGGAGTAAACTGATTGTGTTGCCCGGGCGAAAGAAACCCTGAATGAGGTCATCATTATGGAAAACTGATTCATCAAAATGATGTATTAATCTGTCTCGGTGATGGAATTAGTCGCTTTTGGATTAAATTGACGTTCCCAAGGTATTTGTGTTCAGAGTTTACTAATTATAGCAGTTATAATGGATCCAAGTGCTTCGCCATTGGAGCACATAAACAGTTAAAACAGATTCAAGTTCTTCTCAATTAGAGTTCAATAAATGCTCGCGGTGGTTCATACGAAACAAGTGAAAATATTTGAATACACACAAGATGGTTATAACCTATCTTATGTGTCATCCGAAGTCATTTTAAGAGAAGTTATATGATTGTCATAAACTAATTGTGGCATGTAATATCATAGCATCACTATTTATGGTAAATTTTTTTCATTTACCTTCATGCGATGTATGCATGAAAGAAGCACGTTGAGTACTAAATAGGAGAATCAAGTAAGAGATTTGGAATGTCTCAAATATACAACACCAAAATTATTACCAAATATAATGAAAAAGTATTATTTTAAATCTAGTGTGATGTCAAATATCCAAAGTCCGTACCCAAATTGCCATTACATTTATTCAATCCACACGGATCCATCAATTTAGAGAGGTACTCGTGAGATTGATTGAATCATAGGCTAATACACGGTTGGCGATTACTTACATTGCATAGGGAAAAGAATAAGTGCTGTAATTTTGTAGGATACTTGTTTGAGTGCCATAATTTTTATTTTATCACTTGAATATCATGACTTATGTTTAGCGTTCACTTTAATATCATAACTTTTTTTTTTCCGATCACTCAAGTGTCAAGTAACTTTTCAATTGGTCACTTGAGTATCATAACTTTTTATATATATTCATCACAAGTGCAATGTTATGTCGGATTTCTGACATTTGAATAAACATTTTTAAAAATGTTACACTTAAGTGATTAATTAAAAGTCATGACATTAAAATGAACGTATTGTGAAAGGTATAATACTTAAGTAGACGATAAAAAAAAGTCATGATAGTCAAGTAAATACAGTACGAAAATTATGACACTCGTGGTATTCTTATTCCCATTGCGTGCATGCAATTCGAATCCTTGTGCACAAAAAGTGACTCACACTAGAAATGGCTTGTCCCGTAATACATCTTGAACTTGAAGCATTGGTCTGGGACACCCCTAAACTTTATTCCCCAGCCCTCTTCACTCTTCCAATCTCTCTCTCCATAAACTCACCTCTTCTCTCGCTCCAGCTTAAAGAACTAGAACACAAGACACTCGTAAACTGGAACTTGCGGAGCCATGCCACCGCAGGAGCCGTGCGAGACCAACTGGATCGTCCAAGTCAACGAGAGCCTCAAGTGCACGCCCGCCGACGAGCAACGGTACTGGAAGAAGCGGTCCATCTATAGGGTCCCTGCCTGTGTCACTGACCTCAGCCGAAAGTCCTTCCAGCCGCAGGCTGTCTCCTTCGGCCCCTACCACCATGGTGAGATCCACCTCCGCACCATGGAGGACCACAAGCACTGCGCACTAATCCAATTCCTCAGACGGTCTGGGAAGCCTCTCGATCCCTTCCTTGAGTCCCTGAGGGAAGCGGCACGGGACCTTGAGGAGAGCTATGACACACTTGACCTGGAATGGATGGAGGGTGGCAGTGATGGTGCGGTAGACCGATTCCTGAAGCTGATGATCATGATGGCTGCTTCATGCTTGAGATCGTGAGGATGGCGACACAGGCAGGGGACAACTATGAGCCCAGCGACCCCATATTTTACACCCACAGGATGCTTTCCATAATGCCATACATATGGCCAGACATGCTGATGCTTGAGAATCAGCTGCCAATGTTAGTGTTGGATCGGCTGGTCGCTGTTGAGAGTGATGGCAAAGAGGTTAGTTTTTTAGATTTTGCTGTCAATTTCACCTAACAGTTCATCTTGATGATCACACATGGACCCTGTGGACCTTACGAGGGATCCATCAAATTGAATACTCCAAACCAGTTGGATGGTTGATTCAAGATCAACTGAGAATTTGATTACTAATTCTATCACCACTATCGTAAACTTCTTTTTTCTTTTTTTTTTCCGCTAACTCAAGTACAACTGATACGACAACTATCTCTCATTCAAATGCACTGGCTTCAAATCAACAACTCAGGATGACGAATACGTCAACAGGCTCATCCTCAATTACTGCTCCCCTGGCAAGCACACGGTGAGGATAGGCAAATGCCTGCACGTCCTGGACGTTGTCAGGAAGAGCATACTGCTCCATGAGAAGCCCAAGCTGGACAAGGTGGGGTGCGAGGGCCTTCTGTTAGTCCGGTCAGCCACTGAGCTCCATGAGCATGGGATCTGGCTCAAGAAGAGCAAGACCAGCAGCCTCACAGACATCTCCTTTGCCGACGGGGTCCTGAGTCTCCCTGAAATTGTGGTGGAAGAAGCAACCGAGTCCATGTTCCTCAACCTCATCGCATTTGAGCGCTTTCACGCCGGGACTGGAAACAAGGTCACATCCTACATCTACTTTATGGACTACATAATCTCCAACGAGTGCGATGTCACGCTTCTCCACACCTTGGGCATTGTCCTGAATGTGCTGGGGAGCGACAAGGAGACCACTGAGCTGTTCCGCTTGCTGGCCAAGTACACAACGATTGAACCCGACAGCAGTCTCATTGCCGTGTGCAATAAGGTCAACGAGTACTGCAACAAGCCCTGGAATAAGTGGAGGGCTAATCTCATCCAGACCTACTTCAGGAATCCTTGGGCTTTATTGTCTCTCATCGCTACCATCTTCCTCTTCGCTCTCGCTATAATTCAGACCATATATTCCGTGCTCGACCACTAATTTTTACCAACCCTTTGCTTATGTATAATAATTTTCCCCTTCCAGTCATGTTCATTTCACCCTTTGAATGTACTGAATGATGGACATTTGGCTGTTTATTTATCATTATCAAATGATGATTCTCTTGCTTCAGTCTTGTTCATGTTTGTCCAATTGCGTGAAGGATGATCAAGTTTTAGGCAAATGAAATCATCCATTGCACCATTTTCTTCTTGATTAAAATTTTAACATGTTGCAGCGAATTTAAGTAAACAACATATGTGGCCATCAAAGTCGTTTCTCTTCCCCCATCGGCTTCAAATTTCAGAGTGGTCTATATATTTTCCGGTCGTCAAGCAATCAATCATTAACATAGAGAACAAACACACTTTTATGACTGAGAAAGAAATATTTTGAAACTTCCAACATCCTTTCTATATCAGCGAAAGATATTCATGGTTCTAAACTGCCATTAAGCCTAGATCAAAATGAGCTGACGGCAAACTGTTAATTATGCATAGAATGTTAAGAATATGTCTCCAATTTGAGCAGGTTTTCTAATTTCAAGGGTTTGAACAGTTGATTGTTATTGATACTTAAATTTTGATGATCCAATTAAGCATTCATTGTGTAGAAAAATTAGAGATCGACCCAACTCCAAAACAAAAATATTATTAAAATTGCATATAAGTACTAAGAAACATTTTAATTAAGCCCATATAATATAATATTACATTAATGGACTAAACCAAGGGCGGTTATGAGCTTAATTGAATTATCTGAACTAAGTCCAGGACATCGAAATTCAATTGATTCAAGTAAAAGTACATGTTGATACTCACAATCAAAATTCATGGAAACTCCAAAAGTCGATGGCGGTAGAAGGAGCATCTTACATGTATTTAAAAATAAATGAATGAGCAAAAACTTAGTAAATGAAATCTCTAAATTTAAGGCAAAAGATCATCTTACCACTCAATTTGGTACCGACAAAATTCTTGAGAGACAAGCATAAAATAACCATGTGCGATAAATGTAGGAGTAAATGCACTATCTTCTTAAACACATTTTCTCTTGACCTTGTGCACAAAAAGTGACTTATACATAGGCCCGTCAAATGGTAGATTCTAGTCGAACATAATCCGACCCAAATTGATCAATTTAACCCATTTTGACAGATTTCTATATAATACAAATTTAGTGACTAATACTCGACCCGAAATACATTTTAGCAATTTTTTCGCCTGAAATTGTTGCCTTTGAAGAATGAGCCGGCTCTATGGACCTATACCCAACCCAATGCATGAATTATCAATTTCAAAATCAAGTTTAACTACAATAATAGCGCTGCGTGAAAATTACGACTAAGAACAGAGGAACCGATCGATTTGGTGCCCAAAAGTCCCGCATTGATTGATAACATCAAATTGATTCAATTCTAAGTTCCAAACCATGGCATTTCACGACGCTTGATTGGCTTACTTTTTGAGGAGTGTACCTGCATGTCGATTAGGCGTCCGTCAAATTCAGAGACAATCGGCAATGAAATTTCCATTATGTTCCCGGTTACGACTTTTGACTCGGACTTTTATACAGATAATTCGCGAAATACTATCTAAATTGGGGTTCTTCCTAATAGGAAAGAATAAACAACAATTTTTGTCCCGGAGATTCGAAGACTTTTCACATGGGGGAGGAGGGCTGACCCCTCTATTTATACATACTAGGCCAGGATTGGGCGTGGGCTACCCCAAACTTCACACACTCTTCCCATTCTCTCGCTCTCTCCCCCTCTCTCTATGGATTCTCCTCCTCTCACATAGAACAGAAACTGGTGGAACCTCTGAAGAACTGTATCGTCCCGGTCAACGAGAACCCCGGGAGCATGCCCTCCGACGAGCAGCAGTACAGGAAGAAGCTGTCCATCTACAGGGTCCCCGCCCCCATCACCGACCTCAACCCCAAGGCCCACCAGCCGCAGGTTCTCTTTTGGCCCCTACCACCATGACAAGGACCACCTCCGTCCAATGGAGGAACACAAGCATTGCGCGCTCCTTTTGCTTCCTAGAGCGGTCCAGGAAGTCCCGTGTGACCTTCTTGAAGTCCCTGAGGGAGGTGGTGCAGGACCTCAAGGAGAGCTACGGCACGTTGGGCCTGAAGTGGAAGGACGGCACGGGGGACCTGTTCCTAGAGCTGATGCTCAGGGATGGCTGTGTTGAGAAAACATCTAGTTTTGATGCTAACAAAACATCTTATGAATGATATTTATATATCAATCTCTTGAAGGAAAATGACACAGAATGACATAGGCTTTAAAGTCTGCTTGTTGCAGAAGATAAAGCATAAGATGTCTAAGAGTCTGACCGTACCAGACGGAAAGACTCATCCAGACCGAGTTTTAAGTCTGACCGTACCAGACTGAGATTTTAAGTCTGAACGAACCAGATTGAAAATCTAGGCAGACTCAGAACTTAAGACCATCAGACTTAAGATGAACCTACATAATAAGATCACCAACGATAGAGTATTTCACTTACCTTATTTATGTTGATTCTGTTATACTAATCTGATTGACAGGATCAATTAATGAGCAACTTCCAATGAAGAATAGAGTACTTATGGAAGCCCGGATTCTGGTTGTACGGGCGAACAGAATCTAAGGGGATCTGATCTACCCTCAACGGTCAAAAAGACTTGCCTTATAAAGTCTGTCCAAGAAAGGGAAGACTAAACTCTCAAGAAAAGAGCCAACGGTCGAGTGTGGCTTGGAGAGTATTTAAGGGTAGGTTGAGACTTAGGGGAAGAACAGATGAACATTATTCCAAAGCTGATTCCGTTCTTCAATTGTTGTTCACAATGCATATTTGAGTGATCTCAGTGTATTACAAAAGAGAGTGACTTAGTGAGACAGATCATCACCAAGTACAAACACTCGAGAGTGTGTAATCACCGTTGATCATATAGTGAAATACAGCCGATTGGCTAGTCGCCCGGAGAGTGGACGTAGGCTTGTCTAAAGCCGAACCACTATAAACAGCGTTTGCAATCTTCTCTAACCCTCTCTACTTGATTTTAGTTTGTTGATTGCTTAAGTTATATATATTTGTGCGAATAATCTCTCTACACCTATTCACCCCCCCTCTAGGTGTCTATACTAGTTATATCAGGCTGCTTCATGCTTGAGATCATGAGGACCACGATAAAGGAGAAGCGTGACTATGCCCCTAGTGACCCCATCTTCAGCATCCACGTTCTGAAATACATAAAGCCGTACATGACACTAGATATGCTGATTCTGGAGAATCAGCTGCCGATGCTAGTGCTTTATTAGCTGGTCACCATCGAGAACAACGGCAATGAGGTCAGTTTCTTCGATTTTGCTTCATTGTTAGAGAGGTTATTACATGCATGCAAACCGCCAAACTATGTTCACCTGACAATACATCTTGGTGATCTCATATGGACCTCATTTAATTCATTAAATCTAATGCTCCAAACGTTTATGATGTACGGCTCAAGATAAATTGACAGTTTCATTATTAAATCTATCACCTCAATTGGAGACTCCTTTTTTTTCCTTTTTTGCTGAATAGAATCGACACGACAATGATCTCGAATTCAATGCACTGACTTTACTCCAACAACTTAGCATGACGAATACATCAACGAGCTCATCCTTACGTTCTACTCCCTCCACACGGGCATCAAGGGGATGGGCAGACGCCTGCATGTCGTGGACGTCTTCAGGAAAGGCCTGCTGATGGATCCCAAGAAGGTCCAGCACAAGAAGGAAAACGTGGGGCCTGAGATTGGCGAGGTGATAATCTTTTCTAATATCCACCTCTATGGGAGTTGTTCTGTTTTTTCTCTTTAAGTAAGTAGCATCGACGTGACAACAATCTCGTATTTGATGCACTGACTTTACCCCCAACAACGCAGGGTGACAAAAGCTTCCCTGACCCGTGCATAACGGGGATGGGGCCTTTCGTGGACGTCTTCAGGAAGTGCCTGCCGAAGAAGACCAAGAAGGTCCAGCATGATGAGATAATCCGGTCAGCCACCGAGCTCAACGAGGCCGGGATCAAGCTCAAGAAGAGCCCGATCCACAGTCTCAAGGATATCTCCATTGCCAGAGGGGTCCTGAAGCTCCCCATTATCATGGTGGATGGCACCACCGAGTCCAAGTTCTTCAACCTCATGACTTTCGAGCGCTTGCACATCGGAGCTGGGAACGAGATCACATCCTACACCAAGTTCACGAACAATATCATCAACAATGAGCAGGATGTCGCCCTACTCCACACCCAAGGCATCATCCAGAATGCCATCGGGTGCAACGATGCGGTCGCCAACCTATTCAACTCGCTGTGCAAGGAAGTGACGGTCGAATCCAACAGCAGCCTTGACACCGTGCGAAAGAAAATCAGTAGGTACTGCTAGAAGCCATGGAACAGGTGGAGGGCTAATCTCAGACACGCCCACTTCAGGAGTCCTAGGCCTATGTTGTCTCTCATCGCAGCCATCTTTCTCGCCGCAATTCAGACCGCATATACCGTGCTCAGCTCCTATTGAACCCTCTCGTTGCCTCTGTCTAATAATTTCTTTTTACCATTTTTGGGTGTTTCCCCTTATGACTGATGCTCTTGATTGGTTGTTGATTGTTGTCATCAATGATTTTCCTCTTGTTTTCAGTCGTGTTTATTTCCTTCTTTAAATGTTATGAACGATGGACATTTGGCTGTTTATATATCATTATCAGATGATAGTTCTCTTGTTTCAGTCTTCTTCATTTTTGTCCAATTTGGATGGGTAGTCTGAAGGATGACCAAGTTTTACGCAAACGAAATCTTTCATTTCAACATTTTCTTTTTGATTAAATTTTGCTGAAGTTGTGGCCAATTTATCCAGAAAAGCCAAGAAACTTCAAGTTTCTAGATCTAGAGTGAGTAGTTAAACTTTGTGGTTCTAGCTTAGTTCGAGGTAGTTAGAAATAATGGCTAAAAATCTGTCCAACATGAAATAAGAAGCAAATTTCTCTGTTTGTGACAGATTCTTAGCACAAGAGTCAATTAGGAAGGACTATAAAAATGTTTCTTGCTCGTTCATTCATGTTCAGATCAACTACAACTCCACAAATCCCTTGCACAAAACATTTTGATATTACAACAAGCTCCTTGCTGCTTTGCCAAGTAAATCTCACTCACATACACACTTGCACATTAACACCAAGAACTAACAAATTCATTAAAAGTTGCAATGAATTTAAGGATGTGTTTATTTGAGTGAATGTGTTTACAAAAATTAATTTTCTAGACTCATCCATTTGATTCGTCAAAAATGACAAATCAAACCGAAAACACTTTATGGTTAACGAAAATATTCATGCATAAAATTAGGAAAGTGAATTCCAAAATTCAAAAAGTTGAAACACCTTCTAAAATGCTCTTCTCTCTCTCCTAAGGCCTTGATGCTCCGAGATAAACAAACTCTCTCTCTCTCACTAGTCTCTCTTGTTAGGCTAGTACTGTCACCTGGAGGGGATAAATAGGTGATTATAAACAATTAAAGCTGAACTTAAAACAACCAGGTTCAATATCACAAAAGAACAAAGTCTGATGAAAAATTTCATAGTGATCAAATCTTTCTATTTGCAATTAACTATCAAACAAAATAAATGAGAGATCATGGGATAGAGAAAAATTGCATATAACAATTATAGTGGTTCAGCTTATGATAAGCATACGTCCACTCTCTTGCGCTGACAGCCTATTAGCTAGATTTCACCAATGAATACAACTTTTGAATACTCCCTACTCAAGTAAGTGTGATTTTATATTCTGATCTCACTCTCTCAATAACAACCTAAGAGATTACAATTTAAGCTCATGTAGACGAGTGTGTAAGACTTAGCTTTCTTTTTAAACTTTGGAATTTGTACTCTCTTCTTTTTCTTTCAGCACCACGATCTCCTTTTGTACACCTTATTCTCCAAGCCGACCATTACAGAAACTCTAAGTAAGATAGAACTGGAAAGGATAGGATATGAAATCCAGGAATTTTTGCTATATCATATCCACTGCTTAGTGATTGCAGTAATAAAGTCGGATATATTTGCATCATATCATATATATTGTTTGGTATTAACGGCATATTAATATAAATGAACCATAAATTTTATAAATGAAGATGGTAAAAATCTCTTGCAAAACTCTTGCTTAATTTATTTTTATTTATTTATTATTTTATTTTACTCTCTTTTTAATTAATTTCCTTTTTATTTCTTTCTTCCGGTTCCATCATTCTCTAATAACATTTTATTAAATGGAAACTATACTAATATACCTAAAATATTAAAACACCAAAGATATGTAATATATATATATATATATATATATATATATATATATATATATATATTGAATTTTTATTATAAAATATAATTAAATTTGAGTATATAAATAAAAATAAGATTAAATTTAAAAATTTGCTATTTTTATTACTTTGAATTTCTTATATTAGAATTCAAATATTAATATTGAAATATAATTTTGGATTTGATAATTTTAGAAATTTTTTTTGAGAAAAATAATCTTTTTATTATGAAATTAAAAATCCCATCCATTTTTATTTTACCGCTTCCATGGGATAATTTTATCCGACCTATATCCTATTATATCCGACTTTATCCTATCTTGAGTAGGTACCAAATTTATGATAGGATAAATTTTATTATATCCTGAATTTTATCCTGACAGCCAAACACAACTTAAAGATCATTCATCCAATCAATCCGTTGGACTTGAATGATACAGGAAGATTTATTGCTTCTAGAATGCTAAGATTAGAGTCTCCCTTTGATTTTGCTATCTACACAACAGAGATTGAGTTTCCATAAGTTGAGTTCTTCATTTTAAAGGTGTGTCTTGTCTCCAATGATTGTCGCATAGATATCAAATTCCCGATCAAGGAAAGATTATGAGGATGTTCATCACTCCTAGACAATCAGTATTTATAGAAAGTTATCCAAGCCAAATTCCTAGCCGTTGCGCCCTAAAATACCCATCCTCAATGTAAAGATTTGAGATCTTCTCAAATAGATTCAAGGTGCATAATATCTTGACAATTCTCATATGGATAAGACCACCGTCTTCGACAATCATGTACATGGAAAACTGTTCACATAATTCACTAAATCTAATGAATATGTTCTAAATGCATTTGCTCCAAGAATAATACCTGGAAATCTTATCATCAGAATCGTAAAATGTTTAAGTAAGATTTTGTCAATCTTCAAAACATAATTGGAAGTTTTCTTCAATGTCTCTCTCTCATAACATCACGCGGGCATCGCTTGATCTATGTTGGTCCTGAGGTGGCTGGTGTTTGGTTTCTGCATATTCAAGTTTTATTTAGTAGCTAAATATCAGCGAATGAAGGTTTAAAATTTCAAATTCGATGAAGCGAGATCGCAATAGGCGATCAAGGCTAAAACTCAAGTTTAGGTTGGATTCTGTGATTGATGAGGTTGCTCTAATGTTTCATAATGTTTATGGACTGATTTACTTGAGTGAATGCGGTGTGATTAAACTTGATTAAGTGATTGTTCTTAATCTGTTAAAATCGAGTTCTAGATTGATAGACCTAGGAAAACATCTTCGTTTGAGCTTGAAAACTTGTTCAAATGAGTTCGAGGCCTCTTTGACTAATAATATAGATTCGATAAGCTTTCCTACAAGCCATATATAACTCCGATCGGCCTTTGTCTGAAACCTAAAAAATGTCATCAAAGCTGCGTGTGGATTCTATGGATAGGTTCTGATTACTACTGTTCTATGAATGGATTCGACCTTTTCTACTTTGCGATTTTTTGCTGATTTTAGTGATCAAAATTTGAGATGATTCCTCATGAAAAATGTTTATGACATTTAATCTAGAACATACATTTTTTTCTGAAAATTTTTGAGATCATCATGATAGGACGAATGGCCATAACATCACCGTCACATATGCTGATTTCTGGAGTTCCTAATTGCATGTATTGGCTTCATCAATTTTTTCTGATTTTTGTGATTGGAATCTAATATGGAGCTCTCAATGAAAGTTGTGCAATGGATGAGGGTCATAACATAGTTTTTTCTCAAAATTTTCCAATGAGCACAACTTTCTCTATTCTGCTGGTCTGCATATTTCAGAATCCGAAATTTTGACCTTGCTGATTTTATTGTGATTACATTAGGACCTCGACCCCTTAATGAAAGTTGTTTGTGATTTGATGCTTGACCTATATGATTTATCTTACACTTTTGTGTTGTCATATAGGAAAGTTAAATCATGCATTGTTCATTTCCTTGCTGCCCTAAATTTAATCAATTCGCATGTTCATGAAGATGTCCATGATTGAATGAGTAAATGACCTTAATTGATCATGATATCTCTTAGAAAGTCTTAGGAAATTCATTAAGCTTTCTAACGACACCAAATCAAGCCATTTGCATGTCAATTGGACCACTTTTCCATTTTTACAATGTTTCCCTGTAATCTAGAAAAGCATGAAATTTGGAATACATGCATGACCACTTGTATGCCTACATTTTGTTATTTTGGTTGGAATTATTTTGTTGTGATCTGATACTCGGACCCTTCACAAACTTTGTTTGTCATTCTTAGACTATCATGTAGTAAAATTTAAGAAATTTTCAACATCGATAACATGTTCATTTTGCCGTGAGATTGCATCCAATTGTTGCTACCATGTTCTATTCTGATGAATTTAATCACATTCCTAGATTTTTATAAATTCATATGTAGCTCATCTTAAGGAGTTGTCTCCATGAAAAATGTTCTACATTGAGAATACTGGAATTTTTGTGAGGTCTTCAGTTCAATAGGTTGCGTACAATTGCTTGTTTCTTGTCAAGGTGTTTTACACCCCCTGTTCTATTTGATGTAATACGTGTATGTTCCGTGATTTTTAGGAAATGATGCATGTAGAATTAATTCATGGTGTCTCCATGACTTTTGATTAACATCTCATGAACTCTGAACATAAAAATTTTCAGAAAATAAAGAAGTACTTGAACGCATGTTTGACGCTTGAAATTGTGACCGATGCATGCTTGGAGAGTGAAGTGAACCGCACACTAATTGCTTGATTGATTGGGAAATAAGGTCTTTGGGCTTGCTTGTGTGCTTATTTTCAAGTTCAATGCATGTGATTGGTAGATACTTACACTAAATCGATGCATTTTCGCAAGTCATCTCGGGTTACACATTAGAATTCGACTTTAGGGGTATGATGTTAATCACCGCAAGTGAATATTTATGATGTTTAAAGATCATGACACGTGTCTAATAATGAATGGGGATAACATTTTGGGCACATCATGCATGTAACTCCAAAGGCCGACCCCAAGGCTATTTCTAGTCCGTCGATTGGATGACTATTGTTCGTTTACTTGCCATGCTTGATGTGCTTTTGTTTGAATTGATGTTTGTTTCCATTATAAACTGTTCCTTTAGAATTAGTTAGGAATTAGGGTATATGGAGAAGGCAGCCTCGAAGACGGTGATGGTCAATGTCCTTTCTAATCCTTTCCTTGTATGATTTATTTAACACCCGACATATGTCTCGGGTTTTCTGTCGTGTTGTATAATAATCCAATGATTTGCGAGTTCCTTTCCTTTCCTTTCCTTTCCTTTCCCCTCTCTCTCCCTTTACATATATTTTTTTTAGGATTGCATGTGTAGATTTACTGTTTTCTTTGGTTGTTTATTTTACGCACCGCAATTTCAATTGCAATTGTTTGCTTTCCTTTTCTCACTTTTCTAGAATTAGAATGGCATAAAATCAATATCCATGCATGGTCACATTCCTAGTTTTAAAATAGCACGAAAAAGTAACAAGACATGCGTGGACACCTTAGGTAAAACACGACAACTGTTAGATACCGAAAGAGCGTTAATAGAAACAACCAGCATAACCTAAGTCCCCGAACCCTAGAACTTTAGTTGCGTAGGAATCGAGGGAACCTCTCCCGACTCTCAATTGGGCCTTCTAGCCGGCCCCCAAATCGAGGCTAGTGGCGACTCCTAAACGTTTATCATAGGTTGTTAATCAACTAGATAAATAAAACAATTCTTCTTGTTGTTGCAAGGGGCATGGATTTGGGAAAATCCACACCGGCGATCAATCATTTTCTAAGGATTGATTTGTAAATAAATACTCATAAACTCCATCCCTCCCGACACTGACCGTCGCAAAGGGCAAGTCGCGGCAACACTTTATAAGGAAACAATATAGTAATGGAAATAATAAATGAAAAATCCTTATATTGCAAGAGTAGTCAATCCCTTGATTTTAGTATATTCAATAATTGTATGTGATTTTGATTGACATTTCCATATTCTTCTCCCTTAATTGATAAATCGGTGCCTTAACTCCCCTTAAATTAGGAATGGGGCAATCCCAAATTCACAATTTGCAACATAAGTTTCCAAATGCATTTCTAGATAATGGCTTTGTTAAGATATCAACAATTTGTTGCACAAATAGAAAATACTTAATCACAAGAGTTCTACAAGCCACTTTTTCTCGCACATAATGATAATCTAATCCGACATTTTTAGTTCTTGCATATGACACGGGATCAATCAATATATAAATCACACTGATATTATCGCAAAATAATAGTGCTGGACTTGTGAGATGAATACCTAAATCTATTAAAATGAAAGACATCCAATTAATCTCTATAATTGTCAACACCATTTCACGATACTCTACCTCGACACTAGATCAAGCAACCATTTGTTGCTTCTTAACACTCCATTATATACAATTACTACAAGTACAAATCCCATAATCAATTGTCAAGTCAAGTAGAACTTTGCCCAATATACATCACAAAAGGCATACAACTCTATAGTTGACTTGGACAAGATTTGTATTTCTCGATCTATTGAGCTATTGACATAGCGCAAAATGCGCTTCACAATTGGAAAATAAGTCATACTAGGCTAATGCATGAATTGATAGATAAAGTTGACTACATATGAAATATCCGACTGTATGATGGTGAGATATTGAAGAGCTCCAACGATACTTTCATATAGCATGGGATTCGAAAATAATTTCGCAATTGAGCTATAATGAGAGCGAGTGGCAATAGGCGTGGAAACCAGCTTGTAGCCCTCCATTTGAGCACATTTGAGAATTGACAAAGCATCTTGTTGCTCAAACAAATAAAGACCCCCAAGAAATATTATAAGCTCACAACCAAAAAGTAATGTAACAGCCCTATATCCTTCATTGTAAATTCACTACTCAATGTAGAAATAAATCCATCAAGCAAGTTTGGGTCATTTCGGATGACAATCCTTTCGTCTACATACAAGAGTAGAGCTAGAATGCCATGATCTGACTTTTGAATGAACAACGAAGAATCTGTAATGCTGCAAAAGAAACCAAATGCTAAAAGAAATGAGCTAGAGTGGTCAAATCATGCTCTTGGTGCTTGCTTGAGGCCACAAGAAGCTCTCTAAAGTTTGCAAACGTAAGACGGGTGTTTTACGTCCTCAAAACAAGATGGTTGCTCCATTATAAACAGGTTATGACAAATATAAATATCTTTGCTAAAAATAAAAATAAAAACAAATGGGGAGTTGATTAAAAAAATAAAAAATAAAAGCCCACTTGCATCAATTCTACACTTTCACTTCTCTCTCTCCTATACATCCAAAAAGACCCTCTTTTCATCTAATTTTACAGAAATATGAAACAAATTCTTTATTGGACCCTCAGAAAAATATGCATCGACAGGAAAATAAATAAATAAACAAAAAGAATAAATATTCCTATACTGACAATGCTAATTTATAATAACTTTTGGAATTATAATTAAGTACGATGTATTACATAATGGGATCAGATGCTCATATTTTTGTAAGTTTCTACATTGAGTTATGCAATATCAATTTTGCAGACTCTAATCATCAAATTGATTTGGATGCCTGTGTTTGTCATGTTTGGTGCATTAGGAACTCTATACTGCATAGTGACCGGTCTGTTTTTGATTCTCGCACTCTGTTTAATAAATGTGAAGGCTATTGTTAAACTTGGATTATGGTCTTTGCCAGTCTTGTCTAATCGGATCACCGGTGATGCCCACAGAGCTGTCTGCACAATGAAGGGATTTTGATATTCATTCTAGACATTCCATTACCATTAGCACACCTCAAGTGACCCCCATTATATGCAAGGCAACCCCCTCATCGTCTCATGCCGACTCCCGTTGCCTGTGGTTGTTTCGGAATTATTTTCGACAGGTGAGAGGACAAAGGGTCTCCTTCTGTCTCGTCCCGTCGTTGCTGTTGAGGAACATACCAAGAATACAGAGACTCGAGACAATGGAAAAAAGCTAAAAGGGGACACGCGAGTAGAATGCCATCCGAAGTGCCTTGTGCGGGTGAGATTTAGGGACATGAGGCAAGTTTACTGAGCTCGGATTAGAGACAACCAGGCTACGTGGCGCCAAGGATGCCAAGAGACCTACAGAAAATAAAACCTGTTCCTTAAGAACCGCAAACAGCCTTCAGCAACACTTCATAAAGGATAGAGTCCGCACACGCTGCACAATCGAATCAACGCAACTATGGCAAGTTTTTCACCTTCCCAACATCGTTTGGTTAGGAAATCACATACCCCGATATCAGATCAAATTCTTTATCGACAGATTCAACTACATTTTCTAAAGCCAAAGAGCTGCATAATCCGAAGATTGAAAATACAAGCGACTTGGTCAACATGAAGGATCCACAGAAATCGCAAGTTTATCAATACACATACTTAAATTCATGAAGGAACTCATGGTAAAACTTCCCGAAACTTCACTTATCAGATTTCAAATGATATCTTAAAGGTAAATAAAGAAAGAAACTTCGCCTTCAAAGGATAGCAGCTCCACCAGTCCAAGAGAACACGGCATTCGGCATCACAAGGTCAATTTTTTCCCACAAAATGGTTCACTTTAGGAACTCAGAATACTTACAATCCACGACTTTCACCACAAGAAGATTGGATTGTAAAACAAAGTTCTTCAAGCCAGCCCAACTAGGTCCCTCTGCTGTTAAGTATTGACTAGCAGCCGACTTGGTTGGAGAGTAAGGCCAAAGGATGCATTAGAAAGAAAAATAAAATTCCCGGAAGTGAGTCCCTAAGGAGAAGAGCTTCTTACAATATCACTAATGGGGGGAGCTCACTCGTCCATATCCTCTTCTCCATCGGCTTCCGCTTCTTCATCCTCCCTTCTGAACTAACCACATACATTACTGTTTCGCCAGTTTTGTTCCCAAGACAAATATCTTTCACTGAGTATCGTTCTCGGCTTTTATTTAGAAGAGGTGAAGGTTCTGTGCTAAATCCGGAGAGAAGATATCAAATGAAATGCAAATATTGATCTTCCAGTTCCAAACAACACAGTATAACCCCAATGATTGATGACTCATTAACTTTTGCAATCAGACCCAAATTATGTTGGAATTTAATCGATGGCACAACTCAAGGATAATTTGGTTCAAAGCCAGAATTTAATCGACAACAATGAACCTGGGTAGAAGACACAACGTCGAAATTCAATCAACAATGCCACACTAGAGATACAACACCAGAATCTAATCAACGATACTGCACCAGAGAATAGATACTCACCAGAATCTAATCAATAATGGAAATCTAAGGGCTACAGTTATGAAAATAAAGTGTGATAAAGATAAAGAAATAGGATTTGATTTGTTGTTCGGGGGGTTTCTTTGTTGGATGACAGGCAATATTTGTAAAGCAATCTAGTAACCGCCGAACAGCTATTCGTCTTCTGATAACACGCTTCTGACTATAAGTACGTTCCTTCTCCTTTACAATTAACATGCCCATTCTCTTCATAACTGCCCTGATTATGCCCTGACACTTCCTGGTTTATCGACGACGGTTTCATGACTGGGTCATTGGATGTTAATTGTCCTTCAATCCGCGCACTTCTTTGCACATTTGAATGTCTTCACCCAAACTTTGTTGCCAATACTGGTCGGACTCTATGTTTGGAACTGTCCTTTAACAATTGAACACATGGTGGCCTTTTATTTGGCTGTTTAACAATGGACTCCTATTCATAAGCTCGTCGATAACCAATCGAATATCCCTATGTGGCTTTAGTTAATTTTACTATTTTTCTATTCTTGTGACCGGCACATGATAGTATGGCCAACTTTGGGTGTCAATAATTACACTCCATTAAATCAAAAGGAGCCATTGTCCCACCGCAGTTTTTCCTATTGCACTTGTACCTAACGAAGAAATACACATGGGGAAGTTGGTCTCTTTGGATGTGTTTGGTTCAGCATTTCCAAGGGGCTTTTGACCTCTAAAGCCCCTTGGGGAAATGCTGAACTGTTTGGCAACAACTTGAAATGAGCTTTCAATTGAAAGGCAAGCATTGGGAATACTAAAAGCCCAATGCTAGTGGGAGCTAGCTTCGGGCTCTCAACATTCGGTCAAATGCTGAAATTAATTTTTTTTTTTCAAAACTATCGTCACCAATTCTTCATGTTTTAGATTTTGTCCCTAATTAATTGTTTTATTAAAAAAAGGAGACAACCCTACAACGGACCAGCGAAGGGTTTGGTTTAGTTTTCAAAAATATTGTAAAAGTTTTTTAACCAAACATATATTCAACTCAAAGTCAATTTGCAAAGAAGTTTTATCAAACACAATTTGCATTTCCCTAAATAGCTTTAGTCTTTTAGCATTTGTATTATACTCAAAACTCATTTGCAAAGCTAAATCAAATGCACCCTTTCTCCTTTACAATACCCACCTCTGACCTGACCATTTGTCCATCAACGTCCTCATCCATCCCTTCACCTACCCATTGTCGTCTCCGCCACTATCATCACGCTCATTCTTGTTGTTGAACCAATTGGCCTTGACCTTGCACCAATCTAGCCATACTCGAGCTTGTCGGCCTTGGCAGCCTTGGGCAAGCTTGCCGAGCCTCGCCAACCTCTAGTGAGGCTCGAGCTCACCAAAATTTAGCGAGCTCGACCTTGCTTGTGGTTAGTGACCGACCATCACCGTGGTAGGTGATCGACTGAAGAAGAAGCAAAAATAAAATTAAAAAATAAAAAATAATGAAAATTTCGATTCTAAAAAAATGAAATAAAATATTATTAAATGGAATGCACGGAGGAAAATCAAATTAAATTTTCATGCAAAATGATCAAAAATATTTTCTTGTTCATTTTCACGATCCAACCAAATACAGGAAAATATTGTTATTTTCTCGGAAAATAACTTCTTAGAAAAAACTTTCTAGATGGGTCACATCTTTTATTTATTTTTTATTCTTCTAGTTCATTTTTGGGTGTAAGCTAGACGGAGCCAATGTAACATTGACTTAATCTAGTACAATAAGTAGGTAATCACTCCTTCATCTGGACAACATTTAAATAGTCTCACAAGTACAACACACGAGGGGTAGGTACATTTGAAATAGACAAATCCACGGTGCATTCGACTCATGCTCCTAAATTTCATCTCTTTTTCCCCCCTTCTTGCACACGGTATGTGCGCCCTCATGCTAATGAATCTACTTCATATCTTTTACATCCCAGCTTCATAAGGGTTCTTCTCAGAGCAAAAGTAGTGAATTGCCTTTAATCAATTCTTCCTTTTTTTTAACAGTCTTTAAGCAAGAAAGGAATGTCCCCCAGGTGGCTTATATGGGACCAAAACTGAATGTGTTGCACGGGCGAAAAGGACCCGGCATGAGGTTATCAATATGCATAATTAGAACTTAACGTGGATAACCAATTCATCAAAATGATGTATTAATCTGATCGGGTGATGGAATTAGTCACTTTTGTATTAAATTGATGTTTCACAAGATATTTGTGTTTAGACTTTACTAATTATAGTAGTTATAATGAATCCAAGTCCTTCTCGATTGGAGTTCATAAATGCTTGCAGCCGATTTTGTAGAAAAAAGTGAAAGTATTTGAATTTCACACAAGATGGTTACAACCCGTCTTATGGACCATCTGAAGTTAATTAACAATTGTTAAATGATTGTCATGAACTAACCATGCGCACATAATATCATAGCATCACTATCTATGATGATTTTTTTTCCTTTTCCATACATGCGATGTGTGCACAAAAGAAGCGCGTCGAGTACTAAATATGGACTTAAGTAAGAGATCTAGAATATCTCAAATATAAAAGGAAAAAATTACAACAAAAAAGAAGTACCTTATTAAATATGGTGTCACGTCAAATGTGCGAAGTCCGTGTCCAAATTGGCATTACATGCATTCAATCCATAGGGCCCCTCGATTTAGAGAGACACTCCGTGAGATTCATCAAATTCAAAGGCTAATGCACGGTCGAGGGATTACGGGGGTTGCGTGCATGAAATTTGCATCCCGTAATTCATCTTGAACTTGAAGCATCAAGTGGGCTTGGGCACCCCCAACCTTTATCCCCTAACCCTCTTCACACTTCCCCTCTCTCTCTCTCAATTGAAAAAAACTGCTCCAGCCAATAATGTGCTGTCTCGATAACAATCCACTGCTCTTCTATCCTCTACTTCTAAACGTATTGACAATTATGACTCTACCAATTGTTCACCTTCATAATCCTTCCAAAACTTATCGAATATCCTCGTTCTAGGCTTGTTCACCAATATAGTCCTTCAAAGTTTCAAAGGACATCCCAGTTCGAAGCTTGTTTACCATCACCAAGGTCCGTATAACTATTCAACTTATCTTAGTCCTTTTAAGCAATCACGAACATCCATGTTCTTCTTGACTTATCTACACCCAATCAAAGTCCTTCCAGCTTGTTCAACTTTGTAAAGATCATTCCAGCTTGTAGACAACTCGATGCCCAATTCATTGTCCACCTTCAATATCAGCAATGATCCTTCCATATTGGTGCCAAGCATTCCCAATTGTGACAAAGCAATCAACAGATATCAGGATCACATGTGATATGACACCAACTATATTGTGGCTAGTGTATATGTTGTCCGCTACCACTCAACCAATACACACATTAATAGTCTTTTATTGTCTTTGTCATCGTCCAAATAACATAGGAAATTTTACCAACATGTCAAACTATGGAGATTATATCAATTGCTTATGGCATTAAACCACTTATCCTTTCAGAGTTAAACAAGCAATTGAATCAAAATTAGATCTTTCAAAGAATCCATTTACTTATTTCATCTGCATGCTCACAGACAATTTTGTCATCATTAAAAAAGGGGAGATTGTTGAAAAAATCTCTTATGAAATTTTGAAGTTGATAAAACCATCTATCTATATCAAATATTAGATAAATGCATATGTTGTCAATAATACTTCCTTGTCTAATAGCGACAGTGACTAAAGAAAATTATCATGAGCCCTTGTGACATGAGAAGGTATATGGTTGTCATGAGGTCATTGTACATACATATTATCGAAACGGTCACTTCTTGTGAAAAAAAAAAAATTCCTGCAGGCATTGTATTTATGGAAGAAGGGCGAAGTGTCCTCAAAATAAGACCCCAGATAAAAAAAATGGAATATCCCAAACATACGAGTAAAACTTATTACCAAATAAAGCAAAGAAACACTATTATATATCTAGCGTCGATTAAACGAAGTCCATACCTAAGTAGATATTACATGTACCCAATCCATAAGAGACTTTTAGCTTAGGCCGACGGTCATGTGATTCACTGAATCCAAAGGCTCCACGGTTGCGAGATCTCGTGCATCGCCTGCATGCAATTCGGTTCCTACGGCTTCCATGGGACATGCTTAAACACTTTTCTCTTTACCTTTACCTCGAACGCCAAAAGTGACCTACACGTACATGGCTTGTCCATGAATACCTCTTCAACATGAAGCATTGAGCTTGGACAACCTCAAACTCGGTACACTCTCGCCATTCCTCTCTCTCTCCCCCCCCCAACAAGACTTTGGCTCTACTCTCGCCCAGAACAGACATTTGTGGAGCCTCTGAAACTTGCCGAACCATGTTACCCTTGCCGCCCCCACTGGACCCGAACGAGACCAACTGGATTCTTCGTGTCAACGATGACCTCAAGTGCATGCCCACCGACGAGCAACAGTGCCGGAAGAATCCGTCCATCTACAATGTCCCCGCCTTCATCACCGACCTCAACCCCAAGGCCCACCGGCCGCAGGTTGTCTCTTTCGGCCCCTACCACCATGATGAGGACCGCCTCCGCCCAATGGAGGAACACAAGTACCGTGCACTCCTCCACTTCCTGAGGCGGTCGGGGAAAACCCCTGAGCACTTCTTCAAGTTCCTGAGGGAGGTGGCTCAGGAACTTGAGGAGAGCTACGACACACTGGTCCTGAAGTGGAAGGAGGGAGCGGGGAGCCGGTTCCTGGAGCTGATGATCATGGATGGCTGCTTCATGCTCGAGATCATGAGGACCGCGTTAGAGGAGAACAACTATGCATCCAATGACCCCATCTTCAGCATCCACAGGCTGAACTACATAGTGCCATATGTAAGCCGAGACATGCTGATGCTGGAGAATCAGCTGCCAATGCTAGTGCTATATAAGTTGGTTGCCATCGAGAACAATTGCGAGGAGGTGAGTTTCTTAGATTTCACGTCGGTCGTTGGAGAGGATATTGCATGCATGCAAATTGCAGTAGTATGTTCACCTACAAGTAAATCTTGGTGATTTCATATGGACCTCACGTGAAATCCATTATCTCATGCGCCAAACGTTTAGGATGCTAGGTTCGAGATCAAATTCCAATTTCTCATTAAATCTATTACCTCAATCTAAGAATCCTTTATTTTTTCCCTTTTATGGGAGTAGTATCGACATTACAACAATCTCATATTCAAAGCACTGACTTCACTCCAACAACGCAGTGTGACGAATACATCAACAAGCTCATCCTTAGTTTCTACTTTCTCCACACGGGTACGACGAGGATGGGCAGATGCCTGCATGTCCTGGACGTATTCAGGAAAGGCCTGCTCATGGAGACCGAGAAGGTCCAGCACGAGATGGAAAATGTGGGGCCTGAGGTTGGCAAGATTATAATCTTTCTAATACGACAACAATTTCGTATTCAATGCACTGACTTTACTCCAACAACGCAGGGTGACAAAAGATCCCTCGACGCGTGCATCATAGGGATGGGCCACGTCGTGGACGTCTTCAGGAAATGCCTGCCGAAGAAGACCGAGAAGGTCCAGCCCGGGGAGATAATCCGGTCGGCCACCGAGCTCAACAAGGCCGGGATGAAGTTCAAGAAGAGCCCGACCCGCAGTCTCAAGGACATCTCCTTTGCCAGAGGGGTCCTGAAGCTCCCCGTTATCACGGTGGATCACACCACCGAGTCCAAGTTCCTCAACCTCATGACTTTTGAGCGCTTGCACATCGGGGCTGGGCACGAGATCACATCCTACGTCACCTTCATGGACAATATCATCAACAATGAGCGGGATGTCGCGCTGCTTCACGCCCGTGGCATCATTCAGAATGACATCGGGAGCAACAAGGCAGTTGCGAAGCTGTTCAACTCGTTGTGCAAGGAAGTGAAGCTCCCATCCAACCACAGCCTCGAGGACGTGCAAAAGGACATCAGTGAGTACTGCGAACAGCCCTGGAACATGTGGAGGGCTAATCTCTGCCGCACCTACTTCACGAATCCTTGGACTGCATTGTCTCTCACCGCCGCCGTCTTCCTCTTCGTGTTCACCATAATTCAGACCGTATATGCAGTGCTCGGCCACTACTCTAAAAAATAATTTCTATTTTCCATTTTTGGGCGTTTCTCCTAATGGCTGATGCTCGATAAATACCTATTGATTGGTCGTTGATTATTATCATGTGACATCCTGGAATTCCCGAACTATTTTTGAGTTTTAATTATGAATGTTTCGTCAATTTGCTATAAGCTGTGTTTCGCTTTAAACTGATCATTCACGAAATACTAACCGAAGGGGAAATGCTACTAGGGACTCGTGCGCACGCGTGAATCTTAAAAGCCGCCCGTTAGTTTGAAACTCAATAAAATTGCGATTGATCGACTCGGCCATAATTTTAATTCAAATTTGAATATCAAGCTTTTCGAACGTCAAAATTAATTATTGGACTTTGGTCTCATTATGTTGAATGATGGATAAACCAGCAAGTTGCCGCTCTTTCCTAAAGGTAAAGGAGCGGGTACAATGAACTGTAATTGTGAAAAGGTTGGAAGATCTGGTGAGAACTAGGCTCGGCTTAGTTAGTAGTGGCTGTGGCGCGTCGAGACGAACGTGTACCTTACGCCATGGGTTTCCAAGTGGTCTATTCCCCGTAGCTGTATTAGTAGTCCACAGTATTAGGAGTCGGCCTTTGCTCCCCTTTACAATATGAAGAAAGAAATAAGGGTGCCTTTACCACAATATATGTTGTCAGGTAAGCGTCCTTTTTCCCAAAATTTTCGGATGCTCAAATGCGTCGGACGTACGACCGCTGAGCCCAAATTCTGACCCGAGAGCCGTCATTTTTCCCTTTCACTCTCCCTCGTGCGCCTTCCCCTCTCTCTTCTTTTTCTCTCTCCTCTGTCCCGCACTTTTCTCCTTTCCGTTCTGCTGCCGTCTGACATCTTCCCCTCACGTCCCTTCCCTCTGCACTTCCCCTCTTTTGCGTTTGCCGCCTGCCCTGCCCCCATGTGCTGTCCCTTCACTCTCTTCCTTTGGTTTGACTTTTCAAACCATTTCTTTCTTCTCTTTTTTTTTCTTTTCATTTATTTTTTTCCCCTTTCCCCTTCAATCAATATCTCACCAGTGATTAGTTCGAAACGTGACTCAGCTAACAGCAAATTGAAGAAATATTCATAATTAAAACTCAAAAATTATTTAGGGAATTTCAGGACGTCACATGTCATGAATGATTTTCTTCCTATTTTCAGTCATGCTTATTTCCCTCTTTAAATGTCATGAACGCTGGGCATTTGGCCGTTTATATATTATCATCAGAGGTGATGACCTGATCATTCTCTCGTTTCAGTCTTTTTCATTTTTTGTCCAATTTGGTTGGATAGGTAGTCTGAAGGATGATCAAGTTTTCGGCAAATGAAATCTTCCACTGCACCCACCATTTTGTTCTTGATTAGATTTTGTTGAAGTTGTGGTCAGTTTATCCAGAAAGGCCAAGACTCTACAAGTTTCTAGATCCAGAGTGAGTAGCTAAACTTTGTGGTTTTCTAGTTAGCTGGAGGTAGTTAGAAGTAAGGGCTAAAAATCTGTCCAACATGTAAAATGCAGCATATTTCTTTGTTCGTGACACCGATTCTTAGCACAAGAGTCGATTAGGAAGAACTATAAAAAGCCTTCATGCTCGTTTATTCATGTTCAGATTACAACTCCACAAATCCCTTGGACCAAACATTTTGATAATCTAACAAGCTCCTTGTTCCTTTGCCAAGTAAATCTCACGCACACGCATACTTTCACATTAACACCAAGAACTAACAAATTCGTTAGAAGTTGCAGTGAATTTAAGGATGTGTTTATTTGATTTAAAGTGTTTTATGAAAATTAGTTTTCTGGAGTTTCACCCGTTTGGTTCGTCGAAAATGACTGATTAAACCGATAATACTCTATAGTTAATGAAAATATATATGCATAAAATTAGGAAAGTGAATTCCCAAATCCAAAAAGATGAAACATCTTCTGAATTGCTCCTCTCTTTCTCTCCTGAGGCCTTGGCACTTCGAGACAAACTCTCTCTCTCTCTCTCTCTCTCTCTCTCTGTCCCTTGATAGACTTAATTTGCTGGCTATGTCATTATTTCTCTCTCTTCTGTACCCTCACGATCGTTTCATGAAACGAACTTGTTCATGAAGAATTTTCCTTTGCACCAACACGACGGGAATCTCTCGTGGTTGGGCTTTCTCTTTTCCTATTGTGTCTGCATCAACAACTGTGGCACGATTGCAGCTACGACTGTAAGGCAGCTGGTCGAAAGGCGATTGAGAGGGAAAATCCAATTTTGAGGAGATTCAGATCGGATCTCGCTTTGCTTTCTCAAAAATGTCATGATAATGCGTTGGATGAAAGGTGGAGAAGAAAGGACGTTATTTATGAGATTGAAATCAATTTCCAAACAAGATCCAAACACTAGAAAATGTACTCTGCACTCATCATCATAAGAATCTTGTGTCTCAGAAGGCAAGGCCAGAAGACTTTTATGTTCTAAACAAAAGTTCAGGTAGATGCTAAAAGTTGGTCTCAACAGGTAAGGCCATACAAAGAAATATTTCGGAACTTCCAACATCCTTCCCGAAATCAAAGGAACAAAAGACATTCATAGTTGTAGATTGCAATTATGAAAATCCTATCTAATAAACTGCAATTAACTGTTAATTATGTATGGAGAAAATCCCCCAAATTTGGTGAAAACTGCAGGTCTCTAGCCTTAACCAACAAAACTAGTATTTTCCGTATGAACTACAAACAAACCACGATATAAAAGATGGGATTAGTCGCTTAAATATATATTCAACGATCGGGAGTGTCCTTATACCTCCATAATTCAGTTTAACGCAACTGCTCTGCTCAATAGATTCTGGGAAATCGGTGGGGGCTTTACGCTGAGGGCAAACGAAGTATCAAAATAGAGACGACCCTCTTGAAAACAAAGTACTCACATAAGTAACAGTGGTCTTCACTCTTGCATGATGTGATTCTTTCCTTTTTGCCTCCGTGTATGGAACTTTTTTATTCTCCTCCCTCTTCAGTCGGGCTCTAGGAAAGGTGGCCCGCAGAATGAACGTTGACACAACCCCCCCCCCCCCGAGATTGTTCTGCACTCGATTACTCTATAAAATTAAGATCTCAATTAATGACACGGAAATTATGTACTGAGCCAATTTCTATATTTGCTTGTTTACCCAAAATCAGAAAATGAGCTTTCTGGGCTCGCCCAAGATGGGCTTTATCCTTAAGCATTTGCAACAAAAGGGCTCAACGAAAAGCCTTTTATCTTCGTTTTCTCGAAAGAGCATTTGACCCTGGCCGTGATCCACAAAAGGGCTCAACAGCTTATGTCTATTATCGTGCACTGTAAGGTAGGTTGCGTTTCAATGTCAAGAATTTTTTGACGGAGAGGATAATAGTCGGATAAGATATTGATGGGATTTGTAATATGGTGTCCATTCTTTAGTAAATTAGCCATCTACGTCCCAGCTAACATGGCTGAGAGCAAGGCCCAAGGATGGATTAGAAAATAAAAATCAAACTCTTGGAAGTGAGCCTATGAGTTGAAGAGCTTCGTACATGATCTAAGATGGGGGGTCTCACTCGTCCATGTACTCTTCTCCTTCGGCTTCTGCCTCTATATCCACATTCCTGAGCTGACCACATACATTACACTCCATTATTGTCCTGTCGCAGTTTTCTTGGTGCACATATTGTTGGTATTTCATGAATCATGTATAGGCAATTTAATATAAACGCAGCGAAAACAATATAAAATATTTCTATACATGAATCTCCAAAGGCGTTGTTCGTGCGTTTCAATCAAAAATCTGATTATAAGAAAGGAGTTGAACGAATTACCTCTCGAAGCGCGCTTTAAACGAATTGGTCCAAATGTTCTTCAGTTCGAGCCCCACAAACGTCGGACCTCTAGTTCAGACACACCACCAATGGATATCGAACGAAGAGATAACTTGCGGATGATCACCACTAAGGTTGTGCTAGCAACTTTGTGGAGATAATCCTTCGTATCCTTGGTATTTTCAGCCACAGCCCAAATGAGAAAAACCTTTATTCTCTTTTTTCTTTTCGTTTGCGTACGTACGCGCACAAAAACGCACACTCATGTTTCTTATATAAGAACCGTGGGTAACCACCCACAATTCCACGTGTGATTACGATCGACAACCGTTGCCGATCGTGCCTTTCATGCGCACGATCAGCAAGCGCACGATCAGCAACGGTTGCCGATCGTGCCTTGCATGCGCACGATCAGCAAGCGCACGATCAGCAACCGTGACACGATCAGCAACGGTTGCTGATCGTGTCTTTCATGCGCACGATCAGCAACGGTTGCTGATCGTGCCTTGCATGCATGATGGTCGGCAATTGCTAACCATCATGCCATGCATTAATTAGTTAATTTTTTTTTTATTAAAAAGAAACATTTCGCACGTCACATGTGCGTTGCACACGGTCAGCAACAATTGTTGACCGTGTGCATCTTTTAATTAATAAAAATTAAATAAAAGAAGACATGATCTTTATGTGCATATTCGGGATACATTTAACGTGCATCCACTTTAGGCATGCGTGTGCATCATATGCACGTAGGCTCGTGACTATAATACAAATTAAATTAAATCACATTTAATTTAATTTCATGTCGACTCAATGCGATCAGTAATTTGCAAACACATTTGCAAAATTATTTCTCTCTCGTTCCACGTTATCTAAATTGGTTATGGTGTGTGACATCCCTAGGTTCATCACTAAGCTGGTAGTAAGACTTGTACTAACACATTAGTACTCCCAAAATAATTAATTGTCCCGATTAATCTTTGGGTCTTACAAGCCATGATTGACATCTAGCAATATGTCATGGCTACCCAGATAGTGTGAATGCTTTAAGAACATAATGAACCTGTCAGTTTTGGCTACAATGTAATTTAATCCCTCTGTCTTACTATGTCTCGATCGAACAAAGACCATGGAATATTTGTCAAGTCACCAATTCGATCATATGCACAAATCTAATTGACATGTATTTTATTCGAGACATAAATAATTTATTCTCGGTTACAACCCCGGCCGAGGATTTCAATACATTGTCATAATCAGATTACATAGGACATCATTATAATACCTTGTATGTAACAAGGAGACAGATTCCATATTGCATACACGTGCAACTTCGAATATGAACAAACTATGACCATCAGGTATAAAAACGGATCAACGACTCGGCATTACATGCACCCGTGAACCATAGTTGCTCGATACACAAGTTAACATTGTACCTCAGGTCTAAGGATTATTTACACAAGACCAAAGCATGAACAATTAGACATTGACCACACTAAAAGCTTCCATGTTGCTAATCGTTCCATATGCGTCACGTTTAGTGAATTTGTCTAATACAAACATCTGTGTTCTAGCTCAGGTATCATAATACCTAATGACTTGCGACTCATCATTCCCTTAAGTATCAAATACTTAATGGTGAAGTTAAGAACACACCGGTCTCAACAGGATTATAAATATCCACTCAATAATCCATTGACCAGAAACAGTTTAAAGATTCAGTCTAACTATGAACCCGTCACAATATTCTTGACGTCTCAAGAATGGGTCTAGTCACAACTGATCTTATGGAATCATTCATAAAATAATTGGACAAATGAATGAATACGTCATTGCCATTAATTAAATAATAATAATGATAGTACAACCGAAATCCCTAATATGTAACTATTACATAGTAGCTTTAGGGCATACATCCAACAATCTCCCACTTGCACTAAAGCCAACTTGTCTGGTACCTCAAACCCATTTTGTCAATGTGCCTTTCAAAAGAAGACTGAGGTAAGGCCTTAGTGAAGGGATCTGCCACGTTTTCCACTGAGGCAATTTTCTGCAAGGCGATATCACCTCTCCCAACAATTTCTCTAATAAGATGGAAGCGTCTCTCAATGTGCTTGGACTTCTGGTGAGACCTTAGTTCCTTAGCTTGAGCTATTGCCCTATTGTTGTCACAAAACAATGTAATTGGCTGCTTAATTGAAGGAACGACTCCAAGTTCAGAAATAAACTTCTTCATCCAAGCAGCTTCCTTTGCTGCTTCAGAAGCAGCTACATACTCTGCTTCAGTGGTGGAATCAGCAGTTATGCTTTGTTTGGAACTTTTCCAACTAACTGCGCCACCATTGAATGTAAAGACAAACCCAGACGTAGACTTATAATCATTAGGATCCGATTGAAAATCAGAATCTGTATAAGCTATAACTTTAAATTCTCCTTCTCCATATATCAAGAATAAATCCTTAGTCCTTCGTAAGTACTTAAGAATATTCTTGACTGCTATCCAATGGTCTTGTCTTGGATCAGACTGATATCTGCTAGTAATACTTACAGCATGCGCAATATCAGGTCTAGTACATAGCATAGCGTACACTATGCTTCCAATAGCGGATGCATATGGTATCTTCGCCATCCGCTCTCTTTCTTCAGAAGTGTTGGGACACATCTCCTTAGAAAGACGGATCCCTTGCCTAAAAGGCAATAATCCTCTTTTGGAACATTGCATGTTAAAACGTGTTAACACTTTGTCTATGTACGTAGACTGTGAGAGGCCAATCAATCGTCTCGATCTATCTCTATAGATCTTGATACCTAAAATGTAGGTTGCCTCTCCTAAGTCTTTCATGGAGAACTTCTGTGTCAAGAATAGTTTTATCGATGATATCATCGGTACATCATTCCCAATCAAAAGTATATCATCAACATACAAAATTAGAAATGCAATTGTACTCCCACTGATCTTCTTGTATACACAAGGTTCATCCGGTTTTTGATGAAGCCAAACGATTTGACTACCTCATCAAAACGGACGTTCCAACTTCTGGAGGCTTGTTTGAGTCCATAAATGGATCTCTTAAGCTTACACACCTTCTGATTTTCACCATTGGATTCAAAACCCCGTGGTTGTTCCATATAGATGTCCTCCTCAAGAAAACTATTTAGAAAGGCAGTTTTAACATCCATTTGGAATATCTCATAATTAAGGTGTGCAGCTATAGCTAACATAATCCGAATGGATTTTAGCATGGCCACAGGTGAGAAAGTTTCATCATAATCGATTCTTTCTTTCTGACGATATCCTTTCACCACCAGCCGTGCTTTGTAAGTTCCAATTTGACCTTCAGCATTCATCTTTCTCTTAAAGATCCATTTACAGCCAATTGGTACAATACCATCAGGCAGGTCAAGGTCCAAACATCATTGGAATACATTGAATCCATTTCAAATTTCATGGCTTCTAGCCAATTACCAGAATCGATGTCCGACATCGCCTCCTCATAGGTTTTAGGATCACTGGGTTGATCACTATCATTCACAATGAATAATGGTTCAATAAGATCAACCGAGTGTCTATAACGAGCAGATGGACGAGACGTTCTCGCACTTCTCCTAAGAGGTTGTGTATCAGAAGCTCCCACTGAATCAGAGATTGGTATCTGAACTTGGTTGTTTGGTACTTCATTTTCTTCTTGTAAGAGTATTTTCCACCTAGCACCACCTTCTTGGACAAACTGATTCTCCAGAAAAGAAGCGTGCCTGCTCACCAAAATTCTTTGGTCTGAATGAAAATAGAAATAATATCCAAGAGTTTCCTTTGGATATCCAATGAAGCGATCTTGTTTAGATCTTACCTCCAATTTGTCCATTTTTAGCTTTTTAACGAAAGCTGGACAACCCCAAATCTTAAAATGATTAAGACTTGGTTTCCTACTATGCCATATCTCATAGGGCGTAGTTGGAACAGATTTGGACGGCACTCTGTTTAGTATATATGCAGCTGTCTCAAGGGCATATCCCCAAAAAGATATAGATAAATCGGTGTAACTCATCATAGATCGAACCATATTTAATAAAGTACGATTTCTACGTTCAGATACACCATTATGTTCTGGAGTTCCAGGAGGTGTCCATTGTGATAAAATGCCATTCTCTTTTAGATAGTCCAAAAATTCAGTACTAAGGTATTCACCTCCTCGATCCGATCGAAGAGCTTTAATACATTTTCCTATTTGTTTTTCAACTTCAGCCTTGAATTCCTTGAACTTTTCAAAGGATTCAGATTTATACTTCATTAGGTATAAATAACCATACCGTGACTGATCATCGGTGAAGGTAATGAAGTAAGAATAACCACCTCTAGCAGTTTCATTAATTGGTCCACATACATCTGTATGTATTAATCCCAATATGTCAGCAGCTCGCGCACTATGTCCCACAAAGGGCGCTTTGGTCATTTTTCCCAGAAGACATGCCTCACAAGTCGAGTATGACTCAAACATTGATGGATCAATGTACCCATCATTACTCAACTTGTTAATTCTATCTTCTCCAATATGACCTAATCGGAGATGCCAAACATACTTTTTATTTGGACTGTCTCTAGGGCGTTTATTAGTTATGGCATTTATATCAATTCTATTTTGCGTATTGACATCGGTAATCGCATTACCGGACATTGTAATGGTATAGAGATTATTGGTTAATAAGCTAGAACCAACACATCTTCTATTTTGATAAATAGAACATACATCATCAGCAAAAGAAAATTCATAATTCTCTTTACCTAAACGAGGTATAGAGATGATGTTCCTAACAGCATTCTTGTAATGCAAACAGTTCTTTAAAACCAATACATATCCATAAGGCAAACATAAATGAAAAGTCCCTATAGCTAACGCAGTAACTCTTGCTCCATTGGCAAATGTCAAGACAATCTCATTTCGCCCTAGCATCCTGCTTATTTCTAGATTCTGTAAAGACATACAAATATGTGAAGTTGCAGCAGAATCTAGAACCCATAAGCTGGATTCAGCACTAACCATAAGATTAGTTTCAAAAAGCATAGACACAATACCTTCACAAGGTTGGTCCTTGGGCTTGACCTTCAAGCTCGCGAGGTACTTCTTACAGTTCCTCCTCCAGTGCCCCTTGACACCACAGTAATGACATTTCCCTTTTTCAATCTTGGGTTTTGGTTGCACAACAGGTTTGACAGGCCTCTTCTAGTTCTTTTTCTTCAAAACAGTCTTACTCCTTGAAGAAGAAGCCTTAGCCATAGCCACTACATTTGGCCTCGTGTTATGCATTTCCTTCTCATAAACTACCAGCATGCTGTGTAACTCAGCAAGAGTTTTATCCATCTTATGCATGTGAAAATTTTGGACAAAACCAAAGAAGGAATTGGGCAAAGATTGGAGGATCAAATCCACAGCTAACTCGTTATCCATAACAAGATTCAGCCTAGCCAATTCTTCAATGTGCCAGATCATTTTCAAAGCATGATCATTAACTGATGATCCTTCAGCCATCCTCATACGGTACAATGCTTTAGATATCTCATATCTAGAGGTTCGACCATTCTCATCAAAATATTCCTTTAAATGCAGAATGATCGACCTAGCATCTTCCATGGATTCATACTTCTTCTGTAATTCATTATTCATCGAAGCAAGCATATATGACCTAACTTTTAAGTCATCGTCATGCCACTTATCATAAGTGACACGTTCCTCTTGGGTCCCACCCTCAGGAAAGGACTTTGGCATCTCTTCATCAAGCACATACCCAATTTTTTCCGAATTGAGAACAATTCTCAAATTCCTCACCCAGTCAGTGAAATTGGGTCCAGTCAAACAATTCTTGTCAAGTATAGAAGCGAGTGGGTTTGTAGTCACCATTTTTAGAGTAATAATATATCTGTTGCAGAAAATAAATTGTTAGCCGTCGTACTTCAAAATAACTATTTCATTTTGGCCTTTAAATGAAATAGATCCTCCCACTAAATTTATATTCGAATCCCATACTCCTTAAGATGGGAAGCGGTAATCTTTGTTGGGTAAAGATTACTAGTGGGGATTGGAGTCCCACCAGCCCAAAGCCCACCTCACCTAACAGTTATTGGTGTCCTATGAACTTAGTGAGTGAACCAACTTGTTCAACGCATCATATGCGAGTCCCAATCATAACTTTGGCCTCTAGACCATGAAAGCCTCACCTAACAGTTATTGGCATTATGATCATAGTTAAGTCTAACCCATCGTCTCGTGCAAGTATTGAAAAGCACAAAAAATTTCCTCACCTGACAGTTATTAGAAATCATTTGGTTCCAACCTCACAGCATCATATGTATAATGGAGTGGTCCAATATTATGAATGGTAGTTAACCCCTATGTATCCATAGCCGATCAATTAACCACCATAATATTGGATCAAACCACGACGATGGTAGGCCACGAGTCCGAAACCCGTTTCGACTTAATATTATTAATAAGGAGATTTAGGTCGTTATTAACGGTCTCACTTTGCACATTAACCGATTTAACATGCACGATAACATAAACACAAAATAAATAGATATCACATAAACATCTAACCTACGTGGTGATCATGGAATTATGGTTCAATGGGTCTCGAGCCAATGAGACCCATTTAGCCATTTTAATGTTTTAATTAGAGGGACATGCTCTTCACTTCTTCTTCAATCTTTGAACTCTTCAAAGACCGGGCCCATAGAGCTCCCTAGCTTAATGGCTCCTCCAATGGCTCCTCTTGAACTCTTGAAGTGTTTACATCAACAATTGATATAATAAACTATGCTAAAATTACATTTCATGGAAAAATTAAAATAAAATAAAATAAAAGGAAGGACGCAGCCTTCATTTAATAATTACAACCCAAAAAAGAATACCTGTAATCATCATACATTCATCCATACAACTATCATAATGATTAAGGATTTTTCCATGATCACCACCCTTCCTTACGAGCCATAAATTCAAAATTTAAAGCTCCGGAAGGCATAAATAAAATTCTGCAATTAATCAATTTAAAGTTGAACAACGCAAATTATGTTAAGGAATCAAATTGATGAAACAAATTTCATGAGTGTGATTCCAAACGGAAGTTGCGTCGTCATCTTTAAATTCACAATTGCGAATCATATGAAAAATATAAATAAATATAACAAGTTATGGATTTTTGATTCAAAATTGATTTAGTTCCAATTTTGCATAGTTGATTAAATTCATCACATAAACTAATCAACGTCTATGCAAAAATCTACGAACTATAAATCAATTAAACGCACGAAAAAATGCCTAAGGTTGGCTCTGATACCACTGTTGGTATTTCATGAATCATGTATAGGCAATTTAATATAAACGCAGCGGAAACAATATAAAATATTTCTATACATGAATCTCCAAAGGCGTTGTCCGTGCGTTTTAATCAAAAATCTGGTTATAAGAAAGGAGTTGAACGAATTACCTCTCGAAGCGCGCTTTAAACGAATTGGTCCAAATGTTCTTTAGTTCGAGCCCCACAAACGTCGGACCTCTAGTTCAGACACACCACCAATGGATATCGAACGAAAAGAGAACTTGCGGATGATCACCACTAAGGTTGTGCTAGCAACTTTGTGGAGATAATCCTTCGTATCCTTGGTATTTTCAGCCACAGCCAAAATGAGAAAAACCTTTCTTCTCTTTTTTCTTTTCGTTTGCGTACGTACACACACAAAAACGCACACTCATGTTTCTTATATAAGAACCGTGGGTAACCACCCACAATTCCACGTGTGATTACGATCGACAACCGTTGCCGATCGTGCCTTTCATGCGCATGATCAGCAAGCGCACGATCAGCAACGGTTGCCGATCGTGCCTTGCATGCGCACGATCAGCAAGCGCACGATCAGCAACCGTGACACGATCAGCAACGGTTGCTGATCGTGTCTTTCATGCGCACGATCAGCAACGGTTGCTGATCGTGCCTTGCATGCATGATGGTCGGCAATTGCTAACCATCATGCCATGCATTAATTAGTTAATTTTTTTTTTTAAAAAGAAACATTTCGCACGTCACATGTGCGTTGCACACGGTCAGCAACAATTGTTGACTGTGTGCATCTTTTAATTAATAAAAATTAAATAAAAGAAGACATGATCTTTATGTGCATATTCGGGATACATTTAACGTGCATCCACTTTAGGCATGCGTGTGCATCATATGCACGTAGGCTCGTGACTATAATACAAATTAAATTAAATCACATTTAATTTAATTTCATGTCGACTCAATGCGACTGTAGTAATTTGCAAACACATTTGCAAAATTATTTCTCTCTCGTTCTACGTTATCTAAATTGGTTATGGTGTGTGACATCCCTAGGTTCATCACTAAGCTGGTAGTAAGACTTGTACTAACACATTAGTACTCCCAAAATAATTAATTGTCCCGATTAATTTTTGGGTCTTACAAGCCATGATTGACATCTAGCAATATGTCATGGCTACCCAGATAGTGTGAATGCTTTAAGAACATAATGAACCTGTCAGTTTTGACTACAATGTAATTTAATCCCTCTATCTTACTATGTCCCGATCGAACAAAGACCATGGAATATTTGTCAAGTCACCAATTCGATCATATGCACAAATCTAATTGACATGTATTTTATTCAAGACATAAACAATTTATTCTCGGTTACAACCCCGGCCGAGGATTTCAATACATTGTCATAATCAGATTACATAGGACATCATTATAATACCTTATATGTAACAAGGAGACAGATTCCATATTGCATACACGTGCAACTTCGAATATGAACAAACTATGACCATCAGGTATAAAAACGGATCAACGACTCGGCATTACATGCACCCGTGAACCATAGTTGCTCGATACACAAATTAACGCTGTACCTCAGGTCTAAGGATTATTTACACAAGACCAAAGCATGAACAATTAGACATTGACCACGCTAAAAGCTTCCATGTTGCTAATCGTTCCATATGCGTCACGTTTAGTGAATTTGTCTAATACAAACACCTGTATTCTAGCTCAGGTATCATAATACCTAATGACTTGCGACTCATCATTCCCTTAAGTATCAAATACTTAATGGTGAAGTTAAGAACACACCGGTCTCAACAGGATTATAAATATCCACTCAATAATCCATTGACCAGAAACAGTTTAAAGATTCAGTCTAACTATGAACCCGTCACAATATTCTTGACGTCTCAAGAATGGGTCTAGTCACAACTGATCTTATGGAATCATTCATAAAATAATTGGACAAATGAATGAATACGTCATTGCCATTAATTAAATAATAATAATGATAGTACAACCGAAATCCCTAATATGTAACTATTACATAGTAGCTTTAGGGCATACATCCAACACATATACCTGATGAAGAAATACACATAGGAGAAGTCGTTCTCTTTCTGCCCTACCCGCCTTTGGAATTTTTTGGCCAGTCCAAAATCGTGACAATTCCCCGATAAAAATTCTCGACCGCACATACACATGCATGTATCTATGGGCCTAGAAGCTTTTGGACATGCCTCGCCCCGGGAGATTTTTCTTTCAGAGCAAAGTCCATATGGATTGGATTAATTGTAACAGTTGGTCATGTGGGTTTGACATGAAATCCGCATACATATTTCACATGATCAATGATTATGATTCTAGTCGCTTCACAAAAAGGATTCTAGAGAAGGATATTTTTAGGCAAATCCACTTAGAGGATGGATAGGTTTTTTAGGCTCGTTCGATCACCGGGTCATGATAAGATATATTTGAATTGTGGGTAAATTAACTGTCAATTTGGCCTAATCTAGTCGAGAAGTTCCTTATCAAGAGTTTAACAAGAGCCTTTAGTATTAGAAGATGAAATTCTTTCTGTGGATTAACGCGTAATTGCTCCTCTTTCTTAGAGAGTCAATATTAATCACTGGAGGCTAATCTTGGCTTTCACGGCGAAACGCACAATGGTACACCATCCTTAAAATCCCATTGCTTCTTTGGGGGTACTTTTGATATAGTGCCGACAACCAAAAAAATCATATAAATTAAAAACTTCACAAATAACAACGTGATGGACAAAGTCATTTATAATACATGATAATGCTTGTAAAATTACATCATCTTAATGTAACATTGACTTAATCTAGTATAATAAATAGGCAATTGCTTCTTCATTTGGACAACAGTCAAATACTCTCACGTTTACAGCACAAGTGGTAGTGAATTTTCTCCCCCCCCTCTTTTTCTTACACACGATGTGTTTGCCCTTGTGCTAATGAATTTACTTTATATCTTATACTTTCCCACCGTCACAAGGATTCTTTAAAAGCAGTGAATTGCCTTTAATGAGTTGTTTTTTTAATCAGTCTTGAAGCAAGAAAGGAATGTCCTCCAGTTGGCTTGCTTGGGACTATAACTGAATGCGTTGCCCGGGCGAAAGGGACCTAGAATGAGGTCATCAATATGTGTAATTAGAACTTAACGTGACCGATTCATCATAATGATGTATATATCTAATTGGGTTTTGGAATTAGTCACTTTTGGGTTAAATCGATGTTCAGCAAGGTACTTTTTTAGAGTTTACTGATTATAGCAGCTATAATGGATCCAACTGCTTCTCGATTGGAGCCCATAAGCAATTATAATGAATTTGACCTCTTCTCAATTGGAGTTCATGAATGCTCACAGTCGATTGTACAAAAGAAAAAATGGAAGTATTTGAATTTCACATAAAATGGCTACAACCAATCTTGTGTGGTAATTTTTTTTCTTTTCCCTATATGCAACGTATGCGTGAAAGAAGTTCGTCGGATGCTAAATATGAAACTTAAGTAAGAGATCAGAAATATCACAAATATATGACAAAAAATTTATTACAAAAAAATATAAGGAAAAGAAAGTATTATTTTAAATCTATGTCACATCAAATATGCCAAATCCGTACCCAAATTGGCATGGCATATGTGCTTCAATGAATAAAGGACAAGCATAAAGTCAGTATACAATTCAATTGGTGTCCCATATAATATTCATTTATGTTCATCTCGCAATAATTCAACATTCAATAATTCTCATAAATCAAGTTTTATCACAATTAATTATTATGAAAATAATTAATTTACGCATGAAAAATTATCATAATCACATTAATTATTACAAATAATAATTTATTATTAAAAATAATAATATTTAATTATTTTCGAAATAATTAAATATAAATAATTAATTTAAGTGAAATTAGTCATATAATTAACATAAATTGCGATTAAGCTATAGTTAATTACCACTAATTAAGATTAACCAAATCAATCATCATTTACTTAAACTAATCATAACTAACCACCTAATTCTGATTAGTCCCAAAATAAACTAATCCTAATCGAAATTAGTACACTAATTACGAGATTAGTGCCATAATCCATCGTTTAGCGACGGCAACGATGAGACGGACGCCCGAACACCTCCGGTTCGGCGAGACGAGGGCGGCATGGGGTCTGATCTTGGCCAATGAGGTTCGGCAAAGCTGAATCGAGATGGAGGGAGCTGCTATGGTGGCACCAGCGCAGCTGAGGAGGGTGGCTGATGGCTGGCCGACGGTGGTGGTTCGGCAGAGGACAGCGGCAACTTGCGGTGGTTTGCGGCAAGCAGGCGGCGAATAGGGCTGGCGGCTCGCGAAACCAGCAGCAACTCATGAACCAAACCTGGTAGAGAAGAAACGGCGGTTCAAGGCTATTCGCAGTGGCAAGCGATGGTCTCCGAGCAGTCCGGCGGTTGGGCGAAGGTGGCTGGCGTTGCGGGGTTGGCGGTCAACGGCCGATGGCTGAGGCAGAGAGGACGCAGAAACTGCTGCAGGGGATGGAGGAGGAAGGAGGGTCGCGAGTGATGATTCGAGGAAAGCCCGCAGCAGCAGACTGGTCGCGGCTGCTCAGCGGCGACAAGGGGCGGCGACGGTGGTTAGAGGTAGTAGTGGTTGAGGCCGAAGCAAGGCAGAAAGCAGCCGAAAAGCAGCAGGGGGGAGAAGAAGAAAAAGTAGCAGCGGGGGGGATGATGCCGAGAGAACGCCCGGAAAAGAAAGGAAGGAAAAAGAGAGAGAAAGGGGGGTGCATGTGGGGGAAGGGAAAAAGGTAGGGGAAAGAAAAGCGATAAAGTCCCGATTTAAATTTTCGAACCGACGATCATTTTTCAGACGTTTTGGAGCAAGTCAAAAATTAATAAAGTAAAAATTCAATAATTTAATATCAACGTCTAAACAACTGAATTTTGATTAAAATCATGGCCAAGTCCATCGACTGCAATTTTAGTGCGTCTTAAACTAACAGACGGCTTATAGGAGTCACACACTTTTGACCCGTGGTTAAAATAATATTAATTCGCGTTTGAGCTTATTTGATATGGGGATAACCTCGTTTGTTATGTAATTGCGAGGGCCCTCGACAATCCTTACCCATAATCGATTTCTCTAGTCGTCCATGTGCTTAATTCTTCAATAGACTTTCTCCTTAAGTTAGTATTTTATGAGTGATCAATTTATAGTGAAACTCAACTAATATATTAACGAAATATACATTCATAAAATTCAAATTAGGTTGAAAAATTCTAGACGTCACAGACTTGGATGGAGAGCAAGGCCAAAGGATGCATTAGAAAGGCAAAAGAAATTCCCGGAAGTGAGTCCATAAGGAGAAGTGCTTCTTACAATATCACAAATCGGGGGAGCTCACTCGTCCGTATCCTCTTCTCTGTCGGCTTCCGCTTCTTCATCCTCCCTCCTAAGCTGACCACATATACATTCCCGGAAGTGAGTCCATAAGGAGAAGAGTTTCACCAGTTTTGTTCCTAAGACAAATATCTTTCACCGAGTGTTGTTCTCGGCTTTTATTTAGAAAAGGCAAAGGTTATGTGCTAAATGCGGATAAAAGATATCAAATGCAATGCAAATATTGATCTTCCAATTCCAAACAACACGGTACAATCATGATGATTAATGACTCACTAACTATGAAACTAGAGTGTGATAAAGATAAAAGAAATAGCATTTGATATGTTGTTTGGGGGGGTTGTTTTCTTCATTGGACGGCTAGCAACATTTATAGAACAATTCGGTCATCGCTGAACAATTATTTGTCTTTTGGTAATCGCTTCCAACTTTAAGCATGTCGCTTCTCCTCTATAATTAACATGCCCATTCTCTTCATTACTGCCCTGATCATGTCCTGGCACTTCACGACGGTTTCATGAAAGTGTCATTGGATGTTAATCGTCCTTCGATCCGCGCACTTCCTTGCACATTTGAATGTCTTCACCCAAACTCTGTTGCCAGTACTGCTCGGGCTCTATATTTGGAACTGTACTTTACCGATTGAACACATGGTGGCCTCTTATTTCGTTGTTTAACAATGGACTCCTATTCATAAGCTCGTCGATAATCGATCAAATATCTCCATGTGGCTTTAGTTAATTTTACTAATTTATCCGTTCTTGTGACCTGCACGTGATAATATGACCAACTTTAGGTGTCAACAATTACGCTTCATTCTTCCTCTCGCAAAAAGTCGAGAGTTCGAATCCCAACTTCATCATAAGGTGACTTACCTAGTTGCATGTGCGTGGTGACTAGCACGTGCGACTCCCAGGGTTTACTCCCCTAACTGTCAACGAGATGCAGGATTCCCCTAAGTCATAAAAAAAAAAAAAAAAAAAAAAAAACAATTACGCTTCATTAAATCAGAAGGAGAGTCATCCCATGGAGGCAAAGGAGCCATTGTCCCGCCGCAGTTTTTCCTGTCGCACATATACCTGACGAAGAAATACGCATGGGGGAAGTCGGTCTCTTTCTCCTTTGCAATACCCACCTCCGACCCGCCCATTTGTTCATCGGCCTCCTCTTCCATCCCTTCACCTACCCATCGTCCTCTTGTAACTATCATCGTGCTCATTCTCATCATCGAACCAGTTGGCCTCGACCTTGCACTGATCTGACAAGACTCGAGCTCGCTGGCCTCAATGGCCTTGGGCAAGCTCACCAAGCCTTGCCGACTTTTGGTGAGGCTCGAGCTGGTCAGAATTTAGTGAGCTCAACCTTGGCTTTGGTCAGTGATCGGCCATCGCTGTGGCAAGCAATTGACCGAAGAAGAAGCAAAAAGAAAAAAAGACAAATAAAAATTAATGAAAAATTAGATTTTAGAATAAATGAAAAGAAAAAAAATGAAAAATAAAATATTATTAAAAGGAATGCATGGAGGAAAATCAAATTAAATTTTCCATGTCAAATAATGAAAAATATTTTCTTGTTCATTTTTACAATCCAGCCAAACGCAAGAAAATACTGTTATTTTCTTGAAAAATAACTTCTTAGCAAATATTTTCTAGGTAGGTCGCATCTTTTATTTATTTTTTATTCTTCTAGTTCATGGTGTCAGCCAGATGGAGCCAATGTAACATTGACTTAATCTAGTACAATAAGTAGCTAATCACTTCTTCATCAGGGCAACATTTAAATAGTCTCACAATTACAACACACGAGTGCTAGATACATTTGAAAAAGACAAATCCACGATGCATTTGACTCATGCTCCTAAATTACATCTTGTCTTTTTCCTCCCCTTCTTGCACACGATATGTGTGTCCTAATGCTAATAAATCTACTCTACATCTTTTACATCCCAGCTTCATAAGGGTTCTTCTCAGAGCAAAAGGAGTGAACTGCCTTTAATCAGTTCTTTTTCTTGTTTTTGAACACTCTTTGAGCAAGAAAGGAATGTCCCCCAGGTGGCTTATTTGGGACTAAAACTGAATGATTGCACGAGTGAAAGGGACCTGGAACGAGGTCATCAATATGTGTAAGTAGAACTTAACGTGGATAACCAATTCATCAAAATGATGTATTAATCTGATTAGGCAATGGAATAAGTGATTAATTTGATGTTTCGGCCCGATATTTGCGTTTAGAGTTTACTAATTATAGTAGTTATAATGGATCCAAGTGCTTCTCGATGCATTCGACTCATGCCCCTAAATTTCATCTTTTCTTTTCCTCCCTTTCTTGCACACAATATGTGTGTCCTAATGCTAATAAATCTACTCTATATCTTTACATCCCAGCTTCATAAGGGTACTTCTCGGAGCAAAAGTAGTGAACTGCCTTTAATCAGTTCTTCTTTTTGAATACTCTTAGAGCAAGAAAGGAATGACCCCCAGGTGGCTTATTTGGGAATAAAGCTGAATGTTTGCACGGGTAGAAGGGACCCGGAACAAGGTCATCAATATGCGTAATTAGAATTTAACGTGGATAACCAATTCATCAAAATGATGTATTAATCTGATCGGGCAATGGAATAAGCGATTAAATTGATGTTGTGCACGATATTTGTATTTAGAGTTTACTAATTGTAGCAGTTATAATGGATCCAAGTGCTTCTAGATTGGAGCTCATAAACAGTTATAACTTATAATAGATTCAAGCTCTTCTTGATTGAAGTTTATAAATACTTGTAGCGAGTTCGTATGAAACAAATGGAAGTATTTGAGTTTCACACAAGATGGTTACAACCCGTCTTATGTGCCATATGGAGTTAATTAACGAGAAATTATATGATCGTCATAAGCTCATGGTGCACATGTAATATCATAGCATCACTACCTATGATGATTTTTCTTTTTTCTTTTTCTTACATGCAATGCATGTGTCACAATCCGTGAATCCTCTCGTACTTGTGACACTTGTGAGTAAAACTTGGAATTATTGAATGAAGAGCGATTAATGCAAAGGGGATGAATACAACTGGTCCGTGGAAGTGGTGTCAAGACAGTTAGTGCTAGGAGTTCTAAGATTAAACAATTATAGTACTTAGGAGCTCTAAAATATCTCAAATATATAATGAAAAAAATTACAACAAAAAATGAGCACTATTTTAAATCTACTGTCACGTCAAATATTTTAATTCATCTTGAACTTGAAGCATAGAGTGGGCCTGGGCACCCCCCAAACTTCCCCCCTCTCTCTCCTCTCTCTCGCCCCCAAACCACACCCCCCCCCACCTTCTCCTATATATGCACCTCTTCTGTCACTCCTTTCAGCTTAGGAAAAGAATTAAGAACATGAAACACTCTGGAGCAGAAACTTGTGGTACCTGAGAAACTTGCGGAACCATGCCTGCTGGGGCACTGGACGAGTCCCACTCGTATGTCCCACTCGACAAGATCCTCGAGCTCATGCCCTCGGAAGACGAGATGCAACGGCACTGGAAGATGAGGTCCATCTACAGGGTCCCTCCCCTCATCGCCGACTGCAACCGCGAGGCCTACTGTCCACAAGTTGTCTCCTTCGGCCCCTACCACCACGGCAAGGACAGCTTCCTCCCCATGGAGGAACACAAGCACCGCGTGCTCCGCCACTTCCTCAAGCGGTCCAGGAAGCCTATCGAGCGCTTCTTCGAGTCCCTGAGGGAGGTGGCGAGGGACCTCGAGGAGAGCTATGACGCGCTGGACCCGAAGTGGAAGGCAAGCAGCGGTGAGGGCACAGCACGCCGGTTCCTGGAGCTGATGATCATTGACGGCTGCTTCATACTCGAGATCCTGAGCTTTTTAGCCTGCGAGGTGCACGACTACGCGCCCAATGACCCCATCTTCAGCTACTACGGTATACCCTGCCAAATGGGGTACCTTTGGCAGGATATGCTGATGCTGGAGAATCAGCTTCCAATGCTAGTGCTGGATCGGCTGGTGGCTGTCAAGAACGATGGCGAGAAGGTTACTTAGATTTCCGTCCATCGTAAGAGAGGCTGCTGCACCTACGCTAACCGCTGTACTATATGCACCTAACAGTATATCTTGATGATCTCATGTAGGAGGGATCCACCGAATCCAATGCTCTGAACGCATTGGATGCACGGTTCGAGATCAATTGACAATTTCCTTACTAAATCCATCACCGCTATCGAAAACTTCAAGTTTTTCCCCTTTTACGCTATTAGTATCGATACGACCTCAATCTCGGATGCAATGTACTGACTCTACTCCAACAACACAGGACTATGAATACGTCAACAAGCTCATCCTCAGTTGCTGCATTCTCGGCACGCCCACCCCCACGTTGGGCAAATGCCTGCACGTCCTAGACGTCGTGAGGAAGAGCATGCTGAGGGAGCCCGAGAAGAAGAACGAGGTGAGGAGGAATTACGGTCCAGAGACTATACGATTGGCCTCGGCCACCGAGCTCAGCGAGCATGGGATCCAGTTCAAGAGAAGCAAGACCAAAAGCCTTAATGACATCTCCTTTGCGGGCGGTGTCCTGACGCTCCCCCAGATCTGGCTGGATGGCAACACCAAGTCCATGTTCCTCAACCTCACGGCGTTCGAGCGCCCCCCTGTCGTGGCTGGGATTGAGGTCAGGTCCTACATCTACTGCATGGACTGCATAATCAGCAACAGGCAGGACGTCGCGCTGCTCCGCGACCAGGGCATCATCCTGAATTTCCTGGAGAGCAATGAGGCGGTAGCCAAGATGTTCAACTCCGTAGGCAAGGATGTGATGCTCGACCTCGAATGCAGCCTCGTTGATGAGTTCGAGAAGGTCAACAAGTACTACAACAAGCGCTGGAACATGTGGAGGGCTAATTTCATCCACGCCTACTTGAGGAATCCTTGGGTTACATTGTCTCTCATTGCTGCCGTCTTCCTCTTTGCGCTCACCATAATTCAGACTGTATATTCCGTGCTCGGCTACCACAAATGAACCCTTTGGCTCTCAGTACAAAATAATATACTCTCTTTTTCCACTTTACTTTGGTTTTTCTGGCGATGACTGATGCTCGATCGTCATCTCTTGATCGGTTGCTGATTGTTGTTATGAATGATTTTCCTCATGCTTTCAGTCATGTTCATATCCTTCTTTAAATGTTTTGAATAATGAACATTTTTTTTAACATTATCAAATGATGATTCTCTTCGTTTCAGTCTCCTTCATGTTTGTCCTATGTGAATTGGGTAGGGTGAAGGATGATCAAGTTTTAGGCAATTAAATTCTTCCATTGCTCCATTTCTTCTTGATTAAAACTGTTGAAGTGAATTTAAGTGAGAAAACAAATACGGCCTTCAAAGTCATCTCTATATCCATTTGCTTCAAACATCCTAAAAGAATAAAGGTGTTTGATTGTTGATCTCAATGTATAATTTGTTAATGGATTTCCACTATATAAAGAAATTGCAAAGTATTACACTTTATAAGGAAACAATATAGTAATGGAAATAATAAATGAAAAATCCTTATATTACAAGAGCGGTCAATCCCTTGATTTTAATATATTCAAGAATCTATGCGTGATTTTAATTGATATTTCCATATTCTTCTCCCTTGATTGATAAATCAGTGCCTTAACTCCTCTTAAATTAGGAATGGGGCAATCTCAAATTCTCAATTTGTGACATAAGTTTCTAAATTTCCTAGATAATGGCTTTGTGAAGAGACCAATAATTTATTGCACAAATAAAACATACTTAATCACAAGAGTTCCACAAGCCATTTTTTCTCACACATAATGATATCCTAATAACACGGAATCAATCAACATATAAAATGCACTGATATTATTGCAAAATAATGTTGGTGGACTTGTGAGATGAATACCTAAATCTTTTTAAATTAAAGATATCCAAGTAATCTCTATAATTGTCGACGCCATTGCACGATGCTCTACCTCGACACTAGATCAAGCAATTGTTTGTTGCTTCTTAGCACTTCATGATATACAGTTACTACAAGTACAAAATCCCATAGTCAATTGTCAAGTGAAGTAGAACTTTGCCCAATATACATCACAAAAGGCATACAACTCTATAGTTGACTTGGACAAGATTTGCATTTCTCGATCTATTGTGCTATTGACATGGCGCAAAATGTGCTTCACAATTTGAAAATAAGTCACGGTAGTCTAGTGCATGAATTGACAAATAAAGTTGACTACATATGAAATATTTGATCGTGTGATGGTGAGATATTGAAGAGCTCCGATGATACTTTTATATAGCGTGGGATTCAAAAATAATTTTACATTTGAGCTATAGTAAGAGCGAGTGGCTATAGGCATGGAAACTGGCTTGCTGTCTTCTATTTGAGCACGTTTAAGAATTGACAAAGCATATTGTTGCTGGCACAAATAAAGACCACAAAAAAATATTATAAGCTCCACAACCAAAAAGTAATGTAACGGCCCTATATCCTTCATTGCAAATTCACTACTCAATATAGAAAGAAATCCATAGAGCAAGTTTGGGTCATTACCAATGACAATCACGTATAATAGTAGCTAGAATGCCATGATATGATTTTTGTATGGATAACGAAGGATCTACAATGCTGCAAAAGAAATCAAATACTAAAGGAAACGAGCTAAATTGGTCAAATCATGCTCTTGATGCTTGCTTGAGGCCACACAAAGCTCTCTCAAGTTTGGAAACATAAGACGGAGTTTTTCATCCTAGAACAAGGTGGTTGCTCCATTATAAACAGGTTATGACAAATATAAATATCTTTATTAAAAATAAAAATAAAAGCAACAAATGGGGAGTAGATTAAAAAATAAAAAATGAAAGCCCACTTGCATCAATTCTACAATTTCACTACTCTCCCTCCTACACATTTAAAAAGACCCCTTTTCATCTAATTTTATAGAAATATGAAGCAAGTTCTTTATTGGACCCTCAGAAAAATATGCATCGACGGGAAAAAAATAAAAAGAAAGAATAAATGTTCATATGCTGACAATGCTAATTTATAATAGTACGATGTATTACATAACGGGATGAGATGCCCGTACTTTTTACGTTCCTACATTGAGTTATGCAATATCAATTTTGCAGACTCTAATCATCAAATTGATTTGGGATGCCTGTGTTTGTCATATTTGGTGCATTGGGACCTATAAACTGCAAAATGACTCGTCTGTAGTTAATTCTCAGTCTGTTCAATGGATGTTAAGGCTATTGTTAAACCTGGATCTTGGTCTTCGCCCGTTTTGTCTAATCGTACCACCCGGTAATAACCACAGAGCTGTCTGCACAATGTAGGGATTTTTTGATATTCATTCTAGACATTCCATTGCCATTAGCACATCTCAAGTGATCCCCATTATATGCAAGGCAACCCCTTCATCATCTCATGCCAACTCCTGAAGCCTGTAGTTGTTTCGGAATCATTTTCGACAGGCAAGAGGACAAAGGGTCTCCTTCTGTCTCGCCCTGTCGTTGCTGTTGAGGAACATACCAAGAATACATGTAGCTGGGACCAACATCAGTCTCTACACAGACTCGAGACAAGGGAAAAAAGCAAGAACGGGACACGTGAGTAGAATGCCATTTGAAGTGCCTTGTGCGGGTGAGATTTAGGGACATGAGGCAAGTTTTGCTGAGCTCGGATTAGAGACAACCAGGCTACATAGCCCCCAAGGATGCCAAGAGACTCACCGAAAAAAACCTGTCCCTTAAGAACCGCAAACAGCCTTCAGCAACAATTTATAAAGTAGAGAATCCGCACTCGCTGCACAATCAAACCAAAGCAAATATGGCAAGTTTATCAACCTCCCCAACATCATTTGGTCGGGAAATCATATGCCGCGATGTCAGATCAAATTATTTATCGACAGATTCAACCACCTTTTCTAATGCCAAAGAGCTGCACAATCTGAAGATTGAAAATACGAGTGACTTGGTTGACATGAAGGATCCACGGAAATATGCAAGTTCATCAATACACATGCTCACTTTCACAAAGGAACTCATGGCAAAACTGCCCAGAGCTTCACTTATCAGATTTCAAATGACATGTTAAAGGTAAATAAAGAAAGAAGATTCACCTCCAGAGAATAGTAGCTCTACCACAGTCACAGAGCACCCGGCATTCGGGATCACAAGGTCAATTTTTTTCCCCTCGAAATGGCTGACAAAGGAACCCAGAGTACTCAGCAATCCACAACTTTCGCCACAAGACAATTGGATTGTAAAGCCAAGTTGTATAAGCTAGCCCAACATGGTCCCTCTGCTGTTAAGTATTGACCAGCAGCTGACTTAGTTGGAGAGCAAGGCTAAAAGGATGGATTACAAAGAAATACAAAATTCCTGGAAGCCAGTCCATAAGGAGAAGAGCTTCTTACGAGATCACAATTGGGGGGGAGCTCACTCGTCCATATTCTCTTCTCCGTCGGCTTCCGCCTCATCATCCTCCCTCCTGAGCTGACCACATACATTACACTCCATTACATCAGAAGGAGCTCCATCCGATGGAGGCAGAGGAGCCATTGTCCCCCCGCAGTTTTTCCTGTTGCACATATACCTGATGAAGAAATACGCATGGGGGAAGTCAGTCTCTTTCTCCTCTGCCATACCCACCTCCGACCCGCTCATTTGTTCATCGGCGTCCTCATCCATCCCTTCACCATCACCATCGTTGTCTTCCCCGATATCATCATGCTCATTCTCATCATCGGACCAATTGGCCTCGACCTTGCACCGATCGCAGTCACAGGTGAACCCGTAGTCTTCCAACAGCCTTCTCTGCCTATTCGCATACTTCAAGTTGACAGGAAAATAACTCAAGCAGATCTCCCTCCCTTGAGGAACATCATGGATCATCCGCACGATTATATCAGTATTACCATCAGAAGCAGAGTCTACATAGTCAAATCTACAAGCATTTGGTAGGCAATCGTGGTTGAAGAAAGAAGCTCTTGGATAAATACCGTAAGCCCTCACCGATCGCTCCCCATCCACTTCGCTCCCATCCCGCGATGAAACCGGCTCCATCAAACCGAAAGCGTTGAGCTTGTCCTTCGACAGCAAGGCGACGATCATTTCAAGAGAGAACCCCTGAGGAAAAGGCGAAGCCGGAGGAGGGGGAGGACAGACCGAGGAGAGCAGCGAATGCAGGAACCGCGCGGCCGCGACGGTGTCGTCGCCGTGCGCCTCTCGGCCCTGGAGAGAGAGCAGCAGCTGAAAATTGGAAGGAGAGACGGCCGCGAGATTGCAAGCGGCGATGAGGAACCGAGCCTGGACATGGCGCTCGACAGGCTGACCGTCGAGCAGAGGGCAAGCGGCTAGGCGAGACAGCGCTTGGCAGACCCAGGGGGTGTGCGACGTCGCGGCGGCGGCGGAGAGGCAGCCGGGGCCGCAAAACGCGTGGCGAGCGCACGCAGGACAGGGGACGGCCGGCGGCGAGAAGGACAGAGGGAAGATTCTGTAGCAGTGGCCGCAGTAACAAGCGGCTGAAGAAGAAGAGGAGGAAGAAGAAGGAGGCGGTTGTTTGGTGAAGGGAAGAGCGGAGTAGAGGAGGATGGGAGAGTCCCTCAGGACGATCTGGCCGCCGCTAAGCGGCCGGGCCGCCACCAGGGCCCGCCCTCTGCCGTCGATCTCGGCGAGGTTCAGGAGCGGAGCTGCGTCGCCCGCCATTTCCAGAGGTTCGAGCAAGCTTTAGGGTTCCTTCCGGGTCAAGTGCCCGCGAAATTCTTTTTTTTATTTCCTTTGCCGGCCCAGGAAAAATGGCAAATCACAAATGTGAACTTTTCTTTTGAGTCCCTCTTGGCTCGCGGGCCTCGCTTAATATGAATTAAACTAAATTGAGGGGCCAAAAGGGAAATTGATTAGTTTGATTTTTTTTTTTCTCGAAAGAAAATATCATTCATTTGTCGTTTGAAGAACGTAGAAGGTTCCAAGCAAAGCAAAGCAAAGTAAATTAGAGGAGGGCTACAAAACAAAACCCAAAAAATACAAGAGCACAGCATTATAAGCACTCTTTCATAAATAAATAAATAAATCGGGTTTGTCACGATGGCCGATCACCGGAATAATGGGCATACGCCGAAATCTTTCTCTCTAGAAATTAGTTTAGTTTCCTCAACATTATCACCATATAGAGATAACAACAATAATATGTGAACCGTCACAATTCAAATGCCTCTAAAAAAGCTACCATATTTAGATTAGATTGATAAAGAAAAGCTCCTGAATTTAAATTTATGCCTAGATCGGGAGAATAGAGTTTGGAAGCTAAGGAACCACATCCCGAGCATCTTGCTGGTTGGATTGGTAACAGATTTCTCACAAATTTATCAGCTACAAGCGGATTTTATTCACCACGATGAGGAAGAAAAAAAAAAGTTTACAGCGATGAGCAAAAGATGATGCCAAACAAGTTGAAAAAATACTGCCAGATTAGATCAAGAGGGAAAAAAGAAAAGGAAATTAAGGCCTAGAGGAGAAAAGGATAGCAAAGCAGGCTAAAGCTGAGAGCTTGCATGTGAAATTTATATTAGGGATGATTTTTTTTTTAGACAAAGGGTCGCCGACAACAGAGAGATTAGGGTTGCATCTGTTTGAATCATTTAGGGTGGGTTTTATGCGTGGAAAATAAATGGTTTAGAATGTAATTTTCGAAAAGTTGATCGTTATAATGCTTATAAAAATGAATGGATGGAAAAAAAGATTTAATTATTTATGAAAATACTCAGACATAAATTGTATTTTATCAATTAATTATTTCAAGCTTCGACAAAAATACACTAATTATTTCGAGCAAAATCATTTTCTTAAAAATATTTTTTAAATCATTCATTTTTTGCGAAAATAAAGTAACCTAAGTTTAGTTCGATTAAAACATATTAATTATCATCATAGGCAAGATAAATCTTATTGAATTAATTTCATTAATTAATCATTTCCTCGTTGGATTTCGGATTAAACATGTGACACTGCAAATAGAGACATATATCTGAATTATTTTGAATAGGTGAGAGATCACTTTCTATGTTTGAATTCGTGGATTTTTTCAATCAAGTTTTGAAACTTTTAGTGTGTGCCTATTCAAATTATCAACCTCACATGACTTTTCTAATCAAGTACACTAAATCTAATTATTTGAAATCGGTGTACTATCCGGAGTGAGAGTTTGACAAGAATAAATGATTTGGAACTGTTTATTATTTGCTAATATGTGGGATCACAAATTTTAAAAATGAAGGTTGCAATTAGACCTCGAGCAATGAAATTTCTCAACATAAACACTTTACTCAAGTTTTCAACTTCAAAATTCTTATAAACAGTTCATCGACACACGATAAACACAATTAATCAAATCTCGAGTTGAGGAGATTTGATTAGTAAATTTACAAATTTAGATACTTGATTAAATAAGAAAATTGAAAGATCCGATTTGAAATAAAATAAGAAAATACAAACAATCGATTTGAAAACACGTATGTGCAAGTTGATGGATTTAAAGTAAAATGCTATTCTTCTAATGTCATTTATGCATTAGACTCTAATAAGACATAGAAGGTCAAAGTTTCATGAATCGGAATTTTAATTTTTAAGAAATACCAAATCACAAAGTTGGTCATATAAAGTCCCCCACTCTATATGAAATGCTCGGCATGAAGTATTAATTGTTCAAAAAATTTCACGAATAGTGGACTTGTTAAGTGACAAATTATAAAAATTTTATAATGTCAAATTAGCCACCCTTTTCATATAGGAAAATGAAAACGAGGAGTGTGAATCTCCTACTTTTTCATAGAATTGGGATGGGATCGATTTAATTTCAGTTATTTATTTTAATTTTCATGTTCTACGGTGGGGTAAGAAAAAAAATTTAAAATGAGAGTTAGAATAATAATATAGTAGGACACACTAATTATGCTCGTATTATACATAATCGGTAATTCACTAGCTAGTTAGAACAGCCTGGTGTTCATGTTGTTTCACGACCAACGTCAAAAATGAACGGAGAAGGGGTATACAAATTATTGACCACGGATGAAGTTTGGGAACAAAGCACCTTCACCTTGCCCTCGTCAAGGCCCAGATTAAGCAATTTAACCACATGAGTCGAAGCTCTACAAAGCCTATTCACGACGGGAATCGAACCCGTGATCAGATCCGCGACACTGCCTATCGTTTTGTCTGTTTCGACCATTCTCCGATATTTTTCTTTTTGGGGGGTGGGGGAGGACTCGTGTCAAACTAGGATTCCGATGGAGTCTTTGCGTCGGTTACATCCTCGGACCGGCTGTCTCCGGAGCCGGTCCATCTCGTCTCTTACGCGCGAGCCCTAACCATGGTTCGCTAACCAGGGTTAGGGTTTTCCACTATAAAAGCCCCACCTTCCTTCGCCCCCATTATTATAATCGCAACGCTCGAGAACGGAGGAAAAAAAGTCGAGAAAAAACATTGCCCATCGTTCCTCCTCCTCTCGTGCCACCCATCGTGCCGCGACCTCTCGTCCGCGTAAGTCTCCCAGGTTATCCGCCTTCTCTATATAAATATATTTTCTTTCTGTGCTGTGATTCTCCGCGTTCTTTGGATTGATCTCGCTGTTCTGAATTCGTGCTCGTGGGGTTCGTAGAGTTTCGTGTTTCGTGTTCTGTCTTTCGATGTTGCGTGAGGGTGGCAGCGAGCCCGTGTTTTGTTGTTTGATGATTTTGAGGATTGCCCATCTGGCTGTCTGTTTAGGGTTTTGTGGGTTCGTTCATGATCAATTGGGTATTCACTGTCGATCTTCTTGTTCTGAATTCTTTCTCGTTGGAATCGTAGAGTTTCGATTTTTGTGTTTTGTCTTTTTATGTTGCTTTAGGGTGGCAGCGAGCCCGTGTTTTGTTGTTTGATGATTTTGAGGATTGCCCATCATGCTGTCGGTTTAGGGTTTTGTGGGTTTGTTCCTGATTGATGAGGTCATTGGGTATTCCGTGTCGATGGGGATGTTTTTATGCCTGCTGAAAACAGTGATTTTCATATGATGAAAAATGATTCTTTTACCTGATGAACTTTTTTCCCATGGGAGAAGATCTGTAAATTTGGTGTGACTCGCCGAGAAAGATGGGAAAATATCCGTTTGTTTGAGTCTGTTATGTTATGGTCATGCACCTATGTTTTGTTGCTGGGAATTCGGGTAGTCAGTTGTTTAGAATATGTTGTTTTTTCCCCAAATTTTCACGGGATCGTGCTTGTTGAGCTTTTGGGCGCCTGTTTTTTCATGGTGTGTTTTAAGGTGTTAATCGATTGATGGTAAGATGGTTTTGATTCTTCAGTCGTTTCAACTGGAGGAGTTGATAGATTGGAAGATGTATGTTATGGGTTCGACGCCTTCAATGAATGTGTGGATTGGTTAAAAGTTGTTGGTTTTTACTGAATGATTGTGCTGGTTGTAGCTATGTAGTGCTTGGTTTTATGGAATAAAGGGATTGTTATTTTCAGGTCACTTGGATACTTTTGCCGTGAGCGTTTAAACGCAGGGATGGCTGATGGTCATGAGACTGACAAGAACATTGAGATATGGAAGATCAAGAAATTGATCAAGGCTTTGGAATCTGCAAGAGGCAATGGCACAAGCATGATTTCTCTGATCATGCCTCCTCGTGATCAAATCTCTCGAGTTACAAAAATGCTTGGCGATGAGTTTGGTACTGCATCGAACATCAAGAGCAGGGTGAATCGACAATCTGTGCTCGGCGCAATCACATCTGCTCAGCAGAGGCTCAAGCTTTACAGTAAGGTTCCTCCTAATGGGCTTGTGCTATACACTGGCACAGTTGTCACTGAAGCTGGAAAGGAGAAGAAGGTGACCATTGATTTTGAGCCTTTCAGGCCCATCAATGCATCTCTGTACCTGTGTGACAATAAGTTCCATACTGAAGCTCTGAATGAACTCTTAGAATCTGATGATAAGTTTGGTTTCATTGTCATGGATGGTAATGGGACTCTCTTTGGGACTCTGAGTGGTAATACAAGGGAGGTGCTTCACAAATTCAGTGTGGACCTGCCAAAGAAGCATGGAAGAGGTGGGCAGTCAGCTCTTCGTTTTGCTCGTCTTCGAATGGAGAAGCGCCACAACTATGTGAGGAAGACGGCTGAGCTAGCCACGCAGTTTTTCATTAATCCATCAACTAGCCAGCCCAATGTTTCAGGACTTATACTGGCTGGATCAGCAGACTTCAAAACTGAGTTGAGTCAATCTGACATGTTCGATCCTCGTCTTCAGGCCAAGATACTGAATGTGGTTGATGTTTCTTATGGTGGTGAGAATGGTTTCAACCAGGCCATTGAGTTGTCTTCAGAGATATTGGCCAACGTGAAGTTCATTCAGGAAAAGCGCTTGATTGGTAAATACTTCGAGGAGATAAGCCAGGATACTGGAAAATATGTTTTTGGTGTGGATGACACACTGAAAGTTCTGGAGATGGGTGCTGTTGAAATACTCATTGTATGGGAGAACCTGGATGTCAATAGGTTCACACTGAAAAACAGCACTACTGGTGAGATTATCATCAAGCACTTGAACAAAGAGCAAGAGCTTGATCAGAACAACTTCAGAGATCCTGCCAATGCAGCTGAGCTCGAGGTTCAAGAGAAAATGTCGCTCCTGGAGTGGTTTGCTAATGAATATAAGCGATTTGGTTGCTCACTTGAGTTTGTCACAAACAAGTCGCAGGAGGGATCCCAGTTCTGTAGAGGTTTTGGTGGGATTGGGGGGATCCTCCGCTACCAGCTTGATATTCGCTCATTTGATGAGTTCTCTGATGATGGTGAATTTTATGATGACTCTGAATAGCAATCAATAAACTTTCCCCACGGCTGGTGCAGGAGGATGGGGCGAATTGCCTGCACCAGTGCGCGAGCTCTCGCGCTATATGCTACTGCTTTGGCACTGCACGAAGGAAGATTTATGCGAACCCTAGCCAAGGTTCCCTGTCCCTTCCCTAAATTTTCTATTAGACCTCTCATTTTGCACTGTTTGTGGACCCTTTGCCTTTACTTTCTTTTCAGGCGTTTTTCATTCTAGTTAGTTCCTGTGTAATGGCTGCTGACGATATGCTTTTGTTCTAGGTGGATGCATATTGCTTGGAGAGTGCGCGGACATTGCAATGGATCAAATCTGCTGCCTTCTATCAGAAGGAGAAGCATACACTCTATTGGATTAAGCTTAAGTCTGGACTGTAAGGGAGTACCTTGCTGATTCGGATGCTGCTGCTTGGGCGGACCTTATATGGTCTGTTTATTTCTCTACTTCTGTTTCGCAATATGCGATTAGCTTTTCTATCGACACAGTATGAACTTAAGAGTGGTCCCACTTGTTATAATATCTAGTTGTTGCTACTGCGGTGGTGTTCTGGTCTTACATGACCGCTTGTGATGGATTTTCATGTTATGCAGCTACTATCGTGAGAGTGTTGGAATTTTCAGATCATGTTGCTACTATTACTAGTTTGTTTGCATTTGGGGTTGAATATATTGTGTTGGTATATATGCTTGATAATCTGATTGTGCAGTTTGCATTGATTGTTTTCTGTTATAGATAGATACCATCTAGACATGAACAATCTCAGTTCCATAAGTATGACGATTGATGGGCAAATAGCATCAGCTATAGGCGAGGGGGATTTGCCTTATTGAGGTTTTGAATGCTCATCTATCAATGTTCTTTGTAGGGTGAGGAATCATAGGTGGGGTACTGTGACCTGGAGTTGCAAATCTCGTGGTGTTGGGATAGTAAGCTTATTGTACCGAGTACAAGAGCACGACATGGCAGCTTGAAATTTGGCACGAGAGGAACATAGGACGGACTTGATAGCCGGTGATCCATATTTGGTGCTTCTAGATTCTCTTTAGACACTATGACTTTCAATTTTTGAAGCCTTAAATGGATGTGTGTCGGATTAACCATATAATCGTGCGAGGATACTTCTCGATCAAACGTGGGTCAAGCCTAGATGGGACATTATTGTAGTTCTCGAGATTAGGAGAAGCAGTAGCAAAAGCTGTACTGAGTACATTTTTCTTGATCTAGAGCCTCGCAACAGATAGCACCCAAGCTCTGGTGGCATGACAAGATTAAGATAGATTTACGAGGTTATCAATTGCTTAGCAAAATTTCCTGATTGGCAACGATGTATTACAATGTCTCTTGTTTATCTCTTTTCTGATTGTTCTCTATGCCATTTGGAAAACCTAAGAATCAGACTGAACCTGCGTTATTCTGTGTTACTTTGGTGCTCACTATGAAGAGCGGTGTGGCTCCGCTGCTCTTCAAAACCGAAAGATGCGTTAGCCGCTGCAGTTGCTGATATCTGGTTCTGGTGCAACCACCAGAGCTTGACCGAAATGTCGGCACAAACTTCACCGCTCTAGGTGCGAAACAATACAAGTCGAATCCTTATTTCAGTCCGTGCTTCCATGCTTTCGCCGATCCCTTCCAACCCGCGTCATCCATTTTCCTAACTGGAATAGCACCACCTTGCCGGTGACCTGCAGAGTCAGCCCGGAAGCTATCAACACTCCTCCCACCACGAGCCATTTCAAGGCATTCACGTCTCTTCTCCGGGCATCCTTCGATTTCTCATCCTTGTGGACTTCGAAAGGAGGAGCTGGAGCCACCAACTGCCCGCACTCGGTGGTCACGCCTGCCAGGACCGCATAAGATGATTGAGGCGCGCCTCTGGCTCGAGCGAGATTGTAAGCCTGAATGGCGGCGTCCAATTTCTTCATGAGGCCCCACATTCCCGCCCTGGCACACATCTTAACTATCTCCTTCTGTAAGCCAATGTCCTCGTAGTGGAAGAAGATTACCTCTGATGCGGGCTGCTGCTGCTGCTGCCGCCGGTTCCCTGAATCAACTGGAAGAAGTGTAGATATTGTCAGCATCCAAACCTCCCCGCATGTACGGCCCATGAGAGGATATCAGTGGTCATTGAATGAGGAATGGAGTACCCGGATTTATGCACCAACTAGAATAATAGAGCTCTACTCTTCGGGTATTTCTGCGATTCGGTAGAGACGGATATGTTATTCCCTGTATCGATAAAAACTTGCTTTAGTCTCCAGATAGACTTCGTCAATGGTAAAGATCCAACAGAAGTTATGCACGTCGGTTCTTGGTTCGCCATCCTAAAGTAGCAAGAATGACATTCTTGCTTAGCTTTTCGGGGCGAGAGTTACAGGACTAAAATGCATTTGGACAACACAACTTGTCTCTCTACCAAAAGTGGCTCTGAGGAAGAACAGTTCTAGAATTCAAGAGAACATTTTACCTTTGTCACGGAGTAGTAGCTGGATTCAGATTGCCAGGTGCGACGGATGATGATGTACTCTCGCTCGGTGCGGATCAGTGGTAACTGCACACCCAAATCTGGATATTAGCTCCTAACTGGAATAGAGTTCCATTTACCAGCACAATGTACCTTTCTTATCCAGTGAACAACCATGGTTCCGGTTCGTGGGCAGACATGTAAAGTCCTGCAGTAGACTAGCATCTTATCCCACTTGAGACGAAATTCGTCGTCCCAGAAGAAGTCCCTCAGTAAGTCAGGCGAGATGTTCATGAAAACCGTTCTTGTGCGATACTGTGTCGGGCCAACCTGAAATAGGGAGCAATGACAACAATTCGGACGATGAAGGCAACTGTCGGGAGTGGCAGTGTGAAACTATCAACCAGAACCCCTTTAAAAAATAAATGAGGATAGAAGGAGAGCAGCTTCACGAAAACCTTCCCAGTTTCCCAGTTTTCGATCTGCATGAAAGAGAGATCTAGGGCTACAGCAATTGTGTCAGAGACCATGTATCCGATTTGCGAATGCAAAAACGATTGCTCAGTTTCCCAGTGCTGAAATACGCAGAAGGTCTAAGAAAACTACTTGAACATGTAACTGCTTTCGAGAATTTAAGGTAAGGTAGGGCAGTTGGTCTGAAGATTGTCATTTGACACGGTTCGTTGAGAGGATGAGCAGCAATGTAAGATGATCAGATTATTAGACAAGAAAGATGATGAACTTTACCGGTGGGTCTCTGCACCAAGCTTGGTATGTCAAGGTTGAAGTTGGTCTCTCCATCATCAGCCGCCATGGTGGACCGCCATCAGACTCCGTTATGTAAGACATCAATTCCTTAAGGTCAGTTTCGTCTAAGGCTGCGTCTGCAACATTGCTTCTTGAATCAGATACATAGAGCTATACAGTTACAGTAGAAGGAAAAAGTTGTGACCGTGACCGACAAAATATTGCAGGGACACACAACAAGGAATGAGAAAACTGTCCTCCCTACTTCCGATGACTGCAAAATTTCTCGCAATTTCTTCAATCAAATTGAGTGGAATACCTACTTGGCACATGGTCGGAGGTGGCATCATCGAGCATCTCTTGATGGTTTTGGACATTGCCAGGGTCGGACGAGCGGCAGAAAATTCTGTTCAGGATCAAACGGAGCTGACGAGGAGCGAAGGCAATCCCCACCCACAGAAGCCTCCCGCCAAAAACGTGCCGGAAGTGAATTCTCCATGGAATCCACATCCAAAGACAAGAGCAATGGTTATAATTTCTAGAGGAGAGCAATCCAAGGAGAACAAACACAAACGCCAGTGCTAGAATTCGCCCTGAAAATGCGAAAGAAAAGCAGGAACGTCTTCCAGAGGGATCTTGCCAAACGAATCGTTAGCCATCTTTTCCAAACTTTTTTCAGCCTGCTGCAATATTATCTTGGCTCAAGTTCACATTCTCCTGTGCCAAAGGAAAGCTCTCCTTGTGATGTCCCAGCAAGGAAGAAAGGAATGTCCTCGTCCCCACTCTGCTTTCTTTATTTGCGCTATGCTAACCAGCATTTTCCAAGGCGACAGGTTTCCTTCCACTTGTGCCTTTGTTTATTGGGAAGACCTTGTAAAAAACGATTCCTTTGTTTGATTCGTGGCGGTATGAGGGATAACGTCCAACCCCAGTTCTCATCTTGGACGAGAAACACGATGTACGATGTGGTTTCTTGATTAGTTCTTATCGTGCCACGTTAATCACACGACGTTTCTTGATTTCCAGGATTGGAATTCCAGGCAGTCTTACCTCCGAAACCAATTTGTTTCAGACATTCCGTGCCGCCTATAAAGGTTACCACTGGTAATGACAGATGGCAGAAACAAGCCAGTGTGTATCAATATGTTAGTAAGTTGATCTAGTATAAAAGAAATTAAAGTCTTATCTCTCGCCCACTTGCCATTCGCCATACAATAAATGTACTCGGTTCCGCTCACTAGTAGTAAAGCTAGAGCTATTTGCCCACTCTTCCAAGCAACTGATCTGGTCAGTGACATTTATCGGTCAAAATCCACGAGGAGCCAATTAAACAAATTAGGCAATTCTGCTGGTACCTTTTCATCCTCACAGACCAAGGATCGCATCGCCGTTGTTGTCTCCAAATTTACCAAAAGTCGAACAAATGAATAGAGCTCTGGAAGAGCCAGTGTCGGGACTACTTTTGTATAACAAAGAGAGAAATGTGATCGAGAGGATAGGTCCAATCAGTAAGACATCAACTCATAGAAAGAGAGGGGGGGAGGGGGTGGAGACGCTCTCGTCCTTTCCATAAGAATGGTATTTCTCCGAAAACAAAAGCTTAGGCAATTATAGTACATAAAAAATATATATATTCATCTAAAATTCCTTAAACTACCAGAAAATGGCTCTATAGAGGTGAATATCTAATAGAGACGGAGGATTCATCCTACTGGCAAACTAGGAGAGATTAAAGTACAAATTAGATTCAGGTCTAACCAACAGATGAAAAGGGAAAACACGTTCGCCCCTGGCATAATTATACTTGCACAACATCCAGTACTCTGCCTGCCTGATCACTGGCTCTTTCCATCCCAAGGCTGATGACCAAGAACTTTCTGATAAACCAACTGCTTGGAACCTCCTATTCCTGAAAAAGAATAAAATAAAGACGTGATTAGTAATCGCGCTGCTGCAAGATAACTATGAGATCGAACCAAAATACGTGCAAGAATAAGCAGAGAGAATTGCAACAAAGAGGATTCCAACCCATCACCTAAATAGTGAACGAACAAAGTATATATTGACAGGGGCAGTGCTAATGCTGCTTATGGTTTAGTGGGCAATCTACCCTCTGAAGCATCAAAATTAATGAGTTATACTTTCACCATTGTATCGTTGACACACTGAAAAACTCAATTACAAAATTAACTCCAAAAATGGATGTCATTCATCCAATGATAATTGTGAAAATATTTTCTACACTGACAGTGGACCTAATGATAATCCAATTTTTATTGTCAAGTACACTTGTTGAACTCACTATGCTGAGCAGATACTTGAACTAATGATTGTCAAGTTAACTGTTTAGGACTCCAGGTGGCTCAAGCCTAATTGTCTCACCAATATTCTATATTTTAGATATTTGTAGATAAATTATATACTTAACAATTTTGGTAGATAGATACTCTGAGATGGTCCAAATACCTATTTAAATGGCAAAGTGAACTTTCAGTATTTTTGATCCTCAAGTTCGACTTTGAGATCAACCCAAGCACAAAATTTGTGTAGCTTTCCATTGTTGACTCAAACTTTAGTTGGGAATCAACTTCTAACTCCATGTAAGCTGAGTTTGAATACAAAATTATGGACTTGACTCAGCTTGATGATGTCTTGGTATGCCTACTATTTTGCACCCAGTCATTAGATACTATACCTTAGCAAATGGGCCACAACAACTAGTTCATTTCAAATATATGCAATTTCAGTACTTGTAGTAGAAATTCAAATTTTAATGGGAAGAAAATGGCTGAGAATGTCATAATAAATGTTGAAAAGTCTTGATTTTGCCAAGAGCTGTCACACAGGAAAGAGCAGAAGAGAGAGACAGGAATTTCAGATACAGGCAGCAATTCGCATACAAAGACATTTGAGTAATACCTGATCCATGGGCACTGGTTCATTGTTTGTTTGCTCCTCTACATTCTTCTGTTCAACATCTGCTTCATCTTGATTAGTAGAACTCATTTCTTCGTCTCTTTCCTTGACACTTCCAGGCCCAGTAACGTCCTCTGGTATTTTCAGATCTGCTGGAAGCTGGCCCGACTTCAGAGCCTGCTTATTCCAATAATAAGTGCTGCATTATACTAGACACAAAACAAAGGCATACATAATGGAAAGGTGCACAGCTTTAATAAAGAAAAATCTAAGCACCTTTTCAAGTCTGGCAACCTCTTCAAGAGTCTGTGAATTCACTATGGCCGCCTGCAAGAGAGAACAAAAATCAAACTATGGATAATCCCCAGCTAAATAAAAGAAGAACATGGTTCCTTTATGCAGAAGCCATTTTGATGGAACAAATCAACTATATAACTCAAGGTATAGTTGCATTTAACATTCGACATGGTAGCAAATGGACAATCATGAATTCTTCAGAACAAATAATCCAGAGAACCACTCTATTACAAACAGCAGGGAATTCTCTAAAAAGTGTTCAAAATCATTCTCTCAAGTTTGAACTCTCCATAACAATACAACTAAGATTGCTCAGGAGGAATTCAGTAGTATATCTTCGGTGTGGATCTCCCTTTTCCTAATTGGGTCCTAAAGCTATCAACTTCTTATATAGGCCTCTCCAGTGCAATTTCCTCAATTTCCATTTGGGAATGTCAAAGTAAGTTCATGGGCCTCACTTTCACTTTTGAAAAATTGATGATCAATTAATAGAATTCACAAGGATTAAATGTGGAAAAACTTCCAATTGAATTACTTTAGCTTTGTAAGTTACTCAGGATGCATCAATTTGTCAATAAAGAAATTTACTTCTTAACACAGAGAGATGGAAATTTACAATAGAAAGATGAATCAGAAAACCACTGACAAGCTCAGGGACCAAATTGATTCAAAGAGATAGGTTTATGGACCTAAAAAGACACTGGTACTAAAACTCACCCTTCCAAGTTTGGAAGATTCTTCTTACTGACTAGTCAGGGAAGTGTTAATCACTAATGCAAAAAAAGAAGAAAACAAATCTAACTGAAAGATAGCATATGAAAACAGATCTAACCATAGATCCAGTTTTTTCAAAGAGGTAATCAATCAACAATTTCAAAGCACAAAACCAGTTAAAACACTCAGCACAATTGACATATCTATCACTCATCTTAAAGGGGAAAAAATAAAAAAGATTGCACAAACCCTGGAACTTCATGCAAAGTAAAGGCAATACCTTTATAGCAATAATCTGCTCCGGTGTAGGGGCAACAACTTTCGGAGTCTGCTCTTCTTCGATGGGTTCAGAAACCTTCTGAACCTCTCCTGGTGTAAATGTCTTTGTTGATTCCTTTTTAGCTTCCTCTTCAACTTCTTTAGATGAAAATAGCTGTTCTGCTTCTAATCTCTCCTATCATCCAGGAAATTACTAATAAGTCTACTATTTTCTTTTTGAAACTAGAAATATAAGAATTAAACTTAACTATCAGAATGAATAGAAGTAGAATCTTCACACCCTGGAAAAGGACAGATCAATGCAGTTGAAATTTTTATTTGAAACTAGAAATGCAATAATTAGGGATCAGTTTGTTTACACTTGAGCAAAAGTGAAATGTACTCTTTTTCTCTCACGAATCTGAAATATTATTCAAATTCCAGAAAATTATAGAAAAATTAAATGGTAATCTTTGTGTCAATATTTGGTCGTCTTGAAAATTTCAGAAGTTTCGGATTTAGAAAAAGCCAAAGTTCATGAGGTGCAAGATTTAGGTTAAGCAAGAAACAAGAGGTAAAAATCAATCCACATAGGCTCTAAGACTTCCAATGCAACTAAAAAAAAAGAACGATTTAATATCTAAAAGTAGACTATGAAACCATTACTTTGGAGCAAAGAGTTATTTAAACTCTGGAAAAAGATAGATAAACCCAGAAGAAGACAAGGATAATGTATTTTATGGATGTTGTGTGGGAACAATGAACAATAGCAACCAAAGAAAAGCTAAAAATTCTCTCTGCTAATGTATAGACTCAAAATGATATTAAAGTAAAAAAAAGGTCAGCACAATACTTTCCAGTCAATGACCTAAAAAAGGCACTGGCAATTGGGCAAGGTGGGCAGGAGGACCATTTTGCACTGATGTTGAGAGTGAAAGAGGCCACAAGATAAGTTAATTAGCAATTAGATGGAAATAGATATATTTCTTCTGATATTCCCCTATAATGCAGAACATTATTAACAAACTGTACTTTAGATTCTTTCTGAGACTAGAAATACAGAAACAAATTGTGTTTTAGATTCTTGCTAAAACAAATAGAACCATTACTTTGGCTATCAAACCACAATTTAATTGAGCAGAATGTTTTGATCAAAAGTATTGAGCAGAGAGGCATTCAAACAGGAAAAGGACAGGTAAACATGAAGAGGAAGAAAAACTTATTTCAAGGAAGGATGTGCTGTTGAAACACGGAATAAATCACAGATAAAATTTCTCCCTGCTCTGTATAGACAGAAAATGATATGAAGAAAATATATATTAACCACAACGGTTACCTGCTACAACCTAAACAAGGAACTCTAGCACTTGGGCCCTAAGCAATTAGGAGAGTAGAAGGATTGTTTTGTATTGATGCTGTGCATGAGAGAGAACGCCAAATCAGTTTATCAATGATTTTGCCATGCACATGGAACTTCGGCCTCTTTATTTTTTTTTTAAATATTATTCTTTATCAGAGGAGTTCTTCCCCTTTTATTCTTTTGCAGTAATTGACCAACTAGACTGCCTGCATATAAGATTTCAACATGTAGATTCTAACCCTAATCACAGATGCACAGACCACTTAGTGAACTCCATTTGAAGGAATCCATAGTAACTGTACTGCATTAACTACCAAGAAAACATACCAATAATAAGGTATAATTTCATTAAGTTAGTTTGGAATACAGTTTGAAAATTAATTTTAATTTGCCAGGAAACATGAGATGGGGCCGATTGGATGGTTTAAAGTCACCCCAAAGTCCATCCAAGCAGCTTCAGCTTCTAAGGCTCTGTGATGCTAAATCTATGTAAGACAAGAATGACTGAGGATAGAAGCATCAACAGATAATGCTTTTTCGCTCTGGCAGGTAAAGCAATCAATCTATAACTATTATGCACTTCCAAACATGAAGAGAAAAGGCATGCCTGGAAAGAATACAAATTGTAAATGGTCAACAAACCTTGCTTTTTACTTTTCTGAAATCCAGCACCCGCAGCGATTTTAGTTTGTGAATCACATACAACCTATAATTGGGTTTCTTTGTGACATTATTATCCAACAAAGTAAGATATTGGAGCCTTGGAAGGGATGCAAGAGGATCAATCTCAGCCAAGTTGACCAATCTGTTGTTTGTAAGAACCAGTGTGTGCAACTTCGGTAAGAACTCTGCCAAGGAAATGAAGAGGTAATGTGAACTTTTGGCTAAACAAGAGAGATGTAGAACAGTCATCTGATTGCCGTTATTACCTCCAATATTAGGGTTGATGCGAGTAATTCTATTGTTGTTTATAAGAAAAGTACCCAACCGGTTTAGGTATGGAAAGTTTTCCAGCTTAACGATCTCATTGTCGGACAAATCGATAGTGTCAAATTGGTCCTGCACCAAATAAAAGCATGAAGCTGCATTGCATAGGAAGAGCAAGATATGCCACATACATTATTCGATTACATGCATCAACATCCTAGTAATATAAAATAAAGAGAAAACCATGTAATGACAAATAGCAAACAATGAAAACTAATGGCTTTGTTTTACCGTAACACACCCAGAGAGAGAGAGAGAGAGAGAGAGAGATGATGAGAATACCATTGTATGGACTAGCAAAAATTTACATCCTTTTGATGGAGGTAGCAATGCTCTAGGAACCAAAAATGTTACAAAAGAAAATCGTGTAGCTGGAAATTACAGGGTTCTGAGCAACAATTGACCAGATAATTAGCAGTATACCATCAAAAGCTCTCCACTTGACGAAACAAACAACACATAAGGCCCATCAAACAACAGTGAATGAGATGCTCTGAGTGTCAAGAGAGTTTCACTAACAATGCACCAGATTGTTATCAATGTGCGCATCTTGCAAATGCAGAGTTTAAATAAGAAACCAGATGGAGAAATCATTAGGCACTGCCGGCCTATGTTAGCCCATCTCACATGAGCCATTGTATCTTGCAGGTCACATGCTCCCGGCCTACGTTAGCCCATTCCACATATCAAGCAATGGGCTAACATAAGCCGGAAGTACCCAAAAAATAACTCCACCAGATGCTTTCTCCAGGCATCACATGAATAGGTTCCCCAAGAACTCCACTCAAAAAACACTAAATCCCCTAAAATCTCGTGCCTGCACCTCACATCAGCAAAAAACATCAAAACCCCAATACCCCACAATCGCTCACGCATGGAGAACTCCTTTTCGCAGCATAAAAATGACCAGCCTCTTCATTGCGTTCAATAATTTATCACAACACTCATAAATCGGCACCCATCAGGGCAGTCACGCAACTTTTCAGCACCCAAAACCCTAATTACAGAAAAAACAAGAGAACGAACCTCAGTGGCCCCCAAGTTCTCGATCACCGCAATCTTGTTACCTAAATACAGAAGAAACCACGAACAAAACCTCAGTCACCGGACCATCAAAAACATCCCCCGCTCGCACGAAGCCACCGGGGAAAGGGACGCTTGGGGAAGAAACATTAGTATGCGGAGATACCTCGAAGGTCGAGCTCCCGCTCCTTGATGGCGTTGAAGAAGTGAGGGCTCTTCCAGATCAAGTCCGCCGTCAGTCTCACCATCTTCGCTTCCCTCGGCGAGGCTCCCCTCAAGCTCGACTTACAGCAGCTTCTCCTCCTCCTCCTCCTCGCGCGAATTTGTACTGCTACAACGAGAGAAGGAAGGAAGTGAATGCGCTCGAAGAAGCAGAAGCTCGAGCAGCAGCAGCAGCAATGGAGGGAACGGGAACAAACCACGCCGATTTGCCTCCCTGCTTTGGGTTTTTGACCTATTTGCGGCCCGTGGGCCCGTCTTCTTAGCGGAAGAATCGGGCCTTTCTATTGGGCCGGGCCGGGATCTGGCCTTGAAATCTGTTCCTGTAGTTTGGTTTGGGTATGAGAAGAACTTCGACCCAAATCAAACCTTTAGCCCCACGTGATATAATAGTTTAGTTCCTTAGTAAATTGAAGCGATAATAATGCTAATAATTCATCATTTTTATACTATTTAATTTTCCATAATTGATGCAAGAAATTCAAATTATTACAATAAAGTAAAATCCTTACTATAAAATTCAAATGAACTGGTTTTATATTCCAAATAGAGAACAACCAAAACAATTTAGCTACAAAAGAAAGAAATGGCTTTTGCGATTATTGTTTGTTTAGCATTATTTTTCACTAGAAGTATCAACTTTTAGAATTGTATTAAGAAAATGGGTTCTAATTGGTACATCTTGTATTCACAGGATGCGTAACAATGAATTTAAGTATCTCTTTAATAAATTAGGTCGTGCTCATCATATTTTCAATTAGGATTGAGTACAATCCCCTTTTATAAAATCACCAAAGAAAATGGAACTAGTTACTCGACATGTGCTTGGCACAGACATCTATTGGTAAATGCACTTTAAATATGTCTAATCTATTCTCTCATGCTATTGAAGTTGATAAATGACAAATTAGCAAATTAAATTTTATTGGTTAAATGTAGCTAACGTGATGGAAAAATGATGTGTTTTCTAGGATATTTAATATATAAAGTAAATAACAAGGAAGGTAGTTATAATTTTATGAGTACGAATATTTTGATACAAGGAGTAAAGTTGAAGATGATATTGTAATTTTCCCTTCATATGGATAGCTCGTCTTAGAAAAAGATTGGAATTATCATGTGAAAAATGAGCATTATTGTTATGACCATCGCTAGTATAAGTAAAGTATTGAGACATCTTTTTAAGGATGGGTGCCATATATATATATATTTATTTATTTAGAGTTAGTTTTGTAAGTGAATTCTCCCGTATGCCAATCATCTAAGGTTGAGTGTGTAAGTTACTTTTTACAATAACGACGACCTAATAAAGGAAATGAAAACAAAAAGAAGAAAACGTGTACGGCCAAAGGGGGGAAATTCCAATTAGGTCCCCGGGGGGGGCGGCGGGGGAGCGGCCTCTTTTTAAAAGACCCCCGCGCTTGACATACGTCGGTCGAGTGTAGGGGTTCATGTGAGACAAATTCAAATAGATGGGGTCATTTTCGAAAAATAATTCCATCTCAGGGACTCGATTGAAAATTTCCTCGCAGGAGGGGGTAGGTAGGTAGCCAGTGCAGCCAGCAAGCTACCGCGCCAACTGTCTCCATGGCTCCACTTACCCCAGGTCGGTCTTCCCTCCCCACACGCAGCCACTCTCTCCGTCGCGTCGAACCGATAACTCTCTCGCCGTCGCCACCTCCGCCGCCGTCGCCGCCGCCGCTCCAATGGCACTGCGGATCAGCTCCTCCGCCCTCCTCCCGAAGAGCTCGCCATCTCCGCCCCCTCCCGGAACCGCCGGAGCCGACGGCGGCTCCTCCGCGAGGCCGGCCTCCCTCCTCAGACTAAGGCCGCGCGGGCCGGCCAGCCTCCGCCTCCACGGCATCGTCTGCGCGGGCGGCAACAGCAACTCCACGAACTGTAGCGGAGGCGCCGGCGCCAGCAAGAAGAAAGGATCGGTGCCGAGCTCCAACTACGTGGTGCCGCTGGACAAGTCGGTGCCCGCGTCCTACTCCTCGTGCATAACCCGCCCTCTCGCCGAGATCCTCCGGGACCTCAACAAGAAGATCCCTGACAACATCATCAAGTCGCTCCCGAATGCTCCCGATGGCGATCCCGATCACGACCCCGATCAGGCCCCCAATTACATTCCATGGTAGTCTTGTCCTTCATCTAGCATCGAGATGGTTCGCCATGTCGATAGCGTGCTTATATATCCGATGATGGAACATTGATCTGGTCTGGTCTGATTCTTTTTTCCCTTCGGATGATTTTCGATTCTGTCTTTTAGGTACCATGCGAACCGGATGCTAAGCTTCTATGCCCCCGGTAACTTCAATGCCTGAGCTCTCTCTCTTTCTCTGTGAAAATCGATGAATTTCTGTTTTCTGTGTTATAAGAGTGTTGCATGAGCCTGCATTGCGCGATTGATTACCTCTCTTTGCTTGTTGATTTGAACCCTCTGGTTTCTGCTCACGCTCTCTCAAGTTCGATCCAAATAAATGTTGATGCTTCATTGCAAACCTTTGGCTTGTTGAAAAATTGCTTCTTGCTTCCTGATTATGATCGTAAGCTGTGCATATGATCCCATCCTCTGTGTTGAAGCTCTTGCATTTTGATCGATGCATATCAGCCACATTGCATTCTAAAATTTACTTCCAAAATCCTTATTGTTTATTCCATTGACTGGGTTATTAGTTTCTTCACTGTTAAGAATTCAAAGAGGCCTTGCCAGTTATTCCTATGATCAATATTGTTTAGCACTTTCAAATCATCTAAGACAAGCGATCTGATTTGATGGAAGCATTCAGTATCATTGGAACAGTTAGTCAGCAAGCATGTTCGCTAATCAGCTAGAACCATCAATAGACTTTATTTGGATATGAATGAGGTCTACGTCTGAATTAATCTCTCATTGCATTGTCGATAGTTCTACGGTACTGCATTTTACTCCTTGTTGGCTATGCTCTTGATTTGATGCCTGCATGAAATGGAAACATGAGTTTCTGTGTGTTACTTCAGTACTCACTACTTGTTTCCACAGGATGGTGTGGAGAAATACGTGATGTTATATTCTCGGACAATGGAAGTGTAACTGTGGTGTATCGGGTCACAGTACGAGGATCGGATGGAGAGGTGGGCTCTTTCTTTACAATATGCACACGTGGCTTGCATATCCTGCAATTTGTCTCTCATGCAAGTTTGCATGTGCTGTTCCCTCAATCAATATGGGATTCCATACTCTTGTTCATTTCCAATCTTGACAATTGCTAGCGTAATCTAAGAAAAATCAAATTGCAGCATTATTTGATTTAGCAACACCTTCTTGTGTGTGGATGATTTAGCCTTTGACCTGATATCACTGCCTACTGAGTTTTAGGATTGGTTTATTAGGAAATGTATGTAGTGTATGCATGAGCAACCTCAGTTACTGTGTCTCACAAATGGTAGAAATAAATGTATCTAATAGAGAGAAGAAGTGCTTGACAAATATATTGTGGTCCTCTGGTTATATTAACCCTTTCATGACCGATTTGAATATGTTTTACTGGAGGTACATGTGGTAAATACCACACACGGAGGCATATGGTATATCAGACAATCTGATAATTACATCGTGCTTATCAGTGGTTCATGATTGGCACAAGGTAGAGACTAGTAACTAAGGAGAAAGATTTTGGACAAATTGTTATGAACAGTAGGTATAAAGCAAAATGTGGGTCAAAATCTCCAAGAAATGCTGCACTTTTTATTAGAGGAAGGACAACTAAAGGTTACGACTGACTGATGTTAATTTTAGCAACAAAAAGAAGAAACATAAATATTATGCACATCTGAGCGAAAGTTGCAATTCTACAGTGTTCTTGATTCTTTGGTCTGTAGTCCATTATGCTTGAACCAAATTAAGCCTAGTGATATCTATCATCACAATAAAGTCTCTAGACATCTTGAGAGAACAAGAAGTCTAAAGATAAAGATGCATTTCTTTGGTCAAAAAGGATGAGTAGTATCTGGAGGTGTTGTAGTTTCTTGTGAATTGGCCTAAAGGGAGCTTTGGCAGTGCTCCTGGTTTTTAATTCTCGTTCTCATCATCTACGTGCTCAAATCAGAAAACTGAATCAGCTTTGAGGTTTTACACTTTTTCTTGTGTGATATGTCATCCATATCAGTGAGGCACCAGTGATATCAAATAGCATGAGGTCATATGGTCCTGAATGTTGGGAAAACCACCTTATGCATACAGCAAAATATCAGGTGGACGTGAGAATCATTATATATGCCATGGCACAATTTCAAATTACTAGTTCTGTTGTAAAATGAATTGGTTGACCATACCTATGTCATTCATCCACAGCTGTAACTGACCCTTCTTCTAACAGGCGCATCGGGAGGCAACTGGGACAGTGTCACCTGCCGATGGTCATGATGCAGATCCAGTTGCTGCAGCAGAGGAAATAGCTTTCTGCAAAGCATGTGCTCGATTTGGTCTTGGTTTGTATTTATACCATGAAGCGTAGACGTTAGAGATCATACACGGATCTACCCTGCTTACTCAACCGAGAAAAAGGGTGGTGCCAATGCAAATAAACGAGCGCTGTCGCTCCATGTAGGCATATGAACGTAGCTTTGGATTGCAATATATTGAGTCGAATATTGATTTGTTGATTATGTTGTTTCATTTCACAAAGATGAGCAGATTCAGTTTAAATTGACCTATGGAACTGCAAAAAAACTTAAAGGAAGGATTGGGAAGGTCTGGTTCTGACCAACCTTCACTTGACCTCACCCATTCTTTTTCAGTCCATGCATTCCACCCACTCTTTTGTTCTCAAGCAGACAAGAACGATGCCTCCAACATCCATTGAATGATTCAGGCTAACAAGAAGCATAGCCCATACATATTAGGCACAAGAGAGAGGCAAAACCCGATCGAGTCAGCGATCATTTTATTTGAAAAAGGAGAGTCGCCCAATAAAAACAGTTTAGTTTTCACAAGATCATCATTTAGATTGATTCAAAGTCATTATAGATTTTGTTAGTCTAGAGCTCATGATTGATAATGTTGTCTTACTCTACTTACAATATCAGAAGACTGTTAAGCTCTTATTTTGAGTTCAAAGCAATATTATAACTCTCAAAAAGAAAATCACCCTACTGTATGGCTAGCTAATCTCGGCACTGAAAGCACTTGGACACTCATTCTTTTCAATTAATCATAGAAAATTACTTCATGTTTTATTAAGTGATAAAGTAAGGATGGTAAATTCTTGACATTAATTTTTGTTTTTGGCTTCAATCCTTTTTCACAAGTGCATGCAAGTCCTCAATTTCTAGCTACAAATGTTGAATAATTAGAATGACAATAATGATGAGGAAACTTACTTGAATTTTCATCTCATTTTTCTTCGACTCGTTGAAGATAAGGGAACAAAAAAAAAATATTCATGAGGCATGTGCTATGACTTTCGAATAAGCTACTTCATTTCAATGATATGACTTTCGAATAAGCCACTTCATTTCAATGATGTTCGTTGAATTTAGCAAGGGAGAGAGATTGGGGTTGGAAATTAAGGAATGGGAAATTTTCACTATAAGAAGATTGGGTGGAGATTAATCCTTGTGCAATGAATGAAATTCAAGAAAAGTCAGGTGATAGGTATCCTTCCCAGCAGTGTGTTAACTGTTGACCAAGGTTGACTGCTCACGTGCCAAAAATTATTCCACCTCTCTCTCTCTCTCTCTCTCTCAATCTCACTCGCACATTGAAAATAATTAAGTCATATTTCGAATTTGTTGTGTAGTTTGCAGGAATTATCACGTTCTTATAATTAGTGATTAGCCTAATTTGTATTTCTTTATAATGAAAAGGTGGAGAGGAGTGATCACCTCTAGTTGATAGGAAAATAACATAAATGGTCTTTGAACTTTTGTTTAACATGCAATATCATCCCTAAACTTTTAATTTATTTAATGTAATTCACGAACTATTAATACATATTCAATATAATTTCTAAATTATATAAAAATATTTAATACCGTCATGTTGCTAACTCAATTTAATGGAATCTATTGGTGGGACATTCAATTTGTTAAGTTTGAGTAGAGGACAACAAAAAGAGGATCCAAATAAAATATTCATTTTAAATTGGGATATATTAATTCATGTCATCATTTGTCAATGGACTAATTTTTTTTCCTCTCTAAAGTAGTGGATAAAAAGATAGACATATCGACTTGTCATTAGTCAAACATCCAACTTAACATATAATAATACACGCAAATAACCTCTGACTTATTATTTAAGCAAACGGAAGTACTACATTGAATATTTATCAATAGTTCATAAATCATATTGAATAAATTAAAAGTTTAAGGATGATACTATAGACATTAGGTCAAAGTCCGGCATCATTATGTCATTTTGCATTATCAATCATCATGACTTGCAGAATCATTCCTTCCTAGAAAACCATGGGCCATCGGTGCTAGTTTGAACTTTACCGACAATATTCAAGGATAGAGACCGAAATCCTCCCAAATTACTCGAATTGACATTTTGGTCTGATCGTCGCTGGCTTCCTTGTTTCTCCTGATCTCCTCGTTCCGTTTCAGCAAAATGAGTGGAGGTGCGTGCCATCATCTCCGATTTCATCCCCGCCAGCCAGTCCCGCAGATTGAACGCTGATTTCCTTAGGGGTGTCAATGGGTCGGGTTGGGTTTTGATGTTACCCGACCCGACCCGAAATGCATTAGACTAAAAAAAAAAAATCGAGTTGGGGCGGGTTGAGTCGATTAGGCCTTTTTGACACCCCTAGATTTCCTATGGCCCGATCTGAAGAAACCCTCGAGTGAGGCCTTGGAGAGGCATGCCGTATCCGGAGTTGTCGACGTGGGGCACGGTGGTTCCGAGGCTGATTTCAAGGACGAACTGGATGTCGAAGACGATGAGGTGGATGTTGATGCCGAGCCCTTCGCTTACTCTGCTGTTGCTTCCAGGCTCGATACCTTGATGGCGATTTCATCACGAAAGCCCATCGCCTTCTCTGCTGCTGTTACCGAGACTCAGCGCCATAATGGTAACGCAGTCGCCGCGACTCCCTATTGTTCGACCCTGAGCTGATCGTCTGTTGCGTGTGTTATAGTTCTAAGCCTACTATTAATATGATCTTTCGAGGCTCTTGATTTGGTAATTGTAAATAGATCTCCGTGATTGTTTACTGCATTTTGTAACAGTTCGTTGTTGTGATTTGAAACAACAAAGATATATAAGGTATATCGAATTTTTTTTTTTTTGTTAAGTAACACGATCATATAAACCAAATACTATGCTTCTTCAAGTTTATAATAACTTTCATACCCTTAAATCATCTTAATTTTTTGTGCAAACTTTTTTTACCAAGTACAATGCAAGTTTCTAGTATCATGAAAACTCCCAAACTATTATAATTATAATAAATTTATTCAAAATTAACTTTTGGACCGTCAAAAATTCTAAAGTTGTATACATATGATACATTTATTGAAAGTTAATTTTTAGATTATCAAAAATTCCAAACTGTTGTGCCTATGACAAATTTATCCCAAATTTATATGAATTTTCACATGGCCTTATCATCATATATCATCTAACTTAGTGATTTAAAATAAAATTTGAGGGAAGTTGACAAAAGACAAATATATTATGAGTATACCGATTTATGATTTTTGGTGATCAAAAAATTAATTTGAGATAATTTTATTATAAATATATTAGTTTGGAGTTTTTGATGACCTAAAAATTAATTTAAAATAAATTTATCATAAGTGTATCGATTCGAAATTTTTTGTATCATATACTTTTTCCCCCTACTTTTACTCTTTTGATTATCTTGCTCCGCTCCTCATGATACCGATCTTGAACCACCGTCGGATTGGTCAAATGAAGACTCTTGGTCAACAAAAGCAACCGCATGCGACGAGGCGGACTCAGTGGTGAACCAAGTTGCCCTCACTTGCGCTGTCCCCTAAATTATCTTCATGAGAAAAGTAAAATAGAAATTATATTTCAGTAACCTGAATCGAGGGCAGGGCTCAAGCTCAACTCGTCTATTCAATCTGCTGAATTTTTTTTTATACATATATAAAAAATAACATGCCATTTTTTTTTAATTTTCCAATTTGTTTAATTGCTCGACCACTGTAACGCTTGAGATTATTTTAATTTGGACCATAATAACAGGAGCGACGTCGGTTGCATTCAAATTAAGTACTTAATCATTTGATAAACCTTTCAAAGTTAATATGCCGAATATGGATTTCAATCTTATTAAAATATTTGCTCTTTTGAATGGTGAATTTTATATTTCATACATAAAATATAATTCGAATTAATGAAAACGATATTAGAGGAACCGCTATGCAAAAAAAATAAAAATAAAAATAAAGTAGTCTTGATCTATTTTTAACCTCCCAAGCATAGAAAGTATTATCACCTCAAATTGCAAGACGAATGAAATCATAAACCTTATTGTAAAGTAATTTTATGAAAGACAAAGTGAAATCATAGACCTCGTTGTAAAATAAAGTTCTCGTAAAATGAGAATAAGCGATCAGAGAAGATGGGTTTAATTGGGCAAGCGAAATCTACAATAATATTTCTCTTAGGCCAGGTCATGTACTTTGATCCCAATTCAGGTACAAACTTATTTTCATCCCGTATTTTATTTATCTCATTAAAAATCACAAACTTTCAATTTATCTCATTAAAAACCAAATTAAGCCTAGTGATGTCTGTCATCACAATAAAGTCTCCAGACATCTTGAGAGAACAAGAAGTCTAAAGATAAAGATGCATTTGTTTGATCAAAAAGGATGAGTAGTATCTGGAGGTGTTGTAGTTCCGTGTGAATTGGCCTAAAGGGGGCTTTGGCAGTGCTCCCAGTTTTCAATTCTTGTTCTCATCATCTACGTGCTCAAATCAGAGAACTGAATCAGCTTGAGGTTTTACACTTTTTCTTGTGTGATATGTCATCCATATTGGTGAGGCACCACTGATATCAAATAAGCATGATTTCATACAGTCCTGAATGTTGGGAAAACCACCATATGCATACAGCAAAATATCAGGTGGAAGTGAGAATCATCATATGTGACATGGCACAATTTCAAATTACTAGTTCTGTTGTAAAATGAATTGGTTGAGTATAACTATGTCATCCATACACAGCTGTAACTGACCCTACTTCTAACAGGCACATCGGGAGGCAACTGGGACGGTATCACCTGCCGATGGTCACGATGCAGATCCAGTTGCTGCAGCAGAGGAAATAGCTTTCTGCAAAGCATGTGCTCGATTTGGTCTTGGTTTGTATTTATACCATGAAGTATAGGCGTTAGAGATCATTCATGGATCTACCCTGCTTACTCGACTGAGAAGAAGGGTGGTGCCAATGAAAATAAACGAGCGATGTCACTCCATATAGGCATATGAACGTAGCTTTGGATTGCGATATACTGAGTCGAATATTGATTTGTTGATTATGTTGTTTCATTTCACAAGCATATTCAGTTTAAATTGACCTATAGAACTGCAAAAAAAAACTTGAAGGCAGGATTGGGAAGGTCTTGTTCTGACCAACGTTCAGTTTACCTCACCCATTCTTTTTCAGTCCATGCATTGCACCCATCCTTTTGTTCTCAAGCAGACGAGAACGCCGCTTTCAACGTCTATTGAATGATTCAAGGTAACAAGAAGCATAGGCCATCACATATTACGCACAAGAGAGGCAAAACATGATCGAGTCAGTGATAATTTGAAAAAGGAGAGGCGCTCAATAATCCGAGGAGAAACAATTTAGTTTTCACAAGATCATCATTGAGATTAACGCTAAAGTTATCATAGATATTGAGAGGAAGTGCACTATAAGTGCCAATACTTTTGTACGGCGTTTATTTTGGTATTAAAACTTTTTTTTCGTTCACTTGAGTATCACAAATTTGAAAAATCGTTCACTTGAGCGTCACTTTGGATTTGCCTGTCAAAAAAGTTGACGTGGCCGCCGGTGGATATTTTTATTAATATTTTTTTGAATATTTTTTTGCTTTTTTTTATCTCTTTTTCGCTAGGGAGGGTCACTGGCGATCCTTGCCGACTGCAGAAACCTCACCCTCGAGAGCGAAGGCTTTGGGCAAGGCTGTTGAAGCTTCGCTAACTGCTAGCAAAGGCTATTGTGGCCTTGCCTACAAGGCATTTGCGGCCAAATTTGGGCGAGGGCTACCTCGCCTTTACTGCAGGCACCTCGGGTGAGGCCATTGGGGCCTTGCTATCCATTAGTGAGGCCGCAACGGCTCTCGCCAGCTCTAGGCGACTGTGAGCAAGGGCTCTCACAACCTCGTTGGCTCTGAATGGTGTCACCCATGGCTACCCAAAGTTAGTGATGGCTATCGGGGCCTCGCTAGTCGAGGGTGAGACAAAGTAGCCACCCAATCTAGGCAAGGATTCCATGGCTAGCGGGGATCGCTAGTGACCCTCACCAGCCCTTGGGAAAAAAAAAGCAAAAAAAAAATTCAAAAAATTCAAAAATATTAATAAAGATATCTTAAAAAATTAAAAATTTGTTTATTAGTGGCCACATCAGCTTTTTTGACCGGCAAATCGAAAGTGGCATTCAAGTAATCAATTTTTCAAAGTTATAATACTCAAATGAACAAAAAAAAAAAATTGACACTAAAGTGAGCGTTGTACAAAAATATTGACACTCGTAATATACTTGCCCCCAAATATTGTTAGTACAGAGCTCATGATTGATAATGTTGTCGTACTTTACTTATAAATATCAGCAAATCGTTAAGCTCTTATTCTGAGCAAAGCAATATTATAACTTTTGAGAAGAAAATCGTGCTACCGTATGGCTTGCTAATCTTGACACTAAAAGTACTTGGACACTCGTTTCTTTGCTACATTATGAAAAGTCACTTCAAATTTTATTAAGTGATAAAGTAAGGATGGTAAATTCTCGACATTAAATTTTTTTTTCGGCTTTGACCCTTTTCCACGTGGGCGTGCAAGTCCTTGATTTCCAGCTACAAATGTTGAATAATTAGAATGACAATAATGACAAGAGGAAACATTCTTGAATTTTCATCTCAATTTTTTTCTTTGACTCGTTGAAAATAAGGGAACAAAAAAGAAAAATCAAGAGGCATGCGCTATGACCTTCGAGAAAGCCACTTCATTGCGATGACGTTCGCTGAATTTAGCGAGGGAGAGAGATTGGCGTTGGAAATTAAGGAATGGGAAATTTTCACCATAAGAAGATTTGGGTGGAGATTAGTCCTTGGTGGCAACGAATGAAATTCAAGAGAAGTCGGGTGATAGATATTCTTCCTAGCGGTGTCTCTCCATTCCACCTCTCTCTCTCAAGTCTCACTCGCACATCGAAAATAATTAAGTGATATTTCGAATTTGTTGTCTAATTTGCAGGAATTATTATGTCTTTATAATTAGTGATTATCCTGGTTTGTCTTTCTTTCTAATGAAAAGGTTGAGAGGAGTGATCGACCTCTAGTCGGCGGGAAAATAACACAAATATTTCATGAACTTTTAGTTCACGAACTATGGATATATGTTCAATATAGTCTCTAAATTATATGAAAAATGTTTAATGTTGTCATGTTGCTAATTCAAGTTAACGGAATCTGTTGGTGCGGCATCTAAGTGGATCCAAATAAAATGTTCATCTCAAATTGGGATGTATTAATTCATGTCATCATATGTCAATGGCCTAATTTTTTTTCCTTTCTAAAGTAGTGAATAAAAAGATAGACACATCGACTCATCATATTTTAAAAATGCAAATCAACATATAATAATACACACAAATAACTTCCGACTTATCGTTTAAGCAATTGGAAGTACTACATTGAATATTTACTGATAGTTCATAGACTATATTGAACAAATTAAAAATTTAGGGATAATATTGCATATTAGGCCAAAGTCTGGGAACTAGTATGTCATTTTGCATTATCAATTATCGTGACTTGTAGCATCATTTTTTCCTAGAAAACCATGGGCCATCGGTGCTAGTTTGAACTTTACCGACAGTAATTTTAAGGATAGAGACTGAAATCCTCCCAATTACACGAATCAACATTTTGGTCTGATCGTCGCCGGCTTTCCTTTTTCTCCAGATCTTCTCGTTCCGTTTCACCAAAAGGAGCGGAGGTGCTATCATCTCTAATTTCACATCCCCACCGGCCGGTCCCATAGACTGACTGCCGATTACTATAGTTTTAAGCCTACAATTGGTATGATCTTTCGGGTTTCTTGGTTTGGTAATTGTAGATTGATCTACGTAACATTTGCAACGGTTTGTAGTCATGATTTGAAATAACAAAAATATATCAAATTGTCTATTCTTATTTTCTTCCATACGTGTGCGATGGTATAGATCAACTACTATTTATGCTGTGTTTCTATGAGTTTAAATTAACTTTTAACCCTTTAATTGTCTTTCTATTTTGTGTGAACTTCTTTTTACCAAGTACCATGCGAATTTCTATCTCTTGGTAGCTTATTCTTTTGGATTATACCATAAAAAATCTCAAATTGATAAACCTGTAATAAATTTACTTTAAATTAATATTTGGGCCACAAAAAATTCCAAACCATTAGACTTGTGATATGTGTCAAATTAATTTTTGGATCATCAAAATCTCAAACCAGTACACCTATAAAAATTTACCCTAAACTGATATAGATTTTTACATAACCTTGCCATATCAATCAAGTTATTGTCATGTATAATTAAATTCAGCAATTTCACAATAAAATTTAGGTAAATATGTTAGGGTCATTGGTGACTTAAAAATTAGTTTGCGCAAAATTTATCACATGTTGGGGTTTTTAGTGACAAAAAAAATTAATTTAGGATAAATTTATCACAAATATACTAATTTGAAATTTTTTGTAGTATCAATCCTAATTTTTTTTCCCCTTCTTTCTCTTTTGACCATATTCCTCCGCTCCTCATGATCCGATCACGAACCACCGTCGGATTGGTCAAGATGAAGACTATCAGTCAACAAAAGCAACCGCATGAGACTAGGCGGAACCAGCGGGGACACCGGACACACCGTGCCCCGCTTGCTATAGACAATGCTTTCATGAGAAAAAAAAAAAGAAAAAAGAAAAAATATTTCCGCAACGTGAAGATGTAGGGCACGAGCTCAACCCGTCCCTTAAATCTGCTGAATTTTTTTATACATATAAAAAATAATAATGCACCATTTTTTTATTATAATTCTCCAATTCGATTAATTGCTGGACGACTGTGACACTGGAGATTATTTTTAAGTGGGAACATAATAACGTGAGTGACATCAGTTGCAATCAAATTAAGCACTTAATCATTCATTAAATTGTTTTCAAGCAAGAAAAAAGAAATCTTTGTCTTTATTGTAAAATGAATTTTTCGTAAATTCCTTAATGAAAATAAGCGATCAGAGAAGGTGGATTTAATTGGGCTAGCCAAAACTACAATAATATTTCTCTTAGGCTTGGTAATGTCATGTAAAAGAGCATCAACTTTAACTTTAATCTCAATGCAAGTCCAAACTGATTTTTGTCTCCTACTTAATCTATCTCATTAAAAAAAATACAAATTTTCAATTAGTACCTAAATCTAAGACTCCATGAAATTTTCAATCAAATGATCCCATTAAAGATTTGATGTGTCCTTCCAGACGTACTTAGCAACCTACAACTATCATTGTGGACCAATTTTGGAATCCAAATAGTTTTGAACCAAGCAAGAGGAGGAAATGTGAGCGCTGTTAAGTTTCAATTTTGGTGACAAAAATCGAAATGGACCGAAGGAATCACTTACCTAGGTCTAACGATGCATGAACAAGCCACCGGATGGAACTGTATGCATCTAATGCAAAGTGTTGCGGAGTTAGGTTTTGAGGACCCAATCCCCAAAGTTTATTTTGTCCATTTGGTCAACCAACATCCATCTGGTTGGAAGGTCAACCACTCAACGGTGCCCCTTCTATATTTGAAAAAATAAATAAATTAGTGCCTTTTATAGGATGGATGAACATTGTTAGAGTACGTTGACCGGAACTAAAGAAAGAATGGCGAGCCTTTTCTTTTTTTGCTTTTTCCTCCTCCTAAAGTCTCCATTAAGATTGATTTGGATCGGACTCCGCAATGAATGAATTTAGTCTACAAACTCCATAGTTCACTTCTCAGCAATTTTTGTACTGGCAACAATCGACCGTCAGCAATTTTTCTTGATGTTCGCTGAACAAGTGACTTTGAATGAATAAAAGGAAGTGTTGAATATGCCGTTTCATTTCGTTGATGCTCGTTGAATTTAGCGAAAGAGATTTGCGGTTGGGAATTTTTACTAATCAGAAGATTAGGCGGAAACTAGCCCTCGGTGGCAATGAATGAAATTCAAGAAAAGTCAGGTGGTTAGGTGTCCTTCTTGGCAGTGTGTTTACTGTTGACAAAGGTTGACAGCTCACGTGCCAAAAATTGTCCGACCTGAATCCCTCTCTCTCTCTCTCAAGTCTAATATGCACGTTGAAAATAATTGTGATGATTCGAATTTGTTGTGCAGGAATAATCATGTTTTGCTAATTAGGGATTAGCCTGGTTTGTATTTCTTTCTTCTAATGGAAAAAGTTAAAGAGGAGCAATCGATTTTTTTTTTTTTGTCAAAAGGAAAAAATTTATTTCACATAAAAGAGAGATACATAACTTAAAAATAAAACCAATTCCAAAAAATTACAGCCTAATGCAAATCCAAAAAATGAAATAACTTAGTACAGCTTATAGAGACTCGCTCATTTCATAAGAATGGATATGTCATAATTTCAAAGCACAATAGACCGTTGACTACCAAAACTCTCATTATTATCAGTGATAAGTACATGCCGAAATTTTCCTCTCTAGTACTTACAATTTTGCCAAAAGGTGATGCATGCCTAATTTCAACAACCCCAACACCATCACCTTATAGAGACAATAACAACACCAATAGGTTGAAAGAATCTAGATAATAAGTAAATCCTAGATCTATAGCTATATTAAAATAAAATAAAAATCCAAATCTAGATTTAACTCTAAACTGGAAGAGAAGAGCTGTAAAATAGATATCGGTTCGAACCATTGAATGCGGTTAATGAGCTACGGAGATTTACGGAGTGCTTTACTATATGGGCAAAAGCAATCAAGTAGATATGAAAAGAGGTGCTCACACCTCGATCATCAGAACCCACGAGGACAAACCTCACCATTTTCAGGGGAGGATGTCGATAGTGTTGTCCACGAAATCAACGAAAAGGATAAGGTCTTGAAGAAGTCCTGAAGATGAAGAGAGAGAGGAAACCCAAAGAGGGGGACCCTTCTGTCCCTCTAGAACGTTTCGAGATGTGTGTTTAGCAGCCCTCAAACGATAGAAAATCTGCTTAAAGATCTCCCCAATTTCCTTTTCCCCTACCAATCTTCCTTTTAATTACGAAATTAGGGCAACCAACATTGAGTTGGCTAGAAAATGAATGAATGGTTCATGAACTTTAATTTAATATACAATGTTATCCTTGAACTTTTTTAATTTATCCAATGTGATCCATAAACTATTGGAAAATTGTTTAAAAAGTCTTAAACCTATTGCACTTTTGTCAATTTAATCTTAAATCTTTCAATTTTACCAATTGAATCATAAATTTGTTAATATTTTGTCAATTAAGTCTATCTAGTCAATTTTAACCGAAAATCGCTAATATGGATATCTATCTTACACGTCGATGTTGACATGGACAAATTTTAATATATATATAAAATTTTTTTATCTTTTCTTTTCTTTTTTTAATCCTAAGCCGGCAAGGTCGCCAACAACCCTTTCTTGGTCCTGGCAAGGACCTCTGCACCCTTGCTGGCCATGGGTGAAGGCATCGGCCCTTATCAGCCGCAAGCAAGGGCAAATCCAATTAAGGGCCACAACCCTTGCCCTTTGGCTAGTGAGGGAGTTGCGACCCTTGGCTATGGCTAGAGAGGGCTTGGACGCCCTCACTTAGGCCGGGCAAGGGTCGGCTAGGCGAGGGTGGCGGCAGCGAGGGCTGCACAATCCTCGCCAGTTCCCCCTTCCCCCTTTTTTTTAATTAATCAATTTTTTAATTTTTTAATATTTTTTAATTATTAATTTTTAAAATCCACGTCGTTTTGCAGTGATTTTTCATCAATTCAATTTCTGGCAAGTCACGTATGCAAAAAAATTAATAAAAAATTACCACGTAGGATTTTCGGTAGAGTTCCAATGACTTGGTACTAAAGTAATCTATTTTTTTGAAAAGTGACATTTAAATATACCGTTTGTAAGTTTTGGCACTTAAGTATCCCTTCTTGTCAAGTTGTGGTACTCCCACCGTACTTATGCCCAAGAATAAGTGATCTGCCGAATTCGAGCATGTCAAAAACTAAGAAAAACAAAAACTCACAATTGCAATTGTCGATATCCAAAAACAAGGAAGCTCTTAAAGTGTTGTGATTCTTCCACGTCAACTGTAAGTACAGAGTACCACCCACTTGGGTGGCGTTGTTGGTTCGCGCTCTTTTCCTCTCGCAAAAGGTCGAGAGTTCGAATCCCAGTTTCGTCATAGAGTGACTTAACTGGTTTCACGTGTGTGGTGGCTAGCACGTGTGGCCCCCAGGGTTTACTCCCCCAGCTGTCGGCGAGGTGCGGGGTTCCCTAGGTCATCAAAAAAAAAAAAACTGTAAGTACAGAGTACATGTGAAATGACATGTCGTACATTTAACGGCATAATTAGGTGGAAATTTGATGGGGCTAGATTTGTTACCGGCTAAAACTAGTGCTTACAAGATATAAAGGTTTGGGCTAAAATCGAAACTCGAGTTACAGTTAGCGTATTTTTACAAGGGAAAATTTTTTGAGCCAATGCGTGCTTTTAAAGGGAATTGGTTCTTGTTTACTGTTGCAGGGGATAATGATATTGTTCAACATATGTATTTTTGTCCTCCAACAATATTGAAATTTCAATTTTCTATTGTTCTCTTTTTGTTAATTTTAAAAAAAATTTGAAAGTTTGATTCTAATTAAGATTCTTCAAGATTAATATATCCTTGAATGTTATGTTTCACAAAGTCTTACATCAAATAAGTGATGTGGTGTATAATTAATATGTTCTTATTGGTCAATAACTTATTGGTTTAAATTTTTAAATGAAAGTAGGTTCAATTATATATGTTGAAGAGTTTGGATTTGGGCTCTCTCTTATGATCTCCTTAAGTGAGAAATATCAAGCTTTTGCTACTCGTTCCAAACAAATGGTATCAGAGTCGATGATAGCCAATTTGATCGACCTAGTTTCCGAGCGATGGGCGTTGTGGTGTGGCATTGTGGGCTTGATGGCATACTTCATGGTTCGGTTTGGAGAAAGAGATCAAGGATGAAGTTGGATGTCGAAGAAGATTCCAATTGAAATTTCTTGACGTTGAACGATAGTTGAATTAAAGGAGAGCAAGCTTATACGTGAGGGGGAGATTATTATAATTTGATCTAGGGAAAGAGACTGGGGATGAAAGTGGACATCGATATGAGATTCAAGCTGAGATATTTGAATGCAAGAGGATATCTAGATTAAGGGGGAGTAGACTTACATTGAAGCTCAAACGTGAGAGGAGATTGTTAGAATGCACATGTGAGTTGTTCAAAAAGTCCCACATCAGATAGTGGTGTGATATGGTATAAAGTAGTTAATATATCAATGTTAACTCATAACTCATTTGTTTAAACCTTTGAGTGAACATGAGTCTAGTTGGATATGTTGATAGGTTCGGATTTGAGCTTCCTTTTAGTGATCTCCTGAGTAAATCTATTGAATTTTTGCTAAGTTCTCCAAACACAAACAACTAAACAATTGCACGTGATTTACTTTTCAAATTACGTAAAAATCAAAACTGTAGGGCCCTTTCAAATCTTAATGAGATAAATGTATGTATCATTTCTTAGATGGGTTAATATCACAAAAAATCTCAAACCGATACATTTGTGACAAGTTTAACCAGAACCAAATTTTTTACCATGGAAAACCATAAATTTATACACTTATGATAAATTTATCATCTGTTAACTTTCGTCAAATTTTACGATCAAATTATTGAGTTGGATGACACATGGCGATTGATATGCGTAACAGAGGGGGGTTTTACCCTCTGTTTATCATATGTACATTAGTTTTGTGATTTTTTGTAGTTTTAATTCAATTTAACGGAAATAGTTAGAAGGTAACTTTGTCAAAAATATATCAATTTGGTGTTTTTAGTGATCAAAAGATTAGTTGGAATAAATTCATCGTAGGTGTGTACCAATTTGGGGTTTGTTGTGGTTAAAAAATTAGTTTGGGGTAAATTTATCATATGGTATCAATTTGATATTTTTTGTGGTATTAGCTCTATCTTAGATTGACTTAATTTAACCAAGGATAGAAATATGCATGCGCTTTGTGATTACAGCATAGGAGATAATATTTTTAGTTGATAGAGATTTTTGTCATTCTAAAAAAAATTCATGTGAAAGTTGATATTTTGATTCGCGAATTCTAAATAAAAACTTAACGAATCAGTCACTCTTTTGATAGAAAACGAACGACTTCCTCCCCACGAGCAAAGCGGTCAATCTAAGTAATGAACAATTAGTCTACTCTATTTACGAAACTTGATGTAATTTTGTTTCGGTCATCATCTCTACACATAATTAGCGAATCTATCTATTATTCAATAAATATGCGGACATTTCTATTTTTACTTAGTGGAAAATTTAGAACTATATTTGACAATTTGGACTGCCATTGTTCTCTAGCCATTAGATCATCAAAAATCTTTTACATTACACGCACGATTGTTTCTACAGCATCAGCGCACGCCCTTCACAATGTCCAGCACTGATTCGCGAAAAGGTCTCGAATTTCCTTAGATAACTAATTCACCTCTCTTTGTTGTTTCTACCTGATGTATTTATCAATTTGCACATATCCCATCGGTATATGAATATATTAGATAATCCAATGTTAAAGTACACATTATTGGATTAAGAATTGAGACAAGTCACATAGATATTGATTAATGGAAAAATCAAGACGCTAAAATAAAGAAAAGCATTAGATGAATACTTTTAGGCAATTTTTAATTAAAACAAAAGGTCAAAATCTTGTAGTGTAGAGGAATTCCACTAATGTTATAGAAAAGTTTCCAAATCAAGATAAAATCATTTTTGGACTTGAGCATATCTTAAAAGACTTAAAGAAAAAATAATAGGTGAAAGAACCCCTAAGGGTTGGGACTCCCTGCTACACATTCCCGTATTCTTTCCTTCTAGGGAAGAAAATTATTTGGGGGGAACTGGGGAGGTGTTGATAGTTCTTAGTGAGAGAATCAAAATCAAAAGTAGACTTCAAATTGATACCTTTAGGCAATTTTTAATTGAAACAAAAATTCAGAACCGTGCAGAGCACAGAAATTCCACTAATGTTAAAGAAAAGCTTCCACACCAGGACAAAACCACTCACTTAATACAAAAGAAAAAAAATGTGATTTTATTCTCTTCAAGCTTTCAATTAAAATCGTCTTGAATGGAGAATGAGGGAGGATTTTTCACTATGCTTCGAAAAAAAACAATTAAGTTTTCTGAACGTTTTAATAAAAGAGGTTTCAAAGCCAATGTTCTTATCCTTCTCGGGACAGAAAAATCTAAAAATTGTTATTAAAGGGAGTCAACCGGATGACAGGGCGTCGAGAAATGTCTGAGTGTAAAGGGCACGTATAATCCGACCAAAAAAAATCAAAAAGAAAAAAAAAAGCACATATCAAAGGATCGTGTGTGTACCCCGGTTTATGCAATTTTAGGTCAACATGACACGCACGAAATCCACGTATTCTCCGTCCAACATCAGCTTTACAAAATTGGTGTCCATGCCATTTGCATTTCAATTGACTATTGAAAGATGACAATAAACATATTAAAACATAAAAGTGATGTAATTCAACCATTTGAAAGTTCCGATTTGGCATTACACGTTAGCTCAAAGTGATTCAATGAAGTCAATTGATAATTCGAGTAGGGCACTGCATATGATAAAAGTTCACAAACTAGTAATATCATTATCTCTTTCAGTAATACCAGCTAAATTTGAAGAAGCCAAGAGATGTCGATCCAATGCCTTTTGCAAATTCACTTGCCGATTGCTTTGCAGAATGTTGGAATTAATTGTGAAATGAGATCTCCCCATAAGCCTTTCCATAATTATTTCTAGTGCCATGACACCATTGCACTATTCTTTTAATGTCCGTAGAGAAGTTGGCTCTGTAGTGAAAATTATAAATCACATGGTCGGAATTAGTAAGAACTAAAAAGATATTCAAAAGTGGATCGTCAATACAATTAAGAACCGAACACAATAACACATGAAAAATAATTTCAAAACTTACCATCCCCGGTGAATGCTCCAAATTTTCTTACATTGACATCGTGAAGTTGCTCTAAGCTGACCGTAGAAAGTGGCATGTCTGGCGGTATTTGAACCTGAAGCTCACGTGAGACTTGTCCCATGGTCGGTCGAAATCGTGGATCGGGGTTTAAGCATGCAAACGCTATTTTGGCGACCAAGACCAAATCTTGTGCCTCTCGAAGACGAAGTCTAGAGAGTGAGAGACGTTGGTCTAGCACATCCTTCAACAACATCGGGGATCCAGTTTGGCCGGAGGATGAACAATCCCTCGATATGTGGTCTCCTGGATACTTTCCGATGATTGTCTCTAGTGCGACAATTCCAAAGCTATATACATCACATTTTTCAGTAGGAATTGTAGAATAAGCCAACTCTGCAAGTGAAAAGTTCACTCTTTTATTATAACCTCAATCATAAGTTGCATTCAAGTTCACATCATTGCTTCCCATGACATGACTGTTACAAGTACAAATGCCCGCTCAATCTACACCCACAATTTATATTTCGGTGAAGTTTAAAGGGTTTTATTCGCCGAATAAAGTACATGCATCATCTAGGTAACCTGAACTTAACATCCTTAAAATGAATCGATTATGATGTTTTTCTTTCATTTGCCAATTCTTCCTTATCGGGGAAATCCAAAAGCTTTCTGATCAACATTAAACTTGAAAGCTCTATATGAGTAAGCAAATTTTCCATAAGAAGATTATATAACTAGAGAACTGCAGTAAAGTAGTAAAAGCTCAGTTATAGATGGAATGTCTGACATAGAATGCCTTTAAAATTGAAAAATTATGAAGTACCTGGAGCAATATACCCAATGGTGCCAACAACAGCCGTCCAGTTTGATGAATCAGGCCTTAACAGTCTTGCAGTGCCAAAATCAGAAATATGAGCCTCATAATCACGATCTAGTAGAATGTTGTTACTGGTCAAGTCTCGATGAATCAATGAAGGTGAACATTCATGATGCATATAGGACAATGCATCAGCAACTCCTCTGATCACATTTACCCTCTTGTCCCATTGAAATTCGATTGCCCTATCATCGTCATTCAAAATCGATCTCAAGCTTCCTCTTTCCACGTATTCGTACACCAAAAAACAACGTTGGGCATGAGAGCAAAATCCATAAAATTTCACGATGTTGCGATGGCGTATATTTGTTAAGGCTTGAATTTCCCTTTCAAATGCTATCAAATCAACAACCTCACTATCATCTTGAGATGACAAGGTTTGCTTGACAGCAACCATTTGACCTTCTGATATCTCAGCTTTATAAACAACTCCATATGCTCCTTCACCCACATAGTACTTGGAGTCGAATCCTTCCGTGGCCTCAATGATTCGATCATAAAAAACTTTGCCGTCATAGCTCAAAATTCCCATGAAATTGAAATTATTAGCCTGTTCATCATATCCTCTCTTGATATTCCTTCTTCGACGATGAACGACAATTACAAGAACTATCAAGGTGCAAGAGAGAAGGAAAAACCCCAAGAAAGAGAGAATGAGGACAATAGTAATTCTAGCTCCAAAGTGTCGATTGTGTTTCTTGCTCCCGGTGGAATTGCATTTCGGTAAACCAACAACATTTCCACAAAGCCCTTTGTTATGTTGAATTGCCTCAAATGGAGCCTCATTGAAAGCTTTGACATTTGGGAGAGAACCTTCTAGGTTATTGTAGGATAAATCGATGGAAGTTAAGGCCAACATACCACTAAATGTATGTGGAATAGAACCTGAAAGGTTGTTGTGGGAGATATTTAGAACTTCTAGCATTCTTAATTGTCCTAGTACTCCTGGTATGTTTCCGGTCAACAAATTATGACTCAAGTCAAGAACCTTTAGGACTTGTGCATTGCCTACCTCAGAAATGCTTCCCCAAAATTTGTTTCTGCTCAAGTTCAAGCTCCACAATTTTTTGCATGAGACTAGCTGTATTGGTATTGATCCGCTTAAATTATTTGATGCCAAGTTTAGATGCTCCAGATCGGATAAAAGTCCAATCTCAGTCGGGACATTTCCTGTGATAGCGTTGCTGCTTAGATCAAGTGTTATCATCTTCTTCAAGCTTCGCAATTCTCTAGGAATCTCTCCACTTAAACAATTTGAAGAAAGGTCTAGTCCATGTAACTGAGCCATCCTTCCAAGTATTGTAGGTATCTCCCCAGAAATGTGGTTGTTTGATAGTCTTAGGGTCATCAAATTAGGACAACGCTCCCATTTCCATGAAAGTTCACCGTTCAAATGATTGTGGCTCAAGTCAACATAATTTAGATCTGGATACATTCCGAAAGCTTCTGTTACATTTCCAGTAAGTTGGTTTCCTTCTAGCCTCAATCTGGTTAATGTGCTACAGTTCTCTAAGCTTGTTGGAATGGGACCCGTGAATCGATTATCATAAACATGGAATTGTTCCAATGACCTCCCAAGGCATACATCTTCTGGTAGTTCTCCCTCAAATTCATTATTAGAAAGAAACAGGTGCGTCCAACGTGTTAACCTATTAAATTCAGAAGGCAAGGATCCACTGAATTTATTGGCAGCAAGGTTTAATACAGTCAGATAGAGCAAGTTTCCAATTGATGCAGGGATTGGACCAGTCAAACTATTATCAAATACTAGTAATATTCCAAGAGATATCAAATTCCCCAACTCTTGTGGAATCGAACCTGAAAGATGATTTGAGTCAAGGTTTAATTTTACTAGATTGCTCAAGTTCTGGAGAGACGGTGGGATTGGACCAACCAAGTCATTTTTCTTCAGCAACAATATTTCGAGATTGATCAATCTCCCTATTTCTTGAGGGATTGAACCCGAGACTCTATTTTCAGAGAAATCAAGATAATATAAATTTGTCATGTTTCCGATGGAATGAGGAATTGAACCATTAAGATCATTTTCAGATAGGATAAGTCCCATAAGAGAAGTGAGCCTACCAATTTCTGAAGGTATAGGTCCCGAAAGTCCATTTTTCCATAAGTAAAGCTCCGTCAAATTCCTCAAGTCACCTAAAATGGAACCAAAAAGGTTATTTTCCCATAGAGACAAATAATGAAGACTCTAGCATGCCTATACTTGGAGTGATGTCCCCGGACAGTTCGTAGACACAAAGATCTAGAAAGTTGAGTTTGGAAAGGTTACCGATACTTGAAGGGATGGCGCCATAGATCGAGTTGTCGCTAAGGTCAATGTTGACCAGACTGGTTAAGCGCGAGAAGTCAAGGTCATCTAGAGTTCCTCTCAAACCAAGAGAGTGAAGATCTAGATAGGTGATGGCTCCGTGGTCCTTGCAAGAGACACCGACAAAGTGGCAAGGATTGTTGCCATTCCACGAAGACAGGAGAGATTGACTATGGTTGTCAAGAGTGGACTTCCAATTCAGGAGAGCCTCTGCTTCATCCTTAGCGCCAGCTGCGTTGATAGTGAAAAGAGAAGCAGAGGAGGCATAAACGCCTGCACCGTGAAATGAAGTGGTGCCAACCAAGAAGAGCCAGAAGAAGAAGACGCCTAAAGGAGACTGTTTGGACAGCAGTAAGAAGATAACCATGATTTGGAGGATGGTTGATTTTTGGGAGGTGAGATAGTTCAGATCTACATATTGTTAGCCCAGATTAACTACATACTTATAGGTGGGACATTCATCCCTGACTCTCTATCGAGGCCAATGCCTTTTACAGCTGTAGAGCGTTTTCCGGCAAATGGGTCCTTTCGGGAACACTTTCTTTTGTGTCATTGACAGTACATTGCAAGATAGAATCTTGTCCTTTTTCAATCGTTTAGCGTGTGCCACACGGGATTGAGTAAATGGAACGGAAAGATGAGACAAATCGATAGTCATTTTTGCTATTAAGACGAGCATGATTGACTTACTTTTCAAGTCTTCATTAAAATTGACATGTCAAGCAAATTTGTGGAATATAGACGATTTGGACCACTAGTAATTCAGGTCGATTCGGGAGTCTTCTTGTCTTGCTCGGGTCATTTAGTTGATGCCAGACCATTGATTAAGATTCGTAAGTGGGTTTTTGTTCCATGATGGAATGGGATTCTCTTTTAAATGACAAAAAAATTCAGAATTTTAGGAGAAACCGCATAAGCCTGCGGATTATTTCTATTCAGTCGCTGCTTTTGACGGATGATAGTCAAAAGAGCTCGCTGGATATGGAATTGGCGTTTCCATTTTCTGAGAGTCTCGTGATTGTCCATCCTCACAAAGAGTTGATACCGGACAGCACCAAGACGGAAATCGTAGAAGAATTCAACATATGATTAGAACAGTCCACGGTAAATATTTGAGATTGACTATGGTTGGCAAAGATTGTTGCCATGCCCCAAAGACAGGAGAGATTGACTATGGTTGTCAAGAGTAGACTTCCAATTCAGGAGAGCCTCTGCTTCATCCTTATTGCCAGCTGCGTTGATAGTGAAAAGAGAAGCAGAGGCTGCATAAAGGCCTGCACCATAAAATTGTTGGGGTTTCAATAATTATGTATAGGCAAAATAATATAAACACATAGTGGAAACAAAATGAAATATTTCTATACATATATCTCTAAAGGTGTTGTTCGTGCGTTTTAATAAAAAATCTGAATATAAAAGGGAGTTAAACGAATTACTTCTTGAAGTGTGCTTTAAACGAATTTGTTCAAATGTTCTTCAGTTTAAGCCCCACAAATGTCGAACCTCTAGTTCAGACACACAAATGGATGTCGAACGAAGAGAGAACTTGTGGATAATCACCACTACGATTGTGCTAGCAACTCATGGAGATAATCTTTCGTATCCTTGATATTTTTAGCCACGGCCCAAAAATGAGAGAATCCTTCTTTCTCCTTTTCGTTTTCATATGCACTCGCACAAAAATGCACACTCACCCTATTTATAAGAATTGTTCTACAAACGGATAACCACTCCTGATCCCATGACCAGCAACTGTCGTTGATCGTGGGAAACTACCCCACGACCAGCAACCGTTGCTGATCATGGGTTCATGCATGATGGTCAGCAACGGTTGATGACCATCATGCCAATTTTTTTTTTTAATTCAAAATTAAAAACATGCACATGATGTGCGTCGCACACGGTCAGCAACAATTGTTGACCGTGTGCATAATATAAATAATTAATTTAGTTAATCAATTCTCAAAAAATAAAAATAACATAATTTTTGTGTGCGCATTTAGAGTACATTAACATATATTCACTTTGGGCATGCATGTGCGTCATATGCACGTAGGCTCATGACTATGATACAAATGAAATTAAATTTTATGTCGACTCAATGCAACTGTAGTAATTGCAAACACATTTGCAAAATTATTTCTCTCTTGTTCCACGTCATCTTAATTAGTTATGGTGTGTGACATTTCTAGGTTTATCACTAAGCTGGTAGTAAGACTTGTACTAATACATTAGTACTCCCAAAAGAATTAATTGTCTTGATTAATCTTTGGGTCCTACAAGCCATGATTGACATCTAGCATTATGTCATGTGTCACGCCCCGACCCTCGAGTACGCGGCAACCCCTGTTCTCTTGCAGTCATTTGATTTGCGACTCCCTAGGATCCATCGCCGACCGTTATTTTTATCTTTTGATTAAACGCATGCGGAAGCGAAACACAATCCCCGGTCAATAACAAAAACAGGGATGGCAGGAAAACTCAATAAAAACACATTCCAAAGTGCCGCTTTATTTATCTACTGATTAACCCTAGGAAGTTTACAAGTACAAGCCCTTACCACGAGCATCTTCCTATTGAGCCAATAAAACTAACAAGCCAAGGTTAATCTACTCCCTTCATAAATGGCCACGAGCTGAAACACGCGTCGATCTTCCATCCTAAGGACCTGACAATGGTTATTCAATAACCAGTGAGATAAATCTCAGCAAGTCAAAATCCTAAGCCTCGGTTAGGAGATCTACTCGCCTCGAGTGCGCCCTGACGTGCAATGTCTCTATCGCCAACAATTCAACAACATAATAACACCCAATCGACCATTAACAGACGCACGCTTAGACCAAGGCTTATATGCAAACACTCGCAATCACAAGCGACCCTACCTGGCCTTGGCACACGCAACCTGCAGAAACTGTTAATTCAATCATCACGACATTAAGAGCATGCAAATAATCAGTGCATTTTACACAACTTTCTCATGTCTCACACTCACACATGCTCCGATTATTAACGCCCCCTCCTGGGCCAACGACACAACCTTTTAGTTGGCGGTTCCTGGCTAAACCAGCTTCGTCTTCTTTACCTCGAGGCACGGCGACGTCAAGGACTCACTCCCAAGACGGCATTCCCGAAGGAGCATAGGACCCGCCCACTACCGCAGCCTCGCAACTGACAGAGGCCTGGGACCCGCCCACTACCGCAGTCCCACAAAGTTAACCCCTCCCTGTCAGGCATCCGACCGAAGTCAGGCGACCCACTGGCCACGGCACAACCCCATAAGGATTGGCGGTCTTCCGGCAACGCCGAGTTCCCTCTCTTAATGTGATCATGCAACACATCATCAGGCAATCCATTTATATCTTTGCTCTGTCGTGAATGCAATATCGCTCATGCTCATGCGACATGCCATTTCGTATAACCCACGCAATATGTCATGCTTCGACAATTTCCAAAATTCAATTTCCAATCAGCATTCAATCATACATATTCCCTAACTCTTGGGAACAACCAACAATTCAAATCACAGTCTGTCAATCAATTCCGACCAATCAACATCACGATACTCCGATACCCAACCACGTGTCAATATTTAATAATAAATAAACACAAATATCAATTAATAAATAAATTCGTGTCCTCACGACTACAACAATAAGCTATTCCCCAATAATACTCAATCATCCCAAAAATAAGTATAAACTATAATTATACTCAAAAATATTTATTTAAGAATCATGTTATAGCCGATTGTTTCAATAAAATAATTCAAGTCCCACAAAATACTTATAATTATTTTTCAATCCCATAATTAATTATCCAACCCAAATAATTCCATTTAGTAAAACCCTTCTTTAATAAACCAATGTCATTTAATAAAATAGTATATAAATACTATTGACTTTGGAAAAATAGACCATAGTAATTTTCCCCAAAATTACTCAATTAAAACCATTTTCAATAAATAATCACAATTAATTATTTTCTCCAAAAATAATTAATTTTCAGCAATGAATAGTAATAACAATATTACTATTAATAATTCGAAATTATAAATTAATTTAATTAATAAATAATCCCGAAAATAATAAATAATTATTATTTATTCCAAAAATAATAATAATATTTATTAATACTAACGATGATTAACACTAAGCAAAGCTTAATCAAATAATAATAAAACACTAATCATCCATCATTCAAAAGCACTAATCAAGCTTAATATTAAACTAATCACCCTAAGGGAGTTTAGCACCCTAAGCAAGGTTTAGAAAATTGACTTACGGTTTAGCGATTCCGACGACACGAGCGCAACGGTGGCGGCGAGGGGAACGCCCGGGAACTTCCAGCGCGTCGGGACGAGGCGGCCTAGGACCGGATCTCGGCCGAGGACGGCTGTCCACGCGACGAAAAGTCGAGAAACGAAGGAACCGGCGGCCCGAGGCTGGCTGGTGGGTGGCCCGGCGACTTCGGACGGCGGCCAGCAGCTCCGGCGAGGCAGGCAACAGCTCTGGCGAAGGGGAAAACAGAAGTTGGAAAGGGGAAAAGGGAGGCGGTGCAGCTGGCTCGGGGGATGGCAGCAGGTCGGGGGTGGCTTCGGCGTGGCAGAGGAGCTCGGGCACGGTCCCTCGGCAGGCCTACGGCGGTGACCGGCGGCGGCGGGCAGCGGCGAAGCTGCTGGCCGCTTCTTTTGGGCACGGCCAGAGGAGCCGGGAGGGGAAGAGAGGGCACGACGACAGTTGGGATGGCTCTCGGACGGCTCCTAGCGATGGTCTCGAGCGGCCGGACGGCGGCAAAGGGCGGCTGGACGGCGGGAGCAGCCATCTCGGCTCCAACCCGAACAGAAAGAGAGAGAGACAGGCGGAGGCAACGGCGGCTCGAGCTGGGGTGGTCGGGCGACGGATGGTGGTGGCCGAGTGACGGCGAGGCAGCAGCAAGCTGCTCCTGGACGCTGGCCAGCGTTACAGCGGCGAACAGAGGAGGAAGAGACGAAGACAGAAGCTGGGGGTGGTGCTGGTTCGGCCCAGGGCCGGCAAACGGCGGCTCACCGGCGACCGGGCGAAGAGCAGGGGTGGTGGCGGAGCTGCGGTGCTGCAATGGCGGTCGGTGATGGCGGCAGCAGCAGCAAGCCGGCGTCAACCAGTAGAGAAGAAGAAGAAGAAAGGAAGAAGAAGAAGTTGCTGGGAATGGGGGGTTGTCGAACGTGCTGGAGAAGAAAGGAGGAGAGAGAGAGAGAGAGAGAGAGAGAGAGAGAGAGAGAGAGAGAGAGAGAGAGAGAAGACCGGTCAAAGGGATAAAAAAAAGATAAGATAAGATTGGGGCAAGTGGGTGTCGACAAGGATGAAGAAAACGCGGGGGAAAGAGAAAGAAAAGGGAAAGGAAAGAGAGACGTGCGGAGAAGAGAGAGGGAGAGAGAGAAACCCTAAAATTCAAAAAAAAGCAAACAAGCTTCTAGAAGGGGGGGCAATCCGGTCTTTTTACCCCTGAAGCGCAGTTCTCAAAAATCCGGTCCTAATCTCGACCCATTAATCCAACTCGAGCAATTTTCGGACTTATTGAAAATTTGGGATGTTACATCATGGCTATCTAGATAGTGTGAATGCTTTAAGAACATAATGAACCCGTCAGTTTTGGCTACAATATAATTTAATCCCTCTGTCTTACTATGCCCCAATTGAATAAAGACCATGGAATATTTGTTAAGTCACCAATTCGATCATATGCACAAATCCAATTGACATGCATTTATTCGAGACATAAACAATTTATTCTCGGTTACAAACCGGGCCGAGGATTTCAATAATTAGATTATTATACCTTGCATATAACAAGGAGACAGATTCCATATTGCGTACACGTGCAACTTCGTATATGAACAAACTATGACCATCAAGTATAAAGACAGATCAACGACCCAGTATTATGTGTACCCGTGAATTATAGTTGTTCGACACACAAGTTAACACTATGTCTCAGGTCTAAGGATTATTTACACAAGACAAAAACATGAACAATTAGATATTGACCACGTTAAAAGCTTCCATGTTGCTAATCGTTCCATATGCGTCACGTTCAGTGAATTTGTCTAATATAAACACCTGTGTTCTAACTCAGGTATCACAATACCTAATGACTTGCGATTCATCATTCCCTTAAGTATCCAATACTTAATGGTGAAGTTAAGAACATACCAGTCTTAACAGGATTATAAATATCCACTCAATAATCTATTGACCAAGAACGATTTAAAGATTCAGTCTAACTATGAACCCGTCACATATATTCTTGACGTTTCAAGAATAGGTCTAGTTGCAACTAATTTTATGGAATCATTCATAAAATAATTGGACAAATGAATGAATACGTCATTGCCATTAATTAAATAATAATAATGATAGTACAATTGTATTACATAGTAGTTTTAGGGCATACATCTAACAAAAATGAAGTGGTGCCAACCAAGAAGAGCGAGGAGAAGAAGACGCCTAAAGGAGACTGTTTGGACAGCAGTAAGAAGATAACCATGATTTGGAGGATGGTTGATTTTTGGGAGCTGAGATAGTTCAGGTCTACATATTGTTAACTCAGATTAACGACATACTTGTAGATGGGACATCATCCTCGACTCTTTATGGAGGCCAATGCCTTTTACAGCTGTAGAGCGTTTTCTGGCAAATGGGTCCTTTCGTGAACACTTTCTTTTGTGTCATTGACAGTGGACAAGATAGAATCTTGTCCTTTTTCAATTAGTTTAGCGTGCGCCATAGGGGATTGAGTAAATGGAACAGAAAGATGAGACAAATCGTTAGTCATTTTTGCTATTAAGACGAGCATCATTGACTTACTTTTCAAGTCTCCAGCAAAATTGACATTTCAAGCAAATTTGTGGAAGATAGCCGATTTGGACCACTAGTAATTCAGGTCGATTCGGGAGTTTTCTCATCTTGCTCAGGTCTTTTAGATGATGCCAGACCATTGATTAAGATTCGTAAGTGGGTTTTTGTTCCACGATGGAATCGGATTCTCTTTTAAATGACAAAAAGTTTCAGAATTTTAGGAGAAAACGCATAAGCTTGCAGATTATTTCTATTCAGTCGCTGCTTTTGACAGATGATATTCAAGAGAGCTTGCTAGATATGGAATTGGCGTTTCCATTTTTTGAGTCTCGTGGTTGTTCATCCTCACAGAGTTGATACCGGACAGCACCAAGACGGAAAGAGGAATTCAACATATGATTAGAACTGTCCACGGTAAATATTCGAGGCATGGTGCTATTGGTTACTTTATGGTGCGGTAAAGAAAAGAAATCTACGACTATGTACTATCGACTAGAACCGTCCACGGTAGAAATTTGTAAACGGTCGCTAACCAAACTTGACAAAGGTAAGCTAAGGACATCTCTCTCCTCGCTAGGGTTCTCTCCTCTTCCTCTCATCTTCATGTAACTTTTTTTTTTCAACCTCCATGAAGGGCGGAGCTTGAGTTAGATCTCTCGCTCCCCTCGCTTTTTCCTTTTTCTTTTGTTGATATGGTTCTCTATTTTCTTTTTCTTGCTTTCCTCCCATTTTGAGGAATTTTTCTCATCTAATCTAGTTTAGATCTAGAAGTTTCTCTCTCCTGCTTCGGGGAGGTTTCTATCCTAATCTAGTCTAGGTTTGGAGTTTTTTGCGTGTATGATTTCAAGGTTTTGCATTCCTCTTGTTTCATTGATATACAAGTCTGGCTTTGAAGGTAATAAGAGGAGTTTCATGAAAATTTCGCTGTCAAATTTGTGCACACTTAACCTCGTCGAATCTAAGTGCGCATCACCGAAAGACAAAGCCATAGCTACAAATGGAGAACTTGGTGTGTGCTCATTACTGAATATGGATTCAGTAATCGGCCGTTGATTTTGGTTTGAAGAAGTTACAAATCTACTTTTTGAGAGAATAACCCCCTAATCTTATTTTGATGATTCATCTCCCTATCTAGAGCTTATTTTGTTTTGAGTTTGTCTAGGATTTTGTCTTGATTTGCAGTTAATCTGCATTTCTCTTTATCCGTGAAAATGAATGAAATGTTTTCTTTTATCCAAGAAAAAAAAACTTGACAAAGTTGTGCCATGTGCTTCAACAGACCATCATAAATCTATGCAAGTCGATGTAATCGTGAAATATACAACTTCACAACATTTTGCTCTTGCTATTGACAGGTCGCTGTCGGCCAACTCATCCTCATGGCAATTACAACGACTCCCGACATGCGACGTTTTATTTCTTTGCTATGGCCAGCCGACATAACCAAAGGTATTGGTCAAATATGTAAAAATGCTGAATATGAATGGGTTGATCTAAGGTGCTGGTCTAATCACACTGATTTCCAAAGGGTAGTGAAGTCCGATTATGCAAATCAATTAAACACGGAGTATAATTACCGTGTCGGTGTTGGTCAGGAGATTTTTATTTCTCAAGCAAGTCTCCGTATATGACCAAGAGATGCTAGGGCTCTTCACGTTTTTGGTGCGAATATGGATGGGATTTTTTCTTTGTGTTTATGCCGTATATAACGTGCAAGTGTAATATCAGAAATTTTAATGCCAAGGGCTGCGTCGACGTTAATTCGAGGTCTTACGCAGTTGTGACAAAAAGTACACAAATAGGTGATTGAAGGAGAGAAATTTATTTCCATCAATGTCGGACCTAAGTAAACAAAATTTTAGCAATTAAAACCCTAAAGAAAGAAAGTGCAAAATTGTTTTTAAATCCAAGTCAGTGGCCAGTCAATCTACATATTGCATGAAAAATTAGTGGAGAAAGGTGAGAAGCGGCAACTTTGTTTTTCATTAAACCTAAGTGTTCTTCTTCCCCTTGTACGGGCATAAGAGATGACAAGGACGGACAAATGAAACCCGTTTGAAGAGAAATAGAGGGGAGAATCGCTGAATTGCAGCATGCGTCATTTTGGGTGCTGACCTTGGTGTCATAGCTTGGAGGTACAGGCCTCAAGAAGAGTGAGACTCCATTTAAATTATCCAAGAAATATGGAGTTGGTATGGGCGAGTTTCTGTCTTGATTTCAGGCAACTTGTGGGTTATTGGTGGTGGGAAAATTTAATCTGCGTTGGGCACTAATCTGGTCATGGCGTCCTTGAACTATAATAGACTTTTGTAAAGCTTGAAAATATCTGAGGTGGTTGTATTCAATTAATTTTGTTGCAGTTTAGACTTTTCAATTTGGGATTCGACAAATTTTAAGTGAAATTTCTCAGTTTAAAGTCGGTTTTTTTTTTATCGAAAAGAGCTTTTCATTAAGCTAATCCAAGCTGGGCAGACCTGAGAGATGGGCTTCAATACATAATAAGTCCCAAAGACGGAAGGGTGGAGAAGAGACTCAATTTTGTGGTAAGCCCTTTTTTCTATGGGTTTTAGCGACCCAATCAACTACCACATTGACCTCTCTATGATAAAAAATAACCTAAAACATTGGGCAGACGTGACGAAATGGCTTTTCACTGCCAGATTGGAACATGTGCCTCCCACGTGAGCTGTTGGGGCTAAAAATTGCTTCAACCAACGGTTGGCAATCTGTTTCTACTTGGACAACGTCGTTCGAGGTGTTTGGTGGGGGGTGTGGCACGGGGCGAGTAGCATCCTTCTGTAGATTGGACAAAAATTAAAGGGCTTCGGCAAGGGCAAGAGCTTCAACCATAAAGGGTGGTGTTGTCGGTACTGATTTCGCGTCTCCATGCAGCACCCAGCTAGCGGAGTCACGGCAAATCCATGCAATCAATCCTATTGTTTCACCAGGTATAAAAGTCCCATTAGTATTGATATTGTATGTATGGATTCTCGATGGTTTCCAGCAGTTGTTAAGGGCTGTTTTGGGTTTGATTTTGTTCCCTGCTATGTTCCATTGTGGAAGCTTTGTAGTGCGGAAATCGCTGTTTCCACCACCTCGCCAGCCTGCAGTGCTTGGTTTCTAAAGATGGCTGCATTTTGGGCCTTCCACACGCACCACAGAACCAAAGCAATTGTGGCCAGACCTAGTGAGTTCTTCTTTTTCGCTATACCATCAGCCACTCCTCAATTCTACTTAACCCGTGACTTGTAATCTGGACAGCTAGTGCAGGATTGGACCAAACTGTGTTGGTCCATGGGCAAAGAGGACACAGGTGTTCAGTGGTTTTGCAACACTGGTGGCATAAGGGACAGAGGGGATCAGGTACAATCTTCCTTCGAAACAAATTATCCTTAGTTAAGAGTGCATTTTGGCATAGATTCCATAGGAATAGTTTGATTTGTGAGGCACCAGTGATATCAAATAGCATATCAGTGAGGCACCAGTGATATCAAATAGCATGAGGTCATATGGTCCTGAATGTTGGGAAAACCACCTTATGCATACAGCAAAATATCAGGTGGACGTGAGAATCATTATATATGCCATGGCACAATTTCAAATTACTAGTTCTGTTGTAAAATGAATTGGTTGACCATACCTATGTCATCCATCCACAGCTGTAACTGATCCTACTTCTAACAGGCGCATCGGGAGGCAACTGGGATAGTGTCACCTGCCGATGGTCACGATGCAGATCCAGTTGCTGCAGCAGAGGAAATAGCTTTCTGCAAAGCATGTGCTCGATTTGGTCTTGGTTTGTATTTATACCATGTAGTGTAGACGTTAGAGATCATACACGGATCTACCCTGCTTACTCAACCGAGAAGAAGGGTGGTGCCAATGCAAATAAACGAGCGCTGTCACTCCATGTAGGCATATGAACGTAGCTTTGGATTGCGATATATTGAGTCGAATATTGATTTGTTGATTATGTTGTTTCATTTCACAAAGATGAGCAGATTCAGTTTAAATTGACCTATGGAACTGCCAAAAAGCTTAAAGGAAGGATTGGGAAGGTCTGGTTCTGGCCAACCTTCACTTGACCTCACCCATTCTTTTTCAGTCCATGCATTCCACCCACTCTTTTGTTCTCAAGCGGACAAGAACGCTGCCTCCAACATCCATTGAATGATTCAGGCTAACAAGAAGCATAGCCCATACATATTAGGCACAAGAGAGAGGCAAAACCCGATCGAGTCAGCGATCATTTGCAAGTGATCATTTGAAAACAGAGAGTCGCCCAATAAAAAAAATTTAGTTTTCACAAGATCATCATTGAGATTGATTCAAAGTCATTATAGATTTTGTTAGTCTAGAGCTCATGATTGATAATGTTGTCTTACTCTACTTACAATATCAGAAGACTGTTAAGCTCTTATTTTGAGTTCAAAGCAATATTATAACTCTTGAAAGAAAATCGCCCTACTGTATGGCTCGCTAATCTCGGCACTGAAAGCACTTGGACACTCATTCTTTTCATTTAATCATAGAAAATTACTTCATGTTTTATTAAGTGATAAAGTAAGGATGGTAAATTCTCGACATTAATTTTTGTTTTTAGCTTCAACCCTTTTTCACAAGTACATGCAAGTCCTCAATTTCCAGCTACAAATGTTGAATAATTAGAATGACAATAATGATGAGGAAACTTACTTGAATTTTCATCTCATTTTTATTCGACTCATTGAAGATAAGGGAACAAAAAAATATTCATGAGGCATGCGCTATGACTTTCGAATAAGCCACTTCATTTCAATGATATGACTTTCAAATAAACCACTTCATTTCAACGATGTTCGTTGAATTTAGCAAGGGAGAGAGATTGGGGTTGGAAATTAAGGAATGGGAAATTTTCACTATAAGAAGATTGGGTGGAGATTAATCCTTGTGCAATGAATGAAATTCAAGAAAAGTCAGGTTATAGGTATCCTTCCTAGCAATGTGTTTACTGTTGACCAAGGTTGACTGCTCACGTGCCAAAAATTATTCCACCTCTCCCCCTCCCTCCCTCCCTCCCTCTCTCTCTCTCTCTCTCTCTCTCTCAAAGTCTCACTCGCCCATTGAAAATAATTAAGTCATATTTCGAATTTGTTGTGTAGTTTGCAGGAATTATCATGTTCTTATAATTAGTGATTAGCCTAATTTGTATTTCTTTATAATGAAAAGGTGGAGAGGAGTGATCACCTCTAGTTGATGGGAAAATAACACAAATGGTCTCAGGACTTTGGTTTAACGTGCAATGCCATCCTTAAATTTTAAATTTAATTAATGTAATCCACGAACTATTAATACATGTTCAATATAATTTTTAAATTATATAAAAATATTTAATACCATCATGTTGCTAACTCAATTTAATGGAATCTATTGGTGGGACATCCAATTTGTTAAGTTTGAGTAGAGGACAACAAAAAGAGGATCCATATAAAATATTCATCTTAAATTGGGATATGTTAATTCATGTCATCATATGTCAATGGGCTAATTTTTTTTTCCTCTCTAAAGTAGTGGATAAAAAGATAGACATATCGACTTGTCATTAGTTAAACATCCAACTTAACATATAATAATATACACAAATAACCTCTGACTTATCGTTTAAGCTAACAGAAGTACTACATTAAATATTTACCAATAGTTCATAGATCATATTGAATAAATTAAAAGTTTAAGGACGATACTATAGACATTAGGCCAAGTCCCGGCACCATGATGTCATTTTGCATTATCAATTATCATGACTTGCAGAATCATTCCTTCCTAGAAAACCATGGGCCATCGGTGCTAGTTTGAACTTTACCGACAGTATTCAAGGATAGAGACCGAAATCCTCCCAAATTACTCGAATCGACATTTTGGTCTGATCGTCGCCGGCTTCCCTGTTTCTCTTGATCTCCTCGTTCCGTTTCAGCAAAAAGAGTGGAGGTGCGTGCCATCATCTCCGATTTCATCCCCGCCAGCCAGTCCCGCAAATTGAACGCTGATTTCCTTAGGGGTGTCAATGGGTCGGGTTGGGTTTTGATGTTACCCGACTCGACCCGACCTGAAATGCATTAGACCAAAAAAAATAAAAATCGGGTTGGGGTGGGTTGAGTCGATTAGGCCTTTTTGACACCCCTAGATTTCCTATGGCCCGATCTGAAGAAACCCTCGGGCGAGGCCTTGGAGAGGCATGCCGTATCCGGAGCTGTTGACGTGGGGCACGGTGGTTCCGAGGCTGATTTCAGGGACGAACTGGACGTTGAAGACGATGAGGTGGATGTTGATGCCGAGCCCTTCGCTTACTCTGCTATTGCTTCTAGGCTCGATACCGTGATGGCGACTTCATCACGAAAGCCCTTCGCCTTCTCTGCTGCTGTTACCGAGACTCGGTGCCATAATGATAACGCAGTCGTCGCGACTCCCTATCGTTCGACCCTGAGCTGATCGTCTGTTGCGTGTGTTATAGTTCTAAGCCTACTATTAATATGATCTTTCGAGGCTCTTGATTTGGTAATTGTTAATAGATCTCCGTGATTGTTTACTGCATTTTGTAACAGTTCGTTGTTGTGATTTGAAACAACAAAGATATATAAGGTATATCGAATTTTCTTATTTTTTTTTGTTACGTAACATGATCGTATAAACCAAATACTGTGCTTCTTCAAGTTTATAATAACTTTCATACCCTTAAATCATCTTAATTTTTTGTGCAAACTTTTTTTACCAAGTACAATGCAAATTTCTAGTATCATGAAAACTCCCAAACTGTTATAGTTATGATAAATTTATCAAAAATTAATTTTTGGGCTGCCAAAAATTCTAAAGTGTACATATAATAAATTTATCAAAAGCTAATTTTTAAATTATCAAAAACCCCAAACTGTACAATCCCAAATTTACATAAATTTTCACATGGCCTTATCATCATATATTATCCAACTTAGCGATTTAAAATAAAATTTGATGGAGGTTGACAAAAGATAAATACATTATGAGTATATCGATTTATGATTTTTAATGATCAAAAAATTAATTTGAGATAATTTTATTATAAATATATTAGTTTGGAGTTTTTGGTGATCCAAAAATTAATTTAAAATAAATTTATCATAAGTATATCAATTCGAGATTTTTCGTAGTATTAATCATATTCTTTTTCCCCCTACTTTTACTCTTTTGACTATCTTGCTCCGCTCCTCATGATACCGATCATGAACAACCGTCGGATTGGTCAAATGAAGACTATTGGTCAACAAAAGCAACCGCATGCGACGAGGCGGACTCAGTGGTGAACCAAGTTGCCCTCACTTGCGCTGTCCCCTAAATTATCTTCATGAGAAAAGTAAAATAGAAATTATATTTCAGTAACCTGAATCGTGGGCAGGGCTCGAGCTCAACTCGTCTATTCAATCTGCTGATTTTTTTTTATACATATATTAAAAATAACATGCCATTTTTTTTTAATTTTCCAATTTGTTTAATTGCTCGACCACCGTAACGCTTGAGATTATTTTAATTTGGACCATAATAACAGGAGCGACGTCGGTTGCATTCAAATTAAGTACTTAATTATTTGATAAACCTTTCAAAGTTAATATGCTGAATGTGGATTTCAATCTTATTAAAATATTAGCTCTTTTGAATGGTGAATTTTATTTTCCATACATAAAATATAATTCGAATTAATGAAAACGATATAAGAGGAACCGCTATGCAAAAAAAATAAAAATAAAAATAAAGTAGTCTCGGTCTATTTTTAACCTCCCGAGCGTAGAAAGTACTATCACCTCAAACTGCAAGACAAATGAAATCATAAACCTTATTGTAAAGTAATTTTATGCAAGACAAAGTGAAATCATAGGCCTCGTTGTAAAATAAAGTTCTCGTAAAATGAGAATAAGCAATCAGAGAAGGTGGATTTAATTGGGCAAGCCAAATCTACAATAATATTTCTCTTAGGCCAGTTCATGTACTTTGATTCCAATTCAAGTACAAACTTATTTTCATCCCATATTTTATTTATCTCATTAAAAATAACAAACTTTCAATTAGTACCTACATCTAGCCTCCCGAAATTTCAATCAAATGATGTCATTAAAGATTTGACGTGTCATTCCATGCGTACTTGGCAACCCGCAATTATTGCCAATGAACTGATGTTGGAATCCGAATAGTTTTGAACCAAGCAAGAGGAGGAAAATCTGAGCACTTTTAAGCTTGGATTTTGGTGACAAAAATCGAAAATGAACTACTGAAATGACTACCCAAATCTAATGAGGCATGAACGAGTGGTTTGTTGAACCTTAAAGTCGCAATAGGTGGCATTCGAAAATAGGGGAAGCTCTCGGATTATGTGGGATCCTTCCATGTCCACATAGCTGTGAGTTGCCAACTTATGATGTCCAGACCAAAATTGACTGAAGTTAAAGTTAGTGCTTTTTAATTTTTATATAGGGAAAAACAAAAAAGGAGCATTTGGGTTAGAATTGAATCTGAATATATGAGACAAAAATAAAATAAGAAGCATGAGTTGGAATTGGAACCCAAGCTAAAGTGGGTGCTTTCTTGAAGGTGACATTACTAACAGGAGACGTTTCAGGCAGTGATGTGTGCAATAAATGCTTACAGTTCTATCCATTTGAAGAATTTTGCACCGCATAGATCCACAACTACACGCCGTTCGCCGCTAGCAATGGCGACTTCTCCAAATCCGAAATTACTCTTTAAGACTATGGGACTCCTTCGGGTGATTAAAGCCAGGAAAAGGTCAGGCTGTGCTTTTATCTGGGTGTCGTCGTCATGACAGCTAGGCGAACTAGCGCCAGCATCGAAAGGACAGTTTGTCCTCGCTTCCAAGCAATAACACAACCATCGATTGTTTCTGCCTTTTGCCGAATCTTTCCGTGACCCAATGGATGAGCTGATGAAACTTACAGTTTATTTTAGTCCATATGGACAACCAACATCACAAGCAGTCGATTAAGATTTGTTTGGATCAGACCCTGCAACAAATGAATTTTGTCTACAAACTCCATGGTTCACTTCTCATTAGCTAGAGGCCAGCCAGTCTTCGTTATTCTTTCAAACTTCTGCTCGGGAAGAACTCGACAAGGATGCACGATATAGACTCAAACATTCCAAATGGGAGGTGCCGAACAATCTGGAAAAAGGGTTTCGGTTTTGGCAGGTAAAAGGGGTTGTCCGCCTACAAGAGAAGCTAGTCCAGCAAAGGGGTATATTCAAACTTTACACATGCTTCTTATTATAAGTATGACATAGTATGATACAGTTATCAGTAATAGAGTAGAAGCCGAAAACAGAACCCCAGTGTTATTTTGTACTGCAAACATCAAACTCCAATCATATAGAATTTTCAGCAGGCCGAGGATGGTATGTGCGGCGCCGCAGCTGTGATTCTGGAGTAGGCTGCTGTAAGAAGATCTTGGTAGGGTCATTGGGATCAACATATCTGCAAAATCAACACCAGATGATCACTACTTCATCCCTCAGTTCTATCATCAGCTTCATTCAAAAATAAGAATTCCATCATATACTAACATACTGAGCCAATCACATGTGTATCAGACCACGTTAGCAAACACAGACCGACATCTTTTGAGCAATTGCAAATGGCTCTACATATCCCTTGGCACTCAATATAACGAGCCTACCCAGGTCCCCTCTCTCTTGCTCTTAAATTTTTTTTCTATAGAGAAGAGTACTAGCACTTACGCATGTCTCATCATCTCATCAACCGGAGTTTCTGCTGCTTGTAAAGGATCCACACGCGGCGCACTTTCAGAGTTAACATGCTGATTGTATTGCCTCACAGAGGATATCAAGTTGAAAAACAACGGTACAAAGGTCCCACATCCACCCTCCTTGAACAATATCTTAAAAGTATGAGTGGAGAAAAGTGAGCTGTGCTGGTCATCTGGTACCACCTGGGGTAATTATGAAAATGGTGAGTGTCCAAATTCGTAGTGAATATTGATGCATCACAAGTTGTATACTTACAGGCTCCACAAAGCCAGATATGTTGTTGCAGAAAAATATCGGTTGATTGAACTTCTCACCATGTACATATAGCTGCAGAGTGAAACAACGACAGTGGTAAATAATATTAAGTTGTGCAGATAATGCAGAAAAGTCATAATGCCCATTAGAAACCCCACTTTGACTTGAAAATCAGAGGAACATCAAACCATTATTTAATGAAAGGAAACAAATAACAAAGTAGTCCTCAACCAGGAAAACAAAAAAAAGGCAGACATAGTCTAGCCTCTTTTAGCATGAAATTTGGATACACAGTTATGAAACTAATTTTGTTAATTGAGGATGTCAACAAATACATAGGCCATTGTTTCACCCTGTACCAATTAATCATCCAGAGACTCGTTTTCCTTGTTTTACTTTCGGGTCATAGATAGTGAAATTTCAACAAACAATAATAAAATCCTTCACAAAGTCCAGCCTCTGAGCCAATTCCCATCTACTGTAGAAGCTGTTCACTCTTTATTTGCAATTACACCATATTTTATCATTCGTATGTTTTACGTGGCCATCAAATGAAAGTTTATTTTTCACTGGAAAAGATCATTTTGTACATGAAACGGGAATGCCTTGTATAAGTAAGTACTTATTCGTTTTGTTTTGGTCATCTAAATAGCCAATGTTTTCTGTGTCTAGTCTACGCCTACACCAAACCACAGATAACAGTTACAAGCAAATACAGAATACAGCCAACATTTTTCCACCCCAAATGAACTCCTAATTCCCATCAACCAAGTAACTTGACCTCTCACAACAAAGTAGATGAGATAGTTCGAACTAAATTCTCTGATGTTTATCCTGAGAATGGCAACATAATCATCAACAGAATAACAAAATATATATGCAGAAGTTTTGACCAAAAATGTAATAGCTACCAAACTATTTCATGGCCAGAGTAATGGCCATTGAAGAGCCATCTACCTGCATCCAAGTACAAATGCCATACAGAGACCAGTTGGGATAATGTAGGATGGAATAAGTCTGGTAAGATGGATCTAATGAACTTTGCAGCCCTAAAAACTGAAACTATTCCATTGATTTGGAATATTCTCCAAGAGTCACTTCACATATTTTCCTCTAGAAATAGCATATCATTTAATTTGACATTTTCTCAGTAAGAAATGATATATGCAAAAGTATAATAATTAAACCCCCAAAACAGTAAAACAATAGTGCCTTCCACATGTTACTTGCATCTTTAAAAGCTGCTAGGTGGAAACAATTGAATAAGCCATCTTGGACGTAAAGAACAAGCTTAGCTTCTAGACACAATAGTCACAAAACAAATTCTGTGCCAAAACGCCCAACTTTTTCTGCTTAAAAAAATAGACCAAAAGCCCCATCTTCACATGGACAGTACCCATGTGGAAATTACACAAAAGAAGATGCAAAACCATAAGTTCATGCTAGCTCAAAATAACCACCAACAAATCAATATACATGCCAATACATATGAAAAGCATATAACAGTAAGATTACAGACCAGGGGTATGTCGAAGGCAGTTAAACTCCCAACAGGCTTGCTTGCAACAAAGACCATCCGTATGTTTGACAAGTAGATAGTTCCTCTTGCTTTCACACGACCCCCTTGGGATCTAATGACAACAGATCCAAAAGAAAATTCATTAATCTCTCTGACACAATCTCTAAAAAACCTTCAATTGCTATGAGAAAACTTTCTATTTCTTCAACACACATACATTCCAATAACACAATCTTAAACGTGCAAATGACAGCAGTTTTCAGTTAATAACAATTGACAATCACAATAACAATATCATCAACTCATATTAGATTGACAAAGAGATAAGCAACTCCCAATACAATCTGACTGTTGATTTCTCATGAAATCCTCCATACATGCTAAAGTCGACAATAAACTGTAGACCTACACAGATCATCCAAACCTTGCAGCTTGCAGATGCACTAAGCATCCTTCGTCATCGATTTATGCTTTCTTCAAATGCCTCCCACTCCTCAATCCTATGTTCTTACTTAGATTAACCAATCTGTTCTCAAAAGATTGTGAACCATTCACGACAATTAGAGCAGAAATCTCAACTCAAACCCTATCCTCCAACACAATTTACCAGACCCAAAGAATAAATTTATCAAAACCACCTCCCAATCCCACCCCGTAATCCAACATTAAACCCGCAAAGTTCTCCAGCAAGGCGAATTTCACTTCAACAAGAAACGAAAGGTCTCTCCTTTCTGGCTATAGCATCATCACGCAAGACGCTTTCCGATCCACGCCCAATGGATCCATCAAACTTAAACACGCAAGATGGACATAAACCTATTAAAACCATTCCTTTCAGCCTAATGGGTAAAAAGGGTTTCCATCAACAAGAGCGATTCTCAGACGAAAAGCTTCCGATCGCAACAAGCGCCGGAATTGGACGATTACCCGGGAATCTTGTCGACCTCGAACTCGACGCCGTCTCGGGCCAAGACGAACATCTCGTTGACGAAGGGAACGGGCACGCCGTTCTGGAATAGTTGTGGGTTCAGGGCCATTGCGCCTTTTCCTTCGCAGTCGGCCGCGGAGGAGGAGGAGGATGATCAGATCAAATTCCAAGGCCTGTAGATTCTGGAGGAAGAAGGAAAGGAAGAAAGAACGAGAAAAGAAGCGTGGGAACGAGTCGGTCCGGTCGAGAAGATGCCCGGGAACATTCTAGGCAATGGTATTTTACAACCTTGCCGAAAAAAGTTGTGAATTTGCGATCAATTTCGTACATTTTATCAATTTAATATATCAAATATTACTCTTTTTTATGTTGAGTTATATTTCAGAAAAATTCTGAAATTAGTATATTCGAGAGACATTTATCTTATAGTGTCTTTCATTCGATATTTTATCAATTACTGACATGAGAACATATATGACAAATAAATTGAATGGCTGATGTGTCAATATAAATCTTTTTTGGAGTTCAACAAAAAGAATCTATTGAATGACATCATTTTGGGAAAGATAGATCCGAAGAAAATCGGCAAATCAACTAAAATCTACGTGTCTCAATGATAACTTTCTTAGTCTTCATTCGACGTACAGGATGGTTGGAAAGAAATTTGAAAAGGGCAAATCAAACAAATAAAAAATAAAAATAGCAATCAATTCTAAAAAGTTTAAAACTGAAAAATGAAAATCTATTTAAAAATTACATAATTGTTTTATTGTAGGGAATACATATAGAAATTGAATGACAGATTACCATAAAAAACGAAATATGCATCTTAGAGCTCTTCTTTTGGTATTTCTTAAATTATATTACGAGTTTAAGCCATATGCGAAATCCGATTTCATTGGAAGATGCTTGTTGAGTTAAAGCCCACCACACTTATCCTATTTGGATTAGATCTCAGAGAATTGGTTGTTGTAATCTTATTCAAGCCGCACGTTCATCGGAACTCCTTATAGCCACATAGTCTGGCCTTTCTAAGCATGAAATTTGGACACAGAGTTACGAAACTATTTTTGTTAATTGAGGATGTCAACAATATGTGTAGGTCATTGTTTCACCCTGTACCAATTAATCATCCACAGACTAGTTTTCCTTGTTTTACTTTCGGGTCATAGATAGTGAAATTTCAGCAAACAGCAATAAAATCCTTCACAAAGTCCTGCCTTTGAGCCAATTCCCATCTACTGTAGGAGCTTTTCACTCTTTATTTGCAATTACACCATATTTTATCATTTGTATGTTTTACGTGGCCATCATATGAAAGTTCATTTTTCACTGAAAAAGATCATTTTGCACATGAAACATGAATGCCTTGTATAAGTAAGTACTTGTCGCAACCCTCCTGAAGGAGGTTAATGGATTACTAAATGCAGTGCTTAGCATGGACTCTCCCAAGTCCTACCAATCGCAACTTGGTATTTGATTCAGTCATGATATTTATCTTACCTATTGGAGCCGCCACTAATCGGTTTTGGGTCGATTAGACACCCAAGTAAAAGGTGGGAGTACATTTTACTTTTGCGAACAAAAAATCATGAGTTCGGGGACTTGTACCTTTTCTCCTTATTTTTTTTAAAAATGTTTTGCACACAACCTTTGCTGGATTTTGTAATACTACACCATTAATGTGTAAAATATGACCAAGCAATTGAGCAAACAATAAAATAACATCCAACGATCATGATCATGAAAAAAAAAAAATGAACCTGAACATATTTAAAAAAATGATATTATCATTATCACAAGGTTTCTTAGTTTGAGTAAATTAAGAGAGATTGGCACAAACCGAAAGCACGATATTATGGGAAGCAACTAAAGGGATGTAATAGTAACGACTAGCAGCAATGTAGCAACAACGACGCACAAGAGCAGCAACAAACATTGGCAAAACGGTAGTGATCGGCAGTAAATCAGCAGCAACTGGCATCAAATTAGCAGCGAATAGCAGCAAATCAGCAGTGAGCAGCAGCAAACCAGTAGTGAACAGCAACGGTAATCAACGATGGAGATCTTTAGTGAGGACAGAGCTTTTGTAGCCGCTATTGGAGACTCATTTGAAGACTAAGGACTCAAGAAAAGGACTGCGTTGTGATGTATGCAAGGCACCACAACATTGTAAAATCACGAGAGAGCTTCGTATGGTGATGAGAAAACTGATTCTCCTCTTGTGCTCTTCTCCCCTCCTTTTATAATGGCCCTAAGCGTTTCTTTCTACGGGCAATTTTCTGAGTTTCCTTTCCTCATTGCCTTAATTCATGGTTTGCAAATTGGTACGCGATCTCGTGGCCAACTCAATCTTTCCTATTTCACGTCTTGATTCCTTCCTTTGTCGAATTTCCTGCCTTCTTGTTCACCTGATATTTTGGCTCTTGATTTTTAATCAGAAATTTGGATCCTCATTTACCAAAATTCGAATATCCATTAGAATAAGAATGGCTGATCAAGATTCCCACCTTCTTTGCATAGCCAATCAAATTGATCCCCTCTTATTTTCCAGCTTATTAGCTTCCTTTTGTAAGTTTCCACAGCCCACACTTTCCACAAATGTTTTCGATTTCTTCCCTCCATTTCGTCCATCTTATCCCATGAATTCCTCTGAAATTTATTGGAGAGAAGATTCTTCCAATTGATTTCCTTCCGAATTTTCTATACTCACATGTGCAATTTATCTGTCCCCTTCCTCATATTATGGGCGAGGTTCATGGTCCCTTATTAGGCTGAACATAATTTCCGGTTTTGCTTAAGGGTTGAGTCAGCCTACAAATATAGCCACACGTTAGGTCAAACTTTAGGTGTTAACAGTTGCCCCTCTTTGAAGGAGAGTCTCGTAGAGGTTTCCTTCAAAGATTCATGACACCTAAATTTCAATTATGCAAATGCTCTCTTTTTTTCTTTTTTCTTCTTTTGGGGGGAAGGGAAATGCATTAAGAATGATGCTAGTACAGAGATAAAGTGTGTACCTATCAAGGTTGATCTAGAGTCCTAGAAAAGTGTATTCAGGTATGAAATTATTTGTTGAGAGTCTAGACAAGTACCTCATATTGCCTTGAAGAGTACTTGGAACTCATCTCAAGTATTATAGACATCTAGAGCTCACCTCAGATTGCCTTGAAGAGTACCTGGAACTCACCTCAAGTATAATAGACAGACTATTGGAACTCGCCTCATATAGTCTGGAAGGGTACCTGGAACTCACCTCAGGTATGATAGATGGACTACTGGAACTCGCCTCAGATTGTCTTGAAAGGTACTTGGAACTCACCTCAGGTATAATAGACATATAATAGACAAACTATTGGAACTCGCCTCATATAGTCTGGAAGGGTACTTGGAACTCACCTCATGTATCAAATAGACATCTGGAACTTGCCTCAGATCGCCTTGAAGGGTACCTGGAACTCACCTCAGGTATTAAATAGACAGACTACTGGAACTCACCTCAGATAGTCTGGAAGGGTACTTGGAACTCACCTTAGGTATAATAGACAGACTATTGGAACTCACCTCCGATAGTTTGGAAGGGTACTTAGAACTCATTTCAGGTATTAAATAGACAGACTATTGGAACTCACCTCAGATAGTCTGGAAGGGTACCTAGAACTCACCTCAGGTATAATAGAAAGACTATTGGAACTCATCTCATATAGTCTAAATGGGTACCTGGAACTCACCTCAGGTATTAAATAGACAGACTACTGGAACTCACCTCAGATAGTTTGGAAGGGTACCTGGAACTCACCTCAGGTATGATATATAGACTACTGGAACTCGCCTTAGATCATTTGGAAGGGTACTTGGAATTCACCTCAGGTATTAAATAGACATCTGGAACTTACCTCAGACGCCTTGAAAGGTACCTGGAACTCACCTCAGGTATTAAATAGACATCTGGAACTCACCTCAGATTGCCTTGAAAGGTACATGGAACTCGCCTCATATAGTCTGGAAGGGTACCTGAAACTCACCTCAGGTATCTGAATTGTCTTGATGATATACATGGAATCTTTATCGGGTAATGATTCAAAGGTAAGCAAAGTACTCGCCACATGGCTCTTGTCTCTATTAGATTAAATACCCATGTATATCTTTGAAAAAACCAATTAAATTACTTAATTGAGATTTAAGCATATCAATTTAACCATGTCTGCATCACCAAATTTCACAAGAGAAAATCATTATCAAGACAACCTTTATTCATGACATGGATTTACTCAAAATGCCAAATAAGAGACTTCCAGTCTGAAAGGACTTTTCACTCTTTGAGATGCTATTTCATTATTGGGGGAAATGAAATGATCACTCTATCTCACCATCGTCATCATGTTAACAAGGGTCCGAGCTTTTCTTGTAAGTGGTACAATCTTACCGATCTGAGAGGTCTTTTAATAGGACCGTAATGTAGGCTTGGTCAAAGGATATTCAATTCATGGCTTTGATTGTTCTTCATGCATCATCTCCACTTGGTTTACAAATCAAGAACCTTGCAAATGAAATAGAAACAATCTTGCCTGCATTTCTTTGAGCGTAGCTTTTGACATCTAAAACTCCTATGTTAATTTAAGTGCCATAATCTGAAGAGACTTTAAAGGGATGTAACATAGGCTAGGTTTATGAAAGGATTTGTTAGGCTCAAAGATTTTTGACTGAAGGGTTTTTAAGTAGGTGATCATCTTGACATCATTACCAATCTTCTCCTTGGCATCGGGATTGTCTTCTTGTGTCGATACTTTATCAACCATGAGAGTCCAACATTGATCTTTACAAAATCATTGCCTTTTCATTAGAGGATGATTTTCAGAAACTTGGCCTTCGACCTCAAAAATTGGGTTTCAATAGTTTTTCTCTCACCCCTTTTCTCTCTTTTTTTTTCTTTTCCCCTTTTTCGATACATTTCTTGCAATGCCCCAATGGAATAGAAAAACTTTGGCTTTAATGGCACCATCAACTCTTGGACAATTCAGTTTGTTTGAACTCTTGGGTCTACATCTTCAATCTACACTCCGAACCACATTGTCTCAATATGGTAACTCATTTACCTTGCCCCAGTGTGGGGATGATCACTAACTAGGTTTTTTTTAGAAATTAATTTACAGGCTCAATTGGGTTATGCAAGGGATAAAATGTGTGTATGATAGAGAAATGATTGCTCTTCATCATTTTAAGGCACTTAAATTCACATTTGAGTTCATTTGCATTAAAGACACTCGAAGATTGATACTAGTGAAGGCAGGAAAGTTCTATCCATTTTTCCACCTTGTAATAGCATCCTACCTTCAATTTGCCCCAATATGGGGTGGTTCTTGATAGGGCTATTTTTGAAAGAATTTCTTCTGACATTCAAGCGCAAAGGGGTTAAACAATGGTTACCTATATTGTATAAGGAAGAGAAATAAGATGCCCCTCATCATTTCAGTCTATGTACCTTTTGCAAGAAAACTCTTTACCTCAAGAACATGGAATATTTTATACTCGTCTCAGTATATAAGGGACCGTATGTATGATAGGGATTGCCTTTCATCATCCCGACACTTCTCATTTGGCATTCTTAGCATCACACATAATTCATTGAATCATTTGACTAAAGAAACTTCAAATGAAATTGGTGATTTGAATAGGCAAAATTGTCATGCAAAATTCTCACTTCGAAAAATACAAGCAGTGTAATGATTCATCAACTTTTAGCATGATAAACATCACAATATTAGCACAAGCAAGTATAAGAGGACTTGGACATATTCTTGCAAAAGACAGAGTGTCAGATCTTATGACCAGAGCCATTAGGTGTTGTTTCTTGCCTTCTTCGTGGACGAGCTCATAGAGGTTTTCTGCATTGAATCTTCGATTATTCACCAATTCAACACAGTTCTCTGCCCCTGTGGAATTTGGGAAACCTCGACCATCCATGCCCCTAAGCTTGCCACCTATAAATGAAAATAGTGTCATTGATCAAGCTATGTTCGCACATGATATACACCATTTTCTTCGAAAATTCGGTGAATTTTTTTATCTTAGTTCGTTTACATCTCCTCATGGTAGCTTGTCCTTATTTAAAGGGAAATGGCACTCAAGAGATATTATACAAGAGCAAATGCAAGCTAAGATTGAGGAAAATTGGGTCTTCCATTTCGCTTGAAACCAGGGCATTTTCTTGATTAGTCGGTTCATTGTTGCTATCAAAATATGATGTGTCCCTCCAGTTTGTCATCCAAAAAGTGTCATTTTCATAAAAAATTGAGTTAGGTTTAGGAACAAGATCCACTCTTCTTTTTTTCTTTCAAGGTTGGATGCTTCTCTTGCATTTTCGTTCCCTTGTATCTCCTTATCCGCAAAAATCTTGATTTCCTTTTGTGACCTGTTTGAAAGGAGAGAACAATGTCAAATATGAAATCGAGAAGTGTTAAAATTAGGAACGAACACTCCCTTTTGCTTTTTGAGGCGGGCATGGTCGCTTTTCCATGATTGTCACCTACAAGAATGATTGATCTTAGTTAATTCATGAGTAGGTTGATTTAACTTGGAATGGATGCTCCCTTTTCTTTGAAGAAGGCATCATTTTCATCTAGGTCGCTTTTCCTTTTATCCATTTGGGATTTGCCTCCACCTTAATTTCCTTTGCTTTTGTAGGTTCTTTAAAAGAGAAAAACAGAAAAGAAACGGCTTACTCTCATAACAAGTCAAGCTTAAATTGGAACAAGTACCACCTTTTCCTTGAGGACATATTTGCATTGATTTGGTCCTCCTTCATGTAATGTTGGTTTGTTAACCTGTCTCAAACATGTGTTTGAGGAACCACAGATGCTACCTTTTTTTTCTTTTTTTCTTTTTGAAGGTGTGTTCTCATTCCTACGCCATTATTCCACATCTTGCAGGATCGAATAATCAATATGGTTTTGCCCCACATTGACCTTTGCAAATACTGATAAAAAAGTGATGAGTTCTTTTGGGGCAAATTGAGTTTAAATTGTAACTGATATCCATTTCCTCAAAGACAAGTTTAAAAGGTGATTTAACAAACTGAGTTTTTTAGTGTCATTTTGAGTCGATGACAAAAATGAGTGCAAAGATAAAGAAAAAGGGACTTGGAGTCTTCAATGAGACTGTCTCTAGGAGTGAAAACGAAGCAACCCACTTATCTTTGAAGTAAACAAGGATATAATTTTTTGCTAGGATTTCATTAGAAAAGAAAGTATCTTTGAAGAGGTATTCCTTATTGATCAAAACAAATGCCCCATTATTTTGAAAATAATTATACTTGATCATGAAAGCATATAATTGATCAAAACAGAATGATTGGACAACACGATGTAATAAGGACAAAGATGATAGAATAATGATAGCGGAGTTTAGGAATACACAAAAACATGCACATGTACATGTGAGGTTTGACACCTAAAGATGGGATGTACTAAAAAGCTTGATACTATAGTTCAAGAGGGTATACCAATTAGCCAAACGTGCTTGCTGACTAAACCAAGCCCTCTTGATACTGGCATAGTCAGAAGGTTGTCTTTAGCATCGCGTGTCTGCGAATAAAGATGAACACTTCCGACACCTAAAAGAAGTGGGGTTAAAGAGGGTGGCCCCCCTGCGTGTCTGCAGGCGTTGCCAAATCCTCTTAACACCATCCTAATTATTTTCCTAGCATGTGACCCAGGTCCGATCACGGGACGTATGTGTAAAGGTGTAGTGCTGAAACATTTAAAACAGGCACAACAATTTATATGATACATACACTACTTCAACAATAAATTAAATTATTTATCTACAACACCTCCCTGCAAAATAAGGGTTAACATATACTCCACCCTATATAACTTTCACCTGCAAAACCATTTAACACCCTATATAACTTTCACCTGCATGAAAAGCAAAAACATTTTTTACAAGAGAAATTTAGGCCTTAAGTCCTCTACGAATTTTAATTCAAATCCCCAGCGGAGTCGCCAAGCTGTCGCGACCCTCCTGAAGGAGGTTAATGGATTACTAAACGCAGTGCTTAGCATGGACTCTCCCAAGTCCTACCAATCGCAACTTGGTACTCGATTCAGCCATGATATTTATCTTACTTATTGGAGCCGCCACTAATCGGTTTCGGGTCGATTAGACACCTAAGTAAAATGTGGGAGTACATTTTACTTCTGCGAACCAAAAATCATGAGTTCGAGGACTTGTATCTTTTCTCCTTATTTAAAAAAAAAATGTTTTGCACACAACCTTTGCTGGATTTTGTAATACTACACCATTAACGTGTAAAATATGACCAAGCAATTGAGCAAACAATAAAATAACATCCAACGATCATGATCGTGAAAAGAAAATATGAACCTGAACATATTTAAAAAAATGATATTATCATTATCACAAGGTTTCTTAGTTTGAGTAAACTAAGAGAGATTGGCACAAACCGGAAGCACGATATTATAGGAAGCAACTAAAGGGATGTAACAGCAACGACCAGCAGCAATGTAGCAACAACGACGCACAAGAGCAGCAACGAACGTTGGCAAAACGGTAGCGACCGGCAGCAAATCAACAGCGACTGGCAACAAATCAGCGGCGAATAGTAGCAAATCAGCAGTGAGCAGCAGCAAACTAGTAGTGAACAGCAGCAGTGATCAACGATGGAGATCTTTAGTGAGGACAAAGCTTTTGTAACCGCTATTGGAGACTCATTTGAAGACTAAGGACTCAAGAAAAGGACTGCGTTGTGATGTATGCAAGGCACCACAACATTGTGAAATCACGAGAGAGTTTCGTATGGTGATGAGAAAACTGATTCTCCTCTTGTGCTCTTCTCCCTTCCTTTTATAATGGCCCCAAGCGTTTCTTTCTACGGGCAATTTTCTAAGTTTCCTTTTCTCATTGCCTTAATTCATGGTTTGCAAATTGGTATGCGATCTTGTGGCCAGCTCAATCTTTCCTATTTCACGTCTTGATTCCTTCCTTTGTCGAATTTCCTGCCTTCTTGTTCACCTAATATTTTGGCTCTTGATTCTTAATCAGAAATTTGGATCCTCATTTACCAAAATTCGAATATCCATTAGAACAAAAATGGCTGATCAGGATTCCCACCTTCTTTGCATAGCCAATCAGATTGATCCCCTCTTATTTTCCAGCTTATTAGCTTCCTTTTGTAAGTTTCCATAGCCCACACTTTCCACAAATGTTTTCGATTTCTTCCCTCCATTTCGTCCATCTTATCCCATGAATTCCTCTGAAATTTATTGGAGAGAAGATTCTTCCAATTGATTTCCTTCCGAATTTTCTATACTCACATGTGCAATTTATCTGTTCCCTTCCTCATATTATGGGCGAGATTCATGGTCCCTTATTAGGCTGAACATAATTTCCGGTTTTGCTTAAGGGTTGAGTCAGCCTGCAAATATAGCCACACGTTAGGTCAAAATTTAGGTGTCAACAGTACTTATTCATTTTAATTTGGTCATTAGAAATCTTCTTAATTAACAAAAAATTTCAATTGATAGCCAATATTTTCTGTGTCAAGTTTACACCTCCATCAAACCACAGAAAATAGTTACAAGCAAATACAGTATACAGCCAACATTTTTCCACCATAAGTGAATTCCTAAGTCCCATCAACCAAGTAACTTGAACTCTCACAACAAAGTACATCAGATAGTTTGAACTGAATTCTCCAGTGTTTATCCTGAAAATGGCAACAAAATAATCAACAGCATAACAACATATTTACGCAGAAGTTTTGACCAAAAATGTAATAGCTACCAAACTATTTCATGGCCAGAGTAATGGCTATTGAAGAGTCATCTATCTGCATCCAAGTACAAATGCCATACAGACAACAGCTGGATAATGTAGGATGGAACAAGTCTGGTAAGATGGATCTAATGAACTTTGCAGCCCTAAAAAGAATGAAACTATTCCATTGATTTGAAATATTCTCTAAGAGCCGCTTTACATTTTTTCCTATAGAAATAGCATATTATTTAATATGACATTTTCCTAGTAAGAAATGATATATGCAAAAGTATAATAAATAAGCCCCCAAAACAGTATAACAACAGTGACCTTCCACATGTTACTTGCATCTTTAAAAGCTGCTAGGTGGAAACAATTGAATAAGCCATCTTGGAGGTAAAAAACAAGCTTAGCTTCAAGACGCAATAGTCACAAAACAAATTCTGTGCCAAAACGCCCAACTTTTCCTGATTAAAAAAATTAGACCAAAAGCCCCATCTTCATATCAGTACCCGTGTGGAAATTACACAAAAGAAGATGCAAAACAAGAAGTTCATGCTAGCTCATAATATACACCAATAAATCAATATACATGCTAATACATATGAAAAGCATATAACAGTAAATTACAGACCAGGGGTATGTCAAAGGTGGTTAAACTCCCAACAGGCTTGCTTGCAACAAAGACCATCCGTATGCTTGACAAGTAGATGGTTCCTCTTGCTTTCACACGACCCCCTTGGGATCTAATGACAATGGATCCAAAAGAACATTCATTATCTGTCTGACACAATCTCTAAAAAACCTTCAATTGCTAAGAGCAAACTTTTTATTTCTTCAACATACATACATTCCAATAACACAATCTTAAACGCGCACATGACAGCAGTTTTCAGTTAATGACAATTGACAATCACACTGACAATATCATCAACCCAACTTAGATCGAAAAAGAGATAAAGCAACTCTCAATGCAATCTGACCGTTGATTTCCCACGAAATCCTACATACATGCTAAAGTCGACAATAAACCCTGTAGACCATACACAGATCATGCCAACCTTGCAACTTGCAAATGCACCAAGCATCCTTCATCATCGATTTATGCGCTCTTCGAATGCCTCCCCCTCCTCAATCCTATTCCATTTTTAAGAACTTCCACATCCCAAAGAAATATGCTCTTGCTTGGATTAACCAATCTATTCTCAAAAGATTAGGAATCATTCACGACAATTAGAGCAGAAATCTCAACTCAAGCCCTGTCCTCCAACACAATTTACAAGACCTAAAGAATAAATTGATCACAACCACCTCCCAATCCCACCACGTTATCCAACACTAAACCCGCAAAGTTCTCCGGCAAGGCGAATTCCACTTCACCAAAAAACAAAAGGTCTCTCCTTTCTGGCTATAGCATTATCAAGCAAGACGCTTTCCGATCCACGCTCAATTGATCCATCAAACATAAATACGCAAGACGAACATAAACCCATTAAAACCATTCCTTTCAGCCTAATGGGTAAAAAGGGTTTCCATCAACAAGAGCCATTCTCAGGCAAAAGCATTCGATCGCAACAAACGCCGGAATCGGAAAAAAACCCGGGAATCTTATCGACCTCGAACTCGACGCCGTCTCGGGCCAAGACGAACATCTCGTTGACGAAGGGAACGGGCATGCCGTTCGCGAACAGTTGAGGGTTCAGAGCCATTGCGCTTCTTCCTTCGCAGTCAGCCGCGGAGGATGATGATCAGATCAAATTCCAAGGCCTGCAGATTGTGGACGAAGAAAAAGGAAGGAGAAAGAACGAGAAAAAGAAGAGTGGGAACGAGTCGGTCCGGTGGAGAAGATGCCCGGGAACAATCTAGGCAATGGTATTTTACAGCCTTTCCGAGAAAAGTTGTGAATTTGCAATAAATTTCCTAAATTTTTACCGATTTAATATATCGAATGTTACTCTCTTTATATTGAATTATATTTCAAAAAAAAAAAAAAAAAAAAATCTCCAAAATGGCACACGCGATGCCCACCTTTACCATAAATTAGTTACTCGCGATTGATGTGCCCCAATTACATCAAATTATTTTTTGTGCTAGAAAAATATCTGAAATTGATATACACATAACAAATTTTTTCACTATTTTTAATATGATATTTTATTAATTGTTGATATGGAAACAAGTGTGACAAATAATTCGAATAATCGGCATGCAACGTGGATCAGATGTGGACATTCAATAGAAATGAGTCTCTTGAATTGGGGTCGTTTTGGGAAGTTACATCTAAAGAAAATGAATTGAGGTTGGCAAATCAACAAGGATGATTAAAAAAAAAGTTGAAAAAGGAAAATTAAACAAATAAAAAAGAAAAATAGCAAAAGTGAATTTCTCTGTCATTCTAAAAAAATCTAAAACTAAAAAAATGAAAACCTATTTAAAAATTACATAATTGCTTTATTGCAGGAAATACTTATGAAAATTAAATGAGGAACTACCATAAAAATATGAAACAATCTTCTAATTTTATGGAGTCAAATTAAATCAACTCCTCAAATGTTTTACGATATCATATATGATTTGATTTTGTATGTACTATAAAGAGGCAATGAACCCTTTTAAGATCAATTAATTTTCAATTGACAGTTCAAATAGTTAGTTTATGCTAAAGTAAAGTCCATATCTATATATATATTCTAGCAATATAGGATATTAAGAGGCGTACTTAGAGAACAACCTAAATAAATTTTCTTATAGTATTTTTATATAGCTATAGATTCTTGATCTCCTTAGTTTCTGCTCAGTAAAGAAAATCGTCCCTCAATGGCATTAGAGCTCATAAGGGCATTGCAGTTCTCTTCCTACGTTTATGTGCCCAACTTTGTTGCATTAAGACCTAATGATACTAAATATACCCTTTGGAAAACCTAAGTACTCTCACCAATTCATAACCGGGATTCGTCAGGATTTTCCACCAGACACCACCGTTGCCCCTCCAAGATGGTAGATCAAGATTGTCGAACATAGTTTGTTGCATGTCTGTGATTACCACACCACTATCAGGTATAATATGTATATTTTTTTGGGCATTTGTCAATGGGCTTGTGTTGAACATATATCATTTGTATTTTCTTTTTCTTCAACATAATTAGCTTGATAATTTATTTTCAACCAACAATTTTTTTTTCCTATGTCGCTATATCTTTTACATGGGGGTTATAGTGATTTATGGAGAAACCGACGATCTTTTTCTAATTGATTTATTATCTTGCAAATACTGCAGGTAGATTTTTTTTTTTTTGAAGATTTTTCTCCTCCTGTTTTATTTTTCCACAAGCTCCTTGTTCCATTTTTAGATTTATGAGAATGGGCATTTATTTTAGACTGAAAGTCACTTTTAACGAAATCTTGATAATATAATATTAGTCTTTTTTCATATGCCTCCAAAGAGCTAATTAATTCACTTGCTAATGTGGTTTTTAAATCCTTAGATTCTTCTATCGCGGTGACAAAAGGATTGTGTTCTCTAATAAGTGTCACAAATATCTTTTCTACTACCCTCATTTCATCTCCATAAATCCTCATTTGATTTACTCATCCATTCAATCTTCCACATTATTGTTTGAGGGTCCCATAATTGTTAATTGTAGCATTTTGAAGAGACTCAAATTTAATGGCTTGTGCCTTTGTTGGAGAAAATTATCCAAAAAGTTCTAAACATATTGCACTTTTGCTAATTTAGTCATAAGCATTTCAATTTTATCAAGTCAATCCTAAAATTTTTCACTTCTTATCAATTAAGTCCATCAAACCAATTTTAACTAGAAATTGCTGACGTGGATGGTTTGATACTAACATAGCACTTTTTTAATAATATTTTGATTTTTTTTTTGGTTTTGGATCTGGCCGACAAGGGTTGCTAGCCCTCACCAGTCAGAGGCAAGGGCTGGTTGACTCTCATTGGCGAAAGTGAGGGTGTGCGAGCCTTCACCTAGAAGCGATGCCCTTGCCAGATTTGGCCAGGCAAGGACTTGACGGTAAGTGAGACTGCCGCCCTTGTCTGGCTAGATCTAGCAAGGGAAGCGATCTCGTTGGAGGCCATTGCCTAGGGCCGACGAGGGCGTGACGCTCTCACCCAGAGTCGATGAGGGTTGGTTGGCGAGGGTTGGCTAGCAACCCTTATCGGCTAGATCCAAAATCCAAAAAAAATTCAAAATATTATTAAAAAAGTGCAACGTCAATGTCAATCCATCCACATCGATAATTTTCGGTCAAAAGTGATCAAATTGACTCAATTGGCAAAAAGTGAAGGAAGTGAAAAGATTTATGACTCAATTGGCTAAATTAAAAGGTTTGTGATTGAATTGACAAAAGTACAATAGATTTAGGAATTTTTGAACAATTTTCCTGCCTTTGTTGCATCTCGAATTTCTTTTTTTAGTATGTTCTTTAATTATGTGTATAAGAAACCCGATTTGATTGGAAGGTGCTTGTTGGATTAACGCCCAGCACACTTATCCAATGTGCATTAGAACTCAGAGAGTTGGTTGTTGTAGTCTTATTCTAGCTGCTTGTCAACTAGAACTCCTTACAGCCAAAGAAAAAGGAGTCCTATGTTTGCGCCGTTGACTTCTTCGAGCCTTAAAGTGGGAGAAAGTTCTCCTTTCCTTGGTAGGACAAAGGAGATCTAAACATCGGGTGAAGTTTGTGTAGAGAATCCATCATCCAATCGGGGCATTTTCTTCGTGAAGAAATGAGTGTTTCAAGTATTCCATGACTTGTTTATCGAGCAATTCCGTGAGGTTAAATGCTATGGAGTTGAGAATAATCTTGAACAGGAAAACACTTGAGCATTGTGAGCAATTGTATCTCTGTAATCTCCAATTCATTAGCTGATTATTTGCGGTTGACCCTCCCATGGGAGTGGTTGATAATGGTTGGATTGAATCGTGTGAATTTTTCCTTATTGCTTATCATTTCATTTCTTTGGTGGTTTTGTTCTCTCGCGTTATTTAATTGCTTACATTCTTTGGCTTCTGCATTATCTTAGAACACATGTCTTGGTGGTTTTTGCTCCAATGGTTCGTGGAAATATTATTTCCAAGAGTGCTTGTCGGCTGACATGCAGAGCCCTTGCAACTTTTTGTAGTTGCTCTGCCAGAAGCTTGTACCTTCCTAGAGAGCCGCAAATCCTTTCTCCGTGATGTCGCGTAAATCTTGTGCCATCAAGAAAGTAATCATTTTAATGCTTGAGTAAGTATAGTTATTTTCATCGAAAGTAGGAATGGTAGTGAGATAGAGTTGGCCATCATTTTGGTGTCGGATATTTGGGTAGCGGGTGGATAGGACTCAAGCCCAATACCAACCGAACAAGGCCCTAATGCCACGGTTAGCTTTTAGTGTTGATGTGAAAGTGTGTATGTTTGTGGGAATTTACTCATCAAAGGAACAAAGAAGGAGCTTTTGGAGCTTCTTGTATGGTCAAAATGTTTGGTACAAGGGATTTATGGAGCTGTAGTTGGTCTGAACGTGAATGAACAAGGATGAAGCCTTCAAATAGTCCTTCCTAATCGACTCTTGTGCTAAGAATCTCTGTCACAAACAGAGAAATTTGCTTCATATTTCATGTTGGACAGATATTTAGCCATTACTTCAAACCACCACCAACTAAGCTAGAACCACATACTTTAACTACTTACAATAGATCTAGAAACTTGTAGAGTCCTGGCTTTTCTGGAGAATTGACCACAACTTCAACAAAATTTAATCAAAAAGAAAATGTTTTACATTTGCCTAAAACTTGATCATCCTTCACATTACCTATCCAAGTTGGGCCAAAATGAAGAAGATTCAAACAAGAGAATTATCATCTGATAGTTATATATAAACAGCCAAATGTCCATCATTCATAACATTTAGAGAGGAAAACAAGCACTACTGAAAACAGGAGAAAATCATTCATGACCACAATCAACAGCCAATCAATAGATAATTATCGAGCATCGCCATTAGGAGAAACACCCAAAAATAGAAAATATTATGCAAAGGCAACGGGAGGATTCAGTAGTAGCTGAGCACCGCATATATGGTCTGAATTATGGTGAGCACGAAGAGAAAAAAGGCGGCGATGAGAGACGATGTAGTCCAAGGATTCTTGAAGTGGGTGCGGGTGAGACTAGCCTCCAACTGTTCCAGGGCTGTTCGCAGTACTCACTGATGTCCTTTTGCACGGTGTCAAGGCTGTTGTTGGATTCCACCGTCACTTCCTTGCACAGTGAGTTGAATAGCTTGGCGACTGCCTTGTTGCTGCCGATGGCATTTTGGATGATGCCTCGGGCGTGAAGCAGCTCGACATCGTGCCTGTCGTTGATGATGTTGTCCATGAAGTTGACATAGGATGTGACCTCTGTCCCAGCCCCGATGTGCAAGCGCTCGAACGTCATGACGTTGAGGAACATGGACTCGGTGTTGTCATCCACCGTAATAATGGGGAGCGTCAGGACCCCTCCGGCGAAAAAGATCCCCTCGAGACTGCTGGTCTTGTTCCTCTTGAACCGGATCCCAGCCTCACGGAGCTCGGTGGCCGACCGGATTATCTCATGCTGGTCCTCCTCGGTCTTCTTCGGCAGGCACTTACTGAAGACGCCCAAGACATGCCCCATCCCCGCGGTGCCCGTGTCGAGGGGGCTTTTGTCGCCCTGCATGGTTGGAGTAAAGTCAGTGCATTGAATACGAGATTATTGTCTTGTCGATACTCGATATTACTTGCTTCTCCCATAGAGGTGGTTATAATAAAAAATTATCACCTCGCCGCCTATCAGCAGGCCTTCCCTGAAGACGTCCAAGACATGCAGGCGTCTGCCCAACCCCGTGCCGGGGTAGTACTCTATTTTTTCCCCAAGGTCGCAGAACTTTAGGATGAGCTTGTTGACGTCGTCCTGAGTGCATTGAATACGAGTCTTGTCGTGTCAACACTACTCGCATAAAAGGGTGAAAAAAGGAGTCTCTGATTGAGGTGTTAGATTTAAAAATGAATTTGTTAATTGATCTCAAACCATGATGCGAGATCCATCTGAGATCACCAAGATGTATTATTAGGTGAACATAATACGGCGATTTGTGTGCTTACAATAATCTCTCTAACGACCATGTGAAATAAAGAAACTAACCTCCCCACCAATGTTGTCAATGGTGGCCATCCGATATAGCACTAGTATCGGCAGCTGATTCTCCAGCATGAGCATGTCCCGTCTTATATACGGCGTTATGTATGCCAGCCTGTGGGTGCTGAAGATGGGGTCACTGGGCAAATAGTCATTCATTTTCTTCTCTATCTTCTTCTCTATCATGACATCCCAGGCCTTCATGATCTCGAGCATGAAGCAGCCATCCTTGATCATCAGCTCCAGGAGCCAGTCCCCATTGCGCTCCTTCCCCTCTAGGTTCAGCACGTCGTAACTCTCCTTGAGTTGCTGTTCCACCTCCCTCAGGGAGTTGACGAGGTCCTCTAGGGACTTACCAGACCGCTTAAGGAAGCGCTCGAGCACGCGGTTCTTGTGTTCCTCCATGGGGAGGAGGCGTTCGTCGCTGTGGTGGTGGTAGGGGCCAAAAGAGACAACGTGCGGCCTGTAGGCCTCGGTGTTGAGTTTGGTGATGAAGGCAGGGACCCTGTAGATGCACGGATTCTTCCAATACTGTTGTTCATCGGAGGGCATGCACTCGTGTTTCTGTTTGGAGCCCCTCCAGCAGCCCCCCTCCAACTTTAGTAGCAGGTCGGGGTCGGGTGGCACGGCAAACCTGAATGAGGGAGCTTCAGAGGTTTCACAACTTTCTGTTCTTGGTGAGAGAAGAGGAGAATCCATGTCCATGGAGATGGGGGGTTGGGGTATGAAGTTTGGGGTAGTCCAAGCCCAATGCTGATAATGTATTTATAAGTAGACATGTCAAAATCGGTTTTGACCCATCTTTTAAATCATGAATGAGTTGGGTGATATATGAATTAATTAAATTTTAATAAATGAATTGTTATGGGCTTGAGCCGTAAAGCTCAATTAGATATGAATTTTAAACCATAATAAAGTTCGGGGAACTATAGTCCACCGCAAGATGGGACCCATTTTGACCATCTCACTCGCCTCCTCCCACGTACACGTCACTTGTAGGGAAAAAAATCTTCACAATAAGTAATGTTCTAATAATATTCATGTACGGTTAGCTTGTGACAATCATATAACTTCTCGTGAATTAATTTTAGATGTAACATTTTAGGCATGATTAGCTCGTGATAATCATATAACTTCTCATATATTAACTTTAGATGGAACATAAGATAAGTTGTAATCTTTTTGTGTGAAATTTAAAAATGTCCAATGATTTCAAATGGAGAAAAATTAGTTTAAGCAAAATATATTTGAATTCAAATCAATGTCAAATTATAGAGGCAAAGTGAAGTTTCCAAGTTAAACTAAATATTAATGTGGGTTTTTATTTTTTTAGCTTCAGATCATTTAAGTGAAATTGGCTAATGATCTCCAATAAAAAGTTTTCTTAAAAATGTCTCAAGTTTGCGATGTGTACAAGATCCGCCCTGAATGAACGAGAGACCGGAATTCTTGATTGAATACCATTTTGGAGTCATGCCATGGGAGTTCAACCGTACATTACTTTATCTAGTTTATTTCGAGAGGTGGCAATTATGTAAGGATCCAAGATTGATCGATCAAGAGATGGAATCCTCTAAAGGCCGCACAAGTGACGCTACTGTTGATTGGCCGTACAAAGAGAAGGGTTCAATTTTTTTATTGATTTTAAGCCAAATAAAAGAAATAGAAAAGGATGAATATAGTAGAGGTCTTCCTTTTAAATATTGGAAATGGCCAAACTTGTGAGCAATTGTTACTTTGTAATTCTTCGATTGATCAATCGAAATTTTGCCGTTGGCTTTTCTCGTGATGTAGGTATCAGTACTCATATCAAGCCACATAAATATCCGATATTCTTTTATAAGAAGCTCCAATCAAGGAGCATTTGAATCTATCATAGTTGCTATAATTAATAAATAGTAAACACAAAAATCTCATAAAAGTCGTTGACTTAATCTGAAAGTGACTAATTCCATAAACCAATCAAATTAATATATCATTTCGTGGATCCATTTTCCATAAACCAATCAAGCTGAAAGATGTGAGGGGAGGTGAATTAATAGGGAGAGAGAGAATGGGAAGAGTGCTTGGTGGCGTCCAAGTGAGGAAGGTGTGACTTTTTGAGCCTCAGGTAAAGACAAAAGTGTTTAGGTGATACACCATGAATAACGTGGAATTAAATTGCATTGCCCACCATCCACATTTTGAATTGAGTGCATGTAATGTGATTTTGACACGGACTTTACGTTACATTGGATTTATAACTTTTTACCTTTGAGTTAATCTAAATTTCTTACTTGAGGTCTCCTTATAGTACTCAAGTGACGCTACTGTTGATTGGCCGTAGAAAGAGGAGCTCAATTTTTTTCTTGATTTTAAGCCGCAAAAAAAGGAAATAAAAAAGGATGAAAGCAATGGAGGTCTTTCTTTTAAGTATTGTAAACACTCAAACTTGTAAGCGATTTCTACTCTGTAATTCTTGGATTGATCAATGGAATTTTCCTTACTAGCTTTTCCTAAGGTGTAACTATGAATACTCGGGTCGAACCATGTAAGTATCCAGTATTCTCTATCATTGTATATTTTTATGATGATTACATGTTGATTTAATAATAAGATTTGGTGAGTTTCTGCATCTATTTTATAAGAAGCTCCAATCGAGGAGTACTTGGATGTATGGTGATTGCTATAATTAATAAATAGTAAACACAAAAATCTCATAAAAGATGTTGATTTAATCGGAGAGGGACTAATTCCATAAACCAATAAAATTAATATATCACATCAATTCTTCAAAAACCAATCAAGCTGAAAGGTGTGAGAGGAGAAGAATTTATAAGGAGAGAGAGAGAGCGATGGGTAGAGTGTTTGGTGGGCTCTAGAGGGGAGGAGCCTGTCACTTTTTGTGCTCAGGTAAAGACAAAAAGTGTTTAGGTAATGTCCCATGAAAACGTGGGAATCGGATTGCATGCACCCTATTCCCAGAATCTTATGACCATGTACGAGCCATAGAATTTAATGTATTTCTCGAATGTTTGTCCTTGAATTGAGCGCATTTAATGTGTTTTGGGGACGGACTACACTTATAAATATATATATTATATCAATAATTTTTTTTTAAAAAGAATGACTTTCCGATAATGTATAGGCTCATTAAGCTCACAACAATTATATAACTTCTCATAAATTAACTTCAGGAGGTACACAAGTCAAATTATAATCATTTTGCATCAAATTCAAAACGTTCATGGAGAAAAATTGTTTCTAGTAAAAAAATATATATTAATTCTCAAATCAAAGTCAAACTAGTACAGTAAAGTCATTTTTATAAGTTAAACTAAATGTTGGTGCCGTTGGGAAGGGAATCATCATGCGATTGAGAAATCAAAATGCGCATAGAAACCATTTAAAACACTTAAGAAAAGTCAGATTTTTCTCACCAATTCAGAATCCAAACAGGCAAAACTCCAATAGGATGAAACTCAAGGTGACCCCTCCCCTAAATCCACAAGGGAAAAGAGAAAAAAAAAAATCCAACAATTGGGCAAGGCCAACATGAGGTTGCGGTGGTTGGTGGTGAGGGCTCCGTGGGCATGGCTATTGATAGTGGCTGAAAGGAAGAAAGGATGAAGAAGAAGGAGAGATGCAAGGCACAGAATAGAGAAACAAGAGACTGAAAAGTGGGCCGCCGTCGAGGTGTACATGATAATCAATGAGTGGGGTGGAGCGTGACTCACGTGAAGATTCAACACCGACTAATAATTTAATGTGCTGGATAAAGAATTCAAGTCATTTTGAAAGGACGCCTCTTTAAATTTGCTCTTAATTACCTCAACCACCCTAGCTAGCATTTATTTTATCTTAAATTGAGTTGGGTCACCTTTCCTTGCATTACCACATTTTTCTTTTCGACTTGTTATCGGCTTAACGAGAGTGAAGTGGTTCTAGTCCAAATTCTGCATTTGATAAGACATATTTTGGAAATAACGAAGTATGACAACTTTTAAATTTTTCTCAAAATAACTTTTCCTCCATTTCTTTTCTTCTTTTAGTTTTCCCTTTTCTTGCAACAATTCTCTTCTCCTCCACTATACTTCTTTTCTGTTTATTCATTTAACTCTTTATATTCATATACAAAAAGGTCAAAGAAAGCGCAGACTCAAAAGTCACGTGGAAATCGTGTATGATTTGAAGTATAATGAAATATTTGCACTAAACTTAACTTAGAATGATATGTTTCTCATTTGTATTTTACATTACAATGACCTCTATTTATTATATCGACGAAATAGAGCTTATGAAACAGTTTCATTGAAATGAGAAAAATCAACTTTTAAAGTGTCCTTATTTAATCAAACAAAATTTCACCTATCAAATATTATAAATTCCTTTAATTTCATTCAAAATGATATTATTTTGCAGGCGATAGTTAGATTGGATTAGCAGAAACGTTAGAATTGCTCCAATAAGAAGGCTCTGGCATGTCTCACTATATGAGAGTCAATTCAGTCGTAATCATATAGGAGACGCCGTGCCCTTTCTGAGTTGGCAGACCATGAAGTCCTTAATTTCAACCACTACAAATTGACTTGTGGGTCATTTCAACATCGAGTGATGAGCCATTCTCTACTCATTGTTATCATATATTATGCTTCCATTTTCTCAGGGCTTGTGATAGGCAGATTATGTTCCCAATAATGAAATTCGAGGATAGTTTTGGGTATAAAGAAGATTATATTCCCATAATTTTTTTAAAGACATTCCCTACAAGTGTTGAAAATTCGACATGGCATGACACTTGTGATGAAAGTTTTTTAAAAGTTTATAATAATAAGGTGATTGATTGAAAGTTATAACACTTAAATGAATGTCATCTAAAAGTCATGACACTCAAGTAATTGGAAAAACAAGTTATGATACTCAGGTGATTGTTGTACAAAAATTATGACACTAATCAAATTCTTATCCCAAAAATGAGAAATCAAGTTGCAGTTGGTAAGATTTAGGACGGTCCATTATGTAGCATAAGAACCATCTCGCAAGAGAGTTATACGTGGCTGCCTAGCAATCAGTTAAATCCTTCGGTATTCACTTTGGGAGAGTTGCAAATTTAGATGGGCCAAAAAATTTCAAAAGAGATAAATATTTTATTCCTACGGTGTTTTTGTTGGCATTCCAACACTGCTATAATCAATAAACATTTAAACAATAAACACAAAAATCTCATAAGAGATATTGACATAATCCGAAGGCGACTAATTCAAACCAATCAAATTAATGTGGGAAGAGTGTTCGGGGGTGCTAAGGTGAGAAGTGCGTCACTATTTCGTGCCCCATGTAAAGAACAAAAGGGTTTAGGTATGTCCCATGACAAACGTGGGAATCCAAGTGCATGCACATCATCCACATAATCTTATGACTGTGTACGAGCCTTAGGATTTAATGAATCATCTCTCAACTATCTGCCTAAACTAAAACGTTTGTATTGAATTGAGTGCATGTAATGTGATTTAGGTACGGACTTCACATATTTAGCGTAACATTAGATATATAATTTTAACCTTAATCTAAATATCTTACTTAAGGTCTCCTTTTAGTCCTCAATAGGGGCTGTCAAAAATACCTGAACCGAGTAGAAAATTTCAAGTAATTTTGGTTTGAGTCTCCTTCCAATTACCTGGTAATGAGTGAAAACAGATATTATTATAGTTTCAGTAAAGTTCGAATACCTGAATTGAATCAAAACAAGTTCTTGAATTATCGATTGGAGGTCGAAGAAGAAGACGATGAAGGAGCAAGACGATTCACGCGGGCTAGGAAGACAAAGCGAGGTCGGTCATCGTCTATAAACTCCATGGATCTCCACCTCTCTGAGACTCTCCGCTCATGACAACCAAGAAGAAGGGCATGAAGAAAAAAAAAGACCCTAACCAAACCGCATTTTTCGATTTGGATCTGTCCATGAATCAAGTCAAAACGGGGGTAATTCCAAACAGTTTGGCTTGATTCGGGTGTCATAAAAACCCAAACCAAACCCTTAACGCCTAACTCAACACCACACTTCCAAATATACATATCCTGTAGCAAGAAAAAAAACAGTATTTCATAAAAAGCAACTTTCTGATTTTATATCTATATTCAATTAGCTCATGACAATCATATAATTTCTCATAAATTAGCTTTTGGTGGCACACAAACCATTTATAATCATGTCTTGTCCAATTCAAAAACTTTCACTAGCTTCATATGAAGAAAAATTGATTCTAGCAAAAAGATATATTAAAACTCAAATCAGAGTAAAACAATTATGGCAAAGTCAATTTTATAAGTTAAACTAAATATCATAGTGATTTTCTTTTTCGGTTTTGAATCACCTTAGCATAATCAACTACAAGCTTTTATGACCCATAATCAACAAGAGTCCGGATCAGTTTAAATGGCTTATGAGCTTCGAATAGGAAGTACCTGAATCTATGATAATTACTCCAATAAGTAAATAATAAACTCAAATATCTCATGAAAAAGGTTGATTTAATCTAAAAGTGACTAATTCCATAACCATTCAAATTAATATATCTTTCATGGATCAATTTCTCCATATCAATTTTAGTATCCCTAACATGACTTTGACTTCATACTCTTAATTAAAATGCCTGGAATCTTACTTTTTGTAACTTTTCATCTCTTATGAAAAATGCTACTTCTATGAGAAGGTGCATTGTGAAAGGCGCAGCTCTTATAAAAATAGAATGTATTTTGATGGAAGGCATCTATTGAAAGCACCTATTAATAGCCTATATATATAAAGATAAAGTGTGGCCCTCTCTCTATCCAAGGCAACGAATGGTTGTATTTTATCCTCTTATGAAAAATGCTACTTCTATGAGAAGGTGCATTGTGAAAGGCATGACTCTTATAAAAATAGAATGTATTTTGATGGAAGGCATCTATTGAAAGCACCTATTAATAGCCTATATATATATATATATATATATATATATATGTAAATAAAGTGTGGCCCTCTCTCTGTCCAAGACAACGAATGGTTGTATTTTATCCTCTATCAAGTAAAATACATTAAGACTAAAGTTGGTCAAGAGAAAGAAATCGAATTTCTACATTTCTTCTATTTCTGCAAGAACCATTTTCTCAAAGTTATCATTATGGATAAAAGTATGGTTTCATCGCATATAAATTATTGTTTGAGTTTAGTTGTCATGTTTTCTAGCACAATGTATAATTTGATTCTCACACCATTATGACGACCCTATCATGAAAATGATTAAATCTTAACATTTAGAGATAATCAAATTATGAAACAATTATTATGTATTACAATTTAAAATTTTTACTTACGAATGGTTTGTTAGTCATCAAAGTGGCCGAACCTTAAGATCTCTTGAATATTTAAAATTTTATAATGTTTAATTTAATTATCCATGATTGATTGACGCTATGAATGAAAGTGATATGTGCCATATCCTTATTGGTGTCATGGGTATATTAAAAAAACTCATTTATTGCAAGAACTTAGGGATTCACCCAAAGGTTAATCAATTTCATATAATTTCATGAACGTAATAATTGCTAATTGATATGTCTTGTTAGATTTATTTGTATATCCCAAGATAGCAAATAAATCTTAATGAGTTGTATTATGATTAGCAAATAAAAACTAATCACCTAAAAGCATTGTTATTTGGTTTATATTCCTAAAGAGTTAATGTATGTTTGTATATCATTTGCAGGATCACGGTGTGAACAAATCCACTTTCACTTAGGTGTCATGGATTTTCATTTAGCACTTCAAGTTGAAGAACCGTCTTCTATGACTGATGAGAATAGAGATAATGAAGGTTCTTTCCATAAAATTTGAGAAACATCGAACGAATTAAGCTTAATGTTTGTGCAAATAAATTAAGAAGTTGAGAAGGAGAATCAAGCAAATAGAAAAGAAAAATAGCAATCTGAATTTCTTTGTCATTCTATAAAAGAAAAAAACAAAACTAAGAAAATGGAAACCTACTTCAAAGTTACATAATTACTTTATTGTAGGAAAAACATATAGAAATTAAATGAGGAATTACCATAAAAAATGAACTATGCCATTTAAGTCCACAATCTTCTAATTTTACGGTGTTATGTTGAATTAAGTAACTCCTCAAAAGGTTTACGATATCATACAATTAGTATGTACCATACAAGAGGCGATGAACATTTTTAAGACTGATTAATTTTCAATTGACAACTCAAATTATGAATTTATTAGGAGAGAGTAAAGGAAAGTTGATATTCGACTGAGTTAACTCATAAATAATTAGTTTTTGCTAAGGTGGCAGGCCACGGTTATGGAAAAAGCACCATCAGCTCTCTCTATATATATGACGAGGACAAGGCCATTCTAGCGATATAAGGGTCTTAAAAGGCGTACCTAGAGAGCAACTTAAATAATTTCTCTTACAGTATCTTTTATATAGCTATGGATTCTTCGTCTGCTTAATTTCTGCTCAGTAAAGAAAATCGTCCCTCAATGGCATCATAGCTCACAAGGGCATTGCAGTTCTCTCCCTTTCAATTTTCTACCGTGGCTACAGACTATGAAATCTCATTTTAACGCTTAGGTGACCAACTTTGTTGCATTAAGACCTAATGATACTAAATATATCCTTTGGGAAACCCAGCACTTTCTATGACTGAAAAAAAAACAATTAATACTTTCACTATTGAAAGTCAAGATTTGTAGGGATTTTCCATCGAGCGCCGCCGTTGGCCCTCCGGAGATGGTGGATCAAGATTGTTGAACATAGTTCATCACGGTCTATGATTACTACATCATTATCAATATGACATGTATAATTTTTTTCGACATTTGCCAATTGACTTGCTTTGAGCATATTATCTATATTTTCTTTTTCTTCAACATAATATGCTCGATAATTTGTTTTCAACCAACAAGTTTTTCTATGTGGCTATGTCTTTTACATGAGGGCTATTGTGATTTATCTAGAATCAAATATTTTTTTTCTAATTGCATTATTTTCTTGCAAATACTGCAGGGTAGATTTTTTTCCCCTCTGAAGAAGTTTCTCCCCCTCTTTTATTTTTCCAGAGTCTCCTTGTTCCCTTTTTAGATTTATGAGACTGCGCATTTATTTTAGACTAAAAGTCACTTTCAACGGAATCGTCATCATGTATCATTAGTCTTTTTTTCTTACACGTCCAGAGAGCTAATCAATTGAGGCATTTTCTTCAGGAAGACATTAGTGTTTCAAGTTTTCGGTGATTTGTTTATCAAGCAATTACATGAGGCTAAATACTATGGGTTTGAGTATAATTTTCGACAGGGAAATACTTGAGCATTATGAACGATCGTAGTTCTGTAATTCTCCAATTGATTACTTGATGATTTATTGCTGACCCTTCCTATGGAGTGGCTGCTAATGATCAGATTGAATCGTGTAAATTTTTCCTCATTGTTCCTCATTTTGTTTCTCTAGTGATTTCATTCTCCCACATTATTTAATTGCATCCATTCTTTGGCTTTTGTGTTCTCTTAGAACACGTCTTTGCGGTTTTTCTCCAATGGTTCGCAAAAATATTGTTTCTAAGAGTACTTGTCGGATGACATGTACAGCCCTTGCAACTTTTTGTAGTTGTCCTGCCGGAAACTTGTACCTTCCAATAGAGCTGTGTATCATTTCTCCATGATATCGCATAAATCTTGTGCCATCGAGAAAGTAATCATTACTGCTCCAATAAATATAGTTATTTTCATCAAAAGTAGGAACGGTAGTGAGATAGAGTTGGCCATTGTTTTAGTGTGGGAATTTGGGTGGGCGATTTTAGCAGCGGGTGGATAGCACTCACGTCCAATACCAACCGAAAAAGGCCCAGGTACCACCGTTGGCTTTTAGTGTTGATGTGCAAGTATCTGGTTGTGGGGATTCACTCAGCAAAGGAACAAGGAAGGAGCATTTGGAGCTTGTTGTATAATCAAAATGTTTGGTACAAGGGATTTATGGAGCTGTAGTTGGTCTGAACATGAATGAACGAGCATGAAGCTTTTTTATGGTACTCCCTGATCGACTCTTGTGCTGAGAATCTGTGTCGTAAACAGAGAAATTTGCTTCATATTTCATGTTTGACAGATTTTTAGCCATTTCTTCGAACTACCACCAACTAAGCTAGAGCCACGTACTTTAACAACTTACAATAGATCGAGAAACTTGCAGGGTCATGGTTTTTCTGGATAAATTGACCACAGCCTCAACAAAATTTAATCAAAAAGAAAACGTTGCAATGGGAGGTTACATTTGCCTAAAACTTGATCATCCTTCAGACTACCTATCCAAATTGAACAAAAATGAAGAAGACTGAAACAAGAGAATTATCATCTGATAATGATATATAAACAGCCAAAAGTCCATCGTTCATAACATTTAGAGAGGGGAATAAGCATGACTGGAAACAGGAGGAAAACCATTCATGACAACAATCAATAGCCAATGTCACGCCCCGACTCTCGAGCTCGCGGCAACCCCATTACCTTGGTCGATTGAAAGCGACGTCCCAGGACCCGTCGACGACCATTTATTTTATCTTTCATTAAGCGCAAGCGGAAGACGAACCATCCCCAGACAAACAAACAATTAAATAGGGATAGATGGATGAACAGCCAGAACAACAACAACTACTCATTTATTCAAATTACTGAATTAACCAACGAAGGATCGTTTCCGAAATACAAGCCCGAGAAAAAGGGCCGATCCATCCTCTAAGCCAAACCAAAAGAACTAGGCTAATCCAACAGTACACAAAGAACCCTCGGGTTCAACACCACGGTCACTCGGACCCATCGGACTCAAGCTCCGTCGAGTCGATCACCGGAGAAGCGGGGGCGGGGATTCTCCACCGCGGGTACGCCATTCTAGGGACCTGAAAATGGTTACCACGACGGGTTGAGATAAAATCTCAGCGAGTTCTTCCCCCTAAGCCCCGGTTAGTACGCCAACTCAACTCGGGGTATCTCTCCAGAACCACCCCTCACTCAACCCACAACAAACAACCAAAACCAAACAACAGCCAACAACAGATAGGGCAACCCACAATCAATATTCGGTTCGCATGCAACCTTACCCGGTATGCCATACCCTGCGCGTCCAATCTCATACAATGCAAGCAAGGCACATGGCCGTTAAATGACACAATTCATCAATCACATGCGAGTCGCGCCACAAGCGATCTCACCTGGCCATTGCCACACCCTGCACGACTGTCAACTCATGCGTGCGTACCACAAATCATCACGGCATCAAGAGCATGCGAATAATCAGAGCATCTCACACAACTTTCTCATGTCTCACACTCACACATGCTCCGATTATTAACGCCCCCTCACAGGCCAACGGCACAACCTTATAGTTGGCGGTTCCTGGCTAAACCAGCTTCGTCCTCTTTACCTCGAGGCACGGCGACGTCAGGGGTCATCCCTTCCCTCTGACGGCATTCCCGAAGGAGCACAGGACCCGCCCACTACCGCAGTCCCGTCACATGTCCCCCGTCAGGCAACTGACAAAAGTCAGGACGACCAAACGGCCACGGCACAACCCCATAAGGATTGGCGGTCTTCCGGCAACGCCGGGTTCCCTCTCTTAATGTGATCATGCAACACATCATCAAACAATCCATTTATATCTTTGCTCTGTCGTGAATGCAACATCACCCATGCTCATGCGATATGCCATTTCAGATAACCCACGCAATATGTCATGCGATCTCACTCGACAATTCCAAAATCTAAATCCAACCAACACTCGATCACGCATTTCATCATCAATCATGAGTATAATTAACAATCGACACTTCAATTAATCATAACAATCAATAGCACATCAAATTCAGACAAAAATTAGCTTCCGGATGAACAGTGCCGTGAACAGTAATTGTGAACAGTGCTCGTGAACAGTAATCGTGAATAGTAATTATGAACAGTGATTTTCCGAAATTTAATTAATTAAAACATTTAATCCAGAAATTAAACAAAACATTAATTAAAACAATTAATCAATTCAATTAAAGCAAAGCATGCTTAATTAATCACATAAAGACAATTTATCCCAAATTAAGCACAATTAAGCTAAATAAGCAAAATTAAACTAATCTAATCTTAACCATCTATCTAACCACCTATCTTAGGGCTAATACAACTTAATTAAACCCCTTAAACCAAAATTAACACTAACTAACCAACCCTAAGCAAGTTTAGGCACTAAATAGGGATTAGGAGCTAAACTCACCCGTTAAGCGGGCCGGTGACACGGACGCGGCGGCGGCGACGAACCCGACACCCGGGGACCTCTGCCACAGCGATCCAAGGCGGTCCCGGGGCTGGAACAATAGCAACAAACTCGAAATCCCTCTGCAACTCGAAAAACCGACTGCACAGGAGGAAAGCTGCTGACCGGAGTTGAACGGGCTGCCCGGAGCTCCGGCGAGCGGCGGGCCAGCGACCAATGGCACCTGGGGGTCGAGGGGGAACCACTTGAGGCTGGGATGGGTGGTGGTTTGGCTGGAAAAGGAGGAAAATGGCCGAAACAGCAAAACAGAACAGCAGTAGGCGGTCAGAAAACGGTCAGGCCGGCGGTGGCTTTCGGCCGGAATAAGGGTTTACCGGCAGCTCCTTCCGGCGATCGGCCGACACTATTTGAACGGAATTTCTCTTCTGAACACAACGGCGGGTGGCACGAGACGAGATTCTAACGGGAAGGCAATGAACAACTCAGATTTCGGTGAAAGGTCAAACTGAAAAACAAAAGGAAGGAAGGAAAACCATGAGAGAGAAGTGTGCGGTTTTGGAGAAGATGAAGAGGAGAGAGAGAGTGAAGTGAAGGCTGAAGGATAAGCCTTATCCAAGCCATCAAGGCTTGCCCCACTTGCCAAACAATGACCTCATCTTATCTCTCTTCCTTTTTGACTTTTCTTCAAAATATCCAAGGGCATTTTGGTCATTTCCACCTTGCACATTTCCCAATCTGTCCTTGGGCTGAAAATGGAGGGGTGGGCCTAGGAAATGGGCTTGAAAATGAATAGAAACGGGCTCGGGAATTTATTGGGCTTGAATCGGCTCGGTTTTAAACAATGGGCTCGGAAGGGTAAAGGGTCGGTTTGGCCCAACGGGCTCACTTGCTTGCCTCGGACCTTCCATGGTGGCTGTCCCACCTTGGGCGTGAGGCCCACACTGTTCTTGCCTGGCCCACGTCCTCGTAGGCTCGTTTTCTTGGTCCGAAAATCCCTTTTCCAAATACTCGGCTCAACCGGCAGTGTCGACTGTCTAAGAAGCATCGTCCAAAAGTCCTCGAACATTCCCGAAAATTCGAAGTCAAATATTGGATTCTCATGCCATGTCAATTTCGCCCGAATGTCATTTTGGTACTACTCAGACTGACAGGTGGCTTTGAGGAATCACGCGTAACCGACTCGTGCCAATTCACGTTCAAGACTTCTCGACACATCGACGTCCTTGACTACATGAAATTGCGAAGGATCGATTCTTATTTCAAAGTACACGATTATCAATGATCGACATAGGGCCGTTCGCGGGTTCGATAACAGTAGACGGAATCACCCGTCGTCCCATTATTTCTGTCCGCGAATCGACTTCTATTCGTCCCTGGAATCGGCCTGCATATCTACAGGATCGTCCTTACACAAGTCTCACGATTGAGTCGTTTTCCCAGGTCAAGTTCTTTAGTCGCACGAGTTCTGTCCTCATTAGCCTTTCCCCTCAAGGTCAGTATCTCAGGAGTGATCAGTTCCGAGTGAGATCAACCAACAATGCATTGGCGAAATTAACGCTCGTTCCTCCCAAAAAGGACTCGAATTTCAGGATGTTACAGCCAATCAATAGATAATTATCGAGCATCAGCCATTAGGAGAAACCCAAAAATGGAAAAAATAAATTATTATCCGGAGGCAACGAGAGGGTTCAATAGTAGGTGAGCACGATAAATACGGTCTGAATTATGGTGAGTGCGAAGAGGAACATGGCGGCAATGAGAGACAATGTAGTCCAAGGACTACTGAAGTAGGTGTGTCTGAGATTAGCCCTCCATATGTTCCAGGGCTTCTTGCAGTGATCGCTGATCTTCTTTTGCGCGGCGTCAAGGTTGGATTCGACCGTTACTTCCGTGCACAGAGAGTTGAATAGCTTGGCTGCCTTGTCGCTGCCGAAATCATTCTGGATAAAGCCTCTGGCGTGAAGCAGGGCGACATCCCGCTCATTGTTGATGATTTTGTCCATGAAGTCGACGTAGGATGTGACCTCGTTCCCAGTCCCAATGTGCAAGCGCTCGAAAGTCATGAGGTTGAGGAACTTGGACTCGGTGGTGTCATCCACCGTGATGACGGGGAGCTTCAGGACCCCTATGTCAAAGGAGATGTCCTTGAGACTGCAGGTCAGGCTCTTCTCGAACTGGATACCGGCCTCCTTGAGCTCGGTGGCCGACCGGATTATCTCCTTGTGCTGGACCTTCTTGGTCTTCTTCGGCAAGCAATTGACGTCCACGACACGCTCCATCCCCGGGATGCATGTCTCGAGGGAGCTTATGTCACCCTGCAATGTTGAAGTAAAGGCAGTGTCGATAGTACTTGCTTCGAGTGAAAAAAAAAAAATCTCCCATGGAGTAGAAAAGATTATCACCTCGCCAGCCTCAGGCCAAGCATTTTCCATCTCGGGATCCATCAGCAGGCCTTTCCTGAAGACGTCCACGACATGAGCTCGTTGATGTATTTGTCATGCTGCGTTGTTGGAGTGAAGTCAGCGGCATTGAATATGAGATCATTGTCGTGTCGATGCTACTTGCATAAAAGGACAAGAAAAGGGAGGGTCTCCGATTGAGATGATAGATTTAATAATGATCTATGCCATTAAAATCTACAATCTTCTAATTTTGATGAGTCAAATTGAATTAAGTAACTCCTCAAAAGTTTTATGATATCATATGATTTGATTTTGTATATGCCATAAAGAGGCAATGAATCTTTTCTTATGTGCCCAACTTTGATGCATTAAGACCTAATGATGCTAAATATATCCTTTGGGAAACCTGATTACTTTCACTAATCAAAAGTTGCAATTTGTCAGGATTTTCCATCAGGTGCCACCATTGCTCCATTGGTATCAAGATTGTTGAACATAGTTCATATAACATGTACAAATTTTCCCGGCATTTGCCACTTGGCTTGCGTTGAACATATTGTCTGTATTTTCATTTTCTTCAACATAATTAGCTCGATAATTTGTTTTCGACCAACAATTTTTTTCCTATGTGACAATATCTTTAACACAAGGGCTATTGTGATTTATTTAGAAACTAACAATCTTTTTCTAATTGGTTTATTTTCATGCAAATACTGCACGGTAGATTTTTTTTAATTTTTCCTTTGAAAAGGTTTTTCCTCCTCTTTTATTTTTCCACAAGCTCCTAGTACCCTTTTTAGATTTACGAGACCGACCATTTATTTTAGACTAAAAGTCACTTTCAAAGGAGCCTTCGTTATACAGCACTACTCTTTTTTCAAACGCCTCAAAGAGCTAATTAATTCACTCGCTAACATGATTTTTGAATCCTTAAATTCTTCTATAGAGGTGAAAATAGGATTGTGATCTCTATTAAGTGTCACAAAATATTTTTCTATTGCTCTGATATCATCTCCGTAAGCTCTTATTTGATTTACTCATCTGTTTAGTCTTTCTTATTATTGTTTGAGGGCCCCATGATTGCTTACTGTAGAATTTTGAAGAGACTGAAATCTAATGGTTTGTGCCTTTGTTGCATCTTAGAGCTCTTCTTTTGGCATTTTCTTAAATTATATTACAAGTTTAAGCCATATGCGAAATCCGATTTGATCGGAAGATGCTTGTTGAGTTAAAGCCCAGCACACTTATCCTGTTTGGATGAGAGCTCAGAGAGTTGGTTGTTGTAATCTTATTCAAGCCGCACGTTCATCGGAACTCCTTACAGCCTAAAAAAAACAAGAAGGAGTCCGTATGTTTGTGCCGTTGACTTCTTCGAGCCTAAAAGTGGAGTTCTCTTTTCCTCGATAGTACAAAGGGGATTTAAACATCAGGTGAAGTTTGTGCAGAGAATCCGTCATCCAATTGAGGCATTTTCTTTGTGAAGACAAGAGTGTTTTAAGTTTCCGGTCATTTGTTTATTGACCAATTACGTGAGGCTAAATATTATGGATCCGAGTATAATCTTGCACTGGGAAATACTTGAGTATTGTGAGTGATTGTCATTTTGTAATTCTCTAATTGATTAGTTGATAATTTGTTGCTAACCTTTTTCGTGAAGTGGCTGCTGATGGTTGAATCGAATTGTGTAAGTTTTTCCTTATTGTTCTTCGGTTTATTTCTCTCTCGCATTATTAAATTACATACATTCTTTAGCTTCTGCTTTGTCTTCCAACAAATGTCTTTGCTGTTTTTGCTCCAATGATTCGTGGAAATATTGTTTCCAAGAGTGCTTGTTGGATGAGATACAGCGCCCTTGCAACTTTTTGTAGTTGCTTTGCCAGAAGCTTGTACCTTCATATAAAGCTACATATCCTTGCTCCGCGATGTCGCATAAAAAAGTAATCATTTCAATGCTCCATTAAATATAGTTATTTTCATTGAAAGTAGGAACGGTAGTGAGATAGAGTTGGGCATTTTTTTGGTGTCCTATATTTGGGTGGGTAATTTCAGTAGTGGGTGGATAGGACTCACGCCCAATACCAACCGAATGAGGCCCGGTACCACTGTGTGCTTTTAGTGTTGATGCGAAAGCGTGTATGTTTGTGAGGATTTACTCAGCAAGGGAACAAGGAAGGAGATTTTGGAGCTTCTTCTATTATCAAAATGTTTGGTCCAAGGGATTTATGGAGCTGTAGTTGGTCTGGACATGAATGAACGAGGATGAAGCCTTTTTATAGTCCTTCCTAATGGACTCTGGCGCTAAGAATCTCTGTCACAAACAGAGAAATTTGCTTCATTTTACAAGTTGGACAGACTTTTAGCCATTAATTCTAACCACCACCAACTTAGCTAGAATTTACTTAAACTGCTTATAATAGATCTAGAAACTTGTAAAGTCTTGGCTTTTCCAGATAAATTGATCACGACTTCAACAGAATTTAATCAAGAAGAAAATGGTGCAACGGAAGATTACGTCTGCCTAGAACTTGCTCATCCTTGAGACTATCTTTCCACATTGGACAAAAATAAAGAAGACTAAAACAAGATAATCATCATCTGATAATGATATATAAACAGCCAAATGTCCATCGTGCATAACATTTAGAGAGGGAAATAAGCCTGACCGAAAACAGGAGGAAAACCATTAATGACAACAAACTACAACCGATTGACAGACAATTATCGAGCATCAGCTATTGGGAGGAAAAACACAAAAATGGAAAATAAGAATTATTATGCAGACGCAACGGGAGGGTTCAATAGTAGTCGAGCAACGCATATACGGTCTGAATTATGGTGAGCGCGAAGAGGAAGATGGCGGCAATGAGAGACAGTATAGTCCAAGGATTCTTGAAGTAGGTGCGGTTGAAATAAGCCCTCCACATGTTCCGGCGCTTATTGCAGTGCTTACTTATTTCTTTTTGCACGCTCTCGAGGCTGTTGTTGGATACGAGCGTCACTTCCTTGCACAGCGAGTTGAATAGCTCCGCAACTGCCTCGTTGCTCCCGATGTCATTCTGAATGATGCCTTCGGTGTGGAGCAGCGCGACATCCTGCTTGTCGTTGATGATGTTGTCCATGAAGATGACGTAGGATGTGACCCCTGTCCCAGCCCCGATATGCAAGCGCTCGAACGTCATGACGTTGAGGAATTTGGACTTGAAGGCGTCATCCACCATGATAACGGGGAGCTTCAGCTTCCCTCCGGCAAAGGAGATGTCCTTGAGACTGCTGGTCTTGCTCTTCTTGAACCGGATCCCTGCCTCATCGAGCTCGGTCGCTGACCGGATTATTTTGTGTTGGCCCTCCTCAGTCTTCTTCGGCAGGCACTTCGTAAAGACGTCCACGACATGCCCCATCCCCATGATGCCTGTGTCGCCGGAGTTTTTGTAATCCTGCCTTGTTGGAGTGAAGTCAGTGCATTGAATATGAGATTGTTGTCTTGTCGATCCTACTTGCTTAAAGTAAAATAAAAAATGTCCCATAGAGGTGGCTATTAGAAAAGATTTTCACCTCGCCAGCCTCAAGCTCCCCATTTTCCAGCTTTTTGAGCAGGGTGGCGAATGGGACGATCGGCTCGATCTCCTTAGGCTTCGACCGGGATATCCCCTCACGCCCCACATTTTCCTGTTCGTGCTGGTCCTTCTCGGACTCCATTAGCAGGCCTTTCCTGAAGACGTCTAGGACATGCAGGCATCTGCCCATCCTCGTTTTGTCCCTTTTGATGGAGTAGAACCAGAGGAAGAGCTGGTTGACGCATTCAATGCATTCGTCAGCCTGCGTTGTTGGAGAAAAGTCAGTGGCATTGAATTCAAGATCGTTGTTGTGTCGATACTAATCGCATAAAAGGAAAGAAAAAAAAAGAAAAGGAATCTCCGATTGAGGTGATAGATTTAATAATGAAACTGTTAATTGATCACGGACCACGACATGAGATCCATCTGAGATCACCAAGATGTAGTGTTAGATGAACGTAGTATGGTGATTTGGTGTGTGCAATAATTTCTCAAATGGCGGAGTGGAATCTAAAAAACTAACCTCCTTGCCATCATATACGGCAACCAGTTGATACAGCACTAGCATCGGCAGCTGATTCTCCAGCATCAGCATGTCCCGTCTTATGTATGGCGTTATGTACCTGTGGGTGCCGAAGATGGGGTCATCGGGCTCATTTATCATGGCAGCCCTCATGACCTCGAGCATGAAGCAGCCATCCCTGATCATCAGCATCAGGAACTGGTCCCCCGTGTCCTTCTTCCACTTCGGGCACAGCGCATCGTAGCTGTCCTTGAGCTTGTCCTCCACGTTCCTCAGGGAATCCAAGAAGAGCTCGAGGGACTTCCTGGACCGCTGGAAGAAGCGGCAGCATGTGCGGTGCTTGTGTTCCTCCATTGGACGGAGGTGGTCGTGGTTGTCAGAGTGGTGGTAGGGGCCGAAAGAGACCACGCGCGGCTGGTAGTCCTCGGAGTTGAGTTTGGTGATGAAGGTGGGGACCCTGTAGATGCACGGATTCTTCCGGTACTGTTGCTTGTTGGAGGGCGTGCACTTGGAGCTCTGGTCGACTATGGGACTTGGTTCTGGCATAAATGCACCCGATGGGTGACGCTCCTGCGTCAGATCGAGTTCAGAGACCACGCGCGGCTGGTAGTCCTCGGGGTTGAGTTGGTGATGAAGGGGGGGACCCCGTAGATGCACGGATTCTTCCGGTACTGTTGCTTGTTGGAGGGCGTGCATTTGGAGCTCTGGTCGACTATGGGACTTGGTTCTTTCCTAAATGCACCCAACGGGTGACTCTCCTGCGTCAGATCGAGTTCAGAGACTAGAATTTCTGTTTCGGGGGAGCAAGGATGAGAAACTGGTTCAGGTTCAGTGGCATTACAGGCCCCTGTGTTAAGGGGGAGAGAGGACACGGTTCAGGTTGAGGGATGAAACAGCCCTTCAGGTGCAGCTCCAGATCGGGTGGCGCGCGTGGCACGGTTAAGTGAGTTTCAGAGGTTCCACAAGTGTCCGTTATGGGGGAGAGAAGAGGAGAACCCACGGACGGAGGAGAGGGGAGGGGAGGGGAGAGGGGATGATTTGGGGAAGTCCAAACCCAATGCTGACCTTATGTGTCGAAATGGGTCTTTCACCCGTCTTTTAAATCATGAACGAGTTGGGTGATACAAGTTAAATTTTAATAAATGAGTCGTTGTGGGCTGAAGCTATAAAGCTCAGTTAAATATGAGTTTTAAATGGATCTTAGGCTTTTGCCCATAGCCAACCTCACGAAACTATAGTCCACCAAAGGATGGGGCCCAATCTTATCATCTCACTCGCCTTCTCCCGTATATTAGTCACCCGTAGGGAAAAAAAACTTAGCAATGAGTAATGTTCCAGTACTTAGTTCATGACAATCATACAATTTCTCATAAATTAACTTTAGATGGAACATGAGACAGGTTGTAATCATCTTGTATGAAATTCAAAAACGTCCGCCGACTTCAAATGGGGAAAAATTAGTTTAACCAAAAAAATATATTTAAATTCAAATTAAAGTCACATCATAGAGGAAAAGTCATGTTTCTAAGTTAAACTAAATATTAACGTGTGTTTTATTTTGTATTATTTTAGCTTCAGATCATTTAAGTGTAATTGGCTATGCGCATTTATGAGCTCCAATAAAGAGTTCTCTTAAAAGATATCTCAAGTTTAAGTGGTGTATAAGATCCAAACCTGAATTGAATGAGGGAGACTGGAATTCTTGACTGAATACCTTTTTGGAGTCATGCCATAGGAGTTCAACCAAGATAGGTTGTTACATTACTTTATATAGTTTGTTTGGAGCAGTGGCAATTATGTAAGGATCCAAGATTGATCAATCAAGAGATGGACTCCTCTAATGACAACCCAAGTGACGCTACTGTTGATTGGCCGTATAAAGAGAAGGGTTCAAATTTTTTTTTATTGATTTAAGCTGCATAAAAGAAATAGAAAAGGATGAAAATAGTAGAGGTCTTCCTTTTAGATATTGGCAATATGCAAACTTAGGAGTGATTGTTACTATGTAATTCTTGGATTGATTAATGGAATTTTTGTTGTTGGCTTTTCCTGTGGTGTAGATATCGGTACTCGGATCGAATCACGTAAATATCCAATATTCTCTATTGTTTCTCATATATTTCTCTGATGATTTCATGTTGATTTAATTGTGAGATTTTGTGAGTGTCTACATTTATTTTATATGAAGCTCCAATCGAGGAGTACTTGGCTCAATTATGATTGCTATAATTAATAAATAGTAGACACAAAAATCTCATAAAAGATGTTGACTTAATCTGAAAGTAGCTAATTCATAAACCAATCAAATTAATATATCATTTTGTGGATCAATTTTCCATAAACCAATAAAGCCGAAAGATGTGAGAGGAAGTGAATTTATAGGGAGAGAGAGAAATGGGAAGAGTGTTTGGTGGTGTCCAAGTGAGGAGGGCGTCACTTTTTGGGCCTCAGATAAAGATTAAAAGTGTCTAGGTAATACCCCATAAATAATGTGAGAATTAAATTGCACTGCCCACCATCCACATATTGAATTGAGTGCATGTGATGTGATTTTGACACAACTTCAAATATTTAATGTGACATTAGATTTATAACTCTTACATTCGAGATTATCTAAATTTCTTACTTGAGGTTTCATTTTAATGGTCAATGCCTCTTTTTTCGTATATACATTTAATGATATAAATGCTTAGTTAGCTTGTGGCAATTATATAATTTCTTGTAAATCAATTTCAAGTAGCAAACAAGACAAGTTATAATCATCTTGTGTTAAATTCAAAAACTTTTAATGAATCGATATGGAGAGATGTCGATTCTAGCAAAAAGATAAATTAGAACTCAAATCAAAATCAAACTAGCATGGCAAAGTTGATTTTATAGGTTAAACTAAATATTGATGGTGCTAGGAAGGAAATCACCATCCAATAAAGAAATCAAAATGCGCATTGAAACCTCCCATTTTAATTCCACAACCATCTAAAATGCCTAAGAAAAGTTTAGATTTTTCTCACCAATTCAAGAATCAGAACAAGCAAAACTCCAACAGGAAGAAACTCAAGATGATCCCCCCCCTAACTCCACAGAGGAAAAACAAGAACAAATCAATTCACGATCGGGCAAGGTCAACGTGAGGTTGCGGCGGATAGTGGTGGGGCTCCATGGTTATGGCTATTGACAAGTGGCAGTGGTTAAAAGGAAGAAAGGAAGAAGAAGAGGAGGAGAAATGCACTGTGCGAGAAAGAGAGAGATGAGATTGAAAATGGGCCACTAGCTAGGCACATGGAAAAAAAAAAGTGAAGTAGAGCGTGACTCAAGTGAAGATTCAACACCACCTACTATTTTCTCATAATAGATAAAGGACTCATGTCACTTAAAAAGGAATCGACGCACCTATCTAAATTTGCTTTTAATTACCTCAACCACCCTAACTGGCTTTTATTAAATATTAAATTAGGTTGGGTCACATTTCGCTCTATTACCAGATTTTTCTCTTTGACCTGTTATCTACTTAATGAGATCAAAGTGGTTCAGGCTCAAATTTCGAAATTAATAAAACATAAGATAGCGAAATATGACGACTTTTAAATTTTTCTCAAATCAATATTTACTCCACCTTCTTTTCTTCTTTTAATTTTCCATTTTCTTTCAACATCTCTCTCTCCTCCACTATACTTATTTATGTTCTTTGTGACGTCCTGAAATTTGAACCCTTTGAGGGAGGAATGAACGTGAATTTCGTCGATACATTGTTGATTGATCTCACTCGAAACTGATCACTCTTGTGATACTGACCTTAAGGGGAAAGGCTAATGAGGACAAAACTCGTGTGGCTAAAGAACTTGACCTGGGAAAACGACTCGACCGTGAGACTTACGTAAGAATGATCCTATAGATATGCAGGCTGATTCCAAGGACGAAAAGAAGTCGATTTGTGGACAAAATGTAATGGAATAATGGGTGATTCCATTTATTGTTATCGAGCCTATGAACGACTCTATGTCGATCCTTGGTAATCGTGTACTTTGAAATAAGAATCTATCAATCGCAATTTCATGCAGTCAATGATGTCCATGTGTCGAGAAGTCTTGAACGTGAATTGGCATGGGTTGGTTACGCGTGAATTCTCGAAACCGCCTGTCAGTCTGAGTAGTATCAAAATGGCATTAGGACGAAATTGACAAAGCATGAGAATTCAAGATTGAACTTCGAATTTTCGGGAACATCCAGAACGGACTTTTGGACAATACTTCTTTGATAGTCGATAGTGCTAGTTAAGCTGAGTTTTTGGAAAAAGGGATGTACGGACCGAGGAAATGAGCCTACGAGGACGTGAGCCGGGGATGTGGGCCAGGCAAGATCAATGAGGGCCTCACGCCCAAAGTGGGATAGCCACCATTGAAGGCCTGAGGCAAGCAAGTAAGCCCGTTAGACCAAATCGACTATTTACCTTTCTGAACCCGTTGTCTAAACTTGAGCTGTTTTGAGCCCAAAAAATTCTTGAGCCCGTTCCTATTCATTTTCTAGCCCGTTTCTTAGGCTTGCCCTTCATTTTCAACCCAACGGTAATTTGGGAATTGTGCAAGGTGGAAATGACCATTTTGTCCCTAGATATTTTGAAGAAATGACAAAAGAAGAGAGAGAAGATGATGTCATTTGCTTGGAGAGTTAGGCAAGCCATTAATTGGCCTCGATGAGGCCTTGACTTCAGCCTCACTTCACTCTCTCTCTCTCCCCTTCATCTCCACCAAAACTGCACACCACTTTCTCCTTTGTTTCCCTTCCTTCCTCCTGTTTTTCCTTCTGACATTCCTCCAAAAGATTGAGTTGTTTATGCTATTCCCGTGTGAATCACCGCTTGTGCATCTCACCATCGTGTTCAGGACAGAAATTCTATATTGATGGCATTGGTCGTTCGTCGGTCGGAGCCGCCGACCGACTCGCTGGTCGGCCGAAAGCCGACTGTTCCCGAACCGCTTACTATAGTGGCAATTATGTCTAGTTTCGCCTTTTTAGCTATTTTCCTCCCATTCCGACCCAATCTACACCCATACCAACCACCGGCAATTCCCCCTCGACCTCGAGGTGCCGTCGGTTGCTAGCCAACTGCTCGCCAGAGCTCCAACCAGCCCATTTTGCTTCGATCAGCCGCTTTCCTCTCTAAGCAATTAGTTTTTTAGTGTTGCTAAGGGAATCCGAGTTTGTTGCTGCTATTTTCAGCCCCGAGACCACATTGGATCGTCGTGGTAGAGGTCCTCGGGTGTTGGGTTCGTCACTGCCGCCGCCGCCCCCGCGTCCGTGTTGCCAGCTCGCTTAATGGGTGAGTTTAGCCCCTAATCTCTTATTAGTGCCTAAACTTACTTAGGGTTAGATTAATTAGTGGTAAGGTTGGTTTAAGAAGTTTAATTAAGATGTATTAGCCTTAAGATAGATGGTTAAGATTATGTTAGCTTAATTTTTCTTATTAAGCTTAATTGTTCTTAATTTGGGATTAATTATGTTTATGTGATTAATTAAGCATGTTTAGCTTAAATTGATTGATTAATTGTTTTAATTAATGATTTGTTTAATTTCTGAATTTAATGTTTTAATTAATTGAATTCTGAAAATTATTGTTCACGATTACTATTCACAATTTCTATTCACGACACTATTCATGCGGAAGCTAATTTTTGTATTAATTTGATGTGTTCTTGTTTGTTATGCTTTCTTGAAGTGCCGATTGTTAATTATATGCCTAAATAATGATGAAATGCATGATCGAAGACCAAGTGGAAGTGAAAGTGTTTGGTTTATTGAGTTATTCTTGAGAATTGGGGAATATACATGATTGTCGATTGATATCGCATGACATATTGCGTGGGTTATCTGAAATGACATGTCGCATGAGTGATGTTGCATTCACGACCAAGCAAAAGCAAAGACAATAATGAACTATTTGCTGATGTGTTGCATGGTCAGATTAAAATTGATAGCCCAATTGAGCTGGATGACTGCTAATCCTTTGAGGTTGTGCCATGACCATTGGGTCACCCGATAGTGGTCAGATACGGAGTCGCGATTGAGGTCGGGCCCATGCTCCTTAGGGAATGCCGTCGATAGGAGAGAGCCCATGACGTCGCCGTGCCTCTTAGGGAGGACGATACCTGGTCTACGACTAATTGACCGCCAACCATAAGGTTGTGCCATGGCCTTGAAAGTCGTAATAATCAGAGCATATGTGTGGATGTGAGTTATGAGAAAGCTGTGTGCAATGCTCTAATTATTTACATGCCATTAATGTCGTGATGATTTGACGCATGAGTTGACAGTCATGCAGAATGTGGCAATGGCCAGGTGAGATCCCTTATGACGCGATTTGCATGTGATTGATAAATTATATCATCTAACGGCCATGTGCCTTACTTGCATTGTATGAGATTTCACGTGCAAAATATGACATATTGGGTAAGGTTGTATGCAAACCGTATATTGATTATTGGTTGCCCTTGTCTATTGTTGGCTGTTGTTTGGTTTTGGTTGTTTGTTGTTGGGTCGAGTGAGGGGTAGTTCTGAAGAGATATCCCAAGTTGAGTTGGCGTACTAACCGAGGCTTAGGAGGAGAACTCACTGAGATTTTGTCTCACTAGTTATTGTATAACCACTTTTAGGCTCTTAAAATGGCACACTTGCAGTGGAGAATCCTACACCCACTCCATCAATGATCGACTTGACGAAGCCTAAGTCCGATGGGTTTGAGTGACGATGGTGCTGAACCTGAGGATTCTTTTTGTATAGCTAGATTAGCCTAGCCTGGTTTATTTTTGGTTTGGCTTAGAGGATGGATCGACCATTTTTGTCGGGCTTGTAAATTGGAAAACAATCCTCCGTTGGTTAATCCAGTAAATTGAATAAAGGAGTAGTTGATGTTTCTACTATTCATCCCTCTATTCCTATTTGATTGTTTGATTGTCTGTTGGACTGGGGGACGGTTCGTCTTCTACTTGCACATAACAAAAGATAAAATGAATGGATGTCGACGAGTTCTGGGATGTCGCTTTAAATTGACCATGAAAATGGGGTGGCCGTGAGCTCGAGAGTCGGGGCGTGACAATCCTATCGGTTTTGGTATCAGAGTGAGGTCGAGACTTGGAGTGATAGGGTGCGTGGGATTTTTGGGATAGTGAGATAGGGATAGCTTTTATTTGACGCATTGGTGATTGCTTGGTGTTTTTGTTTTGTGGTAGGTTGCTTGTAATCCAGAGTAATGAGCAATCCTAAGTAGTTAGCCCCTAGGCATAGGGCAGCATCTGGTCAGACCAGTACTAGAGGTAGCACGCAGGCAGATCCTAGGTTAGACGGGATCCTGCTGGCGCTAGAGACCTTATTAAGACAGAAAGCTGAGTACTCCTGCTGTAGTTCCTGTGGTTCCCCTAGTTAGAGGAGAAACCTGTGAGAGACTGATGCCTAAGCTGGTAGAGCAGTTTCTGATATTGAAGCCACCTAGATTCAGTGGCATGGGTGATCCTAAAGCTACAACCCTTTGGATAAGGGATTTCAAAATGACTGTTACAGTGTTTAGGTGTTCAGAGGAAGATTTGGTACTTTTGGTGGCTTATTAGCTTCAAGGCAATGCCATTACTTGGTGGGAAACCACTCAAGGAAAAGTGTTCCCTGAAGGCACGGCTCAGACTTAAGGTGCCTTTCGTGAAGCTTTCAATGGAAAGTACTTCTTGGACAATGCAAGGGAGTCAATGATGGCAGAATCCTAACAGTTTCGTCAGAATCAAGTATTAGTGGATTAGTATGAGACAAAGTTCGCTAAATTGGCTAAGTATGCGCCGAGGTTAATGAATGATCCTTTGGATAGGGCAAGACAGTTCAAAGATGGCTTGAAGCCGAAATTGAAAGCCCAACTGGTGCATTTGAATTTAAAGAGTTTTGATGAGAAGTAGGAGAGGGCTCAGATGATAGACTAAAACATGATCGAGAGGGTGACCGTATCTGGCTTGCGATTCGTGCCTAATAGAGACAATCATCGATTTGGAAAGGGACCGATGATGAGGAGAAGGAATCCCATCCCACCCAACAGAAAGTGGATTGTCATAGAAAGACAATTCAATTTAACCCAGTAATGGGTGATAGTTTTGAGTTTGTGGGAAATTAAGGAGGACCTTCAACCCCTTTAAAATTCATCGTTGGAAGTAACTTGTTTATTGGACGAAGGTTACTAAGGTTATTGAACAATTGAGGTTAATTGGTTAGTTGAAGAATCAATGATGAATCGTTGCACTTATGCATCGCTTATTAGCAGCTCAACCAAGGGACGGTCATGAGCAAGTATCCTTTTCCAATGATAAATGACTTGTTTGACCCACTTCAAGGAGTTTTGATATGTTCCAAGATAGACCCAAAGCCGGGCTATTAGTAGTTGATGATTAAAAAGGAGGATAAACTAAAGGCGACATATCATGTGTGATTTAGTCACTACGAGATTACCGTACCACCGTTTAGATTAACTAATGTGTCAGTTGCTTTTATGGATTCGATGGATTGAGTGATTAAGGCGTATTTGGAGCAACTTGTAATTGTGTTCGTGAACGATATATTGGAATATTTGAGGAATTTAGAGGAACATGGACAACACTTGAGGGTGGTGCTATAGACCATTTGAGAGCATAAACAGTATGCCAAGTTTAATATGTGCGAGTTTGGGTTTACTCGCGTTGTTTTGTTGGTCATATGATTTTGGACGAAGGAATTGCTAGGAATCCGCTAAGATCAAGATAATCACGAATATGTCAAGACTTATGACAATGATAGAGGTTCGAAGTTTTTTAAAACGGACATGTTAGTACAGATGATTCATAGAAAAGTTCTCTTAATGAAGGACGTAAGAATTTGAATAGACGAATAAGTGAAATTTTTAAGAGCTTAAGTATAAGCTGATTACTGCACTAGTTTTGAGGATTTAGTCTACTATTGGAGAATACGAGATTTATAGTGAGGTGTCGTATAAGGGATTTGACTGCATGGTAAGGCAACAAGGGAGATTGGTTGCTTACGCATCACAACAATTGAGGTCATTGGATTTAATGGAAGTCAGATAAGTTTTATCTTAACAATTTGAGAAGTTATAGATATAGGATCATAAGAGATGATCTATTAATTGTTGATAATCTTTTATAAGAATTACGATGGATGATTTATTTCTCAGAAGTCTTAGATTCGATTAAGATATGAATTTACCCAAGGTGGATTATTTTAGGAGATATATAAGATAGGGATTTGAGGAATGGATTTTGTTTTCGGTGGAAAAAAGAATTAATTATCCCTTGATGCTAGATGGATGAGTGGTGAAATAGCATTATCGATGATTTCTTCTAAGAGTATTAGAAAGGATTTGAAGAGGTATTCGAAAGCTTTTGGTGTAATAAATGACATTTGGTTTGTACTAATTTTCAAGTGGTTGAGGCGAATTCTTGGTTTGGTTATTAAATGAACGTGAAATGAATGTTGAAAGAAAAATTGATGGTTTGTGGAATTTGGATAGTGGTTCGATGGAAATTTAGTGAATCAGATTTCAAATGTCGATAAGTAACCCCATGGAAACAAGCTCATGGGTTGACGAGTTGGAAAAAGTTTGCACTTTGAGGTGCTTAGATAAGGCTTGGTATGGGACAAACCAAAGTGGATAATACCTCTATGAGATAGTGCATATCTAAAATGGACTTTTGCTAATAATGGTGTAGTTCGAAGATGCCCATAACGACTGATCCAATGAGGCGGGAGAGTAGTCACTGGGGCCAGAGTACCTGAGCAAGGAGCGACTCCTAGCAGACTTCTAGGATGTCGAAAAAGGTAGAAATGAACTAAACTACGCACTATACAAAAAGAGAGTGCTTGTGGGATAAGATTTTATCGAAGTGGTATAGCGAAAATAGAGGTGCGAACCTCTAGAGTGCCAAAAGTTGGCACAAAGGATCACTAAAGTGCCAAAAGTTACAAAAGGTACACTTAAGTGCCAAAATCGGAGCAAAAGGGATCACTTAAGTGCCAACAGCGAAAAATTCCGGCCAAATTGCCACGTGTCAAGTTTCCGGCAACTTAATTTGCTGACGGAGCATTTTTTTTTAAAATAAAAAATCCACGTGGCATTTTTTTCAAAATAAAAAATCCACGTGGTAATTTTTTTTTTATAAAAATATCCACATCAGATTTTTAAAAATTAAAATCGATTTTATTAAAAAAAAAAAAAAAAGAGGGGGGAAGAGGGGATCGGCGAGGGCTGTGCAGCCGTCGCCGCCGCCGTCGTCGCCGCCGCCGTCGTCGCCGCCCCACCTCGCCGGGAAGGGCCGGCGACGGTGGGCGAGGGTCGGCCGGGTCGCCGGGCCCCCGGCCGGCCTCCGGCGAGGCTGCGCGCCCTCGCCCAGCCGGGCCAAGGGCCGTCGGCCGCCCGAGCGCGCCGGTGCAGGCGGCCGACGGCCCTGGCCCGGGGGCGAGGGCGGGCGACCCTCGCCGGATCTGGGGGAGGGTCGCGACCCTCGCCCCAGATCTGGGCGAGGGCGCGCAGGCCCTCGCCGGAGGCCGGTCGGGGCCCGGCGACCCCCGGCCGACCCTCGCCCACCGTCGCCGGCCCTTCCCGCGAGGTGGGGCGGCGATGGCGGCGGCGGCGGCGAGGGCCGCACAGCCCTTGCCGATCCCCCTCTTCCCCCCCACCCCCTTTTTTTTTTTTTTTTTTTTTTAATAAAATCGATTTTATAATAAAATATATTTTATAATTATTTTATATTTTATAATTAATAATTTTTAAAATCCACGTCGCCCAAAACGACGTCGTTTTGGCTGATTTTTGGCCGATTCAGTTTCCGGCAAGCCACGTAGGCAAGAAAATTAATAAAAAATTGCCACGTAGGATTTCCGGCGGAGTTCCGCGACTTGGCACTTAAGTGATCCATTTTTTTTTTAAAAAGTGGCACTTAAGTGTACCTTTTGTAACTTTTGGCACTTAAGTGATCCTTTGTTCCAACTTTTGGCACTCCCGCCGTACTTTTGCCAGCGCGAAATATGGTTAAGTTTGGGGAACTCCAGTCTATGGAATGAGGTCAGGGAACTAGAAATCACTGGTTCAAAATTGGTTTAGCAGTTACTGAATGTAGTTCAAATCATCAGAGACAGACTAAAAACTGCTCAGAGTCATCAGAAGAGTTATGCAGACAAGCGTCGTAGACTGTTGGAGTTTAAGGTGAGCGATCATGTATTTCTGAAAGTATCGCCGATGAGGGGTACTTCTAGGTTTAGCAAAAAAGGAAAGTTAAGTCCAAGGTACGTTGAACCCTTTGAAATTTTGGAAAGGAACGGGATTTTAGCGTATCGTCTTGTGTTGCCACCAAAACTTGCTCAAGTACATGATGTTTTCCACGTGTCCATGTGGAGGAAGTATGAACCGGACTCGACTCGTGTGCTGAATTTTGAGGAACTGGATATAGACGATAGGGTGTCGTACGTGGAGATACCGATACGAATAGAGGACCGTAATGAGCAAGTACTTCGAAACAAGACTATTACATTGGTTAAGGTGATCTGGCAACATCACAGAACAGAGAAAGCTACATGGGAAACTGAGGAAGTGATGAAGCATCAGCACCCCCATCTTTTTGAGGAGTTGTCAGTAGCTGCAAATTTCAAGGGAGAAATTTTTACAAGGGGGAAGAATTGTGACGTCTTGAAATTCGAGCCATTTGAGGGAGGAATGAATGTGAATTTCGTCGATACGTGAATTTCGTCTATACATTGTTAATTGATCTCACTCGGAACTGATCACTTTCGAGATACTGACATTGAGGGGAAAAGCTAATGAGGACAAAACTCGTGCGACTAAAGAACTTGACCTAGGAAAATGACTTGACCGTGAGACTAATGTAAGGATGATGTCACGCCCCGACTCTCGAGCTCGTGGCAACCCCATTTTACTTGAGGTCTAACTGTACGACATCCCAAGTACTATCGTCGACTAATTCATTTTATCTTGTAATTAAGCACATGCGGAAACGAACAATTCCCAAACCAAACAACAGGGATAGCAACAACAGCAGTAAAGGAAAGACAAACAGTATTTTGTATATCTGAAGGTTAGCCAGTACCCCAGCAAATACATACACGCCTTACTATAGGCGACAAGCTAAGGCCTACTCAAAAAGGGATCGGTTTAGCTAACCTAACACTGTACAAGTGCCTACTCGCTGGCCTCGGAGGGATCGCTCTCTTCGATCCTCGGGTACTACATCATCTAGGGCCTGAAAAGGTTAACCACGACGGGTTGAGATAAACTCAGCAAGTTAAAGTCCTAAGCCTCGGTTAGGAACTTCGCTCGCCTTGGGAGTTTAACATACAACCTAATTCATCAAGTCATCCAATACCACCTTAGAGAATAATCACAGAAGACAGTTTAAATAAACAGGTGCAATCACAAGCGACCCTACCTGGTCTTGGCACACGTGACCTGTAGAAACTGTCAATCACCTCACAACAACAGTAAAAGACATGCAAATAATTAAAGCATTACACAAAACTTTCTCATATCACACTGCCCACATATGCTTCGATTATTACGACCCTTTAGGCCAGGGCACAATCTTATGGTTGGCGGTCCACATCGTCCTCCCCCATGAGGCACGGTGACGTCACGGGCTATCCCCCATCGATGGCATTCCTTAAGGAGAATGGGCTCAGCCTCAATCGTGACTTCGCATCTGACCATTGTCAAGCAACCCAATGGTCATGGCACAACCCCGAAGGATTGGCAGTCATCCGGCTCAACCGAGTTATCAACTTTAATCTAACCATGCAACACATCAGCAAACAGTTCATTCTTGTCTTTGCTTTTGCTTGGTCATTCATGCAACATCGTTCATGCGCTCATGCTTAAGCGACATGCCATTTCAGATAACCCACGCAATATGTCATGCGGTATCACTCAACAATTCTACAATTCCAAATTCCACCAATCAACAATCACGTACATTCCCTAATTCTCGAAAATAACTCAATAAATCAAACACTTTCACTTCCACTCGGTCTTCGATCATGCATTTCATCGTTGCTCACGCATATAATTAACAATCGGCATTTCAAGAAAGCATAACAACCAAGAACACAAGAATGTGAAACCAAAATTTGCATCTGTATGAACAGTGCCGTGAATAGTAATTGTGAACAATGATTGTAAACAGTAATCATGAACAGTAATTATGAATAGTAAATTCGTTTGAAATTAAATAAATAAATAAAAATAAATAAACTTAACCATGGTTAACAAACTAACTCAACTCTAGTTAATGTAACCTAACCATGATTAATTTTAACCTTGGTTACTTTTAAAACTAATCATGGTTACTTTAATTAATTAACCTTAGTTACTTTATTACTAACTATGGTCAATTAACTAACCCTAGTCAGCCTTAATTAACCAGCCTAATTAACCAATCAAGCTTAATTAATCACAAACACACAAATATACTAATTAATCCCTAAGCAAGATTAACTCCTAAATAAGATTAACCCCTAAACAAGGATTAGGAAGTTAACTTACTTGGATCAGAAATTCGGCGACACCGGCGCGTAGAGGGGAACGAGGGCTATGAGAGGTAAGCTCGGGGATGACAACGAATGACAAACGATAGCCGAAACGGGCCAAAAATTGTGCTGGTTACTGTTCACGCAGAACTGGTGCAGCTGAGTGAAAAAGGCCAAAATGGGCAGCTAACAGGGACCAGGGATGACCGAAGGTGCGCGGTTGGCTCCCTAACTTCTGAGACTACACTTTGGGCGGTGGTGACGGCTCCGGTGATGGCGGAAAGGCTGTTTTCCAGCTGGAAAACAGCAAGGACAGCAAGAAACAATAGAAATGGAAGGGAAAAGGAAGAGAAAAAGGGAGAGAGAAAGTGGCTGGGCTGGTGCATGAATTTGGGGGACAAAGGAGGAGAGAGAAGGGGCTGAAAACTTGAAGAAGAAGCCAAGGCAAATGGGCTTGCCACTTGCTTCAAGAAACAATAAAAAAACAAGCATAAACAAAGCATAAACAAAGCTCACTTGGGCACAAAAGGAAAAAGTCAAAAGAGAGAAGCCCATAGGCTGAGGAGGGAGAGGAGAATGAGCCAGCTTGGGCCCCCTTTGGGTTGAGCTGGATGGGTGCAAGGCCCATTGGGCCGACCCACCCGCGAGCCCGAAACCCAGTCCAATTTTCCCTTTTTCCGACACTTCCGCGTCCAACGGAAAATTCCAAAATAAATGAGGCGACGTCCAAATATTTATTCTTGATATCACCAAAAATTCGGTTCCGAAAATCGGGACTAAATTGAGTTGATTGCGACCATAGTACAATGGATTATCGGGCGCCTTTTTAGGACTTTCCTCACATTTGACTTGTGGTCGACCATTCTTTGATCCACGTTAACGTCAATTCTCGAGTTATGGACGTCCATCGATTGTCGTGTGATCCCGGGGACTCAATTGATAATCCCAAGTACTAGATGAAAATGATTCGGTTTAATGTTGTTCGTAGTTTGTATTGAAGTCGTGCGGAAATCACCCGCAATTCGACTTCATACTTCTGCCAAATCGATTTATTTCTATTTCCTTAATAGTCTAGTACTTAGAGGATATCATTCCCTCCCAGGTGCTCATGGTCGAAGAGTTCGTTCCTAATCGAAATTGCGAGTTGTACGCGTATCGTTTCCTATTGGCATCTTCCTGTAATCCACTATCCTACAAACACACAGTTCAGAGTATTTGTACTGACCAAGCCTTCGACTAACATTGCCCTTTTATATAATCCTAAAATGGGGTCGATTTTCAGTATGTTACAGATGATCCTATAGATATGCAGGTCGATTCCAGGGACGAATAGAAGTTGATTCGTGGATAGAACGTAATGGGACGATAGGTGATTCCGTTTACTGTTATCGAGCCCGCAAACGACCCTATGTCGATCATTGGTAATCGTGTACTTTGAAGTAAGAATCTATCCATTGCAATTTCATGTAGTCAAGGATGTCCATGTGTTGAGAAGTCTTGAACATGAATTGGCATGAGTCGGTTACGCGTGAATCCTCGAAACCGCCTATTAGTCTGAATAGTACCAAAACACCACTTGGACGAAATTAACAAGGCATGAAAATCCAAGATTGGACTTCGAATTTTTGAGAACATCAGGGACAGACTTTTGAACGATGCTTCTTCGATAGTCGACAGTACCAGTTAAGCCGAGTTTTTGGAAAAAAAGGGATTTACAGACCGAGGAAACGAGCCTACGAGGACGTGGGCTGGGCAAGATCAGTGTGGGCCTCACGCCCAAGGTGGGACAACCACCATGGAAGGCCCGAGGCAAGCAAGTGAGCCCGTTGGACCAAACCGACCATTTACCTTTCCGAGCCCATTGTCTAAACTTGAGTTATTTTGAGCCCAACAGATTCTCGAGCACGTTCCTATTCATTTTCTAGCCCATTTCTTAGGCCTGCCCTTCATTTTCAGCCCATGGGCATTTTGGGAATTGTGCAAGGTGGAAATGACCATTTTGCCCCATGATATTTTGAAGAAAGGACAAAAGAAAAGAGAGAAGATGATGTCATTTGATTGGGGAATTGAGCAAGCCATTAATTGGCCTTGATGAGGCCTTTACTTTAGCCTCACTTCACTCTCTCTCTCCCTTTCATCTCCTCCAAAATCGCACACCACTTTCTCCCATGTTTTCCTTCCTTCCTCCTATTTTTCCTTTTAACCTTCCTCCGAAAAACCGAGTTGTTCATGCCCTTCCTGTGTGAATCACTATTCGTGCAACCCACCATCGTGTTCAGGACAGAAATTTCGTACGAATGTCGACGACCGTTCGCTGGTTAGAGCTGCCAGCTAGCCAAAAGCTGGCTATTCCCATACCGCCTACTATAGTGGCAATTCTGTCTAGTTTCACCTTTTTAGCTGTTTTCCTCCCATTCCGACCCAATCTCCGCCTATACCAGCCACCAGCAGTTCCCCTCAACCCTTAGGTGTCATCGGTCATCAACCAACCGCTCGTCGAAGTTTCGGCCAACCCGTTTTGCTCCAATCAGCTACTTTCCTCTCTAAGCAATCAGTTTTTCAGTGTTACAGAGAGAATCCGAGTTTGTTGCTACTGTTTTCGCTCGGGACCGCCTTAGATCGTCGTGGAAAATGTCCTCGGGTGTCGAGTTTGTTGCCGCTGCCGCGTCCGTGTCGCCAGCCCACTTAATGGGTGAATTAAGCCCCTAATCTTTGATTAATGCCTACACTTAATTAGGATTGGGTTAATTAGTGGTAAGGTTGGTTTAAGAAGTTTAATTAAGATATATTAGTTCTAAGATAGGTGATTAGATAGATTATTAAGCTTAATTGTGCTTAATTTGGGATTAATTGTGTTTATGTGATTAATTAAGCATGTATAACTTAAATTGATTAATTAATTATTTTTTTAATTTCTAAATTTAATGTTTTAATTAATTGAATTCTAAAAATTACTGTTCGCGATTATTGTTCACAATTACTGTTCACGGCAATGTTCATGCGAAAGCTAATTTTTGTCTTAATTTGATGCGTTCTTGAAGTGCCAATTGTTAATTATATACGTTAATATGCATGATTGAAGACCGAGTAGAAGTGAAAGTGTTTGGTTTATTGAGTTATTTCTGAGAATTAGGGAATGTACGTGATTGTCAATTGATATCGATTGACAAATTGCGTGGGTTATATGAAATGGCATGTCGCATGAGCATGAGCGATGTTACATTCACGACCAAGCAAAAGCAAATATAAAAATGAACTTTTTGCTGATGTGTTGCATGGTCAGATTAAAGTTATAGCCTGGTTGAGTTAGATGACTGCCAATCCTTCGAGGTTGTGTCATGACCATTGAGTCACCTAACAGTGGTCAGATGCAAAGTCGTGGTTGAGGCCGGACTCATGCTCCTTAGGGAATGCTATTGATGGGGGGAGAGCCCGTGATGTTGCCGTGCCTCATGGAGGAGGACGATGCTTGGTCTACGACCAGTTAACCGCCAACCATAATGTTGTGCCGTGGCCTTAAAGGTTGTAATAATCGAAGCATATGTGTGGATGTGAGGCATGAGAAAGCTATGTGCAATGCTCTGATTATTTGCATGTTCTTAATGTCGTGATGATTTGATGCATGACTTGATAGTTGTGCAGGGTGTGGCAATGGCCAAGTGAGATCGCTTGTGACGCGATTCACATATGATTGATGAACTGTATCATCTAACGGCTATGTGCCTTGCTTGCATTGTATGAGATTTAACGTGTAGGGTATGGCATATTGAGTAAGGTTACATGCGAACCAAATATTGATTATTGGTTGCCCCTGTCTGTTGTTGGCTATTGTTTGGTTTTGGTTGTTTGTTATTAGGTTGAGTGAGGGGTAGTTCTGGAGAGATACCTTGGGTTGAGTTGGCGTATTAACCAGGGTTTAGGGGGAGAACTTGCTGAGATTTTATCTCATTGATTATTGTATAACCATTTTCAAGCCCCTAGAATGGTGCACCCGCAGTGGAGAATCATGTCCCCGCTCCACTAGTGATGGACTTGATGGAGCCTGAGTCCGATGGGTCCGGGTGACCGTGATGCTGAACCTGAGGGTTCTTTTTGTATAGCTGGATTAGCCCAATCTAGTTTATTTTTGGTTTGGTTTAGAGGATGGAGTGTCCCTTTTTGTCGGGCTTGTAAATTGGAAAATGATCCTCCATTGGTTAATCTAGTAAATTGAATAAATGAGTAGTTGATGTTTCTACTGTTCATCCCTCTATCCCTGTTTGATTGTTTGATTGTTTGATTGTTTGATTGTTCGTTGTATTGAGGATGGTTTGTCTTTCGCTTGTGCATAACAAAAGATAAAATGAATAGTCATCGACGAGTTTTGGGACATCGCTTTAAATTGACCATGGAAATGGGGTTGCCGCGAGCTCGAGAGTTGGGGTGTGACATTCTTTCCCCTAACTTTTTATTCTCATATGTAAAAATGTTTAGAGGAAGTGCAAACTCAAAACATCACATTGAAATCACGCACAATTTGAAAGACAATAGAATATTTGCACTGAAATCAACTTGGAATGATATATCTCTCATTCATATTTTACATTACAGTGGCCTTTATATATTATATAGACAAAGTAGAGCTTACGGAACACTTTCAATTGAAATGAGAAAAACCAACTTTTAAAGTATCCCTATTTAATCGACAAAATTTTGACATATCAAACATTGCAAATTCCCTTAATTTCATTCAAAACAATATTATATTATAAGCGATAGTTAGATTGGATCAGTGGAAATATTAAGAATCGCTCCAATAGGGAGGCTTTGGCATGTCTTACCATATGAGGGGCAGTTCAGTCGCAATCATACGGGAGGCTCTGGCATGTCTCACCATATAAGGGGCAGTTCAGTTGCAATTATACGGGAGACTCTATACCCTTCTTTAGTTGGCAAAGTATGAAGTCTTTAATTCTAACCACTAGAAATTGACTTGTGGGTCATTTCAATGTTGAGCGTGTGATTAGCCATTCTCTACTAATTGTTATCATATATCATGCTTCCATTTTCTTGGGGCTTATAATAGGTTGATTATGTTCCCAATAATGAATTCAAGGACAATTTTGGGTATAAAGAAGATTATAATCCCATAATTTTTGAAGACATTCCCCATATGTGTTGAAAATTCGATATAGCATGACACTTGTTATAATTTTTTTTTAAAAGTTTATGATACTAAGATGATCGATTGAAAGATATAACACTTAAGTGAATGTCATCTAAAATTCATCGCACTCAAATGATTGGAAATATAAGTTATGATACTCAGGTGATTGATGTACCAAAATTAAAACACTAGTCAAATTCTTATCCCAAAAATGAGAAATCAAGTTGCAATCAGTAAGATTTGGGAGAGCCCATTATGCAGCATTAAAATCATATCGCAAGGGAGTTATACACGACTGCTTAGCAATTAGTTAAATCCCTCAATATTCACTTTGGGAGATTCACGATTTTAGACAGGCCAAAGAATTTCAAAAAAGATAAAATATTTTATTCCTACAGTGTTTCTCTTGGCATTCCAACATCACTATAATTAATAAACACTTAAACAATAAACGCAAAAATCTCATCAGAGATGTTGACATAATCCGAAGGCAAGTAATTCAAACCAATCAAATTAATGTGGGAAGAGTGTTAGGGGGTGCTCAAGTGAGGAGTGCATCACTTTTTCATGCACCATGTAAAGACAAAATGTGTTTAGGTACGTCCCATGACAAACGTGGGAATCCAAGTGCATGCACGCTATCCACATAATCTTCTAACCGTGTACGAGCCTTAGGATTTAATAAATCATATCTCGAGTGTGTGCCTAAGCTAAATTGTTCGTATTGAATTCAGTGCATGTAATGTGATTTGGGTAGAGCATCCTTCATCATCGATTTATGCTTTCTTCAAATGCCTCCCAATCCTCAATCCTATGTTCTTACTTAGATTAACCAATCTGTTCTCAAAAGATTGCGAACCATTCACGACAATTAGAGCAGAAATCTCAACTCAAACCCTTTCCTCCAACACAATTCACCAGACCTAAAGCATAAATTTATCAAAACCACCTCCCAATCCCACCACGTTATCCAACATTAAACCGGCAAAGTTCTCCAGCTAGGCGAATTTCACTTCACCAAGAAGCAGAAAGGTCTCTCCTTTCTGGGGAGAATTGCCAAAAAAGTCCTAAACCTATTGGGGTTGTGCCAATTCAGTCCTAAACCTTTTTTTTTGACCGATTCAGTCCTAAACCTTTTGGGATTGTGCCAATTGAGTCCATCCGGCCAAATTTGGCCGGCCGGAGCTGACGTGGACGTCGGCCGGCGCCGGCAATAATATTTTAATAATTTTTATTATTTTCCGAATTTTTATTATTTTTTTAATTTTTCTGTTTTTTTCTTTTCTTTTTTTCTCCCCTCCCCTCCCCCTCGCCGGCGGGCGGGCGGCCAGCTCCGACGAGGCTGCCGGCCACCGCACGAGGGCCGCGAAGCCCTCGCCGGCGGCGGCCGAGGGTCGCGGCCCCCGTCGATCGGCCACCCTCGCCGGCGGCCTCGCCTGGACCGGGGCGAGGCACGGGGGCCGCGGCGAGGCGGCCTCGCCATGGCCCGGCTGCGGGTGAAGACGGCCTCGCCCGCGGCCGGCGAGGCCATGGCGACCTTCGCCCTAGGCCCGCCATGGCCTCGCCGGCCGCGGGCGAGGCCGCATTCGCCCGCGGCCAGGCCATGGCGAGGCCGGCCTCGCCCGGATCCGGCGAAGCCGCCTCGCCGCGACCGGCCTCGCCCGGATCCGGGCGAAGCCGGGCCATGACCCTCGCCGGCGGCCCCGTGTCAGGGCGAGATCGCCGGCGAGGCCGCGGCCCTCGCGTAGTGGCCAGCAGCCTCGTCGGCGGTGGCCGGCCACTATCGGAGCCGGGGAGGAGGAGGGGAGAATAAAAAAAAAAAAAAAAAAAAAAAAAAAAATTAAAAAATCAATAAAAAATTCAGAAAATAATAAAAAATCAAAAAAATAATTTAAAAAATCAAAAAATAATAAAAAATTATTAAAATATTGTCGCCGGCGCCGGCCGGCGTCCACGTCAGCTCCGGCCGGCCAAATTTGGCCGGATGGACTCAATTGGCACAATCCCAAAAGGTTTAGGACTGAATCGGTAAAAAAAAAAGGTTTAGGACTGAATTGGCACAACCCTAATAGGTTTAGGACTTTTTTGGCAATTCTCCCCTCCTTTCTGGCTATAGCATCATCAAGCAAGACGCTTTCCGATCCACGCCCAATGGATCAAACTTAAACACGCAAGATGAACATAAACCCATTAAAACCCTTCCTTTCAGCCTAATGGATAAAAAGGGTTTCCATCAACAAGAGCGATTCTCAGGCGAAAAGCTTTCGATAGCAACAAGCGCTGTAATCGGACGATTACTCGGGAATCTTATTGACCTCGAACTCGATGCCGTCTCGGGCTAAGATGAACATCTCGTTGACGAAGGGAACGGGCATGCCGTTCGGGGACAGTTGAGGGTTCAGAGCCATTGCGCTTCTTCCTTCGCAGTCAGCCGCGGAGGATGATGATCAGATCAAATTCCGAGGCCTGTAGATTCTGGACGAAGAAGAAGGAAGGAGACGAAAGAAAGAACGAGAAAAAGAAACGTGGGGACGAGTCGGTCCGGTCGAGGAGAATAAAATGTCCAGGAACATTCTAGGAATGGCATTTTACAACCTTTCCGAAAAAGTCGTGAATTTGCGATCAATTTCCTACATTTTTATCGATTTAATATATCGAATATTACACTTTTTATATAGAGTTATATTTCACAAAATTTTGAAATTGATTCGCTATTCATAAATTTATCCTTCGCCGTCTTCCATTTGATGTTTTATTAAATACTGACATGAAAATACATATAGTAAACAACTCGAATGATTCTTATTGTGATGTTAATCTTTATGGAATTCAATATAAGCAAATCTCTTAAATGGCAATATTTTGTAAAAGTCAGATTTGAAGAAAATGAGTTGAGATCGGCAAATCGACCTAAAATCTGCTGTTCCGCGCGATACTTGCGAAGTTTTACTAAAAAGTACATGTGGAGATAGAGTAAACGTCTCAATAATAACTTTCTTAGCCTTCATTAGAAATCAAGGATGGCTGGAAAAAAAAAAGTAGAAAAGAAAAAAAGCAATCAAAGTGAATTTCTCTGTCATTATGGATTCTTTATCTACTTAATTTCTACTCAGTAAAGAAAATCGTCCTTAAAGTGCATTACACCTCACAAGGGCATTGTGGATCTCTTCTGTTCACGTTGAATATATCGTCTGTATTTTCTTTTTCTTCCACATAATTAGCTCAATAATTTGTTTTCAACTAACAATTTTTTTCCATGTGGCAATATCTTTTACGAGAGGGCTATTGTGATTTATCTAGAAAACAATAATATTTTTTTAATTGATTTATTTTCTTGCAAATATTGCAGGGTAAATTTTTTGTCCCTTTGAAGAGGTTTCTTCTCCTCTTTCATTTTTCCACAAACTCCTTGTACCATTTTTAGATTTATGGGGCCACACGTTTATTTTAGACTGAAAGTCACTTTCAACAGAATCTTCATCATATAGCATTAGTCTTTTTTTTTTTTCATTCGCCTCGAGAGGCTAATTAATTCAATCACTACCATAGTTTTTTAATCCTTAGATTCTTCTATAGAAGTGACAATAGGATTGTGTTCTCTAATAAGTGTCACAAATATTTTTTTCTACTACCTTCATATCATCTCTATAAACCCTCATTTGATTACTCACCAATTTAATCTTCCACAGTATTGTTTGAGGGTCTCATAATAGTTTATTTTAGCATTTTGAAGAGACTGAAATATCAAGGTTTGTACTTTGTTGTGTCTTAAAACTCTTCTTTCATTATGTTATTAAATCATGTCATGAGTTTGAGCCATATACGAAATCCGACTTAATTGGAAGATGCTTGCTGGATTAAAGCCTAGCACACTTACCTATTTGGATTAGAACTCAGAGTTGGTTGTTGTAATCTTATTCAAGCCACACGTTAGTCTGTGCCGTTGACTTCTTCAAGCTTTAAAGTGGAGTTCTCTTTTCCTTGGCAGTACAAAGGAGATCTAAACATCGGGTGAAATTTGTGCAGAGTCCTGTCATCCAATTGAGGCATTTTCTTCGCAAAGACATGAGTGTTTCTAGCTTTCGGCGATATGTTTACCGAACAACTACAAGAGGCTAAAAATTGTGGGTTTGAGTATAATTTTGGACAGGGAAACACTTGAGCATTGTAAGCGATTGTAACTCTATAATTCTTCAATTGATTAGCTGAATATTTGCAGCTAACCCACCGCATGGAGTGGTTACTGATGGTCGGATTGAATCGTATTAATATTTCCTTATTGTTTCTTATTTTATTTCTTTGGTGATTTTCGTCCTCTTGTGTTATTTAATTACATACGTTATTTGGCTTCCGCGTCATCTTAGAACATGTCTTTGTGGTTTTTGCTCCATTGGTTTGCGGAAATATTTTTTTCCAAGAGCGTTTGTTGGATGACATAGAGAGCTCTTGCAACTTTTTGTGGTTGCTTTGCCGGAAGCTTATACCTTCCGATGGATCCACATATCCTTTATCCACGATGTTTTACTAATCTTGTGCCATCAAGAAAGTAATCATTTTAATGTTGTAGTGAATATAGTCATTTTCATCGAAAGTCGGAATGGTACTGAGATAAAGTTGGCCTTTGTTTTGGCATCTGATATTTGGGTGGAAGATTTTAGTAGCCGGTGGATTGGACTCACGCCCAATACCACCCGAATGAGGCCCTGGTACCATTGTTAGCTTTTAGTGTTGACGTGAAAGTGTGTATGATTGTGGGGATTTACTCAGCAAAGGAACGAGGAAGGAGCTTTTGGAGCTTGTTGTATTGTCAAAATGTTTGGTACGGGGGATTTATGGGGCTGCAGTTGGTCTGAAAATGAATGAACGAGCATGAAGCCTTTTTATAGTCCTTCCTGATCGACTCTTCTGCTAAGAATCACTTATTTAAACTGCTTACGATAGATCTAGAAACTTGTAGAGTCCTGGCTTTTCTGGATAAATCGACCACAACTTCAACAAAATTTAATGAAGAAGAAAATGGTGCAATGGAAGATTGCATTTGCCTAAGACTTGATCATCCTTCAGAGTACCTATCCAGATAAAAATGAAGTAGACTGAAATGAGAGAATCATCATCTGATAATGATATGTAAACAGCCAAATGTCCATCGTTCATAACATTTAGAAAGGGAAATAAGCACGACTGTAAACTGGCGGAAAATCATTGATGACAACAATCGACAGATAATTATCAGCATCAGCCACGAGGAGAAACACCCAAAAATGGAAAAAAGAAACTATTATGCAGTGGCAACAGGAGGTTTCAATAGTAGCTGAGCACCGTATATACGGTCTGAATTATGGTGAGCACTAAGAGGATGACGGCGGCCACGAGAGACAGTATAGCCCAAGGACTCCTGAAGTAGGTGCGGTCGAGATTAGCCCTCTGGTGGTTGAGATTAGCCGTCCACCTGTTCCAGGGCTGTTTGCAGTGCTTCCTGATGTCCTCTTGCACGGTCTTGAGGGTGTTGTTGGATTCAAGCGTCACTTTCTCGCACATCGAGTTGAATAGCTCCACAACCGCCTCGTTGCTCCCGATGGCATTCTGGATGATGCCTTGGGCGTGGAGCAGTGCGACATCCCGATCGTCGTTGATGATGTTGTCCATGAAGATGACGTAGGATGTGACCCCTGTCCCAGCCCCGATGTGCAAGCGCTCGAACGTCATGGCGTTGAGGAAATTGGACTTGAAGGCGTCATCCACCATGATAACGGGGAGCTTCAGCTTCCCTCCGGCGAAGGAGATGTCCTTGAGACTGCTGGTCTTGCTTTTCTCGAACCGGATCCCAGCCTCATCGAGCTCAGTGGCTGACCGGATTATTTTGTCTTGGACCTTCTTGGTCTTCTTCGGCTGGCACTTCCTAAAGACGTCCACGACATGTTCCATCCCCATGATGCCTGTGTCGCGGGAGTTTTTGTAATCCTGCCTTGTTGGAGTGAAGTCAGTGCATTGAATATGAGATTGTTGTCGTGTCGATTCTACTTGCTTAAAGGAAAATAAAATATGTCCCATAGAGGTGGCTATTAGAAAAGATTTTCACCTCGCCAGCCTCAAGCGCCCCATATTCCAGCTTATTGAGCAGGGTGGCGAACGGGACTATCGGCTCAATCTCCTTAGGCTCCGACCGGGATATCCCCTCACGCCCCACATTTTCCCGTTCGTGCTGGTCCTTCTCGGACTCCATTAGCAGGGCTTTCCTGAAGACGTCTAGGACATGCAGGCATCTGCCCATCCTTTCGCCCGTGTTGATGGAGTAGAACCAGAGAATGAGCTTGTTGACGCATTCAATGCATTCGTCAGCCTGCATTGTTGGAGCAAAGTCAGTGGCATTGAATTCAAGATCGTTGTTGTGTCAATACTAATCGCATAAAAGGAAAGAAAAAAAGAAAAGGAATCTCCAATTGAGGTGACAGATTTAATAATGAAACTGTTAATTGATCACAGACCACGACGTGAGATCCATCTGAGATCACCAAGATGTAGTGTTAGATGAACGTAGTATGGTGATTTGGTGTGTGCGATAATTTCTCAAATGGCGGAGTGGAATCAAAGAAACTAACCTCCCTGCCATCATATACGGCAACCAGTTGATACAGCACTAGCATCGGCAGCTGATTCTCCAGCATTAGCATGTCCTGTCTTATGTATGGCGTTATGTACCTGTGGGTGCCGAAGATGGGGTCATCGGGCTCATTTATCATGGCAGCCCTCATGACCTCGAGCATGAAGCAGCCGTCCATGATCATTAGCATCAGGAACTGGTCCTCCATGCCCTCCTTCCACTTCGGGCATAGCGCATCGTAGCTGTCCTTGAGCTTGTGCTCCACGTTCCTCAGGGAATCCAAGAAGGGCTTGAGGGACTTCCCGGACCGCTGGAAGAAGCGGCAGCATGCGCGGTGCTTGTGTTCCTCCATTGGACGGAGGTGGTTGTCAGAGTGGTGGTAGGGGCCGAAAGAGACCGCGTGCTGCTGGTAGCCCTCGGGGTTGAGTTTGGTGATGAAGGCGGGGACCCTGTAGATGCACGGATTCTTCCGGTACTGTTGCTTGTTGGAGGGCGTGCACTTGGAGCTCTGGTCGACTATGGGACTTGGTTCTTTCCTAAATGCAAGCACTTTAGACACCTGGATGTCATCGGTATCGGAGACTATACGAACATCTGATTCGGAGGAGGAAGGATGAGAAACTGGTTCAGGTTCAGTGGCATTACAGGCCCCTGTGTTATGGAGGAGAGAGGACATGGTTCAGGTTGAGGGATGAAACAGCCCTTCAGGTGCAGCTCCAGATCGGGTGGCGCGCGTGGCACGGTTAAGTGAGTTTCAGAGGTTCCACAAGTGTCCGTTATGGGGGAGAGAAGAGGAGAACCCACGGACGGAGGAGAGGGGAGGGGAGGGGGGATGATTTGGGGAAGTCCAAACCCAATGCTGACCTTATGTGTCGAAATGGGTCTTTCACCCGTCTTTTAAATCATGAACGAGTTGGGTGATACAAGTTAAATTTTAATAAATGAGTCATTATGGGCTGAAGCTATAAAGCTCAGTTAAATATGAGTTTTAAATGGATCTTAGGCTTTTGCCCAGCCAACCTCACGAAACTATAGTCCACCAAAGGATGGGGCCCAATCTTATCATCTCACTCGCCTTCTCCCGTATATTAGTCACCCGTAGGGAAAAAAAAGTTAGCAATGAGTAATGTTCCAGTAGTTAGTTCATGACAATCATACAATTTCTCATACATTAACTTTAGATGGAACATGAGACAGGTTGTAATCATCTTGTATGAAATTCAAAAACGTCCGCTGACTTCAAATGGGGAAAAATTAATTTAACCAAAAAGATATATTTAGATTCAAATCAAAGTCAAATCATAGAGGCAAAGTCAAGTTTCTAAATTAAACAAAATATCAATGTGGGTTTTATTTTTTATTTTTTTAGCTCTAGATCATTTAAGCAGAATTGGCAGCGCGCATTTATAAGCTCCAATATAGAGTTCTCTTAAAAGTTATCTCAAGTTTGAGCCTGTACACAAGATGTGACCCGAGTTGAATGAGGGGGACCAGAATTCTTGACTAAATATCTAATTTCTTTGGAGCGGTGGCAATTATGTGAGGATCCAAGACTGATCAACCAAGAGATTGACTCCTCTAAAGGCCACACAAGTCACACTACTGTTGATTGGCCGTAGAAAGAGGAGCTCAATTTTTTCTTTATTTTAAGCCGCAAAAAAAGAAATAAAGAGGATGAAAGCAATGGAGGTCTTTCTTTTAAGTATTGAAAACACTCAAACTTGTAAGCGATTGCTACTCTATAATTCTTGGATTGATCAATGGAATTTTCCTTGCTAGCTTTTCCTAAGGTGTAAGTATGAATACTTGGATCGAACCATGTAAGTATCCAGTATTCTCTATTGTTCCTTGTATATTTTTATGGTGATTATGTGTTGATTTAACAATACAATTTGGTAAGTTTCTGCATCTATTTTATAAGAAGCTCCAATCGAGGAGTTCTTGGATGTATGGTGATTGCTATAATTAATAAATAGTAAACACAAAAATCTCATAATGTATGTTGATTTAATCGGAGAGGGACTAATTCCATAAACCAATCAAATTAATATATCACATCAATTCTTCATAAACCAATCAAGCGGAAAGGTGTGAGAGGAGGTGAATTTATAAGGAGAGAGAGAGAGAGAGAGACGGGTAGAGTGTTTGGTGGGCTCAAGAGGGGAGGAGCCTGTCACTTTTTGTGCTCAGATAAAGACAAAAAATGTTTAGGTAATATCCCATGAAAACGTGGGAATCGGATTGCATGCACCCTATTCCCAGAATCTTATGACCATGTACGAGCCATAGAATTTAATGTATTTCTCGAATGTTTGTCCTTGAATTGAGCGCATGTAATGTGTTCTGGGGACGGACTACACTTATATATATATATTATATCAATAATTTTTTTTTAGAACGAATGACTTTCCGATAATATATAGGCTCATTAAACTCACAACAATCATATAACGTCTCATAAATTAACTTCAGGTGGTACACAAGTCAAATTATAATCATTTTGCATCAAATTCAAAAAGTTCATGGAGAAAAATTGTTTCTAGCAAAAAGATATATATAAATTCTCAAATCAAAGTCAAACTAGTACGGTAAAGTCATTTTTATAAGTTAAACTAAATGTTGGTGCCGCTGGGAAGGGAATCATCACACGATGGAGAAATCAAAATGCGCATAGAAATCATTTAAAACGCTTAAGAAAAGTCAAAATTTTCTCACCAGTTCAGAATCCAAACAGGCAAAACTCCAATAGGATGAAACTCAAGGTGACCCCTCCCCTAAATCCACCGGGGAAAAGAGAAAGAAAAAAAATCCAACAATTGGCCAAGGCCAACATAAGGTTGCGGTGGTTGGTGGTGGGGGCTCCGTGGGCATGGCTATTGATAGTGGCTAAAAGGAAGAAAGGATGAAGAAGAATTTATTTTATCTTAAATTGAGTTGGGTCACCTTTCCTTGCATTACCACATTTTTCTTTTCGACTTGTTATCGGCTTGACGAGAGTGAAGTGGATCTAGTCCAAATTCCGCATTTGATAAGACATATTTTGGAAATAACGAAGTATGACAACTTTTAAATTTTTCTCAAAATAACTTTTCCTCCATTTCTTTTCTTCTTTTAGTTTTTCCTTTTCTTGCAACAATTCTCTTCTCCTCCACTATACTTCTTTTCTGTTCTTTCATTTAACTCTTTATATTCATATACAAAAAGGTTAAAGAAAGTGCAGACTCAAAAGTCACGTGGAAATCGCGCATGATTTGAAGTATAATGGAATATTTGCACTAAACTTAACTTAGAATGATATATTTCTCATTTGTATTTTACATTACAATGACCTCTATTTATTATATTGACGAAATAGAGCTTATGAAACAGTTTCATTGAAATGAGAAAAATCAACTTTTAAAGTGTCCTTATTTAATCAAACAAAATTTCACCTATCAAATATTATAAATTCCTTTAATTTCATTCAAAACGATATTATTTTGCAGGCGATAGCTAGATTGGATTAGCAGAAACGTTAGAATTGCTCCAGTAAGAAGGCTCTGGCATGTCTCACTATATGAGAGTCAATTCAGTCGCAATCATACAGGAGACGCCGTGCCCTTCTGAGTTGGCAGACCATGAAGTCCTTAATTTCAACCACTACAAATTGACTTGTGGGTCATTTCAACATCGAGTGATGAGCCATTCTCTACTCATTGTTATCATATATTATGCTTCCATTTTCTCAGGGCTTGTGATAGGTAGATTATGTTCCCAATAATGAAATTCGAGGATAGTTTTGGTTATAAAGAAGATTATATTCCCATAATTTTTTTAAAGACGTTCCCTACAAGTGTTGAAAATTTGAAATGGCATGACACTTGTGATGAAAGTTTTTTTAAAAGTTTATAATAATAAGGTGATCGATTGAAAGTTATAACACTTAAATGAATGTCATCTAAAAGTCATGACACTCAAGTAATTGGAAAAACAAGTTATGATACTCAGGTGATTGCTGTACAAAAATTATGACACTAATCAAATTCTTATCCCAAAAATGAGAAATGAAGTTGTAGTTGGTAAGATTTAGGATGGTCCATTATGTAGCATAAGAACCATCTTGCAAGAGAGTTATACGTGGCTACCTAGCAATTAGTTAAACCCCTCGGTATTCACTTTGGGAGAGTTGTGAATTTAGATGGGCCAAAAAATTTCAAAAGAGATAAATATTTTATTCCTACGGTGTTTTTGTTGGCTACACCGCTATAATCAATAAACACTTAAACAATAAACACAAAAATCTCATAAGAGATATTGACATAATCCGAAGGCGACTAATTCAAACCAATCAAATTAATGTGGGAAGAGTGTTCCGGGGTGCTCGGGTGAGGAGTGCATCACTATTTCATGCCCCATGTGAAGAACAAAAGGGTTTAGGTATGTCCCATGACAAACGCGGGAATCCAAGTGCATGCACATCATCCACATAATCTTATGACCGTGTACGAGCCTTAGGATTTAATGAATCATCTCTCAACTATCTACCTAAACTAAAACGTTCGTATTGAATTCAGTGCATGTAATGTGATTTAGGTACGGACTTCACATATTTAGCATAACATTATTTTAACCTTAATCTAAATTTCTTACTTAAGGTCTCCTTTTAGTCCTCAATAGGGGCTGTCAAAAATACCTGAACCGAGTAGAAAATTTCAAGTATTTTTGGTTTGAGTCTCCTTCCAATTACCTGGTAATGAGTGAAAATAGATATTATTATAGTTTCAGTAAAGTTCGAATACCTGAATTGAATCAAAACAAGTTCTTGAATTATCGATTGGAGGTCGAAGAAGAAGACGATGAAGGAGCAAGACGATTCACGCGGGCTAGGAAGACAAAGCGAGGTTGGTCATCGTCTATAAACTCCATGGATCTCCACCTCTTTGAGACTCTCCATTCATGACAACCAAGAAGAAGGGCATGAAGAAAAAAGAAGAAGAAGAAACCCTAACCAAACCGCATTTTTCAATTTGTGTCTATCCATGAATCAAGTCAAAACGGGGGTAATTCCAAACAGTTTGGCTTGATTCGGGTATCATGAAAACCCAAACCAAACCCTTGACGCCTAACTCAACACCACACTTCCAAATATACATCTCCTGTAGCAAGAAAAAAAACAATATTTCATAAAAAGCATCATCAGCTCTCTCTATATATATGACGAGGACAAGGCCATTCTAGCGATATAAGGGTCTTAAAAGGCGTACCTAGAGAGCAATTTAAATAATTTCTCTTACAATATCTTTTATATAGCTATGGATTCTTCATCTACTTAATTTTTGCTCAGTAAAGAAAATCGTCCCTCAATGGCATCAGAGCTCACAAGGACATTGCAGTTCTCTCCCTTTCAATTTTCTACCGTGGCTACAGACTATGAAATCTCATTTTAACGCTTAGGTGACCAACTTTGTTGCATTAAGACCTAATGATACTAAATATATCCTTTGGGAAACCCAGCACTTTCTATGACTGAAAAAAAAAAAACAATTAATACTTTCACTAATTGAAAGTCAGGATTTGTAGGGATTTTCCACTGAGCGCTGCCGTTGGCCCTCCGGAGATGGTAGATCAAGATTGTTGAACATAGTTCATCACGGTCTATGATTACTACATCATTATCAATATGACATGTATAATTGTTTTTGACATTTGCCACTTGACTTGCGTTGAGCATATTATCTATATTTTCTTTTTCTTCAACATAATATGCTCGATAATTTGTTTTCAATCAACAAGTTTTTTCTATGTGGCTATGTCTTTTATATGAGGGCTATTGTGATTTATCTAGAATCAAATATTTTTTTTCTAATTGCTTTATTGTCTTGCAAATACTGCAGGGTAGATTTTTTTCCCCCCTCTGAAGAAGTTTCTCCCCCTCTTTTATTTTTCCAGAGTCTCCTTGTTCCCTTTTTAGATTTATGAGATTGCGCATTTATTCTAGACTAAAAGTCACTTTCAACGGAATCGTCATCATGTATCATTAGTCATTTTTTCTTACACGTCCAGAGAGCTAATCAATTGAGGCATTTTCTTCAGGAAGACATTAGTGTTTCAAGTTTTCGGTGATTTGTTTATCAAGCAATTACATGAGGCTAAATACTATGGGTTTGAGTATAATTTTCGACAGGGAAATACTTGAGCATTATGAACGATCGTAGTTCTGTAATTCTCCAATTGATTACTTGATGATTTATTGCTGACCCTTCCTATGGAGTGGCTACTAATGATTGGATTGAATCGTGTAAATTTTTCCTCATTGTTCCTCATTTTGTTTCTCTAGTGATTTCATTCTCCCACATTATTTAATTGCATCCATTCTTTGGCTTTTGTGTTCTCTTAGAACACGTCTTTGCGGTTTTTCTCCAATGGTTTGCAAAAATATTGTTTCTAAGAGTACTTGTCGGATGACATGTACAGCCCTTGCAACTTTTTGTAGTTGTCCTGCCGGAAGCTTGTACCTTCCAATAGAGCTGCATATCATTTCTCCATGATGTCGCATAAATCTTGTGCCATCGAGAAAGTAATCATTACTGCTCCAATAAATATAGTTATTTTCATCAAAAGTAGGAACGGTAGTGAGATAGAGTTGGCCATTGTTTTAGCGTGGGAATTTGGGTGGGTGATTTTAGCAGCGGGTGGATAGCACTCACGTCCAATACCAACTGAAAAAGGCCCAGGTACCACCGTTGGCTTTTAGTGTTGATGTGCAAGTATCTGGTTGTGGGGATTCACTCAGCAAAGGAACAAGGAGCATTTGGAGCTTGTTGTATAATCAAAATGTTTGGTACAAGGGATTTATGGAGCTGTAGTTGGTCTGAACATGAATGAACGAGCATGAAGCTTTTTTATGGTACTCCCTGATCGACTCTTGTGCTGAGAATCTGTGTCGTAAACAGAGAAATTTGCTTCATATTTCATGTTTGACAGATTTTTAGCCATTTCTTCGAACTACCACCAACTAAGCTAGAGCCACGTACTTTAACAACTTACAATAGATCGAGAAACTTGCAGAGTCATGGTTTTTCTGGATAAATTGACCACAGCCTCAACAAAATTTAATCAAAAAGAAAACGTTGCAATGGGAGGTTAAATTTGCCTAAAACTTGATCATCCTTCAGACTACCTATCCAAATTGAACAAAAATGAAGAAGACTGAAACAAAAGAATCATCATCTGATAATGATATATAAACAGCCAAAAGTCCATCGTTCATAACATTTAGAGAGGGGAATAAGCATGACTGGAAACAGGAGGAAAACCATTCTTGACAACAATCAATAGCCAATCAATAGATAATTATCGAGCATCACCATTAGGAGAAACCCAAAAATTGAAAAAATAAATTATTATCCGGAGGCAACGAGAGGGTTCAATAGTAGGTGAGCACGATAAATACAGTCTGAATTATGGTGAGTGCGAAGAGGAACATGGCGGCAATGAGAGACAATGTAGTCCAAGGACTACTGAAGTAGGTGTGTCTGAGATTAGCCCTCCAAATGTTCCAGGGCTTCTTGCAGTGATCACTGATCTTCTTTTGCACGGCGTCAAGGTTGGATTCGACCGTTACTTCTAGGGGTGTATTTATAGGGAGAGAGAGACAGGAAGAGATTTTGGTGGCGTCCTGGGGAGGGGGAGCGTCACTTTTTGTGCCCAAGAAAAGACAAAAAGTGTGTTTCGTATTCAGTGTCTCGAGGGTTTGCCTTTGAATTGAGTGCGTGTAATGAGATTTGAGTGCCGACTTTACCTATAAAAATATATATCAACAAAAGAAAAAATATTTAAGAAAGAGTGACCTTCCGATAATATATAGGCTCAGTAAACTCATGACAATATATTACTTCTCATAAATTAACTTTGGGTGGCCCACAAGTCAAGTTATAATCATCTTGTGTCAAATTCAAAAATGTCATGGAGAAAATTTGTTTCTAGCAAAATGATATATAAAATCTCAAATCAAAGTCAAACTAGTAATTGCAAAGTCAATTTTATAAGTTAAACTAAATATCGGTGCTGCTGGGAAGGGAATCACCATCCAATGGAGAAATGTAAATGAGCATCAAAACCATCTAAAACGCCTAAGAAAAGTCAAATTTTCTCACCAATTCAGAATCAGAACAAGCAAAACTCCAATAGGATGAAACTCAAGGTGACCCCTCCCTAAATCCACTAGGGAAGAAAAAGAAGAAAAATCCAACAATCGGGCAAGGCCAACATGAGGTTGTGGTGGTTGGTGGTGGTGGCTCCGTGGGCATGGCGGTTGATAGTGGCTAAGGACTTGTTTGTCAACTTGCCAAATAGTAACCAATTCTATTCTTTTGTTTATGGGAACAAAAAAAGAACAGAAGTCTGTTTGGTAAATTTTTTGTTTTCGAGAATAGATTCAGAACAAAATTAAGAAGTAACAAAAATGTTACTTCTTTGTTGTAGGGAACAATTCCAAAATCAAGCCAATCAAAATTTCATTTTTCTCTTTTCTCTTCTTCTTTTCTTCTTTTTCTTCTTCCTTCTCTCTTCTTCTTCAACCGATGCCGCCGCCAATCGACACTGCTATTATTGGCGGTTGCCAGTGATCAGCTAGGTGAGGTCCGGCGAACTCGTTGGAGGCTTGCCTAGCCATCGCCGAGCCTCACCTTGCTTGATTGGGGACTCAATTGAGCCTTAGTTGGCAAGGCCTTAGCTAGGCGATGTCGACCTTACCTAGATTTGGAGAGGCCAAGCTCGTCCAACCGTCAGCGAGGCTCAACCTCGAGCCTGCCAAGGTTGGCATCGCCCAAGCAAGGTGAGGCCGACCTCCTAGTGGCTTGGCTTCACCTAGCCAAGGCTCAGTTGACGAGGCATAGCCTCATCAAGGGTCGGCAATGCTTTGGTGAGGTCACTAGTCATCCTAAGGTTGGCAACTGGCCAAAGCTTGAAGAAGAAGAAGAGAAAGAAAATGAAAAGGGAAAAGAGTAAAAAAGAAAAAAGTAATAAATTTATTCAAAAATAAAAAGAAAATGATTTGGATTATAAATTTTGATGGCAATTCTAAATGCAATTCTATTTCTGAAATATAATTTTTAGGTAATTACTAAATACCTTCAAATGCTTAAAATTTATTTTTAAAAATAAAATAAAATAATTATTTTTGAGTAAAAATTATTTTTGAAAATAGAATAATTATCATGTACCACGGAAAAAAAAAGATGGAAGAAGAAGAGGATGCAAGGCATAGAAAGGGCCACCATTAAGGTACGTGGCAATTAATGAGTAGGGCACAGCATGACTCACTTGAAGATTCAACACTAACTGATATTTTGTCCTATAGATAAACAATTCATGTCATTATGAAAGGACCCAACAAGCCTCTTAAAATCTGCTCTTAATTATCTCAACCACCATAGCTAGCTTTTATTTTATCTTAAATTAAGTTGGGTCACCTTTCGCAGCATTGCCACATTTTTATTTCTGACCGGTTATCTACTTAACGAGAGTGAAGTGGTTCTAGTCCAAATTCCGCAATCAAAATAAGACATATTTGGAAATAACGAAGTAGACAACGTTTAAATTTTTCTCCAAATAACTTTTCCTCCATTTCTTTTCTTCTTTTAATTTTCCCTTTTCTTTCAACAACTCTGTTCTCCTCCACGATACTTCTTTATGTTCCTTCCCCTAACTCTTTATATTCATATATATAAAAATGTCAAAGAAAGTGCAGACTCAAAACCCACGTCAAAATCGTGCACAATGTGAAGTATAAAGGAACATATGCACTAAACTTAACTTAGAATGATATGCTTTTACATTACGATGGCCTCTATTTATTATATCGATGAAATAGGGCTTTTGAAATAGTTTGTTTGAAATGAGAAAAAGAAACTTTTAAAGTGTCCCTATTTAATCAAACAAAATTTTCACATAGCAAATATTATAAATTCCTTTGATTTCATTCGAAATGATATTATTTTGTAGGCGATAGTTAGATTGGATCAGCAGAATCGTTAGAATCACTCCACTAGGAAGGCTCTAGCATGTCTCACTATATGAGTGTTAGTTCAATCGCAATCATGCGAGAGACGTTATACCCTTCTATAGTTGGCAGATTATGAGGTCCTTAATTCCAACCACCGAAAATTGAAATTGACTTGCGGATCATTTCAATTCCGAGCGCGTGATGAGCCATTCTCTACTCATTGTTATCATATATCATGCTTCCATTTTCTTAAGGCTTATGATAGGCAAATTATGTTCCCAATAATGAAATTCAAGGACATTTTGGGTATAAAGAAGATTATAATCTTATAATTTTTTAAAGATGTTCCCTATGATTATTGAAAATTCGACATGACATGACACTTGTGATAAAAGTTTTTAAAAAGTTTATAATACTTAAATGAATGTCATCTAAAAGTCATGGCACTCAAGTAATTGGAAAAATAAGTCATGATACTCAGGTGATTGCTATACGAAAATGATGACACTAATCAAATTCTTATCAAAAAATGAGAAATCAAGTTGCAGTTGGTAAGATTTGTGAGAACACATTTGTAGCATAAGAATCATCTTGCAAGAGAGTTATACACGGCTGCCTAGCAATCAGTTAAATCCTTGGTATTCACTTTGGGAGAGTTGTGAATTTAGACGGGCCAAAAACTTTCAAAAGAGACAAAATATTTTATTCATGTGGTGTTTATCTTGGCATTCCAACATTGCTATAATCAATAAACACTTAAACAATAAACACAAAAATCTCATAGGAGATGTTGACATGATCCAAAGGCAGCTAATTCAAACTAATCAAATCAATGTGGGAAGAGTGTTTGGGGATGTTCTCGTTCAAGTGAGGAGTGCGTCACTGTTTCTTGCCCCATGTCAAGACAAAAAGTGTTTAGGTACGTCCCATGACAAATGTGGGAATCCAAGTGCATGCATGCCATCCACATAATTATATGACCATGTTAGGTGAATTGCAAGTGCACAATATCAACAAGTAATAAAGGGATGAGTGAGTATCGTTCCCACAGGGATTGCTTTTTATTTTATTTTATCCAATTACTTACTGAAAGTGATCAATTCAAAAATTTAGCTAACCAAATCGAAAAGACGAGTAAAAAGTAAACTAAACCAATTAAAATACTAAAATATAGAAAAAGCCAAAACTTAAAGAATTAAAAGCTAAGTAAAATTAATATAAAGCAAATTCAAGATCACAAAACGTTAGAGCATCCAACTTCACTTAATCATTCATAATTAATTTTCTTAACTTTTCATGCAACAAATTAATTTCCAATTGTGTTGGCGAAATTTCCCTAAGATGAATTAAAAGCCGACCTCGGTCTAATAATCCCTAATTAGGTATGTTAACCCACACTAACCTTAGGTGAATTTAAACTACCTAAAAGCATTAAGTTCTTGTGAAAATTCCCGGATTCAATCTAAGTAGTCCCAACCTAGATCTACTACCGTAGCCACATAAATAACCTAGCGTACCTTGACCTAGATTTAATTTATTGTTCAATATCACTATTGCGCATGCACACAATCTCCACCCGGTATCATGCATACATCAAAAATCATTCAAAAGTTGGTCAGACTTCTAAAAGCATTAAGATCATGATAAAGAACGACACAATCAAAATAATTCTATTGCATGAAAGTCTTAGAAAATTAATCAATCATGATTAAGATCCATTGTAGCTCTAACAAAAGAAATTTAGAACATAGTAAAAACTAAACTGACAATAATTAAAGAAAACATAATACTAAATAAAAACAAATTCACCGAATTGAGAAATAAGGAGTTTCAAGTTTGTCTCCTCCTTCTCTCCTTGACACGCCAACTCTACTAAAATAGAAGAACAAAATCTAACTAAGAAAACTCAAATTTTTCTACAAAGATGGTGGCTCCCCAGGATTTTTTTTTTCTTCTGCGGCACAAGAACAGTTTATATAGCCTCCAAAAATCTGCCCTAAGTCGACTCCTACTAGGATTTGGAAAAGATTCCTCATTGATTTTCTCTGAACCTTATCTTCAATCATGGTCAGATTCTCCAAATATATGATTTGGGCTGCCTTTTTCTTCAAGATGAAATATTCTGAAAGATATTGCAATATTTTGGAAGATCTGAAAATATTTCATACAAAATAAAATTACGTGAGTAGCAATTAAATTCACCCAAAAATTTCTCAAAATTTAGCAAATATCAAGTCTAAATAAGCAAGAATACTCTATTAAAAATAGAGTTATCAATTACCCCCAACTTAGAAATTTGCTAGTCCTCGAGCAAACAATAAACAAACCTCATCTCCAATTATCAATATCCATTTATAATTACGTGAAATCACAACTCAAAGGAAAAAAAATAAATCCCGTTAACCCAAAATCAATACATAAGCTATGTTTAACCTTAACCATGCAATCCGTGTGTATGTGTGCCCCTTGACTTTTCAAATCATGTATGCTCAAATAAATCAAGTTGATATGCAACACTCTTAACTCAAAATCCACTAACCAAGTCTCATAGATTTGTTTTTCAATTCTCTCTCCACTATTGAAAACTAATACTCATTCAAAAATCAATAGATCTTTAAGGCTTATAATGTGGCTTGGCTAAGGGGAGGGTATAAAGGATTTTTAAGTTCAATAAACCCCATAAACATATCAATTCTCAAAGCATTTGAATTAAATAGGATTCAAGACACATCATCCATATGCTTACACTATTATAGTCATGCAATTCACAAACATTCAACACTTTAAAGCTTTCATTATTTCTCTTTCCACACTATACGGCGAAGTTTCTTTCTAAGTCCCTTCCATAGTGCAATGCTAACCCATTGAGTATCCAAAAGGCTCACTCAAGTTGAAAGTTAGCAGTAGGGATCCGTATGAGCTGTACTAGAGTAAACAACTTTCACTTCATAACTTGCACTTTTTTTTTCTTGTTTTTTCTTTCTTTCTTTCTTTCTTTTTTTTTCATGACTATTTCAAGTTTCAGCAACTTCAGACATATCAAGAATCCATAACTATTAAAGTAGCTTTAAGGATAAACATGCTTATGGGGTATAAGGTAAAGTAATACATTTGAATCAGCATTATAAGTTCATCAAAGAAAAATAGGCCAATTAAGCTCAAAAGGGTACTATGAATCAAGTAATAAGGTAGGCTTGAAATGCTCAAACGATCCAAATAATGCCTATATCACCTTCTTGATTGAGTATAGCATATCAATTTCAAGAGAATATCCAACAAATTCTAAGACTTAGGTGAGTTCTAAAGAATCACATACTTCCCATTGATCTTTTCTAAGCACACATAACTCAAAAGGCAGGGATAAGTGCTCAAAATATGGATTGCAAAATCAAGATTAAGACTAACTCATATATCAATAACCAATTGAACAAGATTTATATTCCCTAAAAATCGCAACAACTCATAACCATGAAAAAGATATCAATCTTGTAGATTACGGTTCAAAATCATTATCTCCTATACAGTTTGCTTCAAAATATTTCAAAAATTTTAAATAAGCGCAAATATTTTCAAGAATGGAAAAAGTTTTAGCACAAAAAATTTCAAAATTTTTGATCCCCTACCCCCAACTTAAAATGAAGCATTGTCCTCAATGCGTAAAAATAAAGAATTAAATACAAGCAATGAGGCAAACAAATTAGAGTAAAGTTCAAAATACTCCCCTGAAGATGTGAAGATGGCAATTGTCCATGTTGAATCATGCCCAGTAAGGTGAGGAATGGTTCAGATGTGTTGTTGGAGGTTGCTCAAAAAAAATTCTTAGCTTCATGATTGCATGGCCATACGTCCCTAATTCCTCTTCTGCCTACTATGCACACTACTATCTCTGCAAAATAGAAAATTCATCACCACAAAAATTCTTCTTTTTTTTTTTTTTTTTTTTCAATTTTTTTTAAAAACAAAATGCAAACCAAGAAAAAAAAATAAAAAAATAAAAGCTTAAAAACTTGGGTTGCCTCCCAAGAAGCGCTTGCTTTATAGTTCGCAGCCAAACTCTTCTCATGCTTCTAAGTAGGTGGAACCAAGGTGATGGCAGATGTTTGAGCATCGAAACCTCCTCCATAGTAGTGCTTGAGCCTATGACCGTTTACTTTGAAAGTTCCCTCATTATCATTGATAATCTCAACAACTCCAAAAGGGAATACTTTGGTGATGGTGTAAGGACCGGCCCATCTAGACTTCAACTTTCCTAGAAACAAACGAAGACGAGAGTTATATAACAAAACTTTTTCACCCACATGAAACTCCTTTCTTAAGATGTGTTGATCGTGCCATCTCTTCGTTTTCTCTTTGTAAATTCTTGCACTTTCATATGCATCATTGCGCATCTCTTCCAATTCATCTAACTGAATCAATATTTTCTCACCTATTGCCTGCATATCAAAGTTCAGTTTTTGCAAAGCCCAATATGCTTTATGCTCCAACTCAACAAGTAAATGACATGCTTTACCATACAAAAGTCGAAAAGGTGACATACCAATAGGAGTTTTAAAAGTAGTCCTATAAGCCCATAAAGCATCATCAAGTTTCCTTGCCCAATCCTTCCTATTAGTATTCACAGTCTTTTCTAAAATTCTTTTTATCTCCCTATTAGATATCTCAGTTTGACCACTAGTTTGGGGATGATAAGCAGTAGCTACTTTATGAGTGACTCCATATTTATGCAAAAGTGATTCAAATTGTTTATTCATGAAGTGTGTGCCTTGGTCACTTATAATAGCCTTAGGTGTGCCAAATCGAGTAAAGATATACTTTTTCAAGAAATTACAAACAACCCTAGCATCGTTAGAGTGCAAAGCCACGGCCTCTACCCATTTAGACACATACTCGCAAGCAACAAATATGTAAGTGTTACCAAAAGAAGGTGGAAACGGACCCATGAAGTCAATGCCCCAAACATCAAATAATTCACACACCATGATATTGTTTAAGGGCATCTCATGCCTTCTAGATATATTTCTAGTCTTTTGACACCTATCACAATGGGAAACATAAGCATGTGCATCCTTAAAAAGAGTAGGCCAATAAAATCCACATTGTAAAATTTTAGCAGCAGTTTTGGCAGCACCATAGTGACCACCTGCCTCTCCATCATGGCAATGAAAAAGAATGTTAGGAATTTCTTCCTTAGCAACACAACGTCTAATTATTCGGTCAGCACATACTTTAAACAAGTAAGGATCCTCCCAAAAGTAGTGTCTAATATCGGAGAGAAACTTTTTCCTTTGTTGATAATTCAAGTCAGGGGGAAAGATGTCACTTACCAAATAGTTCACAATATTTGCATACCATGGAGTTTCGATTTTCAAGGAAAAGAGTGCTTCATCAGGAAAGTTATCCAAAATTGGTACCTCATCGCTAGGGGCATTCGGCAACCTAGATAGGTGATCGGCCACAAGATTCTCGGTCTCTTTCTTGTCCTTAATCTCTAAATCAAACTCTTGAAGCAATAAGATCCAACGAATTAACCTTGGTTTCGCATCCTTCTTTGCCAATAAATACTTTAAAGCTGCATGATCAGTATAAACAATCACTTTAGAGCCAATCAAATAAGAACGAAATTTATCAAAAAAAAAAAACAATTGCTAAAAGCTCCTTCTCAGTGGTGGCATAATTCAATTGGGCTTCATTGAGGGTTCGACTAGTATAATATATGACTCGAAAAATTTGATCCTTCCTTTGACCAAGCACAGCTCCAATGGCATAATCGCTAGCATCACACATCAACTCAAAAGGCAAACTTCAATCTGGTGGTGTCATTATAGGAGTCGAAATCAGCTTTTCCTTTAATGTCTCAAATGCCTGCAAACACTTAGGGTTAAAATCAAACTGAACATATTTTTCAAGCAATTTTGTGAGTGGTCTTGCAATCTTGGAAAAATCTTTTATGAATCGCCTATAAAACCCTGCATGTCCTAAAAATCCTCGAAGTAATTTTACAGAAGTAGGAGGAGGTAATTTGGAGATAACTTCAATTTTGGCTTGATCCACCTCAATACCTTTAGCAGATATTTTATGGCCCAACACTATTCCTTCCTGCACCATAAAATAACACTTCTCCCAATTTAGCATAAGGTTAGTCTCTTCGCATCTTTGTAACACCAAAGCTAAATTATGCAAGCATGAATCAAAAGATGGACCAAAAACAGAGAAATCATCCATGAAAATCTCAATATATTTCTCTATCATGTCAGAAAAAATAGCCATCATGCATCATTGAAAAGTAGTAGGTGCATTACAAAGACCAAAAGGCATCCTTCTATATGCAAATGTACCATAGGGACAAGTAAATGTAGTCTTTTCTTGATCATTAGGTGCAATAGGGATTTGGTTATACCCTGAATATCCATCCAAAAAACAATAATATTCATGTCCTGCAAGTTTTTCTAACAATTGATCAATGAAAGGTAAAGAAAAGTGATCTTTACGAGTAGCATCATTCAATTTTCTATAATCCATGCAAACTCGCCACCCTGTAACTGTCCTAGTTAGAATTAATTCATTCTTTTCATTAGTTAGAACAGTCATACCTCCCTTTTTTGGCACTACTTGCACAGGACTTACCCAATCACTATCAGAAATTGGATAGATAATACCTGCATCGAGTAACTTAATTACTTCAGTTTTCACAACTTCTTGCATTTTCGGATTAAGCCTCCTTTGTGGTTGGATGATTGGTTTGTATTGCTCTTTCATCAGAATTTTGTGCATGCAAATTGAAGGGTTTATTCCTTTTATATCTGCAATGGTTTATCCAATTGCACTCTTATGCTCTCTAAGCACTCTAAGTAACTTTTCCTCCATTACCCCTGTCAAAGAAGAAGAAATAATCACTGGATAAGAAACACCATCAAGAAAAGCATATTTTAAATAAGAAGGTAAAGGTTTAAGCTCAAGAGTTGGTGGTTCTTCAATGGAAGGCTTGGGCTTCTTTGCACTTGACTCCAATTCTTCAAATTTTTGTGATTTCCATCTCGGACATAGTGGACTTGCTTCTAAAAACTCAACGGCCTTTCTAATTTCTTCATGCTCAATTTCTTTCTCTTTTGGCTGAACCAAACATGCCTCTATAGGATCTTGAGTTGTGGTCAATTCAAGCACGGTCTTTACTTCACTGTCTATGGTATCTATCTTCAAGCAATCACTTGGTCCCTCGGGGTTTTTCATGGCTTTGAGGACATTGAAAGTGACTTGATCTTCTCCCACTCTAAGGATCAATTTTCCTTGTTGTACATCAATGAGAGCTCTTCCTGTGGCTAGGAATGGTCGGCCCAAAATAATAGGAACTTCATAATCCTCTTCCATCTCTAGCACAACAAAATCTGCTTGGAAGATAAATTTATCAACTTTTATTAAAACATCCTCCACCACGTCTCTTGGATATTTGATAGATCTATTTGTCAATTGTAAAGACACGGTGGTTTCTTTTACTTCTCATACACCTAGTTTCACAAACACCGAATAAGGCATTAGATTTATACTAGCACCAAGATCACATAAAGCTTTATTAAAGTAAGCATCACCAATATTGCATGGAATAGTAAAACTCCCTGGATCTTTTAATTTTGGTGATAGCTTATTTTGAAGGATGGCCGAACATTCCTCATTCAACTTCACAGTCTCATACTCCTCTAATTTCCTTTTGTTAGCTAGGATCTCCTTCAAAAACTTGGCATAGCTTGGCATTTGAGCTAGAGCATCTACAAAAGGAATATTAATGTGCAACTGTTTAAGATAATCAAAAAATTTTGAAAATTGCTTATCTTGCTTGTGTTTGGCTAGCCTCTCCGGAAAAAGAATAGGTGGAACATATGGCATTGGAGATGACTTGCTCTTTTGTGGCTCGTCATTTTATTTGATCTCGGTGGAAGATTTGGCCCTGTTCTCTTCTTCTACATCCACTTCTTGATCTTGCTTTCCAACTTTTTCCCCACTTCTCAATGTAATTACCTTGCATTCTCTATGGGGTTCCTCTCGGTATCACTTGGCAAGGCACCACTTTGTCTCTCATTAATTCTCTGAGCTAATTGCCCCACTTGCTTCTCTATGTTTCGAATTGATGCTTCTTGATTGTGGAGTCTTACATCGGTACTTCTCATGAAATCTTGAGTGGTTTGAGCTTGTTTTTCTGCAACTTGAGAGCTTGCCTTTCCATAGTTTGGGCTAGCTTGGCAACCAAATCCTCCAAGTTGGAATTATGCTTCTCCATGGATGGTGGTGGTGCTCTCGGTCCTTGTTGATTTTGACCTCCCCAAGATAGATTAGGGTGATTCCTCCATCCTGGGTTGTAAGTGTTGGAGTAAGGATTGTTTTGAAGGCCCCTGTTAAAATTTGAAACAAAGTTAGCATGTTCAGAAGAACAAGCATAAGGGTTACCTACTTGACAATCAGTGCTAATATGATTTCCACCACAAAATTCACAAGAGACTCCTTGAGTTTTTAAAGAAGCAATCATATTGCTTAATGCATCAAGTTTTGCATTCAAAGTTCTATTGGTGTCAACTTCATGAACTCCACTTGGCTTTCGGGCTTGTATCTCTCAGTTGGCCATTGGTAGCTATTGCTTGCCATCTCTTCAAGTAGATGAAAAGCTTCTTCGGGTGACTTGTTTTGTAAAGTGCCTCCAGCTGCCGCATCTAGACTAGCTCGAACGGTAGGATGCGCTCCGTTATAGAATGTATGTACTTGCATCCAAATTGGCAATCCATGGTGCGGGCATCTCCTCAGCAACTCCTTAAACCTCCCCCATGCTTCATAAAAGGGCTCACCATCCATTTGCATAAATGTAGTAATATCATTACGCATTTTGGCAGATTTTGCAGGAGGAAAATATTTACTTAGGAATTTTTGAGCCAAGTCTTCCCAAGTAGTGATAGAGCCTGCAGGAAGAGAAGTTAACCAAGTCTTAGCTTTATCACGAAGAGAAAAGGGGAACAATCTTAATTTAAGAGCATCATTAGTAACGCCATTAAATTTAACAGTGTCACAAATTTCAAGGAATGCTTCTAAGTGTAAATTTGGATCATCATTAGGAGATCCACTGAATTGCCCTGCATTTTGAAGCATTTGAATCAATGATGGCTTGATCTCAAAATTATTGGCTTGCACTGTCGGCCTCCTTATACTTGATTGTGCTCCTTGAATTGTTGGTGTAGCATAATCTTTCAAAATCCTCCTTGGAGGTGCGACTTCTTGATTTTCAGCCATTGCAATGTGAATTGCTTGTGATTGTTAGGTGAATTGCAAGTGCACAATATCAACAAGTAATAAAGTGATGAGTGAGTATCGTTCCCACGGAGATTGCTTTTTTTATATTTTATCCAATTACTTATTGAAAGTGATCAATTAAAAAATTTAGCTAACCAAATCGAAAAGACGAGTAAAAAGTAAACTAAACCTATTAAAATACTAAAATATAGAAAAAGCCAAAACTTAAAGAATTAAAAGCTAAGTAAAATTAATCTAAAGCAAATTCAAGATCACAAAACGTTAGAGCATCCAACTTCACTTAATCATTCATAATTAATTTTCTTAACTTTTCATGCAACAAATTAATTTCCAATTGTGTTGGCGAAATTTCCCTAAGATGAATTAAAAGCCGACCTCGGTCTAATAATCCCTAATTAGGTATGTTAACCCACACTAACCTTAGGTGAATTTAAACTACCTAAAAGCATTAAGTTCTTGTGGAAATTCCCGGATTCAATCTAAATAGTCCCAACCTAGATCTACTACCGCAGCCACATAAATAACCTAGCGTACCTTGACCTAGATTTAATTTATGGTTCAATATCACTATTGCGCATGCACACAATCTCCACCCAGTATCATGCATACATCAAAAATCATTCAAAAGTTGGTCAGAGTTCTAAAAGCATTAAGATCATGATAAAGAACGACACAATCAAAATAATTCTATTGCATGAAAGTCTTAGAAAATTAATCAATCATGATTAAGATCCATTGTAGCTCTAACAAAAGAAATTTAGAACATAGTAAAAACTAAACTGACAATAATTAAAGAAAACATAATACTAAATAAAAGCAAATTCACCGAATTGAGAAATAAGGAGCTTCAGGTTTGTCTCCTCCTTCTCTCCTTGACACGCCAACTCTACTAAAATAGAAGAACAAAATCTAACTAAGAAAACTCAAATTTTTCTGCAAAGATGGTGGCTCCCCAGGATTTTTTTTTTCTTTTGCGGCACAAGAGCAGTTTATATAGCCTCCAAAAATCTGCCCTAAGTCGACTCCTACTAGGATTTGGAAAAGATTCCTCATTGATTTTCTCTGAACCTTATCTTCAATCATGGTCAGATTCTCCAAATATCTGATTTGGGCTGCCTTTTTCTTCAAGATGAAATATTCTGAAAGATATTGCAATATTTTGGAAGATCTGAAAATATTTCATACAAAATAAAATTACGTGAGTAGCAATTAAATTCACCCAAAAATTCCTCAAAATTTAGCAAATATCAAGTCTATAAGCAAAAATACTCTATTAAAAATAGAGTTATCAGACCATGTACAAGCCTTACGATTTAATGAATCATCTCTCAACTGTTTGCCTAAACTAAAATGTTCGTATTGAATTCAGTGCATTTAATGTGATTTGGATAGGGACTTCACATATTTGACGTGACATTAGATTTATAATTTTAACCTTTGGGATAATCTAAATTTCTTACTTCAGGTCTCCTTTTAGTCCTCAATAGGGGTTGTCGAAAATACCTGAATCGAGTAGAAAATTTCGAGTATTTTTTGTTTGAGTCTCCTTCCGATTCAGGTAATGAGTGAAAATGGATATTATTATAATTTCAGTTTGGTTTGGATACTCGAATTGTCACACCCCAAATCCTAGTAGAAAAGGAGGATGACACAACCGTCCTTCCACTCAAAGGATGCAACCTCTAAGCTCTTAAAGGACTGATTCCAAATGTCCTTTTAGGCTATCACTCTTGTATTACTCATCACTAGCTGAAAAACCAGAAAAAATTGGAAACATAAAGGGGTGAGCAACCACAGCTCAATGAATAGTGTATATCTTCTAAGCGAATCGAGTACTCACTATCTCGTATTACTCATTGCTAGCTGAAAACCTGAAAAAATTGGAAGAATAAAGGGATAAGCAACCACAGCTCAATAAGTAGTGTATCTCTTCTAAGCAAATCGAGTACTCACTATGCATATTTATAAACCAAACCACAACTCTTTTAACCCAAATCTAGAATATAACAAACACATGATATAAAAAAAGTTGCATATGGTTCAACATAGTTTCACAATAATATAAAAATAAACATTAATGGTCTAATCCATTAATCAATCTCATTAATTCATATGCTAATGATCCATTCCATTGGTTAATTTCATTAATTCATATGCCAATGGTATTGGTTAATCTCATAACACACATCAATGGTCTATTCAATTGATCCGTCTCATATGAATCCATATGTCGATAGTCTATTCCAACAACTAATCTTAAATCACATGTCAATAGTTCACTCCATTAACCAAACTTGACTCAAATATCTAACCATGATCATGAATAATGCAACATGATAAAGCGACCAAAATTCCCCATTTGTTAAGTTTCACCTATTATAAGCTGGTGACTTGGCCGACAATGATATCATAGACTAATATGCGCATACTTACAAACCCCTCACTAGACTCATAACAACATAGAGCATCAATGCTAATCCACAACCACATCCTCCACGATCCACAAAGCCAAATTCAGAAATCATTTTATATATCATGAATCAACCACGTAATCTTTCGCAACTCAACTCACTCGTCAGAAATATTTCTCATAAAACGTCATGAAATTAGTTCAAGATTTGTCTTATAAACTAGTTTTACAAACTGAATAAAATTAAATGCATACTCAAAATCAAGAGCTTTCGCAAATCCAAAATATATAATATTTCTCAACTTTGTTCATCAAATAAAATATATATTTTCATTGAATAGTTCTCACACAATTCACAAATACCAAATTACAGTAAATGCCTAATCCAAATTTTATGCAATACATATGTTTATTCTCATCTCAAAATATATCAAATCTTTGTCATTTTGAAAACTTGAGTTAGCAAAATCCTTAGAAGAGATAGCACCACTCATCTGAAAATACCTATGTTCAAACAATGAAGATTACTCGGACCGTCGAACTTCTAGTACTATCAAATAAGCGAGAAACAACATTAACGTCGAGTAAAACATGACAACAATTACAATTTGACTAAACTAAGTTTAATGGCTTGCAAAACTGACTCCTACGCGCCAATAAATTGCTTACCCAGAGTGATTACTCAAAACAGTCCATAACGTGAAGCTTGAGTGTGAAACTTGACCGTGCCATAACTTTCTCTACCAAACCCCATTTCCAGTGTTCTTGTAGTCCACATAAAGCCCTTTCCATGTATTAAAAGAACCCCAAGTTAGCCCCCAATATCAAGCCGAAAGCCAATGGAATAAGGCTCCGAATTATTTGGTCGCGCACTGTTCACCATGCGTGGGAAATTTTGAAATTTTGGTTTGGGCAAACCATAAACTCAAATCAAAATCCGTAAAATCCTATAGCTCCAAGACACCCTAAACCATCATTTTTATAAAAATACATAGTTCAACGACTCAAAAATCAACTCCACAGCTCAATTTTCACAAAGCTTTGAATATGCGACCTAATATTGGAAACTATCCCGATTGGATGAACGAGGGGGGCAAGTACTTACTGAGCATTGCAAATCGGAGTCAAATCAGCTTGGGGAGGTCCCTTTCGCACAAAGCCATCTTCTTTCCTCCTCCTCCTTTCCTTTTCTCTCTTTCTTTTCTCTCTGGTGCGAGCTCTCAGGCTCTCTTTTATTTTGAGCCGAGCGCCCACTCCCCCATTTGTTGACCGGGTCTTATTCTTCTTCCATTTTTTCCTTCCCCGCTTTCCCTCTTTTTGACTTTTTGACTAAAAACCCATATCTTGCACGAGTTGAATCGAAACAAGTTCTTGAAATGTTGATCGGAGGTAGAAGAAGAAGAAGACGACGATGAAGGTGGAAGAAGATTCCCACGGGCTTAGAAGACAAAGCAAGGTCGGTCATTGTTTATGAACTCGATGGATCTCCACCCCTCTTGAGACTCTGCGCTCATGACAACTAAGAAGAAGGGGTGGAAAAAATAAAAAACGACCCTAACCAAACTGCATTTTTCAATTGGGATCTATCCATGAATCAAGTCAAAATGGGGGTAATTCCAAACAGTTTGGCTTGATTCGGGTATCATGGAAACCCAAACCAAACCCTTGACGCCTAACTCAACACCATTTTTCCAAATATACATCTCCTGTAGCAGTAAAACGATTATGGGAAAGTCAAGTTTATAAGCTAAACGAAACATTATAGTGGATTTTTTTTTTCCGGTTTTGAATCACCTTAGCACAATCAACTACGAGCTTGATGAGCTCCGGAAAGGAAGTACCTGAATCTATCATAATTGCTATAATAAGTAAATAGTAAACACAAATATCTCATGAAAAAGGTTGATTTAATCTAAAAGCCACTAATTCCATAATCATTCAAATTAATATATCCTTTCATGGATCAATTTCTCCATGTCAATTTTAGTATCCCTAACATGACTTTGACTTCATACTCTTATTTAAAATGCTTGGAGTCTTTCTTTTTGTAACTTTTTTTTGGTAAAGTATTCTTTTTGTAACTTTTCATCTCTTATAAAAATGCTACTCCTACGAGAAGGTGCAGCATGAAAGGCGCGATTCTTATAAAAATAGAATGTATTTTGATGGAAGGTATTTATTAAAAGCACTTATTGATAGCCTATATAAAAAAAAAAAAAAAAAAAGTCCAGCCCTCTCTATATTTAAGACAACAAATGGTTGTATTTTATCCTCTATCAAGTAAAATACATTAAGACTAAAGTTGGTTAAGAGAGAGAAATTGAATTTCTAAATTTCTTCTATTTATGCAAGAACCATTTTCTCAAAGTTGTCATTATGGATAAAAGTTTGGTGTAAATTATTGTTTGAGTTTGGTGCTCTTGGTATATATATATATATTTTCATGTTTTCTAGCACCTTAATTATTTTGCTATATGTATTGAAATATATATATAAATTGACATATATTCTTGAGGCATCACAATGTATAATTTGATTCTCACACCATTATGACGACCCTATCATGAAAGTGATTAAATCTTAACATTTAAAGATAATCATATTATGAAACAATTATTATGTATTACAATTTAAAATTTCAATTATGAATGGTTTGTTAGTCATCAAAGTGGCCGAACCTTAAAATCTCTTGAATATTTAAAAATTTATAATGTTTTATTCAATTATCTATGATTAATTGATGCTATGAATGAAATTGATATGTTACATATCCTTGTTGGTGCTATGGGTATATTGAAGTTCATTTATTGCAAGAACTTAGGAATTCACTCAAAGGTTAATCAATTTCATATATTTCATGAACATAATAAGTGATAATTAATATGTCTTATTAAATTTATTTGTATATCCAAAGATAGAAAATAGATCTTAATGAGTTGTATTATAATTAGCAAATAAAAACCAATAGCATTGTTATGGCTTAATGTATGTTTGTATATCGTAGGATTACCCAAAGGAGAACTATGATATACGTGTATTGTTTAATTTGAATATGATTGTGTAATATTCTTAAAGGGTTAAAGTATGATTGTTTTCTTGAATATTTGTAGTATCTATACCTATTTCTCTTCATTTGCACTCTCCATCGGTTCCTTTATTTAATGAAATGCATTTCTCTTATTGGTGTGAACAAATCTAGTTTCACTTAGGTGTCAAGTTTTTTTCATTTAGCACTTCAAGTTGAAGACTTGTCTACTATTACTAATGAGAATAGAGATAATGAAGGTTCTTTCCATAAAATTTGAGAAATGTCGAACATATTAAGCTTAATGTTTGCGTGAACAAATTAAGAAGTTGAAAAGGAGAATCAAGCAAATAGAAAAGAAAAATAGCAAGCTGAATTTCTCTATCATTCTAAAAAAAAAAAACCAAAACTAAGAAAATGGAAACCCACTTAAAAATTACATAAGTACTTTGTTGTAGGAAAAATATATAGAAATTAAATGAGGAATTACCACAAAAAATGAACTATGCCATTTAAGTCCACAATCTTCTAATTTTACAGTGTTAAGTTGAATTAAGTAACTCCTCGAATGGTTTACGATATCATATAATTTGTATGTACCATATAAGAGGTGATGAAATTTTTTAAGACCGATTAAATTTCAATTGACAACTCAAATTATGAATTTATTAGGAGAGAGTAAAGTAAAGTCGATGTTCGACTTAGTTAACTTGTAGATAATTAGTTTTTGCTGAGGTGACAGGCTACGGTTATGGAAAAAGAACCATCATCTCTCTCTATATGTATGACGAGGATAAGGCCATTATGGCGATATAAGGGTCTTAAAAGGCGTACTTAGAGAACAACTTAAATAATTTCTGTTGTAGTATTTTTTATATAGCTATGGATTCTTCATCTACTTAATTTCTGCTCAGTAAAGAAAATCATCCCTCAATGGCATCGGAGCTCACAAGGGCATCGCAGTTCTCTTCCTTTCAAGTTTCTGCCATGGCTACAGACTACGAAATCTCATTTTAACGCTTATGTGCCCAATTTTGTTGCGTTAAGACCTAATGATACTAATTATATCCTTTGGGAAATCCAGTACTTTCCATGACCCCAAAATAAAATAAAAAAACAACTGGTACTTCCACTAATTGAAAGTCAAGATTTGTAGGGATTTTCCACCGAGCGCCACTATTGGCCCTCTGGAGATGGTAGATCAAGATTGTTGAACATAGTTCATTGCGGTCCATGATTACTACACCACTATCAATATGACTTGCATAATTTTTTTTTCAACATTTGCCACTTGACTTGCTTTGAACATATCGTCCGTATTTTCTTTTTCTTCAACATAATGTGCTCAATCATTTGTTTTCAACCAACAAGTTTTTTCTACATGGCTATGTCTTTTACATGAGGGCTATTGTGATTTATCTAACTATTTTTTTCTAATTGCTTTATTTTCTTTCAAATACTGCAGGGTAGATTTTTTTGCCCCCTCTAAAGAGGTTTTCGCCCCTCTTTTATTTTTCCACAAACTACTTGTTCCCTTTTTAGATTTATGAGACTGCGCATTTATTTTAGACTCAAAGTTACTTTAAACGGAATCTTCATCATGTATCATTAGTCTTTTTTTCTTATGCATCCAGAGAGCTAATTAATCGAGGCATTTTCTTGTTTCAAGTTTTCGGTGATTTGTTTGTCGAGCAATTACATGAGGCTAAATACTATGGGTTTGAGTATAATCTTGGACAGGGAAACACTTAGCATTATGAGTGATTTTTGTTTTGTAATTCTCCAATTGATTACTTGATGATTTGTTGCCGACCCTTCCTGTGGAGTGGCTGCTAATGGTTGGACTGAATCATGTAAATTTTTCCTCATTGTTCCTCATTTTATTTCTCTAGTGATTTCATTCTCTCACATTATTTAATTGCATCCATTTTTGGCTTTGTCTTAGAACACGTCTTTGCGGTTTTTGCTCCAATGGTTCGCAAAAATATTGTTTCCAAGAGTGCTCATTGGATCACATGTACAGCCCTGCAACTTTTTGTAGTTATTCTGCCGAAAGCTTGTACCTTCCGACAAAGCTGCATATCATTTCTCCACAATGTTGCATAAATCTTGTGCCATCAAGAAAGTAATCATTTAAATGCTCCAATAAATATATTTATTTTCATTGAAAGTAGGAACGGTAGTGAGATAGAGTTGGCCATTGTTTAGGCGTGGGATATTTGGGTGGATGATTTTAGTAGCGGGTGGATAGGACTCACGTCCAATACCAACCAAAAGAGGCCCTGGTACCACTGTTAGCTTTTAGTGTTGATGTGCAAGTGTGTATGTTCGCGGGGATTTACTAAGCAAGGGAACGAGGAAGGAGCTTTTGGAGCTTCTTGTGTTATCAAGATGTTTGGCACAAAGGATTTATGGAGCTGCAGTTGGTCTGAACATGAATGAACAAGGATGAGGCCTTTCTATAGTCCTTTTTAATCGAATCTTTTGCTAAGTATCTCTGTCCCAAACAGAGAAATTTGCTTCATAATTCATGTTGGACAGATTTTTAGCCATTACTTTTAACCACCACCAGCTAAGCTAGAACCACATGCTTTAACTACTTACAATAGATCTAGGAAGTGGTAAGTCTTGGCTTTTTTGGATAAATTGACGACAACTTCAACAAAATTTAATCAAGAAGAAAATGTTTGAATGGAAGATTTCAATTGCTTAAGACTTGATTATCCTTCAGACTACCTATCCAAATTGGACAAAAATGGAAGAAGACTGAAACAAGAAAATCATCACCTGATAATGATATATAAACAGCTAAATGTCCATCGTTCGTAACATTTAGAGAGGGAAATAAGCACAACTGAAAACAGGAGGAGAATCATTGATGACAACAATCAACTGATAATTATCGATCTTCAGCCACTAGAAGAAACACCCAAAATGGAAAACAGAAATTATTATGCGGAGGCAACGGGAGGTTTCATTTGTAGCTGGGAATCGCATATGGTCTGAATCATGGTAAAAAATGAGAGGATGATGGTGAAGATGAGAGACAATGTAGCCCAAGGAGTATTGAAGTAGGCGAGGTAATCGCTGAGACCACACAGCCACTTGGTCCGGCGCTTATAGCAGTACTCATTGATGCTTTCTTGCACAGCGTTGAGGCTGCTCTTGGATGGGAGCATCACTTCCCTGCACAGAGAGTTGAATAGCTTGACGACCGCCTCGTCGCTTCTAGTATCATTATGGATAATGTCTTGGGCGCGAAGCAGGGCGACATCCTCCTCATTGTTGATGATTTTGTCCATGAAGGTGACGTAGGATGTGACCTCGTTCCCAGCCCCGATGTGCAACCGCTCGAACATCATGGCGTTGAGGAACAGGGACTCGGTGGCGACTTCCACCTTGATAACGGGGAGCTTCAGGACCCCACTGGCAAAGAAGATGTCCTTGAGGCTGTTGGTCTTCCTGAACCGGATCCAGGCCCTGTTGAGCTCAGTGGCCGACCGGATTATCGGCTCGGTCTTCTCGGTGGCCTCAGCCCGCACATTTTTCCTTAAGGGCCGACCCTCACTGGGTTCCATCAGCAGGCCCTTCCTGAAGACGTCCATGACACGCAGGCATCTGCCCAACACGTTGATGTTCCTGTCGGGGTAGTAGAACTTTAGGATGAGCTTGTTGACGTCATCCACGATGTCATCCTGCGTTGTTGGATTAAAGTCAGCGCATTGAATGCGAGTGCTGTTGTGTCGATGCTACCCCCATAAAGGAAAAAAAAAGTCTCCGATTGAGGTTATAGATTTAGAGATTAAATTGTTAATTCATCTCAAATCGTGCAGCCTAAACATTTAGAGTATTAGATTTAATGGATTTCACGAGAGATCCATCTAAGACCATTAAGATGAATTGTTAGGTGAATATAGTATAGCCATTTGCATGCGTGCAATAATTACTCTAATGACGGAGTGAAATTTAAGAAACTAACCTCCCTGCCATCATCCTCTATGGCGAACAACATATACGGCACTATGTAATTCAGCCTGTGGACGCTGAAGATGGGGTCATTGGACGCATAGTCATTATTCTTTGTTGCTGTCCTCATGATCTCGAGCGTGAAGTAGCCGTCTGTGATCATCAGCTTCAGGAACTGGTCCCCCGTGCACTCCTTCCACTTCAGGTCCAGCGATTCGTAGCTGCCCTCGAGCTCACGCACCACCTTCTTCAGGGACTCCAAGAAGCACTCGAAGGACTTCCCGGACCGCTTCAGGAAGTGGAGGAGTGCGCGGTGCTTGTGTCCCTCCATTGGATGGAGGCGGAACTCATTGTGGTGGTAGGGGCCGAAGGATATTACCTGCGGCTGGTAGGCGTTGGGGTTGAGGTCGGTGATGTAAGGGGGGACCTTGTAGATGGACAGACACTTCCAGTACTGTTGCTCGCACTCGAGGCTCTCGTCGACAGGGACGATCCACTTCTCGTTCGAGTCCGGTTGGGGCGGAAAGGGAAACATGGTTTGCCGAGCTTCAGAGGTTCCACAAGTTGCTGTTCCGGGTAAGAGGAGCAGAATCCATGGGGGGAGAGAGAGAATGTGGAGAGTGTGTGAAGTTTGGGGTTGTCCAAGCCCAATACTGGTCATGTATGTATAAATAGAGGTATCAAAATGAGCCTTTGACCGATTTTTGTAACTCATGTAAAATGAGTTGGGTAGTACACGAGTTAATTAAATTTTAATAAATAAATTTTATGAATTTGAACCGTAAAGCCTAGTGAAATATGAATTTATTTTACGCCTACCCACTACACGATGTAATCTGGCCCTCACGCTCGCCCTCTCCCTTCCAGGAATAAAAGAAAGGGGCAGTCGTTTCGAGCGCGTGACAAATCTGGGTGGACCCTCCTCCCACGTGCGAAAGTTTTTCGAGTCTCCGGGACAAAAATTGTTGTTTATTATCATTTCCTATTACGAACAACCCCAGTATGGATTGTCTTTCCTGAATTAATCGTACAAAAGTTCGAGCTCACAAAATACATACGAACATCATAAATTACACACAAACAATAATTTAAGGCCAAAAAATTGCTAAAATGGATCTCAGGTCACATTGGGTGTAAGTCTTTATGAGTCGTCACATTAGTATTACATAGACGTGGGTCAAAACAGATTAAATTAATCAATTTAAGTTGAATCATTTTCAATTTAATTTACCTTTTTGATGGGCCATGTATAAATCACTTTCTGTGCATGAGGTAAAGAGAAAACATATTTAAGCATGTCCCATGTAGGAAATGAATTTTATGCACATAAAGCTTGACGTCTCAAGACCATGTTTGAGCTTTTGAATTCGATGAATTTCATAAGTGTTTGCATAAATTAATAGCATCGTTTGAATTGAGTAGATGTAATGCTAATTGAGTTATGAAGTTGACAAATTTAATATTTGATGTGACACTAGATTTATAATAGTATTTTTTTGTTTTATTTGGTAATAATTTTTACCTCGTATGTTTGGGATATGCCAAATTTCTTATTTGATGTCTCATTTTTAGTACTCGATGCCCTTCTCCCATATATACATTACTTGTATGGATAAAACTTCACAATGAGTAATGTTCCAGTAATATTTATGCATGGTTATCTCATGACAATCATATAATACCTCATAAATTAACTTTAGATGGCACATGAGAAATTGTAATCATCTTGTGTGAAATTAAAAAATGTCCACCATTTTCAAGTGGAGAAAAATTAGTTTAAGCGAAAAGATATATTTGAATTCAAATCAAAGTCAAATCATAGAGGCAAAGTCATGTTTCTAAGTTAAACTAAACATTAATGTTGGGTTTTATTTTTTATTTTATTTTTTAGCTTTAGATCATTTAAGCGTAATGGATTGTGCGCATTTATGAGCTCCAATTAAGAGTTCTGTTAACAGATGTCTTGAGTTTTAGTCCGTGTAAGAGACCCAGCCCAAAGTGAACGAGGGAGACCGGAATTCTTGACTGAATACCTATTATGGACACTTGTCGTGGGAGTTCAACTAAGATAAGGATTGTTACTTTGCTTTATCTAATTTCTTTGGACCGGGAGCAATTATGTAAGGATCCAAGATTGATCAATCAAAGATATTGACTCCTCTAAACACCGTACAAGTGACTATTGTTGAACGGCCGTATAAAGAGATGGGTTCAAATTTCTCTTGATTTTAAGCCGCATAAAAGAAGTAGAAATGGACGAAAACAATAGACATCTTCCTTTTTTGTAGTAGGAACACTCAATTTTATGAGCAAATGTTTACTTTGTAATTCTTGGATCAATCAATGCAATTTTCATTGTCGGCTTTTCCTGTGGTGAAAGTATCGACATCTAATTGAATCATGTAAATATTTGATATTTTTCTATCATTCCTCATATATTTCTCTAGCAATTTCATATCGATTTAATTGCAAGATATGATGAGTTTCCACATTTATTTGATAAGAATCTCCAATTGTGGAGTACTTGGATCGGTGGTGATTGCTATCATTAATAAATAGTAAATACATAAATCTCATAAAAGATGTTGACTTAATTCGAAAGCGGCTAATTCCATTAACCAATGATATTAATATATCATTTTGTGATCAATCTTCTATAAACCACTCCAATTGTGGAGTACTTGGATCAGTGGTGATTGCTATCATTAATAAATAGTAAACACATAAATCTCACGAAAGATGTTGACTTAATTCAAAAGCGGCTAATTCCATTAACCAATGAAATTAATATATCATTTTGTGGATCAATCTTCTATAAACCACTCAAGCTGAAAGATGTAAGAGGAGGTGAATTTATAGGGAGAGAGAGAAATGGGAAGAGTGTTTGGTGATGTCCAAGTGAGGAGGGTGTCACTTTTTTTGCCCCAGGTAAAGTCAAAAAGTGTTTAGGCAATGTCCACGAATAACGTGGGAAATGAATTGCATCGCCCACCATCCATGTATTGAAATTGAGTGCCTGTAATGTGATTTGATACCGACTTTACATATTTGACGTGACATTAAATTTATAATTTTTACTTTTGGGATAATCTAAATTTCTTACTTGAGGTCTCCTTCTAGTGCTCAACAACCCTTCTTCCATCTGTACATATCAAGTAGCAAATATATATAATATATATATTCAGTTAGCTCATGATAATTATATAATTTCTTATAAATCAATTCAAGCGATGAACAAGACAATTTATAATCATCTTGTGTTAAATTCAAAAAAATTTATTTGCTTCATATGTAGAAAAATCGATTCTAGCAAAAAGATAAATTAAAACTCAAATCAAAGTAAAACTAGTATATCAAAGTCAATTTTATAAGTTAAACTAAATATTGATGTTGCTGGGACAGAATCACCATTCAATGGAGAAATCGAAATGCACTTCAAAACCTCCCTTTTTAATTCCACAATCATCAGAATCAAAACAAGCAAAACTCCAATAGGAAGAAACTCAAGATGATCCCTCCCCCTAACTCACAAGAGAAAAACAGAAACAAATCAATTCACAATCGGGCAAGGCCAACATGAGGTTGCAGTGGTTAGTGGTGGGCGCTCCGTGGCATGGCTGTTGGCAGTGGCAAGGGCTAAAAGGAAGGAAGTAAGAAAGAGGAGGAATGCAAGGTGTAAGAGAGAGGGACAAGAGATTGAGGACGCGAATGATAATATTTTTGGCTAGAAATTGATTTCTAAAAGAAAAATATATTTTTTTATTTTATTCTTAGATGAGTTTCTGAGTAAAAAAACACGTTTGATAATGACGTAAAATTTCTATTTTTGAAATAGAAATTCGTTTGATAATGAAAAAAAATTCCATTTTCCCGAATAGTGCTGGCAAGGGGAGGGGGCGGCGGCGATTGACAATCGGTGGGCGGGCGACCGACAGCAACGGGGGACGGCGACCGACAACCGACAGACGGGAGTGGTGGTGATTGGTGGACAGCAAAAAATTCATTTGGGTGAGAAGTAAAAAGAGATAAATAATTTTTGATTTCTATTTCAGAAATAGAAAAGTTAAATTTTTTTTTTCTGTTTTTTATTCTAAACCTATTTCTAAAATAGAAATCTATTCTAGAAATAGAAAAATGAAATTATTTTTCCAAACATATTTTTATTCTAGAAACAGGTCTAGAACAAAAAAAAATAGTTCTGTAATATAAATAGAATAGTTACCATGCGCAGCCTAAATGCGGATTACTATCTAGGCACATGCGAATGATAGTGGAGTCTGTGTGACTCACAGGAAGATTCAACACCACCTAATATTTTCTCATATTAGATAAAGGATTCATGTTAGTTGGAAAGGACTCCACAAGTCTGTCTAATTGCGGTCTTGATTACCTCAACCACCCTGGCTAGCTTTTATTACCTCAACCCTCTCTTTGACCTGTTATCTACTTAATGGGATAGAAGTGGTTATAGTACAAATTCCGAAATTAATAAGACATATTAGGCTTCGACCTGTTATCTACTTAATGGGATAGAAGTGGTTCTAGTACAAATTCCGAAATTAATAAGACATATTCGGAGTTAACGAAGGACGGCATCTGAAATTTCGACTTTGTTAATTTTATTGTGATTTTTCCCGAATTCTTTTCAAGTTGGCTCCTTCTAGATATTTCATCATCTAAATGTTGGTCATGACATATATATATATTGTGATTTTTGAATGTCATCCATTAGGTCATTTTCCTCAAAATCGTCCTAATCTCTGTTCTATCATGTACAAGTCCATATGTGCATTCATGTGAAATTGTGCACTTAATTGTGATTCTTTGTCCATGAAAGCCTCAAGAACATCATTGTATGCTATAATGTCACCTTAGGAATACTTATGCCATGCTAATCGAGAATCATTTCATCCCGACATTGCAAGTTTTCACGTGACTTGGTTCTGTCATCGTGAATGCACTCAATGTACGCCTCGTCATTGTCATTTTCAAATCATACTTTGGGATTGCATTAGGGCCTAGATCCCTTAATGAAAATTGTTTGTGATTTGATGCTTAACCTATATGATTTTTCACACATTTTTGCCTTGTCATATAGGAGAGTTAAATCATGCATCTTATTGATATGATTGCTGCCCTGAATTTAATCACTTTGCACGTTCACAAAAATGTCAAAAATCGAATGGGTAAATGACCTTAATTGACCATGTCATCTCTTAAAAACTCTTAGAAAATTCATTGAGCTTTCCACCAAAATCAAGTCATTTGCATGTCAATTGTCCCACTTTTCAATTTTTACAAAGTTGCCTTGTAATATGGAAAATCACAAAATTCGGAATACATGCATGACTATTTGCATGCTTGCACTTTGCCATTTTTGTTGGAATTTTTCTATTGTGATTCGGTACTAGGACCCTTAATGAACTTTATTTGTCGCATTTAGGGCTATCATGCGGTAAAATTTGAGGAACTTTCAACATTGTTAACATGTTTATTTCGCCATAAGATTTCATCCATTCGCTGCTGCCATGTTCTGTTCTAGTACATTTTATCATGTTCTTAGATTTTTATAAATTCACACGTAGTTCATCTTAAGGATTTGGCTCACAAAAGACGTTCCACATTGAGTGTATAACAGGCTGTAATTTTCATGAAGTTGATTGCTTAATGGGTCATCTTCAATTGCTTGCTCTTTGTCAAAGTGTTATGGATTCCCCTGTTTTGTTTAGTTGCGGCATGTGCATGTTCTATGATTTTTAGAAAAGGATTCATGCAGAACCGACTTCCAGTGTCTTCATGACTTTTCATTGTCATTTCTTAAATTTTAAGTGCAAAAAATTTCCAGAAAATAAAAAGGTCATTGGATGTGTGTTTGATGCTTGAGATTGTAATCAACGCATATTCGATAAGTGAAGTGAACCGATGTCAGTACACTTATTATTTGATTGAATAGGAAATAAGGTCTTCAGACCTATTTGTATGTTTATTTTCAAGTTCAATGCATGTGATTGTTAATTACTCATGCAAGCTCAATGCATGCTCGTGGGTATCTTGTGGTTACACATTAGCACTCAACTTTAACGGTTATGACGTTAGTCATCGTAAGTGAATACTTATAATGATTAATGATCATATACCGTATTTAATAATGAATGGGGATAACATGTCATGGCACAATATGCATGTAATTCCAACGGCTGACCCCAAGGCCATTTCTGATCCAACGGCAAATTTATTTTAGACTAAAAGTCACTTTTAACGGAATCTTCATAATGTATCATTAGTCTTTTTCCTTACACGCCGAGAGAGCTAATTAATTCACTCACTAACATTATTTTTAAATCCTCAGATTCTTCAAGAGAGGTGACAATAGATAAGCATCACAAATATTTTTTCTGCTTCCCCGATATCATCTTCGTAAGCCCTCATTTTATTTACTCATCCATTTAATCTTCCTCATTATTGTTTGAGGGTCCCATAATTGTTTATTGTAGCATTTTGAAGAGACTGAAATCTAATTGTTTGTGCCTTCGTTGCGTTTTGAAACTTTTCTTTCGGTATGTTCTTAAATTATGTTACGAGTTTAAGCTGCATGAGAAATCCATGGAAGATGCTTGTTGGGTTAAAGACCAGTACACTAATTCCTATTTGGATTAGAACTCAGAGAGTTGGTTGTTGTAATCCTATTCAAGCCGCACGCTAACTGGACTCCTTATAGCCTAACCAAAAAAAAAAAAAAGAGGAGTCCCGTATGATTGTGCCGTTGACTTCTTTGATCCTTAAAGTGGAGTTCTCGTTTCTTTGGTAGTACAAAGGAGAGATCTAAACATCGGGTGAAGTTTGTGCAGAGAAGCCGTCATCCAATTAGGGCATTTTCTTCGCAAAGACACGAGTGTTTTAAGGTTTCCATGATTTGTTTATCAAGCAATTACGTGAGGCTAAATACTATGGGTTTGAGTATAATCTTGGACAGGGAAACACTTGCGCATTATAAGCAATTGTAATTCTGTAATTCTCCAATTAATTACCTGGCTACTAATGGTTGGATAAATCATGTGAATTTTTCCTTATTGTTCCTCGTTTTGTTTCTTTAGTGATTTCATTCTCTCACATTATTTAATTGCATCCATTTTCTGGCTTTCACATTGTCTTAGAACACGTCTTTGCGGTTTTTGCTCCAATGGTTCGCGAAAATATCATTTCCAAGAGTGCTCATTGGATCAAATGTACAGCCCTTACAACTTTTTGTAGTTGTTCTGCCGGAAGTTTGCACCTTCCTACAAAGCTGCATATCATTTCTCCGCGTCGCATAAATCTTGTGCCATCAAGAAAGTAATCATCGAAATGCTCTAATAAATATAGCTATTTTCATCGGAAGTAGGAACGGTAGTGAGATAGAGTTGGCCATTGATTGGCGTGGGATATTTGGGTGGGTAAGTTGAGTAGCGGTGGATAGGACCACTGTTAGCTTTTACTGTTGATGTGCAGGTGTGTGTTCGTGGGGATTTACTCCGCAAAGTAAAAACGAAGGAGCATTTGGAGCTTGTTGTGTAATCAAAATGTTTGGTACGAGGGATTTGTGGAGCTGTAGTTGATCTGAACATGAATTAGCGAGCATGAAGCCTTTTTGTAGCCCTTCCTAATCGACTCTTGTGCTAAGAATCTGTCACAAACAGAGGAATTTGCTTCATACTTCTTGTTCGACAGATTTTTAGCCATTACTTCTAACCACCACCAACTAAGCTAGAACCACATACTTTTACTACTTACAATAGATCTAGAAACTCGTAGAGTATTGGCTTTTCTGGACAAATTGACCAATGCCTCAACAAATTTTAATCAAGAAGAAAACGTTGCAATGGGAGGTTACATTTGCGTCAAACTTGATCATCTTTCAGACTGCCTATCCAAATTGGACAAAAATGAAGAAGACTGAAACAAGAGAATCATTATCTGATAATGATATATAAACAGCCGAAAGTCCATCGTTCATAACAATTAGAGAGGGAAATAAGCATGACTGAAAACAGGAGGAAAACCATTCATGACAACAATCAACAACCAATCAATAGATAATTATCGAGCATCAGCCATTAGGAGAAACCAAAAAATGGAAAATATAAATTATGATCCGAAGGCAACGAGAGGGTTCAATAGTAGGTGAGCACGATAAATACGGTCTGAATTATGGTGAGTGCGAAGAGGAACATGGCGGCAATGAGAGACAATGTAGTCCAAGGACTACTGAAGTAGGTGTGTCTGAGATTAGCCCTCCACATGTTCCAGGGCTTCTTGCAGTGATCGCCAATCTTCTTCTGCACGGCGTCAAGGTTGGATTCGACCGTCACTTCCATGCACAGAGAGTTGAATAGCTTGGTCACCGCCTTGTCGCTGCCGAAATCATTCTGGATAATGCCTCTGGCGTGGAGCAGGGTGACATCCCGCTCATTGTTGATGATTTTGTCCATGAAGTCGACGTAGGATGTGACCTCGATCCCAGTCCCAATGTGCAAGCACTCGAAAGTCATGAGGTTGAGGAACTTGGACTCGGTGGTGTCATCCACCGTGATGACGGGGAGCTTCAGGACCCCTCTGTCAAAGGAGATGTCCTTGAGACTGCAGGTCAGGTTCTTCTCGAACTGGATACCGGCCTCCTTGAGCTCGGTGGCCGACCGGATTATCTCCTTGTGCTGGACCTTCTTGGTCTTCTTCGGCAAGCAATTGACGTCCATGACACGCTCCATCCCCGGGATGCACGTCTCGAGGGAGCTTATGTCACCCTGCAATGTTGAAGTAAGGGCAGTGCATTGAATACAAGATTGTTGTCATGTTGATAGTACTTGCTTCGAGTGAAAAAAAAAAAATCTCCCATGAAGTAGAAAAGATTATCACCTCGCCAGCCTCAGGCCAAGCATTTTCCATCTCGGGATCCATCAGCAGGCCTTTCCTGAAGACGTCCACAACATGGAGGCATCTGCCCATCCCCTTGATGCCCGTGTCGAGGGAGTAAAACTCTAGGATGAGCTCGTTGATGTATTCGTCATGCTGCGTTGTTGGAGTGAGGTCAGCGGCATTGAATATGAGATCATTGTCGTGTCAATGCTACTTGCATGAAAGGACAAGAAAAGGGAGGGTCTCCGATTGAGATGATAGATTTAATAATGATCTAGGCCATTAAAATCCACAATCTTCTAATTTTGATGAGTCAAATTGAATTAACTCCTCTAAAGTTTAATAATATCATATGATTTGATTTTGTATATGCCATAAAGAGGCAATGAACCTTTTCTTATGTGCCCAACTTTGATACATTAAGACCTAATGATGCTAAATATATCCTTTGGGAAAGTTGATTACTTTCACTAACCGAAAGTTGCGATTCGTGAGGATTTTCCATTGGGTGCCACCATTGCTCCATTGGTGACAGTAGATCAAGATTGTTGAACATAGTTCATATCACATGTACAAATTTTCCCAGCATTTGCCACTTGGCTTGCGTTGAACATATTGTCTATATTTTCATTTTCTTCAACATAATTAGCTCGATAATTTGTTTTCGACCAACAATTTTTTTTTCTCTGTGACAATATCTTTTACACGAGGGCTATTGTAATTTATTTAGAAACTAACAATCTTTTTCTAATTGGTTTATTTTCATGCAAATACTGCCCGGTAGATTTTTTTTTATTTTTCCTTTGAAAAGGTTTTTCCTCCTCTTTTATTTTTCCACAAGCTCCTAGTACCCTTTTTAAATTTACGAGACCGACCATTTATTTTAGACTAAAAGTCACTTTCAAAGGAGCCTTCGTTATACAGCACTACTCTTTTTTCAAATGCCTCAAAGAGCTAATTAATTCACTCGCTAACATGATTTTTGAATCCTTAAATTCTTCTATAGAGGTGAAAATAGGATTGCGATCTCTATTAAGTGTCACAAAATAATTTTCTATTGCCCTGATATCATCTCCGTAAGCCCTCATTTGATTTACTCATCCGTTGGTTGTTGTAATTTTATTCAAGCCGCACGTTCATCGGAACTCCGTACGGCCAAAAAAAAAAAAAACAAGGAGGAGTCCGTATGTCTGTGCCGTTGACTTCTTCGAGCCTAAAAGTGGAGTTCTCTTTTCCTTGATAGTAAAAAGTGGGGTAAGTACACTAGCAGTGTGATAATTTTCGTACGGCGTTTACTTTGGTGCAAAAACTTTTTTTTCGCTCACTTGAGTACCAAATCAGAGTGAAATCATCCACTTGAGTGCTATTTCACCGGAAAAGCTAACATGGCATCGGAATGCTGATGTGGCAGTCGGAAAACAATACTTTAATTAATTTTTTTGATTTTTTTGCTTTTTTTTAAGGGCCGGCAAGGGCCACCGTTGACCCTCGTCGGCTGCCGAACTCTCGTCTAGATTGGGCGAGGGCCCCCTCGCCGTCGGCCATGAAGGCCTTAGGTGAGGCCGTCGAAGGCCCTAGGTGAGGCCAGCGAGGCCGTCGACGGCCTCACCCGCACGGCCCTTGCCCAGATCTGGCCCTAGGCAAGGCTGCAATGGCCCTCGGCAACCGCGAGAAGGCCATCATGGCCGATAGCGAGGGTTCTGCGGTCGACGAGGGTCAATGGTGGCCCTCGCCGGCCCTTAAAAAAAAAAAAAGCTAAAAAATTCAAAAAATTCAAAAAATATTCAAAAAATCAAAACAAGTAATTAAAATATTAAAATATTATTTTCTGGTAGCCATATTAGCATTCTGGCGGCCACGTCAGCTTTTCCGGTGAAGTGGCACTTAAGTGAATGATTTCGTTCTGATTTGGCACTCAAGTAAGCAAAAAAAAAAATTTGGCATCAAAGTGAGCGCCGTATGAAAGTATTGGCACTCCTAGTGTCCTAACCCCGTACAAAGGGGATTTAAACATCAGGTGAAGTTTGTGCAAAGAATCCGTCATCCAATTGAGGCATTTTCTTTGTGAAGACAAGAGTGTTTTAAGTTTCCGGTCATTTGTTTATTGAGCAATTACGTGAGGCTAAATATTATGGATTTGAGTATAATCCTGCACTGGGAAATACTTGAGTATTGTGAGTGATTGTCATTTTGTAATTCTCTAATTGATTGTCATTTTGGTGGGTAATTTCAGTAGCGGGTGGATAGGACTCATGCCCAATACCAACCGAACGAGGCCCTGGTACCACTAGTTGCTATTAGTGTTGATGTGAAAGCATGTATGTTTATGAGGATTTGCTCAGCGAGGGAACAATGAAGGAGCTTTCGGAGCTTCTTCTATTATCAGAATGTTTGGTCCAAGGGATTTATGGAGCTGTAGTTGGCCTGAACACGAATGAACGAGCATGAAGCCTTTTCATAGTCCTTCCTAATAGACTCTGGCGCTAAGAATCTGTTTCACAAACAGAGAAATTTGCTTCATTTTACATGTTGGACAGACTCTTAGCCATTAATTCTAACCACCACCAACTTAGCTAGAATTTACTTAAACTGCTTATAATAGATCTAGAAACTTGTAAAGTCTTGGCTTTTCTGGGTAAATTGATCACGACTTCAACAGAATTTAATCAAGAAGAAAATGGTGCAACAGAAGATTACGTCCGCCTAGAACTTTCTCATCCTTCAGACTACCTTTCCACATTGGACAAAAATAAAGAAGACTAAAATAAGATAATCATCATCTGATAATGATATATAAACAGCCAAATGTCCATCGTGCATAACATTTAGAGAGGGAAATATGTCCGACCGAAAACAGGAGGAAAACCATTCATGACAACAATCTACAACCGATCGACAGATAATTATCGAGCATCAGCTATTGGGAGGAAAAACACAAAAATGGAAAATAGGAATTATTATGCAGACGCTACGGGAGGGTTCAATAGTAGTCGAGCAACGCATATACGGTCTGAATTATTGTGAGCGCGAAGAGGAAGATGGCGGCGGAGAGAGACAGTATGGTCCAAGGATTCTTGAAGTAGGTGCGGTTGAGATTAGCTCTCCACTTGTTCCAGGGCTTCTCGCAGTGCTCACTTATTTTGTTTTCCACGGTCTCGAGGCTGCTGCTGGATACGAGCGTCACTTCCTTGCACAGCGAGTTAAATAGCTTCGCAACTGCCTCGTTGCTCCCGATGGAATTCTGGATGATGCCTTCGGCGTGGAGCAGCGCGACATCCCGCTTGTCGTTGATGATGTCGTCCATGAAGACGACGTAGGATGTGACCCCTGTCCCAGCCCCGATGTGCAAGCGCTCGAACGTCATGAGGTTGAGGAAATTGGACTTGAAGGCGTCATCCACCATGATAACGGGGAGCTTCAGCTTCCCTCCGGCAAAGGAGATGTCCTTGAGACTGTTGGTCTTACTCGTCTTGAACCGGATCCCAGCCGTATCGAGCTCGGTTGCTGACCGGATTATTTTGTGTTGGTCCTTCTCAGTCTTCTTTGGCAGGCACTTCGTAAAGACGCCCACGACATGCCCCATTCCCATGATGCCTGTGTCGCGGGAGTTTTTGTAATCCTGCCTTGTTGGAGTGAAGTCAGTGCATTGAATATGAGATTGTTGTCGTGTCGATACTACTTGCTTAAAGGAAAATAAAAAATGTTCCATAGAGGTGGCTATTAGAAAAGATTTTCACCTCGCCAGCCTCAAGCTCCCCATTTTCCAGCTTTTTGAGCAGGGTGGCGAACGGGACGTTCGGCTCGATCTCCTTAGGCTCCGACCTGAATATCTCCTCACGCGGCCCCACATTTTCCGTTCGTGCTGATCCTTACCGGACTCCATTAGCAAGCCTTTCCTGAAGACGTCTAGAACATGCTGGCATCTGCCCATCTTTTTGCCCGTGTTGAGGGAGTAGAACCAGAGGATGAGCTTGTTGATGCATTCGATGCATTCGTCAACCTGCTTTGTTGGAGCGAAGTCAGTGGCATTGAATTCGAGATCGTTGTTGTGTCGATGCTAATTGCATGAAAGGAAAGGAAAAAAGAAAAGAAGTCTCCGATTGAGGTGGTAGATTTAATAATGAAACTATTAATTGATCACGGATCATGATGCGAGATCCATATGAGATCACCAACATGCAGTGTTAGGTGAACATAGTAGGGCGATTTGGGTGCGTGCAATAATTTCTCAAACGACGGAGTGAAATCTAAGAAACTAACCTCCTTGCCATCGTACGCGGCAACCAACTGATACAGCACTAGCATCGGCAGCTGATTCTCCAGCATCAGCATGTCCCGTCTTATGTACGGCGTTATGTAACCGTGGGTGCTGAAGATGGGGTCATTGGGCTCATAGCCATTCTCCTTCCCTGTCGCGGTCCTCATGATCTCGAGCATGAAGCAACCGTCCATGATCATCAGCTCCAGGAACTGGTCGTCCATGCCCTCCTTCCCCTTCAGGTTCAGCGCGTTGTAGCTGTCCTTGAGCTCAAGCTCCACCTTCCTCAGGGAATTCATGAAGCCCTTGAGGGACATCCTGGACCGCTGGAGGAAGCGGTGGCGTGCGCGGAGCTTGTGTTCCTCCATGGGACGGAGGTGGACCTTGCCGTGGTGGTAGGGGCCGAAAGAGACCACTTGCGGCTGGTAGTCCTCGGGGTTGAGTTTGATGATGAAGGCGGGGATCCTGTAGATGCACGGATTTTGCTTGTCGGAGGGCGTGCGCTTGGTGCTCTGAGAAATTTCTGATGTGGAGGAGGGAAGAAGAGATGGTTGAGGTCCAGCGATAAACGCCTGCATCCTCATCTCGCCTGGCGAGGGAGGCGCGGTTGAGTAAGTTTCAGAGGTTCCACAAGTCTGTCATGACTGTTATGGCGGGCGGGGGGGATTAGGGTAGTCCATAACCAATGCTGATCTTGTGTGTCGAAATGGGTCTTTCACCCACCTTTTAAAATCATGAATGAGTTGGGCGATGCATGAATTAGTTAAATTTTAATAAATAAATTGTTATGGACTTTATCTGTAAAACTCAATTAAGTATGAATTTTCAATGGGTCTTAGGCTTTTGCCCATAATCAACCTCACGGAACTACAGTTGAGGATGGTTAGTCTAGTGCTCATTATTGATAATGTTGCCCTACTTTACTTACAATATCAGAAGACTGTTAAGCTCTTATTTTGAGTTCAAAGCAATATTATAACTCTTGAAAAGAAAATCACCCTACTGTATGGCTTGCTAATCTCAGCACTTAAAGCACTTGGACACTCGTTCTTTTCATTTAATCATAGAAAATTACTTCATATTTTATTAAGTGATAAAGTAAGGAGGTAAATTCTTGACATGAATTTTTGTTTTTGGCTTCAACCCTTTTCACACGTGCATGCAAGTCCTCGATTTCCAGCTACAAATGTTGAATAATTAGAATGACAATAATGACGAGGAAACTTACTTGAATTTTTATCTCATTTCTTTTCTACTCATTGAAGATAAGGGAACAAAAAAAATATTCAAGAGGCATGCACTATGACTTTCGGATAAGCCACTTCATTTCGATGATGTTAGTTGAATTTAGCGAGAGAGAGTGATTGGGGTTGGAATTTAAGGAATGGGAAATTTTCACTATAAGAAGATTGGGTGGAGATTAGTCCTTGGTGGCAATGAATGAAATTCAAGAAAAGTCAGGTGATAGTTATCCTTCCTAGCAATGTGTTTACTGTTGACCAAGGTTGACTGCTCACGTGCCACTCTCTCTCTCTCTCAAGTCTTACTTGCAAATTGAAAATAATTAAGGATGCATTTGTTTCGCGGAAATTGTACCATTTTTAGAAAATATTTTCCAGAAATTATTTTCATGAAAATGATTAGTTTTCTTATGTTTGATGATATGTGATTAAAAATATTTTCAGACAATTGGATCGCATTTGAAAAATGATTGAATAACATTTAAACTAACAATTTATACTAGTGTAAAAAAAAAAACAGAGAGATTTTAGAGAGTAAAAGAAAAGGACAGAGATGACCTAATAAAAAGGGAATGACCTAAAGACCTAATAAAGATGGAAAGTATTTTCCCATTCCCATGCACAGGAATTCATTTTCCTAAAATAATACATAATATTTATATTGACTGAAAAGTATTTTTCATTAACTAAATCGTTTTTGAAAAAACAAATAGCAGAAAGTTTGGAAAACATTTTCCGGGAAACTATTTTCATTAAAACAAATGCACCTTAAGTGATATTTCGAATTTGTTGTGTAGTTTGCAGGAATTATCATGTTCTTATAATTAGTGATTAGCCTAATTTGTATTTCTTTATAATGAAAAGGTGGAGAGGAGTGATCACCTCTAGTTGATGGGAAAATAACACAAATGGTCCTAGAACTTTGGTCTAACGTGCAATGCCATCCTTAAATTTTAAATTTATTTTATGTAATCCACGAACTATTAGTACATGTTTAATCTAATTTCTAAATTATATAAAAATATTTAATACCATCATGTTGCTAACTCAATTTAATGGAATCGGTTGGTGGGACATCCAATTTGTTAAGTTTGAGTAGAGGACAACAAAAAGAGGATCCACATAAAATATTCATCTTAAATTGGGATATATTTTTTCATGTCATCATATGTCAATGGGCTAATTTTTTTTTCCTATCTAAAGTAGTGGATAAAAAGATAGACATATCGACTCGTCATTAGTTAAAAATCCAACTTAACATATAATAATATACGCAAATAACCTCTGACTTATCGTTTAAGCCAACAGAAATACTACATTAAATATTTACCAATAGTTCATAGATCATATCGAATAAATTAAAAGTTTAAGGATGATACTATACGTTAGGCCAAGTCCTGACACCATGATGTCATTTTGCATTATCAATTATCATGACTTGCAGCATCATTCCTTCCTAGAAAACGATGGGCCATCAGTGCTAGTTTGAACTTTACCGACAGTTATTTCAACGATAGAGACTGAAATCCTCCCAAATTACTCGAATCGACATTTTGGTCTGAGTCGTCGCAGGCTTCCCTGTTTCTCCTGATCTCCTCGTTCCGTTTCAGCAAAATGAGTGGAAGTGCGTGCCATCATCTCCGATTTCATCCCCGCCAGCCGGTCCCGCAGATTGACCGTGATTTCCTATGGCCCGATCTGAAGAAATCCTCGGGCGAGGACTCGGAGAGGCATGCCGTAGCTGGAGCTGTCGACGCGGGGCACGGTGGTTCCGAGGCTGATTTCAAGGATGAACCGAACATCGAAGACGATGAGGTGGATGTTGATGCCGAGCCTGAAAATCATCTTAATTTTTGTGCAAACTTTGTTAACAAAGTACAATGCAAATTTCTAGCTCTTGATAGCTTATTCTTTTGGATTAATATTATGAAAACTCCTAAACTGTTATAATTATGATAAATTTATCCAAAATTAATTTTTGGACCCCAAAAAATTCTAAAGTTGTATACATATGATAAATCTATCGAAAACTAATTTTTAGATTATCAAAAACCCTAAATTGTTGTACCTATGACAAATTTATCTTAAATTTATATGAATTTTCACATGGCCTTATTATCATATATCATCTAACTTAGCGATTTAAAATAAAATTTGAGGGAAGTTGACAAAAGATAAATATATTATGAGTATACCAATTTATGATTTTTAGTGATCAAAAAATTAATTTGAGATAATTTTATTATAAATATATTGATTTGGAGTTTTTGATGACCCAAAAATTAATTTAAAATAAATTTATTATAAATGTATCGAATTCAAGATTTTTCGTAGTATCAATATACTTTTTCCCCCTACTTTTACTCTTTTGATTTATCTTGCTCCGCTCCTCATGATACCGATCATGAACCACCGTCGGATTGGTCAAATGAAGACTCTTGGTCAAAAAAGCAACCGCATGCGACGAGGCGGACTCAGTGGTGAACCAAGTTGCCCTCACTTGCGCTGTCCCTAAATTATCTTCATGAGAAAAGTAAAATAGAAATTATATTTCAGTAAATACATATATAAAAAATAACATGCCATTTTTTTTAATTTCAATCTTATTAAAATGTTCGCTCTTTTGAATAGTGAATTTTATTTTCCATACATAAAATATAATTCGAAAGAATGAAAACGATATTAGAGGAACCGCTATGCAAAAAAAAAAAAATAAATAAAAAAAAAAAAAAGTAGTCTCGGTCTATTTTTAACCTCCCGAGCATAGAAAGTATTATCATCTCAAACTGCAAGACGAATGAAATCATAAACCTTATTCTAAAGTAATTTTGTGGAAGACAAAGTGAAATCATAGGCCTCATTGTAAAATAAAGTTCTCGTAAAATGAGAATAAGCGATCAGAGAAGGTGGATTTAATTCGGCAAGCCAAATCTACAATAATATTTCTCTTAGGTCAGGTCATCTACTTTGATCCCAATTCAGGTGCAAACTTATTTTCATCCCGTATTTTATTTATCTCATTAAAAATCACAAATTTCAATTAATATCTACATCTAGCCTCCCGAAGTTTCAATTGAATGATGTCATTAAAGATTTGATGTGTCATTCCATGCGTACTTGGCAACCCGCAACTATTGCCAACGGACTAATGTTGGAATCCGAATAGTTTTGAACCAAGCAAGAGAAGGAAAATCTGAGCACTTTTAAGCTTGGATTTTGGTGACAAAAATCGAAAATGAACTACTGAAATGACTACCCAAATCTGACGAGGCATGAACGAGCGGTTCGCTGAACCTTAAAGTCGCAATAGGTGGCATTCGAAAATAGGGGAAGCTCTCGGATTATGTGGGATCCTTTCATGTCCACATAGCTATGAGTTACGAATTTATGATGTCCAGACCAAAATTGAGATTCAAGTTAAAGTTAATGCTTTTTATATAAGGGAAAAACGAAAAAGGAGCGTTTGGGCAAGAATTGAATCTGAATATATGAGACAAAAATAAAATAAGAAGCATGAGTTGGAATTGGAACCCAAGCTAAAGTGGGTGCTTTCTTGGAGGTGACATTACTAACAGGGGACGTTTCCGGCAGTGATGTGTGCATTAGATGCTTACGGTTCCATCCATTTGAAGAATTTTGCACCAAATAGACCCAAAACGACACGCCGTTAGTGGCTAGCAATGGCGACTTCTCCAAATTGGAAATTACTCTTTAAGACGATGGGACTCTTTCGGCTGATTAAAGCCAGAAAAAGATCAGGCAGTGCTTTTTTCTGGGTGTCCTCATGACTGCTAGGCAAGCTGGCGCAGCATCGAAGGGGTAGTTTGTGTTGTGCGGAAGAACACCCTAACTAGATGAGAAAAGAAACAAGAATAATCAACAACACGGAGATTTACGTGGTTCGGCGAAAATCCGCCTATGTCCACGGGAGAGAGAAACGATTTCTTATTGAGAGTTGCGCACACTAAGTACAAGGTACAATATTAATATATATAGATCTTCAGATCCCCACCTTCCTAATCCAAATAGGAAAGAATTAATTTCCTACTTTCCTAATCCAAATAGGATATGAATTCCACCCTAAAGATATTACCTAATTTGAAACTTACTAATAATATCTTCAGTAATCATCCCCTAAATATTAGAGATATCATGATATATCCCAGTTACATTGAATCGAGACTATTTCCCATGAATACCTCTTATAGATAGGTCCAAATCTATGAAATATATTAGGAAACAAATAGTTTGCAATCTTCAAGCCTTTTTAGATTTCCCTATCGACTTTTAATTCGAATTTCCAATCGATCGAATTTGTGGAATTCAAGACAATATCAACAAATCCCCACCTTTGGCTTGAATAAATCACAAGCCTCCACTTGAACCAAGAAAACGAATATATCTCTCCCTCCACCGTACCTTCGCAAAGGTACGCCCGCACCTAGTGTCACGCCCCGACCCTCGAGCACGCGGCAACCCCTGTTCTCTTGCGGTCATTTGATTTGCGACTCCCCAGGATCCATCGCCGACCGTTATTTTTATCTTGTAATTATGCACATGCGGAAGCGAAACACAATCCCCGGTCAATTACAAAAACAGGGATAGCAGGAAAACCCAACAAGAACACATTCAAAAGTACTGCTTTATTTATCTACTGATTAACCCTAGGAAGTTTACAAGTACAAGCCCTTACCACGGGCATCTTCCTAACGAGCCAATGAGACCAACAGGCCAGGGTTAATCTACTGCCTTCAAAGACGGCCACGAGCCATAACACGCGTCGATCCTCCATCCTATGGACCTGAAAAATGTTAACCACGACGGGTTGAGATAAACTCAGCAAGTTAAAGTCCTAAGCCCCGGTTAGGAACTTCGCTCGCCTCGGGAGTTTAACATACAACCTAATTCATCAAATCATCCAGCACCATCTCAGAGAAATAACCACAGAAGACAGTTTACTACACAGGTGCAATCACAGGCGACCCTACCTGGCCTTGGCACACACGACCTGCAGAAACTGTCATTTAATCCATCACGACATTAAGAGGCATGCGAATAATCAGAGCATCTCACACAGCTTTCTCATATCTCACACCCACACATGCTCCGATTATTACGACCACTAGGGCCACGGCACAACCTTATGGTTGGCGGTCTACCGATCAAAGACCGAGCATCGTCCTCCCCCATGAGGCACGGCGACGTCACGGGCTCTCTCCCATCGACGGAATTCCCTATGGAGCATGGGGCGCGCTTACTGCCGCAGCCCCGCAACTGACCACTGTCAGGCAACCGACCGAAGTCAGGACGACCAAAAGGCCACGGCACAACCCCAAGGGTTGGCGGTCTGCGCTAGCCGGGCTCTCCTCTTAATGTGACCATGCAACACATCATCAAACAATCAATTCTTTTCTTTGCTCGTCGTGAATGCAACATCACCCATGCTCATGCGACATGCCATTTCGATAACCCACGCAATATGTCATGCGATCTCACTCGACAATTCCAAAATTCCAAATTCCACCAATCATCAATCACGTACATTCCCTAATTCTCGGGAATAACTCAATAAATCAAGCACTTTCACTTCCACTCGGTCTTCGATCATGCGTTTCATCATTCTTCACGCATATAATTAATAATCGGCACTTCAATAAATCATAACAACCAAGAACACATCAAAATAAGCCAAAAATTAGCTTCGCATGAACAAGTGCCATGAACAGTGTCCGTGAACGGTGATTAGTGAACAAGAATCCGTGAACAGTAATCATGAACAAGAACTAATCCGAAATTAATAAAATAATATTAAACTTAACCATGGTTACTAAATTTAACCTAACTAGGGTTAATTAACTCAACCATGATTAATAATTAATCATAGTTACTTTAGAAACTAACCCTAGTTACTTTAATTAATTAACCTAGGTTACTTTAACACTAACCATAGTCAATTAACTAACCCTAGTCAGCCTTAATTAACTAGACTAATTAACCAATCAACCTTAATTAAACACAGACACACAAATACACTAATTAACCCTAAGCAAGATTAACCCCTAAATAAGGATTAGGAAATTAACTTACTTGGATCGGAAATCCGGCGACACCGGCGCATAGAGGGGGACGAGGGCTACGAGGGGTAAGCTCGGGGACGACAACGGACGACAAACGGTGGCCGAAACGGGCCAAAACAGCCCTCGGATTACTGTTCACGCGGAATGGAGTTTCTGGGTGAAAATGGCCGAAACGGGCGGCTAACGGCGACCAGGGGTGGCCGGCGGTGTGCGGCTGGCTCCCTGACTTCCGTGGCTACACTTTGGGCGGTGGTGGCGGCTCCGGCAACACCGGCAAGGCTGGATTCCGGCGGAAAAACAGAAAACACAGCAAGAAAAGGAAGAAAAAGGAAGAGAAAAGAGAGAGGAAAGGGGGTGGCGGTCCGGTGATGGTTTAGTGGCTTCTCGACGACGGCAAGGCAGCAAGGACAGCAGCTAATGGTGGCTGGTTTGGGGAAACACAGCAGCACAGCTGCTGTTTTGGAGGAAAACCAGAAAAGAACAAAAGAGAAAGAGAGAAAGAAGGAAACTTGGGAGAGTGGGGAGGAAGAAAAAGCAACGTGGGGAAGGGGCTGCTGAAACTTGAGGAGAGAGAGAGAGAGAGAGAGAGAGAGAGCAAGCAAGAAGCCAAGCAAGAGACCAAGTCAAACTTCTCTTCATCAACTTGTCCCAAAATATCCCATTCCTTGACTTTTCTTCTCTTTGTCCTCCAACAATAAATACATCTTCTAGAAAGGGCAATTTGGTAATTCCTCAAAGTATAGTATACCTTACTATACGCGTACACGGGCCAAGAATTTATACGGGCTAGAAGAAAATCGGCTCGGGCTCAAATCGAAGGGAAATGGGCTTGAAAAATCTAACGGGCTCAAAGGCTTGAAGTTGGGCTTCCTTGGGCCCACTTGGTTAGCTTGGGCCTACGTGGCCGACTCCCCAAAGGCGCAAGGCCCATTAGGCCTCCAATCGGTCCAATTCCTCTTGGTTCCAATTTTTCGGCCCATTAAACCCTTTTTCTGAAAATTCTCGGCTTACCGAAATTCAGGATGTTACACCTAGATCGGTGCGGCCTCCATCAACTTCAATGATGAGTGAGAGAAATCAAGTCCCTGCAGGATTTGAACTTCTCTGTAGTAACCGTCTTTGTAACGACTCCATCTCCTCCATCATTGCGGTCATCCACTTTGTGATCACTTTTCAAAGCTTTATGGTAGGAGCTTTGATCGCCAGAGCCTACGGTAAGAGCATAAGCAACCATATCCTCAAAACCGTACCTCTCCGGTGCTTTGAGAGTGCACCTTCCTCGACCCGTCGCAATGGTACGAGGAACTTCTACCGTTTCTTTGACTTCCAGAGCTTCATCGGATGACTCGCCATTCTTTGCAGATTCTCTGCATTCAAGCTCCACCTTAACGATAGATTTATCACTCTCCTCTTCAGTAGCCACGTGTGGCACGCAACTTGACTTCAACATTGCAGATTCATCGAACATAACATCCCTGCTCGTTAGAATTTTCTTCTAACTTGGATCCCATAATTTGTAGCCTTTCACTCCTTTCTCGTAACCGAGAAATATGCATTGTTTTGATTTTAGATCCAATTTCGAGCGTTTCGAACTCTGCACATGTACAAAAGCAGGACAACCGAATATTCTTAAATTAGAATAATCGACGATTTTACCAGTCCATACCTCTTTAGGAATTTTGCATTTAATTTCAGTTGATGGAGACCGATTCACAAGATAACATGCCATGAAGACAGCTTCTGCCCAAAACTCCTTGCTCAGTCTCGCATGTAGCCTCATGCTTCGAGCTCTCTCTAATAAGGTCCGGTTCATCCTCTCCGCTACGCCATTTTGTTGGGGCGTATCCGGAACTGTGAAGTGACGTTTAATCCCTTCATTCTTGCAAAGCTCCATGAATAGTGTCGATTTGTACTCTCCTCCATTGTCCGATCTCAAGCACTTTACCTTCTTCCCTGTTGAAGTCTCAACTTCAGCTTTCCATTCTTTGAACTTTTCAAAGACTTCACTTTTGTGTCGTATGAAGTAGACCCAAACTTTGCGAGAGAAATCGTCAATGAATGTCACGAAGTATTCCTTCCCTCCTTTTGACTTTACCGGTGAAGGACCCCATACATCCGTGTGTACATACTCGAGCACGCCCTTGCTTGTATGAGTTGCAGTATTGAACCGTACTCTGCATTGTTTTCCAAGCACACAAAATTTGCAAAAATCTAATTTGCATGTTTTCATACCTTGGAGTGCATTCCTCTTGTGAAACTCCATCAATCCTCTTTCTCCCATATGCCCGAGACGCATATGCATGGTGTTATCTATCTCCGTGCTAGCATCCGTGGACATAAATGCTCCACCTTGCACTGTGGTTCCTATAAGTCGATATAGGTTCCCGTGCCTCTGTCCCTTAAGAACAACTAGAGCTCCCTTAATCACCTTCAAAACTCCACCTTGAGCCGTGTACTTGCATCTATTGGATTCAAGTGCTCCCAATGAGATCAAATTCTTCCTTATACCTGGAACATGACGCACGTCTGCCAAGGTTCTAATTATGCCATCAAACATCTTGATTTTCACGGTTTCGACTCCCACAGTCTTGCATGAAGTATCATTCCCCATGAGAACTGAACCACAATCATATGCCTTGTACTCATCGAAGGCCTCTCGATGAGGACACATATGATAAGTGCATCCGGAGTCCAAGATCCACGAATCTTCAAAGGTGTCCTTCCCCGATGATATGGACAAGACGTCCCCATCATCGGTCTCAATGCTGTCGGCTACACTTGCCTCATCTGAGCTCTTCTTCTTTTTGTCGTTCTTATTTGGACAGAATCTCTTGGTATGCCCTTCCTGATTACACCCGTAGCATCTTCCTTTGAACTTTCCCTTGGATTTTGATCGACCCCTACTGCTCGATCCTTGATCCATTAATCTTCCTCTTCCTTGATTGCTTTTCTCCTTTGCAAAGAGTCCCACTCTCGAAGATTTTGAACTACTTGCCCTTTTTCGAGTGTCGTTTGAAATTAGGGCAGCAGTCACATCTCCGATCTCCAGGGTTTCCTTGCCATAAAGGAGCGTAGTCACCAAGTGATCAAACGAATCGGACAACGATGCCAGTAGTAGAAGCACTATGTCTTCATCCTCAAATCTTACCTCCAAGCTTGTAAGTTCACTAATCATCTAATTGAACACATTGAGATGTTCCAACAGATCTCCCCCTTCACTCATCTGAAGTGAATACAATCTCTTCTTCAAGAACAACTTGTTCGTAAGAGATTTCGTCATGTAGATGCTTTCGAGTTTGAGCCATACCTCCGGAGCATATTCGATTTCTGCTACATATTGAAGGGCCTCATCCGATAGGTTCAATCGGATTGCGCTGCACGCCCTCTCCTCCATGTCGGCCCAATCATTATCAGTGATGGTGTTTGGCTTGTTCGATCTTCCTAGAAGAACCTTTGATAAACCTTGTTGAATCAATAGATCCTTCATCCTTCTCCGCCATAGTGTGAAATTATTCTTCCCGGTGAATCGTTCAATATCAAATCGAACGGTTGAACATTTTCCAGCCATCTAGTTAGAAGTCGTAATACAGGAACGGAGAACCTGGATTGCTCTGATACCAATTGTTGTGCGGAAGAACACCCTTACTAGATGAGAAAAGAAACAATAATAATCAACAACACGGAGATTTACGTGGTTCGGCGAAAATCCGCCTACGTACATGGGAGAGAGAGACGATTTCTTATTGAGAGTTGCGCATACTAAGTACAAGGTACAATGCTGATATAAATAGATCTTCAGATCCCCACCTTCCTAATCCAAATAAGAAAGAATTAATTCCCCACTTTCCTAATCCAAATAGGAAAAGAATTCCACCCTAAAGATATTACCTAATTTGAAACTTACTAATAATATCTTCAGTAATCATCCCCTAAATATTAGAGATATCATGATATATCCCAGTTACATTGAATCGGGACTATTTCCCATGAATACCTCTTATAGATAGGTCCAAATCTAGGAAATATATTAGGAAACAAATAGTCTGCAATCTTCAAGCCTTCCTAGATTTCCCGATCGACTTTTAATTCGAATTTCCAATCGATCGAATTGTGGAATTCAAGACAATATCAACAGTTTGTCCTTGCTTCCAAGCAATAACATGACATAACCGGCCAAACTATCTCTTGCTGAATCTTTCCGTGACCCCATGGACAAGCTGATGAAACTGAAAGTTCATTTTTGTCCATATGGACAACCAGCATCTCAAGTGGTCGATTAAGGTTAGTTTGAATCAGACTCCGCATTGATGCATTTTGTCACAAACTCCACAGTTCACTTCTCTTTAGCATAGATGCAAGCCAGTCTTCGTAATTCTCTCAAACTTCCACTCAGGAAGAACTCGACAAGAATTTGCGATATTGATCCGAACATTACATAAGCGAGGTACCGGACAATTTGGATAAAAGGTTTTGGTTTCGGCAGGCAAAGGGGTTGTCCGCCTACAAGAGAAGCTAGCACGGCAAAGGGGTATATTCAAACTTTACACAAGCTTCTTATTATAAGTATGACATAGTATGATACAGTTTTAAGTAATAGAGTAGAAGCCATAAACAGAACACCAGTGTTATTTTGTACGGCAAACATCAAACGCCAATCATATAGAGTTCTCAGCAGGCCGAGGATGGTATGCACGGCGCCTCAGCTGTGACTCTGGAGTAGGCTGCTGTAAGAAGATCTTGGTAGGGTCACTGGGATCGACATATCTGCAAAATCAACACCAGATGATTAGTACTTCATCTCTCAGTTCTATCATCAACTTCATTAGAAAAATAAAGAATTCCATCATATACTAACGTACTGAGCCAATCACATGCGTATCAGACCACGTTAGAAAAAACAGACCAACATCTTTTTTAGCAATTGCAATTGGCTCTACATATCCCTTAGCACTCAACATAACGAGCCTACCCAGGTCATCTCTCTCTCTCGCTCTTAAATTTATTTATTTTTTCTATAGAGAAGAGTACTAGCACTTACGCATGTCTCATCATCTCATCAACCGGAGTTTCTGCTGCTTGTAAAGGATCCACACGCGGCGCACTTTCAGAGTTAACATGCTGATTGTATTGCCTCACAGAGGATATCAAGTTGAAAAACAACGGTACAAAGGTCCCACATCCACCCTCCTTGAGCAATATCTTAAAAGTATGAGTGGAGAAAAGTGAGCTGTGCTGGTCATCTGGTACCACCTGGGGTAATTATGAAAATGGTGAGTGTCCAAATTCATAGTGAATATTGATGCATCACAAGTTGTATACTTACAGGCTCCACAAAGCCAGATATGTTGTTGCAGAAAAATATTGGTTGATTGAACTTCTCACCATGTACATATAGCTGCAGAGTGAAACAACGACAGTGGTAAATTGAATAATATTAAGTTGCGCAGATAATGCAGAAAAGTCATAATGCCCATTAGAAACTCCACTTTGACTTAAAAAATAGAGGAACATCAAACCATCATTTAATGAAAGGAAACAAATAACAAAGTAGTCCTCAACCAGGAAAACAAAAAAAAGGCAGACATAGTCTAGCCTCTTTTAGCATGAAATTTGGATACACAGCCAAATGTTCACCGGCCGGCAAGCATGTTGCATTTTTAGTGGCCGGAATAAGGGTAATTTTGTCAAAAAAAATATTGATAGAAATTAACAAACCCTAAAAACAAAACCTCCAAACTCTTCACATTCTCACGTTTTCTTCTTATGCTCTTCATCTTCTCCGTTCTCTTATCCTCTCTCACTTGGAGCACTCAAATTTTCTATTAATGGAGCACAAATTGAAGCACAACAAGAAACCCCTACCTTCATTTTTTCACATTTTCTTCATTTTTTTTTTTTGGTCTTCATTTCTTTCCAACAAAGAAAACAAATCTAAAGTAAAACCATATCTTCGTTATTCAGACACTTATGTGTAACGCGAGAGTCTCGATTCTTCATCATCTTTTCCCAACTAAGAGACGGAGAACATCTCGATGTCGAGGACCCACATCTCGGGCACAATTCGAATCCACTTCCATGGAGATAGAGAGACAGAGAGACAGAGAGAGCCGGGGGATGCTGGCACGTCTATTTGGAACTTGGGAAGTCAGGGATCTTGCTCCATTAACAAAGAATTTGGGTTCTCCGAGCAAGAGGGGACAAGGAACCTAGAAGATAAAGTGTAGATGAAGAAGAACATGAAGAAGAGTTTAGGGGTTTTGTTTTTAGGGTTTGTTAATTTCTATCAATTTTTTTTGACAAAATTGCCCTTATTCCAACCACCGGAAATGCCACACGCTTGTTGGCCAATGAATATTTGGCTAGCCAACAATTTGAGGTCCTTATTTGAGACTGGTTTAGCCACTTGGGGTCCTCATTTGAGACAATGGCCGCTTGGGGTTCTTATTTGAGAAAATAGGCTTATTTTGAGTCCTTTTTTGAAATTTTTCCAATCAACAAGGATGGTAAAAATAAATAAAAATGAAAAGGAGAGTCAAACAAATAGAAAAGAAAAATAGCCATCAAAGTGAATTTTTGTCATTCTAAAAAAATCTAAAATTAAAAAAAAAAGAAAACCAATTTAAAAATTACATAATTGCTTTATTGCAGGAAATACATATGGAAATTAAATGAGTAATTACCATAAAAAATGAACTATGCCATTTAAATCCACAATTTTCTAATTTTGAGGAGTCAAACTGAATTAAGTAACTCCTTAAAAGTTTTATGGTATCATATGATTTGATTTTGTATGTACTATAAAGAGGCAATCAACCTTTTTAAGAGCAGTTGATTTTCAATTAACAGCTCAAATAATTAATATTGGCTAAAGTAAAGTCCATATATATAACGAGTATAAGGCTACTCTAGCAATGGATCTTAAAAAGGCGTACCTAGAGAACAACTTCAGTAAAATCTCTTACAGTTTTTTTTTTTATATAGCTATGGATTTTTCATCAAGTTAATTTTTGCTCAATACAGAAAATCGTTCCTCAAGGGCATTGCAGTTCTCTTCCTTTCAAGTTTCTGCTATGGCTTCAAACTCTGAAAATCTCATTTACCCTCTAACGTTTATGTGCCCAACTTTGATGCATTAAGACCTAATGATGCTAAATATACCCTTTGGGAAACCCGACTACTTTTCACTAATTTGTGATTCGTCGGGATTTCCACTGGGTGCCACTGTTGTCCCACTGGAGATGGTAGATCAAGATTGTTGAACATAGTTAATTGTGCATCTATGATTACTACACCACTATCAATATAACATGTACAAATTTTCCCAACATTTGCCACTTGGCTTGCATTGAATATATTGTCTGTATGTTCATTTTCTTCAACATAAATAGCTCGACAATTTGTTTTCAACCAACAACTTTTTTCTATGTGACTATATCTTCTACACGAGGGCTATTGTGATTTATCTAGAAACTATCTTTTTCTAATTGGTTTATTTTCATGCAAATACTGTAGGGTAGATTTTTTTATTTTTCCTTTGAAAAGGTTTCTCCTCCTCTTTTACTTTTCCACAAGGTCCAAGTACCCTTTTTAAATTTACGAGACCGACCATTTATTTTAGACCGAAAGTCACTTTCAAAGGAATCTTCATTATACAGCATTAGTCTTTTTTCATACACCTCAGAGAGCTAATTAATTCACTCGCTAACATTGTTTTTAAATCCTTAAATTCTTCTGCAGAGGTGACAATAGGATTATGACCTCTAATAAGCATCACAAATATTTTTTCTACTGTCCTGATATCATCTCCATAAGCTCTCATTTCATTTACTGATCCGTTTAATCTTCCACATCATTGTTTGAGGGTCCCATAATTGTTTACTGTAGCATTTTGGAGAGACTGAAATCAACGGTTTGTGCCTTTGTTGCATCTTGGAGATCTTCTTTTAGTATGTTCTTAAATTATGTTACAAGTTTCAGCCGCATGCGAAACCTGATTTGATCAGAAGATGCTTGTTGAGTTAAAGCCCAGCACACTTATCCTGTTTGGATTCAATTCAGAGAGCTGGTTGTCGTAGTCTTATTCAAGCCGCACGCTAACTGGACTCCTTACGGCCTAACCCAAAAAGAAAAAGAAAAAGGAAGAGGAGTCCGTATATTTGTGCCATTGACTTCTTCGAGCCTTAATAAGCAGTTCTCTTTTCTTTGGTAGTACAAAGGAGATCTGAACATGGGGTGAAGTTTGTGCAGAGAATCGGTCATCCAATTGAGGCATTTTCTTTGGGAAGACCTGAGTGTTTTAAGTTTCCGGTTATTAGTTTATCAAGCAATTACGTGAGGCTAAATGTTATGGATTTGAGTATAATCTTGTACTAAGAAACACTTGAGTATTGTGAACGGTTGTAATTCTATAATTCTCCAACTGATAAGCTGATTATCTGCAACTAACCCTCCCAGTGTAGTGGCTGCTGATGGTCAGACTGAATCGTGTAAATTTTTCCTTATTGTTCCTCCTTTTATTTCTCTAATGATTTCATCGTCTCGCGTTATTTAATTGCATACATTCTTTGGTTTCCATGTTATCTTAGAACAAATGTCTTTGCAATCTTTGCTCCAATGGTTTGAAGGAATATTGTTTCCAAGAGTGCTTGTTAGATGACAGACAGCCCTTAGCAACTTTTTGTGGTTGCTCTGCCGGAACCTTACACCTTCCTATGGAGTTGCATATCCTTTCTCCACACCGTCGCATAAATCTTGTGGCATCACGAAAGTAATCATTTTAATGCTCTAGTAAATATAGTTATTTTCATCGAAAGTAGGAATGGAACTGAGTTAGATTGGCCATTGTTTTGGTGTCTGATATTTGGGTGGGTGATTTTAGTAGTGGGTGGATAGGACTTATGCCCACTACCAACCCAATGAGGACCTGATACCACCGTTAGCTTTTAGTGTTGATGTGCAAGTGTTTATGTTTTTGGGGATTTACTCAGCAAAGGAACGAGGAAGGAGCTTTTGGAGCTTCTTGTATTATCAAAATGTTTGGTACAAGGATCTATGGAGCTGCAGTTGGTCTGAACATGAATGAACGAGCATGAAGCCTTTTTATAATCCTTCCTAATCGACTCTTGTGCTAAGAATCTCTGTCACAAACAGAGAAATTTGCCTCATATTTCATGTTCGACAGATTTTTAGCCATTACTTCTAGGTTCCAACTACCACCAACTAAGCTAGAACCACAAACTTAACTACATCTAATAGATCTAGAAACTTGTACAGTCTTGGCTCTTCATGATAAATTGACCACAACTTCAACAAAATTCAATCAAAAAGAAAATGTTGCAATGGAAGATTACATCTGCCTAGCACTTGATCATCCTTCAGACTACCTATCCAGCCAAATTGGACAAAAATGAAGAAGACTGAAATAAGAGAATCATCATTTGATAATGATATAAACAGCTAAATGTCCATCGTTCATAACATTTAGAGAGAGAAATAAGCTTGATTGAAAACAGGAGGAAAACCATTCATGATAGCAATCTACAGCCAATCAACAATAAGTATCGAGCATCAGCCATTGGGAGAAAAACACAAAAATGGAAAATATGAATTATTATACAGAGGCAACGGGAGGGTTCAATAGTAGGTGAGCACGATATATATGGTCTGAATTATGATGAGCCCGAAGAGGAAGATGGCCGCAGTGAGAGACAATATAGTCCAAGGATTCTTGAAGTAGGTGCGGTTGAGATTAGCTCTCCACATGTTCCAGGGCTGTTCGCAGTACTCACTGACGTCCTTTTCCATGGCCTCGAGGCTGTGGTTGGATGGGAGCGTCACTTCCTTGCACAGCGAGTTGAATAGCTTGGCCACCGCCTTGTCGCTGCCGAAATCATTCTGGATAATGCCTCTGGCGTGGAGCAGGGCGACATCCTGCTCATTGTTGATGATTTTGTCCATGAAGGTGACGTAGGATGTGACCTCGTTCCCAGCCCCCATGTGCAAGCGCTCGAAAGTCATGACGTTGAGGAACTTGGACTCGGTGGTATCATCCACCGTAATACCGGGGAGGGTGAGGACCCGTCTAGCAAAGGAGATGTCCTTGAGGCTCTTGCTCTTGCTCTTGCTCTTCTCCAACCGGATCCCGGCCTCGCTGAGCTCGGTGGCCGACCGGATTATGACCTCGTCCGCCTCATGCCCCGCGTTTTCCTGCTTGTGCTGGTCCTTCTCGGGCTCGTCAGCAGGCTTTTCCTGAAAACGTCCATGACATGCAGGCATTTGCCCAACCCCGTGTTGGGGTATACTCGGTTGTGGAAGTTTAGGATGAGCTCATTGACGTCATCCTGCGTTGTTGGAGTAAAGTGAGCGCATCGAATATAAGAGTGTTGTTGCGTCGATACCACCCGCATAAAAGAGAAAAAAAGAAAAGAAGTCTTCGATTGAGGTGATAGATTTCATAATGAAATTGTTAATTGATCTTGAATCGTGCATCCTAAATATTTGAATTTCAGGTGAGATATATTTGAGATCATCAAGATATATTGTTATGAGAACATAGTATGGCCATTTGCGTGTATACAATAACCTCTCTAATGATGGAGTGAATCTAAGAAACTAACCTCTTTGCCATTATTCTCAACAGCGACCAGTTTATACAGCACTAGCACCGGCAGCTGATTCTCCAGCAGCAGCATGTCCCGGGCTACATATGGCGCTATGTGTTTCAGCCCGTGGAGGTCATCGGGCGCATAGTCACGCTTCATTTCCATTGCGGTCCTTATGATCTCAAGCATGAAACAGCCGTCCGTGATCATCAGCTCCGGGAACCAATCCGGCATGCCCTCCTTCCCCTTCAGGTCCAGCATGTCGTAACTGTCCTCGAGCTCTTGCGCCACCTCCCTCAGGGACTTTAAGAAGGGCTCAAGGAGTTCCTTGACCGCTTGAGGAAGTGGTCACGCGTGTGGTGCTTGTGTTTCTCCATGGGAAGGAGGTGGTCTTCACCGTGGTGGTAGGGGCCGAAGGAGACAGCCAGCGGCTGGTAGGCCTTGCGGTTGAGGGCCATTGTGATTTTCCACCAGTGCCACCATTGCCCCATTAGAGATGGTAGATCAAGACTGTTGAACATAGTTCATCACGCGTCTATGATTAATACACCACTATCAATATAACATGTACAAATTTTCCCGGCATTTGTCACTTGACTTGCGTTGAACATGTTATTTGTATTTTCATTTTCTTCAACATAATTAGTTCAATAATTTGTTTTCAACCAACAATTTTTTTCTATGTGACTATCTCTTTTACACGAGGGCTATTGTGATTTATCTAGAAACTAACAATCCTTTTCTAATTGGTTTATTTTCATGCAAATACTGCAGGATAGATTTTTTTTTATTTTTCCTTTGAAAAGGTTTCTCCCCTCTTTTACTTTTCCACAAGCTCCTGGTACCCATTTTAGATTTACGAGACCGACCATTTATTTTAGACCGAAAGTCACTTTCAAAGGAATCTTCATTAAACAGCATTAGTCTTTTTTCATACACCTCATAGAGCTAATTAATTCACTCACTAACATAGTTTTTAAGTCCTTAAATTCTTCTACAGAGGTGACAATAGGATTGTGATATCTAATAAGCATCACAAATATTTTTTCTACTACCCTGATATCATCTCCGTGAGCTCTCATTTCATTTACTCATCTGTTTAATCTTCCACATCATTGTTTGAGGGTCCCATAATTGTTTATTGTAGCATTTTGAAGAGACTGGAATCTAATGGTGTGTGCCTTTGTTGCATCTTTGAGCTCTTCTTTTAGTATGTTCTTAAATTATATTATGAGTTTGAGCCATATGCAAAATCCGATCTGATGGGAAGATGCCTGTTGGGTTAAAGCCCAGCACACCTATCCTGTTTGGATTAGAACTAAGAGAGTTGGTTGTTGTAGTGTTATTAAAGCCGCACGCTAGCTGGACTACTCACAGCCTAACCGAAAAAATAGAGCAGTCCGAGTCCGTATGTTTGTGCCATTGACTTCTTCGAGCCTTAAAGTTCATTTCTCTTTTCTTTGGCAGTACAAAGGAGATCTAAACATCGGGTGAAGTTTGTGCAGAGAATCCATCATCCAATTGAGGCGTTTTCTTTGTGAAGACGTGAGTGTTTTAAGTTTCTGGTTATTTGTTTATCAAGCAATTACATGAGGCTAAATATTATGAATTTGAGTATAATCTTCTACTAAGAACCACTTGAGCATTGTGAAGGATTGTAATTCCATAATTCTCCAACTGATAAGCTGATTACTTGCAACTAACCCTCCTAGTGGAGTGACCGCTGATAGTCGGACTGAATTGTGTAAATTTTTCCTTATTGTTCCTCCTTTTATTTCTCTAGTGAATTCTTCGTCTCGCGTTCTTTAATTGCATACATTCTTTGGCTTTCATGTTATCTTAGAACATGTCTTTGCAATTTTTACTCCAATGGTTCTCAAAAATACTGTTTCCAAGAGTGATTGTTGAATGACATACAGAGCCCTTGCAACTTTTTGTGGTTGCTCTGCCAAAAGCTTGTACCTTCCTATGGAGCCGCATATCCTTTCTCCACAGTGTTGCATAAATCTTGTGGCATCAAGAAAGTAATCATTTTAACGCTCTAGTAAATATAGTTATCTTCATCAAAAGTAGGAATGGTAGTGAGATAGAGTTGGCCATTGCTTTGGTGTCGGATATTTGGGTGGGTGATTTTAGTAGTAGGTGGATAGGACTCACGCCCAATGCCAACCGAATGAGGCCCCGGTACCACTGTTAGCTTTTAGTGTTGATGTGCAAGTGTCTGTTTGTGGGGATTTACTCAGCGAAGGAACAAGGAAGGAGCATTTGGAGCTTGTTGTATAATCAAAATGTTTGGTACGAGGGATTTATGGAGCTGTAGTTGGTATGAACATGAATGAACGAACATGAAGACTTTTTATAGTCATTGCTAATCGATTCTTGTGCTAAGATTCACTCTCCTAAACAGAGAAATTTGCTTCATATTTCATGTTGGACAGGTTTTTTGCCATTACTTCTGATCACCACCAACTTAGTTAGAACCACTTTATTTAAACTGCTTACAATAGATCTAGAAACTTGTAGAGTCTTGGCTTTTCTGGATAAATTGACCACAACTTCAACAAAATTTAATCAAAACGAAAATGTTGCAGTGGAAGATTACATTTGCCTAGCACTTGATCATCCTTCAGACTACCTACGCAACCAAATTGGACAAAAATGAAGAAGAATGAAACAAGCGAATCATCATCTGATAATGATATATAAACAGCCAAATGTCTATCGTTCATAACATTTAGAGAGGGAAATAAGCACGACTCAAAACAGAAGGAAAACCATTCATGACAACAATCTACAACCAACCAACATATAAGTATCGAGCATCAGCCATTGGGAGAAAAACACAAAAATGGAAATAGTAATTATTACACAGAGGCAACGGGAGGGTTTAATAGTAGGCGAGCACGATATATACGGTCTGAAGTACGGTGAGTGCGAAGAGGAAGGTGGCGGCGATGAGAGACAGTGTAGCCCAAGGACTACTGAAGTAGGTGCGGTCGAGGTTAGCCCTCCAGTGGTTGAGATCATACATCCACTTGTTCCAGCGCTTATTGCAGTACTCATCGATCCTCTTTTGCACGGCGTTGAGGCTGCTGTTGGATGGGAGCGTCACTTCCTTGCACAGAGAATTGAATAGGCTGGCGACTGCTTTGTCACTTCCGATACCATTCTGGATAATGCCTTGGGCGTGGAGCAGGGCGACATCCTTCTCATTGTTGATGATTTTGTCCATGAAGGTGACGTAGGATGTGAACTCGTTCCCAGCCTCCATGTGCAAGCGCTCGAAAGTCATGACGTTGAGGAAATTGGACTCGGTGGCGTCATCCACCGTGATACCGGGGAGGGTGAGGACCCCTCTAGCAAAGGAGATGTCCTTGAGGCTGTTGGTCTTGCTCTTCTTAAACCGGATCCCGGCCTCGTTGAGCTCTGTGGCCGACCGGATTATGACCTCGTCCGCCTCATGCCCCGCATTTTCCTGCTCATGCTGGTCCTTCTCGGGCTCCGTCAGCAGGGCTTTCCTGAAAACGTCCATGACATGCAGGCATTTGCCCAACCCCGTATTGGGGTATAACTGGTCGTGGAAGTTTAGGATGAGCTGCTTGACGTCATCCTGCGTTGCTGGAGTAAAGTCAGCGCATTGAATACGAGAGTGTTGTTGCGTCGATACTCCCCGCATAAAAGGGGGAAAAAAAGAGTCTTCGATTGAGGTGATAAATTTAATAATGAAATTGTTAATTGATCTCCAATCGTGCATCCTAAATGTTTGAATTTCACGTGAGATATATCTGAGATCATCAAGATATATTGTTATGGGAATATAGTATGGTCGTCTGCGTGCGTGAGTAACCTCTCTAATGATGGAGTGAAATCTAACAAACTAACCTCCTTGCCATTGTTCTCGACGGTAACCAGTTGATACAGCACTAGTATTGGCAGCTGATTCTCCAGCAGCAGCATGTCCCGAGCTACATACGGTGCTATGTATTTCAACCTGTGGAGGTCATTGGGCGCATAGTCACGCCTCGTTCCTATTGTGGTCCTCATGATCTCGAGCATGAAGCAGCCATCCGTGATCATCAGCTCCAGGAACCAATCCCGCATTACCTCCTTCCCCTTCAGGTCCAGCGCGTCGTAGCTGTCCTCGAGCTCATGCGCCACTGACCTCAGGGACTCCAAGAAGGGCTCGAGGGACTTCCTAGACCGCTTGAGGAAGTGGTCGCGCGCATGGTGCTTGTGTTTCTCCATGGGGAGGAGGCGGTCATCGCCGTGGTGGTAGGGGCCAAAGGAGACAACCAGCGGCTGGTAGGCCTTGCAGTTGAGGTCGGCGATGTAAGGGGGGACCCTGTAGATGGACGGATAGTTCGAGTCCTGTTGGTTGTCGATGGGCATGCAGTGGAGGTTCTCATTAACATGAACAATGCATTCGGTCTCGTTCGGGTCAAGTGGGGGCGGCGGGGGAAACGTGGTTCGGCAAGGTTCAGAGGTTCCACAAGTTTCTTTTCCAGGTGAAAGAAGAGGAGCATCCATGGGGAGAGCGGGGGAGAGAGAATGGGAAGAGCGTGTGAATTTTGGGGCTGTCCAAGCTCCCCATACTGGTCATGTATATATAAATAGAGGGGTCAAAATGGGCCTTGACCAATTTTGTAACCCATACAAAATGAGGTTGTTCATACATGAGTTAATCAAATTTTAATAATTTTTTTATGAATTTGAGCTATAAAAGTCTAATTAAATATGGGTTTTAAATGGATCCAGAAAGGGAATCATAACCTAATGGTGCTGTTATTAACAAGGAAGGTGCATTCACCACCGCATGACCCATATTGCAAGAGAAACTTGCTTTACGAGTTTCTCCTTGCTTATTCGTTTTGTGTCATCCCGATTGCCAATTGCATATCAATGGCACTTTGTGGTAAAAAAAGCGCCGTTATTCCTTGTAAATAACAGTACCGTTAGCTTAGCGGGTCTCTATATAAATAAAAGGGTCTAAATGGGCCTTGACCAATTTTGTAACTCATAGAAAATGAGTTGGTTCATACATGAGTTAATTAAATTTTCATAATTTTTTTTTATGAGTTTGAGCTATAAAGTCTAATTAAACATGAATTTTAAATGGATCCCGGCTTTTATCCATATCCAACCCATCAACGCACGGAACTATACTCCACCACAAGACGGGGCCCAATCTGACTTTCTCACTCCCAGCAATAAAAGAAAGGGGCCGTCATTTCGATAATGTGACAAGTCTGGGTCGGCCCTCCTCCCACGTGCGAAAAGTCGTTGAATAGCCGGGACCAAAATTGTCGTTTATTCTTATTTCCTATTAGGAATATTTACTGAATTGTCCGTACAAAAGTTGGGCCTCACACAATGGACGCGAACATCACAAAATACACACAAATGACAAATTTAATGCAAAAAAATTGCTAAAATGGATCTTACGTCGAGTACGGTCATGAATGGGTCATTATATTAATATTGCATAAAAATAAGTCAAAATAGATTAAAGTGATGAATTTGAATCACTATTTTCAACCCGATTTACCTATTCTATGGGCTCACGTATAAATCATTTTTTGTGCACAAGCTAAAGAAAAAACATGTTTAAAAGCATGTCCTATGGAAGTCGTAGGAAATGAATTGTATGCACACAAAGCATGACATTTCACAATGGTGTCTGAACCTTTTAATTTGATGAATTTCACATCCTCTTAAATTGAAATGGACGTTTGAATTGAGTACATGTAATGCTAATTGAGGTATGAACTTTGCATATTTGTTATTTGATGTGACTCTAGATTTATAATAATTTTTTTTTTTTTGCTTTATTTGGTTATAATTTTTATCTTGTATGCTTGAATTCTGCCAAATTTCTTATTTGATGTCTCATTTTTAGTACTCCACGCCCTTCTCCCGTATATACATCACTTGTTGGGAAAAAACTTCACAATAAGTAATTTTCTGATAATATTTCTGCACGGTTAGCTCATTACTATCATATAATTTCTTATAAATTAACTTTAGATGGCACACAAGACAGGTTGTAATCATCTTGTGTGAAATTAAAAAATGTCCACCGGTTTCAAATGGGGAAAATTAGTTTAGGCAAAATGATATATTTGAATTTTAATCAAAGTCAAATCATAGAGGCAAAGTCTACCTTCTATGTTAAACTAAATATTAATGTGGGTTTTATTTTTTATTTACTTAGCTTCAAATCATTTAAACGTAATTGACTGCGAGCATTTATGAGCCCCAAGCAAGAGTTCTCTTAAAAGACGTCTTGAATTTGAAGCCGTGTACAATATCTCGCCTGAATTGAATAAGCAGGACCAAAATTCTTGGCTGAATACATATTGGAGTCATGCCGGAGGAGTTCAAACAAGATAGGATTGTTACTTTATCTAATTTCTTTGGCGCGGTAGCAATTATGTAAGGATCCAAGATTGATCAAGAGATTGACTCCTTTAGAGGCCGTACAGGGGATGCTACTGTTGATTGGCTGTATAAAGAGAAGGGTTAAAATCTTTCTTGATTTTAAACCGCATAAAAGATATAGAAAAGGATGAAAACAGTGGAAGTTTTCCTTTTAAGTATTGGAAATACTCAAGCTTGAACCGATCGTTTCTCTGTAATTTTTTATTGATCAGTGGAATTTTCTTTGCTTGCTTTTCTCGTGGTGTAGATATCAATACTTGGATTGAATCATGCAAATGTCCGATATTCTCTATTGTTCCTGGATATTTCTCTAGTGAGTTTTTGCATTTATTTTACAAGAAGCTCCAATTGAGGAGTACTTGGATTTGTTGCGATTATGATGATTATTAAATAGTAAACACAAAAATCTCATAAAAGATGTTGACTTATTCCAAAAGCAGCTAATTTGACGAACCAATCAAATTTATAAATCATTTTGTGGATCAATTTTCCATAAATCAATCAAGTTGAAAGATGTGAGAGGAGGTGTTTTTATAGGAAGAGAGAGATGGGAGGAGTATACGAGGGTGACCAAGTGAGTACGTCATTTTTTGTGCTCTAGTAAAAGACAAAAAGTGTTTAGGTAATGTCCCATGAAAAATGTGGGAATCGAATTGCATGCATGCTATCTATGTAATCTTGTGACCATATACGAGCCTTGGGATTTAATGAATCATCCCTCAAGTGTCTACCTAAGCTAAAATGCTCATATTGAATACTGTACATGTAACGTGATTTGGGTATGGGCTTCACACATTTGATATGGCATTAGATTTATAATTTTTACTATTAGGATAATATAAATTTCTTACCTGGTCTCTTTCTTAGGACTCAACACCGTTCTGCCGTGCATACATCATATGTGGGAAAAAAATTATGACAACCTTTAAATTTTTCTCGGAACAACTCCTCCATTTTCTTTTCTTCTTTTAACTCTCTCCCCCTCCTCCCACTATACTTCTTATGTTATTTCCTCTAACTTTTTATTCCCACATATAAAAAGTCAAAGGAAGTGCACACTCTAAAAATCACATTGAAATCCTGCACGATTCAAAGTATAATAGAATATCCGGACAGAACTCAACTTAGAATGATGCGTCTCTCATTCATATTTTACATAAAATGGCCCCTCTTTATGACATCAACGAAATAGAGCTTATGGAACCCTTATATTGAAATAAGAAAAACCAACTTTTAAAGTGCCGCTATTAATGGAACAAAATTTTCACATATCCAACATTATAAATTCCCTTAATTTCATTCAAAATGATATTCTTTTGCAGGCGATAATTAGATTGGATTAGCGGAAACCCCATAATCACTCCTGTAGGAAGGCTCTGGAGTGTCTCGCCTAGAGGGGTAGTTCAATCGTAATCATATGTGAGACGTTGTGCCCTTCTGTAGCTCGCAGATTACAAAGTCCTCAAATCCAACCATTGAAAATTGACTTGTAGGTCATTTCAATATCAAGTGCGTGATGCGCCCATGTCTACTAATTGTAAACCTATGTCATGCTTCCATTTTCTTGGGGCTTATGGTAGCTGGATTATGTTCCCAATAATGGAATTCGAGGATAGTTTTGGGCTTAGAGAAGACAATGACTCCATAATATTTTAAAGACGTTCCTCATGAGTGTTAAAAATCTAGCATGACATGACACTTGTGATGAAAGTTTTTTGAAAGTTTGTAACACTCAATTGATCGATTGAAAATTATAACACTCAAGTGGATGTAGTCTAAAAATCATGGCAATCAAGCGATTGGAAAAACAAGTTATGTACTCAAGTAATTGTTGTACGAAAATTATGACCCTCATCGAATCCTCATGCCAAAAATGAGAAATCAAGTTGTGGTCAATAAGGGTGCGCATGAAAATTCTTATATTTCTCTGTTCCAGGAAATATTTTTGGAATAAAAATCCTTTTGGTAACACAATTTCATTTTTCCAATTTTTGAAACAAATTTCTACTCCAGAAATAGATTTGAAACAGAAATCAGAAGTTAAAATTTTTTACTTCTCTATTTCTAGAATAAAAGTGAGAAATAATTTCTTGAATAAAAGTAAGAAACAAAAACTTATTTCATTGCTCGCTCTTGTTATTGTTTGCTAGTTACCCATTGATTGCCACCCGCCGCCACTTTATAATATTGTCAAACGAATTTTTATTCGGGAAATAGAAATTTTATATCGTTATCAAACTCTTATTTTATCTCAAAAATTTGTCCGGGAAATAGAAATAGGAAAATTAATTTTTGGCCAAAAATTGATTTTTAAAATAGAAATGTTGCTATACTCACCCTAAGACTTCGGAAAGTCCATTACACAGCACAAGAGCCATCTCCAAAGAGAGTTATACATGCCCTCTAGCAATTAGTTAAATCTCTTGGGATTCACTTTGGAAGAGTCGCGATAGAGAGTTTTCACAATTTTAGACTGGCCAAAAAATTTCCAAAGAGATAAGATATTTTATTCCGACGGTGTTTCTCTTGGTGTTTCAACATCGCTATTTGGGGCTGCTTAAGTGAATGGTGCGTCACTTTTTTGTAGAACAGGTAAAGACAAAAAGTGTTTAGGTAATGTCTCATGAAAAATGTTAGAATTGAATTGCATGAACGCCATCCACATGAGCTGACGACCATTTATGAGCCTTAGCATTGAATGAATCTCCCTAGTGCCTCAACTAAAATGCACATACTGAATTTAATGCATGTTATGTGTTTTGGCTACAGACTTCACCTATTTGACGTGACATTAGATTTATAATTCTTACCTTTGAGATGATCTAAATTTTTTACCTGGGGTTTCTTTTTGGTACCGAATGCCCTCTTCCATATATACATACATCTCATGCAAAAAAAAAAAAAATCACAAAGAGTGACTTTCCGATAATATATATGCTTGATTAGCTCATTGCAATTATATAACTTCTCATAAATTAACTTCAGGTGGCACATGAGACAAGTTATAATCACCTTGTGTCAAATTCAAAAACTTGCACTAGCTTCATGTGGAGAATAATTGATTCTAGCAAAAAGATGAATTAAAACTCAAATCAAAGTGAAATTAGTATTGCAAAGTCAATTTTATAAGTTAAACTAAATATTAGTGCAGATTTTTCCTTTTCTTTCTAATTTTTTTTTAAAATTATGTTAGGTTTCAAATCACCTTGGCGTAATCAAGTGCGAGCATTTGTGACCCTTAATCAACAAGACCTTGGATACAATATAAGAGCAGATAAGCTCCAATTAAGAAGTACTTCAATCTATTATAATTGCTATAATTAGCAAACAATAAACACAAATGTCTCATGAAAAATGTTGATCTAATCCAGAAGGACTAATTCAATAACCTTCTTAAACTAATATGTCATTTTGTGAGTCAGTTTTCCATATCAGTTTCAATATTCCTAATATAACTTTGACTCCATACTCTTATTTTGGGATTTGTGTAATAGAAGTTCGATAGCTTGTCATAAAAGTACAATTGAGTCCTAAAATATACAAAAATTACAATCAAGTCCTAAAATATGTCAAACTGATACAATTGAGTCATTTCGTTTCGACAAAAAAAAAGTGCTTATGTTAACTCTGTCTAACTTGATAAACGGAAAAATACTGATATGACTTTTATTTATTTATTTTCTCTCTCCTATATGACAATGATGGGGCTAAGACATAAAATATAAGTCTAAAACAACGTTATTATGATCCAAATCTAATTTTTAATACTATTTTTATTTAGAATTGTTGACTTGTGCATTACTTTTTGTGCACCAGATAAAGACAAAAAGCTTTTAAATAATGTCTCATTAAAAATGCATGAATCGAATTGCGTGTGCTATCTACATAATCATACGACTATGTACGAGCCATCGGATTTAATAAATCATTTCCCAAGTGTCTACCTAAGCTAAAATGCTTGTGTTGAACTAAGAGCATATAACGTGATTTGGGTATGGACTTCATATATTTGCTGTGATGTTAAATTTATAACTTTTATCATTCGGATGATCAAAATTTCTTACATGTGGTCTCCATTTTAGTACTCAACGCCCTTCTTCCGTACATAAATCTTATGTAGCAAAAAGAAAAAAAAAATTCACAAAGAGTGATTTTCCGATAATGCTTGTTAGCTCATGGCAATCATATAATCTCATAAATCAATTTCAAGTGGTGAACAAGACAAGTTATAATCATCTTGTGTCAAATTTAAAAACTTTCACTGATTTCATATGGAGAAAAATCAACTCTAGTAAAAATAAAAATGAAAACTCAAATTAAAGTCAAATTAGTATCGCAAAGTCAATTTTACAATTTAAACTAAATATTGATGCTTGTAGCAAGGGAATCGCCATCCAATAAGAATCAAAATGGACATCAAACACGCCTAAGAGAGATTTTTCTCACCAATTCAGAACCATAACAAGCAAAATTCCGATAGGAAGAAACTCAAGATTACCCCTCCTTAACTCCACAAGGGAAAAAAGAAAACAAATCCATTTCCCGATCGAGCAAGGTCAACATGAGGCTGTGGTTGTTGGTGGTGGGGGCTCCGTGGCCATGGCTATTGACAGTGGCATTGGCTAAAAGGAAGAAAGCAAGAAGAAGAAGAGGAGAAACGCAAGGTGCAAAAGATAGAGGAAAGAGACCGAAAGTGGGCCACCATCTAGGCACACGGTGATCAATGAGTGAAGTAGAGTGTGACTCACGTGAAGATTCAACACCACCAAATATTTTCTCGTACTAGGTAAAAGAGTCATGTCATTTTGAATGGACTTGACAAGCCTGTCTAAATCTACTCTTAATTCCCTCAACCACCCTAGCTAGATTTTATTAAATCTTAAGTTGGGTTTGGTCACCTTTCGCTTCGTTACTAAATTATTCTCTTCGATTTGTTGAAGCTCAACCACCCTAAAGAGAGTGAAGTGATTTTTGTCCAAATTCCGAAATTAATAAGACATATTCAGAGATAATGAAGTATGACAACCTTTAAATTTTTGTCCAAATAACTTTTCCTCCATTTTCTTTTCTTCTTTTAATTTTCCCTTCTCTTTCAACAACTCACTCTCTCTCCCCTCCACTATACTTCTTAATGTTATTTCCCCTAGCTTTTTATTCCCATAAATAAAAGGGTCAAAGGAAATGTAAACTCAGAAGATCACATCGAAATCGTGCACAATTGGGAGTGTAATAGAATATCTGCAATGAGCTCGACTTAGAATGATAAGTCTCTCATTCATATTTCGCATTACAATGGCCTTCGTCTATTATATTGACGAAATAGAGCTTATTGAACACTTTCATTGAAATGAGAAAAACCAACTTTTAAAGAGCTCCTATTTAATCAAACAAAACTTCACATATCACACATTATAAATTCCCTTAATTTCATTAAAAATGATATTATTTTGCAGGCAATAGTTAGATTGGATCAACGGAAGCGTCATAATCGCTCATGTAGGAAGGCTCTGGTGTGTCTCATCATACGAGGGGCAGTTCATCTGCAATCATACGAGAGACGCCGTGCCCCTCCGTAGCTGGCAGATTACGAAGTCCTCAATTCCAACCTCTAAAAATTGACTCGTGGGTCGCTTCAATACCGAGCGTGTGATGAGCCCTTCTTTACCAATTGTTATCATGTATCTTGCTTCTATTTTCTTGGGGCCTATCACAGCTGGATTATGTTCCCAATAATGATATTCGAGGACAATTTTGAGTTTTCAGAAGATGATAATCCCATAACTTTTTAAAGAGACTCCCCATAAGTGTTGAAAATACAATGTGGCATGACAATTGTGATAAGGTTTTTAAAAGCTTATAATAGTCAATTGATCAATTGAAAGTTATAATACTCAAGTGAACGTTATCTAAAGGTCATGGTACTCAAGTTATTAAAAAAAAAGTCATAGTACTTAAGTGACTATTGTATGAAAATTATGACTCATTGAATCCTTTTCCCAAAAAGGGTAATCAAGTTACGATCGGTAAGACTTGAGAAAGCCTATTACGCAATATAAGAGCCATCTTTCAAGAGAGTTATACATGCCCCCAGCAATTAGTTAAATTCCTTGCAATTCACTTCGGGAGAGTCGTGATAGAGTTTTCACAATTTTAGATAATCCAAAAAAATTTTTAAAAATAAAATAGTTTATTCCTACGGTCTTGGCATTCCAACATCGCTATTATTTATAAACACTTAAACAGTAAACACAAAAATCTCATAAAAGATGTTGACATAATCCGAGAGCAACTAATTCAAGCCAATCAAATAATTGTAGGTAGAGTGTTTAGGGGTGTTCAAATGAGGAGTGCGTCACTTTTTTTCGCAACAGGTAAAGACAAAAAGTGTTTATGAAATGTCCCATGAAAAATGTGGGAATCGAATTGCTTGCACGCCATCCACATGATCTTACAACCATGTATGATTAACATTTAATAAATCTCTTGAGTATCTGCCTCAACTAAAATGCTCTTATTGAATTGAGTGCATGTATTTTGATTTGTGTACAGACTTCACCTATTTGACGTGATATTAGATTTATAATTTTTACCTTTGGGGTGATCTAAATTTCTTACCTTAGGTCTCCTTTTTAGTACTCAACACCCTCTTCCATATAACTAAGAGTGACTTTCCAATAATATATATGTTCAATTAGTTCATGGCAATCATATATCTTTTCATAAAGTAAATTTAGGAGGCATACAAGACAAGTTATAATCACCTTCATTTCGTAATCAGCAGGAACACATGTCATAGCAGTAATTCCAACACCCCTGATCATAATAACTGAGTTGAATGAGGTTGGCGAAGCTAATGGAGTTGGTAAAACATGTCGTTGATAGGTTATTGCAATAAAGCGATAAGTGTTGTACTATATGTGATTTCTGCTTGAATTTGATGAGAATTCCCTGCACGTTCCATGATGTTTAATGCCTGCCTTTTGTGTCAAATTCAAAAACTTCCACCGGCTTCATATGGAGAAATTGATTCTAGCAAAAAGATAAATTAAAACTCAAATCAAAGTCAAACTAATATTGCTAAGTCAATTTTATAAGTTAAACTAAGTATGTGTGGATTTTTTCTTTTCTTTCTTAATTTTAATTTTTGGTTTCGAATCACCTTCGCATAATCAACTGCGAACATTTATGACCCTTAATAAACGAGCACGTGGATATATTATAACAACTGATGAGCTTCAATCAAGAAGTACTTCAATCTATTATAATTGCTATAATTAGTAAACATTAAACACAGATATCTCAGGAAATATGTTGATCTAATCAGAAAGGACTAATTCGATAAACCTATTAAATTAATATATCATTTTGTGATTCAGCTTTCCATATCTATTTCAATATTCCTGACATAACTTCATACTCTTACTTTGGGATATGTAGACTAGAAATTCTAAAATTTATTACGAAAGTGCAATTGAATCCTAAAATATACAAAAAAAGGCAATCAAATCCTTAAACAAGTCAAATTACTGTAATCAAGTCCTTCAATTAACTTCATCAAACTTGGTTAATGGAAAAATGCCGATGTGATTTTTTATTATTACTTTCTCTTTCCTACATGACGATGACATGGCTAAAACATGAAACATAAGGCTAAAATGATGTCATTATGATTCAAATCTAATTTTAATACTATTTTAGTTAAAATTAGTCAGGAGTGTGCCACTTTTTGTGCATCAGGTAAAGACAACATTTGTTTAGATAATGTATCATAAAAAATGCGGGAATCAAATTGCAGGCGTGCTGTCCACATAATCATATGATTATGTACGAGCCTTGGGATTTGATGAATGATCTTTCGCGTGTCTGTCTAAGCTAAAAAGCTCATATTGAATTAAATGCATGTAATGTGATTTGGGTACAGACTTCATATATTTGACATGACATTAGATTAATAACTTTTACCATTGGATTGATCAAAATTTGGTCTCCATTTTAGTACTCAACGCCCTTCTTCCATATGTAAATTTTATGTAGCAAAACAAAACAAATTCACAAAGAGTGATTTTCCAATAAATATATGCTTGGTTAGGTCACGGTAATCATATAATTTCTCATGATTCAATTTCAGGTGGCGAACAAGACAAGTTACAACAATCTTGGACGTACGGACCCCGCAAGTGCCATAACTTGGCACGGGGGGACACTTAAGTGCCATAACTTACAAACGGTACACTTAAGTGCCAAAATCGGAGCAAAAGGGATCACTTAAGTGCCAACGGCGAGAAAATCCAGCCAAAACGCTGATGTGGCCTTTTTCCGGCGATCTAAGGTCGAAACGACGTCGTTTTTGTTGCTGATGTGGCGAAGTAAACCCAAAACGGCGTCGTTTGGGTGCTAATGTGGCCACCGCACCCAAAACGACGCCGTTTTGGTTAATATTTATTTTTAATTAAATAATACTTAAAAAAAAAAAAAAAAAAGGTGAGGGAGCAGGCGCCGCCGCCGCCCCACCGGCGATGGGGCGGCGACGGACGAACGGCGACCCTCTCCCGAGATCTCGGGCGAGGGTCGCCCGCCCTCGCCCGGCCCGGCGAGGGTCGCCGGCCCTCGCCCAACACCGCTGAGTTTCCGGCGGCGGGGCGAGGTCGGCGCCCTCGCCCGGCGCGGCGGCCCTCGCCCGCGCCGTTGGAAACTTAGCGGCGTTGGGCGAGGGCCGCCGATGCCGGGCAAGGGCCGCCGACGCCGGCACGAGGGCCGGTGACCTCGCCCGGCCGGGCGAGGGCTACCGACGCCGGCGCGCGAGGACCGGCGACCCTCGCCCGGGCCCGGGCGAGGGCCGCCGACGTCGACGAGAGGGCCGGTGACCCTCGCCCGGGCCGGGCGAGGGCGGCCGACCCTCGCCAAGATCCGGGAGAGGGTCGCCGCCCTCTCCGGCTCGGCGAGGGCGGCCGACCCTCGCCAAGATCCGGGAGAGGGTCGCCGCCCTCTCCGGCGTCGGCGAGGGCCGTCCGCCCTCGCCGCCGATGCGAGGGTCGCCGCCCTCGCCTTGGCGCCCGTTCGTCCATCGCCGCCGCCCCATCGGCGGTGGGGCGGCGGCGACAACCGCCGCCTCACCTTTTTTTTTTAAATTTTTCTTTTTAAGTATTATTTAATTAAAAATAAATATTAACCAAAAACGGCGTCGTTTTGGGTGCGGTGGCCACATCGCACCCAAATGACGCCGTTTTGGGTTTACTTCGCCACATCAGCAATAAAAACGACGTCGTTTCGACATTAGATCGCCGGAAAAAGGCCACATCAGCGTTTTGGCCGGATTTTCTTGCCGTTGGTACTTAAGTGATCCATTTTTCTCCGATTTTGGCACTTAAGTGTACCATTTGTAAGTTATGGTACTTAAGTGTCCCCCCGTGCCAAGTTATGGCACTCCCGCTGTACTTATGCCCTTTTAATCTTGTGTCAAATTTAAAAACTTTAACTGGCTTTATATTGAGAAAAATTTATTCTTGCAAAAAGATAAATGAAAACTCAAATCAAAATCAGACTAGTATGGCAAAGTCAAATTTATAAGTTAAACTAAATATTGGTGCTTTTGGGAAGGGAATCACCATCCAATAAGAAATCAAAATGCACATCAAAACCTCCTTTTTTAATTCCACCACCATCTAAGAAAAGTCGGATTTTTCTCACCAATTCAGAACCAGAACAAGCAAAACTCTAATAAGAAGAAACTCAAGATGACCCCTTCCTTAACTCCACAAGGGGGAAAAAAAACAAATCCAATTCCCACTCGGGCAAGGTCAAAACGAGGTTGCGGTGGTTGGTGGTTAGGGCTCCGTGGCCATGGCTATTCACTGTGCAGTGGCTAAAAGGAAGAACGGAAGAAGAAGAAGAAGAAGAAGAAGAGAAATGCCAGGTGCAAAAGAGAGAGAAAAGAGATCAAAAGTGGACCGCCATCTAGGCACGTGGAGATCAGTGAGTGAAGTAAAGCGTGATCTTGCACCTGATATAGGAATGATGTCATTTTGAAAGGACCTGGCTAGCTTGTCTAGATCTATTCTTAATTGCCTTAACCACCCTTAGCTAGCTTTTATTAAATTTTAAATTGGGTTGGGTTACCTTTCGCTCCATTACTAGATTATTCTCTTCCGCTTGTTAAAGCTCAATCACCATAATGAGAGCGAAGTGATTCTAGTCTAAATTCCGAAATTAACAAGACATATTCGGAGAGAATGGAATATGACAACTTTAAAATTTTTCTCCAAACAACTTTTCTTCCATTTTCTTTTCTTCTTTTAATTTTCCCTTTTCTTTCAACAACTCACTCTTTCTCCCCTCACTATACTTCTTTATGTTATTTCCCCTTACTTTTTATTTACATATATAAAAAGGTCAAAGGAAGTGCAGTCAAAAGATCACATAAAAATCGTGCATGATTCAAAGTATAATAGAATATCTACAGTGAACTTGACTTAGAGTGACATGTCTTTCATTCATTGTTTACATTACAATAGCCTCTGTTTATTCTATCAACCAGATATTTTCTTATGGAACACTTTAACCAACTTTTAAAGTGCCCCTTTTTAATTGAACAAAATTTTCACTCATCAAGCTTTATAAATTCCCTTAATTTCATTCAAAATGATATTATTTTGCAGGGAATTGTTAGACTGGATTGGCGGAAACTTTGTAATTGATCATGTAGGAAGGTTCTTGCGAGTCTCACCATATGAGGGGCAGTTCAGTCACAATCATATGGGAGAAGCCATGCCCTTCTGTAGCTGGCGGATTACGAAGTCGTCCATTCCAATCATTGAAAATTGACTTGTGGGTCATTTCAATACCGAGCGCGTGCTGAGCCCTTTGTCTACCAACTGTTATCATATATCATGCTTCCATTTTCTTGGGGCTTATGATAGCTGGATTATGTACTCAATAATGATAATCGAGGACAGTTTTGGGTTTAGAGAAGATGATAATCCCATAATTTTTTAAAAATGTTCCCCACAACAATGGAAAATACCATGTGGCATGATATTTATGATGAATTTTTTTTAAAAGATTATAACAGTCAACTAATCGATTGAAAGTTATAACACTTAAGTGGATGTTATCTATAAGTTATAATACTCACGTGATTTTAAAAACAAGTCTTGTTACTCAAGTGATGAACAAGAATTATGATTTCTGTCAAATTCTTATTCGAAAAATGAGAAATTAAGTTGCAGTTAGTAAGATTTGGGAGAGCCTGTTATGCAGCGTGTGAGAGCCATCCCCAAAGAGAGTTATACGCATCTCCTTAGCAATCAGTTAAATCCCTTGGGTTTCACTTCGGAAGAGTAGCAAAAAAAAGTTTTCACAATTTTACATGGGCCAAAAAATTTCAAAAGAGATGAAATATTTTATTCCTATGGTGTTTCTCTTGGCACTCCAACATCACTATAATTAATAAACACTTAGCGAGCAAACATTAAAATCTCATAAAAGATGTTGACATAATCTTAAAGCGACTAATTCAAATCAATAGAAGAAGTACATCCCAAGTGCCAAAACTTTCAAAATATACATTTGAATATCACTTTTTTGAAAATTGGATGCTTAAATGCCAACTCCGTCGAGGCTTATCGGAAATCTGACATGATGTTATTTTATTAATAAAATCGGTCTATGTGATTGCCAAAAATCTGACGTGGCTCGTTGTTGGCATTTCAGTGTTAATTTCTTCTTTGATTTTTACACTTAAGTGTACTTTTTAGAAGCTTTGGTATTTATGTCTCCACCTATACTAAATTTTGACACTTGATGTGTCCTCACCTCTCAAACCAATCAAATAAATGTGGGAAGAGTGTTTGAGGTTGCTCAAGTGAGGAGTCTGTCACTTTTTTGAGCAAAAGGTAAAGATAAAAATTGTTTAAGTAATGTCCCAAGAAAAATGAGGGAACCAAATTGTATGCATGCCATTCACATAATCTTACGAACTATGTAGGAGCCTTAGCATTTAACGAATCTCCCGGGTGCCTGCCTCAACTAAAATGTACGAATTGAGTGCATGTAATGTGATTTGGGTACCGACTTCACCTATTTGATGTGACAGTAGATTTATAGTTTTTACCTTTGGCATGACCTAAATTTCTTACTTGGGGTCTCCTTTTTAGTTTTTAGTACTCAACACCCTCTTCTATATATACATCTCATGCAAAAAGGAAAAAAAATATCTCACAAAGATTAACTTTCCGATAATATATATGCTTAGTTAGCTCATGATGATCATATAACTTCTCATAAATTAACTTTAGGTAGCACAAAGGACTAGTTATAATCATATTGTGCAAATCAAAAACTGCCATTGGCTTCATATGGAGAAAAATTGATTCTAGCAAAAAGATTAAACTCAAATCAAAGACAATATAGAATTGCAAAGTCAATTTTATAAGTTAAACTAAATATAAGTGTGGATTTTTTCTTTGCTTTCTTTTTTTCTTTGGTTTCGAATCACCTTGGTGTAATCAATTGTGAACATTTATGACCCTTAATCAACGAGAACCTGGATACAATACAACAGCTGATAAGCTCAAATTAAGAAATACTTCAATCTATTATAATTTCTATAACTAGTAAACAGTAAACACAAATATCTCATGAAAACTGTTGATTTAATCCACAAGGACTAATTTGGTAAACCTATTAATTTAATCTATCATTTTGTGAATTAGTTTTCCATATTAGTTTCAATATCCCTAACATAACTTTGAATCCACATCCTTATTTTGGGATATGTGCAACGAAAGTTTTAAAATTTGTCATGAAAGTGTAATTAAATCTTAAAACATGTAAATGGGGCAATCAAGTATTAAAACTAGTCAAATTGGTGCAATCAAGTTCTTTTTTTTTTTTACTTCATCCAACTTGCTTAATGGAAAAATGCTGATGTGACGTTCTTTCTTTTTATCATTTTCTCTCTCGTACATGGCATTGACATGGCTAGAGCATGAAGCATAAGGCTAAAGCAATGGGGTTTTGAGCCAAATATAATTTTTGATACTAAATTTATTTAAAATTAGTGAGGAGTGTCACTTTTTGTCGCCATGTAAAGACAAAAAGTGTTTAGGTAATGGCCCATGAAAAACGTGGGAATCGAATTACTAGCACACCAACAGCATAATCCTACGAATGTCTATGAGCCTTAGGATTTAATGAATCATCTCCACAGTGTTTGCCTAAGCTAAAATGCTTGTATTGAATTCTGTGCATATAATGTGATTTGGGTATGGGCTTTACATATTTGATGTGACATTAGATTTATAACTTTTTACCGTTGGGATGACCTAAATTTCTTACTTGGGAACTTTTTAGTACTCAACACCCTTCTTCCGTATATACATCTTATGTAGCAAAAAAAAATTAAAAAAAATCACCAACTCAGAACCAGAAGCTCCAATAGGAAGAAACTCAAGATGACTCCTCCACTAACCGTACAAGGGAAAAAAGAAAACAAATCCAATTCTCAATTGGGCAAGGCCGGTCGTGGTGGGGGCTCCGTGGCCATCGCTGTTGACAGTGACGGGCTATAAAAGGAAGAAAGGAAGACGGGGAAGAAAAATGCAAGGCACACAAGAGACATACAAGAAATCGAAATTGGGTGACCATCTAGGCACATGGCGATTAATGAGTAAAGTGGAGCGTGATTCATGTGAAGATCCAATACCACCTAATATTTTCTAGTACTAGATAAAAGATTCATGTCATTTTGAAAAGGACTCGACAAGCTTGTCTAAATCTGATCTTGATTACTTCAACCACCCTAGCTAGCTTTTATTACATCTTAAATTGGGTTGGGTCACCTTTTGCTTCGTTACAAGATTATTCTCTTCAACTTGTTAAATCTCAACCACCCTAACAAGAGTGAAGTGATTCTAGTCCAAATCTCAAAATTAAAAGACATATTTAGAGATAGCGAAATATGCCAACTTTTAAATTTTTCTCAAAACAACTCCTCCCCCATTTTCTTTTCTTCTTTTAATTTTTCCTTTTCTTTCAACAACTCACTCTCTCTCCCTTCCACTATACTTCTTTATTTTCTTTCTCGTAAATTATTATTCTCATATATAAAATAATCAAAGCAAGTGCAGAGTCATAAGATCACATCAAAATCGTGCACAATTCCAATTATAATAGAATATCTGCACTAAACTCAACTTGAAATGATATGCCTCTCATTCATATTGTACATTACAATAGCCTCTATTTATTATATCAACGGAATAGAGCTTATGGAATACTTTCATTGAAATGAAAAAAACCAACTTTCAAAGTGCCCCTATTTAGTTGAACAAAATTTTCACATATCAAAAAATATAAATTCCCTTTATTTCATTCAAAATGATATTATTAGGCAGGTGATGGTTAGATTGATCAGCGAAAACATCATAATCGCTCCTGTAGGAAGTCTCAACGTGTCTCACTATATGAGGGGTAGTTCAGTTGCAATCATACAGTAAACGCCGTGCCCTTCTATCGCTAGCAGATTTACGAAGTCCTTAATTCCAACCATTGAAAATTGACTTGTGGGTCTTTTCAATACCGAGCGCGTGATGTGCCCTTCACCTTTATCATGCTTCCGTTTTCTAGTGGGCATATGATAGCTGGATCATGTTCCCAATAATGGAATTCGAGGACACTCTTGGGCTTAGAGAAGATGATAATCCCATAATTTTTTAAAGACGTCCCCATATATGTTGAAAATCCGATGGGTCCTAACACTTGATGATATTTGTGATGAAAGTTTTTATAAGTTTTTAATACTCAACTGATGGATTGAAAGTTACAACACTTAAGTGAATATAATATAAAAGTCATGGCACTCAAGTGATTGGAATAACAAGTTATGGTACTCAAGTGATTGTTGTACGAAATATATGACCCTCGTCGAATTCTTATCTAAAAAAATGAGAAATCAAGTTGTGGTTGGTAAAACTTGGGAAAGCCTGTTACGCAGTGTAAGAGCCATCTCACAAGAGAGTTATACGCAACCCCTAGCAATTAGTTAAATCCCTCGGGATTCACTTCGAGAGAGCCATGATAGAGAGGTTTCACAATTTAAGATGGGCCAAAAAATTTCAAAAGAGAGAAAATGTTTTATTCCTATGGTGTTTCTTTTGTCATTCCTAAAGATGGTTATAGAATCCTAAAGCGACTAGTTCAAACCAATCAAATGAAAGCGTGAGGACCGTTTGGGGTTGCTCAAGTGAGGGGTGCATCACTTTTTTGCGCAATGGGTAACGACAAAATGTGTTTAGGTAATGTCCACGAAAAACGTCAGAATCGAATTGCATGCACACCATCCACATAATCTTACAACCATGTACGAGCCTTAGCATTTAATGAATCTACCAAGTGTCTGCCTCAACTAAAATGCTCATATTGAATTGAGTGCATGTAATATGATTTGGGTACGGACTTTACCTATCTGGCTTGATATTAAATTTATAATTTTTACCTTTGGGATGATCTAACTTTCTTACTTAGTCAACGCCCTCTTCCATATATACATCTAATGGAACTAAAAAAAATAAAATAAAAAAGCTAAATTTTACAAAGAGTGACTTTCCGATAATATATATATATATATATGTGTGCGCTTGGTTAACTCGTGGCAATCTTATGACTTCTCTTAAATTAGCTTCAACTGGCACACAAGTTATAATCATCTTGTGTCAAATTGAAGAACTTCCACTATGGAGAAAAATTGATTCTTGTAAAAGGATAAATTAAATCTCAAACAAAAGTTAAAACTAGTATTGCAAAGTCAAATTTATGAGTTAAACTAAATACTAGTGCGTATATTTTCCTTTTCTTATTTTTATTTTTCGAATCGCCTGGGTGTAATAAACTACGTGCGTTTATGACCCTTAATCAACAAAAACTTGGATACATTATAACATCTTGTAGGCTCCAATCAAGAAGTACTTCCTTCTATTATAATTGCTATAATTAGTGGACAGTAAATGCAAATATCTCGTGAAAGATGTAGATTTAATCCAAAAGGACTAATTCCATAAACCAAATTTAATTAACATATTACTTTGTGAATTAGTTTTTTTTATATCAATTTCAATGTCCCTGGCATAACTTTGACTCCACACTCTTAGTTTAGGATATGTGTACTGGAAATGCTAAAACTTATCACAATAGTGCAATTGAATTCTAAAACATATAAAAAGAGCAATCAAGTCTAAAGATTTGTCAAACTAGTGTAATCAAGTTCTTCTATTAACTCCATCCAATTTGGTTAATAGAAAAATAATGATGTGATTTTTTTATTATTTTCTCTCTCCTATGTGGCTAGAACATAAAACATAAGACTAAAACAACCGGGACAATTTTGGATTAGAGAAGATGATAATTCCATAATTTTTTAAAGACATTCCTTGCAAGTGTTGAAAATCCGACATGGCATGATACTTGCGATGAAAGCTTTTAAAAATTTTATGACACTCAAGTAAAAGATTAAAAGTTATGACATTCAAGTGAATATTATGTAGAAGTCATGTCACTCAAGTGATTAGAAAAACTTGTTATGGTATTCAAGTGATTACCATACGAAATTATGATACTTTTCAAATCCGTATCCCATTAATGAGAAATCAAGTTGTGGTCAATGTGACTTAGGAGAGCTCTTTAGGCAACGCAAGCCATCTTGCAAGAGAGCTATATGCGATCCCGTAGGGGGAAAGTACAGCGCAAGTGCCAAAACTTGGCACAAAGGGACACTTAAGTGCCAAAAGTTACAAAATGTGCCACTTTTAAAAAAAATTGGATCACTTAAGTGCCAAGTCGCCGGAACTCTACCGGAAATCCTACATGGCTCGCCGGAAACCGAATCGGCCAAAAATCAGCCAAAACGACGTCGTTTTGGGCGACGTGGATTTAAAAATTATTAATTAAATAATATTAAATAATTAAAAATATATTATTATAAAATCGATTTTATTTAAAAAAAAAAAAAAAAAAAAGAGGAGTGGATCGGCGAGGGCTGTGCAGCCCTCGCCACCGCCGCCCACCACCCCACCTCGCCGAGAAGGGCCGGCGACAGTAGGGGAGGGTCGGCCAGGGTCGTCGCGCCCGGCTAGTGGTGGCGACCCCGGTCGACCGGCGGCAAGGGCTCGCGCGCCCGCCCGGATCTGGGGCGAGGGTCGCGACCCTCCCGGATCCGGCGAGGGTCGCCGGCCCTCGCCCGCCAGCCAAGGGCCGTTGGCCCTGGCCGGGCAAGGGCCGGCGACCCTCGCCCTGATCCGGGCGAGGCGCGCAGCCCTCGCCGCCCGCCGACCGGGTCGCCGGCCACCGGCCGGGCGCGACGACCCCGGCCGACTCTCCCTACCGTCGCCGGCCCTTCCTAGCGAGGTGGGGCGGCGACGGCGGCGGCGACGAGGGCTGCACAGCCCTTGCCGATCCCCTCCTCCTTTTCTCTTTTTTTTTTTTTAATAAAATCGATTTTAATTTTTCAAAAATCTGACGTGGACAATTTAAAAAAAAAATTGCCACGTGGATTTTTTATTTTGAAAAAAAATGCTCCGTCGGCAAATGAAGTCGCCGGAAAATGGACACGTGGCAATTTGGCCGGAATTTTCGCCGTTGGCACTTAAGTGATCCATTTTGCTCCGATTTTGGCACTTAAGTGTCTCTTTGTGCCAACTTTTGGCACTCCAGAGGTCCGCATGTCGATCCCGTAGCAATCACTTAAATCCCTCGAGATTCACTTCAAGAGAGTTTCGCTAGAGAGTCTTCACAATTTTGGACTGGCCAAAGAATTTCAAAAGAGATAAAATATTTTATTCCTATGCTGTTTCTTTTAGCATTCCAGCATCGCCATAATTAATAAATATTTAATGTTAAGCGCAAATTTCTCATAAAGGATGTTGACTTAATCTGAAAGTGACTGATTCAAAACAATCAAATTAATATGGGAAGAGTGTGTGGGGTGTCCAATGAGAAGCGTGTCATGACAAACGTGGGAATCAAATTACATGCGTGCCGTCATCCAATATTGAATTGAATGCATGTAATGTGATTTCAGTATGGACTTCAGATACTTGACGTGACACTAAATTTATAATTTTTACCTTTTGAATAATATGAATTTCTTATTTTAGTACTCAACGCCTATTTCCCCTATATATATATTATGAAAAGAAAAAACAATATTTCACAAAGAGTAACTTTCCGATAAATATATGCACGGTTAAATTAGACAATCATGTAACTTTTTCCCGCATTTTACTTGAGTTCCTCGACTCATAATAAATTAGTGGTGGCTAATAAAATAGTGGCGGCTAATATAATAGTGGCAGCTGTATTATAAATTAAATTTCATGTTTTAACTTATTTAATTAAACCCCAAATTTGTGTTTGATACAGGTCTGGGAAGTTTGTGCTAAGTGGTACAATCACTTTAATGAGTAACTGTTCATACCAGCTTAATAATCTACTAGTGGTACAATCACTTTAATGAGTGACCGTTCATAGCAACTTAATTATTTGTTATCTTTCTCTTAGTGATTCACCTTTGAGACGGTCACGATATCAACTAAGGATAAAGGACTTTGAGAGAGATAAAGTGCACCATTAAGGCCTAAAAGAACACCATCAACCAAGAATAAAGAACTTCATCATCACCAAGGGAACTAGATATGGAACTGAAGATAGATATTCACTCACTTGAGGAAAATCGAATGTATGCATCAAATTCAAGTCTTTTGCGTACAAAATAAGATTGCACCTTGATTTGTAGAGGGATGGTTCTATCCAAACAAAAATAACTCTTAGAATTCTAAGAAATCATAATGACTATGGACAGTCATCTAATTAGGACTCCTGAAACAGTCATACTCATAAAAACTAAGACTCAAAACCACAACACAATTAGAACGGGTAATAACTAGGACTTAATGCTTCATAACTAGAACTAAAGGCATTTAACTAAGACCAAATGCATAGCAATTAGGATTAGACCCTCCAAAATTGTCCACCAGCCTTGGGAGCCAAATAACCACCGTGGAAGATCAACCAATGGTGATGGGAATAGACTAGAACAACCTCTTGTTTCTAGGTAGTCGATTAGCAGCCTCAAAGTTGACAAAGTTGACAATAAATTTGTAAATTGACATTTTGATAGTCGATGGGTAACCATGAAATTTGCAACTAATTCATTGAATTGACAACTTCTCTATAGAATCCACGTCTCCAACCTTGAATCATTCGAATCAAATTATAGCTGAAATTGGCCTTTGCTTGTAGGAGTAAGCATTTGGCTTGGATCAATCGACAAGATTTGAATTGAGCTTGAGAGTTGTTGGATAGGACCTTGGACTCCCACATCAAATCCTTTGATCAACCCTTCAACTAAACGTCAAATTAATGGAAAATGTGATATTGCTTGTGTTATTAAAGATGACAGGTGCTGCTTATTTGCTGCCGAATGAGCAGGAAAAACAAGAAAAAAAAAATCTTAATTTGACGGTATTAGTTAGAATGGGTAAACAAAATACTTGATTGAACTGTCAAAAAAACTATAGGACTTGATTACAACATAGAAGACCAAATTGTACAAATGCTAAAGCTTAGGGAACTAAATCTGTTACTTCACCATCCAAATATTCAACATTTCGTCTTGCAGATTCCATTGAGAACATTATATTCCAATTTCTTTAGATATCATACATCTTTAATAAAATTGCTGATTGAAACCTGCAAGTGCGCCTACGAATCAGCTACGTAAGAGGACGTCAATGCCCCCATATGCCGAAGTTTGCAATTTGCAAAGGCGTTTTCAGTCTGCAATTAGCCTACAGATGAATTCATAGAGAGATTAATCTCTGTGCACTTAGTTACAGCTCTTTGCTTTACAGCTCTACTCATTCAGCGAATGATAGATCCTGTTCTGCGCAGCAGCAACTCAGCCTTGAAGGTAATGGAAGTGAAATGGGGAAGGACAAAGAAAACATAAGCCCTTTTATTATCAGGTTTCACCTCATTAAATTTTGAGGCTGAATATAGTTTATACAGACTCTTGAGTTCCATAAGTCTGCTACCAGATGATATACATGCTTCATCAAAGTTCGGACAACATATGCCCAAGAAAATCTTCCAAGGAAACCCAAAAGTCTATCTGAAGACGGCATGAGCATACAACTTCTTGATTCTCATATTATACACAAGCAGACTGAAGGCAAAATCTGTGTGTCACTCGTTTGGCAGGCCTTTCCCTTCTTGGTTTCCTGGATTATATAATTGCATATAGCTGCCAAAGAGCCCACGGAAAATTGTTAGAAATCTGGGGAATCTCTGTTTTTCAACATTAACGTGTATTTCTGTACAGATTTAGACATCAAAGATGTTTGCTTCAATTTCAATGGACAGCAACTGCCAGAATAACTCTCTGTGGCAGTCTTGTGCCCTCATCTAATATCAAACATATCTGGAGAGGAACTTGACAATTCTATCTTCCAAATCGAAGGCACACATGCATCTAGGACACACCATCCACTACTTCATGTCTGTTACTGTCCTACTATTGTCAATGAAATTTGCATCAAGTTTTCCTAGAATCATCACTTCTAGGAAAATAAGTTTAGAACTTAGAATTGTAAAAATAAACCCTTGGATACTTCTCATATCAAAAGTCCCCACACGATCTATGATGTACACGTACATAATTCCCACAAGTTGCATTAGGAAGGAAGCTTTCTCAAGCAATGTGAAGATCTGCATCCCACGACTCTTAACGCATAAGATAATACTCTAAAGAAAAGTACTTCACGGGGAAATCATACTAGGATAAGTACTTTCCACCCTATTCATACTATCGTCGTCATTAAAGGTTAGGAAAGACCAGGACCTCACTATACAACATTCCGAACAAATGCTTACATACTCCCGCTCGCTTTTGGACAGCTATCACTAATAAATTACATGATTCCAAATAACCTCACATAAAACCAAAGTTGTGACTCCATGATATGCCCAAGTTCCCGTCTTTCGAACCACATTTTTAGTCGAACACTATTATCTCCTAAAACATTAGGGGGTCGTATTAGCAACAGATATATCCGGACTAGCTGAGCATGCCTGAGTAGTAGATTGTAAATGGCCTATTATCATTTACTGATATACAATACCACCATCATCAATTCAAATACCTCGTCAAACGATCTCCAAAAAATTATGGCAACCAGATTAAGTACAAAGTCTCATGACGAAACAGAAAGAGCTTGTTCAAGAAGGCTTACAATTTACAAAGACATTCGTTCATTTCTTCTTCCTGTTTGCTGCAATTCTTAGGTACATGGAATCCCTGCACGCATGTCTTATATTTTTCGAGAGCCTGCTTGCATTTTTCCAGAGCCTGCTTCTTCAGAATATTATCTGAAAACAAAGAGGAACCATGCGATGTGTTTACCCAGCCGAGAAATTCAAAAGGAAAATGCAAAGGAAAAACACTTAGCACACGAGAGAAAAAACACACTCAGCATCTCCGTCTTTTCCCTATCGATTGACTAGGGGGCAAAAAGACACTTCGCAGACTTACAGCTAAAGCACTCAGAAAAAACAACGAAACTGGCTGCGGATTTCATTAACTATGCTTTGGTTTAGCTATGATGAAGTAAAAGGCACAGAAAAAATGGAAAATTGAACATAGCACATCAGAAGCGAGTAGTGGTCACTCGATTGAGTTGAATCACCGCCATAAATATCAGCTCTACCACAAGTAAAATAACAAATAAGAAAGTGAAGTGGAACAGAAGAAGAACCATTCCTACGCAGGTAAGTCATTGAGAAATAAGAAGGCCCTGAAGATCGAAGGAGGAGCAAGGTCTCTCCTGCTTTATAGAACTTGGCCACAGGACTAGACAGATACAAGAAGGTAACTGCGAGTTAATGACTAGACAGACCGGATTGATTGGCCGTTCCGTAGGGCCCACGTGAGTAGTACTGGTGATTGGATTTTGCTGTGTAACAGTTGGCACCGAAAGGTTACACTAACGTGACTAAAACCCCTAAATTTACTCGTTGCGGTATGAAATAAAAAATGTCAAATTTATATAAACGTCATAAATATGTCCTAAGTCAAACTAAAATAAATAGTAGTTATGTCATATATGTATAAGTTTAGATTTTTTTGTGACATAAGAAGGTTTGGGATAGTGGATAAGTTTAAGATTTTTTGTGACATAAAAATAATTATAAGATATTATGTATTGCAATGAATATAGTTTGGAATTTTTTTATAATATTTGCCCTAAAAGAAATTAAAAAAACCGAAAAATCAAGCGGAAAAATGGGAACATACTGGGCAGTCCTTTGATTATTCTAGCGCAGCGTTCCTCTTCGACATTATCGCCTCTCTCTTCCTTCATTATGATTGCATTTGGTTCGGCCTTTACACAAAAGCAAAGCACTTAAAGTTAAATCCGTTTTGATAAAATGCAAATGATACTCTTTATTTTCTTTTATTGACATCTAAATATAAACAACCCTATTTTAACCATTTATTGAATAAGAAAATTAGATATTGAACTCAATCCTTAAACAAACATATTAATATTGCATAGGCTTGCATCTGCATTCTATATTGCATTTAGGCATTACAAAAACACGTCTGTGCTGGATAAAATTATTTAGAATTGGTCTAATTGTAAATTGGATTCAAATTGGTTCGACATGGTAATGAACTTGAACTGAGACCCTAAAACTCATTCGACCTCACAAGCCCGATCCCTTTTAATGGCCACGTCTCGCTTGACAAGCTGAAGATTACATGTAATGAAGAGATTACCATCGGGCCATTTTTGGAAAGTGAGGTCTTAAGGAAAAAAATTGGCAAAAAGGAGGCAAACATATTCGATCAGCACCCAAAAAGGAAAAGGAAATAAATTTTGCTTTCCAACTTGCAGACGCACAATAGAAATTGATTCAATAATTTGCTTGAGATTTGAATAGATGGCCGATCAGCAACCAAAAAGGAAAAGGAAATAAGTTTTGCTTTCCAACTTGCAGACGCACAATAGAAATTGATTCAATAATTTGCTTGAGATATGAATAGATGGGAGAAAGAAGGAAATAAAATAAAGAAAGTCGCAAAATAAACAAAGAGATAAAAAAAATAAAAAGATGGAATGTGCGTCTGGAATAGCGCATCTTTAGGCAATTTTCTCATCCTCAATTTCGGGGGAATATGTCGAGGATTCATCTTCATCCTTGTTGGTGGACCATCTTTTAGGCCTTGGTGATGATCATATTGTATCCTGCATTTGCAACTTTACCGATTGACAATCATTCCTACACACACCCATCCATACACATTAACCAGAAAATTCCCCATTCCCGGAATCACTCATCCATGCATGCATAATCAAGTTTCTAATTTAAACTAAATATTAATGTTTGTTTTATATTTTATTTATTTTTAGCTTCAGATAATTTAAGTGTAATTGATTGTGCGCATTTATGAACTCCAATCAAGAGTTCTCTAAAAAGATGTCTCGAGTATGAAAGTCAACCCGAATTGGATGACAGGAACTGAAATTCTTGACTGAATACCTATCGGAGTAATGTCGTGGGAGTTCAACCAAGATAGGGTTATTACTTTACTTTATCTAATTTCTTTGGAGCGTTGGCGATTATGTAAGGATGTAAGATTAATCAATCAAGATATTGACTCCTCTAAAGGCCATACAAGCGACGCTGCCGTTGATTGGCCATATAAAGAAAAGAGTTCAATTTTTTCTTGATTTTAAGCCACATAAAAGTAACAGAAAATGACGAAAATTATAGAGATCTTCCTTTTAAAAATTGAAAACACTCAAGCTAAAGAGCGATTGTTACTCTATAATTCTTGAATTGATAAGTGGAATTTTAGTTGTTGGCTTTTCACATGGTGCGGGTATCGTACTTGGTTAGAATCACGCTAATATCTGATATTCTCTATTGTTCCTCATATATTTCTCTGATAAGTTTCTGCATTTATTTTAGTAGGAGCTCCCATATAGGAGTATTTGGATATGTTGTGATTGCTATAATTAATAAATAGTAAACACAAAAATCTCATAAAAAGTGTTGACTTAATCCGAAAACGGCTAGTTCCACAAACCAATCAAATTAATATGCCATTTTGTGGATCAATTTCCCATAAACCAATCAAGTTGAAAGATGCAAGAGGAGGTGAATAGAGAGAGAGAGAGAGAGAGAGAGAGAAGAAGAGTGTTTGTTTGGTGGTGTGCAAGGGAGAAGTGCGACACTTTTTATGCCCCAAGTAAAGACAAAAAGTGCTTAGGTAATGTCTCATGAAAAACATGGGAGTCAAATTGCATGCACGCCATCCACATAATCTCACGACTGTGTATAAGCCTTAGGATTTAATGAATCTCTCAAGTGTCTGCCTCAACTAAAATGCTCGTATTGAATCGAGTGCATGTAAAGTGATTTGGGTACAGACTTCACCTATTTTACATGACATTAGATTTATAAATTTTACCTTTGGGATGATCTAAATTTCTTACTAGGGGTCTCCTTTTTAGTACTCAACCCCCTTCTTCCGTATATATATGTCAGGCAACCAAAAAAAAAACACAAAACCAATATTTCACAAAGAGTGACCTATGGATAATATATATGCTCAGTTAGCTCATGGCAATTATATAAGTTCTCATAAATTAACTTCGAGTAGTACACAAGTCACGTTATAATCATCTTGTGTAAAATTCAAAAACTTCCACTGGTTTCATATGGAGAAAATTTGATTCTAGCAAAAAGATACATTAAATGTCAGATCAGTCAAGCTAGTATTGCGAAGTCAATTTCATGAGTTAAACTAAATATCAGTGCTACTGGGAAGGGAATCCTTCAATAAGGAAATCAAAATGCGCTTCTAAACCTCCCTTTTTAATTCCACAACAATCTAAAACGCCTAAGAAAAGTCTGATTTTTCTCAGCAATTTAGAACCGTAACAAGTAAAACTCCAATAGGGAGAAACTCAAGATGAACCCTCCCCTGACTTCACAAAGGAAAAAAGGAAACAAATCCGATTCATGACCGAGCAAGGCCAACTTGAGGTTGCGGTGGTTGGTGGTCGGGGCTCCATGGGCATGGTTATTGATAGGGGCAGTGGCAATGGCTAAAAGGAAGAAGAGGAAGAAGAGAAATGCAAGGCACAAAATAGAGAGATAAGAGACTGAAAGTGGGCCACCGTCTAGACACATGGTGATCAATGAGTAGGGTAGATTATGACCCGTGTGAATATTCAACACCACCTAATATTTTCTCATACTAGATAATGGATTCATATCATTTTGAAAGGACTCAACAAATCTGTCTAAATTTGCTCTTAATTACCTCAACCACCCTATCTAACTTTTGTTAATTACAAGATTTTTCTCTTCGACTTATTATCTACTTAACGGGAGTGAAGTTGTTCTAGTCCAAATTCTGAAATTAATAAGACATATTCAAAAATAATGAAGTACGAGAATTTTTAAATTTTTCTCGAAGCAACTTTTCCCCCATTTTCTTTTCTTCTTTTAATTTTCCCTTTTCTTTCAACAACTCCCTCCCTCCTCCACTATATTTCTGTATGTTCTTTCCCCTAATTTTTTATTTTCTATATATAAGAAAGCTCAAAGGAAGTGCAGACTCAAAAGATCACATCAAAATCGTGCACGATTCGAAGTATAATAGAATAGTTGCACTGAACTTGACTTAGAATGATATGGTTCTCATTCATATTTTAAGTTACAAAAGCTTTTGTTTATTACATTGATGAAATAGAGCTTATGAAATACTTTCATTGAAATGAGAAAAGCCAACTTTTAAAGTGTTCCTATTTAATCGAACAAAATTTTAACATAACAAACATCATAAATTCCCTTAATTTCATTCAGAACAATATTATCTCGCAGGCAATAGTTGGATTGGATCAGCAGAAACGTCATAATCGCTGCTGTAGAAAGGCCCTGGCGTGTTTCGCCATTTGAGGAGCAGTTCAGTTGCCGCAGGAAGGCCCTGGCGTGTTTCACCATTTGAGGAGCTGTTCAGTTGCAATCATACGAGAGACGTCGTGCCCTTTTGTAGCTGGCATATTACGAAGTCCTTAATTCCAACCATTAAAAATTGACAGGTCATTTCAATACCGAGCATGTGATGAGCCCTTGTTTACTAGTTGTTATCATATATCATGCTTCCATTTTCATGGGGCTTATGATAGCTGGATTATGCTCTTACTAATGAAATTTGAGGACAGTTTTGGGTTCAGAGAAGATGATATTTTTCAAATACGTTCCAGCAAGTATTGAAAATTCAACATGACATGACCCTTGTGATGAAATTTTTTTAAAAGTTTCTAACACTCAAGTGATCGATTGAAAATTATAAAATTCAAGTAAAAGTTATTTGAAAGTCACGATACTCAAGTATTTCAAAAACAAGTTATGGTACTTAAGTGATTGCCATATGAAAACTATGACTCAAATTCTTATCCCATAGATGAAAAATCAAGTTGCAGTCGGCAAAATTTGAAAGAGTTCATTACGCAACGTAAGAGCCATCTTGGAGGAGAGTTATACGCGATTGCCTAGCAATTAGTTTAATCCCTTGAGATTCATTTCGGGAGAGTCAAAATAGAGGGTTCACAATTTTAGACGGGCCAAAGAATTTAAAAAATGATAAAATATTTTATTTGTACGATGTTTCACTTGTCATTCCAACATCACTATAAAAAATAAACACCTAACAGTAACCACAAAAATCTCTCAAAAAATGTTGACTTAATCTGAAAGCAACTAATTCAAGCTAATCAAATTAGTATGGGAAGATGTTTTGAGGATGCCCAGAGAGGAGCGTGTCAATTTTTTGTGCACTAGATAAAGACAAAAAGTGTTTAGGTATGTTTCATGAGGAACGTGGGAATTGAATTGTTTGTACGTTGCCATCCACACATTGAATTGAGTGCTTGTACTATGATTTGGGTACGGACTTTACATAGTTGATGTGACATTAAATTTATAACGTTTACCTTTGGGATAATGGAAATTCCTCAGTTGAGGTCTCCTTTTTAGTACTCAAAGCCTATTTCCCTTATGTATGTAAAAGAACTTTTCCTCCAAAGAGTTCTTGTAAGTCCAGACTGTAGTCAACCATTTTGGAAAGAGAAATTCTTAGCAGAACTACCTCAGATAATAGGAAACCTAGTTAGGGATAAAATTAGAGAAGAATACGGTGGACAAATTCCAAATAAACAGTTTCATATGTTTATAGGTAAAGGAACACAAATGGGTAATTCTATCAAATTACAAAAACAGCTCAAGGCAGAACAATCACTCACTAATAGAAATCTATGAGATTTTTGTGCCCAATATGACCCTTCTTATAATGAAATGTCAAAACCAAACTGTAAAGGACCTTGTCCCCCTAAGATAGAAAAAAGAAAAAACCATAGTAAACCACATTCTGATAAACCTAGACAAAAATACCAGAACAAACCACATTCCGATAACCCTAAGAAAAAATTTAACAAGGATATAAAATTCTACTCATGTGAGAAAGATTAAATAAACTCATAGATGACGATATTTTATACCAATTAAATGACATTATGGCCGCAACAGATGATGATACTTCTTCAGACGAATTTCTTGAAGAAGAAGGTCTTCAAATAAATGAAATAGAAACCTCTTTAGAATCAAAATCTAAAGAACCTTCCCCTAAAATAAATATGTCAACAAAAGAACAAGACTTTCTTCTTAGTACTACTGATCATATAGCTTACCCATAAACTAAACAAGAATATTTACATAGACTTCAATATTAGATGAATGTTGGTTCTTAACATAATATCTCATATAACCTTAAGGATATCCACAATAGAAATAAGAAAACCCAATCACGACCTATAAATATTGGTGATCTTCAAAATGAAATAAAACAACAAAGATTAGAAAAACAAATCCTAAAGGCTACCCAAATAGAAAAGCAAAAAGAAATTTCGAATATCAAAAGTCTTATCACAAAAGGAAAAAAAAAAAAAAAAAGGAAGAACAACACGATAGCACAAGTACTTCTGATCCAGGTTTCTTGATATTATTAACAGAAATAATTTCTCGAAAATAGATGATAAACACAACAATGAAAATTAATAATGAATTCATCATTGAATGACAACAATTTTTGATACAGGAGTAGACCTCAATTGTATCAAAGAAGGTCTTGTACCAGTGAGACATGTGTGTATACACGTGTAGCAAAAAGAATATTTCACAAAGGGTGATTTTCAATAATATATATGCTCGGCTAGCTTAGACAATCATGTAATTGTTCCTATATTTTACTTGAGTTCCTAATTAACTCATAATAAATTAAGGGTGGCTCCATCATAAACTAAATTACATGTTTAATATATCTAATAAAAACACCGAAGTTGTTATTAGTATGGGCTTAGGAGAGTCCGTACTAAGTGAGGTACAATTGCTTTAATAAGTAACCATTTGTACCATCTTAATAATCTATTGGCTTTCTCTTGGTGGTTTACCTCAAAGAAGGTTACGACATCATCGAAGGATAAAGGAATTTGAGAGAAATAAAGTTCACCACCAAGATCTAAAGAAACACTACCAACCAAGAATAAAGAACTTTAGGGTCATCACCGATGGAACTTGATACAGAAAGATAGTTATTCACTCACTTGTGGAATATCTCATGTATTCATCAAATTCAAGTCTTTTGCATACAAAATAAGATTGCACCTTGATTTAATGATGGACTATTTTAGGCAAACAAAAATGACCCTTAGAATTCTAAGAAATGATAATGACTATAGACAGTTATATAATTATGACTCTTGAAACCTCATACGCATAAAAACTAAGACTTGATACCACAACACAATCAAAACGCATAATAGCTAGGACATAATGCTCGATAACTAAAACTAAAGACATTTAACTAAGATCAAATGCATAGTAATTAGGATTAGACCCTCCAAATTTGTCCACCGGCCTTAGGAGCCAAATAACCATCATGGAAGATCAACCAACAGTGATGGAAATAGACTAGAACAAACTTTTGTTGCTAGGTAGTCACTTAGCAGCCTCGAAGTTGACAACAAACTTGTAAATCGACATCTTGATAGTCGATGGGTAACCATGAAATCAAAAATTTCCTTATAGAATCAGTGTCTTCAACCTTGAACCCATCAAATCAAATTATAGCTGAAATTGACCTTTGCTTGTGGGAGTAAGCATTTGGGTTGGATCAGTCAATGAGCTTTGAATTGAGCTTGAGAGTTGTTCGATAGGACCTTGTACTCCTGCAACATATCCTTTGATCAACCACTTCAACTAAATCATCAAATTAATTAACTGTGATATTGCATATGTTATCAAAGATGACATGTGCTGCTGATTTGCTACCAAATGAGAAGGAAAAACAAGAAAAACAAAATCTCAATTTAATGGTATTAGTTAGAATGGGTAAACAAAATACTTGATTGTACAATAAAAAAGGTTAAGAGGACTTGATTACAAATTAGAAGACCAAGTTGTACAAATGCTAAGACTTAGAGAACTAAATCTGTTACTTTACTCTCCAAGTGTCTAACGATTCGTCTAGCAGATTTTATTGACAACATTATAGTCCAATTTCTTTTGAAACCTGCAAGTGTGCCTACGAATCAGCCGCAGAAGCGTCTTCATTAGCTTGCAAGGGGACGTCGATGCCCACATATGCCGAAATTTGCAGTTTGCGAAGGCATTTTCAGTCTGCAATTTTTAATACAGATGGATTCATAGAGAGCGGAGAGATTAATCTATGTGCACTAAGTTAAAGCTCTTTGATTGCCATTTAATCAAAAAAGGGAAGGATTTGGCATCGGTGATTTTTAACCAATAATCGCTACACAGCTCTACTCATTCGGTGAATGGTAGATCCTGTTCTGCACAACAGCAACTCAGCCACGGAGGTAATGGAAGCAAAATGGGGAAGGACAAAGAAAACATTACCCCTTTTATTTTCAGGTTTCACATAGGTCGGGCTTGCTGCAGCAGGATGATATACATGCTTCACCAAAGTTAGGACAACATATGCCCATGAAAATCTTCCCAGGAAACTCAAAAATCTATCTGAAGGTGGCATGGGCATACGACTTCTTGATTCCCATATTATACACAAGTAGAATGAAGACAAAATCTGCGTCACTCAACTTTTTCCTGGGCCTTTCCCTTCTTGGTTTACTGCATTATATGTAATTTCGGTGCCAAAGAGCCCACGGAGAATTGCGAGATATTTGGGGAATCTCTGCTTTCCAACATTAACGTGTGTATCTGCACAGATTAAGACATCAAACAGCAACTACCAGAAGAATTCTCTGTGCAGTCTTTGTGCCCTCAACTAATATGGAACAGACCTGAAGAGAAACTTCACTATTCTATCTTCCCAATCTAAGGCACAAATGCTTCTAAGATATACCATCCACTACTTCATGCCTGTTAATTTTGTACTATTGTCAATGAAATTTGCTTCAAGTTTTCCTAGACTTCTCAGCACTTCAAGGAAAATAAGTTCAGAATCTAGAATTGTAAAATAAACCCTTGGATACTTCTCATATCAAAGTATTCACAAGATCTACGATGTACACGTACATAAATTTACATCTGGAGTTGCATTAGGAAGAAAGCTTTCTCAAGCATGTGAAGATGGCTCTTTGCCTACGCATCATGCGCGCTCCATCCCACGACTCTAACACATAAGATAATACTCTAAAAAAAAATGACTTTTCGGGGGAATCATAAGAGGACAAGTACTTTCAGCCTTATTCATACTATCATCGTCCCTAAAGGATAGGAAAGACCAGGACCTCACTATACGACATTCCAAGCAAATGTGTTGGTTATTTGCGGAAGCGTGTGCTTGTGTGTGTAAAATAGACTAGGAAATATGAATGTATTTTTGAGAAGGTTATTTGGTAAAGGAAGCACAAGGGAAAAATAAAGAAAACTTTTATTAGTTGTTGGGTAATACAAGGGAAAAGAGAAGGAGCTGAAGTTGGTGTGTTGGGGATCCTTTTAGTGGATGTCCCCCTAGCCTATTTATAGGCATGCATGACCGACTTTCCTTGCAAAAAATCTGGTCAGATTTTTTGCTGCTCTTATCTTTAGATTTTTGACGTACGGACCCCAGAAGTGCCATAACTTGGCACAAAGGGACACTTAAGTGCCATAACTTACAAACGTTACATTTAAGTGCCAAAATCGGAGCAAAAAGGATCACTTAAGTGCCAACGGCGAGAAAATCCGGCCAAATTACCACGTGTCCATTTTCCGGCGACTTCATTTGCTGACGGAGCATTTTTTTTTTTTAAATAAAAAATCCACGTGGCAATTTTAATATAAAAAATTGTCCACGTCAGATTTTTAAAAATTTCAAATCGATTTTATTAATAAAAAAAAAAAAACAGAAGAAGGAGGAGATCGGCGAGGGCTCCTTCTTCTGTTTTTTTTTTTTTTTTAAATAAAATCGATTTTATAATAATATTATTATTATTTAATATTATTTTATTAATAAAATTTTATAAATCCACGTCAACCAAAACGACGTCGTTTTGGCTGATTTTTCATAGATTTAGTATTTCCGACGAGCCACGTAGGCAAAAAAATTAATAAAAAATGCCACGTAGGATTTCCGGCAAGGTTCCGATCACTTGGCATCTAAGTAATCCATTTTTTTGAAAAGTGGCACTTAAGTGTACCGTTTGTAAGTTATGACACTTAAGTGTCTCTCCGTGCCAAGTTGTGGCACTCCCGTTGTACTTATGCCTTAGATTCTTCTACACTACTCTAGTTGTTGACTCTTCTACACTACTCTAGTTGCCTAAGTGATAGATAATTTATAGGATTTTTCTAGACTTTTCTAGCAAAAGTTTATACTAGATAATTCTAGAAAGTGGATCAATATTTTAACACTCGTCCTTGATCCAATTTTGCAATACTCCAAGCATGCTTCGTAACTTCTCATACTTGGCTGGCAGAAGTGCTTTAGTAAATATGTCAATAACTTGATCTTCGGTCTTGCAATATTTGAGCTCAATCTCTCCATTGCTCTGCACCTCTTGTATGAAGTGATATTTGATGTCGATATGTTTGGTTCTTCCATGGAAGACTGGATTCTTCGATATGGCAATTGCAGACTTGTTGTCGCAAAGTATTGGAGTCGGTTCCGTCTGTGCTTCTCCAATGTCTTCTAAAATTCTTCGAAGCCATAGTGCTTGACTGGTAGTAGTGGCAGCTGTAATGTATTCAGCTTCTGCAGTGGATTGTGCCACCGAATCTTGTTTTTTGGATGTCCAAGAAAAAATTCCGGAACCCAATGAGAATGCATAGCCAGTAGTGCTCCTCCTGTCATCAGTTGATCCTTCGGAACACTCGCACCTTCTTGTGGAGCCTTGTAACCCTTTTCCACGATGTCCTATAGGTCTTGGGCCATCAAGAAGGTAGTCATTTTGATACTCCAAAAATCATAGTTATTCCCATAAAAAATAGGAATGGGAAATGGAAATGCGGATGATGTAGCAGTGGCCATAGTTTAGTTGTTTGGAATTTGGATGGGTAGTTTTTAGGAGTGGGTGGTTAGGACAAACACCCAATACCAACCAAAGACGTGGCTCTGATACCACTGTTGGTTATTAGCGGAAGCGTGTGCTTGTGTGTGTAAAATAGGCTAGGAAATATTGATGTATTTTTGAGAAGGTTATTTGGCAAAGGAAGCACAAGGGAAAAATAAAGAAAACTTTTATTAGTTGGTGGGTAATACAAGGGAAAAGAGAAGGAGCTGAAGTTGGTGTGTTGGGATCTTTTTAGTGGATGTCCCCCTAGCCTATTTATAGGCATGCATGACCGACTTTCCTTGCAAAACTGCTCTTATCTTTAGATTCTTCTACACTACTCTAGTTGTTGGCTCTTCTACACTACTTTAGTTGATGATTTTTCTAGACTACTTTAGTTGCCTAAGTGATAGATAATTGGTAGGATTTTTCTAGACTTTTCTAGCAAAAGTTTATACTAGATAATTCTAGAAATTGGATCAATATTTTAACAAAATGCTATTACATACTCCTGCTAGCTTTCGGACAGCACATCACAAACATATTACATGACTCCAAGAACCCTCGCATCAAACCAAAGTGGCAACTCCATGATGTGCGCAAGTTCCTGTCTTTCGAACTACGTTTTCAGTTTTTTTTGGTAAGGGAACTACGTTTTCAGTTGAACACGAGTAACTCGTAAAACATCCAAAAAGGGTCGTATTGGCAACATATATATCCGGACTAGCGGGGCATGCCCAAGTAATAAACTGCAAATGCCAAGATTTCTTATCATTTCCTGATATACAAAACTGCCATCATCAATTCAAATACCTCGCTAAACGATACCCAAAAATTTATGGGAACCGGATTAAGTACAAAGTCTCAGAACGAAATAGAGAGTTTGTTCAAGAAGGCTTACAATTGACGAAGGCAATCTTTCGTATCTTTTTCTTGTTTGCTGCACTTCTGGGAAAGAGGAAAGATTCTCCCCTTGACGCATTCGTTATAACTTGAAACATAAGACCTACATTTTTCCAGAGCCTGCTGCTTCCTCTTGCTGAGTAAAGCTGGAAACAAAGCACGTTTACCCGGCCGAGAAATTCAAAAGGAAAATGCAAAAAAAAAAAAACACTTAGAACACGAGAGGGAAAGAAACACTCAAGTTCCATTCACTTCGCAAAAAAATGTGCCTCTTCTGAAAAAATATTTTCCAGAAAACTATTTTCTAGAAAAATAATCATATTTTCCGGTATTCGTATAAAATTTGAAAATGAACTAGAAAATATTTTTTGCCATTTAGTTTTGAAAATTAGATTTGATTTTTCTCCATGTACTCATTTTAATAAAAAAATTTATTTTATTTTATTTTATAAAAATTGATTTTTTAATTTTTAATTTTCTTTCTACATTTATTAATTTTTAATTTTTTCCTTTATTTTTATTTTTTGTGCTCCTTCTTCTTCAGCTAGCCATCGCCCACGACAACCAACAACTGGCCAAAGGACCTCTAGTTCACTCACTTGCGACCTCTAGCTCGCTCGTTGATTTGGTGACACCCAAGATCGGGGTGAGCGAGAGGCTTACGCTTGCCAGCCTCGACCCTCACTAGATCGGGAAGTGATGAGCTTAGTTCAGCAAGCCTCAAGCTCGTTGCCTGTGGCCAATCATCGGTTGTCGCATGATTCGCAACTAGCTGAAAATGAAGAAAAGCAAAAAGATTGAAAAAAGAAAAAGAAAAAAGGTACAATAATATAAAAAAATTTGAATTTTTTAAAAAATAAGGAAAATAAGAAAAATTCGGATTTTTAGAAAAATAAAAGAAAGAAGTGGGTAGTAGTAGAAGTGTGAGATAAGAGAATGAGTGTGGAAAATGTTTTTCTCAATTTAAAAAGTGGAAAATATTTTTCCCCATTCTAGAAAATATTTTCCCTTTTATTTTCCGTAAAATAAATGTCAAAAAATCCAGAAAACGTTTTTTTGTAAGTTATTTTCCATGAAATGAGGCTATCTACGTCCTTTTCCTATTGATCGACTAGGGAATAAACAAACGATTCTTAGCAGACTACCTTACAGCTAAAGCACTAAAAAAAAAAACAACGAAACTGCCAGCGGATTTCATGACACTATGCTTTGGTTTGGCTATGATCAAGTAATTGGCATAGAAAAAGTGGGAAATTGAACGTAGCACATGAGAAACGATTAGCATTTGCTCAATTGCTTGAATCATCGCTATAAATATCAGCTCTAGCACAAGTAAAATGACAAATAAGAAAGTGAAGTGGAACAAAAGAAGAATCTTCCCTGATTTTATTCTTATTAGGAAACGTATGATAATCATTCTATTTCTCCACTTTTTTTATTTTTCTACTTCCGGAAACATGTTTGGAATAGAAATTAGTTTAGTAACGTAATTTTATTTTTCTAATTCTAGAATAAATTTTTACTCCAAAAATAGATATGGAATAGAAATAAAAAATAAAACTTTTATCATCTCAAAAATGGTACATGTATTATAAATTAATTACTCGAAATCGATATATCACATTTACACTAGGCTACTTTTCAAATCACAAAAAAAAAAAAAAAAAAAAAAACCAAAATTGGTAAAAACAAATTGGTAATACTCTTAACAAATTTATTTCTCAACATCTTCCGTCCAATATATATTGCTAATGTGGAAATAAGTATGATAAATAACTTGAATGATTGGCATGCGACAAGGATCCAACGTGGACATTCAACAGAAACAAGTCTCTCGAATTGGCTGGTTTTGGGGAAGTCAGATATGAAGAAAATGAATTGAGATTGGCAAATCAATAAGGCCGGTTGGAAAAAAAAAAGGTTGAAAAGGAGAATCGAACAAATAGAAAAGAAAAATAGAAATCAAAGTGAATTTTTTTGACATTCTAAAAAAACTAAAACTAAAGAGAAATGGAAAGCTACTTAAAAATTGCATAATTGCTTTACTGTAGGAAATACATATAGAAATTAAATGAGGAATTATCTTAAAAAGTGAACTATGCCATTTAAGGCCATAGTCTTCTAATTTTATGGCATTAAATTGAATTAAGTAGCTCCTCAAAAATTTTAGGATATCATACAATTTGATTTTATATGTGCTATAAAAGGCAATGAACCTTTTTAAGACCAACAAATTTAAAATTGACAGCTCAAATAATTAGTTTATGCTAAAGTAGAGTCTATATATAACGAGGATAAGGCCATTCGAGCAATATAGGATCTGAAAAGGCCTACTTAGAGAACAACCTAAATAAATTTTCTTATAGTATTTTTATATTGCTATGGATTCTTCATCTACTTTGTTTCTGCTAAATAAAGAAAGTCGTTCCTCAAGGGCATTAGAGCTCACAAGGGCATTGCGGTTCTCTTCCTTTCAAATTTATGCCATGGCTTCAAACTCTGAAATCTCATTTTAATGTTTATGTGCCCAGCTTTGTTGCATTAAGACCTAATGATATTAAATATACCCTTTGGAAAATCCAAGTACATTCACTAATTGAAAGTTGGGATTTGTCTGGATTTTCCACTAGGTGCCACCATTGCCCCACTGGAAATGGTAGATCAAGATTGTTGAACATAGTTCATTGTGCACCTGTGATTATTGCACCACTATCAATATAACATGTATAATTTTTTTCAGCGTTTGCCACTTGGCTTGCGTTGAACATATTATCAGTATTTTCTTTTTCTTCCACATAATTAGCTCAATAATTTGTTTTCAACCAGCCACTTTTTTATTTGCTAAGTGGCCGTATCTTTTACAAGAGGGCTATTGTGATTTATCTAGAAACTAACAATCTTTTTTTAATTGATTTATTTTCTTGCAAATATTGCAGGGTAGATTTTTTTTTCCCTTTGAAGAGGTTTCTTCTACTCTTTTATTTCTCCACAAGCTCCTTGTACCCACTAAAAGTCACTTTCAACCGAATCTTCATCATATAACATTAGTTTTTTTTTTTTCATATGCCTTGAGAGAGCTAATTAATTCACTCACTAACATGAATTTTAATTTCTTAGATTCTTCTAGAGAGGTAACGATAGGATTGTATTCTCTAATAAGCATCGTAAATATTTTTTCTACAACCCTGATATCATCTCCGTAAGCTCTCATTTGATTTAATTAATCATTTAATCTGCCACATCATTGTTTGAGGGTCCCATAATTGTTTATTGTAGCTTTTTGAAGAGACTGAAATCTAATGGTCCGTGCCTTTGCTGCGTCTTGGAACTCTTCTTCTAGTACGTTTTTAAATCATGTTACGAGTTTGAGCCGTATGCAAAATTTGATTTGATTGGAAGATGCTTGTTGGGTTAAAGCCCAGCGCACTTATCCCGTTTGTATTAGAACTCGGAAAGTTGGTTGTTGTAATCTTATTCAAGCCGCACGTTAACTGGAACTCCTTGCAGCCCAAAAAAAAAAGGAGTCCGTATGTTTGTGCCGTTGACTTCTTCAAATCTTAAAGTGGAGTTCTCTTTTCCTTGGTAGTACAAAGGAGATCTAAACATCGGGTGAAGTTTGTGCAGAGAATCCGCCATCCAAATGAAGCATTTTTTCGTGAAGACACGAGTGTTTCAAGTTTTCGGTGATTTGTTTATGGAGGAATTACGTTAGGCTAAATACTATATGGGTTTGAGTATAATCTTGGACAAGAAGATACTTGAGTGTTGCTAATGATTGTAATTCTGTAACTCTCCAATTAATAAGCCAATTATTTGCAACTAAACCTCCCCATGCGGTGGTTGTTGATGGTCGGACTGAATCATGGAAATTTTACTTTATTGTTACTCATTTTATTTCTCTAGTGATTTCGTCTTCTCGCGTTATTTAATTGCATACATTTTCTGGTTTCCATGTTATCATAGAACACATCTTTGTGGTTTTTGCTCCAATGGTTCCCGGAAATATTGTTTCCAAGAGTGCTTGTTGGATCACGTACATAGCCCTTGCAACTTTTTGTGGTTGCTCTGCTGGAAGCTTATACCTTCCTATATCCTTTCTCCACAATGTCGCATAAATCTTGTGGCATCAAGAAAGTAATTATTTTAAGGCTCTAGTAAATATATTTATTTTCATCGAAAGTAGAAACGGGAGTGAGATAGAGTTGGCCATTGTTTTGGTGTCACATATTTTAGTGGTTAATTTTAGTAGTGGGTGGACCAGACTCACGCCCGATGCCAACCCAACGAGTTCCTGATACCACCGTTAGCTTTTTGTATTAATGTGCAAGTGTTTATGTTTTTGGGGATTTACTCAGCATGGGAACAAGGAAGGAGCTTTTGGAGCTTCTTGTATTATCAAAATGTTTGGTACAAGGGATTTATGGAGCTGCAGTTGGTCTGAACATGAATGAACGAGCATGAAGCCTTTTTATAGTCCTTCCTAATCGACTCTTGTGCTAAGAATCTCTATCACAAACAGAGAAATTTGCCTCATATTTCACGTTGGACAGATTTTTAGTCATTGCTTCTGGGTTCTAACTACCACCAGCTAAGCTAGAACCGCAAACTTTAACTACTTACAATAGATCTAGAAACTTGTAGAGTCTAAAGGCTTTCTGTATGAATTGACCACAACTTCAACAAAATTTAATCAAAAAGAAAATGTTGGAATGGAAATTTCATTTGCCTAAAGCTTGATCATCCTTCAGACTACCTATCCAACCAAATTGGACAAAAATGAAGAAGATTGAAACAAGAGAATCATCATCTGATAATGATATATAATAGCCAAATGTCCATCGTTTTTTTTTTTGGTAAGGTAAGTATTATAAGCTTTCAAGCAATGGATCCTATACAAGGAAAGAGGGACCGAATAAGGACAAACAGCCCAGACCAAATGTCCATCGTTCATAACATTTAGAGAGGGAAATAAGCCCAACTGGAAACATTAGGAAAACCATTCATGACAACAATCAACAGCCAATCAACAATTAATTATCGAGCATCAGCCATTAGGAGAAAAACCCAAAAATGGAAAAAATAAATTATTATCTGGAGGCAACGAGAGGGTTCGATAGTAGGTGAGCACGATAATACGGTCTGAATTATGGTGAGTGCGAAGAGGAACATGGCGGCAATGAGAGACAATGTAGTCCAAGGACTATTGAAGTAGGTGTGTCTAAGATTAGCCCTCCACATGTTCCAGGGCTTCTTGCAGTGATCGCTGATCTTCTTCTGCACGGCGTCAAGGTTGGATTCGACCGTCACTTCCGTGCACAGAGAGTTGAATAGCTTGGCCACCTCCTTGTCGCTGCCGAAATCATTCTGGATAAGGCCTCTGGCGTGGAGCAAGGCAACATCCCTCTCATTGTTGATGATTTTGTCCATGAAGTCGACGTAGGATGTGACCTCGTTCCCAGTCCCAATGTGCAAGAGCTCGAAAGTCATGAGGTTGAGGAACTTGGACTCGGTGGTGTCATCCACCGTGATGACGGGGAGTTTCAGGACCCCTCTGTCAAAGGAGATGTCCTTGAGACTGCAGGTCAGGCTCTTCTCGAACTGGATACCGACCTCCTTGAGCTCGGTGGCCGACCGGATTATGCCCTTGTGCTGGACCTTCTTGGTGTTCTTCGGCAAGCAATTGACGTCCACGACATGCTCCATCCCCGGGATGCACGTCTCGAGGGAGCTTATGTAACCCTGCAATGTTGAAGTAAAGGCAGTGCATTGAATATGAGATTGTTGTCGTATCGATAGTACTTTCTTCAAGTAAAAAAAAAAATCTCCCTTAGAGTAGAAAAGATTATCACCTCGCCAGCCTCAGGCCAAGCATTTTCCATCTTGGGATCCATCAGCAGGCCTTTCCTGAAGACGTCCACGACATGGAGGCATCTGCCCATCCCCTTGATGCCTGTGTCGAGGGAGAAAAACTCTAGGATGAGCTCGTTGATGTATTCGTCATGCTGCGTTGTTGGAGTGAAGTCAGTGGCATTGAATATGAGATCATTGTCGTGTCGATGCTACTCGCATAAAAGAACAAGAAAAGGGAGGGTCTCCGATTGAGATGATAGATTTAATAATGATCTAGGCCATTAAAATCCACAATCTTCTAATTTTGATGAGTCAAATTGAATTAAGTAACTCCTCAAAAGTTTTATGATATCATATGATTTGATTTTGTATATGCCATAAAGAGGCAATGAACCTTTTTTTTATGTGCCCAACTTTGATGCATTAAGACTTAATGATGCTAAATATATCTTTTGGGAAACCTGATTACTTTCACTAATCGAAAGTTGCGATTTGTTGGGATTTTCCATTGGGTGCCACCAATGCTCCATTGGTGATGGTAGATCAAGATTGTTGAACATAGTTCATATAATATGTACAAATTTTCCAACGTTTGCCACTTGGCTTGCGTTGAACATATTGTCTGTATTTTCATTTTCTTCAGCATAATTAGCTCAATAATTTGTTTTCGACCAACAATTTTTTTTTCTATGTGACAATATCTTTTACACGAGGGCAATTATGATTTATTTAGAAACTAACAATTTTTTTCTAATTGGTTTATTTTCATGCAAATACTGCACGGTAGATTTTTTTTTTTTTTCTTTTCAAAAGGTTTTTCCTCCTCTTTTATTTTTCCACAAGCTCCTAGTACCCTTTTTAGATTTACGAGACCGACCATTTATTTTAGACTAAAAGTCACTTTCAAATGAGCCTTCGTTATACAGCACTACTAATTTTTCAAATGCCTCAAAGAGCTAATTAATTCACTTACTAACATGGTTTTTGAATTCTTAAATTCTTCTATAGAGGTGAAAATAGGATTGTGATCCTTATTAAGTGTCACAAATTTTTTTTCTATTGCCCTGATATAATCTCCGTAAGCCCTGATTTGATTTACTCATCCGTTTAGTCTTTCTTATTATTGTTCAAGGGTCCCATGATTGCTTACTGTAGCATTTTGAAGAGACTGAAATCTAATGGTTCGTGCCTTTGTTGCATCTTAGAGTTCTTCCTTTGGTATTTTCTTAAATTATATTACGAGTTTAAGCCGTATGCGAAATCCGATTTGATCAAAAGATGCTTGTTGGGTTAAAGCCCAGCACACTTATCCTGTTTGGATTAGAGCTCAGAGAGTTGGTTGTTGTAATCTTACTCAAGCCGCACGTTCATCAGAACTCCTTACAGCCAAAAAAAAAAAAAAAACTAGGAGGAGTCTGTATGTTTGTGCCGTTGACTTCTTCGAGCCTAAAAGTGGAGTTCTCTTTTCCTTGATAGTACAAAGGGGATTTAAACATCAGGTGAAGTTTGTGCAGAGAATCCGTCATCCAATTGAGGCATTTTCTTTGTGAAGACATGACTGATTTAAGTTTCCGGTGATTTGTTTATTGAGCAATTACGTGAGGCTAAATATTATGGATTTGAATATAATCTTGCACTGGGAAATACTTGAGTATTGTGAGTGATTGTCATTCTGTAATTCTCTAATTGATTAGTTGATTATTTGTTACTAACATTTTTCGTGAAGTGGTTGCTGATGGTTGAATCGAATCATGTAAATTTTTCCTTATTGTTCTTCGGTTTATTTCTCTCTCGCATATTTAATTACATACATTCTTTAGCTTCTTCATTGTCCTCAAACACATGTCTTTGCTGTTTTTGCTCCAATGGTTCACGAAAATATTGTTTCCAAGAGTGCTTGTTGGATGACATACAGCGCCCTTGCAACTTTTTGTAGTTGCTTTGCCGAAAGCTTGTACCTTCATATAAAGCTGCATATCCTTGCTCCATGACGTCGCATAAAAAAAGTAATCATTTCAATGCTCCATTAAATATAGTTATTTTCATCAAAAGTAAGAACTGTAGTGAGATAGAGTTGGGCATTGTTTTTGTGTCGTATATTTGGGTGGGTAATTTTAGTAGCGGGTGGATAGGACTCACGCCTAATACCAACCGAACAAGGCCTTGGTCCCAATGTTTGCTTTTATGTTGATGTTAAAGCGTGTATGTTAGTGAGGATTTACCCAGCAAGGGAACAAGGAAGGAGATTTTGGAGCTTCTTCTATTATCAAAATGTTTGGTCCGAGGGATTTATGGAGCTGTAGTTGGTCTGAACATGAATGAACGAGCATGAAGCCTTTTTATAGTCCTTCCTAATAGACTCTGGCGCTAAGAATCTGTCACAAACAGAGAAATTTGCTTCATTTTACAGGTTGTACAGACTTTTAGCCATTAATTCTAACCACCACCAACTTAACTAGAATTTACTTAAACTGCTTATAATAGATCTAGAAACTTGTAAAGTCTTGGCTTTTCTGGATAAACTGATCACAACTTCAACAGAATTTAATCAAGAAGAAAATGGTGCAACGGAAGATTACGTCTGCCTAGAACTTGCTTATCCTTCAGAGTACCTTTCCACATTGGACAAAAATAAAGAAGACTAAAACAAGATAATCATCATTTGATAATGATATATAAACACCCAAATGTCCTTCGTGCATAACATTTAGAGAGGGAAATAAGCCCGACCGAAAACAGGAGGAAAACCATTCAGGACAACAAACTACAACCAATCGACAGACAATTATTGAGCATCAGCTATTGGGAGGAAAAACACAAATGGAAAATAAGAATTATTATGCAGACGCAACAGGAGGGTTCAATAGTAGACGAGCAACGCATATACGGTCTGAATTATGGTGAGCGCGAAGAGGAAGATGGCGGCAATGAGAGACAGTATAGTCCAAGGATTCTTGAAGTAGGTGCGGTTGAAATAAGCCCTCCACATGTTCCAGCGCTTATTGCAGTGCTTACTTATTTCTTTTTGCACGCTCTCGAGGCTGTTGTTGGATACGAGCGTCACTTCCTTGCACAGCAAGTTGAATAGCTCCGCAACTGCCTCGTTGCTCCCGATGGAATTCTGGATGATGCCTTCGGTGTGGAGCAGCGCGACATCCTGCTTGTCGTTGATGATGTTGTCCATGAAGATGACGTAGGATGTGACCCCTGTCCCAGCCCCGATATGCAAGCGCTCGAACGTCATGACGTTGAGGAAATTGGACTTGAAGGCGTCATCCACCATGATAACGGGGAAATTCAGCTTCCCTCCGGCAAAGGAGATGTCCTTGAGACTGCTGGTCTTGCTCGTCTTGAACCGGATCCCGGCCTCATCGAGCTCGGTCGCTGACCGGATTATTTTGTGTTGGCCCTCCTCGGTCTTCTTCGGCAGGCACTTCGTAAAGACGTCCACGACATGCCCCATCCCCATGATGCTTGTGTCGCGGGAGTTTTTGTAATCCTGCCTTGTTGGAGTGAAGTCAGTGCATTGAATATGAGATTGTTGTCGTGTCGATCCTACTTGCTTAAAGGAAAAAAAAAAAAAAAAATCTCCCATAGAGGTGGCTATTAGAAAAGATTATCACCTCGCCAGCCTCAGGCTCCCCATTTTTCAGCTTATTGAGCAGGGTGGCGAACGGGACTATCAGCTCGATCTCCTTAGGCTTCGACCGGGATATCCCCTCACGCCCCACATTTTCCTGTTCGTGCTGGTCCTTCTCGGACTCCATTAGCAGGCCTTTCCTGAAGACGTCTAGGACATGCAGGCATCTGCCCATCCTCGTTTTGCCCGTTTTGATTGAGTAGAACCAGAGGATGAGCTGGTTGACGCATTCAATGCATTCGTCAGCCTGCGTTGTTGGAGCGAAGTCAGTGGCATTGAATTCGAGATCGTTGTTGTGTAAATACTAATGGTATAAAAGGAAAGAAAACAAAGAAAAGGAATCTCCAATTGAGGTAATAGATTTAATAATGAAACTGTTAATTGATCACGGACCACGACGTGAGATCCATCTGAGATCACCAAGATGTAGTGTTAGATGAACGTAGTATGGTGATTTGGTGTGTGCAATAATTTCTCAAATGGCGGAGTGGAATCTGAGAAACTAACCTCCTTGCCATCATATACGGCAACCAGTTGATACAGCACTAGCATCGGTAGCTGATTCTCCAGCATCAGCATGTCCCGTCTTATGTATGGTATTATGTACCTGTGGGTGCCAAAGATGGGGTCACTGGGCTCATTTATCATGGCAGCCCTCATGACCTCGAGCATGAAGCAGCCGTCCATGATCATCAGCATCAGGAACTGGTCCCCCATGCCCTCCTCCCACTTCGGGCACAGCGCATTGTAGCTGTCCTCGAGCTTGTCCTCCACGTTCCTTAGGGAATCCAAGAAGAGCTCGAGGGACTTCCCGGACCGCTGGAAGAAGCGGCAGCATGCGCGGTGCTTGTGTTCCTCCATTGGACGGAGGTGGTTGTCAGAGTAGTGGTAGGGGCCGAAAGAGACCACGCGCGGCTGGTAGTCCTCCGGGTTGAGGTTGGTGATGAAGGCGGGGACCCTGTAGATGCACGGATTCTTCCAGTACTGTTGCTCGTTGGAGGGCATGCACTCAGGGCTCTGGTCGACTATGTGACTTGGTTCTTGCATAAATGCACCCGACGGGTGTATCTCCTGCGTCAGATCGAGTTCAGAGATACTAGAAATTTCTGTTTCGGGGGGGCAAGGATGAGAAAATTGTTCAGGTTCAGGGGCATAACAGGCCCTTGTGCTAAGGGGGAGAGAGGACATGGTTCAGGTTGATGGATGAAACGGCCCTTCGGGTGCAGCTCGAGATCGGGTGGCGCGCGTGGCACGGTTAAGTGAGTTTCAGAGGTTCCACGAGTGTCCGTTATGAGGGAGAGAAGAGGAGAACCCACGGACGGAGGGGAGGGGATAATTTGGAGAAAATATTGGGTACACTAGTGATTTACACCTAAGCGAAAAATTAGTCCATTCAATATGCGACACGTGTCTCGTGGGCCCATATTTCTGATTTTTCCCAAAACTTTCAGAAATTGCTGCGTTTCTCTCCCCTCTCTCTCTTCACGGTCTTCTCTCCCTCCCCAAACGCAGCAACGACAGTCGCTTCTCTCTCCCTCCTGACTCGCGCTTTGCCCCCGGAGAGAGTCCTGGGCGACCAGCCGTGGGTGGCAGTCGCCCCCCTCCTGGTCGACGGTGGAGCCAACGAGGTAGGCCTCATCGACGCCATGCTCGGCAAGCTCCTTAGCAAGAAGCTCAACCTCGAGATGCCACCGCCTTCCTCCCCTGCATCAAGATCTCGGCCTCCATGGCCGGCCAGTCGACTAAGGCCGAGATCTCGGTGAAGGAAGGATCGACTTCCATAAACAACCGAGATCTCGACCTCTGTTTTTGAAGGAAGGGACGGAGCAGAGAGAGACAGAAGAAGAGAAAGAGCGAAGAAGACAAGTGAGGAAATTTTGGGGAAAATCAGAAATATGGGGCCCACGGGACACATGTCGCATATTGAATGGACTAATTTTTTGTTTAGGTGTAAATCACTAATGTACCAATATTTTCTCGATAATTTGGGGAAGTCCAAACCCAATATGGAGAAAAAATTCAGTGGTTTACAATTGCCTGACGTGGCGTGAGTTTATTTCCTGTTAACCAATCACAATTTGACACATGTGGTGACATGGAAATAGAGAAATTAATCAAAAATCCCCAAATCCAGTTGGACTTCTCTCTTCCTCTTCTTCCATCTGCACCGCCGGAGTCGCCGGCGTCGCATCTCTCCAACTTGGTTGTCTCCTCCGCCAGGTGCCTCACTTCCAATTCTGGCAGCAGGGGCCTGAATTTGGTCGGAAGAGAATCCATGGCTAAAGCTGGTCTCTCCTTCCACCACTCAACACAAAATCCATGGACTGAAAGTGTGCAGATTTGTTCGTCGCGAGACGACCAAAACAGAAAACGATTGTGTAGAACTAGCCATTTGCTCCAGATCTGGAGCCTTGGCCACGAGCGATAATGGCTCGTTCACACAAGACGATAGAGAGGGTGACGTGAAGGTCGGTGAAGTCCTGATCTGGAACCGTCGCCGGCCAAGGTTGGTGAAGTCCAGATCTGGAACCGTCGTCGCTCCCGGCCATGGCTCCAGATCTGGAAGTTCGGCTAGATTTGGAGTCTTGGCCGCGAGACTGAGGGGGCGGACGCGGAGGTCGGCGCTCAAATCTGTGGACGAGAGGCCGTCCATGGCCGATCACTGCTCTGCATCTCCATATCTGAGGACGAGCACTCGCGGCCAAGGCTTAGCCACCCGGACGACGGAGAGCTCGGCCCGGACTTGACGATTGACGTTCACTCAACAGCCAGATCTGGTTTTGCTACTCAAATCTTTGAGCTCGAGTCTTGGCTCGTCCATGGCTGCCGGCGACGAGCACAACAGCTTTGCCGCGGACCATGGTGGCCACAGTGGGACGGTAGCTCAAGGATGGCGGCGGCGGCGGCGGCACGGCGCCTTGGGCGTTTCAGATAACCAGGCCAGCGGAGCGGAGGTTGAAGATGGAGGAGTAAAGGAGAAAAAAATTATTTTTTTTTAATTTTCATATCAGTATTCATGTTTCGAGATCTAATTGGATAATACATGCACGTCACATTAACCGTTGACGTGGCGCTTGCAAACCACTAAATATTTTCTGGTCAAATTGTGTCTTTCACCCATCTTTTAAATCATGAAAGAGTTGGGTGATACAAGTTAAATTTTAATAAATGAGTCATTATGGGCTGAAGCTATAAAGCTCACTTAAATATGAGTTTTAAATGGGTCTTAGGCTTTTGCCCATAACCAACCTCACGGAACTACAGTCCACCAAAGGATGGGCCCAATCTTACCATCCCACTCGCTTTCTCCGGTTTATGCGTCACTCGTAGAGAAAAAAAAACTTAGCAATGAGTAATGTTCCGGTTGTTAGTTCATGACAATCATATAATTTCTCATAAATTAACTTTAGATGGAACATGAGACGGGTTGTAATCATTTTGTATGAAATTCAAAAACGCCTGCTGACTTCAAATGGGGAAAAATTAGTTTAACCAAGAAGACATATTTAGATTCAAATCAAAGTCAAATCATAGAGGTAAAGTCAAGTTTCTAAGTTAAACTAAATATCAATGTGGGTTTTATTTTTTATTTTTTAGCTCTAGATCATTTAAGCGTAATTACAGCGGGCATTTATGAGCTGTAATATAAAGTTCTCTTAAAAGTCATCTCAAGTTTGAGCCTGTGTACAAGATGTGACCTGAGTTGAATGAGGGGGACCAAAATTCTTGACTAAGTGCCTAATTGGAGTCATGCCATGGGAGTTCAACTAAGATAGGGTTGTTACATCACTTTATCTAATTTCTTTGGAGCAGTGGCTATTATGTGAGGATCCAAGACTGATCAACCAAGAGATTGACTCCTCTAAAGGCCACACAAGTGACGCTACTGTTGATTGGCCGTGCAAAGAGAAGAGCTCAATTTTTTCTTGATTTTAAGCCGCAAAAAAAGAAAAAAAAAATGAAAGCAACGGAGGTCTTTCTTTTAAGTATTGGAAACACTCAAACTTGTAAGCCATTGCTACTATGTAATTTTTGGATTGATCAATGGAATTTTCCTTGCTGGCTTTTCCTAAGGTGTAAGTATGAATACTCGGATCGAACCATATAAGCATCCAGTATTCTTTATTGTTCCTTGTATATTTTTCTGGTGATTACGTGTTGATTTAATTGTAAGATCTGGTGAGTTTCTACATCTATTTTATAAGAAACTCAAATCAAGGAGTACTTGGATGTATGGCGATTCCTATAATTAATAAATAGTAAACACAAAAATCTCATAAAAGATGTTAACTTAATCCGAGTGCGGCTAATTCCATAAACCAATCAAATTAATATATCATTTTATGGGTCAATTCTCAACAAATCAATCAAGCTGAAGGGTATGAGAGGAGGTGTATTTATAGGGAGAGAGAGACAGGAAGAGAGTTTGGTGGCGTCCTGGGGAAGGGGAGCGTCACTTTTTGTGCCCAAGACAAGACAAAAAGTGTTTAGTTAATATCCTATGAAAACGTGGGATCGGATTGCTTGCACCCTATTCCCATTTTCTTATGAGCATGTACGAGCTATAGGATTTAATGAATCTCTGGAGTGTCTGCCACTGGATTGAGTGCATGTAATGAGATTTGAGTGCGGACTTCATCTGTACAAATATATATCAACAAAAAAAAAAATTAAGAAAGAGTGACCTTCTGATAATATATAGGCTCAATAAACTCATGACGATCATATAACTTCTCATAAATTAACTTTAGGTGGCCCACAAGTCAAGTTATAATCATCTTGTGTCAAATTCAAAAACTTCATGGAGAAAAATTGTTTCTAGCAAAAAGATATATAAAATCTCAAATCAAAGTCAAACTAGTAATTGCAAAGTCGATTTTATAAGTTAAACTAAATATCACACTGCTAGAAAGGGAATCACCATCCAATGGAGAAATCTAAATGCGCATCAAAACCATCTAAAACACCTAAGAAAAGTCAAATTTTTCTCACCAATTCAGAATCAAAACAAGCAAAAACTCCAATGGGATGAAACTCAAGGTGACCTCTCCCTTAATCCACTAAGGAAAAAAAGAAAAAAAATCCAACAATCGGGCAAGGCCAACATGAGGTTGCGGTGGTTCGTGATGGTGGTTCCGTGGGCATGGCTATTGACAGTGGCTAAGAGGTTGTTTGTTAAATTGCCAAATAGTAATTAATTATATTCTTTTGTTCACGAGAACAAAAAAAGGAAAAAAAAATCCATTTGATAAATTTTTTGTTCTCAAAAATATACTTGTTTCTGGGTATAAATTTAGAACAAAATTAAGAAGTTAAAAAAATGTTACTTCTTCAGTCTCAGGAACAATTCCAAAATCAAGCCAATCAAAATTTCATTTTTCTCGTCTCTTCTTCTTTTCTTCTTTTTCTTCTTCTTTCTCTCTTCTTCTTTGACCGCCACCACCACCAACCATCACTGCTGTTATTGGTGATTGCTAGCGATTGGCTAGGCAAGGTCCGACGAGCTCACTGGAGGCTCACCTAGCCATCGTCGAGCCTCGCCTCACCTGCCCAGGCAAGGCTTGATTGAGCCTTAGTTGGCAATGGCCTTAGCTAGGCGAGGTCAACCTTACCTAGATCTAGCAAGGCCAAGCTTGCCCAACCATCAACAAGGCTCAACCTCACGTCTAGCAAGGTCGGCGTCGCCTAGGCAAGGCAAGGCCGGTCTCACGCCGCTTGGGCAAGGCTCAGCCTCGTAGATCTGGGCGAGCCTTGCCCGGCCACCACTGGCGAGGCTTGAGCCTCGCCTGGCTACCACTAGCGAGGCTTGAGCCTCACTCGGCCACCATTGGTGAGACTTGAGTCTAGCTGGCCGACACAAGCCTCGCTCAGATTTGCGAGGCCGAGCCTCACCGAGCTCACCTAGCCACTCACCAACCATCACCGATGGTGGCGGCCAAGAGGAAAAATGGAAAAAGAAAAAGAAAAAATTATAATAAAAAATACTAAAAAAAAAAAATCAAAAGATTAAAAAATTTTACCAAACGTATTTATGTTCCCGGAGTAAAAATTTTGGACAATTATCAAACGCCTTCAAATGCTCAGAAATTATTCTCGGGAATAGAATAAAAAAGAATAATTTCTGAGCAGAAATTATTCCCGAGAACATAAGTGTTGTCATGCAGGCCCTTAGCAATCAGTTAAATCCCTTGATATTCACTTTAGGAGATTCACGATTTTAGACATGCCAAAGAATTTCAAAAAAGATAAAATATTTTAGTCCTATAGTGTTTCTCTTGGCATTCCAACATCACTATAATTAATAAACACTTAAACAATAAACACAAAAATCTCATAAGAGATAATGACATAATCCAAAAGCAAGTAATTTAAACCAATCAAATTAATGTGGGAAGAGTGTTCGGGGGTGCTCAAGTGAGGAGCCTATCACTTTTTCGTGCACCATGTAAAGACAAAAAGTGTTTAGGTACGTCCCATGACAAATGTGGGAATCCAAGTGCATGCACGCCATCCACGTAATCTTCTGACCATGTACGAGCCTTAGGATTTAATAAATCATATCTCGTGTGTGTGCCTAAGCTAAATTGTTTGTATTGAATTCAATGCATGTAATGTGATTTGGGTAGAGCATCCTTCGTCATCGATTTATGCTTCCTTCAAATGCCTCCCAATCCTCAATCCTATGTTCTTACTTAGATTAAACAATCTGTTCTCAAAAGATTGCGAACCATTCACGACAATTAGAGTAGAAATCTCAACTCAAACCCTATCCTCCAACACAATTTACCAGACCTAAAGAATAAATTTATCAAAACCACCTCCCAATCCCACCTCGTTATCCAACATTAAACCCGAAAAGTTCTCCAGCAAGGCGAATTTCACTTCACCAAGAAACAAAAAGGTCTCTCCTTTCTGGCTATAGCATCATCAAGCAAGACGCTTTCCGATCCACGCCCAATGGATCAAACTTAAACACGCAAGATGAACATAAACCCATTAAAACCCTTCCTTTCAGCCTAATGGATAAAAAGGGTTTCCATCAACAAGAGCGATTCTCAGGCGAAAAGCTTTCGATCGCAACAAGCGCTGTAATCGGACGATTACCCGGGAATCTTATTGACCTCGAACTCGACGCCGTCTCGGGCCAAGATGAACATCTGATTGACGAAGGGAACGGGCATGCCGTTCGCCGAACAGTTGAGGGTTCAGAGCCATTGCGCTTCTTCCTTCGCAGTCAGCCGCGGAGGATGATGATCAGATCAAATTCCGAGGCCTGCAGATTCTGGAAGAAGACGAAGGAAGGAGAAGAAAGAAAGAACGAGGAAAATAAACGTGGGGAGGAGTCGGTCCGGTCGAGAAGAATGAGATGTCCAGGAATGGCATTTTACAACCTTTCCGAAAAAATCGTAAATTTGCAACCAATTTCCTACATTTTTATCGATTTAATATATCGAATATTACACTTTTTATGTAGAATTATATTTCACAAAAATTTTGAAATTGATACGCTATTCATAAATTTATCCTTCGCTGTCTTCCATTTGATGTTTTATTAAATACTGACATGAAAATACATATAGTAAACAACTCAGATGATCGTAGTGTGATGTTTTTTTTTGGTAAGGATCGTAGTGTGATGTTAATCTTTATGGAATTCAATATAAGCAAATCTCTTAAATGACATTATTTTGTAAAAGTCAGATATGAAGAAAATGAGTTGAGATCGGCAAATCAACTAAAATCTGCTGTTCCGCGCGATACTTGTGAAGTTTTACTAAAAAGTACATGTGGAGATAGAGTAAACATCTCAATAATAACTTTCTTAGCCTTCCTGAGAAGTCAAGGATGGTTGGAAAAAAAAAAAGTTGAAAAGGAGAATCAAACAAATAGAAAAGAATCCTTACCAAAAAAAAAAAACAAATAGAAAAGAAAAAAAGCAATTAAAGTGAATTTCTGTCTTTATGGATTCTTTATCTTAATTTCTACTCGGTAAAGAAAATTGTCCTTCAAGTGCAATAGAGCTCACAAGGGCATTGCGGATCTCTTATGTTCAAGTCTCTGGAGTGGCTACTGAAAATCTCATTTTAACGTTGATGTGCCCCACTTTGTTGCATTAAGACCTAATGATACTAAATACGTTCTTTGGGAAACCCAAGTACCTTCATCATGGTTGTCCCACTGGAGATGGCAGATCGTCATTGTTGAACATAATTTATCACGCGTATGTGATTGTTGCGACTTATTTTTTTCATCCCGAGAGAGAAAAGAAATATCTAAATAAGTTTAGGAATATTGTCCAAAAGTAGGTCCAAGATTCTCATTAGACATAAGCTTTCCTAAGCCCAACCCCGTGTGACATTAGGTGTTTTTGAAAATTTTTAAATGAGGAGTCGCCACTAGCCTATTAGGATTGGCTAGAAATCTAAGCGGGGCATGAGAGTGTGACTCACTTTCTATGCAACCGGATATCCTAGGTCGGGGACTTAATTACACTAATTAACCAATCCATACCCTTTCGATACCTAATCTTGTTCATTTCAAAAAGATCTTTGTCAAGCAGTTTGGATTGATTTTAGACTTAATCACTAACATGTGAGATGATCATGCGGGTGCGCAATTATTAAAATAACAATCAGCAATTAAAGAAAGTATTAAATAAATCACAGGCGAAAAAATAAACACCTAGTTTTAAGAGATAAATAAATGACAATCTTAATTAAACTAAGGGGAAACCATAATCATCGCATCATAAATGTGCATTTAAGGGCAATTGTATCCGAAGATAATTAAAACATTAAGGTGAAACCGTGAGGGTTTGTTCAATTTTAAGCACAATTTTAAACTAATGATTTTCTGACACTTTTTAAGAGAAAATTATCTAATAATTATTTTAAAGCTTTTTAGGGAGCTCTAAAACAAACTTGAAATTTTTTGGGGATTTTTTGAAAACTTTTTTTTTTTTTTTGGAATTTTTAATATTTTAATATTTTCGAATTTTTTAAAAATATATTTTTTTATTTTTTTCAGAAAATGTTTGTAAATTTTCAGGTTTTAAAATTTTCCATTAATTTTCTGGATTTCGAAAAAAAAATTATGATTTTATAATATTTTTAATGTTTTTTATATTTTCTGAATTTTCTTTTTTTTTTTTTAAAAAAGATGATTCGGACCGGGCCCGGAAACCCGGCCCTGCTAACCTGATTCGGACCTGTCGGTCTGGGTTGGGCCACAAAAGACTAGGCCGGCCCTAAATCACTACGGATTAAAAAAGACGCCCACAAAATTCTTTTAAAAAAAAAGCCCACGAAAATTCGTTTTTTATAGAAAAGGCCCATTTCTGTCTTCAGCCCAATATATTCCCGGCCCGCGACAAAATCAGCCCGACGTGCCCAAGCCCGAGGTGAAGCCCATTTCCTTGTTTTTTTTTTTTTAATGTTTTTAGCCTTTTCTTTTTTTCTTTTTCTTTTTCTGTTTCTGTTTCTCCTTTTTTTTTTATGGTCTTCTTCCCTGCAGACTTCTTCCCCATGCACCCGCATGCATGCCCGACACTCCCCCATCTTCTCTTCTGCGTTTATTTCCTTTTCTTTATTTTTTTTACTTTTTTCTCTCTCCTCCCCGCTGGTCATTCTTCTTCACGTGTTTCTTCATGCGACTTTTTCCATGCACACCCCGTGCACTGCGGTCTTCAACTTCGCCGGAGCTCCTACAACGTTTTTAGAAAAAAAACGGAGCCGACGCCGCTGCAACAGCAAGTCCTTGCCGGCGTTCGGGAGGTCGCCAGGCCATCGCCCGGCGTCGGTCGTTCGTTCCGACCGACGCCAGCCACCGCCGTCACCCCCTCACGGCTGAAACGACCGAACAGCCATCGGAGCTCGAAACTCAAGCCCCGACACCCCTGCTGGCCGAAAACGACTCCAAAAAGACGCTTCCCCCCGCTTCGACTTGAACAAAGAAAGAGACAGCGACGTGGGTTGAGTTTTACCATTTCTTGAAACTCGCTCCATGCGTCAAGTGTTTTGAGTTTTACCGGTGGGAGCAGACAGAAAGAAACGCTCTTTTTACTTCAAATTCTTCCCCTGAAGCTTGCAAGTGTTGAACCAGACTACCGAGCCTTGCATGAAGCTGGACAAGATACAGATGCTCGGCTTGTTGGAAACCAAGGGAAAGGTGTGAGCTTCAACCTTGAGAGCCACAAGAAGCACAACTTAGAAGCACCCACTTCGAAGAGACAGAGAGCCAAAAACGCAAGACTCCCAAACCTGAAGGACTAGATACAGACTGGCATAAACCTTCCCAAGAAAAGGTGTCACCAGAGCAAGAAGGCAAAAGCAGGGGCTAGAAAGAGAGAGAGTAGGGTCCGAATGCAACGATACCGAGCTTTTTCTTTGTAGTGTTTTTTTTTCCTCTCGAGCGTTGGCACCCTTAAAAAATGGGTTTCACTCCCCTTCTTCCTTACTTCTTGTTGCTCTTTCTGCTCTGCTTCTGCTGACTTGCTGCTGCTGCTTTTCTTCTGCTGACTTGCTGCTGCTTTTCTGCTGACCCGCTTCCTCTCTGCTCTCTTTTTTGCTCTCGGTCCCTCAGTCTTTTCTGTCCGAGTTCCCAGCTTCCTCCGGTCCCTCCTTTTTTCTTTCTGTTTTTTGTTCTCTTTCCTCCTCCCTTTTTGCTGCTCTTTCCTTTTTTTCTGCCCTGGTGCTCGCTGCTTCCTCTTTCAGCTCTCCCCTTTCGGCTCTGACTTGTCAACCTCAACCCCTCCTTGCCCTGACTTGCCGCAGCAACCTACTTCATCATCTTTTTCTGCCTCTGCTCTGCTGCTCGCGTGGAGGAAGAAAGGCGGAAGAAAAAAGGAAAGAAGAAGAATGGGCCAAGCCCGTGCGGGAGGGAAAAGAAAAAAAGAAAGGGGCCGGGCAGGCCTAGCCCTGGCCCAGACCCACAATGTTTTTCTTTTAAATCTTTTTTTCTTTTTTATAAAAAATTCGAATTTTTTAATTAATTATTGTAAATTTTAAAATTAGTGATGCAAGTGCTCCTCTTATCTATATGCGATGCAATTTTAATGAAATAAATTTTTGTTAAGAGATTATAAATTAATTTCTAATTTTTCAATACAATTAATAAATACTAAAACAAATCGCCAAAATGTAGATGTCAACAGTGATTACTATACCGCTATCAATGTAACATGTATAATTTTTTTTCGATATTTGCCACTTGGCTTGCGTTGAATATATCGTCTGTATTTTCTTTTTCTTCCCCATAATTAGCTCAATAATTTGTTTTCAACCAACAATTTTTTTTCCATGTGGCAATATCTTTTATATGAGAGCGCTATTGTGATTTATCTAGAAAACAATAATATTTTTTTAATCGATTTATTTTCTTGCAAATATTGCAGGGTAAATTTTTTGTCCCTTTGAAGAGGTTTCTTCTCCTCTTTCATTTTTCCACAAACTCCTTGTACCATTTTTAGATTTATGAGGCCACACATTTATTTTAGACTGAGTCACTTTCAACAGAATCTTCATCATATAGCATAAGTCTTTTTTTTTCATTCGCCTCGAGAGGCTAATTAATTCAATCACTACCATAGTTTTTTAATCCTTAGATTCTTCTATAGAAGTGACAATAGGATTGTGTTCTCTAATAAGTGTCACAAATATTTTTTTCTCTACCTTCATATCATCTCCATAAATCCTCATTTGATTTACTCACCAATTTAATCTTCCACAGTATTGTTTGAGGATCTCATGATAGTTTATTTTAGCATTTTGAAGAGACTGAAATATGAAGGTTTGTACCTTCGTTGCGTCTTAATACTCTTCTTTCATTATGTTATTAAATCATGTTACGAGTTTGAGCCATATACGAAGTCCGACTTAATCGGAAGATGCTTGTTGGATTAAAGCCCAGCACACTTACCCTATTTGGATTAGAACTCAAGAGAGTTGATTGTTGTAATCTTATTCAAGCCGCACATTAGTCTGTGCCGTTGACTTCTTCAAGCCTTAAAAGTGGAGTTCTCTTTTCCTTGGCAGTACAAAGGAGATCTAACCATCGGGTGAAATTTGTGCAGAGAATCCAGTCATCCAATTGAGGCATTTTCTTCGCAAAGACATGAGTGTTTCGAGCTTTCAGCGATATGTTTACCGAACAACTACAAGAGGCTAAAAATTGTGGGTTTGAGTATAATTTTGGACAGGGAAACACTTGAGCATTGTAAGCGATTGTAACTCTATAATTCTTCAATTGATTAGCTGAATATTTTCAGCTAACCCACCCCATGGAGTGGCTACTGATGGTTGGATTGAATCATATAAATATTTTCTTAGTGTTCCTTATTTTATTTCTTTGGTGATTTTTGTCCTCTCACGTTATTTAATTACATACATTCTTTGGCTTCCACGTGATCTTAGAACACGTCTTTGTGGTTTTTGCTCCTATGGTTCACGGAAATATTGTTTCCAAGAGCGTTTGTTGGATGACATACAGAGCTCTTGCAACTTTTTGTGGTTGCTCTGCCGGAAGCTTATACCTTCCTATGGATCCACACATCCTTTATCCACAATGATGTACTAATCTTGTGCCATCAAGAAAGTAATCATTTTAATGTTGTAGTGAATAGTCATTTTCATCGAAAGTCGGAATGGTACTGAGATGAAGTTGGCCTTTGTTTTGGCATCTAATATTTGGGTGGAAGATTTTAGTAGCCGGTGGATTGGACTCACGCCCAATACCATCCAAATGAGGCCCTGGTACCATTGTTAGCTTTTAGTGTTGACGTGAAAGCGTGTATGATTGTGGGGATTTACTCGGCAAAGGAATGAGGAAGGAGCTTTTGGAGCTTCTTGTATTGTCAAAATGTTTGGTACGGGGGATTTATGGGGTTGCAGTTGGTCTGAACATGAATGAACGAGCATGAAGCCTTTTATAGTCCTTCCTGATCGACTCTTCTACTACGAATCACTTACTTAAACTGCTTACGGTAGATCTAGAAACTTGTAGAGTCCTGGCTTTTCTGGATAAATCGACCACAACTTCAACAAAATTTAATGAAGGATAAAATGGTGCAATGGAAGATTGCATTTGCCTAAGACTTGATCATCCTTCAGAGTACCTATCCAGATTGGACGAAAATGAAGAAGATTGAAACGAGAGAATCATCATGTGATAATGATATGTAAACAGCCAAATGTCCATCGTTCATAACATTTAGAGAGGGAAATAAGCACGACTGCAAACAGGAGGAAAATCATTGATGACAACAATCGATAGATAATTATCAGCAACAGCCACGTGGAGAAACACCCAAAAATGGAAAAAAGAAATTATTATGCGGAGGCAACGGGAGGTTTCAATAGTACCTGAGCACTGTATATACGGTCTGAATTATGGTGGGCACTAAGAGGATGATGGCGGCGATAAGAGACAGTATAGCCCAAGGACTCCTGAAGTAGGTGCGGTCGAGATTAGCCCTCCAGTGGTTGAGATTAGCCCTCCACTTGTTCCAGGGATGTTCGCAGTGCTTACTTATTTTGTTTTGCACGGTCTCGAGGTTGCTGTTGGATGCGAGCGTCACTTCCTCGCCCAGCGAGTTGAATAGCTCCGCAACTGCCTCGTTGCTCCAGATGGCATTTCGGATGATGCCTTTGGCGTGGAGCAGCGCGACATCTCGCTCATCGTTGATGATGTGGTCCATGAAGACAACGTAGGATGTGACCTCGTCCCCAGTCCAAATGTGCAACCGCTCGAACGTCATGACGTTGAGGAACATGGACTTGACGGTGTCATCCACCGTGAAAAAGGGGAGCTCAAGGACCCCTCCGGCAAAGGCGATGTCCTTGAGACTGCTGGTCTGGCTCTTCTTGAACTGGATCCCAGCCTCCTCGAGCTCGGTGGCCGACCGGAATATTCTCTCATGCTGGACATTCTCGGTCTCCTTGGGCAGGCACTTTCCAAAGACTTCCACGACATGCCCCATCCCGGGGATGCACGTCTTGAGGGAGCTATTGTCACCCTGCGTCGTTGAAGTAAAGCCGGTGCATTTAATACGAGATTGTTGTCGTGTCAACTCTACTTGCTTAAAGGGGAAAAAAAAAAATCTCCTATAGAGGTGGTCATTAGAAAAAATTATCACCTCGCCATCCTCAGGCCCGACATTTTCCCGTCCGTGCTGGTCCTTCCCAGAGTCCGGTCGGCCTTTCCTGAAAATGTCCAGGACATGCAGGAATCTACCCATCCCCTTGATGCCCGGGTCGAGGGAGTAGAACCTGAGGATGAGCTCGTTGATGTCTTCGACACGCTGCATTGTTGAAGCGATATCACTGGCATTGAATTTGAGATCATTGTCGTGTCGAATAATTGCATAAAAGGAAAAATAAAATAAATAAAATGGAGTCTCCATTTGAAGTGATAGATTTAACAATGAAATTGTTAATTGATCTCGAATCATATTGTGAGGTCCATTTGAGATCATCAAGATGTACCGTTAGGTGACATAGTATGGCGATTTGGGTGCATGCAATAATTTCTCAAATGACGGAGTGAAATCTAAGAAATTAACCTCCTTGCCATCATTTGCGAAGGCAATCAGCTCATACAGCAGTAGCATTGGCAGCTGATTCTCCAGCTTCAACATGTCCCATCTTATGTATGGCGTTATGTACCTATGGGTGCCAAAGATGGGGTCACCGAGTGCATAGTCATTCTCCTCCTCCTTTGTCATGGTGGCCGTCATGATCTCAAGCATGAAACAGCCGTCCATGATCATTAGCATCAGGAACCGGTCCTCCTTCCACTCTGGGTCCAGCGCGTTGTAGCTGCACTTGAGCTCATGCTCCACGTTCTTCAGGGAATTCAAGAAGGGCTGGAGGGACTTCCCGGACCGCTTGAAGAACTGGTCGCACGCACGGTGCTTGTGTTCCTCCATGGGGAGGAGGCGGTGCTTGCCGTGGTGGTAGGGGCCGAAAGAGACAACCTGCAGCTGGTAGTTCTTGAGGTTGAGGTTGTTGATGACGGGGGGACCCTGTAGATGCACGGAATCCGGCACCGTTGCTTGTCGGGCCGTTGCTTGTCGGGGTTTGGAGAAATTTCTCGTCTGGAGTGGAGACGATGAGAATATGGTTTAGGTTCGGGCTGTGCAGGGTACGCCATGGTTCAGATTAAAACAGCCCTTTTTCGTGATATGGGAATGAGAAGAGGAGAATATGGTTCAGGTTCAGGGTTAAAAACAGCCCTTCGGCTGCAGCTCCAGATCGGGTGGTGGCGATGTAAGCGCGGTTAGGTGAGCCTCAGAGGTTTTACAAGTTTCTGGGGAAAGGAGGAAAACCCATGGACGACGAGGGGAGGGGGAGGGGGGCGGTTTTGGTGTAGTCCAACCCCAATGCTGATCTTATGTGTCGAAATGGGCCTTTCGCCCATCTTTTATATCATGAATGAGTTGGGTGATATATTGAATTAGTTAAATTTTAATAAATGAGTTGCTATGGTCTCAAACTATATAGCTCATTTAAATATGAATTTTAAATGGGTCTTAGGCTTTCGCCCATAATCAACCTCACGGAACTACAGTCCACCAAAGGATGGGGCCCAATTTGACCATCTCACTAGCCTTCTCCTGTATGTGCATCACCCGTAGGGCAAAAAAATAAAAACACACACTTCGCAATGAGTAACATTCCGGTAATATTTATGCATGGTTAGCTCAGTAATTAACTTTAGATGGAACACGAGGCAGGTTGTAATCATCTTGTATGAAATGCAAAAATGTCCGCCAACTTCAAATGGGGAAAAATTAGTTTAACCGAAAAGATATATTTAAAATCAAATCAAAGTCATATCATAGAGGCAAAGTCAAGTTTCTAAGTTAAAGTAGGTTTTATTTTTATTTTTTTAGCTCTAGATCATTTAAGCATAATTGACAATGCGCACTTATAGCTCCAATAAAGACTTCTTTTCAAAGTTAGCTCAAGTTTGAGCCCTTGTATAAGATGTGACCCGAATTGAATGAGGGGGACCGGAATTTTTGACTCAATACCTAATTGGATCATACCAAAGGAGTCAACCAAGATAGGGTTGTTAAGTTACTTTATCTAATTTGTTTGGAGCAGTGGCAACTATGTAACGACCCAAGATTGATCAGACTCCTCTAAAGGGCATACAAGTGACGCCACTGTTGATTGGCAGTAGAAAAAGAGTTTAAATTTTTTCTTGATTTTAAGCCCATAAAAGAAATAAAAAAGAAGAAGGAGAAAAGCAGTGGAGGTCTTCATTTTAAGTATTAGAAACACTCAAACTTGTAAACGATTATTACTCTTTAATTCTTAAATCGATCAATGGAATTTTCCTTACTGACTTTTCCCGAGGTATAGATATCAATACTTGAATCGAATCACGTAAATATCCAGTATTCTCTATTGTTCCTTGTATATTTCTCTGATTATAAAGTGTTGATTTAATTGTAAAATTTGGTGAGTTTCTACATCTTTTTTATGAAAAGCTCCAATAGAGGAGTACTTGGATGTGTCGTTATTGCTATAATTATTAAATAGTAAACACAAAAATCTTACAAAAGATGTTGACTTAATCGGAGAGGGACTAATTCCGTAAACCAATCAAATTAATATATATCACGTCAATTCTTCATAAACCAATCGAGCTGAAAGGCGTGAGAGGATGCGAATTTACAGGGAGAGAGAGAGAGATGGGAAGAGTGTTTGGTGGGTTCTAGAGAGGAGCCTGTCACTTTTTGTGCTCAGATAAAGACAAAAAATGTTTAGGTAATGTCCCATGAAAACATGGAAATCGGATTGCATATCTTATGACCATGTACGAGCCTTAGAATTTAATGTATTTCTCGAGTGTCTGTCTTTGAATTGAGTGCATGTAATGTAATTTTGGGGGTGGGCTTCACCTATATATATTATATCAATAAATTTTTTTTTAGAAAGAATGACTTTCCAATAATATATAAGCTTACTAAGCTCATGACAATCATATAACTTCTCACAGATTAACTTCAGATGTACACAAGTCAAATTATAATCATCTTGTGTCAAATTCAAAAACTTCATGGAGAAAAATTGTTTCTAGCGAAAAGATATATATAAAATCCCAAATCAAAGCCAAACTAGTACGGTAAAGTCATTTTTATAAGTTAAACTAAATGTTGGTGCTATTGGGAAGGGATCTGGTGAGGACGACCTTTGCCTGTGTCGGGCGAGGGCACCTTTGCCCAGTGAGGCTTGGGCCACTCTCGCCCGACGTTGGCAAGAGTCGCCTAGGACTGGGCCACCCTCGCTTGACGCCAGCAAGGGCTACCTAGGACTGGGTGACCCTCACTCGACTTTGACACCAGCGAGGGCAACCTCATTGGCTTTCTCCTGTTAAGAGAAAAAAAAAAAAAAAGGACGAAAATGCCCTTCAACCCAAAAAACTTTGGAGTAAATTTATCCTAAATAGCATAATTTAACATTTTTTGTGACACAAAAAAAAAGTTCAAAGTAAAATTATTACAAGTGATATAGTTTATGATAAAATTGTCACAAGTGACATAATTTGTGATTTTTGGTGACAAAAAAAAGTTCAGAATAAAATTGTGGAAGCATATTTTAGAGTTTTTGATGACATTTTTCCAAAAAAAAAATGTTTGTGCCATGGACTTCTTCGAGCCTAAAAGTGGACTTCTCTTTTCCTCGATAGTACAAAGGGGATTTAAACATCAGGTGAAGTTTGTGCATAGAATCCATCATCCGATTGAGGCATTTTCGGGGAAAGTACAGCGCAAGTGCCAAAACTTGGCACAAAGGAACACTTAAGTGCCAAAAGTTACAAAAGATACACTTAAGTGCCACTTTTAAAAAATTTGGATCACTTAAGTACTAAGTCGCGAACCCCGCCGAAAATCCTACGTGGCTTGCCGGAAACCGAATCGGCCAAAAATCAGCCAAAACGACGTCGTTTTGGGCTGACGTGGATTTAAAAATTATTAATTAAATAATATTAAATAATTAAAAATATATTATTATAAAATCGATTTTATTAAAAACAAAAAAAAAAGGAGGGGGATTGGCGAGGGCTGCACAGCCCTCGCCGATCCCCCCTCCTTTTTTTTTTTTTTAAAATAAAATCGATTTTAATTTTTCCAAAATCGACGTGGACAATTTTTTTAAAAAAAAATTGCCACGTGGATTTTTTTTTTTTGAAAAAAATGCTCCGTCGCAAATGAAGTCGCGAGAAAATGGACACGTGGCAATTTGGCCGGAATTTTTCGCCGTTGGCACTTAAGTGATCCATTTTGCTCCGATTTTGGCACTTAAGTGTACCTTTTGTAACTTTTGGCACTTAAGTGTCCCTTTGTGCCAACTTTTGGCACTCCAGAGGTTCGCATGTCAGGCATTTTCTTTGTGAAAACATGAGTGTTTTAAGTTTCCCATCATTTGTTTATTGAGCAATTATGTGAGGCTAAATATTATGGATTTGAGTATAATCTTGCACTGGGAACACTTAAGTATTGTGAGTGATCATTCTGTAATTCTCTAATCGATTAGTTGATTATTTGTTGCTAACCTTTCTCGTGAAGTGACTGTTGATGGTTGAATTGAATCGTGTAAATTTTTCTTATTGTTCCTCAGTTTATTTCTCTAGTGATTTCGTTCTCTTGCGTTATTTAATTACATACATTCTTTAGCTTTTGCGTTGTCTTCGAACACGTCTTTGCTGTTTTTCTCCAATGGTTTGCGGAAATATTGTTTCCAAGAGTGTTTGTCGGAAGACAAACGGTGCCCTTGCAACTTTTTGTAGTTGCTTTGCCAGAAGCTTGTACCTTCATATAAAGTAGCATATTCTTGCTCCACGACATCGCATAAAAAGGTAATCATTTCAATGCTCCATTAAATATAGTTATTTTCATCAAAAGTAGGAACAATAGTGAGATACAGCTGGGCATTGTTTTGGTGTCGTAAATTTGGGTGGGTAATTTCTGTAGCGGGTGGATAGGACTCATCCCCAATACCAACCGAACGAGGCCCTGTTACCACCGTTTGCTTTTAGTGTTGATGTGAAAGCATGTATGTTTGTGAGGATTTACTCAACGAGGGAACAAAGAAGGAGCTTTTGGAAGGGATTTATGGAGCTGTAGTTGGTCTGAACATGAATGAACGAGCATGAAGCATTTTTATAGTCCTTCCTAATCGACTCTGGCGCTAAGAATCTCTGTCACAAACAGAGAAATTTGCTTCATTTTACAGGTTGGACAGACTTTTAGCCATTAATTCTAACCACCACCAACTTAGCTAGAATTTACTTAAACTGCTTATAATAGATCTAGAAACTTGTAAAGTCTTGGCTTTTCTGGATAAATTGATCACGACTTCAACAGAATTTAATCAAGAAGAAAATGGTGCAACGGAAGATTACGTCTGCCTAAAACTTGCTCATCCTTCAGACTACCTTTCCACAATGGACAAATATAAAGAAGACTAAAACAAGATAATCATCATCTGATAATGATATATAAACAGCCAAAATGTCCATCGTGCATGACATTTAGAGAGGGAACTAAGCCCAACTGAAAACAGGAGGAAAACCATTCATGACAACAATCAACAACTGATTGACAGATAATTATTGAGCATCAGCTATTGGGAGGAAAAACACAGAAATGGAAAATAGGAATTATTATGCAGTAGCTACGGGAGGGTTCAATAGTAGTCAAGCAATGCATATATGGTCTGAATTATGGTGAGCGCGAAGAGGAAGATGGCGGCGATGAGAGACAGTATAGTCCAAGGATTCTTGAAGTAGGTGCGGTTGAGATTAGCCCTCCACCTGTTCCGGCGCTTATTGCAGTGCTTACTTATGTCCTTTTGCACGCTCTCGAGGCTGTTGTTGGATGCGAGCGTCACTTCCTTGCACAGCGAGTTGAATAGCTCCGCAACTGCCTCGTTGCTCCCGATGGAATTCTGGATGATGCCTTCGGCATGGAGCAGCGCGACATCCCGCTTGTCGTTGATGATGTCGTCCATGAAGACGACGTAGGATGTGACCCCTGTCCCAGCCCCGATGTGCAAGCGCTCGAACGTCATGACGTTGAGGAAATTGGACTTGAAGGCGTCATCCACCATGATAACGGGGAGCTTCAGCTTCCCTCCAGCAAAGGAGATGTCCTTGAGACTGCTGGTCTTGCTCATCTTGAACCGGATCCCAGCCTCATCGAGCTCGGTGGCTGACCGGGTTATTTCGTGTGGGACATTCTCGGTCTTCTTCCACAGGCACTTCCTAAAGTCGTCCACGACATGCCCCATTCCCGTGGTGCCTGGGTTTTTGTCATCCTGCGTTGTTGGAGTGAAGTCAATGCATTGAATATGAGGTTGCTGTCCTGTCGATACTACTTGCTTAAAGGGAAAAATAGAGGTGGTTGTTAGAAAAGATCATCACCTCGCCAGCCTTAGGCTCCCCATTTTTCCAGCTGATTGAGCAGGGTGGCCAACGGGACTATCGGCTTAGGCTTCGACCGGCCCACATTTTTCCATTTGTGCTGGTCCTTCTCGGGCCACATTAGCAGGCCTTTCCTGAAGACGTCTAGGACATGCAGGCATCTGCCCATCCTCGTTTTGTTTTTTTGAGGGAGTAGAACCGGAGGATGAGCTTGTTGACGCATTCGTCAGCCTACGTTGTTGGAGCGAAGTCAGTGGCATTGGATTCGAGATCGTTGTTGTGTCGATACTAATCGCATAAAAGCAAAGAAAAAAAGAAAGAGTCTCTGATTGAGGTGATGGATTTAATAATGAAACTGTTAATTGATCACGGACCATGACGTGAGATCCATCTGAGATCACTAAGATGTACTGTTAGGTGAACATAGTATGGCGATTTGGACGCGTGCAATAATTTCTCAAACGACAGAGTGAAATCTAAGCAACTAACCTCCTTGTCATCGTTCCCGATGGCAACCAGCTGATACAGCACTAGCATCGGCAACTGATTCTCCAGCATCAGCATGTCCCGTCTTATGTAGGGTGTTATGTACCTGTGGGTGCTGAAGATGGGGTCATTGGGCGCATAGTCATTCTTCTTCAACATGGCGGCCCACATTATCTCAAGCATGAAACAGCCGTCCGTGATCATCAGCTCCAGGAACAGGTCCCCCATGCCCACCTTCCACTTTGGGTCTAGCGTGTTGTAGCTGTCCTTGAGCTCATGCTCCACCTTCCTCAGGGATTCCAAGAAGTCCTCGAGGGACTTCCCGGACCGCTGGAGGAACTGGCGGCGTGCGCGGTGCTTGTGTTCCTCCATCGGACGGAGGTGGTCGTCATAGTGGTGGTAGGGGCCGAAGGAGACAACTTGTGGCTGGTAGTCCTTGGGGTTGAGGTTGGTGATGGAGGCAGGAACCCTATAGATGCATGGATTCTTTCGGTACTGCTGCTCGTCAGAGAACACGCAATTGGAGCTCTCGTCGACTGTGTGACACGGTTCTACTCTAAAACCCGCATGCAGACAGGGTTCATAGGTATAAGAGCCCACTGAGTTACAGTGGGGAGAGAACATGGTTCTGGTTGGGGATAAAACAGCCCTTCGGCTGCACCTCCAGATCGGGTGGATGCGCGTGGCAAGTCAAACACGGTTAATGAGTTTCAGAGGCTCCACAAATTTCTGTTATGGGGGAGAGAAGAGGAGAACCTACAGACGAAGAGAGGGGGATTGGGGAAGTCCAACCCCGATGCTGACCTTATGTGTCGAAATGGGTCTTTCACCCATCTTTTAAATCATGAATGAGTTGGGGGATACATGAATTAGTTAAATTTTAATAAATGAGTTGTTATGGACTTAATCTGTAAAACTCAATTAAATATGAATTTTAAATGGATCTTAGGCTTTTGCCCATAATCAACCTCACGGGACTACAGTCCACCAAAGGATGGGGCCCAATCTTACCATCTCACTCGCCTTCTCCCGTATATACATCACCCGTAGGGAGAAAAAACTTCCCAATGATTAATGTTCCGGTAATATTTATGCACAATTAGCTCATGACAATCATATAATTTCTTATAAATTAACTTTAGATGGAACATGAGATAGGTTGTAATCATCTTGTGTGAAATTCAAAAATGTCTGCCAGGAAAAACTAGTTTAACCAAACACATTTATATTCAAATCAAAGTCAAATCATAGAGGCAAAGGCAAGTTTCTAAGTCAAAGTAAATATTAACGTGGGTTTTATTTTTTTATTGTTTTAGCTTCATATCATTTAAGTGTAATTAGTTGTGCGCATTTATGAGCTCTCTCTTAAAAGATGTTTCAAGTTTAAGCTATGTATAAGATCCAACCCGAGTTGAACGAGGGGGACTGGAATTCTTGACTGGATACCTAATTGGAGTCATGCCATAGGAGTTCAACCAAGATAGGGTTGTTATGTTACTTTATCTAATTTCTTTGGAGCAGTAGCAACTGTGTAAGGACCCAAGATTGATCAATCAATATATTGACTCCTCTAAAGGGCATACAAGTGACGCTCCTGTTGATTGGCCGTAGAAAAAGAGTTAACTTTTTTTTTTTAAAGCCCCATAAAAGAAATAAAAAAGGAGAAAGCAATGGAGGTCTTCCTTTTAAGTATTGGAAACACTCAAACTTGTAAACGTTTATTACTCTTTAATTCTTGAATTGATCAGTGAAATTTTTCTTATTGGCTTTTTTCGAGGTATAAGTATCGATACTCAAATCAAATCACGTAAATATCTAATATTCTCTATCGTTCCTTGAATATTTCTTTGATGATGAAGTGTTGATTTAATTGTAAGATGCGGTGAATTTCTGCATCTTTTTTATAAGAAGCTCCAATAGAGGAGTGCTTGAATGTGTTGTTATTGCTATAATTAATAAATAGTAAAACAAAAATCTCATAAAAGATGTTGATTTAATCGGAGAGGGACTAATTCCATAAACCAATAAAATTAATATATCACATCAATTCTTCATAAACCAATCAAGCTGAAAGGTGTGAGAGGAGGTGAATTTATAAGGAGAGAGAGAGAGAGATGGGTAGAGTGTTTGGTGGGCTCTAGAGAGGAGGAGCCTGTCAGTTTTGCTCAGATAAAGACAAAAAGTGTTTAGGTAATGTCCCATGAAAACGTGGGAATTGGATTGCACGCACCCTATTCCCAGATTCTTATGACCATGTACGAGCCATAGAATTTAATGTATTTCTCTAGTGTTTGTCCTTGAATTGAGCGCATGTAATATGTTTTGGGGACGGACTACACTTATAAATATCTATTATAAATATCTATTATATCAATAAATTTTCTTTTAGAAAGAATGACTTTCTGATAATATATAGGTTCATTAAGCTCACAACAAAATCAGGTGAATAGGAAGGTAGGAAATTTGACAAAGGAAGGAATCAAAATGTTCGGGTCTGAATGGCTTGCATGAAGTAGGAAAGATCAAGCTAGCCACAAAATCGCGTACCAATTTGCAGACCATGAATTGAGGCAATGAGAAAAGGAAACTCAGAAAATTGCCCGTAGAAGGAGACGCTTGGGGCCATTATAAAAGGAGGGGAGAAGAGCTCGGGGGGATCATGAGTTTTCTCATCACCATATGAAGTTTTCTCGTGATTTCACAATGTTGTGGTGCCTTGCATACATCACAGCGCATCCCATTTCTTGAGTCCTCAGTCTTCAGACGAGTCTCCAATAGTAGTTGCAAAAACTCTGCCATCACTGAAGATCTCCATTACTGCCACTTCCTGTTGTTGCTGTTCGTCGCCAAATTTCACCGATCATTGCTACTGTTCACTACTTATTTGTTGCTAGTCGTTACCGTTTTGCCGACGTTCATTGCTGCTTTTGTGCATCATTATTGCTACATTGTTGCTGGTCATTACCGCCACATCCCTTTAGTTGCTTCCTATAATATCGTGCTTCCGGTTTATGCCAATCTCTCTTAGTTTACTTAAACTAAGAAATCTTGTGATAATGATAATAGCATTTTTTTTAGTATGTTCAGGTTCATAATTTTTTTCCTGATCATGATCGTTGGACGTTATTTTATTGTTTGCTCAATTGCTTGGTCATATTTTACACATTAATGGTGCAGTATAACAAAAACCAGCAAATGTTGTATAAAACATTTTTTTTTAAATAAGGAGAAAATGTACAAGTCCCCGAACTCATGATTTTTGGTTCGCAAAAGTAAAATGTACTCCCACATTTTACTTGGGTGTCTAATCGACCCAAAACCGATTAGTGGCGGCTCCAATAGGTAAGATAAATATCATGGTTGAATCGAGTACTAAGTTGCGATTGGTAGGACTTGGGAGAGTCCGTGCTAAGCATTGTGCTTAGTAATCCATTAATCCTCCTTCGGGAAGGTCGCGATAGGAGTGCGTCACTATTTCGTGCCCCATGTAAAGACAAAAAGTGTTTAGGTATGCCCCGTGACAAACGTGGGAATGCGAGTGCTTGCACGCCATCCATGACCATGTACGAGCCTTAGGATTTAATTAATCATCTTTCAACTATTTGCCTAAACTGTGTTCGTGTTAAATTCAGTGCATGTAATGTGATTTGGGTAGGGACTTCACATATTTGATGTGACATTAGATTTATAATGTTAACCTTTGGGATAATCTATATTTCTTACTTAGGGTCTCTTTTTAGTCCATAATAGGGGTTGTCGAAAAAACTTGAACCAAGATTTCCAGTATTTTCAATTTGAGTCTCTTTCTGATTAAGGTAATCAATGAAAATGGATATTATTATAGTTTCCGTTTGGTTTGGATATTGGAATTGTCACACCACAAATCCTAGCAAAAAAGGAAGATGACATAGCCGTCCTTCCACTCGAAGGACGTAGCTTCTAATCTCCCAAAGGACTGCTCCCAAAAATTCCTTGTGGCTATCACTCTCGTATTATTCATCGCTAGTTGAAAATTTTGAAAATATTAGAAAAATAAGAAGGTGAGCAATCACAGCTCAATGAGTAATGCATCTCTTCTAAGCGGATAGAGTACCCACTATGCATATTTACAAACCAAACCACAATTCTTTTAACCCAAATGCAGAATATAACAAACATATGATATAAAATAAGTTGCATATGGTTTAACATAGTTTCACAGTAATATAAAAATAAACATTAATGGTCTAATCAATTGATCAGTCTCATTAATTCACATGCTAATGGTCAATCTCATTAATTCACAAGCCAATAGTTCATTTCATTGGTCAATCTCATACCATACATTAATGGTCTATTCCATTGATCCATCTCATATAAATCCATATGTCAATGGTTTATTCCAACAACTAATCTCAAATCATATGTTAATGGTTCACTCTATTGACCAAACTCGGCTCAAATATCTAGACATGGTCACGAATAACGCTATATGACAAGGCAACCAAAATTCTCCCCTTAGTTAGATCTCCACCTATTATAAGCCAGTGGTTTGGTTTATAAAGATATCCTAGACTAGTATGCACATACCACAAGCTTCTCACTAGGCTCACAGTGACATTGAGCATCAATACCAATCTACAGCCACATCCTCCACAATCCACAAAGCCAAAAATCATTTCATATATCACGAATCAACCATGTAACCTTTCGCAACTCAACTCGCCCGTCAGAAATACTATTCATAAAACTTTCTCAAATTAATTCAAGACTCGTCTTATATATCGGTTTTACAAACCGAATCAAATTAAATACATGCTCAAAGTCAAAAGCTTTTCTTAAAAAGGTTTCACAAATCCAAAATATATAATATTTCTCGACTTTGTTCATCAAATAAAATATGTATTTCCACCTAACAATTCTCACACAATTCACAAACACCAAACTACAGTAAATACCCAATCCAAATTTTATGCGACATATTTATTCATAACTCAAAATATATCAAATCTTTATCATTTTGAAAACATGAGTTAGCAAAATCATTAGAAGAGATAGCACCACTCATCTTGAAATACCTATGTTCAAACAACAAAGATTACTCAAACCGTCGAACTCCCAATCCTATTAAATAAGCTAGAAACAACATTAAAGTCGAGTAAAACATGACCTCGACTATGACTCGACTAAGTTAAGCTTAATCGCTTGCAAAACTAGCTCCCACATGCCAATAAAACACTTACCCAAAATGATTACTCAAAACAGTCCATAACGCAAAGCTTGAGCGCAAAACTTGATTGTGCCATAACTTTCTCTACCGAACCCCATTTCAAGCGTTCTTATAGTCCACAAAAAGCTCTTTCAATATATTAAAAGAACCCCAAGTTAGCTGACCCAAAATCAAGCTGAAAGCTGATGAAATAAGGCTCCAAATTATCTGGTCGCGCATTGTTCACCACACTCGAGAAACTTCAAAATTTTGTTTCAGGCAAACTATAAGCTCAAATCGAGATCCATAAAATCTTATAGCTCCATGATATCCTAAACCATCATTTTTATAAATATACATAATTTAACGACTCAAAAATCGTCTTCACAGCTCAATTTTCACAAAACTTTGAATATGTGACCTAATACTGAAAACTGTCTCGATTGGATGAATGAGGGGTACAAGTACTTACTAAGCATTGCAAATCAAAGTCGAATCAGCTTGGTAAGGTCCTATGGCACGAAGCCCTCTTCTTTCCTCCTCCTTCTTTCCTTTTCTCTCTTTAGTCTCTCTGGTACGAGCTCTCAGGCTCTCTTTTATTTTGAGTCGAGCGTCCCCTCCCCTATTTGTTGACCGAGGCTTATTCTTCTTCCTTCTTCTTTTTTCCCGCTTTCCCTCTTTTTGACTTTTTGACTAAAAACCCATATCTTACGCGAATTGAATCCAAACGAGTTCTTGAAATATTGATCGGAGGTCGAAGAAGAAGAAGCCGATGAAGGCAGAAGACATTCGCGCAGGCTCGGAAGACAAAGCGAGGTCGGTCATTGTCTATGAACTCCATGGATCTCCACCCCTCTGAGACTGTGCGCTCATGACAACTAAGAAGAAGGGCAAAAAAGAAAACTGACCATAATCAAACTGCATTTGTCGATTTGGATCTGTCCATGAATCGAGTTGAAACGGGGTAATTCCAAATAGTTTGGCTTGATTCAAATATCGTGGAAACCCAAACCAAACCCTTGACACCTAACTCAACACCGTTCTTCCAAATATACATCTTCCGTGGCAAAAAAGAAGAAGCAATAAGTCATAAAAAGCAACTTTCCACTTTATATATATATAGTTAGCTCATGATAATCATATAATTTCTCATAAATTAGCTTCTAGTGGCACACAAGACCATTTATAATCATGTTGTGTCCAATTCAAAGACTTTCACCAGCTTCATATGAAGAAAAATTGATTCCAGCAAAAAGATATATTAAAACTCAAATCAAAGTAAAATGATTATGGCAAAGTCAATTTTATAAGTTAAACTAAACATTATAGTGGAATTTTATAAGTTAAACTAAACATTATAGTGGATTTCTTTTTCGGTTTTGAATTTCCGTAGCATAATCAACTACAAGCTTTTATGACCCATAATCAACAAGAACTTGGATAAATTTAACAATTTATGAGCTCTGCAGAGTAAGTACCTGAATCTATCATAATTGCTATAATAAGTAAATAGTAAACACAAATATCTCATGAAAAAGGTTGATTAATCTAAAAGCCACCAATTCCATAACCATTCAAATTAATATATCATTTCATGGATCAATTTCTCCATATCAATTTTAGTATCCCTAACACGACTTGACTTCATACTCTTATCTAAAATGCTTGGAGTCCTTTTTTTTGTAGCTTTTCATCTCTTATGAAAAATGCTACTCATATGAGAAGGTGCAATGTGACAACTCTTATAAAAAGAGAATGTATTTTGATGTAAGGCATTTATTGAAAGCACCTATTGATAGCCCATATAAAAATACATTAATACTAAAGTTGGTTAAGAGAGAGAAATTTCAATTTCTTGTATTTCTGCAAGAACCATTTTCTCAAAGTTATCATTCTAGATAAAAGTATAGTTTCATTGCACGTAAATTATTGTTTGAGTTTAGTTCTCTTGGTATATATCTATATTCTCATCTTTTCTAGCACATTAATTATTTTGCTATATGTATTCAAATATATATATATATATATATATGTATATATATATGTATAAATGAATTGCCATATATTCTTGAGGCGTCACAATGTATAATTTGATTCTCACACCATTATGGCAACCTTATCATGAAAGTGATTAAATCTTAACATTTAGAGATAATCAAATTATGAAACAATTATTATGTATTACAATTTAAAATTTCAATTATGAATGGTTTGTTAGTCATCAAAGTGGCCGAATTTTAAGATCTCTTGAATATTTAAAATTTTGTAATGTTTTATTCAATTATCCATGATTAATTGATGCTATGAATGAAATTGATATGTTGCATATCCTTATTGTTGTCATGGGTATATTGAAGTTCATTTATTGCAATAACTTAGGGATTCACCCAAAGGTTAATCAATTTCATATATTTCATGAATGTAATAATTGATAATTAATGTCTTATTAGATTTATTTGTATATCCAAAGATAGCAAATAGATCATTCAAATAGATTTTAATGAGTGTATTATGATTAGCAAATAAAAACCAATAGCATTGTTATGGCTTAATGTATGTTTGTCTATCGTAGGATTACCTAAAGGAGAATTATGATGTACATGTATTATTTAATTTGAATCTGATTGTGTGACATTCCCAAAGTGTTGATGTATGATGGTTTTCTTGAATATTTGCAGTATCTATACCTATTTATGTTCATTGCACTCTCCATCCGTTCCTTTATTTAACAAAATGCATTTCTCTTAGTGGTGTGAACAAATCCAGTTTCACTTAGGTGTCATGTATTTTCATTTAGCACTTCAAGTTAAAAAAACTGTCTGCTATTACTGATGAGAATAGAGATAATTAAGGTTCTTTCCATAAAATTTGAGAAATATTGAACATATTAAGCTTAATGTTTGTGTGAACAAATTAAGAAGTTGAAAAGGAAAATCAAGCAAATAGAAAAGAAAAATAGTAATCCGAATTTCTCTATCATTCTTTAAAAAAAAAACTAAGAAAATGGAAACCTACTTAAAAATTACATAATTATTTTATTGTAGGAAAAACATATAGAAATTAAATGAGGAATCACCATAAAAAATGAACTATGCCATTTACGTCCACAATATTCTAATTTTATGGTGTTAAGTTGAATTAAGTAACTCCTCAAAAGGTTTACCATATGCTTACACTATATCCCTCAATCCCCCAAAAAGAGGGGCTACGATATCATACAATTTGTATGAACTATACAAGAGGGGATGAAATTTTTTAAGACTGATTAATTTTCAATTGACAACTCAAATTATGAATTTATTAGGAGAGAGTAAAGTAAAGTCGATGGTCGACTTAATTAACTTGTAAACAATTTGTTTCTGCTGAGGTGACAGGCCACGGTTACGGAAAAAGCACCATCAGCTCTCTCTACACGTATGACGAGGATAAGGCCATTCTAGCGATATAAGGGTCTTAAAAGGCGTACTTAGAGAGCAACTTAAATAATTTCTCTAATAGTATTTTTTTATATAGCTATGGATTCTTCATCTACTTAATTTCTGCTCAGTAAAGACCCTCAATGGCATCAGAGCTCACTAGGGCATCGCAGTTCTCTTCCTTTCAAGTTTCTGCCGTGGCTACATACTATGATATCTCATTTTAACGCTTATGTGCCCAACTTTGTTGCATTAAGACCTATCATAGTTTGTAGCTACGGCAAAAACTTGAAAGGCTAACGATAGTAAGGGAGTGTTTGGTTCAGCATTTGCAAGGAGTTTTGAGTTCAATACAAATGCTGAAAGCCCAATGCAATTGTGTTTGGTAAAAAAAATTGCAAATGAAGTTTGAGTTGAAAAAAAAAAAACTTTCACAATGGGTTTTAATGGGTATAATGGATATAATATATATATATATATATATATATATATTTTATATATATATATTTTAAATTGACCTAAACCCTTCACCAGACCAGCAAAGGGCTACAGTCGCCGGCGCTAGTCTGGCGAAGGGCTGCCTCATTTTTTAATTACAAATAATAATATTCAAGGGTAAAATTAAAAATATGAAGAATCAGTGAGGGTAGTTTTGGAAGGAAAAATATGATTTCAGCATTCGGGGGATGCTGAAAGCCCAAGGCTAGTCCCTAGTAGCCTTGGGCTTTCAGCATTTTGAAGGCTAGCTTTTGAAAGCTAGCTTCAAAGCTAAACCAAACGGTAGATTGTTGAACATAGTTCATTGCGGTCTATGATTACTACACCACTATCTATATGACATGTATAATTTTTTTTTGCCATTTCACACTTGACTTGCTTTGAGCATATTATTTGTATTTTCTTTTTCTTCAACATAATATGCTCGATAATTTGTTTTCAAGCAACAAGTTTTTTCTATGTGGCTATGTCTTTTACATGAGGGCTATTGTGATTTATCTAGAAATCAACTATTTTTTCCTAATTGCTTTATTTTCTTGCAAATACTGCAGGGAAGATTTTTTTCCCCATCTGAAGAGGTTTCTCCCCCTCTTTTATTTTTCCACGATCTCCTTGTCCCTTTTTAGATTTATGAGACTGCGCATTTATTTTAGACTAGAAGTCACTTTCAACGTAATTTTCATCATGTATCATTAGTCTTTTTTTCTCACGCGTCCAGAGAGCTAATTAATTGAGGCATTTTCTTCACGAAGATAGCAGTGTTTCAAGTTTTCAGTGATTTGTTTATTGAGCAATTACATGAGGCTAAATACTATGGGTTTAAGTATAATCTTGGACAGGGAAACACTTGAGCATTATGAGCGATTGTAGCTCTATAAGTCTCCAATTGATTACCTGATGATTTGTTGCTGACCCTTCCTGTGGAGTGGCAGCTAATGATCAGATTGAATCGTGTAAATTTTTCCTTATTGTTCCTCATTTTGTTTCTTTGGTGATTTCATTCTCCCACATTATTTAATTGCATCCATTCTTTGGCTTTTGCATTATCTTAGAACACATCTTTGCGGTTTTTCCTCCAATGGTTCGTGAAAATATTGTTTTCAAGAGTACTTGTTGGATGACATGTATAGCCCTTGCAACTTTTTGTAGTTGTCCTGCCGAAAGCTTGTACCTTCCAATAGAGCTGCATATCATTTCTCCATGATGTCACATAAATCTTGTGCCCTCAAGAAAGTAATCATTAATGCAACAATAAATGTAGTTATTTTCATCAAAAGTAGGAATGGTAGTGAGATAGAATTGGCCATTATTTTAGCGTGGGAATTTGGGTGGCTGATTTTTGCAGCGGGTGGATAGCACTCACATCCAATACCAACCGAAAAAGGCCCAGGTACCATCGTTGGCTTTTAGTGTTGATGTGCAAGTATCTGGTTGTAGGGATTCACTCAGCAAAGGAACGAGGAAGGAGCATTTGGAGCTTGTTGTATAATCAAAATGTTTGGTACAAGGAATTTATGGAGCTGTAGTTGGTCTGAACATGAATGAACGAGCATGAAGCCTTTTTATGGTACTTCCTGATCGACTCTTGTGCTTAGAATCTGTGTCGTAAACAGAGAAATTTGCTTCATATTTCATGTTTGACAGATTTTTAGCCATTTCTTCGAACTACCACCAACTAAGCTAGAGCCACGTATTTTAACAATTTACAATAGATCTAGAAACTTGTAGAGTCATGGCTTTTCTGGATAAATTGACCACAGCCTCAACAAAATTTAATCAAAAAGAAAATGTTGCAATGGGAGGTTACATTTGCCTAAAACTTGATCATCCTTCAAACTACCTATCCAAGTTGAACAAAAATGAAGAAGACTGAAACAAGAGAATCATCATCTGATAATGATATATAAACAGCCAAAAGTCCATCGTTCATAACATTTAGAGAGGGAAATAAGCCCGACTGGAAACAGGAGGAAAACCCTTCATGACAACAATCAATAGCCAATCAATAGATAATTATCGAGCATCAGCCATTAGGAGAAACCCAAAAACAGAAAAAATAAATTATTATCCGGAGGCAACGAGAGGGTTCAATAGTAGGTGAGCACGATAAATACGGTCTGAATTATGGTGAGTGCGAAGAGGAACATGGCGGCAATGAGAGACAATGTAGTCCAAGGACTACTGAAGTAGGTGTGTCTGAGATTAGCCCTCCACATGTTCCAGGGTTTCTTGCAGTGATCGCTGATCTTCTTCTGCACAGCGTCAAGGTTGGATTCCACCGTCACTTCTGTGCACAGAGAGTTGAATAGCTTGGCCACTGCCTTGTCGCTGCCGAAATCATTCTGGATAATGCCTCTGGCGTGGAGCAGGGCGACATCCCGCTCATTGTTGATGATTTTGTCCATGAAGTCGACGTAGGATGTGACCTCGTTCCCAGTCCCAATGTGCAAGCGCTCGAAAGTCATGAGGTTGAGGAACTTGGACTCGGTGGTGTCATCCACCGTGATGACGGGGAGTTTCAGGATCCCTCTGTCAAAGGAGATGTCCTTGAGACTGCAGGTCAGGCTCTTCTCGAACTGGATACCGGCCTCCTTGAGCTCGGTGGCCGACCGGATTATCTCCTTGTGCTGGACCTTCTTGGTCTTCTTCGGCAAGCAATTGACGTCCACGACATGCTCCATCCCCGGGATGCACATCTCGAGGGAGCTTATGTCACCCTGCAATGTTGAAGTAAAGGCAGTGCATTGAATACAAGATTGTTGTCGTGTCGATAGTACTTGCTTCGAGTGAAAAAAAATAATCTCCCATGAAGTAGAAAAGATTATCACCTCGCCAGCCTCAGGCCAAGCATTTTCCATCTCGGGATCCATCAGCAGGCCTTTCCTGAAGACGTCCACGACATGGAGGCATCTGCCCATCCCCTTGATGCCCGTGTCGAGGGAGTAAAACTCTAGGATGAGCTCGTTGATGTATACGTCATGCTGCGTTGTTGGAGTGAAGTCAGTGGCACTGAATACGACATCATTGTCGTGTCCATGCTACTCGCATAAAAGGACAAGAAAAGGGAGGGTCTCCGATTGAGATGATAGATTGAATACCAAAAATGTTAATTGATCTCAAACCATGACGCGGGATCCATCTAAGACCATCAAGATATACTCTTCGGTGACACTATACGGCGGCTTGCGTGCTTGCAATAACCTCTCTAATGATTGAAGTGAAATATAAGAAACTAACCTCCTCGCAATTGTTCTCGATGGCGACCAGCTTATATAACACTAGCATTGGCAGCTGATTCTCCAGCATCAGCATGTCTCGTCTTATATACGGCGTTATGTATGCCAACCTGTGGTTGCTGAAGATGGGGTCATTGGGCGCATAGTCATTCTTCTCCTTTTCTATCGTGCTGGTCCTCATGATCTCGAGCATGAAGCAGCCGTCCCTGATCATTAGCTCCAGGAACTGGTCCCCCCTCCCCTCCTTCCACTCCCAGCTCAGCGCGTCGTAGCTCTCCTTGAGGTCCCACACCACCTCCCTCAAGGACTCGAAGAAGGGCTCGAGGGACTTCCCAGACCGCTTGAGGAAGTGGTCGCGCGCGCGGTCCTTGTGTTCCTCCATGGGGAGGCGGTGGTCCTTGTCATGGTGGTAGGGGCCGAAAGAGACAACTTGTGGCTGGTAGACTTTGGGGTTAAGGTTGGTGATGAAGGCAGGAAGCCTGTAGATGCACGGATTCTTCTGGTACTGTTGCTCGTCGGAGGGCATGCGCTCGAGGTTCCTCTTAGCTGTGACCATCCAACTCCCCGTCGGCGCCGGCTCCAGATTGGGTGGCAAGGCAAACGCGGATGAGGGAGTTTCAGAGGTTCCACAAGTTTCTGTTGTGGGTGAGAGAAGAGGAGAATCCATGGAGAGAGAGAGAGAATGGGAAGGGTGTGTGAAGTCTGGGACTGTCCAAGCTCATGACTGGTAAGATAAGGTACTATCTTACCGTTCGGGAGAGAACAAAGACAAACAAAATTGCATCATTGGGAACACGCGCGCATTAAAATTATCTTACCGAAGATCTCTAATACTTGACAGGAAATTTGAAGAGAAAAAAGTCGACCAGGTAAGGACATTAACTTTAAGACCATGACTCGTCTAAAAACTTTAACTTCATCAATGTAACGCGTCCTAATATATGAGTTAATTAAATTTTAATAAATAAATTTTAGAATTAATACCATGAAAAATCTCAAATTGGTACACTAGTAACAAATTTATCATAAACTAATTTTTTACTGCTAAAAACTCCAAATCAGTACACCTGTAACAAATTTACTTAAAATTAATATTTTGACCTCCAAAAATCTCAAATTGGTATACTTATGGCAAATTTGCTCTCTATAACCTAGACAACACATGATTACGTGGCAAGTTCACATGGAAATCCATAAGGTAAATGTCATGAAAAACCTATATTTGGCACACTTGTGACAAATTTAACAATATACCTATAACAAATTAAGGATTTTTCATGACATTAACCCTATGTTTTTTTATGTGGATGTACCATGTTATCATAGCACGTCATCATGTGTCATTCGTGTTAACAAACTCACAGGTAAAATTTGATCGAAATTAATAGAGAATAAATTTATTAAGTATATACTAGTTTGAATTTTTTATGATCAAAAGTTTACTTTAAGGTAAATTTATCATAAATACACTGATTTGAAATTAATAATGTATCGGTTTACGTTTTTTTCGTGGTATTAATATGATTAAATATGACCGTTGAAATCGGTCTAGGCTTCTAAGCACGGAACCGTAGTCCACCAAAAAGATGGGGCCCAATCTCACCCACTCGCTCCCAGCAATTAAAAGAAAGGGGCGGTTTGCTTTGAGAACGTGACAAGTCTGGGTAGGCCCCTCCCACGTGCGGAAAGTCTTCGAATGTGCGGGACAAAAATTGGCGTTCGTTCTTATTTCCTATTAGGAAGAACCCCAAAATAGATTGTATTTCCTGAATTATCCGTACAAAGTTCGAGCTCACAAAATGCACACAAACATCGCAAAATACACAAAAACAATAATTTAAGGTGAAAAAATTGCTAAACTGGGTCTCAAGTCGGGTCAGGTTTGGACTTCATATGAATAATTATATTAATATTGCATAGAAATTGATTAAAATGGGTTAAGTTGATCAATTTTTGAGCGAACCTTTTTTGACTCGATTTGCCTATTTGATGGGCCATGAATAAATCACTCCTTGTGCATGAGATAAAGAGCAAACATGTTTAAGCATGTCCCATGGAAGCCATAGGAAATGAATTGTATGTACACAAAGCATGACATCTCGAAATCATGTATGAGCCTTTGAATTCAATGAATTTCAAAAGCGTTTGCCTAAATTAAAAGGGTCATTTGAATTGAGTGGCATGTAATGCTAATTGAGGTACAAACTTCACATAATTGATTATTAACGAGACATTAGATTTATAATTGTAATTTTTGTTTTATTTTGTAATAATTTTTACACTATGTGCTTGAGGTATACCAGATTTCTTATTTGATGTGTCATTTTAGTACTCCACACCCTTCTCAAATATGTACATTACTTGTAAGGAATTCACGATGAGTAACATTTTCAATAATATTTATGCACAGTTAGCTCATGACAATCATATAACTTCTCATAAATTATATTTAGATAGCATACAAGATAGGTTGTAATCATCTTGTGTGAAATTCAAAAATGTTCATTGGTTTCAAATGTAGAAAAGTTAATTTAAGCAAAAAGAAGTATTTGAATGCAAATCAAAGTCAATTTATAAAGGCAAAGTCAAGTTTTTTAGTTAAACTAAAAATTAATGCGGGTTTGGTTTTCTTTAGCTTCAAATCATTTAATTGTAATTGATTGCACGCATTTATGAGCATTTCTCTTGAAAAGATGTATCGAATTTGAGTCCATGTACGAGACCTGACCTAAATTGAATGAGGGGACTAGAATTCTTGATTGCCTATAGGAGTCATGCCATAGGAGTTCAACCAAGATAAGGGTTGTTACTTTGCTTTATCTAATTTCTTCGGGGCGGTGACAATTATGTAAAGATCCAAGACTGATCAATCAAGAGATTAACTCCTCTAAAACGCCGTACAAGTGACCGTGCTATTATTTTGCTGTCAATTCTTTCTTGATTTTAAGCCACATAAAAGAATTAGAAAAGAACAAAAACTGAAGAGGTCTACCTTTTTAGTATTGAAAATATTTAAATTTGTGAACGATTGTTATTCTGTAATTTTTGGATAGGTCAATGGAATTTTTATTACTAGCTGTTTCTTTGATATAGGTATCGATCTTCAGATTAAATCATGTAAATATTCGATATTCTCTATCGTTCTTCATATATTTCTTTTACGATTTCGTGTTGATTTAATTATAAGATATGATGAGTTTCTACGTTAATTTTATAAGAAGCTCCAATTGGTGAGTGCTTGGATCTGTTATTGTTGCTATAATTAATAAAAATCAAACACAAAAATCTCTTAAAATTTGTTGACTTAACCTGGAAGTGGCTAATTCTATAAATAATTTAAATTAATATATCATCTTGTGGATCAATTTTCCATAAACCAATCACGCTGAAAGATATGACAGGTGGTGGGGTCAATTCCATAAAAAACCCTCAACTATGGCTTTAGTCCCAAAAAAACCCAAACTTTTTTTTTCTCAAAAAAAACCCTCAACTTTTACTTTAGTCCCAAATCTACCCTCCGTCAAAAATTACCGTGAACTCCTTTGACGTGGCCTCGTCGGCTCCGGAATCGGGCGAGGGCCGCCTCGTCGGCGTCGGAATCGGGCGAGGGTCGCCTGGCGGCCCTCGTCGGCGTCCGAGCGAGCGAGGGCCCTGTGCCCGGCGACCCTCACCGGCATCGGGCGAGGGCCGCCCGAGCCGACGGGCGAGGGCGACCCTCGCCCGATTCCGACGCCGCGAGGCGGCTCTCTCCCGATTCCGCGCCGACGAGGCGGCCCTCGCCTGATTCCGGCGCTAGCGAGGCCACATCAAAGGAGTTCACGGTGATTTTTGATGGAGGGTAGATTTGGGACTAAAGTAAAAGTTGAGGGTTTTTTTCGAGACAAAAAAAAGTTTGGGGTATTTTTGGGACTAAAGCCATAGTTGAGGGTTTTTTATGGAATTGACCCCAGGTGGTGTCTTTATAGGGAGAAGGAGAAATGGGAGGAGTGTGTGGCGGTGCTCAAGTGAGGATGGGTCACTTACACTTTGGGATAATTAAATTTCTTACTTGAAATTTCCATTTTAGTACTCAAGGCCCTTTTTTCGAATATACATATCATGTAGCGAAAAAAAATATACATTTCACAAAGAGTGATTACATATATGATCGGTTAGCTCATGGCAATCATATAATTTCTCATAAATCAATTTCATGTGGTTAACAAGACAAATTTTAATCATCTTGTGTCAAATTTAAAAAAAAATAAAAAAATCAATGGTTGCATATGAAGAAAAATTGACTCCAGCAAAACGATATATAAAATCTCAAATTAGAGTCAAACTAGTATTGCAAAGTCAATAGTTAAATGAAATATTGGCACTACTAACAAGAGAATCACCATCCAATTAAGAAATCAAAATGCCCATCAAAATCTCTATTTTAAATTCCATAACCATCTAATCATTGAGATGTGCCATAATAGTCACCCTTTCCACCTGAAAGGAAGAGTGAGGGGTTCGAATCCCCATTTTCTCGAAAAGTTGAGATGAACACGATTTAGTTTCAACATACCCTATAAGGAAGCATGACAAAAATCTGAGAGTGAAAATTATAGTTGAAGTAGAATAAGAACCGACAAAAAGAAAATCCGCAACCATTTAAAAGGCCTAAGAAAATTTAGATTTTTCTCACCAATTCACGACCACGACAAGCAAAACTCCAATGGGAAGAAACTCGAGGTGATCCTTCCCCTAAATCCACAAGGGAAAAAATAGACAGCAAATCCAATCAATAATCGGGCAAGCCCAACACGAGGTTGCGGTGGTTGGCGGAGGGGGCTCCATTGGCATGGCTATTTACAGTAGCAGCGGCTAAAAAGGAAAAAGGGAAGAAGAGGAAGAGAAATGCAAGACCCGGAAGAGAGAGACAAGAGACTGAAAGTGGGTCACCATCTACACATGCAGCGGTTAATATGTGGGGGTAGAACGTGACTCACGGGAAGATTCAACGTCACCTAATATTTTCTCGTACCTAACAAAGGATTCCTGTCTTTTTGAAAGGACTTGACAAATTTGTCTTTTTTGTTTGTTTTTTTCCCCCAAGGAGAAGGCTATTCCAGCCATATAAGATCTTAAAAAGGTGTATCTACTTAGAGAACAACATAAATAAAATCTCTTACAGTATTTTTATATACCTATAGATGCTTTATCTACTTAATTTCTACTCAGTGAAAAAAATCGTTCCCCAACGGCATTGCAGATCTCTTCCTTTCAAGTTTCTGACATGGCTTCAAACTCTGAAATCTCATTTACCCTCTAATGTTTATGTGCCCAACTATGTTGCATTAAGACCTAATGATGCTAAATATACCCTTTGGGAAACCCGAGAACTTTCACTAATTGAAGGTCGGGATTCGCGGGCGCCACCATAAATATCGTCGGTTGGAATTTGAAACATGCCATCCAGTATCTTACATGTCTATCACAATATTATTTCCCCGAAGAAGTTCAATGCGGTCAAACGATGACCCTAGCTTGGCTCAAGTTGATGAAGGGTCAGGTACACTGCCAAGGCCAATGATCGAGTAGGTTTGGAAGTTAGGAATTCAAATGTCCAACGCATGATTCAAATTGACTCTCGTTTGAGAGTTCTCAACGAAGAGGCTTTCGGCCTGAGCTGCATCTTCAGAATCCTTGCCATTGCTATGATGCTGGGAAGCGGATATTCATGCCCACAAGAGAAATCAAGAAGAGGGTTTCAGTGGCAAAGAACTACGAAAACCGTAGGCCGGGTATAGTATAGTCATGTACAAAGTCTGGAACGAAAATTGTCATCCGAACCAACATTACAGATTGCAAATTCTGGCCCAAAAAGAATGATACAACAGACGGGTCTCCAAACAAGCGTGCCATGTTCAAGAATCACTAAAAGTCTGTCACATCATTCGGTGCACTAATTTGTGAACCAGTTTAAGTATAAGAAGCATTATTCATTTTGAGCAGTTCGAAGGGTCAACTTACAGATGGAGCAAACTCAAAACTCATTTTAAGTCTTAAGATTGCGTCATCTGGCATACTCATCTCTCTTTTCCTTATATTGCCATTATACGAAGTGTGGGATTGAGTGATTCAAGAAACCAGACTCTAATTGGCGAAATATCAAACTGCAGAGGAGAAGAAAACTCTAGATTTTGCAAACAGTGTCATTGACAAATGGAGATCGGCAAGGAAAAATGAAACACCTTTGCCTTCACGAAAACTATACTGGGGGGCCAACCTCAGCTTTCATATGAATCCGAATGCACGTTTGGCAGAGTCAAGCGTATTAGACAGAAGCATAGCGATTGTCACTGGTCCCACGCCTCCTGGCACAGGGGTAATGGCTGACACAACTTTGATTGCTTCCTCAAAGCAAACGTCTCCCGTGATCCGGACACCTTGATCAACACCAGGATCCTGGACCTTACAAACTCTTAATTCAAAGTCAAACCTAAAATAAGCATGTAAAGCTTCAATGACAGTAAATTGTTCAAAATGGAAACGGAGCTGAGCAAACTAGTTCTTTTGACTGGTACTGAGGCTCATTATTTCTCAGAAAACCACCAATTAAATGACCACTGCTACCACAGCGGCTACTTAAATGAGATCATAGGCATTAATAAGCATTTATACATCAAACCTAATTGTTAGTTGAAGTTCACCTCTGTCAGAGTGAGGACCTTACAGTTCTGAATCTATATGCTAATTTTAGTGGCCATGAATCAAAGTTTACATGAGGAAATCCTGCAAGTAGACTCTTCATCTTCTAAGGCTTTGCCCTATCTCAATCCTTGATTGTTCACTCATCATTTCTTTTCTGAAAGACCCAATTTTTTTAAGCCTTTTCCCTCAAATATCTCTTTCCTGAGCATAGTGCAGTATATCTGCATACATGCATTGAGTAGATCGCAGATGTAAGACCACCTGAAAGGATAGAAAGCAAAAAGACAAAGCCACCCTAATTTTCCATAGTTACACCTTGGCAGATTCTCACTTTAAATCCTACACCTTGCACCCTCTAATTTCAAGACTTCATACGATATATCTTGAGGTTTCAAAAAGAGCTAATCTTTGCACCCTCCAGTTTTCGTACTTTTTCGAATGGAGTTAAACTTCAAGGTAGAAAGTCTAAGCTCATGACACCTAATGACACGAAGTGTGGGGTAGAGGTTGTGACTACCAACCAAGAGAAAGTTTAGTGTAATTTTTTAATTGTCCCTCATAAAGAGAGTCCTGTCCCTGCTTTTCCAAAATTTTCAACAGAAAAGAAACCACGGCATCCTATAATCTATATCTCACTTATAAAGGTCAACGCACATTACAATGCAAATTGGCATTCAAGTGAGGCCACAGTTTGAGAATGCTCTTGGTGCTGAGCTTTCAGTATTTCTACCTGAACTTGATTGGTCCCCATATCCACCACAACAGCTCCTGGTTTTAGCCAACTGCCGCGGATTAAATTGGGTATCCCCACATCAGCAATCACAATGTCAGCTTCACTTGTAATCTGTTCTGGATTTTTGGTGAAAGAATGTACTGTGCTGACTGTTGCATGGTGCCTCTACCAGAGGAATATATTAGAAGAGGATGATATTGAGAGCATCTTAAACAACCAGGAAAACACGGAAAAAGGCATGCTTACCTGCAACAGTAAAGAAGTGGGTAACCCAACAATCTTGCTTCTCCCAACTACCACAGCTCTCTTTCCCATGATTTCCACACCACACCTCAACAACAACTCAATACAACTCTTAGGAGCACAAGGAATAAAAAGTGGCTCCCTTCCTTTCATGGCAAGATTTCCCATATTGAGGGGATGGAAGCCATCCACGTCTTTCTCTGGGCTCACAAAATTGATGATTCTCTCCTCATCCACATGCTGGGCAAAAATCACATTGAGGTGGCATAATTGTGAATATTTTCCTTACAAAATGTGTTAAATAATGGTAATATGTTATTGAAATTCTTCAAGTCAATGAGGAGATCTAGTCATTGCATCATCCTCCACACTGGAAAATTGAAAAGTATAGTAGTATAAAACAATCATGTACAGGTTACACTGTTCAATTACCCTATGGAATGTGTCAGAACATGTGAATATTCCATTGCAACAATGAACTTAGCAGACTCATTTGATACAGATTACCTAAGAGATTCAAAAACGAAAGGGGAATGAAGCATAAGTCTAGCTGTAGAAATTACTTGTGGTAAAGGGAGTTGCACGATAATACCATTAACTGATGGGTTGTTATTTAATCTGGAAACAACACGCAGAACTTCATCTTCTGTAGATTCTTCAGATAACTCCTCTACATAGGTTGTTATCCCAACTTCTTCACAAGCTTTTAACTTGACACGAATAAAAGTTCGTGAATCCCTTCTTCCACCAACCAACACAATAGCCAATCCTGGGGATTTTACAATGGTTTCCTTCATTCTGCAAATTTCACTGGCTACTCCTTCTCTAATAGCTCTTGCAATGGACTTCCCATTTATTACATTAGCAGTTTGCCCATTGGCTGCTTTTAAGTAAAAATTCAAAACAGGTTAGTGTGCTATACACAAGGAACATGAAGCAAGCAAAGAAGCAAGACTGCCTTATATAGAGCTACAAGACAACAAGCTACCAAAACTCCACAGGTAGAAAATCAACCTTACAACTTGGATTGTATGAAATCCCTAATTCTCAAAAGAGTTCTACAGAAACCATTCCCAATCATCTCACTAAAAATTTTAGCGCTTTTGCGGAGGGACTCCTGCTACGAAAAAGTCCATCAGACCCAATGAAGCATTTCATGGACATTCATAAGTCAATGCACAAGAAAGCATAGTATAAAGATGATTTTCGAAAGTAGTCCTACCCCTACTTTTGCTTCTGCTTTTCCTACATATGCACAGATTGAATTTTATCCTCGACAAGTGGTGAATGCAGAAATTACAAAAGTAACCGAGGAAAGTTGTGTCCTAGCTTCATTCAAGAAGAACCCAACCTTTTTCTAATACCAAAAAGAAAGACCCGTCATTTCTTTCGCAGGAGGATTCAATAACTTATAGTCGGCACTGGATTCACCATTATACTTCATAGGATCGCTAATGAATTCGAATCACAATGACGACGATGACAGCGACCCCTCACGATCAAAACTACGACGTCCAAAAGCCAAAACACCCGAACCCAAAAACCGCTTCAGGGGCAATCAGCACGCTGCCGAACGAGACATGGCGAACAAGTAACGAACAGCATAAAAGCAGACGCAACGTGCAGAGGACATTCATGCCAACTCTCGAAGCGACCCCGATAGGAACACGCATTTCACACGCCCGAGAGCAATTTCAGGCTCATCGCCACAGGTGGCCAAAAAAGGTGGTGGGTCGGTCGCGGCGGAGGATACCTGAAGACTGGGAACGGAAGGCGCTAGAGCTGGAGCTGGGCATCATCCAAACGTCGGGGAGGTTCGGGCCGAGCAGCTTCAAATTCGAAGACAGCGTAGACGACGATGAAGAAGAAGACGACGAGTGGAGGATCTTTCTTCCCAGCGACCGCCAGTGCGCCGCCCACAGGCCTCGCATTGTACGTGCTCGAGGATAGGATAGGCGTCGCCGGCCGGCTGGCTCGCTCGACCACCGAAAAAGAACACGCTTCGGATAACTTGGGATGGGTGTCGCAGGTTCTTCGTCGCTCTTTCTAAAGTTCCAACCTTTACGAGAGGAGAAAGGGACCTCCAGCTCCCGATGGATTTCGGCACTTTCTTTAGCTCCATTCCTTTTCCTGAGAAAAATCTCACAAAAAATTTCGAATTTCTTTTCACGAATACCATCATCCGAAATTTTTGTTTTTCACCTCACCAATATATTCCAAACCTGCATCTTTGATCAAATAATGCCATCTATCCATTTGGCCATTTTAAATCCGATGTGATAGCTTACATAGTCATTGAAAATTCGACTAGACTTTGTTTTAAATCGACATGGCCACGTGCGTTTATTACCACCTCATATTCGTCATATTGTCTAGAAATATTGTCATGTCAAGCTTCAACTTTAATAATCGTCATGGACCAAGTCTAAATAAAGATATTATTGGTAAATCTTACAAGTTCTAGGATATTGGTGAAATGAAAAAAATTTGAGTATTAATGTCCGTGGAGAAAAATGTATAGGATTTCTTTGTAAGATTATCCTTCTTTTCTCACTTTTCGATGGCGGTAAGGACACCTCTAGCCTTTCAACTAAAGAACCGATGGATTGCAAATCAATTCCTACCCTAAAAAGTGAAAATCTATGGCGTATCAATTGCTTGAATGTAAATAAATCAGAACAACGTTTAATTGACGAGGAGAGGTAGTATATCACATGTTGAGAGAAATAAGAACTTAACCAATACTCACTATATTAAGTACCTCATATTCTCATCTTTATTTTCTTGTTTCACTTTACATTTTCACTTTCTCATTTAATATTAAGCAAATTCAAAAATGAAGAATTGAACGTTCTAAGATATAACAACTGCTTACCTTATGCATAACAGAAAATGGGATTCATATCATTTGCAGAACAGAAATGAATTTTTGCACATACATGATCATCGTTTTCGCTTGACATGTTCTTCTAATATATACATATTTCGTTTTTAAAAATGTTTCAATGAGTAATGTACTAATTCTAAGTATCTCAATCAAGGACGAGGTGGATGCCGTTTCTACAGTAATGACTCATGGGCAGTTTAAGGAAAGATGAACTGGAACCCAGAATACACTTGTGTGACATGTTTTTCCTTCTATGAGAAGTCTCCAGGAATTTGATTAGAAAGGCCCAATCTATTCATAGCTAGAATTCCTTCCTTAGATGCAGAAGCTCATCCGACCAGAAGGCCAGTGCCACCTTCATGGGAGTTCCAGGTAAGGTAGATGCACCGGAAACACATCAGTGATTCAAGAACCTTTTCTCCCTTTATTTCTCAGTGACCATTACTACAATTTCAAAAATTTTGCTTAAACAGACGCTTCTGATCTATGAAAACCATACTTCTATTCTAAGTTTGGAGAGGGAGAGAGTGCATATGAACGAGGACATCTAGATCTTGAATAGCTTATGGTGAACTTTCAACACCAGTCGACATGTCAATGATATTCTAGTGCCAGTCCTATGAATACATTTGCCATCCCCGCTTTTCCCAGCTTCATCCCCTTCTTCCAAAAGCGAAGGTGGCTGAGGCCTGACAGCTTCAGCTTCATTCACAGCCTAGACATGGGATAGGAAATCATAAGACTAACCAGCATATACCATTTTACTGGGATGGTACTTTTGACATTTTCTATCAGACATTAAAAAGGTAAAATCCGTTATTAAAACCTGTATCTGCAGTCAAGTGAGATGCCCGAGCTAATAATCTTACCTCATCATACTGATGTATCGAACTATCTCTTATGCCATGTAGATAACCTGCAATGCAAGTATACATCAACAGATTTTTCAGCAAGGCTGCTCACTGAGAAATTAAGCAGACACATAAGAACTATGTCTATTATGCACTCACTGGAGTATGCATCATCCTTAAATATCAATAAACTGCGAGGCATCAACACAACAGAGAAGGGACGATGGTTATTCAACCATTCATCAGTCCCGGAGTCAGAAGCCCCATTAAGCTTGTTATCCTCAGAATCACCACCAGATGTATTTGGGGACGTCCTCAAACTAGGATGAGGAACAAAGTCCATTACTGCAGCTGATCCAAGAGACAGGATTGCTACAACTGGATAATAAGCAGGCCCATCTTGGTGTGGCTGCATGACACAAATGAATGGCAATAATAAGAAAAATGCAATTTACAGCTGAAAGTCACTAACACATAAATAGACAAATAGCTCATTCTAACATTATGCAGTATGATGGATCCTGACACGAAAAGTAAAAATCATTGAAGCTCTTCCAATAGAACATTTCAGTATCTTCTAAGTGACACATTGATTCTACATCATTGAAAGAAAAAGAACTTAGAATTTAGTACGAACCATTATGCCTTGGTCAGGAAGATATTCATTAATGAGGACATGATTTATTGCTGAAGGAAACAACCCTGATTCTTCAGATACTTTTTCAGTAACCTTCTTCAACCACAGAGGCACTGCAAGAGAGAGAGAGAGAGAGCTCAGCAACAATAAATCATGTGTAAAAGCAGCAACCAACAATCAACTAGGGCCAAGCAAAGGATCAAGCCTTCTTTCCCAGCAGTTTCTCTGCATTTGATTTAAGATTTTAAACTATTCAGTTTTTTCTCCTTTATAAATCTATGTCCCAAAATAATTGCACAATGACAAACAGTCCACCAACCACAATGCTGAAGCTGCTGCTCTTACCAAAACACTTAAGAAATTTCAAAATCAGCTATATCTACTTCTAGTACTATTCCCTGCTTATCTTTTTCATATCAGGTATGAGAAGGAACAAACCCTCCCAATTCCCAGACAATTTCCTCACTCAATTCAAATCCAACCTTGTGGACATTTGCAAATGGTTTTAGCAAGTAAGGATCTAGTCCCTCAAGCTCAAAACTCACTAAAATGCAGCAAGAACAAAAATTTTATCGTTAGAACACTTATGATGTGAAAACATGACATGGCCAAAAATATACAGCATATTCTTCTTCTCTTGAAATTGGAGGGAGTATTCAAGGTAAACTATGAGCAACCCCCCCCAAAAAAATATATATATATATCAAACCCATGCATTAATAGGCTGGGTAAAATTAAAATGATCATTAGATCATTTTCGACTTACATTCTTGGGGCAGGAGACCCTTTTCATGGACAATGCCGCCTGTAAGTAACCATACTGAATGAAGTTATGATCACTGAAAGGACTTTTATAACTTCTTTAATAGTATGAAAAACCACACGCGCAGACATGTGCACATACAGAAATGGTAGATATACTAACCCCAATTCTGCAGCCTCCTGTTCTTCAACAATTTCCACTTTGATACAGGAGACTTGTATACCTACACAGGTATCTGAATACTTAGCATTACAGGTGAAATCACAATTGGACATCAGAGGAGTGGGATAGAACAACCATTTAAGACACTGAATCATACTTCATCTAGCAGCTGCGTTTCTTCACTATCAGTGATGTAGTCTGGAATATACACGATCGTTGGCACGTTTCCAACAACAAAATCATCAAGATTCGCCTTTGATTTCATTCTGCTCACCTTTCAAAGAAATGATAGAGAAAACATCAGCAGAGAGCAAATGAAGTTTGAGAAAGAGAAAGCTTCTACTTAAGGATGATGATCATAACATTCTTTTTGTCCCCAGAAATTACTTGAAATGATCAAAAGTGCCAACTTCTCACAGAGTTTAGGCTTCATAGAAAAAATCAACACATGGAAGATATGAAAGTGCCTGACATGGCCAAAATGTGTATATTTGTGAGGATGGACAACTTGTTTCGACTTCCAAGGAGGAAACTCTACCCTTGCTGATAATTTTGAAACAAAAGACCCTCTTTAAAAATAAGCACAATATTTTCCAGAAAAATGTGGATGCCCATTGCACCCATAAGTTTCATTTATACCCTTGAAAATTAAACCTTATTGGTTTGACAATTAAACACTCCCCAATAATTTAGCCACTTTTTAGGCAAGAGCCCTCCTCACGTGACTCAATTTCAAGCTCACAAACACATTCGTGAAAGGCCACCATTTTGGCTTTAAGGGCAGCCGCTTAAGAGTGAAACAGGCTGAGGATGAGGTATAGGGCAGAGTTTTGCAACTTAAATAGGAATGACTTTGAGAATGAGGCAAAGCCAGGGAGGCAATTTAGCCTAATATTTAACGATTGGCACCACAAAACATTTGTTAGCTATGAAAATCATGATCTGAGTGCCAAAGTGATGAATTTGGACAAATACGGTCATCTATGAAGCTAAAAAAACCAGCAATGTGACGAGGGTAGGATGACTTCTCGCTTCAAAACAAATCAGAACTAGAAGTTTAGCGCAGAAATAACCACTTGCGAATTTTGATATCCAATGCACAAAATGACAATGGCACTAAACTCCACGAAGAAGTGTAGCTTCCCCAGATTCTCAATCCAAATTCAAATTCAAATAAAATCAATCCAACATCCATAAAATTCCATCATGCTCCTAGGTTCTCTGATATTTCATCGACTAGCATATTGAGCCATCCCAATCAAACACCCTCCAAGTTCCCCCGAAAAATAAAAAGAGCCAAGGCAAGATTCAGGAGTCCACGAGCTGCTACGTTTCGCAAGCGAGCAGCGCAGAGAACTAAAACCCACTTGATCATCACACACGGCACTCGAGAAATAGCCACGGCGTTCAAATTATATAGCAACTCCGCTCCCACCTCATATAACATATCCGCAGTCCATTCCACATACATCATTCACACGTAACTTGACCGACCCATGAATCGACGTAAGCAGAATCACAAATCGGAACCTGGAACGAGTGGTTTGTGCCCGATTTCCTTCGCAAATCTCCCGCTTTTCAGACACTGGAAACTTTGGGGGAGCAGGAGCGAGCAAATGGTTTCAAGAGAAATCAAGAAAAGGAGAAAAGGAAGAGCCAATCGGACGGATGTAAGTTCTCGGCGGCCCAAATTCTTAATAATCCCGGCCTGTGACCGTCGAGGCCCAGAACATCGAAACGGCGACGTTTCTGTCTCTTTGTTTCTGTATAGGGTTAATTTTATTTTATTTTTTGGTCGAAAATACGCAAGTTTCATTGAAAATTAGTCAAGTGGGTTACATCTGAACATAAAATATCCAAAAGACTCGATTGGGGATATTGGACCCAATTATCCGATAGTCTATTGTTGCGATGGGTCTTCACTACCCAATTTGCAATTCTATTAGCACCTCTCCTGCAATGGATAATCTTCATGGGCTGGATTTTTGCTAAAAGGGCTTGGGCTTCACCAACAAAGGAGCACACTTCCCAGTTGAAGTGATATGTGCCCGGTTTCTCCCAACTCCCGTGATCTGTAAGTTGACTTATCAAGCTCGCTAACTCCTTCTGATCAGTTTCTAACTCCCAACTCACCTCTTCATTCTCTATAGGGTTGCGGTTGCCCAAAAGACTTAGGGTTTCGACAATGGCCGCTGTAGGGTTAATCAACTGGTTAAAATTGTACTTTTTGCTCATTGTTGTTGGTTCGATCCTTTATTTTATTTTTCGACCAACCGTGGCGCGTACTTCGAATTAAATCTTCATCGATTTATTTCAATAGCAACAACGGCGGAGGGAAAGACAACTAGTATTTTATATATCCGAATGTTAACCAAAGATACCTGAAAATATATACACGCCTTACTACGGGCGACAAGCTAAGGCCTACTCAAAAGGGGACCGGCCTAGCTAACCTAACCACTCGTACAAGTGGGGGAAGGCTCGTCAAAAAGGAAATTAAATTAAATCTTCATTTATTTCATCCGTGCAATTAAATTTATTTTCACGAAAAATGAAGATTTGGATGACATTTTCTTTAAAATGTTTGTTTAAAAGAAATGGAATGAACGAAAAAATATTTTCATCATCCACAAAGATATTTAGATATAAGTTGTTGTCAATAATTAAAATATTTTTTGTTAGCTAATTATTTTAAGCAATACATACAATCAATTTTAAGAAAATATTTTTCAAGTTAATCATTTTTCACAAAATAAACAAAGCCTAAGTTAGATTACTATGTACCAAAAGTAGGAGTGATTAGTCCCAATCTAGTCCAATCCCACCCAGTAACTAGGAATCAGACTAGGAGAACTAGGAAGTAGACCATCTAGTCATAGGACTAGACTAATTGGTCCAATTCGGTTCCCAAGCAATCCGATAAAACTAGTGGATTCACATATCTTGGTTGAAAATTTTGGAATAATTGAATTACCAATTCGGATGTAATTTAAAACTTGGATTTTGTCCAAGATTTTATGGGGCCACAATTGTAGGGATGCACTCGAAAAAAGTAGGAGGATTCAATAAATTCTTTTCCATAAACAACTAATTAACAAATTTAAGGATTGTGCAAGTAAGCAAGAGCGGTAAAGTTGATGAATCTTTACAGGAAAAGAAAGAAAGAACAAAAACAAGCAAGAGACAAAAGTAGAAAAAGCTGGATGAATCGGTGCAGCAATACAAAAGAAACAAAGATTTGCTTCATCATCTAGAATAAGCAAGGCATGAGAGGAGATTAGGGTTTAAGTTTACACTTTACTTTTTTAAGAAATAAAAAATAAAAAAATATAAATAAGTCGAGTTTAATTGGTTCAGTTTCCACCTTGAAACCAAAAACTTGGCCCAGAAAATCGTCCAAAACTGGCCAATTCGATCGAATTCCCAATTTAGGCAATTCTATGTGCTAGCCCTTTGTTGACCCATGGCAATGATGCGACCATATATCAGTAAATCACGAGTTACAAAAATATGGAGAGAAGTTATGACATGAGTCCCACCTTATCAATAGTAAGATGACATTACTATTCATATTTATAGAGTATATAATAGGTTTTTTTTACTAGAGGGGGGAGGTTTGCAGTGAAGGGGTGAGGACATGACCTCGCTTCAAGATCGCACTCGTCATGAAAGAGGGGTGTAAATAAGGTCGCCTCACTTGTAGCTTAGCGATCACTTCATTTATCTCGACCTTTCGTCTGTGATATTTGAATTCTTGGCATTTGATCTGCCTAGCTTGATGTGAGCCTATGTTTCATAAATAAATAAATAAAAGGAAGAATGATTATGGAAAAGTTAGGTTACAAATTGATAGCATTCTAAGCAAAGGCCTATTCATCAAATTAATCATTGTAGAACAAGATAATGGTAATTTAATTTGTTGTATTTAACTCTTTTAGTAAAATACTTGTACTTTAACATAAAAATACACATATGCAGGTGACTTCAATAAAAAATTCCATCTTTTGTACATAATGGACTTACCAATAAAATACTTGTTTTTTTTGGAATGAACCAAATCATACACATATGCAGTCCTTGTTGTGTTATACTCAAAGTAAAAGTACTTCAATCTCGAACTAATTTACATATTTTTCTTTGGGAATTAACAACATAACATGTCAAGAATCATTTATATGCCTAAACTATGATTACTTTGTTTCGTATTTATAGAAATAAGTACATTACTTTTTGTGATCTCTCGCTGATAACACGAATTAATAATAAAATTCAATTATTGGATACAATATTTCTCTAAGATCTTGTACTTCAAATAGTCCTGTTATTGGTAAATTAACGATGTAACATGTCGAGATCATTTATAAAGCTTAAAGTATGGCTCGAAGACGGCGGTCGACGGCACGGGAGATCAGAGACCTGCGCGACGGCAGTGAGGGTTGGCAAGCAGATGATGCAAAGTTATTTTGGATTAAAAATCAAAGATGGATTTTTATTGTATATTTTTTTCCTCTATGAAAAGCAAAGCGACGACATTGAACACTAAAATTCTGTAACGTGAAATCAAGCCCCTCTCACGAACATAATTTTCAATGGAGGCCACCAGTAACTAATTTCTAACAAAATCGATGGCGACAATGACCAAACGATTTTCGAAAAGAAATTACCAGAGAGATGAGACGAAGGCACCCGAAAAATCTCTGGCACAGAATTTATATTCTTTCTTGCTTAGATAATGTATAGAAACAAAAATGATTTTCTCCCACCATCTCTTTCCCAAGAAGAATTCTCTCCCTTCTTCTTCTCAATCCTCCTCCCCACTTGTCTTCTCTTTCTCAATCCCATCTTGAATCGCCATCATTATTAGAAAGGAATAAAAAACAGTAAAAAAATGAAATCATAGAGCTTTCTTCTCTTCTCTATATGGAGTAAGGGGGAGGCTTGGGCATCCTCTCGACGATTCCGCAGAGCAACGCGTTGTCGGGAACGTTGTACTCGTCCCTCAGGGAGCGCTCCGGCGACAGGACGCTGAGGTACATTTGCTGTCCCAGGTACCGCCGCTCGAGCAGCTCCGACCTCAGGTTCCACATCCCGGCGTTGTCGAACGTCAGCATGATCGCCGCCCACGACTTGGGGAACACCTGGACCGTGTGCCTGCTCACCGCGTCGAGGAGGTTGTAGGTCTTCCTCTTGTCCGGCGTCCACCTCCCCGGCTCGACCCTGATGATATTACATTGGGATTTCGCATTAATGTTTCTGATAATGTGTCGTTAGGGAAAAAAGGAGGAAGATCTGTGGTCAACTTACGCGACGGCGAAGAAGGAATAGCCGTCGAGGTGCCAGGACTGGATGCTGTTCTCGTGATTCTCCAGGATGATCTCGACAAACGTGCGGAATGTGAGGTTGGCCACATTAGGCTCCACTGTGACCTTGTTGCCGACGGTGGCGAGCGGGCTGTCTGGGATCACGTCGTACTTGAAGACCTTGTCGACCACGTCGTAGTACTCCGCGAGCTTGAGCGGGGTCTCTGGCTCGGCATGGGAGACACCGTTGATGGCGTAGCGCAGCTTGTCCTTAACCTTAGAGGCGGAGTTGACGAGCTTGATGGTGCGGGTGATGTTGATCTTGCCGTAGTGGTAGGATCCCTGAGGGTTGGGCCTGGCGGCGCTGGCGGTCAGGTTCCATCGGAAGGACCTGAATTGATTGAGCGACCATGCCCATCCGACCGGTGCTTCCGGGATCTCAGGTGAAGCTGGTCCCTTGCCGTTCGTATAGCTGATGACGGCAGTAGTGGTGAGCACGGTCTTGGTGAAGCGGGTCGAAGCGACCATCAAGTAGTCCTTAGGCTCCTTATCGGCCGTGACCAGGACCCCGAAGCACTGCCCGACATGGACATCGAGCGACTCGTAGGTGTTCTGGACCGTGTGAGATCCTTCCATCTCGACGAGCTTCATCGGGTGGTCCTGAATCCTGAAGTTGAGCGAGTTCTTGCTGCCTGCGTTGCATACCCGGTACTTGTAGGTCTTGCCGGGTTTCATCGTGAAGAGGGGCTCATCTTTGCCTGCACTCTTGTTCGACTTCCCATTGATGAGGACCCCGTCGGGTCGGCCGAGCGCCCGGCCGCTGTCCAAGAAGCTCTTGAGCTGGGCGTGCGACTTGGTGTACCAGTCGCCGATCATGACCGTGTAGTCGTCCTCGGATCGGCATACGGGACAGGGATGAGCAACCGGCTGTTGATGCGAAGGCCGCCAAAGCCACCGGAAGCGCGGTGCACGGCGGTGCTCGGGTAGTAGAAGTAGCTTCCGATTTGATCCTTCACCTGGAAATGGTAGGTGTAGTTCTTTCCTGGAGGGATTGGGCAGTTGGTCCCGAGCACGCCATCTTGCCAAGAGTTCTTTCTTTGTTGCACTCCGTTCCTAGGGCCAAAAAAAAGGGGTGATAATATTAATTATTTTTCATCACCTCATACCAATTAAATTCGAATTTATATTTTCATTGTAATAATAATCTTATTTATAAATCAGCGTCATAATTAATTTCTTATCTTAAAAGAAAATCTTAATGGGATAGGATCGTACACATATAAAACCTAGGAAGAAATGCAATGTCAAGGTAACAAGCACGCTAGATGCTCGACATGAGTTAGTTCATTTTACCACGTGATCAGGAACGGCTCGTCAAGGTGGTTGAAGATGTTGACGACGATATTGTTGTTGGAGGTGGAGTTGATGTTCGGCCCCGGGAACTCGCCGTTGATGAGGATGGCCTGCTGGGGGACCCCTAGGGGCGAGATCGTGCCGTAGGTGATGTTCCACGTGAAGAACAGGTAAGGGTCCTCGGCCCGAGCCGCCACGGCCCAGGCGGAGAGGCACAGGAACAGTAGCGGGATCTGCAGGCCCATGTCCTGGTGGTCTCTCGGCTTCCCTTCCGGCGGCTTTGTTCTCTCTTACGGTTGCCGATCTACCTGATCTGATCTGATCTGATCTGATCTTTGTTTCTACTTAGGTTTCAGGAAGAAGGAGACGACTCTATCTGGGTTTTTTCTGCCACCCAAGTTCAAAACTCCTAGCCATTCGCCTCTCTTATATATGAGACTAATGCAGACGCGTTGACAATGTCAACCGTTGAAGGCCCGTCAAATTCTCTAGCCTTTTCCCATCCTGTCTTGTGCTCTAATTTCCACCGCCTGTTTTCCGTTGAGATTTCCTAAGACCTAGGACCTCTCTCTCTCTCTCTCTCTCTCTCTCTGCACCCTCTTCCTCTTCTCTTTATGATGAATTTCTAATTATTAATCATCTATTTTCTCCCAATCAAAATAGAATGTCGAGTTATAAAACTGGTGGCCTATGTTGGAAGAATTCGGTCCTAGTACAAGGATGCTACTTCTTGATAAGTTGGATTTAATATATTACAATGGATCATTATTGGGTAAGGAGAAAAAGACATAGATGGCCAGTGAACTTTGATTCATTATGCAATCTCGTCTCTAAACATCTAAGTTATTCAATATAATCCTTGAATCATGGCCCCTTGTGCAATGTCGCCCACGAACTTTCACTTTATTCAACGCGGTCCCTAATTTTGGTCTAATATTCAATGTTATCACTAAGCTTTCAAATGTTGTCATATAATTTAGGGATTACATTAAATATTTACCAATAGTTCAAGGACTACATTAAATATATTAAAAGCTTAGGGATGACATTACTCATTGGGTCATAGTTCGAGGTCGCATTGCACAAATTATATGTTCGAATATAAATTACTCATCAAATCAAAGTTTACAATCTATTTGTTTTTTGTTCCGTCGGTATATCTTATGACCAAATCACATGAAAAATGAAAAGTAATAGAGGATAAATTTGTTACAAACCGTTAAATTTTACAGTCGAAATCCTAAGTTGGATAGCAAGTGATAATTAACTATTGTATTAGTTTGGATTTTTACCCTCCATTTGTCATATGTATACCAGTTTATGGTTTTCAGTGATATTAATCTATTTTAATAAAAACTAATAGAAGGTAAATTTGTCATAAATATACCAGCTTAGAGGTCAAAAAATTAGTTTAGAGTAAATCTATTACATGTATATTAGTTTGAGATTTTTAGTGGTTAAAAGTTAATTTGGGATAAATTTGTAACAAATATATCAGTTTGAGTTTTCTTTGGTATTAACTCTTATTAAAATAATCGCTTATGTTGGATGAATTTGGTCCTAGGACAGAAATGCTACTTCTTGATATGTTAAACAAAATATACTATGATGGGTCATCATTGTGTAATGAGAAAAAGACACCAATGGTTAGTGAATTTTGATTTATTATGCAATGTCATCTCTAATCTTTTAATATATTTAATATGGTCCCTAAACTATGGTCCGACGTGCAATGTTGCTCATGAACTTTCACTTTATTCAACACAGTTCCTAAATTTTGGTCAAATTTTCAATGTTGTCCCTAAGTTTTTAAACGTTGTCATATAGTTTAAGGACCATATATATATTAATAAAGATTTAGGAACTACATTATAGATTGGGCCAGAATTTATGGACTACATTGCATAAATAAAAGTTCGGATATAACAATTGCACATCAGATTAACACTCAAAATCTATTTGTTTTCATTTCATCAGTATATATTATCACCCAATCACATGAAAAATGAAAAGTAGGTGTGGCGTGTATATCATCACATTCTAAGAAGACAAATAGAAACAATATATGTATTTCACAATAGCAAGAGAATTGGATCTGTTTTGGTAGGAAATGGCAACAAATTGACAAAAGCCAGCTCAATACAATCAAGCCAAGTTCATCAAATGGGCTCTCACCCAAAATTCCTTCCACCATTCCATCCCATCCCATCCCATCCATGGAGTTCTACATGTGAAATCAAAATTAAGGGTGCGTTTGTTTCAATGAAAGTAGTTTCCTGGAAAATGCTTTCTGGATTTTCCACTGTTTGTTTTTTCAAAAACGATTTGGTCAATGGAAAATACTTTCCAATCAACATAAATATTATATATTATTTTAAGAAAATGAATTCCTTTGCATGGGAAGAGGAAAATATTTTCCCTTTTTATGAGGTTTTCAGGTATTTCCCTTTTTGTTAGTTCAAATGTTATTCAATCATTTTCCAAATGTGATCCAAACGCCTAAAAACATTTATAATCACATATCATCAAACACAAGAAAACTAATTATTTTCATGGAAAATGATTTCCTGTAAAATATTTTCCAAAAATGATACGATTTCCGCGAAACAAACACACCCTAATTACATTTTCATCTTCATTCGGGTCTTATCAAATTCGAACCCACAATACTAGTTCCGCCGCCCAACATGATCAAGGGGGGCACATGATCGCCGACCGGTCGCAAAACTCGATCGGCTCGAACTCACGTTCACAAGCAACGAAAGAGGGAAATTGGGCCCAAATCACGGTCGTGCATCTCCTGAGGATTCCCGATGGTCTAAAGGGTGCTAATTTTAGAGAGTTGAATTAGAACAACCAAAACCGGCCGAGCACAATTCAAGGACAGAAAAGAGAGAGAGAGAGAGAGAGAGAGAGAGAGAGAGAAACGGGAGGCGTGGAGAGATTGTCGATGGACGAACGGTTAAGAAGGCCAGACACGACTTGGCAAATGGCGTTATAAAAGGGGATGGTCCGGCAGCGGAAAGGAGGCAAGAAGAAGAAGAGAAATCATTCTTCTTCCGAAAGAAGAGACCCAAAAAAAAAGAGGAAGAAACAGACCAACTCTTTTTTGTAAGGGAGGTGAAAAAAGAAGATTTTGCTTCTTTTCACAAAGAAGAGTTGGGGTTGAGAGGATGAACAGGGTGACGCTAGTTTCGCTGTTGTGCCTCCTGGCCGGAGCCGCCTCCGTGGCGAGGGCCGAGGATCCCTACTTCTTCTTCACCTGGAACATCACGTACGGCACCATCTCGCCCCTCGGCGTCCCCCAGCAGGGCATCCTCATCAACGGCGAGTTCCCGGGCCCCAACATCAACTCCACCTCCAACAACAACATCGTCGTCAATGTCTTCAACCACCTCGACGAGCCGTTCCTCTTGACATGGTCGCCCGCCACCTCGCCTCGTCCCTCTCTTTTTATTCCTTTTCAATCTTTGTGATCTGAACCTTTCGACCGGACTAAACATGGGTTCGTTTTTGATCGGTGCAGGAACGGAGTCCAGCACAGGAAGAACTCCTGGCAAGATGGAGTGCTGGGGACCAATTGCCCTATCTCTCCAGGACAGAACTACACCTACCACTTCCAGGTGAAGGATCAGATCGGGAGCTACTTCTACTACCCCACCACCTCTACCCACCGGGCAGCCGGCGGGTTCGGTGGCCTCCGTGTCAACAGCCGCCTGCTCATCCCTGTCCCTTATGCCGACCCTGAGGATGACTACACCGTCCTCATCGGCGACTGGTACTCCAAGACCCACAAGCAGCTCAAGACCTTCCTGGACAGCGGCCGATCCCTCGCCAGGCCCGACGGTGTCGTCATCAACGGCAAGTCCGGGAAAGGCCCCGGCGGTGACGAGCCCGTCTTCACCATGAAACCCGGGAAGACCTACAAGTACCGGATCTGCAACGCCGGCTTGAAGAACTCCCTGAACTTCAGGATCCAAGGGCACCCGATGAAGCTGGTCGAAATGGAGGGATCACACACCGTCCAGAACATGTACGATTCCCTCGACGTCCACGTCGGGCAGTGCTTCAGCGTGCTCGTGACCGCCGATCAGGAGCCCCGCGACTACTACATGATCGCCTCCACCCGGTTCACCAAGGAAGTGATCACCGCCAAGCGCATCCTCCGCTACACCAACGGCAAGGGACCTGCCTCCGATGTCCTCCCCAAGGCTCCCGAGGGCTGGGCATGGTCGCTCAATCAGTTCCGATCCTTCCGATGGAACTTGACCGCCAGCGCTGCCAGGCCGAACCCTCAAGGATCCTACCACTACGGCCAGATCAACATCACCCGCACCATCAAGCTTGTCAACTCGGCGGCCAAGGTCGGCAGCAAGCTCCGTTATGCCATCAACGGCGTCTCGCACGTCAATCCTGCAACCCCACTCAAGCTCGCCGAGTACTTCGGAGCCGCCGAGAAGGTCTTCAAGTACAACGTGATCCCCGACAGCCCACCGGAGCAAGATCCTAAGGTGGTGACCTTGGAGCCCAATGTGGGGAACATCACCTTCCGAACCTTCGTCGAGATCATCCTGGAGAACCACGAGAAGAGCATCCAGTCGTGGCACCTCGATGGCTACTCTTTCTTCGCCGTCGCGTGAGTGCTCTTTCGCTTATTCAGTCTCGCGCTAAAAGTTCAGTATAACTCGAAGATTTCCTGAACGACTCGACTCACATTATTCTCCGTTCTCGTGTAATTTCAGCGTTGAGCCCGGTAGGTGGACCCCCGAGAAGAGGAAGAGCTACAACCTCCTCGACGCCGTGAGCAGGCACACGGTCCAGGTGTTCCCAAAGTCGTGGGCGGCGATCATGCTGACGTTCGACAACGCCGGCATGTGGAACTTGAGGTCGGAGCTGCTGGAGAGGCGGTACTTGGGCCAGGAGATGTATATCAGCGTCCTCTCACCGGAGCGATCCCTCAGGGACGAGTACAACCTCCCCGACAACGCCCCGCTCTGCGGCGCCATCGTCGGCCTGCCGTTGCCCGCCCCTTACACCATCTAAAGTGTTTCCTTTGTCGCGAGAATCTCGTAACTAGAAACAAAAAAAGTGGTGGCAGTAGAGAAGGGCGAATGTGTCGAGCCACTGTTCGAGATTTCTTGAGCATTTGTGAACTCTAATACAATTTTTCTGATCTCTATTTAATCTTGGCATCGTTCTCCTCTTCTATTCTCATTCTTTAGTCGCTCTGTAATCTAATCTAATCTATTATAATCCAATGTATGGTTGCAAAATCAAATGTGATACGTCTGTAACATAAAATTCACGACATGATGGTGCATTGATATAACATATCCCATGAAAAGTTAAGGCGTGATTCCCTACGATATAACATATCCGTGCAGCATCATAGGATTCGCAACATGCCGCCATATGTCTAACAATGTGGTCGGGGATCCCATCTCCAAATTAGAGCAATAACCCTACATACCTAGAAACCTGGAAATGTATTTGAATCATCTCATGCTTAACTCATAACCCACTCTTCACCTATCCTTTTTGGAAATTATACTTCCTTATATTAAATTCAAATTGATTGAGCATTTAAAGTCGATTCTCTTCCGTCATGAATACCCAAAAAAAAAAAAAGGGAGACTTGTATTTTTCATTTCCCCACACATCCAAGGTCATATTATACTATCACATTTTGATCGAAAATTATATTTCTATGGATGTGTTGGTCTTTTTGCTTGTAATCTCTCTCGCAAAATGAACGCTAAACTGGTCTACGAATCATGTAGATCGAGCCCGACCATTTTCCCATCCGGATGGTACGAAACCACAATGACCTCGTAGAAGCAAAGTCTCCGCAAGGAGGCTCAGATCAGAGGAGACCGGTCTCTGGAAACGGTTGAAGAGCTCGTGGGAGGGGGACCGGCCCAAGGCGGGCCTCGACGACACGCCCTGAGTCCGGCCACTCCTCTTACTTCGCGTCTCTTGTCTCTCTTTGCCTAGCAACCCCTTTTCACTGAAACCGCAAACTATATGCCGAAACAATTTAAGAAAAGATGAAAAATGCATGTGTCGACTATAAGATGATTGTAGAGTATAAGATGGAGATAACGTATTCGTTACAGGTAAAAGACCTGAATAACAATTCGTTATGCTTGGGAAGCCATCGACGATGAAGCCAACAGGACGACGACTTGCAGAACCAGATCAAACAGAAAGAAACATGCAATGCAGCGATCATATTATAAGCAGAAAATGGTTAACAAGGTGACTAAAGTCGAGTTTCTTAAGGCTGTCCCGGACTGTGTAATAGGCATAAGCAAAGCTATTTGCTCGGCAATGGAGGAAGACGAAGACGAAGACGCTCAAGATCAGAGCTTGGACTGCAGGCCTGATGGGTCTGGAGCCTGGAAGAGGATTGCTGAACTGCAGGATCAGCCATCTTGCAGCTAGGAAGAAAGGCCAAAGGAAGTCCAACCCCAGACATGCAGACTTGCAAAGCAAGCCCCCTGACCGACCTTCTGATGGAGCGACCGATCCGACGCTCATGGTGATCGGACAATACATGAGGAATCTCTTTTTTTGAAATGGCAAACGTTAGGGACGGGCGTGAAGCACAGGAGCAGAAGCTTGCATGACCGAAAGGCTTGTCTGAAGAAGAAAGCCAGAGTTCATGAAGGTATATGTCATAAAACTGCGTTATTTGATTTCTTAAAGAAGAAATAGTTGTAACCTCATATTACTGGACCTTGACTTTTGGTCCAAGAATTGAGAGCGCTCGGGAAAATTACCAAAAAAATATTGAGCTTATTGAATTTATACCAATTCAATTTTAATCTTTTTTAATTTTGATCAATTTATTTCTAAATATTTTGATAGTTTACCAATTGATTTGAAAGGAAGGTGAGAATACACCCATGAACAAATGAAAAATTAGAAAGGGGGGCAAAATCTGAATGATGTGTCCTTCAAATGTATGGAGTTACTAGCTATGCTACTTTCGATATAAATATATATAAAATAAAATAAAAAAGAACAAAGAGTTTGTAATATGTAATGACAGATTCAAGAGTTTGCATTATCTTGATAAAAGGGTAAAAGCAACAAAAAAACTCAAACTAAGGTTGATGTGATTTGTTATGAACTTTTTTTACAACACATATTTATATTTATATAACACATTTACACCAAGCTTATTTTTTATGACACCAAGAATCTCATATTTAGACTTGTGCCACACATTTATCCTCCATCAAAATTTTTCATTTTTCATTTCTCCATCATCTTCACAACCACCCTTTTGCCGCCACCGTCCTTTCATCCTCACCGTCGCCAACTCAAGGAAGAAAGTGAAGCAAGAAGTTTAGAGAGAGAGAGAGAGAGAGTTACATATTTTTGCACCATGAGTGGCATGTCAGCAATGTTGGCTTCCCGTTGTTCATATAAGTAGCCTCATAAGATTTTTAGCTACTTTTGTTAATAGAATTTTGATACAGTATAAATGTATCACACGGATATGAGATTGGATTGAGGTAAATGCATCACAAAAGTATAAATTTGAGGTTTGTGGTATCACAAAAAAAAAAAAAAATCATAAGTTAAATGTATTATATTAGGTATTGTTTGAGATTTTTTTTGTGACTTTTCCTTGATAAAACAAGCATCATTCTTCTTTTCATTTTTTCATGATTATTTTTCCTAGCTCTTTCAATTTCCATGTATGATAATACCAAAATCCACCCTCGACTTTCTTGTAGTGTTTCCATCTCCTAGACTTACAAGTTCATGTAAGACCGTACGTAAGATTGTTCTTTTAGGCAGTCAGATTCATCCAAGGAAATAACGACGGATAGATAGTAGCTAAAAGAGCAAACAAGTGACATTTGCATCCCTCCAAAAATTAAAAAAGATAAGATTTATTTGGCCATTTATTTTCTCGAATTCCGACATTATAGTCTCTCTCGAAAAATGAAACATTACATGGTCCGCGACCGAACCTAAATCAATCCAAGCTCGGCCATCTTCATTTCCGGATGGCACAGACCACAATGACCCCGTAGAAGCAGGTCTTGGCGAGGAGGCTGAGGTCGGCCGAGACCCGCCTCTGGAAACGGTCGAAGAGCTCGCCAGCGAGGGGCCGGCCAAGGTGGGCCTCGACGATGGGGCCGAGGGTGGCCCGGACCAGGTTGGCCTTGGACCGGCCGTACGAGGCCGGGTCTCGGGCCCACTCCTCTTGCTTCTCCTCGGAGTGCTCCCTGATCCGCCGGTACTCCATCCTCTGGATCTCGAACCCGCCGCACCTGGCCATGGCTCTCTCCACTTCCTCCGGGCTCCTCATGTACGCCGGGATGTTGAACCCGTCTCTTGTCTCTTCATCTATCAAGCCCTTTTTCCACACGAAGTTGCAAAAATTTTATGGAAACAGTTCGAGATGAAAAATGCGTATAGGTAAACTATACATGATGATGGAAAAATTATCCAAAAAAATCTAAAATTTTTCAATTTGGCCAATATAATCCTAAAGTTTTCACAATTTTTTAATATAATTTTTCCAATCAATTTTGACCAAAAATCACCATCTAGTCAACATCGGGCATTGTTGACGTGGATGATTTTTGTAATGTTTTAAGAATGATATGAATTTAGTTTTTTTCCCATTTTTTCGTTTCTTTTTTCTTTTTTTCCTATTTTCCTATTTTCCTCGTTGACCCCAGGCAAGGGTTGTGACGCCCTAGTCGATGTTGACTAGAACGTGATGTCAATGATTTCTAGTTAAAATTGGCCAAAATGACTACATTAAAAGATTGTATAAAGATTTAGGACTAAATCGACCAAATTAAAAATTTATGACTACTTTTTGAATAATTCTCCCAATGATGGCTGGGTGTGAGATGGTAATGCATCACCATATTTGTTACCTTATTGGTGAGACTTGAACATCACTGTGTTAAGCTTGGGTAGCCACTGATGATGGGGCCAATAGGCAAGGCTGGCAAGCGCTATCTCATCCTGGCTACTAGATATTCGATGTGATTCTTAGTTTCTACGAACTATTATTATTTGAAATTCCGGTACAATTCCTTCCTTTTGCCTCCTTCGGTTCCAAGAGCTTGTTTCTTTCAATTTTTCAAAATAAAAAAAAATTAACGATTTTTATCTAATTATTAACATTTAATTTTCATAAAAAATTATGAAGAATCCCATATCAATGAGCATGCCAATAATCATTACATTTTGAAAGATTTCGGATACTTCTCATTAAATAATGCTCCAATTGTTGAACAAAAGAAGTAGAAGCCATACTTCAATAAATTACATACATTTTTTTTCTTTATTTTGCTTGATGTTTACCGCATATATCTAGCCATATATCCATGCACCGCACGAATGGAAAAACCTAGAATGACAGAAGAAAACACTGAACGACCGACCGAGCGCCGCACACAGAGACAAAAGGACTCCTAAAATAGCAAAGAAAAGACGTTTGTTTTGATGTCATGCCAGTTACCAAGTTGAAGGAAGTAGGGAAGGGACATTGCATCGCATTTGCAGTAGAAGACACAGTGATGATGAGAGTTCAACGCGAAAGGGCAAGAGGTAAGACCGCTTTGATCGTGCACGCAGTGCAGCATCACGACGGCGACATATATGTCAGCCAAGGCTCTGCATGGCAACGTTTCTGTTCCCGGAAACAGTTTCTGTTTAGAAATGTTTTTTTTTTTTTTTTTTCTGTTCCCGGGAACTGTTTCTTAGCATTTGAGAGCGTTTGGCAACTGAAAAAAATTTTGTTCCAGGAACAAAAATGCGTTTGGTAAAAAATTTCCGATCTTTTAATTCTTTTAATTTTCTTTTTTCTTTTTCCTTTTTCTTTTTTTTTTCTCCCTGTTGGCCGCCACCGGTGAGGCTCCGGTGAGCTCGCCCGAGCGAGGCTCGGCCCGCAGATGGCCCGAGCCTCGCTGGTGGCCGAGCGAGGCTCCGGCGAGCTTGCTGGACCTCGCCCTAGTCGGGCGAGGCGCCGGCGGCGGCGATAGGGCGGCTGAGGGGTGGGAGAAGGAAGAGGAAGAGGAAGAAGAAGAAGAAAAGAAAAGAGAAAGAAAAAAGGAAAAAAAAGTGTTTATTGAAATTGTTCCTGGGAACAAGAAACAACTTTTTCTTGTTTTTGATTTCTACTCCAAATCTGTTCCGGGGAACACATTTGTTCTTGGGAACAAAAAATTTACCAAACGCGTTTATGTTCCCAGGAACAAAAAATCTACTCCCAGGAACAAAAGAACAAAAACAAGTGTTCCCGGAAGCATTATCATGCAGAGCCTAAGTCAATCGCAGGTGTGTAAACTATCTGCAGGAGGCGATGCACGTACCTCGTCCAGGAGGTCCTGCCAAGCTTGGTCCATGGAGGTGGTGAAGGGGTGCTTGTCTCTAGAGTCCGGATCGCCCAGCTGGTCCCGGGGCTGTTGAGAGCTTGGCCGCCCTCCCATCAGCATGAACAGCATCCCGCCTTCCACAATCTCTTCCTTCCGGCACCGCAGGAAGTCGTCCAGGTCCTCCTCGGACTGCCTCGCGTATGCCTCCACCACCTCTTCCTTGGCCCCGTCGATCCATGCTCTCCCCTTGTTCCACGCCGGCGAGCTCTTGCTCGTGACTTCTTCAGGTATCTGCCTAAAGAGAGACGAGTTCATGAGATATGCTTCTGCAAACTCGAAAAGAAGAATGGGGGAGGGGTTTCTATCAAATGGTCAGATCCTCACAAGAAGTGATGCCATTAGGTTTCCAGTGATCCCACCCATTTCTAAACATGAAGTATGCTACGGTATTCTGTACAGGAGTTACGATAAAATGTACGGTATTGCGACGTGGGGATCGGGCCAGAAGGATCAGGGGACTGCCCCTTTGAAAAAGAAAGCAAGAAGCCACTGGGTGCAAGGCCTAGCGTTAAGGGACCGGAGGGTTTGAGCTGGTCAGGAAAAAGGAAAAGAAAGCAAGGAGAAGCAACGTGAAAGCTGTTCCTGTTATTTCTTGCTCAGAGCTACATGTGATTTTCCCGAGCAGAAATCAGGAGGCTGGCAAGGGTTGTCGTCCTCCTCGGCCACTCGATGTTCTCTTCGATTTTAAGCCGATATATGCTTTTTGGACGTGTACTTCGATCCATGGAAATTTCATATGAAGTTATCATGCTTCTTCCGAAGCTAGGGTACTGCGACTACTCTGTCTTTTGATGTTGCTCCTCGATTTAGATTTCCATGTCCGCAATGATAGTCCGAACTGCAATGGATGAGCTGAGGCGACTAAACTACACGCATCGAACCGATTTTCCAGGCGAAGTATAGTGACGGTTAGTTCATTGAAGTAAGGGAAGCTATGAGGACTTCAGATGGTAAAATCAGATCGATGATTTAAACGCCCTATACCATGCCAATGAATGTTCAAAGAAGGTAAGAGCGCAAAATATCATCACCTGAGAGAGCCAGTGCAAGGCGCTCAAGCTCACGGCCACATGAAGCTTTGCCCTCGGGAAGAGGCGGTGATAGAACGACCCAGGCACGCCGGCTGCAAAGTAGCGGCGCCTGCTTATATCTCGACTGCAATCAGCAGGCACCGCCCCACTCAACGTCCTGAACAAGTAGTTGAAGTCGTTCGACGGGAGGTCGGAGAAGAAGGCCTCGAACTCAGGCTCGAACCCCAGCTCCTCCGCGTACCTCTTCCTCAGGCCCTCCACCACCATGTTGACGGTGGCCAGCGTGTTGTATCCCGTGGCGCAGCCCAGGTCGGCTATCCTCAGTGAATCGTCGTGCTTGGATGTGAGGAAGAGCTTCATGGACTGTATGGCATTCAAGAGCAAGGGCTTCGATAGGGTGACCGCAGACGCGGGCGCATCCGAGTTCTTAGCGTAGCTGCCGTCATCGTCGCCGCCTCGCATGCACAGGACCCTGTGGAGACTTATTGGCCCTCCCCACGTCCAGCGCCTGCTGTGCCACTCCATTGCATTACCGTTGGGCTCCGACACGACATCCTTGGCCGATGCCGATGACACCATTGTCGAACTGATGGGCAGCGATTCCATTGTTTCTACCTCAGCAGGATGAAAGACACCTGAAGGCTCTCAGGAAGGTATACAAGCCTCTCTCTCTCTCTCTCTCTCTCTCTCTCTCTCTCTCTCTCTCTCACCCACTCTTGTGGCTCAAACTGTTGCTTTAGTCATTCTATATAAGGAGGTAATCGTAACTGTCCCATTGTCGCGTGGTGTCTCTGAATTCATGTGTAATCAGATATTATTATTCGAGAGAAATAAGAAATGTATAACCAGTTGACACCTTATGATGACTGGCTCGGGTCGGGCCGGGTAGGGTAGATGGTGCGTCGTGCTCTTGGACCACTTCAAATCTGTCTTATATCTCGCACGTCTGATATGACAAATCACTGTATTTTACATGTATAATCATATGAATTCAAGTGAGGACGAATCTAAGCCCCCTTCCTTTCTTTACCTAAAATCGATTTGATATAGCAGAGAGTAGATTGAAAGAATAAATCGGGTGGCTCGACAACCAGTTTGTGATTTGTCTATGTACTATGAACTCCCAAAGTAGGATTACCAAGGTACGATTACTCAGCTCAAGAGATTGCACAAAGCCCTATTCAATGGCAAACGAGAAAAGATCGGATCAAGAAGAATTACATGCAATGTCGAGGTCATCTAATTTTCAACTCGCATAAAGATTCGGCAAAAGGGGGAATATATGTAGTAACCTGTAAAATACTATGTGTCACATAAATGATTGGTTGGATTCTGTTCAGGTATTGAATTCGTACTGTTTGGGGATTGGCCTTTTGATTCCCTGGTTTGTATTGCGAATCATTCACAAGAAGATCGTCGTGATCCAATCAGAATCTCGTGATCCACTGTATTCTGTATAGTAATGGCGTCTCTTATGTTACTCATATCCACCAGTACATAATCATGTTCACTTCTGAACTTCACCATGGTGATTCGATCTAATCACTTCAAGGAAAGAACTTTGAACTTTGAGAGACTGGGAGAGGGTATCGGTAATGTCGACATAAGATAAAGATTCCTCTCCAATAATGTTTTTTTTGTGTGCAGATTGATGAGTAGGTCTCTAGAACAAGTTATGTATCTGATGAACAGGTTATGATTTTTGGCTTCAAACCTTTTGGACATGGTATCACCCTCTTGATTCTTTCGAAAGACTTAATGGGCGGACCTACAAGAATTCGGCATCCCCCCATTCAAGCATTAAAGATTCTGCTAACTCAAGAATCAGTAGAACAGATCGAGGGCATCACTGTATTATGCTCAATTATGAGATCTCTGTCCCAGCTAGTACAGTGGTCCATCCAGACCGGCCTTCTTTTACCATCAAGATTCGTGTGCACTGAGAAATTTCACTAATGGTGAGCTGTTAATTGCTCTGCGTGTCCCGGCATTTACTTTCTTCTTGTTGGTACGATTAGGAAACAGTCACGGAAAAGAAGATGCCACGACAGCAATATGCCCATATATATCTGGGGCAGAAACAACTCAGACTAGCACATTTCTCTGGGCATCAGTACTTCAAGGAATTTTCTGTGCCAACAGATAAGTCCGGCTGAGTGGTAAAACACTTAGGGAAGAACAGTTTCCTTCTATGGAACTGACCGGATCTTACTGGTACGGATACATAAAAATTAAAATGAAGATGGGATGTAGATATTGATGCTTTCCTCTCAATTGACTTGGTGCTGAATGCCACGGCAATGCAAAGTGATCAATGTCCAAATAGAGCAATTTTCCCAAGATTAGCTGGCAAGCCATGAATTAGATAAAGCAGTTCTGCTGCAAAATCACCGCATTGGAACAGGTAATGATTGCAAGCGGCCTCTCATTTGAAACTCATACCATCACAGTAAAAATTTGGATGTCGAGCCCTTTTGAACAGACTGGATTGCTCTTCATACAGATAAAGTCCCATGTAAATCGCTTGTGTGTGGGTGCCTATTTGATCTTTTATCATTCAGGTTATGCTGCCAGTTCTTAACTATCATAGAAAAACTCAAAAGGAAAGAAAGTTTAGGAATCATATTCAAGATTTTTCTTTAAGTATATATTATAAAGCAAAGTTTAGCCTTAAGTACTTCTGAAAAGGGTTTGACTCCGAACGATTGCATGGGACAATGTGTTAAACACGGTTATTTCCGATTATGAAAGCTCCTACGATGCCATGAAGAAAGCCTTGGATTCCACAATGATGAAAATTCAATTTTCTTCGACCAACTACTACCATCTTTTCAGGAAGTAACCAACTTAAAATGGATATTCATTTGCAATGAAAGAATAAATGACTCAAAAAGTTTTCATGAAAATGTTTACAGCAGAATGTCCTAGCTGTTAAATCTTGATTATATACTACAGGGACAATGCACCTTTGGCAACCAACAAATTATGTGAAAATTGAAGACTGTGCATCAAAGTGATTTGGCATGCCTCGTATCCTGATTTTCAAAGCTTTCAATGTTACATCGCCTAAAGCAGCAAAAGACTGTCGCACTTGAAGTTCTGTGAAGATTCTCCATGAAAAGTTGGGGAAGAGAAAACTTTTGTCCTTGAAAGAGGTAGAGAGAGAGAGAGAGAGGTGGTCCTGGGTCCCTTCTTAAGAAGTAGGAGTTGTCACATTCAAAAGCAGTGAGTGGAGGGCAAAACATCGACGAATTCGGGTGAGAATCAAATGGCCTGGTGATCAGCTGGGGACACATTCCGGTCTTTCCAGATCATTCAACCAAGTAGAAACTGCTGGGGCATGCGCATTGTACACATTCTCCACTTGCTCTGCAGATGAGAGCAGAGAGAGGAAACATGCCAGCTCCGATCATGTCCAGCGAGATAAAACGAGACACTAATTTTACGACAAATCGGATACTGTTCAACAGGAAAGTACTCGGGCCAATCTCCCGGTAAAAAAGGATCTTCCAGGAGAGAGTTGACCCCACCTGTTATTTGGTGTGGTGGTGTTACATTTGTAAGACTCATGGGAATGGAACTAATCGGCGCACATGCGCACGGTGCCTTCTCTCTCTCTCACACACACATTTGCAGGGGACGGCAACCATAAATGGGCTCCATGTACCTCTCTATCGTTCCACTGGCATTGTCAAAACCTTATGAGCAGTTCCTATCAGCATTGCTGTGAACTGTCACTCCTTTTGAATGTTAACCCCTCAATCCCACTGCTTTTCTTCACATCCTTTTCCTTGTCCCTGTAATGGGTCTTTTGCATCCAGGCTTGCGGTCCCCCACACGTGAGAGAGAGATCGTGATGCCGTCTATTTGAACTCACTTTTCCTTCAGTCTTTTCTTTTCAGATACTAAAGAATGCACATGAAACTCGACGCTAACATATCCATCTTCGCTTTTGAAACAAAAGTTTGTGGCCAACTCTTCATTCCTTTCAAGACCTGGTACATTCAGTTGCCCGATCACTTTCAATACTATTTCAACAAGTTGGTGGGGCTGGTCCAATACTTGATTTGGACGTCGATGTTCACAAGTTCGATTCCCCAGTCCATGCCCGACCTTAACAAACTTGATTGTCTGCAAAGGACTGGCTTGAGCATAGGTGTACCGCCGGTTCTGGGCTCTACCACTCAGCACATGGTGGGGCTGCAGTGACGGGCTAGCCAATGGCCAATGGCCAATTTAATATTCCTTGGTGCCTTAAACCGAATGCGGCAATAGCTGATAAGGTCGGTCCCAAACTAGTCCACAAACCCTCTTTCACGTTCGTGAAAATGGCAATCGACCTTTTGTCCAGTAAGGGAGATCACGTAAGGTATCATCTTAAGGCGTCCTGTTTCGACTACTAATTGATCAAAACAACGTGCAATTTGCCTGTCCTCTGAACTACCTAATCACTGCCCTGCCTACAATGATGGATGTAATCAAAGCGCCATTGAATACCCAACATTAGCAATCTACACTCTAGTTCAGAAACCATAATTAAATCGAGTTCCCATCGAGATGAAGACAGCTGTAACAACGCACGTGTGCGCCAGTTCATGTTCGAAAAAATGCATGATTTTTGGCAAACATAAAACGATGTTACATAGGTTTGAATGCTAAATGAGCGAAAAGATGTCCTGCAACAGAGGATGGATGCAGAACGGAGGAATCGTCCGTATCTGCACACGGCCGTGTCACCGTCTTAGCAATCCTTAAAATAGAACTACTGTAATTCCAGCTCATGGTCGACGGTGGAAGACATTTTGCGTGGGATAAAGCGCTGGCTACCAAAGTTGGTCAAAGACACCAGAAATTAAAAAGTTGGTCAAAGACTACGACGACATTCATGAATTCAATCCATTTGATAGACTTTTCTCTACATTTTAAGTTCAAGAATTCAATTCATTTAATGGATTGTCATTTTCATGCACATATTATTAGGTCCCAGTGACTAGGTTCCCTGCACTACTTGGTGGCCCGGCAACACCAGCGACCGTGTTGATGACATGTATTACCACACGTGTCGAATTCATTGGATACCTTATCGTAGATGGTTGGTTAGTTTCATTTTAATGGTCTTCGGAAGGCAAAAGCAAATTCCTTCTGTGCACTCAAGTGGGTCATATGAATTGTGGAATTAAACGAGGATTTAGCAGTGGAAAGAGATGATGAACAAGGAAAACCTTTCCAGGGTTTGAGGCTGCCTTCTAGACCGAGTCCTCCTGCCTCCAGAGACTCGCCTGCAATTTTTGCATCCAGCCTCCGAGGGATGAGCGAGACTCATGCTATATATTAACATAAGAAACACGTGGAGTAACCAGTTGCTACTTTTCAGACCAACTACTACTCGGCTACCTCACTCCGGAGGAGCTTCGGATCAGCTGAAATAAAACCGGTCTCATAATGACTAGAGAAGCATTAGTTGCAGCAGTTGGAGTCATGATATGGCCACCCAAAAGAATAGGAGACCGGAGAAGAGCGTAGCCTCAGCTATCCATTCTGCAGCTGGTGATATCAATAGGATCAAAAGAATAGACATTTCCCTTGGTGCCTGTAGAGGGTGGCATATGGAATCCAAGACAAGTTCACTCCTGCCACTCATGGAAGCAGGTATAGCAATCAAGTACCCCAATGTGAATACAAAAGACATGTTCTGGGCACGAATGCATCAGCCCAATAAATAAACTACAAATCCCACTTTTCATAGCCCTCATGCAGAACTTGAAAGATTGATAATGAAGTTGATTAAAGGGGAAGAGTGAAACACATCTGCAACGAATATTATTAATGAATCTGTCCCACACAATCACACTTCCATCTTGTTATTCCTGCTATCCGACCCCGCCCCCCCATTTATTGTTGATCAAACACATAAATCATATTATTCTCATCCTTCACAACAGAATCAAGAAAATAAAATAACAAAAGAGAATCATCAGCACACCCTAGAAAACCACTTATTTGCAGCTTGAGGACATCCCTTGGCAGAATGATTTCACTCTTCGCCCAGCCCTGCAGGTTTAACCATTCATCTTTGCAGAGGGTCCACTGTTCGCACAATTGCACCTGTCATCCCTTCAAGTCGGTCCTTTGTAATTTCAACAAAGTGACCTAATATTTCATGGAACTGCTTCAAACCTGCAAGCGGGAGAATGATGGATGACCTGTCAGAGCCCGCAACCTGCATTCACATACCATCCCAACACTCACTTTGTTAGTTTAAGATCACTAAGTTTCTTGTTGAAAAACATCGCAAATAGGTTTAGCATACCTCTGATATCCTCAGGAAATGGCCTCTGTTGTTGCTCCCTAGATCAAAGAAAAACTTCTTCTGGTCGACTCTAATTACCTTTGACGCTCCCATGTTACCAATTTCATCCTGTGCTGGCAATTCTGCCGATCTGTCCACATTCAAATCAGAAGAAGCCGGGGCAGATTGGCCACTATGACCAGATATGAAGCCTGCACCTACATCATCTGAAAACCCGACAAGACTTCCTGTAGGCTCAGAACTTTGCTGCTTCACACCACATGATCAGGAACACCAAGGGAGCATCCCAGAAAAATAAAAAGTGAGATCCCTCAGGACAAGGAAAGAAAAGCCTAATGCAATAGAATAGGGAAAAAGAACATGGAATATCTACAAAGCATAGGAGAAATTCAACATTTTTTTCTTAAAACAGGGCAAGGGCAGGTCATTAAGAATTCCTAGCTATGAAGTGTCATACTATACCTTTTCTTTTTCTTTTTTTTTTTTGGGGGGCGGGGGGTTCAAAATCATGCTATACCTGGTTTTTTTTTTTTTTTTGGTCGGTCATGCTATACCTGGTTGGGAAGTATGAAAAGTGTTGATGCTTCATTAATCTCGGCCAAGATATTTCTGAAAGCTGCCCAACCTTCATCGCGGGTGCTGCCTGCAGGTACAATGATAGTGCTCCGGTTTCTATTGACTGAAGCTTCAGATACCTGCATAAAATTATATGTAAGTTATTTCCTTCATGATGCAAGCTCTGACAAAAGAAGAAATTATTTGTTAAAGTATTCAAATATTAAATTACACCTTCATCTGATAACTTAAACTTTTAGAATAGTTAACAATGATCCTATGAAATTTTAGATGACAATAGAGAAAGAGTCCTGAGTTCAAATCTTTTCAGACTCCTACTCACCTCTCATATTAAACATTTCCACATTTTAATCTTAGGCCAAAGTCCAGCCTATGCATGAGCCAGAGTATTAGGGCATTTAAATTTTAAGCCGCGTCTTCATCTTAACATATTAAACTTTTAGAACAGTTGGTAGCATTTGTACAAAACTTCATGGAATTCATACAAGCATCACCCATGCCTTACAGCTAAAAAGGAAAACTTGAACATCATCCTGAAGAATAACAAAATTTGTGGCAAAAGAAACAGAATAGAAAGAGATCTTGATAAACCAAAGAACGTCTGTGATCTACAACTAGGAAGTCGAAAAAGGACAAATAACTAAATCCACAAAAAAGCAAAGGGACCCGTTGGACAGATAAAACCAGAATCATTTATCACTAAATCAGTCAAATCAATACTTAAAGCATTGGCTGCTGGCACAATTGCTAGCAATAACACCTGAAAGAATATCATAATAGATCCTAACATGCCTGAATACTTGAGGCAACCAATCTATTCATTTCTTCTATATTTTTCAGCAGAACGACTAATAATCCTTCCCAGTCAACCAAGAAGACTAGTTAAAAAGTTTCATCCGTTGCAAACACGCAGCATCCAAATGTTACCAACTAGTTAAGTCCTCTTTCTAATTCTTTCCTATATCTCGAATGCAGACAACAGATACAGTGTCTATGAATTCCCCAGCCATTTAAGATCTGAAATACTCATTCAATTTATAATATATAAGTTATTTGAACAACTAATATCAACATTCACGCTATTCGCAAAGAAAAGCAATTGCCCAACAGTCATAATGATATGTTACTGATACTTCAACTCCATGTCTCTAAATATTCTCAAAGACAAGGTTCCCAATTCCCATAGAATATGACCCTTTCACCAAAGATTCCAGCATATAGGGCATACCTGGTTGTCAAAAAAATCTAGTGATATCGCTTATTCTAACTAATTCATCCACGGAAAGCTGCCCCTATCTTACTGCATTTTAGATGACCAATATTCCTTATCCTACTTCCCTTTCTGTATTGCTGTGAACATGCCTCTAGAAACCATAGTTCACCCTTTCAGCAAGAAAAACAGTTGTGCCAGTGGGAATGATCATAAAAGTGAAATTGCATCCCAAGCTGCATGATACATGAAGACACTACTCTATCACACAACTCATGGATCAACTGATCCTGGATGAGGAAAACCTCCCAAAATAACCTTGCAACAGCATCTCAAATAATAGGAAATACAGCTGCATCAACATTGTTTTCCATAATCCTAAACATCTAGGAAACAAGGTTGTGCCATGAAGCAGAAGCTTGCAAATTCCAGATGATGATTAAAAATGATTATGGTCTGTGTCTTTGCATACAAACTTATAAAGACACTAAACTTTGGATCTGCAAGTCTCAATTAGCTGGGTCAGGAGAACAAATTCAAAGCAAGAAATTTTATTTACAATTTCTTTTTACCTATCGAAAAATCAAACAATATCATTTGAATGGTAAATATTCACTTCTAATGTAGTCTAACGTCTTTTTGTTTTGTTATGAGAAACTGATAACAGATTGCATTAAATCCTGTTTGAATCATCCTCCTTCCCAACAAAGTTTTCCAGTTTCTGGAAAAAAAAAAAAAAAAAAAACCTTTATAGTCTACCATTTTGATCATCCTACTGGTCTTTTCATCATGACATTTCGGATGCATTCTATCTAGATAATGCTTCAGGATTACATTCTTAGCTGCCAGGTGGACAACAGCATTTATGTAGATTTGGAAATATAAATCCAGAAGGACTAAATACATGTATGTGACAATGCAGGTCAAACAATTCTAGTCAGAGCACAAAAAACTGTCAGGATTTCATGCACTATATTAAGAGTTTTGGTACTAATTTATCATGTGAATAACACTATATTGTGGGTCCATTTCTATTATCCATTAAATCGTTCAATCAGGAACTCTTTCATATTATCAAATTATATAGTTCTACTCTTCTCTAGACCTAGATAACAAACTTCCATATTTGTAAGAGGTCCCCTACCGTTCCATGTAGTTAGACTGTCCAAAAGTATAATCCAACAATGGGAACCAGACAAAACTCTAAATTCGTGCCAACTACTAAGCCTGCAAGATGTTAACTATCAAAAGGAAAAGATAACTTTGAGTCGTCCAATCAGGAACTCTTTCATATTATCAAATTATAAAGTTCTACTCTTCTCTAGACCTAGATAACAAACTTCCATAGTTGTAAGAGGTCCCCGCCATTCCACTTAGTTAGACTGTCCAAAAGTATAATCCAACAATATGGGAACCAGACAAAAACTTTAAATTCGCGCCAACTACTAAGCCTGCAAGATGTTAACCATCAAAAGGAAAAGATACTTACTCTTCCTAGAGGAATAAACTAAAAAAACCCCTACATTTAGAAAATCTATTTAACACCAGTCGTATTATTACTCTTTAAAAAACCATAATGTTTTGAAAACACCATCAGTAGAAAGCAATTAAAGGTAGAAAACACTTGGTGCAGATTAAGGTTCACTCTGGAGCAACATGCCCCATCACTGAACGCAACCCCGGCTCATCCAAATTGAAGAATGTGGTATGCACAAAGCACAATTTACTAAGCCTGGTATACAGAAAATCCAAAGAGATTAGTGACAGTCGCAAGGTACTCGGACCGTGGACGACCTTCTAAAAGTTCATACTTCAACTAGAAAATGAATTGCCAGTTCAAGGCAATCACAGAACTGCAGACTCCGCATGAAGACATACTAGAACCAATAAGCAGAGGAGAAAAAGGCATGGATCAAAATGACAAACAAATTCACTGACTGCAAGTCCAATCAGCACCAAAAACCCAAATGAATGAAGACCCGAGAGCAGGAATTACCTTCAAAAAGCGCCCCCGCCGATTCTCGCCAACATCAAAGTAGAACACCTGCAACCAACAACACGCAATTCAAGCAATGCAAACACCAGAAACCACAGAAAACAAGGAACAGAATGCCCCAATAAGAAAAGCACATGCCTTGGTGTCAAGCTGCAATTCCTTGCTGGAGGCCTCCTGATCGTCGGTATTGACGTAGTAATTAAAGAGATCCAGGAACCAGGAGATGCCGGAGAAAGGCACGATGATGGTGGACCGCGTGGCCGACGTCTTCTCGGAGATCTTGAGGTAGCGGCCGCGAGGGTTCTCCTTCAGATCGAAGTAGAAGAGCTTGTGCTCCACCTGGAGCGTCTTGCACATCAACTCCACGTCGTTCCCTCCTCCTCCAACAACCCCTCCTCCTCCTCCTCCAACTCCTCCGCCCGAATTCCCCTCCATTTCCCCCTCCCCCACAAGAACCCCACCTACTACAAACACACCCCGCCCCCCAAAATTTCCGACCTTCACCAAACGAAATCACAAGAGGAATCGAGCAAGACCTCGATTCACTCCCGACCCAAAACCCGTCGCCGGAGCCGCCCGCCTAGCAGAGGCGCGGGGCCGAGGTAGAGGACGCAGCTGCCACCGGACAGCCCTTGTCGCTAATTAGGGTTCGGACGGGAACTGAGGAGTGCGATGACGAAGAAGATAGACGACCAAGTCCCATGGCCGAGTGTGAACGCTCCCCTTCCGTCTTTATTTTTAACTAAAAAATCCAAGCTTTTATTTACACACACTCTCTCTCTCTCTCTCTCTCTCTCTCTCTCTCTCTCTCTCTCCCCTATCCGAAATTGAGTTTATTATCTAATTCGTACTGAAACGTGACCAAAGTCGTCGCCGTCATCGTCGCCGCACCGCAGCCGCTCCCTCGCTCAGCTGGTGGTGGGTTCGGGCCTGGCTTCGGACCTTCACCTCCCCCGTTCCGCCGTCGCCACGCACGGTCGGAGCGCATGCATTGCCATCGCCACTCCAATCTCTCCCGTTCTGCAGTCGCCGAGCGATGAATTCGACCGATCTGCCGCCGTCGATGGGGACCCGTGAACGCTCGGAAGGGCGCGAGATCCGATGCGAGGATTCGAGATCGAGTGGAGGAATCCGGAAGGGGAGCTGAAGTCCGGCGAATTTAATCAAAGACGACGAGACCCGACGCGGGTGGGAAACGCCATCGTCATCGTCATCGTCATCATCGTCACCATCTTCGTCTTCGGTTACTAACCAATCCGAGGGTTACAGAAGAGCGACAAGTGGAGTTAAAAACAGTGGCGACACGTGGCAGTCTGTCAGAGGCTCCCAGTAAGACAGTAAGAAACGGGGGCCTGTAATTAAGGAAAAAAAGGGGGGACATGCCAATTACCAAAAATTGCATAATTACAAGAAAATTGAGGTACAGTGACGAGAATATTGATTTTTTTAAATAAATTCATACCACTTTGCACTTGCCTCTCCTACCAGACTTATGTCTAGGCGGGAGCAAAAAGAATTACAGGACCGAACTGAACCAGGCGACTTCAAACTATTCTTGAAGTTATCGATCCAATCTCAATAGCATAAAATTTGAGTAAGTGAATTCTAAGAGTAAAACTGTCCACTTGAATGGAATCGATTGTTTTTTTTATTTTTCGTGATTTTATTACAAGTCTGCAAAAATATTAAGAATCAACTTTATCTTTAATTTATTCACAACTTGAGTAGTGTATAATGAAGTCCTTGACTATATACTTCTAAATCTTTTCTTAACTTAGAGGAGAAGTTTGAAGGATTTTATGGAAGTTTTTGTTTATATAAGATGGAGTGGAAGAGGTAGTTGTTGATAAAAGTGTCAATATGACCGAGACCATGACTTTGAGGACAAGCAAGGGGAAATTTTCCCCTTGACTTTCTAGCAAATGGCTACTTAATAGACTCTAATGTAATTGATCTCAACGGAAATTTTACCCACTCGGAAGCCTGACGAAACCAGTTCCAAGACTCCATGGTCCAATTCCCGATTTTTAGGTGGGATTTGGATTGTCTGAAAACTTATCACCCCTAATTATGTTCCAACTTACGAAAATGTCATTTTTTTTTTTTGAACTTATCCTCCAAATCCTAAATGCTCACGAGCGCTCGAAACTCTCCAGCTCAATCAAGAAGTCAAACCTTGAATGAAATGTGAATAATGGATTTACAAGAAATGGTGATTTGATTTTTTCGAAAATAGGGCTTTGCCTAAAGAGATTTTGGATTGGAAAAAATAAAACTAAAAAACTAAATAAAAGTACGCAAGTAGTTATTGAAGTGAGGAAAATACATTTGCCTGAAAAAAAAAAAAAAAATTCAAGAACTGTTCAAATATGAGCTTCCTGCTCGGAATAATACCGTAATAATATATGGATCATGTAAGTCAAACCTGCCTAAATCATAGTCATGTTTGCTTCGTAATAATCACCTAAATCGTTTGTCATGATATTTTTATGAAAATAAAGAAGAAAAAGAAGTAAGAATATGATATTGGTCAACGCAATTCCCGGTTATTCCTCCTGTTGGAAATTATTTCTAAGCCTGGAGGACTGACTCGAAAGTGGGTCGGTATGGCAATGCGGTTTCCTTGCGTCTTGAGCGGAGTCAATGGACCCCCATTGACTCCACCCAACTAAACCAATTTGAATTTGTATCAAAAAAATAAATTATTTTCTGAATAAGGGTTTAAGGTAAATTCATTTTCTCAAATGAAAGCTTTAAGTGAACTTTATTTTAAATTAGAGCCCAAAATGTCGTCATTTTCTCAAATAATCTTGAAGTGCATTTACTAGTCTCAAAGAAAGACATTGACTTACTAGTTGTGAAGGCAATTTTGTCTTTTTAAATTTTTTAAAATTTTCTCCTTTTTTTCTTTTTTTTTCTTTTTTAATTATACAAAAAAAAAAAGGTGAGAGGACTCCCTCTCGCTTGTGATCGCTACCCTCATCATTGTTGAGGCAAGATCGCCAGCACCTAGGCAAGGATTGCAACCCTTACTAAAGGTAGGAGGAGACGACAATTCTCTCCCAAATCTAGAAAGGGTTGCCCACCCTCATGCAATGCTCGCGTAACCTGAGGTTTGGAGGTGCTATGCAGGACCAACAACCCTCGCCTAGTTTAGGAGGAGGTGGGTGCGACTCTCCCCCAAATCTAGAAGAGGGTTATCGGTGACCTCATTGACCATAGAGGGAGCCCTCTCGCATCTTCTGTTTTTTTTGAAGTTTTTTTAAAAATTTTAATATAATTTAATATGATTTCAAATTGTGTTTTCACATAAATATCCTTGATTAGTCGGAAAAAATTGTTACCAAAACTAAGTCATTATTTAAAACAATTATAACCACTTTAAGCCATTTTTTAGAACTAATACAAGTACTTCATATTTTTATTTAAAATAATGTTTATTTTAAATCATTATTTGATTAAATAATGACACTTTGAGCCATTATTCGGAATTTTCCCTTAAAAAATAAAGTCTTAAAGTGAGCATATCAATCTCAAAGAATGACTTGACCTCATCGACTAGTCAAGGCATTTATGTCTTTATGATATCTTATTTTCTTCTTTTTCTCTTTTTTTCCTTTAAAAAAGATAAACTAAAAATTAAAAAAAAACATAAATAAATAAATAAAAGAATGGAGTCCTGCCCCTGGTCGCTGCCCCTTGAGATGGGGCAGCGGCCACAAGCAGGGGAGGGCTGGTTTTCTTTTCAAAAGGTTTTAGCCTTCTTTATCCTTTTATGAGTTTTAAAAAAAAATAGAAAAAGGAAAAATGAAAGAAAATATGAAAATGTAGAAGAAAAAATGCCCTTGAATAGCCCATGAAGTCAAGTCATTTTTTAAGGCCGACATGGGTTATGATCACTTCAAATTTTTATTTTAAATAAAGTTCACTTTAAGTCTTTATTTTAAAAAAAATATGACACTTTAGGTTCATATCTGAGACAAGCTTTCAAATTCTTATTTAAGAATTTGAGGACACTTATTTGAGAATTTCCCAAAAATAAAAGAACTAAAAAAAACATAAGGTCTTTTTCTTTAATATCAAAACCATATAAAGTCCTGAAAAGACCAAAATTTTTAGCATTCATGCTTTCAAGAAATAGAGTGGAGAATGAATACATAATTAGCATCCTTTTGTGATGCAAGAAATGAATAATTTGAAATATATATATTCTTAAATTATTTATACTACAACTAAATGAAAAAGTTTGATTATAAATTATTTAAGATAATAAAATATTTTTTATTAACTAATCATTTTAACCAAAAATCCCGTGGGTCATGCCCATTTGCAACGCTTGCGAGCTGTTCTCGTACTCTGTCCGTTTCCTACACATTCCACGACGACTCGCGGAAAGACGGTGATGGTTGAGCGAGCACGGGCGGCGGCGGCGCGGCCGAGTCAGACGTAAGGAGGCGGAGGGATGCTCCGGCCCTTCCTCCCCAAATCGCCGCCTCCCTCGTCCGCCGCCTCGTCGGAACCTCCGTCGCTCCTCCTCTCCTTGCTGCGCCGGTGCGGCGACCTCAAGCGCCTCCGCCAAACCCATGGATTCATGGTCCCAAGGGGCCTCGACCGAGATAACGTCCTCCTCGGCCACTTCATTGGCCGGTGCTTCTCTCTGGGTCTCCCCGATTACGCAATGGCGGTCTTCGCCCGCAACCCCCGTCCCGATCTGCACCTCTACAACGGCGTGATCAGGGCCCTTCCCGACGCGGGCTCCGCCGAGAGGGCCGTCCGTTTGTTCGACGGGATTCGGGCTTCGGGTCTGCGGCCCGACTCTTACTCTCTTCCTTTCGCGCTGAGAGCTGCTATTCGGTTGTCTGCGATCGGAGTAGGAAGACAGATTCACTGCGAGAGCGTAGTGATCGGGTTGGAGTCGGACGCTCACGTGGCGACGGCCCTCGTTCGGATGTACTGTTCGTGCGGGTGCATTTCCGATGCGCGGAAGCTGTTTGATGCATTGAATTCCGGGCGAGCCGCGCTGTGGAACGCAATGATCGCTGGCTATGCCAAGGCTGGCTGTTTGGAGAGTGCCCGGGAGTTGTTCGAGCGAATGCCCGAGAGGAATTTGATTTCTTGGACTGCCTTGATCGGAGGATATGCTCAGTGGAATAGGCCAAGCGAGGCGATTGAAGTCTTTAAGAGAATGTTGCTCGAGGGCGTAGAACCGGATGAAGTCTCGATGTTGGCGGTGCTGTCCGCATGTGCACAGCTGGGCACGCTGGCACTTGGGGAATGGATCGATAGCTACATCGACAGACGTGGGTTGAATCGAACCGTGCAGCTTAATAATGCACTTATAGACATGTTCGCAAAATCAGGCAACATCAGGAAGGCTCTTCGAGTCTTTGAAGGCATGATGGTGAGGAGCGTAGTGAGTTGGACGACTATGATCGCAGGACTGGCCATACACGGGATGGGGAGAGAAGCCCTCCAAATGTTCTCCAGGATGGAAAGGGGTAGAATTAAGCCCAATGAGATCACTTTCACAGCCGTCCTCTCCGCTTGTAGCCATAGCGGGATGGTCAAGCTGGGTCGAGGGTTCTTTACCGCGATGCCCTCGAGGTATGGAATCAAACCGAGGATTGAGCAGTACGGCTGCATGGTCGATTTACTTGGACGGAGTGGTCACTTACAAGAGGCGGAGCGGCTGGTTAATAGTATGCCCTTTGAAGTGAATGCCACCATATGGGGATCGCTCCTCGCTGCTTCTAATATTTATGGCGATCCTGATCTTGGAGAACAGGCACTGCAGCACTTGATGCGCTTGGAGCCTGAGAACAGTGGTAACTTTTCGCTTCTATCGAACATATATGCCGGTCTGGGAAGATGGAACGAATCTGGGTCGATAAGGAAGGTGATGAGGACGATAGGTACTGAGAAGATGCCCGGTAAGAGTTCCATAGAACTGAACGACCAAGTTCATGAATTTGCGGCAGAAGACTTGGCGAACCATCCAGTGGATGTGATTAATGAAGTACTGCGCACGATAAACGGGCTAATGAGGGCGGATGGAGGTCCAGATGAGTTCACCTGATTTGCTTCCTCAAAACTCGTAATTGTGCCGCTAACTTGACAGTTCTAATCTGGGAAATCCGTACTCCCTTCCGGCGATAAGTTGAGGCTGCTGTTGGAGTTCGACTGCAATGCAGTCATTCTTGCTGCATCCGCTCGACGGGGTAGTAATTCGTGGAAATCCATAATGTTCTATTGGTGGTGTCTAATTTATATCATAGTTATCTGTTCCCAGTAAATCACTATCCCGGCTCACCTTTTCGTTTTGTTATGTTTCAGGCATATTGGGTAACATTCGGAGAGAGGGACATCTTTATGGCGATTCATATCGGCCGAACCAATCAGACTCGGATTTATTACTGCACTCTTCCAAGTCCAAAAACCAGTCAAACGGAAAATTGTTTGGCTTGTTGGTCATCGCATGGTGAAGCTACTAGTCTCACATTAGCCTTAACTCTTCAGCATCCACTTTTGCAGGAAGCATACTTATGTACTGGCTAAGAAGCCTGTGCTGCAAACGGGCTTTTGAGACAATAAAATGGCACGTGGTACACACGAATAAAATTAGTCCCCAAAATGGCTCACAAGCATTTGTAACCTTTTAGCTGCTTTACTGCCATTTGTCTTTGCACTGGATTTATTTTTCCAGCAAGAAAAGTTGAAGAATTAGCTTATCCAAGATAGCTTAAGTTTTTTACACTTAATGCAAAAGCAAAAGGTATTTTTATACCTTTCCAACCGAATTTATAACATTACTCGTATTTCACAAAATTATGAAAAATATTGTATGTGAAAAGGCATCGATGCGTGAGAATTGTGAAAGTTTCCTAAGTTTTGGATTTAGAAAGATAAAAATGTGTGGGTTGTAAGAATTAGATCAATGCAAAAAGTGAAAATCACTCCATACAAGCTGAGATGGTTCTTTCATCTACAGGCCCTCAAATACTCATTTATGATTCCTGGGATAGAGCTTAATGATCCGAAGGGTACAAAACGACCAAACTACATTAAAATGCCAGATACAAGAACAGACCATTTAATGAATATAGGCAGATGGACAGGCTATCACAAATATTAACGAGCGGGCACCTTTCATTAAACATCCAGCGGCCACATTGCCAAGACAAAATACCAAAACTGAGAACTCACGACTCTTGAGGTGCCTCGAATCTTGTTGGAGTTTGAATGCCCATCATGCAACTGAGGCCGGATATTAAGATTACAAGCAACACAATCCCCTGAAGCACCAAAGAAGCATTGGTAAAAGGATGAGATACTTCAAATGAGATGAAAAGTTAATGAGGATGAGGTTGGGAGAGAAAAAGAGCAATCTCTATTAAACATAAATAAAAATGATAGCATTGGAGTTGCTTCTCATACGGGATGGACAGACTCCAATTCTAACAACAAATGAAAAGCCAAAATAAAATTCAGCAGAAACAGGCAGGAGGTTATCACATCATGCTAATTGTTGCTATATATGATAGGTACAGCAGCAATGGAGCCTAAACATCTCTCATGCAACAGGCGCTTGAAAACTGCAACAGTGCATGAAACTTTAAAAGGAATATAGAAACGTTCAAAGACAAAGGCGTAAGCACGTCAACGAAACCTGCAAGAACTTACAACTAAAACTCCTTCTAGAAGTGATGATTTGATCTGGCAAACTCCATCACATGTTGAATTGGTCAAAGAACTGCCTTCAGCGAGAAACCTTTCTAGTTCATGAAGAGAAGGATACTGACTTGAACTATAAGGACATGAAACATAGAGAGAAGTGAATTTCTGCCCAGACTGCTCCATGGATAGAAGAAGTTCAGAGAAAATTTCGCCTGCAAAGCTCATAAAAAATACTTCTAAGCATTCTTCAGGGAAATAAATACAGTATAGAGAAGTCAAATGAAATGATCTTTATCAGTTATTTTTACTATTGAAAAATTAAAACCATACCTTCTGAAGGCAGTACATCAGATTCAGGCAAAAGACCAGGTGCTTCATGGCAAAACATAACAAGATCTGCCTTCCCCTCAGGTCTCTTTTCCTTTCTGGAGGCCAGATATTCCTAATCATCATTATGAATAGAGACATAAGTAATTCGTAGGAGTCATGAAATTTACTAATAAAAGCTTGAATGATTGTTCGGCTTACATTGAGTGATTGCAGGTCAGAAAGTTTATGGTAATTGTCTCCCTTTAAGGAGCATGATCCCAGAAGAGCAATGCTACTGGTTTCTAAATCTTGCCCACAAGTTTCAGCAAAACCAGATATCAATGAAGTTTCCACTGTCTCCTCCTCAATGGCAGCAACATAGGGAAACGCCATTGAAAAATTAGACCTTGTGAAAGACACCTGTTGAAGGTTTGAGCTTTTGATTAATTGGACATTTGAATCATTCAAAGTCTGATTGACTTTGAGCCATGATATCCATTTTACAAAGTGCGCTTATTTACCTTAAGCAAGTCTACTAGAGCTGGATCCGCAGGGTTATTAGCAGAGATATCCAAAGATTGCATCTATTGCAAAATAAACATAACATAACAAAAATGAGCAACACAAATTCAATATCAAAAGGTTTGCAGGGCACCGTAAAATCAATGACATGTCAAATGCCTGATGGAGGGAAAACTATACGTATCATATGCAAAAAAACAAAGTTTAATGCATGCTAAGGAAAAGGAGTGCCACTATTCTAAATGATAAGTCAAATCAAAATAAGTGTGAGAATTCTAACCTCTCTACCAAGAAAAACTAGAGCGACATCCACAGGCTGCTGACTTTTCTTTCCCAAGCACTACATTGGAACATAAAAAGAACAAAGCAATAAGTAAACCAGCATAAAACAACAGAGTTCTTTCTTGAATTCTGAGAAGAATTACAAAATAAGCTACTATTATTGCATCATCATTCTAAGAATCACAATACAGGAATCAAGTACCAAGAAATCCGACCACCCGCCCTTTGAAAGAATTGATTTGGCCAGATCCTTTGGAGATATGGTCTGATAGTTCACAAGTTCCTTGATTCCATCAGTGGAAAGCCTGTGACATTCATAGACATCTGTAAGATATCTGGACATCCAGAAGCGACCCACAGAAAGAAAGCAAGACAACAAGGCACAAGAAGTATTAAAATTGAGAAATATGTATTTATCTCCAGGTGAAAATATTGGAAATTTTTTTTGCAATGTGTCAATCACTTGAGGAGCATCCAATCATCATCAATAACAAAATCTAGAATGCTGAAAGAGATATGCATGCATTATGTCAATATATCTTTCCTCATATTTTCACAACCATGACTACCTCAAGAACAGTTAGCAAGGGAAAGTACCCTGGGGAGAAGAGAACTTATTAACTTCTAATCAGGTATCATCTACACAAGGAAAACCTAAGTGCTCATGTTATTTGTCTCGCAAGATTATGCAACAACTATCACATGCAATGGGCAGTTTTTCACTGAATATATTGCATTATCATCATCCACATGTTCCCTACAACAAATGCTTCAAATGTCTTAATATAAGATGGTGGAATTAAAAGGAGGTGAAAATACTCCTTTTTTAATAAAAATGTATCAGATGATATCTGGATGCTCATAGGCAATGGAAAGAGATTCTCCTCAAATGGTATTCACCATGGCAAGTTTTGTTATCGAGGAACTAAAGAGTTTCTCAGAGAATGAAAAGGCCTTGTACCTACAGTCTTGTCTGAGAAGCAAACGAAAAAATCTACCAGTGAAGCACAGAGTAGCAATTACAAACACCCCAATATAAACAAAGTACAAAAAGATTAATAATTTGACAAGCTAGAGATTTAAAAAAAAAAAACGACAAGATCTGACCAAACAAATTCTTTTTGAATTGCAGTGTAAATTGGCATCTCCATACAGTATTCTGATTTTGTGCCAATTGTGGACATGGTCAAGATACATGCTCTTGGGATATGTCGATTAACAATGTAGCATTCAAATGCATATTTGCCACAAAAATATAAACACTGTTCGAAGAAGGATTGACAAAGCATTATCAAGTGAGCATCAATCCATCTACAGTGTAGTTGCACAGTCCAAGCTATTGATTCATCTTTTGATTTCAGATTTTTATAAGAGAACATGGTCCCCAACGATATTGTTAACAGCCAGTTTCTCACTAATGATGGCATGATTTGCACAGATCTAGTAGAAAAATTTCACCAGGAAACGAGTATCCCACAGTTAACTGACAAAAACATGCATACGAAGGAGCAGCATAGACTACTCAAACTAAGTCTCCAGAACTATTTCCTCTGAACCTTCCAATCCTAAAAATCCTATAACCACACTAGACAAATTAGAAACCCAACCACGAAACCTGATACGGTAGAACTGAAATTCCAGGCACAAGGTCACGGAAGCCGTTTCCCACACGTAATTAAAAGTTCACCGTCTGAATCCAATGGCGCGATGAGACATCAGAAGACATGAAAAACTTACTGTTCGTAGTGTCTGGACCAGAGAAAAGCAGGACCGGTAGCAGGGGAAGCGGATGCTGAAGGGATCAGCGCAGCCAATAGCATCAACGCCACCGCCAAAGCTTCCTTCATCGTCCCCACGCCTCAGAAAAACAAACCTAGAAACTTCAACCGACGCCACCAAAAAAGAAAACAAAAAAAACAAAATTCCTCAGTCAAAGGCGAAATGGACGTGCCGATCGATTAAGGTCCAATTCCAATCGAAAACAACAATTAATCACGCGAATCGGGAAACTTCCAGGAACAGACGAAACTCAAACGGAACGATAGCTAAATCATCGAGGCATTGGAGCATCGACCGCGAACGACGCGAGCAGCACCGCCCGGACGAAGGCGATACGACGCCGCGTCAACTTCCGACTCGCGCCGAATCGAGCCGAGCCGAATCGAATCGGAAGAAGTGCGAATCGGAAGACGAAACGAGATCGGATTGCGGAGAGATTACCGGGCGCCGGAGCGAGAGGACGACGCGAAATCGGGCCGCGGATCGGGGGCGATGGGAATCGGTGGCACTGGAGCGACGGAAGCGCAGCGTCGTCTTCGCACGCAAATCCTTCCTCGATGGATTTTGGAGCAGCTGCTGAATGATGATGCTTGGGAGCCCGGAAGATGAAATTTTTCTTTTTCTTATTTTATTTATTGACACTTTTTTTTTTTTTTGTCCCGTGATCCTTTTTGGCGACGTCGCCTAGTTCCTCTGCTCCTCTTTTTATTTGGTTTTGGACAAGGGAGGAAAAAAAAAATTCATCCTTGTCTCCAAATTATTTTTTTTAAGTTAAAATCATTAAAAATATCCAACTGATACTTTCATAACACGTGTCTCTCCATTTTAATTTTCGTCTTGTAAAAGTTTCAAATTAGTATCTCATTTATGTTTATCCCAAGCTATTTTATATTACAAATTAAAAAAAAGTCAGTACTATCATGATGTGTTTACTTCAAATTAATTTCCATCTCCTAAAATATCTATTATTATACCCTTGACAAGTTTCTTTTCGTGAATAACGGATGAACGCATTCTTCAAAAGTTTTGCATCGATTTTCTCCTCTTGATCAAAAGAAATTTCAAGAGTTTGCATGGAGAATGCTTTTGCTCCATGAGTGCAACATTTTTTCCTCTCAATCAATTAAAATTTCTTAACGCTTTTACATTTAATTGTTTTTCGATTGAAATTTATCAACTCATAACTGCAAATTATTGTTTTTTAAATTACTAGTTCATATGTATTAAGAATTTGATATGTCAAAATTGCAAATTTTGAAAAAAGAACAAGGAAATTGTACAAGAATTGGGCTCAGCCTGAGTTGTTGACAAATATTTCACAGTCACCGAATAAAAGATCTCTTCTTCTTCTTTTTTTTTTTTTGTCTTTGTAACCATCCAGTTAAAATTGAATAAAAAGGAATTGCTCCGTATTATGATTTGAAAACCACTTGATGTAATCATGTATCGTGCTCTTTTGTTTGAGCCGCTTTAGCTCATCACAAACATCCTCGTTGTCCGTTGATCAATCATATCAAGGAGCACGATCAAATGGCTCAAGAACTCCTAAGTATGAGAGAGAGAGCAAAATCCATCAATTCTAGTGCAAGGATGATCTCTTCTATACGAAGGGGCAGTGGCTGTAGTACCACTCCATGGGAAGTTAAGGAAGAAGGTATTACGCAGTGCCATGATTCTAAAAAGAATCTCTGTCAAGCTCTTTTTTTTTTAATCCAATCTTTCTTGAAATATTCCAAGGGGTGAGAAAAACAGACTAGGAGCCTGAAAACCCGAACCAACCCAGCCAGCCTAGATCAAACTTTTCTGGGCCCAAATAGGCCCGGCCAGAATTTTGGACCTTGTCAATTTCTTTTTCTTCTGTAAGGTTTGGGCCTTGTGGCCTGAGATCATCGGGCCCACAATGGTTCGGACCAGCCTGAAATGATAAATAAATAAATATAATTTATTGAAAAATAAGAGACATGAAAGAAAAGGTAATAGATATGAAACGAATAGTCTTAAAAAACTCTAATAAAGTCAAAAACAATTTATATAAATAACTGAAAATCAAATAAGTGAGGAATAGTCATAGCGATAAGGTACAAATTACGAAAAGTGATCGAAAATACTTCTTGAAATAGTGATTTTTTAAGCCAAATACGGCCTTGGCCTTTAGCTATAGGGCATCTGGCTCCAAATGATTTTTCAATATTGTACTCACGGCCTTCATAACTCCACTGGGACCAAAAATTTTACCCCATCGAAATTGAGGTGCTCGGATTAATTCATCCATATGCAATTTGTAAATTTAAAAGATTTAGTAAGGTCAGAAAAAACATTAACTAATCCGGCTTTCTTACTGCAAAAGATACAAGTTTGGGCTAAGGCCCAAACCGGCCTATCCCGGACCATTTAGTTCGGTCCAGGCCTATTATGGATCTAGATAGGCCTGAAAATTCCAGAGATTTAATCTCGAGGCCCAACCCGCTCAAACCCATGTTCGCCCCTAACTCGCGTGAGATGACGATGCGCAACAGTGACACTTTGTGTATCCGCATAGTGTAGTATGCTAAAAATTTCGATGGCATCTAAATATACATGTTCATATATACTTTTTTGAAAAGATGTTTGCCAATTGTTACTTTGCGGAACTAGTATCTCAGGAAGAAAAGGAAACCGAGGAATAATGTTAAAAATATCAAATATCGTCTCGTAAAAGTATTTATCTAGCGATATTACATATTTTTTTGTTTATTAAATAAGATGTGATCGATTCTCAGTCCGATTTAGTCCAGCCCCACCGCAGAACTGGGACCAAACCGAGATGATCAGTTCCCAAAACTGGGAATTGAGGATCGGATCGATCCAATAGAATCAGTCACGTAACAATTCTTGTTGTTCTAAAGTTTCATTCCGTCCTCCGCATCAAGCAAATGAAATATCTATTGAATTTGGTTTTTTGCAAATAAATGACATGAAACTAAACCACTGTGTGGAAAGAGTTGATCAAATTACATTGAGCAAAATAATTAGCATTAAGCAAATGAAATATCTACCAAACCAATCACATGAGAAGGGAGGTGGGGGCTTTGAATCCCTACCTTTTTTAGGATTTGAATTCCCATTTTTTTGGGGGATTTGAGGTGGGGACAATTTAACTTCAAGTGTGAGTTTTGATTTCTACACCTTGCAAAAAGTATGAGAGTGAGAATTAGAGTATGAGTATAATAAGATAGATAATTTTTTTTTTATCCCCCTGTATCTCTTTTTTTTTTTTTTAAGCTTGCGAAGATAAAGGCTTCATCTTCTTTTTTTTTTTTTTTTTAAGTTTGCGAAGATAAAGGCTCCATCTTTTATTTTTTGAAGGAATATATAGTCAATTCAGTGCGAGATTAAACAGAAACTTGGTAGATCAAAGAGGGGTTGCACTGAATTCTTTATTTTTCCAAGTCTACTGTGTTCGGATCCCATGCTTTTCCTGCTAAGCTAAAAAGACTGTCACAGCGATACATGCAGGCTCACAGGCTTTTCTTGAACGAACGTCACCTCCTAATTAGGTAATGTGCTTAGGATTGCATCAGGGCAAGCGAGGCTCCTGACATTGATTCGGTTGCAACTGCTAATGATCTCTCTTGATGAGCACAGCTTGACCATCATGGAGACCGCAATTCCTCTGTTAGTTAGGATATGAATGCGTCGATGCGGACATACTATCTTGTCCAAGAACAGTGGTGACCTTCACATGATCATAGTCCATCGACCGAGTCACGATTCCTTCTCTCTGGGTTTGAATTGTGTTAACTCAATCTGTATTTAACCTGCATCATAGAGCGGAAAGTTCTGGTTTTTCCGTCTGCTCCAATTTCCCTGCATCGTTCGGCTCATCCGGGCACTTTTCTTTTTCGCGAACGAAGCCTCTTTACCGACTAGATCGCGTAGCAGACACCTAACCCATGGCTATTCAGTGAACCATGATCCAAGAAGACATGCAAGGCAATTGCAATCACTGTCCGATAACAGGTCCACCCTAAAAAGCTAGGAACTTTAATATCCAAGAGTAAATGATTTTCAATAAATCCCACCAAATTCAGCACACACGGTCTTTAAAGCCACCTCAAGCCACGCTGACCGTAACGAGATGAGAGCCCCTGTTCTTCCCTTAATGTAAAGTGAAGCAACTTGTGAGTTGTGACCGCGTCATGTGATATGACAGCAACCTCCAGCACCGCTCCAATTCACACAATTCCTGAGCTTCTCGAACGTCACCATCAAAGCCAGACGCTGCTCCAGTTCCTTTTGTCTACTTCAGGCTCAAAACGTTCCTTCCCATCTCCAAGGCTCAACCCCCTCCAAATGCCTCTTGGTCGATGAAGGACCTCTCCTTCTTCCTCCTCAAGAACTACCTCGGAGCCAAGATGAAGAAAGGCGTGGGGACCTTCTGCCACGGCGACACCTCCACCTCGATCCTCAGCCAGAGCAGGACCGACCATGCAGCTGCTGCTGCCGCCCCCAAGGAGCCCTTGATCATAGGTTCCCCGAGCCTGATCGGCGGACGGAAGTCCCGGGAAGGGCACACGCTGGAGGAAATGATACTGCAGCTGGAGCTGGAGGAAGAGATCGCCCGGAGGGCAAAGCTGGGCACTTACTATGAAGGCGGCGGTGCTGTGCCACCGCAGAGGAGGATGTCCTGTGTGAACAACTCCGACATCTTACGGTGCGCCAGGAACGCACTGAACCAATACCCACGATTCTCCCTCGATGGGAAGGACGCCATGTACCGGTCCTCGTTCCGGAACTCGGAGTGCCCTGAGGGGAAATTGCCGGCCAGGAGATCGGTCTGCTGCGACTGGGACCTCAGAGGCGGGCCACGTGATAGGTCCCGGAATGATGCGAAGTACGATAGACCAAGCCTCATGCCGCCGATCCTGGCGGGAGAGAGGGTGATCTGGTGCAAGCCAGGGGTGGTGGCCAAGCTGATGGGCCTGGAGGCCATGCCAGTGCCAGTTAGAAGGAAAGCGAGTAGGGAGAACTTGCGCTTCCTGAGGAGGGAAGAAGTGAGAAGGAGAGAAGAGAGACAGATCGGTACGGACCTGAAGCATGATCGTGATGAAATTGGCAGGAGGATGAGAGGTGGCTCATGCTCTACGGCGTCCGGGTACTGTGTGATGAAGCCGATTGCAGTGGAGCCGCTGGATGTTCGCGGCGGCGCTTCCGCCGCGAATTGGCCGATGAGACGTTAAAGTTTTTGTATGTCAAATAGGCTCGTAGCAGATCGCAACACGGAAAGTACGCGAGGGATTTGCTTTTGTAAGGTCCGATATGAATGTTACAGTTTTCTGAAATAGGGCTAATTTGATCTATTAGAATGAATTTGCTCCATACCTGATAGAACTGTTAAATTATGTGTTAACTTTAGCTTGCAAGCTTTGCAGGAAAAGTTTCCATGTAATTTGATTTTGTGTAATGTATTATTTGACATAGGATTTCTGAGAAAGCAAAGAAATTAGATAGTTTCCGCGCCCTTAAATTTTTCTATTAGCAATTTACATACAATATCCATGTTATATATCGTTTCTCTCTGGCGAATAATATCACTATGCTATATCTTCACACCCGTAGGCCTACCAAAACCGGACAATCCAACCGGTTCAATCAAGCACCGGCCTGACTCCGGTCCGGTTCGTGATCCTATGCCACATTTGTAGCTGAAACCGCCTGCAATTTGGCCAAACCAGCCGACCCGACTTCAACCGAATCGGCACGAACAATATGGACCGGTCTGTGATCATAGTTGCTGGCGGTGGTAAGCAGCCATTATTGCCTAAGCACGACAGCCTGAAATCCTTGAACATTACTGGCGGACCTGTGCATTGCGGACGAGTTTCGTCTGAGTTAATGGCATTGCAGGAGCAATTGTTACGGACTGGAGTGACACAAGGATTTCTCCGTACTCACGTGTCCTCGTGAGTGAAACTTGGGATTATCAGGTGATGCAGAGAGAATGGCGTCAGGACAGTTGGTACTAAGAATTTAGGATAAAATGATTATATCTCTACGAAGCTTTGAAAATGGGGTTAGCTACCCGTGCATAAATTGATCAAGAGCTAATGCTGCTCTCCTAATATGATCATGGCATAATGAAATTAATTATTGTGTTTAAAGTGTTTTGCGTGTCTCGCTCAATAGATTCGAAGCCCAAGCTAAATTGGGCTTCGTATGATTCAATAAAAGAATGTTATTCGTCACACTATTCTTAGGAACAACTATAAAATGAAGGCTAGCTTGGTATTCTCGACTCATCAAGTGCCGCATAGGCTATTCCGCGACTAAGGAACTACTAGTCGTTGACATAAGACTACCACATTAAGCATATTTCAAAGAAAGCTTAGGAACTGTCGACTCGTGAGATAAGACTACAAATTATTAGTAGTTAAAGCTATTGGTTTTCAAAAATTACCTAAGTATTTATACTCATGAAATCTTTTTTTTTTTTTAATCTTCAACTCATTTGTTTCACAAAAAATATTTTTCTTATTTTTCAATGTTTGGCTTGCTTAAGAAAATAAGTTAACAAAAAATGTTTTCATAGTCAACAAAAACTCATACTTAACTTTAAGGGATATGATTTCCTTTTTAAAAGATTAAATATAATTTTTGAATATATGGCTCCTAGGCATAGATCTCAATGTTGGTTTGTAGGTCTCAAAAAATGCTCGAGCCCAAAACCTGATGCCCATGCCTAGGCCCCTAGCACCCGCACCTAGGTCCATCAAGGTCAAACTTAGGACCTTGGTGCTTGAGCTTGGATTTGCAACACCTTGACTCAAGTCCATGAAAGCTGCACCTAGGGCTCCGATGCCCGTACTCAAGTCCCAACAGGGGCCATGCTCAAGACCCAAGTGACCATGCCCCAATCCTTAGGTCATCATTGAAGTCAGACCTTGAACTCTAGTGCCCATAATCAATTTCCCAGTTGCCCTTGAATAGTGTATGTTTATTTAAGAAAATCAAATGAAATTTTCCATAATAAACAATGAAAATATTTTTCAATTTATTTTCAAGTTTCAGCCAAACAATGGAAAATATTAAATAATGTCATTTCCTGGAAAATGATAATCATTTTTCAAAAATGTCACATTTTTTACAAAATAAAACGAGATTTATACTCAATTTTTTAGCAAAAAATGAATAATTTGGAAAATGTGTTCCTAAATATAACCGCTTATATCACTTGAAATAATTAATCAATAAAAAATGTTTTCATTATTGACAATGATTTATATTCAAATATTTTCGTAAACAATGAAAACATTTTTTGTGCATTTATTTTTGTAAGCGACACAAGTAATCATTTTTAAAAAATATTTGTGAAATCATTTATTTTTCACGAAACTAGTGCAACCTTTAGTTAACAGTAAAAATCTGAAGTCAATAAAGAAATGGCAAATGGATTGGAAAGATAAGCAAACACAGAGGGCCCAAAGTGAGCCTCATCTCAGCCACCTACAACCAAAGCGATGACCGCCCAACCAAGGCCTGCCTCCGATCCAAGTTAGAGGGCACAACCTTTCTTTCAAGCTCCCGTGACCTCCGATTTGAGGTCGTGCGACCTTGGAATTTTGGAAAAGACTTTTATGTATTTTAAAGAGGACAAAACGTTCTGCATAAATTAATTTGTGTATTTCATTATGCAGCCTAAATATCCTTCTACATACACAAGTTTACATGCGGATAATGTTGGCAATAGGACGCCTGTGTTAGTGCACAGCTTCCTTAGTTTACAATTGGTGAATAAGACATCGAACAAGCGAGGGCCACGAAAAAGGTTGAAGTGCTTGGAAGGACCAAATAGAAGAAGAATCACTTGGAGAACATGAGTATATCAATATGCAAACCTACGACGAAAATTTCATGAGAAGCCCATGACTCTCTTTCTCTCTGTTCGTAATACGTAGCTAATAACAGGACAAAAGACCGACTCTTGAAGTTGTTTTTTTTTTTTTTTTTTTTTTTTATAATAAAAAACTAGTCGTAGGTTCCTTCTTTCAATACTCAAAAGAACGACTAGCCATTAACAAAAATCCTCCGACTTCAAAATTGTTTATGGACGTTAGCCTAGTTTATCTAACGAACATGGGCTGGCTTTGGGAAGCATCTTACCTTACAAAGAAAATGACATGACATCTTCTGCTCGGATTATATTTTGTTCTTGGTAAAGTGGTGGGGATGGACGATTAGTGTTGGCGGTTTCCTTTGAGTGTCATCATAAAAGTTTTGTTTACATCACAGAATATTTGTATTGAGCCATAACTCCAAAGATCCAAGGGTTGGTGATCTTATCGCTATCCTATCAAGATATTAGCAGTCAAGAAGTCTCTTCACACGAGATATGTCATAGTTAGGCAATAGAATGTGCTTGTATCATTTTGCATAAAAAAAAGCTATTCTGATGTTTTTGCTTGAAAAGAAGTTGCAACACGATATGCTTTAATTCACAGCTTTCTTTGTTCATCTCATGCCTTGAGGTGAACCGAGAGGCAAGATCACATTCTCACTTTATGCCTCAAGAATGATTCATATCCTTGGTTACAAGGAAAAGTCTACATGTGATTTATGAATTATACTCCTAAAGCTTTGTTTTTTTGGGCATAAAATGTCTATGTAAACCATTTAAAATGCGGATTATCCTTATTCAAAGCATCAATCATTGGGAATCATTAGTTAACCTAACAGAAGGGTATTGCCCAAATTTTAAATCTCGACTAGCGTATGGAAAATTTTGACCAAACAAGAAGATCAAAAGGGTGATTGAGTTGATGAGAGACAATTTCTTTTTCACTCACGACATACTCGCCCGGCATGGTAAATAGACCCTTTTGTCTCTATTGCCACCGGTCGTGACAGATGCCGCCGCACCAAACTCATGTGGACGAGATTGTCTTGCTTGACCAGAGTCAGGATCCCAAATTATCATGGCCATTAATCATGTTAATCATGGCCACCAATCACGTCTATACTCAATGTTCGGCCTACACAATTAACAGTTACCGTAGATTCAATTCATGTGGACTATAATTTATATAAGTGCTGACCCATGTGGTCCCCATGAAATATGAGATCGCATAAGAGGCTTTCTTTGGCCAATTAGTAAAGTCTCCATCAGCCGGCTTTATGTGAAGAGCCCTCACAATATCGATTGTCTGTTGAATCCCACGGTTCAAAAAATATTAAAAATTTGTAAAATTTGTTTACGTCAAACAGCCGTTGTGCCATTTAGGATGGTCAATATATACGTCAGGAATTTTTAATTAAAATTGATGGATTGACTCAATTAGTATAAATGCAAAGATTTAGAACTAAATTGCTCAAATTAAAAAGTTTAAGACTAAATTATTACCAATGTAATACACTTATGATTTTTTTTTTTTAACCTTTCCCGACTATGTTCACTATGTAATATCTAATAGGCTTTGCCCCAATAGGCCTACCAAAACTGGGCGATCCAACCGGTTCAAATCGAGTACTAGCCTGACTCCCGGTCTGGTTCATGATCCTATGCTGATTGTAGCTGAAACCAGCCGCAATTTGGCCAAACTAGTCCACCCGATTTCGACCGAATCAGCACAGACTACACGGACTGGTCTGTGATCTTATGCCGTTTCTCGTATCCTAGATGCTGGTGGTGGTTAGCAACCATTGTTGCCTAAGCACGACAGCCCGAAATCCTCCACCATTACCAGTAGGCCTGTGCATTTATAGACGAGTTTCGTCCGAGTTAATGTTTATGGCGTCGTGGAAATAAGACTACCACAAATTAGGCGATCTGGAAACATGATCCGCGGGCGCAATAACAGCTCAGGGGTAAATTTCAGAGAAAACTTTCTCACGAGTCATTAGCAATTAAAGCTATTGGTTTTCAAAAATTAAATACGTATTTATATTCATGAAACCCTCTCTTTTTTCATCTTAATTAACAGTAAAAATTCGGAGTCAATAAAGAAATTATAGATGAACTGAAAAAATAAACAATTACATAGGGCCCAAAGTGAGCCGCATTGCACCTCAACAACCTACAACCAATGTGACAACCACCATCACAATTTTCAGGTCTCTGCCCCCACCCACTAAGGTCTGTGTCTGGTCTGAGATAGAGGGCACAACCCCGCTATCGAGTTCGCAGGACCTCCAGTCCGAGGTCAAGTGACCTTGTTGGGAAAACTCCTTATGTAATTTGAAGAGGACAAAATGTTCTGCCTAAACTAATATATGTGTGTAAACTAAATATCCTCTCCATAAAAAAAAATTAAGATACAAATGATGTTAACAATAGGACGTCCATATTAATGCAGGGCTTACTTAGTTTGCAATTGCAGAATAAGATATCGAGCGATGGAGGGACACGAGATCTTTGAGGTGCTTGGAAGGACCAAATGGAAGGAGAATCACTTGGAGAACATGAGTACATCAATATGCGAACCTACGACAAAAATTTTATATGAAGCCCATGACTTTCTCTCTCTCCCTCTCTCTCTTTCTCTCTCTCTGTAATATATTTTGCTAATATCACGACAAAAGACCGGCTCGTGAAGTGGTAGGTTCCTTCTTTCATTACTCATAAGATTAACTAACTATGATGTTAGACTCTAACAGTTAGAGAGATTCCACTCCTCAAAGTCGACAAGGTCTAATCGCCATAAACAAAGATCCTCCAACTTCAGAATTGTATATGGACATTAGTCTAGTTTATCTAACGAACATGGGCGGGCTTTGGGAAGTATATTATCTTACAAAGAAAAGGACATGACAAGTATCTTATCTTATGCTCGCTTTATATTATGTTCTTGCTAAAAGTGGTGGGGATGAATGATCAAGGCTGACAATTCCCTCTTAGCATCACCATAAGAGTTTGACTCTTGTTACAAAATGCTGGCATTGAGTCATAACTACTTCGCATCACTTGCGACCAATCAATGTAGCCCTACCAAAATACTAGCAGTCAAGAATTCTCTTTACATGAGATAGATCATGATTAGATGATGTGACGTGTTTATATCATTTTGGATATAAAGGAAGCTATTGGACGTTTTTGCTTGAGAAGAAGTCTGTGACACAATATGCTTGAATTCATAGCTTTCTCACTGTAGGCCTCAAGGATGATTCATATCCTCGGTTGCAAGGAAAAATGTCTACATGTAATTCACATTTTCAAGTATGTTATTCGCTGTACTGTTTTTGGAAATAATTATAAAAGGAAGGTCAATTAGATGTTCTTAGCTCACCAAGGGCCGTTGCGTGGCCAAGAAATTGCCAATCCATGACAAAAGACTACCACATTAAACAAATTTCAGAGAAAGCTCAAAGGTAAAATTTAGAGAAAACTCTCTCACAAGTTACCAGGAGTTAAAGCTATTGGTTTTTGAAAATTATGTAAGTATTTATACTCTACTTTTCTTTGCTACATTTGTTTCGCGAAAAAAAAAATCCTCAATTTTCAATGTTTGATTTGCTTAAAAAAATGAGTTAACGAAGTTTCATAGTCAACATAAAACTTATTCTTAAATTATGGAAAACGATTTCCTCTTTAAAAGATTGAAAATAACTTTTCAAAATATGACTAAATATTGGCGCTTGGGCACGGAAATCCCAATGCTGGTTTGCGAGTCCTAGGCACCAAGGCCCAAATCCATTGAGGCAGAACCTAGAACCTAGATGCCCATGCCTAGGCCCCCAATACCACACTTGGGTCTATCAAGGTAGAGCTTATGACCTCAATGCCCGAGCTTGAATCCCTAACACCTTGGCTTGAGTCCACAACGGTTGTGCCAAAGGTTCCGATGCCCTCGCTCAAGTCCATCGAGGGCATGCCCAAGACCTAGGTGAACGTGCTCCAATCCTTGGGGCAAAGTCCATTGAGGTAGGACCCTAGACTCTAGTGCCCATACCCAATTTCTTGGTTGCCTATGCACAAGTTATTAGTGCTCAAATAATGTAAGTCCACTTAAGAAAATCAAATCAAAATTTTCATACCAAACGATGAAAATATTTTCCAATTCATTTTCAAGTTATAGCCAAAAGCTTAAAAATATTAAATATTGTCATTTTCTAGAAATGTCACATTTTTCTTAAAACAAAAAAGAGCTTTAGACTCCATTTGTTTTATAGAAAATGAATAATTTGGAAAAAAAAAATTTCCTTAATGTTAGAATATTGAAATAATAAGCCACACATTCATTTAACAACTTAAACTTTTAGACTAGTTAGTAGAAGTCCCCACAAAATCTCGTATGCTATTAGAGTTGGAGTATTAAATTCAAATTTTATCAGGTCTCATTTGTCTCCCCGATTTAATTTTCACGTTTAGTACTAAGCAAAAGACTAGACTAAGCATGATGGGAAGTGTTAGAATATCAAATTAATAAACCGTGTCTTAATCTAACAACTTAAGCTTTTAGAATAGTTACTAGCGATCCCACAAAATTTCACACTTAATATGATCGATTGTATCGCTTGAAATGATTAGTCAATTTAAGTTTAAATATTTTCATAAATGATGAAAATATTATTAGCATATTCATTTTCCTAAGCAATGCAATTGATCATTTTTAGGGAAATATTTACCAAATCACTCATTTTTCACAAAACAAACGAAACCTTTAATCAATAATAAAAATACGAAGTCAACAAAGAAATGACAAATGGAATGAAAAATAAGCAAATACATTGGGCCCAAAGTGAGCCGCACCTCAACCACCTACAGCCAAAGCGACAACCACCGTCACAATTTCGACGATGCGCCACCACCCACAAAGGTCTTCTCCGGTCCAGGATAGAGGGCACGACCCTGCTTTCAAGCTAGCGTGACCTTGAAATTTTGGAAAAACTATGTATTTTAAAGAGAACAAAACATTCTGCGTAAATTAATTTGTCTATTTCAGAGTGTAGACTAAATATCCTCTACATACACAAGTCCATATGCGGATGATGGCAACATTAGGACGTTTGCGTTAGTGCAGAGCTTCCTGAGTTTGCAATTGGCGAATAAGATATCGAACAAGCAAGAGACGCCAGAAAATTGAGGTGCTTGGAAGGACCAAATGGAAGGAGAATCAATTGGAAAACATGAGCACATCAATTTGCGAACCTACGACAATTACTGTGGAGCCCATGACTCTCTCTTTCTCTTCATAACATATTGCTAATAACACGACAAAAGATCAACTCTTGAAGTCGTGGGTTTTTTATAATATCAAAGAAGTCGCAGGTTCCTTCTTTCGTTGCTCATGAGAACAACCGACTATGATGTAAGAGATATTCCACTCCTCAAAGTTGACAAGGTCTAATCGCCATAAACAAAAATCCTCCGACTTCATAATTGTATATGGCAATTAGCCTAGTTTATGTAACGAACATGGGTTGGCTTTCGGAAGCATCTTATCTTACAAAGAAAAGGACACGACATGATATCTTCTACTTACATTATATTTTGTTCTTGGTGAGGGATGGACGATTAGTGTTAACAATTCCCTTTGAGTGTCGCCATAGAAGTTTCGCTTTCATCACATAAAGTCTGCATCAAGCCATAGTTATTCCACACCACATGCGATCCGAGATTGGCGATCCTATCACCGCAATCCTACCAAAATACTAGCAATCGGGATGTCTTTTCACGAAAGATAAATCACATTTAAGTTACACAACATGCCTATATCATTTTGTATATGAAGAAAGCTTTTGGAGGTTTTTCGCTTGAAAAGAAATTGTGACACGTTATGCTTGAATTCACAGATTTCTTTGTTCATCTCATGCCTTGCGATGATCAAATAGGTAAGGTCACCATTCTCACTTTAGCCCTCAAGGATGATTCATATCCTTGGTTACAATGAAAAATGTCTACATGGGATTTATGAATGATACTCCCAAAGCTTCTTTTTTCTTTTTTAGGGGGGGGATGAAATGTCTATGTAAACCATTTAGAACGTGGATTATCCTTCTTCAAAGCATCAACCATTAGGTTTTCATTGGTTAACTTAACAGAAGGGTATTGCCCAAATTTAAATCTCAACTAATATATGTAAAAATTTGACTAAACAAGAAGTTCAAAAGGATGTGTGAGTCTATGAGAGATGATTTCTTTTCACGACATCCTCTCTCTGCACGGTCAATAGACCCTTTTGTCTCTCTTGCCACCGGTCTTGGGTGGCATCAGATGCCACCGCACCAAACTCATGTGGACGAGATCAAGCAAATCCATATTCATGGATTTAAAAAGATCATGGTTGTTAATCATGTTGTGGAGCCTACACAATTACAAATTCGATTCATGTGGACCTTAATCCAAATAAGTATTTACCCGTGCAAACATGGAGTATAAGGTTGTGCGAGCATCCACGCACTCTTTTTTTCTCGTCCCTCTAAGGCTTTCTTTGGCTTGTTGCTAGAATCTCCACCGGCCGGCTCTATGTGTAGGGTCCTCACAATATCAATTGTTTGTCCAACCCCGTGATTCGGCCGTATAAGGTTTCTTCGTAGCAAGAGAGGGACATTATTCTATTGGCGAGGCAACTTTTCCAACGAGAAATGAGGAATACTTCCTTGTTAACCATCAAATTACCAATACCCTTCTTCTTTTCCATAGCCCTCCCTACTTTTTGTCCTAATGAATTAGATGCGCCAACATGGTGGCTAATATGCTGGTTGACCTACATGTATTTTCGAGATTAGGGTTTTGGTCAAGGAACCTTGTCCACTAGCGACGGTGTACGCTATTCTATTCGAATAAAAACAAAGGGAAATAGCAAATCCTAGCTAGTGGAGGTACGCATCATTAAATGAAGGTGCCCGAGGATCATGTGAATCGGTCGCTATTCTCAATGAACAAAAAACGTACGAGAAAATTTTCCATGCGATCTGAGGGAGGTCTTGAGCAGTCGACGTCGTACCATTGCGTACAGAGAAACCACAAGCTTCTCCTTTTCCATGTCGATCTCATTTTAAGTGTCGCATTAGATTAAGGGAGATCACTCTGACATTCCTGAAGTTTCATGTGACCTGGATTGATGCTGTATCAAGGTTGTCGATTTCGGAAAATAGGAGCGCTTCAGTCCGAAATTTGCGATACGCTCATAATTTCGCATCTCCTATGTGATGGCTATTACAATGAATAAAAAAAAGAAAGAAAGAAGAGAAATCAAGGGGAGATCTTGTGATAAACTGTTGATTGAAGCATCTTTCGGGAAACACATGACGAGATCCTAATAAGCTCCATGTGACATCTTAGTCAACACGCTACTGGGCACCGCTAATGATGATGTTGATCATTTTAAGTAATCAGTAGTTGGATTATTCGTAGTAGTCAATAAATGATTTCATTAGGAGCAGCGGCACCGCAAAAACAGAAGATTCGATTGACTCAGGAGCCACGAGTCATAGTTCTATTCAAATTGAGCATATAACTATTTTATTTTAAAGAGGATAATGGGTGCCAAAACATATTATATAGAAGTCAATTCGATTTTAAACATTCTAGTTTTGCCAATGTCGGTCCAAATCTTTGCATAAAATTTTAATGTAGTTTTTCCAGCCAATTACTATCGGGGATCGCTAACGTAGCGGCGTCTAGGCAATGTCCAAATGAAGAGACGTGAACTTTGATCAAATAAGAGCAACGGTGAATAGATAGATAAAACTCATCCTTTAATTTTATTTATTGAGTTAATAACACGAAAAATCTCAAATTAGTATATCTTTGACAAATTTACCCAAACTAATTTTTTTTACTATCAAAAATCCCAAACTAATATGCCTTTAACAATTTTGCCTCAAAATGATATACTTCTGACAAATTCATCCTATGTTAATTTCTGTTAAATTTTATTGTTAAATTGCTAAGTTGAATAACATGTGACAGTTGCTTAATTTATTAATTTGGGCTTTTAGTTTGTGTTTGGTATAGTTGTACCGGTTTTGTGATTCTTTGTGATATTACTCTAATTTAACGAAGGGTATATTTATCACAAATGTACAAATTTGAGATTTTTGACAGTTAAAAAATTAATTTGAGACAAGCATACCAATTTAGAGTTTTCGAGGTCATCAAGATAAATTTGTTATAAGTGTATCAATTTAAAGTTTTTCGTGGTCAAAAAATTAATTTATGATAACTTTATCACAAATGTACTAATTTAAAATTTTTGAGGCCTTTCGCCATTAGCTAAGCTTGAATGTTGTCACCTAAGTTCAGGGTTGATCCTGGTTCACCCCTCGAAGGTGCCTCGCGCATTCCGGGAACAATTAGAGTTGAAGTTGCCCAGCAAAACTTAAAAAATGACGTCATTCCAATTCCTAAACACAGAAATTACTCCTACAAGCGTACAACTTTCTTGAATCTCTGATAAATAACCTAATGAAAAGAAATGGGAAGCCAACTACACGATGACCGTAAAAAGGGCCCTCAGGTCGCCAGTTATCTAGACAAGGCATGGCCCATGAACGAGTTATGTACAATCTCTTTTAACTACAGCAACTGCTAATAATCATTAGATCGAAAAGCTTTAGCATGAAAAGGCGCTCCCCTCGCGCGTGCGCGCCCGCGACATGCGACATCTTCACGTATGCACGGCTGTATAATCGCACGCCGGAGCCTTGAGCTCGCTGTAAAGCTCGAACGAATTTAGGAGTGTTATCCAGAAAGAACTAGGGAAAGCAACTGGCGCCCATCATGTAAAAACAGCTAGGGCGGCCAAAAAGAGACGGCTGAAAAAGGTTCTTCTTCCCTTAAACAAAACAGAAAAGAGAGAGAGAGAGAGAGAGAGAGAGAGAGAGAGAGAGAGAGAGCAATTCAGCTTAGTTTAAGCTGGGCTGGTTCGCCACATGCAGGCCACCTTTTTTTAACCTAAGCTCAGAAGATCCTGAATTTGAGGCAGTAAGTTTCACTGCTCGTTTTCTTCAGTTTCGGTGCCCAAAGGGAAGAAGAGAAAGAAAAGTCAAGAGGCTCGCCACGCTGGAGAGAGCAAAGTGCATTTTCCAATGGGGGATGGCAAGAGTTCATTAAAAAACCTTTCTTGACAAATTCCCAGAAAGCTGTTGATGATGATGGTGATGATGGTGATGAAAAGTCAGATTAGAGAAAAAAAAAAAAAAAAAAGGGTTATCCTTCATCACCTCCACAACACCCCCATGTGCCCAGGTGGGGCCATGTGAAGACATTTTCTCTTTCTTTTTTTATGCTTTTGCTCAAGCTAGAAGAATCTCAAGAAAGTCCAAATCACACTAATAATGATCAACCCAGAAAAAAGAATCAAGAGATTAGAATACCCTTTTGCGCATGCTGTCAAATTAATTCAGGTCCAAGTTGTGCAGCTAATTGCGGCTTACGTCTCTAATTACTAGTTTTCGATTCTTGTTTTCTCTCCCTTCTCTTTTGGTCTTTTTCTTGCTTTGCTTTGCCTTTTGGTTTAGAGGTGGACAAAAGGCAGCACATGACACCGGTTTTCGCTTCAAAGGCGAGTGTAAAAGCATGGATGCAATGCAATATCGCAATGCCGCCTCTCGTTTCGTCGAGTCAGAGCATCTATCTAAGGAATATAAGCGACCAAAAAGAGGCCCGCCTCATCCACTGAAACTTTGGTTGAGATTCCTCATTTACTTTGCCGTGCTGATGTTTCTTCCAAATGCGTTTCCGAGCATCTGTTGACATGGATTTCAGTTGGAGCGCCTTTAACTATATATCAACTGTCGCCATTCCATGCAAAAGGAAGAAGAAGAAAGAAAAGGAAAGAATCTGGGAAATTCCAATGGCTGACAAAATCCTTTTGCCTTTTTCTTTCCTTTTTATCTCTTTTCCCTTTCGGTCGAACTTGAATAGCCCCAATGCCTTCCCAACCTCTCTCCGATTATTCACTGACACTGAACATTATGCGCTTGCTGGCTAACGTGAATTCATTAACATCATATTAAATATTTACGGCCGCCCTGCTGAACCTAACCGAGCACGCTCCGCAAAAGAAGAGCCAGACCTTCAGACCTTTTAGCTAACTTCAATGTTAGCTCAAGGGTTAGCTAACCGCCCCCCACCAACTCTTTACTTGCTCGCCATTGAATGCCACTTTCTCAAGAGAAGAAGAAGCCTCTCATTAGCTACTTCAATGTACGCCCGCATCCATCTGCAAACCTATATCCCTCACGAGGGCTATTCGGTAACTTTCCTCTTGCAGCACGTGCCTTCGCGGGGTCCCGAGGGAAACGATCTTTAGATTGACGAAAGTCGATATGGTCTGTAGATTTCGCATAATGTGACTGCTAAACGTACATGATCCTGCTTACCGGTCCATACCTTTCTTCTCTCCTTTCCTTTTCGTTTTAGTCAAAGACTGCTCCTAGCTGTCCTAGAAGTTACAAAGATATTATGGCATAATGCACCAACAACAGTCAATCATGCACCTTTTAATCCTCCCATGCTGTTTTCAATGCATTGCTATCCCCCCCTAGCGCAACTACTGAAGCCACCAAGCCTAGTGGAAACAGAGATCCTGCTCATACAATTAAGGGTGATTTTGGGGGCAAGTTGAGCAAGTACTGGCTCCCACGTAAATGCACTTGCGGGCATCTCAACACCACCACCACCACCCCATCAAGAATCACAAATTCAATTTTCTCTCTCACCCACAAATTGCTACCACCTCCTCCTCTCTGACCGGTCTTCAGCTGAACCGCCGGGGGCTCTTCCCGACGCGCCTTGGTCCTCACGAACCAAAAAGGTCAAAAAGTCCACTCAGATGGATCACAAATCAAGGCAGAATATGGGGAATTCCAACAAAGAAGAGTTAAAAAATGAAAAAAAAATAAAAAGAAATTGGAGTTCTTCCCACTCCATGTCCACAAGCACTTTGCGTTTAATTTTTTTTCTTTTTAAGTAGTTTTTTCTGTTTCGGTTAGTAGTTTGGATACTGTTCCTCCGTATTTCCACCCCCTTTATTTTAATCCTCCCCAACTCCCCATCCCTTCCTCCTTCTATATAAGCAATGGACCCGCCCATCTTCCTCCTCACTTCTCTCTCCTCTCTCCCCCCCTTTCGCTCAGAAGTTCCAAGCTGCTCTCCTCCCTCTCCATCTCTCTCTCTCTCCCTCCCTCTCTCATCTTGCGCTGCAACTTCTTGCTGCAAAGCCAGAAATGGGTTCTCTTGGATTCGCCATTGTGGCCTTCCTGGCATTGCTGAAGACAGTCCAGAGCGATGGAAGCGGATGGACCAGTGCCCACGCCACTTTCTATGGAGGCAGCGATGCTTCTGGAACAATGGGTAAGTTACCAGGAATGGAATAGACAGAAGAATCACATGCTCTGCAACATCATTTTGGTTTCTGAGTTAACAAGTTCTGTTCCTTGGATCTGTTTTCAGGTGGGGCTTGCGGGTATGGGAATCTGTATAGCCAGGGGTACGGCACGAACACGGCCGCCCTAAGCACCGCCCTGTTCAACAACGGGCAGAGCTGCGGAGCGTGCTACGAGATCCAGTGCGTGAACGACAAGCAGTGGTGCTTGTCCGGTTCCATCATCATCACCGCCACCAACTTCTGCCCTCCTAACCCAGGCCTCTCGAACGACAATGGAGGATGGTGTAATCCCCCTCTCGAGCACTTCGACCTCGCCCAGCCGGTCTTCCAGAACATCGCTCAGTACAAGGCCGGAATAATCCCTGTTCAGTACAGAAGGTGAGCACGTAGCTGAATGGATCGTGGCACTTTCTGTTCTGCTAGGAAACGCTAATTGAAAGTCCTTTCAACGCACTAACGGTGTACGTGTCGGTGCAGGGTCGCTTGCGTGAGGAAGGGCGGGATCAGGTTCACCGTCAACGGCCACTCCTACTTCAACCTCGTCCTCATAACCAACGTCGGCGGCGCCGGGGACGTGGTGTCGGTGTCCATCAAAGGCTCCAACACCGGCTGGCAAGCCATGTCCAGGAACTGGGGCCAGAACTGGCAGAGCAACTCGTACCTCAACGGCCAGGCCCTCTCCTTCAAGGTCACCACCAGCGACGGCCGTACCTCGGTCTCCACCGACGCCGCCCCGCCCAACTGGTCCTTCGGCCAGACATTCAGCGGCGCCCAATTCTAAACCCGACCCCCCTTGCCGAACAACCCGAAAAGCTAACTACCAAAAAGAAAACCTACACCTTCTAACCCAATGGAGGGCCTAATTTTAATTTCCTTCTGTTCAAATATAGGCTACTAGACATAACAATGTGACATTATTATGTATGTCGTGTCGGTCATGTGGTGTCCTAGTCCCCCGGGCGGGCAGGCCTTTTTAGGAGCGCCCCCCCGAAAGTCAGTCCCCCCTCGCTCACGCCCTCTATTCAAATGGGCGTGACGCGGCGTGTCGAGTCGTGTCATGTCGTGTCGTAACTATCGCACCTGAGGTGATCCACACAGCGTGGAACGCCCTCTCTTTTTCAAGTAACTTACTTTATATATACCAGAAACAATCTATTCGGCGGCTGAGGTGAATGAGGAGTGGTCACCCGCCCAGGAAAAATGCAATGCAACTGTCGAATGTAAAATTCCCCAGGCTTTCGCTTCTCAGCAAGAGGAGTTAAGGCTGTGGAGGAAGACTTTGCTTGAGCTTGGCTTCTTTTTCTTCTCTGTTTTTCTGTTGTTCTGGGATCTCAGGAAGGCGCTGCGTTGAGCAGTGACGAGACCTTTTTTTTCTGTACACAGCGAATCAGCTGATGATGATGATGATGGTGTACTTGGAAACTCTTTATATAAAACTAATGTATTCTGTGTAAACTTCGTTTGCTGCAGTTTTAATGTTATTAAGTTCCGAAATCTTCGCTGCTGTTTTCGAGTTACGGCCGTTCGAACGAGGAATCCACGTGAGCGTCTTGATCGACGCGGTCAGAAATTTGTTGGTATATTCAAGTGTATCTTTCGGGGCTGAGAACGCTGCGATTGCAGATGCACGTGACGCCTTTGATTGCAATGCGGCTTTTTTCTTCGCTAGAGACAGAGAAAAAGACAAATAAATACCAATCCGGCTCTATTGGTTCGGTTCGGTCCGGTTCCACTTTAGGAACTGGGAAAAGGTCCGGTCATTGTCGATCCAGTTGTTGGGTTGGATCGGGAACGGTGCTCAGACCCATGAGGTGACCTGTTCAAGTTGAAAAATCTACTTGGATCGGGTATTTTTTAGGGGCTCAAATTCGAGATATGTTTCTAATAGTTTCACTCGTCACCCTTCCTAGTGCTTATTCTTCAGTCATAAGGAAAGAAGAAACCATCGATCGTTCTCTGAGTTCGAATGCTCGATTAAATTCAGTAAAGAATAAGCAGTCAATCAAACCCTTCAAAACAGCTGAACTGTCCGCATACCTATGGAAACTCATCTCTATGTCATCAGCATTTTGGAAATTTACTTTCCTACGGTGTAGTCAAGTAGCCAAAACCTAGGGCTGGCAATATGCTGTCGCCTGTTTAATTTATTGTAAGGTCAATATCATGAAAAATTCAAAATCGATATAAATGTAATAAATTTTATGTAAATTAATATTTAGGTCTCTAAATTTTCAAATTGAGACATATTTACTCTTCGTTAGCATTCGTCAAATTTTATTGTGAAATTACTAAGTTAGATGACACATAGCAATAACTCAATTGAAATGACATATTCACATGAAAATCTATATCGATTCAGTATAAATTTGTCACGAGTGTCCGGTTTGAGGTTTTTCATGGTATGAAAATGTGTTAATTTGGACTCTACGTGGAAAATAATCGAATTACGATGAAAATGTGTTAATTCTTATCTAATCATGTTGAAACATTAAGTTAGATGTGACATGTCAAGTCATATTTTGATTTTCTCTCTATAATTCATATTTTACCTCTCTCATATAAGCCCGTGCAAACATATTGTATCTAGCGTTGCCAACTCTACAAAAAGATCAGCTACATATATGATCGATAGATCATTACCTGATAAACTACTATTTTCCCATGATAAATTAAAAACCTAACAAAGAAGGCAAGGAGAAGTGTAGTAGAAGTGTTAAAAATTATGTATGGCGCTCATTTTAGTGTTAAAATTTTCTTTTTGAATCACCTAAGTGTCACTTTTTAAAAAAAATATTCACTTAAGTGCCAACTTCAATTTGAGCCTCTAGAAATCAGACGTCACCATAGTTTATTAATTTTTCAATCCTACGTGGCTCGCTAGCATGCTCAGTCAACATATAACCCAAAACAACATTGTATTGTAAGTTAAAAAGTCATTACTTCAATGCTAGTTGTTGTTAAAAATGGATCACTTCAATGCTAGTAATTGTTAAAAAGGGACCACTTCAGTGCAAAAAAAATGCTACTTCAAATAAAAAAAATTAATTATAAAAATCACATAATTTCTCTTGTGGGAATTTCTTATCGAAGACACTTAAGTGATCTTTGTTTGTTTCTCTGATTTGACACTTAAGTGAGCCGGTAAAGATTTTCTGTACTAAAGTGAGCACACTGTACATTAATTTTGACACCTTCTGCTAATAAGGCGCACTCTTTTTAGAATTCAATGCATATAGTGAGGATTTTCTCCACACAAATCAAACATTCAACAATAATATTGGAGTAGATCTTCTTTGCTTTAAGATATTAAACCGGGCAGGATGTTAGGATATCTCAAATATTAAATGACATCATCATTTAATCGTTTAAGTTTCAGGATAATTAGTAATGGTTATACAAAATTTTACATGATACTGAACATGCTTCCCTTGGTCCAATCCAAACATTGAGAGATAGTGTTAAAACATCTAAATACTAAAATCATACATTAATCTAACAATTTAAATTTCTAGAATAGTTAGTAGTGATAGCGGAACATAATGTGTCCACTGGATAGCCCTCGAAAGTCGTTGAAATCAGGACGGCTGCCACTAGTACGTGACGGACCTGACTACCCAGTTGAACAAAAAGCCCGCCTTTCGAGGGCCCTTCAACTCACCGTGCTTCCGTCCTTTTCTTTGAGCCCCTTGTCCGTCCGACTCGGCTCGAGATTTTTCGGCGTCCGAGCGATCACGAAGCACAATCCCTGAGTTTGGACATCGCTAAACGCCCATATCCTCAGGACATCCGATACCCCGAGTTGATTTTCCTTGACAAACGCCTTCCAATCGCTGGGAAGGACGTATACCTTGCCGCACCAGATCTTGAACCGCATAGCGTATGTCTTCCCCTCCGGATTGAACGTCTTCACCTCCACGCCACTTACTGAATCGTCGCCCGTCACCGAGCATCGGGAGCTCGAACTCCAGGACATGCTCCTTCGCCAGGATGAGCCGGTTCTGTTGGGCCATGACGTCGCTTCTCGAATGGCCCCCGGCTTTGCCTGATAGAGTTTATTAGCGCCTTCACGCGCAGGACAAGGTGAGGGCCTAGATACAGGATCGTCAGGGTGCTTCAATATGGAAAGAAATCAGTGCTGCCTGAAGCACTTCTTTGGCTTCTCCGGGGAAAAGTAGAACTTCCGGAGGACCTATGGCTTTGGTTTTGACTTCTCTCCATGTCAAAGTCAACTATTTCTCCATTTTCACCTTCTCGACATGTATAAATATGTTACTTTTTACCGAATAAATTTTGCACCTTCCTAAATTGAATAGGAGTCTCTCGAAATATTTATCGAAACAATACTCGGGTCGAAATGTTGCTACTTGACGCTGCTGCTTGATGTTATCCTTTGCCTAATTGAGATATACCCCACTTAGCCAGATTGAATCGACTTAAATGTCGATTTTGAATCCAATGCTCGAACTTTTTTTCGCAACAGGGGAAATTAAATATAAAAAAAAAGGGCTGTCGTTTAGTGACAAAATTTTGATTTTTCTGGACCAAAGAAAGAATGAATGAATGAATGTTTTCCCTTTTGGACTGCTGATTTGGTTTGCTAGACATATACTTAGAAAACAACTTTTGGCAAGATAAGAACAATTGTATAAAAGGAAATTATGGATTGATACCGACAAAAGCTCTAAATCATGCTCTGTGTACACTAATGCTTCAAATTACATATCGTCGCCAAAAATCTTAAGTCATGTTTAAAACTTTTTGTATCGAAAATCGTATCGGTGTGACAAAGAAAAACCTAATCTTTTGTCGTACGGGTACAAATTTAGGGTATTAGTGAATGACGAGAAAGAAAAGTTTGGGTTATCATTGTCACGATGGGCAAAGTTTATGCTTTTTCTTTTCTTTTCTTTTTTATCGTGGTAGACATAAGGGTATTCTTATCGTACTGGTACAACTTTGAGGTTTTGGTAAGGTCTGAGATATTGGTATTAGAGCGGGCATAATTTTAGGGTTTTAAGCGATATTTTCCTAGAAAAGAAATTACTCTAATTGGAGCACTTTAATTAATGTAAGTAATGAGGAGTAGGCCTAGCGTAGTGGCCCATCACAAGGGCTCAAGCCCACGACGGTGGCACGAGCTAGGCTAGTAAATTCAGCCCATCGCTCAAGATAAGGAGACTTGAACCCAACTTACATATTATTTTGGGTAATTATTTAACATTTCACATTACGATTTTTAGTCCGTCGTGTATGTAACCATATAAGATTACGATTGATACCGACAGACAGGATGGTTTTCGCGAAAATAGGATACATGAAAACAAAAACAGTGCGTAGCCTCATGCACATCAAGTACTAGTAAATTCAAAGAATAGTGCTTGCAAAAAATCGATTCTCATCATCAATTTTATCATAAATTACCGTAATGAAACTAGTTTAGAGCCGGCAGTTAACACATATATGCTAACAAATCTTCAGCAAAGATCACAAAAAGAGACCTAATATTGCCTATCATCACTTATATATCCGTTGCCTTGATCCGACGTTAACCATCACTGATAACAATAGCTAGGTCATGCATCACAGCCGCTCTACCAGCAGTGTTCTACAGCTCCAACGAGTGCTACTGTTGTCACTTCTCCGTCAATTTTCCTCTTCTTCGACCAGTCGATCATCCACATCCCGATACTCAAAACCTCCTCATCGACCCCCAATCTAGTCAGCTGCAACAGAGAAGACACGCGGCCACGACACTCTCCTCGGCCTCCTCCGGCGATGACTTCGACGGAGTAGCAGGAATCTGGCCCCAAAAGTTCCGAGCCCTATCCTCATCTAAAGATCTCACAAAACGGACCCTGAACGGCTAACTTCCTTCATCTATTAGCAGGGGAAAAAAAAAAGATTGTTGCTGCTGTATGATTGACATAGTACACTAGATTAATGTTATAATATTTAAATATGAAATCACGCATTCTTTTAATAAATTTAATTTTTTGAACAGCTAATAGTGGTCATACATAAGTTTTTGTTACATGGGTCTAGAGCTCAAATATTTTCATATTCTGTGGCTAGGTATCAAAATTAGTAAAGAGGGTAAGTGTTAGAACATCATTAAAAGAAATTACCAAAACAAGATATTTCTGCTAAGAAATGTACTATGAAATTTGGAGAGTTATAGAGTTACAATTAGTAAATTGTTTAGGCTGCATTTGATTGTATGGGTTTATGACTAAATAGGATAAGAAATAAAATCAATGGATATTGCTATTTCCTATCCACTATCTGGTGATCGCGGTAATAAAACCACATATTTCATGTAAATGATCGTGAAAATGCCTAAACAAAAATGTAAAAAAAATTATTATTAATTGTTAAAGAAATCACAAATGCACAAATGAAGATAGCCTCCATCGATCAATTCAAAATTATTGTACAATATACATCTTAAACAGAACAGGAGTTCATTACAACATTCTAGATTTATAGGTTCAACTATGACAAGACATGTGAATGGGCTATAGCAACATCAATGAAGTAAATTAGTCAGTGTATGCCAAATTTAATAAAAGAGAGAAAATATGATTATTCAACTTTGTAGTTTTGAAAAATATAATACTCTGACTCTCCCAATATTTTCATGAAACTTCAATATAAACCACAGAGTTACAAAAAAGAAAAGGAGTTTCTAAATTTTTTGTTGCTTTCATAGACTTGTGATGTGAATTAGAGAGCTGTGAAGGACAAGGAGTTTCGACTCTCTTACCATTTTCATGAAAATGATGTGAACAAAGAATTATGGAGAAATTGTGAAGCTTCAACATTAACCAAATATATGAAGGAGAAGGAAACAAAGATAATTAGAAAGATCCATTTCAAATTAAAATTTGTTAATTTAAAATCAAAGTTCTTCCGCTTCAATTTTTATAACCTTTTTAATTATTTTTCCTCTCTTTTTAATTTTTATTTTCTCTTCCAACATTTCTTAATAAATTTTTTATTAAATAATAATCTGTGCAAATATATCTATATGTAATAAATATAGATACTAAATAATTTCATTTCACAAAAAATACTTATTATAGAATATATAGAAATTCAAAGATAAAAAAATGAAAATTGTTCATTTTTTATATTAAAATGCAAATATTATTTTATATATAATTATTAATTTAATTATTTCAAGTTAAGAGATTGTCATTTAAAAAATAGCTTTTATATAATGGAGATAAGAAATTTTATCCAACTTTATCCCACCTACCCCATTGAATATTTTAATCTCAGTCATATCTATATTATATCCAATTTTAGGCATAAGTCAAATACAAGATGAGATAAATTTTATCCTATTGCAACTTTTATCCAAGATACCAAACGTAGCATTAAGAATTTCCAAACCTAAATTATGCTAAAAGCAAAACTAGGCAAGGGTTATCTCACAATCTCTCACTCTAAAGACTTTGAGACAAAACTCAAATATTGAGAAATCCTTTTAGGAATCCTATTCAAGTTCGAACATCATTCAAACAAGCAAACCTACTTCAATTAGGAAATTTACTTGGATCGGGCTGTCTTTACAAGTTTAAATTTGACATATATAAGTTGTTCACCCTTGGTCGTGCTCGCCCCTTCACTTATAATAATAATTTTAAAAAAACAGCAATCCGTCATTATTTGAGCTTGAATGCCCAATTAAATTAATCTATATATAAAGTATAAGCAATTAATCATATCCTTCAAAAACACTTTCTTCGCATAAGCGTATAACATTCAGACCCAAGAAAAAATATCAACTGGACAGTGAACTGATTTTACAAACAATTTTGACTAGAAAACCACTGGGCTGTCCCCATGTCCATGGAATGTGTTGACTTGTGACACTCCTAAAACATCCCAAATTTGATTTTATATACAAAAATAATTAAACTCCTAAAACATCCTAAATTTAAATCTTTATATACCATGCATAGAGCGAACAGCATGTTAACACAAATCGAATGTTCGGCAGCGATTTTGGAGTAGAAATCAATATGAGATCCTAAACTTAAATCTTTCATCTAACAGTGTAGAGTTAAGAACAGTCGGCAATGATCCTAAGACGATTTCACGGTGGAGACAATGAATTTACACGTCGGAGTTGGAATGGGAAGCTACCGAAGACGAACGCGACACAGCTGGCGAAAACCGATCGCCTTTTGGTCTTCAACCCGACGTGCTTCCATCTGCACTCTGTCCGGCCGCTTTCGACCTCCGAACAGCAATCAAAAAGCACAAACCTTCAGTCCGAACGTCGCGAAACGCCCACATCTGGAGGACGTCGGACTCCTTCGGCTGATTCTTCCTAACGAATTCCTTCCAGCCGCTCATGAGAACGTACACCTTGGAGCACCAGAGCTTGAACCGCACAGGGAACGCCTCTCCCTCCGTGTCGAACGCCGTCACCGCCACGCCCTGCTTCGGATCGTCATCCTCCCTCAGCAGCGGGAGCACGAACTCGCGGACGTCGGCCTTCTGCAGGAGGAGCCGGTTCTGCTGCTCCCTGAGGTCGCTCGCCTTCACCTGCTTCTCGAACGGCCCCCGCAATGGCCGGATGGAATCGATCAGCGCGTTCACGCGCTGGACGACTGGAGGCTTTTGCGTCAATATAGAAAGACATATCGAGGCCTGGAGGACTTCTTTGGCTTCTTCACCGACGGTGGGATCGCCGGACGGCATGCCACTTTGGCTTCGACTCCTCTACATGTCAAAGTCAACTATTTCTCCCTGTCAAGGTCAACTATTTGTGCGCGATCCCAATAAATAGTTGCCCTTTCCTAAATTGAGTAGGAGTCCTCCAAATATTTCCCGAAATAATACCCGGTAAGAAAGGTTATCCTGAAATAATACTCGGTAAGAAAAGTTACATCTTGGTATATGAAGTTGTTGAGTCAGGTCGAGTGAGTATAGACATTATCGGATTTTCTTCACGAGCTGTCCCATTCAGAAAGGGTTTAGGGATTTTTCTTTTTCTTTTTCTTCTTATTTTAAATGATTAGAAATCGATTTAAATGTTGGGTTGGAAGGCGATGCTCGATTTTTTAATTAGAAAAATAAAGAGGGCCATGACTTTTGTGATGAATTTCTCAACAAGCTAGAAAATCATTCTAATGAGAAAATCTACTCGAATTAGTAAGTTTGCTCAAATCGGATTGTTTTTGCGAGTTTGAGACATATCTACTTGAATGCCCTATCATATTAATTCATAAAAATAAAAACAAAAACTCATGATCATTGTTTGAGCTTGAACGCCCAATTATATCAATCCATAAAGTACAAGCAATTAATCATATCCTTCAAAAACACTTTCTTCGCACAACCTTTTAGATCAGAGAATTAATATTAATCGGACAAGAGCGGATTTTTTATATGCAAAATAATCGAATTCTGATTTGTGCTTTCCTCATGAAAGTCGCAAAACACATATGCAACAATTCATCGTCCTCCTCCTTTTCCTCTCTTTCCATCATTGATTATTTAATTTGTAACTCATTTGTATTTAAGGAAATAATTTATTTTATCCTAACACAATAACTTAATTTAATTTTTTTTTACATAATAATTGGTAAACAAATGCTTTAATTACTTATAGGAAAAATTCAAAATTTTGGTTGCTTTCATAGAGCTTTGACGTGAATTGGAGAGCTGCAAAAAATAAAGAGTTTCGACTCTCTCATCGTTTTCATGGAAATTTGATATGAACAAAGAATTAGAAAGATCCATTTCATTTCAGTTAAAATTTGTTAATTTAAAATCAAAGTTCTTCCACTTCAATTTTATAACCTTTTTAATTATTTTTCCTATCTTTTTTTTATTTCTTTTTTATTCCCTTCCTTCATTTCTTAGTAAAAATTTAATTAATAATAAACTATGCAAATATACCTAAAATATGTAATACATATAAATACTAAATATACACACACAAAATATATATTATAGAATATATAGAAATTCAAATATATAAAAAAATGAAAATTGTTCATCTCTTTTTGGTTTTTTGAATTTAATTATTTTAAGTTAAGAGATTGTCATTACAAAATAGCTTTTATACAATGGAGATAAGAAATCTTAAACCACTTTATTCCACCTACCCCATTGAATATTTTGATCTCGGTTATATCTCTATTATATTCGACTTTATTCAATTTTAGGTAGAAACTAACTACAAGATTAGATAAATTTTATCATGTTGCAGCTTTTATCCAATATGCCAAACATAGCCTTACGAATTTCTGAACCTAAATTATGATCAAAGCAAAAGAAAGCAAGGGTGATCTCACAATCTTTCGCTCTAAAGACTCCAAGATAAAATTCAAATACCAAGAAATCCCTTTTAAGAAACCTACTCCAGTTAGAACATCATTCAAACATTCGAATGAGAAAACCTACTCAAATTAGGAAATTCACTTGGATTGGGCTGTCTTTGCGAGTTTAAATTCGACGCATATTAGTTGTAAATCATTCCTTGCGCTAACCCCTTCACTTATAATAACAATTAAAAAAAAAAATCTCGATCATTCTCTTAGCTTGAATGCCCAATTAGATTAATCCATAAAGTATAAGCAATTAATCATATCCTTTCAAAACACTTTCTTCACATAAGCATAACTTTTAGACCGAAGAAATAAATATTAACTGGACAATGAACTGATTTTACGAACAATTTGACTAGAACTCTGTTGGGCTGTCCCCATGTCCATGAACGTGTTGACCTGTGGTGCTCCTAAAACACCCCAAATTTGATTTTATATGCGAAATAATTGAATTACAACATATAAAGCAAGACATGTTGTGTAGTTTTTGGATTTTCTTCTCTAAAATTCATGTTTCACTTCTCTCGTTCAAGTCATGCAAGTGGATCATGTCTAATATTACCACCTCCGTTGAAATGCCATCTTGGATTTAACTTGGGTAAAGAACAGCCCAAGTGTCCAAAACTTGGCACGAGGGACTAGGGGTGAGCATTGGTCCAGGGTCAACCCTAGACCGACCTTGGACCGGCCCAACCCTACTAGTCCTAATCCGGTTCTTAGAGGGACTGGGTTGGTCCTTGGTCCTAAAATTCCGATATCAGTACTGTGCGGGTTGGTCCTTGGTCCTAGGAGTTTAGGATCGGTCCAACCCGAACCAACCCCGAATATATATAATATTATTTATAATTTTTTTAATCAAAAGAGAAAATAAAAATCAGATGGTTCAATAGTGTTGATCACAAGACTCACGGCACTAATAGTGATTTCAATTTAGAACTTTTGTTAAGTATTAATTATGTGCGTCGTTTGTTTTATTTTTCAGGTTTATTTTGTTTCCAAGTGTTCAGAAGTTGAAGTGAATTAACGAGACGTAAAGCTATATATCTATGGTTTATATTAAGTATTTTGAACTTCCTAGGGTTTAATTGTATTTCACTAGTAAGTTTTAATTGCATTTTGTTTTTCAATTTGTGTCAAATGGTAAAAATTTTTGAAAATTGGTATTGCAGTTGCCACAATAATTTGCTAATGAAGTAGTAGGAAGCTCATTTTTTGGTTGATTGGACTTTGCTTGATGGAATGTAGGAAATACTTTTGCATATGGTGTTACAAGTATTATTGATAAATGATTATAGAAACTTCCCATCTTGTCTCACATCTTTACGTGTAGTTTTAATCATTTTTATGATTTATTGCTTTTAACAAATGTGACATTTCTATTGTTGTCTTTACCAAAAAAAAAAAAATTCTATTGTTGTCTTATTTTAAATTTGTTGAATATGTAGTGGTATGTATAGTTTGGTTGTACAACATTGCATTGTCAATAGATATATAATTTGAAATAGTAAATTTGCCTTTTCAAGGAATGCAAAGAATGAAACAAAAAAAATTATTAGTTGGTCCTGGGTTGACTCTGGAACCGGATCAAACCCACTGGGTCGGTCCGGTCCTTAGTCTCAGGCTCAATAGGGTCGGTCCTCGGTCCTAAAATTTGAAGACCAACACTGTGCAAGTTGGTTCTAAGGCTAAGGGGTGGTCCGGCCCAACTTGGACCATGATCACTCCTAGAGGGGACACTTAAATGCCAAAAGTTACTAAAAATAGACTTAAGTGCTACTATTTTTGAAAATTGTATCACTTAAATGCCAATTTCGACGAAGGCCACCACAAATCCAATGTAGGCCGCCGAAAATCTAATATGGTTTGTTTTAATAATATAACTTGCGTACGTAGCTTGCCGAAAATTGAGTCAGAAAAACTCAGCCAAATCAACATCATTTTGGTGCTAACATGGCATTTAAAAAATATATTAATTAAATAATATTCAAAAACTTTAAAAATATATTATTATAAAATTAATTAATTAAAGAGAGAGAGAGAGGAAGTGGGAGGACTGGGCGAGGGTTGTGTAGCCCTTGCTGTTGCCCCACCATTGCTGAGAAGGGCCTATGACGGTGGCAGCGGGGAAGGCTGCACAACCCTCGCTCGATCCCTCCCCCTTCCTTTTTTTTTTTTTTTTTTTAATAAAATCGATTTTTAAATTTTTTTTTTTGGTATGACTTTTTTTGCCACGTGGACAATTTCTTTTTTTAAAATTGCCACATAGATATTTTTTTTGAAAAAAATTGCTTCGTCAGCAAATAAAATCACCGGAAAATTACACGTGTAGTTTGGCTGGATTTTTTTGCTATTGGTACTTAACTGATTATTTTTGCTCTAATTTTGGCTCTTAAGTGTATATTTTCGAACTTTTGAAACTTAAATGTCCCATGTATCAAGTTTTGGTACTTTAGGGGTCCGCATGTTAATTTAACTCTATTTGTGATAAATTGATCACGTAGTTAACCGATATGCTATTGTTTTCCACAATACACGAATTACTCAAGGAGAAAGCCGTGTTCTTCTTCATATACCATGCATAGAGTGAACAACATGTTAACACAAATTGAATGTTCGGCAGTGATTTTGGAGTGGAAATCAATATGAGATCCTAAATTTAAATCTTTCATCTAACAGTGTAGAGTTAAGAACAGTCGGTAATGATCCCAAGACGATTTCACGGTGGAGACAATGAATTTACACGTTGGAGTTGGAATGGGAAGCTACCGAAGACGAACGCGACACAGCCGGCGAAAACCGATCGCCTTTTGGGTCTTCAACCCGACGTGCTTCCATCTGCACTCTGTCCGGCCGCTTTCGACCTCCGAACAGCAATCAAAAAGCACAAACCTTCAGTCCGAACGTCGCGAAACGCCCACATCTGGAGGACGTCCGACTCCTTCGGCTGATTCTTCCTAACGAATTCCTTCCAGCCGCTCATGAGTACGTACACCTTGGAGCACCAGAGCTTGAACCGCACAGGGAACGCCTCTCCCTCCGTGTCGAACGCCGTCACCGCCACACCCTGCTTCGGATCGTCGTCCTCCCCCAGCAGCGGGAGCACGAACTCCCGGACGTCGGCCTTCTGCAGGAGGAGCCGGTTCTGCTGCTCCCTGAGGTCGCTCGCCTTCACCTGCTTCTCGAACGGCCCCCGCAATGGCCCGATGGAATCGATCAGGGCGTTCACGCGCTGGACGACTGGAGGCTTTTGCGTCAATACACAAAGACATAGCGAGGCCTGGAGGACTTCTTTGGCTTCTTCACCGACGGTGGGATCGCCGGACGGCATGCCACTTTGGCTTCGACTCCTCTCCATGTCAAAGTCAACTATTTCTCCCTGTCAAAGTCAACTATTTGTGCACAATCCCAATAAATATTTGCCCTTTCCTAAATTGAGTAGGAGTCGCTCGAAATATTTCCCGAAATAATACTCGGTTAGAAAAGTTCTTCACGACCTGTCCCATTCAGCAAGGGTTTAGGGATTTTTCTTTTTTCTTTTTCTTCTTATTTTAAATGATTAGAAATCGATTTAAATGTCGGATTAGAAGGCGATGCTCGATTTTTCAATTAGGAAAATAAAGAGGGCTGTGACCTTTGTGATGAATTTCTCAACAAGCTAGAAAATCATTCAAATGAGAAAACCTACTTGAATTAGGAAGCTTGCTCATATCGAATTGTTTTTGCGAGTTTAAGTTTGAGACATATGTACTTGAATGCCCTATCATAGTAATCCATAAAAATAAAAATAAAAACTCTTGATCATTATCTGAGCTTGAATGCCCAATTATATCAATCCATAAAAATAAAAATAAAAACTCTTGATCATTATCTGAGTTTGAATGCCCAAATATAGTACAAGCAATTAATCATATCCTTCAAAAACACTTTCTTCGCATGACCTTTTAGATCGAGAATTAATATTAACTAGACAAGAGCATATTTATACGCGAAATAATCAAATTATGATTTGTGCTTTCCTCATGAAAGTCGCAAAACACATATGCAATAAGTCATCGTCCTCCTTTTCCTCTCTTTCCATCATTGATTATTTAATTTGTAACTCATTTGTATTTAAGGAAATAATTTATTTTATCCTAACACAATAACTTAATTTAAAATTTTTTACATAATAATTGGCAAACAAATTCTTTAATTACTTATAGGAAAAATTCAAATTTTTTTGTTGCTTTCATAGAGCTTTGACGTGAATTGGAGAGCTGCAAAAAATAAAGAGTTTCGACTCTCTCATCGTTTTCATGGAAATTTGATGTGAACAAAGAATTATGGAGACATGAATCAAAAATACGAATGAGAAGGAAATAGAGATAATTAGAAAGATCCATTTCAAGTTAAAATTTGTTAATTTAAAATCAAAGTTCTTCCACTTCAATTTTATAACCTTTTTAATTATTTTTCCTATCTTTTTTTTCTTTTTATTCCCTTCCTTCATTTCTTAGTAAAAATTTAATTAAATAATTAAACTATGCAAATATACCTAGAATATGTAGTACATATATATACTAAATATACACACACAAAATATATATTATAGAATATATAGAAATTCAAATATATAAAAAAATTGAAAATTGTTCATCTCTTTTTGGTTTTTGAATTTTATTTTTTTATTAAAAAGCAAATATTATTTTGTATTTAATTATTTTAAGTTAAGAAGATTGTCATTAAAAAATAGCTTGTATATAATGGAGATAAGAAATCTTAAACCACTTTATTCCACCTACCCCATTGAATATTTTGATCTCAGTTATATCTCTATTATATCCGACTTTATCCAATTTTAGGTAGAAACTAAATACAAGTTGAGATAAATTTTATCCTATTGTAGCTTTTATCCAATATGCCAAACGTAGCCTTACGAATTTCCGAACCTAAATTATGATCAAAGCAAAAGTAAGCAAGGGTTATCTCACAATCTCTCGCTCTAAAGACTCCAAGATAAAATTCAAATACCAAGAAATCCCTTTTAAGAAACCTACTCCAGTTAGAACATCATTCAAACATTCGAACGAGAAAACCTACTCAAATTAGGAAATTCGCTTGGATTGGGCTGTCTTTGCGAGTTTAAATTCGACACATATTAGTTGTTCATCATTCCTCACGCTAAACCCTTCACTTGTAATAATAATTTAAAAAAAATTTCTCAATCATTTTCTGAGCTTGAATGCCCAATTAGATTAATCCATAAAGTATAAGCAATTAATCATATCCTTCTGAAACACTTTCTTCACATAAGCATAACTTTTAGACCGAAGAAATAAATATTAACTGGACAATGAACTGATTTTACGAACAATTTGACTAGAAATCTGTTGGGCTGTTCCCATGTCCATGAACGTGTTGACCTGTGGTACTCCTAAAACACCCCAAATTTGATTTTATACGCGAAATAATTAAATTACAACATATAAAGCAAGGCATGTTGTGTAGTATTTGGATTTTCTTCTCTAAAATTCGTGTTTCACTTCTCTCGTTCGAGTCGTGCGAGTGGATCATGTCTAATATTACTACCTCTATCGAAATGCCATCTTGGATTTAACTTGGGTAAAGAACAGCCAAAGTGCCAAAACTTGACACAAGGAGACACTACTATGCCAAAAGTTACTAAAGGTACACTTAAGTGTTACTATTTTTGAAAATTGGATCACTTAAATGCTAACTTCAATAAAGGCCGCCGGAAATCCGATTTAGGCCATCGAAAATCAGACATGGCTTATTTTAATAATATAACTTAAGTACGTAGCTCGTCGAAAGCTGAGTTAGCAAAAACTCAACCAAATCAAAATCATTTTGGTGCTAATGTGGCATTTAAAAATATATTAATTAAATAATATTTAAAATTTTTTAAAATATATTATTATAAAATTTACTAATTAAAAAGAGAGAGAGGAAGTGGGAGGATCGGGCGAGGGCTGCACAGCCCCGCCGCTGCCTCACCATTACCGAGAAGGGCCAATGGGCGAGGGCTACCCGATCCCTCCCCCTTTCTTTTTTTTTTTAATAAAATAAGTTTATTAGATTTTTTTGGTATGACTTTTTTTTTTGCCATGTTGACAATTTCTTTTTCTTTTTTTATAAATTGCCACATAGATATTTGTTTTGAAAAAAATTGCTTCGTCGAGAAAATAAAATCGCTAGAAAATTACACGTGTGCGGTTTGGCCGGATTTTTCGCCGTGGACACTTAACCGATCATTTTTATTCTGATTTTAGCACTTAAGTGTATATTTCCGAACTTTTGGCACTTAAGTGTCCCATGTACCAAGTTTTGGTATTTCAGGAGCCCGCGTGTTGATTTAACTCTATTTGTGATAAATTGATCATGTAGTTAACCGATATGCTATTGTTTTCCACGGTACACAAGATACTCAGGGAGAAAGCCATGCTCTTTTTCATATACCATGCATAGAGCGAGGAACAAGTTAACACAAATCGAACGTTCGGCAATGATTTTGGAGTAGAAATTAGTATGAAATCCTAAATTCAAATTTTTCATCCAACTGTGTAGGGCTAAGAACAGTCGGCAATGATCCTAAGACAATTTCACGGTGGAGACAATGAATTTGCATTTAGACATCAGCAGGGAATACTGTAAGCGTCAAAATAGGCGCCTAAGCTCGTCGGAGTTGGAATGGGAAGCTACCGAAGACGAACGTCACGCAGCTGGCGAAAACCGATCGCCTTTTGGTTCTTCAACCCGACGTGCTTCCCTCTGGACTCTGCCCGGCCGCTTTCGATGTCCGAACAGCAATCACGACGCACAAACCTTCGGCCCGAACGACGCGAAACGCCCACATCTGGAGGACGTCCGACTCTTTCGGCTGATTCTTCCTAACGAATTCCTTCCAGCCGCTCATGAGTACGTACACCTTGGAGCACCAGAGCTTGAACCGCACAGGGAACGCCTCTCCCTCCGTGTTGAACGCCGTCACCGCCACGCCCTGCTTCAGATCATCGTCCTCCCTCAGCAGCGGGAGCATGAACTCCCGGACGTCGGCCTTCTGCAGGAGGAGCCGGTTCTGCTGCTCACTGAGGTCGCTCGCCTTCACCTGCTTCTCGAACGGCCCCGGCATGGCCCGATGGAGTCGATCAGCGCGCTCACGCGCTGGACGACTAGAGGCTTTTGCGTCAATATAGAAAGACATGGCGAGGCCTGGAGGACTTCTTTGGCTTCTTCACCGACGGTGGGATCGCCGGACGGCATGCCACTTTGGCTTCGACTCCCCTCCATGTCAAAGTCAACTATTTCTCCCTGTCAAAGTCAACTATTTGTACACAATCCCAATAGATATTTGCCCTTTACTATTCTAAATTGTATAGGAGTCCCTCTTTCCCGAAATAATACTTGGTAAGAAAAGTTATCCCGAAATAATACTTGAAATAATACTTGGTAAGAAAAACTCAGTAAGAAAAGTTACGTCGTGACATATGAAGTGCTCGAGTCAGGTCAAATAAGTATAGACACTATTAGATTTTCTTCACGAGCAAGGGTATAGGGATTTTCTTTTTCTTTTTCTTCTTATTTTAAATGATTAGAAATCAATTTAAATGTCGGGTTGGAAGGCGCTCTTCGATTTTTCAACTAGGAAAATAAAGAGGGTTGTGACTTTTATGACGAAATTCCCAACAAGCTAGAAAATCATTCGAATGATTAAACCTACTCAAATTAGGAAGTTTGCTCATATCAGATTGTTTTTGAGAGTTTAAGTTCGAGACATATCTACTTGAATGCCCTATCATATTAATCCATAAGAATAAAAATAAAAACTCTTGATCATTATCTGAGCTTGAATGCCCAATTATATCAATCCATAAAGTACAAGCAATTAATCATATCCTTCAAAAACACTTTCTTCGCCTAACTTTTTAGATTGGAGAATTAATATTAAATGGACAAGAGCGGATTTATACGCGAAATAATCGAATTATGATTTGTTTCGAGACAAAATATGAAGCAGGGTATGTCATGTCATGTTCAGAATTCTTTTCCTGTAATTCGCATTTCATCTCCATCGTTTGAGTCGTGCTAGCGGATCTTGTCTAGCATTGCCGACTCCATTGAAACCCCATCTCAGATCAACTATGTCCGTGTTTAGACTAACCACTCAAGTAGTTAATCGATATGCTGCTAATGTCTTCCACGACACACGAGATACTTTAGCGAGAAATTTGTGCTCTTTTTCCGTAATCCATGCATGAGGTGGGGAACATGTTAATGCAAAAATTGAATATTCAGGGATGATTTAGGAAGAAAAATCAATTGGCAATGATTTCACGACATCTTAAATTCGAATTTTTCTTTCAAAAGTTTAAGTGTAAGAACACTTGGCTGATGGTGTTAAAAAATTTCGCCATGGGAGACAATGAATTTACAGTTAAAATCTCAGCAGAAAATACTGTCAAAACTCAACGAAGCCGGAACTGGCAGCTGCCGAAGACGAATGTGCCGAAGCCGGCGAAAACCAATCATCCTACCTAGCCAGATTAAAGCGCCTTTCGGGGCTTCGACGATGCCGTGCTTCCCTCCTCTGCTTTGAGCCCCCTTTCTGTCTGGCTCTCCCGGCGGCTTTCGATCTCCGAACAGCGATCACGAAGCACAAACCCTCGGTCCGGACGCCGCGGAACACCCATATCCTGAGGATGTCCGACACCTCCAGCTTATTCGCTCTAACGAATTCGTTCCACTTGCCCATGAGAACGTACACCTTGCGGGACCAGATCTTGAAGGACAACGGGAACGCCTCGCCGTCCGTGTTGAACACCGTCACCGCCATGCCACCCTCGAGGTCGACCCCTTCCGCAAGCAGTGGGAGCATGAACTCCCGGACGTCGTCCTTCCACAGGATGAGCCGGTTCTGGTGCTTCTTGAGGTCGCTCGCCATGAGCTGCTTCTCGAACAGCCCCCAGCACCGGTCGATCGAGTCAATCAGCATGTTCACTCGCCGGACGACTGGAGGGTGGTTGGGCCTGCGCAGTGGCTCGCGAGAGCTGCTCACCCGGGCGTCCTCGGCATGGTCGCCGGTGTGCTTCAGCACGGAAAGGAATAGCGATGCCTGGAGCACTTCTCCGGCATCGTCCCGGACGGCAGGATCTTCGTTCGGGCCTCTTCTCGCCATGGCAGCTGTCGTTTCTCCATGCAGAGCCTCTGAAGAGATGTATTTTACGTAATTTATACGTTGGCCGAGTAGAATTTGAACTTTCCTAAGTTGAATAGGAGTCTTTCTGAAATATTTCCTGAAATAAATTCTTTGGTAATAAAGTAAATTCCGTGCTTGTCTGATGTTATCTTCAGTTATCAGATTTTGCACGTTACCGGATTTTTATTTTTTTTCAGAAATCGAGATAAACAGAAGGGAGAGTGGATTTATTTTAAAATAAAAATTGGTTTGGATCGATTTAATTGTGAATTTTGGAAGCCAGTGCTCGATTTTATTTTCAGGAAATAAATAATTACGTTTTTGTGAGAAATTTTGAATTTTTTTCTAGTTACGTAAAGGATGAGTTTCCTCTTGCAGATTTTTTGGTTTGGTTAGACTTGGATTAAGAAGGGTTTTTGGCAAAATTAACAATAATTACATTAAGAAGATTGAATTGGTACAATTATCATGAATCTCGATGTGCCGGTAAATGTGCCATCTATGGCTTGATGTTAGGATTCCACCCGATTGTGTACATGTAGATGAGCGAGATTATGTGTAACCATTGTTGACAACATCAGTGCACTTTATTTGAGAAAAATATCAAAAAAATTTAAATCTATTACATCTATTTTAATTTAGTCATAAACTTTTTAATTGTACCAATTTTTTTTTTCAGCCGAGGTATTTTCACTTGGTATTTCAAATGGACATGAATTCTTTTTAGTAGACTTGGCCATTTTTAGTCGGAAATCGTTAACATGTATGGCAATCATTCTACATGGCATAACCAACATAACACGATCACACTTTATAATTTTACAATTTTTCTGAAATTTTAAATTTTTTCTTTTTTTTTTTTTTCTTTTCTTTCGTTTTTTTTTTTTTTTTTTACAACTCTAGGTTGTTGATGGTCAAGGTCATCAACCCGCGATTGGGAAAAAAAAAAGTAAGGAACGAAAAGAAAAGAAAAAGTAATAAAAAATTTTAAAAATTATCCACTTCAATGCATTTCATAACACGTAAAATATTCAGTATCTATACCAAAATTAGCCGAATGAATTATATTAGCAATTTGTCAAAAGGTTTAAAACTTTATTAACACAATTGAAAGTCACATAACTAAATTGGTACAAATTTGTTTAGGATTTTTTGATACTTTTCCCCACTTTATTTATTGTATTTATCATTTTCTTTTTACTTATCAATAATTATAAATTTGTGTTTCCAATTATGTGTTGCTCGACGAACATAGGGGTGTTAATGGTTTGTATCTGTGCGGGCCGGGCCGGACTGGGCCAAGTCGATTTGGGCCTTTCTAAACCCACCCCCCCCCCCGCCCCCTTTCCTTATGATCAGGACTTAATATTCAAATCCCATAAGATTGGCATACCACATGTAGAGGACTAGAGGGTGAACAGTTAAAAATTTAACATATCTATTATCTGCTGTCGCTATTGAAAAAAATAAAATAATAGGATAAGGTAAGGGATAAAAGGTAATTCGGAAAAATTTCACAGATGGTCGTGAATGCTTTTATTCAGTGCGCAATTAAATTTTAAATTGTTCACAGGTGCAATCGGATCTAAATGTTTTAAATTTAATGAAATAAACACCCTTCCAAACCACGGCTTAGCCAGATTTGTCGACATGGCGGGCTATAATTCAACGTAGCGTTCTTTAATGCTCTTATATGGAAGCGATTCTAACGTAACATTGATCGGCTGCTACATTGAAAGTCCTGAATTTAGAAAAAAATAATATTAAAAATGTCAGCACGTCAACTTTCTAAACACATCACGTTAACAAAATCATTTTAGCAAAGCCAAAAGGACTTGAATTGCACCCAATTCAAAATGTTTAGGATCTGATTACAATTTTTAAATAATGAGGACTCAATTGCACATTGGCAAAATATTTAGATTGCTGGTGTAATTTTTCATTTCTCATTAAAAAGAAAAACATTAATGGAAATGTCACGAGTGCGCCGCCTAGAATCCTAAATTCCTAAAATTGGACTCCTCTTGATGCAAGAAAAGACTTTGGTGCTTTCCTCATAAAAGCAGCAAAACACTTATCAAAATTTCGTCTTTACAAGAAATGAATCAGCTACCTTAATTAGATTAATTTACAATTATATCTCAGTGCCCGAGTTGTCCGGCTTCAAGGATTATTAGTATTTTCCTTGATACAGAGATTATTTGTATTTTTTCTTGGTTAATCTCTTACCACTTATGCCGGAGAAAGCAAATTTTGACATTGTTACGTCGGTTTGTGTAGAATCTCTTTTGTTCTGGCGGTTTCATCTCTTAAAGAAAATCCTAGCCGTAAAAAATATGCTTAAAGTAATGGCCTTTTTCAAATGCGAAGATCCATGAGAGAATATGAATATTGTGTTCCTCAGTTACAGAATAAACCAAATAAATAAAAAATGAAGGTAGTGTGCATCAGGTCATTATTTCACGTGCTTGTACTTCTTTTTAGGTGACTTCTAGAAAGCGTCGTTACTTCGAGCCGGGTTAAGACTTGTCAATGGGACTGGCCTTTCACAAGGTCAATTGTCGTGTGCTCTTGTGGCCAGCGGCGGAGACGTCGCTTTTGCTGCTTGGCTGTCTGCCAGAGCACTTCTTCCTGGGTAACTAATGTTGTGTGGTGTGGTCTTGTCTCGTGTTTGATGCAAAATTAGGTGAGCACTAACAAGATGCATATGAAGGAGAAAATGAACATAAGGCAAATTTTGAACTTCTAAGTACTGAGGAACATGGATCTTTCCTCTGAAATTGTTGAAATATCATGATACCAAACATATTCTGGAGAATTCTGAGTAACGAGTTCAAGAGTACTCTATAGTTCAAGGGGAAAAAGAAGAAGTGCATAATGTGCTGGTGAAATGGTAGGAGACTAGTCAAAGGTGCAGAAATCTTGAAATTTAGATGAAAAGTAATGCATTCGAAAGGATCCTCACATGTCTAGCCTCTGAACCGAAAGATCATCTGACCCTTGCTTTTTACATGGTACTCATGGTTAAGTATAGCCCGAAAAATCTTTGGCTATTATTTTGTCAATGAGCTGGGCAAGTTATGAGCTGGCAAAGACAGCAGTTGGAAAGATTCTCACAAGAATTCCTTGGGTGTTGCTTTTATTTATTTATTTATTTATTGTTTTGATCGAAGACTCTTGCTTTTATGAGCGGCCCCCATTTCCCCCACATTCTTCTCTCTGTCTGTTCGATTGAGATTTTCTTAATATCGGTCCACGTTGACATTTCATGTGCATTTTTAACTTGAAAACAAAAATAGTATAGGGATCCCATTGGCTGATATATAGGGATGAGTGGAAGATGATGTGATAGTTAAGTCCACTGACGATCCTAGACGAAAGAAATTGAATAATTTAAAAAGAACCGGGACTAGAGGTACCATAACCCTAATAAGAAATTAATGTTCATTCTACCCAAAACGGCAGTTACCAAACTTTTTGTACTCTCTTGCGCCCCGTTTGTGCTAGTTTACCTTTATTTAGTAATTTGGTATGCATGATGTGCATAATTTCTGAACAATACTTTGCTTGTTTTGAAAGTCATATATTGATGGTATACGAAGTGCTTACTTTGGGTCTCCTTGATTGCATTGTGTAATTTAAATATAATATTAATATCATTATGTGGCTAGATAGAGTCGTACTTAGCATGCAGAGAAATGAAATTCATAATGATTTTGGTCAATAAAAAAATGACATAAAAGTAAATTATGGAAAAACCGTTTAAATTAATGGTCAAAATTCATAGAAATTGCATTCGTATATTCCCGGGTCACTTTCAGGTGGATGGTTGCGCAATGACTTTTAAATATCCATTCTCTTTTAGTAGATAATGTTTTATAATATAAGCAGAGAATGCTAACTGGTGTCACCTTTCTAAATTGAATAGAAAATTAGCGAACGACCACGGCCCCTGGATCTGCGGAAGAATCTTAGACGAAGTCGAGATTTTATAAAGAAAAGCAGGAGAATAGAACGGCGTGAGGTGAGGTTGGACTAAAAGGGTGATTAAAAAGATTTTAAAAATCGACCGTCAGGCTAGACACGTGCTAAACTTCGAGAGCGATTTAGCACGAGATAACTACAAAACTTTAATGGAGCACGGGATATCACTTTTTGCGTAAATAAATGAGAACGAAAGCTACGCGAACAAGCTTAAAGGCTGTAGGGTTTTGAAAGAAGAAGCTCGGTTCCTTCCAACGCGAACATGTCATACAAATGAAAACGTCGTAACCGATTCGACACATGCGATGCAAACCGTCCGTACCCGGGCTCTCGACTTTGGTCCTGATCTATCTTCGGCGAACGACGTGAGAAAAGATTTTCTCCTTTGTTGACCGAGAGACGGCACGAGAGAGAGCGGACCGAGGGAAAGGAAGGGAGAGAGAGCCGAGAGGGCCCCGGTCAAGATTGGTGGGCTAGGGGCAAACCACTCAGCAGCTATCTATGGACAAAGACCAGACGGACAAATTCTAGCGATCTTTTAAAGAGGATTATAGCAAGATTTAAAAGCATTATTAAACTGTAAACCGCAGGGTTCCGAGAAAGAAAAAGAAAGAACTACGCCTGCATTAGTCCGTTCAAGAACATGAGTATTGACATTTTTGGATTCTTAGAGATGAACCTCGTTGAATTTGTATCCAAACCGCACGAAACCATCCGGTACATCTGAGCTAATCAGGGCATCATTCATGCAAAAATCGCAGTTTTGAATGAGGGGCTCCTGTCTTTGCAGTTTCCAACCAAGACAAAAACAGAGTAATTAGTACTCTGATGATTGTGTTGTTTCGATGTAGATGATGACCGAGTTTTTAAAGAAACCTCAGATGGTAGAAACCAAACGCAGCTCAAAGCCCTTTATTCTCAAAAGCAATCAATCCAAAGCTCATAAAAATTGGGGCTCCAGACTTAGCTCATCTATGAAGAAGTCATTGAAAAAGTCACAAAGTTTCATCGCGAAAATAAAAGCAACTTTGGGTATTCAGCTCGATGCGAATTTGTCCAGAAACGCAGCAAACCATTCCAAGAAATCCAGCAACCCAGCAAGCAACACTTTCGAATCCAGAAACCCAGCAAAAGCAGAGCAAATAGAGACAAAACACCAGAAAACCGTTTTTCTTGTAAGCAATCAATCCGAAATCCGAACATATTGGAACTCAGAGACTTAGCTCATCTAAGAACTATAAACGAAAGTTTCATAGCTGAAATTAAAGCACCTTTGATATTCAATTCGACACACTTTCATCCTTGTCTTCGAGTCCCTTCCTACTCAAGCACTTACAGACTCCCAGAAATCAGGAAGCACAGATCTCCATTTTGAGCGGAGCGGAACACCCAGATCTCGAAGTAACTCCGGAATTCCGATCGATTTTCTCTAATAAATCTATTCCAATTGGCCATCAGAACAGGTTTCTTGTTAGAAGATGCCCTGCCGCTGCTCCAATTTTTGAGTCGCATCGAATACGCCTTTCCATCTGTATTGAACGTCTGCACCGGAACACCATCCCTAGGAACCTCGTTTGTGTTGAAGAACGGCCCCATATACTCACGGACAAACTGCTTGGGAAGAAGGAGCCGGCCACTTTTCCCCTTGAAATCGCTGGCCGAGATTGTTTTCCTGAATGGCCCGTAGCATTTGCCTTTGCCAATAGAGTCAATCAGTGCCACGCGCAGCCCAGGCTGTCGCCAGTTGGAATTAAACAGCCGTGCTATGAGCTTACCGTTGGCGTCTGGATGGGGAGTGGATTTTGTAGACGCCGAATCGATCAAGTGTGGCGTACTCTCCATCCTCTCTTTCTCGTTTTCTTTGCTTTCCGTAAGAATTAAGGCTCAGAAATCTCGCTATTTATAAGGCAACGTTGGCACTTCTCCACGTGTCGTGGCGTTCCAAAGCGCATCGGAATGACAGCAAATGTTAGCCGCCGTCTTTACGGGGCGAGACCTCTCCCTTCTCTTCCCGGCATCGTTCTCTGTCTGTTTCTTACTCTTCTTTTTTATATCATTGCCCCGTGGTGCTACTATGTCTGTCCACGTGGACATTCACGTGCATTTTTAACTTGCAAAAGAAAGGGATCCCATATTCTGATCTGCAGGGATCATTGGAAGAGGATCTGATACTTGACTCCATTGACTATCCTAAATGAAAGAAATTGAATAATTTTAAAAGAACCTAGATTAGCGGTACAGTAACCCTAATAAGGAATCGTCGTACTTGGGCTCTCGACTTTGGTCCTAATCTCCGTGTATTTGGCGACCAATGTAAGAAAAAGAAGGAGATGAAAACAAAGGCGCCTTCTTTTTCTTATCTGTAGGCGTGCACCAGCCGCTTCATTGGATCATATGATATTCGACAAATGTCCACATCATTCGCATCTTTTGAAGTACCCAACAACGACTCTTCAAATCAAAACCCTATTGGATTCCACGAAGGAAACGAGTCATTTATTTGTAGGGGCCACAAACGTGGAATTCATCTGAACAATTTGACTATATAAAATGGAATTTATACGAGGATTAATATTATGGACAACTTTAAATCAGTATATTCATGATAAAAATATTCAAAATTAATTTTTTTATCATAAAAAATCTCAAACTTACACATCTATGATAAATGAATGGTAAAACTCTAAGTTGGTATATCGGTCATTTATCATGATCTCTCCTTTGTTCAGCTGAGGTGGAGCAACTTCATCCATGTGGCTCGTGTACAAGTTTTAAGATGGATATGGGGAAGGACTTTTAGAGGCCCTGTGTTACGGACAATTCCCTAAAACTCTCCAAATTTTAGGTCCAGTTTCAAATTTACTCCTATTTTTTTATCTAAAAAAACTCTAAATTTTAGATCTAGTCTGAGATTTGCCACCAACTTTTCTTTTACTTTCAGAAAAAATCATAAACTTTAAGTCCAATGTCAAATCTAGTCTAAATTTTATTTTGTCTAAAAAAAATATCAACTTTTAATCTATTCTTAAATTTACCCTATAATCTATGGGTAGATTGGAAAGCAACCTCGACCTCAGGCGTGTGGAATGATCTGACATGGTCTGAATTGCAGAATGGAAGAGACTTCAATGGCGTCCATCGGAGTGGGTGGCCTAAAACACCGGAGTAAATGAATTATATGAGCTTCAAACAAATTTAAAATCTCAAATTATGTATAATAATTCAAAACACCATCAAAAATAGGAAAAAAAAATTGCCTAAAAAACATCCTAAATGACCCTAAAATGTCCCGGTTATATCTTTCATCCACGGGATCGTAAAAAGACGAACTTGATTTTTTTAATGTTATTATTTTCCAAAACCTAATGAGAAAGTCGACCTACTCCCGCAAAACGATTGTCGGTGTATCCTGATACACCGACAATGACAGTCACCCAACGTCACGGTCTCATTAATATTTAAGGTTTATAAAAAAAAAGGTCTTTTTCTCACACTAGCAGCCAAAAAGTCTCTCTGTCCCGTCTCTTCTCTCTCTCCCATCAACCTCATGTCGCCGTCACTTTTATCTGTTATTGATTTTATAAAGAATTCAAGCGTGAACAGAATTAAATATGAAAATAAACAACCTTTGCATGTGCAAATATGGAGGCCTACGACTCACCGAAGGAGTAGGGCCGCGAAAATGAGCTGTAGCTGCTCGGAGACGGCGGGCAGTGGAAAGCGAAGGCGGCCCGGGTCGTACGGCTTGGAATCGCCATCTCCGCCCTTCGTGGGCTTGATCGGAACCGGCTCGCCGATTCGGTCGAAGTAAGAAATCGGAGGCCTCCAAAGGGCAAGGAACTCACCGATACGAAACTATTTTTCGCGATCCACGAGATAATTAATTAGCAAGAAAAATAATCGAAAATACCGCAACCAACCGGTAGCTGCCAAAACCTAGGATTGCCAAAATCAAGTCGACAAAGGTACCCGTATTTTATGACGTGTCAGTTGTGAAACGTCTTAATTTTGATTTTAATGTGGAATAATTGAATAATGATGAAAAATCACGTGGGTTCGTGAAAGAAAACAAGCAAGACAAAGCAAGAAAGAAATGCGATAGGAAGACAGAAGACTTTTTCTATATATTCAGTGTGTTTACAATGTACATAAAGCTTGTAATATATAGTACAAAAGGTGATCAATAAAAGGAAATAATCTTTCTTACAATATTGTATCAAATATGAAATTGATTCATTGTATCAATTCAATCTTTGATTGAATATTGCAAGCATATCTTCCAACACTCCCCGTCAAGCTGGTGGCTTATAGATGTCCAAGACATCTAGCTTGCTTAATAGATATGCGTATTGTCTTTGACAAAGAGGTTTTGTAAAAACATCTGCTGGTTGTTCTGCAGTTCCAATTCCCTTTGTTTTGATTATCCCTTCTTGGATCTTGTCCCGAGTAAAATGACAATCCACTTCTATATGTTTCGTCCTTTCATGCACTATAGGATTAACTACAAGCTTGATGGCTGCATCATTGTCACAGAATAGCATGGTTGGTCCTTCTATTTTATGGCTGCATCATTGTCACAGAATAGCATGGTTGGTCCTTCTATTTTAACTCATAGGTCCTGGAGCAAACCTCGTATCCATACGATCTCACAAGTGCTCTTTGCCATGGCTCGATATTCTGCTTCTGCTGAAGATAGTGAGACAGTTGGCTGCTTTTTCGTCTTCCATGAGAGTAGAGATTCTCCCGCTTTAATACAAAAACCAGTGATGGATCTTCTGCTCATAGGACAAGTTGCATAATGCATCACAATAGGCTGTTATTTCCATGTTCCTTTTCCTAGAGAGAAGTATCCCGAGTCCTGGGCATTTCTTCAAATATTTCACGACTTTCAGGGCTGCATTCATGTGGGACTGTTTTGGCTGGTCCATGAATTGACTGAGTGTCTGTACAACATAACATATATCCGGTCTGGTCATGGTCAGGTATATAAGTTTTCCAACGAGCTTCTGATAACTTGACGGGTCTTTGAGTATAGGATCATCTTGTGAAGTTTCTGCATCATATTCCGCCGTAGTCAATTTGACATTTTGCTCAATTGGAACAACTGATGGTCTACACCCTGATAGGCCAGCTTCTGATATAATTTCCATCACAAACTTTCGCTGACTGAGAGAAATCCCTAGGTCAGACCGTGCAATTTCAATCCAAAGGAAATATTTAGGTGCTCCTAGATCTTTAATGTGAAAAGTGGAGTGTAAATATTCCTTGAGATTCTTAATCGCTTTCTGGTCGTTGCCCATAATTAAAATATCATCAACATATATCATCAGATAAACAGATGACATACCTTTTGTCCAGGTGAACAAAGCGTAATCGTATCTGGATTGCTTGAATCCTGCAGCCATGAGAGCATTTGCAAATTTGGCATACCATTGTCTTGAAGCCTGTTTGAGTCCATAAAGGGATTTGCGGAGACGACATACTCTTTTCTCCCTCTGTCTCCGTAATCCTTGAGGAAGTTCCATATAAATTTCTTCATCCAAATCTCCATGAAGAAAAGCATTGTGCACATCCATTTGATATAATGGCCAATCATTGATAGCGGCAACTGAGAGGAAAGAACGTACTGTAACATCTTTGGCTACCGGGGAAAAGGTTTCATGATAGTCGAATCCTTCTTGTTGGGTAAATCCCTTGGCAACTAGTCGAGCTTTATAACGTTCGATGGACCCATCCGCTCGATGTTTGATTTTATAGACCCATTTGCACCCAATTGCCTTCCTGTCTTTGGGTAATGTGGTAAGTTCCCATGTATGATTGTCAATGAGGGCTCGAAGTTCTGCTACCATCGCTTTTTGCCACTTCGGCTCAGAAGAAGCTTCATCATAACTAGATGGCTCACGTTCTTTAGAAATGCGGCTTATACAACATCAATGTTCTGTAAATAATCTATCGAAAGAAACATACGATGATGTTGGGTAGTGAATACCTGGTGAATTGGTGGAGGCACAAACGTAATCCTTTGTCCACGTAGGTGGGCGTGTGCTTCTCCCAGAACGCCTTGGTGGATTTGTGGATAAAGGTGCTGGATCTACTTCTTGTTGTTCCTTCTCGTTGTGTGGGACTTGCTTAATGGCCACATTATTCGCCACATCTTCCACCAATGTTGCAGAGTGAGGATTCTCAACAGGATTTAATTGAATACCATGGTGAGGTATCATAATATATTTTGGAACTGTAAAGGCTCCTTCCTCATATGAATATGTGTGTGAGTTGTGGCTGTTATCTGATTCTTCCTGAGTTGGCCTGTCTTCTTTAAATGGAAAGATATTCTCGTGGAAAGAACAATCCCTGCTTACAAAAAATTCTTTCGTGGTTGGTTCAAAGAGTCGATATCCTTTTTGCAAATTTGGATATCCCATAAATATACACCTTCGAGCACGAGGACCTAGTTTGTCTCGTGGACCCACTGTGGTGGCATAACATAGACACCCAAAGACTTTAAGATGATCCATCTCCGGCTTCTTCCCAAAAAGTACCTTGAAAGGTGTTTGTCCGTTCAGAATTTTTGTAGGCATACGATTTATCAGATAGGCTGCTGTCACAACGCAATCTCCCCAAAATTCATCTGGAACATAAGCCTGAAATTTCAATGCACGTGCCACTTCCAAAAGATGACGATGCTTTCTCTCCACTACTCCATTTTGTTGTGGAGTGTATGTACACGAACTCTCATGCAAAATGCCGTGACTTGACAATAAAGACTCACAATCATTGTTGAAGAATTCTTTCCCATTATCCGTCCAAATTCGCTGAATAGATTGCCTGAATTGATTTTTTGACAATGAGATAAATGTTTTCAAATTTGAGAAGACTTGGCCTTTGGATTGCATAAGGAATATCCATGTAGCTCTATAGTGATCATCCACGATAGTAAGAAAGTAGCGAGCCCCATCATGATTTGGTGTATGGTAGGGCCCCCATACATCAACATGGATTAAAGAGAGAATAGCATTTGCGCGAGTATTGCTTAGGGGAAAAGCTAAGCGTGACTGTTTGGCAAGTGGACAAATATGACACTGAGGATAAGGAAATAGGGCACTGTGACCCATTCTAGAACGCATAATGAAATTTTCATCATTGGCAGCAAGATTACACAATGATTTTTTATTCAAAGAATTTCTAGGTAAATCAAAGGTCTTTGGAAAATCGGTCCACAAATAAAGTCCTTCAGAGAGGTTACCCAAGCCCATCAGTTTCCCAGTCGAAAGAGCCTGAAAGAAACAAGTGTCAGCATTGAACAAAATTTGGCAAGAATTTTCTTTGTAGGCTCTAGACACTGAAATAAGGTTGAATTGGAACTCAGGGACATATAGGACATTTTGTAGGGTAATTTGGGAACTGAGATTTACTATGCCTGTGAGTGTAACATGAGTAACATTTCCATTTGGCAGTCGCACAGTAATAGGAACAGCCTTTTCTTCATGAATGAAGGAAAATAAACTTTTATCGCAGACAATATGATCACTAGGTCCTGAATCAATAATCCAAGTACTCTTGGAAATAGAATTAATCAAGCAATAAGAAATACCTGAAAAACTACTTCCTTTACTGGAAGTGTCCAATTTTTGTAAAGCCTGCATAAGTTGTTGAAATTGTCCATGTGTCATGGGCTGATCAAAATTTGGTGCAGTTGAGCCGGTGACATGATAAGCTGCTGCTGATGATTCCTTCCCTTTTCTTTCCTTTTCTCCGGGCTTACCATGTAATTTCCAGCAATTATGAATACTATGATGTGGACGTTTGCAATATTCGCAGTATAATTTACCTTTTCCTTTAAAATTTTGTCCAGAAATTCTTGCTGACGTGGCCGAATTTTGCCCGTTGGATCCCTTGCCCGAAAAAGCATATCCACCGTCCGATTCTGCATAGGGGTCGATTGATCTAGAGCCATCCGATCGCGAGATGCAATCCGAGCCGTCCGATCGCGAGACACGATCTGAACCGTCCATTCCTTGCGCCTTATAAGGGAGATTTTCGGGCGCGGGTGCAAACCCTAGCCTTTCTCTCTCTCGCCGCTACTTCTCCTGGTTTAGGGTTCGAGCGCCCGTCCGATCACCGCGAGCCGAGAGCGCGACGGCCTCCGTTGCCCTCGAGTTCTCCGGTGCCGTGAGTCGCTGGCTCTCCTCCTGAACAGCTAGTTGGAAGATCCGGCAGAGAGATGGTGGTGGCTCCATCGCCAAGATCTGCGACTTGAAATGGAGGTAAGATTTGTTGAGTATGAGTAGAAAACGAGTAGCCTTTTCTCTGTCCTTCATCGTTTTGTACTGCTGTAGCGTAGTTTCGGGGCCTTCGAGTTTCTCCTCCACGGCTTCAAGCTCATTCCAGAGAGCCGAAAGCTTGTTAAAACAAGCTGTCACGGTCATGTTTCCTTGTTTTAATTCTGATAAGGCCTGAGTAAGGGAAAATTTTTTGGCTCGATCTAGTTTCTCGTACATTTCCTTGATGTTGTCCCACATCGTCTTTGCGTCCTCGGTCGGAGGTAATCCGGTTGCGATATCTGGTTTTATGCAGTTTTCGATCCAGGTTCTGACTAATTGGTTGCATTTCTTCCACTATCGTGCCATTTTTTCGTCCGCCGGAATCGGTACGGTTCCGTCGACGAATCCGTCTTTGTCTTTGGTAACTAGGGCTTGACGGAATTCTTGAGCCCAGATTGAATAACCTTCGAGTCCTGCCAATTGGTGACTGATGAGTCTTAGTTCTGGTCCGTCGACGGTGGAAACATAAAGGGCGTCGCCGGGTTCCGGCCGACCGGTGACAGCCGCGACGGGATAGGGCAAAAACCCGAGTGGAATGACCGAGTAGGGATTCATGCCCATACCCGATCCATTCGACCCATTTCTTGGATTCGGATCTCTTGGCCCACCTGAAAAACCCGCATTTGACTCCCCAGGCTCATTGGACACGCTTGCCCCATTTGAGGCTGGTGGGGTCATCATTGGGTCAGGCGTAGCTTTGGTAATTCTCGAAACCCGGCGATGATGTATGTGGGCCTGGCCCAAAGAACATTGGATTCGGATTACCCGTAATGGGCCACTGAACAGGAATCCACTTGTAAGGATGGCTTGCGATGGGCTGGCCCAAAGTGGGCAGCCCTAGATTTAACTAAGCCTGGTCATTTCTCAATTCCTGGGCTTGGGTGGTTGGGCTTCGAATTTCAGAATCTACAACTGTGTGATCCTGGGCTTGGACTTCAAAGGTTAATTCCTCTGTTTGACGCTGCTCGGTCTCTGCAGATTGATTTAGAGTCATTATAGAATTGATTGCTTGCTTCTTGTTTTCTGGGATTGCAATTCCTTTGCCGGAAAAGGTTTTCTATTTTGCAGGTCAGAACCGTTGGACAATAGGTAATTGCAAAAGAAAAGAATATTGGAGCGAAAGCTATTTCAGAGGCTTGATCGGGCACTCTGATACCATGAAAGAAAACAAGCAAGACAAAGCAAGAAAGAAATGCGATAGGAAGACATAAGACTTTTTCTGTATATTCAGTGTGTTTACAATGTACAGAAAGCTTGTAATATATAGTACAAAAGGTGATCAATAAAAGGAAATAATCTTTCTTACAATATTGTATCAAATATGAAATTGATTCATTGTATCAATTCAATCTTTGATTGAATATTGCAAGCATATCTTCCAACAGTTCGTGACGAAATGTAAAGTTATTCCGCGGTTTTCGAATTTTCTCTTCCGTGTTCTTATCTCTCTCCTTTGAAGTCGTGCAAGTGGATCATGGCCTAGTATTACCCCCATCATCTTGGATCGACTCATGTCTCCGATAGACTCATCGTACAATAAACCAACCAATATGATACTAATTTTTGCGATACATGAGATAATTTACATAAATAAATCCTTAAACTATTTCATTTCCATTCAAAATATAAGAATATTCTAACCTTATTGAAGAAGAAAAATATATAACTTGCAACAAGAAATACAACATATACAGAGACCGGTACGAATCTTTCATGTGTTGTGTCTGCGATTTATTTTGCAAAAAATAATTAGTTTGAAAAACATTTTTCTAAAAGCAATTGCTTATATCTTTTGAAATAATTAGACAATGAAAAATGTTTTCATTATTGATAACAATTTATATCAAAAAATATTTTTCTCTTGTTCATTTTTATAAAAAATGCAACCAGTCATTCTAACAAAAATGTTTTCTAAATCATTTATTTTTTGTGAAGCAGAGGCAACTTGAGTGATTAATGCAAAAAGCTCCACTTCAATGCCAAGTCCATTCATCTCCAGCTCACAGTTTGCAAATATTTTGGGATCCAAGGCAAAGTCAAACTGAATGCAGATCGCTGACGATGATCGAATCATTTCCTGATTAATTTTCATGTAATTTCCTCTCGGGCAGCCAAGAATAAAGGCTAAGCTTGCATTGGGTTTGTTTTTGGGTTTGATTCCAAGGCTTGGGTGCTTCATATTAAACAAATACTATAAGCAGCCATTTACTTTTTCCATTAGTCTCATGTACTTCCCTTTCGTGTAACCGAGATAAGGTCTAAGATGCTACTGACGCTAAATTTCAAGGAAAAGCCTTTTGAAGATAGTTAGGCGATAGTCAATGGATTGTTTTTCTTCCATCACCTTAGAAAGAAATTTACGTCCCTACAAATATTAACATACCTTTGGCCCATCATCAAGGCCACTCAGGTTGACTTTCTCTGGTTGACTTAGGCCCCAAACAATAATAACTTCAAGAAATTCAAGGGAAGATCTCTTCGCATCAGTTTTTTTTTATCAGACATATATGTTGATGAAGTTACAAATAAGTAAAATGACTAGATGATTCTAAACTCATTCTATTATATCACTCACGTCATAAGGATAAATAAATAATTCATCGAATCTCATTACTTAAAAAGTCACAGCTTTACAAATTATAGATTTACCATACTCCGATTGATTGTACTTATAGCGTCAATAGAAGAGCGAATTTTTATTTTATTCTCTCTTTTACCTTCGACCATTCTCAATGGAAGGGTAAGGATTACATCCGTAATTTCTCTATTCAAGTTTCAAGCATTATATAGATGGTCATTGAAAACTATTTCGATGAATTGGTACAGGTTGAACTTAAGAGAAAGGATGCGAATCTAATGCTTGTATTTATGAGAAATAGAGAAAGAATACTACAAGTTATATTTACATTAACTAGTTGTTTTGTATATTGATACTTAATTTTATGTGTATCTTTTACAATAAATGATAAGTTAAAACAATGCCATTTTTATGTTAAGTGTTTTGTACTATAATTTAATTATAGTTTTGTATGATAATATGCGTATGTGAAGGTCTAATCTTATATCGCTATTAAGAACTTATAATGCTTTAAAGATATGACAAAATATTTTTTTCAAAGAAAAAGAGACTCGAGAGTCGGTAATCTTTTCTAGGGCACAAATCAACTCTCTCTCTTCCCACCCAAAAACCCCACACGCTTCACTTGCACCGTCTTCATCTCCTCGAACTAATGTTATTTGTATTTGGCCAATAGACTTTAGAGTCCGAAAGCTTATTTCGCTGGTCCTTGCAAATGGAGATCCTGCTTGCTATGTCAGTGTGCCTTTGCTCTTTTATTTTTGGGGATTCAAAATTTTTTATTTTTTATTTTTAATTAAATTTATTATACTTTATGTAACATCAGCACCGCATCACCATTTAATGACTACTTATAGACCATATTTGTATCTTCATCTACTTTTTTTTAACGCGATGAACAATTAAAAAAAAAAAATTTGTTTGGAGAGCACATCGGCCAATTAAAAAAAGGAATTGAAGAAGAAAGGTTCTGGAAACCTCTGAGCTTTATTCAGAAATTATAGTTGACATCGTAAAAATTCAAAGAACAAATAATTATATATTATTGTGGGTCCATTTCTTCAAAAATATATGGCTTATAATAGACCGTTATTGTCATAGTACCTCAAAAAACTGTTATGCTAGTAAAATTCATTTTTTAACTGACAATAAATGTGAGAATTTGCTGTTATTTTTTTTTATTTTAGGAAAAATATCACAAAAACCCATGTTTTAATGGACAGCAAAGGTGAAAATTTGCTATTATCTTTTTTTTTCCTCGACAAGACTTGCCTTTCGTGCACGAGATCATAAAAAGACCAACTTGATTTTTTTAAGAAAAATGCCACCAAAAATCCCAAACTATGTGACTTGGAATAACTTTACCTTGAATTTTTTTTTTTTTGTGCCACAAAAAACTCCAGACTATGTTACATGAGACAATTTTACCCCGAACTTTTCTTGTGCCATAAAAAACCATAAACTATGCCACTTAAGACATATTTATCCCAAACATTTTAATCGAATGGCATTTTCATCCTCTTACTTTTTTTTCTTTCTTCCTCTTTTCTCTACCATGGCCGGCAGAGAGAAACCGACGAGGGCCACCCTCGCTAGCGGCGGCATCCAATGAGGGTGGCCCTCACTGAGGAGGGTCACCCGCGACTAGGTGAGGATTGTCCTTGTTGAATCGGGCGGGGCGGCCCTCACCTTACTCAGGCAAGGGTTGCCCCTGCTGAATCGGGCGAGGGCAACCCTCGCCCGACGCTAAGGAGGGTTCCCCGCCGGATCTAGCAAGGGTGACCCTCACTCGATGTCGGGGAGGGTTGCCCCCGCCAGATCTGGTGAGGGCATCCCTCACCTGAGTCAGGCCAAGTGAGGGCAATTCTCCTTGGTGTCAGGTGAGGGTCGCCCCCGCTAGATTTGGCGAGGGCGACCCTTGCCCGAGTCGGCAAGGGACCCCCTTGCCTGACGCTGGGGAGGGTCACCCCTGCTAGATCCAACGAGGGCAATCCTCCTCGACATTGGGCAAGGACCACCCTCGTCAAACGCCACTACCAACGAGAGTGACCCTCGCCGGCTTCCCTCTACTGGCCATGATAGAAGGGAGAGGAAGAAAGAAAAAAAATATATTAAAAAGACAAAAATGCTATTCGATTAAAATGTTTGGGGTAAATGTATTTCAAGTGAGGTCAATTCCAAAAAAAAACCCCAAACTTTAAGTCCAGTCCCAAATATATCCCGAATTTTTTTTTTGTCTCAAGAAAAATTCCAAACTTTAGATTCAGTCTCAAATCTGCCCCAAACTTTTCTTTTGTCTCAGAAAAAACCCTAAAATTTAATTTTAGTCCCAAATATACCCCAAATTTTGTTTTATGTAAAAAAAAGAGAGTCAATATCATGAAAAATCCCAAATTGGTACACATATAACAAATTTACCCAAAATTAATTTTTTGACCACCAAAACAAATTACCATCTATTAGTTTCCGTTAAATTTGACCGTCAAATTGTTAAATTAAATAACATGTTGCAATTAACAGGTATATTAATTTGGGGTTTTACCTTCCGTTTGTACTAAAAAAATCACTAATTTTTTATATGTTCTCAAATATACCCATGGTCCAGTCCCAACTTAATATGTCATTTCCACATAGATAATAAATACACATAAGCAATATGTCATAGAAAATTATTTTCAAAATAAAACCATTTTAGGACATAAAAAATTAAGGATTACTACTAATATGGCTTTTAGACAGAAGCTAATGAAGGCAAATTTAGGATTAGAGTAAAATTTGATGATTTTCTTTTTGAAAAAAAAAATTGGGATAGATTTGGGAATAGACTAAGAGTTTGGGGTTTTTTCTAAGATAAAAGAAAAGTTCATGGCAAATTTGGAACTAAACTTAAAGTTTGGGATTTTTCTTAAGACAAAAAAGTTTGGAGTATATTTGGGACTGGACCTAAAGTTTAGGATTTTTTTTTTGAAATTGACCCGTTTCAAATGTCATAGTTTAAGGTTTTTTGTGGCATAATAAAAAGTTCAAGATAAAATTGTCCCGAGTACCATAGTTTGGAGTTTTTTTGTGGCATAAAAAAAGTTTAGTAAAATTATCATATGTCGTAAAATTTGAAATTTTTTATGGTATAAAAAAATTCAAAGTAAAATTATTTCAAATGGCATAATTTAAAATTTTTGGTGATATTTTCTTTTTTTCAATAAAACTTGATGAGAAAGTCAACCGGGTCTCCGCGTATCATTTTGCGGGACCCGGCTGCTGGTGCATCCGACGTCGGCAATGAGAGTCACGAAACGGAGAAAATATTCAGTGGTTAGTAACCACCAGGTCATCATCCTACGTGGCATGCATAAATTGAGGTGGCCCACTAAATTGTTGACACATGACCAGTGACTTGGAAATTGGAAAAGTCTAAAATGGAGGGGTTTCTTTTTCTCTTCTCTCTCCTCTGGCTGCTGACTGAAAAAGACGAGAAAATATTCAATGGTTAGCAAGTACCACGTCATCGTCCTACGTGGCGCGCATAATCCTATGTGGTTCCATACAAGTCTCAACACGTGGCGTGTGAGTTGGACCGATTAAAAATAGAAAATATCATTTTCGATGCCTTTCTTTTTCTCTCTCCTCTGGTTGGCACAGAAAAAGTCTGACGAACAATAAATGCTCAAATTCCCGCTTAAGAAAACTCTCTCTCCTCGTTTCAATTTCGAAGGGCTTTGGAGAACCGCGAAGACGCTTCTCTCTTTTCTCCGGCACGCCCCACCGCCTCCGCCTCCCCCTCCCCTAAAGCCCCCGTAGGTCGTTGCTGCTGCTGTTGCTGAGATGTGCGTCGCCTCCCCAAAAGCCTCGCTCGGTCGCAGTTGCTGGGTCCCGAGCCCCCTTCGCCTCCGCTGTCGTCTCCGGAGCCTCATCGGTCGGCTGAATTTTCTCTCTCTCCCGCGCACGCTTGCACTGGTCTCTTGGGAACCCTAGCGACGTCTATTATGGCCGCACCATCTCTCTTGGCCTCGGCAACTTCTCGGCCTTGGTCAGATTGCGTCCCTCCGATGAGCTCGTCATCTTCAGCTTGATGCTCCGTCGTGAGCGCGAATAGGCTGGTAATGCGGAGTTTCCTGCGGCAGTTACAGCTCTAGGAGTCGTGGTGAGATGGGTGACGACGGTCCGTTGAATGGTTCGGAGGTGGTCGTCGGTGATCGGAAAACCGACGCGATTCGGAACGCCGAGCCTCAGAAGATCCAGGTCCTTCTTCTTTTGTAAAAAAAGCTGTTTTTTTTTTTTTTGGGGGGGGTGCTGATTGTTTGATGTGCGGAATTTGTTGACCCTAAAATTACTGGACAAGTTGTAGTCAAATATTGTGGTGAAACTGCGAGGAAACTGATGAAAGTCTCTCGATCATCTGGTAAGGTTCGTCTTGATGTGTGTGTGCTCTGAGTTTTCGTTTGATTCTTCTGGAATGGTTTCTACTGATGGTGAGAAGTCATGGACTCCTATTTTACTATGATGGCGTCATGAATCTAGCTACATTTCATTTTTTCGCGATCTTGGGTTTTGTTTCGATTCTCTTCGCAGTGCTTTGTTTTTGGAAATATAGTTGGACCTTGTGCTCTGAAATTCGTTTACCTTGCTAAGCCTAGTGATAAACAGCCAAGATTTGGCTCCATCTTGTTGTAAGGAAACCTAAAGCTGCCGTCAAAAAGGTACTCAAAGAAGGGGGGTTCTCATCCTGATAAGCTCTAAGTATGAAGAGATTTGGGCACTAGAGGTCCTTGCCTTTTTCCCTAACTCATCCTGATTTGCTTCACCATGAAGTTTACTCTGAAGGAGTTTTTAATTTGGTTTTTTTGCATGTCAATGACTTTGTATTCATATCAAACAATGCTTATGTTAGAGAACAAGAGCTGGTCATGGAGAAATCAGTATTGAAAAGCTGGAATGGTATCTAACGGTTCCCACACCATATGTCTTTCTGATCAAATACACTAAAGGTTGTATTCCATTTGATAAGGAGGTAAAAACCCTGTCCTAGATTAGTGTATTAATACATTGTTTTTTCGTTGAATTGACCCTTAATTTTTTTTGCTAATGCAGATGGAGAACATGGTGTTATTCCTGGCTGAGTTGGGTTTAATGCACTATTCCACAATAATTCTCTATTGCCCCTGTATGATCGCTGCATCAGCAGTTTATGCAGCCTGGTGCACCCTTGGGAAACGCCCATTTTGGGCCAAAACCTTGAAGCACCATACCGGGTATTCTGCAGATCAGCTAATGTGAGTTCACACCATGGTCACACTCATTTTCCATCTCATGAATTAGGATAGTGATATGTCTGTTTATCATTGATCGTGAGGTGCTTTATTTTTGTGGACAGGGAGTGTTCAAAGTTTCTTGTTGGCCTTCACTCTAGGGCTGCAGAATCTAAGCCGAAAGCTGCTTATAGGAAATTTTTGAGTCCCAAGTGAGGCAATGCGGCTCTTTTAACTCCAACCAAAAGCCTATCGGCTGAAGAACCACGAGACATACAGTTCACTGCTAGGACTGGATTTCATTCTGCAGGACACCGGTCGAGGCTGCCTGCAGTTGTAGACAGAAAGTTTCCTTGTTGTCTTTTTGGGAGAACATGTGGCTTTTATGATCTTAGGTTTCTTTGGGGTTTTTGTTAGTGATTCCCGTGTGAGAAATGACTGAGGAATGTGGATTTGCTGTAACTGACTTCTTGTTGATATTTCACTCAGCTTGTGGAAATAGCATATCGTCTCTTGTTTTTCCCTTCTGTTCTTTTCAAATATTGAACTAGGGGAAAATAGGAAAGTAGGAATGGAGAAATGTAGATTTGGTCATCAAATTTTAGACATACCTTGATTTGTTTATCAATTTCAACATAAATTAGCCTTGGATGATAGAGATGTAGCCTCCCAAGTTGACTTTAATTTTTTAGCAGTCTCCATGCTCATGTGATCATGGTAAATCAAGTTCATGGATCATAGTTCTTCAAAGATCAGAGTTTCTGCCTTCTACAGATGATAGTCTACACTGTACTCCCAGAACTAAGAACTAGTGAGGGAAAGAACATCAGTTGGTGAGAGAGAGACAAATCAATACCGTCTTGGATGAGAAATTATGCATTCCTTTAAATATGTTCAAGCACTGTCTTCATAAAAAAATAAAGAATGAAAGCTCTCTTTATCCCATTGTATTCCACATGTTTCTTAGCAAAATCACTAACAGATTTGACAAAGCTGAAATATATTTCTCAGATGATTATTATTACATCCTCAGATATATACATCACAATCCTTCTAATATATAATGCAGCAAAATTAAATTACAATCTTCTTTCACTTAGCCTCTGTCCTCTCTCCATTACAGCTGCCATATCTATCTTGAATTTAGCACCACAACAGCCACGCCTGTTGGTCTTGCTTTCTAATCTTTTCCTGCAGCACCTATATTTGTCCCGAGCACCTTTCTCAAGCTAACTTCCTTTCCAAAAACTCCTTATTCTCCTTTCAGACCTCTCCATTGGTGTATACCTCTTTCTTCCATATGGGGATAGATGCCTTTATCTCATTAATTAGAAAGTTACAAGCATCCAGGGTGCCATCATTTGTTTCTCAAACTGGGACAGGGGCAGTGGGCAACTGCGATGGACATGAGATTCCAAGACGATCTAGCTGATTGACATGCAGACTTGATGCACCATACAGCCATTGCCACGTACGCTTCGTACTGGAGCTCCAAAAATGTTTTGCGCTCAAATGTGTCACGAGTCATTCTGGAAAATGTTGCAATGGCACCGGCCTGTGGCGTGCTAACATAATTGATATATGTAGCCATATCAACTGTGTTGTGTTCTTCCAAGATTTCAATAAGATCTCTATCCTCATCAGCCATTTTTTCACCTTCACAAGTATCTTTCGGCTTCGATGAGCATGAGAATGGGTTATCAAATCCTCTAACAGCAACAATGATGCAGAAGAAACACCCCACAAAAAAAAAAAAACTTCCCAGATAATGATATCATGAGAGGTACATAGACCATGAATTTTCAAAGCAGCCAGTAGGATATCATTTTCATCAGTATGTGGCTCCTGAAGGTTCCAAAGAGGTAGCTTATTGTACAAAACCATTTTTGGAGCATAATCTCTCTTTTATTTGTGCAAAACCCAGCCAAAAGTTCATCTTTTGTTCTCCCCCCACTCCCCCCACCCTAGAAAAGAGAGAATACATCAAGTTGGAAAAAGAACTAAGGCAATCTCTAGTGTCACATGAACTAATGCAATAGAATGACAATAACACATCAGCCATCACGAGCAACAATAACTATCAACAAAACCCTCTATGCTAACAGACTAAACCGTTTGGTTTTGCTCAAAATCTCTGCAATTCCATTTTGAGAGAGAAGGGGAGAGGGGGAGAACCTGTGCTGGAGCCAATAGGATCACCACCTTGAACAAGGAAGTCCTTGATTATGCGGTGAAAGATGGTGCCATCGTAGTAGCCTTCAAATCAGAGCTGATTGAAGTTCCTCATAGCCTTGGGCGCTTCTTCTGGCCAGAGCTCGATGTCAAGTGGGCCGTGCTTCATGGTAAGCACTACCTTCCCCTTTGTCGGCATACATGGTTGACATGTTCTTCTAGCTGAATTCTGCAAGGACTCTAGGTACAGTGAACTCGACGAAGACAAATCTTCATTTTTAGAGAATCCTCCCCGACACGATGTTCCTGGGTTTTCTGTAGATTGGTTGAGGAAGAACACCCAAACGAAGCCGTTAGCCGACGGTACCTGAAATGTTAAATACATAAATCTAGCTAGCTTCAACCATTAATGCCCACAGTCAAGACATTAGTTCATTCGACCATCAGGGAGTACAAACAAGATTCTGAATTAGAAAACCAAATTCCTTTAAATAAAGAAATTAAATGATGTTGAAGAGCATGCTAATATTACACGCATAACCTTAAGATCAAGGACTTCACTCAATGCGAATTAAGCTCAATTATTGTCCATACAACAGTTCGATTCTACATGACTTCACCACTCCTTCAATATTCCGTTGCCACTGAAATATCAAATTGAGAGAACAAATTGGAAATTTCCTCTTCTCATGACAAAAATCTGTCTTTAGGACGAACCCAATGAAAGATCTAATCATCTTTTCAATGCAAGTGTACTTCAAACTAAAGATAACTTCAAAACTTCATAATCTTCGGATAATAAATAAATTGGAACGCAAGAGTTTCTTAAGTATTGTCATTTTGTGCCATGGTTCTCTAAACATCACCCATTGAACACGAACCCAATCCCTAAGGACCTACTCCCTTCTCCATTCCTGAGAATCGAATAAGCAATCTCGACTCAATTCACCATTCACTCATCTTAATTTTTGCAGGCCTTGGCAGCCATTTACGCTCAGCAAAGGTGCAGAAATGCAAATCGAAGATCAAAATCAAAGAAAACGAAGAAAGAAGCTGCAGAAAGAACTTGATCGCCCGTCTTAATGTTGCTTTCACATTAATCATCAACTCATCAGAGCACAGCTTCCAACTACATTTCCAAAAACAAAGCACCGTGAAGAGAATCGAAACAAAACCCAAGATCGTGAAAAAATGAAATGTAGCTAGATTCATGACGCCATCATAGTAAAATAGGAGTCCACAACTTCTCACCATCAGTAGAGGCCATTCCAGAAGAATCAAACAAAAACTCAGAGCACATACACATCAAGACGAACCTTACCAGATGATCGAGTCATCAGTTTCCTTGCAGTTTCACCACAATATTTGACTACAACTTGTCCAGTAATTTTAGGGTTGATAAATTCCACACATCAAACAATCAGCCCCCCAAATAGCTTTTTCTTACAAAAGAAGGACTTGCATCTTCTGAGGCCCGGCGTTCCGAATCGTGTCGGTTTTCCGATCATCGACGACCACCTCTGAACCCTTCAACAGACCGTCGTTGCCCATCTCACCACGACTCCTAGAGCTGTAACTGCCGCAAGAAACTCCGCATTACCGGCCTATTCGCGTTCACGATGGAGCATTAGGCTGAAGATGACGAGCTCGTTGGAGGGATGCAATCCAACCAAGGCCGAGAAGTTGCAAGACCAAGAGAGATGATGCACCCATAATAGACGTCGCTAGGGTTCCCAAGAGACTGGCATGAGCGTGCGCGGGAGAGAGAGAAAGGAGTTAGCCGACCGATGAGGCTCTGGAGACGACAGCAGAGGCGAAGGGGGCTCGGGACCCAGCAACTGTGACCGAGCGGGGCTTTTGGGGGAGGCGACGCACATTTCAGCAGCAACAGCAACGACCTGCGGGGGCTTTAGGGGAGCGGGAGGCGGAGGCGGTGGCGGTGGCGGTGGGGCGTGCCGAAGAAAAAAGAGATGCGTGTTCGCTGTTCTCCAAAACCCTTCAAAATTGAAACGAGGAGAGAGAGCTTTCTTAAGCGGGAAATTGAGCATTTATTACTCGTCAGACTTTTTCTGTGCCAGCCAGGGGAGAGAGAAAAGAAAGGCACCGAAAATGATATTTTCTATTTTTCAATCGGTCCAACTCACACGCCACGTGTCGAGATTTGTATGGAACCACGTAGGATTATGCGCGCCACATAGGACGATGACGTGGTACTTGCTAACCACTGAATATTTTCTCGAAAAAGACTGAAGAGACGCAACAATTAATGCTTAAATTTCAGTTGCCGCTCAAACACCTCTTTCTCTCTCTCTCCCCACTCTTTTCAATTTTTCAAGCATTTATTTTTGCCTTCTCCTTCGTGGACAAGAGAAACGAACACAGCCTTCTCTCTTTTTCTCCAGCAAGCCCCACCCCACCCCACCCCCCCCAACCCCCGTTCGGTTGCTGCTGCTGCTTCAATCGGCCTCTGGCACGTCGTCTCATCGCGCCAGTCTCTTGGGAACCCTAGCGATGTTTACTAATTGCGAGTAGACGGCAGAAACAAAGACGGACCATGCCGCCACCTTCGCCTCGCCGTCGCCTCTCGGAGCCCCTGCAACAAGCTCGAGTTGAAACTCGTGCGCGCTTCGCTCCTCTCACCTGGCTTTGGGAAATCAAACGACGAAGAAGAAGCTTCTCCATTTTTTTCTGCTTTTTCTTGGCGACATTTCTTCTTGTTTTCGCATTCCTATGTCTGATTGCATATAACATGGTTGTTTAAAGGAGTTCAGCAGATACAATGGTTAAGAAATGACATCTCATATGTTACTTCATGGGAAAAGGAGGAGTTTACGAATTATACTTATATGGACACTTGACTCCAATGAATGGATTTCGTTTCTCCTTTTCCGCCTCATCATGGGCTTGTAATGAACTGAACATCGTGAAACTTCCCATTTATCTTTTGGTCTCCTTTTTTGACCTTATGCAACTTAGATTGTTCCAAAGGAGATGGACATAGATGTCATGCTGAATTGTTTTATTTCTTTGTGGTTGGTCGCAACCGTGGGGTGGGAGGCATGAAAACGAGCTCATGATTTTTTTGCCGAAAATGTTGAACCCCAGATCCTGTATTACTCAGGGCTTTTCCAAGTAAATGATTGAGGATTAAGGATGAAAAATAGGTGAAGAAATGAGTAACCCTTGATTGTAGTGGATATTAGTAGAAGCATGAGTAGCAGAATATAACGAGAGGGAAAACTAAAGGAAAAAATAGAAGCATGTAAAAGGATCTCTTGTTATTAACTAACATTACATGTAGAAGAATTGGCTTGTTTCTTTAAGTCTGCCATTTCCACTCTTGTCACTTAAGTTGTGCATCCTAACCTTAAAGGTACATTCAATTTGCTCAAAATCTTAAGCTAAAAGAACTCATTGAAAATAAGCATGAGCCATAGCCTATTTTCGCAGCCAAAGTGGGAGATTGATTATCCAATGATGCATCATCGGCTTCCCATAATCTAGTCGAGTATTAGTCGAGAAGGTAACACGTCTCTTCTGCCTCTGAAACTCCAGAAGACCTCGCGTACTTGCATGCATGATACAGATTCTCAAATTTAGTCGCAATTGCATGCTGATCTCTCCTCCACTTGCTGTGTCTTTCTTCACCATTTACAAAAAAACCAGGGGTTGACTCAACGATTCAGCCTCAAGGGGCTCAGCAAACCTATCGAAAAAAATGTGCAAAGTTAGTGAGCAACAAGGGATTGTTAGGATCTCGCAACGAGTAAAGCATACCCATTAAAAAATGGATGCACAATGTGAGTGTTTGAATAAAGGGAAAGACGTTTGAAAATGAGGGGCTTTTTAACTCGAAATGGTCGAAGAAGAGGGAAAAGAACACGGAGCATTTGTATAGTTTCAAAAGAAGTGAACTTCAACAGAGAATGTGGTAATAAAAGAACAAGACCATTTTGAGCTTAACAACGGCAGAGGAGCTTTTCAAATGGCGGTGCCGAAACAGGGATACAAGTTGGGTGAAAACAAGAAGAAATGTCACCAAGAAAAAGCAGAAAAAAATGGAGAAGCTTCTTCTTCTTTGTTTGATTTCCCAAAAGCCAGGTGAGAGAGAGGAGCGAAGCGCGCACGAGGTTCAACTCGAGCTCGTTGCAAGGGCTCCGAGAGGCCGGGCGAGGCGGAGGTGGCGGCGTGGTCCGTCTTTGTTTCTGCTGTCTACTCGCAGTTAGTAAACGTCGCTAGGGTTCCCAAGAGACCGGCGCGATGAGACGACGTGCCAGAGGCGGATTGAAGCAGCAGCAGCGATCGAACGGGGCTTTCGGGGTGGCGGAGGGGGTGGGGCTTGCTGGAGAAAAGAGAGAGAAGGCCGTGTTCGTTTCTCTTGTCCACGAAGGAGAAGGCAAAAATAAACGCTTGAAAAATTGAAAAGAGGGAGGAGAGAGAAAGAGGTGTTTGAGCGGCAACTGAAATTTGAGCATTAATTGTCGCGTCTCTTCAGTCTTTTTTAGTCGGCAGCCAGAGGAGAGAGAGGAGAAAAAGAAACCCCTCCGTTTTAGACTTTTCCAATTTCCAAGTCACTGGTCACGTGTCAACAATTTAGTGGGCCACCTCAATTTACGCACGCCACGTAGGATGATGACATGGTGGTTAATAACCACTGAATATTTTCTCCACGAAACGTGACCGTCTCATCAATTTTTAAGGTTTATAAAAAATGTCAAGCAACGAGAAACGGAAGCAACTTCCTTACAGTAGCAGCCAAAAAGTCTTCCTGTCCTGTCTCCTCTCTCTCCATCGTTTTCTTCAACCCAATCTCATCCTCACTCTTATCTGCTGTTTTCGCTTACTTTCTGATTACGGGAGATTTGAATTTATTATTATTAATTTTTTATTTTTTTTGCCATTAGTGGGGTTGGAAGTGGTCATTGACGGCAGCAACCTCAATTTGAACAACGCGGGGAAGGGAATAATAAAGAAAATTTCCCTTCGTATGACCGACAAATAGGATCATTGGTGGGGCTGGAAAAGGCCATTTGTTTTTACTTATCATGTGATCGACACGATAGAATTGAGTTCTGAACCGCCTAAACATTCGATTAGTTAGTAACTTCGTCAGCATATACGTATGATAATAATGCACTTATATTAAATGTTTTGCACTCCAATTTATTTACATTTTAATATGATAATCCACAAAAAGTAAACATCTAGGAACTTATAAAGCTTTTTAAAGATATATTACAAAATAATTTTTTCCAAAAAAAGAAAGGTGGAAAAAAGGGGATCTTTGATGGTCGGCCCAATAGAAATCAAAAGCTTTAAGAAGACGCGGTGGACCCGTAACTGTAACCTCCACAACCGCCGCTCACTACCAGGACTTCACCGTCTTTCTAAAATTGAGAGGATAAACCGCAGTCAGAAAACAAGAACTTGACGATGTTATGAATCCATGAATGAATTGAGGGACAGTTCAGTGGGTTTCTTAGTCAAATTGCTCATAAAATTCGCTCTCTTCTCTCTCTCCATCGTTTTCTTGAACCTAATCTCACCCTTACTTTTATCTGTTGTTGATTTTATTTGAATTATCTTTTTGTTCTTTTCTTCTTAATTCTTCTCTTGCCATCTATATGAGAATTTCTTCTCCCAATCTGATTTTATGATTTGAACTCTCCTAATATAATTTTAAACTGATAAGTTCTTTTTTTCTGATTTATATCTAGAAGTTTAACAATGTTTTTAGGGATTCCATATCCCAATGCTCTATCTATGTACAAGTCATCCACCTTCAGTTTCAATGATAATTGCAGCGTCTGTTGAACTGTGAAGATTTGCTCTTCCAAAAGTAAAATCCGTGTTCATTCATTCAACCTATTTTAATTACTTCCGTACAATGACAATGTAGAGGAAGCCAAACCGAGATGCTCACCACCTTAAATATGTGTTCATTCATTCAACCCATTTTAATTATTTCCGTACAACGACAATGTAGAGGAAGCCGAACCGAGATGCCGACCGCCAACTAACAACTCTGTAATTACCGGAGATGGAATTCCCGACGTCTCCTCATTACTAATGATGATACAAAATTCAATGATCAGCCGCCAATTATTTTACTTAAATGATCCCTTCTTAAATTCTATGTGACAATGATGATGGCATCAAATTATATCAAAATAGAAAATATGCTGAACATTCTGTCGAGATGATGTGGGAACATCTCGATTTAAATTTCGCTGTCTAGAATCGTCTCACGTTGAACAAACAGTCTCAATATCATTTGTCAGAAATAGAATTTGACAATGACTCCTTTTTGACCTTTTCCTAGTTTTGTCTTGTATACGGTAGGACCAAAGTTATTCCTTATAAAGAATTCAAGTGTGAACAGAATTAAATATGAAAATAAACAACCTTTGCATGTGCAAATATGGAGTGAACTTTATCTCAAGGACCATCTTGACAATCAAGAATCCAACCTCAGTGAAAGATACAGCATAAATGATCATCTTCCAACTAACCTCTTGCTCAGATTTATAGGAAAGTATGCCTTCAGAAAACAAATTATGAGCAAATAGCCAGACAGAAACATCAGAATTTGCACATAAGAGTCAATGTTCCTTTCCCAGTAAAGTCATCTGACTCTCCCCTCCATGGTTGGAATGACAATGGCATGTTCAGCTTCTCATTTAATCTGGATGAAAGAATGCTTAGGCCGTTATTCCTTATTCGTTTGGACAAGGGCTTCCAAACACATCATAAGCTAAACCCATGTTGACGAATAACCAACCCGCAATGAATAGGGAAGGTATAGTAATACTATGAATAACCCAGTATTGAATACTGGTAATAATATCAGCAAAAGAACATTCTCCTGTGCTTCCAGACATGCTAAGCTTCACATATTCTTGTACAGTTAAAGGGGGGATCGATTCCATAAAAGATGATATCAGTAAATGGAAATTCACTGAAGTTCCATCCTTGTTAGATCGTCAATATTGTACCAAGGGTGTTTTTCGAGTATACCGAATCAGTATAGCTATCCTTATTCTGACACAGCAACGCAATTTTAATCAGTATGAAAATGAAGTACTCGATACCACAGCAAAATAATCATCTTTTGCGCTTCAGTCAACTAAGAGGAGAAAGGCATAAACAGAGAATGAAGAATGATCGGAATGATTACGCTAATTTTTTATGTGTATGTTAATTCATTACCATGCAAACATATGAGAAATACAGCAGAAAACAACACTAAAGAAGTAAACACAAAGAACTTTACCAACCTAGACGAAAGATGATATTTAAGGTATTCTAGAAGCATACTTTGTGAAAGACAGAGAAGTTCATTGTAGTGTTTACTAAGGAGTAGTAGAATTGTATGTTTCATCCAATTATGAAACTTTCAGCAGCTGATTTTGCAGGATCAGACAACCATCAAGGTTTAAACAATCTCTCTCCCATAAACAAAATGTAAATGAAGACAGCATGCTAAGAAAAGGCTAAGCACAAGCTTCACGTCAACTCTTTCTGCCATATAAAAGGAGCTATTTGGTGTAACTTTCAAACTTTCATCAAAGGTCAACAGATGCACCAGCATTGGTAGTATGTATAGTTTAGTTCATTCTCCAAAATCCAAACAATCGGCAGTAGAGAAGTTGGTCTCTCGAACTCAAAGGGAGAAAACGACACATTGAAAGGGAGTCCATGTTATGGAGCACGAATTCATACTAAAACAAAACAAACATACAATCCAAGCAGCATTGACGTGCTACAAATAAGGATTACCGCATAAAGTAGAAAGTAAACAGAAAGAACTTTGCCAAACTACACAATAGTTAATGGTTAACGTACTCTGTAGGGATACTCTGTGAAAGACAGCAGGATTCATTCCAGAGATCATCATAGTGTGTACTATGTTTTATCCAATTGTGAAAATCTTAGCAGTAGATTTTTTTGGATCAGATACCTGTCACAGGTGCACGCTCTCCATAAAGAAATTAAATGAAGACAGCGTGCTAATCTTATAGAAAGACTGAACGCAAGCTTCAGGTCGACTCTAAAAGTAAAAAAAGTTATTCAGTGGTACTTTCAAACTCTTGTCAAGGCTCAACAGATGCAGCAGCATTGGTAGCATGTATAGTTCAGTTCATTCTCCCATATCAAGTAGTCAGCAATAGATAAGTTGGTCTCTCAATCTCAAGGGGAGAAAGGGACACAATGAAATGGAGTCCATTTTTTTGAGCATAAATTGATACTAAACAAACACACTAGAAATCAAGCAGCATCACAATGCAAACAAATAACAATAATTACTACAACAGAAAGCAGCATTACAGATAGCAAACAGAAAGAGTATCACCGAACTAGTCAATAATTGATGGTTAAGGTACTCCACACGACTCCAGAGCATGAATCACTGTCGGAGGTCATTGTAGTGTGATCTACAGTATCGGAATGATAAAGAATCACTATGTTTTCCTTTACCTTTGTTATTCTTTTGCTTTTCTTTTTTTCTTTCCTTACACATTTCTGAAGTATTTGAATCTTCAGTTACTTCTGAGTTATATTCCTTTATTCAGCCTTGGACTTGTTTTTTCAAGTCTGTATAGTCTTCCGATGTTTTCTTTTGTTCTTCTTTCTTTCTTTCAATGCACATCTCTGACGTACTCCTATTTTTATTTCAATAAAATCCGTTCTTACATATTAAAAAACAATCCACTAAGTTTGATCCAATCATGGAACTTTCGGCACCCAATTTTCTTGGATAAGATACCCATCACAGTTAAATGACTACCCTAGACACAAAATACAAAAGAAGACAGAGAAAAACCAAGTGCAAGCTTCATGTCAACTCTATCTACCAAATAAGAAAAGCTATTCAGCAAAACTTTCAAACTTTCATCAACGCTCACCAGATGCAGCTTTCATACCATGGATAGTTCAGTTTACCCTCCCAAATCCGAATAATCAGCAGTAGATATGTTCTCTCAAACACATGGGGAGAAAAGGACACATTGAAAGAGAAGCTCATGTTCTTGAGCATGAATTGATATTACAATAAAGAAGAACATTGGAAATCAAGGGCAACAAGCAACGAAGTGCCTACAGAACAAAAAACTACCACTCATCATAAGCAGAGCCTTATGCAAGAAGTTCTTGATTGATAGTGAATACCTGCATCAACATTAACCATTAAATACTTTAGAGGTCCATCAGTGCTCCCCAGATACAGATTCCCTTGACTCGCCAAAAGAATGTAGGAATTTTTCGTCTTCTTTAACCACCTTATGTCCTTTACAAAATTTCCTTCATCTATTGAGCAGGAAAAGAAAAAGGTTGTTGTTCCTGCAGAATTGAAGAGCTCGATTAGAAGCAAACCCCTGTCAGAAAGGACACTGCACATGATTTAGCAGAGCACAAAAGGAAGCTTTCTCTTTCCAACTGCATGTTGAAGTGTTGATTTATTGGTTTTTCAGTCGTTATATGAGCTACCCTAGCAAATAATTCCAATGCAAAACCTATGGAGAATAAAGATTGATAAGGGGATAAATATGCAAACCACAAACATTCGCCACCTATTTCAGAATATGGTTGGTATTTTTCGTAGAAGAGCAATGCATCGGATGCACAAAGACGACACGGGTAGGCACAAGTACAACCTAATTTATTGATGATTTTGTTCATAAGTCTGTCCCTCAAAATGAGGCTCCAGCTAGACCAGGATAATAAAACTCAACGAGGCATCCACATCTATAGGGCTGTCGCTTGCTCATTAGTAAGGAGGTGACTGTCCACCTATTCCGTTCTCGTTCTGGTTCATAAAACTGTCTTTACAATGGGTAATCTGAACCATATAATTGTTGCCAGATATAAAGTGAAAACGAATGTGACTAAAGATGTCTTCATTCCTAAGAGCCAAAGGAGCATATACACGAAAATGTCCAAAAAGCAAGACCAGATATACATAGGCATTCCAATTGGTCAGCGTCAAACAAGCTCCTCAATGAACATGCTCAGAAAAGAATCACGACATGTACTATATAGGGATTGTAACTGGAAAAGAAAAATTGCAGTCCAAAAGTTGCGAGCGGTGTTGTTATACAAAAATATATAGCATGATCTAACAAAAGGAACTCTGAACTAACCTCATTGAGAAGCGAATTAATCAGTTCCAGCACCGAAGATCCACTTCCCTTCTCCTCGATCTCCATGATCTCCTCGACCGACTCCATCACATCCCGGGGTCTAAGCAACGCAAAATGCGAACAATGATTTAGCACAGAAATGATCCACTACAGGCCTTCAATTGGACGGAACGACTCGAGGCCTACGACTCACCGGAGGAGTGGGGCCGCGAAAACGAGCTGGAGCCGCTCGGAGACGGCGGGCAGCGGAGAGCGGAGGCGGCCCGGGTCGTATAGCTTGGAATCGCCGTCTCCGCCCTTCGTGGGCTTGACCGGAACCGGCTCGCCGATTCGGTCGAAGTAAGAAATCGGAGGCCTCCAAAGCGCAAGGAACTCACCGATATGAAACTATTTTTTCGCGATCCACGAGATAATTAATTAGCAGGAAAAATAATCGAAAATACCGCAACCAACCGGTAGCTGCCGAAACCTAGGATTGCCAAAATCGAGTCGACATATGGTACCCGTATTTAATGACATGTGTCAGTTGTGAAACGTCTTAATTTTGATTTTAATGTGGAATAATTGAATAACGATGAAAAATCACGTTGGTTCGGTTCGTGACGACATGTAAAGTCATTCTGCGGTTTTCGGATTTTCTCTTCCGTGTTCTTATCTCTCTCCTTTTAAGTCGTGCAAGTGGACCATGGCCTCGCATTACCCCCATCATCTTGGATTGACTCATGTCTCCAATAGACTCATCGTACAAGAAACAAACCAATATGATAATATTTTTTGCAATACATGAGATATTTGACTTAAATAAATGTTTAAACTATTTCGTTTCCACTAAAAATACAGGGATATTCTAATCTTATTGAAGAAGAAAGATATATAATTTGGAACAAGAGATGCAAGACGTACAGATACCAACATGTAGAAATAAAAAAACGCAAATCAAGCTTGGCGCACTAACCAAAGGGACTACTCTTGACAGCCTTCCTAAATAAGCTAATGAGGAGACAATTAGGGCCTGCATGGTAACGCTCCCGGGAACAGCTATTTCTGTTCTTTTGTTCCCGTGAGCGCATTTTTTGTTCCCTGGAAATAGAAACGCGTTTGGTAAATTTTTGTTCCCTGAACAAATTTGTTCCCCTAATGTTTTGGAGTAGAAATCGTAAACAAGAAAAAGTTGTTTCTTGTTCCCGAGAACAATTTTAAGAAACACTTTTCTTTTCTTTTCTTTTTTTTCTTTTTTCTTTCTCTTTCCTTTTTTTCTTCTTCTTCCTCTTCCTCTTCCTCTTCCTCTTCCTCCTCCCACCCCTTAGCCGCCCCATCGCCGCCGTCGAGCAAGGTCCGGCGAGCTCGCCGGCGCCTCGCCAGGCTAGGGCGAGGTCCGGCAAGCTTGGCGAAGCCTCACCCGGCCACCGGTGAGGCTCGGCCTCGCAGATCTGGCGAGGCTCGGCGCCGGCCGGCGAGGCCGAGCCTCGCCGGCGGCAGCCAACAAAAAGAAGGGAGAAAAAAAGAAAAAGAAAAAGAAAAAAAGAATCAAAAATTAGAAATTTTTACCAAACGTATTCTATTCCCGAAGTAAAAATTTTGAACTATTATCAAACACCCCCAAATGCTCGTAAACAGCTTCCTGGAATGTAAAAACAAGAAAAACATTTCGGGTAGAAACTATTCTCTTAACGTAAACGCGTTACCATGCGCGCCCTTAGTTGTATCTTTCTTTCTATTGGGAGCGGTTGACTTTCCGAGAGGGGATCGAATCTTTCATGTGTTGTGTCAGCGATTCTTGCCCATGTTTTTTAATAATCTCTGTACCTTATGGCACCGAAAGAGGACTCCGTTTGGCCCAATCGTCAGAACAAGTCTATCTTCAAATGTCATTGACTTAGAACAAAGAGCGAAGAAGAAGAAGGAGGACGGACGTCAAAATTGAAAATGAACGACGTAGATAACAGAGACACCAGCGAGATCAAGTTTAAATCGACTGAACTTCATTCTTGATTTGTTCAATCAAGCCGAATCATCATTTATGTTCAAAATAACATTTTTTCTTTCTGTGAGGCTAACCCTAATTAGATGAGTCAATCGAGCAATTTAAACATTATCATACTTAAGCCATCGCAATTTTTGGAATAGTAGGTTTCCCCTGTAGTTTAGAGTCGTCATCGAGTAACTAGCCCGCACAATCCTTTTCTTGATGCATCTCACGCCTATCACAATCGACAAAGTAATTATATTCGTAAAGATTATTGTATTCTAGAAATCAAGTTGAACCGGCAAAAAGAGGATTTTTTTTTCTTTTTTAAATTGTTTGAATCTAATTTGATGTCGAGTTTTGAAGCCAATTCTCAATTTTTCAACAGGGAAAATAGAACGCTATAATTTTGTGGCAATTTTAAAATTTTCTAATATAATAAGAAATGAATTTTCCCTTTTGAGCTGCTTATTTGGTTCGATTTGACATGAATTGAGTACTCCTTTGGCATAAAAACACTAATTACATCAAAAAGGTTTATTCTAACACCACAAAACTCAAACGGTTGGTACACTCATATCACATTTATTCCAAATTAATTTTTATATCGTAAAAAATTTAAAATCAATACACCCATGCCACATTCATTTACATTTTACCATAATTTGAGTGAAAATAATACAAATGATCCCATGACTTTAGCCCAATGTGTAGTTGTCCATGAATTTTTAAATTTTAGCCCAATATGCAATGTAGTTATCGATTTAAAAATAATAATCACTTAAGTGCCAACTTCAATATGAGTCACCGGAAATTAGACATGGCCATATTTTATTAATTTTTCAATCTTACGCGACTCACTGGCGTGCTTAGTGATTATATAACCCAAAACAACGTTGCATTGCAAGTTAAAAAGTCATTAGTTCAATGCTAGTTATTGTTAAAAATGGATCACGTCTATGCTCGTCTTTATTAAAAAGGGACCACTTCAGTGCAAAACAAAAAAGCTACTTCAAGTAAAAAAATTTAATTATAAAAGTCACGTAATTCCTCTTGTAGAAATTTCTACCAAAGACGCTTAATTGATTTTTTTCTCTAATTTGGCACTTAAGTGAGCCAGCAAATTTTTTTTAAAGTGAGTATTGCACACTAAATTTGACACCTTCTTCTAATAAGGTGCACTCTTTTTAGAATTCAATGCATATAGTCAGGATTTTCTTAACACAAATCAAACATTCTACAATATATATTGGAGTAGATCTTCTTTGCTTTAAGATATTAAATCAGGCAATCAATACCATGACATGGATGTTAGGATATCTCAAATATGAAATTACATCATCATTTAACCGTTTAAGTTTCAAGACAATTAGTTGTGGTTATACAAAATTTTACATGGTATTGGACATGCTTCCCTTTGTCCAATCTACACGTTGAGAGATAATGTCAAAACATCTAAATACTAAAATCATGCATTCAATTATTTTTCCTATCTTTTTTATTTCTTTTTTATTCCCTTCCTTCATTTCTTAATAAAAATTCAATTAAATAATAAACTATGCAAATATACCTAAAATATGTCATACATATAAATACTAGATATATACACACACACAATATATATTATAGAATATATAGAAATTCAAATATATAAAAAAATGAAAATTGTTCATCTCTTTTTGGTTTTTTGAATTTTTTAGTTTTTATTAAAAACCAAATATTATTTTGTAATTAAGTATTAATTTAATTATTTTAAGTTAAGAGATTGTCATTAAAAAATAGCTTTTATACAATGGAGATAAGAAATCTTAAACCACTTTATTCCACCTACCCCCATTGAATATTTTGATCTCAATTATATTTCTATTATATTTGACTTTATCCAATTTTAGATAGGAACTATATACAATATGAGATAGATTTATTCTATTGCAGCTTTTATCCGATATGCCAAACGTAGCCTTAAGAATTTTCGAACCTAAATTATGGTCAAAGCAAAAGTAAGCAAGGGTTATCTCACAATCTCTCACTCTGAAGACTCCAAGATAAAATTCAAATACCGAGAAATCCCTTTTACGAAAACCTGCTCAAGTTAGAACATTATTCAAACATTCAAATAAAAAAAACCTACTCAAATTAGGAAATTTGTTGGATTGGGCTGTCTTTGTGAGTTTAAATCTGACACATATTAGTTGTTCACCATTCCTCGCGCTAACCCCTTCACTTATAATAATAATTATAAAAAAAATTCTCGATCATTCTCTGAGCTTGAATGCCCAATTAGATTAATCCATAAAGTATAAGCAATTAATCATATCCTTCCAAAACCCTTTCTTCACAAAGCATAACTTTTAGACCGAAGAAATAAATATTAACTCGACAATACATTGATTTTACGAACAATTTGACTAGAAATCTATTGGCCTGTCCCCATGTCCATGAACGTGTTGACTTGTGGTAATCCTAAAACACCCCAAATTTGAATTTATATGCGAAATAATTAAATTACAACATATAAAGCAAGGCATGTTGTGTAGTATTTTGGATTTTCTTCTCCTTGTGTTTCACTTCTCATGTTCAAGTCATGCGAGTGGATTGCTATCTGCTCCAATAACGAATCATTGGTTTAAGTTTAACTGAATAACTAAATAAAATAGATAGACTTAATAGTACCACCTCTGTCAAAACGCCATCTTGGATTTAACTCGGGAAAAGAACAACCCAAGTACCAAAACTTAATACAAAGAGACACTTAAGTGCCAAAAGTTACCAAATGTACACTTAAGTATTTCTTTTTTTTTTTAAATTGAATCACTTAAATGTTAACTTTGACATAAGCCGCCGGAAATCCAACATAGCTTATTTTAATAATATAACTCGCTTATGTGGCTTGCTGAAAACTGAGTCAACAAAAACTCAGCTAAATCGATGTCGTTTTGGTGCTGATGTGATATTTAAAAAAATATATTGATAAAATAATATTTAAAAACTTTAAAAATATATTATTATAAAATTGATTAATTTAAAAAAAAAAAAAAAAAAGGAAGTGGGAGGATTGGGTGAGGGCTGTGCAGCCCTTGTCGCCGCCCCACCATTGCTGAGAAGGGCCGGCGACAGCGGAGCCCTCGCCTAATCCCTCCTCCTTCCTTTTTTTTTTTTTTTTTTTTTTTTTAATAAGATCGATTTTTTAGATTTTTTTGGTATGACTTTTTTTCTTTGCCACATGGACAATTTCTTTTTTTTTTTTTTTTTAAATTGCTACGTGATATTTGTTTTGAAAAAATTGCTCTGTTAGCAAATAAAATCGCTGAAAAATGACACGTGTGCAATTTGGTTAAATTTTTTCGCCATTGACACTTAACTGATAATTTTTGCTCCAATTTTGGCATTTAAGTGTTCCTGTGCCAAGTTTTGGCACTTCAAGGATCCGTACATCGATTTAACTCTGTTTGTGATAAATTGATCATGTAGTTAACTGCTATGCTATTGTTTTCCACGGTACATGAGATACTCAGGGAGAAAGCCGTGCTCTTCTTCATATACCATGTATAGAGCAAGGAACATGTTCACACAAATTGAATGTTCCACAGTGATTTTGGAATAGAAATCAGTATGAGATCCTGAATTTAAATCTTTCATCCGACAATGTAGGGTTAAGAACAGTCGACAATGATCCTAAGACAATTTCACGGTGGAGACAAATGAATTTACATTTAGACATCAGCAGGGAATACTGCAAGCACCAAATTGATTTTGGAGTAGAAATCAATATGAGATCCTAAATTTAAATCTTTCATCTAGCAGTGTAGAGTTAAGAACAGTCGGCAATGATCCGAAGGCGATTTCATGGTGGAGACAATATATTTACACGTTGGAGTTGGAATGGGAAGCTACTGAAGACGAATGCGACACAGCCGGCGAAAACCGATCGCCTTTTGGGTCTGCACTCTGCCCGGCCGTTTTCGACTTCCGAACAGCAATCAAAAAACACAAACCTTCAGTCCGAACGTCGCGAAACGCCCACATCTGGAGGACGTCGGACTCCTTCGGCCGATTCTTCCTAACGAATTCCTTCCAACCGCTCATGAGAACGTACACCTTGGAGCACCAGAGCTTGAACCGCACAGGGAACGCCTCTCCCTCCGTGTCGAACGCCGTCACCGCCACGCCCTGCTTCGGATCGTCGTCCTCCCTCAGCAGCGGGAGCACGAACTCGCGGACGTCGGCCTTCTGCAGGAGGAGCCGGTTCTGCTGCTCCCTGAGGTCGCTCGCCTTCACCTGCTTCTCGAACGGCCCCCGCAACGGCCCGATGGAATCGATCAGCGCGTTCACGCGCTGGACGACTGGAGGCTTTTGCGTCAATATAGAAAGACATAGCGAGGCCTGGAGGACTTCTTTGGCTTCTTCACCGACGGTGGGATTGCCGGACGGCATGCCACTTTGGCTTCGACTCCTCTCCATGTCAAAGTCAACTATTTCTCCCTGTCAAAGTCAACTATTTGTGCACAATCCCAATAAATATTTGCCCTTTCCTAAATTGAGTAGGACTCGCTCGAAATATTTCCCGAAATAATACTCGGTTAGAAAAGTTCTTCACGAGCTGTCCCATTCAGCAAGGGTTTAGGGATTTTTCTTTTTCTTTTTATTTTAAATGATTGAAATCGATTTAAATGTCGGGTTGGAAGGCGATGCTCGATTTTTTGACTAGGAAAATAAGAAGGGCCATGACTTTTGTGATGAATTTCTCAACAAGCTAGAAAATCATTTGAATGAGAAAGCCTACTCGAATTAGGAAGTTTGCTCAGATCGGACTGTTTTTGCGAGTTTGAGACATATCTACTTGAATGCCCTATCATATTAATCCATAAAAATAAAAATAAAAACTCTTGATCATTATCTGAGCTTGAATGCCAATTATATCAATCCATAAAGTACAAGCAATTAATCATATCCTTCAAAAACACTTTCTTCGCATAACCTTTTAGACCGGAGAATTAATATTAATTGGACAAGAGTGGATTTATACGCGAAATAATCGAATTATGATTTGTTTTGAGACAAAATATGAAGCAGGGTATGTCATGCCGTGTTCAGATTTTCTTTCCTGTAAAATCGCATTTCATCTCCATCGTTCGAGTCGTGCTAGTGGATCATGTCTAGCATTGCCGCCTCCATTGAAACCCCATCTCAGATCAACTATGTCCGTGTTTAGACTAATCACTCAAGTAGTTAATCGATATGTTGCTAATGTATTCCACAACACACGAGATACTTTGGCGAGAAATTTGTGCTCTTTTTCCGTAATTCATGCATGAGGCGGGGAACATGTTAATGCAAAAATCGAATATTCAGGGATGATCTCGGAAGAGAAATCAGTTGGCATAGGTCTCATCATATCTTAAATTCGAATTTTTCTTTCAAAACTTTTAGTGTAAGAACACTTGGCTAATGGTGTTAAAAAATTTCACAATGGGAGACAATGAATTTACAGTTAAAATATCAGCAGAAAAAACTGACAAAACTCAACGAAGCCGGAACTGGAAGCTGCCGAAGACGAATGCGGCGAAGCCGGCGACAACCAATCACCCTACCTGGCCGGGTTAAAGCGCCTTTTGGGGCTTCGACTCGACGCCGTGCTTCCCTCCTCTGCTTTGAGCCCCTTTCTGTCCGGCTCGGCCCGGCGGCTTTCGATCTCCGAACAGCGATCACGAAGCACAAACCCTCGGTCCGGACGCCGCGGAACGCCCATATCCTGAGGATGTCCGACACCTCCAGCTTATTCGCTCTAACGAATTCGTTCCACTTGCCCATGACAACGTACACCTTGCGGGACCAGATCTTGAAGCACAATGGGAACGCCTCGCCGTCCGTGTTGAACACCGTCGCCACCACGCCACCCTCGAGGTCGACCCTTTCCGCAAGCAGTGGGAGCATGAACTCCCGGACGTCGTCCTTCCACAGGATGAGCCGGTTCAGGTGCTTCTTGAGGTCGCCCGCCATGAGCTGCTTCTCGAATTTAGATCTACCATATAATTTAGTCTTAACTTAATATGGCATTTCCACATCAATAATAAATACATATTAACAAGGTGACATGAAAAATTATCTTCACAATATAACCATTCTAGGATATAAAAATTAGGGACAACTAATTGCAACTTTTGGACAGAGGGCTAAAGGGAGCAAATTTAGGACTAGGAATAAAATTGATGATTTTCTTTTTGACAACAAAAAAAGGTTGGGATAGATTTGGGATTTGACTTAAAATTTGAGATTTTTTCTAAGACAAAAGTTAGAAAAACCATTCAAATGAAGAAACCCAGTCAAATTAGGAAATTCAACTGAATCGGGCTGTCTTTGCGAGTTTAAATCTGAAATATATTTGCTTGTGTCTTCACAACAATGAAAACGTGTTAATTAGTGTCATTTTGTAAGGATATATAAAGTGAGGCATGTCGTATCATATTAAGATTCTCTTCTTTGTCATTTGCATTTCACCTCTCTCGTTCAAAGTCATGCAAGTGAGATCATCTCTAGTAGTATTGCAGCCTTCATCGAAACCCCATCTCGGATCAACTATGTCCATGTTAGACTGATTGAACTAGTAGCTAATTGATACGTTGCTGCTGTTTTCCACGACACACGAGATACTAACCAAGAAAGTTGCGCTCTTTTACGTACTTCATGCATGAGGTGGGGAACGTGTTAATGCAATATCAAGCGATGTTCTTGAAAGAGAAATCGGTTGGTAATGGTCTCACGATATCCTAAATTCGAGTATTTCATTCAAAAGTAGTGTAAAAATACTAGAAAGTCCTTAAAAAAAAAGAGAGGCATTGTAGAGCTAGTGCTCAAACCAGCCCGAGGAATCGGGCCAGAAATGGGCGATGAACCTGATACGGGCTTGGCATCGGGACGGACGAGGAAGGCTCCCTATGTAATCAATCAAAATTCAGACAAGAGCTTCTTTAAAAACCTATTCTATAGTTTGGAAAGAACAATGAAAAGACAAGCCAATTGGGTTATTCCCGAAGCAAGTCATACCTTGTACAGATTGGTCTTCCGAGTCTTGGCTTCCAAGGTCTCTTGCTTTAACTGAAGAGACAACAGCTTCTCCGTGTTGAGCGAAGATTCTTTCTCCGCCTTGAGGGTTGCCAAAAGAGGTTATGCAGTTCCCTCAATTCTTGATTTTTGCCCAGAACATAAATGAGTTACACGAAGAAATACAAAAGGCATATACATTACTTAAGAAACAAACCCAACAAAACTTGGAAATCCAAGGGAAAAATAGTGCATATGGTAGGACTTCTCAATAGATCTAATGTAGACATGTTCAAGACAATGGTTTCTGTCAAAGAAAGAGGTAAAATTCCAAACAAGAATGAAGCATACAAACGCGAATAATACCAGCAGAACGTCTCTCGCCATCGCATTCTCGTTTTCAACCAGAACATAAAAGAAATTCCTAAATCTCAATAAAAGGTATCGTTATAATATAAAACAATGGGGTATTACTAATCATGTTGATTAGTGCAATTCCGAAAATCCTTTTATGAATTGTCTAAAACATCTGATTGGAACACTAACAAACAGCCCTCAAAACAAGACCCATCAGGAAGCAGCAACAACTTAGCAACGGACACCATCTCAAAGCGAACAAACCAAAAATTTCCCACCAATGCACAACTCAGTAACATACACCATCTCAACACTTCCACCCCAATCGCAACTCCATTTCAAAGCCGAAGATTACCTGACAAATGCATCTCCATTTTTCACAGAGCAGATCAAACCTTAGCAACAAAAGGCGAGCAAACTGGAATCACCCAACGGCACCAACATCACTCGACTCACCGCATCACTCCTTCTCTCCAATCGAAAGAGAGAGCTTTACTCTTGAGCTGGTGCGCAGAAGAGAGGACGGGAGAAGCGAGACGAGGGGGGTGAGGGAAGCACTAAGCCCCAATCCGGAGGGGCTCAGGGCTTCATTGAGACGTCACTACGTGAATTTTCTTAGAGAATTTCAGCATATCGTTCAAATGCACAGCACTACTTAGTAAATAAGCTTCCAAGGCCAGCCCTTGGCGAGTTTGCGAACCTTGACCATCACCACTTCCAAGCCCACCCATTTTACATGGGGGAACTCACGCCACCTGTTGAGTCGGTAGATGGATGACTTAGGGATTGAGAGTTTCTATGACAATGTTGTGTTCAGCTAAACCTCGATCACCCGAATCCACACATCCACGGAAGAAGTCAAATGAGGGGCTTCATTGCAGAGTCTGTCATACATCTATCTACATCGCACCACAAAACACGTTCCACACATGGAAAGCCTCTTAACTCTGCCGAGAAGAATCACGCGATTCGCAATCGAGGTCTACTTATCTTTGGTGGAGACCACGTACTTCTCCTGCATCTTGGCGAGCTCCTCCTCCTTCTGGTCGAACTTCTTGTTCACCTTCGCCGGCTGGCGGTAGAGCACGATCAGGTACTGGTTCGCGACGTTGAACCTGGAGAGGTGGTGGACGGCGGTCTTGGCGTCGTAGATGTCCTCATAGACAACGAACGCCATGCCGCAGGTGTACTTGATGGTGCTAATGCGGATCTGTCGGATCCCGCCATACTTGCCAAAGGTGTCATGGAGCGTTTGATTGGACTTTTGAGGAAAATCTTTGAGAAAATGAAAATGACTTTAATTAATGGGATATTTTAAAATGTAAATTGTGTTTGTTAAATTGTAATTTGAAAGTTTATTGTAAAGTATCTTTGAACAAAATAATGTTTTGAGAAATTATATTTACAAAAGACTTTTGTAATTAGAAAAAAATTTCAGTCAAAAGAAAAAAAAAAAGGTTGGCCGGTCAAGGGCAGCGGCCACCGGCGCCGGCGATCGAAATCTGTCGCCGGCAGCCGACATCTGAGGTTGCAAGACCTCAGGAGGCCCCCGGAGACCACCGGCGAGGGTCGCTTGGGGTCAGGCGACCCTCGGAGATGATCGACAAGGGCCGCCTGAGGTCGCGCGACCTCGGCAAGGGCGGCCTGGTCGCGCGACCCTCGCCACCTCACGGAGGTCGCGCAACCTCGGCGAGGGCCGCCTGAGGTTGCGCGACCTGAGGCAGCCCTTCACGGAGGTCACGCGACCCAGATCTAGGTCGCTGCGACTCGCGAGGGTGCACGACCAGATCTGGGTCACCGCGACTCGTGGGGTCACGCGACCAGATCTGGGTCGTGGCGACTCGCGGGTCGCCGTGACTCACCGAAGTCGCACGACTGTCCGATGACGATCGCGAGGGTAGCGGCGACCTCGCCGGCCTCTCTCCAGCCCGTCGCCGTCCCCACGCGGCCACAGGCAGCCACGCCAGCCGCCCGACGAAGAAGAGGATGAACAGTGGACAAACGAGGGCAAAACCGGAAAATTTGAAAGTCAGGGAGGATAATTTCGGAAGAAATTTCTTTTACTAACCCTGGGAATTTGCATGCCGAGAAGGCTGTCTGCCTTGGGCTTTCAGCCTTAAGGCAAACTTTTCCTCGAGGTGGGTTTCAAAAATTTTGCTAAACACTGAATATTTGGCCCAAAAATCTGTGGAGGCCTAAAGTCAGCAAAGGGAAGCTCCTCTACGGCTTTGTCCATCAGATCTACGCCCCTTCACCTCTGGTAGCAGAAACCCTTGCCCTACGCATAGCACTTCAGTGGTTAAACGGAGAGGAGATTGAACGCAGAAGACAAGTACAACCTGATCTACACGTGGGCGTTGAACTTGTGTCTGACAGCCTTGTAGTAGTAAATGGGATTATGGGCCGTGAAGAAGCACCGTGGGCCGCACGGTCTGCAATAATGGACTGCAGGCGACTATTGGGCCAACAACCAAGAACCATCCTTCAGTTTGAGACGCGAGAAACAAACCGGGCCGACTGATCACCAAAGCGCACCGACAAGGTTCACTACCCAACAATTGGCTACAAAACCCCCCTCTTCCTTTAAAATCTATTTTAGATCTTGATATTGGGTATGCTTGTAATTTGCCAAAAGACTAAGTTTCAGTTATGAAATTTTAATTTACGACAAAAAAAAAAAAAAAAAAAACCCCAAACGTCTCTCGACTTTCAAAGTGCTCAGCCTAGCCTCAATCAAAAACCACATAGATACTGGGCAAGAATAAAATTTAGCATCGAAGAAGAAGAAGAAGAGCCACAGCTGCAGCAGGAAGCACAATCCTCCAGTTTAACACAGAACCCACATTTAACGAGAATCTTGGAGGAGAAAAATCTCCATTTATATAAGTTACCACGCGCAAACAGACAGCTGCCAAAAGTCGTCCTTACTGGAACTCGAGTCTTTAACTTGTCTAAGAAAAAGATAGAAAAAAGTTTCATTGATAAAATAGCAACTTTTGGGTATTCAACTCGATGTGCTTTCATCCTTCGCTTCGAGTACCTGGCTGCACAAGCAATTACGGATTCGCCCTAGAGATAAGGAAGCAGAATTCTCCAGTTTGAGCGTGGCGAAACGCCCAAATCCTGAGGACATCCGAGCGCTGCAATTGATTTTCTGCAACGAATACATTCCAATTCCTCTTCAGAACAAATTTCATGCCAGATGCCTTACCACTGCTCCATTCTTTTAACTCCATCGGATATGCCTTTCCGGCTATATTGAATGTCTGTACTCGAACACCTTTCCCGGGATTCTCGCTCCTCTTGAGCAACGGCCTTATGATCTCGTCGACGAGTGGCTTGGGAAGAAGGAGCCGGTTCTTTCCATCGCTGTGCGAGATTTCCTTCGTGTACGGCCCATAGCATTCGCTAATACACTCGATCAGCGGCTTGACCCCGACAAAGTCAGGGTGCTTCAAGTGGAAGAGAAACAACGATGCTGTAAGCACTTCTTTGCCTTCCTCCATCTTCTCTCTTTCTCTCTTTCTCTCTCTCTCTCTCTCTCTCTCTCTCTCTCTCTCTCTCTCTCTATAATTCTTTGTGTGCATGGGAGAGAGATGATGGCGTAGTAAGGGTATACATACATTAATGGAATGAGTAGTGACTACTAATGTAAACATCCTGTTCAAAAGTGAACAGGCCTGAAGTGGGCAACAGCTAGGCTTTAGGACGGTTGTGGGAAAGGTTGAAGAAGACAAAATAGGCAACGGAAAAGGTTTGGATACATTGTAGCATCTCAAGTAAGACTCCAGACATTACATTTTTGGGCAAGAACCCGGTAAAAACACACTCACATGCCCTCGTGCTCCCCACAAGCGCATCCTTTGCCCCCTTAGTGCCACTCAAAGTCGCGAACTTGTGGTCTATACGATCTGTAGTGGGAATAGGGCAGCACTGATCACGTTACGTAAACTAACGCATTGGGCCTTGCACTTTTTCTAACAAAATCCAACACGGTCCTGATTACTATATATTGACTTGGGATTGGAGTTAATTTAGTGAAATAATTTTGACAATTCTTTTTTTCCTTTCATGCGCAGTTACATAGAGTATGCATAAGATTGTAATTACTATGGGCCATATGCAATTGGTTTGTGAGAGCAGTGGGACATTCGTGCTAGGAATTCAAGGATGGGATAGTTATCAATTTTTTAAGTTTGAATGCCTATTTGAATTAGCCCATGAAGCTTAAGTAATTTATCATATCCTTCAAATACGCTTTCTTCACGTAAGCCTAACTTTTTGGCCGAAGAAATAAATATTAACTAGACAATGAGCTGATTTTACAAACAATCTGACTAGAAATAAATCAGAATATCCCCATATTCACGTAACATGTTGACTTGTGATACTCGTAAAACATCTCAAATTTGATTTTATATGCGAAATAATTGAATTATGAAGAGAACGTGTTAATCAGTGTCATTTTGTGACAATATATAAAGTCGGGCTTGTCATGTTGTATTTAAATTTTCTTTTCTGTAACTTTTGTTTTACTTTTCTCCTTCAAGTCAAGTGAGCGGATCATGTCTAGTATTGCCACCTCTGTTTAAACCCCATCTTGGATCAACTTTGTTTGTGATTAACCGATCGTACAAGTAGTCATCCGTCATGCTATTGTTTTCCACAATACGCGACATACTTAGCGAGAAAATCAGGGAAGTTAGCGGCGGCTGTTACGGTTACAGACCAAACATGTCTTAAAGCTTTTGATTTCTGATATTCTATTTGGCCGACCATAAAGATCTTTTGTTGCATCATCGTCCACAAAGTCCATCCCCTTTCCGGTGCTGATCGTGTTCAATTATAAACCAAAGTGCACTTGTAAATTAAATTTCACCATATACTATCTTCTTTTTCTGTTTTACTTCTTTTTATTGGCCGATCACCTTTTTTCAAAACCTTCTTCTTTTTTTAATATATCTTTAGATTGCTATTTAAGTTCTTAATACCTACATAAGACTAGACGTTTACTTTTTGCGGATTATCGTATAAAAATATTAATAAATTGGAGCGCAAAACATTTAATATAAGTGCATTATTATCTTAACATACCATTAAAAATGAAAGTTCAAAATAAAATTAACTATCAAAGTACAGAACAATTAATCAGTATATAATTAAAAATTCACGAGCATAATATATGCTTTTGTTAAAATTGACATGGTATGCTAGAATAATGTCAGATACTCATTAGTATTTTTAAAAAAAAAAAAATCTTGCATCTTTCAACAGCTTTAAGTTTTTAGGATACTTTGCAATGTCCCCACGTAATTTTTTATTGTATAAGTCTTAAATTCAAATCTTTTTGGTTCTATGGCTATAGTTGAGAGGAAAGTGTAAGAATCCCATCAAAGAATTTCTCCATCGTGAAATTTGGAGAGTTATAGAGTTACAATTGCTAAGTCATTTAAAGATTTCCCCACCTAAATTATGTCCAAAGCAAAAGTATACAAGTGTTATTTCATAATCTCTCGTTTCGAAATAAAACCCAAATATTAAAGAATCCCTTTTAGGAAACCTACTCAAGTTAGAAAAACCATTCAAATGAAGAATCCTAGTCAAATTAGGAAATTTAACTGAATCGGGCTGTCTTTGCGAGTTTAAATCTGAAATATATTTGTTTGTGCCTTCACAACAATGAAAACGTGTTAATTCATGTCATTTTGTAAGGATATATAAAGTAAGGCATGTCGTATCATATTCAATTCTTTGTAATTTGCATTTCACCTCTCTCGTTCTCGTTCAAAGTCATGCAAGCGAGATCATCTCTAGTAGTATTGCAGCCTTCATCGAAACCCCATCTCGGATCAACTATGTCCATGTTAGACTGATTTTTTTTTTTTTTTTAGTCGTACATGTTAGACTGATTGAACCAGTAGCTAATCGATACGTTGCTGCTGATTCCCACGACACGAGATACTTACCAAGAAAGTTGCGCTCTTTTTCGTACTCCATGCATGAGGTGGGGAACGTGTTAATGCAATATCGAGTGATGGTCTTGGAGGAGAAATCGGTTGGCAATGGTCTCACGATATCCTAAATTCAAATATTTCATTCAAAAGTAGTGTAAAAATACTTGACAAATGGTCTTGGAAAATTTCGCAATGGGAAACAATGAATTAACAGTTAGATATCAGCAGAAAATACTGTAAGCACCGAAATAGGTGCAGAAACTCGCCGAAGCCGGGATCGGAATCCGTTGACAACGAATGCCGTGGAGCGGCGAAAACCAATCACCCTACCTAGCCAGATTAAAGCTGCTTTCGGGGCTTCGACTCGACGTGCTTCCTTCCTTCGGTTCGAGCCCCCTTCTCGTTCCGGCTCTGCCCGCCCGCTTTGGATCTCCGAACATCGATCACGAAGCCCAAACCTTCGGTCCGGACGCCGCGGAACGCCCATATCGTGAGGATGTCCGACTCCTCCAGCCGATTCGCTTTAGCGAATTCATTCCATCTGCCCATCAGGACGTAAACCTTGCCGGACCAGAGTTTGAACCGCAACCGGACCGCCTCTCCCTCTGTGTTAAACGCCGTCACCGCCATGCCCTCCTCGGGGTCGTCCCCTTCCCCGAGCAGCGGGAGCACGAACTCCCGGACGTCCTCCTTCCACAGGATGAGCCGGTTCTGGTGCTCCCTGAGGTCGCTCGCCATGACCCGCTTCTCGAACGGCCCCCGGCACCGGTCGATCGAGTCGATCAGCGTGATCACGCGCCGAACGACCGGAGGGTGGTTGGGCCTGCACAGCGGCTCGCATGAGCTGCTCGCCTGGGCGTCCTGGGCGCAGTCGCCAGTGTGCTTCAGAACGGAAAGGAACAGCGACGCCTGGAGCAGTTCTCCGGCATCGTCATCGACGGTAGGATCTCCGTTCGGGCTTCTTCTTGCCATGGCAGCTATCTTCTCTACATGCAGAGCTTCTGAAGAGATGTTTATAACGTGATTTGAACTTTCCTAAAGTGAATAGGAGTCTTTCTGAAATATTTCCTGAAATAAATCCTTTGGTAAGAAAGTGTGCTTGTCTCATGTTATCTCCAGTCATCAGATTATGCGCGTTACCGGATTTTCTTTTTTCCTTTTTCTTTTTTTCAGAATTCGAGATAAACAGAGGGGGGAGAGTGGATTTTCTTGTTTTAAAAAAAATTGATTTGCATCGATTTAAGTGTGAATTTTGAAGTCAATGCTGGATTTTATTTTCGACGAGGGAAATAAAAGGCTGGCATGTTTTATAGGAACTTTGAAATTTTTTTCTAGTTACGTAAGGTAAGGGATGAGTTTCCTCTCTCTTGGTTCGACAAGACATGAACTAAGAAGGCCTTTGAATTTAATTACATTAAGAAGATAACTATAGGCCTAATACCTTAAAAAACTCCGACTTTAACTTTTATCTCAATTTTTCCATTTATCTACTGAAAAATATTCAATTTTAAATCCAGTCCTAATTTTATCAAAAACTTATTTTATGTTTTAAAAAACCTTCAACTATAGGTCATGTTTTAATTTTATCATAAACTCTTTTTTTCCCCCTACGAAAAAACCCCAATTTTAAGTTTTAGTCCAATTTCACTGCCGAATCCCAATTTTATTCTAAAACTTTTATGGTCTCATAAGAAACCACAAAATTTTACTTGAGTCATCGATTTGGCCCCATTACCCTACCTCTAAATTTCTTGTTGGCAATTGAGCGATGGAAAACTCTCAAATACAAGTTGTTTGAGCGTCTCGAGCACAAGTTCTTTGATCACAAGAGATAGAGCATTTCCAAATACGAGAGATGAACTAGTGTAAAATCACTAAGGGCAATTTTGATGGAGAGCGAATTTGAGACTCTAGTAAGAGTTGGTGATATTTTATGAGATGTAAAAATTAAAGTGAAATTGAAAATTATATAGAAATAGGATTTTTTTTATGAGGTAAAGAAAAATTTAGAGTAGAATTGGTACTAAACCTAAAATTGAATTTTTTTATGAGAAAAGAATTTAGAGTAAATTTGGAACAAGACCTAAAATTGGGGTTTTTCCGTGGGATAGAATAAAAAAGATTTATGATAAAATTGAGACATGACCTAAAGTTTGAGATTTTTTTAAAGTATTACATCATGAATGTCGATGTCGATATGTGTGCCACCTGTGGCTTGATGTTAAGATTCAACCTAATTGCATCTTTGCATGAGATTATGTGTAGCTACTGTCGATAACATTAATGCATTTTATTTACTAATATGCTCTTTTACTTGTCAATAGTTCATAAATTTGTGTTTTCAATAACGTGTCATTCGCCGAACATAGGAGTGTCAACGGTCTGGATTTGCTCGAGCTGGGCTGGACCATGTAAGTTTAGCCCTTTTTAGCCCTCCTCATGATCGGGACTCGACATTCAAATCCCATAAAATTAGCGGATGCTCATGTGTAGAGGGCGCATAGTTAAAAAAATTAAACATGTCTACATCTGCTGTCACTATTTTTTTAAAAAGAAAAACAATATCTATATCTATTGTTCCCAAACAATTAACATATCTATATCTATTGTCACTAAGAACTTCTTTTTATTCGATTGGGTCCTAAAACTATTTCTTTTTTGTATTAAAATTGTTTTCCTTCAGGGAAATTGCATAGCGGTCCTAAATTCAATGCAATCAAGTCTTTCCAAGCGATCGCTCAGCCAAATTTGTTGACACGGTACGCTAGAATCCGATATAGGGGGCTATATTGGAAAAATACAGAACTTAGAAAAATATTTAAAAATGTCAACATGTCAAATTTTTCCACGTGCCGATCTAACAAAAATCATTTGAGCAAGGCCAAAAGGCCTTTAATTGCACTGGATTCAAAATGCTTAGAATTGATTGCACCTTTTTTACAATTATGATCCAATTGCACATCGAACAAAATATTTAGGACTATTAGTGTAATTTTTCATTATTCAAAAAAATTATGGTTGAAGGAGCCATTTCAAATAAAAAGACCATTGCATCGAGAATTCTAGATTGGTGAGTAGACAACAAAAATCAGGGATGGACCACTCGGCCGTCCTACCTCTGCCGTTGCCTCTTGGTAGCAACAATGAGCTCGAATTGAACCTTGCGCACGCTTCGCTCCCCTCTCTCACCTGGGTTTTGGAAAATCAAGTGACGAAGAAGAAGCTTCTCCATTTTTTCGAGCTTTTTCTTGGACAGACACTTCTCCATTTTTTTCATTTTTTTTCTGGGCTTCTCTCTTTTATTTTGCATTCCTATGTCAGTGATTGCAGAAAGGGTGATTGTTTAGAGGAGTTCGGCAGATACAATGGTCAAGAAATGACACCTCATATGTTACTTTGTGGGAAAAGGAAGAGTTTAGGAATTAAACTTGTGTAGAACACTTGAATCCACCGAGTGGAGTTCGTTTCTCTTTTTCCGCCTCGTTGTGTACTTTTGGTGCAACTGAACATTCTGAAACTTCCCATCTGTCTTTCGTTCTCCTTTTTCTGACCTCATGCAACATTCAATTATTGCAAAAGAGATAGACATTGATGGCATGCTGAATAGTTTCAATTCTTTGTGATTGGTTGCGACTTGTAGGGTAGGAGGCATCAAAGAAGGAGCTGATGATTTTTTTGCCTAGAATGTTGAACCCCAGATCTTGATTTACTCTGGGCATTTCCAGTAAAGGATTGAGGTTTATGAATGAAAATTAGGTGAGGAAATGAGCAACCTTGATTGGGGTGGATATTAGTAGAAGCAGAATGGAACAAGCGGGAAAACTAAAGGAAAAAATGGAAGCATGTTAAAAGATCTCTTGTTATTGACTAACATTACATGAAGAATAAATGGCTCGTTTCTTTAAGTATGCCATTTCCACTCTCGTCACTTGATTTGTACATCCCAACTTTGACCTAAAAGGTACGTTCAACTTGCTCAAAATCTTGAAGCCAAACAAACCCATCGAAAAGAAACGTGAGCCGTAGCCTACATTTTCGCTGCCAAAGTTGGAGATTGATTATCTAATGATGCATCATCGACTTCCGATAATCTAATTGTCACCCCGAGTATTAGTCAAGAAGGTAACACGTCTCTTTGCCTTCAGAATTCCAAAGAAAGCTTGCATGCTTGCACGCATGATACGGATTCTCCAATTTGGTCGCAATTGCATTTGTCTCTCCTCCACTTCTTGTGTCTTGTCGACATCCGATTTTTTGGTCTATTTTATTTTAAATGCTCATTTACTTTTTGCATGTACCATGTTGACCTGAGAGTTGTGATAGTCATAAAACATCTCAAATTTGATTTTATATGCAAAATAATTGAATTATGAGGAGAAACGATGTCGTATTGAATTATAAAGTCAAGTGTATTGTGTCGTATTTAGATTTTCTTCTTTGTAACTTGTGTTTTACCTCTCTCCTTCAAGTCATGCAAGCGGATCATGTCTAGTATTGCCACCTCTATTTAAACCCCATCTTGGATCGACTCTGTTTGTGAAGAACCGATCGTACAAGTAGTCACCCGATATGCTATTGTTTTCCATGATACACGACATACTTAGCGAGAAAATCAGGGGAGTTTAGCGGTGCCCGTGGAGGTTACAGTTATAGGTCCAACATGTCTTAAAGCTTTTGATTTCTATCGGGCCGACCATAAAGATCTTATGTTGCATAATCGTCCACCAAGTCCATACCATTTCCGGTGCTGATCGTGTTCAATGGTAAACCAAAGTGCACTTCTAAATTACACTTCACCGTATACTATCTTCTTTTTATTGGCCGATCCCTTTTTTTCAAAATATTTTTTTTGTAATATATCTTTAAAAAGCTATATAAGTTCTTAATACCTACATAGACGTTTACCTTTTGCGGATTATCGCATTAAAATATAAATAAATTGGAGCGCAAAACATTTAAAAAAAGAGCATTATTATCTTAACATGCCATTAATAATGAAAGGTAAAAATAAAATTAACTATGAAAGTACAGGACAACTAATTAGTATAAAATTAAAAATTCATGAGTATAATATATGTTTTTGTTAATTGACATGGTACGCTAGAATAATGTCAGATACTCATTAGTATCTTTAAAAATAAAATCACGCATCTTTTAACAGTTTCAAGTCTTTAGGATAGTTTGCAATGTCCCTATGTAACTTTCATTGTATAAGTCTTAAATTCAAATCTTTTTAGTCCTATGGCTACACTTGAGAGGAAATTGTTAGAATACCATCAAAAGAAATTATCCATCTTACAAAATTTGGAGAGTTATAGGGTTACGATTGCTAGGTCATTTAAAGATTTCCCCGCCTAAATAATGTCCAAAGCAAAAACTATATAAGTGTCATCTCATAATCTCTCGCTTCGAAACAAAATCCAAATATTAAAGAATCCCTTTTAGGAAACCTACTAAAGTTAGAAAAGCCATTTAAATGAAGAAACCCAGTCAAATTGGGGATTCAATTGAATCGGGCTGTCTTCACGACTTTAAATCTGGAATATATTTGCTTGTCCTTTCGATAAGAATGTGTTAATTCTTGTCCTTCTGCGATGATATATAAAATAGGGAATGTCGTATCGTGTTCCGATTCTCTTTTTTGTAATTCGCATTTCACCTCTCGTTCAAGTCATGCGAGCAGGATCATGTCTAGTTGTATTGGGCCTTCGTCGAAACCCCATCTCGGATCAACTATGTCCGTGTTAGATTGATTGTACAAGTAGTTAACCAATACGTTGCTACTGTTTTCCATGACACACAAGAGACTTTGCAAGAAAGTCGCGCTCTTTTTCATATTCCACGCATGAGGTGGGGAACGTGTTAATGCAATATTGAGCGATGGCCTTGGGAGAGAAATGGGTTGGCACAAAAAACTCTCATGACATCCTAAATTCGAGTATTTCATTCAAAAGTTTTAAGTGGAAGAACACTTGACAAATGGTCTTAGAAAATTTCGCAATGGGTAACGATGAATTTACAGTTAGATATCAGTAGAAAATACTATAAGCACCGAAATAGGCACAAAAACTCGCCGAAGCCGGAATCGGAATCTGTCGAAGATGAATGCCATGAAGCTGGCGAAAACCAGTCAACCTACCCAGCCGGACTAAAGCACCTTTCGGGGCTTCGACTCGACGCGCTTCCTTCCTTCGGTTCGAGCCCCCTTCTCGTTCCGCCTCTGCCCGGCCGCTTTGGATCTCCGAACAGCGATCACGAAGCACAAAGCTTCGGTCCGGACGCGGCGGAACGCCCATATCCTGAGGATGTCCGACTCCTCCAGCCGACTCGCTTTAGCGAATTCATTCCATCTGCCCATGAGGACGTAAACCTTGCCGGCCCAGAGCTTGAACCGCAGCCGAAACGCCTCTCCCTCCGTGTTAAACACCGTCACCGCCACGCCCTCCTCGGGGTCGTCCCCTTCCCCAAGCAGCGGGAGCACGAACTCCCGGACGTCCTCCTTCCACAGGATGAGCCTGTTCTGGTGCTCCCTGAGGTCGCTCGCCATGACCCGCTTCTCGAACGGCCCCCGGCACCGGTCGATCGAGTCGATCAGCGTGTTCACGAGCCGGACGACCGGAGGGCGGTTGGGCCTGCACAGCGGCTCAGGTGAGCTGCTCGCCCGGGCGTCCTCGGCGCAGTCACCGGTGTGCTTCAACACGGAAAGGAACAGCGATGCCTGGAGCAGTTCTCCGGCATCGTCCAGGACGGTAGGATCTCCGTTCAGGCTTCTTCTCGCCATGGCAGCTATCTTCTCTACATGCAGAGCTTCTGAAGAGATGTTTATAACGTGATTTGAACTTTCCTAAAGTGAATAGGAATCTTTCTGAAATATTTCCTGAAATAAATCCTTTGGTAAGAAAGGAAATATTTCGGGCTTGTATGATGTTATCTCCAGTTATCAGATTTTGCGCGTTATCGAATTTTCTTTTCTTTTTTTCTTTTTTTCAGAAATCGAGATAAACAGAGGGGGAAGTGGATTTTCTTGTTTTTAAAAAAATTGATCTGTAATGATTTAATTGTGAATTTTGAAGTCAGTGCTGGATTTTATTTTCGACGAGAGAAATAAAAGGCTGGTATGTTTTGTAGGAAATTTGAAATTTTTTTCTAGTTACGCAAGGAACGAGTTTCCTCTCTCTTGGTTCGACAAGACATGAACTAAGAAAGCCTTTGAATTTAATTACATTAAGAAGATAACTATAGGCCTAATACCTTAAAAAACTCCAACTTTAACTTTTATCTCAATTTTACCTTTTATCTACTGAAAAATATTCAATTTTAGATCTAATCCTAATTTTATCAAAAACTTATTGTCTTTTAAAAAACCTTCAACTGTAGCTCATGTTTCAATTTTATCATAAACTCTTTTTTTGTCCAACGGAAAAACCCCAATTTTAAGTCTTAGTCCAATTTCACTGCCAAATCCCAATTTTATTCTAAAACTTTTATGGTCTCATAAGAAACCACAAAATTTTACTTGAGTCATCGATTTGGCCCCATTGCCCTACCTCTAAATTTCTTGTTGGCAATTGAGCGATGGAAAACTCTCAAATACAAGTTATTTGAGCATCTCGAGCACAAGTTCTTTGATCACAAGAGATAGAGCATTTCCAAATACGAGAGATGAACTAGTGTAAAATCACTAAGGGCAATTTTGATGGAGAGCGAATTTGAGACTCTAGTAAGAGTTGGTGATATTTTATGAGATGTAAAAATTAAAGTGAAATTGAAAATGATATAGAAATAGGATTTTTTTTATGAGGCAAAGAAAAATTTAGAGTAGAATTGGTACTTAACCTAAAATTGAATTTTTTTTATAGCAAAAAAATTTAGAGTAAATTTGGAACAAGACCTAAAATTAGGTCTTTTCCGTAGGACAGAATAAAAAAGATTTATGATAAAATTGAGACATGACTTAAAGTTTGAGATTTTTTTAAAGTATTACGTCATGAATGTCGATGTCGATGTGTGTGCCACCTGTGGCTTAATGTTAAGATTCGACCTAATTGCATCTTTGCACGAGATCATTTGTAGCTACTGTCGATAACATTAATGCACTTTATTTACTAATATGCTCTTTTACTTGTCAATAGTTCATAAATTTGTGTTTTCAATAACGTGTCATTTGTCGAACATAGGAGTGTCAACGGTCTGATTTACTCAAGCTGGGCTGGACCAAGTAAGTTTAGCCCTTTTTAGCCCTCCTCATGATCGGGACTTGACATTCAGATCCCATAAAATTAGCAGATGCTTGTGTGTAGAGGGCGCATAGTTAAAAAAATTAAACATGTCTACATCTGCTGTCACTATTTAAAAAAAAAGAAAAACAATATCTATATCTATTGTCACTAAGAACTTCTTTTTATTCGATTAGGTCCTAAAACTATATCTTTTTTGTATTAAAATTGTTTTTCCTCAAGGAAATTGCATAGCAGTCCTAAATTCAATGCAATCAAGTCTTTCCAAGCGATCGCTCAGCCAAATTTGTTGACACGGTACGCTAGAATCCAATATAGGGGGCTATATTGGAAAAATACAGAACTTAGAAAAATATTTAAAAATGTCAACATGTCAAATTTTTCCACATGCCGATCTAACAAAAATCATTTGAGCAAGGCCAAAAGGCCTTTAATTGCATTGGATTCAAAATGCTTAGAATTGATTGCACCTTTTTTACAATTATGACCCGATTGCATATCGAACAAAATATTTAGGACTATTAGTGTAATTTTTCATTATTCAAAAAAATTATGGTTGAAGGAGCTATTTCAAGCAGAAAAGACCATTGCATTGAGAATTCTAGATCGGTTCTTGCAAACTTTTGGACTTCGTTCATTCTATGCGTTCTTCCTTCTCAATGTCTAGGCATCCATCCAAAGCATTCTTTTTGATCTGTTGTTGGTTAGTAAGTCATGGGTGAGTAAGCAAAAAGTAGAATATGACATCATTTAAGCTGTTGGGTACAAAACTAGACATTCAAGCAATGCCTGTCCCATGCTTTCTTCTCCAACTATAAATTGATTTGAGAAAAGAAAGTGACATAAGGAATATGGCATTGGATGCAAGCTGCTAGAGATAGAGAAGGGGCTTTGAGGGAGAATAAGTGTGTGGCCTAGAACCTTAAGTGCTAAGATTGAACTCCTCTCATTGCAAGAAAAGACTTTGGTGCTTTTCCTTATAAAAGTAGTAACACACGTAATTCATCGGCCTTTGTCATCTTGCTCTCTTTCAGTCGTTGTCTATTTAATTGTAACCCATTTGTATTTAAGGAAATAATTTCTTTTTATTCTAACACAATAACGTAGTTCAAACTTTTTTTCCCATATCAGTCACTAGACAAACGCTTCAATTGTTCACATGCATTTACGGACATTACATTATATTTTATGTTTGTGAATCTAAATGTCATATACAATATGGTTGCTTCATACTTCGGTAATAAGCAAGCCGATCGTCTTTTCTTTTCTAGGGCACTCATCATCATCCTCATCATATCTCTCTCTTCCCGCCCAAAAACCCCTCTCGCTCTTCACTCGCTCTTCACTCGCACCGTCTCCGTCTCCTCTCGAACTAAGCTGTGAATGTAAACCCCCTCCGAATTCAGCCATTTTCACTGAAACTCCCAAATCTCCAGCCATGGCCCCGACGATCGAGCTTCAGGAGGAGGACGAAGGGGAGCTCGTGGAGAACTCCGATTTCTTCTTCGACCGCATCGGCGTGCCGGTTCCGGTCAGGCCCGCCGCGGACGGCGGGGGCGGCGGCGGCGGCGGTCCCGAGCTCTACGATCCAGGCCGCCTCCCGTCCCTGCCGCTCGCCGTCTCCGAGCGGTTCCGGCTCATCTTCGTGGCCCACTCCTCCGGTGAGTTGCAGACCTCGATGCGTTTGTCCGATTGATGGACTATGGCGGCGCGTTTTGGTGCTAATCGTGTTCCCGGTTTGTAGGATTCTGTGTTGCGAGGACCGGGGATGTCGTCGAGGCCGCGAAGGAGATGAAGGAGAAGGGAAGCGGATCTTCCGTGCTGGAACTGAGCGTCGTAGACGTACCTGTGGGGACGGTCGGCTTGCTCTCGCTTTCTCCCGATTCTTCGACGCTCGCAGCGTCTGTTGGGGGAACTGTTCACTTCTTCTCAGTTGATTTGCTTCTCAATAAGGTTAGTTCAAGTCCCCTTTTTTGAGATCATGCTTTGCCTTTATCTGAGAACAAGGTTCGGAATTCCTTTTCCAGTTACACTGCCTACCTGTGGAGATCAAGGTTGAGTTTTTCTCGTCGTCATGTTGTGATGTGATACGTTTGGTTCGGATTAGAAATGGGTATAGGTGGCCCTGCATTTTGGATATTTTCCTGTATATGCTCTCTTGGCTCGTGGGAATTGACATATCTCTAGTTACATCCGCTTTCTTTTTATAAGTGCAAATGATTATAGGGTGCAAGTTATCTATATTGAAGACAGAATTATAAACCAAAACCAAAATGAAGTAGGTGGATAGCATCTTCTTTTGTAATAAGCAACAGTCCTTTAGAGATTTATTATCCTGGTCTAGCTGGAGCCTCATTTTGTGGGACATAGACTAATGTACAGAATCGTTGATAAATCTGATTTATTAGGTATTATTTACTTGGACGATTGTCGTCTTTGTGCATCTGATGCACTCCACATGTACGAAAATCTAAACCATATTTTGAAAAAGGCAGTGATTTCTGCAATTTGTATTTTTATCCCCTTATTTATCTATGTTCTCTATAGGGTTTGTGTGAAAATTATTTGCTATGCTAGTACATATACTGACTTAAAACCAAGAAATTGAAACACTTTGACATGTGTTGGAAAGAGAAAGCTTCCTTTAATTCGTTAACATCATGTACAGTTACTAAAATCCTGCATTCAAATTATATTGGATGAACTTATGTTGTCTTTGACCTTTTTTCTTCTTTCATAAAGGGGTAATCCCTATATGCTTTCTGACAAGAGTTTGCTTCTAATTGAGCTCTTCAATCATGCAGGAGCAACTACCTTTCTTTTCCTGCTCAATAGATGAAGAAAGTTCTGTAAAGGACATGAGGTGGCTAAAGAAGAGACAAAATTCATACATTCTTCTGACAAGTCATGGGAACCTGTATCTTGGGAGTATTGATGGACCTTTAAAGTCTTTAATGGATAATGTTGATGCAGGTATGCTTTAAAAATCAAGAATTGCTTTACTTAGTCTCTGCTTAGTATGGATGGTAGTTTAAAAAAAGTTTGTTCTGTAGAGACTTTGCTACAGCATCAATTCATGCTCAATAACGTGGACTCTGTTTCAATGTGTCCTTTTTTCCTCTTGAGTTTGAAGGACTGATATATATATATATATTGCTGATTATTTGGATTTGGGAGGATAAACTGAACTATACATATTATGAAAGCCGGTGCATCTGTAGAGCATTGATGAAAGTTTGAAAGTTCTAGCAAATAGATCTTCTTATGGGGCTGATAGAGTTGATGTGAAGATTGCACTTAGTCTTTCTCTAATGAGTTATTAGCATGCTGTCATCATTTGTAATCAGGATGGCTATCTGATCCAAGAAAGTTGGGTGCTGAAAGTTCCATGAGTAGATCAAATGCAGTTGGTCATTTTTCATAGATAATAAAGGATATTATTGAGATATAAATTCAAGTACATCAGAAATGTACATGGAAAGAAAGAAGGAAAAGCAAAGAAAAAGCATTAGAGGACTATACAGAGTTTGTGAAACATGTCGAAAGCCGAATAAAGGAGCACAACATGAAAGGAGCTGAAGATTCATGTAAATCAGAAATGTCAAAGGAAAGAAAGAAACAAAAACAAAAAAAACCAAGGTAAAAGAAAACATAGTGGATTGTTGATCATTCTAACATTGCAGTATCCATCACAATGACCTCTGGAGTGAATCTTGCTGAGGCTTTCACAAAATATTCTTGTAGAAGAGTACCTTAACCTTCTTTTTTTGTCTAGTTTGGTGAGGCTCTTTCTGTTTAGTGTCTGCTATGCTGCTTTATGTTGTATTACTTATTATTTTTTGTTTGCATTGTGATTTGGTTTGATTTCTAGGGTTTTTCTATCAATTCATGCTCAAGAAAATGGAATCTTTTTCAGTGTCCATTCCTCCCTCGGGTTTGACAGACCAACTTAGCTATTGCTGATTGTTTGATTTTGGAGGATATACTAAATTATACATACTAACAATGCTGTTGCATCTGTTGAGCCTTGACTTGAAAGTACCATTGAATAGCTTTTCTTACTTATAGAGTTGACATGAAGCTTGCATTCATTCTTTTTATATAATTAGCATGCTGGGTTCATTTATATTATATGATTATGGAGAGTGTTCTCCTGTGATGGCTACCTGATCCAACAAAGTCTGCTGCTTAAAGTTCCATAATTGGATCAAACATAGCGTGTTGTTGATCAGTGTATTTGCATACACTGATGAGCTCTGGAATGAATTTTGTTCTGTGTTTCACAAGGTATCCTTGTAGAGTACCTTAACCATTAAGTATTGTCTAGTTTGGTAAAGGCCTTTCTGTTTACTTTCTGCAATGCTACCTTATGCTGTATTACTTATTTGTTACAGATAACGCCACTCGATTGTTGTTTCTTGTGTTACTTTAGTATCAATTCATGCTCAAGAATCTCGACTCTATCTCAATGTGTCATTTTCTCTCTGTGTTTGAGAGACCAACTCATCTAGTGCTGATTATTTGGATTTCAGAGGATGAACTAAACTATACATGCTATGAATGCTCATGCATCTGTTGATCGCTGATTAAAGTTTGAAAGTTCCACCGAATAGCTTTTCTTTTGTGGCAGGAAGAATCGATTTGAAGCTTGCGCTTAGCTTTCTCTTAGCATGCTGTCTTCATTTACATTGTGCGGTTATGGGAGATTGTTCAAATCTTGATCGTTATCTGATCCAAGAAAATTTCTTGCTCATAGTTCCACAATTGGATCAAACATACGGACTTTAATCATTCTATTACTTTTTCATACTACAATAAGCTCTAAAATTAATCTTTTTCTGGCTTTCACGAAGTATGCTTATAGAGCACCTTAACCATCATGTTTTGTCTTGTTTGGTAAAGTTCTTTCTGTTTATTTCTTTAATGCTGCTTTATGGCGTATTAATTATTTGTTTGGATGGTAATGCCTTAAAATGAACATAAAAAATTGGCATAGTCGTTCTCTTTATTCTTCTTTCTCTGTTTACACCTTTCTTCTTTTAGTTGACTGCAGTGCAAAAGATGATTATATTGCCGTGGCAAGGAATGACAGCCTAAGCATTCTTTCATCCAAATTAAATGAGAAGTTGCACATCGCATTGTCACTCCAACCATGGACAGGAGAGTCTGATGACTTTAGTGTGAAAGGTACATTGACTCTGATGTTCAAATTCAGATGTTTGCGTCTGGCAATTTACTCATAATTTGTTTTCTGGAGGCATACCTTCCTATAATATAGAGCAAGAGGTTTGTTGGAAGATGATCATATAGGCTGTATCTTTCACAGAAGCTAAATTTTGGATAAATTATATGGTCCTTCAGATAAAGCTTGCTCCATATTTGCACGTTCAAGGGTTGTTTATTTTCATATATGAGTTCTGCTCGCACTAGAATTCTTTCTAAGGAATAACATTGGGCTTTAAGGTTTGTATAGTATGCTAGACGAAACTAGGAAATGGTCCAAAAGGAGTTATTTGTCAAAGTCACTTTCTGACGAATGGTATTCGGGTTTTATGTTCCATGTGAGATGATTCTAGACAATGAAATTTGAACCGAGATGTTCCCATATCATCTTCATAGAATGTTCAGCATATTTTTTTAATGGTGTGATGCCATCATCTGCAGATGTCAGATCATTGTCACTTAGGATTTCATAACCAAGTAAGCAGCAGCTTGGAATTACTTTTACCGTCATTTGTCTATTGGCAAGGCCCTTCCCATATTTTGTAGATATTACTACTTAATGAGCCTAGAAGGGGGGAAAGCAGAAGATATGACTGCATGGACAGCAGTTTGTTAGTCTTTAATGAAACCAAGGGACAGGATTTGATGGAACATTGGAACTTTTAGAAAACACGGGGATCTCTTATTATAGACGGATGAGTGGGATAACTTGTTATGTCCTTAAAGCATCTACAGGCAATCTGTACTACTAAAATGTATCGGTGACTGCATATCAAAATCCTCTTTACAAGAAATGAATCAGCTATTTTAATTAGATTAAATTGCAATTATATCTCAGTTTGTCTGAGTTTTCTGGCTTCCAGGGTTATTAGTGTCTTTCATGATACAGAGTTATCTGTAATTTTGCTTGGTGAATTTCTCACCATTGCTGAGAAAGCAAAATTAGATGTTGTTTCATGGGTTTGTGTAGAATCTCTTTTCTTTCTGGTGATTCCATCTCTTAAAAGAAAAATCTTAGCTGTCAAAAATGTGCTTGAAGTAATGGCCTTTTCCAAATGTAAACGCAAGTGAGAATATGATTTATGTGTTCATCACTTATCAAAGAAGCCATAACCAACCCCCCACCCAAAAAAAAAAAAAGAAAAAGAAAAAGAAAAAACTGTAGTGCGCATCAGGTCATCATGTCACATGCAGTACTTCTCTTTATTACTTTGGAAAGCAGGTTGTAACTTTGACCTGGGTTAAGACTTGTCAGCAGGACTTGCCTTTCAGAAGGTCAATTTCCAATTACTTAATGACTATGTTGAATTTGCATCTACCACTTTCATTTGGTCAAATTTAGCTTCTTTTATTCTTTGTTAGTATTATAATTAATAGTTATGGAGAATAGATTTATATGCTCTATAGTTTGTCTATTCCCTAAGATTTGAGGTCTAGTTATCTTCTCACCATGTTGATATCTGCAATAATGAAAATTTCTTGTACTATTTTGTCAGTGGATTCTCTCAAGTGGGTTCGTCCCGATTGCATCATTCTAGGGTGCTTTCAACTTACCTCAGAGGACATGGAAGAAAGTTATCTTTTGCAAGTAATCAGGACCAGAGACGGCAAGTTTTTTAATGTGGGTGAAACAATTCTTGACACATTTTTCACTATCAATTGTTTATTTTTCACAATTATATGGCAAATATTATTATTATTGTTATTAGTTTCGTCGTCATCATCATCATCAAGCAGCGAGAGAGGTTCATGAGCAACCTCCTTTAGTAACTAGAAAAATTAAATTGACTCAACAATTAACAAGTGATTTTTCTGAACTTGATTTCAGTATGATATTATGGTAATTGGCTAGGAATTAAAGTAGTTTTGTCTCTATTACTAGATCTGGTCGCACTGATCTGCATGGTCACTCAATTATCACATTGTCTTGTATTGTAAATTCTTGCTGTCATGGCTTCCAAATTCCTCTTGTATTTAAATTGTTTCCTGTGGAATCCTGTGACATATTTATTTTTTTATCTTGTGCCAGTCTTAACGTTATGTTCTAATCAAAATTTTATCATCTCAAGATGTCATTGGTGACAAAAGAGAAGTTTTTGGTGCACTTGCTGTTGTGGTGATACAGAGTTCTGCAATTATTTAAACAAGTCCATGGCTGCTAGATGTTGCAACTAGGATCTGAAGGAGAGGGCATATTCCTTTGTCTCAATAGTTTATCATTTTCCTATGATGACATGCAAATGGTGGTTTGCCGTTTGTTATTTGTATTGCAACATATTTGAATGTGGGGATGCTGATCCTGTTGAATAACATCCTCAGGACTATGTCCAATAATTTAAATTTGCAAACCACCTTTGTTCTTTCTGATTATGTAGCAATATGATGGTTTAATTAACCATTTTGGTAATATTCATTTCTGTAGGATTCTTCTGAGGTGATACTGCAGTCCTTTTGTGATGTTTTCCCTGGAATTGTGGATGATATTATTCCCGCAGGATGTGGGCCGCATCTGTTCTTCAGCTATTTGGAACAATGGTAATGTCCTAATTTTTACTTTCTCTCCATAATTTTTTCTGTAAAATGTTATTGAGACTTTGATTGCTTGCATCCCTTAGCATATCTTGTTTGAGAGAGTTCTAGTTGTAGAATATTTCAATTTGTTTTTTTTGGACTCGTGGCAATTTAATACGTGATTTTTGATCACTTGTATCTGGTGCAAAGCCCTGATTATAGTCTAATCATCTCATGTTGATCCTTGTTGAAATTTGGTCTTCCATCATGGAAATAATTTAATGGGCAAATTATCTTTAGTTACACACCTGTTTGCAAATTTGAACTTCTTGCTTTGGTTCTTATAGCACATTGATCTCATGAGAAAGTTAAATTGACAAATTTCCTATTTTTTCCTACTTATATATAGATATTTGACTTTTGATGATACTGTCAGAGATTAGCTACTTCACTTTTTCCCTCTGTAGTATCCATGGAAACGGTCTTGCATATCAGATAATGGCTAACTTCTCTTCTTCTTTTCCATAATTTCAGCAAGCTTGCAATTGCGGCTAACCGAAAAAATGTGGACCAGCACATTATCCTGTTCAGTTGGTCACTTGGTGAGGAGAGGAATGAAGCAGTACTTGTCGATATTGATCGAGATAACTGGCTTCCAAGAATTGAGCTTCAAGGTACATGAGGTTGTAGTTAATAGATGGACTTATATATTGACTTGCAGAAATTTATAATCATTTTCATTTAATACATTATTTGCTAGTTAATCTATGTTTACATTCATTTTTCAGGAAGATTAGTTATGAATTATGTCCATTTCTTATCAGGGTTCTGAAAGTGCTAATGTTCTCACAAAGACAAGTTAACTACATGCACTTTTTGCAATTTCTACTGTTTCAAGTATTTTTGGTTCATATTCTTGTTGATCAGACATGGAGTGAATGGCATTAGCAGAGGATTCCTATATGAATCTTTTCGAAATGATTGGATCTCTTGTTTCTATAGGTAGCTCTATGGTAGAGTAGTCAGTGCAGAATTTGAGTCAACATAGTGTATTGTAAGTTAAGCGTAAACAAAAAGAAGATGGGGCAGTGGTACATTTATCAATTTATGCAGATGACAATCTCCTGTTGCCTTTTGTTCTATCCATGCATTTTGATTTTCTTATTTGCTGTAATTACCAATCTGTACTAAGGAGATTTAAAAATTCCATTATGGTCAGAAAATGGTGATGACAATTTAATCCTGGGGCTTTGCATTGACAAAGTATCCATGCATGAGAAAGTCAAAGTTCAACTTGGAGTTGAGGAACAAAAAGACCTTTCGCCATTTTGCATCCTTTTTTGTCTTTCTCTAGAAGGAAAGCTCATTATGTTCAATGTTGCCTGGTATTCTCCTTTGCCCTCTCCTAGTTTTTTTGATTTTGTTTTACATTATTAAATCTGTCGTCAACATGTTAGGCCTCTTCAACTCACTGCTGCTACAGTGTCTGATGAGTTATTTCTTTGCAGTATTGCAGAACAAACTGATTTTCCTGGCAATGGCTGGCCGTCTGATGTGGAAGAGGATATTTCTGGAGTTGAAGCTCAAGAAGAAGTTAGTTCAACTGTTTCCTCAGGTTTGGGAGAGATGATTTCACAACAGGTTTTTACAGGTCGTCAAATTCAGGACATCAACACATTAGAACACAACTTACCAAAAGATCGCGAGATTGCTGTTAAAGCTGACACAAAGTTTTCTGAGTCTGCAACAGCCAGACTAATAACTAATCAAACAGAGAGGAAAGAAGCTATAACCGGAAAATGGAATCTAAATTCATTTGCACATCCACAAGGATCTAATGCATTGGAAAAGGCTCTGGATGAAAAGCATTCAGTTGGCGCAGTTTCCACTCAGGCTGTCTTTCCAAGGCCCCAAAGCACATTTCTTGGCCAATCAACATTGAAGTTCCCATCGCCTAAGGAAATACAGAACATCACAGAAAGCAAAGAAGAGTCTAAAGTGACGCAAAATGATGTTCAGGCTGGTCAGAAAGTGGCAGCTGAAACAGCTTCACATGGTTTTCAGATCTCTCCATCTCAGACATGGCTGAGTGGGAAAATCACATCTTCCAATAGCTTTGAATCAAGGTCTGCATTGTTTCAAACTGCCTTTGGTGCAGCTTCTGCCAATGTTCCAAGTGCCCCTTTTGGAAATCCCATATCCAAAGGTGCTGGCCCACCTACATCAGTCAACCTACCTGGTGTTCCAGTTGAAGGTGGAGGACAGAGAGTTTCGAAGGAGGTTGGGATTATCGAGCCATTGCCTTTTATTCGTAGCTCGCAGTTGCTGCAGGAAAACTCTGCTTCAGGTTTACCATCTAGCCATCATTTGTATCCCTCCGTGGAGAACATAAAAAGTCTGCCCCAAAATGGGATGTCTAAGAAGGATCCAATCACATCAAAACAATCTGCCAATGTGAGATTCTTTTGTGATGAAATAAGCTCTTACCCATTACGCACTTAATCTTGATTATATGAAGTTTGTACATTTTGTGAATCTTTTTATCTTAACCAACCGTGCTTATCATGGAATTGCTTGTTAAATATGGTGAATATAAGTTCGCTTGCCATCTCTGCAATGATTTGACATAATATTATTCTACTCATAGTCAGTTTGTCAATTGAATACCTTAAAATTCTTTGTTTTTATTGGTACTTTTTATGCTAACGACTTGGGGATTTTAGTCTTCATGGTGTGGTCCAGGAAAGGGATTATTCTGGATTTAGATGGCTTCTTGTTTATTAAGGACTGACTTTCATTAAATTTCCAGATCAAGGAGATGGTCAATGAACTGGACACACTTTTGGACTCTATAGTGCGGAAGGGTGGCTTTAAGGATGCATGTACCATCTCATTGAAAGGTCCAGTTGAAGAGATAGAAGGGAGAATCAGGAATCTTTCTAGCCAATGCATGATGTGGAAGGTATATGTCTAGGCCTTGTATATTTCTTTTGTGTTTAATTGCGGTTTCTCTTGTAGTTCTGAGTGCTTTCTGTCTTGGAATTCTTTGTAAGCATTATCTTTTATTCTAAGTTGTTCTGTATTGTGTCCCTTCTCTATCTTTTGTGTTTAATTGCAATTTCTCTTGTAGTTCTCAGTGCTTTCTTTCTTGGTATTCTTTGTAAGCATTATCTTTTATTCTAAGTTGTTCTGTATCGCGTCCCTTCTCTACTCTAGTATAATTCAGCTTAAGTTCTTGTGCATCTATGCTATGTCACTTTTCAGATGAAGTTTTTCTGATATCTGGAAGCTTGGTAATTTTTTTGCATCCTTTATCAATATAAGAAACAAGGAGGGTTACTTTCTGTCATGAGATGGTAGATGCATGTATACTGAAGAGGTCACTTCTCGTTTTTTAATTATCACTTAAATCATTTTTTTTGTTTTCCATATCTGTCTCTTCATAGCTTCAGATGGTTGTACTTGTACAATGATTTTGTATGGAGCTTTTATCTGTCCGTTTTTGAGTTCTCCCTAATTCTCCCTTTAGTGTATATGTGGCTGTTTCTGATAATCTTGTTGATTTGCTCCTCTTATAATAGTAAATTATGTACATTATATCTTTGGTTCCATCAACTTGCACTTATATATTACTTAGTTCTAGTCTTGTTTCATTTGGACACTGTAGAGTGTAGTGAATGAACGACTTGAAGAAGTTCAAAGCCTGCTTGACAACACTGTACAAGGTACTTTCAGTTTCGAGATTTTCTATAATCAGATGAATGTATGTAATTTATTTGGAAGCATCTATCTATCAGATTAAGGCTGTAGACGAGTCACTGATTTTGCCAATTTTAGTCAACCGATTTCTTGCTAATACACGATATACTGGTGAATACAGTAAATTTCAGCACAAGTGCAGAGTTGATTTACTACATTCCTACTGAACTTTGTAACCTAATTGTGTTTTTAGCCATTTATACTTTGTTTAACTGATGATATATGTTCAACTTTTCACCCCTTTTTTGGGTCGAACAACTTTTCACCCTTCATTTGGTGAAGTTCTGCTGCTTCTGATTTTCACTGGATGTCTAATGAAGGTAAGCTTATCAGCAGTTTTTCATCTGGCTTTCAGTTTTGGCAAGGAAAATGTATGTTGAAGGAATTGTTAAACAAGCCAAGGATGATCAATATTGGGAACTTTGGAATCGGCAGAAGTTGAGTACCGAACTGGAGATGAAGCGGCAACATATTTTAAAACTAAACCAGGTTAGGATCTCTTACATATGTTGTTAATGTATAGACTTCTGTTCGGATGAAATATACTGATTACGTGTTATATTCCAGGATCTGACTAATGAGCTGATTAAATTAGAGAGGCACTTCAATACCCTGGAACTTAATAAATTTGGTGACATAAGTGAAGCTAATGGAGGTCGAAGAGCTCTGCAAAATAAATACGAGCCTGCCAGGTTCAATTATATCTTGAGTTTGAGTTTAGCATATGGCCTTTCTCCTTTTGATGCCAGTACTGCCATCCTGTTAAAATTGCACAATCTGCCTAAGACTCTTCCCCTGTTAGATTTTTTGCATAATTGAACGTAATCAGCCTTGCCACGTAACACAGAGTGTGTCTGTTTCTATTATTTATAATTTTTGTCTCAGCTTTGGTTGTGTCGGAACAATTTTACCAGTGGACTCTGCTTATCATATTGGCTCTAATACATGCTTTACACATTTGAAGAAACTTGATGCATGATACATGGCTTATTCTGTAACATGCAACATTAATTCAACCATTTTGCAGATCGGTTCAGTCCTTAAAAAGTTTATATAATACGATGACATCTCAAATAATGGCTGCCCAGCAACTTTCTGACTGTCTCTCAAGACAAATGTCGGTGTTGAGTATCGAGTCACCTTCAGTTAAGCAGAATGTTAAAAAAGAATTGTTTGATGAAATTGGAATTTCCTATGATGCCTCTTTCTGCTCCCCTGATGTGACAAAAGTATCTAAAAGCCCTGGAGATAAAAAAATCACACTTTCAGATACCGTTGCTTCAAAAGATCATTCTAGAAGAAACCAGACTAGTGCTCTGAAGCCTTCTGAACCGGAAACTGCCCGGAGACGGAGAGACTCTCTGGATCAGGTGATTATCTTGTTAAGTCAACTTTTCGCTTTTGTTGATACTATGGTTTAGAAGATGACTTTTGTTTGATGCTCTCTAGAAGAATTCTTGGAATGCTCCGAGTTGATTCAATGGCTGACCAGTTAAATCAAGTGGTGTTTGTGTACTATTATAGCCAGCAGCAGAGACTTGCTTCTGCTGCTTAGCTGTGTGCCAAAGCACTTCTTCCTGATTATATCATGTCATGTAGTCTTGTCTCCTGTTTGATGCGAAATTAGGTTAGAGCTAAGAAAATGCATATGAAGGAGAAAATGAACACGCAGCAATTTTTGTACTATTAAATACTGAGGAACATGTACCTTTCATCTGAAACTGTATAAATATCAAGAAACCATACATTCATACATTCTGGAGAGTGCAGGGTAACAAGTCCATTAATTACTCAATAGTTCAGAAAACAGGAGTGTGTAACGTGCTGGTGAAATGAAATTAAGCATGCCATGCTGAATAAACGGTGATTGAAAAAGGGATATTGGAAGTAATGCAACCAGAAAATTGTGTGGACATAAATATACCAGTTGTTCCTTGAAGAATTTGGCCAAAGAAGGTCATGTCCTCTTAAGGAAACTAGTCAAAGGTGCAGCATTGTTAAATTTTAGATACGAAGTAAAGCAATTAGCTGGATCCTCAAATGTGTAGTCTCTGAGCTGAAAGATCAACTGACCCTTGCTTTTCATATGGCACTCATGGTTAAATGGTTCCCTAAAAATCTTTGACTGTTATTTTGTCGATACAGAGCTGGGCAAGTTATGAGCCTTCAAAGACAACAGTTAAAAGGATTCTCTCACGAGAATACCAGAAGGATAGCACAAAGTCGTCTTTGTTGATGGATGATCCATATCTTACCTCTTCAGAGAGATCAGCAGTTGCTAAGTCAAATCACACCACGCCGTCTACCTACACTCGTCGAGCACGAGTTAATGGTGAGTAATGATTCGACTGATTTTCTTCTTTCGGTAACTTCAGTAATCTGAGGAATGGCTATTTAATCTGTTCTCAATAACATATGTTCTGCAGCCATGTATGAGATTTCTGGTGAAAAGGCATCTAAGAGCCCATCTAGTCTTTTCAGACAGGCTGATGGGACTTCAGGATCGATGGTTCCAGTGGCACAAAAAAGTAGTACCCTTAGTTACTCCTTGTCTGCATCCCAAGCATCACTTATCGATGGACAAACCAAACTGAGGAGTATGAGTAGCAGTAATAACAATCTTGCTACAGAAAAGTCTACTGGTGAGACTATTATTGATAAGTCTAAATCAGCTTTCGGTAATCAAATCAAGCCCACAATGGTAGGAGACATCAATATTCATCAGAGGCCAGCAATCTCCATAAAATCACCCTTGCAGACTCTTGAAAAATCAAGTGATACTTTTAGTTTCAATACTAAAGAGACTGTTCTTGCTGAGCCAACAAGTGAAAAAGTGAAGCATGGGTCCCAAATAACTGAAAGCTCACTCTTTGGATCCCGAGGAAGTGAGGACCCACAAAGGGCCGCCACCCCTATTGCTCCTCTGGCCAACTCTCATCCTGAAAAGGTTCCAGATGAACATCCAGTTATAGGTAAAAGCTTTCCTGGTGGATCACTGTCGTTGTCAATGCCATTTAAATCATTGTCATCTCCATTAGGGTCACTGGCCAGTTCATCCTCCATTCAGCCTTCTACATTGTCTAATGTTCCATCAATCAAAGGGAGCTCGTTATCTGAGGTGTCATCAGGTGGATCTTGGATTGCTAGCAGAGCAACAACAGATCTTAATAGGGCACTCCCATTAAACTTCCCATCATCAACTTCATCATGCTCGGTCACTTCTCCTCCCCTTCTACCTCCCCCTCCACCACTGCATCCTCTTCCATCCAGTTTTCTAAAAATTCAGTGCCTTCACTCGCTTCCTCACTGCCCCTAGAATTAAGTATGGAAAACCAAAAGCCAGAGATACAACAGGATTTGCCCAAAGTCAGTTTTGGTGCTCCTTCAGAAGCCCCACCTCTTCTGACTGAGAGTTTTACTGGTGGATCTGCTGTGAAAATAGAAGCTTCAGCCTCATCTACTCCTAGTAAACTTTCTTCTGGACCGATATCTGGAGTTCAGGGTGTTAGTAACCGGATAGGTAGTCCTCAAACGACCGAAACACCAAATGCTCCTCCAGAGCAGCCATCGGCTGGAAAGTTTTCATTTCCATCTCCATTTTCAAACTCTCCGATTAACACAATTCAAAAGACTGAAAGTCTGGATGTCACAGCTACACAGGAGGATGAGATGGAGGAAGTGGCTCCTGAAACTAATGAAAAACCCGATCTTGGTCTGGGAAGTCTCAATGCATTTGGCCTTGGATCTACTCCCAATTCGACCACACCTAAGGGAAACCCATTTGGTGCTTCTTTTGGTAGTGCAACAACAACCCCAACAAGCTCTCCATTTGCTATGGCAGCACCTAGTGCAGAGCTGTTTCGCCCTGCTTCTTTCACTTTCCAGTCTCCACAATCTTCACAGCCATCACAACCACCAAATGCAAGTGCGTTCTCTGGAGGCTTTGGTTCTCCAACAAATGCTCAATCTCCCACTCAGAGTGGATTTGGTCAGCCATCACAGATTGGACCTGGTCAACCCGCTCTTGGATCAGTTCTTGGCACTTTTGGACAGTCAAGACAGATTGGCTCAGGTTTTGGAGGTGCTGGCTTTGCATCTTCTAGCAGTGTTGGTGGGGGTTTTGCCACTGCCAGTTCAACTGGTGGTTTCTCTTCCTCTGCCGCAGCAGGTGGATTTGCAGGGGTTGGTTCTACTGGTGGAGGGTTTGCTGCTTTGGCATCTTCTGGCGGTGGTTTTGGTGGTATGGCTTCAGGTGGTGGTGGATTTGCTGGTGCAGCCCCAGCTGGAGGTGGATTTGGATTTGCTGCAGCTGCTTCATCCGGTGCTGGATTTGCAGGAGCTGCTCCTGGGGGAGGATTTTCAACTGGTGAGGGACTCTCTCTCTCTCTCTCTCTCTCTCTCCCCACTAGGATTGGGTCTACTGTCTTTTAAACATAGTATGTTGGATTGTACAGGAGCTGGTTTTGGGGCTTTCGGCAGCCAACAAGGTGCAGGCGGCTTCTCTGCTTTTGGTGGTGGTGGAAATACAAAACCACCTGAGTTTGTCACACAAATGAGAAAATAGTTTCAGCAGAACTAGCGGAAACTTGAGAAGTTATAGGCACATAGGTTAGCAAAGTCAACTAATTATCTGGAGGCAGTACCTTTTGTTTTAATCCTGGTGCCACCAGATTAATTTTCATGTACCATAATGACAGTAACGGTCTGCATATTGTTTGGCTGTGGCTTGCACTTGTTGTAAGTGCGCTTTCAGTTGCGATTTTTCCTGTATAGCGGAAAAAAAGATTTGTAGGGATTGTTCTGGCAGGTATACTTTTCAGTTAAAGGGTGCATCCTTAATGTTAACCAAGGCAACGATGCTTCTCTTCTTTTACAACCCTCCAATGTCGTGGGTTCTCAGCTATATGTATAATGCTGGTCTTTTCTTCTTATTTTTTCAAAAATTGCAGCGAGAACTTCATTCAATGATCATGGATATTGAGTAATGACTTGCTAGTAGTTGCTATACAATAAACAAAATTGTATATAGCTGCGAGGACAGGGAAATTTATATAAATGGCTAATTATAGGAGGGAGTTCATGACTGGTTTCGGACAAGTACGACCAGCAAACTGGCGACACCATTTTAGAAGATTTCCAGTATCCAACATGTATGTAGTGCCTGATCTGGTTGTCCAGCCTCGTAAAATATCAAATCCTACTTAGGCTAGGATACAAATTAGGTTTGAAACCCAAATTGTGTTTCAAGGCTTTATGATCTGATAGATTGCAGATGAATCCATTCTTTTTTTCCGACCAAAAAAAAAAACTATTTGACTTGTAGCTGAGTCAGACCATTCTTATTAACTACTGATTCAAGTCTTTGTGTTGAATCATTTTGTATGTGAATTGAATCAAATTATACAATTCGAATCATGAATCTCATATAAATTAACATTTTTTTTTAAAAACGGAAAATAAAAATAGAAATATACTGTTCATCATATCGGCCATAGCTAACGGGGGATGACAGAACAATCGACCTGTTTTATGCAAGTCATGAGCAAACTGTGGGCTTATGCGAAGCCTCAAATGATCTTCAATACAATGTCACCGATGACGACAATCGACAGGCCAACTTCAGCATCAGTCCATCACAAAGAGTTGCTCATCCTTGTGAAATCAGTTGTTTTTCAGGCATCGATGTTAGAGTTTGGGTATCAAAAAATTAAAGACCAAAGAACATATTGGATACAAAATCCAAGCTTTAAAAAACTCGTTCATTGGTCTGCTCTTGCAAATAGTTGACAAGAAGGCAGGTACGCGAATATTCATATTCTGTCGATATGCTTTCCCGATGCTCATTATGCTCCTCTACAATCAAACAGCAATCCCAAGTTCAGATATCTTTACTATCCGTTTCTCCATTGCAACTCTTTGTTGCTTCAAATTTGATGCCAATGAAGCAACCTGTAGAGAGAGAGAGTATAGCATGACACTTCCCACAAAGTAGAAAAAACAAGAAGAGGCACAAAAAAATATGAAAGTATCAAGTTCCAAATGGACATGCCTCAGCCCGAAGCTTCAGTGCCTCCCGACCAGGAATTTCACGTAGGTCATCCATTAGACCTGTCCAAAGATGTAAGCAAATTAATCACTCATTTTCAACTCCCCTCCCTCTCAATTGAGAGAGGAATAACAATCTCGAGATTGCAAACTGTCAAAGCATGAAATGAGAAGGTGATTTCAAAAGATGATGATTGATGATCCAATGAATATGTGCTGGTGTTCCCAAGAATCATGACTTATGTTTCCTTACCATGAAGTTTTGCAACTGAGAACTTGACCAAACAAGAAGTTAAACATCCTATAGACACATGATTTTTCCACCTAAACTAAATAAAGTTCTTACTTGGGGCTGTGATAGCAACTGAAAGAAAATCCAAAATGGAATCAACCCAAATGGAGATGAACAAACTTGGTCAAGTAGCATTTGCTAATCCCAAATAACTAAATGATGAATTGGAGGGCAAAAATATGCTGGTCCCTGGAAGGTATTGAAAGTCGTAAAATCATCCAACTAAACCATTACAAGAACCAAAAAGGCTGAAAGATCTGATAGAGCATGCATACCTCCTGCTTGCGATTCAACCTTGTAAATTGATTTAGCAAGACGTTGGATTTGATTTCCTGTATTTCTGCAGTTATTTCAACAACAATAGTATCAGAAGAAAAATATAGCGAAACATTAGGTGATATTAACAACGAAATGATGGTAATGATCCTACTTTAGGTCAGTAAGGCCACGTTTCATATCTGTTTCTGCTAGAGCTGCCCTTTCTATCAGCTTCCTACTTTCCTTCTTCATCAAATCAACAGAAAGATTAAGATCTTTCACATTTTTCTCAGCTCGAACAAATTGTGCCTGCATATTGGTGCAGCAGTAGAAATAAGAATCAGAGATTAACAATGCCTTAAAAGAGTATCCATCTGCACCAAAAGCAGCTTTCAAGGCAACTTTGCATAAATTGCATCAATCAGCATCATGGATTACAATAAGATTCTCTAAGAGCAATCAAGCAACCAACCTCCTCACTCTGAAGTCGACCAAATGTTTGACGAATCAAAAACCTTCTAGGACCTGCACAGATGGAACAATTTCTAAGAATCAGTTCGCTACCAAGTGATGCCAACAACAATAAGCATTTAGAGCCAACAAATGTGCGATAGTCTGTAATTCTTGGTGGCTAGTGTAGTGTGCCAGTAATAAGAAATTCTCCTCCTCAAACATGATAAGAGGAGAAGGATCATTGACCCCTGGCAGCAATCTACTGATGGGGTTCCTCAGCATTTTCAAATAACATCCAGGCTTCAATGAGAAGCAGAGGATATACAAGGACCAAGGAAGGAGAAGTTAGAAAATATGGCTTAAATAGCAGCATTTAAAATTTTCTATTGTCCTTTTGAAACAGAAAACTCAAAAGGTTGCATCCTATCTAGAGATCTTCATGTGTGAAAAAACTTCTCTTTTCTAAAGGGGAGGGGGTAACAAAACAATCACACAAATGCTTCTTCACATGCCAATATAGATGGAGTGCAACTGTCCTCATTATCAAGACTAAAGAAAACGACAAAGTTTGATATATCATGATTAGATTATTTATACACCTAGAAGCTCAACACAGAATCCTTGAAATCACATTGTTGTACACAGTCAGCCAAAAGCATGGTGCAAGACAACCGTTCAATTTTGCACATGCTAACCTAAGTAATAGACTAAATATCTCCATAGAAGCAAATTCTCTGATTGAGCATGACTCTGGCAGACAGATCTGGCAACAATAATGGTTGATTGGTTCCATCCTTCACATATGTCTCTGAGTAATCACTATTTGTGATAAAAAAGAACCTTGGTTGTATAAACACAAAATGTATTGCTAGGAGAAAAATCTGACACGGCTAGTAACAAAAGAATGTAGCGTGGTGAAGAGGACAGCTCCTTGAAAAATGACTGATAGTAGAATTTCGTGCTTAACTAAAAACTAAGAACAACTGCTCGTACCCCGCAAGAGGAGGAGGGCAGCTGCAGCAGAAACCCCAACAGTTGCTCCAGGATGTTCCCTTGCACTCATGACTTCATCTGTTAAAAGGAGACAGTGCATCATGAGAATCAACAAGACTAAACCAATGACTGGCTCCTGTATTATGATTTGTACATGTCCAGATCATTTTCAGATGTTTCAATCCGACATGATCCGACAAAAACCACGAGCTCTTCATGGTGGATGTACTACTCCAGTACAATTTCATCTCATCAGAAACAAATTACCAAATTGATTGTGGTTAGAACTCCAAAGTCCTTCAAACCATGAGTCTAATGATCAGCGCATATCCGATCATTTTTTCACTCACTACACTATTCAAATGCAGTTCGAAACTATGCCTCAGAAGCAGATAAATAAACCTCACATCCTAGGCATGTCTCACCGCGCATCCACTGAATTTCCCAAAGTAAAATGTAACATACCTTTGACCTTGCTGACGAAAGCATCTTCATAAACATGATACTGAGATTTCATTTTTGTCAGAAACTCCTGCAAATGACCAAAAAGAAAAGTCACTACGAGCAGCTTCAAAATCAAGAACATAAATGAACTAATCATCCCTCCAGGAAAAATCACGAATTCTTCACTACGGTGCCTACGAGTCGACTTTGCCATAAACCCCGTCCATCGAGACCCGCACGGCCGTCAGGAATCTCTAAAATCAGAGAAACGGCAGGACCCAGATCGGGATATCGATGCCTAACCAAAATGGAACGGACGAAGAAGGCGAATGAAGAGGGAAAAAAAGAGGACCTGGAGGGAGCGAAGATGGGTGGAGGAGTTCTGGTGGAGAGAACGAGCGGTTTGGATGGCGGAGTCTCGGGACTCCAGCACCGTCCGCTGGACGTCCTCCGCGAGGTCGGCGATCGATTTCCCGTTTTGATTCGGTGCCGTCGACTCGGCCGGCGGCGGCGATGGAGATGCTTCCGCCATCGCCTTCTTCCCCTCTTCCCGTCGCGGCGTGGCGTCTGGTCCTCCCAACTTTCACCTCTACAGGGAGAGGACTCGAGGCCGGAATGTATGAACTTTTCCGACATTTTTCTGGGAATTTTTTTTTGACATTTTTATCAAAATACATAAGTTTTGTTTAGTAAAAAAGGTAAAATACCACGAAAAACCCTAAACTTTACCTATTGACATATTTATCCTAAATTTTTTTTATGACACAAAAAACCTCAAACTTTGCTATATATGACACATTTACCTCAAACTTTGCCCCGTGTGACACATTTATCTTAAACTTTTTTTGTGCCATAAAAAACCCTAAACTATGTCACTTGTGACAATTTTACCCTGAACTATATTACTTATGATAAATTTACCCCAAAGTTTTTTTGGGCTGAAGGGCATTTTTTATTTTTTCTTTTTTTTATTGAATAGAGGAAGTCAAAGCCGGCGAGGCCATCCTTGCTAGTGCTGGAGTCAGGCGAGGGTCGCCTGGGCGCCCGCCCGCGTCGGGTGAGGGCGGCCCGCCTAGGCGACCCTCGTCGGCGTCGGGCGAGGGCCACGCAGCTTGGGCGACCCTCGTGGGCGTCGGGCGAGGGCGCGCAGCCTGGCGACCCTCACCAACGTCAGGCGAGGGCCGCCAAATCCAGCGAAGGGCGCCCTCGCCCAGCGAGGCTTGAGCGGCCCTTGCCAGCGTCGAGCGAGGGTCGCCCAGCGAGGCTTGAGCGGCCCTCGCCAGCGTCAAGCGAGGGTCGCCCAAGCCAGATTGGGCGAAGGCGATCCTCGCCAGCGTCCAACGAGGGTTGCCCAGGATTGGGCCGCCCTCGCCCGACGCCGGCTTCCTCCATTCAATAAAAAAATAAAAATAGAAAATGATGAAAATGCTCTTCAACTCAAAAAAACTTTAGAGTAAATTTGTCATAATTCAGGGTATAATTGTCACGAGTGGCATAGTTTATGGTTTTTTGTAGCACAAAAAAATTTAGGATAAATGTATCACACTCAGGCAAAGTTTAGAGTAAATGTGTTACACATGGCAAAGTTTGGGGTTTTTTGTGTCACAAAAAAAAAAGTTTAAGATAAATGTGTCACGCGGAATAAAGTTGAGGGTTTTTCGTGACATTTTCCCTAAAAAAATGAATAATTTGAACTTTTCAACAAATTTGTTGATTATTTACATTGCTCACAAAAATGAATACATTAAAAATCATTTTCATCATTTACGAAAATACCTAGATATAAATTATTATTGACAACGGAAGTATTTTTTATTGATTAATTAGCTCAAGAGATATAAATGATTATTTAAAAAATTAAAATTATTTAATTTTTGGGAAACAAATAGAATATCAAGAACCATTAAAATCCTAGATAAGTTACAATTAATAAAATTTCCAAAATTTATGGTCAATTATGCTTCACTTTTTTTTTTTAATTTAACAATACCAAAATGTTGCTATTTATCAATTAATTGAGTTTTTATGACTATTTGAGTAAGCTGAAAGAATTTGATCCAAAGATATATTTTGTTGCAAGAGATTTTCTAATGGAGGTAATGATCCATACGGGTGTGCAAATGAACCAACAACTATCTAGAATGCCCAAAAATGGTGGTTCTTAAAAGAATCGGTCCGGTTCACGAGATAATGGGTACCAATCGATTCTTGATTCTAAATGTGGAAACACCTACCCCAAACCAACCAATAATATATATAAAAGAAATTTCTAAATAAGGATTCGAAGTACTCTCATTTCCCAAACAAAGGTCTAAAATAGATTTTATTTTAAATGAGGGTATGAAGTAGCAATATTAGTCTAAAGAATGGACTAAGGCCTAGCCTCATTGACTCATCGATAAGCATAATATTTCAACTAATTAGATATATTTTCATCCAAACACAATTTAAATTTGAATGAAATTAGATTTAAAAAAATATAACTTAAAAAGAAGAAGGAAAAACACAGCAACTCCCTCGGTTTTATAAGAAAAATTAAAACCTCAAATCCCTAATTTTGCTTGTCAGTGTCTCAACTCTTTCAAGAAATTGCCTTAGTTTCTCGATCTCTCGAATCTCAACTCCCATCAACTCATAGTCTCAACTCTCAACTTCTATAGACTCACGGCCGCACCTTTGACCATTTCTCATAGACAAAACTCATAGCCTTGCCCCCCTCTCTCGCTCTTGGTCAGTCCATTTGTTGTAAGTTGGAAACCCTTTTCATCCTTTTTAACTTCTTCAATCTACTTAGTGTTCGAAAATATTTAGAGGAAGGCGAAGTATTCTTTGCATGTATTTGAGAGGAAACTTTTTGTGTTACATTTGAAGGGAAACTTGTGGACAAATCTTTTTGTGATCATTGTGTCATTGTAAAGTCATCTAATTTACTATTATGGATGATTTTTTTCCATGTACTTGCCTTTGGTCTAAAGGCAATGCAATTAAAGAACATAGAATTTGTTTTACAAACAATAGGGCAATTAAAGAACGTGGCATTCTTTTTTGCTAAAAGAAAAGAAGCTTGGTGGGACAAGTTCATGGCTTGTTAGAAAATAAGCCATTGATTGCATGAAGTTTTGTAGGACCGATTCTATGGATCCATTCGGGAATCGAATCACACAAGCTACTCAAGAATTGGATTGCTCAATCTAATTCTTGAGTGGGTCCATGAAATCAACGAGTAATTATTGGTTCTAGGTGGGAACCGCCCATCCTAGAATCAATCACCCCTGATGATATTATAATGATACCATATTCGACAATGATAATTAGGATAAGTTCATTCAAATCATTCAAGTTAATATAGAGAGATTTGAAAACTCTCTAATAATTTCTTTTCCTTTCCCTTAAACAACCAAATAAGATCCCTTGCAAATCATTCATGCCTTCACACCCCTTCACTCTTCCTTTGAATCCTTTCAACCAAACGCAACTGAACAACGTGATGTATCCTTTGCCCAGTTCAATCAAGGTGAAATCCTAACCCAAGAGCCCGGCCACATTAGTGAAGTGAATTAAAGAGCTTGAAGTGTTGAGAGGGTGAGGCACGAGATGGAGGCACCTGGGGCTATGTTAGAGGAAGAGAAGACGGAGGATGAAGAGAGAGAGAGGAGAGAGTATGAGCTAAGCCATGCTTTAAATGGATTGAAAAATTGGTTCATTTTAGAGCCCATTTACTTAAGTCTTCTCCTTTTGTAAACCCATTATGACTTGTTCCCAAAATTCTATATGACCCATTTATAATCTGTTTATATTATTTTGGGTTAATAAATGGATTTTAGACCCTTTTTAACAGGTCTAGCACTATCATGAATTACAACATCCCGTTTCTCTTCACACATGGCACCACCTCCAAGCCAATTTTAATGGTAACTTTGCTGAAGGTCAGACCCTAAGACACACTGAGCACCCAATTGAACTCAACATTCGAGTTCCAACTTGTCTGCCAATGCCGCAAAGCTGCAACATTTTGCTCCGAACTTTGCTAGAAAAAAAAGCGTTAAGAAAGCAAATGGCCCCCTAGACTCACCCTTTAAACCACGCAGAATAGAGTATTCGCATTCTTCCATAGGCAGTCTTTCATAAGTATGCAGCCGTTTGAGTTCGACAATCCGGGCGATTCTAGTCATGTTTGGGCTAGACCAAGTTAGCCTTTGCCAAGTTCCTTTTGGCTTTACATCTTTGGTTAAATTCCTATGCATTCCTGAGTAAAATTTCCAAATTAGAGCAGAGGGAAACAAATCTATCTGGCTGTGAATTGGCACTAGTGACCCCACATGATCCATGCTTGAAACTCCGCGAATGATGTGTTTGGTAACGATTCTGTTCCCGAAAATAATTTATATTCAGAAATTGTGTTTTTGATTTCTATTCCTAAGAATAAAAAAGTAATTTTTTTTTTACTTATTGTTTCAATTCCAAATATATGCCCTAGCCACTTTTTTTATCTTGAGAAATAGAAAAATTAGCTGAAATTACCAAATGATTTTGTTCTTTTTCTAATCCAGGATAAAAGAAAACAAAAAATATAGAAAAATAGGATGGTAGCAAATAAGCTCTAAATAGTCAGAGCGAGATTGTGGCTAAACCGGTTTATTTCCTTTTATAACAACTGAAGCCTTGACTTGTCCAACCAATGTAGAGTCATAAATGACTCTTCTTGGTAATATCTCGACCAAAATCAGCTTGAGATGCCAATGATCATGCCAAAAATAGGTCAATTCCATATTTCCTCTTGTATACCTAATAAGAGGCTTCAAAACATGCCTAGGTTTGAGCAATTTTCTCCATGGATAAGTGCAGCCGCTCTTAGGAATCACTGTCCACACAAACTCTTGCTCTCAGCAAGCATGCATAGAAACAGGCATCTCAAATTGAACCAAGTCTGAAGCAAGTATAAATAGGGAAGCTCTCCTCATAATTTGTAACATCCAAACAATTCAGTAGTATAAATCATTCTCTCCCAAAACTCATTGCTCTAAATTTTCTCTCTTTATAATTCAGGTAAGAAAGCCATCAATCCGTAAAAAAAGGCTTAGTTCAGGCGCTCCACCTACACTAGTCAAAATGGGTGCATAATGTTATAAAATATCGCTTCGCAAGTATATAAAAGAGAGAATAAAGGGAGATTAAGTAGAGAAAACAAATAACACCAAAGATAGTAGAGAAAAGCCAGAAGCGGAAAAACTTTTATTTCTCACTATTTATGCTCCTATTTATAAAGATGCACTTATCATAAATATCAATATATCTGATAATACATGTATTGGATAGGGAGATGAACATTCATCGAATAGGGAGATGTACTCAGAACGTAGGATGTATGTATTAGATAGGGAGATGTACTTAGAACGTAGGATGCATGTATTGGATAGGGAGATGAACATTCATTGAATAGGAAAATGTATTCAAGATGTATTATACAAATGTACCATAATAAGTACATGAATATAATAAATATTCATATATGTATATCATAACACTCCCCATTGGATATTCATTGTATTATATTATGAATGTGCATTAAATAATACTACCTCATTAAAAACCTTAAGCCGGAAAAACCTAGTGGGACAAAAACCGGACAAAAGGAAAAAATAGTACAGAGCACAAATTTTATGATTTCTCCCTTTTATAGATGCATTAATTGTCTCGTTAAAAACTTTACGCTGGAAAACCCTATGGGAAAAAATCGGACAAAAAGAAAAAATAATGCAATGTATAGTTGATAGTATCTCCCCCTCAATTGAGCCATATAGCCACTACTGGGGCTAATCAATCTTGCGTCTTATGTACTTGCTGCATACCAATGCCATATACTAATTTTCTCAAAAGTTGATGTCAAAAAAAGATTTGCAAGATTATTTACGGATTAAATTTTTTTAACATTAATCTGTCAACTTTCTTGAAGTTCATGAGTATAGAACAATTTTAACGAGATATGTTTGGTCCTATCACCTTTGATATATCCTCCCCTAACTTGTTTAACACAAGTAGCATTATCCTCATAAATTATAGTAGGAGAATTTGTAACCGGTTTTAAACAACAAGAATTGTGAATATGCATTATAACGGATCTTAACCAAACACTATCTTCCAGCTTCATATAGAGCAATAATCTCAGAGTGGTTAGAAGATGTAGCGATTGCTTCATAGAATGCCAAGAAATGGTAGTGCCATTATAACAAATTAAATAACCGGTTTGAGAGCGAGTCTTATGTGAATCAGATCTATATCCAGTATCAGCATATCCAACTAACCCAGAGGTAGTGGTATTATTGGAATAATATAATCACAAATGTATGGTTCCTCGGAGATAACGAAAAATATATTTAACTCAATTCCAATGTCTCTGAGTTGGCTCAGAACTAAAACGTGCCAATAAATTTACCACAAAAGTGATATCTGGTCTCGTACATTGTGTCAAGTACATCAATGCCCCAATTGCATTGAGATATGGTACTTCATGACCAAGTATCTTTTCATCAGATTCTATAGGACAAAATGAGTCATTTTGGAGATCTAGAGACCTTACAACCATAGGGGTGCTCAATAGGTGAGCATTGTCCATATTGAAGCGTTTAAGTAATCTTTCAATGTATGCTAATTGATGGACGATTATTCCATTTACTTTGTGCTCAAGTTCAAGACCAAAATAAAGTTTGGTTTTACCCAAATCTTTAACTTCAAACTCTTTTTTCAAATACTCAGCAGTTTTGGCTAACTCTTTAGAAGTTTCAATTAAATTTATATCGTCGATATAAACTGTTACAATAGCAAATCCGGTTTCTGATTTCTTAATAAACACGCATGGGCATATAAGATCATTTTTGTACATTTCTTTTATTAGGTACTTATTTAGGCATTGATACCACATGCGACCGGATTGCTTAACCGGTACAAAAATCTTTGCAATTTTATTGAGAATAAGTTATGGGGAGTGCATGCATCAGGCATTTTAAATCGCTCAGGAATTTTCATATAGATATCAGAATCTAATGAGCCATATAGATATGCCGCCACAACGTCCATAAAACACATTTCCAATCTTTCAAAAAGTGCCAAGCTAATGAGAAAATGAAATGCAATCATATCTATCACAAGTGAATATGTCTCATTATAATCAATCTCAAATCTTTGGCAGAATCATTGGGCAACGAGTGGGGCTTTATACCTAACAACCTCATTTTTCTTATTTCGTTTTCGGATAAATACCCATTTCTATCAAACGGGTTTTACATTATCAGGTATTCGAGTTATGGGCCCAAAAACCTCTCTTTTAGCTAGGGAAGCTAATTCAGTATTAATTGCTTCCTCCCATTTAGACCAATCTTGCCTTTGACGACATTCAATAATAGATTGTGGCTCACAATCATCATCCATAATTTTATGAGCAACAGAGAATGCAAAAGCATCATCAATAATGATTTCATTCCAATCTCAAATTTCATTATAATATGTAATGGAATTCTCAATATTCCGAGAGTTTGTGATCTTTTCATGGGTTTGTGCCTCTTCAGGAGTAATAAGCTATTTGGGAGCAAGCACAACATCAGGCTCTTCTGGAGCGAATTGTGCAAGTAAATGTACAAATGCGACATTGTACGTAGATAATAGGCAAACATAAGACCATCTACAGGATGCATCCACTAGTACTATAAAATATCAAAATGGTCCACTTGATGATTGTATTGGTCCACAAATATCACGTTGAATTCTTTACAAAAATAAATGGGATTCAAGATTAACCTTTGTTATAGAAGGTTTAGTAATAAGTTTTCCTTGTGAACAAACTTCATAATTATAAATCTTTTGACAACAGTACATTTGTATCCTTTAAAGGGTACTCTTTTGTATTCTGAATTATCTTACGCATCATTGAAGTGCTGGGTTGACCAAGGCGATCATGCCATAACCCAAACTGATCAGGGTTTACTAGTCTCCAGGACATAGTGGCATAAGTTTCAATAACCTTAATTATGACACAATACAAACCCATAAAATAAGCTTCTAGCTTCTCATGGATGGTTTTTAGCCCCATCTTATAAGATGTAATGTCAACATATTCCTTATTTTGCTCATAAATAGTCTCAACATGGTACCCATTATGGTGTACATCTTTGAAACTAAGCATATTCATTTTTGATCTAAATCCTCAATATGTAGAATGGTGCCATTTGGCAAAACAATTGTGACATTTCCGAAACCATCAATAATCGGAACAGGACCTGATATTATATGGACATGTGCCTTACGCAATGTTATACTCAAGAAAAAGTTTTTGTAACGAAATATGGTATGCGTTGATGCACGATCAAGCAAACAAATTTCTTCTTTTTTCTCAGTATTTTCCATTTGCATTTATGTTGACAACTTCAGATGTCAAGTATCATAAAATTTGCATATTAATTATAAGGTCAAGTAAAATCTCAAGATAATAAACAGAAGGTTCATAAGTATTTCATTACATAATCATATTATAGAATAATAAAAGGTAATGCATTTAAAGAAAAGCAACTAGAAAAGAAATTATTAGAATTGTAAAATTTAAAGTCTAAGTTATCATCCACCAGTTTGATGCCTCATCAAAGTAATCAGAGGTCCTTAAAAAAATCAGAGACATCAAGGATGCATTTGTTACTTCAAGAGCAAGAAGAGTCTTATCAACAGAGATATTGTTGACTTCAATAGTGGTCATGGCAGTAGGATTAATTTCATTGGTATGAGATTCACCACGTTTGCCCGTATTTTTCAAAGATGCTTAGTATAGATCAACAAAGTGCTTTGGCGTACGACAAGTACATGACCAGTACCTAGTCATACCACAACGATTACAAATACTTTCATTAGCCACATTCTTTTGCTTCTTTTCTTTATCATAATTCGGGCCAAAGTTAGATTTCCTAGGGCGGTTAAATTTCCTACCATCCCTTTGAAAATTATGCTCTTGCTTGCTCTTATAGCCCTTAATATGGCAAGTATTTTTCTTAAAGTTAGCATATGCTTCAGGCAATGTTTTTAAGCCAACAGGTCTAAGATCATGATTTTAGAGTGGCAATTCATTAGTTTCCTCAGCTGTGAGGAGCACATAAATTATTTCAGAATATGTGGCAAATTGACGTTGTCAGTATTGCTGTTGTAATACAATATTCGAAGCATGGAAGGTGAAAAAAGTTTACTCTAATAGCTCCTCATCAGTGAGCTTGACACCGCATAACTCAAGTCGAAAAACGATATCAAATAAAACGGAATTATAATCAGACATTGATTTAAAATCTTGCAATCTGAGATTTTGCCAATCATATTGTGCTTAAGGGAGGATAACAGTCTTAGTATGATCATACCTATCCTTCAACCTCTTCCACATGGTCTGAGGGTCTCAAACGGATAAATATTGAGTCTGCAGGCTCTCATACAAATGACGATGAATAAAAATCAATGCATTTGCTTTATCCCTTGAATTTGAGGTTTCGTCTTCTGCAATTGCATTAGCGAGACATTGCCCTTTGAGGTACATTTCCATGTCTAGGTACCAAGATAGATAATTATTTCCACTCACTTTCAGGATGTAGAATTTAAGCTTTTCAATATTTGCCATAATTCTTGCAAAATTAAAATCCTTAAATTAATTAGAAAGATTTCCAAATATCCATCGCCACTTCAAGAGCGGAAGGATACTTTTAGATTTGAAATTGGTTTAAGGCTATGGGGGAAAATGAAGAATTAATAGGAGAAGATGAAGTATAAGTTAAAAACAAAAGAAACACTTACCTTATAAAATTACTTACTCAGTTGGTAGATCTTCGTGCTAATAATGTGTTGTAAAATATCATTTCGCAAGTATATAAAAGAGAGAACAGAGGGAGATTAAGTAGAGAAAGCAGATGACACCAAAGATAGTAGAGAAAAGCCAGAAGCGGAAAGACTTTTATTTCTCACTATTTTTGCTCCTATTTATAAAGATGCATTTATCATGAATATCAATGTATCTGATAATACGTGTATTAGATATGGAGATGAACATTCATCGAATAGGGAGATATACTTAGAATGTAGGATACATGTATTGGATAGGGAGATGAACATTCATTAAATAGGGATATGTACTCAAAATGTATGATACAAATGTACCATAATAAGTACATGAATATAATGAATATTCATACATGTATTTCATAATACATAACTCGTTTATGACCCATTTAAATATTAAATTGGTCAAAAATGAGTCAGGCTTTTTTTTAGTTTTTTTGTTTTAAACCCATCTAAAGAAAGCCTAACCCATTTTGATAGGTGTGCCTATAATGTGTTTAAAATTAAAAAGACTAAAATATATGGGTCGTTAATGGGTCAAAATTTAAACCTACTTAGAACCCAACTACTCATTGATCCTTAGAGATGACTCATTTCCTCTTCGCTCTCAAATCAAAATGAAGAAACCTTCCTCATTGCACGATAGCACGTTATCTCGCTCCCATCACTCGTACAGCGGTTCCTCCTCTCACTCACATGGTGACTCTGTTGCACGTGGTCACCACCATCGTTAGATGGTGGTTTGATTGCCCATCAAAGCCCAGGTGAGTCTTGTTCTCCCATATGTGTGCGTGATTTTTAAAAAAATAAAAATAATTTAAAATATTTAAAATAAAAATTATTAGTAATTCAATTTTCTTAAAAAATAAACAATATTAAAGGAATATAATAATCTTTTAAGAATAATTTTTCTTAAGTTTAGTTAGATAGGGAAATGTTTTAACAATATGAGCTGAGTTGGGTATGAGTAAAAAAATTTATATTATACTTAAATGGGTTATAAACGGGTTAATAGGTTAATTTGGGTCGGACAATTTATAACTCGACCCAAACCCGACCCGACCCACCCATTTAATAGGTCTAGCTTTACCGATCCAAGAAAATCTAAATTGCTACACGATCTTGATCTCAAACGATATGGGATAGGGAAAATGAAAACAAAATTTGTGACAAGTATGCTATCCCATATGTATGGCCCCTTCCAATCTCATAATAGAGATTGTTTATTAGTCATCAAATTTCTTTCCATTTTTTGTCTCATACCATAGAAAATTTTGTGATAACAGAATTCTGTTGCATAGATTCATATTGTGGCAAGTGTAAAACATACTACTAGGATTTATTAGAATGGTTATAATTTTAAAAATCATACTTGATAGAAGGGAAGATAAGAAAGAGTTTTAAGAATTCGTAGCAAAGCATACAATATTGTTTGTAGGGAAGGTGTGTCCCCATCCCTTAACATTATAAGCATTGCCTTATATAGGCATGAGACAAACATCATAAGACTAACACCTAATACCTAGTTATTGTTGCTCGTTATGGAGATCACCGACAATTTCTACATAACTCTTTATGATCGGCGATGGCTAATAATTTGTACATGTTGACTCATACACTTACTCAGATTATTACTTTTACTTCACACAGACTCTTATCACAAATTTTTCGCTTCTGCTACAGTACTGTTACGTTAAGTTACTGGCATGCACCTTCTTCAGCAACTTTGAAGCCTGAAAATGTTCTACCGCAGTTGCTGCTAAATAAGGACCGACCACTGGCCATGCTGCTTTTGAAAGAAATGGAAAAAAAACCCATCCCTCATTCTGAGGGGGCCCTTCCCTCGAACCGGCCTCTATGCATTCAAGATTTTCCACCTTCCGAAGTGCGCCTCCAAAAGAGATTTGAGCCTATGAACCGTGAAGCAAAGGGACAAAACTCTCTTGTCCAATCTCTAGTTAATGTCGAACCTTGTATTCACGGAAAAAGGATAGGATAGAACACCAGCAGCACGTGACCAGGTAAGGAAGGAAGAACCGAAAACGAAAAGCCATCATCACGCACGCGCGCTGCACGTGCACTGGGGGGCACGAGATTCAGGTCCTTAGAAACGGAAGAACAACCTCTGGCAACTGTAAAGCCCAACCAGTTTCTTCTCTTCCTCCTCCGTCTCCCCCGAGAAAAAACCAAAGCTCCCATTTTTCCAGTCACTGCGCATCTCTCTCGCGCCATTGCAGAAGCGACAGCTTCTCGCGTCTCGTCTCCTCCTCCTCCTCCTCCCCCGCGCGGTGCCCACTTCCGTTCATGTGCTGCCGCGCGCGGTCCACGCATGGCCAGATCGACGTAGGCGAGATTCGACCGGTCCTCGCGGCGGGCATATGATGCCTTGTTGCTGTTCGCTGGGAGACCACATCCAGCGCTTCCTCCGCGATTACGATAGCCTCCAGTCCTTGGCCGTCGTCCTCATTTACATCCAAGTGAGTTCCCTCCCTCTCTCTCTCTCTTCGCCGGATTCAAAGCTGGGTTTTTTCCTCGTTTTCGGGTTGTGGTTTTCGGAGGGTGTTGATTGCTTTGCTTGGGAATTCGTGATGTTTTTGGATTAAAGATTGCTTGCGCGTTGGTGGGATCACTGGGCGCGATATACAACGGGGTTCTGCTTATCAACTTGGCTATTGCTTTGTTTGCTCTGGTGGCTATCGAGAGTAGCAGCCAGAAGTTGGGCCGAACCTACGCTGTCCTTCTCGTCTGCGCTCTTCTGCTGGATATCTCCTGGTTCATTCTCTTCACCTATGAGATATGGTACGTTGTGTGTTCAATATTTCTCCTAAAAACTTCATTTTTTGTTGAACTGGTGCTTTGCCTTTATGTCATGCCTGGCAATTGATGTTGAAACAGTCGACCCATTGTAGAAAATATGAGATGTAAAAGGTTTAATTCTTGTTGACTTCCCTGCACATTCTTGTAGTGGTTTTTTTCCCGGTGGTAATTAAGTTCCACGAACCCATCATCCTCTTAATTAGTTCACAGATAACAGACTTGTGTGTATATGATGATTGATCGGGACCTTTCCCACCATTCGATGCAAAGCTCAGCTGCATAACTTACTGAAGAATCTTTGGCATGCCATAAATTTTCTTTGTGAGGTTTAGTCAATGTAAGAAAAGGAAAGGGTGGTCGATGCAGGACCATGAGTCCCACAAGTGTTGAGCCCAAGTTGATTGAGATGAAAGGGGACTCATCCATCTGAAGATTTATAAGCATCAAACTAGGCTTCTTGGGCCTCATACTTAAGAGAATTATGGCATCGCAATTGAAGCAAAACTCACTAGAATTTGATAATCTCTATTCATTCTATTTAAAAGAAAGGTAGACAGTAATCCTACTCCATGAAGGAATGGGAATAAAAAAGGAAACTTAATATCCTACTTAGAATGAGAAAAGCAAACTTATCATGCATCCTCACTGAGTTTTAGTATACCATATGACCTAATTATCCATGCTAGAAGCACAAACATTGAAGCTTTCTTCCTTGCCTATTTCTTTGACATTCTTATTCCTCTCCCAGTAATCCACCATGTTGTGATTCTAGTTCCTCACCCTCTAGCAAAGATTATTCCAACTCTTGAAGACAGTGAAAAATTTTCTGTATCCCATGCAAGAGAGGTTTGGTTATTTGTGGTTCTAATTGGTTGCAATCCATGGGCTTACAAGTGCACCGAAACTTGCTTTATTTATTCATCTATATATCTTTTGGAGGATAAGCAAAATTTCGGTAAAAAAAAAAAGGGTACCAGGAGGTACCACCCCTATACAAAACGACTTCAAAGGGAAGCTACCCATATACAAATATTAAGAACAAAAGACTCTTTCTATCATTCCCAGCAAGCTATAAGTGTGAAATTGAACTTTTCCACCAACCAAATGTGAAGAGTGGATTGACACTGATCTCTCTTCTCCTTGAAAAGCCCTCTTCATAAAAACTTGCTTTATTTTGTCATGAACCCCACAAAAAGCTTTTTGATTTCAATTTGCCAAAGTCATGGTTCAACTTACTTAGCCTAGAGTTCAATTCAGTGTGACTCACCATTTTTGGAGGAAATCATGAGTCAATTGTAGGAACATTTGCTTTGATTCCAAAACCTGATATAGGATGAGTTCCAACTTAGTAAGCTGGGACACAGAAAGGAGAACTCTCAATGGACAATAATTAAAGACAAGCAAATTTTTCTTTTTTGCATTGCACCTAAAGTTTCCTAAGCACGCAACTAAGGCTTCTTTTCAAGCTTAAGAGAAGAACGGCATCACCCTATTCAAAGAAAGACTTGCTAAAATTCAATAGTCTTCTTTAACTTAATCTAAAACGAAAGAATTGTAACCATATATGTGACTCTTGTAAATTCGACTCCAAGTCAAAATAATAAACCTGAATAGGAAACCTAATTGAAAAGGGAAGCTTGTTACTACTTACAACAAGAAAACTTATTATATGCCTAATATAAGTTGCTGCAAATCCCAGTCTCCAACATCAGTAATTAAAACTATCCAAGGATTATGATTCTGGAACCTAATATGCTGCCATTCTATTTTTCTGTGAACCCCGCATTCTGAAGTGGCCTAAAAATAGATATGAGTCAATGATTCCACAGTTATCCAAGCTCCTTTAGGTTGATTACTTTACCAAGAGTTACTTAGAAATGAAATGTGACTCGAAGGTTGTATTTCCTGGCAAGTACTTTTCTTAACAACAATATTGTTAGGAATATAAACTTAAGTCTGTCTTTTAGATATTGAACTAAATCAATATGCAAAGGTTTTTTAAGAGTTTATACAAACTGTTGAAAGTAATATTGAAAATGAGAAGGTATCTATGGATGTCAGATTGAAATTTTAAGAATACTGTAGGGCCTAAAATATATTTCCCCTGTGGAACGATCATGACCTACTGGAGTGAATGGTTTACTCCAGGGAACAGTCTTTCTCTACTTGCACTTCATTTATGTATAATCTTGGAGTATTTCATGTTAATGCAGGAACATTTCTTCTGATGACTATGGAGTATTTTTCATCTTTTCAGTGAAACTCGCGTTGGCTATGCAAATAAGTGGGTTTTCTGTGAGGCTGTCATCCTCATTTTTATGGATTCAGATCTACAGGCTAGGGGTTTCACGTGTAGACGGGGCATATCCCCATGAGGTAGATTCTGATGTAAGAAGTAGCTTTTTAAGTCCGGTGACTCCTGCTGCAGTTAGACAAGGCCCAGATCCTGATGAGATTCTTGGAGGCTCAATCTATGACCCCGCTTATTATTCATCACTTTTTGAAGATGGTCAGGACAGTGGATGCTTAAATAGGGTATAGTTTTTTCACCTATGATTATATTAATTGTATTTGGCTTGCTCTTTTTCCCCACTAATATATGCTTCTGAATTATTGCGATTGTCATCTAAATTGGTCACATGGTTTTTCAAATGTTTGATGTTGTTTTACCTGATATGTGTCCATACATCATTGTTTGCTTAATTTTGGATCTTTTCCCTCAGACAAAAATTACTGCCAGTAAAGTGTTATTCATTCTGCTGAAATAGAGTATATGTATGTTATATATGCTGTTATCGACTGATAATGTAAGAACTGGAGGGCTGCTTTGATGTGATGACTACATTATGCAGCAGATATTAGCTGTTGAAACTGTAATATCAGTTAACATTTTGATACATTGGATTTGGAAATGTTAAGTGGCATGGAAAGCATCTGGGCTACAGAAGGATATCTGGGTTGAATACTGTCTTCAATAAGTGAGTAAATGGGAGTATAAAAATCATTATGGAGTAAGTTTTGGGAGAATATTGTTGGAGCCATTGTCTAGACCATAAATGATCTTAGGGAGTGCCTCCTTTATCAACCATAGTAAAGCATCCCAGGTGTCTTTTCCATTTTGCATAAGAAGTGCTATCATAGTTGTTAATGTTGACCAGTAAAATGTCCATTTTGCTTGTATAGTAACTTTATGGCACTTTTTTTGACCAAAAAAAATAAAATTTATGACATATTTGATCTCATACCATCATAAGTTGGTTCCTTGTCTCCATGGTAGGGCCTTCCTAGTGGAAGCATAAAGTAGGGTTAACAGTCTAACTCTCTTGGTTTTAAGTTGTGTATTCTTCATTAGAAGCTGTAGCAATGCTTGTGATCTATCATGGGCTTTTCAAGAGCTCTAGGAAATTCTTGACAACTCCCTGCTCTAAAACTTATGCATCGCAACCGAATCAATGATGCATGGTTCAGCGCAAGTGCCAACTAAATCTCCAGTATATCTATTTTTGTTTTATACACTTCTCCAGATATCTTGAAATGAGCCAAGTTAATTTATCACTTTTGCTTTTGTCAAAAAAAAAATCACTTTTGCTTCAACGAACCTTTATTGAATATTTAGTTAGTGTATAATGGATGTCTCATCATAATGTGGTGGCTTATGTTTGTTTACACATCTCATTTCATATATGGAAAATCTGGAGATTTTTAACGATATGCTTGATTAGAAACTAGTGAAGGCTCTCTATACATAGCATGTGAAAACTCATATTTATCTTTTCTGCATTTCCCCTTAACGTGTACTTTCCTGGGATCAAAATCTGCTCTGGAGAGGTGTTGCAATGTTGATTTTGCAGATTGTTTTGTTTCCATGATCTGACTGTGTTTGAATCTAACATTTCTCTGAGTCGAGAGTATACTGATTAGAGAAGCATCATCCTTAGGATCAGGTTCTCAGAAGCTGCAGAGTTCTTTGTGATGTGGTATAATTTATGATTTCTGACACCATCTATCTTGCATGCTGCATTTGTAGGTTAACCAAAGTGGCGCTCAGGATGATGAATCTTTATCTGCCGCAGAAGCTTCTGAGCTGAAGACATCCGTTGGGAGGTCCTTTCAGGATTCAGATGTATGTAGCGATCTCAATATTTCCTTTTACATCTTGCGATTATACTCAAGGATTGATTAGATGGAGAATTTAACTCTTTATAAATACAGTACTTGGTTCACTTGATGAACTGATTGAAAAGAAAAGGGCGGCGGGGAACTTGCAAGATTGATCTTTAGTTTATCTGATCATCATGGCATGCTCAAGACGTGCTTAAGACTAGGTGTGATTAACCAAGCCGATTCAATTTGAGAACTGAACTAAACCAGCCTTACTTAACCAGTTCTAGGCCTGTTCATAGGGGAACCTGGTAGATTCTACATAAAAAATTGAGGCATTTTCCTTGACCGGTTAGGTTGCTGGTTTTGTACCATGAACATTGTTCTCAGGTTGAACAGGTTTTAAATCGGTTATCTTTTTGTTTTCGTACTTTGTTTGACAGAAAGATAGATATTGTTGGAATATGTTTTCCTAAAATAATAGTAGTAATACTTAAGATCAGGCCCGATTCTGTGTTAACCTTGGAATTGGTTGTTCGGTTCTTGGTTTGACAAGGTAGGTTTCAAGTTCTTGATCTGGAATCTACCCACCCTGAAATCATTCTCCCTTACTCGGGACCTCTTTAAATTGCCTAAACACAGATGTAAAAAAAAAAAAATATATATATATATAAACAGACCAAAAAAAGTTGCCTAAACAAGCTATATGAGCTAAGGACAGCCAATGCATCTCTGACAATGTGTGTGTGTGTGTGAGAGAGAGAGAGAGAGAGAGAGAGTTTCTAAGCTGCATGAACCTATATTTTGTTAGTTGTCCATGTAACTTAAAATTCAGATATGCCCGGCTTCTCCTACAGAAGGACATGCATTTGTAAAAGCAAAAAGTTGCTAGAAATATTATTAGTGGCACCATAAAGGTACCAGAGTTATTGTGAATTTGTTGTGAGACAAGCACAGTTTTAGGAATATGGTACATGATTCTCCTTTTGTCCTTTGTAATTTCAATGTGTCTTTGCAGGCCAGGAGTTCGAGAACCCTATCTCAGCATGAGATTGCAAATAGGCCTCAGAGTGTATAGGTAAAGGAAATATGATAAATATGCCTTTCTCAGGATCTAGTGCAGCCATATATCCTGAGATTCATCCTCCACGTTGCGAGTTGAGTTATTTTGGGATGGCTTTGTACATTTTCCAATGTTTGCCGCTCTTTTTGCATGAAGAGGATGCTGAGTGTAAATTAGAAGGATCATACTAACGGTCCATGTGGAAATTGGATCTCACTAATTGATTGATATTGTATTCATTAACTTTCGAGAGGGAACTTCATTGGAAAATGTTTGGTTTAGCTACATGTGAATGCCACTTTTGCTTAGAATATCCTGTCAGACTTCTCTCGGCAGTGGTCGGGATTGTTCATGCCCGACCATGATTATGTACGGATTATGCATAAATTTCTCATCTCTCTTTTTAAAAACAATTGCATTACTTGACACATAGATGCGGTCCTTTGTTGAGTAAATGGCCTATTAGTCTAGTTCTGATCTCAATTTATGTTTTGCTGGTGTCTTAAAGAGTGTTAGAAATTTTTTTTGCTAGGCATGCTGAGCGCCCTTCATCTCTGTGTCTCTGTCAAGCTATGTTTTGCTGATGTCTTCAGAGTATCAGAACTGATAACTGATTTTTTCTTGGCACGCTGAGCACCTTAACCCCTCTCCCTCCCTCTCCCTCTCCCTCTCCCTCATGGTAACTGCTTGAACTAAAACAAACTCCTGCCATGACAAAAGCCAAAAAGGAGGCCATCGTGCAACCATGATTACGGCTGCTCAGGTGCGTCTTAGCTGGAGCATTTTCGCAGTGCCTTTTAGATACAGTAGCGTGAGTCATGTGTTGGGGAAAGTGATTTACGGTGTCACGGCATTTTGTCGTGATCGAAATTTTGAAGTGTGATAGTCGTACGCTGTTACAACGTTGTTATATTGGAAATTTCCCTTTTACATTGCTGTGTTGTGTGTTCAGAGAACATCCCACCTAAGCATATGCGTGATATATTCCTTTCCTTCTCGTGCTTTTTATCTTAATGCTACCTTTCACTTTTCATTTTCTAAGGTCCCTAGTTTGAAAAGGACATCATGGAAACGACCCTGCACTGAGGAAAAGACCTGGCCAATAGGTATTAAGGAGCGTGACCTTTTGCTTTCTCGTTTGCTTTTAGCTGACTATAAACAGGAAGCGAAGACCACGCAAGCGTAGTCTTTCACTACTGAAGCGAAGATTATTGACGTTAACCTCGTCCGACCAGTCAAGCTCACCTGCAAGTCAAAACTCGTTACCTAATCTATTCTCGGATTCTAGTATCTACCACCACCCATCACTCCTCATCTTTTTTGCCAAAAATCCTGCCTCAACTGCTAGGTGTCTTGTCTAGACTCGGCAGGTTCATGGACCGAAGATGGTCATGATCGTTAGGTTATGTGAGATTCACGTGATTAGCGGTCTTGATAGACTTAAATTCATGGTACCGGGATCCGGACATGTATGGGCCCATTAATTGCTTTTATCTTGTGCTCTTTTTTCTCAGTGGTGCAAGATAAAGCCAGAAAATTTCGCTATAATGACGATTGTATCAATTGGTGTTGGTGTTGTTCACTGTGATTAAATCAAGTCAAGAGGGTTTCAATAATTTGACATAGTATATTTAAAGGTGCACTTATCTCGTGAAAAATGAATAAATTGTCGAGTTTCGTGACATTAATTAGTTGAATGTTGGGTTATGTACTCAGATGGAATGGCTCTTGATGTGTGGGATGCTCAAAGCCTTGCATACATTTTGAATTTAGTGCTGTGTTAGTATTATTTTAGGAATGCTGGTGGAGGCATTTCCACAAATTATGTCTCCATCCACAAATTAGAAATTCTTTTCCTATGCGGAAAAAAAAATTCAAATGCTAGCTGCCGCAAGAGAGGCTAAATTTGTTTGGGTCTTCTAAGTCAATGTGATAAAAAAATTTTAAAAAAAATCATAGATTTTTCTTGATGCAAAATAGTACACACACAATAATGACAGACAAGTGCAATAGAAATTTCAATACTCATTGCCAGACATGTGCAATAGAAATTTCTACACCCATTGTCACGGTACGATCGAGCGTGACCGCCACGACAAGGAAACCTGCATTTTCCCAGACCACCACAATGCCACCACGCGCTAGGGCGGCGACCATAATGGTGACGGCAGGAAGTTCCAACAGGTCATCGCGAGTAGCAACAACAGCAGTCCAGGGGAAGGAAGAAAAAAAGGGGACGAACAAGAAAAAGAAAAGCGAGGTTTCCAGCTTATTGGCAAGAGAAATGACCTATCGGTTCAAGTCATAATACAAAATGTGTGACGAGGACCCTACGGTAAAGTCGATTCTTGCAAATTGAGGTACTCCATTTAAAAAGATGAAAAAAAAAGAAAAAAGCAAAGTTAAACCCTGATTGCACAATCAGAAAAGGTTCCCATCATCTTTGTCATGCCTCTCTAATTTGTCATTCATTACAGTCGTACCCTATTCCAGGCGTTTCACGAATTAAGCTAAAATGTAAAAATAGTCATCCGTCCAACCAAAAGTTCTAGGTAACCTCCTGAAAATTCTATGCACATTCTTTGTTCTTTAAGGCTACGCTCGATTGTCTGAATTTCTGATCAGCATAAGATCGAATATAATAAGACAAGAAATTTAGAGATTTTTGTATATTACATTTATTGTTTAGTGAATTACAATAAAGTCAAATATTTTCACATCCTATTATGGCAATCTTTTTAATTAAAATAATAATAAATGATGAAATTATTGTAATTTTTTAGTTATCTTGAATTTTGAATATTAAAATTCAAATATTTTTCATATTCAAATATTCTTTTAAATTTTATTAATTAAAAAGTTTATTATTTGAGAAAAGTAAATTTTATATCATAAATATTAAAAATCCTATCGACCTAACCTTTATCCCACTGCCTCGTGATATAATTTTATTGAAGTTATATCATTTTTATATCCAACTTTATTCTGCCTTGGATAAGAATCAAATAAAAGATGTGATAATGAATTTTATCTTGACTACAAGCCTGAAATTCCCCACAACTGACCCAAATCACAACCTTGCAAGTACACTTGACACTACAATCTGAGCTTAACATAAGTTTCTTCAACTCCAAAATCTTGGATCTAATGCTATCCAAGACTTTTTAAGATTTAGCATTAAATCGATCAAGTTTTGATCCACGGCTCCTTTGTTCATTCACAAGTAACAGCTACATAACAAAACCAGGACAGAAAATCCTTTGAGATTATATTGCCGAGAGAAAGGAGTTTCCGTGCATGCACACTGCACGGGTACTACACTAGTAATTTACATCGAAGCAATCTAATTTCTATGGACCAGTAATAAAAAAAATAAAAATAAAAAAGCAATCTAATTTCTATGGACCAAAAGGGAACCGCGATGGCATCGAGGCAACAGCCTCTGCCATGCAATCTTACCAGAAAAAAGGTGAGCATTCCAGCAGTTGATTGAAGTGTGTCTTGCATCTTCTCATTCGTTATGAATTTTTGAGAAATACATGGTGTAACTGGGATGAAACCCAGGAAAGCAGCGACAGCACTGTATCTGGAGCTTCATTGACAAATTTAGTCAACAATTTGAATCCATCCTCATATTGGGGGTTTCTCTTTTCGTCAAGCAATCCGAAAATGATGAAACTCAACATTAGTTCAAGATCAGCATTAAGTATGCTTTACACACTCCACCTGCAGCGTAAGATCGTTAATCCCCACATCATGCAGCATGCGGGAAACTTGTGCTTTTGCGGAAGCCTTGTCAGATTCCGTCTCAACATGAAGATGGATTGTTCCCACTACTTCTGTGTTCGTAAAGCTCCACGCATGGAAATGTGGAATGCCTCTCACCTGCTTTATCTTTGTGACATTGTTGAGAGCATTAAATAGATCCTGTTCGTGAGCCCTAGGCACCCTTTGGAGTAAAACCTCTGCTGAATTCCTAAGCAACGGGATGACTGAGGACACAATTAAAATGGATATAAATATGGAGCTGGCAGGATCTGCAACAAGCCATCCCTTGTATTTTATCAACAGAGTCGATACAACGACTCCAACACTTCCCATTGTATCTGCTAGAACATGCAAGAAAATTCCTTCCATGTTGTGGTCAATGTGATGGTGACTGTGCTTTTTTGCTTCACCTGCACTTGATGGTAGATTCCTCTGGTGGGTTTGACTAATGGACGAACAGTGCCCATGGGTGTGTGGAACTGCTGTCTGAGCAGGCAGACATCCGTCTGCATGACCTTCAGTCGAGTGACGATGTGCGAAGACCGGATCATGATGATAATGGTCATGACCATGACCATGGTCATGCTCATCAGTGTGGCCATGGTCATTGTGATGAGCATGATCACACCCATGAGAACCTTCACTATGATTGTCAGCATGGCCATGGCCATGACAACTAGAGCTCCCCAAAGTAGGATAAACACTTTTAGCATTGCCATTGCTGTGGTCATCAGAATGATCGTGACCATGCTGACTATGATGACCAGAACAAGATTTTTCATGGCAATCAGGGTCAACAGAAATAGATTTCTGATCCTCACTGTGACAGTCATGGTCATGTTGGTGTTGGGAATGGGAATGGGAACCGGAGTGGGAAGGCGAGTGAGAGCAGGATCCACCATGCGCATGATGATGCTCTTCATGGAAGAATATCAACCCAATCACATTGACAAGAAGCCCACCAATGGACACGATTAACAAACTGTTGGTTGAGATCTCCTGTGGGTCCAAAATTCTTTCAATAGACTCTAACACAATAAGTGCTCCAACCAACACCAGAAAAACTGCATTGACATACCCAGAGAGAACCTCAAATCTCCCACGACCATAATTGAACTGACCATTAGCAGGCAAGCGTGATATATAGGAAGCATAAAGGCCTATAGCCAAAGCAGCACAGTCAAACAACATGTGACATGCATCTGATATCAAGCCAAGACTGTTGCTCATGAACCCAACTACAAACTCAACAACCATGTAGCCAGTGTTGATCAAGAGGAAAAGCGCAATCTTGCGAGACTTCCTCTCACTCAAAATGTGACGGATAGGCCTTATGATCGAGGTAGTAAATGGCTCTGACGATTCCAAACCCAATTCGGCATAACTCGAGTTAACAGGATCCAGCTCCGCAACAGCAACATAAATAAGTATCCCACAAATCAATAATCCCCAAAGCGAGAGCTCAGGGAAGTAAAACAGCTCCAAAACCACTGTGCAAGCGAACATAACCAAAAATTCCCTCCGAAAATCTTTAGAGCTAACAAACTTCTCATCACTGCAATTCTCACTCAACAGCACTCCAAAAACAACAGTATTAGCTAGAGGCCAACCTAAACTAGTAACTGAAATACTATCTCCTTCATGCTCAAAGACAAGAATGCTAATAACAGCAGGAACAAGGAGCACAATAGATGTATATAGCAACGAGATCAACCTAACCCGTTTCTGCCCCAGCTCTTGAAGCACTCCCCGATTCATCGACACGCGCTCGTAACACCCCAAAAATCCGGACAAGAACGGCAACAGCATCGGCCATATCCTCAAACAATTCTCTCTAGGCAATACCAAGAACCTCCATTTATCAACAGAAAACGACGATCCAGAAAAGGGGAAACACATGTTCCGGTCCCAACTTAGAGCCAAAAGAAACAATCCTAGAAACAATGCGATAAACCCGCGAACCCTAGAGGATCGATTCTTACCCAGATAGCCGAAATCCCTAATCCTCCCCTCGGCGAGGAACCGCGCGGCGACGTTGCCGGACAATTCGGCGAGGATCATCGCCGCGGCGCCGCAGTACCTGAGGGCCTGGAACCGGAGGAGGAACACGACGGCCAGGAGGACCGATTTCGCGGCGAGGACCTTGTTCTGCGAGGGGGAGAGGGAGGTCAGGACGAGGAGGGGCTGGTTCTGAAGCTTGGACTGGAGCGGGGATTTGGAGGAAGAGGGAGGGGAGAGGAGAGAGAAGGACAGGGAGAGGAGGAAGGAGAGGAGAGAGACGAGGAAGGAGAAGGGGAAGAGAGAGAATGAGGGAGGGGAGGAGCGGAGAAAGGGGAGGAGGGAGTAGAGGGATCGGAGGGAGAAGAGGAGGAGGAGGAGGAAGGAGAGGGAAGATCTGCTGGCGGCGGCGGCGGAGGGCCGGGAGGAGGGGGTGAGGAGAGAGAAAGCGCGCGACTTCGACGGGGTCGGGGTCGGGGTCGACGGGGGAAGGAGTAGAGAGGGTAGGGCCGCGAGGTGGCCGCATCGGCGCGGGGCGGGACGGAGATCCGTTGAGGGCGGTGGTAGCGGTGGCGATGGTGCTCTTCCATGGCGGCGACCGCCGGCGGCGGAGGAGTCGCGGCGGTTGGATGTGTGAGGCAGCGAGGCGATGAAGACGACGGCGATGCAGTTACATTGGCGACGCGACGTCCTCGTTAACTCAGTCAAGTAAAGGAGAGACGACCATTAAAAAATCATTTTCATAAATAAAAATTAAATAAAATAAACACAAAGTGAAGACCTTTGAGTCTATGACTCCTTTACTTTTCTTTTTGCTTTGGGTCAAATTTGTAATTTTCGAAATGACTAGAATGACGAGCGTAGCTTAAATAAATTGTCATGAAAAATCGTAAATTAATTGGCCTAAGGTAACTGACAAATTATACTTGTATTTTTTATTATTTTCAAGGAAAACCATTACGTCCTGTTCGAATTTTAATTTTCTAAGCATCATTTGGTCTTACCTGTCTTTGTTATTGTCTTTGTTACGTCTCTTTTAAATTTACATTTTTAATTATAAGAATTGATAAATGCGAAGATGCTATTTTAAATTTTACTAAAAAAAAAGAGAGAGATGTGAGAGCCTCCCACAATCACGGCATTTTTTTATATGAAAAAATTATATTCTTTTATTAACAACAGTTAAAGATAGGTAACAAAAAAAAAAAAAAAAAAATCAAATCCACTAATCTTGGTGAATGTAAATGCACATTCTATCTACATTCATCAGGTAAGGTTTTATACAATAATGAACCTAGCTCAAATATAGCACATGCTGCATTGGGCTAAATGTTGTGCAATAATGCATAACACGCATAAGCTATTTAGATGGAACCACATAGAAATGAAGAAAACTAAAAGATTTATGTCTATCTACTAAATTTACATATCTTTTGGCATCAAGTCCATCAAATTATAAATTTGCTTAATTAAGTCCTTAAACTTGTAAAACTATTCAAGTTCAGTTTTGTCATCTCCCAATTTGTTTACTTGGAACTACATGTTCATCGAATTCAATAAGGTCGGATGAGAGAAAAGCTTTCTTCTCATTTTGGACTATCGGTTAAGGCATAAAATTCGAAAGTACGAAATGAAAACCACAACCAGATATCAAGCAATGAAATTTCTCAACACGGATAATGGAAAAATCAAAACTTTCCACATCGAACTCCTATTTACTCCAACAAACATGTCGGCTTTAATTAATCAATTTGAAGTCAAAAAGACTTAATCATTATAATCATGTAAGTTTAAGCACTTGATTAGAAATAAAATCAGATTGTGGATGAAGCGACCTCCCTTATGTCAAATCGAGCCTTAAGAGTTAGAGGACTTTTAAGGCGAGCTTGAGTAAAGGCAATTGATAGGAAAGTGCAATCGGTGCTAATATTATATATTAAAAAAATAGGATTAGCTGAGGCAAAAATTTAGCCCCAATTTAAAGTTCGTACCCAAGCCCGCCCAATGATCCCTTGGACTGGACAAATTGGAAAGGCTTGATTGATTGACCAGAAAAAAAAAAAAAAAAAAAGGCATGATTGAAAAAAAAAAAAGTGGGTAAATTCAGTAGCCAAAAATGAAATTTTTACCTATTGGACGAACAAAAAAAAAAAAAACAAAAGACATCTTCTTCCTATGGAAAACGGGAAAATTAGAGGTAGGAAAAATGAGACCAGGAAAAAAGAAGAAAAGGACAGGCAAAGGAGAGGAGAGAGAGAGAGATAGACGCGGTTAGTTTGTCCTTTTGCCAAGAATCTTCAACCATTTGCAATCTCTCTCTCTCTCTCTCTGCTTTTCCTTTTTCTTCTGGCGTCTCTTTCCCTCCTCTCATCCTTCTCTCCACCTTCCTCCTCTCCTCCATCATTTACCTTTGGAATTCCTGTTGAGGGGCAGAAACAAACATCGGCAACGAGTCCGAGGCTGCAACAGTTTTCAGTCGGGTCGGTATCTTTCTTCGATCTTTCTCGGGCGTTTTTGATCTTTTTCCTCATCTGGGTATGTTCAATGTTGATGGAAACATGTGGGTTTGGGCTCTGCCTCTCCACTAATTCGTTCGTGGTATTGGGTTTCTGCTTTACGCGTTGGTCTGCGTCTGGATTTGTGCGGTGATAGTGTTTAGGTGGAACCTGCCTGCGCTTGTGATTTTCTCCTTTTTTTTACCAGATCCTCCTTGTTTCCATGTGTTCATTTTGTCATTTTGGAATTTATCCCTTTTCTCCAAAATTAAGCGCGGTTGCTTTTCCAGAGCGAAACCCGCTTTGTGTGATTTCTCGGTTCTTTTCCCCATTTTGGAGGTGACGTAAGAATTGGAGAGCTTAGTTTGAAGCTGTGGGTTGATGTTGTTTGGGATCCTTCCGATTGTCTGTGAACTTTGAGGTGAGCTTTATGATGTGCATCTGGCTTTTTGGAATTGAAAAGCAAATAACTTTCTCTTTTGGAGGGGGGTTAAGTAGATTGAAAGTGAAACGTTGACTTTGGTCCTCCATCATTTGTTAAAGAACAAGTTTGTGATTAACCCTTCTCTTCAGTTGAAGGATGGTTTTTGCCCCCCTACTTACTGTATTTGTGAACGTCGTGATTTTTCCCGTTTCCTTCGAGCTACGGAGTTGAAGATGGACCCAATTGGCATTCGGAAGGTAATCGATTGGGTTGCTGAATGATTTCAGATTTATCAGAGCTTGGAGTTTTTTTTCCTGGTTTGTGCATGTGTAGAGGACATTTTGATGTTTGGATTTCACAAAATCATTGTTTATGAGCAAGATCTGTTTTGATTTTGGAAAACACGGAGTCTCTGTAGACTTGGGCTGCATATTGACTCATCTAATTATTAGCCTGTGATGGTTGTTGATTTTACTGCGTTGGGCATGACAGAACTGAAGGGGGAACGGGGAGACAAGATGGAGGAAGCAATGACAGGAAGTTATTGGTGCTACAAGTGCTCGCAAATGGTGAATCCCATTTATGAAGCAGAAATGAAGTGCCCGTACTGTGAAGATGGTTTTATCCAAGAGATGAGCTCCACCCCGAGGGATGCACAGGACTTTGATGGTGACTTTGGGTCAGACCGTGCACTCTCTCTTTGGGCACCGATATTGCTTGGGATGGTGGGCAATAGTCGTCGAAGACGTCGGTTCAGACGCTTGGGGTTTGAAGATGAAGATGATGATGCTGAGGAGAGTGAGTCACGTCATGGCGGTGACACTGAATTGGATCGGGAAATTGAATCCATAATTCGTAGGAGGAGGAGAAGCTCAGCCACTATCTTGCGAATGTTGCGAGATGCTAGAGCTGGAATTGCATCTGAATCAGAAAGTGCAGTTACTGTTAGAGACAGGGATGGAGATAGGGACAGGCACAGGGAAAGAGAGCGTGTCATCTTGATAAATCCATTCAATCAAACTATAGTCCTTCAGGGTTCATCAGATTATTCAAGCCAGAACTCAAGCCTAATTGGCTCGCTGGGTGATTATTTTGTTGGCCCCGGTTTGGATTTGCTGTTGCAACATTTGGCAGAAAATGATCCCAATGGACACGGTACTCCACCCGCCAGGAAGGAGGCCATTGAAGCTATGCCAACCATGAAGATGATGGAGAATGTGCAGTGTCCAGTATGCTTGGATGATCTCCAGATTGGAGCGGAAGCTAAAGAGATGCCATGTAAGCATAGGTTTCATAGTGGCTGTATCTTGCCTTGGCTGGAGATCCATAGTTCTTGCCCGGTTTGTCGGTTTCAGTTGCCTATTGATGAATCAAAGACTGATTCTGATGGGTCCAGGAATGGAACTGACCCAGGTGAGAGGGAGAGGGAGATGGAGAGGGAGAGAGAGAGGGAGAGGGAGACTGAGACTGAGAGTAGTCAAGGTAGTAATGAAGTAGGAGAAGGAAGCCAGAGAAATGAAAATGGCAGGAGGTTTTCATTCCCATGGCCTTTCAGTAGTTTGTTTTCTTCCAACTCTGGATCACATTCTGGGGGAGGAAATTCTACCTCATCACCATCAGGCTCATCATCAAATGAACGTGCTGATGCTTCATATTAAACCGGTGAGAATTAAGAACGGTTCTTACTTGTTCTGGTATTTTCTTCCTTGGTTTGTTGCTGCGGTGAATCTTGCATTTTGCCTGTACATAGTATTGTACTTGCTTATGTGGAATTTTCCAACAAGATATTGCTATTTTTTTCCCATTTGTTGGAGATTTGTATTTTCCTTTATGCTTTTAAAAACAGAAACAAGAAGGATTTACACATCCTCATGTGATGATAAAACAGCTATAGCTATTGTGACTGCAATTGTGCATTGCTGTCAATCTGTTAACCCTTTTTGGTTTTCAAATATATGATGCTTCAAGAGGGTCCTTGTTAACCTCTTCAATGATAGAAACTGAAACTATGTTGGGGAAGTTGGGGCGCTCGGGTAGAATTTGGTACAGGCCACTGATCATAAGATGAGAAAAGCTCATTGAAGTCATTCTGACATGTGGGTTGGCAGCTTTCAGTGTTCCAGTGAAGAAGATAAGAGACCCTTTGTGATGGAGAGGGAGGTTAAAAAACAGGTTAGTGAGCATAGCAGGTCTAACAAGATGCACGCAACATATTTAAGGTGGGCCAATTTCTAATTTCTGTTGCAGACAAATTGTCGTAATAGGAGAGCATGGCAGGGATAGCAAAGATGCATGAACTCATAGTAAAGTGGGTCGATATCCGATTTCTGTTGCAGATAAGATCTGTTCAAAAGCAGGATCTTTTCACTGCAATGTTTCTCTTTTGATAGCGACTGTTCCGAACTTGTCTTACTAGATCGAAGCACCCTCTTGGGAGCTGTATCGTGGAGTGTGAACGTTGTATGAAAGGCAATTTGGCCAGAGCTCCTGCTTGTAATTTTTGACCAGTTGATGAAATCCCCTTGCTATGAAACCGTGACCCAAATACAAGAAGACAACATTGTACGTATGGGCCGGATTTTCTGCTTATGGAGGCATTAGTCAAGATAGGTTTTTGATTGTCAACCCCTCAAGGTCCGAAGGAGTGTTGATCCAAATTTATCCCTGACTAGGGAAAGAGTGCGATGAGTACGTCGAGGCTCGACTTCGATTGTAGCCATTGGAATACTCTCATTCAGCCTGAGGCCAAGCCAAAGTAATTTAGGGTCTAAAGTCGTCGAAAGATGCAGAGGAACCAGTTAGCATGCGTGGGCATATCTCACGCACGGACTTTTTCATTAAGGCCTGACTTGAAAAGGCATCAGGTAGCACGACGGCATCTACTTTTTCATCGTGCTCCTGTGAAAGCACGGTATTCGGTACGCTTGCATCGAATTGGCGACGCTCACTTTTGAGGGGAATCGTAGACGTGGTTTGGATGTTATGCTTGTTTGAACTGGTTTGAGCTGGGAGGAGTGGAGCCACATCATGTGAGTTGGACCATAAACCATGACTAAAACGAACGTTTACAGAAACTGCTCCCCCATGTGGCATCTGACTCTTTCCCATGCACTTCCACAGAGGAGAAGTCATCGAATCTTTCATGTGATCCACGACTCGTGGTCTTCTTTTCGGGGCTTGTCGTGTACGACGATCCGAAGTTGACGATGTCAACTACTTTTGTCGCCGTTTCTGCATGGAGGTTATCGAAATTGACGTGGACTTTGAAGCTGCATCACCAAACGAAACAAATCATGCATCGCTGATTGCTTTTGCTAAATTATTTTGAAAAGGACCACTTCCGGCCTAACCGAGACATTGATGCACGTCCTGGACCGCGACATAAATCGCTTGTCCTCTCTCTATACCTGCTTTATCGGTCCATCATTGCAAAGGTTTAGGTGAGATGTATTTAATTTCATGTGATAGTGAAGATCGTATTGACAAGATATGAGAACGATGCGATCCGCTGTAAAAGTGAGATCGGTTGTAAAAGCTCGACTAATTTTGTGGCAAGGTTTCGTACGATTTGAATAATTTAAGAGCGAGATTAAGAGCAAGATCGGTTGTAAAACCTCTTGTGGCATGGTTTCGTACGATTTGAACAATTTAAGAGCGAGATTGGTTGTAAAAGCTCGACTAATTTTTTCTCTTACACAGGCAGGCTATAAAGGAGATCTTCCAGTCGACATTTCAAGTTTTCTCATCAGTGTAACTTCTTTTTTAATCTAAAAACCAAATCAATTTAACAGAATTTATCTTCACTTCTAAAAACCAATCTGGTCAAAACTTTATCTATCAAATTTACATAATTTGAGATGACCCGCGGCATGCTCGGCTAAGTACACTATACTACACTCCCCCCCAACACCGCAAACACTATAGGCATAGCCATATTATATCGCAGCATAATAAAGCATAAGAAACAGTAACACGAGCACCAAAGTAAAGTGACACTAAATGGAATCTTAGAGATATCAAAAGAGAACAATTGACAAACGATAGGATCCCGTGTTCTTCATCAAATAGATGGACCCCATCTGGAGCATAGCAGAAAGTCTCCAAATAATTCATTCACAAGTCTTGAGCATCTCTATGTGTTTCATCATGAAATTTCAAGATTATGATCCTCTCAATTAGAAATTACAGAAAGCAGTATAGGCTTGATCTCTAGATATTCCAGAGTAAACATCCCTCTCAAAAATTGCAAGAAAAATGCAAAATTGAACGTCACCACGATACCTCCCATTACTTCACAACCAAGATCTTGATCACTGAAGCATTACCAACGCGATGTAGAGCCACCACGGAATCTCCATTTCTGCACAGTTCTTTAGCCTTGGCAATCTGAAGTGCAAACTCAATGGCTTCTTCTGTAGTTTCAGCAGAAGAAGCCCTGGAAGACCCTGCACATAAAACAGGCACCAGCCCTCTGAATATAAGGCTATGCCTTGCTGGAGCCTCATCACTACACAACCAGTCGAATGAATCTGTTGTGAGCTCGGGAACAACAACCGACAATATGGGTATGCCTGGCCTGTACTTAGCCACCAGTTTTGCAGTACTTCCTCCTCTAGTAAGAACCAGTATAAGAGATGCTTTAGCAGAGTTGGCCATTCTAACGGCAGAAGAAGCCAGGCTCTCCAATGGGCTCATTGGAACTGGTGAGTGTTCCATTATCCGTTTAAAAACATCTCCATAGTTAAGAGTGCTCTCTGCTTCTAAGCAAATTTTTGCCATGGTGCGAACTGCGAGCTCTGGATAAGCTCCAGCAGCCGTTTCACCACTTAGCATCACACAGTCGCTGCCATCAAGGACGGCATTAGCAACATCAGTAGCTTCTGCCCTCGTTGGCCGGGGTGATTTTATCATGGATTCAAGCATCTGTGTGGCTGTGACCACTGGTTTACCTTGAATGTTGCACTTGTAGATCATCACTTTCTGTGCAAGGAATATCTTCTCAATTGGGATTTCCATTCCAAGGTCACCACGAGCCACCATAAATGCATCAGAATTTGCAAGAATGTCATCGAAATTTGCAACACCTTCTTGATTCTCAACCTACCAAATGTCATTCATAAAAAGGGACCAACCGATATTTAGAATGGAAATCTTGACTAATCTTATAAATTGCAACCCAAGGAAGACCTATAATGCTGTACTTATAAATTTGAAAGAATCCAAATCTCCAGAAATGCATTTCTCTATCCACATAATTGTCATTTATAATTTGGATCACTTAATACACCATTCATACTAGCCCAAATAAGCATCTATTATCCTAGTTGTCATTTGTCAGTTTCTAAAGGATAAAACAACTTTATAAATTGCTTCCTGATAAATGCACGTTAGCAGCAGCTTTGACAACAGAAGTCATTGGTCCAGATAAAGGCACAGATTCAGCACAGATTCATCATACCTTTGACATAAGAAGAATGTTCTTCGCATGCTTCCCAAGTAACTTCCGCACCTCCACAAGGTCTGAACCTTTCCTAACGAAGGAAAGAGCAATCATGTCAATCTTATTGGGAACACCCCACTGCAAGATATCTTCTTTGTCTTTGTCAGTCAATGTTGGAAGGTCCACGACAACACCAGGAAGATTCACATTCTTTCTCTCACCGAGAACTGCAGAGTTCTCACAGCGACAATGAACTAAACCCTGTTTTTTGTCACATGATAATACAGTAAATGAGATTGTCCCATCTGCACAAAGAATGACACTTCCGGGCTTCAGATCCTCGGCCAACTTTTTGTAGCTCATGCAAATCATATTCTCATCCCCCTTTATGCTATAGTCAGTAGATATCACGATCTCATGGCCCTGCTTCAATTGTACGGGCTTGCCATCCTTCAGAAATCCAGTTCGAATCTCTGGCCCCTGCAGCATTGAACATTAGCAGTCAAAATTCCGTTCATGTTTGTCTTAACTGAGAGCTATGCATTTAGATGATAGTAGTGGCATTAGCATATGCGCAGAAAATCCTAATGGGAGAGATAAACACACCAACATCTCATGTCAATAAAATTGACAGAACAGAGGATTTTGGATAATCTTCACAATGGAATTGTTTGTGAAGCTTCGAACAAGATACAGCGGAACACATCGAAATGAATAGCTTACTGAAAGCAATAAAGAGAGATTAGTTTACTAAGGTCGACATCAAATTTCCAGCTAAAAACAGATTTCAGCAAGACCGTATTTCGTACAAGAGGTAGGATCCTGAAGAAAGTGCATATATGAGTCCCAGCAAGATGCATTTTCCTATTTGCAAACATCACAGTTCAGTTGTACTTCTGTGGAAAATGAAAAGTTCACAGATGTTAATCCTGTGTCATTTAACTGTTACACCATGTAAATTCCACTCTTACAATTAACAACTTCTTCTAAAGCTTATGAAAGTATGTTTTGCTCAACTTCTAAAAATTCAACTGTTGGTTTCTTGGCTAAATAACATCTAGGTCACTTGTACTTTGAGCGAGGAAAAGCTTATTTGCCCATTTGCATGACATTTTTTTGGCACACATATGATACTTGTCTAACACCAATTAAGCTCTATCTCAGCAACATTAACAAAAAAGGGAGATCTCTCTCTCCCCAAAAATAATTTCATTAATTTTGTGTGTGTGTGTGGACGCTGCACACGTCAGATAAATCATTTGGGAACTTTTGTAATCAGCAACATGAGCAGACAAAACAAGCACTGCTGTTGTTTGTGGAAGAGCTTGCTTGTTTCATTTACCTAATATAAGAATAAGCAAACTTCAAATTGAACTACTTACAACACAAAAGAGTAAAATGTAAATGTTAGAGCATCAAATACTGCAGTGAAGAGATCTTCACCTTGAATGGCTCCTACTTAAATACTTTCCAAAGCATTTTATTGATGCAATTCAAAGATTTTGCACCTCGAAAAGGAACACTCATTAATATAGAAACAAAGAAAACGACTTTCTTCTCTTCAACCATTGTCACTATCACCTCGAGGCACAAGGTGCTAGTTGAAAAGCTGCAGTCAAGAAAAAGTAGAAGAAACAACTATTAACTTGCAGAGCAAGTTCATATTGCAAACCTACGGTCAAACATCATGGGGCCATCAAGACAACAGTCTTCACCTAGATTTTCCAACTGTAACTGCACACATACATGTTAGATCAAATTCTAACTCGAATCTCGGCCAGCAAAACCGCGGAACCGGCGCACAAAGAAGGACTGGAGTTGCTGCCGGAACTCGACAACCACCAGCACAGCACACAACACAACACAACACAATCGATCAACACGCCGATTCATGCATATCCCAGCGATCTCCGACCCATCCAACCCAAACCCAGATGCACATCAAACGGTAAATCATCCGCAACCGTTACGTATCGTCCATAACAGCCCCCCCACAGTCACACACAAAATCCGGAAACCAAACCCAAACGACAACAAGCAGCGAAAGCCCGGAGGCGATCCGATCGGGGGCGGGGGCGGGGGGTTATACCTTGGTGTCGAGCATGACGGCGCAGAGGATGCCGGTGTTCTCCATGGCCTGGCGGAGGTTGTCGAGGGTCTCCTGGTGGTACTCATGGGAGCCGTGGGAGAAGTTGAAGCGGGCGACGTTCATGCCGGCCCGGAGGAGCTTCTCGGTCATGGGCACGGACCGGGACGCCGGCCCGAGGGTGCAGACGATCTTCGTCTTCGGCCTCATGTCCGCCCCCGCACCTCCCCCTCCAACGAAGCCGTTGACCTGCTCCATCTCCGCCGTCGAACGCCGCCGCGCTTTCCGATCCCGAGAAGATGAGAGAGAAAGAGAGAGAGGAAGAGAGAGAATGTGAACAGCGAGGGAAGAGAGAGAGGGACAGTGGTTTGACTCGATGTGGAGAAGAGGGGCGTGTTTATATGGGAGCTTTTTCAGACCTAAGGAGAGAGAAAACCGAAGGAGGAGGAGGAGGTGTTCGTTGAATTCACGCCAACAGTTGACGGCTCACAGGACAGGAACTATAAAGGAGGACACTTTTCTTGACCGTCAAGCCAATGGTATATTAGGGATATTCATTTTCTTGTTTGCTTATTTCAACTTCTTAATTATGAAAATACAAGTGGAATCCATTCTAGGGTTGGTTCTTTCTTTCTTCTTTCTTCTTTTTCTTATTTTTTATTTTTATTCCTCGAAAGGATAAACTTTGGTTAAATGTCCCCTAATTAATAATCAAAATAAATAGAGATTACGACAAAATAGTAAAATAATGAAATGACGAGGAGTGCGATGCAAGATGAATAGAAATATGAAGTAACCGAGGGTGTTTCAACTCATCGCTTGGCCGAATAAAATGAAAGTTAAAAGTGATAGCAATGACATGCATTATTTGATCTCCAACTCCTTCGATGCATCTTCAGCTATGTTGCTTTGTGAGTGTTTTGTCGACGGCTAAAGAGAATTGAATCTTTTGAAGGAGGTGGAGATCAAATAATGCATGTCCTTGAAGAGTTTACTTGATTTGATGCCATTCACCGAGTTGGAGAAAATATTAGATGCCATGAGAAGTTGAAAGCACACCATTCAACTGAGGAAGCGATTGCAACTTTCAGTATTATGGGGCAAATAAGCATCATCCCTAAAGTGCAACAATTTTCATTGGACAAGTATCAAATGTGTGCAAGTTAGGGATGAGCTCTTTAGGATAGGTAGGTTCCAAATTTAGATGTTAAAACTATCTTGAAACTTATTTCCAATTTTAGAATCTAGAACCTACATTATAAACCTTGGAACTCAACCATAACCAACTTTGCGGTCCAATTCTAGGGTCCAATTTAGATCAATGCTTATCCCTAACCGATTCTTTCAAAAAACGCAAACATAGAGGAGCATATGAGCCGGTGAGTCTCGTCATTACATTACGAGGCCTCACATGAGCCTCACATCATTCGATCACTTAAATTTATTGGGCCCATATGCTTTCGGTTTGTGCGGCACAGAGTATTGGTCTGCATTTTGACCCTATGATAATATGGTGCAATCCCTTCGTTAAAAATCCATCGATGAAAAGTAAGTCAAAGTGTATCTAATGAATGAAAATTAAAGTTTCAATGATCGAAATTTTTGGTGCCCGGGGAGAAGATTACTCAGGTTTAATCATTGGATATGAATTACTCGAATATCGTGTCCGATTCACTTGAGATGGAAGCACACCAAGTCTTATTAAAAAGTGGCCTTTGAAGCATTTATTAATGATCATTAATTATGTTTTGAAAATATAAATAATTCTATTTAAAGTATGTGACATTCTCAATATGCATTATTACTCAATTTTTCAAAATGCATTTGACATGCATTATTACTATTTTCGGTGATCTTAGAACGTGTCATTAGGGTACTAGCTAACAAGATCCTTATATTTTTTTTTTCTGGGGACATGTGAACCCATTGCATAAATTACATATGATGTCTCTATTGACACATGAGAAAATTCTTAAAATACCTAATCCAAGTTATCAGAAATAAATCCTTTTTATTTTTTCCACCCATGCTATGCCAAAATAGCTGTTTATGCTCTCTCTTTTTTCTAGAATGATATCACGGACGACAAAGCTAGGAGAAAGAAATATTAGGTAAGCTTGGGAATGCATGACAACACAAAAGTCACACATCAAAGTTAGGTACATAAAGTATATGTTAGTGACCACTACGCAAGCATTGACAGGCACAGCATGCGCGGCCACGAGCATGCCCGGTCGATGGAATTCCTTCTCCGTGCCCGAGTTCAGCAAATCCAGCTAATCATGGTCGATAACATTGTGGATCTCGCATGAGGGCCGACCCGAGTTCAGTGGATCCAGCGACATCACGGTCATTGATATTGTGGATCCCGACCAGCACCGGAGTCGAGTCTCAGACAAGGATCTCGGGTCGGCTCATCGGCTTCTCCGACCTCCTGTGTCCACGAGCAAGAAACACCCGCACGGTCATTGAAGAGTCAGCACTCTGAGATTGGCTTTTGGAGATTGCGATGGGGTCGCTCCACTCCTCGATCGTCACTTTGGACCTCTCTGCAAATCCTTTGATCATTCCTGTCGTCCATTCGTTTTCTATCCTCTTTCTGCGTGATTCGTAGGACGGACCGTGATGGCTTAGCTCACTTTTGGCACCAGCATGAATGTGCTCGGTCCTATGGAAGACGACGTTTCCATTTCTTAAATTGGTGAAACGCCTTTGTCATTAATTATTATCGTGACCACTTTGCATTCTGATTGTCTGACTTTCTATATCAAACGGATAGCCACTCTTGAACGGCAGGAGAAAAAGAAAGTTGCCATCAGTTGACCTTTTTCGTGCCATGATGCATTAAAATTCGTTGATGGAACGGCTATCTCGCGTGTGATTCCGTCGTTTCGAGCCGTTCTATAGCCAACACTACGATTAGTATGTCGATGGGATCGTGAGGAATGAATCGGTTAGGACTCGACGACCACCTGTCATGCTTGACTCGATAATTGCTCAGCTGCAAGGAGAGACGAGGGAACTCTCGTGACCTGGTAAAAGTTAAGGTCGACGGGTGCTCAAAAAGAGGTTGGGTTGACAACGCAGAGAATGAACTCGCGCATTCTAGCTTGGAAGTAAGAAGAGAAGAAGAGAAATGACGCCAAGAACAATAAGCTGAGAGTAGGAATGAAGGATCACCTGTTCATGGATTCCCTACGGGACTGCAGGGGTACAGCAGGCCGACAAGGCGGGGCATTTTTTTTTTTTTTTACCCTGGCCTGGACCTAGCCCGGGACACCGGCTCCTACTTGTCACGGGGACGACGGTTCGTTCATTATGACAGAAATATAAGCAACAGGCTACACAACATACTGAAAAAGCCGCCACCATTTTCATCTGCCGGGAATTGGCCACTGAGTCTTCTGCATGATCTAACGTTTAAACTAGTAATATGCGGTCTGGCATCTGAAAAGCCCGATATTGATCTATAAAAGAACTGTATACAGTCAGAATAATAACCATGTTCTAGGCATACACATAACTATCGGGATTACAGCAATTTAAAAAAATTAACTACAATAAGGTGTTGCAACATGTCGGTAATGTTGAAAATCCTTCTCATGCTGCAGTCATTTCGAAAGCTTTCCCGTCCTGATCCCACCATTTACCCATTTAACAGCTCCGGTAATCAACATGCTCCCAAGAATGCTAAAGTTTCCAGCCTACAACCAGGACGAAGCTCAACCAAAAAAGGCTGCACAAATCGCTCCTTTACTTGAGAAATGTTACGTGTAAGCCTCTTGGGAACAAAGGGGGTAGTACAAGCTCGTTAAGTCAGCAGGCGAAAGGAATCTCCAGCTCATTGATTCCTTCCATCTATTATAGTTCGTCATGGCCTTCCATCCGTTCTCTGCTCATCGTGTCTAGCTTATCTTGAAGTTCCTGTAGCACGTTGTCGGAAAAATTTAAGGCATCCATAAGAAACTACTTGAGGTGATTTTGAAAAAGTGGAGACACGACAGAATCAGTACCTTCAGTTTATCTTCTTTACAAAGAGCTGGAGTGGATAGCAGTGCTTCATATCTGTCACAGAAAGCCAGATTTTACACAAGAACGAGACATACAATTACACATAGGCAATGACAGGGAAGAAATCCTTACTCGCAACGACTTGGTTCATCTACATCAGCAACCTCATTTTTCAACCCACATCTCAGTTTCACCTGTAAACATGCAATAGCAGACATCACAACAGCAATACATACCGCCACCTATCCCACTTAGAGGCTGGCAATTCTTGACACAATGATCAATTGAAATTGGCCTCATCTCAAAATTAAGGAAATTGAGCAAGCCTTGGAAAACAGCCAATATAGAAGCTATGCGATCCCTTAATTCACCAGTGTGCCATGGCTTATTCTTCTAAGAGAATCACAAAGCTGAAGAGTTGATATTGGCACCAAGTAATTTACGTCTTAAGGGAAAAAAATTTCAACCATGTCTATGACAAACTAAACTGTAAAGCATCAAATAAAGCACCTTCATACTTCTGTCAGGACCATTCCAGCAATTGTCACCCGCTGAGAAGATCATGACTTTGTAACTGTCATCAAATTTGTCCCACTTCCTAGTAATCACACATGATAACCATCATACAGTATTACGAAAATAAAATCCCAAGGTAATATAGTGCAGTGGAGATTGTCACAGGTGAAAAAGAAAGACTAGGATGACAAAATTATTATCTGAGAGTCGGGTTTGAAATCAGTTTGCAAACATGTGCAACATCAATCAGCTCTGAAGCATTAAAGAATATCTTCATCATAATTTTAATGGTCAGTGACACCACAGATAAATTGCACGGACTTTGAGGGACCAAACCCCTTAAGATGACAGATATGAATGAGGAATGGTTCGATTCATCTGATGCCAACATTAAGTCTTATTAAGAAGAAGATTACAATAATTTAAAACTTAAGTGCCTACAAAATTGTACATCTACAGTCTGGTTCGGTCATCTAATCATGATGAAGAAATTTTTCCCAAGTATCTCTGGGACATAAAAATATAGGTGTTACATGAATAGTGTTAATTCAAATGAGTGGGCATTTTGGCATCTGCCAAGACAAAATAGCCCTGAGCTATTTTTTCTAAATGCAATTAAGGCCTAAGGATTGTTGGTTTAATTCATGATGGAAAAAGTCAGTACAGCCAAGCTCTACTAGAGCAATTTGCTAGCTACAGATTCATTTGTGTTAGAAACAAAGCTAACCTATGTCCGATCCACTGGTAAGTGAGTAGACTAAGATTTTAAGATGTTTTCCTTAAACCAATCGTTAATTAAGATTTCTCGGCACTCTCTCTATTAAGTTGAAGAATAAAATTGGTGCCTCTATAAAGATGACGCAAGGAAAGTAATTCTCAGCACAACGCATACAAATAAACTAGCAACTCTCCTAACGTTAGAATAGCAATTGCATAGATCAAAATATCATGACAAATAACATTAAAAACATACCCCAAGCGAGTTGTGGAGTGCCCCTCCTGCTGAGAGGCTTCCTTAAAGGGGCACACTTTGTAAATGTACCTAGATCAAGAGATGAGAAATTAGGACACTGACTGCTGAGAAAGCTTGATCTTTGCAAATTGGTCCTTGACTCAATTTGAAAAACGTGATGATCAGAAAGAACATCCCAGAAAAGAGAAGTAGTAACTTATTCTGCTTGCTCTCAAAACAGCGACCATAGTATGAATAGAACTCCTTTTCTGAGCCTGTAACATTTGATTCTGAGTTTTAATTCACAAGAGCACCATTGTCAAGATATTCTCACTAGTATAGATGCATCTTCTCACCAAAATCCTGTTTCAGCTTTTGTGACAAGCTTGATATTCTTGACTGGATCTTAGATAATTTTGTACTCAATTCATCATATTCTTTGCGTACCTGAGCAGCCTCTGAAGAAAAAAGAAAAAAACAAATGACGTGATTTTGTACCATTTAATCTTAAGATTAGAAGACAAACAATAAGGTTACCACCTACCAGATATGTCAACAGGAGGCTGGAATATATTGATAGCTTGAAGAATTCCCCGCCACATTTTCTTCATCTTCTCTACCCAAGAAAAGAACTTCTGGATTGCTAGATCTATAAGTTAATATTATTCCATGTAACATGACGCATTAGGTTACTAAAATTCCAGTGATCTTTTAAAACAGGATATTCAAATTCACAGGAAGCCATAAAAGCGAACCTTCAAAGTCTAATTCATCATCTGAGTCACTATCTGATCCATCTTCGTAATGAGAACTGAAATCATAATGCTCCTTCACCGTAGAATCTTCATCAAACCCATCTTCCACGTTATCATACTCATACTTTTCGCTGTCAGCAGTTTCTAATGCATATATATCATCAATACCATCACTCGTGTCTTTTGGGGTCTCCCTACTTTGTTCCTCATGATTATTATCTCTTGCAAAGTCTTCCCCACTTTCCTTCTCTGTCTTCTCCCCTGTCCAACGAGAAGCAACAAGTTGACCCAACTCTTCCTTTGACAGTTCATCAGCATTCTCAGATGCGTCATCTCCCTACAAGTAAAAAGGAATCGTTCATGAGTTCTAGAAAAGCCAGCTAAAGCGAGATATCTGAGATCATTTCAAATTCAAAACCACAGAAACTTCAGAAACTCCATAAAAATAAAACACCCTGCATGAGGCAAGAGGAAGAAAAGTAACATGCAGTCATGTAGACACCTCAAGTAATTATATTCATTCTCAAACCTATGATATCTACTTGATGAAAAATTACACAAATAATATTGCTCTTGCCAAAATTTGAAGAATAGCTGCATTTTCTATTAGGACTATTGCCTCAAAAGGGTAAACAGAATATATTTCTTCCTGTCAAGTTAAGTCAATTCTAACAGGATTTTCCATGACAAGTGAATTATGTTTAATACACTTCCAATGGCAGAAAAAGGAGCAGGCTTGGCCAATTCATCTACAAGGAATAATGTCAGAGAAAGCAGAGATACCCAAAACATTGAATGGGATCATAATACATGAAAATACGAGACAAGAGGACTCCATTACTGAAGGTGGTGAGGACGACTATAATTTGTATGGCTGACATGATTTTCTGTCAGATATTGGCTTCTGCCAAGCCATAACATTCTCTGTTATGATTGACTGAAATCAAAGTTTGGTATGAGAGCATAAAATTTCATGCACATCACTGAATTGCATAAGCGGGATTAGTGGTAAGCGAAAAGCATCTACAACATAATACTTGCTTATGATTGCACCGGATTTTACCATAGAAATCTAAGGGTTTGCAGTCACATTAAAGTAATAAAATCAAAAGAGTTGAGAAAAAGTACTTCTGCAGTTATATAACCATTAGCCACCTTGCTTTCAGCATCTACATTTGGTTCAGATGAAACAATTGACTCTTCCTCACTCGCCAGTGTTACCAACTCATCTTTCTCTTCCACAGCATGCTATACAGAGCAATTGCAGTCACATTAAAGTAATAAAACCAAAAGAGTTGAGAAAAAGTACTTCTGCAGTTATATAACCATTAGCCACCTTGCTTTCAGCATCAACATTTGGTTCAGATGAAACAATTGACTCTTCCTCACTCGCCAGTGTTACCAACTCATCTTTCTCTTCCACAGCATGCTATACAGAGCAACCAATGTCCAATTTGTTGGAATCACATTGACTACAGAAAATCAATTGCCGGTACTGCATGATTAAACTTTTGACAACTTACAGTATTTCCCTGATCTTGGACTGCAGTGGATAGATGATCATGTTCTGCCGCCAAATCTTCTTCCAAATCCTATCAAAAGCACACACATGAAAAGAACTGGGAGGAAATTTTATCACACAGGAAGTTGACATACTAATATGCATCCAGAACTTTGTAGGCATGCCTTACTATTAAAACAAAAAAGAAAAAGAAAGGTATCGAATCGACATGCATGTGCAGGGGCACTACGGCTATGATGCAAACATAACATTATTCAATCAGTCAATAGGTAATTTTAATTCGACCATAAAAAAAAGTAGGCAATTAAAGATATCGTCCATGCAGATCGTATTCTACATGCTGCAGAACATGCAGCAAGCAATACAGATTCCACACCCAAACTTCCAAAAATTAAGAAATGACAATTTTCTACAACCCATTGACCTACAAATTGCCAAAAAGTTAATAGGATAGATAAATTCTATCAAACCTGGTCAGATGGATAATCATCTACAAGTCCAATCCTTTCATCATGCATACTCTCTGTAGTTGATGTATCGCTTTCACCTCCGCTACCCTTTTCAATTCTCTCATGGTTGATTTCCTCAGCTGTTTCACTTGTCTCTTTGCCAGCTTTCTCCTCAGTTTCTCTTTTTTCTGTCTCTTCTTTCTCTTTTCTCAAGCGTTCTTTCTCCTCTGCTTTCTCTATTTGTTCTTTGCGCTCTATATTGAGAGATGAAAAAGCACAAAAACAATTGATAGTAACACAAAAAAGAACACATGTAAAAGAAATCTTAACCTAAGCATCATAATGTGCCCAAGCAAGGAAGACGGGTAGTGAAAGCACATGTAGAACAACAGAAATAGCAAATAGTGACCATGACACTAAGGCTATTTTGGGAGCACCAAGGGGATGGAATTTGGAGAGAAAGTATTTAAAAATTTGAATTTTACCTCTATTTCTCTCTCACAGAAATTTCAAACTTCTCTCAACTTTCCACCTATCCTCTTCATTTTCTCATTTTTCCAAACATAGCATAATCTTCCAAATATCATAACACTATTGCACACTCGTTTAAAGAGATGAAGTAATTTCTATAGTGCTCTAAACCAAATGCTTCCCAAATCTTCCATTCATTTACCTATAAGGGTGGAATACAGCTGGCACATCAATGTCTAATAATCACAACATCCACACTCATTCAAAAAATGCTTTGTTGTTTGGTAAAATTATCAAAGAGTTAGTACTGTAAAATATTTATTTGTAAGCTATATCTAGCAGAATCTCTATAATGAGTTCATCATCATCAGAGTTTTAGTTTTTCAAATTCCACAGACAATATTATGCTGCCATCACTGAAACTTTAGCAATGGATGCAGTATCAACAAAGATGAAATATATGTGCGGTAGCCAGCAACTACATTTTAAGGGCGAACTCGGATTTAATGAGATCATGATGACTAAACTCAAGTTGTTTTGCCAAGAACAACAAAATTGGGAAAAATCAAACCTTTAAGCAGTTCAAACTGCACTTTCAGTTCTTTCTCCTCACTTTTCAGTTTTGACAATTCTTCCTTGTCTTTCGCAAGAGCTACTTTTGCCTCTTCCACTTCCTGTTTACGTATGGCAACACCCTCCTGGTACACAGCAATTTTTTTCTTCAACTCATCTCCTGCTGCTTTTCCAGCTTCCCGACATGTATTCAGGCACTTCACTTTATTGTCGTATTCGTCACTCCCATCGCAGCAGTCTGAATATCATGGAGCAGGCAAAGAACATACATTAAAAGTAAACATTAAGAGGAAGCAGAAAAAGAATGACCACCTGCTAGTTACCCTTTGTCCAGCTGATGCTAAAATCAGTGTTACAAGAACCAGAATGATTAAGTAATATTGTCTACCTATTAAGGTCAGATGATGTCAGCATGTAAATTTTTTGTGAGACCTTAGCATTTAGTAATTGTGCAATTAACAATAATCTAAAACAATGAGAAGCGAAAATTTAGTCTAAGCATTAATTAGTATCTTCTCAAAATGTTATGATGTTACTTAATCTACACATTCGCCATCCATTTTACTAACAATTGATCACTCTGCAGTTCCCTGCATATAACGATAAGCATGTAGATTTTATTTAAATATGCACCTTTTGTTTCCTCTCCAACCTTTCCTCTTTCCTGCAATTTTTCTCGTATTCTCAGAGACACTGTTCATTGATGAGTGATAAGGAAAAGATCAATTCCAACTCAACCAGTTCTCCATCTCAGCTAGTTTTGACCACTTTCTTTTCACTGGATTGAAACGGATGGAGCAAGCAAACTGTTCTCAATTGAAGAAGCTGCATTTGTCTGGCTTTTGGAACGATCCTTAAGATTTAAAGCCGGAAAAAAAAAGCTTCTATTCATTTCCTAAATACATATCTCACAATCAGTGTCCTTGTCCTCAAAAGTCGGAGAGATTCTAACAAGTTGTCTCAAATGTGTTTATCACTGGAAATTTACCCTTGTTCACTCGTCTTCATAGTATTAGGGTTCATTAAATAGTCTCTAATGTAAAATTTTAGCAGTGATGTTTGTTTGGTGAGGAAGACAATCCAGGGCATGAAGTTGCTAAAGCAGGTAAATAAATCCGTTGTTACACAAATTAATCAGCTCCTCACGACACTAAAGCATGGAACGTCTCATTGCAGTGAAGATTAGAGATATCCTTGGCATTAAGGCAATTAAAATCTGTAAATAGGAGATCTGGCCTTGGCCGTGTCTAAGAAGGAATTGCAACCTTGTTGGGCATTTCAAATGCAGCAGGATCTTGTTCGATGGTACATGAATTTACATGCATGTTTTACGTACATATGATCAGCAAGGAGACTGAGGTCCACAATCATTGCAGGAAAATGAATGCTTGCAAAAGCTGAGACCATGGAGAAAAAGTTCTGATGGACTCTTACCACAAATACCGTCATTTACTCTTGAAGAAAATATAGTGACAGGAACATGTCCTGCATTCCGACAATAAAACTTTCCATTTGGGCATGCTGATGTTCCTGCATTATCGAGTCAGAGAAAGTGAAGTTACAATTAGAAAAGTACGAAGCTATGATGGAGGACACTACAATGAATTTGCAGACATACATGAGATGTTCTAAAGAAAGAAACAAAGCCTGGTAAAAGTAACAGTGTCATTTAGAATAGTCTAAACATCAAAGCAGGTCCACATATGGACACTACCGGGCGTTCCCACACATACTATGTTCTAAAAGAAGAAATAAAGCCTAGGATTAGTAACAGTCTTTTTTGGATAATTTATTTCATACATTATCTAAACCAGGGTGGCTAATTTATACTACAAGCCTAACAAAGAGAAATCCACGGTTTGTGATAAGCACAAAACAACTGAACTGACATAAGGCTGGCTGAGCTTGTTGATGAACCGTCATTACTAAGATACCACTAGAGAGCACTGCTCCACAATGCCAGTGTATGAAAGTCGGTGACAGACCATCCCATATAAACTGAATACACATCGTTCCTCTTCAAAAGGATTTATATCAAATAAAGCAATCTGTAGTTTTGCTGATCCATGATGCAAAACTGATTGTTCGAGACAATTACTAAGGAAAAGATCAAGTCCTTGTAATAGACTTGCCAAGTTTATAATATCTGGTGAAATTGCTTAAGGTAGCAATTTGTCTGCTCTGTTCGGCAAAGAAGAAAACCAGGAGTTCTTCATATGCATCTCATCAATGAACAAGACAGACGTCGGGTGATATTGATTCATGAATTCACTCCTATTTCCTCCCCAGTTTTGCCCCGGGGGGAAGGTCTATGGCCCCAAAAAGAAATTTTTTCTTTGCTATTACCATTGTTTATCCTATTCACAGTCTTTGTCTTTATTTCCCTTCCGTTGCATCCGCTCATCCATCTAAACACAGTGCAAGATGTGAAAACAACGGATAAGTTAAGGACAGTAGCAAACTAATTACTCAAAGAAGGACCTGGCTCATCTGTGCCATCAGGGCAGTCGCAGAAATCGTCATTGAGCTGGGCTGTGGTGAATTTCCTCGACCCATCCTTACACTTGATCCCGTGCGATGAACTGTAATATTTCACATCTGGGTATCACGCAGATTGTCATCAATCACCCAACTACTACCTCAAAAAGTCAAAACCCCACACCCCACAAAACAGCGAGCTTTGTCCAGTAAAAAAACTTCAAAAAGAAGACACCCAAAGAATGCGATGAGCTCGAACCTTCAGGGGGTATCCCGAGAAACGGTTCTTTGGGCAGTGAAGTCGAGTATGATCCGCGGACAGAATCGTCGGACAGCAGGACCAATGCGACGATGGAGACGAAAACGAATGGCGAGTTCATGTCCGGAGGAAGCGTTAGAAAAGTTGAAAAACCCGGAAGTAATTCTTCGAAATGGCCTGCTGGTCCCCGTGCCCGACTGTGATCTTGGAAATTCACTGCTCGAGGAGACAGGGAGAAAGCCGGAGGGAGGGAGGGAGGGAACGGGATGGTGCCGAAGGAACAGGTGCCGGAGGCAGGCGTTCCGGCCAAAAACGACGTTGTTTTTTCGTTGCTGCAGACACGCGAGTCGATCTGATGACGTGGCGTTGCGGGGAACATCAGGATTTCAACAAAGCCCGTTTGGTTCGGCTTTGGGGGAATGCATTTGGGAAAATACAAATACCTTTGACTAAAAGGGTTTACCGAAATGCAAATCTTGTTTGGTAAATTTTGCATTGTGAAAAACTTTGACCTAAATACCGTTTGGTTAATACCCCATTTTGCTAAGGGCTTTTGCGAAATTTTTTATTAAAAAAAATTGTAAATATTTTTTTTACACAAATTTACTTTCCTTTGGCCGCCGGCCACCCTCCGGCGACCAAAATTGGCCTCCGACCACCCTCCGGCGACCAAAATTGGCCTCGGCCACCCTCCGCGGCCGATATGGCGGCCGGTCAAGCTCCGACGGCCGATCCGGCCGCCGAAAGGCCTCGCCTGAGGTCGCACGACCTCGGGCGGGGCGGCCTGAGGTCGCCCGACCTCAGGCGTCGGTCACCTGTCGCCTGGGTCGCGAACCCAGGCTAACCTAGGCGACGGCGGCAGTCGCGCGATCGCCTAGGTTCGCGACCCGGGCGGTGGGTCGCCGCCCGAGGCGCGGCGGTCGCCCGGGTCGGGCGACGACCCGGGCGACGGGCGACCGCCGCGCCTCGAGTAAACCGTCGCGCCTTAGGCGGCGACCCGGGCGTGCGATCGCCGGGTCGGGCGGGCGGCCGCCGTGCCTCGGCGGCGACCCGAGCACGCGATCGCTGGGTCGCCCGACCAAGGGTAGTGGTCGCCTCCTTGGCCGGCGGCGGTCGGTCGCTGGTGGTCGCCGGCCACGGATCGTCGACTTCCTTGGCCACGTGAAGAAAAAGATGAACAGTGCATCATGTTGCATTCCGAAAATGCAAGTTCCAAATGCACCTCTGAAGCAACATTGGGCTAAGGGACTTTGAGGGTACTTGGAAATGCAATTGCATTTCCCCAAAGTCGAACCAAACGGGTTCGCATTTGGCCAAGGGGCTTTCAGGGCTGAAAGCCCCTTGCCAAAGCTGAACCAAACAGGCCCAAAATCAATGGTTTGACCCGAGAAAAAAAGAAGAAGAACAAATCCAAGGGCAATGATAATAGGTGCATTTGGCTCGCTCTAGGTCGAGGGTCTTTCGACGCCGTTAGGTTTCGTTTCTTTTGTCGAAAATAATTGATTAATAAATAATATTTTTATTATTGATAATAATTTATGTCTAAATAATTTCGTACATACTGAATAATATTTTTTAAATGATTTAAGCAATCATTTTTTAGAAAGTATTTTTTCAAATTATTCATTTTTGGCAAAACAAACAAGCTTTAAATTAAAAGGTTTTATCGGAATGCACATAGTGTACGGTAAAATGTATTTTAATGTCGATTGAAAATAAATTACATTTTATAAAGAATTTTTGCTAGTTTTTTTAATATTCTCAAATTATTTGTCAGCAGAACTCTATTGTTGGCTAGCTTTGCCTAAGGCCTCCTTGGGCGTGGTTGGCTAGCACCAGATAGGCTAATTGTTAGTCGAATCTGACTGTGTGCATGGCCTAAACCCTCACCATTGAGATTGTATGAGATCATGATATTTCTGGATTAGAAGAAAAATGTATTTGCATTTCAAAAAAATACTCAAAACTCAGAGTGCCTCCGGATTTACCTTAAGCTAAAGGCATTTTGGCCATGTTTGGTTTAGTTTTGAAAATAAATCTTGGGAAAATGCAAAGCGTTTTACCTTGAAGGATTTTGGAAAAATGCAAATTACTCGCGATAAAAAACCCTTTATAGGGTAGCCTTTGCATCTTTCCAAAAAATTTGCCTAAGGCCATTTTCATTAAATCCAATGGCCTTTAAGGCCTCATAGGTCTTTGGCCAAATTGAACCGGACACACCAACATACATTTAAGTTCAAATTCAAAATCCTATATCAGGTGACCAAATTAGTCTCCACTTTATTTAGCATGTAAAACTGATACATAGTTTTAGACAAATTAAAGATTCATGGATTGCTACTTTCCTATTTTGATTTAATTTAAAATTTTCCTTTTTTATCTATCTTGAGTGATTGATGAGAATGATTTTTTTTTTTTCGGTTCAAAATAAGCAAAAACATAGTCCAAGCTCTAATTCATTTAGAAACCCAACTCGAGATTTCAGCTGATTTGTCTTTTCCTGATCCTTAAACATAAGGACGAGAAAACGATACGAGAAAAGGAAAGAGAAAGATCAAGCTAAACTTTCCTTTTATTGTTCATTGGTGTCTCTTGAGAACCTCATCCTCAAAATTTTTTCTATAAATACACTTGAATGCACTTCTATCAAAATTATTTAAAAAAACTTAGACAAAAAGAACAAATCTTTGATTTTTTAACAAGATAAATTAACAACATCGTCTTTAACAAATTAAAGATTTCGCGATCACAAAAGGGAAATATCTTTCCCGACCTTTGAAACATAGTTCTACTTATTAAGGCTCTTTTTATTTTATTTACAGATACAAAAGGATAATTTTATTTTTAGAAAGTCTAGCACAACTATGGTGCCAAAAGAGAGACGACCAGATTCAGTTAATCGACAGATGGGGCAATGTTGATTAGAAATATTGAATTGAATGCATCGAGTCAATTACAATATGAAAAAAAAGTACGCTTTAAAAAAAAAGAAAAAAGAAAAAAGATGTGAAAATAGCGCCAATCCAGAAGGAAAAAAAAAAGAAAAATGGAAAAGAAAAAACCAACATCGCTGTCATGCACAGGATACACACAAAACGACGAGACGCGTTTCCCCTCCGACGTGGCGAGCTCCCACTGGACGGTCACACCACACCACCTGTATCTCCAGCGTCCCCCACAGTGCATTTCCGAAAACGCCCCCGTGGGCCGGCCGATCAGAGCTTGCCGCGAGGGCACTTTGGGAAACCGCATATAAGCAAGGGAGCTGTCTCAAGAATCTACGCAACCTGCCTCGCCTCCATAAGCGACCATCACAACCCTCATCTCCTTCACTTCCTCTCCCGAACATCTCTCCTCTTCTCCCTCTCCTTCTCTCCCTCCCTCTTTCCCCTCATCCCTCTCTCATTTTTAAGCCTCCCCATACAAATCTTTCGTCTATAAACCTATAAAAGACTCGCCTTTTCGAACTTTTGGCGCTCCACCCGTTGATCTTCCCTTCTAGATTCCGCTCAGATCCGTCCCCCTGAGCCGATCCCAACGGTCAAAACCCCGGATTTCGACGAAAAGGTCCGATCTTTTCTCGTTTCAGGATCTGGGTCTGTCTTCGTTCGGCTTGCTTCGGATCTTGAAAGAAGTGGGTCGTTAATGAAAAATTTGTGTTCTTAAAGAATTGGGGGACTTATGCTGAAGAATTCGAAATACTCGGGATGTGATTAGGGCTCGGAAGAAGAGATGGGTCGATCTTGTTTTAGCTTTCTTGAGTGGATATGAATTAACTTCTCCCTGTTGTGGGATTTGAGAGGGGTGTTAGGGTTTGTCTTTTTTTTTTTTTTTTTTTTTTTTTGGGAGATGATGTAACGTGAGGGTGGCTTAATTTTGTTTATGTCTTGGTGAAACTGTGTAGGGTGGACAGGGGTTTCTGTGTTGGATTGTGTGTGGAGATTCGGAGGGACGACGAGTCATGGCGGATCAGGGCTTGGAGGGAAGCCAACCGGTTGATCTGTCCAAGCATCCTTCAGGAATCGTTCCTACTCTTCAGTGAGTCTTTGTCATTCTCTGGTTTACTTGAGAGCCCGCTTGACCTTGCTGTAGCCGTCACGTTGTTGGCAAGTGATGATTTAACGTGATGGAATGATTCAAGGAAGTGAATGAGCTTAACTATTTGATTTACTTTATGAAATTAATTTTCAAGGATTAAAGTGGAATTTCTTATAAGTGGTTTTGGTACTTCAAGACCAGTAGAGTTGAAAGAAACCTATAAAAGTTGGAAATCGGAGCTGCAAAATACCCCTGGTTAGTTCTTGAGAACTAAATGTTGGACTAGTGCAGATCTTCTGCCTATGGTTTTTTGTGTTTTTGAATGCTTGCCGTGCATTCTTTTGAACCTGATGTAGCTCTTTGGAGGCTGAAGCAGCTTCACGAAAGTTTTCTCAGATACAAACTGGGCTTACAAATGCTTATTTTATGCCCTAGCGTATTCAGATAGATTAATGGAGCAGCTCCATTTCCCAAATTTTAGTTTGCCCTTCCACAGATCTTTCAAGTTATGTCATATGTTCCTTATCATATTGGCTGGGTTCTCGAGAATATGCAAGGGCGACACTAAGTTAGAGGATGTAGGAAAACATGACTGCTGGTAACTAATGACAACTGAAGAATGACTGTAAATTATCTCATGCACCAAGGGGAGGCCACTTTTACTGGTTTAGTGAATTCGACAAATATGTGCCCGCTTGCATGCATTAGTATTAGTTCGGGTGGTGCTGTCATGGTTTTAAGCTAGTAACAATTCGTGTATGCATCTGTAGGTGTGAATGGCTCTAAGATCTATTCTTCTGAAAAGTAGATATATGTCCAAATCTTGTCTTTGCCCAATGTAATGCCAATGGAAGGTCTCATTGCATTTTTTGCCCATCTGTTTGGTTTAAACATGGGGACATTATTTATCTCATGGCAACATGCCTGGGAAACTATAAACTTCCCTTCCCAAGTCAATTTAGATGTTTTACTTTGTTCTTTGAAAGTAATTAAATGCACTGCCCATTCTTAATACACTCTGTGCAAAGAGAATAAGTAGTGTTGTTTTTCTTATCTAGGAACATAGTCTCACAGTGAATTTGGACTGCAAATTGGATCTTAAGGCCATTGCTTTGCAAGCTAGAAATGCTGAGTATAATCCTAAGGTATTTACCTGAGGCATCATTCACTTTTGTTGTTGTTTCTGACCTAGTTCCTTTTTATTATTTTGGTGACACAATAAATATACTTTCTTGTACTTATATGGATTAACGTTTCCAAATGTATATCTTTTGCAGCGTTTTGCTGCTGTTATTATGAGAATAAGGGAGCCAAAAACAACAGCATTGATATTTGCTTCAGGGAAAATGGTAAGTCGTATTGGATCAGACTCCTGAGTTGTTTCTGTTGGCAGCTGAAATTTCTCTCTACATCATTTTTGAATTCATAGAAACCCATCCCCTTGATTGTGTATGCCTCTTATTTTTTATTTAACGTTTATTTAGTCATTAATTTTGAGTATTTCTATGATTGAAAAGAAAGCAAGCAATCGCCTCTATTCATCTCTTCGTCCTTCTGGCACTGACAACATATAGTTACTAGCTGGCTTTGTGGCTAGCAGTCTTCACATGATCATAATCATTAGATCACACAGCAATGCAAAGGGTCACATAATTACGAGGCCAACACTACGTCTCTTAACCATGAGAAGCTTTGTATTGACATTTAATGGTCGCCATCTCGATTTGAAAGATGTGTTTATATTCTCCTTGCCATCTTGAACATAATTTAGGTTCTACTTATTTCTTCTCTTAAGTTTTTTATCTTTGCTTACTGAGTGTGCTGTGCTTTGCAGGTTTGTACTGGAGCCAAGAGTGAACAACAATCGAAGTTAGCAGCACGAAAGGTAACTTGATAAGTGGAATGGTGTATGGCCTTTGACAAATAGCACCATCATACAAAGTCTTGGTTCACAATGTATTAGTTTTCTATGTAACTGTCATATCTTTTGTAGCTGTAAATTAATTAGAATGGAAAAAGTACATGTGATGGTGTCATAAGAAGCAGTTAGTCTTTGGAGTTGTCACAAGCAATCTTTATTGGTACATGAATAAGAGAAAAGTTAATAATGTCTTCACAAAGCCATAAGTTAAGTTGAGGCTGCAACTTGTATCTTGTTTTGAGGTGAAACAACAATGCAATCCGAGACAGTGATCATCTGGAGGCTAACGTATCTTTTTTCCTGCCAGTATGCTCGAATCATTCAGAAACTTGGATTCCCGGCTAAATTTAAGGTACATATGTCTCTCTCTCTCTCTCTTTCTGTGACAGGATATTGTGGTTGAATGCTTGTAGTTACTGAGTTACTTTATGGTTCTTGTCTTTGCCAGGATTTCAAAATTCAAAATATCGTGGGTTCTTGTGATGTGAAATTCCCTATCAGGCTTGAAGGTCTTGCATATTCACATGGTGCTTTCTCTAGTGTAAGTGGTAGCTGCATATCTTACCTCTTATGATGTCAGGAGTCCTTTGCTCTTTTTTGGCCTTAATATTAGTAGATTTTCTATTTTATTGTCAGTGGAAGATAATCTGCAATCGTCTCAAAGTCATTTCTTGGAACTGTTGATTGATGCATCTTTTTGTTTGGATTTTATGGCAGTATGAACCAGAGCTGTTCCCTGGCTTGATATATCGGATGAAACAGCCAAAAATCGTGCTGCTAATCTTTGTGTCAGGAAAAATTGTCCTCACTGGGGCTAAGGTGATTATCTAGCTTGTACTTGTGCCTTTGATTCTGTGGGTATTTCTGGGGAGTCATATTAGCGTTGCTAATGCTATTTGATTATCCAGGTGCGAGATGAGACATACACTGCCTTTGAGAACATATACCCTGTGCTTACTGAGTTCAGGAAAATCCAGCAATGGTACAGCTCTTATTCTTTTGGTGCTGCATCATTCTTTATTTTCATTTCCAGTCTTCATTGGCTCTGCCAGAATTTGGCTTTTGGCGTAACTAAAGGATCATGTGTTATGTGCATGTCCTGACTTTATCTGGTAGTAGATGAAGTTTGCCCCTTACCCTTGCCTATGTTTGCAGCTATATTTGCAGCAGCTGCAAACATAAGCATATGATATCTGAATTCATGCATAATGACATACCTTTCATATGAACATATATGCACATATACATACCGAAGTGGATGGATGCATATGAACAAACACCATGTATGTATACAGGGTATTGACAATCTTCAATTTATGATTAGTCTCATGTTTCAGATTGTGCAGAGGTTGTATTAATCAATGTTACTTCTTTACATAGAGGAAGATCACTAAGCCTATGTTTTTTATGGTCCAAGAAGAAGCTTATGTTCAATCGCTTGTGTGGTCTATGCTTTTATTAGCATCTGAGCCCTGTTGATCTTTATTTGGTGACAGATTTCTGATGTCGAGATCAGATTGATGTAATTCAAGCAGTTGTGGGGGGTGGGAAAAGCTTGGCATTGAGGGCGGAGACTGGATCGAGTTGTAAATAATGGAGGATGTCTGTGCTCGAGTCCCTTTCTGATTTAAGATAAATTAAGGGAGAGCAAGAAACACTAGTTGTTATGTGCAAGTATCTTGAAAGAAAAATAGTAGTGTTTTGTTTGCTTGCATCCAGTGTGCAAAATTTACAGCTTCCTCTCAAAGTCACCAATGAGAAATACTAAGAAAAAAATTAATGGTGTCAAGAGTTGACTTTCTGGACCCTCACTGCTTAAAAGAACAGCAAAGTGAGTTTGCTCTCGTCTATATTCATTTCCTAGTTTTGTTTATACAAGTGTGTTTTCATTTCAAGAGACATGACCAAAACTTGATCATGTGAATTGGGTCCATATTCAAAGTAGGCATCATAATGGGTTGGAGTAGAAAGGCCTTGTTTATTGAAGTAAGGTTGAGCTGGTAGGTTGAAGCAGATTAACACCGGTGAAAAAGATTCAATCCTAGTTCTAAGTCTAGTCGTCTCCAACCAAACCTTATGTCACCTCCCTTGTCCTCGGACGCATCTTATTTGGTGCCAGCGCAATGTGATAATGACACGAGAGGAAATTAATAAAAGTATGTAAAAGTTGATCGTAATGTATATCGTGCGGGTACTATGATTGGACAGCTATATTATATAAGCATTGTGTCATTCATGCGTAACTTACCTATCTACTCATATTTGTCTTCACCCATAACGATAATGGTATAGATGGCAATGAGTGACTCGTGCTCGGAAGCTCTCACGAAAGAGGGCGGCATGACTGGATTGCATATCCAATACTTAGGTAATCATGTACCGGCTCGGAATCTCCGCCATATTTTGTCAAACTGCACAGTTTGTGTGCAAATCCTTATATCTAGATCCAATTACTTCAAAATTTTGCTAGCCCGGATTTTGCACTCGAGCAGGTTCCTTCACTTTGGTTGGTAATCCTCAGGATTTTCTTCTCATTGTTTCAGCTTAGTTCAAGAGCACTGAACTTGGTTTTTTTACTAGCCCTTTTGACATAATCTAAAGATAATCCTGGGCCGATGACGATATTACTGTCCCAAAGGGAGAGAACAAAATCACTGGACGGGCACATCGACGCACTAAATGTAAACGTTCGTTACCATTTTGAGGTTCCAAGTCCAGGAAGTTATACCATCTTCACTAGCTGTCAGACTCGTACATGAAACCACAACGTTTTCTCTGCTGATCCCAAATATGATTGAAAAGTAAAGTTGTGGTAATAACTAGTTCCATCAGGTATGGTCTCCGACAAGCGAAGCGCCACATTCTCCTGATCAGGAAAATGAAATTTCTTATGAACCTCTTACTCCCTGCAACACATTTGACAACCTCAGTGTGATAGATACCGGATAAATATACATATATACATACTGGTGGAACGTCAAGTGCGAGAATCTTCCATTTCGTTTTTATTTGACCAGAGTTACTACTACATATGGAATCCACAGATACATTAACAAGAGTTGAATAGGTTAAGTCCAAGGCAAGGAAAGACAAACTCCTTATCCCAGCCATGTACTACCCTGAAAAATCATTTATGGACCCTTTCGCATATAGCAGGGCTTTGTTAATACAGTCAAATATTCAGGCATGAAGTATCGAACAACTGGTTTTTTTAATTTTGCCAGTCTTAATTTGTTATGCCCATCATATCAAGGCATAGGATTGGGTGAACACTGAGAGCCAAGTACCCATTAGTAATTTACAGTTGATTTTATGGCATCCAGTATCTGCATCCAGAACAAAACGTCACAAAATCAGCAGATACTTCATTATCCTCATGGGAAGGCAATGCAACATGACAAAAACTGATCACCTTGTTTTTGGTAGGCAAATAGAATGGTTCGAAAACAAGAGGAAATGGGGTGTCCAGACCACAGATTCTGGCAACTGGGGCTTCCAGCTGCAAAACAAATACGACTTTTAGGTATTAGAAGATCTCTTATTTTGCCATAAGAAGAAAGAGAATCCTTGAACCAGTATTGCCATAGAAAAGAGAATGAGATAAAGATGAGTATCTTCATGCTTACTCTTAAGAAGCATCTTTCAACAATTGAAGCAGAGATTTCAGCACCAAAACCTCCAGTTACAGGAGCTTCATGACTAATCTGCAAATAGGGATCTGATTTACTTCAATAATCTCATGAGTTATTGGAGGGAAAGCAGAATGTACCAGAAGTCTTCCAGTTTTCCTGACAGATGCCTCCACTGTCTCCTTATCCCAGGGTAATAGAGTTTTGAGGTCTATCAGTTCACAAGAGATCCCATCCTGCAAAGTTTCTTGATAATATGAGTTTGAGGACATTAGATGACTTCATACAATCAACCACCTTGAGGTTCTTTGACCAAAGAAAAAAAATACAGATTATTGTCATTAAAGTGTATCAGTATCTGGAGTCTGGAGCCTGGACACCTAGCGGATTGACAACATCAAAATGTAGATGACACATACATTACACACCACAAGTGCTGCACAAGCTGTCGAAAATATAATGGCATCATATCTATCTGCATTCATCATGATGAAGAGATGTATTTGGAAATCAGTCACAAGAATGACATTCATCATTCCAAAAAACTCCAAGAAATGAGATGTTGGAAAAATGGAGTTGGGATCATCAATTTCAATGCTGAACAGGAAAAAAGAATATATCCAAGTCCAGACTTCCTGCACTTTGAAATTACATTCAAGATGGCCCACGGCAGCAGGAAGGTACATCATTAGGAAAACAAGCTAGAATAATCTCACCTTTTCTGCATCAAGGCAGGCTTCTTCCATTATGGAAAGCTGAGCTCCCCATCCAACCAGTGTTATGTCCGCGCCTTCACGAATCACCTACGACATTGGAACTTTGTTAGAATCTTGATTCTTTAACTGTGTGGGCTAAAAAAAGGGTACCTCTGCCTCTGACAATGGCAACATGTAATCATGTTCAGGAACCTCTTCGACAGCCAAACGATACAGCCACTGGAATCCACGAAAAAATAAAATCTTAAAAGTTGGCTGAAGTTATCATTAGTCATTGAGCTTAGATTGAAAGACTGCAAACCTTTGGTTCAAAAAAGACGATAGGATTTGGATCACGTATGCACGAGAGTAATAGTCCTTTGGCTTGACTTGGGCTTCGAGGGATGACCACCTATAAAAAGAATCTTTAATAAAGGTGCAGGGCAGTTTCTAAACCCCAAATTATTTGAGTAATGAAAGAATATCAGTTTCATTGAGGGAAAAGAAAAGGTTTCTGAATTTCAGTGAACATCTCAAGTAAATTTCATGGCTATACCATGGATAATTTAATTAACTACTGATCTGTTCTCAAGTGGTGCAGATTTGATCAGATTTAATCTTTAAAAACCAATCACGTCCATGATTTTGATGCACTTAAAAATGAAATCATCACAAATGCCAAATTTCTCAATTATTAAAGTCAAATGATGCTTCTTTGGCGAGATTCCAAAGTAGAACATTGGTGCTTTTTAAGAACTTAAGATTTGCTCAAGCTACAAGTATTAGATAAACATCTAGATAGGTTGCACTGCATTTAACTAATCAGTCTCCTGAACTAGACTTGCTCATGCAAAAAGAATTTGAGCCAGGGAAATAGACTACACCTTTCAGGTTTGTTCTATCCTTTTCTACCTCACCTACAGTCATTCAGCAGGTCAAACAATGAAATGGTATGTATATGTTCATACATGGTCAATTTCAGACTCTCAGAAGATAAGGGAAGAATTCCCTAGAGAAAAATGAATCTGAAAGGAGCAATCCAGATTTTGGCAACAAAAGCCATACTTTGATACCAGGGACATGACAGAAGAATGCTTCTGGGGATTGTGAATGATAATGTCCCCCATGTCCTACTGCTCCATATGGTGCTCTTATTGTTAAGCCTAAGAATGTCACATTAAATCTCATCAGCGACAACTGGCAAAATAAAATCTAATTTGATCATTATATACTGACTGATAATGAGTATACCTCCACAGTTAAACTGATTCCCACTACGATATCTGAACTTAGCAGCTTCATTAACAATCTACATAAACAAGAGCTTCTGTTACTTAAATCAAAACAAGTGGCAATACAGTATTTGCAAAATGGAATGCATACCTGATCAAAAGCAGGAAAAATGTAATCTGCAAACTGAATTTCCGCAACCGCCCTATTTCCCTATATGCGGTATATACAGGAAAAATCCAACGGGAGATCTTAAAATAAAAATATGATTCCATAATCCTGAATTGCATAATGGAAAAAAAAATTAAGTACTGACCATTGCTGCTAGACCAATACCAAATCCAACAATCCCCTGCATGTAAATTGTTTTAGATTAAAAGCTTATGCATTTGTTTAAGAAAAACAGAATTAGCTAATGCTCAGTCGAACAAAGTAGAGAAAGAAGCCACAAACTAAACATTATTTGTGAAGCATTTCTCATTTGAAAAGAAGATCAAGACGGACCGATAGACAAAGAATGACAAGAAACGTCACACTTTGGTATTCATCACCAAAAGCAGACACCTTTTTGCTGAAAACAGTCAAAACATTATCGACCTGGCAATTGAGGATGCAATTTTTTTTTGCCAACAATCATGGAATAACTTCTTTTTCCTTTCTGATGAGTCAGGATAATCAATAATTCGTGGACAGCACTAGAACAAAGAATACCTGCTCACAGAGGGGGGTATTAAAAACCCTGGCTTTACCAAATTGATCAGCTAATCCCACTGTACAACGGAAGACCCCGCCGAAGCTCACATCCTCTCCAAATACATAAGAACTGAGGAGGGAAATGCAAATGATGAGTTTCACTATCAAACACCAAGAGTGTTCTTCGAAGTGAATGAGAATTGCGAGCTTGACTTTAAGGATACCCAAATATCAGTAAAGCAGCAGTTAACTCGATTTTATCCGGACCAATCACATGTATTAACAACAGAGACATAATTCATATACTATTTCACATCTGAAATTTGACTGCACCCCACGAAACCATATTTAACTAAATGTCCAAATCCTGATGCTGGCCACGGGACGAGAGATCATAATTTAGCATAAATTTATTTTTCTGGAGCTGACCCGATGACCTGTTGCGAGCCATTTTACAGGGGGAAAGAAACAAGAACAAAGCTCGTCATTTGACCGAAAGGCATCATCATGCATGGACTAGAGACCGCTAAGACCCGCAAAAGTGAACATCTTTCTCTCTCTTTCTTTCTCCTTACTTCTTCCCCCCGTCTCGCCTAGTCTACGCAAGAAACTCAACTCCATCACAGGACCATCGAACTGATTACAAAAAGCAATACCGAAACCCGTCCAAGTCGAGCGAGCAAGAACCCACAACTCAAAGAACCCACGACTCAAACTCAACATCGAAACACAAAGCTCCAGCACGAGAACCCGAAGCGGAGAGAACGAGAGAAGGGGGGTGGTCGTCACCGGGGTCGGTGTCGAGGGCGATGTGAAGAGCTTGGTTGATCGCGGAGCAGAGGTTGAGCGACGGGTGGTTCTGGGTCCGCTGGAGGGCGTCGCCAGCGGCGGAGGAGGAGAACCGCCGGCGAGAAACCGAAGGGACGAGCCGTCTGCCGAATCGCCGCGCCGCGGTGGTCGCCATTGTCGCGCCAGGCAGAGAGTTTCAGTGCGATTTCGCGAACGGGCAGGGACGCAAAGCACGCACGCACAGGAACGCACGCAGAGCTGACTCGGGGTAGGACCGTAGGATAGAGTTAGCGAGTCAGCACCTTTTCTAATCATCGTTTTGAGCTTATGAGGGAATTTTTTTATTTAAAAAAAGAAGATAAAAAAAAAGGATCATTGGTCGGTTCCACTGCCACGTGGCTTGCCTTGGCTCAATTTTTTTACCATAGTATATTTCCCACTAGATTCGAAGAATCTAGATCGCAAAATGGACAAGTTCGTTCCTGCAGCTCTAATAAAATATTGTCCAACTTTTTTAAATGGTGGAATTGGGGATAACTTAATTTTAAATGTGAGAATTTCTATAAAGAAGTATAGTTTAAAGTAAGAATTATAGTACGACTGACTAAAAAACAAAAAAATTATCACATAATGTGAATATGATGAAGTGGGCAAAATTTGAGATGGTATAAAAGTTATCCTAATATAAAATATCCTATATGGTGTTTAGACTATTGCCAAAGCTAGATATGATTGGCTATAGTCTAGGTAAAAGGTGGTGAAATAGATTTGGATAGAATATGTGAAATTTGAAAAATTGATAAAAAAAGAATAAGAAGAAATTGTTGGGTTGGTCAAGGGCGATGAAAGGGATGTCATAGAAGGAGAAGGTAGCCTTGGAGTCACAGGGAAGAAGGGCATCTAACATGGATAAATATTTTGACGACTTCCATGGTTTATTTTTAATTTTAATCTTGTAAATTAAATATTCATTTAAATAATACTTATTTGAATTTATGCTATATTCAGACGTCAACAAACATTTGATGGGATATTTAAAACCACATTCTATCAAACGTATCTCGCAAAAATGTTCGAATATTGAATGGTACCCATGATTTTTATGTTGCATGCACAAGTGCACGTAGCGACACTAATAGGCTTCCTTTGGGTCAATGCGGGATAGGATTTTTTGAGAGATGAGATTCCAAATCCTATAATTTTCATGTCCGAAGAGAAATTAAAATGTTAAACACGTCGCGTTTTCAGAATAATGAAATAATTCACTGTAAACTCTTTCAAAGGTGTTAAAAAAGGAGATCGAATTGTAACACAACCGTTGCTATTGAAGAGACATCTTAGAACTCTCGAGTTATCGAATTTGTATTCGTATATTATTGTGTGATTGAACGTAAGGGCAAATTAGGAAGATGCGTCCATCTTTTTTCTATAGAATAGCAGTGGGGTTACGTGTCCTCTCCTCCCTCTCGATCGTATGATTTTCGAAGAGAGGCTATCTAAATACACGTCAGCAAATCGTGGCGAAAGAAAAATACAACTCATTATTGCAACTTGATAAATTTTTTTTTTACTTTATTCCGAGGGAAAATTACCAACTCATTACTTCATCTATTTGAATGAATTTGCAATCTTCAACTTTTGCATTAAATTTCTATATTGCTCGAAATTACTCTAATGTGATTCAGTTAGTGTCAACCATCTTACTTGATATGAATAGTGACCTGACGTGGCACAACTTTTATGGAAATTGCACAATTTTACTTAATTTTTATTTTTTTTATTTATGATTTTCCTTTTCTCTCCTTTCCATATCCTAAATCGGTACTATCCACCTTCTTAAACCCATCAACGTTTGGTGGAACCCGCTTTAATTTCTGCAGGTACGATTCTCCAATTCGTCAAAAAACTCAAACACTCTATCCGTGACGAAATTTAGTACTGTTTCTTTTGACATCCGTCGGCAAGACCCTTGTAGGAAATTGAGCAATTCGGCTCCCGTCAGAGGAAGGGCTGTCAAAATAGGTCATCGACCCACTTTTTAATACTATATCCAACGGACCGAGTGATTACGTGGGTTAGTGAAATTGGAAAAATGTGTCGGTGGGACTCTCTTTGCTGGAACACGAACACGGAAGAAATGAAGAAACGACCACCGCCACTGCCGTCACCAGAGGCCAAAGAATAATGCTGACTTTCTCCTTCTCGAACTTCAATGAAGAGCGGCCATGGCCGCCACGCTCTTCACCGTCGCGGACTCCGCCAATAGCAACGCTCAGTCCTAGGATCGGGATCCTCTCGTTGATTTAACTCGACTCGGATTGCTTACTCTGCCGCCTAGGAGTGGCCGGGGCGGCGAGGATGGTGGAGGGCGGCAGCGCATGTGCATAGAGGAAAGTGGTGGTGGTGTGGAGGCAAAAGACGCGGAGGGGCGGCCGAGAGGTGCCCGGCCGCGGGGGAGGAGAGCATGGTTCATCTGGGTTTATTCTATTCGGAAGATTAAGGTCGGTTTGAGGCAAGCTTCTTCTCCTTTTGTATTATCTTCCATCCCTTTTTTGCCCATTCTAATCTCATTTAAAATATGGTTTGGTTATTTTTACAGCAAATTGAAAATTACCAAGAAGGAAAAAAAAAAAAGTAATGCCGATTCACCATAAGGGTGGCGTGAGGCTGTGTCATATGACTTTGCATTTCAATTTCGAAGGAACAAACATATCGACTCCGCAAATTTCCGGCCAAATTATGACATTTTTTATCGCACATCGTTCTGCAATAGCAAATTTTAGAAAGAGTACAGCTAATTAAGGGGATAAAAAACAAGTAGCTGATGTTGCGACCCTCCCTCGCCGAGGATTAGGGGGTGAGCAGTTTTAGAGCTAATGTTGAACGGGAGTGAATGGCCCTCGTACTCGAATTGCTTGCTTTGGCGCATGTTCTCTCAAATTTTTTATCTTGTGTGATGTTGAAAAATTATGATTTAATTTTAAATTGAGATTATATCCTATTCAGGAATTGCTACTAACCTATTAAGGTCGAATATGAGTCAAGTGGGTCGCCGGAGGATGTCCCACTTACTACGAACCGGAGATTCCATAATGAGGGACTTGATTACACTAATCATTTAAATTAAGGCCCTTTCATTTCTGAAACTCATTTTGTTTATTAAGTGATTCATGCGGTCTTTCGTCGAGTTATGAATTCTAAGGTTTTTTTTTTTGGCTATGTGATCTATTTGCCGATCAACAATGGAGGGGATCAGATCATCAATAGACCTGTAATGAGCACACCACATCAAAGGGAAGTAGAAGATGGGTGGGTAAAGTAACGTGCGAGGAAAGTAAACCTGATACGAATTTGATAAATAATATTATATGGCTTTGTTCTAAGTCTTGGAACATGGTCGTCATGAGCTTATTCGACCCGATAGGAGTCGAACAAAAAATATTACATGGCCTTATTTTAAGTCCGAATACATTATCCCCATGAGCTTGTTTTTTAAAATTTCAACCTAAGTCTATTACCTACACTAGGAGAAAAGCATCGATAATTTTTTATTTATTTATTTTATAAATGTGATCCTAACCTAAAGCGGATAACATGGATGCTTCAGAACCTTCAAAGAAGCTAAAATTACCTCGTTAATCCTCAATCACCTTAGACTGGAGCCCCTATCCGATCTAGGATGGTTAGGGTACAATATCACTAACGTCACGTATTCAATGATTTAAGGTGAATTAATCTAAACTAAAGACTTCCATTTTATTCCAAAGAGAGTACTTCAAATCATTGAACTAGACTTAGGCCAAGGTGAGATTAAGCTAAGCCTAATCCCAGGTTCATCAAAGACTACCCAAGTTATGAAATTAGACCCACGTCTAGTTGATCCTAGGAACTATGTCCCCAAGGCCCTCCAAAGATTACATGGAAACTCAAACATCAACTGAAAAATGAACGCCCGATATTCAAATAGAACTTGGTCGAAGCGGTCATCACATAGGCATTTCAAACAAGCACAAAAGGAGAGTATCGCTAACAATCCCCTCGAGCCCATCTCCTTATCGAAACTACCCAATCACATGTCATTAATCAAATGAAAATCAATAGACATCGTGCACAGCTCGCAGGACAGCACATTGACCCATTCAATGATTCCAATTCAAGCGCCCCTCTCACTAGAGAGACCGGCCGATAGTCACATGCATTGTCACAAAAATTGATCAAATTGGGCCAAACATCCACGTGGCAAAGGAACATCGCAAAACATGGGCCAAACATCACCAAACAAGAGCAAGGAAGGGACTCGACTCATGAGTCGACTCTCACCACAAAATTCGGACCAACACTAAAACCCCCTGAAATTGCCGGCTTATACTCTAACCTAGCCTAGTCTAATGTGACTCAATTTTAACGGTCCATATACGTTTTGAGAGCTTAGGATGTCTATTATAATTCCCTTGTCAACAGGGAATATTCCCTACAATGGGTGGAATCAACACACCAAATGATCTTACATCATCAACATTTGGCATTGATCCTAATGGCCTAACATTTTCTACATTTGGTAAGGGCATGTTTGGTTCAATAATTTAACTTGCCAAATTATTATTTTGGGTTAGCTTGTGCGGGATTAACTTGATTATTTCCATTAACAGGACCAAACATGCTTGCATTATATTGACCTTGGCCAGAAGTCTGAGGCCTTTGTTAAATTCTCACAGGTGGTGGAACTATAAGGCCTAAATTATCAACATTACTAAGCTGAGCAAAAGTTGAAGGGGCATACCCGACAGCCACTGGTATTCCTTGCACTAGAAATGGCTAATAGGATGGTCCTGCCCCAGAGGTGATTTCGTTGATAGCATTGTCGGCCATTGGTCTAATGACATACACAACGTGGTTGGCCTTGTCGTTTTGTTTTTCACAATTCCCACCTTGGCGAAGAGACTCATCCGTAATTGGAATTAATGTAATTCTGAAATCAAAACTACTGTAAAAGTATTGAAATCTTGACTTTACCTCGAATTAATTTAATTACTAAAACTGAAATTATTATATAAGCATCAGAATGTTAACCTTACTTTATGAAGTAATACTTTGCTAGTATTCCCAATAGGAAGCAGTTAAAATAAAATAAGAGATTGCAAAGAGTTATTCGCATTTTCACCTAAATTTGTTTAGGAGAAAACATTATAATAAAAGAAAATGTATTTTGTGGAATTTTTTTTTAATGAAAATGTTTTCCCTTTTCAGATTAGGAAATTCATTTTCTTAATTTTAAGCATATATATATTTTTGATTGTAAATGATTTTAAATGAATTAATCATTTTTAGAAAATCAAATAAACGAAAGTTTTGAAAATTAATTGATGAAAAGACATTTCACTCAAACAAATACACCATTAGTTACCAAAAAAAAAAAAAAATGTGAATGCTTGACTAACCTTTTTTAGATGATAATTTTGTTTTAACAAGTGACAAATAAATTGAATGCTTTTTTTTTTTTTTTTAATATCTCCAGTTTTTTAGTACAAGTAATGATGATCTTTTCTATAGATCCAGATCACAAACGAAAATGGAAGATAGGATATCACATGTTTAGACATAACGGCACTATGTAAAAAGATGCAGACAATATCCCATATATTTTTTATATTTGATAAATCATGGAACATATTAAACCAGACTATACAAAATCAAATCAAATGTATTTATCATTCCACTCAAAATAAGATGATTGTAGTCAAACCAATTTGAGTTTGGAAATAAGCTGTGAAAGCAGCCTATAAAATAAGATTTAGCAATAGAGCAAACGCAGAGTGCCACGGACACTATATTAATTTTCAAAATGGATCGACTTGCAAATTTCTCAATAGGAAATATTTGATTAAATTATGATGTAATCATGAATAGCTTAATATATCTCATTCCAAATTTCAAATTTTTGACCTGCTTCTTAAATTTTAAAGGATTAATACCATAAAAATCACAAACTAATACATTTGTAATAAATTTACCTCAAACTAATTTTGTGACTATGAAAAACCTCAAATCGGTGTATCTATGATAAATTTACCTCAAATGACTATAAAAAACTCCAAAGTGGTACACTTATAACAAATATACTCTCCGTTAATTTAGATTAATATCACAAAAATCACAAAGATGGTATAACCGTGACAAGGAGAGTAAAATCCCAAACTGATATACTAATCAATTGTCACATATCATCCAACTAAGCTATTTGACATAAAATTTAACAGAAACTAACAGAGAGTAAATTTATCTAAAATATACCAGTTTTGAGTAAATTTGTCAAAGATATACCGGCTTAGGTTTTTGATTGTCAAAAAATTAGTTTGAAGTAAATTTATCAAATGTATACTAGTTTGGTTTTCTACGTGGTATTAATCCAATTTTAAACTAAAATTTTAAAACAAGGAAATGAGAGAAGGCAATGAATATTTTTATTCAAATCGATTCCGATAGAGTACTTTTTAGGAAAGCACACAAGTTCCAAATCATGGTTGTTAACTAAATTACTTCATGGCGTGACGCGAGGGAAAGCAAGTCAAAGTCTTCACCATCTTGCTTGCTTAGTTGCATTTTCTAGTTCCTTTTTTTTCAACCCAACCCAAAAAGTCGTAAAGTTGGGGAAAACTAACAAAATTTAGTCTATGATCTGAGTTCATCTTCTTATTGTTCTCGTGTGTAAAAGTTGTTAAATTTGATCGCATGTCTCTATACAAGTTTGTGCCCTTTGTAACCTGGGAAGAGAGTGAGTTATAAGTGTTGTAATTGTAAGAGGTGCTTGAATTTCTAACATCAATTACTCAAGTTTCATGCAGAGACAGCACTCTCTGCAAATTATAAAATTTCGAGAATTACATAGTAGACATGATTCTTAGAGTTAAGAGAGTGGAGTAGGCCAAATGGAAGATCGAACCACCGTAAATCCGTCCTACATCTCTTCTATCCCCTTAATTCTTTTATTGTCTGTTTGATGGAATATACTGTTTAGCAGTTCCTTCACCAATTTTTTTTTTTCCCGAGAACGACCAATTCACCTCCCTCTTAATGGACGTGCTTGTTAATTTGTTGGTAGATATCTTTGGTTGTTGTGAGTGTGAAAATGAGAAAACATGATCTTCGTCATCTGCAGTATTTTTAATAATCACATTTGGTGGTTGAAATTGAAAACGGAGAAATAATCTTTCATCCTTAATCACAGAAAAAACAATGAAAAAGGACAAAAGATTCGAATAAAAAATGGCACGCGATTCACAAAATTGTTCAGGAAATGTTAGTCCATTATTAAAAGTTATGCAGAAAAGTAGAACGTCGTCTACTACAATTCATTATTAAAAAGGTTTGATGTAATTGGTTTTTTTTGCAATATTATTGTATTTAATGTGTTCAATTTGAAGAAATTTCATGATAAAGGAAAATAATTTTTTGGCAATCATTTTCAAGGAAAATGTTTTTCTCTTTTTACATTAGGGAATTTATTTTCCTCATTTTAAGCATACATAGCTTTTTATTCACTGCAGATGTTTTTCTATTGACTAATCATTATTAGCAAACCAAATACATTAAAATGCAAAAAAATAATTTGCTAAAAAAATTTCCACTTAAACAAACACACTTGGATAAGATTAAAAACACGTAATCAAGGATTGCTAGTTCGTTGCAACTACTCTTCTTTATTTGATGCAGTACATCATCATAAAAAGGAAAAAAATTGCATCGTGTTATGAAATACATGTATGAATATTCATTATATTCATGTACTTATTATGGTACATTTGTATCATACGTTCTAAGTACATCTCCCTATCCGATGAATGTACATCTCCCTATCCGATGAATGTTCATCTCCCTATCCAATACATGTATCCTACGTTCTAAGTACATCTCCCTATCTGATGAATGTTCATCTCCCTATCCGATACATGTATTATCAGATACATTGATGTTCATGATAAGTGCATCCCTATAAATAGGGGCACAAATAGTTGTTATGAAATACATGTATGAATATTCATTATATTCATGTACTTATTATGGTACATTTGTATCATACGTTCTAAGTACATCTCCCTATCCGATGAATGTACATCTCCCTATCCGATGAATGTTCATCTCCCTATCCAATACATGTATCCTACGTTCTAAGTACATCTCCCTATCGATGAATGTTCATCTCCCTATCCGATACATGTATTATCAGATACATTGATGTTCATGATAAGTGCATCCCTATAAATAGGGGCACAAATAGTGAGAAATAAAAGATTTTCGGCTCCTGGCTTTTTCTCTACTATCTCTGGTGTCATATGCTTTCTTCACTTAATCTCTCTCTATTCTGTCTATTATATTCTTGCGAAGCGATATTTTACAACACGTTATCAGCACGAAAATCTACCAACTGAGTAAGTAATTTTGCAAGGTAGGTGTTTTTCCTTTGTTTCATCTTCTTCTATCAATTCTTCATTTTTCCCCTATAGAATTAAACCAATTTCAATTATAAAAGTATCTTTCTGCTCCTGAAGTGGCAGTGGATATTTGGAAATCCTTCTAATTAATATAAGGATTTTTGTTTTGCAAAAATTATGGCAAATATTGAAAAGCCCAAATTCCGCATCCTGGAAGTGAGTGGAAATAATTATTTATCTTGGTGCCTAGACATGGAAATGCACCTCCAAGGGCAATTTCAAATCTAAAAGTATCCTTTTGCTCCTGAAGTGGCGTTGGATATTTGGAAATCCTTCTAATTAATTTAAGGATTTTTGTTTTGCAAGAATTATGGCAAATATTGAAAAGCCCAAATTCCACATCCTGGAAATGAGTGGAAATAATTATCTATCTTGGTGCTTGGACATAGAAATGAACCTCCAAGGGCAAAGTCTCGCTAATGCAATTGTAGAGGATGGAACCTCAAATGCAAAGGATAAAGCAAATGCATTGATTTTTATTCGTTGTCATTTGCATGAGAGCCTGCAGACTCAATATTTATCCGTTCGAGACCCTCAGATCCTGTGGAAAAGGTTGAAGGATAAGTATGATCATACCAAGACTATTATCCTCCCTCAAGCACAATATAACTGGCAAAATCTTAGACTGCAAGATTTTAAATCAGTGTCTGACTATAACTTCGCTTTATTTGATGTCGTTTCTTAACTTGAGTTGTGCGGTATCAAGCTCACTGATGCGGAGCTATTAGAGAAAACTTTCTCCACCTTCTATGCTTCGAATATTGTATTGCAACAGCAATACCGGCAACGTCAATTTGCCACATATTCTGAATTAATTTCTGTGCTCCTCACTGCTGAGCAAACTAATGAATTGTTGCTCAAAAATCATGATCTTAGACCTGCTGGCTCAAAAGCATTGCCTGAAGCACATGCTAATTTTAAGAAAAATACTGGCCATATTAAGGGCTATAAGAGCAGGCAAGAGCATAATTTTCGAAGGGATGGCAAGAAATTTAACCGTCCTAAGAAATCTAACTTTGGCCTGAATCATGATAAAGAAAAGAAGTATAAGAAAGTGGCTAATGAAAGTATTTGCCATCGCTGTGATATGACTGGGCATTGGTCACGTACTTGTCGTACGCCAAAGCATTTTGTTGATCTATATCAAGCATCTTTGAAAAATATGGGCAAACATGGTGAATCTTACGCCATTGAAATCAATCCTACTGCCATAACTACTGTCGAAGCCAACAATATCTCTGTTGGTGGGACTTCTCTTGCTCCTGAAGTAGCAAATGCATCACTGGATGTCTCTGATTTCTTTGAGGACCTTTGATTATTTGATGAGGCATCAGACTGATGGATGACAACTTAGACTTCGAATTTTATGACTATAATAATTTCTTTTATAGTTGTTTTTCTTTAAATGTATTACCTTTTGTTATTCTTATGTCTATTATCTTGAGATTCTACTTGACCCTATAACTAATATGCAAGTTTTATGATATTTGACACCTGAAGTTGTCAACATAAATGCAAATGGAAGATATCGAGAAAAAGAGAGAAGTTTGTTTGCTTGATAGTGCATCAACGCATACTATATTTCATAGCAAACACTTTTTCTCGAGTATAACGTTGCGTAAGGCACATGTCCATACAATATCAGGTCCTGTTCCAATTATTGATGGTTTCGGGAATGCCACAATTGTTTTGCCAAATGGCATCATCATACATAATGAGGATGCATTTCTAAGCAGTAGATCAAAAATGAATCTACTCAGTTTCAAAGATGTACGCCATAATGGGTATCATGTTGAAACTATTTATGAGCAAAATAAGAAATATATTAGCATTACCTCTTATAAGATGGGCCTGAAAACCATCAATAAGAAGTTAGAAGCTTTTTCTATGGGTTTGTATTATGTTATGATTAAGGCTATTGAAACCTATGCCACTATGTCTTGGAGACTAGTAAACCTTGATCAATTTTGGTTATGGCATGATCGCCTTGGTCATCCTGGCACTTCAATGATGCGTAGAATAATTCATAATACAAAAGGGCACCCTCCAAAGATTATAATTGTGAAGTTTGTTCACAAGGAAAACTCATTACCAAACCTTCTATAACAAAGGTTAATCTTGAATCCCCTGTATTCTTGCAAAGAATTCAGGATAATATATGTGGACCAATACAACCACCAAGTGGACCGTTTCGATATTTTATGGTACTAGTGGATGCATCCTGTAGATGGTCCCATGTTTGCCTATTATCTACATGTAATGTCGCATGCTCCAGATGAGCCTGATGTTGTGCTTGCTCCCAAAGAGCTTATTGCCCCTGAAGAGGCATAAACCCATGAAAAGATCACAAACCCTCGGAATACTGAGAATTCCATTACATATTGTAATGAAATTTGGGATCGGAATGAAATTATCATTGATGATTTTTTGCATTCTCAGTTTGCCTATAAAATTATAGATGATGATTGTGAGCCGCAATCTATTATTGAATGCCGTCAAAGGCAAGATTGGCCTAAGTGAGAGGAAGCGATTAAGATTAAATTAGCTTCCCTAGCTAAACGAGAGGTTTTTGGACCCATAACTCGAATCCATAATATAAAGCCTGTTGGATATAAATTGGTATTTGTCCGAAAACGAAATGAGAAAAACGAGATTGTCAGGTATAAAGCCCGACTCGTTGCCCAAGGATTCTCCCAAAGACCTGGGATTGATTATGATGAGACATATTCACCTGTGATGGATATAATTACATTTCGTTTTCTCATTAGCCTGGCACTATTTGAAAGATTGGAAATGCGTCTTATGGACGTTGTGGCGGCATATCTATATGGCTCATTAGACTCTGATATCTATATGAAAATTCCCGAGGGATTTAAAATGCCTGATGCATGCACTCCCCGTAACTTATTCTCAATAAAATTGCAAAGATCTTTATACGGGTTAAAGCAATCCGGTCGCATGTGGTATCAACGCCTGAGTGAGTACCTAATAAAAGAAAGGTACAAGAATGATCCTATATGCCCATGTGTGTTTATTAAGAAATCAGAAACCGGATTTGCTATTGTAGCGCTTTATGTCGACGATATAAATTTAATTGGAACTCCCGAAGAGTTAGCCAAAACTGCTGAATATTTGAAAAAGGAGTTTGAAGTTAAAGATTTGGGTAAAACCAAACTTTGTCTTGGTCTTGAGCTTGAGCACAAAGCAAATGGAATAATCGTCCATCAATCAGCATATATTGAAAGATTACTTAAACGCTTCAACATGGACAATGCTCACCCATTGAGCACTCCTATGGTTGTAAGGTCTCTAGATCCCCAAAAGGACCCATTTCGTCCTAGAGAATCTGATGAAGAGATACTTGGTCCTGAAGTACCATATCTTAATGCAATTGGGGCATTGATGTACTTGGCACAATGTACGAGACCGATATCGCTTTTGCGGTAAATTTATTGGCACGTTTTAGTTCGAGCCAACTCGGAGACATTGGAATGGAGTTAAACATATTTTTCGTTATCTCCGAGGAACCATAGATTTGGGATTATATTATTCCAATAATACCACTACGTCTAGGTTAGTTGGATATGCTGATGCTGGATATAAATCTGATCCACATAAGGCTCGCTCTCAAACTGGTTATTTATTTTGTTATAACGGCACTGCCATTTCTTGGCGTTCTACGAAGCAATCGCTCGTAGCTACATCTTCTAACCACTTTGAGATTATTGCTCTATATGAAGCTGGAAGAGAGTGTGTTTGGTTAAGATCCGTTATAACTCATATTCACAATTCTTGTTGTTTAAAACCGGTTACAAATTCTCCTACTATAATTTATGAGGATAATGCTGCTTGTATTGCACAAGTTAGGGAGAATATATCAAAGGTGATAGGACCAAGCATATCTCGCCAAAATTTTTCTATACTCATGAACTCCAAGAAAGTCGACAGATTGATGTTAAACAAATTCAATCTATAAATAATTTTGCAGATCTTTTTACCAAATCATTGCCGACATCAACTTTTGAGAAATTAGTATATGGCATTGGTATGCGGCGAGTATGCAAGACGCAAGATTGATTAGCCCAGTAGTGGCTATATGACTCAATTGAGGGGGAGATATTATCAACTATGCTCTTGCAATTTTCCTGAAAAATCGATCAATCAATAAGTTTCCTTGTTCCACTCATTTGATATCAAAGCTACAAAGTGACAGCACCAAATTATGGTTTCATAACTTAAAAAGTAGAGGATATAAAGTGAAATGGAGATAGAACATGAAGATTGTTTTGGAGCTTATATTTATTTTGGCCATTAGAGAAAATTTGAAAATCCTCACAAACTCCGTAGAGAAAATTTGAAAATCCCTAACTAAATGATCAAACTAGCACTCTATTATATATATATTGGTTAATAACTATGAAAAAATGATTTCATGTACCCGTCATACAATGAGATATACGTGTCATCCTAATTGGCATATAAATATTGGAGGGATTCGGTTTTCATTGATTTGTCACGCCATATGTTGCTACCACGTTTAATGACTGTCAGGTGAAATCATTTCTCTCTTTTTCTCTCTTCCCACGTTGCTGATCACCATCCTTGTTCCCAACGAATGCTGCCACCGCCGTCTCTCTCTCTCTCTGTGCCATGGCATGACTCGAAATTAGAGGTGTCAAGAAAAAGAAAACAGCAATGACGCTTGACTAGATCTAGCGTGGAGTTTAAGCAATCCTGGTGCTTTGACATGTTAATGGTGTTTTACTTAAATTTTAATTTGCAATCATATTTTCATATAATACAACGGTAACTAACAGGATAAATAGAAAGAAAGTTTAGGATATCGCAACTATAAGACCCTCTTCTTCCTCTTCATTTCACACCGCCCTTTACCACAAAAGAGGTTTCGTCCCTTTGTAATTCGTTTTAGCTTCCTCTTTATCTTCTTTTTCGTTGGGACTTTTTGAAAATTTGATTGTTGTTTTAAGTCAAAGCTAACAAGACCTTGAATACAATTTGTTAGGAACTATCAATTCTCAAGGAAATTGGTTAGATTCCAATTGAAGTGTATTAGTTAGAAGTAAATTGAAGCTCATCATGTAGCCAAGGCTGACGATCTTAATTGTATGCATTGTCACATGTTTCATGGCCTGTCACGACCCTTTTTACTTGAAGGTTGAGCTGCATATTGTTTTTGTGATATCCTGAGATTGTTGCCAATTCGATTCATTTTATCTTATTTATAACCATATGCGGAAACGTAAACACAACAACCCGACAACAAGAATGGGGGAATTGTGAGAATAAGTTAAACATAAAGCACATTGCTATATTATACTAGTAGTTTTAGTACAAGCTCATTTCATTCTTGATCTATTTTACGTAACATTAAAATGCTTAGATTTCTTATCTCTGTTATGGCTATAGTATCTTCTCTACATCCATAATATTGACAATCCACACCGTCAAGATTATAGGTAGCCATAATAAAGGTAAATGGATAAGTTTTGACAACTCAGTAAGTAAAACTCCTATCTCTCAGCTAATAAGACATTTCTTTATTAAAGACCAGTCAGAGCAATTCGTGCAAATAGTGTCGATGGCAGATCAATAACAATCAAATACTATGTCATGACTATATGTAAGATCTTTCACCATATATCTTTGGGATATTGCAAGAACATTTATAAGCAAAACTTATGCATAACCAGCATTCATGCTAATTTCATTTAACATTGTCCTAGCTCAACCAGACTCTCTTGGCTCAATTGAGACTTCCAACTTTGTGCTAGGCATTACCAAGGGTATCCCGTTGATGTGGGGGCATCTCGAGGGCTAGCTTCCCCTAGGCATTTGGGCTTAACCTAGGCATCCCATTGGCATGGGGTTTGTTCTCATTAACGAGGCATCTTGTTGGCATGGGGCATTTTGTAGGCATGGGGGCATCGTTGTCCACTTCAAGTCGTGACGGTTCTCATCTTTTATTAAGTGATCACATAGATGCATCACATATACTGATTATTGTCTTTTTATTTACCTTACTCACTCATGGCCTAATAAGGGCATGCTCATGCATTATCGTGCATGCCATGCTTCTTATGACTCGATTCTAATGATGCCATGAATGAACTTAAGCCCAAGGTTTAGCTTAATTATCAAGTGTCAAGGACCCCGCACCAATCTAAGACAAAAATTTGGTAAACTTTGATGCCAATCAAGACCCTGTGCGTTTTATTGATCCTTGTACCTGTCGCGACCTAAATTTTTTTCGAAAATAATGATAGGTTTAGGGGTATTGTTAATTTCGGGCTGACGGCCCTTAATTAACTTGGACTCTCCCAAGTCCATACCCCGCGCGACGTGGGATATTCACAAAAATATTCAAACAAGGAGTCGCCACTAGTTTATTAAGGTCGACTAGAAACCAAGCGAGACATGGGAGCGTGTCTCACTATTTACGCAACCAAAGAGTCTAGGGTCGGGGACTTGATTACGTTAGTCATGCGACTAACGCCCTTTCGGTACCTAACTTAATTGTGTGTTAGCTAAAGACATGACAACACATTAAAAAAAAAACCTATTGTAGAGCCCTAAAGGCTTATTCAATTTTGTTCTTTTTTCTTTTCTAAGGGTTTCCTGAATTTTTGCAATTTTTTTTTGATTTTTCTGAATTTTTCTGAATTTTTATGCTTTTAAATATTTTTTAAATATTTTCTGAAATTAAAGAAAACAAAATTTGAGAATTTTAAAAATATTTATTTTTTGATTTTTCTGAATTTTATTAATGCTTTTGGAATTTTCTAATTTTTTTTCTATTTTTTTGGAATTTCGGAATATTTGAAAAAAAGAAAGAAGAAAAAAATAAAAATAAAATAAAAATAAAATAAACTTTTAAAACCTTTCTGAAAATTAAAGAAAAACATTTTTTTTAATTTTTAATATTTTTAAGATTTTTTTTTTTTGAATTTTCTGAAATTTTTGATTTTTTTAGAATTTTTAAATGTTTTTAAATTTAATTAATTTTTAATTTTTTTAATTTTTATTAAAAGGGCGATTCGGACCGGGTCGGATGACCCGACCCTACTAGACGACCCGGCCCCTACTAGGCCGGGTCGGAGTAACAACCGGCCGGCCGAACGGCCGGTTAACATTTTAAAATGGCCCATCGTTAAACAAAAAACAATTAAAAAGCCCATCTCCAATTCCAAGACTTTCAGCCCAAACTTACCCTAGGCCCATTCGAAATCAGCCCAGCCTCACTCCTATTCAACTCTCGGCCCGGCCCCCCAACCTTTTTCTTTTCCCTTTTTTTATTGTTTTTTTTTGCATGCATTTTCTCTCTCCTCCCTGCGCTTCTTCAACCTCCCGACGCTCTCTCCCTCTTCACCGGGCCTCTTGCAACTCCGCCGCGCTGCACCGCCGCGCGGTCCACCTATCCTAACCGGGTCATCGTGAGGTCACCGGGCGTCGGGCCGTTCTGTCCGACCGACGCCGAGTAATCGCTCGGCCGTCATTGGCCTAGCCCGAGTATCTCCGCGACTTCCTCAAACATCTAGTCCGGCGTGCCCATCCCAAGACAAGCCGCCAAAAGGTCGAAAAACACGTCTAGGGCGGCGTATGACAAGGGCATGATTATAGCAACGCTGAAAAATCATAGCCTGAGCTCTGGTCGGAGATTGAGTTCGGTTTTCTAACTGCGGCATTTCATCGAGCACCTAACAGGCACTATCAGGCTTGAAGGTTTCTAGTTCAACCGAGCTTGGAATACGTTCTAAGGTCCTTAGAAATTACATTGGAAGAGTGCAGAAGCAAAACGAAGGGGTGACAAGGGCCGGGACCCGCGCGAACTGCTCTGCGCGAGCTCCGGCCCGCCTCTTCGTCAAAGCGAAACAGAGACAAGAAAAGGCGAAACCTACCTGGTTCAAGGACGAGTTGCGGCAGACGACGGCGGCGGTCGAGCCTCCGACAACGGCGAGCTGCTTCTCGAGCTTTTTCCTTCCCCCGGTTCGCTCTTTCCCTTGCGAAATCCTCCTGGAACTCTCTATCCTCTCTCTTTCTCTCTCGGGTTTCCTCTCTCCGTCTCTTCTTCTCTCCTCAGCTTTGGTTTTTTTGCCCACCTCTGGTGCCGTTTGACGTTCTCCCTCTTTTGCCCATGCTGCCACTTGCTTCGCCGACTTGCCGCCGCCCTTCTTCGGTGACTTCCCGCTGCCGCCGCTCCCTCGCCGACCTGCCGCTTTGCCGCTTTTTTTTATTTCCCTTCTGCAGGCTGCCTTTGTCGCGCGTGGGAGAAAAGAGGCGGAAGAAGAAGTCCAGGCGGGCCGGAATGAGGAAGAAGAAAATGGGCCGAGCCCGTTCGGGGAGGGGGAGAAGAAAGGTCAAAAGGAAAGGGGCTAGGCAGGCCCAACCTCGGCCTGCCCGAAATTTTTTTTTTTTTTAGAAATTGTTATGTATTTATATAAGCAAAGTAAATGGGTATTTAAGACAAAATAAACAAAATTTCGGGTGTCAACAGTACCAAATGAGACTAGGATTCGGTATGCCTCAATACCGATCCAAAACCTTGCGGCCTTGAGCAATTCTTGTGTCGCACAAGACTTGAGTTCTAAACATCTCATTATCGATTCAAGCCTTATGACTCTAGGCATTTCCGACTTGCGTTGAGAACAAGCAACAAACTTTGGTATCATCCTGGTTGTGAAAGACTCAAGTATACTCTTAAAACTTCAAACGAGTAAAGCATATACATAATTGCCCAATCTATCCATGGCTTGTCAAGAGAGTATTGCCTGGACTTAACAATAAAATAGTCAATACTAGGGAAAGGTAACGAAGTCTCACTTACTTGGACGAACCTCAAGAACTTGAAAACTTTGCTTAGTGAGGGGCGGCAGTCGCATGACCGAAGGAGAGAAGAGAGAAAGAGGAAAGAGGGCGTCCAAGGGGGAGAGAAGAGGAGAGGGTGTAAAATGGTAAGGGGAAAGGAGGGTCTTCTCCTATTTATAGTTCACAATCTCATCATTATTCTTCCAAATGGACCAATCACATTTCGAGGGGTGGTGCACCTATCTTACTTGATGAGAAAGGCTATCCTTTCAAGGTGGTATGCCTATTTGCTTAAGTGGCGGTATAGGCTTCAAATGAACTCTCTAGAAGTCCACTGGCCTCCTCTTTATTAGTCCACATAAGCTTGCCCTTATTAAATAACATTTAATGCTTCTTGAGGAGGTGGCATCTAAATAGGCTAATGTGGCGTCTAAGCCCTTTAGGCTCTTAATGAGAGTTTTGTGTAGCTCGTTTCGATGGGTCCACTTATATGCTGACTCATTGCCTTGGTCTTTAGGGAAAATCTTTAGTCATTATGACCAAATCTCACTTTGGATACCTCATCTAACAACTCACCATATTGCATTTAATGAAGGAATTCTAGAAAATTCCATATTTTATCCATTTCCTAAGAACAAGAAAAGCATATGTCATAATTCCCTAACTTGCTCTCCAAGGTAATCATAAGCCATGATGACAAAATCTACTTTAGGTCACCTAAACCCATGAGTCATCAAAGTCATTAAATGACTTGGTTTCTAGGGAATTCTATAATGTCTTCTTTTTTTTTCAAGAATGAGGTGGTCACAAAAAATACATCAATATAAATTGGTTTTAGGGCCAAAAGAGGGATCATAATATACACCCGAAAAATCAAATCTCATGCGCCCGAGGTTCAGCCATCGTGCCCCTTTGCGTGCCCAAACCATTCTCTTGGGCATCCTTCAGCTAGGAGGGTCGGTACATAGGTTAGCTCTATGGTTGGCCTTGTGGTCAGCACATTTGGTCCAATTGAGTCCCAAATTGACCTTTGGGCCTATCGTAGGGCTTGCCCGTGATCAAACTCCATACATAATCCGTGGTTCAACGGTTGGTTCAAGGATGGTGTTAGGGTTATCTATGGTCTAACACTAAGTCAAGGCACACATGAATCCTAGAATTAGCGACGAAATCGCCGGGTCTATCTCGGACTCATTTCGATTGGTGCTCGATCCATTGCATGAGTCCATAGTCGGTGTATGACCGATCCATGATCAAACATCACAAATTCGAGATCCCCTTCCAATTACTAAGAATTAAATAGGGGTTGATGCATTTTTAGTCGAGACATGATCACAATTGGCAAGTTGGATTGTTCGTGTATTGGAGCATGGTCGGCGGAATCACCTGTACCGATCATGACCAATTGATCCACGATCGTTTGTTGATTCATGATGGTCCATGATTATCCCATCAACAATTTTTGTGATTTGAAAGTCATCTTATAAGCTGGCGATTTGATCCCACTTTTAAGGGTGGTGGCCAATTCATGGCCGACAACTCAGCCAGTTCGTGGCCGATCGATCGATTAGACCATGACCGATCTTTGATTCTTTATTGATTGAACCAATTGATTCCATGACCAATGGTCCATGGTCAATCTATTATTAAACTTACAGCCGTCCTCAAGGGGTTGAGATCGGGGATGTCACATGGCCAATTGTGCGGAAACTCCTATAGAAAGTAAGAAAGAAATTTCATCAAAACGTGACTTTAGTGGATTAGTTAGAATTTACATAGGGAAAACCAAGAGAACACGTTCTTCAAAGACCAAGCATAACAAGATAGGACTAAAAAAAAATCAATTGTGCAAAAGTGGGGAAAAACTAGTTTATGAGTTGATTTCAAATTTAAAGAATTTACAAAACTCTGAATTATATTTTGTAAAGGAAATAATGAATAGTTCGACTCAGTAATGAGTTCAGACAATTTCATCAATTACAAATTGAGAGAACCAAGTCCTTTAAATTTGAATATTGGGCTGGAGCCAAGTATCATGCTACGTCGGATTTTCGATACTTGGGTGAACATTTTTAAAATTTTATGACACCCAATTGATTAATTAAAATTTATCACATTCAAATAAACATTTTTTAGAACTCATGTCACTGAAATAATAAAACAAAAATTTGTAACACTTGCAGTGGCCTTAATCTTAATATTTCTATATCCAAGATTGAGTCACATGGCATGCTGGCAACCTTTACCTGATAACTTAGCATATCTCTAATCCTGGAAAATCTCTAATTTCGCTTCCTTACTTCTTATGCATATTTTGGTAGTAAGTTTCTAGAATAGCATTATGCATATTTTGATCATAAATGTTTAAATATTTTTTGAATAATTTTTTACTTATATGGAGATTCTATTTTAGCATAAACATATGTTTAAAACTAGCAACAGGATTAAAATATAATGTCACCATTTTTGTTGGGGGCTTACAAACAAAAAAGCAAGGAAATTAGTTTGCTCTTTACGAAATGCATGGTCATCTTTAAGGGTGATAGCATAAATGGTCTATAAATTTTGGTGATATGTGCAATGTGGTCCCTAAAATTTTTAATTTGTGTAATGTGAGCAATGAACTTTGTCTTAATGTGCAGAGTTATCTCTAAATTTTTAATTTGCTTAATATTGTTTCTGAACTATTAATAAATATTGAATTTTATCCCCAAATTATATCAAGGACTGCACTAAAAATTGAACCAAAACTCATGAAGCACATTAAACTACTTAATCATTTGTATCATTCTCTCTTATGTAAATTTTCTAGATGCACCGTAGACATAGGTGTGAGTACAGTGGTCTCAATTAGGGTTGACCACCGTGCCGTGCCCGACACTCCCCTTGCTAATGAAACTTCAGCTTTGTTGACGCATTTTGGACTTCTTGGGTTACATGAATTTGCTTCGTAGATGATCCCATCTTTTCTGAGTCTTTATATATCCTGCCTCCCCCGCGCTCCCAAACCAAGCATTCTTCCCTATTCTTGCTTTGCCCAATGACAGAACCAGAAATGATTAATGCTCTCAGCTCCATGAATACCTATCAAGTGTTGCTGCTCATTTTTGCTCTTTTGCAAGCGATGACCAGCCGTGCTGAGCCAAGTAATCGGCGGTGTGTCACTGCATCCTGCGGTAACATTCACAATATAAGCTATCCATTTCGACTTGGGAATGATTCGAAGGGATGCAGCGAATCGGCGATAGAGCTGGCTTGCGAAAATAATCGCACCGTCTTATACTTCCGTGGTGGCCGGTACTATATACAGACCATTAATTACTCCGCTCATGAAATTAGATTGGTCGATGATGGGCTGCAAAAGGGCAATTGCTCGTCTCTCCCCAATCATTTGCCGGTCCGGTATAAATTCAGGAATGCTCGCTATCCATACAACCAATACTACATGGATGTCAGCACACTGATCATTGTGAATTGCTCAAAATCGGTTAGTTCTCCTTTATACATCCCTACTAGTCCATGCATTGCAGGCCTGTATTCATCCAAAACATCATCAAATTGGAACTCGTATGCTCTGATCAATCCAAAAGCATGGGATGTTAGGGACTTTTGCACCATTAGCAGCTGGACGTGGGTACAGTGGCCGATGGAGATTAACAGTACATTTAACTACGAGCTAATCCATAACATCATGGCGGATGGATTTGTTATCGGCTTTGACATATTTTCGGCAAAGAGAACTTTCTTCTGCTTCTTTGATCCCTATAGTATCTACAGAGGCCAGGCTTGCGGATCCAAGTATTACTACGGCGGTAAGCATCGGTTGACAGTGAAATTTACGGCTACTCTGCATGATTCTTGGACACTCTTTCACTTGCTAATTTCTCTTCCAAAATATTTAAAATCCAAGAAACCTACGACAAAATACACATGTTAGTATGAGTCAACATTTGTGTATTTGAATATTTTCGGGAGTTTCGTGTTACTTATTTAAAAATCAATTTGCAGTTGTTGCTAGACTTGCAAAAAATTGAAAAGTTGACGGGGTCACCCCAAACAGAAGTGCCTAGATTATAATTCCTTTTACCAGAAGGCCTACAACTCGATGTAAATTTTTTAAAAAAAGGGAATGTTGTACGAGCAGCCACATGACTAGTTTTTTGGTTGGCATAAAGTTTAGATTTTCCTATTTTCTTAATTACTTTCTCATTTAGTTACTTAACTAATAATGCAAGATATATTTGTTTACAAATTCCTTAAAAATTGTATTCATGTATCTATAGGAGGAACAGATGACTAATTAAGTTCCTATATATTTGTTGACTCCCAACGAAGGAAAGGAAGTTTCTTGCATCGTCTATCATCCGTCTGTAACGAAGCTTATTATTTCCATTTATTTGCAAATGCACGCATCACACGTCTCATAATTCTTTGGACAAACTTCGACTTATACAAAGCAGCTTGCTGTTGTGCCATTTTCTCTGTCAGTTTTGTTGTCCAAAAACCTTTTCCTTCAATTCCTTTTCACATCATTCCTTTCGCAGGTGTCCTGAATGATATTGTAATTTGGACAATTGGAGGTATTATCGTACTGCTAGGTAAGCCACAATGATTTGTTCTTAAAATAATTAAAGAAAATAACTCATTCTAATCTACCAATATTTTTCTCAGTGTATTTTTGTGTAGGAAATTCATAATTGGGATGCCATTTGTTGCGATATTTCTAATCTACAAGTACAAAAGAAGGCATTTAGCATTGGACAAGAACATCGAAGAATTTTTGCAAGCTCATAACAACTTTTCTCCCATAAGGTACTCTTACTCGAATATTAAGAAGATCACTAGAAATTTCAAGCACAAACTAGGTGAAGGAGGGTATGGTTCTGTGTATAGAGGAACGCTTAGAAGTGGTAACGAAGTGGCCATCAAAATTTTAAAGCAGCTCAATACTCATAGCCAAGATTTTATCGTGAAGTGGCTAGTATCGGAAGAATTCACCATGTTAATGTAGTGCAGCTCATTGGTTTTTGCTTTGAAGGCTCGAAACAAGCTCTTGTGTACGATCTCATGTCAAATGGATCTTTGGATAAGCACATTTTCACTAAGGAAGGTGGTAAGTTTCTTGATCATGGGAAAATACATGAGATTGCTCTTGGGGTGGCAAGGGGGATTGAATACTTACATCGGGGGTGTGACATGCAAATATTGCACTTTGATATCAAGCCCCATAATATTCTTTTAGACAATGATTTCACTCCGAAAGTTTCTGACTTTGGGCTCGCAAAACTTTATCCCACTGATCATAGCATAGTTTCATTAACTACAGCAAGAGGAACTTTGGGATACATGGCGCCTGAATTGTTCTACAAGAACATTGGTGGTGTATCTTATAAAGCGGACGTCTATAGCTTTGGGATGTTGCTCATGGAAATGGCAAGTAGAAGGAGAAATTTAGATGAACATGTGGAACACTCAAGCCAAATTTATTTTCCGGAGTGGATATACGACCAAATTAATGAAGGAAAATGCGTAAAAATGGAAGGAGCAGGGGAAGAGGAAAGGAAGGTGATAAAAAAGATGACAATAGTTGCACTTTGGTGTATACAATTAAACCCTGACCATCGGCCTTCAATGAGCAAAGTCCTAGAAATGCTTGAAGGAGATATTGGTAATCTTCAAATACCTCCAAAACCATTTACTTACCCACCGGATGGGCTAGTTAACAATGGCGAAGCCGCAATGAAACTAGAAACATTCTCAACTTCATCAATTGCTGCTACAAATTTCGTTAGTTTTTCATTTTGAGATAACAATGACATTTAGAGAACCGTACGGAGTTTGATTGTAAAAGCTTTGTGTATTTGTCACATGTCCCCACAATATAGGTTATGTTGGAAGGGACCTGAGCTAGTTTAGTTCCGATTGTAACTACATTCAAGAATGTATTGTTTTATATCATATCGTTTTACTCTCTTGCATCCTCCTTTGAATGGAGAAACCACTCGGTAAGAGAGCAAGGACAAAAACGGTCGGGGCAAAGAGACGGTCAATGGGAATTTGCCCCCTCATCACGCGATTATGGTGATTTTAATTGACGGGTTTGTAGAATTTCGGAGCACTTTAATGAAACTTTATCAACCTGGCTTATATACCCGACATCAGCCCCGAAGGGAAGGTGAAAGATGGAAGGGGAAGGCGTTCCCCACTTTAATTTTTTTCTTTATTTTTATATATGCTATATAGATTTATAGAAAATTAATCAATTATAAGCGTATCCCCTCCCCCAAAGATAAAAAAACAAATCGCTACCATATACAATTAATTTCATCTTTAATTTCATGCTCCGACATTATTTTTTCCAAGTCAGATTGCTTTAGGTAAATGGCCATATATTGTATTCACAGGCAAAGATGCAAACTGATGATATAATTGCATCTTACATTGACAATTCCATTGTATCATCTCTTTCTTCATATAATTTCTCGTGAAAGAAACTGGGCAAAAGAACTGCACAAGTGCCAAAACTTGCTATGGAAAGATACTTAAGTACCAAAAGTTACGAAATGTACACTAAGTATCATTTTTTTTGAAAACTGGGACATTTAAGTGCTAAGTCCGGCGAAGGGTGCTGGAAATTCGACGTGGCTTATTTTAATAATATAACTCGCTTACATGATCTATCGGAAAACTAAATCAGTAAAAACTCAACTGAAACAACGTCGTTTTAACGTTGACGTGAATTTTAATATAAATATTAATTAAATAATAAAAAATATATATTAAAAAAAGGAACGGGTGATGTTCCTTGCCCAGCCCTCACCCGTTCCTTTTTCTTTTTCCGATTTTTGGATTTTTTGGTTGATATGGAAATTTTTAAAAAAAATGCCATGTGGACAATATAAATTGCCATGTGGATAATTTTATTTTTAAGAATTTACACGTGAGCAAGCAAAGTAATCGGAAAATGCCATGTAGGCAATTTGACCGGAATTTCTCACCGTTAGTGCTTAAGTGATCTATTTTTTTAATGATTTAGGCACTTAGAGTGTTTGACCCTAAAAAAACTGTGGTTTTTAATGAACACTATATATATATGTCTCGTATGAAATATATATGTTGATTAGGTATATCTTTTTCATCTAAGGAAAAAAATATTGATGAAGCCAACCTTAATTAATCAAATATTTTAGCTGAAAAGTTCTAGCTTAAAAGTCTATTATAAAATTTAACATATTTATGACCGAGTCATCAAGCAAAAAGTATCCCTCGACACAATACTTATTTAAGTTCCTATAAAGAATCAAAAACAAAATCTACAAAATATAATGTTACTTTATTCAATATACCATAGTAAACAAATAATAATAATAATAATAATAATAATAATAATAATAATAATAATTGAATCATACTTTTTCAAAAGTTTCACTCTCCCTCAACCTAAATCTTGGCTCCGTAAGTGCTTACATCAAGAAACCAAACAAGGGTCACATCAACTAAGATTATCATCCGCTGTTTTTGTGACTTTGAAGTCTTCTAATAATGCCAAACCTTTGAACATGCGATAAGATTCTCCCCAAAGACAGTTAGAGGGGCCGAGTAAGTTCCAATCTTTCCCTCTTACAACTTGAGGAGAATTTTCTTAAATGACAATAGAATAAAGTGGACAACTCTTTCGGTTTCCTAAAAGTTCTTTTTCCTTAGAACTGAATTTATGCAATCCTTAATCATTAGAATCCATGATTCTCAATTCATGTGGATTCAATTCGGTTGAAGATCTACTTCGATCCTCAAGATGGCTTCCATATTATCTTAGAAAACAGAAAACCCATTAACGTCATATATATCTATGAGAACACGAAAATACGAAAGGATGTCGTAGAATGGCCAAACATATGGTTTACCACTTGTGATGTTTTCTTGCCAAAAAGAAATGGGGATGATGTTGGGTGCTATACGCTACTCCTATGACATACTCAACTTGATTGATTTTGTTTTATTGATCGACATGGGCTTTTCAACACACGGCCCTAGGTATTCTTAATGAAGATCTCTCTCATTGGCCACGATGGCATTTACATCCTATCATTGTTGATCCTCCACCACATATCAAGCCCTAGATTGCCATTGCTCATAGCTGAGAGGACATGATTCTTCCTCTCAATTCCTCAAGAAAACCATCATTTTTCTAGGAAAACGTTTTCCCCTTTTTTCATATTAGGGAATTCATTTTTCTGATTTTAAACATGCATCTTTTTTAAACCATAGATGGTTTTCTATTCACTAATCATTTTTAGTAAACCAAACACATGAAAGTTCGAAAAACTAATTTGTGGAAATTTTTTCACTCAAATAAATACATCCTTAGTTACAAAATAATGGGCTAATACATTAAAAACCCCTCAACTTTAGCTCTAGTCACAATTCTATCATAAACTTTTTTTTCCGTCTCATAAAAAACACCAAACTATTGGTTCAGTCCCAATTCTACTAAAAAATGTTTTTGCATCTTATAAAAAACCATGAACTTTAGGTTCGGTCCTAATTTTACCTTAAACTTTTTTTTTATCTCTAAAACATCAACACCTTTTACTTAGTTCTCATATATCCTCCCGTTAATCCTCCATCCAAAATTACCCTTAATGATGTGGATTGCTCTAATTTCCCCCCTAAATTCAGATCCAAGAAGACATCATTTGGTGATGAGCCCAAATAACATCTTCTTGGATATGATATTTGAGTAAAAACCAAAGCAATTAGGGTTGGCCTTCTTTAATTGCTCTTATTGTTAAGAGAGTCTTCCTTTTATCTTGATTGGCAATCTCCATTTTGCGCTTAGTCTTTAATCTCCCTTGCCCGGGAGTTTTCCATCTCTTGGTTATCGAGAGAAATTTTGGACAAAGGATTAACGGAGGCAGAGTTAGGACTTAAGTAAAAGTTTGTGATTTTTTATGAAACAAAAAAAAAAGTTTATGATAGATTGGAGGTGGACCTAAAGTTGGAGGTCATTTATGGGGAAAAAGGTTTAAGGTAAATTGGGATTATACCTAAAATTGGAGGTTTTTTCTGTGACAAAAAAAATTAGGGTAGAATCATGATTCAACTTAAAGTTGGAGGCTTTTTAAGATGTTAAACCCAAAATAATGAGACAAACTTTGAGTGCTTGACTTATGCCTACTTTTTCGATAATCATTTTGTGTTAACAAGAGACAGATAAATTGAATGCTTTTTCTATATCGAAACTTGCATAGTACAAGCAATGAAATCTTTATAGAGATCTAGATCCCAAACAAACATGGAAGATATGATATCACAAAATTGAGACATAACAACAATATATAATAGATGCGGACAATATCCCAAATATTTAAGAGATGTGATACATTGTAGAATATATCAAACCGGATTACACAAAATCAAATCAAATGTATCGTTTCACTCAAAATAAGTTGATTGCTGTGAAACCAACTCAAGTGTAGAAATTAAGCTATAAAATAGTCTACATAATCAAATTTAGCAATGGAGTAAATGTGGAGCGCCACGAACATTGTTAATTTCAAAATGGATGGACTTGTACATTTCTCAATCGGAACTATTTTATTTCATTATAATGTAATCATGAATAGCTTGATATATTTTAGTCAAAAATTTAAATTTGCAACTCGCTTATCATAAATTTTAAAAGAAGGTAGTGAAAGGAGGCAATTACTATTCATATTCTAATTGATTCTTATTGACTAGTTATTTGGAAAGCACACAACTTCCAAATCATGATTGTTAGCTAATCTACTTTATTGGGTGAGGCGAGGAAAAGAAAGTCAAAGTCTTCCACCATCTTACTTGCTTAGTTGCATTTTCCAAAATTTTTTTTCCAACCCAGCCCAAGGAAGTGGTAGAGTTCAGGAAAACGAACAAAAATTAGTCTACGCTTCGAATTTTCATCTTCTTATTGTTATTGTGTGTAGAGGTTGTGTAAATCTGATTCTCTTTCTATACATAAGTCCATGCCTCTGTAATCTAGGAAGAGAATGAATTATAAGTGTTGTAAGAGGTGCTTGAATTTTATAATCTTCTACTCAAGCTTCGCGTAGAAACAACACTCTCTACAAACTGGGAGTGAGTTCCATGGCTGATGGAGCTAAAAGAGTGGAGTAGGCCAAGTGCAAGATCAAATCGCTATATCCGTCTTGTATCTCTTTTTTCTCCTTCATTTTTTCATTATCTATTTTGCATAATTTTTTTTCACTACAGTAGCACATTCTACATGTCCTTCACCAAATATATATTTTTTTAAAATTTTCCCTCGAACAAATACTTCCCTCTTAATTGCTTTGATTTTCCATTTATCAGTATATATCTTGGTTACGTGAGAAAATGAGAAAACATAGCCTTCGTCTTTAGCAGTATTTTTAGGGAATCGCATTTGGTGGTTGAAACTGAAAACAGAGATATAATCTTCATCCTAACTCGCAGAAAAACAATAAAAGAAAGAAGATTTGGATTAAAAAATGGCCCACGATTTAGGAAATTGTTCAGAAAATTCTGGTCCATTTTTAAAAGATACGAAAAAGTTGAACATGATTTACGGTTCATTTTTTTGGAAATGTTCAATATAATTGTTTTTTTTTTCCGGCAATGTTATTGATAATTAAACATAGTCAAACTAATAAGTCGATAAAATCTAGGCTGAGGACAACTAATAAGTTTAATTTGGCTGAAAAAGAATTAATCAGTCCGCCTAACTAGTCATTAATTATTTGTCTTGGTCTTTTATTATGATAAGTCTTGGTCCTTGTTATATCTTTCAGGTAGTTCACATGAATAGAACCTTCTGATGGTTGCATTTTCCTCACGGTTAAGAATCAAACACTAACTTTTAAATATTGGTTGTGGTTAATGACACAGAAATTGGCTATTAATTAAATCAATTAATGATCGTGAAAGCACAATACCTATAAAATTATTTCAATTTAATAACAAAATTAGGTAGGAAGGCAACTTCACGGATGTACTTTATGCAACACTATCATTGACTATTATTATTTTTAGTTGAACTCTTGCTGAGCTAATTCACTTTTTCCTAATGTTTCACATGCGCCTTCAGAGCAACCAACACTCGAATGACCCTAGAAACTTCTTGTAGTCGTGACAGAAGGGAAAATAAATAGAATAATTAAATATTTGTGTCTTGGAAATATTTTATCGGTTCACAACCTTTAACTTTTTGACATTGGTCGCGGGAAGACAACGATAAGTAGATGCTGATCTTCGACATAACCGGAGCTTGCCATCCCCTTCAATGTCATATTAGAAAACTTCATCAAATGTGCAAGTATTTATCTGACCAATTGCAAAGTGAGTTTTCTCTCAAAATGAATCGATCAACTTAATTCTTACAATCTTCCTGGTTTTATTGGTCAATCAATGAATCGTCAACCAAGAATCCTTGTCCCGTTCATTTGATAACAAATCCACAAAAATGACAACACAAAAACAATTGATTGATAGCTTACATAGTAGAGGATATAAGGTGAAACCATAACAGAACATGAAGATTGTTTTTAATCTTATACTTATTTAGTCATATTAATGTTTTACTAGAAATAATGCTGTGTCCTTTATTGAATTTGGACTGAAAAGTAAAATGATAAGAACTTAAAAGAATCATTCTGGGAACAATCGTTGCCAATGATGTAAAGTACAGAAAGGTAAAGATGAACAAATAAATATGCAAAAGTGAGCTCTGTGATAGATTGAGGTTCTATAGAAAGAGTATCAACGATTACGACCAACATTTTTTTTTTAATTAACTTCCAAATAACTGGTATGAGAAGTTACTCCACCCAACACTTATCTCCAAGAAGTTATTTAGTGACACTACTCTACAAGAAGTTATAGAAATCATAAATTAGCAACAATAGACATATAACTACCCAACGGTTATATATTTATGTCGATTGCTGATGTCGACGACTTTGTCAATCATCTTCTCAAGTCTTGATGATGGATCTTATCATTTAACTTTCATGTTGTGTCTTGTCAATTACTTCATCAGTGAGTTGCCAATTCTTTAAGTTGTCGATTGTTTTGAGCAAATTGTTTTTATCAACTAAGTTTGTCACTTATTGATAATAATCAAAAGACTATTACATTTGGGTGTCCACAATTATAGATCAAAATCCTCTCAAACTCTGTATCTATAATAAATACACACTCAATTTGACATTTGCCACAATATTCATCTTCATGCAAAAATCCCTAACTAAAAGATCAAACTATCACCATTTTTTTGGGGGTCAGTAATTACCATTCTAATACGGAAATGGATTTCATGTACCCTTCCAGGATTCACGTGGTGTAATCAATCAATCTGCATTGCCCGTGCAATATGCATGTCATCTAATTGGCACTTATATATTGGAGAGACTCGCCTTTTATAAATTGATCGCACTACATGTCACCACCGTGTAGTATGACTGAGATACGAAATGCTTTTTCATCAACCATATCATTTCTCTGTTTCTCTCTATTTCCACCATACTTCCGATCACCATCCTCGTTCCCGACTGATGCCGCCACTCCCTCGACCGACACCACCAACGCCCCCACCTCTCTCTCTTTCTCACTCCGCCGTGGTCTGACTTGGAATTACAGGTGTCAAGCTACAAAAAACAGCAATGACGCTAGGCTAGATCGAGGGTCGAGTTTGAGCAATTCTGGTGCTTTGACATGTCAGCGGTGTTTTACTTAACTCTTAATATGGAATCATATTTCCCTATAATACAATGATAGCTAGCATAATAAATAGAATGAAAGTTTAGGTTGTCACGGCTATAAGACCCTCTTCTACCTCCTCATGTCGCACTGCCCTTTACCACAAAAGAGGGTTCTTCCCTTTGTAATTCATTTTAGCCTCTCTTTGTTTTTTGGAAGTTTAGGAATTTTTTGATTGTTTTAAGTTGAAGCTAACGAGACCTTGAACACAATTTGCGAGGCACCATCACCATCAAATTCTTTAAATTTGAAATCTACTCGTCATTTCATTGTTAGACCTTGAATGCATATTTTGACGATAAGTATCTGAAAATAATTATTTACTTATATGTAGATTCTTCTTTAGCATATACCCGTGTATTGTATGTTTAAAGCTGGCGACTGGATTAACATATAATGACTGCTTTTGTTAGGGGCCCTCCCCCACCAGAAAGGCAAGGAACTTTTAGTTTGCTCTTTAGGGTTGGCCACGCCGTGCCTAACACTCTTCAGCTTTTTGACTTGCATGGATTCGTTGCGCAGATGACTTCGGCCTTTCTATACAGGACAAAGGAGGCTCGAAGTCTGCAATCGAACAAGGACCATCCAATCTTTTCTCAGTCTTTATATATCCCGCCTTCTCCAAGCTCACAAACCACGCAATCCTCCCCCATTCTCTCTTTTGCCCAATGACAGAACCAGTTATGGTTAATGCTCTCGTCTCCATGAATACCTATCAAGTGCTGCTGCTCGTTCTTGTTCTTTTGCAAGCGATGACCAGCAGTGCCGAGCCAAGTAATCGCCGGTGCGTTGTTGGATCTTGTGGCAATTTTCACAATATAACTTATCCATTCCGACTGAGGAATGACTCGAAGAAATGCGGTGAGCCAACCATAGAGCTGGCTTGTGAAGATAACCGCACCGTCTTATACTTCCGTGGTGACCGGTACTATATGCTTTCTGTCAATTACTCCGCTCGTGAAATTAGATTGGTCGACGACGGGCTGCAAAAGAACAACTGCTTGTCTCTTCCCCATCACTCGTCGGTCCAATATAAGTTCATGAACAATCGCTATCCGTACAACCCACACTCCATGGACGTCGGTACATTGGTCATTGTGAACTGCTCACAGCCAGTGAGCTCTTTATTCTACATCTCTACCTATCCATGCATTGCAAGGTCATATTCATCCAACACATCATCGAATTGGAACTCGTATGCTCTGGTCAATCCAAAAGCATCAGATGTTAGGGATTTTTGCACCATTAGCAATTGGGCGTGGGTACCGTGGCTGAAGGAGATCAACCGAAGCTCCAACTACGAGCAAATCCATAGCATCATGGCCGATGGATTTATTATCCGCTTTGACATATTTTCGGTGAAGAGAACTGTCTTCTGCTTCTTTGATCTCTATAGCATCTACAGGGGTCAGGCTTGCGGATCCAAGTACTACTCCGGTGGTAAGCATCGGTTGGCAATGAAATTTACAGCAACTTTGCATGATTCTTGTGCGCACTCTCATTTGCTACTTTCTCCTGCAAAATACTTGCAACACAACGCACATGTTATTATAAGTCAACATTTGGGTATTTGGAAATAGGAACATCGTGCGAGACTAGTTTTCTCGTTGGCATAAAGTTTATATATTCTTATTTTCTTAATTACTTCCTTTATTAAGTTACTTAACTGATAACCTAAGAGATTTGTTAACAAATTCCTTGAAAATTGTTTTCATGTATCTATAGGAGGAACTAATGATTAATTAAGAGTGAACGTCACTGTTCCTTTATATTTGTTGACACCCAACGAAGGAAGGGGAGTTTCCCATATCTTCTATCATTTATGTGAAATGAAGCTTATTATTTCCAATTATTTGCAAATGCATGCATCCCGCTTCTTATCTTCTTTTGGACAAAATTCAATTTATACAAAGCGACTTGCTATTACTCTGTTTTCTCGTCAGTTTTGTTATCCAAGAATATTTTCCTTCAATTCCTTTTCACATCATTCGTTCCTTTCGCAGATGTCCCAAATTTTATTGTACTTTGGACAATTGGAGATTTTATCGTGCTACTAGGTAAGCCGCAATGATTTGTTCTCATAATAATTGAAGAAAAAAACTCATTCTAACCTATTGATATTTTCCACAGTGTATTTTTGTGTAGCAAAATTTGTGCTTGGGACACCGTTTGTTGTGATGTTTCTAATTTACAAGTACAGAAGAAGGCACTTGGCAATGGATACAAACATCGAAGAATTTTTGCAAGCTCATAACAACTTTTCACCCATAAGATACTCTTACTCAAATATTAAGAAGATCACTAGAAATTTCAAGCACAAACTTGGTGAAGGTGGGTATGGTTATGTGTACAAAGGAACACTTAGAAGCGGCAATGAAGTGGCCATCAAAATTCTAAAGCAGTCCAACACCCATAGCCAAGAATTTATAAGTGAAGTGGCTAGTATCGGAAGAATATACCATGTTAATGTAGTGCAACTCATCGGTTTTTGCTTTGAAGGCTCAAAACAAGCTCTTGTCTATGATCTCATGTTAAATGGATCTTTGGATAAGCACATTTTCACTAAGGATAGTGACAAGTTTCTTGATTACCAGAAAATATATGAGATAGCTCTTGGGGTGGCGAGGGGCATTGAGTACTTACATCAGGGGTCTGACATGCAAATATTACACTTTGATATCAAGCCTCACAACATTCTTTTGGACAAGAATTTCACTCCAAAAGTTTCTGACTTTGGACTTGCAAAACTTTATCCCACTGATCATAGCATAGTCTCATTGACTGCTGCAAGAGGAACCTTGGGATACATGGCGCCCGAGTTATTCTACAAGAACATCGGTGGTGTATCTTATAAAGCAGACGTCTATAGCTTTGGGATGTTGCTCATGGAAATGGCAGGTAGAAGGAGGAATTTAGAAGAACATGCTGAACACTCCAGCCAAATTTATTTTCCGCAGTGGGTATACGACCAAGTTAATGAAAGAACATGTGTTATAATGGAAGGAGTAGTAGAAGAGGAAAGGGAGGTGATAAAAAAGATGATAATAGTTGCACTTTGGTGTATACAATTAAACCCTGATCATCGGCCTTCAATGAGCAAAGTCCTAGAAATGCTTGAGGGAGATATTGGTAATCTTCAGATGCCTCCAAAACCACTTATTTACCCACCGGATGTGCCGGTCAACAATGACGAAATTGAGATGGAGCTAGAGACATTCTCAATTTCATCAAGCGCTCCGATTAATTTCCCTAGTTTTTCTTTTGGAGATAACAATGATATTTAGAGAACCATGTAGAGTTTGATTGGAAAAGCTTTGTGTATTTGTCATATTTCTTTTGGAGCTAGTTTAGCTTGATAGTAACTGCTTTCCAGATTGTGTTCTTCTAGCTCTTAGGTTGATGCTGTGTTGTTCTATTATCATATAGTTTTACTCTCTTGCATCCTCCTTAGAAAGGATAAACAAATCGGTAAGAGAATCAAGGACAAAAACGGTGGGGGTAAGGAGACGGAAAATGAGAATTTTCCTCCCTCATACTCATCACGCGATCGCGATTATGATGATTTTAATTAACGAGCTTGTAGAATTTCAGAGCACATTAATGAGACTATATCAACCTGGCTTATATACCCGACATCAGCCCTGAAGAAAATTAATCAATTATAAGCGTATGGCCTCCCCCAAAGGAAAAAAAAAAAAAATAAATCCCTACTATATAAAATTAATTTCATCCTTTATTTCATGCTCCAACTTTTTTTTTCCAAGTTAGTTTGCGTTAGGTTATTGTATTCACCAGGCAAAGATGCAAACTGATGGTGTAATTGCATCTTACATTGACAATTCCCTTGTATCATCTCTCTCTTTCTCCGTATAATTTCTCAAGAAAGGAATTGTAAACTTTTAATTAATACCATATATGCACCTCGTATGAATAATATATATTTTTAGGTGTATCTTTTCAGTTAAGAAAAAAACATTGATGAAGCCAACCTTAATTAATTGAATATTTTAGTGGAAAAGTTCTAGCTAAAAAGGTACTTTAAAATTTAACGTAATTATAACCAAGAGTCATCAAGAAAAAATATTCTCTTGTCCCAATACTTATTTAGGTTCTCATAAAAGAATCAAGAACAACATCTACAAAATATAGCGTTACTTCATTCAAATTTCCATAGTAAACAAATACTAATAATAATTGACTCATATTTTTTTCAAAAAGTTTCGGTCTCCCTCAACCTAAATGTTAGCTCCGTCACTGCTTACATCAAGAAACCAAACAAGGGTCGCATCAATTAGATTATCATCCATTGTTTTTGGTGACTTTGAAGTCTTCTAACTATGCCAAACGTTTGAACATGCTGTAAAATTCTCCCCAAAGATAGTGAGAGGGACCATTAAGCGCAAATCTTTTACTCTCAGGACTTGCAGAGAATTTTCTTCAATAACAATAAAATGTAGTGGACAATTCTTTCAATTTCCTAAAGTTTCTTTTTCCTTGGAAGTGAACTTATGTAATCCTTAATTATCACGACCCATGATTCTTAATTCACGTGGATTCAATTTGACTGAAGATCTGCTTCGATCCTTAAGACGGCCTCCATATCATCTTAGAAAAAAGAAAACCTGTTAACGTCATAAAAAATATTTCTGAGAACATGAAAAGACTTACTTATTTAAGAAAAATATCCGAAAATGCGAAAGAATGGCGTAAGACGGCTAAACATATGGTTGTCATTTGTCATGTTTTCTTGCCATAAAGAAATGGGGATGACGTTAGGTGCTGCACCTATTCCGGGGACATTCTCGACTGTTTGATTTTGTTTTATTGATTGACATTGGCTTTTCAAAAGACGACCCCAAGTGTTCATATTTAAGATCTCTCTCATTCACCACTTCTACATATACGTTCGATCCTTGTTGATCCCCCACCACACATCAAGCTCTAAATTGCTAATATTGTATATGATCCCTAGACTTTTGGTATAAGTTCAATTTAATCTATGAACTATATGAAAATGCTTAATATTGGATGTCACCCTCTAGACTCTGGAACCAAAAGTATAGGGACCACATACAATATCGAGTATTATCATACAGTTCATATAAATTGAATATATATCAAAAGTTTAGGGACCATATACAATATTGAGCATTTTCATATAGTTCGAGGATTACATTTAACATATAATGAAAGTTTAGGGACCATAGACAACATTAAGCATTTTCATAAAATTTAGGGACTAAATTGAATATGTGCTAAAAATCTAGGGACCATATTCAACATTATGCATTTTCATATAGTTCATAGGAAAAATTGAATATGTCTAAAAGTCTAGAGGTCACATTAAATAAATTAAACGTTCAAGGACCATATTACACATTAGAGTAAGGTTTAGGGATTATATCGAATAAATTAAAAGTTTAGTGATCACATGATATATTGAGCCAAAGTTTATGGACTATTTATGTCTTTATCCCATTATAGTTGTGTTTACTATGTCACCAATACCTCAAACTCTTTTTTTTTTTGTGTCATCAATATCCTACACTTGTATTGGAATGACAAAATAGCCTCCATCTACTTTAAAAACTCAAAACTTTGTTTACTCTAACACCAATACCTCAATTCTCTTGTACCCATGTGATAAAAGTACCCTCTATCTATCACCAAAAGCCATAAAACATTTATTTTAATTGAATAAGATATATAAAGATATTGATATAAGTCATTTTTGTCGATAGGATATAATGAGCTTAGTATCCTCATGTAAAATTATCACTTTAGATTTAGCTGTAAATACATAGCCCTACATTGGACCCACTGGGTACATGCAATATTTTCACTTATTTTCCACAGATCATTTTTGGTTTCTACAAATAAAAAAGATTATTGTGAAGTAAAAGAAAAAATAGAAAAAAGACTAATGGCTGAAAAGAGAGAACGTTGTTTTCATCTTGACAAAATTAAAAGGGATAATAATACAAATGATTCATAAAATTTGACTTAATATTTAATATTGTCTAAAAACTTTTAATTTATTCAATGGGGTTCTTGATCTTTAACCTAATGTATAATGTATCCTTAAACTTTTAATTTGTTTAATATATTTTTGAACTTTTGGCAATATAGCCTAGACTAAATCTAATGCTATCTTTCCATTAGCTTAAGTTAATGGATTTGCTAATTTGGCTTTCAATCAGGTAAGTTTGAATGATGGACAAAAAAAAATAACATTGCGATGGAAAGGGGAAGATGATCTAACCTCCCCTTCTTTTTTTTTTTTCTTTTTGACACTACTGGGCCCCAATTGCCCCATTCAAAGCCCAACTCGAAAGAGTTGGGCCACATCAAATGGTAAATTAAGAGTTACCATTGACGTTGATTTGGTGTGGTTTCTAAGCAGTAAGCTAACCAAATCAAATGTTTGTTCTTTTCTTCCGAATCAATCCGATGTTTTTAAAAACCGTATTGGCAGCCATACCGGATTACTCTTGGTTCAATTGATTCAGCCGGCTGAACGGGTTAGATTGGCCGGTTCATTTTAAATATCATATCTAATCTTAAGCAGCTTAATTACATATTTTATGCGCAACCGAAATGACGAGGGTCGCTATTCCCATCCCAGTCCCACAGGATTTAGGCATTAATCTCGCTTATTTTCGAGCAAGAATTTTTGGTTTCTACAAATTAAAGAGATTATTGGAGTAAAATTAAAAATAAAATAAAATAGAGAAGTAAAAAAGAGAGAGTAAAAAAATTCAAAATTCCAAAATCCAGATACAGTTCAGCGTCTGAAAAAGCCCGACTCGAAAGTGTCAGGCCTCATTTCATCTAGGATAATCAAAATTTAAATTCAGTTCCTGCATCTACATAACAAGGAAAATAGTGGTTGTGGCAGATACAGTTGTGGGGGAGAGTTCCGGAGCCGTTGGTTTTGGCGAATCGTCTCTTGTTCAATCAGCCCGACTCAGAAAGTGTCCATGGCCTCATCTATGCTGATCTGGTATTGATTTTCGACCCAGATGAAAATCAAATCGGACAATTTGCTCTTTCCTTCCATATCAAATCTAATGTTTTTCGAAACCGGGTCAGAGACCATACCGGATTTCTTGGCGGGTTGCTGTTCAAGTAGTTCGAAAGCCACCGGTTAAATATGAATATTATAGATAATTTTAAGTGACTCAATTACATATTTTATGTGCAATTGAGATGGCGAGGTCAAAATTTTGATAGTGCGAATTGACGCTTTTTTTTTTTCTTTCAAAAAGAGCTAGTTAAATGGAGTTAATAGACAGATTTCCTACTTTTAGCATAGAGCGGTCCTGCAACTCGGCCGGTAAGGTGGCCATACCATTTTCAATGTGGTCCAGACCAATTCTGCTTTGTCTGGCTATTAAACCTGGTCCAATCTGATTTTTTGATGGGTTTGATGTGTCTGCTGATGATAATATGTACTGCACATTGAAATTCAACACAAAAATTTAGGACTAAATTAACCAAATTGAAAATTTTGGGACTAAATCTGTCATTGTATAATAGATTTGAGACTTTTTAGACAATTTTTCCTCCAATGGGTGCCCAAAGAACAAAATGAGTTATGCAAACCTAAAATCTTTGGAAATAAAAGTACGTGTGCAATCAATGCAAATCTCATAATCCCCAAACTATTAGGACAACTATAGACTAGATTTAGTATGGTCATGTTTATTTAAGAAGATGGGATCATGACACAAGTTTTGCAAACTATTCTCAAAGGAGAAACCTACGATTTAAATGTAGTGATTCTGCAAGCATGTGATAATTTAACGGTCATAACTTTCTAATGTAATATAAACAGTTGGTATGCTTGTTAGATCAAATGTAAACATTAGACCTACTAGCTATCAAGCACCATACCAATCAGGAAATACTTACAGAAATATCATGAGAAAAGTGTACCTCCAAATGGTATAGTTAACCAACCAACGTGAAACGTTAAAACCTAAAAATGAACATGTAAAGCACAATTTTTTAAAAAGAAAATGCAACAAAAATATTTTTTAAAAAAAAAGAAAAAAGCCGAGTCTTGACCATACCGCCAGGAGTGGCCGCCAAGAATAGGGCCATGAGTGGGGACGCGACCAAAGGGTGGCGCATAGGCACGATCCCGATTTGGTCATGCGCCGCCCCGCAAAAAAGGTTTTTAAAATAAAGGAGTGGGCCTAGCGACAGCTAGACCCCGTCGGTGATTGCCGAGGCTTGCCCTTGCTAATGTTTGTCAGATAGATCTATCCAAGATGAGTAGACTCCAAACTTAGAGCTTAAAAATGATCCTATTATAATAAGTTCTCGGTTTTTGGAACTTGTGCTCTATCCTATTTATATGGGAACTTGTTTTGAAACCTACCCCGTTTTTTCAGTCCAATTCCAGGGTTTACCCAAGAACCTATTTTTCATAAACACCTCGAGTAAGATGCAACCACCTGATGTCCTATACGACTTTGGATTTTATATAAATATGCGAGGAAATAACAACCTAATTTTCCTAAACTTGTGGGTTCAATTACTCCATACATCAACAAATTCCTACTAAACATACAAATCTAATCAACCTAATTTGTCCTTCAATGACTCTATGATAGTATAACGTTAGTGCTTAAACAATATTGAAAGATATTCATTTGAAAAAAATATAATAAAAAGAAAAAAAATGAATTGAAATCGAGACTATTTCTCCTTTAGATTGAACTAGAAAAAAATGTCCAAATAAAAAATTGTAAAATTAAATAATCATTCCTAAGTAAAAACTGATTCTAAAATTGGTCTGGTTTTGGATGGGCCTTCCCTTGGAACCAATCCCCAAATATTGGAATCGATTCCCAAACCAATTTAAACAGGAATCTATTCTCAAGAACTTGTTCTTGGACTTATTTTTCTAGTGGTCCACTTCGGTTCCTAAGTAAATTTGGTCCGATTGCACACTCCTAGCAAGCCTCCTCAATGGTCGACAATTGTTCAGATGAAGAAGCAAATAAAAACAGAGAAAGAATCAAAGGAAAAAAATAATAAAAAGATTAAAAATTGACACATTACATCGACTGATGTTCATGTTAGTGCCGTCTAGTCAAAATTGACTGGATGGATTAAATTAGCACAAATACAAAAATTTGAGAACTGAATTAGAATAAAAAAAGGTTTAAAATTGAATTAGAAAAATTGCAATAGGTCTACGATTGTTTAGGTAATTTTCCCTAAAAAAAGCAATGATGTATGTCTCCCTATGTGAGTGGATGTTTGGCGTTATCGAGTGAAGAGTGAGCAATATGAAGGGGATAGAACAAAAGAGGCTACCATTGGAGTGGCCTGTTTTGTTGGGCAAGCATTGCCATTTGACATATGATCCAAAGTGACACATCATAGTTAAGGAAACATAGGGAAGTGATAGAACAACCCACAATAAGGGCGTTGTGAGATTGAGTGGAGAAGAATATCATAGTTCGTGATTTTCCTATACTCATGACATTTATGAGTTGCACTTGAGGTTATCTAGTAAAAAGTGAGTGATAAAAAAAAAAATGAACACAATTGGGTTGTGGGAATGGCGTTAGGATAGCTAGTTCTAAGAGTTATTGGATCAAACGATTATATTACTTATGAGCTTTAAAGGCGGGATTGACCTCTTGTGCACAAATTGATCAAGAGCTGATGCTACTCTCCTAGATAGGTTGAAATTAATTGTCAAGCCTAAAGTGAGTTGCCATCTCACTCGATGAATTAAACGCCCGAACTAAGTTGGGCATGATATGATCTCGTATAAAAAAAGTTATTCACCACATTGTTATCTGGAGCAATTATAGAATGAAGGTTGGATTAGTGTATTCCACCTGCCAAGTGCCACGTAGGTTATTCCACAGTAAAAAAAGTACCAACCGTGACACTAGCAGATCGCACCAAGGGTCTCTGCTGAGTGTAATTACAAACTCCTTTAAACGCCACTCAGAGTCTTTAGGACGTTTGATATTGAGCAGGGTTTATGGCTTTTTGGTTCTTGCAAGGAGAGAGAGAGAGAGAGAGGCGCGCGTGCGAAACCCCAGTGGGGCTTTACAGTGACGCCATTTGGTTCTTCCATCGCTCTCTCTGCTCCAGGGTCTTCCATTCCACTTCCAGCATGAAACACAGAGAGAGAGAGAGAGAGAGAGAGAGAGAGAGCTTCCGTGGATGGTGAGGACCACAAGACCCCACCGCCACTTCGACCACCACCACCGGGTCACTCCCTCTCTCCCATTCACATTCTCACTCAATGCCACTTTAGTTTTCTAAGCTCTCCAAAAAGTCGAAACCTTCGAAACCAAGAACGGAAAAAGAAGAAGATGGAAATAATTCAAGTCAAGATCATGGAAGGTGGGACACCAAATCCACCTTAAGCCTTTTCATCTGGGTACATCTATCTTTCTCTCTCGGGTTACGTCGTAAACTAATATAAAAAAGATATTTTTTGGATTCACTTCATCTCCAAGATTACTATGGCTCAGCATCATAAACTTTTCGCTGTAGAAAAAAATCTGCAAAAAGTAGGATGCAAGTAAACCCAAACCATCTGCCGACAAGGTTTGAATCTTTTTAAGGATAGAAAGTTGTCGAGCTTGATGTTATGGTGACGAAAACATGCCGGTTCTTCCCGAAACCATGGAAGTTGAATAAGTAAGACGCAACATCTTGACTTTGTGCATGAAAATCGACAAACCTAAACCCGCCTGTACCCCTGTTCGCAAGTCAACCCTCGAATTAACTTTGACAGCTCCAAAGCAGCGAAACTCGTTTCCTTCGATGGAACGAAGCGAGACCCGTTTCATCGCTCGTCGCGCTTCTTGTAGGTTTCTCTCTAATCAAAGACCTAGCTAGGGTTTTGGTATTTATAAGTAGAGGAGACCGCTTTAGCTTTATTGAAAACATTTGAGGATGAATCTTGAGATTTAGATCGGCCGGTACCATGCTAATTGCTAATCACGCGAGAGCACTTGTAGCATGTACCATCAATGTCATCATTCAAGGACTGACGGCGACAATATGGCTTCAATACAATGGGAGCATATCAAGAAGAGTTCGAACACGATACCATTAACTTGAATCACACGTATCAACACGGGTTTTGTTGCTTTCGATAGAACAAATCAATTCGTGATTATATTGCGCCGTTTTGAGAACGATGTGAATATGACGGGACGATAGGAATTGTCAGCTCTCTCGATCATACTTATGACGAACATCAAATGTTGAGGATGGACAAATCATGGAGGATGAGATAAAAGGGGTTGCGCATTATAGCATCTAGGCCAAGTGCATCTTTCTTTGGTCCGACATTCCTTCTCGTTCAAGCATATAGGAAACAATATTGGTACAATGGAGGACACAATAAAGTGAACGCGTAAATCTAATTCGTTTCTGTTTTTTTTTGGGAAGGAAAAGGGAGGGGGGGTTACAGAACTATTGAAATGAGCCACTAGGTACCATGAATAGCAACCTCGGAAGCATAATTAACAATTTATGTACTCAATAAGATGGCAAGACTCTTCCCATAACATAAGGAACTGCCCATTAATAAATTAGTGGTTGGTAAAGGTGGTTGCAAATGTTGGCGTGGGAACATGGGAAGGGAAAAGTGCATAAATATGGAGAAACAGAAAAAAATTATTTATATAAGATCAATTTATTTCACAAAAACTAAATAATTTAAAAAATATTTTCTTAAAAATGATTATTTATATCACTTACAAAAATAAATGAACCAAAAAATACTTCATCATCTATGAAAATCTTTAGACATAAATTGTTATTGATAATAAAAATATTTTTTATTAATTAATTATTTTATGAGATACAAATGATAATTTTTTGAAAATGTTTTTTAAGTCATTATTTTCCGATAAACATATGCACCCTATTGAGTGTTGAATTGTCCTCCAAATCATAATTTTTATTGTAATTTCATCCTATATTAGTGTTCTATGTTGTTGTTATTTATCTTCTTGCTTGATCTATGCACCTGAGTTGTACAACGATTGCGACATGTAAAGTTTCCCTCCATCGAGCATTGCAAGCTTTGCTTGCAAATAGATAATGCTCGAAGTAGTGCTTAATTTGCACCACATGAGTAAAACACATGAATTTTGTGCCATGCCATTAATAGCATAGCTACTACATGATTGATGAAAGTAAATATGGTAATCCAAAAATTCCAACTACACAAACTAAAAGTGTTTTTGGACTGAATATTTTTCTTTTTTCTTTTTTTTTTTCACTAATCTAAATTTGTCAACAGATGCATTTATTTTTTTCATCCGAATCACCTAAAACTACTGAGAAAAATCCAAATCTTGACGTGTGGTTTCACTTTTAACTTCTTCATATTTTTTTAAATTGACCCAATAAAAAAAAAGAAGTCGTTCATTCAACATTTAAAAAACACAGACAAACAGGTCTAAAAGACTTGACGGTAGTGCGAACGCATGTTTCTTGGCATATGAAATGCTGTAAATCACGATCAATGTTCACGCATCATATTAACCCATGTACATGTCTCCGAAAACATTTGCGTGGTCGCGCGGCCACCAACCGATCTGAAACAGAGGGAATTTTGTGGATAGCGATGAGCGGATTGGCCGGTTCCGGAACTCAAACGCGCCCTATAAGCGCACTCACCTCGAGCTCGACAAGCCCACAAGACCCAAAAATGAGAAGAACACACAAAATAATCTTTTGAACGGAAACCGGACGAGAAATTCGGAATAAAAAAGGAAACTTTGCTGCTGCTGGCTGTCGTGGGTGGTGTGGGTCCATTTCCGCCATTGCCAAAGAGTTAGCACCAACCTCAACACTCACTGCAGCATCATCATTGCCACCCGGAATTTCTCTCTCTCTCTCTCTCTCTCTCTCTCCTTCCCAACAGCACTCGCACTCAACTCTTCCCTTTCATTCCCCACAATCCCACGAGAGGGAAAAGGTCGCGTCTTCCCAATTTGTCTGGTGTTCTTGTGGCTATGGCGGTGCCGAGGTTTTTGCCGAGGGCGTGAACGAGAAAAAAGCTTCGATTTTTATGATGCGCAGCCGGTGAAAGGAGCTGGGTCTGGGCTGTTTTTGGGTCTTGGTGTGATGGGAAATTGCTTGTGTAGATGGGAGCCTTCGATTTACAGAGTCTCCTCCAATGCTAAGTCAGGTTGGTATTCTCTCAAAACTCTCTCTCCGTCTCTCTCGTGAAGTGAATCTTCAGCAGTAAGTGGGTTCTGTTAATGGTTTTGATCATAGAAGCGCCTTTGATGAGAGATCAGGTGAACTGAGAATAAATTTTGACGCTGGTGTGTATATACTCTGTTTGTCCGTTTTTTAGTCCTACCTCATTTTTTTCATTTCTGGTACTATTTTTATCCATTTTAAATTTGCGGTTGTTCTCTTTGCTGTCTGTCTCGTTAGGTCCTTTCATATCCGAATTTTATCTATTCGTTTCTTAGTCTATAAAGTAATGTGTGATTTGCTAAAATTTGTCATTTTTTTGCCATCGTCCTGTAGAAAGTTGGCTGTCCTTTTGGAATCAGAATTGGTATTGTGCAAGATATGCCTTTTTCCGAACTCTGGGCGAATCTTCTTGGAGCTTCGTAGAATCTTATTTTTCTTGACCCAGAGCTATTTTTAGCCTGCACATTGCTTGACAGAATCTACCTTTTCTTACTATTTTCTTTGCCCCTTTTAGAATGGTGATTTGATGTTACTTGTGAGATTTCTGCTTGTATAACCACAGAAGGTTGGATTTGCACCTTCTTTCATTTTGATGCATGATTTGATTTGAGGCCTTCAAGTCTCGTCCCGTGCGTGAAGTGATTTTGTGGTAATTTTTGCTGTTATTTCCCTCCATAAAATTAGTTTAGGATCCTTTACCATTCAAAAAGTGTCGGATTCGATTTTTAAGATCCTTTACTGTCCATTTTTAACCTTGTTCTTTCCAGATGAATATGGCACATAGTTGTTAGGAAATGTTGGTTCTGTTTCTCGTTGTCAGGGTAGCAGGGTATTGGCTTACTGTTTTTTTCTTTGCCTTTCTGTTTTCAGAATCCCCCAAGTACGAGAGCCTGCCTGTGAAACAGAAAAGGGATGAAAGTAAATTACCGTCAAACCCTGAGGAAGTGGAAGATCTGCGCCGTGATGCAGCTGCCAATCCCCTGATTGCGTTCACCTATAGCGAGCTGAGGATCATCACTTCAAATTTCAGGCAAGATCAGGTGTTGGGTGGCGGTGGATTTGGAAGCGTGTACAAAGGGTTTATCTTGGAGGATTTGCGGGAGGGACTGGAGCCTCTCCAAGTTGCTGTTAAGGTTCATGACGGCGATAACAGTTATCAAGGCCACCGTGAGTGGCTGGTGAGAAATTTTGCCCTTTCCCTAGCTTAATTAAGAAGTGATTGTTTTTAAATTGGTGTAACCTCTTTTCGATGGATATGAGAGTGTGTCCTGCTTTTCAAGTCAGTTTGATTAATACTTTTCTGGAATTTTAGGCAGAAGTCATATTCCTGGGGCAGCTTTCTCATCCAAATTTGGTGAAATTGATTGGGTACTGCTGTGAAGATGAACATCGAGTTTTGATATATGAGTACATGGCTCGGGGCAGCGTGGAACATAATTTATTTTCGAGTGAGTAGTCCCTTGTGATTCTCCTACAAATCATGAAGAAGAACACGAAAAAGTGATTTTGGGAAGAAATGTGTCAGATGCACTAGAATAAGAGGATTTCATTAATTGCCCAATGTTATTATCACCTCAATTTTTGTAAGCTCTCTGTTATGAAGAAGAACACAGGAAAGTGATTTAGGATAAGGAAAATACATGTTAGATGCACAAGAAAAAAGAGGTTTTAGCTTGTTCCTCAATCTGATTCATGCCTCATTTAGTGTTTGCTCTCTCTTATGAAGCTTCTGGATTCACCTTGATAATCAATCTTGTCCTTCTAATTAACTAGGATAGATTCAATTTCTGAAACTTAAGAAGTCAGTTCATGGTAAAATATGATTGAAATGTAAGTTCCTGTCAGTTGCCCTCTGATAATCAGTATCCTTTAAAAGCCACACTATCTAGTGGGACAATACGAATCTTTCTTTCGCAGTTGCTTCATCTGAAGGAAACCCTTAAAATTAATGCCTTGTATGGCGAAGGAGGGCACATATCCTTTTCAGTTATTCTCCCCCCTGATAATTTTTGTTCTGTGACCCTAGGGTCAGACTCTAGCTTGTTTATCTGAAAAATTTAGTTCTCAGTAATTATTGTTGAGACATTAATTGTTGTCCTTCAAAGTCTTAAATACGTGCACTCTCTGATTTTCTTGCTTTTCTGTTTTTGTTAGGAGTATTGCTTCCTCTTCCATGGTCTATCAGAATGAAAATTGCATTCGGTGCTGCCAAGGGTCTTGCTTTCCTCCATGAAGCTGAGAAGCCCGTCATCTACCGTGATTTCAAGACGTCTAATATTCTCTTAGATGAGGTCAGCGGTTCAAATGCTCTATAATTTGTCTATCTTGAACGGAGGAAGAAATTTTACAGGATTCAGTTGTTTTGGAACACGTATTGAAGTTTGTGATAGAGAGCAAACAACGATGCCGTGATCCATGTATGGACATAATTTTGTTGAGACTTGAATTTGTAATCCTCTAAGAGTTCACTAGAATAAAGCATGCCCATTTACTGACTACAAAATCACCAAATCACGTGTAAAGGTTCAAATTCATTTTCTTGTTGTACCATTTTGTTGAGTGAATTACTAAATGTTTGGGTCATAGTTAAAAGTCATAATTGCAGATCCCAGTCTTGGACTAGAAAAATGGTAGTTCTGTGGACATCGAAATAGTTGTTTCCTACTTGGCATTTGGGTGTGTTTAGCTCACATTCTAAGTTTAACTAAACAGGAGTACAATGCCAAGCTCTCTGACTTTGGTCTTGCGAAAGATGGACCTGTTGGAGACAAATCACATGTTTCCACTCGCATAATGGGAACATATGGATATGCTGCGCCAGAATATATAATGACAGGTCACAATTCTTTATCTTGCACTTTTAACTTATGATGTAGTCTGGTTTTTGTCTGCTCTCTTGTAATCAGTCTTCTCTTTAAGCAATTTGTTTACATCACAAGAAACCATCTCTGTGCAGGGCATTTGACTCCTCGGAGTGATGTATACAGCTATGGTGTAGTCCTTCTAGAACTTCTTACAGGGAGAAAATCCTTGGATAAGTCTAGGCCTGCACGGGAGCAAAACCTCACAGATTGGGCCCTTCCTTTGCTTAAAGAGAAGAAGAAGATACTCAACCTTGTGGACCCAAGGCTTAATGGTGATTATCCCATCAAAGGGGTAAACAAAGCGGCGATGCTCGCCTACCATTGCTTGAACCGGAACCCCAAAGCCAGGCCTCTTATGAGAGACATAGTAGATTCTTTGGAGCCTCTTCTGGTAACTGATGAGGGTTTGACTGAGGCTACTGTGACCGTGATTAGTAACGAAGTTCCCAATGCCGATACAAAACAAAAGGAAGTTTTACAATAGAATTGCATTCAGCCTGCCAATTTTCTTGGGGTCTTTTCCATTTTCAGTGATTTCCATCCGCAACAGAAAAAAAAGGAGATTTTTTTTTCTTTTCATTTAGATAGGTTTCTTCTGTGTATCTAAAGAAAGGAGAGGAGGACGTTTTTTTTTTTTTTCAGTGCAGAGGCATACTCACGAGACCTTTCATTTGAACTGGTGTACTGTACCGATCACGTAGATATCTATGTACACGATTGGCTTGCTTGATACAAACTTTCATTCCATACTGCATGTGGCTTCTTAAATGTAAGCTTCAATATTGAATTCTTTGCTTAATGGATTCTTCTGTCATCATGGTTTTTATCTTCTCCAAGGTGAACATTCAACAGCTTGAGATGAGCTGGGTTTTGACTTTGAAATAGAAGTTAAGGTCTAGATTTCATCTTCCACTTCATTATCGGCACTTTGCTCCTGGTTCGTGCGATCTCTGCACTGTCCGATGCCACTGTGAATCCCATTCTCACCCGGGTCTGATGCGGATCTCATGGCGGGCGACAGCCCGGATTGTATAGTCTGTTGCTCTTGACCCTGCAGGGTACCTCAAACCTAATCTGTGAAATAGATTAACAAATGTTGAGGGTGCAAAAGAACTGAACAGCTAGAAGGTTCAGCTTGTGGAGTTTCTTGAAGGGTTGATTCGCATTGCTCCACACATACTAACAAGAACTTCACAACCAATCTTCAAGAAACCGACTGCTGCAAGGATCGGGAGACTTGAGAAGTCCTGCAGAAGTTCGTATCACCATCACCAAATGAAGATGCCACGGCTTGGGAGTCTTGTTCCAAACTGCACGACTATATTGTCTAGCATTGATTGCGTTGCATGCTCTTACTCCAGTGTTCTTCAGAATCAGAGAACATCATCTATTCCCTTCACTCCAAGAAGAAAGATGACGAAACGAGCATCCGGCATCGATAGAAGATACGCTCCCCATGCTACCCGGTGGTGACAGACCCTCGCCGAATCCATTGGCTCATCGTATCTGAAGAGATTGAGAGCTTCTTCACCCACTGCATGAAACAAGAAAAGTGGTACTACTGTGACCAACTCAAAAAGGGCTAATTAACGTCCATGAGTTGCCACCGTTGTCTCTGATAACTCAAACCTCAGGCTGCCGCCGCCGCTGCCATGACAGTCTTTCCCCGGCTCCTCGCCAATGTTCCATATTGAGCTCTCCAATATGGAATACCCGCATAACAAACCTGAAAAAGTTTGTGCATGTCGTAGGGCTCGAAACAAATCTAATGTGTGGAGCAGTTGAAATGGAACAAAAACGAGTTGCAACTCACAACATGGACACCACCAACATGCATGAAGCAAACAAAAGTGAAAATCTCAATTTTTCATTAAAACGATCTTCGCAATGTGAATCTTTATAGTACAAACCCTAGCAAGCTAAGGATATCAAAAATTCAAATTAGGAAACTAAAGGAAAAGACAAACCGGTAAATTCTTGAAAAATAGTCGTTTATAACCTAATCTCAGCAAATATAACCTTATAACCAAAGTTATCTAAGATTCTTATATAATCTGTAAAATTAAACATAAAAAGAAACAAAATATAAAATTCTAAAAATACTATTGATGTACATGGGGGATTATGCGGTAAAGCAAATCTATCCCCATCTTCACCCCACCTTCGAAATCAATAAAAAAAATTAATATTTGGAGAAAACTTCTGCACGAGACTTTGCAACCAAACCCTCAATTGATTCTTCAATAGGGATCACAAATTTTCGTACGTGAGACTTCAACTTGGATCTCCAGATAGTGGCAAAATAATTAATTTCCAACATCTCACTCATGCTAATGTTTTATATTCAATTTTTGATATGGCCGATTTGTGCTACTTGACCTGAGATGGTCGAGTTTGAATCGATCTTAGATCGCCTTGAATAAGCTATAGGGTCTGTTTGGATTTACTTTTATATATTTACAGTTTTGCTTAACTCAAAATTCTCGAGTCTCGCAATTTAACTCTTTATCCAAGAAGAGATAAATATTTACACGTGAAGAAGTCCCAAGAGCTCTTTAATAAATTAACATATTGAAATAATATTAAGGATAAATCACATCAAGCCTCCATGACTTTTTTTTTTTGGGGGGGTTGGTTTAGATACATTTACCCCCAAACTTTCAACTGTTATACAATACCCGTTTAAGCTTTTATTTTATTATAGCCGTTTCCCATTAGCCAATGATGTTTCCGGGGCAAAAGCATATTTTCATCTCATTTTTTTAAAGAAGTCTCTCTTTTACCCTTAATTGCCGTAAAAAAAAAAGAAATATGGACATAGGAGAAAACTGAACCTGCCAAAATAGATATGCACAAATATATTAGACAATAAAAAAATTGTTAAAATTTGATAAATGTAGCAACTTTAACAGAACTAAATAAAAATTAAATAAAAAAGGAAAATGCTTCAACAACAACGAAAGTCAAATGAAAAGTATTAGTTACTCATTATGTATGTTTTTATAATTAATTAATATAAGAAAACCATCGATTAATGAAGAAAATTTTTAAAAAGAGAGAGGAAATAATGTCCTAAACTCATAAAAAGGAAATGATTAATCCAAATTAATAATTTCTTTTAAAGAATGGTCAATACTATGAAAAATCCAAAACCGGTATATTATTAGCAAATTTATTTCAAACTAATTTTTTAACCATAAAAAAACTTCAAACTAATACACCTGTGATAAATTTACTCCAAATTAATTTTTTAACCAAGAAAAACTCAAGACTGGTACATTTGTGACAAATTTTATCATTCGTTAATTTTTATTAAATTGGATTAATATCATAAAAAAAAACCCAAAGTAGTACATCTATTACAAACGTAGGATAAAACTCTAAATTGGTACACTCTTCAACTATCACGTGTCATCCAACTTAGCAATTTGATGATAAGAAAATTAATTTATAATAAATTATCACAGATATATCAATTTGGAATTTTTCATGATATTAAACCAAACCATTAAAGAATTGTTACTAATCAATCTTTCTTTGCATTAATTAAACATTTAAAAATTCAGAGTATCCATTTCCCTACGTGACCTTTTTGTTATCGAGGCCTTTTGGATTATGGCCACTATCGATAAGTTTACATTCTAATTTTAAGCAATGCCTTTTTCTTTTCTTTTTTATAGTTTGAAGGCTGCTATTAAACTAATTAGGTATGTTTTATCTTATGAACTTTTTGTTATGTCAATGTTTTCTTAACTGATTATGCTACGACACTTCATGCCAATCAAACGTCAATTTATAAGTAGATATAAATAAGTGCCTAAGGCAACAACAACTAAAAATCTCTTCACGGTAACTTGTCCGGAAATTAGTCTATAACGACAAAAAATTACTAATTATGATAATGTTTTTTGTCGTGATTGATGTTATTTTTGCCGAAAATCTACCTAAGGCGACAAAAACAGACTAATTTTGTCTTTTTTTGGATTTCTAGGGGCGACGATCGTTTCGTCAAAGACGTGACAAATCATCATCTATTGCCTTTGACATACACGATGTAAATCATTTTTATAATTTGGGCCATCAAACAGGACATATTCAATGACCTCTGGCGATAAAAAAGAAAAGAAAAGTAGAGATTTTGTCGCCTCAAAAGTGAAGATCTTGTGGCGCCCAAGACGTGGCAAATCATCCAACCTAAGACAAGTATCTTATCACCTTAGTTCAATCTTTCTTGTAGAGACAGGCTGGACATTGGTTAAAGACGCATTTGCTACATCGCGGATTCACCGAACGGTAGCCCCTGGAAAAAAATGTTCGATATCTTGCGACACGTGTTGCATGCGAGCCTAAGTCATTGTCTCCCCCTCTCTCTCACCATCTCACCCCTCTTTCTTTTTTACTGTTTTTTATCTTCTTCTTCCTTTTACTCCAATAGGGACGACAATAGACGCATGTCCCCCGCCACCACCCCATCGCTATCATTTCAGTCCTCCGTCATCAAACTCGAGCTCGGCTAGCAAACTTGAACCCCAGATTTTGGATCTAAGGTTGAGCAATCCCTAGATCTGTGATCTAGAGCTCAACTCAACCTCAAATCTTGGTTGATTCGAGATTGACCAGGGTTGGCAATGGACGAGGCGGAAGTGGAGGTGGAGGCATGGTTAGTCCACATGACTTAGGGCCTCGACATCCTGATTGAGGTGGGCACGAACACAGAGGGCATAGGAGGAATTGAACAGGAGGCAATGGCGTTGGGGTGTCAAAGAGAGAAGAGGTGGGCGAAGATGGAGGCGATAGGTCTCGATTTGGGCTCAAGGTCGAGGCTAGAGAAGGGAAAAGGGGTCAGGCGGAGGAGAGAGAGAATGAGGAAGACCTAAATTGAGACAAGAGAGGGCGAGACAATGAGGGAGGAAGAGGCCTGCATGCGACACATGTTGCAAGATAATATTTTGGTGAGTTGGTCTCAGACCTGTACCTAATATTTTCTCCCGTCCATGGCTTCGATTCCTCGCCAATGCCACTTCATTACCTGGATCCAATTTTCTCAATAGGCGGAAAGCCTCCATTGGGCGATCATCTCATCTAGTCATCTTTTAACAATCTATTGAGACTCTTTTAGAATGATGGTCAAAGCGCTTGTACCTTCCAATCTTTTACCCCTGTCATATAACCATTGAAGTTGTAAAATTAAACAACAAAATATAAAGCTTAAAATGCACCAATTTCTCTCAAGTTACATCATCATTGCTATAGATATAGAATTATGCTCCGTTTGGGAACTTCATCCTGAAGAGGCTTCGGGCTCCAAAGTTTATTGGTCAAATATAAATATCGTTTGAAAGATTTTTTTTGGAGAATTTTGGAAAAATGTAGCTGCATTACTAAAGGACCTCTAAAATCTTAAATCCAAGACAGGTCCGAATATGCTTTAAGCTTTGAATATTTTTGAATAAAAATATTTTTTTTTCTTTCAACTTTACCTTCACTAAACTTTTATAATTCCAAAAATATCCCTTCCTCATATAACGTCACCGGCGAGAGTCTAGTGAGAGCCATTTCTAGTTGCCAACAAGCTAGTTTGGGGTTGGCAAGCCTTAGCTGAGGTCCTGAGACCTTCGGTGGTCCTCTAAGGTCGTGGGTGCTTAGGCCGTGTTGCATGGAGCCGCACGACCTAGGTGAGTCTACTGACGCCATATTTGGTTTGCTGTAGACAAATGGCCTTGTCGACAGCTAGATATGCCCAGATTTGCCAATTTTGAGTTTTTTTTTATTATAAATAAAAGTGCTTTACAAAGTGTGATCTTTCAAACTAAAATTGTTTCTCAATGCACTTTTAGATTGCAATTCACCAAACACTACTTGCACTTTTGAAAAATCCCTTTAACCTAAAAGTCTTTTTTACATTTTTCTTTTTCAAAAACTTTCCTTAAAAGCCAAACTGAGTGCCACTTGTAACCTAACGAATGTCTAATGAGAAATCTTGTTATTGACATATGATACATGATACATGTCTTGCATCGATCTGGTGCAAAATCCTGATGAATGTCACGAGCCATGTTAATTTTTTTTTTTCCTTTGTTGACTATGTGCCGTATTCAAAATGGAATTTCTTATGTGTGGGGGGTCATGACCTAGCAGAGTCTATTTTCACCAAATCTGACTTGCTGACAGCTGAGTCATTTGCTGATTATGAGTTTTTCTTTTTTCAAATAGAATTTCTTTACAAAGTGTGATTTTTCAAACATCATTCGAACTAAAATTGTTTCTCAATATATTTTTAGATCATAGTTCACTAAACATTACTTGTTCTTTAAAGAATCCATTTAACCTAAAAGTCTTTTTAGGCATCATATTTTTCAAAAACTTTACTTATAAGCCAAATTGAATGTCACCTTATATCCTAATGAATGTCTGTTAAGCAATCTTACATGATATGGGTCTTACATTGATCCAGTGCGAATCTTGTTGAATCTCACTAGCTAAGTCTACCTATGCCAAATCTGACTCGTTGGTAGTTGAGTCATTTGCCAATTTTGAGTTTTTTTTTTTATATAAATAAAAGTGCTGTACAAAGTTGACTTTTCAAACATCATTCAACCTAAAATTATTTCTTGATGCACTTTTAGATCACAATTCATCAAACACCACTTATATTACAAAAAACCCCTATAACCTAAAAGGCTCTTTCACTATTTATTTCAAAATCTTTCTTTAAAAAGCCAAACCGAACACCACCTTGTATCCTAATCAATATCCATCAAGCAATCTTGTTACTCACATGTGATTCATGATATGGATCTCGTATCGATATAGTGCTAATCATGTCGAATCTCGTGAGTCGTGTTAACTTTATTTTTTTCCCTTTTTGATTATGTAAAGATTGAACATGAGATTTCTTATGTGGGGGAGTGGGGCCATGACCTAGCCGAGTCGTGAAATACGAGGTCTTACCCACCGGTAGCTGAGTCATTTGCTGATTTTGAGTTTTTCTTTTTTAAAATAAAAGTGCTTTACAAAGTGCGATTTTTCAAACACCATTTGAACTAAAATTGTTTCTCAATGCATTTTTAGATCACAATTCACCGGGCACTACTTGTACTTCAAAAAAACCCATATAACATAAAAGTCCTTTTATGTTTGATTTTTTCAAAAACTTTCCTTAAAAGCCAAACCGCATGCCACCCTATATCCCAACGAATGTCCATCGAGCAATCTTGTCACTTACATTTGATACATGATACGGGTCTCGCGTCGATCCAATGCAAATTTTATCGAATCTCGCCAGTCGTGTTAACTTTTTTCTCTTTTAAAATATGTGTTAGGTTTGACATGGAATTTCTTGCGTTTCAGGGGGATGGGGCCACAACCCAGCCAAGTCTATCAATGCCAAATCTAACTCATCGATAGCTGAGCCATTTACCGATTTTGAGCTCTTTTTTTTTTTTTTTTTTTAAAGAACAAAAATTCTTTACAAAGTGTCAATTTTCAAACATCATTCAAATTAAAATTATTTGTGAACGCACTTTCAGATCACAACTGAGCAAACATTATATATATTTTGAAAAGCCTAGCCTTTTCCACGTTTTCTTCAAAAATTTTCCTTTAAAAGTCGAATCAAACCGAACGCCATCCTACATCCTCACGAGTGCCTGTCGAGGAATTCCGTCTGGTTTATTCACATGATAAGGGTCATTCGGTGCAAATCCTGTCCAATCTCCCCCGCCGTGTCAACTTTGTTTTGGTTCTTTTAGACGGCGTGCCGTATTCAACATGGAATTTCTCGACACAACCCTACTACTTAAAAGCCAAACCGAGTCTCTCACAATTCACCGGGCATTACTTGTACTTCAAAAAAACCCATTTAACCTAAAAGTCTTTATGTTTGATTTTTTCAAAAATTTTCCTCAAAAACCAAATTGTATGCCACCCTATATCCCAAAGCAATCTTGTTACTTACATTTGATACATGATACGAGTCTCATGTCAATCCAATGCAAATCTTATCGAATCTCGATAGTCGTGTTAACTTTTTTCTCTTTTAGAATATGTGTCGGATTCAACATGGAATTTCTTGTGTCTAGAGGATCACGACCTAGCCAAGTCTATCAACACCAGATCTGACTCATCAGCAGCCGAGCCATTTACTGATTTTGAACACTTGTTTGTTTTTTAAAAAGAAGTTTTTTACAGAGTGTCAATTTTTAAACATCATTCAAATTAAAATCGTTTGACTAAACGTTGCATGTGTTTTGAGAAACTCATCGAACCTAGAATAAAAAGTGGCCACGTTTCCTTCAAAAATTTTCCTGTAAAAGTCGAACCGAACCGAGCCGAACGCCATCCAACATCCTCACGGGTGCCTGTCGAGGAATTCTGTCTGGTTTCTTCACATGTGTTCCATGATACGGGCCATCCGGTGCAAATCCTGTCCAATCTTCCCCCCGGCCAATGTCAACTTTTTTTTTTTATTTTTCCGTCCCTTTTAGACCGCGTGCCGGGATTCAACATGGAATTTCTCGCGCGTCGGGGACCACGACGACACGACCCCCCTCGCTCCTTTCCTTGAACGCATTTGACGAACCTGCCGACGCCCAACAAATCCTCCCCCCAACAGTCGGTACGGCCCGGTCTCCCCTCCCGATCTTCGAAAGACATGTTGGGGGGGTCCGACGTTGTATCTGGCCATCCCCCTGCACCCCACCACACCTCGCCTCCTCCCAATCATGACGTCACGGCGTACGACCGCCGCGGGTCGCGACAAAAAAAGAAAAGACCCCCGAGAAGAGAATTGATGGGGGTGACGTCATCACGGGTGCGTCACTCTCTCTCTCTCCCCCCCCCCCCACCCCCGGGCGCCCTCCAACCAGCTGTCCGCTCCGTACTACTCCCTATTTCTATTCCTGTCTAGTTCAGCTGTCTCTGGTCCGTTTTTCGTTTTTCTGCACTTTCTCTTTCATTCCTCTTTCGAGTTGTCCTCTCTGTCGTCTTCTCCGTCGTTTTGGGACCCATTTGATATTTTTTTTTTTAAATTTCAATTTTTAATCTAGTATTATTTGAATCTCGCAACTGATGCATCTTCTCGAAGCACTTAAAACTTGCACGACCCTTGAAAACCGGGGAAAAGACAAATATTTACTGTAGAAATTCTTATACACATATAAAGATTTCGTTTAGATGATTTTTCAGTCAAAATATATTATTTTTATTTCGTTTAAATCATATGAGCGTCATTGTCAACATCATTTTCTTTCTAGCAGATTTTTAATGATTTTTATTGACAGAATTTTGACAAATGATAAATATATCATATAGATATAAATTTGACATTTTTTAGGATTATGGAAAAAATTTATAATAAATATATTATAATTAGTATAATTTAGAGCTTATAAATGGCTCTCGTTTTTAATGTTCAAGTAAATTTACAATTTTTTTTTCAAATTGTTGGATTTAATATTATTTTAACCTTCTTCTTTTTTTCTGGTTGGGGTTTCTGAAGTTTCTTGGGGGTGGCGGCCGCACACAAAATTTCCTGGAAATTTAAGCCCGTAACACGTGCATTAATTTTAGTGGCCCAAGCTTTGGGGATCTGTGTCATTCATTCTCCTTAGGTCACCATTCAACTGTTAAAAGTTGACCTCCCGGCCAATAAGATATGTTCTCCAGAACGATTATATGTTTATTCAATTATCGTCTAGCAAAGCGATAGCACTGGCACGCCGAAGGGAGATAGGCTCTTAGCATCCCAGTCAAGATTCATTTTAATAATAGACTATGAATATTATGACAGACAAACATTTCGCACCATTCTCGGAAACGTGTTTACACACGTAATTAGAAAGAAAGAGCGTGTAATTTCAAATTAAAGAGTGGATAGCGCCACTTGCGTAAAGTATTTTTCTGTACCGACAGTGTCGTTCTATCATAATGAATTCGGATAATGTTGTCGGCTTGAAATTTCTTTTTCAATTTCAATAAAATGCTCTAGGATGAATGCACTGACAGTGTTATTATGTATGATAACATTATAATGAATTCGGATAATGTTGTCGGCTTGAAATGTGTTCTTTTTCAATTTCGAAAAAATGCTCTAAGATGAGGTTTTAATTGTATACTTGTTAATAAGGCTCTTTTCTTTTCTTTTTCTTTTTTTTTTTAAAATTGCGATGGGTTCAATTTCCATTCTAATTTCTCTAAAAGAATGGTCTAACCAATAACAAGAGGAATGGAATGATGCTAATTGAATAAAGAATATTTTCCGAAAATGATGTCATGCGAGCTCATCTTATACTTTGAATTTGACCGATTCATTTCATTTTGTCATGTTGCTTTGGATTCCAATATCGTCAGGGTAAGAAATGCGACTAGCGTCATATATTGGGAGAGACAAAAGCCAAAGGGGGTAGGGTAAGGGTGGTTTGTGTCATATTTAAGGAACCCATCTTCGAGAATCGAAAACCATCTCATTAGAAATTAATCGTCAGCAATCGAGAACCGCCCGATCACAAATCGTTAGATCTTGACCGTTCGTTAGGAACTCTCCTTGTGTTGTCGTCCGTCAAGTGTATAAGGACATTGACGCCTATAATAGAATGCACTTGGGCAAGGACTATCCATTATGGGGATGCTTGGTTGGAGTGGTCTGGTCTTCCTCTCACACTTCACTTTCAGGTTTTCTTCCTCTCACACTTCACTTTCAGGTTTTCTTCCTCTCACACTTCACTTTCAGGTTTTCTCCCACTTGTTGAGAACTCAAGTAGGTTTTTGGCCTTTCGGGGAACAGGAAAATATCGTCAGAGAAGCTTCTCCACTAGGAGCAGCGGTAGCCACGATGTATGTACCAATATCATGACGCCCTGTGTGTGTTCTTTCTCTTTCCTCACTTCTTCCCACCGAGCTTCTGTTGATCTTCCTCTGGAAAACCGGGCGCTGAAAAGAGGGAGGTATGTCAACCCATTGAGGATCGTGTGGAAAATAAGAGGCTAGGGCGTGCGTGGGTTGCTTTCATGCATCTTCCTCATCCTTGCCATGTATTTTCCCAGAACCCGGGCCAAAGATCTTGCAGATTGGAAGGCCTGATGCTTCTCAGATGTTGCCTTGATTGAGATGTTGCTTACTTATTTGATCTCAGTGAAATTTGTAGTATTTATATCCCCCCTTCGTTGGCATTTACTTCTCGGAGTGGACTAGATTCTCTCTACTTGTGTGTGAGATTCTTGCATCTGGGATCTTTTTTCCGCAGCTACTGTTGCGAGAAAACCTAGAAAAGAGGTCGGTTTTATATGAGGCAAACTAGGTCTATGCTTTTATGAGCAGATCTGTGTCTGTGCAAAATGTTTTTCTTCTCTAGATCTCTTTCTTTGTGGAAGTATTCACAAATTCATAGATCCAGACCAGCTTGGTAGTGGTTCTATTTCACCGCCTGCTCAGTTCTTTCTTTCTTTTGTTTTTTTCCCCATCTCAAGCCCTAACATCAAGAAAGACTGTTCTTTCTTGAAAATGTAATCAAGATTCAACCCATGCGGTACCTCTTTTCTGGGTAGATGTACTTGAGCTTGCCAGTTAACTTTTCACTTAATTGGTGTCTTCGATACCAATCTCCTAAAAATGCCTCGACTCTCTCTCTCTCTCTCTCTCTCAAATGCATGTGAACTGATCAAAGATGTGTGATTTATATGAGCATAAGTACTTCAAGTTAGACAAAGAAGCAGGTATTAATGCACGATCCTCTATCTTATATTTGTTCATTCATAGGGGAAGCTGAGTAGAAGTAAATCACCCAAGAAAGACATGGACCGAGAAGCTGGTAACAGAGTGCAATTACCTGAAGATGGTTATGAATGGAAGAAATACGGACAGAAATTTATCAAGAACATTGATAAATTTAGGTAATAATCAATTCCGTGTCAATAATTCATGGAGAACTTGACTTTTAATCTTAAAAACCTGCCTCTCAGAGGCACATCATTAAGGAAGTTGATCTTCTCTAGATGAATGAAGTTGAGGTTTTCTGAGTTGAGTGAGTAATTGTGGGAGAAGTAGGAAAACAATTGTAATGGATTTTCCATTGGTTTTCATTGATTAGGAGCTACTTCAAGTGCCAAAAGGCCGGATGCAATGCAAAGAAGCGAGCCGAATGGTCAGAGACGGAGCCAGGAGACTTGCGAGTTGTGTATGAAGGGGTTCACAATCACGGCTCCTCGCAAGATCAGTCTGGTTCATCCCAATCTGGTGCATCCAACACGAGCGCCAACCAATATAACTTACTCAATCAAGTGTTTGGAGACAACCCACCTTCTGATTACAGGCGTTCTGGCGATTAATAAACTCAACGGCTTGAAGATCTATCTAGTTACGTTGCAACGAGGTGGTATTCTATGGAAAACCTAAACCCCTCTTCATCTCGGATCAGCATTTAGGTTATTTTCTGCTGAATCCCGGGTATGTTTAGGTTCTCTGCAGCTATCTCCTGATATGGAACTTGAGTTTGCCTCTTTTTTTGTTTCCTCTTAGGCTCCTTTGCGTCTTGGTACCCCTGAAGAATGATATAATGCGTGGAAGATTTCTCTCTTCAGCTACAAAAGCACCAGCCCTTTCTCGTACTACCTGCACGTCTTTGGCAGAACATATATATGTATAAAGTAGTGCTTTCCCTTGTCTTATATAACTTTCCTTACTTAAAATATAATCTTGTTTTTTTTCTTGTTGCTCTTTCTTATGTTGACCGGCATCCTTTCTAAGAACACAAGCTACATGTAAAGTTAGAAATACAAACGAAAGCAGAAATTTAGCTGGTGACCTTTGATAAACCAATCTTCAAACCTCAAAAAGGTAGTTATGAGATTACAAATTTGGGAATTCATACATAAAATTCCTAAGAACTACTCACTAGTATAATTACCTAAGAGATGATATGCTTCCCAGAAACTGATTTCCTACAAAAACTACTCTTCAAAATCTGCTGCAACAGAAACAGAATCAGAAGGATCATCATCCGCATTGTGCAACCTGATAATACTTTAATGTTGAATTTAGGTATCTCTTAACAGTTCTAGTGATATTCCTCACCTTCTTGTGTCGTTCAGAAGAAAGAAAGAGTAATTTTGAAACGTCTGTCTAGAGGGCATGTGTGCCTAAATGAGTTCACAAATTCATTTATATAAGGAGGACAGCTCTAGCCACAACCACTAATGAGAATGTTTCAAGGGTCGGCGTGGAGAATTTGTGGATTTGGCACCTATTTGTGGACCAACCGCGTTTTCATACAAAAGCAATGGGTACGTTTCATATGAACGCCAGACCACATTTTATTATCACATGTAGAATTGCGTTCCCAATGAACCATCGATTCATCTTGTAATGGAATTCAAGTTCACATCAGTCAACTTGTTGGTCAGTGTCAACAAAAAATAGAAGCCACATCGCTATGGAATTCGAGCAAAATGGAATAGTATGGTGCAATCATTGTATCTAATTTCTTTTGTACGAAATTGTGCATTTGTGTAGCAATCGAGAAATAAAACAAATGAAAGTTTTATGGAGTTTCTAAATTGTGGAACTTCTTGCACATAACGTAGTATCGGTCCGAAAGTACTGGCATTAGCACAACTCAAGTTAGGCATCCTTGTTGAGCAAGGCGAGGGTCTTTGTCACTGCACTTCTTCACCTTGTCCTAACATAGTGGTATATGATAGGACTAACGAAAATGATCTCCATTCACTCATGACCACCCCCCCCAAAAAAAAAAAGTCCATATTGAATGACTAAGGTTTTGCCATGTTAATTAAGATCCACCCAAAATGCTTGTCACCTCGTATCTTTTTCGAAATCGAATCAAATCGTTAATTAAGTAAGATTCATTCCCAAATGCTTGTTACCTTGTACTTTCTCAAAGTCGGGTCAAATCGTTAATTAAGTAAAATCCATTCCCAAATACTTGTCACCTTGCATCTCTTTCGCAATTAGGTTAAATCGTTACAAATGGTATCAAATGGGACCTACTCTAATAGATACGTGATTGGAAGACAGCTAAGCCCAAACCAATCCGATGAGAACGGGAGAGTGATTATGGGATGAGATGACTCGAACGAGGTGCGATTCTTGACATATTTTAAGAATGCAAATAGGCAAGGAATGGACTGATCGTGCACTTAATAGTAAGAGTATCGCTTAAGCCAAAACCCACGAAGACTTGAAGCAGTTTAAGTGGAAGAGTCACAAGATCTCGCCGATCTGATGTGAGACTCGGCCGCCGCACCATCATTTCGAAATTTCCTCGTTCCACTCTCCATATTATCAAGTCCTGTGCTGCTATTTGAAACCTTGAGACAAGCTAAGCGTGCAATGGGACAAAGACCTCGCTCCCTTCCTCGAGGCTGGTACGAGGAAAGGAGGGACATGTAATCCTTGGAACAAGTCTCGGTGCAGGCCCTCCTTGAACCATCATGCTAAAAAAATCTCCTTTTTTAGGTCGTGATCAACTTGTGATGATGTTGCAGCCAGCCAATGTGGATGATTGTATTAAACTAATCCCTCCGTTCTTGCTTTTTGACATTTTGCGTGATTCCATTGGTGATCAGCTACTCTAATTTTCCATACGTTTGAAAAGAAAAACTAGCAATGCATTGCCATGCTGAATAATTTTCGGTGCATGAATGGTTCAGTTGACAAACAACATTGAAAAAGCAATTGGATTACCTTGGAACCTAAAGTCTTGACCCTCATAATATGTTCTAGAGGATGCTAGACAAAACATCTTTTTTTTCCTATCCCCAAAAGCATTTAATTGTTAGGAAGCGGACCACGTCAACGAGAGATTAGGGAGTAGGAAAGCAGACAGAAATAGCAAAGATAACGTATAGAATAAAATTGACGAGCGTCAAGATTTAATCGTTGACCTATGCGTTGAAACCATGCTTGATAAATCATTCTTCTAGAAACCCTAAGCTGTTATTAAACGGGCCAATGATTGCACATATAGCATATTGCTTAACAAAATTATGGTACCCTCCTTAAGTGAGGTCTTGCTGTGTAGTTCACATGTAACAGTTGAGATTAATCAAGTCGAGGTTTGGATATCCCCGATTATCTAAAAGCATGGAACCAAGATTCGATCCTCGTGACCCCATCCCGTAGGCAAACATGCGCTGATAACAAAAGAACTTGGATTTTGGCCACATGACTTTACATGCTTTCTTTCTTCTGTTTTGGCCCAATTTCATAATAATTGGCAGTGATCTGTTTTAATTTTAAAAACTTTCCTCCTTTCATTTTGGCCGAATTTTCACATCATCTCCCTTTGATGTCCTTTTCTATCGGTTCACTTTTGGAGCTTTGAACTGCTCTCCCCAGAGGCATCAGTGCAATTAGCTGGTTATCACTAACCTCATCTCAATCCTAGCAATGGATGCTCATGGCCTTTTATCACCGCTCAATTTCCAGCTAATGCCGAGAATTAGACACGAGCTAAACGAGTCAATTAGGGCACGGATTGATTTGTTGGAGTCAACACCTAATATGAGAAAAGTCCAAATTGAACTTTTGGCCTTGAACCGGCTCTAATAAAGGAAAATAGAATTACCAGCTCAAACCATCGAAGACGTCTGGAACCGTTCAACATGCAAGCTGTTGGTCAAGGGATGAGTACCAGTTGACAACAGGAGTCAGGAGATAAGAAAGCCAACTTTGCCTATCCTCCAATCTCCATGAAGTCGGCAACTACGACGGTTCTCCCTTTTCATATTGAAGTTGGCTATACTGGGACTCCAAGAGGCGGTGAAACTTCACCTGTAAATAAGGCTTAGAGTGAAGGTTATAAATGTAAATCACCGTATGCAAAGGAGAGATTCAAAAGAGAGAGAATAGCTCTAGGTGAGCAAATTGTCTCTCTCACTTTCGTAAATTCTACCAATGGTATCACTGTATGAAAATGAGAGATTTAAAATAGAGAGAATAGCTCTACATGAGCAAGTTGTCCCTTTTTGCTTTCGTAAATCCTACAAATGATATTAGAGTAAAATTGCGACTCTGCTATTGCATTTGCATGAAATAAATATTATTGGGTATATATACTCATATATATTGCATGGGCAAAGAAATGGACGACTGTATGGACAAACCAAAAGGATTTTAGTACATTATAGTGTCGCATCTACAATAGTTAGTTAACCAAGTACATAGTCAAATCATCACCTTTTAACTTTTTGTCCCCTTAAAATGTGGTTGTGGGGTTGTGGTGTTGTGTGGTACGATGAGATGCATAGGAAATTAACATTTTTATAAAATGCTTGAAAAGGGAGTATGTTTTTATAAATTTCTAATCTCGGTGTGAACCACTAATCTTTTTGACTAGATAAAAAAAGAAAGAATTGGACTTATTCTAAGACGCGAAATGGGCCAATGCACCATCTTCAAATAAAGGGATAATACTAAAAGCCCAAATGACTAATAAGCGGTCATCCGAATACCACTTTTTATCTTCTATTTAGAAAATGCTTTTTTTTTTTTTTGCATCTATTTAAACAACGAAACTTATGGGTCAATACAATTGAGAATTACAAATGGGAATAGCGAAAACTTACCGATTGATGATGCATTTGAAAATTTACTATCGTCTGTTTTATCTGAAATTTTTTATTTATGAATTGACCACAAAATTCAGGGAAATAGATATACAAATTTTTTCCCATGTCCAGAACTGACAATGATGATGAGGCAGTCCCTTGTCTCATGTTCGAGAGAGGTGCTTTTGTCAGTACATTTGACATAAAACTTCAAAGGCGGGTTTCAAAACTTCCCACCGGAAATAGTCATAAATAAATAAAAATCGATTTAATGGATTTATTTATTTTTAAAAAAAATTTGTATTTTTTCCTAATTAATTTTTAACTTAGCATGAAACATTTAAAACATTTCAAAAATAGTTTGGTAGAAAATTTCATAAAGTAAAATTATGACTTAAAAAAACTGAAAATGAACTCATCGATCATCCAGCAAAATGAGAAGAAAAAGGCTTGGTGTAATTTCGGGAAAAAAAAAGGTTATTTATTTAGTCTTTTTCTAAGAAAATGATGGTGCTGAAAAGTGGTGCAATGCAGTCTATGGCGGCAAAAACCGTCCATGATTAGCCTACCATCATCCCCAGCTCCCTCGCCGTCTCATGCTTTAACATTACATTAAATTAATTTTGTACCATCTTGGTAAAAGTCAGGATCGATATTGACACAAAGCACGTAATGTATCCAGTCTTGGAGAGTAATTTCTTGTAAAAAATTTCTATAGGAAAAGTTAAATATTTTACGTACTTCTATAATTTTTACACACTCTTAGAGTGGTAGGTCATGATTTCATAAAATTTATATGAGTTCAGATCTTTCGTATCTCTATTTTTGCCTCTAATTACCTATTTTCGCATTTTAATCTCCTACCAAAGTCCAATTTATATGAGAGGAGTAGTGTAAGAGCATGTAAATAATTTATTTTTTTGTCAAAGGAAGTTTTATTGAATCAAAACATTCTGAGCATTTAAGTATTTGACTACACCTTCTAGCAATGTTCAGTTTTTAGAAGAGCCGTGATCCCATAATGTCTTACATCTTCAATGTCGTCGTCAATGGTCTGTGCAATTGAATAGATAAAAAATGTGGGTCGTCAACGATTTTGATTGAGAGACTAACTTGTGATCGAGATATAGGAAGATTTGACTTTTTACGATAATCATGTTACACACGTCAGTAACAAATTTGATATTACTTGAAATCCTAAGAAATCATAGTCTGAGCGACACAAACTTATGTTGCAAAAGAGACCCTTTAACAAAACAACAACTAACCGTAAGCTCAATATCAACTCTCTATTTACATCATTTACGTGGACCCTAAGATAAGCTCCTTTTTTTCGAGCCCATAATTAGCCATAAGAAAGACCAAAATTGGATTTTCCAGGCTAGCTTAGTCCCCTCTCGCATATTCCAAATTATTAGACTTTTGCTTATCAACCTTTCGCTTTATCCTTGTTTTGAAGTTAGATCACTTAATTAATGTCTGTCCAATGCATTCTGCTCTAACAATGCTTTACCTAACTCCGAGTTAATTTTTCACCAAGCAGACCATTTGGGTTGAGTTTTATTACAAATTTACTTGAAATAGATCGTCCGTGCGATCTTCCATGGGAATATAACATCAACTTTCCTTTTGCATTTTCATTTATGGTACTTAATTTTGGAGAAAATTGTCTAAATTGCCTTAACTTGTACGGTGGCCAATTCAATTATAAACTTTTTAATTTAACCAATTTAGTTCTAAATTTTTTGATGACTTTTCAACGTAGTTTTTCTAACTATTATTGGCTGGAAATCACCGACATAACGATCCAATTACTGTCGGTTGTCCATGGTACAACAGGCAATAACATGGATAATTTTTGTAATTTTAAAAAAGTTTCCAATATTTTTCTTCTTTACTTTCTTTTTTCTTTTTCCCTATATCCACTGCTGGTTGTCAGGTGCTCAGGGATGGATGTTGGAGTCGTCGGCCACACTGAGGGTGTTGTGGCCCTTGCTAGATCTAGGCAAGGGCATGTTAATTGCTTGAACTTTTACAAATCCTATGATTGAGTACCCAATTTTTTTGTTATATATCTAAATACCTCAACTTTTCAAATGTGGGTAAATACAAAAACTCCATTAAAATTGTGGACTAGAGATAGCAAATTGGAGCTAAATTCGGGAACTAGCCATTACGTCCACATCGGTGTCCTATATGATTTCTTAAGATGATGTCACATTAACAAAGTCATTGAACGGCCAATATCATCTATATCAGCACTCTCCCTATCTCTCCTCACCACCCAAAGCCTAAGTAGAAATGACATAGTTTCTGTTTACGCGAGCTAAATTACCAATTGGGCTTAACTTTTGCTAATTTACTAAGTAACCAAGTAAGGTCAGTAATATGACATGGCGATTTATATAATGAAGACCATACTAAGCCAAATTTGAAAAGTTGAGATGCTTGACCGTAAATAGACAAAAGTTTAGGTACTTATTATATTATTATTCCAATTCTATATGAGCGCTCGTTAGACTGAAGCAATAAACACGTAACGATCCAGTCCAATGAAGGTGACAAGAAATTGTGAGGCAGAGAGGACTTGGATAAGGTGCAACTCTTAGTAGGCTTTTAAGATGCCAAATGAGACATGAATGAATCAAGTTGCACACCAAATAAGAGGAAGCATTGCTGGATTATATATGTGAAACTAATTAAGTCATAACAGGTGCTTTTTGATGTAACAGCATTGTTTAGCGTTGGAACTCCAATATTAAGCTTACTTAGTTAGGAGTACTATGAGGATGGGTCATATCTTGGGAAAATGTTCACATGTATGCCAAAAGACAAAACCATCAACTTCGATATGAAGTAGGCCAAGACAGACAATACCTCTAGCAAATTAGTCTAAGGTTATCACAATATAGTATCAAAGCAAGACCTTTTATTCAGTTGTTATTCAAGGACAAATCAAATGGGAGCTAATGGGTGTAGAATGACTAGATCCATTGAGAGTGGTCGACTAGGCAAGAAAACCCTTACGAGGAGTGTCTCTTGGTGGGCTTCTACGTGGCGAATGGGGCTAAAATGAATTGAATTGCATATCAAAATAGGATAAATGTTTTTGGATTATATATATAATATTGGAGTTAATTCGCAAGAGATATATTTTGTTATAATGACATTGCTTAGCATTGGAGCCCTCATATTAAGTGTGTTCAGGTGAGAACATTACTAGGATGGTGACCTCCTAGAAACTACCAATTTGTATGCCAAATGACAATTTTACTAGGATAAGATGTGTCAAAATGAAAATACCCCAAATAAATTAATTTTGAGTTGTGGCAACACATTAGAACAAAATATTGAGATAAAATTAGAAGGAATTGTCAAATAGTCCTAAATTGATTATACGAATGTTAATTCAATTCTAATTTTTCAATTTTTCAATTTAGTCCTAAATATTTACATGAAATTCATATATAGTCATTTCAGTCAATTTTTGCCAGAGACCAAGCGGTGTTCTAAGTAACATGGCCGGCGATGACAGACAACTATGTTAGCGATGTCTAACAAAAATTGATCGGAAGTATAATATTGGAATTTTACACAAAAATTTAGGACTGACAAAATTGAACGGTTTAGAATTGAATTGACATCCATATAATAAGCTTATGTCTGATTGGTTAATTTTTTTTACAATTAGAGAGAAAACAAATTAAATTAAAATTTAGTGAGAAACAATTTTGTCCTTCTCGCTTCTCATGTTTTAAGGATCACAATGTTCTTTATACTGATCATCACACTAATGTGAGTATATGTACTTGTTATGTGGGGCTAGCTGATAGGACAAGTTCACTTATCCTACCAAGGATAGGCCATTTAGTGACCCAATACTATACTTCAAGAAATTATAATGAATTGACATCAAATTTAGCACTACACATTTTGTTAAGATGCAAGTCCCAATTATACCATCACACTCTCATATTTTCCTTTTCTTTTCGGGATTTACATGGAAATATCAAGACAAAAAAATCTGTTTCTCATATATACCGAAAAAAGAATTAAATTGCACATATAGGGCCGACAAAGATGGAGGCATAAAGGGTGGAAATCATGGGCAAGGTTTGTATCCTTACGAGGAGACAGTAAGGACAAACGAAAACCCTATATTATTCCCATCACATTCCTGTCGCATAGCCTTTCCATTTTCAACTATTCAAACCTCCATATTTCAAAAAAAAACTCCATATTTCATCTCGGAATAGCCTCAAGGACTGCATAGCCTTTCCCCGCTAATCGAACCTGGAGCTGTAAGTCATGATCAAGCCTAGTTGAGCCGATACTCTGCCAAGATCGAGCTAAATCGAGCTTAGTATACTCGAAGTAAAAAAATTGGATCGACTTTGATCACCTCTCGAGTTTGACTTGATTTGAAAATCAAGATATTCAAGCTCGAGCTCAATTGGGCTTCCCATATTCGATGCTAGAAACTTAACTCGAGCTTAATCGAGTATATTAATTATTATGTTCAAGCTTGACTTGACTAGAAATTTAAAATTTTCCAGCTCAATTGCAATTAACTTGTAAATGAACTCAAGCTCAAATTCGAGCTTTGGTATAATAAGATCAAATAATATGTAATTTAAAGATTTTTTTTTCTACCTTTACGATGGTGAACTATTTTTTTTTAAATTATAGAAATCCGATTAGGCTCAAGATGTTATCAAGCTGAGTATTGACAATTTCAAGTTCAACTTGACAACATGCTCGAATAACCCAAGCTCCAAATGAAATTAGGTGAGTCGATTTCAAATAATCACCAACTCTAACTCGAGCGGCTCACGAACTACTTGGACTAAGTTTCACTTCTAGCCCTAAGGTTGAGATTCCAAAATAGGAAATGGTAAAGGGTATATAAATGAAAGTCGGGAAGATGTCTACTATTTTCCTTGAGGAAATTAACTAGAATATGTTTAAGGCAATTCAATCTCGTTAATAAACAAAAGTTGGAGAAGATATTTTCTATTTACACCTTCGTTGTGCATTAGACAAAGTAAAAGTTATTTGAAATACTTGATAAAAAAAAAAATAAGGAGATTTTCTAGAGTGAAATTATGGGCAAAAATGAAATTGACTCGAAATGCTATCTATGTGGAATCTCATCTATCATGGCAGACTAGACCCCTGAATTTTCTCTGCTATGCCAAAATACTGTGCAACTGAATCGACCCAAGAAATTAGGACGTCATCATGGGTATGAAGATTGTCATGGATTTGAAGTTTCGAAAATTAACAATAAGAATAAAAATAAAAATAAAATGGCACCTAGTTTTCCATTTATGGTCGTTCCTAATTTCCTAGTCCAGGTCAAAATTGTAAGGATGAAACAAAGTATGCACTTATCATAAGGCAATTGACCCATTGCATTGATGGTTTGCTACTATAGTCCATTTTGCAAGTTGCAATCGGTGCGGACATCGGGATTTAGATTAAGCACTTCTGCTGAGGAGCGAACAACTATGGGAGTTGGCTAGGTTTCAATGAGAAGAATGCACAACACAAATTATTAGAGAATGAAAGGCCTCCATACCACATTAAGGCAAATATCGATACTAATTTTGTTAGGATTTGGCACACGAAATAAAGAATAAAAGTGAGAAAATAGAAATTGAGACATAAAGTTTTTATCCTAGTTCACAAGCTACATCCAATAAAGAATTCTAGTATAATTAGCCCCTTGGTTTTCTATGTCACATCCCTTAATTACAAGAAAAAAAAATTATATATATTCAATAATTATTCATGAGCTCAAGCCAAAATTACTAATAAAATATTGACTTAAACTATAAAAACCCTCTAGTAGCTCTATATAGGATACCCCAAGACCCTGCCGAGGTAGCCCCTCAACCATCGCCCATTCATTGGGGAGTGAGACCCTCATGCCTTTTTATCAATAGAAAGTATGAATTACATCTCAACAGATTACAAGAAAGGGATAATATGCAACTTCGAGTTGTCAATTATATTGTTTACAGAAATGGCAAACCAATTTGAGGAACCTCGTATTTCTTTTAGAGAATCTCCTAATTTTTCCAAAGCAACTAGAAAGAAATTCTTTAACCAGAAAGAATTCAGTTCGAATGTAGGGTACCTATCCAAAAGTTTTCGCAACTCCATCATGTATGATGGAATCATCCAAGATTTGACAATACTAATGGACTTGACGTTTCCTTAACTTTTATCGACTATTTGTGCATGCATTGATTCCGTGTCTTGACATAAGGGGAAAACCATAACCGGAGGAAAGGTGAAGAGCGAGGTGAATCGATTAGACCTTATATACAAAAATCGACTCGTCATGTCGTGTGCTGCAATATCTTAGGGGGGTTTAGGGGGGGTTTTTTGGGTGGGAGGAGGACATGGAAACTATATACCTAGGAGCATGTCCAAAATATTCTAATGTTAGGAAGATTACATAAGAATAGAATATCAACATCACCATCCCCAACCCCACCTCCATATTCTATTGAAAGGAAAAGGAGGCCATTATAATAAGGCCTTGGCAAGAAAGCTTCCAAACCCAAAAATACACCGGTTACAACAAAGAAGGGAGGGAAGAGAGAGAGAGAGAGAGAGAGGGAGGGGCATAATGACAACACACATGCCATTCTAAACCCATGCATGAGAATGGGGGATGATGAATGATGATGATGGCCTCTTCCCTAGTTCTTAACAAAAATTTCTCCTTTCTGGTTGGTGTGTTGTTGTAGTAGTGTCTCTGATTTTTTCCTTGATTATCTGACCAACAATACCTCCTTCTCTCCCTCCCTCTCTCTCTCTCTCTCTCTCTCTCTCTCTCTCTCTCTCAATTTCGCTTCTTTTACAGTCATTGATACACCTCCGTCCTTCTGCTTCACGCCGCACCTCCACCAACAACGCTTCTCACTCCTTTCGCATTCCCCCCCCTTTAAACTACTCGAAAATAAAGAACCCATCTTTTCGTTCTCCGCCATTCTTGCTTTTTCATCACTGGGACTCCCGTCCTCGCCTTGTGTGTTGAAACTGGTACTCTGAATTCTCTCGATGGAATTTTAGATGGGATCGTCGTCTTCTGCGTCTGCCCGGTTTCCGTGACTGGTACGTGGGGTGATCAGACCCGGCGTCTTGCAATCGGCGGAAATTTGTTTCCCGTTTCTGCATTGTCGTTGTTGTCGTTTGCGCTTCTTTTTGCCATTTGCTTGCTCTTCGTACCCTGTTCTTCGTCTCCCGTTCTTTCGTGCATTGTGAGGATCGTTGTCCTTTCATCTGATCATGGAGATTCTTTTCTGGGTTTTAGCGAAATTGACCCTTTTTGCGTAATGTTTGTTCAGGTTGGATTAGTAGTCTTGTTTAGATAGTTTTATGTTCTAGACGTGAAAAACGAGGGAACAAGGTCCGTGGGAGTGGTGTATTCCCCTGATGATCCAAATGGCTTCGAATTTTTCATATTACTCATGGCTTTCTCTACTGGGGTCTCGTTCATTGTGCTTTTTGAGGTACATTTTGTCGCTAAACGCTGATTGCGTACATGGGTGACCAGGCTAGTGCGGGTTCTGGTCATCTGAGGTTTAATGTAAGGACAACTGTTCCAAAGAGAATGATTTCATGTAAGGGACTTCTAATTGCATTATTATTTCTGGATTTCATGACCACACTGGAGAATGATATCATCCATATGGGAACGTTTAGAATAGTGGATTCCGTCAGTCAAACATAATGCCGATGCTGACCACTTTCTTTGCATCTCCTGGGACGTGTTTCTGGTGCTCAAATTCCATGTATGTCAGTAGTGATCTGCACAGATGTCTGAGAAGTCTCTTTGCATTTATGGGTTGCTGATGCATGTTTGTTCTAGCTAATCATTGACAATTTAGCTGAATTTTGGGATGTGAACCATTTATTAACCTCATTATTTTGTTTGGTGGAAGGTTCTTATCGAGGAGTGCATTTGTCAGTGGAGCTTGTCCTTGTTTGCCAGAGAGGATTTTAGCTATTCAGCAAATGACAGGAAACAGAAAGGATGTTGATGATTTTGAGAAGCTTCTCTGTGAAATACCCAATGCTACCTCTGGATTTCGACAGCCTGAGGATGCTGGACTCGATGGGGTGTCTTTGGGCAATTCAATGTCTCCTATCTTGGTTGAGTCTAGCAAAGGGCCTCACATTGAGAAATCTTCAAATGATGGCAGTTTGCCAGGGAGAAAAGCATTAGCTGATCAAGTTGACAAGATCCCTCAAGTGAATGAAATAAGACTGCCTGATGAACAATCTGTTGCTTTTGCATTTGCAGATTTGAATTTGGAGAATGATTTGGCTGGGGATGCTGTGTGTATTCCTTCAGCTAATGGTATGCCGATGCATAGTAATGCCTTTTTATTGGAAAGCCAATATTGCAACAACTTAAAGATTCATAATCTAACTGCACATTCACAGTGGAACCCTGTCTATCCTTTTCAGACGAGAATTGGTCCTCCCTCTGGTTTTGATGACTTCTCTGGGACCCAAATTGGCCAAGGGTGTCTGGACTTGAGTAAATTTGATGCTCAAGGTCTAAAGAAGTGGCAAGTTAGTGGTTTTCAGTCGGTTGGTAATCCCAATGCTTTAACGCCAACAACTAATGGGGTCCATTTGCTGCACAATCTACATGTTCCTGCTGTAGAATTTCCCGTAAGCTCTAACCAGAAGCCATGCATCAGTACACTATCCCCACTTCCTTGCTTTCATAGACAACATAGGAACGAGTGCCCAATTCTTTGGAGGAATGCAGAGGAGGAAAACTCTCACGTAATGTGGAAGCAAAACCTTTGTGTCCAGCAGAATGGTGATTGCCAGGTGGAAGATGAACTTCCAGTCCAAGTGAGTGCAAATTATGTGAACGGGATACTGCATGAAAATCAAAGGATGCAGCACAACCAGGTGCCAGGATCTCAGCAATTTGGACAATTTGAGCAAGGAAAATTCTTGAACAATTATGCAAATGAAAGATGCCTAAAGCAAGCAAATTTTGGGCTTTCCCCCACAGATGTTCGCAATGTGCAAGTTTTGGACAGAAAACTGCAAGGGAGTCCTGCCAGAAAGAATCTAACTAGACTGCACGACTTGAATTCACCAAGAATTTTGAAGTTTGGTTCAGCAAATGAAGCACTTAACCATGTTACTGAGAATAGAAGTCATACCTTAAATGGCCTACACCACTGCTGCCTATGGAATCCAACTGCTAGATGCTTTATGACAGATGATTCTCACTCATGGTTCTTATCTTCCGATGCAACATATCTTAAAAGTTGTGACTCTAGGTTGCTTTATCAGAAGACTAAAAATGTGGATGAAGTCAGAGGTAAAATTCCTCTCATGGCTAGGGACCAACATGGTTGCCGCTTATTGCAAAAGAAGATAACAGAGGGGCCCCAGGAGGCTGTTGACAAGATCTTTTTTGAGGTCATTGACTGCATAGTTGAGCTAATGACAGATCCTTTTGGGAATTACTTAGTGCAGAAGCTTCTGGAAGTTTGTCGTGAAGATCAGCGAACACGGATGCTTCAAGAGATCACTAGGAAACCAGGGGATCTAGTTCGCATCTCATGTGATATGCATGGGTGCTCTCTCTCTCTATTGATCAATTGTGCTTACTCCCATGTCAACCTTTTCCCACTGATTACCCTTGCGTCAACTTAACTCTGGTTTGTTCTCTTCTTATGACAGGACCCGAGCTGTTCAAAAAGTCATTGAGACCCTCAGAACTCCAGAGCATATTTCTATTGTGATTAATTCTCTGAAGCCCTGTATAGTGACATTGATGAAAAACATGAATGGCAATCATGTTGCCCAGCGCTGCTTGCAGTTTTTAATGCCTGCTTACACTCAGGTGCGAACAATGGTTGGGGATTGGATCTGAAGCTTATTCCTGTGAAGATGTTCCTCATTCATGATCACTTTTTTAACTCATGCATAGTTCAAGCACAGTATGTTAGTAGTCGTCCTCCTAAGTATGGTGATTGGAATCTCTCTATAAATGGAACATTATTATCTGTACATTACAAATCTGGGGTATAAACAGAAATTATGAATTTCTCACTCTAAAGTTCAGGAGTAAAACTGGCTGGAATATTTTGGATAATATCATTATGGTCTACCTATGACCTGGCCAAAAAAGGAAGGACTGATGTATTCTAGATAAGGTTAGTAGCACCAGTGGATGACCATCACCTGCAATAAGCAAATTTTCGACAGATGCAAATCACAAGTGTTGACGAATATGAACATTTATACCTTGCATCTTGCATAGAATTGGCTTTTGAAGCAGGGAGTTTCAGTTACTCAGCCTTTGTCATCTGGATTCATTAAATAATAATGCATGATGAAAGGTTGAACTGCTGGAGTATACTATGATCTGGAGAGGATTTCATTACTTATGCTCTTGTCAAAATCTTCACATACCTTAGTGGCACTCTAGGCTGCAGTAATGCATACCTAGGGCATGGTGATCAGATTGTGCAGGACTAGTGACATCTTTGTACTTTAGTTAATATTTATAGTGCTTTCGCATTTGTCTTTTATGTCATTCTAAATTGTACGAGCACCCTTCCTCTCTCTCCCTTAAGTTATGGAGATCATCAGAGAGAGATAATGAGATTATGGTTGAATCTTTCATTTAATTTGTCACGTGTGCCATAGGTCGAATTGCAGAATTTTGATTGCATGTGAAAACGTGTAAACTGAATTAAAAAAGTGAGGCATCATTTTTATTTTTTATTTTTTTTGTAGTCAATGTCTAAGAGTGTATTTTCTTCTCTTGTTTTTGGCCTTCTGTTATAATTGATTCGGAAGGACAATATTCAAGTCAGTCCCAATATATGTTTTAGTTGATAACAATATTAGGAAACTTCCAAATTCATTGTTCTTTGGTTCACACAAGTTATTAAGCACATCTCAACTCCTATGGTCCTTGTTATGTTGCTCTGACCTCTGGTTTATAATCTTTTGGGATTGGTTCCACCAGATTTCTGAGAGAATTACATTTTTTTCTTTTAATCTGAGTGCTTTCATGAGAAGCTTTGAAGAGTGATCAAGAAATTACCTGACCCTGTACATCTGTAACGGTCACAATGGTATTACTGAAACTTGCTTGCATGCTCTTACTTTGTCATTCCCTTTCTAAGTCATCAAATTTGGTTCTTTTGACCCCAGTTGCTATGGGGAACAAAGGTTGAAATACAATTGATTCTTCTATTTAAGTGGTTCTCACTTTCCCTTCCACTTTCAGTTTGTTTGACAATTTATCTTCCACTGCTCTTTATTAGATTTTATCAGGTCTAGAAGGAAAATATAAGGCAATATATCTGCATAATAGGACATCATGTATCATTGTTCTGCATACTGGGTAGTAGTTATTTTTGTTAAAAAGAGATTGGAATGATTTGACAGTTTTCTGCTGCAGTTCCTTTTTGAAGCCGCAGCTGCCAATTGTGTTGAGCTAGCAACGGATCGCCATGGCTGCTGTGTGCTTCAGAAATGCCTTAGTCATTCTGTCGGGGAGCATAGGCAACATCTGATCTGTGAAATAGTTTCAAATTCACTAATCCTTTCCCAGGATCAATTTGGGTACTTCTTTGTCTTATCTTGCTTAGCTTGATTCTTTTTCTTTTATATGTCAAGCTGCCTGTAAGATTCAGTGAAAGGGTATGTGTTGTGTGTTTGTTCAAGGTGTTTTCAGTGCAATTCATCTTGTGAGAAAAAAGTTGCCAGCTTGGTATCTATTACATAAAAGAATTAAGCATGGCCCTGGATGTGGCAAATTGATTCTAGATTTATTGGGATATAGACAAAACATTCTCCTGTAAAAACTGCATCTCAATAGTCCAACGATATTAGGATCTTTTAGTTTGAAGTCCTAGTACTCTAATGTTGAAGGGTTTTAATAACCTCAAACCCTTTCTTAGCAAGCTTTCAAAAATGCCTACTGCACAACAGGAATGTTATCATCGGTGTGCTGTAGATTGTACAACCCTACTTGAGCGTAAAGTTTCCTCTCTGAAAACTTAAGTTCTGTGCTTTCTCTGCTGAGTAGTTAATTGTGTCTCATATAAGAAAATTATCACCACGTTGAGGGAACTGCCACATATTTTTCTTGCCTATACCACTTGCAGTCCATGATGACAAGTACATAGATTGAGTTACTGAAATTTTGTTTTCGATTGCAGGAATTATGTTGTGCAATACATCTTTGAGCTTCAAGTCTCTCAGGTTGTAAAAATTCTTGATCAGTTGGAAGGCAGATACGGGGACTTATCTATGCAAAAATATAGCAGTAATGTTGTCGAGAAGTGTCTGAAATATTCTATTGGGGAAGGTCCGAGACGTGTAATCCAGGAGCTTATTGATGATCCTAGGTTAGATCAAATCATGCAAGATGCTTATGGCAATTATGTCATCCAAGCTGCATTGAACATCTCGGAGGTCAGTTATGACTTTCAAATTAATGTGTGAGGATTTTCTGCAATATTTTATGTATATCATTAGTATGAAGTGAGATTTAGGTGTAGTTGTACTTTTACACTATCATAAAATCTATGATTTGATATGTCAGTGCACTTTGGATAATCTTCTTACGGTCAAAAAGCATAAAAACTTTAACAACAGCTAGGGCACCAAGCCTAAGCTTTTTTTTGACAGAAGCATGAAATTATGGTGTCACATGGGACTTACTAGAAGCATCTTTTCCTGGGATGTTGATGCTATGTTCCAAGGGCTTGTTTACTTTTCCAGGTGTAAAAGACTTTCAATGTCCTGAGAATCTGTCATGGTGGGGAAATAACAGCTGTGTTGGTGGTTCAGGAGCTGTTTTATTCCTATGGGTCACTCCATATATATGAGTCTTGACCTTCTTTTTCTTCAGTTCTCTGATTTTTCTTTCACTTAATTGCTGGAAAATGGATCCTCCTTGGGGAGTGAGGGGGTTCTGAACGGTTGATGTCAGGTAAATTTTGTAGAAGTGGTCATGGGAGATGCGATCAGCAGAACTAGGTTTTAAATAAACTGGAAGCATTAGAAAGCCAAGGACGAGTGGTGTGAATGAACTGATAACTGGGGAATATAGTTCAAATTACCCAATCCATACTGAAACTGGATACAGAGAGGGCATTTCCATACATGGTAGTATATGCGTTTTGAAAAGCCTATAGATGGTAGAAGTTCTGTTTTGGGTTCTGCAAACTGTATGCTGTGTTACTTTTGGCTCTCTCTCTCTCTCTCTCTCTCTCTCTCTCTCTCTCTCTCTCTCATTTGAAAAATTACAGCTGTATTATTAGCCACATGCTTATTTTCTTTAGTGAAGAAACTTCTAGCATAATTTTTTTTACCTAAGCTCAATTAATGTTAGTCAATGTGATTGAACTTGAAATGCTGAACAGTACCTTCGGCAAGGATTAATATGGTAGGCAATTGACTCTATCCTTCATGAGAGCTTGGCTATGTATTCTATTGGCCAAAGTACAGTGGCTTTACTAGTTGCAGGAAGTAAAATCATGTTTATTTGATGCCATTTGAAGAGTTGGTCTTGTTGCATGAAGTTCAACATCTGTTGTTTGCCATTAGAAGACAAAAGATTAGGACATGGTATCTATCTGGTTCGGGAAAAAAATAGCCGAACTTTTAAGACGATAAGGCTCACTTGTACTTTTCTTGATCAGGGAGCTCTTGAAGATGCATTAGTGGAGGCAATAAGACCCCATATCCCTGTGCTGCGAACCAGTCCATATGGGAAGAAAGTTCTCTCATCAAGCAACCGTCTGAAGAAGCTGTATCTATAGGTATAATTATATTGATTTGTCTTGTGATGAGGTGTACAAGCTATAATTTTACTCTCATGAGTTTATCAACGCAATCTTCAAATCTCTTCTTTACCATGCAAAATTCATTTCTTGTGGGGTTCGATGGGATGGTATGTAAGTAATGATGAAATTTCCTTTACCAGAGAAACGAGTCTTGGACTCCTCTGCGGCCTGTCTTCATCATGGAATTGGTGCTGCTGAGGCTTTGATCACTTCGAGTGTAATTATTATATATTGCAAAAGCATGTGGAAGAAAGCTTTGAGATCCCGAAGTCCAGATATGAGGCCAATCTCAAATAAATCGCATGAGCAGAAGAAGTTCATTTTGGTTGTTTTGATGCTTTGCTTGTTATTGAGCTATTTGGGAGTTTTGCATGACCTACCCTGCTGAGAGAATCTTGCGTGATACAGAATCCGCATATGCCAAGATCGGCAATTTTTGTTGTTGCATAGAAATAAACGGAGCTGTAAAGATGTAGAGAAAGGGAGTGTTTCTGACTTTATGCTGACAATGTGCTTAGGGGCCATTGTCTGATAACTTATAATTGCCTGGTTATCTGTCTTGGTGTACATCTCCTTTTTATGGACCTGTACTGTATGCCTTGCTATTTAATGGTTTATTTTTGGTATTGTCAGCCCCCTCCTGGTCTAATTATATCCCTCAATACTGTGAGGGAACTCTTAACTTGATTGTCAGAGTTGTTTCATTTTTATTTCTCTAACAATGGGTGTCTGGCAGAGTAGTTTTTTTCTGGTCGATTGCACGGTCTGATAGGCTTGTCATCGTACATGGCCTGGAATAACTTATTTTTCAATAGCTTGTTACACCAGGTGTAACCACGGTGTAACAATTTCATGAAATGCCTTGTCTAAAAGCACCCTTTGAGTAACCGGTTCAAATACAGCAGTATAAAAATCCCCGGCTGAAGGACGTTGAGTAAGTACCAAATTTTGTAGGTCCGTCTTCACAGGAGCAACACAGAGAGTTTGGCTTCGAGGAAGAAAAAAGAGTGCTCATATTACCTAAGCGGGCGATTTCATCTGAGAGTTTGCTGTATATCGAAAACTACTGGCCATTGTGAAGTCCATAAGTGAGATATTAGAAGAGACCCAACATCACCTAATGGTGTACGCGGTAACGAAGAGCCGATACTACTTACATGTAGAGGAATTAAATAATTGTCCCATTTGGGTGACAGACATTGCTTTGGATTTGAGTTGGACAGAAATTTATATATATCAGATCAGATTCACACAAAAGAGCATTTACGTGAGTGGGAAAAGATCTTTCTTTCTTTCATGGACCAGTTGTTAGTTGGACTATTATGATCTTCTTACCGGAAAACTAAGAATCAGTCTTGCTAGGGTTCATTCTCCATCACGTACCATGTCAATCTTTTGTCTTATCAGTGTCACCCTGAGGCTTACAAGACTTAAAGAGGAGGGAGTACTTCAGCAATGAGTTGGAGCTGTCGAACTCTAACCGATCATGAACTTGTGAAAATGTTTAGATGCTCTATGTATAAATTGTCCATTCTTAACATCAAGCCAGGCGACCTAACAATCAAAATATGCCTCATTAAACAAGAGTAATCGAATGGAGATATGGAAGTATATTGTAACTGATGTCAGTTATATCTTTACCTGAACAAAAGCAGAGTTCTTCGAGGGTTTGGAATGCTTAGTGAGTTGATGCGTTACTCAAGAAGAAAATGATGAATTTTGTGGTGTTCCCAGATGGCTTGCCATTGGTATTCTATGTGCAAAGTAGTGAAAATGTTACAGGTATATTCATGTTCAAGTAGATGAATACCACCCATATAACTCTCATCCCCAAAAAAGGTGATGCGGTTGTTCTATGTAATGTAACCCTATAAATTTATAGCCAAAATCCTTGCCAATCGCTTGAGACCTCTGCTGGAAAGTTTCCTTCCTCCACTGAAATCAGCTTTTGTACTTTGGAAGGCATACCGCAGATATTTGTACTCTAGCACAAGAGGTGGTGCATTGCATGAAGAACCAAAGGAGAGGAAAAGGGTATCTAGGGCTAAAGGTGGATATATCCAAGGCCAATGATAGGTTAGAATGACCTTTTTATTGTGGCTATCTTAGAAAATCTTGAGTTTGTCCAACATCTGTGTAGCTAAATGAACAATGCATCTAACTTGTCTCTTTCTCTTTGCTACTAAATGGGAATGCTCTTGACTATTTCTAACGAGAGAAGGATTTTAGATAAAGCGATCATGTATCATTAAACATCATCATTATGTGATATAAAATTTTGTCTCCCACATTATAGGAGGAACGGCTTAAAAAGATTAATAAATATCAAGGTAGGTCAAAAGTGTTTATCAATTTCTCATTTGATGCACGTGGATGACTTGTTATAATTTTGTAACGCGAACTGCACAAGTATAAGCGGCATCAAGAATTGTCTCAAAAGATAATGCGACTGGTCTAGACAAATGATGAAATCATAAAGAGTAATATTAGAAATATTAAAGGCCGGTGATGAAAATATAATTGCTTAGTAATTGAAATTAGAGCGCCAAGACAAACCTCAAAATCACTTACACAATGATGCGCTGCATTTCTAGCCACGTGTCCTCAGAGGATCTGGGGGAATATCTGATACTTCATATTCCAACAGTCCACATCGGCAGCCATCCACAAGGCGGACACGTGGCCGTTTCCAAGAGAAGCAAGAAACTACATAAACGCCCCGACCGTTTTCAGCCACTAGTCCAAGCTCTCTTGCAATCCAAAGCCTCTCCTCCCATTTTCAACCAATCCAGTCTACCTTTCTCTCTCTTGATTCTTCTGATCTCTAGCAGAGCAGAGCTAACACGAGCTCGAGGATCATGTCTATAGCTCAAAGAAGCTATGCATCTTCTCTCTGCTCTTCACCGCCATTACCAAGAACCTCTCAGAGCAAGCCAACCCAGTTCGTGCTCTTCCACGCCAAGCATTCGCTATCCAAGAACTGCTCTTTCCTGAGCCTTTCTGCTGATTTCTCGGAGACCCACTTGGTAAAAGCGTCCAATTTGGTGGTGAAAGCGTCTGAAACCGAGTCGCAGACGTCCCCGGAAGCAGCCGAAGGAGGAGAAGGAGAAGGAGAAGAGAAGTATGAGGAGTACGAGGTGGAGATAGAGCAGCCGTACGGGTTAAGGTTCGTGAAAGGAAGAGATGGTGGGACTTACATTGACGCAATTGCGCCTGGCGGATCTGCTGATAAGACCGGCTTGTTCACCGTGGGGGATAAAGTACTCGCCACCAGGTTTTCTTTGCGAATTTATTCTTCCTTTTTCTTGTTCTTTTTGGGCCTTTTTTTTTAGTTTATTGTTTGTGCAAGAAATGAGGAGAAAGAGACTTATCTTTTCCAGTTTCGGATACATTGGGTTCATGCTTACTTGCCGTTGCAGCAATTCAGTGTATAGCCACAATGTTTAGCTCATTGCAAATTTGCAAGTTGCTAGGCAGCACATGAATTTACATACAGTGGCCCGTCATAAAGAATGTCAACTGAGCGCGCAGACTGGTACATGACAATCGGGTCTTACGATGGTTGATAGTGCCTTAGCTTGTGACGGTGTTAGAATAGAAGTGTTGGACGATAGCTGGGTTGGCAGATTAAAGGAAGACGGAGCCAAGTTAAATGATGCGCGACCTGAGGCCCCTGCAAGTTTAAGGAAATAACTCAATGAATAGCCTGGACAGCTGACCTGAAATTATTGCCTTCAATTGAGCTCGTTCGAGACTTGTGAGTGATAGTAAGGAATTCCAAATTAGTTGACATATGCTTCGACTTGCTGATAGAGGCTGGTTATTAATGGTCAAATTGGCGGTTCAGATAAATAATTTTCTTGAGTAGATTTACAATGGAACTCGAGATACTTAATATCAGTTGATGAAGTGTTACATTATGCTGCTTCCAAGTTCCTTTACTTTTTTTCCCATCTTAATTGTTTCTTTGTCCAGTATCTGTGGCTTGTCCTGCTATTCTCGTCCTGGAAAAAATTTGTAAGAGTGCACATTGAGACAATGACATGAGTCTAGTAGTTGTATGCAGTGCAGTGTTTGGGACAGAGATATGGCCTGCAGCTGAATATGGAAGGACAATGTATACTATCCGTCAAAGGATTGGCCCATTGCTCATGAGGATGCAGAAAAGATATGGTTTGTTCCTCCTCCATTGAACCTTTCAATCTATTCTGTGCTTATTGAATTCTACACCATTATGCAAGAAAAAAGGTCAGTGCCATTTTGCCGCCATGGCTTGAATTGCACAAATTCATGTACTTCTCAGGTAAAGTGGAGGAAACTGGCGAGCTAACAGAGAAGGAGATTATTAGAGCTGAGAGGAACTCTGGGGTAATAAGTAACAGAGTGAGGGAAATCCAAGTAAGTACAAGATAGTGTTCTGTTTAATCTTCCCGTATTGAATTTTATATAGCACTTACTCTACTGTGAATAGTATTGCTTTTTATAAATTTAAATGATCGGCATATCCAAAAAATTTGGCTGTTCCAGATGCAAAACTACATGAGGAAAAAAGAACAGAAAGAGAGAAGAGAGAAGGATCTCCGTGAAGGGCTTCTGCTCTACAGGTAGTGTCATTTCTTTTTTTGAATATATTCATGGTTTAACAATTTTTCAATTTAGTTGCATTTGTTGCTATGTCATCATGGATGGGTAGACCAATGTATGTGCTGGAAACTATAATCTTTTACACAGATGCAAGTGCATCGCTGAGGGACTGTAATATCAAACTCCATCTAAATTTCTGGCTGCTAAGGTCATAAGTATCCTCGCACAAGTTTTCTGCTGCTTAGTTGTTTCTACAGATCCTGTAGCTGCCGCTGAGCAGAGAATTGCCCTTGTTATGTTCTTAATTCTCTCTTTCCTGGGTCAATCGATGTAGGGGTGGCAAATATGAGGAAGCATTGGTGAAATTTGAGTCTGTATTGGGGTCAAAACCTGACGCTAATGAAGCACCTGTCGCAAGTTACAATGTCGCTTGTTGTTATTCTAAGCTTGATCAGGTAGCTCCTGGTTCTTTGTTATAACCGCAACTGCTTTTCTGGTTTAGGCTACGTAGTCTTAGTTTCCTAGCAGCTACAGATCCAACTTTTTAAATGGTCACAAACAGATACAAGCTGGACTTTCTGCCCTGGAAGATGCTTTGGAAGCAGGGTTCGAAGACTTCAAGGTAATGAATCGAATGATAAGTGTCATAGGTTGCTGAGCTTGCTTTTCTCATGTTTTTGCTTGTTGACGCAGAGAATTCGAACGGATCCTGATTTGGAAAATGTAAGGAAGTCCGAGGAATTCGATCCTCTTCTGAAAAGATTCGACGAATCCTTTATCAATGAGAATGCTATCAATGCCATCAAATCTCTATTTGGCTTCAACAAAAAATAGAGCTGAAAATTGGGTGTGAAATTGAAGAACCTTGGTTCTCTACTGAGGCAAGGCTTAAGACAGCGACTGGAGAAGCAACTCCTCATACTGACAGGAGCTTCAGGCAGATTTATTCATTCTCATTATGCACACCACTTTGATCTTGGACCTTGAAACACGCCGAATGGAAATTTTTCTGGTAGTTACATATTTTTCACCTTTCCCCAAAATGTGAAGTTCTGGTGGATGTAAAGTATATCAGTGAGAAATTGAAGAGGAATCAATTATTCTCTCTCTCTCTCTCTCTCTCTCTCTCTCTCTCTCTCTCTCTCTCGGGATAAAGAGAGGAAAGAAACCTTCTTTGAAAAGTGAAAACCGGAGATATCAAGGTCAGTAGTGGTACAATTCGTCGTTGGCAAGTCCAGTTGTCAAAGTAGTGAAGGAAAAAACACTTGCATTCACTTTGCAGACAACCTTCTTTTGCACGATGATACGTGCATTTCAGGTTGCACATTAGTTGAATCCCTTGCAGCTTATGAGCGCATGATTAGCTTGCACATGCACGAGTTTATCATGGAGAGGGAGATGTGGTTCTGAAGTTTTAGGAAGCCTCAGGCATGCCGTTTACTGAGGTGAATGGTAGAACGCATTAGATATTAAAGATTACACTGTGAGACCTGCCAACTTATTGCAAATCAGACAATTTTCTTTCTGACATGAAAGATATATGACTCATTAGGTTCACCTAACAGCAACATCAGAAACAGTAGTCGTGATGGTTCATGTTATATTTCGTTGGTATATCCATAATGAGGTGTGTCTAAGAGATACCTATTGTCTATGCCGAGATGTGTTTTTGAGGGACACCCTTTGAAGGGGTATGAACAATTATCTTTCAAGAAAAAAAATAAAAGATAACTTCTGAAAAATAATCGCCTAAAAAAGAATGCAATTGACAAAAACATAACGTTCTGAAGAAAGGAATGTCCCCTCTCTCTCTCCATCAAAGAAAACACACAAAGGATTCCATCATCTATTTTGAGAAGACAATCAACATTAATACTGTGCAACAGGAACACTTTCCTCATGATTGTATTCGGACCAATATGATTTCGTGCTACTTGTCCGAATTAGTTACTATTCTCATATGTTGAGAGTTAGCTCTAGCAAAGAGTGATCTGGTATAACTCTTTTTTATTAGATGTATTGCAACTATGTATGAATGAATTGCTAGAGCTAATTCGGATAATTTATTTATTTCATAGATTGCAACGCTCAGATGCATTTACACTTTATATATTTTTGTTTTGTTGATTTATTTCTTCAATTATTTTCTCTTTGTTTTTTTATCTCTCGGACTATTACAGTCAAAGTCTTTCTTTAAAATCAAAGTTGTTGTCTATAAGAATTAATTACGAAAAAAGTGAAATTTATAGCGGTTACCATCAAGAGTAAAATGGTCCATCTTTGCTATATGCTTGGCCGTCCTTGCATACAAGGTCTAATTAATCATCAATTATGAGGAAAAAGCTTAATTTTAATACCTAGCAATAGAGGGGAAAAAAAGAGAGTAAATTTCGTTGCATGAGGAATTTGTTGCTCTTTTTTTTTTAATTCTCAACGGCCTCGATTTTACAAAAGGAATTGTTATTTTCCCCTACATATAATGAGATAATTGATGAAATATTTAATTTATAATCATGATTATAATTTAAATATTGATATGCACCCTACCATTATTGTTAGAGTATCTGTCATTATTGTTAGAGTATCTCGTATTACTTATCAACATAATTTGTCCAAGGCTTTATGTATACGTAATCTCCCTTCACCGATTAATTTAGCCTTTTGGATATGACCTTTGAACATCGATCTATCAGAGCCGTGCGCCACATGTTTTGCATGTTTGGCTCCTCGTTCTTCAATTCCATGTCCGTTCATTCGCAAAGATTTCAATCAATTTACAGAGGGGGTGTTGGAGTGTCGTCTTAGCATTACTAGTCTAAGCGGTATTTTGGGCTTTACTATGTACATGTATTCACCTGCATTGTTCACACGATTTCAAAAGATCTAAACGTGAATGCGGATATCAAAGTATCTCATATTACTTATCTACTAGGTTTGTTTGGGTAATATATATGTATTGTCTATTCTTGATCATTCAAAGTCTAATCTTAATCTTGCTTTAATCTCTATACTTTTGAACTGAGTATCTATTTACAATTTTTCACTCCGTAAATCCATACGCTGCATAGAAGTTGTATAAACAATGGCTCATTAATTGCCTCCTTATCTATGGAATTATCCATCGTAGGGAAAATTCGCGATTCACGTGATCGATCGTACTTTAAATGATTAATTTATTCATATGAGATTATGCGCCATACAATTAATTATTGTGCAGTGCCAAGAATGATTACATGATACATAGGATAAGATGGCGTGTTCTTTAAATTAGGTATTTATCATCTAGGACACAAGACTTTAATTCATATTTGCAGCAAATATGAATTAGATAACCACGATTTTAAATTATACATTCCAAATGGATGGGGTAGATTTTCTGTTGCAGCAAATATGAATTAGATAACCACGATTTTAAATTATACATTCCAAATGGATGGGGTAGATTTTCTGTTGAATTATATTCAAAGAAAGAGTGATGGTCTTTACAAAGCTAATAGATATGCTAAGATACATCCTTCAGAATGAAGCTCCAAAACATGTTCGACCATGTTGAAATCCAAAGTCAAGCCAGCATTAAAGTCAAGATGTTGACACAAATGACATTTTCTCATTGTAATAGAGATGTCCAAGTTAAGATTTGGTTTGATTATCAATGTAGGGGAGCATGTGTTTTTAGGAGGTAATCATCTTACAGACTTCGTCTGTCCCTGATCTAAGGAAGACATGAATTACAATCTTTTGCTAAAGGACATAAGCTGCAAGACCGAAGTTCAGAATGGTGAAACCCTACTTGAATTACACGCGGCAAGATCCAGCCTCTTCCAGGTGCATAATTTCCGGTGTAGAGGGTCCTTCGGATTTGGGTCAGTCGATGGTGAACAGATCAAGAGCGGCACCTGAAAATCAGAAATAAGACCCAGTGGTAGAGATCAGAAGATCACAATGAAAGATAGCGATCAAAACAGAGCAACATTAGCACTTCCGTACATATAGAACCAAATAATTGAAGACATTCTAGGATGCAAAACAGCATTTAGGATAATTACACAAAAATTCGGTACATTTTCTCCAACAGACTTACATGAAAAGGATAATCTTTTACAGAAACTTTCAAGGTCTGTAGGGAAAGTCTTGAACAAAGTAGCATGAAACTGGCTGTTGGCCTTCAAGTAACAATGCAATTTCCAGGAACTAAGTTGCCTGAACAATACATTCATAAGTACAAGAGAACCAAGCCCAAAAAATGCATCATCTCGAACGCACCTAGATCTTTACCAGTGGAAATAAAAATGTACAGATTTCAAGTCACGGACAAACAACATCAGTACTTGGACCCCTCGAATTTATCTTAACTAGGATACAATATTCTCTAGCCCCAGTAGACATTCATATGAAGGGAGCAGCAAAATTGTTCTGATAATATAATGGTTCGAGAGTCTCCAAAAGTTTGCATTTGAAATGGTGAGGGCAGGGCTCCACTGCACTGCACTGCTTCTTCAAAATGTCAAGGCAAATGCTACCGTCTCTGTTAATACTGGGGTGAAAGACTTCCATCCTGAATGCAACCTGTGAAAGCCAAGGAACTGCTAAGCAGAAAATATTGGCGGAAATTGAACCAGCAGTGGCAGCAGCAGCAACAAGAAGTGGACATAGTTCCTGTTCTATCAACCTTAATTGCGTGCAATACCTGGCCGAATACATAATAACGACATTCATGATTTGAGCATTTGCCAATTTGGCCCCTCCTAAAACCACTTTCAGTTGATAAGTTTCAGTGGGCAGCTTTCGAATGACTTCTCCCCTTATATAGACTTCTAGTATGTCAAACACATCAAATGCCGCAACGATCGACCCTTGGACCTTTGTGTATCAAGAAAAGCAGATCTTGGTGAAAGCACCTGAAAAAGGCACCTGCCCTAACAATTACTGATGGTTTCCTGCAGATTGCTATATCCAAGGTCAATGACTCAATAGCAGGCCCTCTTTTAATATGACACTTACTTAGAAAAAGCCAGGGTCAGAGGAGAGGAAAAATTAAATGGGCGCTTCCCAAAAGAGAAACATAACTTAGATAAGCAAGCGCTGCTTTATATGTTCAAACTCACTGAAAAATCTTTGGCACTTGACTTCAAGCAAAGAAATATGTCTTTAAGAGCTTCACTAATTACGTAATTGAGCAATGATCTGTGACTTGGGAAAACCAGAACCCACTTACCTAATAAACCGAATAATCATATGCTTCAATATCCACAAATGTGACAATAAAGAAAGCTGCAGATTTATGGACTGAGTTTATTGATTAAAAAAGGAATCTCAGATTCATACATTATGCTTACATTGAGAAAAAAGTTTGATCTGGAGTCCACATATATTATATCATCAAGTTACTAGAAGATGAAATTGATCAAATAGCTCTAAAAGGGCTCCGAGCGGATGCATTTAAAAAAAATACTACTATCATCACAAAGGAGGGACTATCAGCAAAATGTACTCACAGATAGTAATGAAGACAAGGAAGTGAACACCATCAAAGAGGAAATTAGGAAGAAAATCTACTCGAGAATTAAGTAGAGCCAAGACTTGCTAGATGGCTCAACTTTCTGATCACATCCTTCCAGCATTGGAGAGAGAACTTATGATTGACAAAAGGATAACATCTAGGGCAAGACTAGGAAATTATAGGAAGAATGAGAAGGTAAAGGCTTAAAGGAAGTGAGCAATATCATAATGGATTGCAACTTTCAGCTAAATTATCCTTCAATACCTTTGGTGGTTTAAATGGATAGTCTGCTGGGAACCAGGAAGCGAGTTGGAACAACAAAGTCCCAGTTGCCAGTGAAACATGTCTTCAGCAACTGGGACTAAAGGAAAACAGATGATAACACAGAAAGAAAAGAGTACCACAGCAATGCCATAGATAAATGTTCAGAGTAGTAGAGAGGAGAAAGGCTAAAGAAATGAAAGTTCGTCTTTCTGGGCACTGAAACAGAAATGTCAATTGTCGCGATAAAATAGAAAGTAGAATTGCTGACGAGTAACATGGCTAGAAACATAAATATTTCAACAAAACAGCCAAAAGACTCGTGTCAATGGCCATTTCAAGGAACTTTAAAACACCAGAAGCCAAGAGAAAGCTGAGGGGTTGAATTGGGTTGCTTTATGAATAATCCAGAAGACAACATACAACTTACATTGCTATGGAAGTCTGACGCTTTCTTAAGCCTTCTGCATAAATTTTAAGAGACAATTAAAACTTTATTTACCATAGTTCTTATATTTACACCTTGCATTAACTGCTTTCAAAAAATACACTTCACATCCTGTGGGCTGTAGCTTGTATATTGAGAAAAACTTGGTATCGGCATCCTTTCTTGTATATAATCAGCTATCCATCAGCTGAAGTAATACTCTCTGCATCAATGAACCAAAATACCTATAATTGCCACATATTCAATGGATACTCTACTCTCAGTACACAAACACATTTTTAATCTCTTGTGATATCTACTGCTTTCCTCCCCTTTATTTACCTTTTCAGGTGTCCACCAAAGACATAGGTGACGATGAACAAAAATTTTGTTATTAAAGAAAAGACAGTTAACACCATTTTATCCTATGGTACAAAGGATGCTCCATCGCAAGATGCAAAGCATAGTCTTCCCTATATTTTTAAAACCAGCCTCCATAAAATTTGACCAAGAGGTCAATCATATCTTGCCAAAATTTGCTTAATGTACTTGTCCGATCTACAAAATTCTTCACTATAATTGGGGCAAACTTCAAGTTTCATTATGCTTAACTCATATGGTCGTTTCCCTAATTCTTGTAACTGGAAGAAGCTTCAGGTCATTTACACCAGTAGGGAATTGGTCTAGTAGATGGAGGACGGGGGAAGGGGCTAGAGATTGGAGGTTCAACCTCATAACCTAACAGCCAGAAAATGGTCAGGGCAGGGCTCCACTGCACTGCTCCTTCAAAATGCCAAGGCAAATGCTACTGTAAGATATCGGGGTGAAAGACTTTTGTCCTGAATGTAACCTGTGAAAACCAAGGAACTACAAGCAACAACCTTGATGGAAAAATTAAGAAGAAAATATAGGCAGACATTGTATTAGCAGCGGCTGCAGTGACAACAAGAAAAGGAAATAATTCCTATTCTACCAGTTTGTGTAGCACACAACACATGGCAGAAATATATAATCACGACATCCATGAATTCAGCATTTGCAAAATTGTCCATTCCCAAAAGCACTGTTGACAAATTTCAGTCAGCACCATTCAGATGACTTCTGCCCTAATTTAGACTTCTAACGTGTTAAACACATTAATTTCACAACAATCAGCCCTCAGACCTTTGTGAAGTAAGAAAAGCAGATCGGTACAAGCACCTGAAAAAGCATCCCCGAAACAACTGATGGTTTCCAGTACATTGCCACATCCAAGGTCAATAATATGCCCTCTTTCAATATAACGCTACTCGGGAAAAGCCAAGGTTGAACAAAAGGTAAATATAAATGGGCTTTTCCTGAGAGTGAAGCACAACTTAGATGAGCAAACCTGGCTTTATATGGTCAAACCTCACTGAAAAATCTTTGGAACTTGACTTCCAATGAAGAATATGTCTCTAGGAGTTTCACCAATTAGGTTGCCAAGCAATGATCTGTGACTGGAGGAAACTACAACCCACTTGAAAAATCATATGCTTCAATATGCATGAATTTGGCAATAAAGAAAACTAAGGAGTTATGGACTGAGTTTATCTTTTAAGAAAAGGAATCCTGGAATTTCTTTTTTGCACTTACAATGAGAAAAAGAGTTATATCTGAGGTATATTTAATTGTCGGGTTATCAGAAAATGAACTTGATCATAGCTCCAATAGGGCCCTTGTAGGAAGCATTTATAAAAAAAAGAAAAGAAAGAAATACTAATATCATCACAAAGGAGGGAGTATCAGCAAAATGTACTCACATTTATTAATGCAGAGAAGAAAATGAACGACATCAAAGAGGACATCAGGAAGTATATCTCTTCGAGAATTTAGTAGAGCCAAGACCTGTTCAATGGCTCAACTATCTGATCAAAGCCTTCCATAGCATTGAAGAAAGAACTTATGATTGACACAAGGATAACATGTAGGGCAAGATAAGGCAATTCCAGGAAGAAATGAGGAGAGAGCAGTAAAGTAATGTATCACAACTTGCAGCCAGGTCATCCTTCACTACCTTTGGTGGTTTAAATGGATTGGCTGGTGGGAACTGGGAAGTGAATTGCAAAAAGAAAGACTCCTCCACAATATGGACTGTCTGGAGGACCCATAATTGTTGCTTGCCAGTGAAACATATCTTCAGCAGCTGGGTCTAAAGGAAAACAAATGATCACACAGAAAGATAACAATTTCTTAGAGATTCATAGACAATTGTACTGAGTAATAGAGAGGAGAAAGGCTAAAAATAAGAGAGCACTGTCTTTCGGGTGCTGAAACAGCAACGGCAATTCTTGCAATTTAATAGGAAGTAGAATTGCTAAGAACCAACAGAGGTTGACACACAGTGTCTCCAGAGAACATAGCCAGAAGGCAAAAGCCATTTGTGCCAATTGCCACTTCAAGGGATTTCAAAACACCAGAAGCCAAGAGAAAGCTGAGGGGCTGAATCGGGTTGCTTTATGAATCATCTAGGAGCCCAAATGATAGAACTTATAGTTGGTTGGGAATCAGATGTGTTAGAATATATAAATAATAAACCACGTCATCATCTAACAGCTTAAGCTTTTAGAACAGTCGGCAGTGGTCCCACAAAATCTTACATGGTATTAGAGCTGGAGGTCTTAAGTTCAAATTTTACCAAGCCCCATTTGCCTCCCTAATTAAATTTTCCACGCTTAGTACTAGGCAAAAGACCAGATTACCAAGCCCCATTTGCCTCCCTAATTAAATTTCCATGCTTAGTACTAGGCAAAAGACCAGATTAAGCGTGAGGGGGAGTGTTAGAATATATAAATAATAAACCACATCGTCATCTAACAGCTTAAGCTTTTAAAACAGTCGCCAGTAGTCCCACAAAATCTTACAAGATGCTTTGTTAAGCCTTCAGCATACGTTTTAAGAGACAATTACACTTTATTTACCATAGTATCTATAATCACACTTTGCACTCACTGCTTTCAAAAAATACACTTCACATCCTTTAGCTTGTACATGGAGCAAAACTAGGCATTGGCATCCTTTGTTGTCAGCTACCCAATAGCCAAAGTAATACTTTTTGCGTCAATCAACTGAATACCCACAATTGCCACACATGCAATGGTTCATTTGGCTACTCTAAGTACACAAACAAATCTGTACACTATTTTGTAACATCTAGTCTCTTTGCCATTTACATTTTCAGGTGTTGACCAAAGACACAGTTGTTGATGAAGAAGCAGTTTTGCTATTCCAGAAAAGATAAGTCACACCATTTTATCCTACGGTATTATAAAGAGTTAATCCTGAAAATATGGGATGCTCCATTGCAAGATGCAAAGCATAGTGTTCCTCGTACTTTTACAACAAGCCTTCATATACTTTAACCAGGACGTCCAACTTCATTTTCCAAACTTAGGTCACGTGTCTGGCTGATGTACTGAGATCTTCATTATAGTTGTGGCAAATTTCAAGTTTCAGTACGTTTAACTCATATGGCCATTTACCTAACTGTTGTAACCGACAAAAGCTGCAGGTCATTTACACCAGTAGGCAATTGTTCTAGTGGATGGAAAGGGGGGGGGCAAGAGGATGGAGGTTCAATCTCATAGCCTAATAGCCAGAGAAAATCAGTTCATTTTCAAAATAAGAAAGGTACAATGCCACATAAGAACAATGACAGCACCAGGGACCAGGGTGCCAAGATCACTCTCCCAAATTAAAGAAACTGAAGCAGTTTGTCTAATTTCACTTTGAAACTGTTGTTTATCTACAAATACAGTGATATCATCCGCTCTGCAGGGGATCTAAATTTTTTTGAGTGCATGAAACTTTGAGTTTAGACATACACCAAAGACCGCCATAAAATATCAATTGCAAGTCAATTGGACCCGGAAAGTGCACCAACATTTAGAATTTAATTGCACAGTTAACATGGTCATTGTCATCATGCCCTTATGGCAGCGCAACAGTGAAATTCTACAACACCACATTTATATGGCTGATCACTATTCTCAGTTTGCTCGAGTGCACATGCGCAGGGAAACAAATCATATGCTGTACAAGTCCTACAGCAACCAAGAGTAGCTACTTTCACCTCTAGCCAAGGGTGGAGCCTGTATTAAGTGAAGGCCACAGGAAACAATCTAGAATGTGCAGCCCACAGAGGAGCTTAGCCTCTTGAAGCATATGTACCAAGTAACCCAACTACTACATGATCAAAATATATCAGAGTGATGACCAAGTATCTATTGGGATTGTAATCTTTCACTTCACAAGGACTCAGTTATCTAATGGAAAGGCTAACATAGTTCAACAATCATTTACCTAACAATAAATCTGAACAGAGCTAATCTCTGCAACTGATATTTCTTCCTTGCTGTACAAGACTGCCTATTGAACAGCACATTCTGTGAAGTTCATAAATTTGTGCTCTGGCTATGTCTCCTTCTACCCTACTAATTATTAGGAAAGCCCCTCTAACTCCAACTTATTGCAACAGTAAACTAAAAATTTCTTTCTAACCTCAGTCTGTGTCGTCATCATTTCTATTCTCTCCATTCGGCGCGTTGATGGACTCTTTGTCATGTTTCTTATCTGCACGATCACCATAATCAACTTTGCCCATTCAAACAGGAAATTTTATATTTCACCGCACCAACTAAGAACTTCACACAAGAAAATTAAAGACATTGAACTGGGTTTCAAAAGAAGCACTTGTCTGAAATTGAATTTCTTGAGGAAAATACAGATTGCTTGATTGCATACAATAGAATTCCATCACTAATTTCTTGATGTTAGTGATTACTAACATCCTTTTCTAAAGATCAAAACTTTTTTCTGTTGGCCATCGGACAAAAGAAATACTAATTCAAGATCGAGTCTAATTCGCCTTGCAAAGAAGGCTGAAATTGAACCTGTTAGCAGTAGGATCCCAATAAATCCCAATCTCATCGCGGGCCACCAAACCCCTCCGCTGCACGAACTCCTTGATCCAACACCCCTTCAGGACATAGGCCCCTGATGACGCCCAGAAAGCAAACGCCAGTCGGTGCTCAGAACACGTGTCCGCATCCCATACAATGACCGCGGCACCCTTGCTGCTCATGACTCGAGTCACTGTCTCCTCGCTCATTGACGGGAGGACGTAGGTCGTCACGTATGCCCGCGGAATTAAGAGTCTCGACAGGTTGCCAAGATCGCTCTTTGTAAGCTTCTTCTTGATCTTATAAGGGTCGAAGAGCAGCACCAACTCTGTGGAAACGCCGTTGCGTCTCTCTTCCTCTTTTTCACCTTCTGAAGCCACTTTCTTTGCCTTCTGCTTTCCGTTGCACTTCGCCTTCTTCTCCACAATTAAGGTCTCGTCGAGGGTGAGCGAGGTAGTGAATTTTCGCTTCAGTTGGGCGGGAGCAATTTCTTGACGAGGGTCGCTGAGTTCCTTGGTGCCTAAGAAACCATTCCGATCAGGCTTAAGGGGGAAGAATTCACGAACTGCCGCCACCGCCACCGCTTTTGCAGATAAAATTTCTCCGGCCTCTCCGTCGCGATTATTCTCCTGATCGTGCAGAGAAGAAACGCACGACCAAGATTCTGTCGAAGGCGGCGAGCGGACCTCGCCTGTCAGGCGGTCGCCAACGGGTTTCTTCTCCTGATCGTGGAGACAAGAAACGCACGACGACAGCGACAAGAGGACATCCCCTCTGGGGCGGTCGCCAATGGGTTTCTTCTCCTGGTCGTACAGATAGGAAACGCACGACGAGGACGACAGCGGCGAGCGGACCTCGCCTCTAAGGACGTCGCCAATGGGAGGCGATATGGGGCCCAAGAAATCCATGAGCTTCATGGGATTTCAGCTGAAGAAACAGAGGAACACTCGGCCGGAAGAAGAACAGAGGAGCAACAGATGGGAGGGAGAGAAATTCAGAGAGAGAGAAGACAACGTGGGAGAGAAGGGGAGACGAAGAGGACAGAGGCTCGCAGGTTAGAGTCGAGGAGTTTATAGTTTACCGTTGGAATGGGATGGCCAGTGACGTCATCAATCTTCAGTCAACTTTCCTAATCCGAGTCTCTGAGAAATTTAAATTTCCTTGTGTTTTTTTTTGGGGCCAATCTACTAGCTCTATTTTAACGCCTAATAAAACACGAAGCAACTCTTTGGGAAGAAATTTAAAGAAATCCCTATCCTAATGGTTATCGACAGTTATCGATAGTTCAGTGATGACTTTTAAAGTCAATCTCAATAATGATTTTATGAAAATCAATTTGTCTTATAAAAGTTAAGTATCAATAACAAAGCCCAAAATTTTATTTGTATCGATGGAAATATTTCTATAAATGCAGCAAAACCACCAAACCAATCACCCCTCTATTTATGAATAGACCCGTTGCACTAGCAAGTCTAGGATTGCCTTTAGAAGCCCCACTAGTATTCAGTTTAACCATGCAAAAGTGGAGCATTCCATCCGACAAAAATTAGAGAAGTGCATGATCCACTTAACGTCGAGTTATTCACCTACAAAGCTTTAATGATTTCTAACATAAATTGATAATTCTCTAGCAGGGAAAACTTCGTAATGAAAAAATCATTTACCTAAATCAATCGCAACCATAGCTCCTTTTGGGGGACCAAATCTGCAAAAGTTTCTTATAAAATAAATTGTATCGAACAATTCGACCCAGCAATTTGATAATTAGAGATTCACACCAAGTTCGACACAATCTATCATGTTCCTCCTTGCTTGCCTTCATAATCAGGACGTCCTCAAAGCCCGTCGGTGGCTCACCCATGGCTTCATCACCCAAGACTTTGAAATCTGAATCCTCTAACATTGCTTCGGATCGAGTTTGGGAAGCACTGCATCCCGAAAGGGATTCTCGATAAGAGGATCTTTGTGTTGAACCCATAATTGAAACTTGAGAACGCTTGCTACCTTGCTGAAGAGGAGAATAATTCCTTCCATCATGATCGTAGTGCTAAATAGGAAGAGCAAGGAGGTCAGAACTCATAGAGTTTTTTATGGAAAGAAATTAATATTTGAATCATTGTATAAATATACTATCAAACAAATATTAGATGTCTTTCACTAAAAACTTCATGATGAATGAAGATATTTCCATGAAAATCATTTTTAAAGAAAATGGTTAGTTTTTATTTGTTTGATATGTTAGAAAAAGTAATTTCCTTCTTACCAAAAGGTAAGCTAGTCCATTTGACTGGTCAAATCAGGTCAAATCAAAAATTTCCAACCCAAATTAATCAATTTAACATATTTACATACAGTGTAATTTTAGTAACTCATAGAGGTGAGCGGTTCCAAATTCCATATAAATTCCACTAAGAACTTGGAACCTATCCACTAAAACAAGTTCTTTATTTTTTGGAACCTAAAACCTACATTATATATCTTGAAATCTATAACCTACTGTTTGAGGGTCACTTCTAGATTTTACCTAGGTTCTATTTGTATTTTAAGTTGAACGGTTTGGATAAATCATTATTTTTTATAACCACCACTTGCTGTTACAATCCTAAATTTACTAACCGCAATTTATATTTAAATACACGAAGAATATGAAATATTAGTAAGATAAAAATCTCAGTCATAAAATGGAAGTTCAAAACTAGTGGTTCTAAATTAAATACTCATCATTAGGCGCCATGGAATATTGCAAGATCATGCGAAAATATAAATCAAGAAAAATACAAAACCTCATTTCAGATTTCAAGTTCTAGTTGGGTTCCAAGTTTCACTCACTTAGAACCTAGAATTCACCCATCAAAACAAGTTCTCAAATTTTTGGAACTCAAAACCTACTTTGTATATCTTGGAACCTGAAATCGAATAGGTTCCCACCAATCCAATTCTTCAATTTCATATTCTACTTTGAAACCATGCTCGCTCCTAGTAACTCATACATGACCCATTTCAGAACTAACCCATACCCACCCCGACTCATAATACTAAAACAAATCCATGTTTAAGCTACCACAGGAAAGCACATACATTTATTTGACCCACTCTTCACGTGAATGGATGACTCGATGAGTCGGCTGCCGGTTGAGCAAGGAAACTTGGGGGTCGAATTACGGACAAGAGTGTGAAGATGGCGCCATAGGTCTGGCGAAGGAAAATGGATATTCATTGGTCACAAGTTCGAGCGTTCTAGTCATTCCTCAAACTCAAGAAATTTAGATTCACTGATATGTTAGTTTTGCTTGAGTTAGGCGTCGGATAATTCAGATTTTCCTCCATTTCCCATCCAATGGTATGAGGATGATAAGTTTACATGGCCAATCTCCAATCTAGCAACCATTTTAGCAAATTTAGATTCCTATACTCTGGTTTCTAAATCCCAATATCGCTAGTTTATTCTAATTCTGATAGTGACTTTGAAATACTTGAAATGTTTCCCCAATCAAGGGATAGGGACTTGAGAAAGGGCCAATTCAGGTCCCACCAAGATCGCTATTGGGAGGTGCCCAAAATTGATTAGAAACCAAAAAGAAAAGAAGATTATATGATCACTAATCAGCTATAGAAGGCAATAACAAAAAAGAATACTTTGTGGAAAAAGATCCTAATTTTCCCAGTAGTCATCAACCTAGCGCCAGATGGAAACTTGGATTTTCCACTTTCTTGTTCGTATTCTTTTCTTTCAGAACAGGTTTGTCTGAAGTAGAGGGTTCGCGAGTGTTTAACGAAGTATGAGAATGGTCTAAATATGACCATTTGTCTTCCAAGAAATGATTCCAAATTATTACAAGTCACCAGCAATTATTCAGCATTGGATAGAAATCGGAAACAAGATCAATCGGAACCACAAAGTATCACACTCAAATGAGAGAGCATGAATGATCGTCAGTATGATAAATAAATATAGACAACAAGGAAGAGAAATCCAATTTGGAAAGAAATGATCATTCTGAAATCAATCATCAATGCAAGTAAAAATATCCATCGTGATTGTACTGTAATAATGAGATGAACAACAATAACCCCTACAAACAGCAAGCTGCACTAGCAGCAGCCCCTGGATTTTGAGCGATGGCCCACAGCAAAGTCATCTCCAAAATTCATCATCATCCATGTAGAACAGCAATAAAAATGGAGAGGAGACTATCCTCTCTTACCTCACTTTGTCTCGTCCATTTACCTCTTCCCTTACGTCAACTTCAACAAAAGACCAATCTAAAATTAAAAAGGCAGCGGAAACTGAAGAGCAGTCTCTTCAAAATTGACCAAGTCAAAACAACGGTCGGAAATTTTAGAAGGAATAAACTTTAATGATCAGAAATCTTTGGAGGGCCATCGGTGATAGTATGCGAAGATGCCAGAGGTAGGTGGTGCCAACCCGGAGGAAAAGAGCTCATCAAAATAAAGACTAGCGTGTCATGATCACTGGAATCGAACACGGAGATAGGGCAAGAAGAGAGGAGCAAAATGGAAGCAACTAAGCGAGAACTCTTCAAGACTCAAAAGGGAGCAAAGTAGGTTTACTAGGGTAAACTTGTCAAACGAATAAGTCGAGTCGAGTTTGGATTAGTTCAAAAATGGTCCAACCCATATAGATTTCCATGCAATACAAATCTAATTAAACATATCCGACCTAATCCACACCAAATTACTAAAACACTTCCCTATTTAACCCAATCCTAGAAAACTCATATATAAACTAAAGTGAGAGTGCAAAAGAAGTGAGCACAAAATTAAATGAGGGCAAGAGATATTGAATAGAAAGTCATAAAATGAATGGGCCTAAGTAAATTATAAACCCATTTAACACTCATATTATGTATTAATTCATTTATGACTTATTTAATGAATATAATTAACTCATATAATAACAGAACCCATTACATAATTGAGTCTACATTCTATTTTGACAAATATAATTGTGGGTTGAATATCGGTTAATATAAAGCCCATTAAAATCCATTTTTTTGGGCTATTAATTTTAAAACCCATTTAAGTCCAAATTGCACATTTAAGCTTACTTATTTATGACACACTTGAGTAAAATTGAATTACATTATTGATTTGTGACTCATTTTGACAGGCTTAGTAGTATGAGTTGTTTTCTCCCAACCTAATTTTGTTATTTTCAGTTAATGAAAAATATTTTTTGCAAATTTTTCCGTCATCCAATCATCAAAACGCCGTAAAACAATTTTCTGAAAACAGCTTTCTTTCGACAAACAGCCCTTAGTTGAATACAAAATTCTATCTTGGGTTTGATGTGGTCATTTTACCAGATAAATCAACCTTAGCAATCCACTTTGATGATGACAATCCATTGGTTGAACAGTTACGGATAACATTTAACGTGAACATGATTGAAGTATCGTGCATAATTAGGGGAGTCTGAATTTGGAAGTCCAGTGTTCAATAATCTTTTCTAAAAACTACTGAGAGAGAGAGAGAGAGAGAGAGTGAGAAATTTTGGGGGAGAAGAAGAAGAAAAGAATATTTGACGCATTCTTATTTGAATAGAAGTTGTATGGAATGAGTCTTGCATTAAGAGCAGGGCAGCAATATCTATACATAGAGAGAGACCTAACGAATCTCCAGATACCGACTCTGGAAAGAAGAAACGTCTTCTAAAGTTGAAGAGAGATGTGCAACGACGATCTACGAGCTTCCCATCATCAGAATGGTTGTTGCTTCATGCAGGCGCTGGAGACAGAACGGGTCTCAAAGAATGACACACGTATTGTGTCCATCACCTCCATAATATTCTTCCAATTCACTGTCAGTACAAGGAAAAAGAAAAGAGCAGAGTCAGGAAAACTTATAAACCAAACCAAAAGTGGAGTACCCGTTTGAAAGATCCAACGTTAACTCTCAACACACAGACACGCGAATACAGACACAGCCGCATGCGCGCATTGCATACACGGAATATAGTCAACATGTTATTTTATTTCTGAAAACACTTCTCTCCAATTACAAGTGTAAGATGAAATCCCTGAAAAGCCAGCTCTTGAATTCTATAAATGCCATCAGTCACATTCATGCGCTTTTGCTCATCTGCCAACTTGGTGTTCTCAGATTCTCTCTATCCTCTCACTCAAGAGTCAATCAGAAAAATTCATAGCACATGGATTCCAATGTTTCAAACCAACTCCAACATACATGTAACTGGAGGAAGCCGCAATAAATGGCCAGCTCATTCTTGTGCAGACAACTCAATATAATACAAAATCCAGCTCAAGTTTTTAATCAACATGCCCTCTTGCACACAATATCTAGAAGACAAAACCAAATTGATCTCTCAATGATTTTCTGAAAGTCGATCATGCCCCTTGTGAATTGAGACAATGTGTTATTTATCCATCTGCTTGCATCAAACAAACTAAGTTATACTGGACTAAAAGTACTTCCTTCAGTGCCAGCATGATTGGCTAATTTATCTACACATAGCTTCATAGGTTTTAGCCAAAATCAAAAGGTTTGACAAAACAGATGCTCTAAGTCCTTCAGCAGCATTCATTCTCTCCACTATTTAGTTTCTCTATTTCCTGATGCAAATCACACTAGATGTTCATTCCTTTTCAACCATGAGGCTGGCTGTCTTACACACCTGCATGGTCCATTCAATTTCCAGCAGACAACTAGTGATACTTAGAGAAGTAATAATTGTTCTAAGCTGAACTATTTTTCATTCTTAATCATGCCTCTTTTTGTAGCAGGTCCAAATTCTATTTGGCCTTAACATTCTCACAATCTTGTGCAATTTCTGTGCCTACTATGTCAGACAGCAAAACAGAGTTTTCTCCTTTCTTCATCTAACACCAAGTAAATTTTAAACAAAGGCACACCCACCCACTGGCACCCAAAATCACCACACTTTGCAGCTCCTGCTTCACCAAAGACAACTAAAAAGCAAGGACATTGCAAGCTTTTAGAACGAATTCTCACATGAGAGCAGAAGCTCCCAATATGCAATCACAGGCAAACAGGTCTTGATATTTTCCAGCGATAGAGTGATATCGAGATCGGTAGTACAGTTCAGGGGAGACAAAGACTTCTCAGAACAAACTCTCCAAACACTCAAGCCCAATGATGAGCCTAGATATGGAAATTTTTACTGTCCCAGAGGCTGTGATCCTATGTGGCTTTGCCCATTCTCATGGAAAGAGCACAAAGCGGAACATTATATCTCAATGTCACCATTTCATTCACTTTTCCCCTAAATTTTCCTCAACCACTAGACCAAACAGACTATCAAATTAGCAAAACCACAGCTAAAATCAATACAATTTCATGTCATCAGACCATAATCAGGAATATAACTCTACAGAAAATAAGAATGCAAGGGAATCGAAAAGATTAAAGGAATTAATCAACAAGGAGGAAGCAGAAAGAGACAATTTACCCACCTAGATTCAAACTCCCTGACCTCAGCGAGCTCCTTCCCTACCAAGTCCACCCATTGCACTTGCCTCTTCTCAGCACAGTGTGCTTCCCAACCTGTCTTCTTCTTCTTGAGGCAGCTCTTGGTGATGACTTTATCAGCTTCTCCGTTCTTCTCATCTAAAGCCGCATCATCCCCGACCTCCGCGGTTTCTCCACACGACTGATCAGAGCCATCAGGGACCGAGACTGCCGGTGGAGGGACATGGGAGGCATCCTCCAATTTCAACGGTCCAGGAGCGTAGATGTGAGAAGACGGCTTGCAGAAGCATACGAAAGGAGGGCAATGGAGCTTGCAAAACAAAAACCTCATCAAAAAACTGTTTTGGGCCGATGCGCTAAGACCCGACCCTGATCAGACCCATCGCTTCAAATCGGCACAGAGAAAAAGAGACGTCAATCGCAGCAGAGGGTGATGCTCAAGAAAGACCCAAATCGAGACATCACGAGAAAAAGCCAGCAAACCAAGCAAGAACGGCACCGAAGCAAGAACCGACACCTCTTGCTTGCGAATTCTTGATGATCGATGGAGGTAAAGACCTTGCCTTTGAGGGAAGCAATCAAGACCCGGAAGAAAATTCGACCTCTTTCTTGCGTCTATCGAGCAGGAATCGACGACAGACCATGAGCCGAGGAAAACCCGAAACTGTCAAAGATTCCTGTCGGGCGGCTGTGGCGTCGGCATCTCAATCAGTGAAGGAGGCGGCCAGAGCTGCACGTGCATCCGGGAAGATAGCCCACGAATCCATCAGTCGACCCATGAAAGATCAGCAGCAGGACGGGCGAAGATGGAAGATCGATGAAGGACCGAAGATTCTTTACACGACGGAAGTGGAGGGGAAGTCCCTTGAAGTGGATATTATAGTCTCTCCAACGAGACGCACCGAGTGAATTCGCGATCGGGAAACGAAGTATTAATTGCCCGACATCGTCCTTTTACCGGACTAGAACTTGTCCTTGGTTCTTTACTTTCCTTTGCGGACTTTTTGTGAGCTCATTTAACTTTACCCCGAATTAGAATATCATATCTTGATTTCATACGTCAAATCAGCTGAGTTACCATGGAAATGCGTGGATTCCTTCGCGCCACATTCGGGTTTTTCTATCTTTATAACTTGTGTTTTCATCTTGTATTTGTCTTCGTGTCTCAGCAAGGCATGGTTTGTATCATGTTACGACAAGATTAGCCTTCATATGATAATAGGGTGTGTTTGTGTGCTTAAACTATGCAACGGTAGCCCCATCTATGGAAAAAAATTTCTACGATCTCTTGAATGGGGGTGGCTGGATTATGCAACCCTTCAACTTCAAAATTTATGAATTTCAATAATTGGTGGGAAATCTTAAATTCTTGATTATAACAAATATACATAATTACGATAATCAATAAGACTGTCTCAATGATCACTCTTTTCATACAAGAAGAAAAATATAGGAATTTAATTATTCACCTTTTTAGAAGGATAAAATTGCACTTTCATATCTAAAAATGAGTTAAAATTTAAAGTTGAACTCATACTTTATAAGACTATTTCGAAATATGGCAGATTTTCCACGTTAAAAATGCCCAATGAAGCGCTCGGCCTCTTTAATACTAACCCGCTCTGGCACGCAAAACTAGGAATATTTGGCGGCACATAGTAAAGGAGATTTGGGTCCGATAGATCGGAATCGGGAGAAGAAAAAAAAAAAAAGGAAGGAGCAGCCATGAATGCGATGATGCGGGTCCTCGTGAAAATGATGCTCTGCAAATTTCTATCAGCCCTCGTGTCTTTTTCTTCGCTCTCTTGTTGGGCCCGGGTGACGTAATTTTTGCTCACCGAATGCTCATGTCGTCATGCCCTGTCGTCTTTATCTGTAACTCCTGTGAACTTCGAGAAATGGAACCAACAAATCTTGGAATATGTGCCGCCACAGGTGTGTGACAGTGCGTGTGTGTGTCTTCATCTGTGGAAATTTTGCAAATCAAAGTAGGATTTGCCGACATGGGGATGAGACCATGGTGGACGGATGGTGTCGTATTGATTTGTAAGGTTGCTGGTGTTGTTAGATGGATTTCGTACCAATTTTACAGAGGGGGACAAAAGAAAGCTTTGTGTTGCAGGTCAATCCGAATCACTAATGATCAGGTGAAAGATGAGTATTTTAGGTTATATATAATTTTAATCTTGTGGTTATCATGGTTTGCCAATGTGGTCTTCTGGCGTTTTCGTCGTGGTGCAGAACTTTCTCAAGCTTTTTAGTTGGGTCATTTTGTCAATCACCATACATGACATGTTCAAAGTCTTGAAGCAATGTGAAGGAAATTTGTATGTGATATAACGCGGAATATTTGTCACATCAGCTAATACAAAACCCCAAAAAAAGGAACAAAGAGGGGAGAAAGGGCAAGAGGCAACCGCCCCACTGGCAAAATGCAATACTCATAGACACTAAGAGAGAAAGAGGCCGTGTGACAACTCTCTCTCTCTCTCTCTCTTCACGTCAACATTTGATAGGTTCCTAATCACAATTCAAAAAAGGGCTTAATTAGATAAATCGCCTAACTTTCTCAATTTATCTACACAGTTAGGTAAAATTAAGAGGTCCTAAACAATACATGCTTAACCAAGAAAAATCAATTTAGTGCATAAATTAACAAAGTAAAATAGAAGGAGGAATCATTGAAATTTGTCCTAATAATCACTTTTCCCATGTGAAAAAAAAAAGAGATAGAAGATTCAAATCCGTCTTACAAAAAGACAAGGTAAAAATTTGAAAGTAAGTTAAAAATTATTATAGGACAAACCAAAAAGAAGAAATGGGAAGAGGGGGGAGGTCAAATGTCTTTTCTCTCTCCATCGCCTTCTTCAACATTCGGCCACAGGGAAGGGCCCTCCCGCTCTTGTTTATTTTGCTTGAGTTTTCTTGTTCTTTTCTTAATTATTTCCTTCCCCAAATTTAAATATTGCAGTTCTCTTCTTCCGGTCTAATTTTATATCTGAGAATTTGAATTTTTCCAATCTAGTTGTAGATTTAGGAATTATTCTCTCCCGATTTAAATCAAGGAGTTTAATAATGTTTTTGGGGATTCAATACTCTCGTGATTTGTCCCTATAGAAGTCATTTGTCTCTAGTCATTTGTACAAATCAGATCTCTTTTCTCTATCCATCACCTTCTTTAACATTTAGCCAAAACTGGCCTCACCCTCTCCTCCCTCTTTTGTTAATTTTGTTTGAATTTTCTTGTTCTTTTCTTCTTTTTTCTTCTCTCTCGATATAAATCTTGGAACTCCTTCTCCCGATCTAATTCTTGATTTGAGAGTTTTAATTTTTTTGATCTAGTTCTAGATTTATGAGCTATTCTCTTGCAATTTAAATCAAAGAGATTAATAATGTTTTTAGCAATTCAATACTCCCATGCTTTGTCCGCATATAAGTCATTTGCCTCTAGTAGCTAAACTATGAAAATTTACTCTTCCAAAAGTTAAATTTATTCATCATGTTTTGGTTGTCTCCATTCAATGACAGTATAGAGGAAGTCAAATCTAAGCATGCATCCTCAACTAGCAATACCATAGTTATTAGAGAATAAATTTCCAACATGTACTCATCACTAACGATAAACTGTGATTGATTGCCGATCATTAAGCTTGGCAGATCTATTCTTATGGAAACAAATGTGTGCCTAACCCTATTGATCCTCCTTATTTGGCTTTGTTTCGTAGCATTCCAGGCTTTGCTCACTTTCAACTTGCCTAACCATAGAAGTCTATACTTCTCATATATCTTTTTGAGCCATGAATCTAGTTTTTTTTTTTTTTTTTTTTTCGACTCAGAAAATAACCAAGCAAAATCAAAACGACCGAATCCCATTCTTTGTAAAGCTCGAAGTGCAATTTCTTCTGTTAAGTTGCACTGATAAAATACTCCAAATCGATCGCCTCTTGCCCTTGATCACGGCCTAACTTGGGAAGACGTTACCTGCCTTACGTTATCTCGCTAATTGGAGTCTTGCACGAGGCCAATCTTCCGTGCGAAGAACGCCTCCTCCTGGCCCAAAATCTGACTAAAATACTATCGAACCACGTCATCGCCAAACTCAGTCTCATCGCGGCCGTCCATCTTGGTGGACAAGAATCTATCGAATTGAGGGTCGTGACGAGACACACGCTCGCCATTATCAAAGAACAGTAGCTGGTGCTCACGTTTCATCATGGCATTGAATCTTTTGGAAAGTGCTCTCATTTTCCATGAACTGAATGGGGCGTGCTAATGGCAAGAGGGAATGGAGAGTGACAGAACCTTCCCTATTCTACTAGACAACAATATCTATCTGACCCTATCCCTTTATGATTAGGAAAGGAAAAAAGATGGGGAGCGGTGATGGGTACTGATTGCTTTAGGGTCGTTGAGATGAGATATTCAATTCGAAGCATAATTACTTAACAATACCTAGATCCCTAAAGTTCGAGGTCGGTGAGCTATCCAACTATTAGTTTAGTATACAGGCATCAGCCACGATGATACTATACTTACCATACACGTGGTGCAATCACAAGTTCTTGATATATGGAGATGATGCATTTATATTGTGTCCGAGATAAATCGAAGAATCTAAGATTTGAGAGAGACGGGCAACACCAAAATTGTGAATTCTATCTCAAGTAAAGGTACCTCCTTCATTTAAAATCAAAGATTTTTTTACATCATGAAGAAAAAAAATATGAGATGGAGAGGGGGAAGACTGGAGTGAGGGTCAACACCACCAGCCTCCCAAGTCTCTTGCCAGTGTTGAGATGAAGATGTTTAGTGTTATGAAATGGAATGGGTATCCCATCACTAGAAGGAATAATCATTATTTCAACTATTTGAAAAATGCAATTAGTGATTAGTACAATAATTTATAGAGTAGTAAGAAATTTTTTTATGATTTGATTGTCATAATACATTATGAAACAATAGTCTAGATCATCTTGTAGTGGGTGGGAGATACCTATGATAAGACCTAGAATGAGTCACTAGCATGGATCGAGCCTCCCTGCCCTTTTACTCACAACAGAACTATAATCTAGAATAAAATATGAATGAAAAAATATATCAAAGATTTTGGTTTGTAGTCATACAGAAATTATTCATTATCAGATTATGGGTTTATTGGCTATTTCTTAGATCTTATAACAAATCATCATAATTTTGTTAATTATGTTTATTATTTCAGAATGCAGTCATATAATAAATAGAGTACAATAACTATAGAAAAACGCAAGCATATCCTATATCCTAAATTAAATTCATTCAATTTCTAATTTCATTGCAATCTCACAATTTCTTTTCAATCAAACAAATATGATGAAATCCTCATTGCCTTACATGCCGCTCCATTCCTTCATTCCAACTGTTCTACAAAGCATAACAAGAAACATCCAAAAATTTCATCAAGAAGAGTTCTTTAAATGTCCTTAGAGCACCTGTTGAAATGAAAAAAGTGAATCTTAAATATTGAATTTTCCCGTGATATCTTAATATAATGCATTGTTATGAACTCACTATATACGGTACATTGAATTACAATAATATACGAGTTTTTGAAATTGTACTTGTACAAATGAGGTCCTTTGAGATGGGCCTAGTGATCACATAATGAACAATACCCATGTCTGAAATAAAAATGATGACATAGGCTCCCTTACTCATATCACCAAGTACAAACATTTCTAAGTTTAAACCGTCAACTCAGGTTAGGTTCCTTTTTTTTTATTATTTAAAAAACAACACATATTAAAATTTAATATAATATGCAACATCATTCCTAAACTTTTAATTTATTTAATATGATCTTTAAATATTAACCTAATATGTAACGTATTTCTAAACTTTTAATTTGTTCCACGTGTTCCTCAACTATTGATAAATGTTCAATTTAATCCCTAAACTATGTGAAAATGACGTAAACAAAAAGACTGCATTGAACATTTACTAATAGCTTAGGGACCACATTAAATAAATTAAAAATCTATGAACTACATTGCATATGAAGCCAAAATTCATGGATCACATTGCACAAATTAAAAGTCAATGGACAATATTACATACTACACCAAAGTTCATGAACAATTTCTACTAAAGATATGTGGACTAAAAGTCTTAAAACTTGTCATAAAAATGCAATTGTGTCCTAAAATTTACAAAAAATACAATCAAGTCATAAAACTTGTCGAATTAATATAATTGAGTCATTCCGTTATCTCCGTCTATTTAGACTAACGAAAAATGCCGACATAGCCTTTTTTTAATATTTTCTTTCCCAATGTAGCAATGATGTGGCTTAAATTATAATTTTTAATGAAAATATTAATTAAATGAAATAAAATAAATAAAAGTACTTAAAAAAACACAAAAAAGGGAAGAAAAAAAAGCCCAAGCCAAGGGTGGCAAGCCCTTGCCACCACCGTCCCCGTCATCACCACATAGGAGAGAGAAAATATTTAAAAAAATCACGTCAGCATTTTTCATATAAATGGATGAAGTTAACAAAAAAACTCAATTATATCAATTTAACAAATTTTAGGACTTTATTACATTTTTCATAAATATTATGACTCAATTGCACTTTCATTACAAGTTTCAGGACTTTCAATGCACATATCCCTTTATATTACTATCATTTTCTATAGTTCATGAGATAAGTGGGTACTTGATATGCATAACCCATTTTCCGCCGGTTAGACTTTACATTTTGTTATCTTAATATACACATATGTTTTAAAAAAATGTATATATAAGATTAGACAAGAGGTCGACTATTACCAAGATCTTCCAAAGTCATCTCTCGGTTCGGCAGCTACCGTTTTCATATTGTACCAAATGTCAATCGCTTGTCCTTAGCTTTACCCTCTTCTTGCTCTGTCACAATAGCATGTCGAGCTGCAGCATCCCATTCACACGAAGAGCACAATCCATCGTCTTATCTTGGCAATCTCTCTCCCTCTCTCTCTCTCTCTCGATCTCGAAAAGCTCTCGAGTGGGAATACAAGGAACGACTCACATGAATGTACTCGGCACTCATGCGCGAGCACGTGCAGTAGGGCGTGGTGCTAGCGAAATTGGCAGCGGTGCAGCACATCAATGTTCATCATCTCGGAAGGCAAAGATAGGGAGAAAAGCAAGAGATGGAAGAACCATACGATCCGTCGGATGACAATAATGTGGCGAGGAACATTCGACTCCAGTGCAGATAATAGCCACTTCGCCTAATGCTGGGGCAAGAGCCGGAGCAAGGCAAACTCGCCGTGCATAATTCCGGCGATCCAACGGCTCAAAGTTTAGATCGAACGGCTGATGACATACATGATCGGACAGCTGACATAGATACGCTTGCGTTTTCTAATGGCTCACCAGGCTGTCGACAATTTTCCCGAGCACATGCTCACGAGAGAGTAGATTCAGCCCACGATTTAACATCTGCATTTATGATTTTTCCACCCAAATTTGAAAATGAAAAGAAGAATTAAGTTTGGAACAATGAAAAAGCTACAGACAATTTTTCAAAGTATACAAGTTAGTCTTAAAAAGATTTCGTGTGTTCCCACTTTTGTGTAAACCGCAACATCTGTGGAAAAGGCTTCCATACAGATCGCAGGAATGCATATTTGTGAAAATTCAATTGAATTTAACTGGAAAAACCACATATTGCATGACTAATAAGGTAAGTCAGCTGATCGACGCATGCCAACATCTCTCAAGTCTTCTATAGGATACATTGCCCCAATTCAATAAAGATGAGATTCACAGATTGCACTGCCTTCAAGATGAAATACATAAAAATCAAGAGGGCCAGTACATGGCCAAATCAGCCAAATTCCAGGCTCTATGAACGCATTATTCTAATACACATAGTATCATAAATGCAAAGATTTCCGATTGCTAAATGGGTAATCCAGGATATAAGCATCTCCAAAGATCTACAAAAATTTCCTCACACGGCAACTGCTCACTAAATGAGATTGAGGGCGAGACGCACATCAGATCAGTAATTCAAAGAACTAGTAACTTTCAAGACTGGGAATGAGTTGAAGAGCCCTTCATTCCCGGTGATATTTGCGGGAGAAATAATCTACATAGACACTCTCGCTGTTCACCTCATTGCTGAATCTTCAGGACTGGAAAAGCTATCACATCTCTTATGCTAGCCGAGTCCGTTAAGAGCATCACAAGCCTGTCGATCCCAAGGCCCTGGAACAGAACAAAGGAAACTGATGTTCTCATCCATGTGCACAGTTTCCCTAAGACATGGTATAGCACATGTAATAGTTGGCAAGCACAATATTCAAGAGCCCATCACAGTTGCTGATTTCATACTTTTAATCAGCAGTATCTCAGGGCATATAACACTGGATAATTCAAGCACATGGGTCAAGCAAACACTAACCATTCCTGAAGCCGGAGGCATCCCATATTCTAAAGCTGTTAGAAAGTCTTCATCAAGAGTCACTTCATAAGATTCATCATCATCCTCTTTTTTCTCTTCAGCAGCAGCACCTTTTAAGAGCGATGCTGCTCTCTTCTCATTATGCTGTCTCACTTGTTCTTCCAAGCGTCTCCTCTAGAATTTTAATAAATGAAAAGAAGAAGAAGAATCAATTTCACTCCCTTAATTAAAGCAAAAGCATTGGCAAGCGTTGCTTGTAGAACACTTCCTGTTAATCTTGATCTACTAGAGCCAAATTGTTACACGTCGGATGGGAGAGAAAGTGGGAGAAATTTAAAAGGTTTCCTCTCGAGAATTTCAATTTTGACCCATTTTCACCTCCCCCTCTCACTCACTCCCCTACTAATCTGCTCAAACAAAGCTTAGGTACAATGAAAAAATGCCATGCTCCGCAAAGTCATGAGTGTACTTCAAGGAAGACTTGTTTTAGCAGCAGAGTATGAACAATGACTGAAACAATTAGTAGAGTGCAGTAATTTATCCCTGGGCACATTACTTTTTTTCTAACATTCCCATACATATAAACAAATATTTATGCAAAAATTTAGTCTAATTCAGTCAAAAAAATTTACCTGATCCATTGGATCTGTTAATTCCGAAAATGCATTGGCAAGTTCGCGACCACAAATGAAAAGCTCAAATCTCTCAGTCAAGCCTGCATGCCTAAACATGGAGAGACATAAAATAAGAGGTAACAAATAGAATTCCAACAAAGGAACATGGATAAAACTCGGCATCAGTCCATGTGAAGTTTTCAGGGAATTGCTCAGCACAGACTGGTGATATCAACAAAAACTAAACTTGACTGGAGAATTCAGAATCCTCCTATGGAACATTTGGTTGTTTTCCAGTTAAATAAACATGCCATTGGTAGAAATTATTTAACAGACTACTACTTCAAGAAAAAAGTTCGCACAAGTTGGGATTGCTTCATGATATAATTTTTAGTACCTTCGATGAGGTTTGGCCAGGGGAGATATCTCAATAGGATAGTCCAAGACAAATGTGGGTTGCAGAAGCTTTGGTTCAACAACTACCTCAAAAACCTGCAAAACATGGAATCATAAAAGAGCTATAAGTTCTTCATGAAAATAAAAGATGAAAAGATCCAACTAATAGATTTCCCAGGACCCTAAACAAGTGCTAAACTAAACTTTTACGGTCTGTGGCTTTAGATGCCAACACTCCAAAGTTGGAAATGGTCAATTAAGTCACAAGCAGATATGGACAGGGACAAATGCTCAGCACAATTACTGAAAAAAGCATTGCTGACCTCGTTAACAAGGTGGCCAATGGATGGGCATGATCCAATGGCTAATTTATCTTTATTATCAAGGCCATCCCCTAAGCTAGTCAGAGTAACTCTTTTAGCCACTTCAAGATCATCTCCAAAATCACTGAAATCAATCCTTGTGGCTTCTTTGACAAGATTGTGCATGGTTTCTCTCCTCCAAGGCCGTTCCAGATTTATCTCTGTCCCCTGTATAGAGAACTCATGCACTGTCAGATCAGAAATAGGAAAAGGCTAGACAAGCATCCAACATTGGACTTAAAAGAATCTGGGAAGCATAAGAGGAGTTAACAGATTTACCTGGTAGTCAATTTTAAGCTTATTTTGAACTGCCAAAGCACAACGAGTTATGATCTCCTCTGCCATGTTCATCATGCTTTGATAGTCAGAGTATGCTTCATACATCTGAATCAAGCTAAAACAAGTATTATCAATATAAAATAAAATATACATAACGAGTGCAAATTGACAGTCATCACTTTGTGGTAACCATTCAGATTGATGACTTCATAAGTTAAGAAAAAGTGGCGTCACAGAAAGTACCTCTATGGTGGTAAATTCCGGATTATGGCGAGTTGAAATGCCTTCATTTCTAAAAATTCGACCAATTTCATATACCTTCTCAAATCCACCAACCTGCAAGAAAAATTCACATCATTATCACCAAAGGTACAAAACAACAAGCACTACACAAAACTGCCTTCAAATGAAAAAAGTTAGCAAAGAAAGGAAAAAAATAAAACCAATAAATGTAACATAACCAGTAGCAAAAAAGAATATGAAATTGAGAAAGGGCTAGTGAAGGAAAGACCTAAGGAGATAAAGATCTATGTTGATACATCAAAAGGCATAATTTGGAAAAAAGAACAGATGGACAACAGTGGAAAAAGATTAGTTGCCTCATCAAAGACCAATAGGCTGCATCATATTGCCAGGTTCACATTGAAATTCGGAAAAAAACAAATAAATGTGTAAAACAGGCAAAATCAGGCAAGTACTTCAATTGTGCAGCAGAAACCAACCATGGCCGATACGATAACTAAGGTAAAAGTGATACTCAAGCATTCTTTATTCACCAACTGAAGTTAACTGTTAACATTAGAGAATAGCTTTCCAGACCCATAATGAATAGCATGAGGTAAAACCAACTTGCACACGTAACTTACCAGCATTCTTTTTAAATGGAGCTCAGTCGCAATTCTTAAGTAGAGATCCCTTCCAAGAGAATTATGGTATGTAACAAATGGCCTGGCCTCCGCTCCACCAGCTGCTCCCTAGTCCGCAAAATCGATTAAAACCCACATTGTGAAAACAAAGATGCATGCCAATACAAATGAAGGCTGGTCAACTAACATATGCCGACACATATTCCGTGCTCTCTCATTTCATTTTACAAAGGGCAGAGCAGATACAGAGACCAAATCCCTAGCTTTGCTCCAGTTTAAAGATGAGTGAACTAGGCACCACAAGGAGATTCTTGAGTATTGCTTTGTGAATCAATTCACAGTGAAAAATGGAACACCATCAAACTGTTAATGCTATGTGCAATAAAACTCACAGCATCTGGATATACTATTTTCAAATCCTTCCCAGGGAGACTTAGCTAGAACCAGTCTATTTTTTGAAGGGTGCCACAATCAGTCCAATTAGTATTGCTTCTCAATATGTTAGATCCTACCCATGCTTCTACACCAAAGTATTAAATACAGTGGTCAAAATAATGAACCAAATATAACAAAAAGAAGAATTGCCACTATTTGACCTTTCTGCAAAGATTTTATCTTTGGCATAATATAGAAAATTTTCTGCACATTGCAGCCAAGAGGTATGCGCTACAAGAAAAGGTCCTTAACATACAGACAAAAAAACTTTTGAAACTCAAATTATACCTACAATTGGCAGGTGATGTTGTGAATTTATTCATTTCAAACGAAAAGCAATTGACTTATTGAATGATTAACTAAGATTCAAGATAACAGGCAGATGTGCCAAAAATGAAAAACTAATCTAATTCAAGGCCTTTAGACCAAAATTTTCTGCATTTTGGCTCATCCATTAAAGATATAGCGTCTTATAGACTAACCTGATGGAGATTCTTCAATGCAGTTATTCCTCGGCTTGTAAATTTTGAGAAACTAAATTATTAGGAACATGCTGAAGTTTGAAAAGTACCAAATTATCTGGCTAACCACCAACTACTAAAGTCTCCTGCCTGCCCCCTCTTCCCATCCCCTGGGCACGGGGCCCGTTTCTCTTTTGCTTTGTCTCCCCAAACCAAATAAAAACCCAGAGCAAAGAAAGCAAATGACACGTACACATAAAACCAACATAAAGAAGAACACAACCTACTATTAAAGCCACAAGTACTAAAATCTGATAGAGTTACATGTCACAAAGAAACAAACAAACCTGTAAGACTGGCGTCTCAACTTCAACAAAACCCACAGATTCAACCGTCTTGCGGATCTCTGATACAATCTACACAAGCAGGCAAGACAACCACATCAAAAAGGAGACTTTTAGCTTACTTCCCTTGCCATGGAAAATAGATATAAAAGGACTCCTGATATCATGTACAGGTTTAGAAGGCCGATGATAGACTTAATGAGCTTCAGCCTCTTCGAAATGAACATATTACGTTTGATTCAACTTCTTCACAACATATTTAATGTGATTAACTCTGCACTTTCACATAGCCATACCTTAGGAAGCAGAAAATGGTTCTCTTATTTCATCATAACCATCACAAAAACAAAAGCAAGCAAGCAAAAAAACTATAGCAAAAAAAAAAAAAAAATGGATATATTGTAAAAACCACGAGCTCTGTGCGGTTTCATTAGAAACACAAATTCAAAAGGATAAAAAAAATTAACGGTACCATAGAAATTGGAAGAAGTGTAGCAAAGCATGAAAAATAGTTAACCATTACCCATTTCAACCCCCTGATTAGGATAATTTTTGTACCGCCTGATTTACTTCAACATAGTTATCATTCCATGAGCAGAGATTGATACCATGAGCAGAGAAGTTGAAAAGCAATGTGCAGTAAGATTTGAATATCTCTTTAGATGTGAAGAGACATGAAATTTTACCTTTGCTCTTTTACGAAAAATGTCAGCCACTTCTGGGTTTGCAATCATATCCACATACCTGAACAGAGATACATAAAGCAGAGACAGGTCAAGTAAACAGAACATCCATCATTCCACCTATAATCAAGCAAGTCATTCTCACTTTGGCAAAGCCTGTGTTTGCTTATCGTTCTTCCTACAGGCATCCTCAGTAATGACTATTTCCTACATATTCACAAAAGTTCTATGCTCAAAAATAGATGTTGTTTTCTCGTCATACAACAATTGGGTACTTAATAGGATATCTCATAAGTTTGACAAAGTAATAAAGTAATAGGTGGAAGACGGCAGATCAATCATACTTCCTCTGAGACCTCTTTGTTTAAAGAGGCAATTAGTACCAAAATTGGTGAATTAAGACTTTAGAGTTGATGGATGGCCAAGCTAACTGGTACAGAAAAATTGTATGGAAATAAATAGACAAGGCTGGGATTCTCCTATTGTCATGTCAAATTTACAACAAGCAAAGATGATGCCATTTCATTCTAAATGCTTAGTAGTGCTGGAATGGATCTTCAAAGAGTCCTTTGCATTTCTGTTTCAATTGGGTAGGGAAAAGAAATAAATTGTTCTGATGCAGTTTCACTGGACCAAAGATGTAGTTGGGACGTGGCATGCACAAGAAGGCAGCAAGTGGAACTAAAAGATTTGGTTAGATTATTTGAGTTCTTATTAGCTGAAGCTGCTAATAGCAGCATACCACAATGAAGGGAGAGGTAAGTATTCTATCCTGTAATAGATACAGCACATATAAACAGGAAAGCATTTTACCGTTGGCGATAGCGCTTATCCACATCTGTTAATCCGTGATATTTATCAGGAAGCGGGAGTAAGGATTTGGTAAGAATTGCAAAAGTCTTGACACAAACGGAAAGCTCCCCTGAAGTATAAATCATGGATAAGAACATTCAGTAGCTAGACCTCATTTCAAGACATCAGAGGACAGCTAGAACTGCAGATTTACCTAACCCACAATAACAAAGAAAGAAAAGGGGAAATCTTAGCAGCTTATTCCATCTACATTGACTGATGTATATCAACTAAATGTAAACAAGAGGAATCATTATATACCTTTCTCTGTCCGCTTTATAGTTCCATTTGCACCCACTACGTCACCAATATCTACAAGGGTCTTTAATCGCTCAAACTGATCGTTTAACAGCCTCTCCTTCTCGCAGTAAAGCTAAAACAAATGGTCGGTACTTCCAATCAGTTATCTAGCCATTATATCGAAAAAGTCTAGTGATGGTAGTAGAAGTAGCTGCCTTACTTTTGCACTATTAAAGGTGATACAAATATTAACCAGCATATTCAAACAAAGTTTAGGGTCATCTAAGTATGAGACAAGTAATTGCAAACCATGCAAAGAAAAGTAGACTGATCTTATAAGTTTCAGTAGAAAATGAAAAGAGAAAAAGATATATAGCATAAAAGAAGGTTAAATTATTAAAGGATGATATAAACTACAAAGCAGTTCATTTCATCCTAGACAAGTGCGACATCAAATTTCAGTGAACCTCTATAGTTCCATTTATATCTAGCCAGCAGATAGAAGCAAGTGCAACTAGCCATCTGTCGTATGTAAAATTTCAGAGTAACAAGTCAAGAAAACGAAAACAACGATTGCATCATGCATCTTCTAACACTTCAAATGGTTTGACTTTCTGGATCAAAGTAAGTATAACTACAAACAAAGGATTTAGCATGACCAATACAAATAAAGCATAAAAGTTATTAATGAGGACGATCATTAGCTTCCGGAATCAGCGGCTAAACATTCCTCCACTAAACTCCATCCCACTAACTTTTCGTCATTTCCCAAACCCTCCTAACCTATCACATTTGGATATAAGATCCTAAACCCACCTTATTGAAGTTGTCAGGTTCCAATCAGATACCCGCAGCAAGTGATGCTACTATTTCTAGTAGACACATATCCCACACTAAATACATGACAAACGTGTCAAATTTTCAAACACGATCATTAATTAAAAACTTATGCATTGTGAATCTCCAATAAATTTTAAAAAAAAAACTACGGTATAGCAAAATATATATATATATAAGATTGAAAAAACTTCAAGATCCACAATCACAGAAATCTAAAATGTAACAATCCTGTAAGGAGAAATTAGGCATGTGATGGTGTTTGTTACTGGAAATGTTAAATCAAAAGTAAATTCTTTAGGGGTTTACAAAATTATATAAGTAACCTTAAGTACATAGTAAATCTCAAAAACGTCCCAAACTCTAGTAGGATTAGAATAATTATGTACATTTGCTAATTAACCTAAAGACTGTAAAGGAATAAGATCATTTTAGTAATTAAAACATATCTGGTTTCCCAACTATAAAATCCCAAATGCATTCCAAAATCTTTAGGGTTATTGACAGTTAACCCCAAACTCGTCCCACAACCCGAAACTTGAATACCAATTATTTTTCATCTGAACCCAGGCGGGTTGAGTAACGAATTATACCTGCCCCAGTTCCATCCCTATAGGAAGCAAACTCGATGCATGGGTAGCTGAGGAAATAGCAGACAACGTTGCCAAAGAACAAGAGCAAACCTGAATTGTTCCAGAATCATCTCGGAGGGTCAAAAAGGCAAGCTTCCCAAATGCTCGGCGAGCGGTGATTCTCCCAGCTATGGATACCTGATCTTTCTCGCTGTTCAACTCTTCGCCATTAGCTAAATGCTTATATATCTCTTGCAGCTGATTAGCCGAATGAGTCCTATCCCACTTATAGGCATAGGGCTCGAGACCTTTCTCTCTCAATTCTTCCACCTATAGAACAGAACACACCATCAATGTACGTAGTGTGAAGTCGCCCCAGCTTTGAATTTTTTTTTTTTCAGGTCTATAGTTACTTAAAGATTGTCGAAAGAGACTAAACGACTCGAGGCAATGAAAGATCCCAACTTCTTGTTCGCCGCATTCCTAATCGAACTGGCAACAGAAAGAAGAATCTAAGACGCCGAGTTCTTCACATTTTTTCCCTGCATTTCATGATAATTGCTAATGGCATTCCAGAAAGAGTAAACTACGAGAAGCACCAAAAACCGACCTTTAAACAAACAAAAAACTCTGGTTACGAAACCGGCACCAACCCATACTCCCTCATCCCCTGCCCCAATATGAATCGACACGTCTCCTTCCAAATTCACATCAAGCTCAATTTCAAAACGCAAGCCCACCAAGCCAATGAGCCGGACATCCCAAACGCGAGCGAAGAAAAGGACCGACCTTTTTCAAGCGAATGGCGCGGACGGCTTCCCTGTCGGAGGTGGAAGAGGACGAGGACGGAGCCCGGCGGCCGCGGCCGGCGGGGGAGGCGGCGACGGCGGCGGTAGTCGAAGAGGAGGAGGAGGAGGAGCAGCAACGGAGGAAGAAGAGGTTGGGGCGAATGGGGCGAGAAGAAGAGGCGAAGCGGAGGAGGTGCCTGAGGGGCTGCGACGATAGGGTCAGCACCTTCATGTTCAGCGCCTCCATCATCGCCTTCTCTATCCCCACTGTTTGCCTTTTGGTCTCACTCTCTCTGCTTCGGAGCTTTTACGACGGACGGTGGAAACTGCATCGACCGTCGACGACGATGGAAGCGAGAACTTTGCTGGCTGGTTCGGTCGTCAAGAAGCGAAGTTATCTCACAAGACTTCGAAAAGGATTTATCTTCTTTTTCTTTTTCTCTTTTTGTTAATTATAACGTTAATAATACCGAAAATTCCAAACTAATATCAACAAATTTATCCCAAATTAAACTCAAACTGATATTCCCATCATAAATTTACCATCCTTCAATTTCCATTAAATTTTACTATCGAATTGCTGAATAACACTTAAAGAGTATATCAATTTGAAATTTTACCCTCTTTTTATCATAAGTTTTTATAATTTTTTTGTGTTATTAATTCAATTTAATGTAAACTAACCAAGGATAAATTTATCACAAATAAATCAATGATCAATAAATTGATTTTGGGTAAATTTGTTGTTGGATACCAATTTATAATTTTTATTTGTCAAAAAATTAATTTATGATAAATTTGTCATAAATACATCAATTTAGATTTTTTATGATATTAATCCTAAATTTTATGCCTCGAGTTTCGATAAATATTTCTCAAGCCTTAAAGACTCATTTTCCTTTCATTAAAAAAAAATTCTCACATACGTTCAGGCCTAATGCATATAAACGTTGGATTAGGTGAATCTCACTTTGGACATCTTTTTGGAGTACTTGTTTCGTGATAAATAGCTTTGGAAAATACTGTTTTCAATTTTCATTATTTTTTTAAAATGATCTTTCCAAATTTGCTTCAATCCCCACCATGTTATGGATTAGCCGACCTCTAGACCCAAGCGGCCAGCCATTGGACTTCAATAAACCTTTATCTAATCTTAGTCACTGTACTCAAAACTAGGATTTGAAAACTCAATACTCAAATTAGTAACTAGGTCACCTAACAATTGCCCGGCAATAGCATCCATAACTCGGGCATCTGAACTTGACAACTCGTGAGCAAGACTCTAAGGTTGTGTTTGATATTTAAAAGGGTGGCAATATGGTTCAATATTTCAATCCCATGTGGTCACTTGTATTATTCGTTTTTAACAATATGAGATATCCGAACATTTGACTTGACTAATTCGCATTAATACCTATAAAACTACTCATCTACCCACATCATAAAGATTTCATCTACAAGGTAGCGAGACGCTATTTGAATGCAAGATCCACTGCACCTAAGTCAAGCATATAATTACCAATCAAGATCTTGGGGTCGAAATTTATCATTCAAACTAATTATTCATAGACCATTGAACAAAACTACTTTCCATTTCTAACATCTCCAGCCTCACACGAGCAATAGAGCTGCTTATGGTCCAAACAAATTCGTACAAGGGTATGATGGGCCGTTGGGGTGCCTCACTGCCAGTGGACTAGAAAGCCCATCTCATGAAGCAACAAAGCCCAAACCTCTAAGACGTTGAGAGAACGCAATGGCCGTTGAGACAAGCCCAAGAGACCTACACATGGCCCATGGGTTATTGCAACTCACTAGGAGTTAGGAAATCACATCACGGATCAATGTAGCTTTGGTAATATTCGTGAGACAAAGAGACCGTCACGACCGATTGAGATTCATCGGGCCCTTTGAAAAGTACCCATCGATAACCTCGTCTTAGATTAGGAAGTCGTGTCTTGTTTATTATCAAAACAAAAGGGGTGTTGTCACTTGAGACCATCACTGATCAATCAACTCTAACAACAATCCATGTCGCTAAGGTTAACGTACCATATATCCTAACCCTCTCCTCTCTTGCTCTCTTCTCCTCATCATCTTTCACGTGGTTTGACCCTATCCACGTAGACATCGAAGCATATGCAGATGCAAAGTAGAAAGAGGATAGAGAAAATGGAAAGAAGGAACATGTCGGATCACGGACTAATTCATAAAAGATGAAGACAAATGATCCATTTTTCTTCTGTCGAAGCCTTTTCAACTTCCCTTTTGTCTTCTTGTCCCTATTCATTAGGTGATGGTTAGGTAAGATCTAGCTTGGGTTTGGCTTTCATTTATTATTTGTTTGTTTGTTTTCTTACAACCTTAATGGCTTCAAACACGAAAAGCAAAGTGTCTCTCGGTGCTTTGACCATTGACCCACAAAAAGGGGCTCCTCGACTTGCCCTAAATTTTTGGAACAAATTGAGGAAGCCGGGCTTGGCAATGTTGGGTCTCTTTTCAGGCCCGACCCATATCAACAAGCCTAGATATTAAGTGATTTCGGTATGGCTACTAACTTATTTATCTTCATGTTCGGCCATGATTAATTAGCAATTGCAATAAGACAGTAAATAAATGTTATAGTATGCAAATATATAATTGTTATCTCTGTTAAGTAAAGATGAAAGCACGTGTTAAATTTGGAAAAAAAAAAAAAAAACTCATTAGTGTTTCTTACCTCTCACGATGATTTGTACAAATGCATGATACAACATTTGTCCCTTATTTTACCCTCAAAGCCAGAATACTTTAATTAATTATGCAAAATATAGTGATTAATATAATTAAATTAGAAATATTGACTTGCTTATTGCAATTTTAAGCTTCTAATTTGATATAAATCATCCAATCGACCAATTTTTTCGTTTGATAGAACAATTACGCTTACATCGCTATGCATAACCTTATATTTGAATAAATGTTTTCGCTGTTCACTAATATATGTAAAAGACTAAATAGAAAATAAGCCTCGTTAGTGAATAGCATAATTTATAGCACTTCTTTCTAGTTTATCCATTTATAAGTTTAAATTTAACAAGAGATAAATCCTTGATGTACTCGCTCCTATCAATTTTTTAACATTATTCTTTTTTTTTCAAATCGACAAGTTAATAAGAGATAAAATCTTCATATAATTTTTCTTTATTTAATTTTCTGAAATGTAAGTCCCATAAAAAACAAAAACTGGCATATGACAAATTATTAAAGTAACAAGTTGTGGGTCTAATGTGAGCCTCGTGGCAATACTATGCCACCTATAATGTCACGTGGGCTAACACAGACACAGAATGAAGCGCTGCATAGGTAGCACTAGAACGAACATTTTCTCAGTTTCAACATTTAACTATATATAATATATGTGAATAAAATATCTTTTAAAGAATGACTCATCTCCACCAACTCTCGTTGCAAACTCTAGAAAGATTTCGTATCATGTAGGCATTAAAAGTTGGTAGTAGTTGTTCGGTAACAAATTATAGTTATGGAAATGTAAATCACCTTAAAGGTTGATGATCAACAAGATCACTATTTCCCCAAATTACAAAATTACTGCAAAGACACGTTCTGTTACTACCACTATACTCAACTTTTATAGTTGAAGTTTGGCATCTACATGAGCCCAATTAAAATCAAATTTTCAGGCTCAATTTTGCTCCCTTCGAAACATGCATACGGTCAGGGACACCTTAACTTGATTAGGTTCGACTCGAAGATAAAATAAAATAAAATTTTATTGTGATTGTGATTTACACTCAAAGTCACTATTTTTTCCAAACATGAATTTTTCTTGCCAAATCACTATCAAATATCGACCACAAAATTAGGTTTGCAAGGACTCAACAAATTTTTGCAGCCTATATGCTCAATCACATATGATTTTTTGAAACACAAATGGAATCTAATCGAGGGCAAAAAATCTCTCTCTCCCTCTCTCTCTCTCTCATTGTCTTGTCACCAACAGCCGCCATGCACCACGGCGGCAAGACCCCTCTGCCACCGCCAAGACTGACAGCGCCACCGCCTGAGGCTACCTCCCCCGACTGGAATTGAGAGCATCTCGCAATTCATCTTTATATGCTACATGTACAATGGAACCCTTTCATAGGTTTCATCATTGCCTATATTCGAGTGCCGACGAGTATAAAGTTGAGGAGAGCGTTGAGTACGTTTTGTTTAATGATTTTCTTCTCCATAATTTAGTTTGACTGGCCTCTGATGACCAGCATGTGAAGGCACCACCGGTCGAGATCGATGCTCAAGAGTAGCGCCTGCGTACATGGCCCATCCCACCTAAAGGAGCGAACATTCGCCATGAAAAGACTCGAGGCCGGGAATGAATTTAAATCTGCGTCCAGATTGAGCCATCATGGCTCAACAGTGGATCCAAATTATGCAGCACATGCCTAGCTGAGAAAGTTTCTTGATATAGGTGTTCTAACGGAGCACCATTTCATGCTCGTGTCAAGCCCTAATTCAAGGGTACTACTGTTCAAGATTCGCCTGTGGAACGGCTGAGAGCCAACAAGCGTAGCGGATGACAAGTCAATTTAATTCGGCGCAAAAATGCCAAAGGGGCACATGTCGTTTGTTGCTGAACGAGAAACTTGGAGCCCGTGAGTCTACATATGCGTTAGTATCTATATGGCATGAGAAAGTTACATAATCTCTCCCCCTCTCTCTCGACCTCCCTCAGTTGTATGTCTTTGACCTTTCTTGTTATGGTTTCTATGTTTACATGCAAACATGTGCACGAGAACATAAGTCAAATATCACCATAGTTGTATTGCACTCACCTACAGAAGGAGAGTCTTCGACCAAAGAAAAAAAAAAAACAGAAGAAGAGTCTCTCTCTCTCTCTCTCTCTCTCTCTCTCTCTCTCTCTCCATTGTTTATGTTTGACCTTTCTCGCTATGCTCTTTATGTTTCAGACAAATGAATGCATGAAAACGTAAGTCAAATATCATCACAGTTGTATCGCATAGACCAGCAGAAGAAATGCAAAGAGCGGCTAAAAGGGATGGCATGGGGTCATCTCTTACGTTGCTGCAAGTTTCATAGTTTCTACAAAACCCTACCCCTGATTGAAAACCTGAGGTAATACTAGACGAGGATTCTTTGTATTTCTCCAAGACAACTGCGTTTTTTTCATACATCACGGACATGCAATGGCCCCAAAAGAAAGGGAAAGGGAAAGGGAATAATTTTTTAAACAAAAGAAGAAAACAAGTCACTTTCACGGTGGACTTGGGTCTAACTTCGAAGTCTTATCTATGATTAGAAATTTAACTAATTATTCGTGTTAATAATGTCGGGAAAAAGAAAGGGTATGCGCATTTGCTGGCATATACAGCGGCGGACGCCTGTTTGTTCGGCAATTATCAAGAGAGGATGCAAATGGGTTCTTACTTATTCATCCAGCCACCAAAGAAAATAACATACAAAGCCAAAGAGAACCACGGTTGATTATTCAATCAAGAGCCATCCAAAATACCGCAATCGATACACCAATCACGGCTACATCCTCCTCTAGAGACATTTTGACCACACCAGGCATATACGAGTTCAGTGTGTATATCCCGACTCTTAGATGACATTGGCAACACTTGAGACTCCCCAACATCAAGGATTCGTATACGTTGAGTTCACATGCGCCAGAATCATTCAAGGACTATTCCTTCCTTCAGCGATGGTGGGGTCTCTAATGTTTTATTCTCCATTGTCATTAGGATCGCCATCAATCAAACCCTCAAGACCAAGAACCATTGTCCGACGCCCGACTTTGGAGCGCAAAAAGGCGGAGAAATTGCTCCAGCCCAACTTTTGTCAAATTCAATCCCGTGTGGACAGGATCGGTCGAAGGAAAAGCGCATTACGTTCGTGTTTTTCCAAGACATGTTTATCGAGGTGTGGACCTCATATAGTGCTCATTATTTTGCCAAAAATGCAAGAGTGGTCGGCTCAATATGTCATGATTTTAGGCAATGCCTTCTTTAAATATATATATCCACTGCATGCAATAACCAAAATCAAAAGGCAATGTAATGACACTTTTCTTCCCTTTAAAAAAATTGACAATGGACCCCCCTGGCTTTCCACCCCATACTTTTCCCAACTTTCCACTCGGTGGAGATGGAAGCTGTTCCATGGTACCTTTTAGCTTGGTTGATTTCTCTGTGTTTTGGCTTAATAAAGGCTAAGTATCTTCTGGGTAGTGATCTTTTCCGGATCAAGTGCCACGAGTCATGGCTTTATATATGACGAAAAGTATTTCAAATTGTTTCTAGGACTTTAATGTTCCCTCCAGTTATCGGCCTAAACTTTTGAGCTAGACATTTTTACATAACATTCAAGTTAGATTTCACCCCCTAATTTGTTCTGCGTGTGAGACTCCTCACTCGTCAAATCTAAGCGTTGATGTCTGTCTAATTTGTACATAAGAGGAAGTGTTAAAGTATCATATATTATCATAGTTGGAGTTTTCAGAACTCTTATATACGCGTGGTTTCTTTTTATTTATAAATATATATATTTTGATTGTTGGTTCTTGGTTGTGGTACGTAGAATTTTATCACTTGAAAAGAAGGTGCATATCTAGAATTTTCTTTTTCTCTTATTAGTTAATTCAGAATACTACTAAAAGTCTAGAGAGAGGGGGTTGATTATGAAAAGCCGAAAGCTTTGGATTATATATAATGAAAGGCATTTTGTGACAACACTAGCATTGCCTTTTCTTTTATTTTTCTATGAAGGGCATCCAAATCTTTCTATTTAATTCTCAATATATTATATAGATGCTAATTTAGTTCTAAAATTTTTAAAAAAAACCCAATTTGATCCTAATATTTATGCGAAATTCCAAAATAGTTATTTTGATCAATTCTCGTTGGAAATCGCTAACACTACAGTGACCATATAGGATGGTCAAGACAATTGAACCACCGTGTTAGTGATTTTCAGTAAAAATTAACTAAAATGACTATATTGGAATTTTACCAAATTCTCTTTATAGGTTGACCCTTCACCTCATCTGTAAATTTTTAGCCAAGTCTAGCTAAACAAATTGTATATGTGAGAAGTGCGATGTGTTCAAGTACATCTAGATATGTTAATATACTTTTAGACATATTTTTACATGCTTATTCAAGAGAGTTCGCCTTATAAAAATATTAAACTCTTAGTATTGCGTAACTTATTCAATAAAGCATCATGTTTAAGCTTTTAAAGGTGCGACACAATAATTCATAGACACGTCGCATTCTGATTAGACTTAAATTCAACATAACAATATATCGTTGGTTTCATTAAATTCTGGTTCCAAGTTGCTTTCAGAATAGCGTTTGGAGTTTACCTTTTGCCTTGCCAACACAAATAGAAAATCGGCAGGTCGTGGCATGGATTGTATTGCATGGCTATTCCCAAGTGTCGGTGCATGCCATAATGGAACTAAACAAATGGACCTCATCCCTTTTTGCTCTTCATCATGTCAATCATGGCTGATTTTCTCGTAAAGATCAACGGTCGGTGCATGAAGATAATGAATATAGAGGAAAAAAAAACATGAGTCCCTTGTAACTTTTTTCTTATTCTTATTCTATACCTTGAATCATCCTATAATTTATAAATAAACAGTGGACCCTACTTTCCGAAAATTACAGCTTCTGGATGCGCTGATTATTAAATTAACCGGTGGCAATTTTCGGACGCAAGGTAGATATGGATTATAGTGAAAGTTTGTAATTTTTTTCTGAAACAAAATAAAGGTCCATGTTAAAATTAAGATTAGACTTAAAATTGAGGTCCTTTAGGTATTAAGCCTTTATATGAAACCTAACTTTTTTAACAATATCACTCATTATGTAAGTGCTCATCAACCTAAATTTCGAAAATCAAATCAATCGTAATCTTCAGAGGTAAACTGAGCCGATTCAAAGCCCTTTAAAATGAGACTACCCATATCCAAAGTTTATTTGTCTCCGTATGAGGAAAATAGTTGGAATTCAAATATTTATGTCGGGTTACTTATGAGGATAGGAGCGAACGGCAGATAGATCAAATAAACATATGAATATCTCGAGCGAATATGCTCCAAATCAAATTTCGTTGTGCTCCACAATATGGCCCTAATGAGAGCCATCAAAATCAAAGTGTATGACCACAGTCGTATTGGCGCCTGTGCTCAACCTTATTCTTATCGATTACTATCGCTCATTGCATCCCGGTTGTCGGCACTCACAATTTCGCGCCCACCAAGCCTTTGGCCTCAAGCTCGGGGCATTCATTGAGTCCTTTTGGCTCATTACCATCGACAAAACTTGAAATTGTCCTTTGGCTAGGTCATTGAAAAATAAAATTAATAAAATATAAAGAAGCAGAAGAAAGTAAGTTTCATGTTTCAATCGTTCCAAGGTTTCCATCAATTTTCTAAAAATATATGAAGCATTAAAAATATGTCATTACATATAGGGTAGTACCAAAAAAATCTCAAACTAGCAACTGTAGACACTCTCATAGCCACATCTTCCAAAAGGTCAATCCTTTCGAGGGTTTTGTCAAGTATGATAATTCCAAAGGAGAAGCGACGGAAAGCTTCGTTCTGATCACCGCAGCCGGAGACTGCGAAAAAAAACAAAGTCCTGAATGACATGACGCCGGAACAACTCGACCATCATCGCATCCTTCTCAAGACATGGGGACAGCTCCTCCGGAACAACTCGACCATCATCGCATCCTTCTCAAGACATGGGGACAACTCCTCATTTTAAGGCTTGGCTTGCGCATGTTGCAGTTGAAACCTGCTCGCCAACAACGGCCGTTAGGGTTTTGTTCATAATGAAACATGTAAGAAACAACACTGAAGATAAGCCATGATAGTGCAGAGTACAATTTAAAATGCTTTCCCTAGTTTATTCCCTTTTTTTTAGGTTAAACCTAACAAGAGATAAAATCTCTGTGTAAGCCCTCCTGCTCGCCAACAACGGCCGCTAGGGTTTTTTCATAATAAAACATGTAAGGAACAACACTGAAGACAAGCCATGATAGTGCAGAGTATAATTTAAAATGCTTTCTCTAGTTTATCCCTTTTTTTTAGGTTAAACCTAATAAGAGATAAAATCTCTGTGTAAATTTTCTTGTATATTTTCTAAAATTTAAATTCAATAAGCGATAGAAACTAACGGATGATAAATCACTAAATTAAAAGCTTATTAGTCGAATTTGTGTGACACGTGAAACTCTGCCACATGTCATGCCACAAGGCAAATACAAAAACAAAGTCGAGGGCCGCATAGTTAGCACTAGACCAAACATTCTCTCACCTCCAACTTGGACCATATATTTATTTGATGGGAAGGCACAAACCTTTATAATATGACCAGCCTCTATCGACCCTAGTAAGATTTCAAATCTTTTAGGCATTAAAGAAGGTATATTATTTTGTCGGGTGCACCCACGAGTGCACATCACTCCGCCGATTTGCACCAGGTGTAGAATCCGAGCATACCTCATATGTAGTGTCATTTTTCTTTCAATTACTATTACTATCTATCCCTTTCTCTCGACACCGATCCTCAACATTGTTCGTCACAGTAGCTCCTGCTGCATGGCCTACATAGCAGCCACAACAACGCAAATTAGCCGCATCAGCCTGTTACAACATCGCCTGCATACGTTGGTTGGTTCTCTCTTCAATACGCCAAACTACTTAGGCAATCCATCTAGACGTTTTTCAAATCTTTTTCTCCATACTACACTTTGTTTTCTTTTAAATCACCTCGAGTTTGAGGGAATGTAAGATAAAATTATGTAAAATTAAATCTAATAAAAAAGACTAAAGATTCCAATTTATTATTCACGGACAAATTCGTGCGATATTGGGAACGATTTATGAAAACATAAAGGATCTATACATATCTCGAGCCATTGATGAAATTTTGCAAACATGAAAATCCCAAACTTTGAACAAATGTGCGAAGCATATGTTTATCGATTCTGTGAATATGGAATCACCAGATCTGAATGTCCTATCCCACTAACCAATACTCCTCAAAACTTGATAGTGTGTTTTCGTTATGGTAACAATCAATTGTCAATTATCATGCAATTAACGTGGGCAATAAATCAGGTAATAAATCAGCATTAATTGAGAATTACTGAATGTAGGATCATCTATTAATTAATAAATATTATATTGTTAAAATATTTATAACAAATTCGAGACAATTGTGCATTATATAAAACCCACATGCATGATAATTGATATTATGTTTATCTTATTCCCTTAGATATTCACATAATAAAGTTTATGAATTCATGCACTCTTTATTACAACACAAATATGACAAATTCTCTATTCCACATTACTCTTGTGTCTGTCGATGATTATTTTCCTGGATTAATTTCAACAGCCTTTGATCACCAACAACATGTAAAGCCACAAGCCAAAACTTATACTCCGGAGCTGCCCAAACGTACATGGCTCATCTACCTAACCAAGTAAGCATACGCCCTGAGAAGACTGAGGCTCACAATATAAATAAACCGAACCATCATGGCTCAATAATCAATCCAAATTTTGCAACACATGCCTAGCCGAGGAAATGTCATAATCTAGGTGATCTCCAAGTACTACTTCATGCTCATGTCAAGCCCCAATTCAACACAGTACAGTACTGCAAATGTATGGTAAAAGTGAGGAACGGCTCGGACACAGCAAGGGCAGCGGTTGACAAGTCAATTTAATCCGGCACAAAAATGCCAAAAGAATCCGTCGTTGTTGTGGAATGAGAGAACTTGAAGCCCGTGACTCTACATTTGCAGTATCTATATGGCGCCGTGATGAGAGTCACATGCTCTCTATCTCTCATTTTCAATAGAGACCCCTCGATCGTATTGTGTTTGGCTTTTCTTGTTATGTTTTCCATGTTTTTCAGGTAAACACATCCATCAAAGCATGTCAAACATCACCATAGTTGTATTGCACACACCAGCAAAAGACTCTCTCTCTCTCTCTCTCTCTCTCTCTCTCTCTCTCTCCACGACATTTTCACTAGTGGCCCCGCGATTGTATATGTCTGACCTTTCTTGTCAAGCTTCCTCTGTTTTCAGGCAATACACACATCAAAACACAAGTCAAATATCGCCATAGCTGTGTTGCATACAACAGCAGCAAAAGACATTCAAAGAGCGGCGGGCTAAGTGGTTACATGGGGTCATCTCTTGTATTGCAGCAAGATTCATGGGTCTCAAGAAAACCCTAAATCTTCTGATTGAGAATCTTGAGGCAATATAGACGATGGTTTTTCGTACTTTTTTTCTAAAAGAAATGTGTTTGTTACACATCTCTCACGTATTCTTTTTAAACAAAAGGAGAGAATAGATCACTTTAACGGTGGCTTTGGGAAAAAGAAGGGTTGCGCCCGGTTTTTTTGGCAATTGTTAAAAGAGAATGCAAATGGGTTCTTACTCATTCATCCACCCCCACCAAAGAAAAAATACAAATAGTCAAAGGAAACCGCGGTTGATTATTCAATCAAGGACCGTCGTAAATACCGTAATTGGTACCCCAATCACGGCCAACTCTCCCTTCCTTCCAAGACATTCTCATCGCACCATGTGTAAGCGAGTCTAATGTATCCCATCACTTAGATCATGTAAATAACACGTGAGACCCATTGACATTAAGGTTTCAGACACATTGAGTTCGCCCCAGCATGGGGACCATTCAAAAAATTTCTCCCACCTTCGAAGTGGTGGGGTCTCAAATCTTTCTCTCCGTTATCATTACGGTCTACATCAATCGAACCACCCGGACCAAGAGCCATCGTCCAACACACAACTCCAGAGCACAAAAAGGCAGAGAGATCGCTCTTAGCCACCTTTCGGCAAATTGGCTCCTGCGCGTCGACAGGATCAATCGGAGGGAAAGCACGTTGCGTTCATGGTTTTTTACAGGCATATTCTATCGAGGTGTGGGCCTCAATATGTTATCAATTGGGCAATATATTCTAATGTATATCAAACACATGCGATGACCATAGAGAAAAGGAAATGCGATAACACTTTTTCTTCCCCTTTTGTCAAATTGACGATGGACCCCCCTGGCTTTCCACCCCATTCTTTTCCCCACTTTCCATTTGGTGGAGATGGAAGTTGTGCCCTAGTACTTTTTTGATTGGTTGATTTCCCCGTGTTTAGCTTAAAAAGGGCCAAGGCATCTTTACGTGTTAGTGATAATTTATCGATCATGGGTCACGAGTCATGGCTTTATATATGTCAAAAGACATCTCACATTATTTTAATTTTTGAGCTAGACATTCTTAAAAGATATCAGAATCAAATTCCACCCCCAAACTTGCTTGCGAGGCTCCCGGTTCTTCAATTTCACATGATATTATCGGTATGATTAGTACATAAGAGAGGGTTTTAAAAGAATCTATTGGAGTTTTAATAACTCTTATATACATCTAATCTCTCTTAACCTATTAATTTATATTTTTAAATTGGACACTAATTACTTTGATTACTATTTTTTGGTAAGGTATAGAGATTTTTTTGCATTAGAAAAGGTTTATGTTTAGAAAGTTCTCCTTCCCTTATTAATTAAAACATTATTAGAAATCTAGGGAAGAGAGGATGACCATGAAAAAGTGAAAGCTGTGGAATATATAACGATTGAGGCATTTTGTGGCAACACCTGGCATCGCTTTTCTCTTTTAGGATGAGTGCACAAACAATGTAAAATTTGTTACAAAAGAGTAATTCAATTTTTAAACTTATAAAAATGCAATCAAAATCTAAAGCTCGTCAAAATAAAGCAATTAACTTCTTCTCTTAATTTCATCAATTTGACTAATGGAAAATATTATGGAAAATTATCAAAAAAGTCATAAACCTATTGCAATTATAAAAATTCAGTTCTAAACCTTTATTTTTTTACCAATTGAGTCATAAATATTTTGTATTTATGCTAATTCAGCCCATCAAGCCAATTTTCACTAGAAATTGTTAAACGTGGCATGGTCTGCATTAACGTGAAAATATTTTAAAAATAATTTCTTATTTTCTTATTTTTCCTTTTCTTTCTCTTTCTTTTTTTCTCTTCCCTACTTCCTCAAGCCAGTTGCCAGACCTCAGCATTCAGTTTGGTTAAGGATGATCGGCTCTTGAGCATTCTCAAGATTTTGGAACCAGGCCAATGCCCCCTGGAACCAAACCAACTACACTAATCAGATCCGGTTCCAGAGTAAGCCAATGGAATAGGTAGCTTTTTTTTTTTTTGTCATTATATTCTCTTGTTAAATCACATTTTACCTCTAAAAAAACATAAGGTCAACCGATGATTTGCTTTTCATTTAGAGGTTATGTGTACGATCACAAATAGATGAGGGGTAAAGTGCAAAGTATTTCCTTTTTCTTGTATTATAAGGCACCGAGTGTTTTTCTACTAGATTACTAATTTGAAGAAGAGCACCTTCTTTGATTAACAAGAACAATAAGAGTACCTTCTTTCCTAATTTTCTTTAAAGTTACTTTTCCTTCAAAGCATAAACTTCTTAACAATTTTTTTAGAAATATTTAAATAAATAAATAAAAACCGTTTAGTCTAAGTGGGTGATTCTATATAGGGTATTAAGAACTGGACTGAAAATTACTATTTCCAATTCTTTGAAATCGAGAACCGAATTGGTGGTCTTGAGAATCGCCTAAAATTGGTCAGTTCAGTCCAATCCAAGTAATTCCTTTTACTTACTCCTAACTTTAGTACCAAAACTTTCAAATACATCTAGACACATTAATATACTTTGAGACATATGTTTACCCGCTTACTTAAGAAAGTTTACCCTTTTAAAAGTGTTAAACGCATTACATCATGTGATTTTTAAAAAGATGTATCTTGTCTGAATTTTAAAGATATAACAAGATAATTAAAAAGCGTGCCTTTGTCACAATAATATTTTTTGTTGGTTTTATTCAGGGCAGTGGCTCCAAGTTGCTTTCGGAACGGCAATCGGAGCTGTCTCTTTTGCCTTATCGATACAGATGGAGATTATTGCATGGCTATTCCCAAGTGTCGGTGCATGGCCATCATGGGACTAACCAAATGGACCTCATTCCTTTTCGCTGTTCATCATCTGTCAATCATGGAGCACTTCCTTCTGACGATCGATGGTCGGTGCATGAAGATAATAAAAATACAGAAATAATATAAATAATTCTAACCTTTTCTTAATCTTGCATCATGCCTATCTTTTTAAATATCCAATGAAACCAAATTTTCGAAAACTCACGTTCACACAAGTTGGGGTCTAATAAATTACAGAAATTAATGGATGCAAACGTGAGTTTTCTTTGTTTAAAACTCTAGTCTAAGGAATACGACAGTGCCCAAAAAAAAAAAAACAATTAAGTAATTAAAGATGATGTTTGTAATTGTCATTGGGGAGTTCTTTTGTATGACGAGTTATATGTATGCCTTAATTGAGTAAATCCGGCCCTTGAAATACCCTCACAATGTGAGAATTGACATCGACCGCAACACTAGCCTTCTCTCATTCGATTCGAACAGCTATCTTCAATAAATCGGGGATACTTCACTTAAACCAAAAGGCCTTGACTTACGTCAACTACTCCCGCCGTGTCTAACAAGGCTCGGGTGCGGGGCCTTCAACCGTGGACAACCGGGGGTTGCGTAAAGACAAAGATAGAAACTCGATGTCGCGACGTGTGATGAGAACCGAGGACAGCGGAAATCCATCCGTGTCCCGCGTCCGGAGTAAGTCGTCTTTGCCCAAATGCGACTTGAAAATTCTAACTGTGACCATCCATTTCTCAAGATCATCTCTATCAATGAAGAATGAGAGAAGTAGTAAGCGGGCGGCCGTCTTCCATGAATACAAGGCATGACCCAGTTTCTTGTTTTATGCGAGGATAGAAACGGACGACCGACAGATCATGCAAACGCACGAAAATCTCGAGCGAATATGCTCCTAATCAAACCTTGTTTTGTTCCCAAGGCCATGTCCCTAACGAGATTTGCGCACGTGTTCGAATCCCGTCCCTGCCGATCCCACTCTCTCGCTCACCGCATGTCGGTCGTCGGAACTCGACATGAAGGAATCCACCGCGACATGGGGGGCGCGCCTAGAAGAATACAAAAGAACTGTCGCCGTGGCCCTTCGAACCGACCAAAACATGGCGTTTCGAAATCGAACTGGAAAGAGAGCATCTTTCGAAACGCAGCAGAATGAGGGTTTTGTCAAGAATGATGAGTCCAAGGGAGAGTCATGGGGAGCGGTGCGTTCGTTCGTTCTGCTCTCTCTCTCCCGTTGCCATTATTAGGGTTTTCTTTCTTGTTCCATTTTCTTTAATAAGGTTCGGTTCATTTAGGGAGATGGACGGAGGTGAAGTCGAGAGCTCGCCGGCGGGAGATCAATCGGCCAAGGATGATCTTGTGGAACCCGGCACGCCAGCTTCGGAAAAGGGTCTGGCCCCTTAAGGACCGTCGGAGCTACATGTCTTCTTTGACGCGAAATTTCTTTCTCCTTAACTCGAGCATTGATGTGCGTACTTTTTTATGGAGAAGTTCGGATAGGGCCACGGGTACTTGACCAAAAAATTCCCCGAATTCTTAGCTACGGCATTGATGATTTTCCAACGACTTTTGCACCGCCAATCCGAGGCCCCGAAGTCATGCGCCGCCAATTCGACACCCTCGGGTCACAGACTCGTGCCTCCAAGCCCCGCGACCCGGATTGAAAAGTTTTGAGTTCGTGATTTTTCGATTGCATAAAATACTATATAGATACTAAAAGGAACTTGGATGTTGAATTTGAGTGTCTATATTTGCATTTTAAGAACATTTCAAAGAATGTCGAGTAATTATTTTGCCATCTTTATATGAATCGAAAAGAATAAATAATAAAATTAGGGCTTTGTTAGCATAATTTTTTTTTTATTATTATGATAATAACAGTTTATGGTTAATCATAAATATTTGAAGAAAATGACCTTACGATAATTTATAATTATTTATTTTGTAATTTTTTTAATTTAAAAAAATCGTTACTATTACAATAGATCAAAAACAGCCGTGAATAATTTATCGGGAAATTACCCAGGACGGACGCATTGATGCGTAAAACGACGAAAATGGCCTGCGGGCGTCGGCAGAAATTACCGGTTCGCCCACCGAGGAGGAGGAGGGGCCCACCCACGCCCGGTCAGATCAGATTCCCGCCTCTTCCCCCCCATGTGCTGGTGTCAAGGATGGGACGGGAGGGATCGCATACGTTCGTCCCCACGCCCCGTACGGTGCACACGAGGGTGGGAGAGGAGAGAGATAGAGATTTGAACGTGAGGACGACAGCTTTTTCTGCCATTCCCATTGGATTCGATTCCTCTCTCTCTCTCTCTCTCTCTCTCTATAGAGATGGTCAATTCCTGTTTCATTACCGTCGTGTACGGATAAAAATTGCACTTTTCAGGTCCTTTCTCTATATAAATATTTACCACGTCCTTCGTGAGAATTTCGCAAAAAAAAAAAAAAAAAAAAAAATTGGGTTTGTCGAAATTGTAATGATTATGCCCGTGCAAATTCACAAAATTTTGAAGAAATCGAGGTGTCGCTACAAAATGCATTCGGATTATTCGTAACATTACTTGATCCGACAATAAGATCGTTCCATTGTGTTCATTTTCCGATAATAACGTCATTTAATAGTATTGATCAATTTTGTGAAAAGCGCTTGAAATAGAAACAATGCGGTGGATCCGTGGAATGCTAAATACTAGTCTTTTTTAATAAGTGAAGTTATTTCTTATATGTATCATATGTATTTAAAACATAGAAATGATATAAATGGCTTTTCAAGAGATTAACTCTTGGTCCTCTATCCCCACCATTCATTTGCAATGCATCTAAAAAAATTATGAGTACTTATCTTTTGTTGGTCAAGTGAGGAGGCCAAGGACCTCGGCTCGTATTGTATGGCTCCTTGCTTATTCTAGTTTATTTGAAGCGCCATTTATTTCTACTTTTTGGAATTTGAGATTTGCTTCATCTTCTTTTCTTTTTTTTTCTGTTTAATGTCTCTATGCTTAAAGATATATCAAGTACTTGCAATATCATCGCGTGATTTATAATAATTTTTAAAACCTAAAAAAATGAATTTTGAAGTGAAAAATCAATGGATAATTCTTCTTTGGGTAAGAAAAAAACGTGGATAAAATTGACCTTATGGACATTTCTTCTCGTTGTGTTTGAATTTTCACCCACCAATTTCGCAAAAAAATTGGAAATATGCATGCAGACGCCAAGATGGCCGTACGGACGGTCGTGATGTAACGCTCGCGAGCGACCGACGCAAGCATCGCCGTCGGTTTCCTCGTCCCGTAGCTCGTCGGTCATCGACGGCTGTCACCCGCGAGTGATGTTAGTAACCTCCCCAACGGCTATTTGGTGGGGGCCCCCTCCATCCAATCTCTGGCCATTCCGAGGTGGTCGTCGACGCGCCCGCGCGTGAAGAACTTTACGCGTCTTGCCCTCTTTGACCCGCGGATGTAGCCATATTTACGGTCTTGCCCCGCTGTTTTGCAATCGAACGCTTCCTGGTTGGTTCACTCCCTTTTTCCGAGCGGTCCTCGCGAGGGAGCCGAAATTACATTTTGCCCTCTATATTTTTTGGGATTACGACAAGTTGCCTCTCGACGTTTCGATTTTTGCAATTTGCCCCCGGCCTTTTGAAATTGGTGGCAACGCGCCGGCTCCTGCCAAAATATTATTCGCATATTTGATCACATGATTGCACGTGATTGGTTATCTAGTGCATAATGGTCCTTTATCATCTATATATGCGAGAAAAAATAAAGGAGGCTACTCGATTAAATATTTTATAATTATATATCAATGAGTATCTAATGTTGGTTTGGTGAAATTTTTGTGAAACTTTACTCACGTGGTCTCGTATGAAATATATTTTTGAATTATCTTTTCAAATTTTTGTATGCATGTACTTATGTGACAATTGACCTTGGTAATTAGCCATATAGTTGGATGCTCCGAACAAAATTTGGTCGATATAAATGCCATGAGAGAACATCGTGACTCATTTATAAAATTCATGGGGCAAATTGTGAAGATCAAATGACAATTGGACGATGTACAATTTATAGTCAATACTTGCCTTGACCCTAAAAATAGGATTTCGCTAAAATGAAAAATAAGATGATTCCGTATGTTTGCCTAGACCCGAGTCTAGGGATCCGATGGACAATGACTATCAATCTTGTGGGATCCACATAAGGCTTTCGTGAGGCCCACAAGATCAACGATTGTGATTCACCGGACCTATTGAGTCTAACTCGAGGCAAAAAAAAGTGAAAAGAAAATGATTTGAACAAGATCGACGGATGTAATTCACTGAACCCACCGAATCTAGCTCAAGACAAAAAAGTAAAGACAGATGACCCGAACAAGATTAACAATTAATCAGACTCATTGAATCCAGCTCGAGGCAAAAAAGTAAAGATGAATGACCTGAAATCGACTTTCAATTCGAAACCAGCGAAACAAAGGAGATCATTTGACTTTCTTTGTAACAAAAATCGAATCTAACCCATTTCGAGTTGCCGTGCGACAATTATTAGGGAGACATACGGTGGCGGAGAATTAAAAATAGAGCTTTAAAGACCAATAATTGGTAATCGACCAATCAAGTTGCGTTGAAAAGAGGTTTATGCCAGCTAGGGCCAATAAAGAGCTAGTGCAACATGGACTAACGAAAGACAAATTGCTTCCATCATCTTGACGATGCAACATTGTTCCATGACCATGCTATTTTGTTCATAATTGCATAACTCGAGCATAAAAAAAAAATTAAAAACAACAATTTTATTTCGAGTGTAGATATTTTAATCAAATTAATATAGATGATTGTTAGAGAACTAATAAGATGAACTAATTGAGGATTGCAATTTCTTGCTACGTGAGTAAATGGTCTCCTAGATAATCCAATAGTAAATAAAAAAGTATCTTTAGAGTCACTTTCAATAATGGCCCTCCAAATTCAATGCAATCGAGAGGCGGACACAATAATTGCACAAAATATGAAAGATCTTTTGATTAAAAAAAACTCAAGGGTCCTTTTTTTTTTTGCTTACATTTAAGCATTTAAATAGTAGAGCATATGTAACAATTTTACATTTATTCCATTTGGACATATCAAGTTTCAATTGGATTTTAATATGTTGTTCGAAAATTTAATGGTGTCGAAACTTAAAAAAAATAAAATTAATGGGGTCAATTTCTCGTATAGACCAAACTCTATTGTACATACTACTAAAATTCAATGTGTAGCATATTTCATCCTATAATAGGTAGGGTGCTTTCCCAATTGAAGCCTTAAAAACAGAGGTGTGAAGTTGGATGCCCATCCTCAAATTTGTACCAAAAATTATCCATCGCCTCGTCAAAGAATGCAATCGAATGATCTCGAATTTAGTAAATAGGATTCTGGAGGGTCAAGTTGTTAATAAAAACTCCATTTTTCAGAAACTTATTTTCGGACTTTCTAATGTTTGAATGATAGAAAACTATTCGAAAACAACGAGTTTAAATTACAAAAATGACTTAATTTCCTAACAAGAAGGAAATCATTTTCGCTAAGTTTTTATTTCCTACTCTCTATCTCTCATCAATTCATTTTTTATAAGTCTCATATATATATATATATATTTTTCTTCTCAAATGTTGTTCACCATTTCCGAAATATACTTCATTAGTGCTGATATTCTATGTGTTAAGGGAAGATGCCATTGTATATAGTATCTTACAAATACGGTTAAGTAATTTCTTTTCTAATCTCTTCATAACTTTTGTGATTTTAATGGATTACAAAATAAGTAAAGAATATGGTGATTCTACGTTATTAATGGTGACATGTCATTTTGTACTAAGGATGAACACAGATTCATAGTAGAACTAGGAATCAGCCATAGGAACCGGTCCACTTTCCGATTATTAAACAAAGTGGAACCGCCTCCATGCGGTTCGATTTTCAATTCCTGGGTAAAATTCGAACCGAACTAGAAACTAGAACCAATCAACCGGGCCAGTAGCCAGGCAAGACTGCTTTTTTTTGCTAAGAAAATGAAACGCTGAAGCAAGATTGATGTCCTAGACCACTCTGAAATTCTCCATCAGACCACCGAGGTATTGTTGCGAAGTTGCCAAATGCTTGCTTCGGTTGCTGTCCCCAAAAAAGGAAAAGACCTGTCCTTCATGAAATGTCTACTCACGCACTCTTCTCTGAACTTTTCGATGCCAATAATAAGTTGTATCCGGAGGGATCATCATTCAACTCAAATACGGAAGCAAAGACGGCACAGAGATGATGGATAATGTTGCCGTTCTGGGTTAATTTTACAGGATTGATTTTTGTAGAAAAAACGGTGCTTATGAAGGTTTCTAGCACAACCTATCTACAAAAGAATAAAGGAATTTCAGGTCTACCATTTGAAGTTAGGTCTTGGTGATTTCATGTGCTTTCCAAGCAATGCACATATCGGCTTTAGCTTGTTGTCACGGACAAATGGAGATTTTTGTTATCATGTTTACTTTCATTTGCTTAAGTAAAAATGAAACAAAAAGGGAAGAAAAAAACTGAAAAAAGAATAAGAAGAAATTGGCCGATTTACCAAGAGACTAACATTAAAACTGATAAAGAGATTTGAAGATACATATGGTTGGTTTCGGATTCCAAAAATTGAGGTTCCAGTTTTAACATGATAAATGCACACCAAAAAAGGATTTGCTTTTTGTGAAATTAAAGTCGTCAAAAATACTTTTGGGCGACGAGAAATTTTCAATTAAATAAGGAGACTCGAAGATATGGTCCGAACCGGGGAGATCTTCACTATAAGGAAGGGAAAAAGTGCCTTTTTTTCCAAATGGGATCACGGATTTTTTCTTATAAGTAGTTCCTTTTTCAAGATGGAACACCGAACCAAAAATTATTTAATTATTTGCACATTATATGCGGTACATATGAATGCTGCTCAGTGCCCCTGTTGCCTGTTGGTAGCCATATGATGGGATCCACTCTTGCCAGTTATATACTGAAAAAAATAAAGAAAAAAACATAATTAATTAATGATTAATACCGTAAAAACTCCAAATTAACATCTTTATGACAAATTTACCTTCTATAAAATTATATTTATACCATGAAAAATCATAAATTAATACTTCTATGATGTCAATTGCCACGTATTATAGATAGTAAATTGTCATAGGTGTACAAATTTAAAGTTTTTCATGATTAAAAATTAATTTAGAGTAAATTTATTATGAATATATTAATTTGAGGGTTTTTTATGGTAAAAAAATTAAATCGAGATAAATTTATTAATGTCTTATTCAGTAATTTTTAAATTATTAAATGATGCAATATATCAATTGAATTATTTAATTGGCTTTGGAAATTGTGATCTTCTGGAGTCCCCCCTCCCCCGACTGTAGAAAAACGCGAATTTTGACCGTTGTCTTTTCGACTTTTTAATGATAAAAATATTATAATGGTTTGATTCTGAAATTTGTCAGCCCACTCACCAATCCTTTTTTAATATTGAAAAATGCCAGAAAACCCAGAATCGAAAGACATAAAAAAAGACTAAAAATTAAAAAAGAATGGTGCTTGGAAAACTGCATAGCGCGATCAAAAGAGAAGAATCTTTGTCTAGGATGACATGAAAAAAAACATTATCGTGGACCAGACTCCACGTTGTCCGTATGGTCTAAGCGATTCTCTCCATCGATAGCTCTGCTGAAAAATTTATGAAATTGGTTATTTATTTATTTATTTTATTAAATTTGTTTGGTCGATGCGAAATTTTTTTACATGGGATTCCTTCATTTGACGGGGAGAAAAAGGAAGTAATTATATGTAAATAGAATAAGGAAGGCCCACCAAACTCTGCATGGAGATCAACTATTTAATGATGAGCTTGCCCCTCTGGGTCAGTCCATTTCAATTTTTCCTTCAACTGCCACCCAGAAAAATAATTGCAAAAAAAATAAAAAAATTATCAAAGAACATCTTCGTTTGTTCGAACTTTCGATCTGATTTGATATGCCACTAATTTACTAGAAAAGAAAAATTATATCATAATTAAGAAGAAAACCCTCTATTAGTAGCAAAGGATTCACTCTATTTTTTTTTTTGTCTCATTCTATGTTCTGAGAAGAAGAAATGTTTGTGGAGATTCGCAAATGCCCATTACAATAAGAAAACAAAATAGTGAGAGATTAGAGGTAAGATTGATTTGACTTTGTTAATTTTAAATATTACATTGTAATTTTGCTTTCGAATCTCTAAAGATTTAAGATGTTTGACATCGAGGAAGGGTTGAATTTCAACATTCGTTCGGAGCGGTTACTATTTTTTCCATTTGATTTGAAAAGGTTTTGCGACTCATACGCTTTGATTTTTTTTAATATATGTTTATATTGATATGCGAATTCACTTTCCATTATTTACAACTTTATTAAAGTAAAATAATTTTTCAATGTTCTAATGAAAAAGTAAAAAAGCTGGTTGAGGTTTTCCAAGCTAAAATTGACGTAACTTTTTAAGTGTGGAAAGATGTAAAGTTAATAAAGTTAAGGGGAAATGCTACATTAAAATTTCAAATTAGTTCCATTATTATATAAATTTCAAACAAAAAATCATAAATTTTCCTACCGTGATAAAAATACCCTAAACTTATAAACGTGTGATATATACACAGCCATTTTAATTTCATCTTAGGTATATTTGTCGTACTGGTATAAATTCAGGGTATTTATGACACAAAAAAGTTTGGGGGATATGCCTTGCAACGGGTATCGTTTGGACTTTTAGTGATAAAAAAAATTCAAGGCATTTGTGTCTTAATAGATATAATTTAGGGCTCTTTGTCCTATTAAACTAAAAGTAAAAGGGGTTGCAAATTAGATTAAATTAGAGAGTTGTAGGAAAAACTTGGGGTCAATTTTTGAACACGAGGAGGGAGGGGCAGAATGGGAAAAGCAGCGAGACGTCATCTGGGGTTTCTCGAAAGGGCAGGCACTGGAGACCCCGTCCCTAAACGACAAAGAACGATGCTGGGGTTTGTCTTTTGCCCGAATCTCTCCCGAACGACACTCGGTGAGAGCGAGTCACTACCGAGTGAGTGAAAGGAGCGAGTCACTTTCCCACCCACCCATGTCCGCGTCCGTGTCCGCGGTCTCGAGAGAACGCACTCCGTCCGAAACTTTCGTCCGCCATCTCGCTTCTTCCTTCCCCTTTCTACCCCTTCTCGGGCCTCACGTAACAGTCGATAAAAGGAGGGAACTTCTTCGACCCCCTCGCAGTGGAAGAGAGAGAGAGGGTGGTGGTGGTGGGCTGATTTATTAATTAATGAAAAAGCAAGGGAGAAGGACGAGAACATGACAAGAAAAAAGTGAGCTTTACCCACTTAGAAAGAGAGAGAAAGCGAGGTTTTTTTAGAGAGAGAGAGGGGAAGTGGGCAAAAATATTTATTGGATTTTTGTGGAGGCAGGGCCTTCCCCACTGAGAGAAATCCTGGCTTAAGTCCCGTGGTGAGGGGTGTGCGCAGGATAAGCAGAGAGAGAGAGAGAGAGAGAGAGAGAGAGAGAGGGAGAAGAGAGGGTAGTCAAGTTCATTGTTTCTTTGCCTTGCGATGTGGTGCGAGCTTGAGCTGCTCTATGCTACACTGAGCTCTTTAGCGTAGTCTCCTCGGTGATTCTGGGGTGCTTCTCTTGCTGGGTTTTCTTTGTTTTTTCGAGGGAAGGTTTTGATTCGAGGGAAAATGGGGGAGAGAAGGAGAGCTTTGGCAGTGATTGCGTGCTTGTGGAGCTTGATCTCTCTGTCCGGAGCTGCCCGGTTGGGTTCTGGCTCGAAGCAGACGCTTGAGGTTCAGAAGCATTTGAGGCGCTTGAACAAGCCTGCTGTGAAAAGCATTCAGGTTTCGCCTCTTTTTCTTCTCTGCTTTATCTTTTCTTTTTTAGTTTCCCCATTTGTAAAGTCTCTTTCAGGTCTTGCTTTAACTGCTTTTGAGTGTTTGGTCGCTGAGGAAAAAAATCCCGGGGGGAGTGAGAAAAAGAAGGGAAATAGAAAGATCTTCGTTTCCTCTTGCACGAGTTCAGCGGCTTCATGATTTTTTGAGAGATGGAATTTGAATGACTGGAATAAGAAATGCTTCTCCTTTGATTTGAAAGAGGTTTTGAGTGAGTATGAACGCTCCCCTCCTATTTCTTGGGTCTGACAAAATCATGACATCCTTATTTAAAAGAGATTGTCCTTTTTCTTTTCGGTTACCTTATTAAAATTAATTGCAGACTGAGAATGAGGCAAATGGGTGCGTGCTTCATCTTATAACTAAAAAACTTTTCTGGGTCAGTTGGGATCTTGGTGCTGGAGCTTCAATAATATCCTGATTCCTCAGTCTTCTGAATGTGAAGGCACAATCTCGAAATGATGTCTATCTGACCCTCTTCGAAGCTTGAATGAGCATGATGAAATGATAATGTACTCGGATTCTCTAGATAGGACTGGACTGCAACAATTTAACTCGCTTGTACCAGCTTTTAAAACTGTGATAAGTACTTCTGTTTTAAGACTGTTTTCTAATGGACAAGGGGTTTCGTGTTTTTGATCTCATGTGTTTTGTAATGTGCTTCAGAGTCCAGATGGGGATATTATAGACTGTGTCCATATATCTGAACAACCGGCCTTTGATCACCCTTACCTCAAAGACCACAAAATCCAGGTGCATTTACATTCTCTTGCAGATCTCTCTCTCTCTCTCTCTCTGTTTTTTTTTTTTTGGTCTCTTCTTATATTCTTTACTTCTCTCTTTCCTAATTTTACCGTCACCTTTTTTTGATCTGTCTTTCTGGGTTCTGTTTGCCTCACCAGATGAGACCTAATTATCACCCAGAAGGCCTCTTTGATGAAAACAAAGTGGCCACAGGCACCAAAGAAAGAGCAAACCCTATTAATCAGCTGTGGCATGCGAATGGGAAATGCCCTGAAAACACCATCCCCGTAAGGAGGACCAAGGCAGATGATGTCCTGAGAGCAAGCTCTGTTAAGAGATATGGAAGGAAGAAGCACAGAAGCATCCCACAACCCAGGTCCGCTGACCCTAATCTCATCAATGAGAGTGGTCATCAGGTAAAGCATTCGATCTTCTCTCTCTCTCTCTCTCTCTCTCTCGTTCCTCTGGAAAAGAAAATGAAGTAGCTTTTCAGCCTTTTTTCGTTTCTTGCCTTTTGATGTGGAGTCTGTGTCATTGATCTTCTTATTAATCTTGTTTTATTTGTTTGTTTCTCTTTGGAGTATTCAGCATGCAATAGCTTATGTTGAGGGAGACAGATTCTATGGAGCAAAAGCGACCATAAATGTTTGGGAACCTAAAATTCAACTGTCCAATGAGTTCAGCTTATCTCAGCTCTGGCTATTGGGAGGTTCATTCGGTGAAGATCTGAATAGCATCGAGGCTGGTTGGCAGGTAATGTCAAAATCCATAGATTTTCCATTGATGCTTGGAGGAACTGAAATTTTTGGTTATGCAGTTGCTTAAAATCTCGACTATTGTGTACAGGTCAGTCCAGATCTGTATGGCGATAACAACACAAGATTATTCACCTACTGGACGGTAAACCTTTGTGGACATTGGTACATTTGCCGTGTCTGATAGTTTTTGTACCTTCGGCTTACTCAACTTGAATTGTTTTACAGAGCGATGCATATCAAGCCACGGGTTGCTATAACCTCCTCTGCTCCGGTTTCATTCAAATCAACAATGAAATAGCAATGGGAGCAAGCATCTCCCCTGTTTCTGCTTACCGGAATTCTCAATACGACATCAGTATACTCATCTGGAAGGTAAGGTCAAGAATGCCAATGACTTCCGCCTTTTAAAACACTGCAACTGACTGTAGATCAATTTCTCAGAAATGTCATAAGAGAAAATGGAGGTAGTACTGCCAAGAAATGTGAATGTGACCTCCAGTTGGAGTTGTCTTTTGTGTAGTCCTCATATATTGGATGGATTATTAAACCTCAACTACTTTTGATGCCATAGTAGCACATGCTGGTTGTGTTGTTTTATTACTAATTGGGCGTATTCTAGATTTTATACAAGGACTTCATAAAAGATAGTACAGGATTATGAGTCATATCAACATATTCGGCTTACCGTTCACTTTCTTCATGTTTGCTTACGCTCTGTTAGTAATTGAAGTCACATGAAATTTCCAATAGGACCCAAAAGAAGGCCACTGGTGGATGCAATTTGGGAACGACTTTGTCCTTGGTTACTGGCCTTCTTTCCTCTTCTCATACTTGGCGGACAGCGCTTCAATGATTGAGTGGGGAGGTGAGGTCGTGAATTCGGAACCCGATGGTGAACACACATCGACTCAAATGGGAAGCGGCCATTTTCCTGAAGAAGGGTTCGGGAAGGCCAGCTATTTCAGGAACATTCAAGTCGTCGACAGCTCCAACAACCTCAAGGCTCCCAAGGGGATTGGCACCTTCACCGAGCAATCCAACTGCTATGACGTCCAAACAGGCAATAACGGGGATTGGGGCCACTACTTTTACTTCGGGGGTCCTGGCAAAAACCCCAATTGCCCATGACGATTAGTAGTCTCCAAAACCCTCCTTTTTCTGTTTCCCTTATGTATCATTCGACCCTTAGTGTCAATGTCCCTTTCCTCTCTCTTCTGTATACCCCTTTCTTGGTCCTTTTTTTAGGGTGGGTCTTCTAGGAACATGTTTTCACCTTTCTGTAGCGGGAAAGTTTTGACTCTACTGTATTTTCACTTAGAATATTTCTCTCCATGTAAGTGGGTCTTAGAGGGGTTGGCCAAAAGGTTTCTCAAAGCCCTAAGAGATACAGGCCTTTGAATACTCCTTGTATTCTATTTGTTTGTTTACTCCTTCCCTTGGAGTGGTTTGTCAATGAATGAATGAATGAACCATCCTCTCTCCTTTGGCTCCTTGATCCAACCTGTTTCATTTTGTGAATTTTCAAGAGCGCTATGTCCTCTAGCAATTTGCCGAATCTCCTAAAAAGCTATAAAATCTGTGATATCTTCCTTTTTTGTCTTTTGAAGGTTCATATTCTTCTCAAGAAAAGTGTGGAGGAAAGCTGGACGTGAGTGGATGACAGATCTTATCCCAATTGCATCTCCTTTTCAAAAGCACGGCACTCACACGGTCGCAAACAACAAAAACTACCAACTTAGACATCAACCTAGCACCCAAAGATCTCTTTTTTGCCATTTCTTTATTGGCAAACAACACACCCCGAGGATTTCAAAATGCTCAAAAGCTAAAATGGCCACTATTCCGGTTGATGTTCTGGAGGTGCGCCCAACCCCAAGATTCCTTGACCCCAAAGTGTCCTAAAGTTCAATGGATTTGTAGGAAGACTTTTTATGAATTTGTCCATTGAATGTCACTTTCGGCCACCTGCCTATCCTACGGTGTGTGAGACATGGGTCTGAAGATGGTAGCAATTGACTTTTAGTTGGCCGCCATCTTGCCTTAATAATGCAGTCCCTTGATTGAGCCTTCACTAATTTGGTTCGCTTGCACTAGCAGGTAGTGCCAATGCCGGTGACTGTATGAGCCTTGAGAAGAAGGGATTTGCTAGAGCATGAATAATCTTAACCATCCGAGGGATCGATGAAGTCGTGGGACGGAAGGTTTTTGATTCGATTTACTTATCCAGTGTATTTTCGAGGGTCTGATCAAAAGAAAATAATCACCAACTACTTTCACAGCACTTACTTTCACAGCATTAGCATGTCGAATAGAGTGAAGCTTGACTCGAGATGTTCAAATAAAAAAATTTAGAAAATGAAGAGATAGTGCGAATGTGACGGGCTCTCAGCTTTCTATCTCTAGAAAAGCTTTCCAGTGCCATGCATAGCACGTTGAACCGAGATCTATACACATGGCAATTACAATGTGAATGCTGATGACGACGGATAGGACTATCAGAAGAGGGAGTTTGAGGGAGGAAAAGGGCGCATCGCATTTGAGGGCGAGGACCGAAATAATGCCCTGTACCTCTTTAGACATTATAAACTGTCCTTGTACAAAAAGCAGAATGCTGAGAAATCTTTTCAAAACCTTGTACCTGATTCTGACATTTAGCGAGATAATCGGCTTGCTCCGCCGGTCCGCCGGAGTAGACCAGACGTCGGACAAATTAATCCCTCAAGCTTAAACTCATCTCTGGTTGAGTAACTTCAAGAAAATAAATAATTTTAGTTTTGGCCAATTTGGTTTGCCTTTCGTTCTATGGAAGTGCTCCGGTTCTATCTTCCTTCAGCGGTGGTTGCTGCTTAGAGAAAGCAAATGGTTTCTTTGCTTTTGGTTTTGAATGTTTTCCATAATAAACCGAACCGATTCTGGTTCTGTACTCTATATGTCGCCATTATCGAATACGGACGCCCTTTGATTGAAATTGACGTCGCAGGTGAAAGACAAACCTGTTCTTGATATTGTTTGAGGAAAATTATAGCCCGACCCTAAAACTTGTCGGGGGAATGCATTCAAGTCTTGGAACTCTCATTTCACGGGTCATGAAATTTGTCACTGTCTGTCGCTTTAGTCCTTCCTTGAGTCCATCGGCTTTTCTCGGATGGATAATCATGGTGTCCTTTCTTTCCTTTGGTTGATTTTCCGTTTACTTTTTGCATTAGATGGCTCTGATGTTGCGACAAACGGGGGTAGCATAGAAAAATGCCAAAATCTTTAAGAAAGGATTAAGACAAAATAGAGAAGAAAAGGGGCAAAAACGGAGAGATGAAGGGGTGAGGGGGCAAAATAGGTATAGTGACAAAGAGGGCGGGCAACCCTCGCCCGACGCGGATGAGCAGCGGCGGTCAAACGAGTGGATCAAATCGGTTTTTATTAGGTTAACTTTGGTTTCGACTCGTAAATGAGTACAAGTAATTCGGGCTTACAAAAATATCAATGTGTAGTTGGGTTGGATTTGGAATATTCAGGTTCCGTTTGTTCACATACTTTTGATTAATATTTCGAGGTCAAGCCATTTTAGGCACGATTCGGGTTGAGTATGGATTGTTTAATTTTATTGTCAAGACACGTTAATTTTTCATACAATTTGAATTTTAAATGAATTAACAATTTAACCTCAAATGATGTACACAATTTTTTTTACTGAACATAACGAAAATCCTAAGTACAAAATACTCAACTAAATTTTTGCTGCGCACACTGATTCGGTCCTTAAAGAAATCTTGGGAAGTGCCAGTCTAAATGTCCCTTGAGTCTAAATTTGATTAATCTGTAAAATAATTTTTAGGCGAGCCTAAGCTTAGTAAGTAAAATCCTTAGATTTAAAATAGGATGTCTACTCAACACTCGACCTGAGAGCATAATAGCACCATACCAATCATTGAGTAATATCACATATCCATATCAATACGGAGATCACATATTATATAAATTTATTTAATCGTGTGACTTATGGGTTAGATATAAATGACTATGATAATGTTGTGATGGACAAAATAGATGCCATGAACTAATATTCAATTTGATAGTTAAATGCACATAGATGAACGAACTAATTTCATGATGTGCAAATATTACATAGTAGCTCACCAGTCTACCCAAGTGAGTATTTATCTGCTATTTGTCACTAGTCAAGACTAATTCAACTAAGGAACGGGGGACAAAATTATAAACACATCTTTGCCATGTCTCAACCCTTCCATTACGTGTGTCCTTCACATCAATGTTGGTAAATTCTCCATTATCCAATTGCATAATATATCACATGCTCATTCTCATAATAATTTTTTTTTCTCAGATTCTCATGACAATTTACTCAGGCCATATGAGGCTATCCAATGACATATCATCTCATGTCTAAATAACGAGTTCATGTCTTTTCAACTTTGTAGAGACTTGTCTTAAATAGTAAAACATCTCTCTTTTCCTAGAGTTTTATATACATACTCATACAAGGGAGTTCACTTTTTTGCAAATTGGCTTATGACAAAGATACTCATCACATGGCACTACCGGTATGCAAATCATTATAACTTAACAGTTGCCGTATGCAGTTATATAATAATAGTGTAAATAATACCGCACTAATCTTTGGGCATTTCCCATATTAAGAATAAAAACCAAATATCTACTTATCATCATTTGTAAATTCACTTGCTCATAACACAATCATTATTTGGTACCTAGTATCATTGCGTGCTAATTATTACTATGTAACAATTGCCGTGTAATTATAGTGCGAATGGAATCACACTAATCTCTTGACATTTCCCATTTTAACAATGGAAACCAAATATTCATTTATCCCCATTGGTAAATCTACAAACTCTTATTCATGAAACAAATATCATTTGGTACATAGCATCGTCACGTGTAAATCATTACTACATAACAATTGCCCCATAATTATAGTGCACGTACTATCACACTAATTTCTTGGCAATTTCCCATATCAATAGCAGCAATCAAATAATTGCATGATTTTGACATCTAAACCTCTAGCCTCTGAGGCCAGTGAGCTCGAGGCCTTGTGAATCAATCATCCATTCTAGCTTGAATGAGGCTAATGATGGAGGAAGCGGAGGGTTTCGCATGGATGACAATGAACTTGAACAGAGAATCAAGCCTTAGGTGAGCAAGCTAGCAAGGCTTGAGCTTGCTTGTGGCTAACGACCAATCTAGGAAGAAGCACAAAGAAAAGAAAAAATTGAAAAAAATTGAAAATACAAAAAAAAATAAAAAAAATAAAAAATCAAGTTTTTTTCAAAAAAAATTATAATAACAAACATTCCATTAATTAAGGACCTAAGCTCGAGCATTGAGTATCAGCATTCGATGTTTATGGATCCAGGTCTAAGTGCCAGGGATCAAAGCTCAAGCGTCAAGGACCCAAGCTTGGGTGCCGAGGCATTAGACATGGGTACTAAGGGTTTGGGCCTAACTTCGATGGATTCGACGATGGGTGCTAAGGTCGAGGCACCAGTGTCTTGGACTCAACCTTGATGGATTTGGGTTTGGTTGCCCAAAGACTTGCTCCTGAATGTCGGGATTCAAGAATTAGTGTTGGGGTTTTTGTGCCTAAGTGTAGAGTTTTTTGTCTGAGCGATGATACCTAGTCATATATTTGGAAAATGTATTCTGGTTCCTTCAAAAATGAAATCATTTTCCTAAATCTAAACTTTGGTAGAATGACTTTTTTCATTGACTAGGAAAACATTTTTTATTGACTCATTTTTTTAAGTGAATCAAACATTGAAAAATGACAAAAATATTTTTGTGAAGCAAACAGACACTTAAGCTATGTTTGATAGCCAAGGTTAAAGTCGAGATTAGATAAAACGTATACTATCTCTCATTTGATTTCTATCCAAGATAAGATAAAGTCAAATATAAATGAGACATAACTTGGATAAAAGTATCCCGTGAGGGAGATTAGATAAGTGTGGATAAGACTTCTTGTATATGTGGTGTAAAAGCTATTTTTCTTGAATGAAAAAATTCTTAAATTTTAAAAATAACATAGATAATTTAATATAAAATAAAATTGGGTTCTAATATAAGGAAAAAATTCAAAATAACTAGAAAATAATGGATATTTTTGTTGTTATTTACTTGTATTTTTATTCACATATTTTATTTCATTATATAATAAATATTCTATGTAGACATTACATATATTCATTATCTAATAAAATTTTCATTTTGAATAATGAAGGAAAAAAATAAATAAAACAAAGAGTAGAAAAAATAAATAAAAATGAAATAGAAGAACCCTAATTTTTAATGAACAAATTCAAACTTGAAATGCACTTTTCTAGTTCTCTTTGCTGCCTTCTCCTTTGTATCTCTAGTTCATGCTAAAACTTCACAACTCCTTTGTTGTTTTTTGTTTATGCCAAAACTTCATGAAAATGGCAAGAGAGTTGAAATTTCTTCTCCTCCATAACTCTCAGATTCAATAAAAAATTTCATGAAACAAAAAAGTTGAAACTCCTTTTCTGTAATTCTGTGGTTCAAGTCGAAATTTCCTGAAAATGGTGAGAGTCAAAACACTATACTTTTTGTAATCGCAAAAGTGAATAATCATGTTTTTGCTCTTTTACTAGATTTGGCATTCGCTAGTGGATCTACCTCATTAATGTTGCTATAGCATATTTATATCTCTTGTGATAATTGAACTTGTAATTCCATAATGCCACAATGAGCTCCTTTTTTGTTTAAGATGTAGATTTAGGTTCGTTTACATTAACATTCCATTCATACAAAACATTGAATATGATAAGACATGAAAATATCTAGTTTTATTACTGCAATTCACTATATATAATAAAATCCCCGAATTTTATATTATATTCTATCCATTCCAATCTTGATTAAAGATACAACCAACTAAACATAACCTTAGTCTAGAGATAATATTAGAAAATGAGATTTATAACAAATCACATTTTCACGAAATCACTCGTCGTGGTATACTTTTATTTGAGCATGCTTAATATTGGAGTTATTCCAATGCTAGAAGACATCTAGGGTGTTTGGCAAATTTTTTTGAACCCCTTTGGCCAAATGTTGGCCTTAGCATAGCTAACTTGCTTTAGGCTTTTAGTATTTTTGAAATACTATTATGGGAGTTTAATGACTTCTTTTTTCTTTTCAATATTGCTCTCACTAATAATTGTGTGTTTTACTTTTGTCCTTAAAAAATACTGTCAATCATTTTCAATAATTGTCTTTCCCTTCTTTAACCCATTGTCTTTGTGCTCACTAGTTGCTGAATAGTTGAGGTCAAGTTGCTGATCGCCAAGGTTGAGGTTGCCAATTGCCCAAGTTAAGATCTCATAGGTCAAGGGTCGATGTCGAAGATGCATAGGTTGAGGGTTAACCCATCATCTTGTTCAACTCCAACATCATTTATCTTTTGCAACCCTTTGATTGCGGTCCCCAAGGTTGCACAACCATGATGTTGTCAAGCTTGGTGTCATGCGCCTTTCATAGTCCTTGCTTGGATTGAGATAACCATCAAAGGGCCATATCTAGGTCACCTTGAGGTGGCATGATCTCGGTGGCCCATCATTAGGTGTGGCGTGATCAATCTTAGGTACAACACAATAGCCAACACAAGAGAATTAGGGTTTTGATGAATTAGTGCCTTGGGGAATGATTTTGCATTTCCTCAAAATTGAACCAAATACAACCATCATACGCCAAAAGAAAATACTCGTAATTTAGTTCCATTTTCTAGTCCAAAAAAAATAAATTCAATTTCACATTTATTACTCGAGAACGCTCTCCCCTTACTTGATATGCAGTTCAATTATTCCTATTCCCTTTGCTCTCCTTGGAGCTTGCTAAGAGCTACATCCTTTTCTAGCCCTCTTGCCCGGAAGATCATTCGTTTCTCTCGTCCAAGTGGGTTATAGGCCCACAAGCTACCATGTGGTCGGTTCTTGAAGCATCCACCTACTAGAGGGGGTTTTGCTCGTATTATTGTCATCTTTAGCATGTCTCATGTTGAACAATGGTCTGTCCTTTGTCATACCAAAAGAAAAAGGAGGTAACTCATCCCGATAATGCTCTCAATTGATAGCCCTCGATATTTGGAGTTCAAATATGTTTTGTGAGTTGATTTCAATTTGACATTATATAATCTAGGGCACTCTTTTCCATGTTCAGTGTGTCACTTGGTTCATTTCTTTTCTTTTGTTATCTTGAAAGACCATAAGGAGCCGCTTCTTATTTAAAACTTCTTGCCCTATTGATCCTTCACTCTAGTCAGTTGGGGTTGTTACAAAAGACACTTTTAATAACATCTTAATGATATTTACACCTTTCATTTTTCTTCGTAATTTACAAAAGAGATTGAGATAGGGTATTTTGTTATATATCATTTTAAAGCATCAATAGACCCTTCATGCAATAAAAGCCGGAGAGAACTTCATATATGGGGTGATTACCATACCCTCTCCATAACTAGAAAAGGGGGAGGGAGATTCCATCATGAAGTTAGGGTTTTGTGGTAAGTCTTTGGCTTGAGGAGGAAGATACAACCGTTCTTCTCAAAAATTATTTTGGGATACCAACATGATCTTTTTATTGAGCATAATCATTTTCAACCCCTATTTGAGAAAGTGCATCTTGAAATGAGAATCAACTATTGAGAAGAAACCTATTTGATTGAATAATAATCTAATAAAAGATATAAATCTAATTCTTGTCGATATCTCTTATCATAACTCATGATGTCCCCTTGGCCCTCTCTTGAAAAAGCACCTTAGCCTTATGGACTTGATGCTGAATTTTTTCCAAATCCACCCAAGATGTATAGTTTGGCCTTCCAATGTGCAATATCTCAATATATAGTTTTCACATTTTTTTAAAATTAATCCCTAACATGGATGTTGGTTATAATGCTCCTCTCTCTTAAGGCCTGGAACTAGAGAACCTTAGCCAGTATGGACTCATCAAATCGGTGTAATATTACGAATCGATAATCGACTTGAATCGAATCAGTGTAACATCATAAGTCTTGGGACAACATAACCTTAATCGCATCTTTTTCCTTTTTTTTTACCTATGTTTTTTATCGACCCTCATGACATTGACATCCTCATTTTCGTCTCTTTCTCCCCTCTCCCTCCCTACCTCCAACTCACCATCAGAATAATTTCCCCACAAATTCAACCAATTTCAAACAGAAAAAAACACAGGGCTGCAGCAGTCCCTTGATGCCCATACTGCAAAAACATCACATCTTCCTCAGTTTTCGCCATGAGTGACTGTGGACTTATGTAACCTCTGCAGCCCATTTTCCTTTGGCCCCATGCATTTGGTACTATAGTCCCTGGCTGATTAGTCAAGTTTGCATAATAGGACACCGTTTTCTCTGCAGCCTGCCATCATACCGTGCTCCCCATCTCACCCAAAATTTTTTTTAAAAAAAATAGAGAAAGAAAAAGGAATTTACTGGTCTTGTGACAAATTCTTCCTGATCACAAAGTCCTTTTCTAATCAGGAATGCAGAGAGAGAGAGAGAAATAAAAAATTAAAAAGAAAAGAAAAGAAATATACCCATTTTTCAAAATTCTCTCACAAAGTCAAGAACCTGCCCCCCACCCTTCCAAAGGCAAAAGACAATTTGACCCATGAAACATTAAAAAAAAAGAAAAAGAAGGGAGAGAGAGAGAGAGAGAGAGAGCTTGACCCATAATTGAATTTGAATTTAAATGAAAAGGAAAATGTCTAGGGCATTGATTCGGGTGGTGTTCCTCCCTCCAATCGGATCCGGACCCGGATCTGTACTTTAACCCCATTTCAATTATTGAGTTTAAATGCGTCGCAATTAATTACGATGTGCGTCGAATGTTTTGTTTGCAGATCTAGCGGCTTAAATGCACGTAAGGCGCAGAAATTATTTGGTATCGGTCTTCACGGTGGTTAGACCAAATGGGGATGGAGATAAAAGTGTTGGATCCCTCTTTTTTGACTCCATTGTATACTTTTTGGGTAGGTATTTTTATAATAAATTTATCTAAAATCAATTTTCTTTATCATCGGGAACCCAAGTTGATACCTCGTAATACAATTACCCAAAAATTAATAAAAATCCCAAACCGATATGCCCAACCCAACACGTGTGGGATTCTCAAGTTGGATCCGTCATTCTCCACATCAGACAATTACCTTCCATATGTGTTGATATGTTCTTATTTTAAGAGAACGTTAGATGAAATATAAACGAATAATAAATTTGATCCAGATACCTAATTTGAATTTTTCCGCGAGACGAAACTTAACTCAAGATAAATGCGTCGCCCTTTCCAATTCGAGATGTTTACCGGATCAACCGAAACTTTTCTCACATGTTACCTTTTATCATCACGCACTATTTAACTCTAATTTCATGGATTAGACTCATTCAATTTCAGGAAAAAAAAAAGGAAAAAAAAAAAAAAAAAAAAGGGAAGAAGAAGCTTTGATTGACTCAAAACGCGGGGTAAACAACAATTGCACACATCATTTTCACTGACACTCCTCGGTCCTTCCCCCCGGAAGCTACTGATTGATCCCCGCCGACGCCGATTGGCCCGTGCGGCCCACGCGCCCCGGCAGAGACTCGGGGTCGAATTCACCTCGCGGGGACGTCCGGAAATGGATTTTTCTTTTTTCTTTTTAATTTTTCATCGTCGCTCTCTCGTCCCCTTTTTGTTTAGTTTATATATATTTTTATCTTATTATTATTATTATTATTATTTATCAATTTTTCTTTCCTACCTCAGACATTCTCTCTCTCCGGGAAAAAAAAAAAAAGTTGTCTTTTTTACTTTGCACAGTTCATACAGAGTAGGGTTTTGATCTTCACTCTCTCTCTCTCTCCTTTCTTCCTTCTTTAGCTGAACCGCACCATCGGAGAAGGAAGCCATTGTTGACGAGGAAGACGACCCGCTCTTCTGCTCAATCCCAAACCCTAATTCACCGTCCTCCCGCCGGCGTCATCCTTGAGGGACTTGGCAGGCTCTCCCGGAGAACCTCGCCCCCCGCCGGGACTTCGTCGTCTTCATGCCCGAATTCGGGTTGGGTTAGTCGGCTCCGCTCCCGAATCCGGCGCCCCGACCGGGGTCCCGCCCTCAATCCCCCCGGTTCGCGGTGGATGTCGCCGTCATGGTACTCTGCATTCCTCTCCGCTTCGCTTGAGCTGGTGAGAAGAACCCGGAGGAAAAGAATCCGGCTCGTCCCGAGCGTGGCGCCCCGCGTTTGGGGGCTTTGTTTCGCTAGGGTTTCGTTTTTGAGAGTTTCGTTGATCGTGATGGTGCTTCCGTGTGTCTGATGGAAGTGGGTTTTTGTTTTTGTTTTTTGTTTTTTGTTTTTTTTTTTTTTGCCTTTTTTGGAGCAGTTGAGGTAGTGAAGCCATGGAGGGGGAAGAGCGGGAGCTGCTATTGGCCTGCGTGATTTGCGGAGCCCTCTTTGCGGTTTTGGGGTCGGGTTCTTTTTCTATACTATGGTGTGTCAATTGGCGGCCCTGGCGGATATACAGGTGAGCTTGATCGTTTTCGATGGGCTTTTTTCTTTGGTAGATTGATGGTTTTTGGTAATCTCTGAGTATGGCAATGGCGCCTGCTTTTCTTGGAAATGAGCCCTAGTCCTGCATCGTTGTTCTTCTTGTGTTAGTTAATGAGCCTGCTTTTCTTGGAAATGAACCTAGTCCTGCAATCATTGTTCTTCTTATGTTAGTCTAATGTTTATAACCATGTTCCGTAACATAATTAGTTGAGAATTTTGAGGCTTTAATCGCTGCCTTTGATTCTAATTTAGTTAGCACCCAGCTATTTTGATGACCGAATCTGATATGTATTGACTTTTGATGGCTACGTGTGAACCTGAGAAGGCAGGTTCTTCCTTTTCATGTTGCATGTGCAGATATATATTCCCTTCTGTGCACTTCCTATACTTGTGTTTGTGTCTTTGAGTTACCACGTAGGTTTGTGTATACATTTACAAGATAGGTGGATCTAAAGACTTGGTAACATCTTAAACTCTGTTATCCAAGCCCAGATCACCCAAAAAAATCTTGCTGGCCACTTGAAAATGACACGTGTGGAAGGATTGAGACTCAAGGAGAAAAACAAGCTGGAATGTCCAGAATGGTTATAGGAGGTCTAAACCGTTTTGATTATGCTTACTCCTAATCCTTATGGGATGTAATGAAGGTGGCTTGCCCTGGGCTTTGGTTTCGGTTAGATTACAATGTAATTCGAGGAGAAGTTTTGCCAAATTTTTCTGAAGACTGGATATCATTGTCCCAGTTCCTATGAAACTTTTTTTCCTCTTATTTGCTGACTTTTTGGCCGGACAGAGCATGCATGTTGCCTGCAGCTCCTTGGCAGATCTTCATCTCTTCCCCCATGGATTGGAGTTGGAAGAGTATGTGCAAGAAAGTTTTTCTTTTCTTTTTTTTTTGGGGGGGGGGGGTATTTCATTGTCCCAGTTCCTATGATGGAATGTATGCAGTTGAGCAAGAGGCAGCCCGATACTCTGTATTGTATCCTTTTGGATGCTGCTCCCTGTTTTTGGACCGTTAAGTACTTTACTGGAAAATATCAGCAAATGAGTGCTCTGAGAGGATTAGAAAGCTGGTCATGTTATATAGGATAGGTTGGGAAACTTGATCTTTCAACTGAGTGCACTAGGAGTACCAAAAAAAGTGATACTTTGTGCATTAGGGCAGAAAGGATGAGGCTTGTCTGTTTGGCAATCTTCTGGATTTCCCATGAGTATTCTGCAAGATACCAAGAGGAGTAGATTTTCAATCTTTAATGGACTCGAGGTCTTTCATACATGTTCTAAAAAATAGAATACCACGGAGTCTGGGATATTATCTAGGAGATGCGCATTGAAGAGATGAAATGTAATGCTCAAACCATTTATGATGCATCAAATGTAGAAGCAACTGAAGAACTCACTTTGTTCCCCTCTACTTGTTATGGAGCATAGTCGTCCTATTTATTTGCTTATGGAGAAATGTTTGCAAGCTTTGCTAGGTTGTACCCCTTATATGTGAATGTTATGTTGTTCACTATTTTAGCAGCACCACATATACATTGGGTAGGATCGGTTTTTGGACGTTCCTCTGTACATGGGTTGTCAAACTTTTTCGGAGAAATGGTATATATTGGTACCTTATTGTACTTATTGGTCTTCTATTAGTATTGAGTTAATATTGCAAAATGGCACCAACAAGGTGTGAACCCATTTAGCCAACCAGTAGGTATAACTTTTATTGTTAATAAAGTTCAGTGGATACTGGCCCCTAGCAATGATATTTCTGCACCACCAAGTTTAGTGTGGAAAGCCATCTTTATTTAATAACTAAAAGGTGTTTCCCTGTTTTCAAAGGCTCTCCTATATTATCTTTGTGGTTGCACTTACATCAATCGGTTTTTCTCCTTTTTCAGCTGGATATTTGCCAGGAAATGGCCTGCTGTCCTACAAGGGCCTCAGCTGGGTAGGCTATGTGATTTTCTTTCCATCTCTGCTTGGATCATTGTCATTTCTCCGGTGGCTGTGGTTATAACATGGGGATGCTGGTTGATTTTTATACTGGGGCGAGATTTGATTGGTCTTGCCATAATCATGGCTGGCACTGCCCTCCTTTTGGCATTTTATTCGATCATGCTTTGGTGGAGAACGCAGTGGCAAAGTTCAAGTATGTTCCCTTACTTTGTATTGCTTTCACAAATTATACCACAGATAAAGTTAGGTCTTCTAGGGATTGGAGTTTTAAAATTTCAACTGACTGTCTACTGCTTTTGTATCATATATTTGGTTCTTTGGTGGGTTGGTTTCCTAAGCTTTTGTAAGGGTCTCGATGCTCTTTTTGTGCCAAGAGAAGACCTCAGTATGTGAGATTATTTGATAAGTGGTAGCTATGTGATGAGTCCAATTCAAGAATCTCTACTAGATTGGAAACTGCTATCGTGTTAGAGCTTTTGGCATCTGTAACTTCTAAATGTTTGAAGCATAGTTCAGGACTTTAATGCTATGGTAAAGGAGGATTTAGTAAGGGGAATTAGAGTGGTGTGAGTAAAGGGTAAGATGGTAGATGGTATGTTGGTTTTTCAAAGCTGATCTAAAATAGGAATGTGGAGTCCTCATTCTTTTTCTAGTTTGACGGGAGTCATCTGATTGGTGAAAGAGAGGATATTTTTTTTCAGGAAAGGCAGCAGACACCACTTTTTCTGGATAATTTGTGAAGACATGTCTTTATAGGGAATCTTTCTGTTGAGCTTTGACTTGTGTTGGAAATAAAACTTCCTTAAGTTTCCTTGCTAAGTTAAAAAAAGGATGGTACAGGGAAGACTTAAGCCTTTCTACAACAACTACAATGAGACAAGAAGTAGATGTTTTATTTAGCAATAACAAATGCATGATTTCAGTGATCTGTGAATAGCAGCCAATAGACTAGGAACTGTTGATTCTTAACCTTTGAAGGTGCTCTTATTACATCTACCCAAAAATTCTACAGATCACTTGCAGGCAGAGTACCCCCTAACTCTCCTAATATTGATTATCTGTTGCCACTCATCTATAAAGTAGTGGTCTTTGCAATTTGTTGGTATAACTCTTCATGACCTTCTTTTAAAGGGAAAAAACCTACTTTATAAAGCACCTCCAGGATCCCATGGTGAATTTTCGAGAGTCAAGTTTTCTTTCACAGGATTCTTGCCCAAGCATGTTGTCTAGGTTAAGAAGGAAAACGCTAATTGTTGGCTTACCCTTTTTTGGTATGAATCAAAGTTGTTTCCACTTCACAATCTGTATGTTAGAAATAATTGCACCTTGAAGTTTTTAGACACGTCCATAACATATTATCTTGTTCTTTTCACTTCTGCAAGAAACTATTCAAATAGATGACTTACCACAGATCTCCCAATTGTTCAGATCTGAAATTATGACAGGGCCCTGAGTGTGTTGATGCCTATCTCTAAAGTGTTTGAACAACTACCTTTTCTTATCTTCAGCTATTTGCATGCAGATCATGTATAGATCTAGGATGCATATACATCTTTTTCTTTTTGTTTGAAGAAAGAGGATATACTACTCGTCTCCTGCTAAGTTGCTCCTGGATGTCACAGATCATACTACTCTTTATGCTTCTATAGTGCTGAATTGAGCTAGGAGATTTGGTCGTGGCATGAAATAAGATTCCTCTTAGCAAGAGTGGATTTGTTTTGCTGTTTTCCATATTTCCCTTGTCTTGAAGCAGGAGAACACAAAGGGGTTTTAATGAGAGTATTAATACAATTACAATTGGATGGTTTAAGCCAAACTCCATGCTTCGGTGTAGTAGTTTTTGGCCAGCCATATAACACAGAGGAAGACTTTGTGAACTGCCATTAAATCAGCTGTGCTCTGTTGAGTTAAATTTTTACTGGCTCAGGATACCATTCATATAAAGTTCCAAGAATGCTGCCTTGGGAGAGATACATGTGGTAATTGTGTGGAAGTAGCCTAAATTAACGATATGATGGAAATGAAACTTGGATTGTTGGGGCTATTTGTAAAGCCATTGAACTGATTTGCTGCTTAGAAGCAAATTTTTGAAGTTTATGAAATATCAAGACTAGGGAGAAAGACGGATAGAAAGAAATGCTGTTGCAATTGGAAGGAGATAGTGAAATGTAGACTTATAATCGATGATGCAAAGGATTCATTTCTTCTTCTTCCAAGTACACAACTGATTAGTTTGTCAAGTATTTCTTAATTGTTTATAGCCTGATCTTTTAGATTTGAGAGATCAGTGATTTGGTGTGGATTGTGCAACAAGAGGAAGAAAGTCTGTTGAGGCTATAAATAGCTGAATGAATTGTCCATGAAGTTAGCGTCCATCACATTCAAGGGAAAGCACTTGGATTTTCTGGTAGAAATAGGACCATAAAAATTGGAATCGGAGGGTGCCCTACTTATTGACTGGAGATGATTGAAGTTTTCGCTTTGCATTTATGATTGCAGGCTCTTTGCAAGTGATTAATAATGAATTTTGATGCCATATTGATGTTCTTGTTTTTCTAATTACAGGGGCTGTTGCTATTCTTCTCCTTTTGGCGGTATCCCTACTTTGTGCATATGAGCTCTGTGCTGTCTATGTCACAGCTAGTTTGAGGGCATCAGAGCAGTATTCACCATCGGGTTTCTTTTTTGGTGTATCAGCAGTTGCCTTGGCAATCAACATGCTTTTTGTATGCCGAATAGTGTTCAATGGTGAGCTTTGCAGATTCTTTTTTGCTAAAATAGTTAAGAATCTGAGTTGGTAACTCGCTGATAGTGCAATTTCATCAAATGAGGCAGTTTTTTGCAATATATGTTTTATATTGTAATGTTCTGGCAATCATTACCTGCAGGAAATGGCTTAAATGTGGACGAGTATGTGCGTAAAGCTTATAGATTTGCGTATTCAGATTGCATCGAAGTGGGCCCTGTTACATGTTTACCAGACCCACCTGATCCTAACGAGTTGTATTTTCGGCAGTCTAGGAGGCAAGTTAATGATATCTTATGCTGTTATTTGTGTTTATAGTTTCTTGCAAGATTCAACTAAATATTATATAGCATTTTCCCTGCATGGTGAAGTACTATGCTCACTATCTCCCTGGCATCCTTTGTGGGAATATCTGCTAAACTTCAATCGTGAGCACAAGGCACATTTTTCATGAACTTGTATTTCAATATGATGATTTGGATATTACTTTTGGAGCAGTTGTCGATATTATTGTTTTTCAAAGAGCTTGTTAAACTTGCTCTCCTTTTCTGTATAGAGGATTCAGTTACTTTTGGGGTTCCTTCTGTTTTTATATTGGATGCACTTTCTTATCAGGTGATGCAACAATTAACACTAACCAGATCTTTTACCTTATCCTAACTCGTTTCCTTTTTTTTTTCTTGCTGCATCCCTGTAGGGCTTCGCATCTGGGAATTCTTTATGTTGGCTCTATAATTGTATTGATTGTTTACTCTGTCCTGTATGGTTTGACTGCAAAAGAGTCGCCTTGGCTTGGAGTAATTACATCAGCAGCTGTAATAATCCTTGGTATTCTGTCTGAGACTCTTCTTTTTTGTATCTGAGTGCAGTCCAGTTGTTCTCACTTACTTGACTGTCTATTCAGCGGATTGAATCTTATGCACATCTTTATTTTTTTCAGATTGGAACATTGGGGCTTGCTTGTATGTGTTTCAGCTTCTGAAGAGCCGTGTTTTAGCTCTTTTAATCGCTGGCGCATCTCGGATTTTCCTTATTTGTTTTGGAGTTCATTTCTGGTTAGTTTGAGTCATGGGATTAAGCAATTCTTATGAGTCCTCTAGTTTGTGGGTGACATGTTTTTCATATAGCTGTCAATGATTCCTCATTTCAGGTACATAGGACACTGTATCAGTTATGCTGTTGTAGCTTCAATGCTGTTGGGTGCTTTTGTTTCTCGACATCTATCAGTAGCAAATCCATCAGCAGCGCGCAGAGATGCGCTGCAGAGCACTGTAATTCGCTTGAGGGAGGGCTTTCGAAGGAAAGAGCAGAACAGTTCGTCCAGTTCATCAGAAGGTTGTGGTTCCAGCATTAAACGCAGTAGTAGTGTTGAAGCAGGACATCTTGAACCCAATTCCAGGGTTCTAGGACAAAGTACTGTTGATGCAAGCAGCTGGAATAACCCCTTTTTGTGTCGCACTACTAGCTCTCGGGAGGGTATTGTGAGTGACAAGAGCATGGATAGTGGAAGACCTAGTGTTGCGATGAGGAGTAGCTCTTGCCGCTCTGTCATTCAAGAGCCAGAGCCAGTAACCTGTTTTGCTGATAAGCATCTTGACCATAACAGCTCTCTGATGGTTTGTTCAAGTGGTGGTCTTGACAGCCAAGGCTGTGAATCCAGCACGTCTTCTGCAAATCAGCGGACTTTGGATATGAATTTAGCTTTTGCACTCCAGGAAAGATTAAATGACCCTAGGATCACCTCAATGTTAAAAAAGTGTGGACGACAAGGTGATATAGAATTAACTAGCTTATTGCAGGATAAAGGATTGGATCCTAATTTTGCAGTGATGTTAAAAGAAAAGTTGGATCCGACTATCTTGGCATTATTACAGAGGAGTAGTCTGGATGCAGATAGAGATCACCGTGATAATACAGATGGGGCGAATGTTGACTCGAATAGTGTTGACAATGTTTTGCCGAATCACATTTCTTTGTCAGAAGAACTAAGGCTTCGTGGGCTTGAAAAATGGCTCCAGCTCTCTCGCTTTCTGTTGCATCATGTGGCTGGCACTCCTCAGAGGGCATGGCTCATATTTAGTTTTATCTTCATCCTTGAGACTATTGTGGTTGCAGTTTTTCGTCCAAAGACTATTACGATGATAGATACCTTGCATCAGCAGGTAGGAATGGGAAGGACTCATATTTGTTCAGATTATATGCTGTCTATATGCAGATGTATATGCACATATTTGTGTCTCTTAACTCAAAATATTAATAAATATTCTGATTCTGGATGGTAACTCTAAAAGCCTAACATTCTATCTTTGCATTACTCTGAATCATAATTATCTAATCTTGCTTCTGCTTTGCAGTTTGAGTTTGGGATTGCTGTTTTGCTGTTGTCTCTTGTTGTCTGTTCAATAATGGCTTTCCTTCGCTCCCTTAAAGCGGAAGATATGGCTATGACATCTAAACCTCGGAAGGTACATGTCCAAGAAGTTGGGTGATTACTGAATCATTTTCGGTCAAATTTGGGCAAGTGGACTATTGTGGATGACTTTTGCTTTATCTCTGATTGGTTTTGACTTGATTATTGCAATAATGCTTTTCCTCTACTGCATAGTGCGTCCTGAATTTTCTGTATCCATGTATTTTAGCTTGTTATTGAGTGCTGAACTAGAGATTGATTCTGTTAACTGGCATGCGTACAGTGTTTTGCGCTAATTTTATATTAATGTCGGTTGTTGCTCTATGAATTTTCTGCATGTATCTCTTCAATATTATACGATAATTGCTGGTTTTTTCTTATGGACATTGGTTTTTCTCCAGTACGGTTTTATTGCCTGGCTCCTCAGTACTTGCGTTGGCTTGCTGCTTTCATTTCTGAGGTATGCACCTGGTCCTACAACAGTCATCTTCGTGTTTGACTTCTACACACCATCAATATTTGCAAGCTAGAAATGATAGTTCACCTCTCTTTCACGGAAATGAATGTATAGTTCAAGGTATTACATATAACATGAAACTTTCATCCTGGGAGAAGTGATCTATCAGTCTCTGTTGTTTGCCATTTACGTATCGTAGTTATGGACAGGGTGCTGTTATTTTTTATCTGTAGTCTAGATCCTACAACAATTGTCTGATTCAAGCATCTTAATTGGAAATAATCTGAACTTATCTTGGGAAGTATGAAATGGCCTGTTTGTGTAGGATTTTTGACTTTATAGTAAGTGTGATGCATTAGTGCTAAAAGTGAGATCATATGAAAAGGTCACTCGTGTTAATAGAGTGCTCGCCAGATAACTACACGTGAATCATGTGACTATCGACCATGTATCCTTATCCATGTGTGTATTTCCTAATGTTAATGTTATTACTTCTTCCTAGTTTTTAGTAACTGAGTGATCTTAATGGCTGCTAATGCATTTTAGACATTTTGCATGGTTGCAGCAAGTCGTCAGTTCTTCTTGGATTGTCCTTGACTGTGCCTCTTATGGTAGCATGCCTTTCTGTTGGAATTCCCTTATGGATCCTTAATGGCTACCAGTTTTCGGTACCACGAGTCCACTCTGCAGATCACCCTGGAAGCAACATTACTCGTGGGAAAAGGGAGGTGTGTACTTGGGCTTGGTTTCTATATCTCTACTTATAGTTGAATTATCTGTTTATAAGTTGTTATTTTTACTGTATTATGACATCCTTTTGGCTCTTTACTAATACATGTTTATTCCAATCTCATGCCTGTCAGTGCTTGTATTACTTTGCTTGAAATGGTTGAAGTATGACAAGATTAGCATATCCATAGTATGTTCTATTTTTTGGGTGGGATGGTATTGTTTTGTTCAGTTACTTTATATTCCTAGAATTTCTAGTTTCTGCTCTTTGGTATCAGCTATCTGAAGTTGCCATTCTGAATCTCTGCTCTCTGTTTGCTGCTATATTAAGTTGCTTGCTACCTTTCAAGGACAAGTAATTCACTTCTGTCTCATTTTTTATTTTGCTGGAGACTAGGTGCTAATTTGTTTTGGATTTAATGTATAGATTCGTACTTTTACATATTTATATCTGGATTTTAGTGGTGAAATTCTCAATCTAAGTTAGTTGTTGCATTCACAGGGAGTGGTTCTTGTTATTTGTGCATCGTTGTTTTCGCTGGCTGTGGTGGCTCTTGGTGCAATTGTGTCTGCAAAGCCATTGGAGGATTTAGGGTACAAGGGATTGACTCGTGATGAGAAAAGCTTCAGTTCTCCTTATGCCTCATCTTATTACCTTGGATGGGCTATGGCATCTGCAATTGCTTTAGTTGTTACTGGTGTGCTGCCCATTGTTTCATGGTTTGCTACATATCGTTTCACCCTTTTCTCTGCCATATGCATTGGGATATTCAAAGGTATTCCCCCCTTCCTTTTAACTTTGTGCTTAGCATGCAGCCACAGGTGCCTTTATGGTGGCTTAATAGTTAGGGGTGCTCTAAACCTAATTATTGCTTTTGCCCTCTCAAACTTGCAGCTGTCCTGGTGGGCTTTTGTGGTGTCTCCTACTTTGAGGTAATTAAATCCAGAGGCGACCAAGTTCCAAGGAAGGGGGATTTTCTTGCTGCTTTACTTCCTTTGGTGTGCATTCCTGCTCTGCTATCACTTTCTTCAGGATTGTACAAATGGTGAGTTAGCTTTGTGATCTTCTATCTGGTGACTAACCCAATCCAAAATTTTAAATCGCTTGTAACCACTTGCAAAACTGGATTTCATGATGGGTTGCCGTGGTATACTCAACTAGGTTTGTGCATTTTCCAGGAAAGATGATGATTGGAAGCTTTCTCGAGGTGTATATGTGTTTGTTAGTATTGGACTCCTCCTCCTGCTTGGTGCAATATCAGCTGTCATAGTTGTGATCTCACCGTATATGGTAAGTTCATCTCCTTTTGCTTTTACTTTTTTGGGTGTAGGATTGATTTATCATCCTGTATTTTTGTGCAATTGGACAGATTGGGGTGGCATTTCTCTTGGTTCTCCTTCTTGTTGTGCTGGCCATTGGTGTTATCCATCACTGGGCTTCAAACAACTTCTACTTGACTAGGATGCAGATGTTAATTGTGTGTTTCCTCGCTTTCCTCTTGGCTTTGGCTGCTTTCCTCGTTGGCTGGTTTAATGGTGAGCACAGAACTGATTTATCTTGTTCCCTTAATTCTTGGTTTTGGTTAAGTGGTTTCCTCTTATTGTCAAATCTGGATGTATTAATGCTGCTAGTGACATTTCTATATATTATCAGATAAAGCATTTGTTGGAGCATCTGTGGGTTACTTCTCGTTTCTCTTTCTTCTTGGTGGAAGAGCACTCACGGTGAGTTGGTCTTGCAATCTTATGCTCATTTATATTCAACATATCCCACTTCAGACCTCTAATTTCTTGTATTCCTATTTACCTTTAATACAAAATGAGCTTTTGGCAGGTTCTTCTTTCACCACCCATTGTAGTGTACTCTCCCAGAGTGCTACCAGTGTATGTTTATGACGCTCATGCAGACTGTGGAAAGAATGTCAGGTTTGTCTGTCATTTAACAGTTCATAATTTTCTTCTGTATCACATGTTCCTATCATGTGCGATTAATTGGTTTCTTAATGTCTATTTTGATGTACAAAATATTGCAGTGCTGCATTTCTTGTGCTTTATGGGGTTGCGTTGGCAATTGAAGGTTGGGGTGTCGTTGCTAGTTTGAAAATTTATCCTCCATTTGCTGGTGCTGCTGTTTCAGCAATTACCCTTGTGGTCGCCTTTGGTTTTGCTGTTTCTCGTCCATGCTTAACTCTTGAGGTTTGTCCATTGGTCTTATCTGGTAATAGCTGTACTACTATTTATTTCTGACTGTAACTTGCATACTAAAAGTTAATTGCTTTTACCTATCGTCATTTTGCATTATGACTTTGAACGTCATTGGTACTGCACAAGGTCTTTCATTTGTCAATAATTTGTGTATTATTGCTTCCACTGCCTTCTACAAATCTTTAATTGGTCATCCACTTGTATACCATGTTCAGATGATGGAAGATGCAGTGCACTTCCTGAGTAAGGAAACAATTGTTCAAGCAATTGCTAGATCTGCTACTAAGGTATGTAAGGATAGGATCTACGATTCTCAGGTTTTCAGATATGTCTCTGGTTAAACTTCAAGTTCTTTTACTTGTCACGCTTGTTCACCATATTCGTAGACAAAAAATTTAACCATTTTTTTTTACTTTAAAAGTGAATCTGTTATTTATTTTGTTGATTGCTTACATTTTCTATGTATCTGATGAGTTCTTTCTCAGTAACTCTGCAATTAACTAGAGGGTGGTCTGCCCACTGCAGTCATGCACTGCAGTTTGTGTGTTCAGGATGATGCATGACCATAATTGTCTATAACATGTATTAGACAATTTTCTAGTTCACATTGACGGTGTTCTCATAACTGATGTTTCTCTGCTGGGTGGATGGAATGATCTTATGATTCTAGATAATAGATAAATTTTAGCTGTCTTGTAGTTGCGGTGTCTGCGTTCATGTATACCGTGGAGACTCCTGCATGACATGGGTGGGCAGTGGGATCTGTACTTGTGCATGTCTTAGTGGTGATATGCATGAATGTGAACATGTTTGCCTGGTTGCAAATGTTTCCAGACTAGACTGGTGTGTAGACTAGCTGTGTTGTTCTGTTACTCACATGCGACGAGTTAGGAATGGCTTGTTGGCATGTGATGGCCAGGGAGTTCAAAGTTCCTTATTTATACCATTTGCTGGGACGCTGGTTTTTCCTAACTGGTGTAATTGCTGGTTTTGTCCATGACCAAAGCAGAAAAAAATTTCTGGTTTTGTCTGATCCAAAGACTGGTTTTGCTTGTCTGTCTTGCTGGGTTTTATTCTTTTTAGTGTTTTTTCTTTTTTTTTTTTGGGGGGTGTGTGTGTTGGAACAGAAGAGGGAGATTTCGTCTTATCCTTTTCAATTAGTGGGTTACTTGATTCCTCATTTTCATCTTGTAATTCTGTCGTGATTTTGGGAAATTGTGTAGTGGTGCTTTGTCTTAAAGTATTGTCTTGTCTTTGAGTATCTTGTTTACTTGGAGTATTTTGCAGACTCGAAATGCTCTATCTGGAACATACTCAGCTCCACAAAGATCGGCCAGTTCTGCCGCACTTTTAGTTGGTGATCCAACAGTCATGCGTGATAGGGCTGGAAATTTTGTGCTTCCCAGAGCTGATGTGATGAAGTTGCGCGATCGTCTAAGAAATGAGGAGCAAGTTGTCGGGTCTTTCTTCTATAGGATGAGATATAGGACTTGTTGCCATGACAGGGCTAGTGATGTTGATTACAGAAGAGAAATGTGTGCTCATGCACGAATTTTGGCTTTGGAAGAGGCTATTGATACTGAATGGGTGTACATGTGGGACAAATTTGGTGGTTATTTACTTCTTTTGCTTGGTTTGACTGCAAAGGCAGAACGAGTGCAGGTTATTGATAATTTAAATTACTTTCTACATTCCTTGTGTATTTTCTGTCTTAAGGAGTGTTGAAAGTATTTTTCGTATTTGTGACTAGGATGAGGTTCGTTTAAGGCTCTTCCTGGACAGCATTGGGTTTTCTGACCTCAGTGCAAAGAAAATTAAGAAATGGATGCCAGAAGACCGTCGTCAGTTTGAAATTATTCAAGACAGGTAGCTTAGACCTTTGTTGTAATTGGCTCTTTTTCTACTTTCTTTTGGTTCATATACCACATTTCTTTACCATATTTTTGTGGATTTAGTTACATTCGGGAAAAGGAAATGGAAGAGGAAATCTTGATGCAGAGACGTGAAGAGGAGGGGCGGGGTAAGGAAAGAAGAAAGGCTCTATTGGAAAAGGAAGAACGCAAGTGGAAGGAGATAGAAGCTTCTCTCATATCTTCTATTCCTAATGCTGGCAGCAGGGAGGCAGCAGCAATGGCTACTGCCGTGCGTGCTGTTGGTGGTGATTCTGTTCTTGATGATTCTTTTGCACGAGAAAGGGTTGCAAGCATTGCACGTAGGATGCATAATGCTCAGTTGGCTAAACGAGCACTCCAGGTTGTAATGATTTCTTTTATTTTCCTTTTTTGACATGCTGTAGTTTCTGTATTGTGTTCTATTTTAAAGTAGAGATGCTCAAAATTGAAGCTTTTACAGTACAATGTCTTTAAATAGTTGGCATTTAGGGACAAAATGATCAAACGAAGATAGCGGCTGCATATATTATATTCATAGTTGAGGAACAGTTAGTAAGATGGGAAACCGATCATCGAATTGAAGGTGTCTCATGCATATAATAATAACTACTCTTTTTTTCTTGATTTGTTTGTTTTCCTATTGTTTCATGGACATTTCATTAAGAAATAGAACTGTTGCGGGTGTATGCAAAGTAATATGACTCCCAAGGGAAGTATGTCTGCTCATTTTTAGTCTAGGTACTTGCCCATATTCCATTAGTGGAGTCTCATTTTCAATTTGACTAAAACTGATGAGTAATTCCTAGATATAATTAGCACAATTTTTTCTTTACTTAGGCAGTTGCCCTTCTATATGTGGTTGCTGTGTTGTTACTTACGTAGAAATCACCCAATCTAGTCTTTTCCAGTCTTTTCCTTTGATGTGGCTCATCAGCTTCCTGATTCATATTCCGACCTTTCTAGTCCATTATATTCATTCCATGTGGTGAAAGTATGATGCAGTAAAATCTTGAATAGCCTGTAGCCTGTGGGTTCATATTACCTAGAGACAAAAAATAAAAAAGGTGTAATACTAGTCTATGCTGGCCCCAAATCTATCTGTTTCATTGACCATCAGTTCATCTATTTAGTTGATTGCGCAGAACATCAGCATCCTTTGAAGATCTTATGGACTAATAAATTACATGCATTTTTTTGCAGCGTTACTTATTCATTGTCCGCTATTAATTTTTCCCCTACAAATACTTCTCTTCAATTTTTTTTTATTCTTACTAGATGTGCTAGCACCCTGTTCTGTCTCAGTCACTTATAGCAGCATTTCGTCCTTAAGGAAGCAATAATCATAAAATTCATCTGAATCATGAGGTTTGCAGGCAGCCTATCAAGTAGTAAATATGGTTCTATATGTTTCCTGTCTAACAGAAGTCAATTGCCATTCGAAAAGGAAATTTAGCTGTGCAGATGTGTTCATTTTCTCACATTCTTGAGGCTGTCTTCATATTGACATAATTTATAGCTGGGATAAGTGTTTTCTTTTTCTGACACATTCATGTTTCATCACCTCCCCCATGCTCATTTATTTAAAAATGCATTTTGCTATGCTTCTCTGTTGACAAATATAGGTCACTGCCTTATTTCTGACTTGAATTTCACTCTGTCGAAATTATCAATTGAAATGTAAATAAAGACTTCTACAGAAAGTGAAACAGATGCTCTGCGTTGTGTCCTTTCCATGATTGTTATATTATGTAAATCTTTAAATTCTGAGCAGTATTATGTGTTAGCATGACTAGTCTCACTCATATTCCACTCTTGGGGATGACAGACTGGGATTGCTGGTGCCATATGTGTACTTGACGATGAACCGACATCCAGTGGAAGACACTGTGGTCCTATTGATGGTAGTATCTGTCAAAGTCGTAAAGTTAGCTTTTCTGTTGCTGCCATGGTTCAACCTGAGTCTGGCCCGGTTTGTCTTCTGGGAACTGAGTTCCAGAAAAAGGTTTGTTGGGAAATCCTAGTGGCTGGATCTGAACAAGGTATGGAAGCTGGACAAGTCGGACTAAGGCTGATAACCAAAGGTGATAGACATACAGCAGTGAAGGAGTGGAGTATTGGTGCAACGAGTATAACTGATGGAAGGTTGTTTGTCATTAAATACTGAAATTTCCTTTAATCATTTCCACCCATCTGGATTTCAAGACTTGAATTATTTATATTTCTTATGATTGGACAAGTTTTGCATTTCCTGCTTCCTGAGCTGCTTCTCATAATTGCTTTTCAGGTGGCACATTGTAACTATGACAATTGATGCTGAAATTGGTGAGGCAACTTGCTATTTGGATGGTGGCTATGATGGTTATCAGACTGGTTTGCCATTGCCTGTGGGAAATGGTATATGGGAACAAGGGACTGAGGTATGGATTGGGGTTAAACCCCCCATTGGTTTGGATGCAATCGGGAGGTCAGACAGTGAGGGAGCTGAATCTAAGATGCATATCATGGACGTTTTTCTTTGGGGAAGGTGCTTAACTGAAGATGAGGTGGCATCTCTTCATACTGCCATTGGCTCAACTGAGCTGAGCACAATTGATTTTATTGAAGATAACTGGCATTGGGCAGATTCACCCTCCAGAGTAAGTTCTACTTGCATTGACATGTTTTCTTATTTTAGTAAAGAAGTGGTTCTTAACTTCCCCTTTTGATCTACTTAGGTTGACGGATGGGAAAGTGACCCGGCCGATGTTGATTTGTATGATAGGGATGATGTAGACTGGGATGGACAGTATTCAAGCGGGAGAAGAAGACGGCCAGAACGTGATGGGGTGGTGGTTGATGTTGATTCTTTTACTAGGAGGTTCAGGAAACCTAGGATGGAAACTCAAGAAGAAATTAATCAACGGATGTTGTCAGTTGAGTTGGCTGTCAAAGAAGCCCTTGCTGCAAGAGGTGAAACTCATTTTACTGACCAGGAGTTTCCTCCAAATGATAATTCTCTATTTGTCGATCCAGGAAATCCCCCTCCAAAGTTGCAGGTATCTTTTCCATTTGACAGGTTCCTTTGACATTGCATCATTAGCTACTGTTCAGTTATGGTTCTGTTACTGTTAGATGGTACACTAATGTTAACTTCTAAATAGGTTGTTTCTGATTGGATGAGACCCACTGAAATGTTGAAAGAGACCTGCTTGGAATCTTATCCATGCTTGTTTTCTGGCATTGCTAATCCATCTGATGTTTGTCAGGTATTTTGTTTTTGCAAATAACACGCAAGTTTAGAATACTCAGTTCCTTAAAATTCTTGTCCTGTTTACTTTCTTGAAAGTTGTTTCTCTTCAATGAACTATGATTTTATAGTTTCCTCCTTAACCATGTTGGTTGATATTCGACAGGGTCGATTGGGAGACTGTTGGTTCTTGAGTGCTGTTGCGGTCCTAACTGAAGTATCACGAATATCAGAAGTTATTATTACTCCAGAATATAATGAAGAAGGAATCTACACTGTTCGCTTCTGTATCCAGGTACTGAGTTTTCAATTATCGTAATGATATTGCTTTTGCTGTTGGCTGTGCTGAAACATCTATTGGTTGATATCTTTATGGGACCTGCAGCGGTACCAGTTTTATGTTTGATGCTTGCTTGTCATATGCGTGGGTCTATTTTGGGGTAAAATAAATGCATATGCTTATGTTTTTGGTTTACTGTAGCATTCTGTGTGGCTAGAGGGAAGTAGACCTTGACCTAGTTATGTAGGGCTGCTTCTTTTTGTGATACTAGAAGGCGCCCTTTAAACTGGTAAAGAAGCCTTACTTAAATGTTTGCACTTTGGAGACACTGCTTATGCGGGAGTGATCACTCTTTTTGTTTTTTTGGTTGAAGCAGGAGTGATCAATCCACAATCCATTTTTCTGATATATAATACTTTGGTCTGGTTTTATTCTTTTTCAATGTTTATATCTGTTAGTGTAGGATGTACCCTTATTAAATCCTCCATGGGCTGTTTCACCATTTTTTTGGTTACAGAATGAAGTTCTAATAGGAAAATGAGGTTCTAGTAGGTATAACTCTTTCTTTTCTTGATCTCATTTAGGGTGAGTGGGTCCCAGTTGTCGTTGATGATTGGATTCCTTGTGAATCTCCGGGTAAACCTGCATTTGCCACCAGTAAGAAGGGCAATGAGCTATGGGTATCTCTACTAGAGAAGGCATATGCGAAGTTACATGGTTCTTATGAGGCACTTGAAGGTGGGCTTGTTCAAGATGCGCTGGTAGACCTTACGGGTGGGGCTGGTGAGGAGATCGACATGAGAAGTGCTCAGGCTCAGATTGATCTTGCAAGTGGTAGGCTGTGGTCTCAGCTGTTGCGGTTTAAACAAGAAGGATTTTTGCTTGGAGCTGGTAGTCCTTCAGGTTCCGATGTTCATATTTCTTCCAGTGGCATCGTGCAAGGGCATGCTTACTCGTTGTTGCAGGTATCTCCTGTTACTTAGTTGGTGTTGCTGTGATGTCTGAGTGTTGCTTTTGAAGTTAATAGCCTGCTTGTACTGCTGTCCAGGTAAGAGAGGTGGATGGTCATAAGCTTGTTCAAATCCGTAATCCATGGGCCAATGAAGTTGAGTGGAATGGACCTTGGTCTGATTCGTCACCTGAGTGGACTGATAGGATGAGACACAAGCTGAAACATGTTCCACAGGTTAAACTTTCACCGGACTCCCTCTTATGTCTGTCTCTATTCACTTATCAACTCCCAAACTGCTTGACATGATTGATTGATGAGTGCTTTTCGTTGTTTGGCATCTCATAGTTGTTTCTCTTCCTTAACTCTCATGCCGTGTCTCTGATTATTGTATTTGAGCAGTCAAACGAAGGAATTTTCTGGATGTCTTGGCAAGATTTTCAAATACACTTCCGATCCATCTATGTCTGTCGCGTCTACCCTCCAGAGATGCGCTACTCAGTCCATAGCCAGTGGCGTGGTTACAGTGCTGGTGGATGCCAGGATTATGATACTTGGCATCAAAATCCTCAGTTCCGCTTGAGGGCAAATGGTCCAGATGCATCATCGCCAATGCATGTGTTCATTACCTTGACTCAGGTAGCTCTGCTGATTATTATGAGACTAGCTTCCATCTCTTAACAATTTTTGTCTTTCACCTGACATTTTGACGTTATGGACTTGTAGGGTGTGAGTTTCTCAAGGACTACTGCTGGTTTCAGAAATTATCAATCTAGTCATGATTCATTGATGTTTTATATTGGGATGAGGATACTCAAAACTCGCGGTCGTCGTGCTGCTTATAACATATACCTTCACGAATCAGTCGGGGGGACAGATTATGTAAATTCACGAGAGATTTCATGCGAGATGGTACTGGATCCTGATCCCAAGGGTTACACGATTGTGCCTACAACTATACATCCTGGTGAAGAAGCGCCATTTGTTCTATCTGTTTTCACCAAAGCATCAATAACCCTGGAGGCTTTGTAAATTGCACCAGTGGCTTTTCTGTAGCCGCTTCATCCCTGAGCTGAGGACAAGCCCCTGCAAGAGCATGCCTGCTTGGCTTGGGCACCTGCACCTGCACCTGCAAGTGGATTTCTGGACTGTGAACTGTGCTCGAATTTTGAGGTTATCTTTGACTACCTTCCCTGTTCATTCTTTCAGTTCTTTTAGATTAATCTCTTTGCTTCTTAATATATTGATTTCAACTTCACCATTATTAGAAAATCCAAAGCTTGGCTACCAAAAGAATCTGCGTGACGGTTGTTTTAGGAGACTTTTAACATGTTCTCAACTTTGACGAGGCGGTCTCTGAAATTATGGTCTTTAGTGCCAGCAGGTCTAGCAGATACTTAGAGAAGCTTAATGGCTTTGAAGATCACCTACAAGCTTCTCAAACCTCAGATGATGCCATTTTGGAGGAATGCAGCCGTGGAAGATGTCATACGTGTAGAGCTTGAGTTCCATTATGAAGACATGTCAAGTTGATCTTGTACAGCTGGAATTCAGAGGCCATCTCAGCCCGATCTTGCTTGAGTTTTTTTGGCTCCATGTCAGCATCAACGAGGGTTTTCGGGGTCACCCTGTAAATGAGTACTTTTCAAGACGAGAATAGGATCATTAATTTTGTAAAGGGCAGAAATGTCGGAAAAAGCATATGACAAATAGTTCACACAATTCCCTTCCCTCACAAGGGGAAAAGATTGAGAAAATGCTGTGGCTAGAAAAATGTAAAGATGTGCTGCAGTTTGTTTTGTACTTGTAGGGGAGAAAGGTGGATATTGTATAGTGTTTCAGTTTGCAATATAATCCACGAATTCTATCATTTTCCTACTTTGCATCGTCCCGACTTATTGTTATGCCAATGTGCGACTCATCTATAAATGATTTGGTTCTTCCTTCCAGGTTTGATACTTAGAATCTTGAATCGAAGAGTGTCCCGAGATTCTTACAAACTTCCCGTAGTCTTATTCGTCGGATTTTGTTAAAAATCGGTCCCTAATTCTTCCTCATTTGGAGTTCTTCCAACTAGCAAAGATGGTAATCCTCTATTGGGAAACCGGTTTTGACCCGTAACGATATTAAAGCGCATGATCTACGCCATACCGCGATTTTCGGGTTTGGCAATCTCCCTTTTGGCCCCCGTCTTCTCGACTACGAGGGCAAGAAGAGAAATTGTTCATTATGCAATGGCAATCACTTGGGGTCTTCTTTTAGTATGGTTGGCACTCAAAACCGCCATGAGAGAAACCAAAAATGACATTCAGAACAACCAGAGCTTCACTCACTACAGTCCCACTTTCACGTGACCTGAAGCCCCCATCACGTGCCCTTGGGTCCGCTCCGTTTCCTTCCCAACTTCCAAGAAAGAACTCAGAGAGAGAGAGAGAGAGAGGAAGGACCTTCGACCAATTGGAGGGAAACGAATCGGGCCGTCCATCCCTCATCGGACGGCCCAGGCTCGGTTTCAATTCGAGCATCCAGTGGCAACTGCAGATGGCAGTGCGAAATATAAAAAGTATAATAAATATATAATGAACAGTTCGCGAGGGTGAAGAGAAAAAGCGCAATAGGGCGAAACCAAAAAAACCCACATAGCGAGCGAGAGAGAGAGAGAGAGAGAGAGCCAAACAGAGGAGGAGCAAAGAGTGTGTGTGAGAGATTAAGATAAAACACCACAAGGGGGAGACCGCCGAAACGCTGATCTCTCCCCTCACCCCCCCCCCCCCCCCACAAAAACCATTCGTTACCCAGTAACCCTACTCACTCGCATTGATCTCTGCCTGCCGTCTCTCTCTCTTCTTCTTCTTCTTCCGCCTCCTGGGAAAATCTTGATTTTTCCCAACCGGAACCGGGAAGAAAGCTCCGAGCTTTTCCCGTTTCTGCTCCTCCTCCTTCCCGGTTCTTGTTATCTCCTTTCCATAGGGTATTCCCTGTTGGGTTCTTGAGAAAAATCAGTGGGGTTCCGCGAGCAATTTCGAAACTTTGACTCGTGTGCCAGTCGGGACTCTCTGAGTGACATTTTCTTGCCCACTGCATTCGTGATCGTCCCGCGTTCTGTTCTATCTTTCTTGTGAATACTCGGGAGATCTCATTGATGGGTCCTGGATTATAGATCTTGAGGTTGGTGGTTTTTGCTTAAATTTTCTCTCTTTTTTCTCGCTTCTGATGATGGAGATATTTCGAAGCCGGGTGTATTGGGGGTCTTTCTGAATCTCTTTCCTTTCTTCTTTTCTGTTGTGTCGTGCAGACGATGGAGAAGGAAGCGAAGAATCAGAGAGCGAAGGAGCCGGATTTCGTGTTGCAGTGGGGGAATAGGAAGAGGCACAGATGTGTGAAGGTCAAGAACAAGGACCACAATTTCTCCTCCACCAACAACGCCCCCAACAATAACAGCAGCACCAGCAAATTGTCTTCTGATCCCTTTGGGAAGAAGAAAATCATGAACGGCGTCGTCAATACCAAGAGGGATTCATCCATTCACTCTCCTCACCGAGGTCTCAACAGGTAAAGACCAAAATTACTCCTGGGAAAATGGAAATCATTTAAAAAGAAGAAGAAAAAAAAATCAAATCTGGGTGTATGGTTGCTTTATTGGAATTTGTTAAAATTTTTCCCTTTGCATTGTTTCTCCTTGCCCATCTGTTGTTTTTCTTCTGTAAAGGGATATCTCCATTTTCCTTTTTCCTCCTTTTTTATTTGGTTGATGATAATGAGTATTTAAGGAGGGTACTATTAGGGCATGGTGTTAGGTCATTAAATTTTGGTGAGAAGGTGCAGAAGTTTATGAATCACTCAGCAGCTGCCTTTGATTTACCACTGTTTGGTCATACAGTGGCAGTTACACTACCCTTTGACCCTAAATTTACTCCATCAGTCCAAATCTCTTAACTTTCAAGTAAGATTTGATTGAAAAGCAAGAGAGCAATATTCGACACACTGGTGATTTTTTGTGGGGCACTGTGATTGATCAGTCGGAACTCGGAGGCGCACATGAATAAACGCAAGGCGTCGCCGGAGAAGGAAGACCGGTTCTACACGACGAGGGGATCGTTGGGGGCCGATGAGAATGGGAAGGTGTTGTTGGATCACAATATGAAGAACGACAAAGGCACAGTTGTTTGGCCCAAATTGTTCCTCTCCTTGTCCAACAAGGAGAAGGAAGAGGATTTCCTGGCGATGAAAGGGTGTAAGCTCCCTCAAAGGCCTAAGAAAAGGGCTAAATTGATCCAAAGAAGTGTGCTTGTAAGTATTTTTTATCATAGGAATGTAGAAGATCCAATCTTTCTCAATTGAGTCATTGTTGATTTAATCTGTATTGACTCTCTGTTATGTATGCAGTTGGTGAGTCCTGGTGCTTGGCTCTCTGACTTGTCCCAGGAGAGATATGAGGTTCGAGAGAAGAAGGCTTCGAAGAAGGTACACTTGCATTCTGTCTTCTGTCTTTTGTTTTCCTGAATATTGGATGATATTGTCTCACTGCCTTAGAATCCCTTCTCTGTTTTTGTTGTTGATAGTATCCGTCATCCAAGGAAGTGAGTGAAAATTGAGTAATGACGGGGAATTCTCTAAAGAACGGTAGAAGCATTCTGCAAATGGAAAATTTGTAATCAAAATGGACCCTTTCAAGAGATCTGATGAATTTTATGATTTTTCACGACTTACTGTTTTCAAAATGAAATGACATTCTTTTTCTTTGGTTGGAGGAGGAGAGGGAGAGGGGGGTTGTTCTTGATCTGTTGAATGTTGAAAATGTATGGTGGTGTTTGTGGATGCAGAAGCCCAGAGGGTTGAAGGCAATGGGAAGCATGGAGAGTGATTCAGAATGAGAGATGGAGAAGAAGATTACACAGAAAGGTGGAGCATGATCATAAATGTATGATTTTGTTTCTTCAATGGCTTGAAGAGATAGAACAGAGAGAGAGGGAGGGAGGGAGGGAGATAGGCATCCTTTTGGTTTGTTTGTTCTCTTGTAGAGGATTCATTGGAAATTTAAGTTGATTTTAAGTTTCTCTTTTCATTGGAGTTTGTGTTGTAAGGTCTTTGTTGCACTTTTATCGTTATTGTTACTCAGGATTTTTCACCCAAAATTTTAAATTTTTATTTTCATTACAAAAAACTGGTGAAATATTCATGTATATCTATATCGTATTATTCACATATTTTTCGTAAGTTTTTTGGTGTTTTTGTATCAAAAGAAAAGTACATATATATATCAAAAGCAAAACTGAGGTCAGCCTCATGTCTTTGCTTGCCTTTTCGATTCAATTTTTGAATCCGCGTGTCCTGAGTGACGGGATCATCTCAATCATTGCAAGGAATCAGGGATGCCATCTAAAATTAGCATGAATTAGAGGTAAAAAAGAAATCTTTCCCCCCCGCCTAAACGATGCGCAATAATTTTCACGTGGGTCATTTTCTTTTTCCTGCCCTTTCCTTAATCAAGACGGCTGTTCCACTTTTGATCCTTTTAAAAACAGGAAATAGCAGAGGAAAGATCGCTGAGCGGTCACAATCTAAACGCTGTTCGGCCATAAACAGACACAAAACATGTGTTTGGGATGGCACATAGTATGAGAAATCATGTGCCCGCCCTGTCTCGAGCAAAAAAGATTTAACGAAAGATTGGTGGTAGAAACAGGAATGAGGACTACCCAGAAAAGGACGGGAGGGCTGGTCCGTCCATCTCTTTCTATTTTGTCCTATCCATTTTGAAATTTTAGCATGAAACCCAGAAAAAGCAGGCCTCAAAACTGTGTGGCTTTCGTTTCTTTTTCCTGTCTTTCCTTCCACTGTTGTTAATTAGGTGGATCTGGAAGTCAAGCAATTCTTGTTATGGTTCCAAAGGAGCTGCATGAATCAGTCTTCCTTCCTTCCTCTCTCTTTTAAGTGAAAAAGGGTGCAGTTTCCTTTTCTTTTTCTGCTTTGAATGTTGGTGTGGATTTCATTCTTCAATTAGCCACACATGTAGATTAGTCAAAACAGCTCTTATCTGCATGTGTCATCACGGTTGTAAATGATAAGGGGTTATAGGATCTACCACTTTGAGATGATAGCCCTAAGGGAAGTTCCCAAAGATTCATGTAATCTAAAAAAACGCTGGCATGGTCAACTGGAATTTGTATTATCCATATAGGAGATCTTCCAATCGAGAGGATCCATCGACTTGAGATGAAGTCGATGAGCACAATCTAGAATTGTTGACTTGAATGGGTGGTCGATGGGGCTTGTGTCTATTGAAGACATTTAGGGAAATAAACCTTAGCCTTAGTGGAAAAATCGAGGTCAATGTTGCAAACCGGAGATTTGGGTTTAATGATTTGATTGCCCTAGTTATAGTTAACACCGGTAACCGACATTTTTTTCTTTTTTGGTAAATTGTTATTTCATGCGATTTTTTTCGAATTTTTATTCTTAAACGGGCAAATCTCTATGATCATGCATGGGGACTCATGCACGCAATAAAAACCACTCGGTTATGATAAATGTATAATCAAAGCATATATCAAAATATTTTGAACTATATCGGGCGAAATGACACAAAGCCATGTTCGTGAGTTATATACATTGATCAACATGCTTTAAGTCTGAGGTTTAAGTCTAAGGATGCAAAGTGAAATATGAGCTTCTAAGGAAAAATAAAATTTAAAATATGATAACTCGACTATATCTAACGCTAAATGCGGGAAAACTTCTAAATGCATTTGAATTCAATTTACCTATTTTTTTTTTTATGAAATGACGTAGTTTAAATATGAAAATGTTGAAAATAATGTAAAAGAAAAAGAAAAATGCAATGAGATATCCATATCATCTAGCGTGGGAAAACAATAGAAAATCAACAACGTTTATTCAATCTTGACTCTTTTTTCATAACAACCCACATCAGAAGTTTAGTTTGAGTCCAAATACGTATAAACATAGCTAAGGATGCGACCAACGACGAGGAGGTGATCAACTGTCGAAAAGTTGATCACATGTACTCGAATCAGCTCGAACATGGACCGCTCGAGCCGTGAGTCGACATTATTAGGATGATCTTTGTTATGGCATTTTAGAACAAGAGCATATTGCCCCGATCTCATCATAATGAGTGTCAACAAACCTTCTCGGGACATCGAGGGTGGTTTCTTTTGAGTCAAATTTCTTTCGATTGGCTGGTACCTTTGTCTCTAATATGCCTAATACGTCGAATTAACCACTAATTTTGCTATTTTATTGTCACGTAATTTGTGATATAGAAGTAATTTTGAGTTGTGGACTCAGTTTATCTATACATTACAAAAGTAATCAAATCGTAAAGTGCCATTTGACCTTTTTGATTTTGACCTAGTAGCAACAAACTACTTATGCTATCCCCTCTCGCACTACATCTTGGGTCCGCAGCTGCTTAGTTGCTTCCACGAAACGTCCGAATTCTCAAATGCTGACAAGATCAAGTGCAATCTCGACAAGTACAAAATCTAAATTGAATGGGAAAAAATAAAATTTAGGGACAATAAGTATGGACCACCTATAATTTACAGTACTACAGAAGGTTTCCCACCAATGAACAGAAATCGATTCCATCCAAATAACTATAAGAAATTAATTAAAGGTAAATCTCAAAAACTCGAATTGCGTCGATCATTTTCCTGCTAGAAAATTTGTACTTCGTATGGTAAACTCTTGCAAAGATTAGGGGTGGCATGATGTATGTGAATGAAATACTGAGCTTTATGTGAAGGATCTTCAACAGATCTGGATATTGAAATTTACTTTCAAACATTCTTCCTTACTAGCTCTGTACCCAAAAGAGACATGGAAAAGGAAACAGATATTGAAGAAAGAAAAACGGTGTAAGGTTTGACTTGCTTCAAAAAATAAATTAAGAAATTATTGCATGATTATAAAGATTTAATATATAATTAGATCTTATAAGAGATTTTTGGGATTTTAATGAAAGTTATTTTAAATTTTTTTTAGTATTATATTTTAAAGCTTTTAAATGAGCATTGTTGCAATCATTTAGTGATATGCTGACAAAATTCACCCTAAAATGCATTTACTTTTGCTGAAATTCTCGGACAAAGTTTGAGGTTGAAACTATGCTTTGGGCTCAGCTTATATTGTGGAGAGGTATATAGTATATGATAGGAATCAACAAGGGCATGGACTTCTATGGCAATGGAGTTTTCTCCTCCTTTCTAATCTTGAGTTCAAGCCTGGTCAAGAGCACTTCACAAGCAAAATCCCAAATACACTGGGCCAATATGGAAGAGTGAGCCTCTAAATTTATTTGGGGGAGGTGGACCAATCGAGATGTGCAAAAACCGACCTGTACATCCCATCCATATACAGGCCAATTGGAAGAGTGAGCTCCAGAGGCCGAGTGGGAATGTGGACCAATCGAGACATGCGAAAGTCGATCCGTACGCCATCCGGCCTCTTGCACCAAAACAAATGAAAGAACATAGTGCATTTGTATATGCCCCCTCACATATTCATTGAAGTCGGCTGTGGACCAAGCCAAAGTTGAAATTCAATATAAATATCTAGAGGAGCAAGGACAAGGAGGAAGCCGTCTTCGAGGAACCTTACAAAGGTGACTTGCATGTTCGAAAAGATCCAAATTCTGCCATGCTGAAGTGTCCGGCAAACCCTGCAAATATCAAATCAATTTGTCCGGACGTTGCGTTGAGGTCATTCATGAAGGAAGGGGTTTCCGGTTTGAATTGGTGAGAAATTTGAACTGGTGGGGAGGGCTCTTGGATTCGTGGCGGATGAACAACCGGCGTTGATTCCTGATCATCATTGCTCCTCTTCAACTCATCCGCCATCTTTCTTCTTTTCATCATTTCACACACGTTAACGAGCAACCAAGAAACAGAGGCACTGTTCAGAGCGGAAAAGCAAAAAAAGATGATTTGCTTGCGGGTTCGAGATTTCGCCAACGGTCCCTGGGGTTGTTTCGGAAAGGTTTCTTGGCCGCCCTTTCACATGGAATATGCGGAAGGGGCCCCTGTCCCTACGCGCAGGTTCTCGAGGATGTCCGAGAATGCTCGTGGGTCTCACAAGCTTTTTTTAGCTGTCGGAAAGTTTGAAAAAGTTCTTGAGTACACATTTGAATGTTTTTGAACCTCCAATCTCTGGCTGAACTGGCCTCTTTGGACACGTTCACCGGTTGTTCGGATCACTCCTCCTTTCTCAAAGTTATGTAAGCTTCCTGGAATTTGCAATTACGACTGAGGGATATTTCTTGTAAATTGTTGAGATAAGGTGTTGGAGAAATCCAATATTTGATACTGAGTTCTCATTTAGAGCAGTCTCTTCATATCAAATCGAATATTTCTCTTTTGTATTTTTTGTGCACGACTTTCGTCTTAACCATGCTCGGGACACGGGATATAAAGACCCTACAACAACCTCGCTGTACTGTGTGAACTTGGGTACTTTCGCTCCATATGAATTCATTCACAAGCACCTACCGATCTGCTGCAATTTCCCTTTCGTGTAGGCCATAGGTTTCCATGTTGTTCACGTCAGATGTCTCCAAGTCTTAACATTGGTCCTAAAGTAATCTCCCATTCAAAACATGACTTGAATTTATCTAACAAGGTACAATCTAAAAATATTTAATTATATGGACACAATATATTAAATTTAATTCGTACCCTATTATTCACGAATTGTACCAAGATGATTGATGGCATTTATAAACATCAAAGTGTGCGTCTACAGGTTCTGGTGATGGGTCATTTTCCATATGCTAGTGGAATTGTTTTAGAAAAAATTTATACCACATTAAAGCAGTGAATAATTACAAAGACTTAACTCTGATCTTAAGTTTATGAGATTATTCTATGATTTTTCCAGATTTTCATCACCAAGAAAAGTTAAAAAAAAAAAAAAATTCATGGGCTGTAACATCCTTATTTAATGCATCATTTGTCCTTTTCTGTTTACATTCTCCAGTGATTGATTCTCTAAAATCCTCCTTTGGTTTATTCAATTTATTTTTCCTTTGGCTTCACTTGAACATGAAATTGAGCAACATCTCTAGGTGGAAATTTCTGCCGACTATTGGTATATCATATCCCCATTTTCTTTCCAATTGTCTTATTCTTGATTATGATTAATTTACATACTTCTTAGGCTGACAATAGCCAATCAAATAACTTTTATATAAATAAGTTGAAGCTTCATTTCTAACAGATTCTTATCTTACTTTTTTACACGATAATAAATAGTACCATATAGTACCGAATAGTGCTAAATAGTGCATGAGATACCATAGAAGTGTCCACATCTAATAACACATTCCCAACAAATGAAACTACGATATCAATTCTCTTGCATATATGGCGCTTGACGGACAAGATTTTTCTTTGAACACTCTACATATGATGTAATTTCTTCCGTAGCTCACCTAAACCTAAAATTGGAACAAACGCGTCCATTCCTTCTAAACAAACTCCCAATGGAATTCCGTTCACCCACGCCTCATTCATTCACACCTGGGGCATGTGAAACCTTCACAAGGGAAATAGAAAAGAAGGAAAAGGGAAGACACCTAAAACAAAAACTAACTGAAAATAACCATAATCTTCCAAAACAGTAGTTAAGAAGACAGCAAAAGGTGGGGACCCTCACATTGGCATAGAGCCAGCTGTCTGGCAACACCACCAAGATCCACCCTGTCAATCTCTCTCTCTCTCTCCTCTTTTTCTGACTATATATAGTGATCATGTCACCCAGTACCAACACCATTGGATTACCTTGCCCTCTCAATCTCTCTCTGCCTCAATAGTAGAGAGACTCTCAATTCTTGTATACTCTCTCTCTCTCTGTTTGTTCAACAAGCAATAATCAAGAGAAGAAATGGAGGCAATGAAGATGAAGCTCTTCGTGGCAATGATGGTGGTGCTGATGGCCGCCGCCACCGTGCAGAAGGCAGCTGCCGCTGAGGCCCCGGCGCCGAGCCCCGTCTCTGATGCCGCCGTCTTTGTCCCCACCTTCTTTGCATCCGTTGTTGCTCTTGCTTTCGGGTTGCTTCTGTGAAGTGTCTCCAGCTCATGTGCTCATCCGACCGAACAGAAGAAGCAATGACCACTTTAGATCATAGAATGGTTGCACATTTCACCCTGCTCCCTCATTTTTATTTATTTTGATTTATGATATGTATTTCTCCCTGAGCTCCCATCTCTCTCTCATTTATTCTTTTGTACACACACAAGGGAGTCCTGGGGTTGTCACAGGTTTCTGATGATTTGGTGTTCATGATGTGATTTGCTGAGATCTGCTTTTTAGTTTGGTGTGTTTGAAGGGGACTTTGTATTATACTAAGCATTGATTTGAGTATAAGAATTCTATTGTGATCTTTTCGCATAGGAAATGTGAGTATATCTATCTGTCTTGGGTTGATAAGGAGATCCATGGAGAGACATGTGATGTGAGGGTGTTCACAGACACACTCCCATTTTCTGTGTCTTTTCTTCTTGTAATATGTTCCTCATGTCCTTCTCATTTTGTGCATCTTGGAGGATTAATTTATTGTTGTAATAAAATTCTTTCACTTAATAGTTATACTTTTTTCTAGCAACTTGAATCTCCTCCCTATATAATTTCACCAGCACATGTATAATTGCCGGGGGCTTGTACAGTTGTGCTCCTCTTTCATAAGAAAGCCTTGGGGAGTTTCTTGAAAATATTTATATATTCTCATTTTTGTGTCAAATTGCTCTATCATTTTCCTCAATTATATCTAAGGGAAACCCTTGATATTAAATAAATCGAATCAATTTATTCTTTAAAATCACAATGTTGCGAATGTAATCACAGGTCTGGCAATCAAGCCAATGCGAACACTGCAAAATTTGCTAGAATTTGCCAATATGCAAAGAACCAGTTACTGTGCAAACTTTACTAATATATAGATGTGAACAAATAGGAGTGAACTTTGGAGAATTGGTAGTGCCGCTAATGACGGAATGTCAAACTAGGAAAAATTTTCCTGATATGAAATCATTCAAAGAGGAAAGAGAGGGGTGTGAAACTTACACATTGACATATGGTTAGGTTTGATTACGTGGGAAGGCAATGAGTGGTTGGAGAAAGAACAACTCAGCCCAGACACCATGATTGACCATTCTTTCTGGCTCAAATTTCCATCATGGACACATGTAATGTGGCCAGCCTAAAATCAAGCACATGAATGAAACATTTTGCCAGATGAAAATATTCTGTTTTGCTCAATTTCTAATCTGGTGAGAGTGACTCCAGAGGCATCCTTAGAGATCACAGAATCTGCAAGAGGAAAGAAAGCTTTGACAGTAATCTTTGTTCTCGTCAGTGACCTCCTTTTTTAATGTTAAAAAGCTGACGCATGTTGCTCTTGCTGTCAAAAAGGATTTTAATTATGTTCGCAAGAAAGTCTTCCCAAGGAAGGTCATGTGTCATTGTGAATGATTGTGGACATTACATCCAAAAATAAAAAGACAAAGTAAATAAATTATGGGGCTTTATTAAATCAAATATCATCTCATTTATGAGTTGGCCTAGTACTAAGAGGGTCGGATTGAGACGTATTAGGAACAGGGTTTGAAAATGGTAAGAGGACGCAAAGAAAAAATCAATCCCGTCTCTACTTGTGTGACTTGATTCCCCTTTTTTTCACAGACAAGGCAGCTCAATTTCGTTGATCTTGGCGACATAAATTCGAGAGTTGAAGCAAGATCGACATATATGATTTTTTCCTAACTTAAATCTCACTAGGCTGTGCTTAGTGATTGAGAATCAAGGTTACGTTTGGTGCAACATAATAGAATAGAAATGAAAAAGAATGGAGTGGAAAGGGGATCTTGATTATTTTGTTTGGTTTAAGTAAAAATGGAGTGAAATAATTTTATTTTGGTTTGTTGTAAGGGCAAAAAAAAAAAAGGATGGAATTTAATCCAATGAAAATTTCAAAAACATTTAATTTAGACAAATTACTTTATACCAGAAATTATTCTGAAACGTAAAACACATAAAAAAACCTATTAATGCCTTTAAATATTTTTATTTGATTTTCCAAAACTTATTGATACATTAAAAATCTAATAAGTTTCACAAAGGAATAAACAATAATATGCACAAACATAAGTCTACTTTAATCAATAATTTATTATTTATTTCAATACATCAAATGATAATTAATAATGAGTTTCTGCTAATTATTAATCGAATTACAATAAAATAATTATATGAAATGAGAATACCTTTTTCGCCCAAACATGCTACAAGAGTATTTTTCGAAACTGTAATTTCTCGTAAAAAAATTGACGTGATACCACAATTGTATATCACTAAAAATTGACATGTTACAATATGCTCTATATTTTTTTATGTATGTCAAATACAAATGAGTATTTTATGGAACAGGGGCCTAGTCTTCTTCAACGGCCACGTGTATCAATCAAGAATAGGGGAAAAAAACTTTATGTTTTTCATTTCAATTTTTTCCTTTAGTTCTCCCATTCTGTATAGTGGGTGCCCTAAGCAAGATGTTCCATCTTAAGCTTCGTTCGAATCTCAAAATTCCTATGATGTAAATAAAAAGAGGGTATTGCCGAGAAGGAACAAAAAAAAAAAAAACCATATCAATTGGAGGCATGATATCCGTCAAAGTAAAAAATACATCCATAAAGTCCGCCGTCTCTATATATCAAACGGGCAACAACTTATGATCCACAGGAGACCTATGGGACAGGGCCAAGTCTTCTCCAACAGCCACATGTATCAAATCAAGAATAGGAGAAATTTATTTATTTATTTTTGTTTCCCATTTCAATTTCTCTTTGGTTCTCCCATTTTGCACAATGGAAATCTCCTAAGCGGACAAAGGGGATATTTGGCAGGGAAATTATAGAAAAGAGACATGTGGCATGTCTTATCATTTTGGGAAGCACATGGGAGTCTGTAAAAAAGGAAGAAGACAGGAACCATAGAGGGGTCTTTGGTTGGTGCAAAGCAAGCTTTGAATGTAAGCTAAGATTGGTAGGCCCCCAAAAAAATGAGTGGCACCCATGTTACTTTCCCTCCTTACTCTTTCTTTTGATTATTCTTAACGAATAATATTTCTTCTTCTTTTTCTATTTTTAAATTTCACAATGATATGGGCAGAGATTCTTCCTTTATGGGATTCCCATCCTCAAGTTTTAGCAAGGCGCAGCATAGCCAAGACAAATTGAATTAAGTCCGACCGTCTAAAATTCGAATAGCAGGAAAAAACTGCATATGAAATCTGGAAGACATATAATCCATTTAATAATATAATTCGCAATAGGTTCTAATCTTTCTTTATAAAATGCAATGTGCTGAGAAATGGTCAAATGTGCCGTTTTAGATAGGTTTACCTTATGGAAGGCATGAATCTGTTAAGATTCATAAGCAAGTACTGGAAAATAACCGAGGAACAATGAGGACCTCTTTCAAGAACTTTTCAGAATTAGTTGTTACCTCCTATTATGCTAATTGCTAATTAACAGGTCGGTAGCATAAATTAACTCTAACTAATCCTCTACAATGGTCTATTTAGAACATCGTGGTCGATATTTGTAAATAGCGTGAGGCAATGTTTATGTTAGTAAACTTGCGCTCATAAACATCGTGCTCGAGCTCACAGTCGATCTACTTCTTGGTTGTATGAAAATTTCTGTCTCTTGATTGGTCAATGTATCGAAGGTATTTCTATAAGCAACCATCTTCCCATAAAAGAAGAATAAAGAAACACGATCTCCTGTGAGATTGTTTTCCTATTTAAAATGTTCAGAAAACGGTTAAACGGGTCTGCTCCTTAAGTAGACTTCAAGAGAGACAAATTCATACAATACTAGATACCCCCTGCAGTAATCTAAGAATAGATCAATAAATCTCGACATGCTTTCCCGCTTCAACTCTGGAAACTCGCTCAAAGATTTCGACAGCACTATGTAATGAGTTGATCTATTACGGCCACAATGAAAGCTGAGATAAGCCTTCGACAACTGAGCATCAGCAAGTAATGATGAGGAAGAAAGAGAATTCTGCCGAAACCGTGGAATATCCAACAGAGAAACGAACTGATATTTCAACAAGCCGGTGGCAATTTTTCTTAGAGCTCGAAAAAGAAAACCCAGGAATCAGAGTAAAGGGATTGACAATGGACAAAGTGTCCGGGCTACATCATCAAACAAAACTGTCAATTATACATGCTATAGTTAGATGAGCCGTTCTAAAAGGTACACAATTTCTGCAACTTTCAGTTGAAACTACACCGTCAATCCCACCTTGCACTTACCAAGAAAATTTACTAGGGAAGGTAAAGTGGACGGAAGAAGATGACTACAGATGAGCTGCAATGCTACATGTACAATCGGATTTTCCACTATCTAATCTACACTATACACTGACTCATTAGAGATCCTACCGTTGTGCCAATCTCAACAAATAAGTTAGTAAGAAAAGTGATATCAAATGTCTTCCTTCTCCAATTGCACCCTATAATTTTTCTGGTTGCCGAGATAATTCCTTCTCGGCAAAATGAAGAAGTCTTCTCAATCTTAAAACCATGTCACAGTGAAAAGGCAATGCGGTTCTTCGTTCTATGTATGCAGGACTCACCGTCATCCATGACAGGGCCTGAAGCTCTGCTGCAATAGACTCGAGAACTAAATGCATCTCGACCTCAAGATCCTTGGTTTCTGAGTTCAAAGTTCTTCCTCCCTGCTTCGCGATGCCTCGGCTGACTTTGTCTTGGTTAACATTACTGCCTCCATAATAATCAATGAGCCCAACCGACAGAACGCTAGGCCATTCTTCCTTTAGGTTGCCCCTGAAATCTTTCCTCATGGTAGGAACAGCTTTTGAGGCCACAAAGGCAGTAGAAAGAGGGAGCGCCGCACCCTTGCTGTGAAGGAGGTGGGCCAGTGGGGGGGACTCCGCAGTGAGGCATGTAGGAAGCTGAAGTGGTGTTGGAGGGAGGAAGCGCATGCTGGGCGATGGGATTAGCAGGAAAGATGCGGATGTAGAACCAAGAGACTTCACAGGTGTAAAACCTTCCAGATAACTGGATGGACCCATAGTGCTCCCACTTTGAGCTCCTCCTGCAAAAAAAATCTTCTTTTTAGGGTAGCCAGCCTACCAAAGCACTATATGACCAAAAAAAAATTAAAAACTGCCAAGGCACATAACATTGTTATTCATTGTATCCACCAATAAACGAAATGAAAAAAAGCGCACACAAAAAGAATATTTAGCAAGTGTCCCCTAAACACAGGGCATCAGAATTGACAATCTTCTATCACTTAGTTTAACCTCTTTTGGTTTTCCTTCTCAGTCCAGTCATTTTCTTATCCTGGGATAATACTTTTTTTTCAATGGGAGAATGGACTAGTTAGTGCAAACAACTGCCTTGCTGTACATAGAATGTGTCTGTATGAAACACAGCCTTTATAAACCAGAAGCATTCCATTTAACTTGACCAAGATGACCGACCAGAGAAAAAAAAAAACTTGATCAAGATGGATGAATAAAGATGCTAGATAACATATGGACTCCTAATATTCTCTCCTTTTAGGGAACAGTGTCTAGATGAATAGTAAACTACGAACTCCAAAGGGGAAAAGCTGAAAAGGAGGATGGAGTAAATGCCCAACTTGAAGTTCACTCCAGCCTATAGCTATGAAAAGATGGGTAATCAATAGGAAAGATTGACAATCCATCATACATCTGCATCTTCCCTCAAAATGATCCCAAACTGGTTGTTGAATATGACTTTGAAAAGGCCAAATAATGGATCAGATCACAACCAAAAAATTATCTGAAATGTACTCAGCCACCAGCAATAGAATTGATGCAACACTAGACAAGAATTTGAGTGGTTGGACCACTCACTCCATCCAGATTTAAGTGGAGACAAATAAATAAGCACATTCCACAACAAACATGTCTGTCAAGGAGTCAGCCAGTGTTCTTGGAGTATTTAATAGGGGATCCAACAAGGGTTTTTTTTTTTTCATTTTATTATTATTTTTCAACCATAAAGAGAAAGAGAGGGGGGCGGGGGGGATTAATAAGCAGACAGGAGGCTTACCGGGAGGTGGTACATCCACAGGAAAAACCAGATTCAAGGAATGGTCAACAGAAACAGAAACAAAGCTGATGGTCTGAACCCACTGAAGCAGACCTCTTGGGCTTTCAATACCTGCATGTCCACCCATGACCTGCTTTCTAGCAGTTGAAGGTCCTAAACCACCTTTCATATAGCCTGAGGTTTTTGAGAGAGGACTGTACAACGGACTGGGTGAGGAAGGCAGGGGTCTCTCTTGAATCAAATTCATCTCCTGTTGTTGTAAGGAAGCCCCATTGGCTCCCACAGACATCCCCTCAGTCATTGATCGCCGTAGTTGCAGTGTCCAACTCTTCATCTCAGCTCCTCCGACTGAATAAATGGCTTTTTGCCATTCTAACCACCACAAATGGACAACAGAGTTCCAAAGTCAACAAAGGAAAACATGGAGGAGCTAAAAGAGTATTTCATCTAGATATATTCCTGTCATTTCTTGCCATCGTCCTTTACAATTAAGAGTTAAAGAGCAACAGAGATGACCTTCAGATATTTATATATCATTGAAAAACTACTCCGAGTATTGATTGTTTCACATATGTAAGCTGCTGTGGAACTAAAAATTCTAAGGCAATGACTTTCGACTCAAAATCAATAAGTGAGAGTAAGTAACCTGAGTGACAATGAGTTAATAAACTTAAAAGACAACTGAAATATGAAATGAGGAAAAAGCTTATACCTAGATATTCAAGTTCATAGAAACTTCCAATGCGGGTTATCACAAAATCTCTGGGCTTGACGGCAGCATTATCTGAACAGATCTGAAGAATTTGACAGCCTTGGTGTAGAACTTGTGCAAATAGACACTGCAACCCCTTTGTGTCCTGCCGACTACTAATTCCACCAAAGGGAAATATATGGCTGTCAAGTAATTCCCCCCGAGCATCTGTCCATATGCATACCAACCAACGCCAATCTTCTGTCCATCCATAGCAACAATGTATGGTTGGTAATTTTTTATGGCCAGAACCATAGCTGTCTGACTCAGATCCATCAACTTGTGAGCTAGATGCAGAATCTGCACTTCCCACTGAGTTCGCACTTTGCATGAAGCCTCCACCACTATCATCTGATTGTCCTTTTGACGATTCGTTAACTAAACTAGCAGAAAACGTGGGCGAAACACCATGTTCTAGAGAACCAGGTTCAGCCAATATAAAAAGAGGTTCAAACATACAACGTGCTTCGTCTTGTGAGAGAAAATCCCCAGTTCTACTAGTATCGCCACTTAGTCCTCCAGTCCTTGTTTGCCATGAATTATCCCACGCGGCAGTCCTCAAGCTGGCATCCATTTCACCCTCTCTGGTAAGGGATGGCCCTGAAATTCGAGGACCAACACACTCTTTCCACATAGAAGAAATGGAAGAGGTCATTTGAGGCATGACCGACTGGGATCTACCTGATAGTGATGAGGACTGAACATCACAAGACCCTCGTGAAATCCGTCGAGCCTTGTTATAGACAGTAAAAGCAGTCTCCTTAAGGATGGTAAGTTCACTGAGCGTTGGACTCGTTACCCTAAATATGGCATCAACTGTCACAATCTGCAGCACTAATTTTGAAATACTAAATCCTGAAAGCACCAAGATATTTGTTGTCAATGCTTCATCCACAGCTGCTGAGCAGCTCATTGCCTTTCCAACCTGATTGTTCAATGTCACCCGTCTCTCCGTTGGGAGAATGACTGATCCCATTGCAACAGAAGACTCAATCACCGTTTTTAGAACAGCATTTGGCTCGGGGAAGGGGCAAACCACATAGATCACCTACAGAATGACCAATGGAAGATAAAGAAGCTTGCAGAAATAGCCAAAAATGCGAGAAATAACAGTCAATACAAAAAAGATATGTGAGAAAGTCATTCTACAGTTGATAGAGTTCAACATATGACGTTAAATTTTGAGCTGCTCCAATTAATGCAAGAGAAGTATTGAAGGATGTTTCACATTCTTGCTTACCAAACAAGAACCGCTATTTCCTTCTTTAGGGTTTGTTGCTGAACATGGAGCATATTTCAATCCTTTGAGAGCCTTTGACAGAGACTTGAGATAGCTTGTCAAGTCCCAGCCATTGGATAGGGACAGAAAGAAATCGCTCATTGATCCTACAAGAGATGCATTACTGCTGACCATCTTCATTGACTGAGGGCAATCCAGAAGGACAAAACCAGAAGTCGATGCTTTTCCAGAATCAATCTCCATTTGGTTTCCCAGTCTGGGGTAGATGAGTCCCCAGTTTGCAAGTCTCATAAACTGAGGAAGAAAACAAGGAAAATGAGAGACAATTCCTCTTAATGGCAAATAGAAAAGATTATCTTCAAGCAAACCAGCCTATCCTGTGTATAGGGCTCTTATGTGGGTGGTTGGAACAAAGACACATTTGATTCCAAAAGATCAAACTGACATTGATAATCAGAAAGGCATGTATGCCCTTTGATCATGAAGATTCAGGACTCAAATGTCCTCACACAAAATGCACCTATGTAAAAGGACAGACCACAAGTGTTCCAATCACCAACAAACCAGTGGTCAAGCAACCATTGCATCAAAATATGCAACAATCATGAGAAAAGAGCCTTTGAGTTTCCTCAAACAATGACACAGGAATTTTACCGCATGGCCATTTGTCCAGAGGAAGACTATTTCCCCTTTCAGCTAAAAACCAAGAGCAGGAACCCTCACTTTTCCATAACCACCACCTTGGTCAAGGCTTGAGTTTAGAGATTTAGACAGCATTTAGATAGTTCTTCTCACTGAATAGTAGCGAGCTAAGGTTAAAGCTTTCTCAAGGGAGTAAAGCTACAAAACAGTGAATACAAACAGCAAAATGGGGGATCTTTCCATGCCAAGGAACCATCATGTTCATGCATTCTGCAAAAACAAGGCTCCCCATACCCCATGATGTCTCTCCCTTCCAATTCTCATAAAAACACTCTAAAGGAGTGAGATCTAGACAAATAGGTCATCTTTACCAGCAGTTGCAGACCATACCCAAAATAAGAAAAATGTTCATCAAAAGGCCAACTTAAATCCACAGCACTGTGTATAAGAAATACGACTCATTAAGTACAAACTCACCAGTACCAAGTTGTTGGAAAAAATCAGTAGCAGCAGAAGTTAAGGGGTCAATGTTTGGGCATAGAACATAGTAACTGACCTGCATTAGTCATGACAATAAAATGAGACTAAAGAATGCTGCTAGAAAAGTTTCATTAGGGCCTGTTAGTTTCAGTTGAGCAAAAGTGCTTATTTGATTTCCTGCCAAAATTTAAAATATTATTCAAATTTAGAAATATATGAAAAAGTTATATGTGAAAGTTTGCATTTTAGATTTTAAAACAATAAAAGGCAGCGTGTGGGCCACAAGAGTTGATTAAGCAAAAAGGTAAAATGTAAAAGTCAATCTGGATGTAGATTAGACAATGCTCACAGGTTTTGGGAGCGCGTAAGGTTCAAGAGGAGCCTTCTCCCATACTTGTAGAGAGCCAGCTGATGTCTTAAGCCAATCATCCTGATACCTGCAAAGATCATTCCCTATTTTAGCTTTAAAACAAATCCCTAGTGAAAGATTCCACAGTTCATGGGAGTAATAATGTTTAATCAAAAGAGCTATAGCGAATACCCTAGAATCCTAAGCATGATGGCAATGGCCAGAGCTTCCACAATCATATAAAAATACAGATAAATGCTGGCTGGCTATACTATAGGTATTAGAGATGATTAGCACACATTAGAAACCCTGAATCAGTCCTCTATGTCTGTGTACTCATATTTCACATGGTCAAGGATCAGCCCCACTACTGAAAACTGGTAAAACATAAACGTGGCTAATGGTGAATTGCTACATACTTAAACAGATGACATGCACAATATGAAGACAATATGCTCTCCACAATCCTTACGAGAATCAGTCAATTTATTATATGTCTAACTTTTTATTATTTCATTCTGTAACCATCAAGACAACTATTGATGAGGAAGACAAATGGGTGCAGAGAACTGAACCTCTAATAAGTACATGGATGAGTCATCACATGAGGATTTAAATACTCGAGCTATGCATTTAAAAATGCTAATTTACAGTTGGAACCCCAACTGAGACTATCAACTTGCGTTGTTTGTTACAAACTGTTGAGCAAATACTGCATTAACAGGCTACACTAGAGGCATTTCACCTCATAAGGAGATTCAAAGCAAAATACATGGATTTTATCCTTCTCTTTCTTCCTTTTTTTTGGCATTTCCTATTGGGCAACCTGATTCTATTCGGCCCTTGAATACACGACAAAACCAAAGAAAATGAGAAACTTATATAGAGCTGTACCCGACAAGTATCGCAGGTAAAGGAAGGACATAAAGTGTGGGTCTTAGCCGGGAGGAACACTGCTGTCCAGACTCTGAACTGTTATCTTGGCTTAATCTCCTTTGGCACGACTCATCCAGTTTAGATCCATCCAGGCCGCTAGTCACTGTCCATAGCAAAACCATGTAATTTATAAATACCAACAACTTTTAGTGTAATTCAACAACAAAATGAGCACCTCTTTGGGGATGTTACAAAGTTGGAATAATTGAGGCATTGCCCAAAAGTCCTGTTATGATACTGGCAGAAAATAAATAACCTTTTGATATATCTCCACAATCATACCTAATCAAATTGCAACTTATGTCCTGTCTAGCTTTCCATTACCTCTTATAATGGATGAACCAACTGCAGTGGATTGGGATGGGCTTGATGCCTCTCCACCTGAAAATGTCGAAGTAGGATCTCTGCACTCACCTACACTGGACTCTGCTGAAAATCCATCCGCCATGTTTCCAACGTCACCTAGCTGGTTGCGTCCCTTGCACCACTCAGTGATGGATAAAGGACCATCCAAACTGCCAAATGCAGCTTTTAAGGCTGCTTTTATGTCTGACTGCAGCAAGCTAATCACAGATGCCACTTGGACCTGGGATACAATTCCCCACATAAGGATCTAGGTGCTCACAATGCAAGCAATGCCAAATATCTAAGATTATGACACTTCCAAAGTATATCTCCAACTGAAAGAACCACAAAGAACAGGCAATTGAAGAACAAAAAGTCTGGATGAAAACTTCATACGAGGAAATTGATTCGATTTGGTGGCAAATAGTTAGGTTATATAAACTACCAAAAGGTATTTTCACATATTAGTTGGATGATAATACTTCCTCTCATGTCTGGAAGCTACTCCAAGAAATTAGATCAACTTTGTATCTTCGGTATTCGTGGCAGCATATACAATCCATTGGCACACGATCGAAGTTACGGCTCTCGCCGAATGGACAGCATTGACTCTATGGTCTTGTTGTGTTGCCAACATATTGACAATAAGTTTATGCCATTACTAAAAAGTGGCGACGTCTTTACAACATTCTAAAAACCATTAACAGATTGCATCCAGATGAGTCAATGAAAACAGCAGGATTCTCAGATTGAATAGGTGTATAGACCAGAAGGAAACATGTTCCACAGCCCCATAAACAATTTCATGAGGAAGGATGTTGTTACTGCATTTAATAATCTCAATCACATCTCATCTCAACCTGTCATTGAAAGGCCACATCTATTCACAAGACTCAGAGTAAGAAGATAGATATCAGCCACTTAACAATCTGATATTGGTACTAAAGCAATTAGGGTCATAAATCAAATTCTTATGTTCTCTATCTTACAGTATCATATTTGTATGAAGACACAATTCTTGTTGTTTAGTTGTGAAAAGAAACACATGAAATATAATCCACATGAGGTAATTCAGGCGCCAAAACAGTGCCATACAAACATCAGAGGCTGTGCATACTTAACTACAATCATCAGCAGCAATTGGAGGCAAAATAATTACATGTCAGCTCACGATTAACAAAATTTTTTGTATCACAGAAATCAATCCTTAAGATGTAGCCTGCAATTCTCACCTCAAGAACCAAAAAATTAAAGGAGCAGCAAACAGTATTAGATAAAGAAGAAAATCCTTACATCTGCAGAAAGTGGATCTACTAACTCCACACCAGCAATGTCCAGGGAATGACAGGAGGCTAAAGTCCCTCCACAACCTGCATGAACCATAGAAGGGCCACAAGAAAATCCACGCCGCCATTGCTCTTCCAATGCAAGCCAACCATAAGGCCCATCACCGCAGTCTGCATCCAAAGTCACATCAACAAAGGAAGTAGCTTGCTGGACAAGAAATTGCATTCCATCTAGAAGCTCCTGAAGTGGTTGCCTTTGCCCATAAGAGAGCCCACCTTCCTCACTAAATGAGTTAAGTTGGGATGGACATACTTCAATACCCGGTGAACTAGTAGCTTTTGGAACTTTAGGAACCCCAACAGGGCGCCAAACACGTATAGGAGCATTAAGGCTTCCATCTAATAGTCCTCCATCAACATCACCAGCTATTCTGACAGGTATAGATTCTTTCTTCTTCACCTCGAACATGCTAGATATGTTATCCGTCATTGTGCTTTGATCACCGGGCAGATGATTTAAAATGGCACTCCCACTTAACCTACTTGAAGCAACTGGGGCTTGGGCACTAGAAGATAATAATGTATGACGTATCTTGCACATGGATGCTTGGAATGCAAGGCACTCCACTTCCATTGCAAGCAGAGTCTTCATAGAAAGAACTAAATGCTCCATGGTACCTTCGATCACTTTCTTCTGGCCAGGCTTTACAACATTTGCAGGACCTACATTAGAGAATGAAACTGAAGATGGAGCAGCCTCCATAGAAATAGCACTACTATTGTTACATTTAGACAATGTCCCATCTTTTACTTTACCAGCCTCCACATGAGTGTAATAATTCTTTAACCGAGTATCATTCCCCTGATACGTTTTTGAGGTCAAAGCCATGCCATTCTTCTCATCTGATCCATCCAGACAAGGAGATGATGGAGGCGTAGCACTATACTTATAATTACTAGTGCTAGAATTTGCACTCTCCACATTACACGATTTTGGCAAATATGGGTTTTTGAAAATTGATGAAGAGAAGTCACTAGTAGGTGCCTCAACTGCTCCATACTCTTGGGCAAATGTCATCAATGCTTCAGCTTTGATAATATGATCAAACTCGCCAATATTAGATGCTGGAGTGTCAACAATTGGCCCAGATGGCAGGGTATTCTCTTGACTTTTGCTGACAAATTCTTCTGACACTGCTGGAGGGTTAAAGCTCTCTAAAGATGCAAAACCAACAGGCAAAAGCATTTGTTCTGAAACATCCATCATGCCAGCAACACTACTGTCGACTACCAAATCTGAACCAGAAAACATAAGAGTCTGCGACTCTGCAGTTCCTGGCGGCTTCACAACAAAAGATAATTAATCAAATTGACGTGATGATTCAATGAATATGCAAAGACAAAGGGCGACAAATCTAGCAGATGCTACCAAGGAACTAACACTAAAATGGCATTGAACAGAAATTCTGTTCTCCTATCAAAGTTGAAAAGTAATGCTCCTAATACTTGTAAAACAATAAATATATTCCTCCAGAAAAGCACAAAATCTACCTTCACTTTCACAATATTGATTGAAAATAGACCGCATATCGAGTAAAAGCAAAAAAAAGATTACTCAATTGTAAAGGAAATGGCATAGCAACCATGACAGTGAAAAATATTGTCTGAAAATGCAGAAAATTACGTCCTCACCAAAGAAAATAGACTTTAGAATGAGACCTACTAGAGTACTCAAGCATATGAGAATAAGCAACCCTAATTACCCCATGCATATGACAAAGTCGAAGAGGAATTTACAGAAATTAATATGTACCTCTCCAAAAGGCAAAGCATCAGTTTCAAAGAAGTCCCCAAAGTCACCAAACTCAGATAACAGAGCTTGAATATCCATATCGCCACCTCTATCGTCATCATCCCAATCCCAGTGAGATCCTATCTGCTCATTTGCAACTCCAGTAATTCCTGAAGTGTTAACTTCTGAAGATCCAAAATCAGACTTGTATGCTTCTTGCATAGGAACAGCAGCATCCACTTGACCATACATTTCTGTCATTACCGATCGAGGACGCTTGCCCTAGTTTAAAATAAATGACTATTACTTGGCTGTCATCCAAAATATCAGCAATGGAATTGTCAAGAGCATTAACTTTAAGGATCATTGGCATCCTATCATTTCCCTTACTTGGACAACAAAAATATACCTCCTCTCCAATTGAGATTTACTAAAATAAGAAAAATAAACATGCACTAAAACCTTAGCAAAAGTTTACAATCTATTTCATCCTTTAATATTGTGCTATCATGAACAAGTTGCGGTAGCAAACTTTTGTGTCCCGTCACTGCCACAATAGAAAAAAATCAACATCTCTCTCTCCCTCTCCCTCTCCCCCTCCCCCCTTCTTCTCTCATTCTCTCTCTCCTCTCTTCTCCTCTTCCCTCTCCCTCCCTACCTCCCTCCCTCTCAATGTAAAGCCCGCTTTTCCTCTGCAAGTGCACATAATAACAAGATAAACTGGGTCTCATTTTTATTTTACGTCCTTTGACAGAATATACAGTCAGCCAGATAAGCAGCAAGATAAGTTAGATGCAGAAATCTTAAAGTTCTCTCAATATGCACAACACACACACACACACACACACACAGAGCAGGCCACACCAAATCCACTCCCCACCTCAAATTAAAGAGACGTGTGCATGCACATGCACACCCACACCCATAGATGTCTGGCCAAAAAGAAGGAAGCAAAATAAACACATGCAAATGTACATATGGTCCACAAACGGCCCCATAGATATGAATGTAGAGAGATGCTAGATGGCTCGAGATATTAGGATAAGCAATCACATGTCCATGCTTAGACAATTTGAGATGACAGGATTCAGGTCTCAAGCCATAAATGACAATCTGAAAAGCAAGGTCATAGAACTTATACCATTTTCAGGCGGTCATTCTGCAATTCAGCAGAAGATATCAATGAGTCTGCATCTGCTTCAAGATCCCCTGCTGCAGAAGTCATATTGTAGTCGCTTTCACTTGAGCTACTGCTTATGCTGCTTAAGCTGCTAGAATTGCTATTGCTACTACTATAATAATTTTTCTGAGTGCGTAATCCATTGCTATCCTCAAGAATGTCCATTTGTGGTCCACTGCAAAAGATATGACAGTGATGAGAGAGGTAAAGCACATTTGTTATCTGCATCTAAGATTCTTTTTATAAGATGAACCGACTGTGACTAAAATATTAATTCAGGATAAAGATGCCAAAAGAAACAAACCTACGTTTTACTGATGGTTTGGCACCCCTTAGGTGCCTGAATACATAAACTGTCCTTTGTAATACAATTGAACAAAAAAATCACAGGCCAAAGTAATATATTTGCATACATATATTGTCACAAATTGTGTCCTTATCTTAACTAAAACCTAGGAGAGCTAATAGCCAACAAGATCAAGTTTGTGTTTGGTGATGTATTGAAATTCAAACTCAAACCACAAATCATAGACTCACCAATGCATAAAGTAAGATGAACCCATCAATGATGGCCCTAACCAGTTCTGCAGCCAAAATCTGCAACATCAAAAATTCACAGAGACATAGAGTGACTCGATTGATGTAAAGACAATGACCAATATGGGCTCAAGCTAGCAGATATCTTCATTTATCTCACAGACCATTCTAACAAGAGGCCATCTAGCATGTGCAAGGAAAGCTGTGCACCAAGCAATTGGTGCAGGAGAGCAAACTCCACACATGGTGAAATTCCAGGTCGTCAGAAAGAGATACAAAATGGATATGCAGCCATACACATATCTAGACCAGTCCAACAGAAACTGATTGCTAGATCAGATCTATTAGGCTATGCAAAATTAGAAACATAAAAAGAAAAAAATAAACCTAGGAGGCTAAGAACATTTAGGCAAACTAGCGTGACCTTCTCAATGAAGATCTGGTAAGAGATGCATTCAAGACTGGGACAAGCACTGCCTCATTTGGGTACAGGAATGTCTTCTCGTAAGTTAATGAATGATCCTGAGAGACCTTCTGATCGGATCTTCCTGTAGGAAGGCATTCACTTCTAAGCGTATTTGAGCCTTGAGCTAATGCCTTGTCAGTTTCAGTAATTGGGCAGCCAACGGTTACTTCAGCGTAACAAGTTTGTCCCCTCAGTTGGCAGCCAAAACCTTGAGAAACATGAGAAGGCAAACCTATTAACCCACTCGAGGCCTTTGACTTCCCAGAGCTGTCCAAAAGTAACAGAAGATGTTGAGGACTAGCACCAAGGATTATCATCATCGAATCAAAGAAACAAGAATGTGAACTAGATGCAACTCCAATTAGTCTACCTGAGGTATACTTCCTTGACAAGATCACTTGGACATCCGCCAATTAGCCTTCCGCGCATGCCATTAGGAGATACGATCACTGCAAAAATGATCTTACAGGTGAAAAATCCATTTCAACGGTTATTGTAGAAGCCTACTTGGATATTTCTCAAGCATCACTCAACCGAAAGTCTTAGACAATTATTTCGCATTTTGTTATTTTAAGGAATTATTAAGTTGTTTAGCTTTTCAATAACTGTCCATCCTCCAAGACATCACCAATAAACATCACGGTAACACAATCAATACCATTCTTGCTTGATATTTCACTAATTAAACAAGGGGCTTACAATGATACTTGCAGTTAATATAGACTATCACAGAAGCTGTCAAATCATCGCACCTACTAATGAAGTGGAGAACAAACATTGTCAAATTTAAAATCATGTCAAAAGCATAATTACAGATGATTGTTTAAACATCCAACCTAAAGAAACTTCTGATAGGTGGAAGGAGACTATAAATATAGGGTCCATTGAAGACGCATAGACAAACAGTGTAGGATATCTAGCACCTCCACCTCCTACGTACAAACCATTAACTGCACGTGAAATTGACCAACAAGAACCCTTGTATGCGAAATAATTCAGGGCAAAACCTGACTTTGATTCCATATTAGAAATGCAACCCAAAAGTTTAAGTTGATAGGTGGAGGGAGATACATAGACAAGGGCCATTGGAATCCCATAGACAAGCAATGAGGGATGTCTTAACAATGATGAACCTTCTCAAGAAAACATAGTTTCCACACCTTCACAGGAATTCCAAATGATCATGCTAATCTAGCTTTTGGACAGAAGGAAAAGAAAGAAATTCTCACTATGCAAATAATTGAAGCTTATATGAAAGATTGATTAACAGGTAAAAGTGCAGTGGAGATTTTAAAAATGCTGCCAGTTTAAGCAAGAAGATTGCAAATACATGTACTTTGTTAACCAGCCAAGCATATTCTTTTATGTCTCGTCTAACATGTGTTAAGAGGCATTACACAATCTTGCATCATCACAAGGCAATTAACCCTGATTTAATTCACCATATCACTGCTTATGGGACTGGATCAGCAGAAAACCAATGAAAATGGATGGCAATTCAACTGGTCCAACCACCAATTTTACTTGTTAACGTCATAGATGAAAGTATAAATACAGGGGATTTTGATAATCAGTGCCCTTAGAAAATTGCTTAAGCCGTACAGAAAAAGCAACAGGATGTGTACATCCACTTAATTTACCCTTCTCCAATGACTTCCCTATTGTTCATATCAATTGACTGTATACAACTGATTTAACAAGTTCCCTTAGGAAACTTGTTAACAATGTCCTAATGCAGATATTTCTAACTAAAAAGCAAATGCTATGAACTATGCATGGGGATTCATCCATTAACACTTTATTCCATCAAAAGAAAGGGTCTATTAAATTATCTCAGTTAATAACGAGATAAAAAGATTTAAACACTAGTGCTTGGAGGGAAGCCCTCGAATCCCTTTTCCACCAATTGCTAGTTCTTTCTACTGCAGGTGTGCAAACGAATTTTACATTGACTGCAGTTCATTATGCTAAGTAGCATGATATACAGGTTCGCAGAATGCTAGTTTCCTCAGCTTATGAAATGCAGATGTAGGCTTAGACATTCTGCTAGTTAAATTTACGGTGAGTTCAAGGCATGTTATCAAAATCACTGTGCGTGTTCTTTCATACATGATACTCTTCCCCTTTTAATTATCATGTTCACAGCTGAACTAAATTTTACGCAGACTCGACTTTTTTGCCTGCGTCTTTCTTTTTGATTTTACACTTCAATTGCTTTGGGCTTAAGGACTTTTTATATTAATGAAAGAACTTAAATAAAGAGAAATGAGGAGCCCATGATCCCTTCTTTTGTTCCAATTGTCTCATTAATAGAAAAGGATTAAATGTCTAATCTAAAAGTTCTGCAGATGGCTCAAGGCCGAGAAAAGCAGAGCTCCCCCTTTTCCCACCCCAACCCACCACCCCTGGCACGAGTTGCCCTCCCCCTCTTCCTCTTCTTCTTCTTTCTCACCACCTCGAGACTAGTTGGCTTGCTCCATCTGGCATTGGGTATATTGGGATTTAGAAATATTTTGTGATGAGCATAGGGGAAGAAGACCTAAACATGCTACTGAAGACTATTGAAAAAGTTTGGCTGTCAAGAACATAGAGGAGGTAGGATGGGCAGTTGGTTAGATCTGGTATGGATTGTACAAGGACAGTAGTTGAAGCCAATGGCTCTCTTAGAGTTCCCTCATCTAGGATCCCAGGGGAAGAGGATCTACCATTGAGTTGATAGCTCTCGTGTGGGTCTCCTGCTGGGGGCTGCTATGTCAAAAGCAAGAGAAACCCCTTCCCCCTCCTTCCCTTTTACGTCCCCATGTCACCATGCGGGAGGGGCATGGCAACGTTATGGATGTTATGATTTTGTTTCCAAGAGTCCAAAATTTTTTAGCTTGCAATAGAATTTCCAGGAGTAGAGACTAAGATGCAACTGCACCATGTTTGGGGTCCCTCATACCAGATTGTTGTTTGGTTTAAGGGAGCAATGATCCTGGTAACACTGGTGTGAACCAGAAAAAACTGGGTGGTGACCATTAAGTTTAACAAGGTCAAACTGGATTAGGTCCGGTTTTCTACCAAAATGATTCTATGAGCAGAAAAAGATATAGGTGCAGACAATTTCCTGTACAACCAGCTCATCCAGTTGGTTCCGTCTGATTCTAAAAGCATAGCTTTTAATATCACCATTGATTTATCCGTTATATCCTTGGATCCTAGTGGTTGATCACTGAGCTTAACAAATTCCATCTGTTATTTGTGCTCATCAATAAGTAGTGAGGAGAAGAATATCGGGCCAGCAAACTCTTAAGACCAGACAGTGTATTAAACATCTGGTGCAAGCATCACTTCGTAAATGGTCACTTGATTTATAACAGATAAAAAAATCTCTTGATGCTATCATTTCTCATTCTTATCAGTACTGTAACACATCTTTCATGTAATTAAGACCAGGCAGATGCAAGGAATTGAAATCATATGCCAGAGAGAGATCCAAAATCATCAGAGATATCCAAATCCCATAAGTTCCAACCTGGATGTCTATGGCTAGAATTGCGAGAAGCATGCCTTAATGCTCTCTCCAAGTCATCGCTTGAAAGGGCACGTACATGCCTGTTACAGATAAAAACAATCACACATACATGTGTATTTAAAGAGAAATGAGAAATCAAAATCAAGGCATGAGTGTACATACTTTGCTGAAACTATTGCATGTGCAAAGATTGCCTCTTCTGTGGCAGCAAAGACAAATTCTACTGTTGGTTGACCTCTCCTGCAATTACCAACCAACAGTTCAATGATAGATCAAGTTCCAGTGGTCCTACTAAAAACTTAGCAGAGAAGGAGCAAAAAGAACAGAATAACAGGATGGAATGGGAGTACAATGAAAAGGGGAAGCAAAATCTTACTGGGGAAGAAAGTATAATACCTGAAAATTCCTTCACTCTGAAATGGATTGTACTTTGAGAATACATCTCCATATCTCATGTAAGAAAGTCCACTTAGTGCCCTGCCAAATTCAATCAGGTAAGTGTCAAGTTCTAATCCTCACAAGCAAATGTAGGTGCATGCACCTACACACGTGTGCATGTACATACATAGGTACACATTTAAATTGTTACAGTTAACTGGAAAGAGATTAACCTCTCTATACAATTCCGTAGAGCTTGAGACAGAGCTGCTGCAACCTCTTCTGAGTCCCCAGGAGCCAACCATAGTCCAGATGCAACAACTTCCATCAACAAAGAAAAGAAATTATAAATTCCTTCACACAAAAAAAAAATCAAAAAAATACTATATCTGCCACCGACCTCATTCTAGAAACAAATATATAAACAGAGAGAACAGGCAAGTAAATTATTAAAGTTAAAGTGCAAACACAAACATCACAAAATGAATCTGAAGCCATGAAGGTCAATGAAAAGAAAGTTATACAACTAAAACAGATATATCAGTGTTTATGGAGAACTCAAGTTACCTCTTAGTCCAGATACCGCTGCTTGTGCAGTCTCGACGACAGATAAGTGGCGCCCAGGAAGGAAAAGCCAGAGCTTGATTTTTTCATCTATGCATTTTTTTTAAGCTGTTAGAGCAATTACATAACCATAAAAAACAAAGGATGAATGGAGGGTTGACCCTTTTTTTTTTTGGGGGGGGAGGGGGGTAAGATGATTTTCTGGCTATAAACCTTTTAGTATTTAATTTGCAATTTTTTTCAAGCCTCAAGCAAAATATGCATAGCAGCGTGATAAACTATACTGAGTGATCAAATTGTAACAAACAAAGCCTACTACCTATAGACTGCCCATGGGAAAAATTAAATCTTTCCTGTGAGAAGAGAAGGTGCTACAACAAGGCAACCACCTCCTACTCTAAAGCATACTGGGAAGGTTGCACCTCAAGAATGTTAAACTAAAACCAGGTCAACCTGAAAACCACCATCTCAAATCATAGCCGAGTAATCCAGGATTACTTTTCTAAATTACTCAAGTCGGGCATCATTTTTTTAGGCTCAAGATACTTTATAGAGAAAAATTCAGATGTAATAAGCACAAGAACTGAACATAAGAATTGCCCAAAGAAAGAGTTTGCCATTGTTTTACAGACAGTCTTTCTGGAGAAAAGAAATCACATAAGCGAGAAGACATCCTTCTCTGTCCTCCTTAAGAAGCAACAGAGCGAAAAATGCATCTCCCCATTTTCTTTTATATAACCAGGAATAACTTGAAAACCACCATCTCAAAGCATCTGCATTCTCACCTGGATTGTGCAAACCTTGAGATGGGTCCCAGGGTCCTACAAATGAATTATTCCATGTGCTAAGAAAGCCTTTCTTCTGCAACTGAAGATGAGATGAAAGCACCAAGAAAGTAGCAGAATCCTTTGTCTCTGACTTGACGCTATCCGATATAAAGAAAATCGTATATTAGACATCAGAAAAGCTTTTAGTAAAGCACTTGCACATCTAGATTAACATTAGTGTATTGGCATTTCAAAAGAGTGTATGAGACAGCCTGAAACTAACCTTCTGTCTGGTAAAGGATTTAAATCTGATTCAAGAGGCAGAAACTGGAACCAGGATATTTGATGGAGACCAACCTGTATTAATCAATGTGAAAATGAAATCTATGTAAGGAAGGGCCACATAATAAAGAAGTAACATGAAGCCAGGCAGAAACAAAGACGCATGCACTAGCAGCATATATTGAGACTAAATGAACTCCTCAAACTATTCATGGAGCAGCTAATAGATTCCAAGAAGTGTTTTGACTGCCAGTATCTGTTAGTAGGCTATGCTGTAAAATATATAGATTATAGATTCCTAGAAAATGTTATAGATCCCTTGATGCCCTATTCATGGAGAAGGAAAAAAGAACCACAAGTCAAGTCAGGAAGAAACTGATTCAACTAAGTAAGCTTAAAATGATCATGTCCTTCCAAAATGTAAATTATTTCACCATGTCATGTTGCACATTAGTTCTTTCTCTTAAACACTTTGTCTATCGTGTGCAAAATTACCAGGTGGTAGGTGGTGAGACAAATGTTGAAATCATGAGGTAATAATACCTATAAAAAAAAGGTTCTGAAATAACTACTCAGATAATAGCACCATTCAGTACCACTAGCATTAATGGTTCATCTCGTCTAAACAAGACAAGACCTATATGAGCATCAACAATAACTCATCATAAAAATGCATTACATTATACAACTACATTATTTGAGATATCCTCCCAAGCAAATTGATCAAGATAAAGGCATAAGAGACAGACAACAAAAGAAGACAGCCAGGATGGCAGGAAGAGCACCAGCAGCACTGGCCACTTCCTGAACAGGATTTCTATTCTTGCCAGGAGATCGAATATGAGAAAGTATTCTCAGTTAGCAGCAAACTTATTCAAGGTAAGTAACTGGACAAGATGAATTAAAGATCATTTTCAAATTTATTTCTTATTGCACAGGCAAGAGGATGGCTTGCTGGTGGAAAGCATGACAATGAGCTTTAGGCTGCAAGTGTTGACAATTTTGACAAATCAGCAAGAGTTACCAGAGAGAAGTAAGAGGCAGCCAGCAATTAAAATCTCCGAACTGAATCTGCGAAATTACTGCATGTTCATCTAGGACCTAAAAGCAGGAATCTTATTTCCTCATAATCCTTCATGTGTTCCCGTTCATCCACAAAAGATTGAAGGCAAATTTACCGAGAAACCTCTCCATGTTGCCTGATTTTTAAGTTTCTGCTCTTTTTGAATACATCACAGACATCAAATAGCTCAAAACAAAAAGGGATATGTGGGTGTAAGCATCAGAAGCAAGGAATGGGTGATTAAATTTCTCAAATTCCTACAAGTAAAGAGGCTGTGAACCCTGCTTAGATTCAACTATTGACTGGAATTAAATATGTGGACTTAATATTATAGAAAGTAATTACAAATTCTTAGCTTTGCCCATTTCAGAAAACAACAATCAAGTTTTACATTGTACACATATTAATCAGTATAAGGACAAGTTTCGAGGGCTTCATTAAACGGTCAACAAGTGAACGCCAACTTCCCCTTCCCCCCCAACACACCCAGCATGAAAGAAAATAAAATGGAGTAAGGTCCAACCCAACAAAACCAAAAAGAGGAAAGCTTATTGCACTATTATAGCAGACAGGGCATTGTCGAATTTGGCTAGGAATCATGTGGAGATAGTTATATCTATACCAGAAGTAGTAAAATAAGCTTCTTAACTACATAGAGATTCCCATTGCACTGACCGTGAGACATATAAAAGTAGACATATATAACTAACACAAACTCTCCGCCTTAAGGCGCACGACATTCTGTTCAGTAACTCAAGAACAATCGAATCGCGCACAGAATTCCAACAAACGAACGAAAAGTTGGCCGCAACCGAATCCCAGTCCAACATCACTAAACCCATAAGAAGGAACGCGAAAGAATCGATTCCATGAAGACTCCGGCATTGAAACAACACAAAAACCAAGCAACCGAGGCATCAGAATGCACGAACCAGTTTGAAGACATTGGTCCACATCACTCCACTCTAGCAAACAACGAAGCTCCACCGGCAACGCTAGGCCCCCCAAGCTCCGGCGACGCCACCAAAGAAGGCTAGGAAGGCAGGCGCATCGCTGGGAGCTCCGAGCAATGCTCCGCGACTGCAGCCCGCGAAGAATTGATCCCTGCCGAGACGAGCGCGAATCAGCTCCCGACGGGAGTCGAGGAAACGAGCGTCCAGAGGGGACTCGAGCTTTTGGACGAGGGAGCGCGGTGGCCGAACCCTAACCGCCGGCCCCGTCCGTCGCGGCGGAGGAGGAGGAGGAGAATTCGAGTGGAATTGCCGCGAGCGAACTCGATTCCGTGCGATTTTTTCCCGGTCGCTCGGTGGATGCGGATTCGCAGGCGTGGGAAGACGAAAAGACAATCGGGAGAAAGGCAGATGAGCAGCTGGAGGTCAGGGCCCAAATGAGGATATTCAAGATGGACCGGGTCCGGTTCGTCCCGTTCCAATACGGGTCGGATCTTTTGGCGGTATATATTCTCCGCATAATATAATATATATTTTTAAAAATATGCATTTTTTATATGTGGTTAAATTGATTTATGGTAGTAATTACAATAATACATTCGAATAGGACGCCGCTAGCATAACTGTCGTTGTTATCTAAGAGAATGATGGTGCAGCATAGCATTCTATGGCCCTGTTTGATTTGGTTTTTGAGAAATTGCTTTAAGAAAATACAAGTACATTTGACTTAAAAGAGTTTTTCGAAATACTATAACGTTTGGTAAATTATAACTTTAAAGTGCATTTGAAAATAATTTTAACTTAAATACCATTTGGTAAAATCTACATTTGTAAATGGCATTTGTTATTTTTTTTAAAAGTCCCAAAATTAAATTCAAAGGCCAACCAACTGCAAACAACCAAATTTGACTAGCCGGACAGCCTCACCTAAGGTCACCTAACCTCAAGCGTTGCCTAAGTCGCGTGACCTCAAGCGTTGCCTACTTTGCCTAAGTTGTGCAATCCAAGCAATGCTTGAGATAGGGCGACCTTAGGCGGTGGTGCTTGGGTTGCGAGCATCCTCACATGACATCGCCTGGGTCATGTGACCTCAGGTGACACCTTGGGTCCATGAACCCAAGCAAAGCTTGAGGCGCGCCCCTCTAGTGATGGTTGCCAAGGATGTGTTGGGGGTCACATGACCCATAAGTGGCGATTATGACAATGCGCAACTCAAGTAGTAATCGTTGAATTGGGAAAGACGAACAATCAACCACAATGAATAGTGAATGTGGACTTACATTCTCAAAATGCCAAAAGCTTAAAGTAGTTCTTTACTTGTTTTGGGTTTTCAATTTTCATAATGCTAGCATTTGGCTAATGAAGTCTCAAAAATACTTGTCAAACACTTCATATTTTCAAAGTCTCTTGGAAAAGCTAAAGCAACTGAGATCTAAAAGACTATATAAATGCAATGGTTATGTGGTCAACATAAATTGTTGTTTTCCAAGACATTGAACAACTTTTGTATTCACATTTGGTTTGTGGGCCATTACTCTCTTTAAGAAAAAAAGAAGAAGAAGAAGCCCATTAGGCAAATATTTTCTATTCAAACAAGTTATTTTATATAATTGTATATCTAATTAATTTAGCATAGATGATACTAGAAATGGTATGTTGAAACATACGTTATCAATGAAACTGAAGTTAGCAAAGAAATAGACTTTAAAACCATGGTATAGATTTTTTTTTTTTTGGTCGAAAAAACAACTATGGTACAGATCACCTTCAATTAAATTAAGAAATTTATATTGACATTGGGAAAATTATATAAGAATCGATGAAGGAGATGTAAGAAACGAAAGTTTGACATTCTGACAAATGAAATTGAAAATGCATTGTTCCTGAAGTCGCAAAAAATGATTCTTTGTTGTTGTTAATTTTAGGATTAATTTCATGTAAACCTTTAATCTAGTACACATATGACAGATTTACCTTTATTTAGTTTTCATTAACTTTTACTTTTAAATTATTGAATTAGATGACACGTGGCAAGGCGTACTAATTTGGGTAAAAAAACCTTTTCATTTGTCACAAATGTTGTAAAATATCGCGTTGCAAATATATAATAAAGAGAATAGATGGAGGCTAAATAGAGAAAGCAAATGACACCAAAGATAGTAGAGAAAAGCAAAAGTGAAAATCTTTTTTTTTTTTACTATTTGTGCTCTTATTTATAATGATGTACTTATTATGAATATCAATGTATCTAATAATACATGTATTGGATAGGGAGATATACTTAGAACGTATGATATATGTATTGGATAGAGAGATGAACATTTATCGGATAGGGAGATGTATTTAAAATGTATGATACAAATGTACCATAATAAATACATGAATATAATGAATTCATACATGTATTTCATAACACTCCCCCTTGAATATTCATTGTATTATATTATGAGTATGCATTGAGTAATACTGTCTCATTAAAAACCTTAAGCCGGAAAAATCCAATGGGACAAAAACTGGACAAAAGGGAAAAAGAGTACAGAGCACAAATTTTATGATTTCTCCCTTTTATAGATGCATTAATTACCTCGTTAAAAACTTTAAGCTGGAAAACCCTATGGGAAAAAACTAGACAAAAATAAAACAAGAGTGTAATACATAGTTGATAATATCTTCCCCTCAATTGAGTCATATAGCCACTGATGGGGCTAATCAATCTTGCGTCTTGTGTACTCACCGCATACTAATGTCACATACTAATTTCTCAAAAGTTGATAACGGCAATGATTTGGTAAAAAGATCTACAAGATTATTTATGGATTGAATTTGTTTAACATCAATCTGTCGATTTTCTTGAAATTCATGAGTATAAAAAAATTTTGGCGAGATATGCTTGGTCCTATTACCTTTGATATATTCTCCCCTAACTTGTGCAACACAAACCGCATTATCCTCATAAATTATAGTAGGAGAATTTGTAACCGGTTTTAAACAACAAAAATTGTGAATATGAGTTATAACATATCTTAACCAAACACACTCTTTTCCAGCTTCATATAGAGCAATAATCTCAGAGTGGTTAGAAAATGTAATTACGAATGATTGCTTCGTAAACGCCAAGAAATAGCAGTGCCATTATAATAAAATAAATAACCGGTTTGAGAGCGAGCCTTATGTGGATCAGATCTATATTCAGTATCAGCATATCCAACTAACCCAGAGGTAGTGATATTATTGGAATAATATAATCCCAAATCTATGGTTCCTCGGAGATAATGAAAAATATGTTTAACTCCATTCCAATGTCTCCGAGTTGGCTCAGAACTAAAACGTGCCAATAAATTTACCGCAAAAGCGATATCCGGTCTCGTACATTGTGCCAAGTACATCAATGCCCTAATTGCATTGAGATATGGTACTTCAGGACCAAGTATCTCTTCATTAGATTCTTTGGGACAAAATGGGTCATTTTGGGGATCTAAAAGCCTTGCAACCATAGGGGTGCTCAATGGGTGAGCATTGTCCATATTGAAGCGTTTAAGTAATCTTTTAATATAAACTAATTGATGGACGATTATTCCATTTGCTTTGTACTCAAGCTCAAGACCAAAACAAAATTTGATTTTACCCAAATCTTTAACTTCAAACTCCATTTTCAAATACTCAATAGTTTAGGCTAATTCTTCAGGAGTTCCAATTAAATTTATATCGTCGACATAAATTGCTACAATAGTAAATCCGGTTTCTGATTTCTTAATAAACACACATGGGCATATATGATCATTCTTGTACCTTTCTTTTATTAAGTACTCACTCGGGCATTGATACCACATGCGACCGGATTGCTTTAACCCGTATAAAGATTTTTGCAATTTTATTGAGAATAAGTTACGTGGAGTGCATGCATCGGCATTTTAAATCCCTTAGGAATTTTCATATAGATATCAGAATCTAATAAGCTATATAGATATGCCGTCACAACGTCCATAAAATGTATTTCTAATCTTTCAAATAGTGACAGACTAATGAGAAAGCGAAATGTAATCATATCCATCACAGGTGAATATGTCTCATCATAATCAATCACAAGTTTTGGGAGAATCCTTAAGCAACGAGTCGGGTTTTGTACCTGACAATCTCGTTTTTCTCATTCCGTTTTTGGACAAATATCCATTTATATCCAACGGGCTTTATATTATCGATGATTCGAGTTATGGGTCCAAAAACCTTTCGTTTAGTTAGGGAAGCTAATTCAATCTTAATCGCTTCTTCCCACTTAGGCCAATTTTGCCTTTGACGGCATTCAATAATAAATTGCGGTTTACAATTACCATTCATAATTTTATGAGCAATAGAGAATGCAAAAGCATCATTAATGATGATTTCATTCCGATCCCAAATTTCATTACAATATATAATGTAATTCTCAATATTCCGAGAGTTTGTGATCTTTTCATGGGTTTGTGCCTCTTCAAGGGCAATAAGCTCTTTGGGAGCAAGCACAACATCAGTCTCTTCTGAAGTGGATTGCGCAAGTAAATGTGCAAATGCGACATTGCACGTAGATAATAAGCAAACATATGATCATCTACATGATGTATCCACTAGTATCATAAAATATCAAAACGGTCCACTTAGTGGTTGTATTGGCCCACAAATATCACCCTGAATTCTTTACAATAATAAATGGGATTTAAGATTAATCTTTGTTATAGAAGGTTTAGTAATGAGTTTTCTTTGTGAACAAATTTCATAATTATAATTTTTGGACAACAATACATTTGTATCTTTTAAAGGGTGTCCTTTTGTATTTTAAATTATCCTACGCATCATTAAAGCACCAAGATGATCAAGGCGATTATGCCATAACCCAAACTAATCAGGGTTTACCAGTCTCCAGGACATAATGGCATATGTTTCAATAACCTTAATCATGACACAATACAAACCCATAGAATAAGCTTATAGTTTCTCATGAATGGTTTTTAGGCCAATCTTATAAAATGTAATGCCAATATATTCCTTATTTTGCTCATAAATAGTTTCAACATGATACCCATTACGGCGTACATATTTGAAACTGAGTAGATTTATTTTTGATCTACTGCTTAGAAATGCATTCTCAATATGTAGGATGGTGCCATTTGGCAAAACAATTGTGGTATTCCCGAAACCATCAATAATTAGAACATGACTTGATATTGTATGGCTATGTGCCTTACGCAATGTCATATTTGAGAAAAAGTATTTGCTATGAAATATATATGTGTTGATGGTGTCAAGTATCATAAAATTTGCATATTAGTTATAGGGTCAAGTAGAATATCAAGATAATAGACAGAAGGTTCACATATTATAGAATAACAAAATGTAACACATTTAAAAAAATCAACTATAAAAGAAATTATTAGAATCATTAAATTCGAAGTCTAAGTTGTCATCCATCAGTCCAATGTCTCATCAAATAATCAAAGGTTCTCAAAGAAATCAGAGACATCTAGGGATGCATTTGCTACTTCAGGAGCAAGAGGAGTCCCACCAACAGAGATTTTGTTGACTTCAATAGTAGTTATGGCAGTAGGATTAATTTCAATGGCGTGAAATTCACCACATTTGCCCGTATTTTTCAAAGATGCTTGGTATAAATTAACAAAGTTCTTTGGCGTACGACAAGTACATGACCAGTGCCCACTCATACCACAGCGATGGCAAATACATTCATTAGCCACATTTTTATGTTTCTTTTTTTATCATAATTCGGGCAAAAGTTATATTTTTCAGGGAGGTTAAATTTCTTGCCATCCCTTCGAAAATTTTGTTTTTGCCTGTGCTTATAACCCTTAATATGACCAGTATTTTTCTTAAAATTAGCATGTGATTCAAGCAATGCTTTTGAGCCAGCAGGTCTAAGATCATGATTTTTGAGCAACAATTCATTAGTTTGCTCAGCAGTGAGGAGCACATAAATTAATTTAGAATATGTGGTAAATTGACGTTGCCGGTATTGCTGTTGCAATACAATATTCGAAGCATGGAAGGTGGAGAAAGTTTTCTCTAATAGCTCCGCATCAGTGAGCTTGATATCGCATAACTCAAGTCGATAAACAACATCAAATAAAATAGAGTTATAGTCAGACACTGATTTAAAATCTTGTAGTCTGAGATTTTGCCAATCATATTGTGCTTGAAGGAGGATAACAGTCTTGGTATGATCATACCTATCATTTAACCTCTTCCACAGGGTCTGAGGGTTTTGAATAGATAAATATTGAGTCTGCAGGCTCTCATGTAAATGACGACGAATAAAAATCAGTGCATTTGCTTTATCTCTTGAATTTGAGGTTTCGTCTTCTGCAATTGCATTATCGAGACCTTGTCCTTGGAGGTTCATTTCTATGTCCAGACACCAAGATAGATAATTATTTCCACTCATTTCTAGATGTGGAATTTTTGCAAAAATAAAATCCTTAAGGATTTCCAAATATCCACTGCCATTTTAGGAGCAGAAGGATACTTTTAGATTTGAAATTGGTTTAAGGCTATGGGGGAAAAATGAAGAATTGATAGGAGAAGATGAAGTATAAGTTGAAAACAAAGAACATACTTACCTTGCAAATTACTTACTCGGTAGATTTTCGTGTTGATAACGTGTTGTAAAATATTGCGTTGCAAGTATATAATAAAGAGAATAGATAGAGACTAAGTAGAGAAAGCAAATGACACCAAAGATAGTAGAGAAAAGCCAGAAGTGAATTTTTTTTTTCACTATTTGTGCTCCTATTTATAAGGATGCACTTATCATGAATATCAATGTATCTAATAATATATGTATTGGATAGGGAGATGAACATTAATCGGATAGGGAGATGTACTTAGAATGCATGATATATGTATTGGATAGGAAGATGAACATTTATCGGATATGGAGATGTACTTAAAATGTATGATATAAATGTACCATAATAAGTACATGAATATAATGAATATTCATACATGTATTTCATAAAAAAGTGTATTAATTTGTAGTTTTTTTATTATATTAATCTAATTCAATGGAAATCAACTGATGTCATTTTTGTCACAAATATCCCAATTTAGAGTTTTGGGAGGTCAGAAGAATAGTTTTGAGTAAATTTGTTGTTGGTGCACTAGTTTGAAATTTTTGTGGTTCAAAAATTAATTTGTGATAAATTTATTACATGTGAACTAATGCGGGATTTTTCTTGATATTAATCATTTTTGAGAGAACGTAAGTATTTTTTGCTAAGAAATATCAAATGGGCCGTTGATGATCTATTGCATAGTGATTTTGCTACTCTATTTTATTTATTTATTCGTAAAACTAAATGAATTATATACCAAAAGTAGATAACATATTAGATTATATGGGTCCCTGGGGGCACGAGCCAAAGCAAACGCAGGAGGTGAAAATTGAAATCCATATTTTCTATTTTGACAAGGCGTTTTCCTTGTGAGCTTTGTGAGGGAGTATTAGGCCTGGCCTGAACCATCGGGCACGAGGTAGACCTACCCAATCTCAGAAACGGTTGCCGGATTGATTTTATTCCGAGCCACCCTGGATAACAAATTAAGTTTGGTATGACCCGCCAAGGTGGTTGGCCTTAGTAATAGGGGGATAGGTTGTCTTTCACGAGATCACGAGGTCTTTGCATATAGCGAGCTAATGGCGACGCCCAACCATTGGGAGGATGCTTGGACCCTCGCTAAGCTTAGGCATCGATAACAACACTCCTCTCTCCGACAAATCATTCAAAAGGCACCCATGGAACAAGAGAGGGAGGTAGAGGGGGACATCCTAGCGATGCACGAGGGGCCGCGAGCCCCCTCTCCAACTAGTGGCGAGGCTAGAGAGGGCCGTTGCCTTGCTTGGATCATTCTCTCTCTTCTTCACACTAAACAAAGAGGAAGATATTCGAGGCTCAATAAGGATTACGATCTCAATTGAACCATTCTCTGCATGTGCACCCCTATGGTGGTTGGGGTTGCCAACATTGCCCGAGCCCTTATGAGGAGGGCTTGATCACCCCCTCACCCATGGCGGGGAGGTGGCCCCGCCCATCCTCTATTAGCGCAATATTTTTCTTTTCTTTTTTTAAATTTATTTGTAAAATGATGCTAATGTAATTGTCCTTTAATTATGTAATCCACATGAGCATCACGGCCTGTTACATAGTAATCGACCTGTCGCATAACTGCCGTGTCAGCATTTCATTAATGCTTTTAAAACAAAAAATAAAAGTATATATCTTAGGTATATTATTGTGCAAAAAAAAAAATAATAATAATAAAAAAGAGGGTCTACTGCAACGGCTCCCACGACAACTCCCGGCATCCAGAGAGAGAGAGAGAGAGAGAGAGAGTGTGTCTTTGCTTTGGGCGCGCTCCATGAACGCATCGTTCGCGAGCAAGAGGCTCTCTCGAGCTCTGCTCGCCGCCGCCGCCTCCGCTCCCCGCTCGTCGGCGGCGGCGGCGGCGGCAGCGGCGACGGCATCTCCCGCGCCATCGCTCTCGCACCCGCTGCCTTCGTCATCTCCCGAGATCGGTGGCGCGACCAGGTCTCTCTTTCAGTCCCCATGGTCTGTCCTCCAGCAACGCGGCGTCAAGGTCCGCGGATCCGACGTAAGTTCCCTTTTTTCTGCCACGCGCAATGCGCAGGCTAGCAAGAACACTCGTTCAGCAGATGACAGATTGGCTTGCGTACTTCCCCATCTTGCTGGGTTGGCGTTGGGAATCGCGATAGTTTGGGTTCATTCGATGCGCGAACAGTTTGGTGCAATGGTTTTTTTTTTTTTTGGTTACGTGAGAGCCTAGTTGAGGTTTTGTAGAGCTCAGCGCGTCTTGATCTCAACATTTCGTTCTTTGGAATATGTGGTTGTGAGCTGTGGAGATAAGCGGTTGGAGAGCGCATGATGTGTTTGATTTTATGCTCCATCCAATGGAGATGCGAATTGGGGTTCCTGGGTAGTTACGTCTATGGCCTTGCTGTTATGTGATTATTGGATAATTCTTCCGTGGGATAAATTGTTATTATTCTCAAGAATTTCTCTGTGCTGGCTGCACTGTGGTCATTAGTCAAATTTTGTACTCCGGACATGCTTACTAACAAGATTGGTGAGTCGACCATCTCTTTAAATGGGTTCATTGGTTTTGCATGAGAGGGTGAGTACCCAGTTGATGAACTTGACATTCCAGGTCTCGAATTTTGAGATAGTTAGATTCAAGATGTGGCAGGATAAGTTTGGTGTGACTCTGAGAGATTATCCCAATTAATTAAATAGTGATATCCAAATAACATCAAACGGCATACAGGACAGCCACTTGATGAGTACCAGCTATTTTGGACTTGATTATTGAGTAGTAAATCAGGATTTGTGCATCAAGTGTGTGTATCGTGTTGTTCAGTTTGGTATATTTTGTGCAGTCATATCTTTATTCATTTCCGATCGCTTAAATATTGCAGGTAAGACCTGGCAATGTCGTTGAAAGAAAAGGTTGCATTGTGATTGTACGGACTATTTTACCTTCACTTTTTGTTTAACTTTACTGATGGAATTCACTCATCTCTGTACATTGATGTGGATTTCAGGTCGTCTATATGAGGTTGGTGCAGGTTATTCATTTTATATTGCCTGCTAAACATGTCTAAACATGATAACTTCTAATATTGTTACATGCATTTATTTAGGTTGTGAAAGCTAATCATAACCAACAGGGCAGAGGATCTGCCATGATACAGGTATTATAACAAATGTCTATGTTTCTGCAACATGCTTTGACAATTTGATTTGGAATACTGTGGTGTTTTTCTGGCATCAATTGTTTTGAGTCAGGGTGTGTTTATTTCATGTAGAATCAACAATTTGGAAAATACTTTTCTAATATCGATCACTTGTATTGCATACAAAAATTAAGGAATAAAATGTTCATCATCAACAAAAATTTTTACGCATAAATTTGTTGTTTATAATGGAAGTTTTTTCCTTTGATAATATTTCTAAACAATATAGAGAATCGTTTTTAGGAAAATATATTAACAAATATGAAACAAATGCACTGTTTACATTTTGCCCCTGTTCTTCCATGGCTATCTCAGCCCCTTGTCATTTAATTTGTCTTAGTCGATTCATTATTTTATTTTGTCTAAGTTTGGTCTAAAATTCTAACTTTGGGTTCTAATCTGACATTCTGAGGCACATGGGTTTACGACATCTTTTCTCTACAATAGAAGTTCCAAAGTGAAGTACATGTCTCCTCTTCGTCTAATTTGGAGTGACTGAAAAAATAACATGTGATTTTAAAATGCCATAAGCAATTGAAAAGGAGTATGCAAAGTATTCTCACCTTACCCATGGGTCAAATTTGCTCATTGTATGCCATAGACTTTGAGTGAGATGGGAACCATGACTGTGAGCTAAATTGAGGAAAAAAATACAACTTCAGGGGGTTGACTGTGACCTTTTAAATTGTAGAGGTTGACTAAAGCACCCCTGAAAGTACCAAAGGGCATTACTTGATTTTCTCAGTTGCTTATTAAAGTTGATTTACGAGAGGCAAAAATTACTGTTTGTGAAAGGTTTGAGATTTTGTTCTGAGCATTTTATCCCAATTTTTAAAAAAAATGTTTTGACATTAATTACTTGGGGTACATGGAACCTTATAGTTCAGATTGATGTTATTTGGTGCTTGCTAGTGATGCAGGACCATTGGGTTATTGGTTTTGCAATCCTAAAATGCTGACTTTCATTTGAAGTTGCTTAAGCAAATGAACAAAAGTGTGTGCATCTCGAGTGGATTTTGGCGGGAAGGGGAAATTAGTGTGGCTACGTCTTCACCATTGAGCTAGGACAGATCTAGGTTGCAACGAAGAACTTCGTCGTCACATGCCCACTAAAAATCACCTGGAAGAGGACTTGTACTGGATTAATTTCTTTTGCAAAAAAAATAAAAATAAAATTGACACATTTGACAGTATGTCTGTGCCAAAAATGCTGCTGTCTTTTAGTGCAAGTTGATTATCCAAAGGGAAAATTAGACAAGGATTATTATAGCTTGCTTCAACTTGGAGAATTTTTTGGTGGGTGTATGTTCATGTTCATGGAATTAACTTTAAAGAAAACCTTATCTTTTCCCCTTGTGTTTAGTTTAAAATCTTATTTCACTTTTCTCTGGTGCCCAAAGCTTTCTACTTTTCAATCTCAAACTCTTAATGGTAGATATTATACTGATCAACCAATGTTGCGATAATCATTGTTATTTCTGCATTATCTTTAACTGCTAGAATAAAAGTCGTGTATTCTTTTCTGTTGCTATTGTTAAGATTCTGAATGCCTGGTCACAGTGTCATGTCTTTATGTTCATTCTCTATTGGTCAATTTATGTTATTTTCTTCTGTTGTTTTTGAGTTTGCACTATATTGATGGCTTGTCATAGGTGGAGCTCCGTGATGTTGAGAGTGGAAATAAAATGAATGCACGGTTTAATACAGATGAATCTCTTGAAAGTACGCATCCATCTTCCCCTTCCTTTTATACATATATAAGCCTAACTTAGAGAGATTACAGAAGTTTATAACATACGAATGTTTGGGTTTTGATGTGGAATTATGTCCTTCTCTGACATAGTCAGATCCAGGTCAACCATTGCCACATTAAATTGGAGCAGGCACTTCTTCCCACCTTTCTGAATCATAATTTAGTCAATAGCCGAGAGCCTTTATAATTTTTTTCCTGTTTATTACTTTAGAAAGCTTAAATTAACATTTTACATTGATTTGTTGTTTTAGCTTCAGGTTTGTGGTTTGTGGAGTCTTGAGTGAATTTGGTAGTCCTTTTACAAGGGTGTTCTACTTTAGAAGTTGTGTTCAAGAAGTGACCTGTGGGTGCTTTTGCAGCTTATACTTACTTCTCTTCTTCATATATGAAAGTTTCTTCAGACCTTAGTGGTTTTTAACCTTAATAGCCTATTAATAAAAATTTTGCCTTCAGTATTGGAGAAACAAATTTAGTCTTGAAAAATTATATTCTGTGTTCTATTGTACTACTAATAGATGAGCACCTCACAGCATTACTTTTTAAACACTTTATTAAGCAACTTCAGTGCAGCATTCTTAGGATTTTTCTAACAAAATTCCCTTTACACTATATTTATCTTACGAGTATACAACCCTGTAAAGCACAATATCTATCTACTTAATCACCTAACTTGTTCATCAGCCTTCTCTGATCTTGCATTTGAAGATGGATTTCATTCCCTGGAGTTGTTCCATTGTTGAACAGACTGAGCTATAGGAGGATTCTTTTTCATAGTTAAACCACGGAATTAAATCTATTAGAGTATGATGCCATCACATTTGTCCTAGTTGGGCTGATCGCAGATCATTTTAGTCTTGCCTTGTCAGATCACTCCAAACAGAGAAAATAATCGATTATTAATAATCTAAGTTGTTTGTCAGCCTTAACTCTGATCTTTCATTCAAAGATGCATTTGGAGTCCTGGAGTTTTTTCATTGTTGAACAGTTTGACCTATATGAGGATGAGGATTCTTTTCCATAGTTAATCATGTGACTGAATCTCCTTTGAGTGCTTTGCCATCAAAGAGCAGACAAGATCACCAAGATCAGCCTTAATTGGGCTGGTTATAAGCCATTTTAATTTTACCTTCTCAAAAAACTCCAAATATACAAAGGGAGAAGAACGAACTCGTATTGTTGAATGCACATATAATATGAAGTAATTGTCTCTCTATCTTTCAATTGATCCAGAGGTATTTGTTGAGGAGAAGTCCTTCACATGCATGTGCACAATGGGGGATGAAGTTGCCTTGATAGAGTAAGCAAAACAACCCAACCCCCCAACAGCCCTCCCCCCCAACCCTTTCTTTTTTTCTTTCTATTAAAAGGCTAGGTTTTCACCTTGTATATGCCACATTTAATTTCATTTATTTTCAGCCCTCAGACATTTGAGCAAGTGGATGTGAAAAGGGATTTGTTTGGAAAAGCTGGTGTTTACCTGAAAGGTATGTAGAGTATTACCTTCTGTGTTTGCTTTGAGAATATTGGAAGGAATTAAAGGAAAATGATAACATGGGAAATTTGTTCCCTTGCTTTCTCAATAAAGTTGGTGGGATAGAGGGAAAATGGGGGTTAATCAATTCCCCTTGGGCCTTTGGTCTCCCAAAATGGGAGGAAATGGAAGGAAAATTTCTGCCAACTACCTTTTATGCTGTCTACACACCTGAATTGGTAGAGCCTTGTTCAGTCCATTTTCCTACTTTATTTCCCTCCACGTCTTTTCTATTTCAAATATACTCAAGGGGAAATTATGGTTTCTATTCACTTTTTTTTATTCCATGCTACTTAATCTATAATTAAAGTTGGCATGATATGTTCCACTGACAGAGGAAATGAAGGTCATGTTGCGCTTCTTTGACGATAGGCCGTTGTCAGGATCAGTTCCCAAGCGTGTGATATGCACTGTTGTAGATACTCCACCTCCTTTGAAAGGGATTTCAGCTACACCTGCGTATGTTCAGTTTACTAGCACTTTTCCTTTCCTTTTTATTCCTTGTTGTCTTGTATATGCTATATTAACTATATCATTTGTTTCAGTCTTGGACAAGATTTTTCTCATGCATATACTGGAAACACTACGATACGCATGTATACAATGCTAGCAGCTTTGAGATTGTGATCTTTTTATGTTAATTACCCCAAAAAAGAAAAGAAAAAGATAAACCCTGACTAGGTTATTTTTAAGAAAGACAACCAGTGGAAAAGAACAGTGTAATGAGTGTGTCAAGTACTGAGGAAAATAGAATGATTATGTTTAATTGTTACATCCAGATAAAAAATTTGAGGAAAATTAACAAATCTTACCTTTCAACAATGATGTCTTCCAACGTTCTCCTTTTACATTATGCAGATGTCAAGTTTTAGGCCAGTGTTGTTTTGATTGGGTTGTGCGGCTTGTGCCATGCATCTCACTGCAAGTTACAATCCTCTCTTCAGAACATCCTATAAAATTACATTCATGCTGTTGACTATTTATTTCTTCATTTCGTAATAGGGACTCTTGCTAGCTTTGCTTATGACATATGTGGTAGTGCTGAATTGTCAATCTTTCCTTCATGAGAACTATAAAACAATTCTGGCAAGTGCCAACCCGATCAGCATGCTTCAGTTTCTGTAATTCCAACACTAGTAGGTGCCTGGTGACTTGGATTTGCATGGTTTATGCTGATCTATTCTTTCAAGACTTTTTGGTGGCATATATTCATTCCATTATTGGTTTTTTGCCCTGTTAATAATGAAACTGGCTGAGTATAAAAAGGCTTTCATATGCAGGGAGAAAAGGGCTTTACTGGACAATGGTCTGACGGTGAAAGTGAGTAGAGATGACCTTCTTCCTGTATTCTTTTCAACAAATGAGCTACTCAAGATGGTTCTATTTCTATTTCCTGTGGTTTGTTCCTGATGTAAAGTATTCTGTTTCAATGCTTATAAATTTAAAATATCCTACCTGATGTGGTAATTATTGCTTGCATGGCAACAAGTTTGTGTGAGCAATACATAGTGCTCGATGCACATGCACCTGGATATTATGACAAACTCTAGATAAGCAATTACCTAAACGGAACTATTACACTGCAGTGCCACAGTAATAAAATACAGATTCTACGAAAGGAAGATGATGCTTACAGTCATCGGGGATGATTTCATATTTTCATCAAAGTAGGAAGTACATGTGTAAACTTCAAAACAATTTTTTCTCGCATTCAAAGGAACAGGGAGCAACCAAAGCAGGGAAATGCCTGGCATGTTGCTGGTAAAGGGTGTCATTGATTGCAAGTATCCTGTGATGCACATTGATCAAACCTAACATAATTGATTCTGTAGGCTCCCTGAATATTTCCGAAGCCCTCATTTTTTGTGAAATTGAGTTTTTCTGAACTTTCCAGCATCAATTCTTGAGTTAGCCATTGTCTGTTCAAGCTGTTGTCCGTTACCTTCCTGGGAGTTTGTTTATGAATGCTGCTGAGGTACTTTAAGAATGCAGACTGAGAGCTATGTACTGGTACAAATTTGTGCACATTTACAGGTTCCAGCTTTCATTGAAAGTGGTGAGGCTATACTTGTCAATACAGAGGAGGACGCTTATATGAGCAGGTAAGTCTAGATATTCGTTGTTGTAATCCCAGAGTCATTAGAAATGTTGACGTGTGTTCCTTTTACAGGGCAAAGGAATGATTGGAGGATATTGGAGGTTAAGTTCTTGGCTGTCTCCAAAGAAGATTAAAGCAAACTCTTTTTCAGATAGTGAAAGTTAGAAGGCCCACAAATATGTTCTGAGAATGAACTTCTCTGTTGACACGGCGACAGTTCATAGTGCATGACACAGCCTTGTGGATTTAATTGATTGTTGAATTAAAGTTTCATCGTGAAGGTGTCCAGAATTATTCAAGTTTAGGAATTGCCCATGCCCAACTTGGAAACTAGCAACAAATGCAGGATGAAACAGTGCTTTGGTGAACATATCGACAAACTGATCTCTAGAGACAACATAAAGAATAGTGATCAACTTCTGCTTCACAGCATCATGAACAAAGTAACAGTCAACGTCTATATACTTAGGGGAAAAAGTTTCCAAGAGCATAGTTTGAGAAATTCAATTCAATGATTTTCAAGTGTGGTTTCTACAAATGTTATTCTGATCATTCTATTTTTGTTTGCAAGAAAGAGTCAAGAGTGGTTATTCTTGATGTATATGTGGATGATATCATTATCTCTGGTAGTGATGTGATCGGCATTTTTGAGGTTAAATCTTTTCTTCAATAGCATTTTCAGATAAAGACTTGGGAGCTTTTAGATATTTTCTAAATGTCAAAGTTTTAAGAAGTAAAAAATGCATCAAGTTGTCTCAGCGAAGTATGTTCTTGATTTTTTGTCTAAGATTGGTACACTAGCTTCCAAGTCAATTGATACTCATGTGGATCCAAATCAAAAAGTTTGAGTTGATGATGGAGATGATATTGAATATAAGCATCAATATCGACGTTTAGTTGGGAAACTAATTTATTTTACCGTTACACGTCTCGATATTTCTTTTGTTGTTAGTATGAGAAGGCTTATTGGGATGCTGTTTGTTGCATTCTTCGGTACCTAAAAAGCTCTCCTGATAAGGAACTAATTTATAAACCAAACGGTTCTTCCACTCTAATTAGCTATTCTAATGCTGATTGGACTGGGTCAACATATGATTGGTGGTCTACGATTGGGTATTGCACCTTTCTTGGTGGTAATTTGGTTACTTGGGGAAGTAAGAAACAGATTACCATTACTAAGTCTAGTGCAGAGGCTGAATACTGTGCTATGGTTGAAATCTCTTCTTCAGGAGCTTGGATTTTCTATTAATCAACCTATTGATATGATGTGTGATAATCAGACAACTATTTATATTGTTGGGAATCCCCTTTTTCAAGAGCGAACTAAGCATATAGAAGTTGACTGTCACTTTATTCGTGATGTTGTGAAGCAGAAGTTGATTGTTACTCCTTATGTTGCTTTTAGAGATCAGTTTGTCGATATGTTCACTAAAACACTATTTCATCCTACATTTGTTGCTGGTTGTTCTAAGCTGGGCATGGGTGGTCTATATGCTCCAGCTTAAGGGGGAGTGTTACGTTGCTTTGATAGATTAGTTTTTTTATTTTCTTAGTTTTATTTCTTTTTCATAATAAGGGCATTATGATCATATACAATTTATGTTTAATATAAATATATTGCAATGGGTATAAAGCTCCTGACACATACAGAAACCTAGAGCCCTTTTTGGCTTTTACGATCTTTTTGTTTCTTTCCTCTTCTCTATTTTTTCTCTCTTCCTTCTTCTCTCTTGTTTAAAATTAAAGATCATATAGTTCATAGACTCTAGACATATTTCTGTCTTGTGAATAATTCTCTCCAAGATCATCCCACACTCCCTTAGCAGTTTTGTGGAACATGACATTAGCAGCAATATATGGTTCCATGCTATTTCATAACCACACCAAAAGAGTATCATTTTCTCTCGTCTAGTCATTATAATCTTTAGAGTTTTTAGCAGGGGGTCTAAAGTAAGATAATTGAGTTTCTCTTTAGCATTAATATAGACATTCACAACTTGAATCCATAATAAGTAATTGGAAGATCCATTTAATTTAATGGTAGTAATATGAACATTGAGATTGTCTATGGAAGACTTAATGTCACTAATGCTAATAATTTCGATATAAATATATATCTACCACAGATCAAGAAGGTTAAAATTTCAGTGCAAGAAATAAGACAACAATCTTAACATATAATCAGGTGCGATTGGCTTTTTTAATTAAATAAAGGAATGCTGAAATCTCATAAATATAAGTTGCTGTATAAAAGAAAATATTTGATAAGAAATCTCGATTCAATTAATCATATTTTTGATGGAAATCTAGCAATACCCATCAACCATAATTGACGAAATACTTTGATTCTTGAATCCGCTAATCAGTAAGTGTTGTAACCCATAGTCACAAACAAAATCTGATTAATCTGATTTCTACTAATCTTATATGTACGAGATTTGATGAGAAAATAGATAAAAATTGCACCTTTAAGTGACTGCGCACCAGAGAAGGAAAGGATTATTAGAGGACTTTCAAACCGGCAATCGGATCAAGGAATCAAGTAGTCAGAGTGCTCTGATACCATGTCATAAAGCTGATTATAGAACCTGTTGTGAATGGCAAGAGAGAAGAAGGAAGAGAGAAGAAATAGAGAAGAGGAGAGAAAGAAAAAGATCATAAAAATCAAAAAGGGGCTTTAGGTTTCTGTGTGTATCAGAAGTCTTACAGCTATTGCGATATATTTATATTAAACATAAATTGTTTATGACCATAATACCCTTATTATGTAAAAAGAAATAAAACTAAGAAAATAAAAAAAATTAATCCATCAAAGCAACGTAACAATAATGATCTTTATGAGATCCAAATGGAGAAAAAGTGTGCTACTGCATCACGTGAAGGGATCTTTACTGTTTATTATTAACAGTATTTAACACTTAGTGCTTTGTGTGGCAAATAGGTAGCCCAGCTGGTTAGGGCGAACTTGGACTTCGTTGAGGTCTTGGGTTCGATTCCCCGGGGAAGCGCCTGTGATTTAAGTGGGGGGCCATGGCGGTGGGTTGCTGTGCTAGTCCCCCTGAGGAATAGAAGCGCCTGTGATTTAAGTGGGGGGGCCATGGCGGTGGGTTGTTGTGCTAGTCCCCCTGAGGAATAGTCGAGGTGCGCACAAGCTGGCTCGGACACCTCGGTCATCAGAAAAAAAAAAAAAAACCAATACAAAACTCCAAAGTTACATACTCCTAGTGGGGAGCTAAGAAGGTATTCTTTCTTTTATAGTGAGTTTCAATCTTCATAGTCACATTCACAATTGTAGTTTTGATAACTTATCATTAGTATTCGCAGTTTAAGATCACTAGTAACGTTAATTATATGAGATTGGATTAAAAAGAAGAAGAGGAAGGTAATACTATTGAATGATAATATTTACAACTTAGTAAAAAAAATTGCAATTTTAGTAGACGTGTGATTAACATGGCAAGAACATAAGCCATATTAGTAAGTTCTATATGCAGGTGAAATCATGCTTTTAGTGTGGATAATTGTTAGGTCCACCGCCAGCACCATTGTAACAAAGTTTTTACTCACTCATCGTTGGATATTTGACTTGTGTACTTGAAAATAATAATACAATCACATTTTTTTACATGTCAATCATCCAACAGTAAATATGTGTATGGTAAAATATAAGAAAATCAACAATATAATAAATGTGCCTAATTTTCTTTCTCATTAACTTCAATTTCTTCTCAAAAAGGTTCCAAATTTATCGCAATCCTAAGTCTACATAGTGGGAGCATGTTAGGCATAATTTTTCCATCCTTGGTTAATTTGAAGTATCTATGACTGAGTTAAAGCTTGAGACATAATCTCTGCATCAAGTATTTAAATATTTTTATCCTTAACTTAGTAATTGGATTTATCTTTGCTTACTTTGAACATAATTACATTAATTCATTTAACATAATTATCTTTATTCACATAATTAAAATTGTTCCGACGAAATTAAGTGCAATTCTTTTAATCTTATAAGGGGGCTTGTGAATCACTTTATAGTTGCCTGAAAATTCACAAGCAATTTGATTGCTTTCATCATGGTTTTTGGGCAAAGTCAGCATTTTTTTGGCGAGCCTTCTTCTTGTCATTTCTTGTGTGTAACATGTTGAGATGAATAGACAATTCCCATGCATGGTCATATCTCTTATTAGTTCATAAGACTGCCGCGCCAAACCCTGGTCTTTCCTTCACCAGCTGAGTTCTCCATTACAAGGACACAAAACACACCGATAAAACAAGGATAAAGATATGGGACTGACGCTTGCTGTATGGCTCTGGCCTTCAATAGAGACAGACAGGAAAAGGATTGTTTTAGTTCCTTTTCTCAATTCAAAACAGAATGCTTGTTTAATTGGTAATGTCTACGTTGGCAGGGTTGTTTCTGGGAAAGATTAAAAGGTGAACGTGATTTAGGGTGAGATCTTGTTACTTGCATGCATTATATTAAAGTATACTAAGCTAATATTATGTGCATGTTATTGAGGTTGTCCCACTAGTTCAACTTTGGTTTACTTGATGGCTAGTTAAAAGCATTGTAGTTTGAAGAGATCGCTTGGTTACGTTCAATTGACAAACACCATCATTCAAACCAAAACCAAATCCACACTCACCGATCGATCTCGTGCTTCATTGTCGTCAAAACCTGAAAGATTCTAACTTTCCGATGGACATATGTTTGGGACATCGAGATTAACCATCGTTTTCACCATTCTTAAAAGGCTCATCTCAGTAACTTCTCCAATTAACTGAGCGAACCAATTAACAGCAAAGGCAGTACATTAGTCCCAAAAAACCACAGCCGAACTATATTCTGCATTCCAGCCGAAACAAAGAGCACGCAAATTACATGCCATAAGACATTCCTTCTGCAACAACTTCTCAAAACCTCGACATCGCTACAACAAAATCAAGTTTCTCCCATTTCTATCACACCCTAAGATTACTAGTATAATCAATTTGAAAGAGAACAAACAACCTAAACTCAGGTCGCGCTGCAAATATTTCAGAACAAACCGGTTGACATGATCATTCTTGATATTATATTTCTTTTTTATTGGACAAAAGAGGGAGGAAGGGCATACCATGACGTGAGGCGCAATTCTGACACAGTAAACAGGAAATCCAGTGTAAAATTTCAGTGGTCCACCCGATTTCAGGGTTTTCAGAGCACAATCGTAAGAGCCAGTGTATGGATACTTCCCTTCAGCATCAGGTTGCATCTTCTGAATTTGAGTCTTTACATAATCGAAAGGTAAACTACAAGCTGAGGCAAAGAACCCTGAAACAGTACTTGCCCCTGCAACCACATTAAATGAGACCAAATCATGCATCAAAGGAAGCAGAAACACAAGTCATAGTAGAAAAAGTAACCACTGATAGTCACACATGACTCAAGAAACTCAGCATTCAGCCAAATAGGCCAACCTTTCTACACTACCAATTCAGAGATAGGAATACAGAAGTGTCATAAATCATCTGTTGCAAGAAATGTAGAGCAAATATTTATGTTTTCGACACTATGGACTCCAACAAACTCACATCTCCACATAATTTCATGTCCAATAAAGATCGACATTAATATCAAGCAAAAAAATGTAGGTCACAAATTTATCTCACCTAACACAGTTGCAGCTTCACCCAAACCAAGAGAATCCCTGAAAAACTCAACACCTTGGTCATAAGAGGCGAGCATTCACACGTTCAATGCCATTGCTCTCACAACAGTAGGGCCAGCACCTTTCCAGAGTGCCAAGACTCCCTCATCAGCGACTATTCTGTAGAGGGCGTGGAAAGCATTTTTGTAATTTCGGCGCAGAGCAGGTGACAAAGTCGCATCGGCTTGCATGCGGATAAGAGCTAAATCTGCAGGGCTGCCAACACAAGCTCCTATAGCACCAGCAGTTAACCCACACAAAGCCTTCTGATACAGGGGCAGGGGCTTCCCGTCGTTGGCTTCAATGGCTTTGGCTGTCAAAATTCTGTTGAAAATTTTGAACTAGAAAAATTTTCATCATGAAGAACACAATTTCTAAGTGGAACTTTCACGCATAAGCCTAAAATATGAGCCCACTTCATATGTTCATGCAAATACAAAAGCTGAAAGTCTGTAAGTTAATTTTCTAAACAAGAAAGAGGCAGCTAAAGAACAAGCCATATAAAACAAAGAATTCTTAAAAGCACCTCAACCAAAAATGCATTTCACTTAACCACTTGACATGTCAAAGACACTCACTTGAATGATCCAAGTCGAGCTGTGGTGTACGTTGCTTGCCTGAGCAGACCTGCAGACAGTCCCTGATCAAATTCAGAGATTAGACATTAGACAAACTCAAAGAAAAATGGCTACTTGTTCCATCCAGTGGAGGATTCCCAATTGCATCTGTAGCTGAATATATCATTGCAAAAGTTAAGCCGCATTTTGATCAAGCTCAACATGGGCTGACTCTCAATGGCAACCAACAATACTCACTGGTTATCTTAACCGGTCATTCCTCGAAGCTAACCAACGGATTAGTATTTCTTTGACATCTTCACTTACTAATTTAGCCCGATTTTTTCTTTCCTGGAAGAAAGAAAACCCCGTGAAGATTCCGTGAAGATCGATCAAGGAAGCATAGATTCCTCAAAAGACCTATCATTCATAAAAATGGCATTTTGAAGCTTCAAAAAAGTAGGAAAAGCATTACCTTATAGAAAGCACCGAGTCCCTCCTCCTTAAGCATGTTTTTGGTCACCTGAGCAGCTGATCCCTGACCCAACTGTATCCTCACCTACACTCCACGACGCAATGAACCATCAAAAGTCTCTCGCACACACAAATGACAACCAGAACCGCGAATCCCGACTCAACCATGAAATTCCAGAACCCAATTTCAGCTGAATAAAAAAGAAGTATCGCACGAAATCAAAAGGGCTCGGAGAGGGACGAAAGATGAAGCAAACTGTCGGACCCAAACGCATCTCGAGCTAAATGAGGAACGACCCAGAAACAGAGAGAGAGAGCTGGAATGAATTTTACCTTGACCATGTCGATGGGTTGGATGACGCAGGTGGCGAGCATGCCGGAGGCGCCTCCGTTGACGAAGGGCTTGACGGTGGACCACACGCCGGCTGGTTTGGGCTTCTTCTCGTCCCCCATTTCTCTCTCCCTGATAGTGAAGAAGAGAGAGAGAGAGAGCTGTGCTAGCGGAGTGGCAGAGAGAGGGAGATGAATGAATAGCAACTCCAACTTCAAATATGAAATATAAACAGAATCTAGCGCAAGCAAAAGCCCTTTACCTCGGGCTCGTGGGAGCGGAGCGAAGGAATCCCTCACTATAGGCCCGTCGCATAAGTTGCAGTGGTTTGCTAGCAAACCCTATGTTAATTGGTTATAGCTCAAATTGGACCTTACATTCGAAAAATCAGTCTTTTATCATCACTTTTTTTTTAAGAGTGGGCGGTTCTATGGTCGGTCCAAATTTTAGTTGAAACCCGAACCTATATATCGGAATTGGTTCTAAATTTTTGGAATCTATCATAATTATTGCAAAATTGCATCTAAAATATGCATGGTTTGAAACCTACCATATCAAGTTTTAGGATCAATTCCAGGATCTATCTAGTACTACATGTATTCTTAATTGAACAATTACAATGAATTGTTACTTCTAATTGTTGAATTTTATTGTAGTCCACGTGATTAATGGCCTGTATGTGGTCTACATTTAACAATTATTAAATGCTAAATTTCTATTGGTCAATAGAGATGTGTATTCTAATTACAATATACCTTTATGGATGGTGTGACTATAAAAGGTCCTAATTAGAAACTGGTCCTCTCTTAACCCTAAAAAGAACAACAATTTTCTCTCCATCAAGAATGTTAGAAAGCCAAAAGAGGTCAAAAGAGAGAAACCAAGATTTTTCATCTATAATTGATTTCTTAAGAAGAAATCATCATGCATCAAGGTACATCTTTCGTCTATTATAATATTGTGAAAATCATATTGTTCTAAGATCTTGGGTCATCATGCATCAAGGTACATCTTTCGTTATTATAATATTGTGAAAATCATATTGTTCTAAGATCTTGGGTATGTTGTTTATGCAAGTATTACATAAAATCAATTTACTCTTACATGTGATATCAGAAAATAGTTTAAGAATTTGTGATTTTCTGATTATTGAAATATCATCTTCTATGGATTCGTCGAAACAACATTAGCCTTTTATTTGTTTTGTCCGTTTTGTATGACTTTCGGAGGAAAGATGTAAGAGGAAACCTGAATAAAAGAATGCTTGGGTGAAAAAACGGCAAAAAGCAAAGAAAAATCAAAGAACAAGCTGCGCGAGGAACAAGCCGCAAGGATTCCATGCACCACGTGCGTCAGGTGTGCACTACGGGTGTAGGTGCGTGACGCACGCACTGCCTATCAACGTGTGAGCTACATGCACCGGCGTGCTGGGCTAGGCACGTGTGTTGCACACGCCTGTCAGCCCCTCTCACATAATTACTACAATTTTAAAAAAAAATTATTGATCTATTATTCCACTGCAGTTTGGTTTATGAGAAAATTGATGTTGATTAAGTTTCATATTTGTATATATTTAGTATGGGCATATTATTGTATAAATTTACATATACATCACTACAATTTTCTTAATTGTATCTCATTTAGTTGAAATAATTATTGTTATGATTATTTTATTTGATGTCTACATTATGTATAATTTGTTAGTCACCAAAGTGGCCGAATTAGAAAGTTTCTCGTAGACGTCAAATTAAATAAAATTCAATTACTCATGTTTATGTGATACTACTAATGAGATGACATAATGTTATATATTTTGTTTATCATGAGTAATTTGAAGTTCATTGACTATAAGATGTTTAAGGATCGTCCAATGGTTGATCAGTTAATTTTATAATCATGAATATAAGAATGGTTAATTAGTATACTTGGTTAGATATGTTTAGCATCCAAAGATAGCAAGCGTATCTAATTATAGTTTATATAATTACCAGTTATGTGAAATTAAATTTAAGTATCAGTTATATTTTATGATTGTATATTATTGTATCACCCAAATGAGAACTTCGATATACATTTAATATCGTGTGATTGTTATCTGAATTTGTGTTATGTGTTTAAGTTACAACTCCAAAACATTAATGTATGAGCATTCTATGAATTTTGCAGCATATGTTCTTGTTTCTCTTCGTTTGCAAGCTTTGTCTATTATGAAGTTCGACGGGCTTAATTTTTCTAAATGGAGTGAACAAGTCAAGTTTTTCCTAGGTGTTTTTGATCTTGATTTAACACTCATAAATGATAAGCCTGCTGCTCTTACTACTTCTAGCAATGCTAAAGAAAAGCCTTTTTGTAAGGCTTGAGAAAGATCAAATAGACTAAACTTAATGTTCATTCAGATAACTGTAGTAAACAACATTAAGTCAACCATTCCTGAAGCTAATAATGCTAAGGAATTTATAAAGTTAGTGGAAAGTCGTTCTTAGTCTAATTCTGCTGATAAGCCAGTTGTTGGGACATTAATGGATACGTTAACCATCATGAAGTTCGATGGTTCTCGTACCATGCATGAGCATGTTGTTGAAATGGCAAATATAATAGCAAGATTAAGTTTCATGAGAATGAAGGTGGATGAAAGTTTTCTTATGCAATTTATCATGAATTCTTTACCTCTTGAATATGGTATATTCCAAATAAATTATAATACTATAAAAGATAAGTGGAATGTGACCGAATTGCAAAGTATGCTCATTCAAGAGGAAGCAAGGCTAAGAAGCAATGATTCCTCTTTGTCAATCTCATGAGTTAACTAGGAGCTAAAAGAAAACTAGGAAGAAAGAATGTAAAGGGTACTAAAGGACCATTAAAGATTAATAAATCATTTGCCTAAAACTATGAGAAATAACAAAAGAATGATAGGTATCGTTTTTCTAATAAACTTGAACACTATCAGAAAGATTGCTTAAAATATAAGGCATAGTTCAAAAAAAAAAGGTGAGCCTAATATTTTTATATGTTTCGAATCATGCTTTGCAAAAGTTCCTTATGATACTTAATAGGTTGATTTTGGTTGTATAACTCATCTTTTGAATACAATGCAAAGATTCCTTACCACCCAAATCATAAATTTAGATGAAAGTTTTATTTTCATGAGGACGTACCGTTTGATTTTGGACACTAGATACCATTGAGATCTTTTCCGAACTTTTTATGTTTCTTCTATTTCTCGAAATTTAGTTTCATTATTGAAATTTGATACAGCTGGATGTTTTTTTAAGTTTGATAATGGATGTTTCGGTTTATTTAAACATAATTATCTTATTGGTTCCAATGTGCTTTATGATGGTTTGTATAAATTAAAACTTGATAATTTATTTGCTGAGACTCTATTGACTTTGCATCATAATATTAGTTTGAAACGTGGCATAGTGGGTGATAGTTTAGTTTACTTGTAGCATAAATGTTTGGGTTATATATCTGAAAAAAGAATACAAAAATTAGTAAAGAATGAAATTCTTTATGATTTGGATTTTACTGATTTTGGGATTTGTGTAGATTGTATTAAAAGAAAACAGACAATTAAAAAGGCAGTCACGAGCATCACACATAGAATAATTATAAGAAATCACAGGCTTCTTGATTTCCCTCCCTCGTGGCCAATCTAATCTAAACGAGCCTTTGAAACCCATGAACTTAGCTCATGCAATAAATCTTCTCAACCGGGTCGATTCAGTTCAATGGAAATAGGAATAGCATTGAACCCAATTAAGCTGAAAAGAAAAGAAAGGCAACAGGGAGAGAGAAAGAAAGCGATCCCAACTGTTCGATTCTGAGAGGTTTCTTGATTTTGCTACAATTCAAGAAAGTGGGGCAACACACGTACGAACTCGACACAAATTCACAAACTCTCTCAACACTCAATTGAAGAAAACCGCCACCAAAATCTATAGTGCGATGTAACCAAAATTTGGGGATTTAGGGTTTTGAGCTAAATCAACCAACCAAACAAAGAACTCATAGATTTAGGGATTTAGTGAGTGGATTGAAGATTAGGTGTCAAAGATTATGGCAATGTAGAGCCATGAGTGGCGTGGCCAAGTCAAAAGAGAAAGGCACAGTCGAGTCGATCAAAAGTGAGAGGCATGACTAAGTCGAGAGAGGGAGGCATGGTCAACGACTGTGAATGCGGTTGATGAAGTTGACGCAGCAAAGAGCTAAGAGACGCAATCAACGGCCATATGTGGTCACAAGTTGGATGAAGAGTTGGATGGAGTAAACTTAGACTGAGAGAGACAAGATACAAGGGTTCCTCTTCTGAATATGAGAACGCAATGCATGAATTCCAAATAGAAAAATGAAAATTCTAAATATGGAGGCTTTAGTTTATTTTTTTTTTATATTAAAAATTCTAAATCTAGGGGCTTTAGAATTTTATTTTTATATTAAAAAATAATTTATTATTATAATACCGATCCAATTCGGGTCAGGTGAGTAGGCGGATTCGCCCATGAAACCGGGAGCCATCAATTCCAGGCTGATCTTGTCACACCCAAATCCACAAGAACAAGAGCATGACATGACCATCCTTTTACCAAAGGATGCAGCCTCAACAAACCAAAATACAACCTTATATCAACATATATACATCCACATATATATTTGATAAAAGGGCATATGGTTACAATATCATAATTGTCTACAGACCACCAAAAATATATATACACATTACAAACAGATAGCTCATAAGTTCAATAACTAAGCCAACTCATACAGAAAATTTCCCACTATCAAAAATTCTCCTTGATACAAATGCTCACGTCCTACTTGCGACTCGCTAAGGAACATGAAAAACATGAAGATGAGAGGAGTGGGCTTTTATGGCTCAATGAGTAATACATTTCTTCTAAGCGGATCGAGAAATCACTACGCACATTTTAAACACAAACATAACTCGCTTTTAACATAATATGTTCATAATAAAAGTATCTCACAATAATAACAAAATAGGTACCAATAGTCTAGTCAATCTCATTAAACACATACCAATGGTTCATTCAATTGGCTAAACTCATCAAAACATAGGTCAATGATTCATTCCATTGACTAAACTCAAATCAAATGTCAATGGTTTACTCTATTGACCAAACTCATGCTCAAATGTTCAACCATGGTCACGCTAAACGCCCGTGCCAAGACGACCAAGATTCCCTCCTTAATTAGGCCATCACCTATTATAAGATGGTGGCTCGGCCCACAATGATATCCTAGGCTAGTTTGCGTATACCTACACATCCCTCAGGGTTCATAGAGACATTGAGCATTAATCAACAATCACAAATCCCCAATAATCCACAAATAGAATCAAAATCATCTTACAATTCAAACATTTAATAAATATCGAAATGCTTTACATAAACTAGAAACTTTCCAAGATCCTTTGGTAAAAGTTTTGCAAACCACTTTCAGGCAAATATCCCAACTAAAATCAAAAGACAATTATCTCACTCAAACAACAAATAGCAGTAAAAACTCGATCATATTTTATGCAACAAAGAATGCTCTTTTTTAACTAATAGCATATATTACTCATAATGTCTTTCAAATATGAGTTTAAAATACAAGGAAAAAATAATATCACTCACTTGGGAAAAGCCAAAAACCAACTAAGTGATTGCTTAAGCCGACATACTCGAATTCCTAACAATTAATCCAAAAATAATATCAAAAGACTAAGTAAATGGACATTTGAATGAATAACATAGCTATACTACGCTTATTTATCGATAAAACGACACCTACGTGCCAATGGAAAGCTCGCATTTAGCGGAAACCTATTGTTATCCGCGAGATGTGGCTCGCGCGTTAAACTTTGTCGCACCATAAATTTCTCCACAAAATTTGTCTCAAGCCGACTTATAGTCCTTAAAAATAATCCCAACTCAGCCACCTTAAAATCTCGTCGAAAACTAGGGGTGATCATGGTTCCAAGGTAGAACTTGGAACCTAAGAATCGCATCGGTGGGAACCTATAGGTTCCAGGTTCTAAGGTATACAGGGTAGGTTCTAGATTCAAAAATTTGGAGAACCTGTACCTAATGTTAAGTTCTAAATTCTCAATTGATGGAACCTGAAACCTAGAACCTAGTACAAGTTTTTATGTTTTTCTTAATCTATATCTTCACGTGATTCTGAAATATCCCATGGTGTTTGATGATATCCGAAACCATTAATCTAAACTTTCATTTTATGATTGAGAATTTTATTTTCGTAGACTATCAGACTAGTGGAAACTCCAATTATTTCTTTTAAGATAATGATTCTATATAATACAAGAGTAACCAATGCATTAAAATCACAAAATTTCCTTAATACTATTCAACAAGTGTATATAGACACTCGTTCTCAAATAATCGATAATAAAAATTTTATTCATTTTTATTGTTATGTTTATTTTCATGTTGCTTAATTAAATATGAAAAAAAGAACTTGTTGGAACCTGGAACTGACCCTAGAACCTGGAACTGGATAGGTTTCAGGTTCCATGCTCCGATTGGTAGGTTTTAGGTTCCAAAAAATAAGAAATCTGTACTCGATGGTAGGTTCTAGGTTCTAGCCAGAACCTGTAAGGAACCTAGAACTACTCACCCTACCAAAAACAACTGAAAATCAGTCCCAAAGTTACTGTTCGAAACTATACCCGAATGCGCCCCAAACTTGAAAATTTTGTTCCAGACAAATTGTAAGCTTAAATTGAGATCGGCAAAATGCTATAATTTCATAACATCCTAAATTATCATTCTCATAAAATTTTTAGCTCAATGACTCAAAAATCAGATTTCGCCGCACAAATCTCCACAAATTCCAAATTTCAAGTCTTAATTACGACTATTCCTTACAAATAACGATTAAAGGTCTTAATCACTTACCGACGTCGTGGAATGGTATTAAGATGAACTATCGAGACATCCCTGGTGAGCACGTGGGAATTTCTACTCCTTTCCTTTTCTCCTCCTTCTCTTTTCTTTCCCTTCTCTTTCTCTCTTCTCTCATTTCTTTCTATTATGTTTTTGCCCGCTAACTTGGGCGCAACAAAAGAAGAGGAAATGAAGATGGGCTGGGTTGGTTTTTAAGAGAAAAAGAGATGACTTGGCTTATTTGGCCCATATATTACAAGTCTAGTCCAATTCCAGGCAGTCCAAGTTCTTTTGCACACTTCCACTCGATGTATAAATAGGAATCTCGTTTTCGTCATCTTCAATTTTCTAATTGGGATTTATTAGAGTTTTTGTCGATCTAGAATCACTTATTCTGGTTTCCTTCAAAAGATCTAGGACATATTTTCTCTGTGAGACCATAATTCTCTTTATTGATGAGCTACCTCCATTTCAAGAAAATATTTTAAAGAGTTCCCAAATTATTGATCTCATACTTAGAAGCAAGACATTCTTTCAACCTATTCATCTCGGCAATATCATTCCTAGTGAGAATGATGTCGTCCATATACATTATCATAATTACAACCTTTTGATCCCAATAATGTTTTATAAACGGGGTATGATCAGTCTACCCTTGAATATACCATTGTTTCTTCACATTTTGAGTGAACTTCTCAAAGTATACCCTCGGTAATTGTTTCGGTCCATACAGTGGCTTCTCTAATTTACATATTTTTTGTCCAAATCTTCTTTCAAAGCCCGGGGGAAATCCATGTATACTTCTCCTAAATCTCCATTCAAAAATGTATTCTTCAAATCTAGTTGTTGCAAAGGCCAATCAAGATTGGTTGCAAGTGACAAGAGCACTCTTATAGTGTTTATTTTTGTAACTGGAGCAAAGATCTCAAAGTAATCGATTCCATAGGTTTGGGTGAATCCTTTGGCAACCAACAAAACTCTGCCCTTTAACGGATCCATTGAATCTATGCTTGGTTGTGAATACCCATTTGCATCCAATCGTGGTCTTTCCCTTGGGTAGATCCACCATATCCAACATTCCATTTTTTTTCTAGAGCTTTCATTTTCTCAAGAATTGCTTCCTTCCATTCATGAACCTATAAAACATCCTACACGGTTTTTAAAATCTTCACATGAGACAATGTTAAGGTAAAGATGAAATTGGATGCGATGTTTTTGTAAGACACATAATGAGTCATAAAATGTTTCGTACAAGACATAACTCTTTTTCGGATAGCAATAGGATGTCAAGTTTATCAATAGACTTATTTTTTTTTACTAAGATCAAGCTCGATAGATTGAGTTGGAAAATTACTTGATGATTGTATAAAATTATGATCATGCCTTGGTTCGGACTCATGGCGCTTTAACGAGTAGGAGACTCATTTTCTTGAGTTTTGTTCTTCTTGTGTAGACTTGAGAATATGATGGAAATTCTGAATTCTTGGTACTACTTTTGCTCCTGTTATGCTCATAGTATTTTGTAAATATGCACTTACTTTTCCTCCTAAAGATGAGCTCCAAAAAAAGGTGTTAATTTAAAAAAGTGACATCCATGATAACAATTTTTTTATAGAAATCGGGTCAAAGCATTTATACCCTTTTTGATTATGTGCATAACCAATAAACTCACATCGTTTTGCTCTGGAATTGAGTTTCTCTCGATATCTATCATAGATATGAACAAAGTAGGTGCAACCGAATAGTTTTAAGGGTAAGGTTGAAGCGAGTCTAAATGCTGAGTAGGTGTTCTGAAGTACTCTCAAGAAAGTTTGAAATCTCAACACATCCTATTGATAAGATATGTAAACGTAAGAAGAGCTTCACCTCCCATGGTACGTGGAAAATTTTAGTTGTGAAAAGTAGAACTCTAGTTACTTCTAAAACGTGTTTATTCTTCCTTTTTGCTACCTTGTTTTGTTGAGGGATGTCAGGGCAATAACTTTGATGCATAATTCCCTTTTCCAAGAAAAATTATCCTAAAATTTTATTGAAATAATATTTCGCATTGTCATTCCTAAAAGTCTAGATTTGCGCTTAGAATTGTGTTTGTATCATGGTGTAAAATTTTTTTAAAACAGTCTCTACTTTAGATTTCTCTTTTAACAAGTATACCCAACTCACCCTATTATGATTATCAATAAATGTAACAAATCATTTATTTCCCAAGGATGTAGGAATTGTAGATAGGCCCCAAACATCACTATGAATTAAGGAGAATGGTTTTGATAGCTTGTAGCTTTGTGAGATGAAGTTGGCGCAATAATGTTTGGTTAATTCACAGAATTCACATTGAAATGAAGATGGATTTTTATTCAAAAACAACTTTGGGAACAAAAACTTTAAATTTTGAAAATTTGGATGACCTAACCTATAATGTCATAACATAATATCATCATCCTTACTAATAGAAACAAATTTGAAACAGCTACCCTAAACATGTCTACTTGAGCTTGTTCCATCTTCAAAGAAATAGAGTCCTCCACTCTCTTCAGCATTGTTAATCATCCTCCCTGAGGTCAAGTCTTGAAACTCACAATGAGATGGGAAAAAATAGTTCGACACTTTTTATTAGAGATTATTTTACTAATGCATAGCGAGTTACAAGATAAGTTTAGGACATGAAGAACATTATGAAGTGTGAGCACTGGTGAGAGCTTGATAGACCCTGTTCTAGCTATGGCTGAAAGAAATCGTCTACAATTGTGATATTTTTATTTCTAACACATGGACAATAGGTAGAAAAGAGTTTTGAACAACCTGTCATATGATTAGTTGCTCCTAAATGAAGAATCCATGGAGCAATTTGGTGTGGATTTTCTATGAGGAAGGCATTAGGGAAAAAATTACATTTTTGGGCTAAAGAACAAGATGGAATTACAGAAGGTTGTGGAGATTGAAAGAGTTTGTATAGATTCTCTAACTGTTCTTCTATGAATGGAATCAAATCTGACTTGATTTACTCTTCCTCATTTGTTGCTTGGAATACACAACCTCCATTGCTCCTTCTCTTCCAACCTTCTTTCTTCCAATTCTACAGTTTCACATGAATTTTCCAACAGATTTCTTTGGTGTGCCATGGTTTCTTGCAATGTTCGCACCCTAGTTTCTTCATCCTATCTTCCTCAAAATCAAGCCCCTGAGATACAAGTGCAAAATTTTCAGAAATATAACTAACACTTGTTTCCAAATCACGTAGCATGATTTGTCTCCAAGATTCCTCCCTTCTAACTCTGATAAAATCTCGCAGATGAATGGCAAAAACTTTCGACCACGGATTTGCCTCTCACCTCATCCAAGTTTCGATTAAGGCCGCTAGAAATATACATACTATATTATTATCTTCTTTCATGTATTTCTAGCAATCAGCTAGACTTTCCCATATATCATCATAGCATTGATCTAATTCTTACCACAAAGTCATCATTTCACTTTAGTAAATAGTGACCTTATGATCCCCTTGCTTTGATTGTCATAGTTTTGTCTTCATTTCAAAAATCTAGGAAGAATTTTCCAAATTACAATATGTTTCTCTCATAACGTCCCACACATCTTTAGCAATCGGAAGAAATATATGTGGTTTTCCAATTGCTAGAATTGAGCAACCAAGCAATCACTATGGAGTTCTCATATCTCCAAATCTTATAGGATGGATTGCTTTTTTCTAGTTCCTGTCAAGTGGCCTAGCTTCCCTATGCCATTAATTGCTAATTTCACCGATTGAGCCCATTCCTAATTTTGGCCATTTAATTAGTGAATTCTGGGTGAATTGCTCTCCACTATTGCTCAATTACGCAAAGGGATCAGTTGAGTTGTTCTCTTGCACAAAACCTAAAGTAGTGGTGTCTCTACGAGCTCCGGTCATCTCCATTTTCACCATTGTAGGAGCCGGATTCAAAACTGAAGCTCTAATACCATGCTAATTTGAAATAAGAAAAAAATTCTCTTATTACAAATGACGTAACATATAAATAGAATGTAGAATTACTAGAAAATAGCAAGAAATAGGAACAAATTTCCTACTTGCTAATTCTAGCGATATACTTCCTAATTCTAAAAATATAAAAATAGAAACAAAATAATTTCATATAATGAAATTACCTTTGAAATCTCCAAGATTTTCTTCTAATTCTTGGACAAATGTGAAAGAGAATAAACAACCTAAACTCGGGTCAGCGTTGCAAATGTTTCCAACAAACCAGTCAACACGATCATTCATGTATGAAATCCATAAGAAACTTACGTCCCCACTCTCCAGACGACACTGCTACAGCCCTATCTTCTCTTCCAGCTTTTGAATCTGATTTAGGAATATCCATGTCATCTGCAATTAGGGAAATTCAGTCATCACAAGTCGCTAAAAATAAAGTCTCTTAGTATAGTATCATCACTGGAAACCATTCCTTTGCTCTTATCGTCTCTTTCTTGATAGAAACCCTCTCTTTTATTGGCCGAAAGAGGGAGGAAGCGCATACCATGACATGAGGCGCAATTCTGACACAGTAAACGGGAAATCCAGTGCAAAATTTCAGTGGTCCACCCGATTTCAGGGTTTTCAGAGCGCAATCGTAAGAGCCAGTGTATGGATACTTCCCTTCAGCATCAGGTTGCATCTTCTGAATTTGAGTTTTTACGTAATCGAAAGATAAGCTACAAGCTGAGGCAAAGAACCCTGAAACAATACTCGCCCCTGCGACCACATTAAACGAGACTGAATCATACATCAAACGAAGCAGAAACACAAGTCATGGTAGTAAAACTAACCAGTAAAAATAACGACTCTAGAAACTCAGCATTCTGCCAAATAGGTCGATCGTTCTAAACTACCAATTCAGAGATAGGAACACAGAAATCATAAACCATAACTGTTCCAAGAAATGTAGAGAAAATACTTATGTTTTCGACACTATGGACTCTAACAAACTCACATCCCCACAAAATTCATGTCCAATAAAGATTGACATTAATATCGAGAAAAAACATGTAGGTCACAAATTTATCTTACGTAACACAGTTGCAGCTTCACCCAAGGTCATGAGAGGCAAGGATTCCAATGTTCAATGCCTTTGCTCTTACAACAGTAGGGCCAGCACCTTTCCAGAGTGCCAAGACTCCCTCGTCAGCAACTATTCTGTAGAGGGCATGGAAAGCGTTTTTGTAATTTCGGCGCTGAGCAGGTGGCAAAGTAGCATCAGCTTTCATGTGGATAAGAGCTAAATCTGCAGGGCTGCCAACACAAGCTCCTATAGCACCAACAGTTAACCCACACAAAGCCTTCTGATATAGGGGCAGGGGCTTCCCGTCATTGGCTTCAATGGCTTTGGCTGTCAAAACTCTGTTCAATTTCTTAAAGTAGAAAATTTTGATCATGATAAACACAATTTCAAATTAGAAAACTTTCATGCATGAGCCTAAAATATGAGCCCACTTCACATATTCATGTAAATACAAAAGCTGAAAGTCTAATTTAATTTCCTAAACAAGCAAGAGGCACCTAAAGAACAAGCCATATATAACAAAGAATTCTTAATAGCACCTCAACCACAAATGCATTTCACTTAACCACTTGACATGTCAAAGACACTCACTTGAATGATCCAAGTCGAGCTGTGGTTTATGTTGCTTGCCTGAGCAGCCTCGCAGACAGTCCCTGATCAAATTCAGAGATTAGACATTAGATAGACTCAGAGAAATGGCTACTTTTTCCGTCCAGTGGAGGATTCCCAACTGCATCTTTAGCTGAATATATCATTGCAAAACTTAAGCCGCATTATAATCATGCTCAACATAGGCTGACTCTCAATGGCAACAACCGACAATACTCGCTGGTTATCCTAACCGGTCATTCCTCGAAGCTAACTGACAGATTAGTGTTTTTTTGACATCTCCACTTACTAATGTAGCCCAATTTTTTCTTTCCTCGAAGAAAGAAAACCCCGTGAAGATTCCGAGAAGATCGATCAAGGAAGCATAGATTCCTCAAAAGACCTATCATTTATAAAAATGGCACATTTTGAAGCTTCAAAAAGTAGGAAAAGCATTACCTTATAGAAAGCACCGAGTCCCTCCTCCTTAAGCATGTTATTGGTCACCTGAGCAGCTGATCCCTGACCCAACTGTATCCTCACCTACACTCCACGACGCAATGAACCATCAAAAGTCTCGCACACAAAAATGACAACCACAACCGCGAGTCCCGACTCGACCATGAGAACCCAGAACCCAATTTCAGCTGAACGAAGAAGAAGTCTCGCACGAAATCAAAAGGGCTCGAGAGGGACAAAAAATGAAGCAGACTGTCGGAGCCAAACGCATCTCGAGCTAAATGAGGAAGGACCCTGAAACAGAGAGCTAGAATGAATTTTACCTTGACCATGTCGATGGGTTGGACGACGCAGGTGGCAAGCATGCCAGAGGCGCCTCCGTTGACGAAGGGCTTGACGGCGGGCCTCACGCCGGCTGGTTTGGGCTTCTTCTGGTCTCCCACTTCTCTCTCCCAGAGAGAGAGAGAGAGAGAGATGAATGCATGCCAACTTCAAATGCGAAACAGAATCTCTCGCGCATGCAAAACACCCTTTTCCTTAGGCTCGTGGGAGCGTAACGAAGGAATCTCTCTGCTGCCGTCACCTTGTTGACGTGGAGAGAGTTCTACGGACACGTCGCTTGAGTTGCAGCAATTCGCTAGCAAACCTTGATGTTAAGATATTTTGGTTAGGTAGGGGTGTGTAAGACAAACTGCCCAAATCGGGAACTATTTGGATTGGATTTGATCGGCCGATTTCATCCAATTCTTGAAAGTGTTGGTTTGGTTCCTAATCCCTAAAATGGAACCGGTGTCAGAGTGGTTCGGCTCTCGAATCAGACTGACTACGTTACATTTTTTTGTAATTTCTTCAAAAAAAATTGGTAAAATGTGAACTAATACTATATAGTCCAATGATATCATGAGTTATGATATAATAGCTCTTTACTCATCGTTATTTCTATCAATATCTTAAAATTTGACACTCTCTTTTATTGTGCACGCCCACTCTTCAATAGGAAAAAAAAGTTGTTGGTTCCATTGAACCGGATCAGATCTAGAATCGATCACCCCTATTGCTAGGGGTGACCATGGTTCTGGTGGTTCGGTGGGGGGTTCCAACCCTATAATCAAGAACCGCCCACTAAGAATCGGTTCCAAAAAATTGGAATTATAAACCACCCACTAGTTCCATAGATCCACTTGAGAATTGGACCATTAGTCTAGTTTGATTCCTGAATGAGTCCATGGAGTCGATCCCACCAAGCTTCACGCACCCAGTAAAACGTTTTCCAGCAATTCAAAGTAAAGCAAAACAAAGAACCTCCTTATCTTAATTGCAAGATAAAAGATGGGGTTTATATTAAAAGTTAAGAGTTAAGGTCGTGAGTTAATGGGCTTCGAGTGGGCGATTCCACACTTAAAATTGGGAATCGGACCACTACCTACCGGTTCAGATTTATTGAAACCCTATCAATGAGCAATTGCACTTAAATGTCCTAATTATTTTTAACCTATTCTAGTTTTTGGGAATAGGTTGAAGTCGGTTCGAAAGCAGAGTCCAAGCAAAAACCCACCCGAAACCGGTTTTTATCCTATTAAAAAAATAAAATCATCTCCCTGTGTAGTGCTTCTAGTCTCTCCATCTTCAAAGAATTATTAAAAAAAGAAAGCATCTTTCTGAATCAAGTTAAGGGAGCATTGTTTTCTGAGAATTGTTAAAAAAAACTGTTTTCATGTATTATTTTTCTCTTTTAATGGTCATATCTTCAACTATAATAATAGTGATATTAATTATTGTGGCACTAATTAAAGCATTCTCAATTTAACTCAAGAAAGATGTCCTCTTAATAATTATTTCATTGCATACACATAAGCAGACGCATTAAATCATATCAGTAGTATTTGTGAGAATGAAATTAATATTAGATTTATATTTGTTATTAATATTTATGCAATGTTAGGATTTTTGCTTTGTCTTATAATATTAAGAGGATTACATGAATTAATGTAAAATTGGAAATCGTACAAGATATCAAACAGTTGCAAAACAAATTCCAATAAAAACAAAATAGATCCAATTCCTAGACAAGAAAAACATGATCGAATTCAAAACAAGATCGAATGAAAATAAGATCCAATGAAAATAGATACAAGATCTAGAAAAGGAGAACCGATTATTGAATATAGAGTCCAAGTTTAGACCCCACCCACTTTGTACCCTATCACCCCTACACCGTGGCATTATTAATAGATTAACCGTCCGATTCTAGTTTAATGAACTTCACAACAATCGATGCCACGAGAAGATTTTCCCGTCCGCCACCATAATAAGTAATGAGCACACTTTTCGAATGGCAGTGGGAATCCGATACGTCAAGAAACATGTAGATACTTCTAGCGTTCGGACCAGTCATTTTTCGTTTCCTCTGTTGGGGGAATAAGATAAAGTAGATGCACTTGCTATATAATTCTCTGTTTGTGACGCTTGTAGTGATTGCGAGTATGTGACAGACACGGCTTGACGGCAAACAGTAATGCTGATGAGTTTGCGAGACCGCAGATTCGATCCCCAAACACTCAAACCGATCTGCAGTGGGCACTTGAGAGGTGTATCTATATTTGCATTTCAGGGGTATCCATCCGTCTCCACAAAAACACATTCAAGGTATGAAGCTTGAAAGAATTTTGATTGAAGCAATAAAGCAGAGGACCTCAGATCTTCAAAACAGGTCTTCCGTGCAATTTACTAATGACTGCACAATTCCCAGAGTCCTACCACTTAAAGAGTATTGGCAACGAAATGGACGACTGCCAGGAAAATTTTAGTGGAACTCCACATTGTATACCAAAACTCAAAAACCTTAAGAATATAATTTAATTCTTCACAAAATTTCAAGAAGCAAGACCAGCCCCCACCAGCCCAGTTCAAATACAAGGTGCAGACCCAATGAAAGAATTACAATGCATGATTTTTTCAGTCGATACATTATGCCAGCAAGTATGAGCTGAAACAAAAACGGACAAGAACACAAAAAGACAAGATGGGACCAAAACTGCCACAAGAATTGCCCGCCAGACAATCCTCAAACCGCATGCACCAAAGGGATGTTGATCCTTTTCATGGCACAGTATGGGACTCAAAACTGAAGTATAGACTTAATGCTTGCACTATACACATGCTACAGAAAAAAAGTTCACTCATAGAGGTGACTCCCACACTCAATCACGCAGGAATGCTCTGAAGCATCATCATGCAATGGCGACCGTTTATGGAAAAGAATGGGTAACAAATGCATATGTTCCACACACCGACTGGGCAGCAATCCTTGAGAAGAGCAACTTGTCAACCTCTTTTTGCTGGTTCTACGAAGAGAGGATTGATTGCAATGCAAGCTGTTGTTGAGGCTGCAAAGATGACCATGTCGAGGCCAAAGCAGCTGGTGGCAAAGTTTGTTGTAGTTGCCTCAATAGACTGATCATCCGGTTTGCAGTTTGTTCAGTAGCTAGATCCTTACCACACAAAACCTAACAAAAATATGCCTCATTCTCAGTTCATGCAGATGTGGCCACTAAATTTTGCATATGCAAGTCTCAGAGAGACAACTACATGTTCAGCAAATAAAAGGTGATGTATCATTCAATACAAGCACAAATGCTTGCTGCTAGCAAGGCAACTGTAGGGGAGTGGACAACAAAGCATCAACATAGAGTCTTGCCAATGATTTAGACAGGAACAATATGATTTATCTTCCTGTTCACTTATTATTATTATTATTATTTTGGGTTGCTGAGAACAGAATAAGTTCATTGCCAGAGCATTCCCATATGATAGAACACCCAACAAAATACAAGCCCACCCAATAAGGTTATTTATTTATTTATTTATTTTCCAGAAACTTCTTTTAAGCATTATCCAAATACCATCCAGGAAATTTATTTACTCTAGTGAAGCATCAATTGAGCCACTGCAAAATCCTCCTGGTGTTATGGATAAGATGGCTGGGGATACATGACACTAGAGAACCAAATCAATTCCCTTATACACTGACTGGTAAAGAATAAATAAGCAAAAGAAACCTTAGAAACTGACCTCTGCAAACACTGTAATAATCTTAGGAAGATACTGATTGTTAGGGCCCAAGAGTTCTCTATCAGATCTGTAAACAGATTTTATTAGTATGATTATTATAAGGACAAAAACTACCAAACACAATTGAGATGTCATTACCTTTCCACCATTGAACAAAGCATATCATGGACAACTTTGGCCTCAATTACATCACCTTTAATGGGCAAGCAATTTAACCATGCTGGAACAACCTATTGATATCATAGTAAAATATTAGTGTAGGGCCAAGACTCAAATTCTCTAACATCTCAGGACCATGATTTCAGAGAGAAACTTCGCATGTCAATGACCCTTTTTTTTTCCTTTCCATTTTTAGCATCACACAATCATTCTCTTGTTTCTTTTTATCATTATCAGTCCCTCCAGCAAACCACAAATTTAACAACAGATAATTAAATGAATGCGACATTTAACTCCAAGTCAAAGTCTTCTTCTTTATATTGGTCCATCCCCCCACAAATACCATGCATTGTCAAGATACAAATGAATCAATGCAGATACCTGAGAAGAATCAATGCTATCACGGTGAAATTGGCATATTTTTCCCAGAGCAGAGACAGCATTATCATATGCCATTACATTATCAGCTTGCAGTGCGTTGGGATCACGTATCACAACATTCAACCTTGAAAGAGCCTCTGAAGATAGGCAACTCATGAGTATTAGTAAAATTAAATGGTAGAAAAAATGCAGCCTTAAAGAGCACCAAAAGATAATCACCTCCAACAAGAGGTTTGAAAACGGAACCACCAAACTCTGCACAAACCCCCAATCCATAGACAGCGGCCTGAAAAGTAAACACTCCAGAACTCAGTTGCCTGTAAGCAACCTAGAGCATAAACAACCACAATCACCAAGTGCAGACCTGTCGGACATCTGGATTTTCATCGTTGCAAGCCTCCAAAAGGAAAGGGAGATAGGTATCATAATATCTGTTCCAACCGAGTTTTAACGTCCATTACTAAGTCCAGAAATCATAAAAATAAGTCACTCAAAAAGCATTCCAAAGGTGAGCTTACTTAAGAGCTGTTTCGCGACACTGTTCAGCAACATCATCAAAAATGCAAATGGCAATTCTCCTCTCTTCAGCAGTCTTATCTTTGCCCTACATGCAAAACAAATTCCTATCATTCAGCAGAAGATAATAATGTATAGAAACTGAGATAGAGAAGTTGCTGAACTTACCCACATGGGCGTTAGGTAAGATGACAGCTCATCAAAGAAAGGCAAGAAAGATGCTTTGAATGTTTTAACCATAGTGCCCAAAATCTCACCAACCTAAAACAAGAAAGTTCAAGCACAAAGGGTATGTTAAATCCTCCTTGAAGCTATCATGCAATTTTTTTTTCTTGAAAAATAGTTTTTCAGAAGACAGACTTGTTCAAAAACTTCTTCCTCTGCCTCATTCTCCTCTTTAAGCAACTCGCCTTCTTCTGCATCAAAATCTTCGGCTTTAGCACGCTCTGCTCTCTCTCTTTTTCTACTTGAGCTAGCAGTAATCACTTGTTTAACCTCGTCAACAATCGATCTGACTTGATTTTCATCCAAAAGTGGGCCTGAAATCTGAAATCAAATATTGCATCTCATAAGGTGTTCCCCAATGCCTACTTAAAATTGTTCAGAATAATTGGTGGAATAAATGCTGCCTCTGAGTACTTCTCTGCAGGATCTAATGGATAACTACTAGTTAGATGCAGCTCACATTCGCCGATAAGGAAAGGGCACAAAATTTTCAACTAGAAGTTAATCTTTCTAAAAATATAAATACTAAATACAAGACCATGCCTCTTATATAAACCTTATCTACACTGGAATAGTATTTAATCATTAATTTTACAAAATGCCCTTTAGAGGTAATTAGAAAAATAGACGATTTACTGACTGAGGACAAAGTTAAACGATAACTATTTAATCATCACTACAAACAATTGACAGTTCAATCATACGAAAAGCACTGTCGTGTTTTTGGTAACATCTTCCCCCCGAATTTCTGATTATTGGCAAATAAATTAAGCAGGATCATAGTAAACAGGAACAGTTTGTACAGGAAGAGGAAAAAACAAAAGTTCGGCATATAAGGTGTGATGGCCATATATTTCCCACAGAACAGGCAAGTTGGCCCGAAACAAAGAAATTAATATTGATAACGTTGAATTGAAAGTAAGTCATTAAATCTTGGCAAGTAGCTCCTCTGTTTGCAGAAAGATATTACGTCACTGAGCCTATAAACTCCAGGTCACAAGGAAGAAGCTTATTTGTTGTAACTATAAAATAGAATCACAAACCTGTAGACACTCATTTAATGCATCCAACATACTCGCACAGATCTCTGTGTCTGGTTCCTGAAAGTGAAATACAGTTCAGCCGTCTTAGATACCAAGGATCAATCACAATTACTTGAAAAAACAAATAACAGTCCAGAAAGTTAAGATTTTATCATCAACAATTACCTTAGGTATAGCTTCCACCAAAGCTGGAATGATGTAATCAGATAGTTGCTTTACATAGGTTTCATTATGACCTTGTGCTAGCCCTTTCTCAACAGCTAATTTTGCAGAACGAAGTAACTCCGGCATTGCTACAAATAGGGAGATTCACTTACGTGAGAAATCCCATCAACAATCAATCAGACAAGAAGGATTGAAGGATCAAGAGAAGCTTATTACCAGAAACAGCTGCTTTCCTGACATCTTCGTGGAAATAAAATTTTAGAAGTGGGACTAAAGTTGGAGCAACCTACACCAGTTATGAGGCCTCATGAAAATGGCGCATAACATATGTCAAAGAACAACAGAAATTTCGAATAAACTAACCTGCTCGATCCATGGAAAAAACCCTTCCTTTAACTCGTCTGCATAGCAACACAACATGTTGCAAGCTGTCGCCTTCTCTTCCAAGACACTGGTTTTTATTCCTATTCTTTTATCTCCAAGCGTTATGGTCTCCATTCTGCATCATTACACAATCTAATCAGATGCCAAATAGATTAACACAATCCAGACTAAGTGTCAACACTAATAATTGCTTCATTTGGTCATCATAAAGAAAAAAAAAATGTGGATTTGAAAACTACTATTACCACCGCCACCAGCCCACCATTTCCTACATGAACTTAGGCAGCTTTCATGAAATTTTAATTTCATTAATACAATGACAACTATCCCATACACATAGAAATAAGACTGACAAATCACATAATATAAGACAGGCACAAAAGCATTACCCCTCATCATCAGATTCATCAATATCATTATCAGAATCTGCAGACGTGATTGTCACATCAGGCTTGAGTTGAGCAGACTGAAGCAAAGGGGGCATGACAAATTTCATGTAAGGAAGAAAATCTTGCCCCAAGCATTTGCAAAGCCTAGCCCAAGCCTACAAAATAAGGATAGAATGAGACAGTGAAAAAAAAGAAGGAACAGTCTGCAGTAAGAATTATCCATTAAAGTCAACAATACAACTTACTTGCAGCATATAACTCGTTGTTGGATCATCTGTTTCCATCTGTGATCTTTGCAATGCCATAAGCACATCCATAACCTTAAAATAAAAGCAAGAGAAATCTAACTCGTTCAAAAGGCTAAGAGGAATTCGAAAATTCAATAAAATAGACATGAGGCCCCTCAATATAGTTGGAAGCAAAAAATAATAAGATCTCACTGCCTACCCTGGTACTGTGGAAACAGATACATGCTATGATGGAGGACAATAACTCTTCATTACCAAATAATTGCTAAATTCTATAAACCATTCCATCTCCAAGTTATACACTTTAAATATGGGCAAAAATGGTAAATTTATGCTTGCCTACTGATGGAATGAACCAGGTGATTAGAGGATGCACGTGAGCATACAATTGAGAAAATAATATGATTGTTGAAATTGCAAAATTCAAACAGCAAAATTTTAATCGTCAGGCAACAAAAATTGAACTGTTCAGTAGGTATTTGTGAATATATCCATATCCAATTAAAATAGATAGAACATGAGAAAATGTTCATCTACAACCGACAGCTTCTCGAGAAAAAGACAATTCACAATCTCACCGGAGTTAGACGATGTCTAAGGCTTATTAAAATCCACTTGTACGATCTCAATAATCGCATAGCATGAGGAAAAGCTAGTTTCTTTTAAATCTGCTTCAAATTTCGAGAATTGACAATTACCTGTATAGCGTCATCCCTGAATTTCTCTTTTCCAACAGCCATCCCAACCAAACTAATGCACTCCATTGCTTTGGCACGAAGCATTCGGTTAGACTTGTCAGTTGCATTGACCAAGATATTTTTCAAATAAGGCATGACCGCATCATAGTACTTTTGGAATTGTTCCTACAGTGCAAAAGACAAGTAAGCAATCATGCGCATAAAGACAGAGAACAACAAAAATTTGAATGATCATACCTGAGAGGAATCAGCAACAGAAGCCAATGCGGTCAATGCGCCCTCTTGCACCATTTGTTTCCCATTCTAGATCACAAACATCAAATAGTTAGGGGAAATGAGTGTAAGTGATAAACTAAGGAAAGCCAAGAGGGTGCCACTTTTTCTCCTGATGTACCTGTAGAAGCACAAGCAGTTTGCTCACAATTCCATCCAAGTAGGGCATCAATATAGCAGCTGTACAGTTCTCACTGAAGTTAAGAACAGCAGAAGCAGCATGAGCCTGGAAAGGACACATCACACGTGAGAAGGTGATAATCAAAGCAGATGTTCGAATATAAAACAATACTATTAGCCCTTGATAAGACTAAAAGAGGAACTTTTCCTACTATATAACAATTCAGACAAATTGGAGAGGCTACATAGTGTCCTCCAAACCAAGCACAGCATATATATGGCTGTTTCAATGACTAAAATTTTAATGATGTGAAAACAATAAATGATGGCATCCTATAGCCAGAAACTAAAATATAAAATAAACTGAGAAGATCAAATAAGAGAAGGCAGAATTCACATTGTTATATTGAAGGCTCTGCAAGTAGTAGCAACTCCAGTTTGAAGAGCATTCATCAAAAGATTTAATAATTCTAGTTCTTTAAAAGCTTACAGGCTCAACAAATATCACATCTACTCTTCAATTCCCTCCGCCATCCGAAGTGAACTGAAATCATCTGATCCGAAAACTAACTGAAGTTCCAGTTTCTCCAGGTATTGTGTGCTTTGGTATTGCATATAGAGGTAAGACTACCTACAAAAGAGAGAAAAATCCTAGAGAAAAAATTCTTGCTTCGAACTGTTCAACAAAGTGGCCATTTCTTCAACTTAGAACTATGTTTTCCTCAGCATGACCAACATCCCTTCTGACATTCTTCTATGCCAAATTACTAGGAGTACAGCACATACAGTGGCCTCTCATACAAAGTCTTTTCCTAAACTCCATGTGCTGACCTACTTAACTTAAAATTTCCTTTTCGTAGGTTAAAGAAACTTAATTTAAAATCTCATAAAATGCCAATGCAAGACAGTTGTGTGCACCTATTCAAAACAATAATAGCCAACGAAAGTACAATTACCCATAACTGCAACGAACCTGTACACGAGGATTCTGAAAATCGTCCATAGAACCAGCAAGCGCTGGCAGGACCTGCTGATGGTATTGCTCCTGCAGGTCTGGGCCTAGATCAGTGGACAATTGCCCAATCGCATTGATTGCTGCCCACCTTACACGAGGGTGTGGATCTTGAAATGAAGTCAAAACCATTGAAACAACTCTCTCCAAATTCTTTATCATTACCTATGACAAGAAAAGGAGGTTAACGAATTAAAAATTATCAGGCCAAGCAGAGGGAATAGCACGCTATTCTTACAATAGAAAAACTAAAGACTTCAGCAGCATGCTTCATGCCATGTTACCAACACTATCATATCATTGTGGGAGGGAAAAAATACCAAGCAAAAGAAGAGCACTGAGCTACTTGAGGTCATAATGCTTTAAAGAGCAGTGAACACGAAGCCCAGGGATTCTACTGTTCACCCAAGCATTTGAGGAATTGCTAATGAAACAAGGACAGTAACTGGCCAGGTGGCAAATTCGGTCAAAGGATTGAAAACCAACACCACTAGATTGGGTTTGAAATCTCTAATAATTCTTTTGACCGTTACATTAGAACTCATAAAAAAAAGTACCCAAAGAAACGAGTCTTAAAGTTGTCACGGTGAGCTAATGTATAATAAGGACTCAGAACTCTGACAGATAGACAAAATAATATCTGGATATTATCTATGTTATAGTTAAAAAACTAAAAAGGAAAAAAAAAAAAAAAAAACTTATGCCCTTCAGTCTCCAAACAACCATTGCTTGCCCATGACATGAGTGGTCCGATTGAATTTCTGATTTCACAGATGAAAGGATCATAAAGCATGGCATCAGAAACTCTCATGACACGTGTAATACATGGCACCCTCCCACCTTTGCAATGAATGCTTAGATTAAGTGTTCGGCCATCATTTGAGCAAAAGCACTCTTAAATGGATTATTCCTATAAGTTGACATCTATACCAACAGGTGTATGCAGACAATATTTCTGCGTGGAATCACAATTTTGAGACCATATCTGGATAGATAATCAAAATTTGAGGCAAAATAAGTGTTGGCACAGAAGCTGATCCAACGATAACTGACAAGCAATACCTTAGAACAACCCTCTGCAATCTGGGCAATTGCTATCAAAGCAGCGTGATGCTTCTCCCACTCCGGAGCAGCCAAGTATGCAGGCAATTGTTCAGAAGCAACGGGAATAATGGTGTTTCCACCGAGTGAGATGGACAGTCGATCCAAGCATTCCTGCCCCACACTATAATTACTGCTCTCCCCTGCATCCTCATCTTCAGTCTCTGCGCTATGCCAAACTGGGTCATCTTCAATATCTAAAAGCATCTTCATCAGAATTGCAAAAAGTCTACTTATAAATTGCGGCAATTTCCTCATCATTCCAGGTGCCCGCTCCCTAGCCTCTGCAAGGGTAATCACAAACTCAATTGCCAAGTGTCTTGTGCCTTCTTCCAATGATTCAGCCTCCGCAATCTGCAGCATAGAACCCACTACTTCCACTAATTGCCTCCTCAAGAACCGGGCTCCGTTCCAGCTAATTCAATTAACAACTCAAGCGCTTCTTGTGCAGTCGGCTCGTTCCCATTATTTAGTGCCTCAGTCAAGGTGTGCATCATCACTGGCAACAAATCCTGAAATCTGCCCAAATTCCCTTTGAACATCAATGGAAGGTGTATGACCATAATACATTCTAACGTTTTGGAAGTCTCTGATTGATGCACACATAGGTTAAATTGTTTCTTGATTTTCTCTCAATCCAACACCAAATGCATATGCTGACTAAAAAGTAATTGCATCATATAAACAGCTGACATGACTTCGAAGAGCAATTTTCAGCCCTGATAGTATATGAAAACAAAGTAATACTTTAAGTTGACCAAAGAGTGCTGCTGATAGCCGAGCAACGTCGTTTATATTTATTGGGTAATAGAACAATACGATGTCTTAACAGTTGACTTTATTCACTCTTCAGGCAGTGACGACCAAATTACAATTAGTGTTGAGAGGTCTAACTATCGAGCTATTACGACAAGGAGGCAAACAAAATCAAACTGATCACAGTGAAGCAAGTCTAATTGAATCAAACATGCAATCAGACCATGTTTAAAGCAAGCAAACCTCGCTATCTCCAGGCAGTGACGATCAAAATACATTTTGTGTCGATGGGGCTAACTAATTAGACAAATAAATCAAAGTGATCTCAGTAAATCAAGCCAAATTGAATTAAACATCCAATCGGACAAAATATATAAAGCGAAGCAAAGCGAACCTGTCACGATCGGAGGAATTAGACAAGCACTGGATGAAATTGATGACGGCGTTGAGGGCGGCGATCTTGACATCGGGGTTCTTGGAGGAACTGAGGCACTGCAAGAAGACGCCGTGGAGCTCCTTGATGTAGGGGGTCAAGGAGTCGCCGATGTACTGGGCGAGCTGGGCGAAGATGAGGAAGGCGGCCTCCTGGAGCTTGGGGGAGTCGGAGGAGACGCACTGGAACATGAAGGGGAGGAGCTCGGGCCAGCCGTTGTCGGGGAGGATCCCGGAGGCGAGCTCGGAGACGGTGTCGCAGAGCTTCTTGGTGATGGTCTTGGCCTCCTCGCGCTGAATCGAGGTGAGGAGGACGGACTTGAGGGAGGACTGGGTCTGAGGGGAGAGGCGGGGGTAGATGTAGGAGTCGTCGCGGGTGAGGAGCTTGCGGAGGAGGATGGCGGACATGGCGCGGAGCTCGAGGTGGGGGCAGTTGTGGAGGATGTGGGCGAGCTTGAGGGAGAGGGAGTTGGGATCGGTCGTCTTGGCCAGGTTGAAGAGGGACTCCGCCTGGGATCGGAGCTCGTTGGAGGAGGACATCAGGTGGGTGATTAGGGTTTCGAAGTGCGACGGGTCGGGCCCCAGGGCCATCGCCAGCTGCGCCTGCTGGAGCTGCGCCGATTGGGGATCCATGGCTGGCGTCGGGACGGGGCGGCGGGCGGCGAGCGGCGAGCGGCGAGCGGCAGGCGGCGGCGGCAGGGGCAATTAGGGTTTTCCCCCTTGGGCTGCGATGGCGGGACGAAGGAGGAGAGGGAGAGGAGGGGGAGGGAGGGAGGAGGCGAAGGGGAACGGGCGAGGAGAGTGAGGGTTATAGAGAGAGAAACTATTGAGATGGACGCGCTCTCTCGCTCTCTCTCTAAAACTCTCGCTCTCTCTCTCTCTCTAATCTTGCAAACAACACGATCGTCAAAAGGGTTTCGAGTTGTAGAGAGAGAGGGAGGTGGGGTTTTATTTTTAGTGGTGTTTTTACTTTTCTGATTTTGTTTTGTTTTTATTTTATTGGGGATTTGATTTTTAGTGACATTTCTCTAAATAAATTTATTTTTTATTGGCCCAATTAAATTTTGTTCTTTTTTTTACGTAACACCTCTCACAAGAAAGTGAATATTTTTCTTTTCCCACCAATTAAAAAATATAATTAGGAAGTGATGTTATATGATTTCCTATTCATGACAGATATTCTGCCTTTTTTTTATAACTTTTTAAGGATCAGTTCAAATCTAAAATAATATTACAAGGTCTTCTCCCGAAAGATGGATCTTATCTCTATTTCTTCTTAGTAACATTCTTATTTTATTTTATTGGGCTTTTAATTTTTAGTGATATTTCTCTGAATTAAGTTAATTTAATTTTTGTATAATATATATAATTTTTTTTAGGGGATGAGAAAAAGAAAAAAGAAAAAGTTTTTTTGCCCGGGGGGGCTGGGGGCTAATTAGTGGGGAAAATCAAGGGGATAAATGGGGGCTGCTTAGCTGTGAAATGTGAGTCATGATTGGTGTCGCCTTTGGCTTCTTTTTGCGCGTCAATTATTATTTTTTATTTTTTATTTTTTTATTTTTTATTTTTTTTGGTGGGTGGGAGGGAAATGGAATTTGGCATTGCAGTATGAACGGTGCCCTACCCCCACATTCAAAAAGCCCCCCACGCTCATCAGCCGCCGTCCCTTTCTTTCTTAATTTCAGGTCTGAAAAATAATTATTATAATAATTATTATTATTATTATTCTTAGTAGTTAGCTTGCTCTTTTCTTTTGTTCCTTAAATTTCGGTCACACGTACTTGTTTGTTTTTTTGCCCACGCCCTAAAGACACGTTTTTTATTCATTTATTTCCAATATCCACCGAAAAGGAAATTATAAAAAGCGTATTAACCGTCAATTGTTTTTTCGAAGCCGATATTGATTTATGGGTCACCGAAATTTTCTTATTTTCCTTTCTTTTACAAGACTTTCGCATCGTTATCGAATTATATTTTGTCGAGAGCCCTGAGTTATGGTGAAATAGATTTCCTATTTTGAGTAGATTTATTTATTCGAGTTATTTCCTAGTTTGAATAGATTATCTTAAATAGGGATTTTCCTATTCTCAATCCAAATATATTATATATAAGAGGTATGTTTTAGCTTTTGCCCATTAGAGAGTATAAGAGCTTTTGACTCTTGACAGTCAATCATGAGGTGTGACTATAAATCAGATATCGAAAAAATCACAAGCATCTTGAAATTAATAAATCTCATAATAAAATTTGCGAATTCTTTTATGAGATCCATAATTGAATAGTTGGAAAAGTTAAAACATCCAAATCTTTTCGAAAGCCCTAAGATTTAAGTTTTCATATAATTAAATCTTGAACTTTTTTTAAGTCTTGTAGTCAAGTCCACTTGTAACGTCGAAAAAGCTTTGAGATGACCCGTCTTGAAAACAATCCACGTGTGTCGTGGCCAAAATGCAATTTGCAAAAAGTACGATGCCACATTCTTCAACAGGTTGGAGATTCGTTTGACCAAATTGAATGTTTTAACGCATAGTTGGACGGTATCAAGAGCTTCGAGATGTACTATGTTCTTATCTATTGGTTTGAAGAACAATCGCGTTCTCGACGCTCCAATCACCCACCGCCACCAAGTGTCAAACCATTGACAATTGCTGTAAATGAAATCTTAATTAGCACGGAATTTTCTATCCAATCATCCTCTTCGCCCATGCGAACACGATATATCGCATTTTTTGAGGTGCATAACCCTAATTACTTCATAGACTCGTCGATCCTCTCGTGACTATCATAAACTCTTTATAGAATGCCCGTTTCAATATATCTTAACATTAAGGAAAGTTTTGACCGAGCATGAGGTCGATCTAGATTCGGGACAAGAGTACGTGTGTTAGATCAAATTTCTCAGTTTATGAATTTTAATTTTTTTAATTTTTTTAAGTTCTCAAGGGGGGCAATCTTGACCCAAGGCAGCTCGTTGAATTTCCTTTAATCCCCAACTAATTTCCCACAAGTGAATTAAACAAAATTAAAGAAAAGGCTCCTTTTGGAATTTGGCCCATACAGGGACACAATGAGGAAAGTAGAGCCCAATATTCATTACTTTCCTATAATCCCCCTGTCCACCAGGGGCAATCTCGGGAATACACGGTGCATGCGCGTGTCTATAGAGTTCATGAGAGATAGAGATAAAGGGGTTGTTCAGACGGGTCCAATTTATGCCTATAGATTGGGCCCCCGAGGATTAGATAACAAATTGGGCAATTTTACAGTTTGATCTACGAAAAATTGTTAAAGAGTCGGGTGGAGTCAATGTAACCACTAATATAATTGTTGAGTAGTACAGTCAATATAACTGTTGTGTAATTGTAGTTAAGTCGTGAAGCCATCGGGAGCTATGTAACGATCGAGAGGTACAAGTCATGTGACTATTGATGTAATTGTCAAGTAATGTGACGGTCGAGTAGTACAAGTCATGTGACTATTGATGTAATTGTTGAGTAGTGGAGTCTTATAAACTATTGATGTATAGTAAAAAAATGGAGTCTTAGTTTGTAAAAGTCGATTGTGAGGTAATTATATCCTTTGTAAAAGTATGCCAAATAATCAATGAACATCGATAGTTCAATTTTACTTCAAGTTTATCCCTACAAATCAATAACTTTTTCGATGGCTGGACACAATTATCTCCCGTATCTGTATTAATAATTTTCTTGAAATAGAAGATCACCCATGTCATTTGTCAATAGATTCATTGATCTATGCTTTTGAAAGGTATTTTGTTGACACCTTTTTGGCAAAATGATATAGAAAATGCAATTGATAATTAAAAAATTCATAGTTAGAATTGGGTTACTCTCAAAATAATGTGAATAAAATAATTATCCATTAGGAAATATTGTGAAGAGAGCGAGTTTTGCCATAGTAAAATCTATACATGTGATGAATGGGAAATTAAAATTTTTATAAGTTACCCATTCAGCCAAATAGCAATGAGAAACGGAACATTAAGCCTTATGAGGTCTGATCTCGTTAACATATTTGTTGCCCAATAGGTCCATGCTAATGAATCTACCACAATAAACATGGAGGTAGAAATGCCAACTAAGATGCCATAAAGAATTTCATAATTTAGATGTCATTAAAAAACCTCAGAAATGTCAGTAGATTAGTTTGAAAAATAGTCTTACCTATTCAACAATTTGGCAAATTTTAAGTAGCAATCAAGGCATGACATAAAAACCCGAGTGTTAATTACTAAGTACACATTTTTTTCGTTCCTAATTTCTAATATTTGGATCTATATTCTAAATATATGAATTGAATCTCTATAGATGTCACATGCATGATTTTCTCTCATCGGTGGCAATTACAGCAAAAATATCTTTTTGCTAAAATAAAAGGAGACTGTATTAGGCAAAGTTTGCATTACTACTAAAACTGCAAAAGGGCCATAGAAAGTATGACGAGAAACCTCCCGCCTAGGCCCAGCTTTAAATTGCCTCCTGAATGATAATTAGCCTTTTGTGTTTTATTACCGAATATTCCCAAAATATCTCCATTAAGAGAGTAAAAAAAAAAAACATCAATGTCAAGTCCAGAAACTCCCTTTTATTAAAGCGAAAAAGTGAAATTCAATTGACAGAACATCAAGAACAAAGATCGGCATTGTATTTTTCAATAAAAATTCAATGTGCTACAAGGTTGATCGCGAGATAATATTATCAATGAAGCATGACATATATTTAGTTAGAAAGTGGAAGGTAGGTACGCCTTGAATTATTGTCTTAAAATATGAGGAGGTTGGACAAGCATGGAGAGAGACATTTTCTTCGGCCTGCTTAATGATTTTGAAAACATAAGAATTCAAATAATAATTACTTATTATTTTCATTGCATAAAAGTTTTGGCAACCGCGGCAGCGAATGTACCAAACATGTCCAATTATTAATATTTAAACATGTTGCTAGCATCTATTTTCCTAATTCGGTCATGACAGATTCTTTCTCATTCACGCTGCGGCGCAAAGCGAAAAAGAAAATTGTTCCGAAAATTTAAGCAAAAGTGTTTGTAGGATCACATTTCGAAACCACATTCATCGAAACTTTCCACCACTTTCTCGCCTCTAAGTTTTCCCGGGAAAAGGAGAATATATTCTTTCTGTCCTCATTTTCCTCGAGAAAATGTACGCTCGCCGTCGTCTTTCCCGGCGACGAAGGGACCAAGCTCAACTGAGCCCAGCCTCCGTCAGCTTTTCCTGGCTCTCCCCCGCCGTCAGCATGCTCACCTCCGCCGTCAGCATGCTCACCTTTCGCTCACTCTGCGGCGAAATCCTTGGTCTGTGACCTGAAATCAGACTGCGGCGACGGCCTCTCGTCGTGGTACTTGGGGTGACAACCCGAAGGTCCTGGATGTCTGCAACTGCATCTCCTTCGAGATCGAGCAACTGGGTCTCCGCCGCCTGAACCTGAGGTTCGCGATGGAGCTCCTTCGCTTGGACCATGACTCCTCGTCGGAGAAGGAGATTCGTGGAGGAGGAGGAGATTCGCCGAGCGAGGGATTTATTTGCTAAGTATATTTTCATTGTTGTAAATAAATCCTAACAAGCATATAACTTTCTATCGGGAGATTTATTTGCTAGTAGATTTTCATTTCATGTTATGTCGAGTGATATTATGAACCGGTCAAAAGATAAGTTCAACGCCAAGGCTAAAGATTTGCAAGGAAGTTACCTCATGTAGTTAAAGAGTTCGTGACTAAAAATCAAGCATGATATGTCATTCTTTTCAAAATCCATATATCCCAGTTGTTTTATGGACTTGCCAATCCTTTCGTGGTCTATTATAAACCTTTTACAAAACACCCATTGAGACATATTGATGATAGGTCAATTTTTCACGAGAAATCTATGATTATCATTCTCAATTTCTATTTTTGAGCTAGATATTTAATGAAAGTTGAGTTGACTAGTTGAGTAAAAGGGCATCTATGTTCGGGATAAGACTATATTAGATCGAACTTCTCAATCCATGAGGCTCATTTTATTTTATTTTATTTTTCAATAGTGGCATTCATGGCCCAAGACAGATCACGACATTACTTGAATTACCTTTAAGCACCAACTAATTCCACAAAAGTGAATTAAAATAATAAAAAATGAAAAAGTTTCTCCTAGATTTGGCCCATATAGGGACCCAAAATAGCAAGTAGAGCCCAGGCCCCATATTATTCATCACTTTCCTCTAAACCCCTCCCACCAGGGGCAATTTCGTAAATATCTCGGCGTTGTGCTTCTTCCAAATATATATTCTGCTTACATGGTAAAATCCAGATTAGTATTCCTTAAATCTCAATCCCTGATTATATCAAAAATAGTTTAGTAAATTGAAAATATTTTCTTCTCGATGGCAAAACACACTTTTATAGTAAAAGTTAAGAAGAATTGAAATTTTAGCAAAAGAAGAAGAAGAGAGAATTGAAAATAAAATGGATCGTTTAGATGGGCCAATTGATTATCCAATTAGAATTTTAGAAAAAAAAGGATATAGAAAATATATCTAATAATCCAAGAATTTAAAGTTAAAGCAGGGTTGTTCTAAAAAAATGTGAATAACATAGCTATTTATTGGAAAAAAATTTCGTGATGACAAGAGGGAGTTTTGCAACATTATAATAGATAATCATGGAAAGCAGATGATTATATTGGATTATAAGTTAACCATTCGGCCAAATAATAACAAGAAATTGAACATTAAACCTTCTATTATCCGGCAATATTTCACTAGCACATGGTTGACTAATAAATCCATGATGGGGAATCTGCCGCAATGAATGCGGAGTTTGAAATGCCAACTAAGATGCTACGGTTAGATGTCATTAACTGATCTCGGAATGTCTATATTTTAGGTTGAAAAATAGTCGTACCCATTTGACAACTCGACAAATTTTTAATAGTACGATCAAGGCATGATATAGGAAGTCAAATGGTAATCACTAAGTAGGCACTATTTTTCATTCCCAAGTTTACTAAGTGCATACACTTAATCTTCAAAGATGTTGCTAACATCTTTTTCCATCATGCTATTAGCAATAAAATTTCTTTCATTTTGTGGCAATGCCTGGGTAATTCATATTAGGGCAAAAATGTCATTTTAAAAATAAAAGGAAAGTGTATTAGCGAAAGCTTGCCTCACTACCTAAAAGGCCTGGGAGACCGCGTACGACAGCTAAAACGGGCCGCAAAGTTTATAGTGAGAAACCTTCTCACTCGGCCCAGCTTTTAATTACCTCCCAAATGGTAATTAGCCATTGTGATTTTTTACCTAATATAACCAAAAAACCTCAATATAAAGTGAAAAATATCAATGAAAATAGTACATGAACAAATACCCATTTCTATCAATTTCTCAATTGCAGTGCTTAGTTTTTCTTTTTTTTTTTTTTGGTCTAGGAGGGGCTAGTTGAATTCATCAAATTCTTTAATTTAAGCATTAAGGCCGACGGTAGAAAAAACTTAAATAAAAAAAAAAGATTAATGAATTACCACGGATGTAAATAGATTGCCAATGCCGACAAGAATTCCATACTTTAGAAGTCATTAACTCACCTTAGCGAACTAACCAGAAGTCGGCGCATTGAATTCTTAATATGCCGTGAGTATCTAGCTTGCTAATTCCGTCACTCACAAAATTTCCTCTCGGCTGCACCACCACACTGCCTTGCAAAGCCATAGGCAATGAATTCTTCCATGAAAATACAAGAAAAGTATCTGTAGTGCCATATTCAATCATGTGTTTTTTCTTATTTGATTCATTTCTATGATCGATACAAGTCGGATCAAAAGGAAAAATTTAGAAATCAAATAAGAGGCAAGTACATCTTGAACCCTGATCTAGAATATGAATACGCCAGAAATGCACAAGAGAATAAATGCTGGATTTTCCTTTCCTAAATCGCATTTTTCTTGCAATCCTAGGAGGAAACAAGCGCTGTATAAATACCGCACGTGCTCACGCCTCGTACTCATCGAAATTTTTTTCCTCCACTTTATCGCCTCAGTTTTCCGGGAAAGAAAAAAACGGAAGAAGAGAAAATTCTTCGAGTTCTCATTTTCTCGACAGACGAAGGGAGCGAAGATGGTCCCCCCCCAGCAGCTAGAATCCATCTCCAAATCCTTCGACGAGTCCCTCGACTCTCGCCTCTGGGGCCTGAGCCCCGCCTCCATCAGCTTGTCCTGGTTCTCCGCCGCCGTCGACACGATCGTCTTCGCCCACTCCGCCGCGAGGTCCTTGATCTACGAGGTGGGATTGAACGACGCCGACTGCCTCTCGCCGTGGTACGCGGCCGACAGCCTGAAGGTCCTGGACATCTGCCGCTGCATCTCCTCCCAGGTCGAGCGGCTGTGTCTTCGCCCCCCTAACCTGAGGCGCGCGATCAAGCTGCTCCTCCGCCTGGGCGGTAACCCCTCAGAGGAGGAGATTCACCAAGCGAGGCATTTGCTCGCCGGTTGGGCGGGCGAGGGCGGCGATGGGTGTGTGAAGTCTGCGGGCGACGTTGAGGGGCTGGTTAGAGACTTGTCTGCGAGCATGGGAATGCTGGCGATACTGGGCAAGGCCTCGCCGGTCGAGAGAGTTGTTTGCCGTGCCATCTGCGCTGTCAGCTTCGTGACGGCGTTCCTCACCGGAGTCATATCTTCGGCCCTGCGCCCTTCGCCGAGGGAGGTCCTCTGCCTCCCTGTCCCAGAGGACTTCCCCTGGAGCGACTCTATCCGCGCGATCCATGCGGCAGTTGCCGTGGATTCGGACTATAGCGACAAAACAGCCAAGGCAGCGCAGATCTTAAAGACGCTCGACGAAATGGAGGGAAGGGTGAGGGAGCTCGACGACGTGGAGGCGAGAGTGTGGAATGTGCTCGAGACCATCGAGCATGTGGCGGCATACGGAGGGAGCGGAGAGATGGCGGGGAGGCTGAGGGAGGCCGCGGCCCAGCTGGAGAAGGCAGCTGAGGGGATGTCCGACGGGTTGTACCGGCTGGGGGAGGGGGTGAGCGAGCTGGTCCTGATGGTGACGAGGATGAGGAAGGAGGTGGTAGAGCAGTTCGCAGCGAGCGCACGAAAACGACCGTCGACGTCGGCCAACAGCGGCTGAGGGAGAAGGTGACTGTGGAGTGGAACCCAGCATAGCGCAGGAGATGCCTGCATTGGAGTGAGATCTGACATGATTGCAGGATAGGGAACAGTGATAATGACGGTGTTCTTGGGCAATCTAGTTTAGTGGTTCGGTAATTGCATGATCAATTTGTAATGGTTTTTGTCCGTCATCTGTCATTGATTCATAACAGTTTAGTGGACTGGTAACGTCGTTTAATTGAATGTAAGAATTGATGATGAAAAACAACACTCTTTCTTTTGTATACAAATTGTTCCTTTGAGCATAATTGAAAAGAAAGATATATGTCCAAAATAAGAATATATATATTTTCAATTTACATATCTTTCCTTTCTTTATAGGATTATACATGTGGTTCATATTCCTTCCATTATTTTGCATGGAATAAAGAAGAAGTCTAAGCTTGGGAGGATTAAGCTACTTGAAGAAAATCAACAGTCATGGTAACTCAATGTATGTAATTGTGATTGACTATTCAATGAATTATGTTCATATGGGTAATAACAAGACACTTGTTGATTTAGTGATGCACTATTAAAATTTCCTATCAATCTTAAGGTGAGAATAGTGCAACAGTGCTAAGCTCTTAATGAATTCCATAGCCATTATTGGTAGTAAACTCCAAAATACACTTATGGAATCATCTATTTAAGTGTGGATTGGTATGCTACTCTTATGAGAACTAGTGGCAATAATCTCTGAGTACTTATGAATAAACTAAGTATGCACGTGAGCTACTGCACAAAATCACATTGAACAACAAAATTTGTAGGCGTGCAATGTGATTGTGAAAATTATAATTTACAAAAAGAAATTCTTGGTTCATGAAAGTTTCAAACTTCACAAATGATTTCATGGATTATATTTCATTATTTCTAAGTTTGGTTTATAGCCTAACAAGCACTGGTTTTGACGCATTGCATTCCAATAACTCATTATTATTTTTTCATTTCTTTTCAAAACTTTAGAAATATGTGGGGATTGTTGAATATTTCACTAAGTTTTTCTATATTAAAAGCAATTGTTTTTGTAACGATTTTTCTTATGATCATTAATTTGTAATGGATTTTATCCGCCATTAATCTATAATAATTTCATAATTGTTAAATTAATGGTTTTGTAATGGTTTTGATCGCTATGAATTTGTAATGGATTTGTAACATTTTTAGTTAAATGCAAGAATTGATGATGGAAAACAGTTCTTTCTTTCTTTTATCTACAAATTTTTACTTCAAATACAATTGGAAAGTAATATAAATATATTAAAACAAGAACATTATTTCATCTCAGCTCGTATGTTGTACGCTAGCCATACGTAGCTTGAACTGTTATGGCCACAATGCTTAGCTATTGCCGATCGTTATATATCTTTTTGGGATTAGTTCACTGGAAGTTGTAAAATTTGTCAAAGTGCAATTTAGTTCTAAAACTTGTCACGAAAGTACAATTGAGTTTTAAAACTTTTAAAAAGTGAAATCTTTAAAAGGACTTAATTGAATTAATTGAACGAGTTTAATGACTTGATTGTACTTTTTGAAAATTTTAGAATTCCATTACACTTTGTGACAAATTTTATCATTTAATAGCACTCCTATCATAAGTTTTAGGACTCAATTGCATTCTTCTAACAAGTTTTAAGATTTCTAATAAATTTATCTCAAAAGTAAAAGGTGAATCCTTCCCACTTAGCTCCGCTTTTAATTACCTCCCAAGGGGTGACTAACCATTGGGATTTTTATTACCCAACCCATATAAAGTAAAAATATCAATTTCATGTTTGATTTGGCTAATGGGGAAATGTAGAGGACTTTGGCTTAAATTGGTTGTTTTGCCGTTTGTGGTAACATGTGGATATTTAGCATTAGAAGTAAAAGGAAAGTGCATTAGGGAAAGCTTGTCTTGCTACCTAAAAGGTCCGGGAGACCACGTGTAACATCCTGAAATTCGAGTCCTTTGAGGGATGAATGAATGTGAATTTCGTCGATGCATTGTTGGCGATCTCACTCGGAACGATCACTCCCGAGATACGACCTTGAGGGGAAAGGCTAATGAGGACGAAACTCGTGTGACTAAAGAACTTGACCCGGGAAAATGACTCGACCGTGAGACTTGCGTAAGGACGATCCTGTAGATATGCAGGCCGATTTCAAGGACGACTAGAAGTCGATTCGCGGACAGGAATAATGGAACGACGGGTGATTCCGTCTACTGTTATCGAACCCGCGAACGGCCCTATGTTGATCCTTGATAATCGTGTACTTTGAAATAAGAATCAATTCTTCGCAATTTCATATAGTCAAGGACGTCCATGTGTCGAGAAGTCTTGAACGTGAATTGGCACGAGTCGGTTACGCGTGAATCCTTACGCGTGAATCCTTAAAGCCGCCTGTCAGTCTGAGTAGTACCAAAATGACATTCGGGCGAAATTAACATGGCATGAGAATCCAATATTGGACTTCGAATTTTCGGGAATGTTCGAGAAGGACTTTTGGATGATGCTTCTTAGACAGTCGACACTGCCGATTGAGCCGAGTATTTGGAAAAGGGATTTTCGGACCAAGAAAACGAGCCTACGAGGACGTGGGCCGGGCAAGAACAGTGTGGGCCTCACGCCCAAAGTGGGAAAGCCACCATGGAAGGCCCGAGGCAAGCAAGTGAGCCCATTGGGCCAAACCGACCCTTTACCCTTCCGAGCCCATTGTCTAAAACCGAGCCCATTCAAGCCCAATAAATTCCCGAGCCCGTTCCTATTCATTTTCAAGCCCATTTCCTAGGCCCGTCCCCCATTTTCAGCCCAAGGACAGATTGGGAAATGTGCAAGGTGGAAATGACCAAAATGCCCTTGGATATTTTGAAGAAAAGTCAAAAGGAAGAGAGAGAAGATGAGGTCATGGTTTGGCAAGTGGGGCAAGCATTGATGGCTTTGATAAGCCTTATCCTTCAGCCTTCACTTCACTCTCTCTCTCTCTCTTTCATCTTCTCCAAAACCGCACACCTCTCTCCCATGGTTTTCCTTCCTTCCTTCGTTTTTCGCCTTTGACCTTTCACCGAAATCTGAGTTGTTCATTGCCTTCCCGTTGGAATATCGTCTCGTGCCACCCGCTGTTGTGTTCAGAAGAGAATTTCTGTTCAGATAGAGTCGGCCGATCGTCGGAAAGAGCTGCCGGTCGTCCCGTATTCCGGCCGAAAGCCGGCTGTCGCCGGACCGTTTCGATCGCCTGCTGCTGTTCTGTTTTGCTGTTTCGGCCATTTTCCTCCATTTCCGACCCAATCTCTGCCCATACCAGCCACAAGTGGTTCCCCCTCAACCACCAGGTGCCGTTGGTCGCTGGCCCGCCGCCGCTCGGAGCTCCGACCAGCCTCGTTTTTTCCGGTCGGCAACTTTCCTCCCGTGTAGTCGGTTTTGAGTTGCGAGGGATTTCGAGTTTGCTTCTTTGCTTTCTCAGCCCCGGACCGCCTTGGATCGCTGTGGTAGAGGTTCCCGGGTGTCGGGTTCTGTCGCCGCCGCCGCGTCCGTGTCGCCGCCCCCGCTTAACGGGTGAGTTTAGCTCCTAATCCCTATTTAGTGCCTAAACTTGCTTAGGGTTGGTTAGTTAGTGTTAATCTTGGTTTAAGGGGTTTAATTAAGTTGTATTAGCCCTAAGATAGGTGGTTAAGATTAGATTAGCTTAATTTTGCTTATTTAGCTTAATTGTGCTTACTTTGGGATTAATGGTGCTTATGTGTTTAATTAAACATGATTTGCTTAATTTGGTTGATTAATTGTTTTAATTATTTTTTTTAATTTTTGGATTAAATGTTTTAATTAATTGAATTTCGGGAAAATCACTGTTCATAATTACCGTTCACGACATCGTTTACGGCACTGTTCATCCGGAAACTAATTTTTGTCCGAATTTGATGTGCTATTGATTGTTATGATTAATTGAAGTGCCGATTGTTAATTATACTCATGATTGATGATGAAATGCGTGATCGAGTGTTAGTTGGATTTGGATTTTGGAATTGTCGAGTGAGATCGCATGACATATTGCGTGGGTTATCGAAATGGCATATCGCATGAGCATGGGTGATGTTGCATTCACGACAGGGCAAAGATATAAATGGATTGTTTGATGATGTGTTGCATGATCACATTAAGAGAGGGAACCCGGCGTTGCCGGAAGACCGCCAATCCTTATGGGGTTGTGCCATGGCCGTTTGGTCGCCTGACTTCGGTCGGATGCCTGACGGGGGACATGTGACGGGACTGCGGTAGTGGGCGGGTCCTATGTTCCCGTCGCCGGGGATCTGCGGTAGTGGGCGGGTCTGTGCTCCTTCGGGAATGCCATCAGAGGGAAGGGATGACCCCTGACGTCGCCGTACCTTGAGGTAAAGAGGACGGAGTTGGTTTAGCCAGGAACCGCCAACTATAAGGTTGTGCCGTTGGCCCAGGAGGGGGCGTTAATAATCGGAGCATGTGTGAGCGTGAGACGTGAGAAAGTTGTATGAGATGCTCTGATTATTCGCATGCTCTTAATGTCGTGGTGATTTGTGGTACGCACGCATGAGTTGACAGTTATGCAGGGTGTGGCAATGGCCAGGTGAGATCGCTTGTAACGCGACTCGCATGTGATTGATGAATTGTGTCATCTAACGGCCATGTGCCTTGCTTGTATTGTATGAGATTGAACGTGCAGGGTATGGCATACCGGCTAAGGTTGCATGTGAATCGAATATTGCTATGTTGGTTGCCCTGTCTGTTGTTTGGCCTGCTGTTTGTTGGTTGTGGGTTGTTGGGTTGAGTGAGGGGTGGTTCTGGAGAGATACCCTGAGTTGAGTTGACGTACTAACCGGGGCTTAGGGGGAAGAATTCGCTGAGATTTTATCTCAACCCGTCGTGGTAAACATTTTCAGGTCCTTAGAATGGCGTACCCGCAGTGGAGAATCCCGCCCCGCTTCTCCGAAGACCGACCCGACAAAGCTTGAGTCCGATGGGTCTGAGTGACCATGGTGTTGAACCCGAGGGTTCTTTGTGTACTGTTGGATTAGCCTAGTTCTTTTGGTTTCGCTTAGAGGATGGATCGGCCCTTTTTGTCGGGCTTGTAATTCGGAAACGATCCTCCGTTGGTTAATCCAATGAAGATGTATAAATGAGTAGTTGTTGTTGTCATTGTTGTTCATCCCTCTATCCCTATTTGATTGTTTGTTTGTCTGGGGATGGTTCGTCTTCCGCTTGCGCTTAACGAAAGATAAAATGAATGGTCGTTGACGGGTCCTGGGACGTCGCTTTCAATCGACCAAGGTAATGGGGTTGCCGCGAGCTCGAGAGTCAGGGCGTGACACCACGTACAACAACTGAAAAAGGGCCATAAAAGGCCATTTGTGGTAAGTTGGTAACCTGCTATTGCCGTTTTGTTTTTACTGCTGCAAATAAAATAAAATGAAAGGTTAGTTAGGAATTAAAAGGTAAGTATGTCTTGAACCGCATCCAATGATAGAGGAGGTCAAAAACATGAAAAGAGCCACGTCATCTGGCCATGTTTTTCGATTACTTTCCAAGAAATCTTTTCTCACTTTATGATTCTTGGAATTTTTTTCCACATTTCAAGGAATCATTTATTGATAGACCAGTTCATGACGTGACACTCCGTATGATAATTACCCGCTATTTCCTTTGCCTAAACTTATTAGGCACATTAATAAAGAGTATGTTATCATATTAAACTTTCTAACATTGTACTAATATCTATATTTCTAATTCGGTCATCGACAAATTTACTCACATTTGCGCCGCTATACTGCTGCGCAAAATGAAAAGATATAATTATTCTAAAAGTTTGAGGAAAGTGTTTATAGCGCCACATTCGGCCATATTCATCCATATGTGACTTATTTGGATCATTTTAATTACCAATACTTTTTATTATCTATGGCGATGCACTGTTTTGGTATTGCAAGTTAAATAGAAAGAAAGTTTAAATTAGAAATCAAATGCAAATATGTTTATGAGGATGCCAGAAAAGCATCCAGAAAAAACACCTTATTGGGCGCGAGTCTTTTAATTACATTCCAAGAATTCTCTTGTGAAATTTTCTCTTCACATTACATTTTTGTTGCATTATTGGGGCTTGTCTTTTAATTACTTTCCAAGAATTTTCTTATGAAATTTTCTTTCCATATTTACATTTTTCTTGCATTCCTAGCATCTAGAAGAACACCTTATTGGGGCATGTCTTTTAATTACATTCCAAGAATTCTCTTATGGATTTTTCTTTTCATATTACATATTTCTTGCATTATTGGGGCATGCCTTTTAATTACATTCCAAGAGAATTTTTTTTCCATATTTACATTGTTCTTGCATTCCTAAGAGAATACTCGCCCTATATAAAGACCGCATGGGCTCACTGTCCATACCCATCAAAACTTTCCACCACTTTCTCGTCTCAGTTTTCCAGAGAAAAACCAGAAAATATATTCTGTCCTCTGCATATTCTTCGAAAATGTATACGCGCCTCCCCTCTCCCGGCGACAACAAGGGTGCGAAGCTCACTGCCGAGGAGCTGGACTCCATCTCCAGTTCCTTCGACGAGTCCCTCCGCTCTCCCCTCTCAGGCCTGAGCCCCGCCTCTGCCAGCTTGCCCTGGCTCCTCTCCGCTGTCGCTGTGCTCACCACCGCTCACTTTGCGGTGAGATCCTTGATCTATGAGCTGATATCGGACGGTGACGAGAGCCTCTTGTCGTGGTATCTGGACAACAGCATGAAGGTCCTGGGTGTGTGCAACCGCATCTGCTCCGAGATTGAGCGACTGTGTCTCCACCACGTGGAGCGGAAGATGGTGATGAAGCTCCTCCGCTCGGAGGGCATCCCTTCGCAGGAGTTGATTCGCCAAGCGAGGGATTTGCTCACAGATTCGGTGGGCAAGGCCGAGGGCAGCAGTGGGCATGTGACGTCCGGGGGCGAGGTTGAGGAGCTGATTGGAGACTTGGCCTCGGGCATTGGAATGTTGGCTCTGCAGGGGGAGGTCTCGCCGGTCGACAGAGTTGTTTGCCGTGCGGTCCAAGCTGTCAACTTCTTGACGGCGTTCGTTGCCGCAGTCATATCTTCGGCCTTGCTCTCTTGCTCAGGGGTGGTCGTCAGTCTTTGCGTCCCAGAGGAGTTCCCCTGGGGAGACTCTCTCCGCTCAATCGAGTCTACAATCATCTTGGAGTCAAGACATGGAGAGGAAACGGACAGGAAGACGGGGCTTTTGAAGGAGCTTGATGATGTGGAGGCTTGCAAGAGGCATGTGCTGGAGGCAATGGACGAGGTGGTGGCATCAGGAGGCTGCGGAGAGATCGTGGGGAGGACGAGGGAGGTGGCAGTGCGGCTGGAGAAGGCCACTGAGTCGACGTTGAAGGGGTTGTACGGTCTGCGGGATGGGGTGACGGATCTTTTCCTGACAGTGACGAGGATAAGAAAGGAGATGCTAAATGAGTTCAGAGCGAGCCTATGGGATGGACAATTGACAGTGAAGCCAGGCATGAAAAGTACTCCGCCCACAAAATGAGACACTCATTGAAAGAACAAAAGATTCTTGATCTCAACTCAATGCAACAATGTAATAAATAAAGAGATCATTATATCAGAAAAATTATCAATCCTTGGATTCTAGCATCTCCAAGAATTATCGGATTGATTCTGGCACCTCCAAAAATCAGCTTATGACTTTGATTGGATTTTGATTGATATCTCCAAATTCTTTTTCCTTGATTGTTAAATCGGTGCCTTTTCTTCCCCTCAAATTGGGAATACACGAATCCTAAATTTCCAATTTGTGACATAAGTTTCCAAATAATTTTGTGAAGTTCTGAATTTCGACCCATCTCGGGATATATGAAATTGTTATTTTATCAATACATTGTTAGTTATATTTACTATGAGTTAGCCTTTCATGAGTTAACTAACGATTCGTAAAGGTAATTAATGATCGATACGTGTACGACTAGTGAATTCAATTAATGATAGGCCGTTCAACCATAAAGATCAAAGAGGGATAATACCACATTGTTGCAGGCTAATTAACAAACAGAAATAAATTGAGTCGGCAAAAGTATGAGGTTGGATTGCGGGTGATTCCACATGACTTCGATATTAATTGCAAATAATGTTAAACTGATTTCCTTTTGGCTTTATATTTAGCATGAGCAATTAATCCCTCATGATTACATGACAATCGAGGATCGCCCTGATTTGTATATGCACGATCGTGAATTGAAAAAGCTATCAACCACGGGTCAAACAACGTTATTAATTGCAAACAACTTCGATATTAATTGCAAACAAAATTAAACCGATTTCCTTTTGACTTTGTACTCAGCGAGAGTAATTAATCCCTCATGATTACATGACAATCGATGATCGCCTTGATTTGAATATGCACGATCGTGGATTGAAAAACTATCAACCACGGGTCAAATGTGTGAAAACCCCTAAATGTTGCCCGATAGTTAGGTCGTACTAAAGTAATGATTGATTGATTTTAACCACAAATTTCAATATGATTTCAAGTTTCAAACTTGCAAGGATGTCGAGACTTAAATATTTGATGTTGCCTCACTAATTCTTGAATTTATGGGTAAGCCTGGAAATTATTGGAGAAGGATTCAACGGGCCAAAAATTGTAACCAAAAGGAGATGGGCCAATCGAAGGCCCAAGGACCTAGCACCCATTGAGGTTTAGCCAAGTGGGCCCCAACCCAAGCCCACCAAACCCAAGTGGGCCCAAGCATCGAGTTTTGTACTTCAAGGAGTGGAATTATCCTTAAGAATAGTGCTTGCACGTTTGAGACAATTAATCTTATTTTCTCATCTTTTTCAATAGATTTCCAACAATTCCTAATCTCATATTATCTAATATTTTTCCAACAATCTTAAGGATAATTTTTCTATTGTACATTATGACATGAACTTTAATGTTATTTGGTGACATCACAACTAAGGAAGTGATCCAATGAGCTTGAACATCAATCTATGTGAGGGGTAGTGCAGCTCAACAATAGCGCGTGAGCAATAGATTCTAAGGGCTTGTTGAATGAAGTTTGAGGTGGCATGATGAAAAAATATGTGGTAGACTTTGGTGCCAGAAGGCATATATGCAAAAATAGAATGCTTCATCCTTAGACACTCTAGTAGGGGAAGGAGAAGAAAATATTTATCTCGGTAATTTGAGCACTGCTCAAGTTTTTGGGAAAGAGAAAATTCTTCTCAAACTAACATTTGAAAATGAGGTTGAATAGTTGAGAAACTTCTTACGGATGTTCCTTAAGGAATGAAACAACACCTTCTATGTCTAAATATTGTGATTGTCAAGAGGCAATAGCCATTGTAGAGAATGAAACTTTTAATGGTACAATTGAGATGTGATGTGATAAAGCAATTGCTCAAAGATGGAATTATGTCCACAGATCATGTAAAGTTAGAAGTGAATTTGACTAATCCTCTGACTACACATCAAGAAAATGATGTTTAAGCTACTTGAAGAAAATCAATAGTGATGGTAACTCAACCTATGTGATTGTGATTGACTATTCAATGAATTAGGTTCATATGGGTAATAACAAGACACTTGTGGATTTAGTGATGCACTATTAAAATTTCCTATTGATCCTAAGGTGAGAATAGTGCAACACTGTAATGAAAAAGACGATGTGCTAAGCTCTTAATGAATTCCATGGCCATTATTGGTAGTATATTAAGCTCCAAAATACTCTTATGGAATCATCTATTTAAGTGTGGATTGGTATGCTGCTCTTATGAGAACTAGTGGCAATAATCTTTGAGTACTTATGAATAAACTAAGTATGCACATGAGCTAATAGCGCAAAATCACATTGAACAACAAAATTTGTGGGAGTGTAATGTGATTGATGAAAATTATGATTTACAAAAGGAAATTCTTGGTTTATGGAAGTTTCAAACTTCACAAATGATTTCATAGATTATATTTCATTCTTTCTAAGTCTGGCCAATAGCCAAACAAGCACTGGTTTTGATGCTTTTTCATTCCAGTGACTCATTATTATTTTTTCATTTCTTTTCAAAACTTTAGAAATATGTGGGGATTGTTGTATATTTCACTAAGTTTTGCTATATTAAAAGTTATTATTTTTGTAACGGTTTTTTTATCATCGTTAATTTGTAACGGATTTTATCCGCCATTGATCTATAATAATTTCATAATTGTTAAATTAATGGTTTTGTAACGGTTTTGACCGCTATGAATTTGTAATGGATTTGTAACGTTTTTAGTCAAATGCAAGAATTGACGATGGAAAACGGTTCTTTCTTTCTTTTATCTACAAATTTTTACTCCAAATACAATTGGAAAGTAATATAAATATATTAAAACAAGAACATTCTTTCATCTCAACTTGTAGGTTGTATGCTAGCTAGCCATACGTAGCTTGAACTATGATTGCCACAATGCTTAGCTATTGCCGATTGTTATGTATCTTTTTGGGATTAGTTCACTGGAAGTTGTAAAATTTGTCAAAGTGTAATTTAGTTTTAGAACTTGTCACGAAAGTATAATTGAGTCTTAAAACTTTCAAAAAGTGAAATCTTTAAAATGACTTAAAATTGAATTAATTGGACAAGTTTTATGACTTGATTGTAGTTTTTGAAAATTTTAAGACTCCATTATACTTTGTGACAAGTTTTATCATTTAATAGCACTCCTATCATAAGTTTGAGGATTCAATTGTATTCTTCTGACAAGTTTTAAAACTTCCAATGAATTATCTCAAAAGAATAAGGTGAATCCTTCCCACTTAGCTCTGCTTTTAATTACCTCCCAAGGGATGATTAGCCATTGGGATTTTTATTACCTAACCCATATAAAGTAAAAATATCAATGTCAAGTCTAAGGTCGTGTTTGATTTGGCTATTGGGGAAAGGCTTTGGGGGAAATGTAGAGGACTTTGGCTTAAATTGGTTGTTTTGCCATTTATGGTAACATGTGGATATTTAGCATTAGAAATAAAAGGAAAGTGCATTAGGGAAAGCTTATCTTGCTACCTAAAAGGTCCGGGAGACCGCGTACAACAACTGAAAAGGGCAATAAAGGGCCATTTGTGGTAAGTTGGTAACCTGCTATTGCTGTTTTGTTTTTACTGCTGCAAATAAAATAAAATGAAAGGTTAGTTAGGAATTAAAAGGTAAGTATGTCTTGAACCGTGTCCAATGATATAGGAGGTCAAAAACATGAAAAGAGCCACGTCATCTAGCCATGTTTTTCGATTACTTTCCAAGAAATCTCTTACTTTTCGGGATTTTTTTTTCACATTTCAAGAAATCACTTATTGATAGATGATTTCATGACGTGACACTCTGTTCCCTTACCAAACTTATTAGACGCATTAATAAAAACTATGTTATCACATTAAACTTTTTAACATAGTACTAATATCTATATTTCTAATTTGGTCATCGACAAATTTACTCACATTTGTGTGGTTGCACCGCCGTGCAAAGTGAAAGAAAGAATTGTTCTAAAAGTTTGAGGAAAGTGTTTGTAGCGCCACATTCGACCATGTTCATCCACATGTGACTTATTTGGATCATTTGAATTACCGATACTTTTTATTATCCATGGCGATGCACTGTTTTGGTATTGCAAGTTAAATAGAAAGAAAGTTTAAATAGGAAATCAAATGCAAAGCTACTTATGAGGATGCCAGAAAAGCATACAGAAAAAACACCTTATTGGGCGTGAGTCTTTTAATTACATTCCAAGAATTCTCTTGTGAAATTTTCTCTTCCCATTACATTTTTGTTGCATTATTGGGGCTTGTGTTTTAATTACTTTCCAAGAATTTTCTTATGAAATTTTCTTTCCATATTTACATTTTTCTTGCATTCCTAGCATCTAGAAGAACACCTTATTGGGGCATGTCTTTTAATTTCATTCCAAGAATTCTCTTATGAATTTAATTTTCATATTACATATTTCTTGCATTATTGGGACGTGTCTTTTAATTACATTCCAAGAATTCTTTTATGAAAATTGTATTCCATATTTACACTGTTCTTGCATTCCTAAGAGAATACTCGCCCTATATAAAGACCGCATGGGTTCACTGACCATACCCATCAAAACTTTCCACCACTTTCTCGTCTCAGCTTTCCCGAGAAAAACCAGAAAATATATTCTGTCCTCTGCATATTCTTCGAGAAAATGTATAGGCGCCTCCCCTCTCCCGGCGACAACAAGGGTGCGAAGCTCACTGCCGAGGAGCTGGACTCCATATCCAGTTCCTTCGACGAGTCCCTCCGCTCTCCCCTCTCGGGCCTGAGCCCCGCCTCTGCCAGCTTGCCCTGGCTCCTAGCCGCTGTCGCTGTGCTCACCACCGCTCACTCTGCGGTGAGATCCTTGATCTATGAGCTGATATCGGAGGGTGACGACAGCCTCTTGTCGTGGTATCTGGACAACAGCACGAAGGTCCTGGGTGTCTGCAACCGCATTTGCTCCGAGATCGAGCGACTGTGTCTCCGCCACGTGGAGCGGAAGATGGTGATGAAGCTCCTCCGCTCGGAGGGCAACCCTCCGCAGGAGTTGATTCGCCAAGCGAGGGATTCGCTCGCAGATTCGGTGGGCGAGGGCGAAGGCAGCAGTGCGTATGTGACGTCTGGGGGCGACATCGAGGAGCTGATTGGAGACTTGGCCTCGGGCATTGGAATGTTGACTCTGCAGGGTGATGTCTCGCCGGTCGACAGAGTTGTTTGCCGTGCAGTCCAAGCTGTCAACTTCTTGACGGCGTTCGTTGCCGGAGTCATATCTTCGGCCTTGCTCTCTTCCTCGGGGGCGGTTGTCGGCATTTGCGTCCCAGAGGAGTTCCCCTGGGGCGACTCTGTCCACGCAATCGAGTCGAAAATTATTGCAGCGTCGAGAGACGGCGAGGAAACAGACAGGAAGACGGGGCTTTTGAAGGAGCTGCATGATGTGGAGGCTCGCAAGAGGCATGTGCTGGATGTGATTGAGGAGGTGGTGGCATCAGGCGGCAGTAAAGAGGTCGTGGGGAGGCTGAGGGAGGCAGCAGCTGGGCTGGAGAAGGCCACTGTGGAGATGTTGAAGGGGTTGTACGGTCTACGGGATGGGGCAATGGAACTTTTCCTGACGGTGACGAGAATAAGGAAAAAGATGGTAGATGAGTTGAGGACGAGCCTGTGAGAAGAACTGCTATCGAAAAACATATAATTGGACGTGTCATATCATATAATGTTGTATGCCTTCTATATTTTAATAAAGTTTACAATATCGAAAGTTATTATTTTTGTAACGTTTTTTTTTTACGATCATCAATTTGTAATGATTTTTGTCAATCATTAATCTTTAACTAGTTTTGTAAGTTTTATATTCATTTTGTAACGGTCTTGACCATTATCAATTTGCAATGGATTTGTCATGGATTTGGTGAGGGCGAGCCTCGTAATTCAGGCTGAAATTGGACGTGTCATATCATATAATGTCGTATGCCTTCTATATTTTAATAAAGTTTACAATATCGAAAATTATTATTTTTGTAACGTTTTTTTTAACCATCATCAATTTGTAATGATTTTTTTCAATCATTAATCTTTAACTAGTTTTGTAAGTTTTATATTCATTTTGTAACGGTCTTGACCATTATCAATTTGCAATGGATTTGTCATGGATTTGGTGAGGGCGAGCCTCGTAATGCTTGGGGGAGGCTTGCACTCACCCGCAAGCAAGGTTGACCTTGTCAATGGCTAGGCAAGGTTAAGCCTTGCCTTGGGTGGGTGAGGCCTCGCCTCTAGTAAGTGGCCAAGTTCTGGGAACCATCTAGAGGAAGAAGATGAAGAGAAGGGGGTAAAAAAAGAAAGAGAAAGAAAAAAAATAAAGAGAAAAAGAAAAAGAAAATATTAAAAATTATCTATGTCAATGTTCATCGCGTCATGTGAGACGGCTAGTATCTATGTGAGCACTGACCAACTCGTCGGAATTAACTTGATAGACTGAATTGACATTAGTGTAAAATATTTAGAATACAATTGAAAAACAAAGTTTACAATTGAATTGATATAATTATAATAGATTTAGAATTATTTTGACAATTTTCCTATTAGACGGGGATTGAAAATTTGAATCAGAAATGAGAATTTTAATTTTTTTTTAATGGAAGATCTTAAAAGTTTTTGTTTTGTATTTTCTTCCCGTGTTTTCATCAACCCTTCTCTCAAACATAGCATAGAGTCATCCAACCTTCCGACAAAAGGAGAAAAATACGCACAGGCAGATAATATCTAGTTGCGTCTCTTAAAAGAACTAGAATGAATAATTTCACGAAAGTTCGAGGGCTCAATCGAATCAAAGTAAAATCCAATACAGACATTTACCATTGATGAAGATTTATCCATTACTACCTCCTTTTCTCCTTGCTCTTCTTCTTTCATTTGCGACCAATTATTTTCTCCTTTTTCATTAATTCAAAGTATAATTATATTAAGTCTTAAAACTTGTCCTAAGAGTGCAACCCAAATTCTAAAATTTTCAAAAGTACAAGTTCTAAAACTTATTAAATCGTTGTAATCAAGTCCTAAATCTCAAATCCTAAATATATGAAAAGATAGTAATGTAGATGTTTTTTTTGGGAGAATGATACTAAAAATGCCAAAAATTGTGTCTGATGCTCACTTAAGTGCCAAAAGTTTTCGTTGGCTTACTTAAGCGCAAAATCAGAGAAAAAACAATCACATAAATGCTTTCGGCGAGAAATTTTGACCAAATTAATTACGTGGCATTTAAATTAAATTTTTAATATAACTTGGCATATTTTTAGTAAAATCTGGTCCACATGCATGTCCGAAATGACGTTGCACAATAATCACTTTTTAATTGAGGTTGGTATTGAAGTGATCATGCTTAATAATGACCATCGGGTGATCATTTTTTAATAACGAGTCATACTTAAGTAATCACTATTAACAATAGCACCAAAATTATCCTTATTTACAATTTTTGCCATTTAATTAATCACTTGTCAACTTGTCTATGCAATATTGTTTAGGGGTCATAAATTCCGGTGAGCCATGTTAGACTAAGAAATTAATAAAATATAGCAACGTTAGATTTTCGGCAACCTAGATCAGAGTTGGCATTTAAGTGATTATTTTTTTTAAAGTGACATTTAAGTGATCTGAAAAAAACTTTTGGTGCTAAAGTGAGTGTTGTACATAACTTTTACGAAATTTAAGCTAAATGGTCCATTTAGATGGGCTGATTAATTATCCAATTAGCACATCAAAAAAAATAATATAGAAGATAGACCTGTCAATCCAAGAATTTAAAGTTAGCATGGGGTTACTCTTGAAAAAATGCGAATAACATAACTGATAACTAGAAAAAGATGTGACGACGAGAGTGGGTTTTGGCGAAGTTAAATCTACAATTTTGGTGAATGGAAGATTAAATTCGTTTGTAAGTTATTCCTTCAAACAAATAGCTGCAAGAACTTAAACATTAAGGCTTCGATGGTCGGAGAGTATTTCCCTAGCAACAAAACAGCCAAGGCCGCACAGATCTTAAAGGCGCTTGATGAAATGGAGGGAAGGGTGAGGGAGCTCGACGACGTGGAGGCAAGAGTGCGGAACGTGCTCGAGACCATCGAGTATGTGGCGGCATATGGAGGCAGCTGAGAGATGGCCGGGAGGCTAAGGGAGGCCGCGGCCCAGTTGGAGAAGGCAGCTGAGGGGATGTTTGATGGGTTGTACTGGCTAGGGGAGGGGGTGAACGAGCTGGTCCTGATGGTGACGAGGATGAGGAAGGAGGTGGTAGAGCAGCTCGCAGCGAGTGCACGGAAACGACCGTCCGTGTCGGCCAAGAGCGGCTGAGGGAGAAGGTGACCGTGGAGTGGAACCCAACATGGCGCAGGAGATGCCTGCGATTGGAGCGAGATCTGATATGATTGCAGGATAGGGAACAGTGATGATGACGGTGTTCTTGGGCAATCTAGTTTAGTAGTTCGGTAACTGCATGATCAATTTGCGATGGTTTTTGCCCATCATCTGTCATTGATTCATAACGGTTTAGAAACCATTTTGTGATGGTCTTGACTATCATCAATCTGCAATGAACTCGTAACGTCTTTTAATTGAATGTAAGAATTGATGATGGAAAAACAGCTCTCTTTCTTTTATATACAGATTGTTCCTTCAAGCATAATTGAAAAGAAAGATATATGTCCAAAATAAGAATATATATATTTTTTCAATTTACATATCTTTCCTTTCTTTGTAGGATTATACACGTAACGTGGTTCATATTCCTTCCATTATTTTGTATGGAATAAAGAAGAAGTCTAAGCTTGGAGGATAACTGCTAGAGCCTATTGCATTGAGTTTCGTACTCTGAGGAGCGGAATTATCCTTAAGAATAGTACTTGCACGTTTGAGACAATTAATCTTATTTTCTCATCTTTTTCAATAGATTTCCAACAATTCTTATTCTCATATTATCTGATATTTTTCCAACAATCTTAAGGATAATTTTTCTATTGTACATAACGGCATGAGATTTGACATTATTTGGTGAAATCGCAACTAAGGAAGTGATCCAATGAGCTTGAGCATCAATCTATGTGAGGTGAAGTGAAGCTGAACAATAGTGTGTGAGCAATGGATTTTAAGGGCTTGTTGAATGAAGTTTGAGGCGGCATGATGTAAAAATAGAAAGGGTGGTAGACTTTGGTGCTAGAAGGCATATATGCAAAAATAGATCGCTTCATCCTCAGACACTCTAGTAGGGGAAGGAGAAGAAAATATTTATCTTGGTAATTTGAGTATTGCTCAAGTTATTGGGAAAAAGAAAATTCTTCTCAAACTCACATTTGAAAATGAGGTTGAATAGTTGAGAAACTTCTTATGGATGTTCCTTAAGGAATGAAACGGCACCTTCTATGTCTAAATATTGTGATTGTCAAGAGGCAATAGTCATTGCAAAGAATGAAACTTTTAAGGTAATAAATCCTGTTGAAATGTGATGTGATAAAGCAATTGCTTAAAGATGGAATTATTTCTCTAGATTATATAAAGTTAGAAGTAAATTTGACTAATCCTCTGACTATACATTAAGAAAATGATATTTAAGCTACTTGAAGAAAATCAATAGTGATAATAACTCAACCTATGTGATTGTGATTGACTATTCAATGAATTAGGTTCATATGGGTAATAACAAGACACTTGTTGATTTAATGATGCATTATTAAAATTTCCTATCGAGCTTAAGGTGAGAATAGTGCAACACTGTAATTAAAAAGACGTTGTGCTAAGCTCTTAATTAAATCCATGGCCATTATTGGTAGTATGTCAAACTCCCCAATACACTTATGGAATCATCTATATAGGTGTGGATTGGTATGCCGCTCTTATGAGAACTATTGGCAATAATCTCTTAGTACTTATGAATAAACAAAGTATGCACATGAGCTACTAGCGCAAAATCACATTGAACAACAAAATTTGTGGGATTGTAATGTGATTGATGAAAATTATAATTTACAAAAAGAAATTCTTGGTTTATGGAAGTTTCAACCTTCACAAATGATTTCATAGGTTATATTTCATTCTTCCTAAATTTGGCTAATAACCTAACAAGCATTCGTTTTGACGCTTTGCCTTCCCGTAACTCATTATTATTTTTACTTTTCTTTTCAAAACTTTAGAAATATGTGGGGATTGTTGTATGTTTCACTAAGTTTTGCTATATTAAAGCTATTGTTTTTGTAACGGTTTTTTTTTATCAACGTTAATTTGTAACGGATTTTATTTGCCATTGATCTATGATAATTTCATAATTGTTAAATTAATGGTTTTGTAACGGTTTCGACTGATATGAATTTGTAATGGATTTGTAATGGATTTGTAATGTTTTTAGTTAAATGCAAGAATTCACGAAGGAAAACGGTTCTTTCTTTCTTTTATCTACACAAATTTTTACTCCAAATACAATTGGAAAGTAATATAAATATATTAAAACAAGAACATTCTTTCATCTTAGCCTGTAGGTTGTACGCTAGCTAGCCATACATAGCTTGAACCATGATGGCCACAATGCTTAGCTATTGCTGATCGTTATATATCTTTTTGAATTAGTTCACTGGAAGTCGTAAAATTTGTCAAAGTGTAATTTTGTTTTAGAACTTGTCGTGAAAGTATAATCGAGTCTTAAAACTTTCAAAAAGTGAAATCTTTAAAATGACTTAATTGAATTAATTGGACAACTTTTATAATTTGATTGTACTTTTTGAAAATTTTAGGACTCCATTAGACTTTGTGCCAAGTTCTATCATTTAATAGCACTCCTATCACAAGTTTGAGGATTCAATTGCATTCTTTTGACAAGTTTTAAGACTTCCAATGAATTTATCTCAAAAGTATAAGGTGAATCCTTCCCACTTAGCTCTGCTTTTAATTACCTCCCAAGGGGTAATTAGCCATTGGGATTTTTATTACCTAACCCATATAAAGTAAAAATATCAATGTCAAGTCTAAGGTCGTGTTTGATTTGGCTATTGGGGATATGTAGAGGACTTTGGCTTAAATTGGTTTTTTTGCCATTTGTGGTAACTGTGGATATTTAGCATTAGAAATAAAAGGAAAGTGCATTAGGGAAAGCTTGTCTTGCTACCTAAAAGGTCCGGGAGACCGCGTACAACAACTGAAAAGGGCCATGAAGGGTCATTTGTGGTAAGTTGGTAACCTGCTATTGCCGTTTTGTTTTTACTGCTGCAATTCAAATAAAATGAAATGTTTGTTAGGAATTAAAAGGTAAGTATGTCTTGAACCGCGTCCCATGATAGAGGAGATAAAAAACATGAAAAGAGCCACGTCATCTGGCCATGTTCTTCGATTACTTTCCAAGAAATCTTTTCCCACTTTATGATTCTCGGAATTTTTTTCCCCATTTCAAGGAATCACTTATTGATAGATCAGTTCATGATGCGACACTCCGTATGATAATTACTTGCTATTTCCCTTGCCTAAACTTATTAGGCACATTAATAAAAACTATGTTATCATATTAAACTTTTTAACATAGTACTAATATCTATATTTCTAATTCGGTCATCGACAAATTTACTCACATTTGCGCAGCTGCATTGCTACGCAAAGTGAAAAGATATAATTGTCCTAAAAATTTGAGGAAAGTATTTGTAGCGCCACATTCGACCATGTTCATCCATATGTGACTTATTTGGATCATTTTAATTACCGATACTTTTTATTATCTATGGCGATGCACTGTTTTGGTATTGCAAGTTAAATAGAAAGAAAATTTAAATAGGAAATCAAATGCAAATATGTTTATAAGGATGCTAGAAAAGCATACAGAAAAAACACCTTATTGAGCGCGAGTCTTTTAATTACATTCCAAGAATTATCTTATGAAATTTTCTCTTCACATTACATTTTTCTTGCATTATTGGGGCTTGTCTTTCAATTACTTTCCAAGAATTTTCTTATGAAATTTTCTTTCCCTATTTACATGTTTCTTGCATTCCTAGCATCTAGAAGAACACCTTATTGGGGCATGTCTTTTAATTACATTCCAAGAATTCTCTTATGAATTTAATTTTCATATTACATATTTCTTGCATTATTGGGGTGTGTCTTTTAATTACATTCCAAGAATTCTTTTATGAAAATTTTATTCCATATTTACATTCTTCTTGCATTCCTAAGAGAATACTCGCCCTATATAAAGACCGCATCGGCTCACTGCCCCTACCCATCAAAACTTTCCACCACTTTCTCGTCTCAGTTTTCCCGAGAAAAACCAGAATATATATTCTGTCCTCTGCATATTCTTCGAGAAAATGTATACGCGCCTCCCCTCTCCCAGCGACAAGAAGGGTGCGAAGCTCACTGCCGAGGAGCTGGACTCCATATCCAGTTCCTTCGACGAGTCCCTCCGCTCTCCCCTCTCGGGCCTGAGCCCCGCCTCTGCCAGCTTGCCCTGGCTCCTCGCCGCTGTCGCTGTGCTCACCACCGCTCACTCTGCGGTGAGATCCTTGATCTATGAGCTGATATCGGACGGTGACGACAGCCTCTTGTCGTGGTATCTGGACAACAGCATGAAGGTCCTGGGTGTGTGCAACCGCATCTGCTCCGAGATTGAGCGACTGTGTCTCCACCACGTGGAGCGGAAGATGGTGATGAAGCTCCTCCGCTCGGAGGGCAACCCTTCGCAGGAGTTGATTCGCCAAGCGAGGGATTTGCTCACAGATTCAGTGGGCGAGGGCGAGGGCAGCAGTGGGCGTGTGACGTCCGGGGGCGAGGTTGAGGAGCTGATTGGAGACTTGGCCTCAGGCATTGAAATGTTGGCTCTGCAGGGGGAGGTCTCGCCGGTTGACAGAGTTGTTTGCCGTGCGGTCCAAGCTGTCAACTTCTTGACGGCGTTCATTGCTGCAGTCATATCTTCGGCCTTGCTCTCTTCCTCAGGGGCGGTCCTCGGTCTTTGCGTCCCAGAGGAGTTCCCCTGGGGAGACTCTCTCCGCTCAATCGAGTCTACAATCATCTTGGAGTCAAGACATGGAGAGGAAACGGACAGGAAGACGGGGCTTTTGAAGGAGCTTGATGATGTGGAGGCTCGCAAGAGGCATGTGCTGGAGGCAATGGACGAGGTGGTGGCATCAGGAGGCTGCGAAGAGATCGTGGAGAGGATGAGGGAGGTGGCAGCAGGGCTGGAGAAGGCCACTGAGTCGATGTTGAAGGGGTTGTACAGTCTGCGGGATGGGGTGACGGATCTTTTCCTGACAGCGACGAGGATAAGAAAGGAGATGCTAAATGAGTTTAGAGAGAGTCTATGGGATGGACAACTGACAGTGAAGCCGGGCATGAAAACTACTCCGTCCACAAAATGAGATACTCACTGAAAGGACAAAAGATTCACTATCTCAACTCAACGCAACAATGTAATAAATAAAGAGATCATTATATCAGAAAAATTATCAATCCCTAGATTCTTGCTGATATGTAATAAATAAAGAGATCATTATATCAGAAAAATTATCAATCTCTAGATTCTGGCATATCAAAGAATCAGCAGATTGATTCTGACATCTCCAAAAATCAACTTATGAGTTTGATTGGATTTTGATTGATATCTTCAAATTCTTTTTCCTTGATTGTTAAATCGATGTCTATACTCCCCCTCAAATTGGGAATAGCCGAATCCAAAATTCCCAATTTGTGACATAAGTTTCCAAATACTTTTGTGATGTTTTGAATTTCAACCCATCTTTGGATATATGAAATGGTGGTTATTTTATCAATGCACTGTTAGTTACATTTATTCTGAGTTGGTCATTCACGAGTTAACTAACGATTCAGAAAGGCAATTAAGGATCGATACATGTACGACTAGTGAATTCAATCAAGGATAAACTGTTTGACCATAAGGATCAAAGATGGATGATACCACATTGTTATAAGTTAATTAGCAAGTTGTAGGTTAATTAGCAAATGGAAATAAATCGATTCGGCAAAAATATGAGGTTGGATTGCGGGTGATTCCACATGACTTCGATATTAATTGCAAACAACGTTAAACCGATTTCCTTTTGGTTTTGTACTCGGAGTGAGCAATTAATCCCTCATGATTACCTGACAACTGAGGATTGCCCTGATTTTAATATGTATGATCGTGGATTGAAAAACTATCAACCACGGGTCAAACGTGTGAAAACCCTTAAACGTTGCTTGATAGTTAGGTTGTACTAAAGTAATGATCGATTGATTTTAACCACGAATTTCAATCCGATTTCAGGTTTCAAACTTGCAAGAATGTCGAGACTTAAATATTGGATGTTGTCTCACTGGTTCTCGAATTTATGGGTAAGCTTGGAAATTATTGGAAAATGATTCAACGGGCCGGAAAATTGGAACCAAAAGGAGATGGGCCAACCAAAGGCCCAATGGGCCCAATGCCCATTGAGGTTCAGCCAAGTGGGCCCCAACCCAAGCCCAAGTGGGCCCAAGTATCGAGTTTTGTACTTCAAGGAGTGGAATTATCCTTAAGAATAGTGCTTGCACATTTGAGACAATTAATCTTATTTTCTCATCTTTTTCAATAGATTTTTAACAATTCTTATTCTCATATTATCTAATCTTTTTCCAACAATCTTAAGGATAATTTTTCTATTGTACATTACGACATGAGCTTTAACGTTATTTGGTGACATCACAACTAAGAAAGTGATCCAATGAGCATGAACATCAATCTATGTGAGGGGGTAGTGAAGCTCAACAATAGTGTGTGAGCAATAGATTCTAAGGGCTTGCTGAATGAAGTTTGAGGCGGCATGATGTAAAAATAGAAAGGGTGGTAGACTTTGGTGCCAGAAGGCATATATGCAAAAATAAAATGCTTCATCCTCAGACACTCTAGTAAGGGAAGGAGAAGAAAATATTTGTCTCGGTAATTTGAGTACTGCTCAAGTTTTTGGGAAAGAGAAAATTCTTCTCAAACTCACATTTGAAAATGAGGTTGAATAGTTGAGAAACTTCTTACGGATGTTCCTTAAGGAATGAAACAACACCTTCTATGTCTAAATATTGTGATTGTCAAGAGGTAATAGCCATTGTGGATAATGAAACTTTTAATGGTACAATTGAGATGTGATGTGATAAAGCAATTGCTCAAAGATGGAATTATGTCCATAGATCATGTAAAGTTAGAAGTGAATTTGAGTAATCCTCTGACTATACATCAAGAAAATGATGTTTAAGCTACTTGAAGAAAATCAATAGTGACGGTAACTCAACCTATGTGATTGTGATTGACTATTCAATGAATTAGGTTCATATGGGTAATAACAAGACACTTGTTGATTTAGTGATGCATTATTAAAATTTCCTATCGATCCTAAGGTGAGAATAGTGCAACATTGTAATGAAAAAGACGATGTGCTAAGCTCTTAATGAATTCCATGGCAATTATTGGTAGTATATTAAACTCCAAAATACAGTCATGGAATCATTTATATAAGTGTGGATTGGTATGCTGCTCTTATGAGAACTATTGGCAATAATCTCTTAGTACTTATGAATAAACTAAGTATGCACGTGAGCTACTAGCGCAAAATCACATTGAACAACAAAATTTGTGGGAGTGTAATGTGATTGGTGAAAATTATAATTTACAAAAAGAAATTTTTGGTTCATGGAAGTTTCAAATTTCACAAATGATTTCATGGATTATATTTCATTCTTTCTAAATCTGGCTCATAGCCTAACAAGAACTAGTTTTGACGCATTACATTCCAATAACTCATTATTATTTTTTCATTTCTTTTCAAAACTTTAGAAATATGTGGGGATTGCTGTATATTTCACTAAATTTTGCTATATTAAAAGCTATTGCTTTTGTAACGGTTTTTTTTTATCATCATTAATTTGTAACGGATTTTATCTGCCATTAATCTATAATAATCTCATAATTGTTAAATTAATGGTTTTGTAACGGTTTTGACGGCTATGAATTTGTGATGGATTATAACATTTTTAGTTAAATACAAGAATTGACTATGGAAAACAATTCTTTCTTTCTTTTATCTACAAATTTTTACTCCAAATACAATTGGAAAGTAATATAAATATATTAAAACAAGACCATTCTTTCATCTCAACCTGTAGGTTGTACGCTAGCCATACGTAGCTTGAACTATGATGGCCATAATGCTTAGCTATTGTCGATCGTTATATATCTTTTTGGGATTAGTTCACTGGAAGTCGTAAAATTTGTTGAAGTGCAATTTAGTCCTAAAACTTGTTACGAAAGTATAATTGAGTCTTAAAACTTTCAAAAAGTGAAATCTTTAAAAGGACTTAATTGAATTAACTAGACAAGTTTTATGACTTAATTGTATTTTTTGAAAATTTTAGGACTCCATTGCAGTTTATGACAAGTTTTATTATTTAATAGCACTCATATGATAAGTTTTAGGATTCAATTGTATTTTTTTGACAAGTTTTAAGACTTTCAATGAATTTATCTCAAAAGTATAAGGTGAATCCTTCCCACTTAGCTCCACTTTTAATTACCTCCCAAAGGGTGATTAGCCATTGGGATTTTTATTACCTAACCCATATAAAGCAAAAATATCAATGTCAAGTCTAAGGTTGTGTTTGATTTGGCTATTGGGGAATGGCTCTGGGGAAATGTAGAGGACTTCAGCTTAAATGGTTTTTTTTGCCATTTGTGGTAACATGTGGATATTTAGCATTAGAAATAAAAGGAAAGTGTATTAGGGAAAGCTTGTCTTGCTACCTAAAAGGCCCAGGAGACCGCGTACAGAAAGGGCCACTTGTGGTAAGTTGGTAACCTGCTATTGCTGTTTTTTTTTTACTGCTGCAAATCAAATAAAATGAAAGGTTTGTTAGGAATTAAAAGGTAAGTATGTCTTGAACCGCGTCCAATGATAGAGGAGGTCAAAAACGTGAAGAAAGCCACGTCAGCTGGTCATGTTTTTTGATTACTTTCAAAGAAATCTCTTGCCACTTAATGATACTCCGGATTTTTTTCCACATTTCAAGAAATCACTTATTGATAGATGATTTCATGACGTGACATTCCATATGATAATTACCTGCTATTTCCCTTGCCTAAACTTATTAGGCACATTAATAAAAACCATGTTATCATATTAAATTTTTTGACATAATAGTAATATCTATATTTCTAATTCAGTCATCGACAAATTTACTCACATTTGTGCAGCCACACCGCTGCGCAAAGTGAAAAGAAATAATTGTTCTAAAAGTTTGAGGAAAGTGTTTGTAGCGCCACATTCGACCATGTTAATTGATATGTGACTTATTTGGATCATTTTAATTACTGATACTTTTTATTATCTAGGGTGACTCACTGTTTTGGTTTTGCAAGTTAAATAGAAAGAAAGTTTAAATAGGAAATCAAATGCAAATATGTTTATGAGGATGCTAGAAAAGCATTAGAAAAAACATCTTATTGGACGTGAGCCTTTTAATTACATTCCAAGAATTCTCTTATGAAATTTTCTTTTCACATTACATTTCTCTTGCATTATTGGGGCTTGTCTTTTAATTACTTTCCAAGAATTTTCTTATGAAATTTTCTTTCTATATTTACATTTTTCTTGCATTCCTAGCATCTAGAAGAACACCTTATTGGGGAATGTCTTTAATTACATTCCTAGAATTCTCTTATGAATTTTTCTTTTCATATTACATATTTCTTGCATTATTGGGGTGTGTCTTTTAATTACATTCCAAGAATTCTTTTAGGAAATGTTTTTCCATATTTACATTCTTCTTGCATTCCTAAGAGAATACTCGCCCTATATAATGCATGGGCTCACTGCCCATACCCATCAAAACTTTCCACCACTTCCTCGTCTCAGTTTTCCCGATAAAAACCAGAAAATATATTCTGTCCTCTGCATATTCTTAGAGAAAATGTATACGCGCCTCCCCTCTCCCGGCGACAAGAAGGGTGCGAAGCTCACTGCTGAGGAGCTGGACTCCATATCCAGTTCCTTCGACGAGTCCCTTCGCTCTCGCCTCTCAGGCCTGAGCCCCGCCTCTGCCAGCTTGCCCTGGCTCCTCGCCGCTGTCGCTGTGCTCACCACCGCTCACTCTGCGGTGAGATCCTTGATCTATGAGCTGATATCGGACGGTGACGACAGCCTCTTGTCGTGGTATCTGGACAACAGCATGAAGGTCCTGGGTGTTTGCAACCGCATTTGCTCTGAGATCGAGCGACTGTGTCTCCGCCACGTGGAGCGGAAGATGGTGATGAAGCTCCTCCACTCGGAGGGCAACCCTTCGCAGGAGTTGATTCGCCAAGCGAGGGATTTGCTCGCAGATTCGGTGGGCGAGGGAGAAGGCAGCAGTGGGTATGTGACGTCTGGGGGCGACATCGAGGAGCTGATTGGAGACTTGGCCTCGGGCATTGGAATGTTGGCTCTGCAGGGTGATGTCTCGCCGGTCGACAGAGTTGTTTGCCGTGCGGTCCAAGCTGTCAACTTCTTGACAGCGTTCGTTGCCGGAGTCATATCTTCGGCCTTGCTCTCTTCCTCGGGGGCCGTTGTCGGCATTTGTGTCCCAGAGGAGTTCCCCTGGGGCGACTCTGTCCGCGCAATGGAGTCTACAATTATGGCAGCATCGAGAGATGGTGAGGAAACGGACAGGAAGACGGGGCTTTTGAAGGAGCTTCATGACGTGGAGGCTCGCAAGAGGCATGTGTTAGATGCAATTGACAAGGTGGTGGCATCAGGAGGTAGTGAAGAGGTTGTGGGGAGGCTGAGGGAGGCAGCAGCCGGGCTGGAGAAGGCCACTGTGGAGATGTTAAAGGGGTTGTACGGTCTACGGGATGGGGCAATGGAACTTTTCCTGACGGTGACGAGGATAAGGAAGAAGATGGTAGATGAGTTGAGAGGGAGCCTTTGGGAAGGACCATTGCCGAATGAGCCAATGGAGCCTAGCAACAAGGACTAAGGGGAAATGACCTTTAAAAAGAATTCTACAAAAGACCCGTTTGGTTCGGCTTTGAGAAATAGCTTTGGGGAAATGCAAATGCCTTTGGGTTAATAATGTTTTCCAAAATGCTATTGTATTTGACAAATTTTATCTCTAAAGTACTTTAGAAGGAAAATGCAAATACCTTTGGGTTAATGAAATTTTCCAAAATGCTATTATGTTTGGCAAATTATAACTCTAAAGTATGTTTGAAAATAGTTTTGGCTTAAATACCGTTTGGTAAATCACATTTGAAAATGGCTTTTATTATTATTTTTTTAAACAAAAAAAATCAATCTAATGAACTTATCATTGGCCAACTGCTGGTGGCTAGATATGCCTGTCAACGCGCCCTGAGGTTGCGCCACCTTAGGCAAGGTGGCTTGAGGTCGTGTGACCCAAGCGTGGTAGTCAAATTTGGTTACTAGGCAGCAAGATTTGGCTATTGAGTAGCCTTGCTTAGGTCTCGCGACCTAGGTGGCAGCTAGATCTGGTCGCGTGATGGCTAGATCTAATTGCGTGCCTGGTGGCATGACGGCTAGATTTGGTTGCGTGACTCAAGCGTGGCGACCAGCTAGCCATTGAGTAGCCTTGCCTAGGTTGTGCGACCCAAGCGACGCTTGAGGTCGCGTGACCTCCAGCGATGACGCCCTGGGTCACGTGACCTTGGGTGGCGATTGTCAACCTCTAGTGGCACTACCCGGGCGGCGATTATCGGCCTCCTATGGCCCCTTAGTGGTGGTTGTCGGCCTTCGACGGCTCTTTGGTGAATATGGAGAAGACGATGACCGATAACAAGTGAATAGTAAAACTTGCATCCTTCAAATGCTGAAAGCCCAAAGAAGCTCAAGAACTGCATTGGGTTTTCAACATTCTCAATATTGACATTTGGCCAAGGAAGTCTGAAAAAACTTTACCAAATGCTTGATAAAACGGTTCTTAGGCCCTCAAAGCCCCTTCGGAATGCCGAACCAAACAGGGCCAAAGTGAAGGTGATGCTTGCAGTGGAGCCTCAGAGCCGTAATTGTAATTGCATGACCATTCCTATGAGTCATATTCACGCTGAGATTGACATCTTATCATATAATGCTGTATGCGTTGTAAGTTTTAATATGTTTTACAGTGCTGAAAGTTATTATTTTGTAATGGTTTGTCTTTACTATCGTCAATTTGTAATGATTTTTGTCCGTCATTAATCTATAATTGGTTTTGTAAGTTTTATATTCGTTTTGTAATGGTCTTGATTGTTATCAATTTTCAATGGATTTGTAATAGATATGATGACGGCGAGCCTTGAACTTGTCCACAAGCAAAGTCGGCCTTGTTATGGCTGGGCGAGGTCGAGCCTTGCCATGACTGGGCGAGGCCTCGCCTTTGGTCAGTGGTCGAGTTTTGGTAACCGGCTAGAGGAAAAAGATGAAGGGAAGGAAAAAAATGAAGAAAGAGAAAGAAAAATAAAGAGAAAAAGAAAAGAAAAGAATAAAAAAATTGGAAATATATTAAAAATTGTCAATGTTAGAGTTCACTGCATCACGTGAGACAACTGATGTCCATGTGAACACGGGCCAACTTGCCAAAATTAATTGGATCAATGAATTTACACTAGTACAAAATATTTAGAACTCAATTGAAAAAAAAAGGTTTCAAATTGAATTGGTACAATTATAATGGATTTGGAATTATTTTGATAATTTTCCTGTCAAAGAAAGGGGGATTGAAAATTGAATCGGATATGAGAACAAATTTTAAATTTTAATTAAAGATCTTAAAAGCTTATGTTTATGTATTTTCTTCCTGTGTTTTCATCAACCCTTCTCTCAAACATAGCGTAGAGTGTACCTTCCGCCAAAAGGATAAAAATACGCACAGGCAGATAACATCTAGTTGCGTCTTTAAAAGAAACTAGGATGAATAATTTCACGAAAGTTCGAGGGCTCAATCGAATCAAAGTAAAATCCACTACAAACATTTACCATTGATAAAGAATTATCCATTACTAGCCCCTTTTCTCCTTACTCTTCTTCTTTCATTTGCGACCAATTATTTTCTCCTTTAATTAATCAAAGTATAATTTGATCAAAAGTCTTAAAACTTGTCCTAAGAGTGCAATTAAGTTTTAAAATTTTCAAAAGTACAATCAAGCTCTAAAACTTTTTAAATTGTTGTAATCAAGTCCTAAATCACAAATCCCAACTACATACAAAGATAGTTAAGTGGATTTTTTTTTTTTTGGGAGAAGGATACTAAAAGTGCTAAAAGTTGTGTTTGGTGTTTATTTTAGTATCAAAATTTTTTGCAAGCTTACTTAAGTGCCAAATCAAATAAAAGTGAACACATAAATGCTTCTGGTGAGAAATTATGACCAAATTAATTATTTGGCATTTACAATTAAAATTTAAATATTGCTTGGCAATTTTTTTTTTTTTTTTTTTATAAAAATCCAGTCCACATGGATGTCTAAAATGACTTCGCACAATAAGCACTTTTTAATTGAGTTGGCACTAAAGTGATCACTATTTAATAATGACTATCACTAAGGTGATTTCTTTTTTAATAACGATTCACACTTAAGTAATCACTTTTAACAACAATTAGCACCAAAACAATCCATATTTACAATTTTTGCCACTTAAATAATCATTTGTCAACTTGCCTACACGATGTCGTTTTGGGGTTATATACTGATTGGGCATGCGGGTGAGCCACGTAAGACTAAGAAATTAATAAAATTTTGTACCTTAGATTTTTGGTAACCTAAACTGGAGTTGGCACTTAAATGATTGTTTTTTTTTTAAGTGATATTTAAGTGATCTAAAAAAAACTTTTGGTATTAGAGTGAGTGTCATATACAATTTTGGCACTTCTAGTCCTTTCTCCCCTTGTTTTTTTTTCCCTCAATGGCAAAGGCATGTGTATAGAGTAGTGTTTAACGAAATTTAAACTAAATGGTTCATTTAGATGGGCTAATTATTTATCCAATTAGCATATTAAAAAGAAGAATATAGAAGATAGACCTAACAATCCAAGAATTTTCTTGAAAAAAATGTGAATAGCATAAGTGATAACTGATGACTAGAAAAAGATGTAAGGACGATAGTGGGTATTGGCAAAGTTAAATTTATAATTTTGGTGAATGGAAGATTAAATTGGTTTATAAGTTATTCCTTCAACCAAATAGCTGCAAGAACTTCAACATTAAGGCTTCGATGGTCGGAGAGTATTTTACTAGCTTATTGTCGCCCAATGAATCCATACAAATGAATCTGCCGAAATGAATGCGCAAACCGAAATGCCAACTAAGATGCCATAGAAAATTTCATAATTTTCATGTCATTAAATAACCTGAGAAAATTTTATATATTAATTTGATATTTAGTCTTTTCCATTTGACAACTCGACAAATTTCAAGCAGCAACCAAAGCATAAAAGGACGAACCAACGTGGTAATAGGCACTATTTTTCATTCCTAAGGAAATTATATACATTCCTATATAATCTTAATGTATAAATTTAATTTTTAATAATCTTACTAGTATTTTTTGCATCATTCTATTAGCAATATATTATCTCTCATTCGTGGCCACGTAAGGATATTTCTTATTAGAGCAAAAATATCATTGTAAAAATAAAAGGAAAGTATATTGATGAAAGCTTACCTTACCACTAAAAGGCCTGTGAGACTGCGTTCAACTAGAAAAAGGCCTAAAAAATGTATAAGGAGAAACCTTCCCATACGGTTCAGCTTTTAAATTCCTCCCAATGGGTGACTAGTCGTTGTGATTTATTACCTAATATTACCAAAACATCTCGATATAAAGTAAAAATATCAATGTCAAGTCTAAGGTCTTGTTTGGTTTAGCATTCTAAATGGGCTCGGGGCCAAATGCAAATAGCGTTTGGTTTATTTTTTGCTCAACTTTGAGGAAATATAATTGTATTTTCAAATGGCTCTAAAGGCTTTTAGCCCAAAACAGGTTTGGAGATCCTTTGGAAAGTTGCATTCTCGAAATGCAAGTCTTGGCTCCGCTATTGTTCATTTTTCACTATTCATCTTCTCCATGGGTTTGGACAGAGAAGCCAAATGAAGTTGACGGTCGCTGGCCAAGGCATCGCGCTAGTTGGCAACTATCACCTTAGGCGTCGCTTGACCCTAACGACTACTGCCTAGGGTCGGGACTACCTAATGATTGTCGCCCGAGGTTGTGTGACCTCAAGTGAGGCTATCTAGTGGTTGTTTTGGCCGCTAGTGGCTAGATCAAAAAAATAATTTTTTTTTTTTTTATAAAAATTTAACAAAAGTCTTTTACAAAATGCAATTTTTATCAAACGGCATTTAAGCCAAAGTCATTTTGTAATGCACTTTGAAATTACAATTTATCAAACGTTATTTGCATTTCGGAAAATATATTTACACTATAAAGACATTTGCCCAAAGCTGAACCAAATCGATCTTAAGAGCCCGTTTGGTTCAGTTTTAGGCAAATGCCCTTAGAAAAATGCAAATATCTTTAGGTTAAAGGGGTTTTTCGAAATGTAAATTGAAATTTTTTATTGCATTGCGAACCAACTTTGATCTAATTGCCATTTGGTAAATACTACATTTTGTAAAGCACTTTTACTAAATTTGTTATTAAAAAAAAGTTAAGATTTTTTTAATCTATTCACCAGCGGCCAAAATTGGCCACCGAACAGCCTCGCCTTAGGCGGTGATCGCCTGGGTTGTGCAACCTAAGCGACTATCCGTTGGGTCACCAATGCTGGCGCCCCCAGGCGATGGCCGTCACCTGGGTTGAGTGACCTAGGCGGACACCTTTGTCACCTAGGTTTGCGCGGCCTCGACGGACGGTCACGCGAACCAACGCGACGGAGGTGTCCACCTAGGTCGTGTGACCTAAGCGAACATTGCCTAAGGTCATTGGACCTTAGGCGACGCTTGGGTCGTGCGAACCAAGGCGACGGAGGCATCTGCCTAGGTTGTGCGACCAAGGCAACGGGGGCATCTGCCTAGGTTGTGCGACCCAGGCGAACATCATATGAGGTCATCGGACCTCAGGTGACACCTAGGTTGCACGACCTTGGGTAGCGGTCGTTGGCGTGGAGAACCCCTTGGTCGGCGGTCGTCAGCCTCATCGACTAATCAGAGAAGATGAATAGTGATTGCGTGAACAGTACCATTTGCATTTAGAAGATGCAGCTTTCCAAAGTGGCTTCGGACCTCCCTTGGGTTAAAGGCCTTTAAAATCCTTTGGAGATGCAATTGTGTTTGGACAAAGTCCTCTAAAAAATTGAACCAAACGGGTTTGCATTTGGCCAAGGTCCTTTAGGCCCCCAAAGCCCCTTCGCAAAGCTGAACCAAACAAGGCCTAAGACTGTGTTTAGTTTGGCTTTTGGGAAAATACAAAGGATTTCAGGTCAAAGGGTTTTTTTTGAAATACAAATAGTATTTGGTAACGTGTAATGTAAAAGAGTATTTGGAAGCAATTTTGGTAAAATGCTATTTGCAAATAAAAAAATTTGTAAAGGACTTTTGTTTTTTTATTTTTAACTAAAAAACTAAATCTCAAACCCTTTGCTAAACCTTGGCAAGAGGCTTAGGCTGTCGGCGAGTCAGATTTGGCATCGGTGGTGATTTGTCGCCTGAGTTTGCACTCTCCCTAATAACCCCTAGCAAGGGCTACCTGGGGTCACGTGACCTCAAGTGAAGCTTGCCGATGGTTGAATCTAGCATTGATGGTGATGTTGTGTGAGGTAGAAAATGACAAGGGCATTTCTTGAATTTTGAAAATTTAGTGAGGAAAAAATTGGAAGAAAATAATGTATTAGCATTCTAGAAATGCTAAAGCTCAAAACTCCTTTGAATCTGCCTTAGGCTAAGGGACTTTATAGGACTTAGGAAATGCAATACATCTCCCCAAAGCTCTCAAAAAAAAATTTGCCTAATGCCTTAGCATTTGCCAAGGACCTATAGAGGCTTAAAGGTCTTTGGGAAAGTGGATTGTCAATCACAGCCTAAAACTTAAAGTTATGAAATGAAATTCAATGGACAATCAAGAACAAAAAAGAAACATTATTTTTAAATCAAGATTAAAGATGTTGAAAGGTTGATGAATGGAGTTATAAGGATAATTTTATCGATAAAACGCAACATATATATAGTGCATTTAGTAATTTAGGCTTATTTGAAGTATGTTCTCAAATTTATGTCAACAACTTTAAGCTCATAAAGACGGTGGAAAGTTAGAAACTGCAACATTTGTCGATTGATCATTGAAAATAGGAGATAAGATGATAATTCTCATCTTTATCCATGTCACTTATAGTGGTCAGTTAGCTTCATCACAATCTTTCTTCTAAGCGTTAAGTTTGACGGTAAAAAGGCTTTTGAAAAAAGATCAATGAACTCCAACAAATGTAAATTGATTGTCAATTAAGATTGCGTTTGATCACTTGGACTTTTTTTTTTCGGATTAAATAAGGTTGCATTGGATAAAGATATTGAGATTCCCATTATCTTATATAGTGTCTGATAAATGCATAGATACAACATGGATAACGGTATGTGCTATCCACCATGCCAGCAACCTTCTATGGAATTTTTTGGGATTAGGACACTAGGAGTGCCATAACTTTTGTATGGCGCTCACTTTGGTGCCAAAACATTTTTTTCGCTCACTTGAGTGCCGCATCGGAGTGAAATCGTTCAGTTAAGTGCCACTTTCGGCCAAAAATCGTTCAGTTAAGTGCCAAAATGCATACGTGGAATTTTTTAATGATTTTTCTTTTCTTTTTTAATAAATTTCGACTCCGACGTGGACTTTTCAGGCAAAATGACGCCGTTTCTACTCTTTTTAAAAAAAAAATCGATTTTTTTTTGCTTTTTTTGTTTTTTTTTTGTTTTTAGGGCCGGCGAGGGCCACCGGTGACCCTCACCGGCCTTAAAGAAAAAAAAATTAATAAATATATTAAAATATTGTTCACCGGCGCCACGTTAGCTTTTCCGGCGGCCACATTAGCTTTTCCGGTGGCCACGTCAGAATTGGCACTCAAGTGAACATTTTTTAAAACTTGTGGCACTCAAGTGAGCGAAAAAAAAGTTTTGGCACCAAAGTGAGCGCCGTACAAAAGTTATGGCACTCCTAGTGTACTTACCCCGAATTTTTTTGATTCGAACTCCAGAAAGCATGCTATAGTAATTAAGAAATTTCAATTAGTCAATTGCCTGATTAGAGATAATCATCAACTAATGACATGGGAATGTTGGTGATATTGGGCAAGGCTTTGCCGGTCGAGAGAGTTGTTTGCTGTGCCATCTGCGTTGTCAGCTTCGTGACGGCGTTCCTCGCTGGAGTCATATCTTCGGCCCTGCGCCCTTCGCCGAGGAGGTCCTTTGCCTCCCTGTCCCAGAGGACTTCCCCTGGAGCGACCCCATCCGCGCGATCCATGCGGCAGTTGCCGTGGATTTGGACTATAGCGACAAAATAGCCAAGGCAGCGTAGATCTTAAAGGCGCTCGACGAAATGGAAGGAAGGGTGAGGGAGCTCGACGACGTGGAGGCGAGAGTGTGGAACGTGCTCGAGACCATTGAGTATGTGGCGGCATATGGAGGCGGCAGAGAGATGGTGGGGAGGCTAAGGGAGCTGCGGCCCAGCTGGAGAAGGCAGCTGAGGGGATGTCTGACGGGCTGTACCGGCTGGGGGAGGGGGTGAATGAGCTGGTCCTGACGGTGATGAGGATGAGGAAGGAGATGGTAGAGCAGTTCGCAGCAAACGCATGGAAACGACTGTCGACGTCGACCAAGAGCGGCTGAGGGAGAAGGTGACTGGAGTGGAACCCAGCGTAGTGCAGGAGATGCCTGCGATTGGAGTGAGATCTGATATGATGATATGATTGTAGGATAGGGAACAGTGATGATGACGGTGTTCTTGGGCAATCTAGTTTAGTGGTTCTGTAACTGCATGATCAATTTGTGACGGTTTTTGTCCGTCATCTGTCATTGATTCATAACAATTTAGAAACCATTTTGTGACGGTCTTGACTGTCATCAATCTGCAATGCACTCTCTTTTAATTGAATGTAAGAATTGATGATGAAAAATAGCTCTCTTTCTTTTATATACAAATTGTTCCTTTGAGCATAATTGAAAAGAAAGATATATGTCCAAAATAAGAATATTTGTTTTTTTCAATTTACATATCTTTCCTTTCTTTGTAGGATTATACACGTAACGTGGTTTATATTCCTTCCATTATTTTGTATGGAATAAAGAAGAAGTCTAAGCTTGGGAGGATAACTGCTAGAGCCTATTGCATTGAGTTTCATACTATGAGGAGCGGAATTATCCTTAAGAATAGTACTTGCACATTTGAGACAATTAATCTTATTTTCTCATCTTTTTCAATACATTTCCAACAATTCTTATTCTCATATTATCTAATATTTTTCCAACAATCTTAAGGATAATTTTCTATTGTACATTACGGCATGAGCTTTGACGTTATTTGGTGACATCGCAACTGAAGAATCGATCCAATGAGCTTGAACATCAATCTATGTGAGGTGTAGTGAAGCTGAACAATAGAGTGTGAGCAATGGATTTTAAGGGCTTGCTGAATGAGTTTGAGGCAGCATGATGTAAAAATAGAAAGGGTGGTAGACTTTGGTGCCATAAGGCATATATGCAAAAATAGAACGCTTCATCCTTAGACACTCTAGTAGGGGAAGGAGAAGAAACTATATATCTTGGAAATTTGAGTATTGCTCAAGTTATTGGGAAAGAGAAAATTCTTCTCAAACTCACATTTGAAAATGAGGTTGAACAGTTGAGAAACTACTTACAGATGTTCATTAAGGAATGGAATGGCACCTTCTATGTCTAAATATCGTGATTGTCAAGAGGCAATAGCCATTGAAAAGAATGAAACTTTTAATGGTACAAACCTTGTTGAGATGTGATGTGATAAAGCAATTGCTCAAAGATGGAATTATGTCCACAAATTATGTAAAGTTAGAAGTAAATTTGACTAATCCTCTGACTATACATCAAGAAAATGATATTTAAGTTACTTGAAGAAAATCAACAGTCATGGTAACTCAGCTTATGTGATTGTGATTGACTATTCAATGAATTAGGTTCATATGGGTAATAACAAGACACTTGTTGATTTAGTGATGCACTATTAAAATTTCCTATTGATCTTAAGGTGAGAATAGTGCAACATTGTAATGAAAAAGACACTGTGCTATGCTCTTAATGAATTCCATGGCCATTATTGGTAGTATATTAAACTCCAAAATACACTTATGGAATCATCTATATAAGTGTGGATTGGTATGCCGCTCTTATGAGAACTATTGGCAATAATCTCTAAATACTTATGAATAAACTAAGTATGCACGTGAGCTACTAGTGCAAAATCACATTGAACAACAAAATTTGTGGGAGTGTAATGTGATTGGTGAAAATTATAACTTACAAAAATAAATTCTTGATTTATGGAAGTTTTAAACTTCACAAATGATTTCATGGATTATATTTCATTCTTTCTAAGTCTGGCAAATAGCCTAAAAAGCACTAGTTTTGACGCTTTGCATTCTAGTAACTCATTATTATTTTTTCATTTCTTTTCAAAACTTTAGAAATATGTGGGGATTGTTGTATATTTCACTAAGTTTTGCCATATTAAAAGCTATTGTTTTTGTAATAGTTTATTTTATCATCGTTAATTTGTAACGGATTTTATCTGCCGTTAATCTATAATAATTTCATAATTGTTATATTAATGGTTTTGTAACGGTTTTGACCGCTATGAATTTGTAATGGATTTGTAACGTTTTTAGTAAATGCAAGAATTGACTATGGAAAACGGTTCTTTCTTTCTTTTATCTACAAATTTTTACTCCAAATACAATTGGAAAGTAATATAAATATATTAAAACAAGAACATTCTTTCATCTCAGCTTGTAGGTTGTATGCTAGCTAGCCATACGTAGCTTGAACTATGATGCCCACAATGCTTAGCTATTGCCGATCGTTATATATCTTTTTGAGATTAGTTCATTGGAAGTCGTAAAATTTGTCAAAGTGTAATTTAGTTTTAGAACTTGTCATGAAAGTATAATCGAATCTTAAAACTTTCAAAAAGTGAAATCTTTAAAAGGACTTAATTGAATTAATTGGACAAGTTTTATAACTTGATTGTATTTTTTGAAAATTTTATGACTCCATTACACTTTGTGACAAGTTTTATCATTTAATAGCACTCCTATCATAAGTTTGAGGATTCAATTGTATTCTTCTGACAAGTTTTAAGACTTCCAATGAATTTATCTCAAAAGTATAAGGTGAATCCTTCCCACTTAACTCTGCTTTTAATTACCTCCCAAGGGGTGATTAGCCATTGGGATTTTTATTACCTAACCCATATAAAGTAAAAATATTAATGTCAAGTCTAAGGTCGTGTTTGATTTGGCTATTGGGGAAATGTAGAGGACTTTGGCTTAAATTGGTTTTTTTGCCATTTGTGGTAACATGTGAATATTTAGCATTAGAAATAAAGGGTGCATTAGGGAAAGAGCGCGTACAACAACTGAAAAGGGCCATAAATGGCCATTTGTGGTAAGTTGGTAACCTGCTATTTCCGTTTTGTTTTTACTGCTGCAAATCAAATAAAATGAAAGGTTTGTTAGGAATTAAAAGGTAAGTATGTCTTGAACCGCGTCCAATGATAGAGGAGGTCAAAAACGTGAAGAGAGCCACGTCAGCTGGTCATGTTTTTTGATTACTTTTCAAGAAATCTCTTGCCACTTAATGATACTCCAGATTTTTTCCCACATTTCAAGAAATCACTTATTGACATTCCATATGATAATTACCTGCTATTTCCCTTGCCTAAACTTATTAGGCACATTAATAAAAACCATGTTATCATATTAAATTTTTTGACATAATAGTAATATCTATATTTCTAATTCGGTCATCGACAAATTTACTCACATTTGTCTAGCCGCACCGCTGCGCAAAGTGAAAAGAAATAATTGTTCTAAAAGTTTGAAGAAAGTGTTTGTAGCACCACATTCAACCATGTTCATCCATATGTGACTTATTTGGATCATTTTAATTACCGATACTTTTTATTATCTATGGCGACGCACTGTTTTGGTATTGCAAGTTAAATAGAAAGAAAGTTTAAATAGGAAATCAAATGCAAATATGTTTATGAGGATGCCAGAAAAGCATCCAGAAAAAACACCTTATTGGGCGCGAGTCTTTTAATTACATTCCAAGAATTCTCTTGTGAAATTTTCTCTTCACATTACATTTCTCTTGCATTATTGGGGCTTGCCTTTTAATTACATTCCAAGAATTTTCTTATGAAATTTTCTTTCCATATTTACATTTTTCTTGCATTCCTAGCATCTAGAAGAACACCTTATTGGGGCATGTCTTTTAATTACATTCCAAGAATTCTCTTATGAAAATTAATTTTCATATTACATATTTCTTGTATTATTGGGGTGTGTCTTTTAATTACATTCCAAGAATTCTTTTATGAATTTTTTTTTCCATATTTACATTCTTCATGCATTCCTAAGAGAATAGTAAATAGTCGCCCTACATAAAGACCGCATGGGCTTACAGCCCATACCCATCAAAACTTTCCAACACTTTCTCGCCTCAGTTTTCTCGAGAAAAACCAGAAAATATATTCTGTCCTCTGCATATTCTTCGAGAAAATGTATACGCGCCTCCCCTCTCCCAGAGACAAGAAGGGTGCGAAGCTCACTGCCGAGGAGCTGGACTCCATCTCCAGTTCCTTCGACGAGTCCCTCCGCTCTCCCCTCTCGGGCCTGAGCCCCGCCTCTGCCAGCTTGCCCTGGCTCCTCTCCGCTGTCGCTGTGCTCACCACCGCTCACTCTGCGGTGAGATCCTTGATCTATGAGCTGATATCGGACGGCGACGACAGCCTCTTGTCGTGGTATCTGGACAACAGCATGAAGGTCCTGGGTGTTTGCAACCGCATTTGCTCCGAGATCGAGCGACTGTGTCTCCGCCACGTGGAGCGGAAGATGGTGATGAAGCTCCTCCGCTCGGAGGGCAACCCTTCGCAGGAGTTGATTCGCCAAGCGAGGGATTCGCTCGCAGATTCGGTGGGCGAGGGTGAAGGCAGCAGTGGGTATGTGACGTCTGGGGGCGACATCGAGGAGCTGATTGGAGACTTGGCCTCGGGCATTGGAATGTTGGCTCTGCAGGGGGATGTCTCGCCGGTCGACAGAGTTGTTTGCCGTGCGGTCCAAGCTGTCAACTTCTTGACGGCGTTCGTTGCCGGAGTCATATCTTCGGCCTTGCTCTCTTCCTCGGGGGCGGTTGTCGGCATTTGCGTCCCAGAGGAGTTCCCCTGGGGCGACTCTGTCCACGCAATCGAGTCTACAATTATTGCAGCGTCGAGAGATGGCGAGGAAACAGACAGGAAGACGGGGCTTTTGAAGGAGCTGCATGATGTGGAGGCTCGCAAGAGGCATGTGCTGGATGTGATTGAGGAGGTGGTGGCATCAGGCGGCAGTAAAGAGGTCGTGGGGAGGCTGAGGGAGGCAGCAGCCGGGCTGGATAAGGCCACTGGGGAGATGTTGAAGGGGTTGCACGGTCTACGGGATGGGGCAATGGAACTTTTCCTGACGGTGACGAGAATAAGGAAAAAGATGGTAGATGAGTTGAGGACGAGCCTGTGAAGAAGAACTGACTATCAAATGGAAAAAGATGCATATAATTGGACTTGTCATATCATATAAGGCTGAAATTGTATATCATATAATGCCTTCTATATTTTAATAAAGTTTACAATATTAAAAATTATTATTTTTGTAACGTTTTTTTTTACCATCATCAATTTGTAATGATTTTTTTCAATCATTAATCTTTAACTAATTTTGTAAATTTTATATTCGTTTTGTAACGGTCTTGACCGTTATCAATTTGCAATGAATTTGTCATGAATTTGGTGAGGGCGAGCCTCGTAATTCAGGCTGAAATTGGACGTGTCATATCATATAATGTTGTATGCCTTCTATATTTTAATAAAGTTTACAATATCGAAAGTTATTATTTTTGTAACGTTTTTTTTTTTACGATCATCAATTTGTAATGATTTTTGTCAATCATTAATCTTTAACTAGTTTTGTAAGTTTTATATTCGTTTTGTAACGGTCTTGACCATTATCAATTTGCAATGGATTTGTCATGGATTTGGTGAGGGCGAGCCTCGTAATGCCTGGGGGAGGCTTGCACTCACCCGCAAGCAAGGTTGACCTTGTCAATGGCTAGGCAAGGTTAAGCCTTGCCTTGGGTGGGTGAGGCCTCGCCTCTAGTAAGTGGCCAAGTTTTGGGAACCATCTAGAGGAAGAAGATGAAGAGAAGGGGGTAAAAAAGAAAGAGAAAGAAAAAAAAATAAAGAGAAAAGGAAAAAGAAAAAGAAAATATTAAAAATTATCCATGTCAATGTTCATCGCGTCATGTGAGATGGCTAGTATCTATGTGAGCACTGACAAACTCGCCGAAATTAACTTGATAGACTGAATTGACATTAGTGTAAAATATTTAGAACACAATTGAAAAACAAAGTTTATAATTGAATTGATATAATTATAATAGATTTAGAATTATTTTGACAATTTTCCTATTAGACGGGGGATTGAAAATTTGAATCAGAAATGAGAATTTTAATTTTTTTTTAATGGAAGATCTTAAAAGTTTTTGTTTTGTATTTTCTTCCCGTGTTTTCATCAACCCTTCTCTCAAACATAGCATGGAGTCATCCAACCTTCCGACAAAAGGAGAAAAATACGCACAGGCAGATAATATCTAGTTGCGTCTCTTAAAAGAACTAGAATGAATAATTTCACGAAAGTTCGAGGGCTCAATCGAATCAAAGTAAAATCCAATACAGACATTTACCATTGATGAAGATTTATCCATTACTACCTCCTTTTCTCCTTGCTCTTCTTCTTTCATTTGCGACCAATTATTTTCTCTTTTTTCATTAATTCAAAGTATAATTAGATTAAGTCTTAAAACTTGTCCTAAGAGTGCAACCCAAGTTCTAAAATTTTCAAAAGTACAAGTTCTAAAACTTATGTTGTAATCAAGTCCTAAATCTCAAATCCTAACTATATGAAAAGATAGTAATGTAGATGCTTTTTTTGGGAGAATGATATTAAAAATGCCAAAAATTATGTCTGATGCTCACTTAAGCGCCAAAAGTTTTCCTTGGCTTACTTAAGCACAAAATCAGAGAAAAAACAATCACATAAATGCTTTCGGCGAGAAATTTTGACCAAATTAATTACGTGGCATTTAAATTAAATTTTTAATATAACTTTGGCATATTTTTAGTAAAATCCGGTCCACATGCATGTCCGAAATGACTTTGCACAATAATCACCTTTTAATTGAGGTTGATATTGAAGTGATCATGCTTAATAATGACCATCGGGTGATCATTTTTTAATAACGAATCATACTTAAGTAATCACTATTAACAATAGCACCAAAATTATCCTTATTTACAATTTTTGCCATATAATTAATCACTTGTCAACTTGTCTATACAATATTGTTTAGGGGTCATAAATTCCGGTGAGCCATGTTAGACTAAGAAATTAATAAAATATAGTAACATTAGATTTTCGGCAACCTTAATCAGAGTTGGCATTTAAGTGATTTTTTTTTTTAAGTGACATTTAAGTGATCTGAAAAAAACTTTTGATGCTAAAATGAGTGTTGTACATAATTTTTACGAAATTTAAGCTAAATGGTCCATTTAGATGGGCTGATTAATTATCCAATTAGCACATCAAAAAATAATAATATAGAAGATAGACCTGACAATCCAAGAATTTAAAGTTAGCATGGGGTTACTATTGAAAAAATGCGAATAACATAACTGATAACTAGAAAAAGATGTAACGACGAGAGTGGGTTTTGGCGAAGTTAAATCTACAATTTTGGTGAATGGAAGATTAAATTCGTTTGTAAGTTATTCCTTCAAACAAATAGCTGCAAGAACTTAAACATTAAGGCTTCGATGGTCGGAGAGTATTTCCCTAGCAACAAAACAGCCAAGGCCGCACAGATCTTAAAGGCGCTTGATGAAATGGAGGGAAGGGTGAGGGAGCTCGACGACGTGGAGGCGAGAGTGTGGAACGTGCTCGAGACCATCGAGTATGTGGCGGCATATGGAGGCAGCTGAGAGATGGCCGGGAGGCTAAGGGAGGCTGCGGCCCAGTTGGAGAAGGCAGCGGAGGGGATGTTTGATGGGTTGTACTGGCTGGGGGAGGGGGTGAACGAGCTGGTCCTGACGGTGACGAGGATGAGGAAGGAGGTGGTAGAGCAGTTCGTAGCGAGCGCATGGAAACGACCGTCGACGTCGACCAAGAGCGGCTGAGGGAGAAGGTGACCGTGGAGTGGAACCCAACATGGCGCAGGAGATGCCTGCGATTGGAGCGAGATCTGATATGATTGCAGGATAGGGAACAGTGATGATGACGGTGTTCTTGGGCAATCTAGTTTAGTGGTTCGGTAATTGCATGATCAATTTGTGATGGTTTTTGTCCGTCATCTATCATTGATTCATAATAGTTTAGAAACCATTTTGTGACAGTCTTGACTGTCATCAATCTGCAATGGACTCGTAACATCTTTTAATTGAATGTAAGAATTGACGATGAAGAACAGCTCTCTTTCTTTTATATACAAATTGTTCCTTCGAGCATAATTGAAAAGAAAGATATATGTCCAAAATAAGAATATATATATTTTTTTCAATTTACATATCTTTCCTTTCTTTGTAGGATTATACACGTAACGTGGTTCATATTCCTTCCATTATTTTGTATGGAATAAAGTAGAAGTCTAAGCTTGGGAGGATAACTGCTAAAGGCTATTGCATCGAGTTTTGTACTCTGAGGAGCGGAATTATCCTTAAGAATAGTACTTGCACATTTGAAACAATTAATCTTATTTTCTCATCTTTTTCAATAGATTTCCTAATTCTTATTCTCATATTATCTAATATTTTTCCAACAATCTTAAGGATACGTTACAGCATGAGCTTTGACGTTATTTGGTGACATCGCAACTGAGGAAGCGATCCATTGAGCTTGAACATCAATCTATGTGAGGTGTAGTGAAGCTGAACAATAGTGTGTGAGCAATGGATTTTAAGGGCTTGCCGAATGAAGTTTGAGGCGGCATGATGTAGAAATAGAAAGGGTGGTAGACTTTGGTGCCAGAAGGCATATATGCAAAAATAGAATGCTTCATCCTCAGACACTCTAGTAGGGGAAGGAGAAGAAAATATTTATCTTGGTAATTTGAGTACTGCTCAAGTTATTGGGAAAGAGAAAATTCTTCTCAAACGCACATTTGAAAACGAGGCTGAATAGTTGAGAAACTTCTTATGGATGTTCATTAAGGAATGAAATGGCACATTCTATGTCTAAATATTGTGATTGTCAAGAGGCAATAGCCATTGCAAAGAATGAAACTTTTAATGGTACAAATCCTGTTGAGATGTGATGTGATAAAGCAATTGCTCAAAGATGGAATTATGTCCATAGATTATGTAAAGTCAAAAGTAAATTTGACTAATCCTCTCACTATACATCAAGAAAATGATATTTAAGCTACTTGAGGAAAATCAATAGTGTTGGTAACTCAACCTATGTGATTGTGATTGACTATTCAATGAATTAGGTTCATATGGGTAATAACAAGACACTTGTTGATTTAGTGATGCACTATTAAAATTTCCTATCAATCTTAAGGTGAGAATAGTGCAACACTGTAATGAAAAAGACATTGTGCTAAGCTCTTAATGAATTCCATGGCCATTATTGGTAATTTGGTAGTATATTAAACTCCAAAAGACACTTATGGAAAAGTGTGGATTGGTATGCCGCTCTTATGAGAACTATTGACAATAATCTCTTAATACTTATGAATAAACTAAGTATGCATATGAGCTACCAGCGCAAAATCACATTGAACAACAAAATTTGTGGGAGTGTAATGTGATTGATGAAAATTATAATTTACAAAAAGAAATTCTTGATTTATGGAAGTATCAAACTTCACAAATGATTTCATGGATTATATTTCATTCTTTCTAAGTCTGGCTCATAGCCTAACATGCACTTGTTTTGACGCATTGCATTCCAGTAACTCATTATTATTTTTTCTTTTCTTTTCAAAACTTTAGAAATATGTGGGGATTGTTGTATATTTCACTAAGTTTTGCCATATTAAAAACTATTGTTTTTGTCACGGTTTTTTTTTATCATTAATTTGTAACGGATTTTATCCACGATTGATCTATAATAATTTTATAATTGTTAAATTAATGGTTTTGTAATGGTTTTGACCACTATGAATTTGTAATGGATTTGTAACTTTTTTAGTTAAATGCAAAAATTTACGATGGAAAACGGTTCTTTCTTTCTTTTATCTACAAATCTTTACTGGAAAGTAATATAAATATATTAAAACAAGAACATTCTTTCATCTCAGCCTGTAGGTTGTACGCTAGCCATACGTAGCTTGAACTATGATGGCCACAATGCTTAGCTATTGTTGATCGTTATATATCTTTTTGGGATTAGTTCACTAGAAGTCGTAAAATTTGTCAAAGTGTAATTTAGTTTTAAAACTTGTCACGAAAGTATAATCGAGTCTTAAAAATTTCAATAAATAAAATCTTTAAAAGGACTTAATAGAATTAATTGGACAAGTTTTATAACTTGATTGTATTTTTGAAAATTTTAGAATTCCATTACACTTTGTGACAAGTTTTATCATTTAATAGCACTTCTATCACAAGTTTGAGGATTCAATTGCATTCTTTTGACAAGTTTTAAGATTTCCAATAAATTTATTTCAAAAGTATAAGGTGAATCCTTTCCACTTAGCTCCGCTTTTGATTACCTCCTAAGGGGTGACTAGCCATGGGATTTTTATTACCCAACCCATATAAAGTAAAAATATCAATGTCAAGTCTAAGGTCATGTTTGATTTGGCTATTGGGGAAATGTAGAGGACTTTGGCTTAAATTGGTTTTTTTTGCCATTTGTGGTAACATGTGGATATTTAGCATTAGAAATAAAAGGAAAGTGCATTAGTGAAAGCTTGTCTTGCTACCTAAAAGGTCCGGGAGACCGCGTACAACAACTGAAAAGGGCCATGAAGGGCCATTTTTGGTAAGTTGGTAACCTGCTATTGCCGTTTTGTTTTTACTGCTGCAAATAAAATAAAATGAAAGGTTAGTTCGGAATTAAAAGGTAAGTATGTCTTGAACCGCGTCCAATGATAGAGGAGGTCAAAAACATGAAAAGAGCACGTCATCTGGCCATGTTTTTCGGTTACTTTCCAAGAAATCTCTTCCCACTTTATGATTCTCAGGATTTTTTTCCACATTTCAAGAAATCACTTATTGATAGATGATTTCATGACATGACACTCCGTATGATAATTACCCGCTATTTCCCTTGCCTAAACTTACTAGGCACATTAATAAAAACTATGTTATCATATTAAATTTTTTAACATAGTACTAATATCTATATTTCTAATTCGGTCATTGACAAATTTACTCACATTTGTGCAGCTGCACTGCTGCGCAAAGTGAAAAGATATAATTGTTCTAAAAGTTTGAGGAAAGTGTTTGTAGCGCCGCATTCGACCATGTTCATCCATATGTGACTTATTTGGATCATTTTAATTACCAATACTTTTTATTATCTATGGCTATGCACTGTTTTGGTATTGTGAGGTAAATAGAAAGAAAGTTTAAATAGGAAATTAAATGCAAATATGTTTATAAGGATGCTAGAAAAGCATACAGAAAAGACACCTTATTGGGCGCGAGCCTTTTAATTACATTCCAAGAATTCTCTTATGAAATTTTCTTTTCACGTTACATTTCTCTTGCATTATTGGGATTTGTCTTTTAATTACTTTCCAAGAATTTTCTTATGAAATGTTCTTTCCATATTTACATTTTTCTTGCATTCCTAGCATCTAGAAGAACACCTTATTGGGGCATGTCTTTTAATTACATTCCAAGAATTCTTTTATGAAATTTTTTTTCCATATTTACATTCTTCATGCATTCCTAAGAGAATACTCGCCCTATATAAAGACCGTATGGGCTCACTGCCCATACCCATCAAAACTTTCCACCACTTTCTCGTCTCAGTTCTCCCGAGAAAAACCAGAAAATACATTCTGTCCTCAGGATATTCTTTGAGAAAATGTATACGCGCCTCCCCTCTCCCGGCGACAACAAGGGTGCGAAGCTCACTGCCGAGGAGCTGAACTCCATCTCCAGTTCCTTCGACGAGTCCCTCCGCTCTCCCCTCTCGGGCCTGAGCCCCGCCTCTGCCAGCTTGCCCTGGCTCCTCGCCGCTGTCGCTGTGCTCACCACCGCTCACTCTGCGGTGAGATCCTTGATCTATGGGCTGATATCGGACGGTGACGACAGCCTCTTGTCGTGGTATCTGGACAACAGCATGAAGGTCCTGGGTGTTTGCAACCGCATCTGCTCCGAGATTGAGCGACTGTGTCTCCACCATGTGGAGCAGAAGATGGTGATGAAGCTCCTCCGCTCGGAGGGCAACCCTTCGCAGGAGTTGATTCGCCAAGCGAGGGATTCGCTCGCAGATTCGGTGGGCGAGGGCGGAGGCAGCAGTGGGTATGTGATGTCTGAGGGCGACATCGAGGAGCTGATTGGAGACTTGGCCTCGGGCATTGGAATGTTGGCTCTGCAGGGGGATGTCTCGCCGGTCGACAGAGTTGTTTGCCGTGCGGTCCAAGCTGTCAACTTCTTGACGGCGTTTGTTGCCGCAGTCATATCTTCGGCCTTGCTCTCTTCCTCGGGGGCGGTTGTCGGCATTTGCGTCCCAGAGGAGTTCCCCTGGGGCGACCCTGTCCGCGCAATCGAGTCTACATTTATTGTGGAGTCAAGACGTGGCGACGAAACGGGCAGGAAGACGGGGCTTTTGAAGGAGCTTACCGAAGTGGAGGCACGCAGGAGGCATGTGCTGGATGTGATTGATGAGGTGGTGGCGTCAGGCGGCAGCGGAGAGGTCGTGGGGAGGCTGAGGGAGGCGGCTGCCAGGCTGGACAAGGACACTGAGGAGATGTTGAAGGGTTCGTATGGTCTGCGGGATGGGTTGATGGAGCTTTTCCTAATGGTGACGAGGATAAGGAAGGAGATGCTAGATGAACTCAGGGCTAGCCTGTGGAAAGGAATATTGCCAAAGGAGCCACCGGAGCCTAGCAACAAAGACTAATGGAAAATGACCTTCAAAATGGAATTTTACAAAAGGCCCGTTCGGTTCGGCTATGGGGAAATACAAATACCTTTGGGTTAATAAAATTTTCCGAAATGCCATAGTGTTTGACAAATTATATCTCTAAAGTACGTTGGAAGGGAAATGCAAATACCTTTGGGTTAATGAGGTTTTCCGAAATGCTATCATATTTGGCAAATTATAACTTTAAAATACGTTGGAAAATAGCCTTAGCTAAATTACCGTTTGGTAAATCACATTTGGAAATGGCTTTTATTATTATTATTTTAAACAAAAAAAATCAATTCGGTGACCTTATCGCTAGCCAACTGCTGGTGGCTAGATATGCCCGTCAACAGCCTTGCCTAAGGTTGGGCAACCTTAAGCGAGGCGCCCTGAGGTCGTGCAACCTTAGGTGACGTAGCTTGAGGTCATGCGACCCAAGCGCGGCAGTCAAATTTGGTTACTAGGCAGCCAGATTTGGCTATCGAGTAGCCTTGCCTGGGTCTCACGACCTAGGTAGTGGCTAGATCCAATTGTGTGATGGCTAGATCTAATTGCATGCCTGGTGGCACGACGACCAGATTTGGTTGCGCGACTCAGGCGTGGTGACCAGCTAGCGACCAAGCAGCCTTGCGTAGGTTGTGCGACCCAGGTGACGCTCGAGGTCACGTGACCTCCAGTGATGACGCCTTGGGTCACGCAACCTCAAGCGGCGATCATCAACCTCTAGTGGCGCTACCTAGGCGGCGGTGATTGCCGGCCTCCTATGGCCCCTCAGCGGCGGTCGTTGGGCTCCAGCGGCTCTTTGGTGAAAATAGAGAAGACGATGACCAGTAACAAGTGAATAGTAGAACTTGCATCCTCCAAATGCTCAAAGCCTAAAGCAGCTCAAGACTTGCATTGGGCTTTTAGCATTCTCAATATTGACATTTGGCCAAGGGAGTCTGAAAAAACTTTACCAAATGCTTGATAAAATGGCTCTTTGGCCCTCAAAACCCCTTTGGAATGTCCAACCAAATGGCCAAAGTGAAGGTGCATCACAGCGGTAATCGTAATTGCATGACCATTCCTATGAGATTGACATCTTATCATATAATGCTGTACGCGTTGTATGTTTCAATATGTTTTACAGTGCTGAAAGTTATTATTTTTGTTAACGGTTTGTCTTTACTATCATCAATTTGTAATGATTTTTGTCTGTCATTAATCTATAATTGGATTTGTAAGTTTTATATTCGTTTTGTAATAGTCTTGATTGTTATCAATTTTCAATGGATTTGTAACAGATCTGATGGTGGCGAGCCTTGAACTCGTCCACAAGCAAGGTCGGCCTTGTTATGGCTAGGCGAGGTTGAGCCTCGCCATGACCAGGTGAGGCCTTACCTCTGGTTAGTGGTTGAGTTTTGGCAACCGGCTAGAGGAAAAAGATGAAGGGAAGGAAAAAAATGAAGAAAGAGAAAGAAAAATAAAGGGAAAAAGAAAAGAAAAGAATAAAAAAATTGAAAATATATTAAAAATTGTACATGTCAGTATTCATTGCACCGCTTGGGATGACTGATTTCCATGTGAGCACGGGCCAACTTGCCAAAATTACCTGGATCAACGAATTTACATTAGTACAAAATATTTAGAACTCAATTGAAAAAATAAAAGGTTCCAAATTGAATTGGTACAATTGTAATGGATTTGGAATTATTTTGATAATTTTCTTGTCAAAGAAACGGGGATTGAAAATTGAATCGGATATGAGAACAAATTATAAATTTTAATTGAAGATCTTAAAAGCTTATGTTTATGTATTTTCTTCCTGTGTTTTCATCAGTCCTTCTCTCAAACATAGCATAGTCTACCTTCCGACAAAAGGAGAAAAATACGCACAGGCAGATAACATCTAGTTGCGTCTCTTAAAAGAAACTAGGATGAATAATTTCACGAAAGTTCGAGGGCTCAATCGAATCAAAGTAAAATCCACTACAGACATTTACCATTGATACAGAATTATCCATTACTAGCCCCTTTTCTCCTTACTCTTCTTCTTTCATTTGCGACCAATTATTTTCTCCTTTAATTAATCAAACTATAATTAGATCAAAAGTCTTAAAACTTGTCCTAAGAGTGCAATTAAGTTTTAAAATTTTCAAAAGTACAATCAAGCTCTAAAATTTTTTAAATTGTTGTAATCAAGTACTAAATCTCAAATCCCAACTCCATAGAAAGATAGTTAAGTGGATGTTTTTTTTTGGGAGAATGATACTAAAAGTGCTAAAAGTTGTGTTTGGTGTTTACTTTAGTATCAAATTTTTTTGCCAACTTACTTAAGTGCCAAATCAAATAAAAATGAACACATAAATGCTTCCGGTGAGAAATTATGACCAAATTAATTATTTGGCATTTACAATTAAAATTTAAATATAGCTTGTCACTTCTTCTTTTTCTTTTTTCTTTTTTTATAAAAATCCAGTCCACGTGGATGTCTAAAATGACGTCACACAATAAGCACTTTTTAATTGAGATTGGCACTAAAGTGATCACTATTTAATCATGACCGTCACTAAGGTGATTTCTTTTTTAATAACGATTCACACTTAAGTAATCACTTTTAACAACAATTAGCACCAAAACAATCCATATTTACAATTTTTGCCACTTAAATAATCATTTGTCAACTTGCCCACACGATGTCGTTTTGGGGTTATATACTAATTGGGCATGCCGGCGAGCCACGTAAGACTAAGAAATTAATAAAATTTTGTAACGTTATATTTTTGGTAACCTAAACTGGAGTTGGCACTTAAATGATTATTTTTTTTAAGTGATATTTAAGTGATCTAAAAAAAACTTTTGGTACTAGAGTGAGTGTCATATGCAACTTTTGGCACTTCTAGTCCTTTCTCCCCTTGTTTTTTTTCCCCTCAATGGCAAAGGCATGTCTATAGAGTAGTGTTTAACAAAATTTAAACTAAATGGTTCATTTAGATTGGCTAATTATTTATCCAATTAGCATATTAAAAAGAAGAATATAGAAGATAGACCTGACAATCCAAGAATTTTCTTGAAAAAAATAGCATAAGTGATAACTGATGATTAGAAAAAGATGTAAGGACAAGAGTGGGCATTGGCAAAGTTAAATCTATAATTTTGGTGAATGGAAGATTAAATTGGTTTATAAGTTATTCCTTCAACCAAATAGCTGCAAGAACTTAAACATTAAGGCTTCGATGGTCGGAGGGTATTTCACTAGCTTATTGTCGCCTAATAAATCCATACAAATGAATCTGCCGAAATGAATGCGCAAACCGAAATGCCAACTAAGATGCCACAGAAAATTTCATAATTTTGATGTCATTAACTAACCTAAGAAAATTTTATATATTAATTTGATATTTAATCTTTTCCATTTGACAACTTGACAAATTTTAAGTAGCAACCAAAGCATAAATGGACGAACCGACGTGGTAATAGGCACTATTTTTCATTCCTAAGGAAATTATATACATTCCTATATAATCTTAATGTAAAAGATAATCGTTTTCTCTTACTTCATAAAGAATAGGGTTACAAATATATATATATGCTTATATGTGCTTAACCCTACTCACAAACTAAGTTACTATTTTACCCTTATTGCTCACAATATTTTCCAACACTCCCCCTCAAGTTGGGATGTAGATATCAAATAATCCCAACTTGTTACATAAAAAGCTCACTCTATTCCCCCGTAGAGATTTGGTAAAAATGTCTACGAGTTGATCCTCCATCTTTGTGTGTTAAAGAATAATCTCCCCTTTTTGAACTTTTTGTTGCACAAAATGACAATCAACCTCAATGTACTTAGTTCGCTCATGGAAGACAGGATTAGATGCAATATGAAGAGCGGATTGATTATCACAGTACAAGGTTGACGGATTTGAATGCGACATTTCAATCTCCGATAGTAACATTATTAACCATAGCAATTCACTCGTTACATGTGCCATCGCTCGATATTCAGCTTTAGCACTTGATCGGGAAACTACATGCTGTTTCTTACTTTTCCATGCAACTAGATTACCTCCAAGAAACACACAATAGCCTGAAGTAGATCTCTTATCCATAGGACATCTAGTCTAGTCAGCATCAGAGAAGCCTGTGGTGTTTAGATGGCCATAATTCTTAAACTGTAGTCCTTTACCTGGTGCTCCCTTCAAATATTTAACAATTCGAAGCATCGCATCCAAATGAGTAGTACGGGGAGAACTCATAAACTGACTTACTACACTAACTGCGAAGGATATATCAGGTCTTGTGACAGTAAAATAGTTTAACTTACGAACTAATCTTCGGTACCTCGTTGAATCATGTAGTAATTCTCCATGTTCTGCATCAAGTTTTATATTGGGATCTATAGGAGTATCTATTGGCTTTGCTCCAAGAAATCCAACTTCACCAAGTATGTCCAGTATATACTTTCGTTGTGATAAGTTGATACCAGCGTGTGAATATGATACTTCAATACCAAGAAAATATTGAAGACGTCCAAGATCTTTGGTATTGAATTCTCTATGCAGAAATTGCTTAAGTTTCTGAATACCACCTGAATCACTGCTAGTAATGATGATATCAACCACATATATAACTAGAAGAATACAACCTGCTGAAGATACAGAGCTGAAAACTGAATGATCTACTTGACATCGCTTTAATTCAAATTTGATAACCGCATTACTAAATTTACCAAATCAAGCACAAGGAGATTGTTTAAGTCCATACAAGGCTTTGTGTAAACGACATACCATATTCTCCCTTTGAGCAACAAACCCAGGTGGTTGCTCCATTTAGACCTCCTCAGCCAAATCATCATGTAAAAAGGCATTTTTTACATATAATTGATGAAGGATCCAACCAAATTGTACAGCTAGTGAAATAAAGACACGGATAGATGGAATTTTGGCCACTGGAGAAAATGTGTCATCATAGTCGATACCATAAGTTTGAGTATACCCTTTTGCAACTAATCGTGCCTTCAATCGATCAAGAGTGCCATCCGGATGAACCTTAACTATGAAAACCCAATGACAACCAACAGGTTTTTTATCAATAGGTAAGGAAGTAAGTTGCCAAGTTTGGTTCTAAATTAAAGCCTGCATTTCGTCCTCCATAGCACGATGCCAACCGGATGAGCAAGAGCTTCAGCAACACTGCTAGGCACAGAAACAGAAGACAACGACGAGACAAAGGTAGAAAAGGTAGGGAATAAACGTTCATAGGACAAAAAATTAGAGATAGGATGACGCGTACTAACACAATTAGAAAGACTAGAATAAGGAGCATAACGATCAAATTGGCCGACCAACACAAGAATGTGTACTTTTACGAGAATCAATAGGTGGATTAGAATCAGAGGCTAGCACTGTAACTGATGGGGGAATAGATGAATCGATGCTGATGAAGACTATACTGTCATAGGTGGAGAAATGGAAGGCAGTGGAACCATTGGTAAGACACAATCGTCACCATCACCATGTGTTGATGAAACCACTGGAGAAGAAAAATATGACTGATCTTCAAAGAATGTCACATTTGTAGACACAAACATGCGACAACGAGTAGGATTGTAACATTTGTATTCCTTTTGAGTCCGAGAGTATCCCACAAAGATGTATTTTTCAGTACGAGGAGCTAGTTTATCAATACCTGGAGTAAGAGAATGTACAAAACATACACACCCAAAGACTCGAAGAGGTAAAGAAAAAGGAGGACGATTTGGATGTAAAATTGAGAATGGTGTCTCCCCCTGAAGGACAAAAGTTGGAAGTCTATTAATTAAATAACATGTTGTAAGAACAACATGGCCCCAAAAATGTTTAGGTAGATGCATATGAAACATGAGGCAACGGGCAACATTAAGAAGATAGCAATTTTTACGTTCAGCTATGCCATTTTGTTGTGGAGTGTATGAACAGGAAGTTTGATGAATAATACCATGGGATTCACGAAATGGCTGGAAACCAGAAGTGGTAGCTAGGTATTCTCTAGCATTATCTGACCGTAAATATTTGACAGAGATATTATATTGATTCAACACTTTAAAATAGAACAATTGAAAGCAACGGAAAATCTTAGTACGGTCTTTTATTAAGAATAACCAAGTCATTTGGGAAAAATCATCCATGAATATAACAAAATATCTAAATCCAAAGACATTAGACACACGACTCGGACCCCATACATCTGAGTGAACCAACTCAAATGGACTAGACACATGACTTTGAATGCGAGAAGGAAAAGAAGCTCTATGATGTTTGCCAAGTTGACAAGCTTCACACTGAAAGGAACTCACAGACTCAGATTCAGGAAATAGATGGTGAAGTATGTGCGGTGGTGGATGACCAGCATGACAATGCATCCGATATACATTAGTAGATGTATTCTTCGTAGCTGCAGCAGCTAAAATCTTCTTATCAAGATAGTACAAGCCATTTGATTCATGTCCCTCACCAATCTTCTGTCCAGTCCTCAGATCTTGAAAGACACAACGTGAAGAGGAAAATGTTATAGAACAATTCAGTTCTTTGGTCAATGAGCTAACAGAAATCAAATTATAAAGAGATTTTGATAGATAAAGGACAGATGACAAAGAAAGAGAGGGACTCAAATGAGCAACTCCCATACCAGTAACCTGAGATTGTGACCCATTTGCTAATGTAATTGAGTTTAATAATGAAGGAGATGTAGAGTGAAAAGAAGATAGTAGGTTAGAGTTACCAGTCATGTGATTAGTAGCTCCATAGTCTATAACCCAAGAATCAGACACTGCGGACAACAAACAAGACGGACTACCTTTAGAAGTTTGTGCCAGAGTTGCAGTAGAAGTTGAAGATCCTGTCACTTGTTGGGAGCAAACCAATATATCATACTCAACACGTGTCAATGTAATGGGATCACTTGTTTTCTCAACTTTAGTTGAATTTGGTAGAACCATGGAGGGAGGACCAAGAGAATCTTCAACCTCTGCATATGCAGCAATAGATGGTTTGAGTTCCGGGTGAAGCACATAACAATAGGCTTCTGTATGTCCAACTTTTTGACAATGATGGCAATAACGAAAACCACGACTATTACCAGAACTAATGATACCACGATTCCCAACTCCCGCTCTACGAGCTCCACGATGAACAAAACTGCGTCCACTAGAACCTCCACGACCTCGATAATCACGACCTCGACCTCCACGTCCACTTAGACCATGAGAAAGCATAACACTAGTCTCTGCTATTGTTGTGGAAGTAATTTTCTCAAGAATTGTAGAATGGAGGGCCTGGGAGAAGACTTCATATATTGTGGGAAGAGTACTCTGGGATGTAATATATTGATGAAGAGATGAATACTCAGGCCCCAATGACTTAAGATATAGAATTACCCTCAAATCCTCTTGGCGTTTAGTCAAAACATTTAGATCATTCGAGACAGAAAGATAAGTATCCAATCATTGGCAAAGAGTTGTAAACCGAGCATAATGATCGGATAAAGATTGATCTCCACGTTGAATATCAAACAACTTTTCCCACGTATCACATACTCGCATCATATTATTTTGTCCCAAATAGAGTAATGCACATTTATCCTAAACTGCCTTAGTTGAGTCACGTTGAATAAAGTGAGGACTAACCTTAGGGTCTGTGCTATTCCACAATAGAGTTCGAATCATCGCATCTCCTGCAATCCAATCTGCAGCTTTACTCTTGTTAGACGGTATTGTAGATGTGAGATATTCAAGTTGTCTAGTGGCAGTAAGATAGACCTCAACGGCTTTAGACCAGGATGGATAATTAGTTCCATCTAACTTGCCATATGTTAATTGAAAATGGCCAAGAAGGGATCTAGAAGTTGATCCATTGTTCGCCATTAGTGAATAAAAAGTGTGATTGAGCCCAAGAAAAGAACTCCACAATCACCAATACTTAATTCAAATGATGCACTCAAATAAACAATAATTTCGAACAGAAGGACTTCGATTTAATCACCACTAATTGCATCAATTTGATCACACTTCATAAACTCATTTCATCTATTAGCAACAATATGAATCACCCAAGTACTAGCATATTTATTCTCACCATATCCTTCGGTTCAACATATAACACAAATATAGACTAGACCCAAAAAAAAAATCCAGCAGCAAACCCAAATATTCAGCAGCTCTGTCCTCATCACAAAGTCATCACCGACTAAATTATCTCAGCAAATAATTACAAATAATTGCAGAAGCCAGATGGGCCCAGAAAGAAACCGATGATGAACCTTCAACGCCACATTCATATAAATTATCTCGGCAAATAACTGCAGAAACCAGATGGGGCTTGCAAGGAGAAAAAAAAAAAAGAATCTTTTTCACCATTCATTGATATCGCACGAATCAACCTTTTTAGGAAAATAACGAATAGGGGACACGAGCGATCGGCCTCCGAAATGACGCTACGCTTGTTTTTGCTGGGACTTGGGGAGTCATCTCTAATCGTGGGCAATCGTGGCCGAGAGACGCCGAGGGACGCTGCGGCTGGTTGACATGTTCCCAAGACTAGTCAACACAAGGCAACCCGAACGACAACGGCTGAGATTCTCCGGTCGGCGTCATGGGTTGCCAGCTAGCAACGTGGCCCTCTTTAGGACACCAAGGCATTGTGGTGATGCAAATAGCACTGTTGTTGGCCTTTTTTCCGATGACGGAACAGTGGTCTTCGGCAATATGGCGGCTAGGGTTTTTCTTTTTCTTTTTCTTTTACGTATGGCTCTGATACCATGTAAAAGATATCGTTTTCTCTTACTTCATAAAGAATAGGGTTACAAAAATATATATATATATATATATATATATATATATATATATATATATGCTTATATGTGCTTAACCCTACTCACAAACTAAGTTACTACTTTACCCTTATTGCTCACAATATTTTCCAACACTTAATATATAAATTTAATTTTTAATAATCTTACTAGTATTTTTTGCATCGTTCTATTAGAAATATATTATCTTTCATTCGTGGCCACGTAAGGATATTTCTTATTAGAGCAAAAATATCATTGTAAAAATAAAAGGAAAGTATATCGATGAAAGCTTACCTTACCACTAAAAGGCCTGTGAGACTGCGTTCAACTAGAAAAGGGCCTAAAAAGTGTACAAGGAGAAACCTTCCCATACGGTTCAGCTTTTAAATTCCTCCCAATGGGTGACTAGTCCTTGTGATTTATTACCTAATATTACCAAAACATCTCGATATAAAGTAAAAATATCAATGTCAAGTCTAAGGTCTTGTTTGGTTTAGCATTCTAAATGGGCTCGGGGACTTTTAAGTCCTTTGGCCAAATGCAAATAGTGTTTGGTTTATTTTTCACTGAACTTTGAGGAAATATAATTGCATCTTCAATTGGCTCTAAAAGCTTTTAGCCCAAAGCAGGTTTGGAGATCCTTTGGGAAGTTGCATTCTCGAAATGCAAGTCTTGGCCCCGTTGCTGTTCATTCGTCACTGTTCATCTTCTCCATGGGTTTGGACAGAGAAGTAGAATGAAGTTGACAGTCTCTAGCCAAGGCATCGCGCCAGTTGGCAACCACCACCTTAGGCATCGATTGACCCTAACGACAACTGCCTAGGGGTCAGGACTACCCGGTGACTGCCGCTTGAGGTTGTGCGACCTCAAGTGAGGTTATCTAGTGGCTGTTTTGGCTGCCAGTGGCTGGATCCAAAAAAAAATAATTTTTTTTAATAAAAATTTAACAAAAATCTTTTACAAAATGCAATTTTTATCAAACGGCGTTTAAGCCAAAGTCATTTTGTAATGCACTTTGAAATTACAATTTATCAAACGTTATTTGCATTTCGGAAAAGATATTTACACTACAAAGACATTTGCCCAAAGCTAAACCAAACTGATCCTAAGACTATGTTTAGTTTGGCTTTTGGGAAAATGCAAAGGATTTTAGGTCAAAGGGTTTTTTTGAAATACAAATAGTATTTGGTAATGTGTAATGTAAAAGAGTATTTGGAAGCAATTTTGGTAAAATGCTGTTTCCAAATAAAAACATTTGTAAAGGACTTTTGTTTTTTTTTTTTTTAACTAAAAAACTAAATCTCAAACCCTTTGCTAAACCCTGACAAGAGGCTTAGGTTGTCGGTGAGTCAGATTTGGCATCGGTGGCGATTTGTCGCTTGAGTTTGCACTCTCCTTAACAACCCCTAGCAAGGGCTACCTAGGGCCGCGTAACCTCAAGTGAGGCTTGCCGATGGTTGAATCTAGCATTGCTGGTGATGTGTGAGGTAGAAAATGACAAGGGCATTTCTTGAATTTCGTAAATATAGTGAGGGAAAAATTGGAAGAAAATAATGTATTAGCATTCTAGAAATGCTAAAGCTCAAAACTCCTTTGAATTTGCCTTGGGCTAAGGGACTTTATAGGACTTAGGAAATGCAATACATCTCCCCAAAGCTCTCAAAAAAAATTTGCCTAATGCCTTAGCATTTTGCCAAGGACTTATAGAGGCTTAAAGGTCTTTGGGAAAGTGGATTGTCAATCACAACCTAAAACTTAAAGCTATGAAATGAAATTCAATGGACAATCAAGAACAAAAAAAGAACCATTATTTTTAAATCAAGATTAAAGATGTTGAAAGGTTGATCAATGGAGTTATAAGGATAATTTTATCGTTAAAACACAACATATATATAGTGCATTTAGTAATTTAGGCTTATTTGAAGTATGTTCTCAAATTTATGTCAACAACTTTACGCTCATAAAGACAGTGGAAAGTTAGAAACTGCAACATTTGTCGATTGATCGTTGAAAATAGTAGATAAGAAAATTCTTATCTTTATCAATGTCTCACTTATAGTGGTCAGTTAGCTTCATCGCAATCTTTCTTCTAAGCATTAAGCTTGACGGTAAAAGGCTTTTGAAAAAAGATCAATGAACTCCAACAAATGTAAATTGATTGTCAATTAAGATTGCGTTTGATCACTTGGACTTTTTTTTTCGGATTAAATAAGGTTGCATTGGATAAAGATATTGAGATTCCTATTATTTTATATAGTGTCTGATAAATGCATAGATACAACATGGATAACGGTATGTGCTATCCACAATGCCAGCAACCTTCTATGGAATTTTTTTGATTCGGAGTCCAGAAAGCATGCTGTAGTAATTAAGAAATTTCAATTAGTAAATTGCTTGATTAGAGATAATCATCAACTAATGACATGGGAATGTTGGCGATACTGGGCAAGGCTTCGCTGGTCGAGAGAGTTGTTTGCCGTGTCATCTGCATTGTCAGCTTCGTGACGGCGTTCCTTGCCGGAGTCATATCTTTGGCCCTGCGCCCTTCACCGAGGGAGGTCCTCTGCCTCCCTGTCCCTCAGGACTTCCCCTTGAGCGACTCCATCCACGCGATCCATGCAGCAGTTGCCATGGATTCGGACAATAGCGAAAAAACAGCCAAGGCAGCGCATATCTTAAAGGCGCTCGACGAAATGGAGGGAAGGGTGAGGGAGCTTGACAAAGTGGAGGCGAGAGTGTGGAATGTGCTTGAGACCATCGAGTATGTGGCGGCATACGGAGGTGGCAGAGAGATGGCGGGGATGATGAGGGAGGCCGCAGCCCAGTTGGAGAAGGCAGCTGAGGGGATGTCTGACGGGCTGTACCGGCTAGGGGAGGGAGGGGGTGAACAAGCTGGTCCTGACGGTGATGAGGATGAGGAAGGAGGTGGTAGAGTAGTTCGCAGCGAGCGCATGGAAACGACTGTCGATGTCGGCCAAGAGCGGCTGAGGGAGAAGGGTGACTGGAGTGGAATCCAGCATGGCGCAGGAGATGCCTGCGATTGGAGCGAGATATGACATGATTGCAGGATAGGGAACAGTGATGATGACGGTGTTCTTGCGCAATCTAGTTTAGTGGTTCTGTAACTGCATGATCAATTTGTAATGGTTTTTGTCCTAATTGATTCTTAACGGTTTAGAAACCGTTTTGTGGCGGTCTTGACTGTTATCAATCTGCAATGGACTCGTAACGCCTTTTAATTGAATGTGAGAATTGATGATGGAAAACAGCCCTTTCTTTCATATACAAATTGTTCCTTAGCATAATTGAAAAGAAAGATGCATGTCCAAAATAAGAATATATATTTTTCAATTTACATATCTTTCCTTTCCTTGTAGGATTATACACGTAACGTGGTTCATATTCCTTCCATTTTTTTTTGTGTGGAATAAAGAAGAAGTCTAAGCTTGGGAGGATAGCTGCTAGAGTCTATTGCATCGAGTTTTGTACTTCAAGGAGTGGAATTATCCTTATGAATAGTGCTTGCACGTTTGAGACAATTAATCTTATTTTATCATCTTTTTCAATAGATTTCCAACAATTCTTATTCTCATATTATCTAATATTTTTCCAACAATCTTAGGGATAATTTTTCTGCTGTACATTACGACATGAGCTTTGACATTATGTGGTGACATCACAACTGAGGAAGTGATCCAATGAGCTTGAACATCAATCCATGTGAGGTGTAGTGAAGCTGAACAATAGTGTGTGAGCAATAGATTCTAAGGGCTTGCTGAATGAAGTTTGAGGTGGCATGATGTAAAAATAGAAAGGGTGTTAGACTTTGGCGCCAGAAGGCATATATGCAAAAATAGAAGGCTTCATCCTCAGTCGTTCTAGTTGGGGAAGGAGAAGAAAATATTTATCACAGTAATTTGAGTATTGCTCAAGTTATTGGGAAAGAGAAAATTCTTCTCAAACTCACATTTGAAAATGAGGTTGAATAGTGGAGAAACTTCTTACGGATGTTCCTTAAGGAGTGAAACGGCACCTTCTGTGTCTAAATATTGTGATTGTCAAGAGGCAATAGCCATTGCAAATAATGAAACTTTTAATGGTACAAATCCTGTTGAGATGTGATGTGATAAAGCAATTGCTCAAAGATGGAATTATGTCCACAGATCATGTAAAGTCAAAAGTGAATTTGACTAATCCTTTGATTATACATCAAGAAAATGATATTTAAGCTACTTGAAGAAAATCAACAATGATGGTAACTCAATCTATGTGATTGTGATTGACTATTCAATGAATTAGGTTCATATGGGTAATAACAAGACACTTGTTGATTTAGTGATGCACTAATAAAATTTCCTATTGATCTTAAGCTGAGAATAATGCAACACTGTAATGAAAAAGAAGCTGTGCTAAGCTCTTAATGAATTCCATGGCCATTATTGGTAGTATATTATACTCCCAAATACACTTATGGAATCATCTATATAAGTGTGGATTGGTATGCCACTCTTATGAGAACTATTGGCAAATAATCTCTTAGTACTTATGAATGAACTAAGTATGCATGTGAGCTATTAGCGCAAAATCACATTGAACAACAAAATTTGTGGGAGTGTAATGTGATTGGTGAAAATTATAATTTACAAAAAAAAATTCTTGGTTCATGGAAGTTTCAAACTTCACAAATGATTCCATGGATTATATTTCATTCTTTCTAAGTTTGGCTCATAGCCTAACAAGCACTGGTTTTTAACGCATTACATTCCAAAAACTCATTATTATTTTTTCATTTCTTTTCAAAACTTTAGAAATATGTGGGATTTGTTGTATATTTCACTAAGTTTTGCTATATTAAAAGCTATTGTTTTTGTAACGGTTTTTTATGATCATTAATTTGTAATGGATTTTATCCGCCATTAATCTATAATAATTTCAGAATTGTTAAATTAATGGTTTTGTAATGGTTTTGATGCTATGAATTTGTAATGGATTTGTAACGGTTTTAGTTAAATGCAAGAATTGATGATGGAAAACGGTTCTTTCTTTCTTTTATCTACAAATTTTTACTCCAAATACAATAAGAAAGTAATATAAATACATTAAAACAAGAACATTATTTCATCTTAGGCCGTAGGTTGTATGCTAGCCATACATAGCTTGAACTGTTATGGCCACGATGCTTAGCTATTGCCTATTGTTATATATCCTTTTGGGATTAGTTCACTGGAAGTTGTAAAATTTGTCAAAGTGTAATTTAGTTTTAAAACTTATCATGAAAGTACAATCGAGTTTTAAAACTTTCAAAAAGTGAAATCTTTAAAATGACTTAATAGAATTAATTGGACAAGTTTTTGACTTGATTGTACTTTTTTAAAATTTTAGGACTTCATTACATGACAAGTTTTATCATTTAATAGCACTCCTATCACAACTTTTAGGACTCAATTGCATTCTTTTGACAAGTTTTAAGACTTCCATTAAATTTATCTCAAAAGTATAAGGTGAATCCTTCCCACTTAGCTCTGCTTTTAATTACCTCCCAAGGGGTGATTAGCCATTGGGATTTTTATTGTTTAACCCATATAAAATAAAAATATCAATGTCAAATCTAAGGTCGTGTTTGATTTGGCTATTGGGGCAATGTAGAGGAGTTTGGCTTAAATTGGTTTTTTTTTGCCATTTGTGGTAACATGTGGACATTTAGCATTAGAAATTAAAGGAAAGTGCATTAGGGAAAGCTTATCTTGCTAACTAAAAGGTCCGGGAGACTGCGTACAACAACTGAAAAGGGCCATAAATGGCCATTTGTGGTAAGTTGGTAACCTGCTATTGCCGTTTTGTTTTTACTGCTGCAAATCAAATAAAATGAAAGGTTAGTTAGGAAAGGTAGGTATGTCTTGAACCGCGTCCAATGATAGAGGAGGTAAAAAACATGAAAAGAGCCACGTCATCTGGCTACGTTTTTCGATTACTTTCCAAGAACTTTTCCTACTTTATGATTCTCGGAATTTTTTTTCACATTTCAAGGAATCACTTATTGATAGACTAGTTCATGACGTAACACTCCATATGATAATTACCCGCTATTTCCCCTGCCTAAACTTATTAGGCACATTAATAAAAACTATGTTATCGTATTAAACTTTTTAACATTGTTCTAATTCGGTCATCGACAAATTTAGTCACATTTGCGCAACTGCATCACTGCGCAAAGTGAAAAGATATAATTGTTCTAAAAGTTTGAGGAAAGTGTTTGTAGCGTTACATGCGACCGTGTTCATCCATATGTGACTTATTTGGATCATTTTAATTATAGATACTTTTTATTATCTACGGCGATGCACTGTTTTGGTATTGCAAGTTAAATAGAAAGAAAGTTTAAATAGGAAATCAAATGCAAATATGTTTATGAGGATGCCAGAAAAGCATCCAGAAAAACACCTTATTGGGCGCGAGTCTTTTAATTACATTCCAAGAATTCTCTTGTAAAATTTTGTCTTCACATTACATTTTTCTTGCATTATTGGGGCTTGTCTTTTAATTACTTTCCAAGAATTTTCTTATGAAATTTTCTTTCCCTATTTACATTTTTCTTGCATTCCTAGCATCTAGAAGAACACCTTATTGGGGCATTTCTTTAATTACATTCCAAGAATTCTCTTATGAATTTAATTTTCATATTACATATTTCTTGCAATATTGAGGCGTGTCTTTTAATTACATTCCAAGAATTCTTTTATGAATTTTTTTTCCATATTTACATTCTTCTTGCATTCCTAAGAGAATACTCGCCCTATATAATGACCGTATGGGCTCACTGCCCATACCCATCAAAACTTTCCACCACTTTCTCGTCTCAGTTTTCCCGAGAAAAACCAGAAATTATATTCTGTCCTCTGCATATTCTTCGAGAAAATGTATACGCGTCTCCCTTCTCCCGGCGACAAGAAGGGTGCGAAGCTCACTGCCGAGGAGCTGGACTCCATCTCCAGTTCCTTCGACGAGTCCCTTCGCTCTCCCCTCTCGGGCCTGAGCCCCGCCTCTGCCAGCTTGCCCTGGCTCCTCTCCGCTGTCGCTGTGCTCTCCACCGCTCACTCTGCGGTGAGATCCTTGATCTATGAGCTGATATCGGACGGTGACGACAGCCTCTTGTCGTGGTATCTGGACAACAGCCTGAAGGTCCTGGGTGTTTGCAACCGCATTTGCTCCGAGATCGAGCGACTGTGTCTTCACCACGTGGAGCGGAAGATGGTGATGAAGCTCCTCCGCTCGGAGGGCAACCCTTCGCAGGAGTTGATTCGCCAAGCGAGGGATTTGCTCGCAGATTCGGTGGGCGAGGGCGAAGGCAGCAGTGGGTATGTGACGTCCGGGGGTAACATCGAGGAGCTGATTGGAGACTTGGCCTTGGGCATTGGAATGTTGGCTCTGCAGGGGGAGGTCTCGCCGGTCGACAGAGTTGTTTGCCGTGCGGTTCAAGCCGTTGCCGGAGTCATATCTTCGGCCTTGCTCTCTTCCTCAGGGGCGGTTGTCGGCATTTGCGTCCCAGAGGAGTTCCCATGGGGCGACTCTGTCCACGCAATCGAGTCTACTATTATCGTGGAGTCGAGACAGGCTGAGGAAACGCACAGGAAGACGGGGCTTTTGAAGGATCTTGATGATGTGCAGGCGCGCAAGAGGCATGTCCTGGAGGCAATTGACGAGCTGGTGGGATCAGGAGGCAGCGGGGAGGTCGTGCAGAGGCTGAGGGAGGCAGCAGCTGGGCTGGAGAAGGCCACTGAGGCGATGTTGGGAGGGCTGTACCGTCTGCGGGATGAGGTGATGGAGCTTTTCCTGATGGTAACGAAGATAAGGAAAGACATGCTGGATCAACTTAGAGCGAGCCTATTTAATTACATTCCAGTGGGTTATTAGCCTTTGTTATTTATCATTTAATATTAGCAAACATCTCCACATAAAGTGAAAAGAGGGTGGATTTTAGGCTCCATTTGGTTCAACTTTTGCGGAAAGTATGTTTAGCTCAATGGGCATTTGGTGAAAATAAAAGTGTTTGACAAATTGAATTTTCCAAAAAGATTTTGGTGTAAATACCGTTTGGTAAACTTACATCTACAATAGCTTTTCTTATTTTTTTTTAAAGATTTTTTTTTGAAACATTCATCGCCGCTGGCCACTGTTAGCGTTGTTGTTTTGTAGCGTCGCTTGAGGTCATCCAACCTCAAGCGCCACCGCTTGGGTGACCTTCGACCTTTGGTGGTGACGCCTGGGTTTGTGCGAACCTAGGCGTCGTGCCTGAGGTCGCGACTGAGGTCGTGGCCCTCGGTGGCGATGCCTGGATTTGTGCGAACCTAGGCGTCATGTCTGAGGTCGTGGCCTTCGGCGGCGATGCCTGGGTTCACGCGACCTAGGCATGACACTTGGGTTTGCGTGACCCAGGCGTTGTGCCGCGACCTCTGACTTTCGATAGTGACGCTTGGGTTTGCGCGACCTAGGTGCGTTGCTGAAGGTCGAAGGTTGCGACCTTCAACCTTCGACAACAATGCCTGGGTTCACGAGACCCAGGCGTGTCGTCGCCGAAGGTTGTGATGCTTGGGTTGCGTGAACCTAGGCGTCGCGTGACCCCGGGTGACGATCACTAGGGGTCGCGTGACCTCCGATGGCAATCGCCGGGGGTCGCTCGACCTCTGGCGGTGCGACCCCAACAGTGGTGGTCGGCCTCCACTTCGTGATTTCTAAAAAATAAATAAAAATCAAAGGAGATTGACTTGCATTCTCCAAATGCTGAAAGCTCAACGCTAGTGGGAACCAACATTGAGCTTTCAGCATTTCAAATACTAGCATTTGGCCTATAAGGTTTCCAAATGCTGAACCAAACACTTAATATTTTTCCCAAGGGGCTTGCTGAACCAAATGGGGCAATCTCCATCAAAAAGACAAAATTACCCTTTTTCATTTAGTTGCAACTTAAATCGATATTTTCAATTTTATTTACTTTAATTATCTGTGTATGATATACTTATCATTTGTTAAGAATTTCATATGTTTATTTTTGTTTATTGTAGATTTTCTCTCTATATCTATATATATGTCTGTATGTATTAAAGGCATGATTTTTGGAAAGTCGCTAGGCTGACGGTCACCAAGATAGGCGCAACCGAAAGGTCAAATTTCTTAAAGTTTTAGTTTAGGTTACGTGCGCTTATAGAAAAGTACTATCCAGCCCAAAAAATGAAATACTCACAATAAAGCATGCCTACTGTAATCAATCACATTAGAATGATCAATTAAAGCGTGATAAATTGATTATCTAGCAAATAAGGTGTCATAATTTGAATGTCATATTTCATTAAATAATACATATCCACCGTTCATTATATGTTTTAAACAATATTCTATTTGAAAATGTCTCTAAAGAGAAAATTCAAATGATTTATTGGAATACTACATAAAATTCCATAAAGGGTAGTATATATAATCTTAATATGTAAATTTAATTTTTGATAATGTTACTAGTATTCTTTGCATCAATCCTATTAGCAATAAATTATCTCTCGTTCGTGGCAACCCGGGAATATTTCTCAGTCGAGCAAATATATCGTTGTAAAAATAAAATGAAAATATATTGGAGAAAGCTTCGTTATTACTAAAAGGCCTGTGAGACCGCATATAACTGCAAAAAAAAGGCCATAAAAAGTATAAGGCGAAAGCTTCCCAATCAGTCGAGCTTTTAACTACATCCCAATGGGTGATTAGCCCATGTGATTTATCACCTAATATTACCAAAACTACTCAATATAAAGTAAAAATATCAATATTAAGTCTAACACCATGTTTAGTTCAACTTTTGGGGAAATGCAAAGGGTTTTAGATTAAAGAGTTATTTCAAAATACATATAGTGTTTATCAATGTATAACATAAAAGTGTATTGGGAAGTAATTTTTGTAAAATGCTATTTGAAGAAAAAACACACTTGTAAATGACTTTTATTTTTTCAAATAAAAGTGAACCTCAAACCCTTCATTGAATGCTGACGAGAGGCTTAGGCCTTCGGTGAGTTAGATTCAGCACCGATGGCGGATAGTTTCTTGAGTTTGCACTCACTCTTCCCAACAACCCCTAGTGAGGGCTATCTAGGGTCACATGACCTTAGGCGAGGCTTACCGGCGGTCGGATTCGATGTCACTAGTGACGTTGTGAGAGGTAGAAAATGGTGAGGGCATTTTTTGAATTTTGAGAATTTAGTGAGGGAAAATTAAAAGAAGATTTCAAAATAATGTATTAGACTTGACTTAGGTTAAGGGACTTTATAGGACTAAGGAAATGCAATACATATCCCGAAAGCTCTCCAACAAAAAAATTTGCCTGATGCCATAGCATTTTGCTAAAGGCCTTTAGAGGCTTAAAGGTCTTTGGGAAAGTAGTCGCCAAATACGACCTAAAACTTTTTTAATAAAGCTATGAAGTGAAATTCAATGGATAAACATTAAGAACAAAAAAGAACCACTATTTTTTAAATCAAGAGTAAAGATGTTGAAAGGTTGACGAAATAAGTTATGAGGATAATTTCATCGATGAAATGCAACATTTATGTATTGCATTTGGTAATTTAGGCTTACTTGAAGTATCTTCTCAAATTGATGTCAACAACTTTAAAAGCTCATAAAGACAGCAAAAGTTAGGGTGTGCATAGTAATATTTTTATTCTGAGGAACAATTTCTATTCAAGAATAGCTTCTTTTTTTCTTCTTTTTTTTATTTTTATTTCTATTCCCTAAATGAATTTTGAGTAGAGAAAACATTTGATAATTGCATGAAATTTCTATTCATGAAATAAAATAAAAAAAACAGAAATGTATTTGGTATGACCCTAAAAGTTTGTATTCCCAATTTTTTCATATAATTATAAAAATGTCAATGGAGATTTAACAATTCATGTTTGGATAAAATTGGAGTATTGTAAAGATTTAACTGATCAAGATATTCTAATGTGGCTTTAGAAAATCCAACATAATGGTTAGTTAAAGAAGGATAGCTGAAAATGGCAGCAAAGAAACCTACTGATTTATAACTTACAATATGAGGGGGAGAAGAATAACAAAAGTGCCAAAACTTTCGTATAACGCTTATTTGAGCGTCAAAACTTTTTGTTTTTGTTTACTTGAATGCCATAAATTTCAAAAATTGACTACTTGAGTGCCATTCCGATTTGCCTCGTCGGAAAATTTGACATGGACCTGGTTGTCCTACGTGGCTTTGCCGTTATTGACATGAACAATTAATAAAAAAATTCAAAAATTAAAAAAATCGACGTGGAAATGAGAAATTATTAAAAAAATTAACGTCATATGATTTGCCTGAAATGGCACTTAAACAGTAAATTTTACTTTGATGCGGCATTTAAGTGAGTGAAAAAAGTTATGGTATTTAAGTGAGCTATATATAAAAGTTATGGCACCCATACCTACCTTATCTCAGAATATTTATGTATAAGTAAAAAGGTTGGGGAAGGCCAATACAATTATCCTTATAAACTTTACCATAAGGGTCACACATAGGCAAATGCCTTGCATTAATTAATTCTTTATAAGACATATTAATAGAAGGTGGTACCATTTATATAAAACTAGATACTTTTAATTAATGAGGCCCATTGGATATAAAATTCAAAATATTTTAAATTTTATTTTCAACAAAGATTGAAATTAAAATATTATCAAAAAAATTATTATGTATTAATACATAAGTAGTATTAATTATAAATTACCTCATTCGCCTCTCCTTTTTCCCACCTACTATACAGCCCTTGACTCTAAAAGTTCATCATACTCTCTCCTTATTTTACTTGCATTAACTCAAATATAAATAAGTTGGTTAGGTATAAGAGTAAATTGATAATTTCCCCAAATATATAAATAATCACCCATTCAATGGACATATGTATAAGCATTTTTGGGATAAGTACACTAAGAGTGCCTTAACCTCCGTGTGGCGCTTACTTGAGTGCCATAAATTTGAAAAATTGATCACTTGAGTGGCCATTTCGATTTTGTCTTACCAAAAAATCCGATGTGGAGACTTAATAAAAATTTCAAAAAAAAAAAAAATCCACGTTGGATGTTTAGTTGGAAATGGCCCTTAAGTGATCGATTTTATTCCGATGTGGTACTCAAGTGAGCGAAAAAAAGTTTTGGTACTCAAGTGAGAGCTGTACGAAAGTTTTGACCCTCATAATGTTCTTCCCAATATGGTAAGGTTGATAGTAAATCATTGGGTAGAACAATAAACAAATGTATAGACTTTTTGAGCTTTTTGAGTTGCAAAAAGAGGAGCAAACATTACTTAGTGGAATGGGCAAGGATAGAACAATTAAGGATGGAGGCAATAGTAAAGATAATGCGTTTATTTGCACAAACTCATCAAACCTTCAAGCAAATGACATTGGAAATCCATGAAGCATAGGCTTCTTTGATTGCTATGAACACAAGGCAAATGGTAATGTTAAAGATTTGTTTAGAACCATCTAATTTTCTATTAAAACAGAATTACAGATGATCTTAAAGGATGTCTCCAATAGAATCTTAAGGGACGAAGACATGCATTGTCTTTAAAAAAAAAGACATTCAAAAATCCATATGGTAAAGTTCTGAGAGCTCATCCAATTTTGAATCCAATTTACATTAAAAGATTTTCATATAATTTATGCCAAACTTATTCTAAACTAGAATTAACATTAAAATTTTGTAAAACTACTCAAATTTTAATTCCTAAGTTCTTTCCCTATTTTATATTTTTTTATTCTAAAAAATGGGGACTCATTTTGAGTCAAGAGACCTAGTTTGGATGTGGGTCTCACTTGGACCTTGTGTCGATTATTTAAAAATGAATATTAGGTTACACTAAACTTGTTTCCCTAGAACAATATTGTTTCACTTATTGCTCTTGAGAATAAAAAAATATATCTTTTTTACTTTTCGTTTCTATTCCAAATTTATTCCCTTGCTATTTTTCCATTATGGAGGATTAGAAAAATTAACTGATTTATACAAACGGATTTCTATTTCAATTCTAAGGAACAAAACATTAGAAAAATAGAGAAGTAGAAAGATTACTAAATGCGCCCTTAGAAACTGCAACATTCTCAATTGATCATTGAAAATAGTAGATAAGAAAATTCTCATCTTTCTCTACATCTCACTAATATTAATAAGTTGGGGTTAGGACACTAGGAGTGTCAATAATTTCGTACGGTGCTCACTTTGGTGCCAATTTTTTTTGGCTCACTTGAGTGTCAAATCGGAGTGAAATCGCTCACTTGAGTGTCACTCCGCCGGAAAAACTGACATGGCCGCCGAAAAATAATATTTTAATATTTTAATTAATCTTTTTGAATTTTTTTGAATTTTTTTTTGAATTTTTTTTAGGGTTGGCGAGGGCCATTGTTGACCCTCACCGGCTGTGGAACCCTCACCCAAATTGGGTGAGGGCCCCTTTATCGTCGGCTGCGAGGGCCATTGTGAACTTGCCTAAGGCTAGATCTGGGCAAGGGCTATCATGCCCCGAACCCCGAGCACGCGATAACCCCTTCTCTTGGTCGATTGAAAGCGACGTCCCAGGACTCGTCGACGACCATTCATTTTAATCTTTTGTTATGCGCAAGCGGAAGACGAACCATCCCCAGTCTAACAATCAATCAAGGATAGAGGGATGAATAACAAGAACAACCATCACTACTCATTTACACAATTTACTGGATTAACCAATGGAGGATCGTCTTTTGAATTACAAGCCCGACAAAAGGGGCCGATCCATCCTCTAAGCCAGGCCAAAAAGAAACTAGGCTAATCCAGCTATATAGAATGAACCCTCGGGTTCAACACCATGGTCACTCGGACCCATCGGACTCAACTCCGTCGGGTCGATCACTGGAGAAACGGGGGGCAGGATTCTCCACAGCGGGTGCACCATTCTAAAGACCTGAAAAAGGTTAACCACGACGGGTTGAGATAAAATCTCAGCGAGTTCTTCCCCTAAGCCTCGGTTAGTACACCAACTCAACCCGGGGTATCTCTCCAGAACCACCCCTCACTCAACTCGACCACAAACACCCAAAGAATCAACAATCAAACCACGAGACGGGTTCAACCAACAATCAGAGGTCGGTTCGCATGCAACCTTACCTGGTATGCCATACCCTGCACGTTAAATCTCATTCAATGCAAGCAATGCAACCAACAATTGAATAGTCGGTTCGCATGCAACCTTACCCGGTATGCCATACCCTGCACGTTATAAGTCAGCACAATACACGCAATGCACATGGCCGTTAGATGATGCAGTTCATCAATCACATGCGAGTCGCGTCACAAGCAATCTCACCTGGCCATTGTCACCCCTGCACGTTATCAATTCATGCGCGCGTGCCATAAATGATATGATCACCTCATGCATAATCGGAACTAATGATGCCATGTTTTCTCATGCACTCTCGCATTCACACGTGTTCCGATTATTATTGCCCCACAGGGCTACAACTTGGCCGAGGTGCAACGGCGCTACGGCGCCCTTCCTTTGCAGAGGCGCAACCGTGCCCTTCCGTGCAGGCCGAGGCGCTATGGCGCTACGGCGCCCTTCCTCCACAGAGGCGCAACCGTGCCCTTCCATACCCTCTGAGGTGCCACGGCGCTACGGCGCCCTTCCTCCGCAGAGGCGCAACCGTGCCCTTCCGTGCCCTCCGAGGCGCAACGGTGCTATGGCGCCCTTCCTCCGCAGAGGCGCAACCGTGCCCTTCCGTGCCTTCCCTTTCCATAATCTCCGATAAATCGGGTTCAACTTAGTGATCACGCAAGCATTCCATCACAATCCACTTATTATTTTTGAGCATTAGCCAATGCACACGTGCTTGCATATAAAACCTCAAATCATTTCTCACAAAAGCGGTCCATTTCCGATGTCCCTCGGACAAACCATTTTCCCCACATTTCTCATAAAAGCAGTCCATTTCCAGTGTCCCTTGGACAAATCACTTTATTTCTCATAAAGGCGGTCCATTTCCGGTGTCCCTCGGACAAACCATTTTTCCCTTTTTTTGTGAAATTCACACGATTCATGCGAATGTTCATGCCACGACACATCAATTTCACTTCATATGATCAAGACACATGAAATTATGCACAATTTCACTTCCGGATGAACAGTGCCGTGAACAGTAATCCGTGAACAGTAATTTCCGAAATTTAATTAATAATAAATTAAATTCAGAAATTAAACAAAATATTGATTAAACACAATTAATCAATCAATTAAGCTAAACATGCTTAATTAACACATAAACCACACATAATCAACATTTAAGCATAAATCAAGCATAATTAAGCAAGATTAAGCTAAGCTAATCTTAATCAACTATCTAACCACCTATCTTAGGGCTAATACAACTTAATTGAACATCCTAATCAGCCCTTAGCACTAATTTACCCAACCCTAAGCAAGTTTAGGCACTAAATAAGGATTAGGGGCTAAACTCACCCGTTAAGCGGGCCGGCGACACGAACGCGGCGGCGGCGACAAACCCGACACCCGGGGACCTCTACCATGACGATCCAAGGCGGTCCCGGGGCTGGAACAGCAGCAACAAACTCGAAATCTCTCTGCAACTCTGAAAAACTAACTGCACAAGAGGCAAGTCGCTGACCGGAGGAAAACGGGCTGCCCGGAGCTCTGGCGAGCGGCGGGCCAGCGATCGGCGGCACCTGGGGGTCGAGGGGGAACCACTTGTGGCTGGTATGGGCGGAGATTGGGTCGGAAAGGGAGGAAAATGGCCGAAACAGCAAAACAGAACAGCAGCAGGCGGTCAGAAAACGGTCCGGCCGGCGGTGGCTTTCGGCCGGAATACGGGTCGACCGGAAGCTCCTTACGGCGATCGGCCGACGTTATCTGAACGGAATTTCTCTTCTGAACACGATGACGGGTGGCACGAGGCGAGATTCCAACGGGAAGGCAATGAACAACTCGATTTTCGGTGAAAGGTCAGAACTGAAAATTGCAGGAAGGCAAAGGAAGCAAGGGGAAGAGGGCTGCGATTTTGGAGAAGATGAAGAGGAGAGAGAGAGTGAAGTGAAGGCTGAAGGATAAGCCTTATCAAGGCCATCAATGCTTGCCCCACTTGCCAAACAATGACCTCATCCTCTCTTTCTTCTTTTTGACTTTTCTTCAAAATATCCAAGGGCATTTTGGTCATTTCCACCTTGCACATTTCCCAATCTGTCCTTGGGCTGAAAATGGAGGGCGGGCCTAGGAAATGGGCTAGAAAATGAATAGGAACAGGCTCGGGAATTTCTTGGGCTCGAATCGGCTCAAGGTTGGATAACGGCTAGGAAGGGTGAGGGGTCGGTTGGGTCCAACGGGCTCGCCCGTTTGTCTCGGTCTTTCATGGTGGCTGTCCCACCTTGGGCATGAGGCCCTCACTGTTCTCGCCCAGCCCACGTCCTCGTAGGCTCGTTTCCTCGGTCCGAAAATCCCTTTCCCAAAAATTCAACTCAACCAACACCATCGACTATCAAGGAAGCATCGTCCAAAAGTCCGTCCCGGACGTTCCCAAAAATTTGAAGTCCAATCTTGGATTCTCCTGCCTTGTCAATTTCGCCCGAATGCCTTTTTGGTATAATTCAGACTGACAGGTGGCTTCGAGGATTCACGCGTAACCGACTCGTGCCAAACCACGTTCAAGACTTCTCGACACATGGACGTCCTTGACGACATGAAATTGCGAAGGATAGATTCTTATTTCAAAGTACACGATTATCAAGGATCGACATAGGGTCGTTCACGGGTTCGATAACAGTAGACGGAATCACCCGTCGTCCCATTATTTCTGTCCGCGAATCAACCTCTATTCATCCCTAAAATCGGCCTGCATGACTACAGGATCGTCCTTACGCAAGTCTCACGGTCGAGTCGTTTTCCCAGGTCAAGTTCTTTAGTCGCACAAGTTTTGTCCTCAGTAGCCTTTCCCCTCAAGGTCAGTATCTCGGAAATGATTGGGTCCGAGCGGAATCAACCAACAATGTATTGGCGAAATTCACGTTCACTCGTCCCTAAAAGGGCTCGAATTTCAGGATGTTACAAGGGCTGCCTAGCCTTCACTGTTGCCGTCGCTGCTGTGGGTGAGGCCATTGACAGCCTTGTCGGCCTCACCTAGGGCCTTCGACGGCTTTGCCGGCCTCACCCAAGGCCTTCGCGGGCGATGGCAAGGAGGCCCTTGCCCAATCTGGGCGAGAGTTCGATGGTTGGCGAGGGTCAATGGTGGCCCTCGCCGGCCCTTAAAAAAAAATAAAAAAATCAAAAAAATTAATTAAATATTAAAATATTGTTTTCCTGCGGCCACGTTAGCTTTTCCAGCAGAGTGGCACTCAAGTGAGTGATTTCACTCTGATTTAGCATTCAAGTGAGCGAAAAAAAGTTTTGGCACCAAAATGAGCGCCGTACAAAAGTATTGGCACTCATAGTATACTTACCCCGTAATAAGTTAGATTCATCACAATCTTTCTTCTAAGCATGAAGGTTGACAGTAAAAAGACTTTTGGAAATAGATCAATTAACTACAATCGATGTAAATCAACTAAGATTGCATTTAGTGATTTGGACTTTGTTTGTCGGATTGAATAAGGTTGCATTGGAAAAAGATATGAGAATCCTATTCTCTTATATAGTGTCTGGCAAATGCGTAGATATAACATGGATAATGGTATATGCTATCCACCACGCCAGCAACCTTCTATGGAACTTTTTGATTCGGAGTCCAGAGAGCATGCTATAGTAATAAGGAAATTGCAATTATTGAATGACTTGATTAGAGATAATCATCAATTACTGAAATGTAGAGGACATTTGGGACTTTGATTTGATGGGTTGTGGGCCAAAATGATTAGATAGGTACAACATCTCCCTCATGTCATTTCAAGTTAGCTTAAAGATGTCTTTCCTCTTAAATAATTGATAAGAGTTTTTTTGGACAGTTTACTGTAATATCATGAAATTCGATCATCCTCAGAATATATATATTATTTTATCAATGTATTGTTAGTTACATTTAACTAAGAACTTACCACTCATGATTTAACTAATCTATTGGAAAATGAGGATTAAAATGCACACGATTAAAGAATTTAATCAGGGATATACCGTTTGACCATAAATATCAAAGATGGACAATATGATGCTATTACAAAGTTAATTAGCGAACATAAATTAATCGATTTGACAGAGACATGTGGTCGGATTGCGGGTGATTCTACACGACTACGATATTAATTGCGAATGATGGTAAATCGATTTTCTTTTTGCTTTGTATTCAAGGTGAGCAATTGATCCCTCACGATTACATGACGATGTTCACCCATGATTTGAAGATGCACAAATATAGATTGAAAATTTATCAACCACGGGTGAATTAGTGAAAACTCCTAAAAGCCACCCGATAATTTAGTTTGTACTAAAGTCGCATTTGACCAAATTTAACCATGAATTTTAATTTGATTTTGGGTATCGGACTTTCAAGGATATCAAGATCACCCTATTGGATGTCACCTTATTAATCTACTTATTTATCGGTAAGTAGTAATATTTGGATAAGAATTAGTGGACCAAGAATTAGAAGCCGAAAAAGGAGACCGCGCCAAGCGAAACACCCATAAAATTCGGCCAAGTGGGCCCAATAAAGCCTATTAAGCCCACCAAGCCCAATCTAAGGCCCATTCAAGCAATTTAGCCCATGGGCATAAATGGAATTTTATGTTTTAGTTGGTGAAATGACCAAATTACTCATTCTAGAAATTGGTTTAATGGGACAAAAATGGAACTAATTGGAGGGGGATTGGGGCGCCACCTTTAGAGAAGAAGAAGAAGCCATTAGTTGGCCTTGTTTCGGTTCAATTGCAAGGAAAGATTTGTGCTTGATATATCTGCATTAATGAAGAAGAGGACAAAGGGGCAAATGCTTGGCTAGGAGGAAAGTTAAGGGAGTCGCTCATGCTCATTGAATGTGGGAAATGATCGATGTGCTTAGAAGTGAAAAAAATCTCACTTGCCCCTCTCTTTTCCTCACTGTCTCACTCTCAACTTTTAAGCTCTCTCTCTTCTTTTTCCCCCTCCCATCGGCCGCCAACCGTCATTGCCTCCTTGCTGCTCTCTCCCTCTCTCTCTCATTTCTCTCTTGATTGTCATCTATTCCACTGTCGCTTTGCCGTCACTGTTCTGCCGTGCCACCATCGTCGTTGTTGTCACCACCCGTCATCGTGCCAAGCCACCGCCACCACCACCACCGAACTATTGAGACACCACCACTGCAATCTTCTTCCACCGTCGTCGCCTACTTTGCCATTTCAATCTGTGAGCCGCCGCTATTCATGGTCTCACTGTAGCCATGTCATCACCACCGTTTTATTCGCTGCTACCAAATTTGTGACTTAACTTGCAAATCCTTAATTAGGGTGTTAATTACGTTTACAAATAGGATTAGATTATGTCTAATTAGGTTTTGTGGTAATTAATAATGGATTAGTTGATAAATTATCGTGATAAGTGAAAGTAGAAGTGATAAGTTATCAATAAGTAACAAGTAGAGGTGATAGGTTATCAAGAAAAGTGATAAGTGGAAGTGATAATCTATCAAGGAAAGAGTGATAAGCTATTACCAAAGGGGTAATAAGCTATTGATAATTAAGTAATAAGCTATCACAAAAGGGGTCATAAGCTATCAGAAAATAGGTGATAAGCTATCACTAAATATGCGATAAGCTATCATTGAATTGAGATGAGTTATCATTGGTGGGTGATAAGTAGCCATTATATGTGTTTTATACTTGAGATAAGTGGTGATCTTATGCATGTTCTATGTTGTTTAAAGCACGATTGCCAAAGGAAATAATTTGCCTAATTGAAAGACTTAAGTTGTTATTTTAAAGAATGGTTTTATGAGCATATAAGTGGTAATTCATGAATTGTCAGGTTTGTTTTATGTGTTCGATTAGGCAAATAATTATTGAAATTGAATTGTATAAAGTTTGATGGGTCAATTATGCACAAATGATCATGTTTGATTATTTTATTGCATTTTTAAAATTTGCAATGAATTGTTGTGTGAGTACAAATCATGTTTGCATTGACTAAATAAGGAAAAATGAAATTGACATGAGTGGTGAGTGTGCTCGTGTGATTACATAAAGGAACCCGTTACCTAAAGGGGTTTGGGGATGATGCTCAATTTTTATTGAAAGCCCAGCGGGGGTTTGGATGCTGAGTCGTGGTTAAAGCTGGATCAATATTCCTTATGGAATGCCATCTATGGCAAGAGTTTAAGATGATGTTGTGTCCGATGGGACAAGATGATGCCCCATCATATCGGAAGATCACCAAATTTTGTGTTGGCCTTAGCTATGAGCAGTCATAATAATTGGAATACAAGTGAATGCATTGTGCATGGGAAATTATGAGAAGTGTTCCAATTATGTTTGATTCTTGTTGCAATGTTGATGGCACATTGTAATTTATATTATGCAGAGTATGTGTCAAGGTGAGGTAAAAATGCCTGCGAGTTTAGTCGATGGTTTTAGTTAATTGTTTAGGGTTGAAAGCCTACTCATGTTTATAGTTAAGGCAAATAAGGGTTGTTTTGCTATTGATCTACCATATAATACTGCATATATGGGTTTCACTTGAGGTGAGTTAGCTTTCTAGATAAGGCTTAGGTTGTTAACTTGCTAAGTTTTATCTCACTTGCTATTGTTTAATGTTTTTAGGCCCGTATTATGGAGAACCATCATGTGCGGTTTGGGGTTTCTATGAACTAGGACCTTGAGATCACCTCGCACCCAATTCCGGGTTTAGATCATGTGTATGAGCACTATATCATGACCGTATGTGTAGATGAAGGGTTGATGCATTTGGTGCCCTACTATTTTAAGGCCTAGTTTGTTTGAGTTGGGGAGGACATTTTCGGTCCTCTACGAGGTTTTGATGGACCACTTGGCAGGAGTCCTGGAGAGGTGATTCGGAATCCAACAGACATCGACACTCATGACAGTGTTGTTGAGGATCTGGAGGAGAACCCGGACAAAGAGTCCAACCCTGAGACTCCTCCTAGTTACTACCTGTTATGATGGGCTTGAGATGCATCATCACTTTTTGGCTGGTCCTCACGTTAGAGGAGTTTAAGTTAACTTTGGCCCCCCACTGGTTTTTGTGTTAGTTGGTATGAAGTTGCCATGGTAAAGGTTTGTACACGTAGATTGCCTAAGGTTAAGTAGTAAATAAATAAAAATCATGCTTTTGGAAATGTTCGTTATTATGTTTGTACTATTCCTATTGTTGTGATTAATTGGGTGGTTATGAATTGCTTTTGTATGCATTTAATCGTAAGATAAAAAGAATGGATCGATGACGCGTCCTAAAACATTGCAGTTAAATGACAAAAAAAAAATAGGGGTTGTCGCATGCTTGAGGGTCAAGGCGTGACATCTATAGCAGTTTGGGTTGATGAGCCTCCTTAGGATTAGGCCAAATTTCAAATTTGAAAATCAAGCTCATGAAAGATTATGTCCAGAGACTTGAAACAAAGCCACGTACGTACGTACGTATATATATATGTATGTATGTATGTATGTATGTCCTCTACCTGACTTGTATCCGGTTTACTTTCTCGCATTTCATTTCACAATCCTTTATTACTTTCTTTGGATGTGTTGTGGTAACTTCTTCTTGATCGTTGGGTGCTTTGATTTCATTTGACGTCATTTGACAACTTAATCACACCTCATGGTCATTCTCAATCAAACAACCTTGCCTGGAACGTATTGGAAGATAACTATTGATTCATAACTGAAAAAGACCTGTAGTTCACTTTATAGACAAATAAAATGAGTTTAAGTACTGAAAGGCAAAATAGTGCATATTAGATAATTAGCGTAAACAAGTTTCTGTGTGGAAAACTTTAATTTGTAGGAAGCGGTGTGTCCTCCCACGTTCCCTTGGTTTCTAGCTGACTCTAATAGGTTAGAGACGATTCTAAAAGGGATAAAACTTAATGGTTTAAATCAATGGAAATTAATTTAACGTTGTGTGAGTTAAGGGTTTGGGAAAACTCGAGTCAAACAAGGGCAAGCACCTTGAGTATGAGGATTGTTTGTCCCCACTTGACATTGCTTCTAAACCTGCTTATTGATACCTAAATTTTGGTGACTTGATCATTCATTTATTATATAAAAAATTAGGGATCGACCTTGATCCCTAAACAAAAATATTAGAATTAAATTACATGGCACATAATTTTATGACCATTTATTATGTAGTTTATATTTTCATTAATTGCATTAGCATTGGATTGGATGGATGAGCTTCAATTTGACAAGCTGAAAGATGGGTATAATTCATAAAAGATCAATGATATGGCAATGGATTTTTCGAATATTCATGCAATATATTCACATGTCTTCCGTGAAGGCAATCGTATAAAGGAGATATTGCGAGCTCCTCTTTGCAAGATTCAGAATCCGAAAGATTCTATTACAATCGTGTGTACAAAGGGAGTGAAAAAGGGCAAGAAAAGGTGTGGAAAATAAGAAGTAATATTGCACGGGGGAGCATATATTTGAGCAATATATCTTTGCGCGTCCACAAGCACAAGCAAAAGAGATTTTCACACATATCTAAATCTGAAAGAGGAAAGTGGAATTTGGTCCACATGCATCCATTGGCGTAAGCAGAAAGAAGTACTACTAGAATAGGAAAGAACCGATATATAGTATATTTTAAGGCTATGTTCATTTCACGTCAAATAACTTCTAGGAAAATTTTGAAATTTTTTTTCGGATTTTCCGGCATTCATTTCACAAAAAATAAATTAATTGAGGAAAATATTTTCCACAAAGAAAGAAATGTTTTCTAAAATGGAGGCAAATATTTTTCATTTTTCAAGTTGTGGCAAATATTTTCTACACTCTCTCTCTTATCTCACACCCTCTACTAGTCTCCACTTCTTTCTTTCTATTTTTTTAAATTCAATTTTTTTGTTATTTTTTTTCTTTTCTTTCTTTCTTTTTGCTCTTTTTCTTTTTCGGCCTATTGCCAGCCACAAGCGAGTTGAGCTCGCCAATCTGGCGTCGCCAGATGTCAGTGAAGCTTGGACCTTGCAGATTGGTGACACTTGAGTCTTGCGGTCTCTAGCGACGCTTAGGTGTCACCAATTTGCGAGGCTCGAGTTTCGCCACCTTGAGCTTGCCACCTTTGGTGAGGCTTGGGCCTTGCCGCCTCTAGCAATGCTTGGGCATTGTCGATGTGCAAGGCTTGAACCTCGCTACCTCGAGCTTGCCTCACTGGTGAGCTGCAAGCCTGAGCTTGCCAAAGGTGGGCAAGGCTCAAGCCTCGTTGGTGAGGCAAGCTCAAGACTTGTCTATGGTCAATTGCATGATGGCCAAGGAAGAAGAGTGAACATAGAAAAAGAAAAGAAAAAAAGAAAAAGAAAAAGTAATTAAAAATCTATTTTTACAAATAATAAATAATTTAAAATATATATTTTTTAAAAAAATAAAATTATTGAAAAAGAGTGTAAAGGAAAATATTTTCCTCACTTAACAGCGGAAAATATTTTTCACTTTATTTTCAGATTTCACTTGAATATTAGAAAATAATTACGTTTTGATGAAAAATGATTTGAAAAATATTTTCCAAAAATATTATATTCTTTGCGAAACAAATAGAGCTTAAGAGGAGAGAGACTTATTCTCTTTCCTTGAAAAGTTAGCCCATTCCTACCTGTAAAAGGACCACCGGTCAAGCAACGAACATCAGAGCATAGGGGCTTCCTCTCCAAGGGGTTCTTACGCGTTACTTACCCCGTCCAAATAGACGGCCCATCAGAGAAAGAGAGGGAAACGCGTTACTCACCCGTCCGAATACACGGCCACATCAAAGAAAGAGAGGGAAGAGCCGTGCTGTGGTCGACCCCCATCACGGCCGTCACCTTTCTTTCACCCACTTGCTGCGCCTCACCTCCGACGGCTAAACCTTCTGCCATTGGTCTCACATCACTGCTGCTCTCATTGTTCTAGAAACGGACTTGCTGCTCTGATTTCTAGCCCGTCCTGACGAATCTATTGCGTGGCTGGTCGAGAAGTTCTCTGCACCCTCGAAGACGTATCTGCTTCTCAGTCCTGGCTATGACTGACCAAGCCAAACTGCCTTTTGTTCTCAACCCAGCCTGAGACGACCCAGTCGCTGCCCTGCACCGTGACTGCTCCATCCCGCGACAGCTCAAGCCAATAACGATGAACCTGCTGCACCGTGAAACCTCCAAGCGTCGCCTGCTGCACTGAAAAGCCAAGCTCTATCGTTGCCGCGATGCGACAATTCCCTCCAACAGTGCTACGGGTTATTTCCTTCAGAGTAATCTACTTCGAAGTTCGGTTTTATCTTGCAGGCTTTCCGGTGTCCGAGAAGTCGCCTCCTTGATGCCCTCTTGACGCTGCCTTCAGTTAAGATGCGGCTGTCTGGATTCTGAGACCAACAGCAGGCGCGAAGGAAGACAATTATCAAGCAACAGCAAAAGAGTTGTAGATTTTTCATAAAAGATTTTCTCCTCTCTCTTTGGAGCCACGTCCAAGGGATGTAAGCCGTTCTTACGGCATTCCAAGATCGACATAGCCAGAAACTCGTGCGTAACAACCAAGAAAGAAGAAGATTCACGTACCTGTTTTCGAATCTGTCGAAGCTAATGCGGAATAACGTCGATTGGGTCTTCGAATGCTATTGATCTTCTCCTCTATCACCCTCAAAGCCCTGGCCTGATGAGATGGCCTCTCTTCTTCCCACGACCCCTCTTTATATAAGGTGGTATGCGGGTAACTTCGAAGAGAAGTTCTTCCCAGAGAAGTCACTTCCTAGGGATGTAACATCCTGAAATTGACGCATTTTAGCCCGATTTTTAATCCGATTTTGGGAACCGATTTCTCCGTGGTATCAAGACTAAATACTTGGACGTCGTCTTATTTATTTTGGGATTTTCCGTTGGACACGGAAGCGTCGGAAAAAAGGAAAATTGGACCGGGTTTCGGGCCCGCGGGTGGGCCGGCCCAAGACCGGCGGCCCAATGGGCCTTGCACCCATTTAGCCCAGCCCAAGAGGGGCCCAAGTTGGCCCAAGTTCCCCTCCATTTCCAGCCCATGGGCTTCTCTCTTAGGCCTCTTGCTTTTGTGCCCAAGTGGGCATTGTTTTTGCTTGTTTTTGCTTTGTTTTGATTGGTTCTTCAACAAGTGGCTTGCCCACTTGCCTTGGCCCTTATCCAAGTCTCCAGCAGCTCCTTCTCTCTCCTCTTTCTCCCCCAAAATTCGTGCACCAGCCCAGCCACCCTCTCTCTCCCTTTTTCTCTTCATTTTCTCTTCCATTTCTGGTGTTCCTTGCTGTCTTCACTGTTTTCCAGCCGGAAAACAGCCTTGCCGCCGTCACCGGAGCCGCCACCACCACCCAAAGTGTAGTCCTGGAAGTTAGGAAGCCAGCCGCACACCCCCGGTCGCCCCTGGTCGCCCCGGACCGCCCGTTTCGGCCTTTTCCGCACTGCTGGTCAGTTCCGCGTGAACAGTAACCAGCAGTGTTTTTGGCCCGTTTCGGCCACCGTTTGTCATCCGTTGCCGTCCCCGAGCTTACCCCTCGTAGCCCTCGTTCCCCTCTACGCGCCGGTGTCGCCGGATTTCCGATCCAAGTAAGTTAACTTCCTAATCCTTGTTTAGGGGTTAATCTTGCTTAGGGTTAATTAGTTTAATTTTTGTGCTTGGTTAATTATGGGTTAGTTTGTTAATGGTGGCTGAGTTAATTAAGCTGACTAGGGTTAGATTAATTGACCAGAGTTAGTTTTAAAAGTAACTAGGGTTAATTAATTAAAGTAACCATAGTTAGTTTTAAAAGTAACCAATGTTAGAATTTAACTATGGTTAGGTTAATTTGACCATGGTTAGGTTAATTTGTTAACCATGGTTAAGTTTATTTATTTTTATTTATTTATTTAATTTCGGACGAATTTACTTGTTCACGGATTCTCGTTCACGGCCTTTGTTCATGCGAAGCTAATTTTTGGCTTATTTGGATGTGTTCTTGGTTGTTATGATTTATTGAAGTGCCGATTGTTAATTATACTCGTGAATATTGATGAAATACGTGATCGAATGCTGATTGGGAATTGGATTTTGGAATTGTTGAGTGAGATCGCATGACATATTGCGCGGGTTATCAAAAATGGCATGTCGCATGAGCATGGGTAATGTTGCATTCACGACAGAGCAAAGAAAAGAATGGATTGTTTGATGATGTGTTGCATGGTCACATTAAGAGGAGAGCCCGGCGCTGCCGGTAGACCGCCAACCCTTGGGGTTGTGCCGTGGCCTTTGGTCGTCCCGACTTCGGTCGGTTGCACGACAAAGTGGTCGGTTGCGGGCTGCGGCGGTGAGCGGGCCCCATGCTCCATAGGGAATGCCGTCAATGGGAGAGAGCCCGTGACGTCGCCGTGCCTCATGGGGGAGGACGATGCCAGTCTTTGATCGGTAGACCGCCAACCATAAGGTTGTGCCGTGGCCCTAGTGGTCGTAATAATCGGAGCATATGTGTGGATGTGAGGCACGAGAAAGTTGTGTGAGATGCTCTGATTATTCACATGCTCTTAATGTCGTGATGGATTAAATGACAGTTTCTGCAGGTCGCGTGTGCCAAGACCAGGTAGGGTCGCCTGTGATTGCATCTGTGTATTAAACTGTCTTTTGTGGTTATTTCTTTGAGGTGGTATTGCATTGATTGCTGTATTAGGTTGTATGTTAAACTCCCGAGGCGAGCAAAGTTCCTAACCGGGGCTTAGGACTTTAACTTGCTGAGTTTATCTCAACCCGTCGTGGTTAACATTTTCAGGCCCTAGATGATGCGATCGAGGATCGAAGAGAGCGATCCTCGAGGCCCGTGAGTAGGCAGCTGTAGCCTATTTCCTTTTGACGAGCTTTCCCCACTTGTACGGGATTAGGTTAGCTAGGCCGGTCCCTTTTTGAGTAGGCCTTAGCTTGTCGCCCGTAGTAAGGCGTGTATGTATTTGCTTTGGTATCTTGGCTAACCTTCGAGATATATAAAATGGTGTTTGTCTTTCCTCTCGCTTTGTTGTTGCTATCCCCGTTGTTTGGTTTGGGAGTTGTTCGTTTCCGCATGTGCTTAATTACAAGATAAAATGAATTGGTCGACGACGCACTGGACGTCGTATTTTAAGACCTCAAGTGAAATGGGGTTGCCGCGAGCTCGAGAGTCGAGGCGTGACAACCCTGTCGATTTTGGTATCAGAGCCTGGTTGGCTGATGGAGTGATAAGGTGCGATAAGTCTTGTGTTGGTGCGTGGGGATAGTTAGTAGGAAAGACAATTTCGTTGCTTGCATGTGATTGACTCGGGATCCTTCGTGGTCCTTTGTTGTAGGGTTGTCTCATTTTCTAATTCCGTGTGGGGGAATTGGAACGCGGAGTTAGGAGAGTCCCGCAAAATGAGCAATCCGGATCGAGTACCCACGGTTTGAGGACCCCAAGTCGGAGGAGTCGAGGAAGAGGGCGGCGCGGTGCCGACCGGTGCAAGAGAGGTAGCACCGGAAGATCCGAGGATGGATGGGATTATGCATGCCATTGAGGCTCTGATAGGTCAGCAGGCTCAGACCCAAGCCGCTGTCGCTGCTGTCGTAGTTGCTCCTGCAGCTAGGCCCGGGACTGGTAACTGGCCTATGCATCAGCTGGTGGAGCAATTCATGAAGCTGAAGCCGCCCAAGTTTTCTGGGGCTGGTGACCACCGAGACAATCTCCCTCTGGGTAAGGGAGTTGGAAAAGACGTTCACCTTGCTGCAGTGTTCTGAGGAGGAAAAGGTGATCATGGCGGCTTACCAACTGCAGGGTAATGCTGGCACTTGGTGGGAAGCTACCCAAGGATGGGTATTTCCCGAGGGTACAGCTAGGGTATGGGATACCTTCAGGAGGCTTTTCTAAGTAAGTACTTCTCGGAGGCTGCGCGAGAGAGCGTGTTGGCGACTTTCAAAGGCTGCATCAGAATCAGATGACAATGGATCAGTACGAGGCCAAGTTTGCAGAGCTGTCAAAGTACGCGCCACGGATGGTCGAGCATCCTTTGGACAAGGCCAGGAGGTTTCGGGACGGACTGAAGATAGAAATCAGGGACCACTTGGTGTCGGTGAACCTGAAGGATTATAATGAGCTTTATGAGAGAGCTCAGATGATTGAGAGGCACCTTGCAGAAAAGGCAACCGCATCCGTATCGCGGTTTGTGCCTAGCAGAGACAGTCGGTTTGGAAAGAAACCGATGGCGGGAGGAAGGTATCCTCTTCCACCTAATAGAAGGGATGGTGTAGGGAAACCGTCCTCGAGTTCGTTTGGAGGATGTCGAATATGTGGCAAAAGGCATGGGAACGCCCCTTGTCCCATTCGAATGGGAGCCTGTTTCGGATGTGGTCAGGTGGGCCACCTAGTGAGGGATCGCCCACGCAGCCCATGATGCCATTCATGCCACGACCGCCGCCCGGACCACCGATGGGAATGTTCAACGGGGCAATCAATACAGACCCCCTGCTCAAGGACGGGTGTATGCAGTCACGAGGAAGGAGGCGGAGGACACGCCTGCCGTGATTACAGGTACGATATCTCTACACGACCATGCTGCTTATGCGTTGTTTGACCCGGGAGCTTCGCACTCCTTTATTGCTAAACGGTTTGTAGAATTAGTGGGATTAAGACCAGAACTGTTGGAAACGGTTTTTGTTATTTCTACTCCGTTAGAGGATTCAGTTTTATCTGCAATAGGATGTGCTAGCTGTAAACTGATTATAGATGGTCGGGAAGGAATAATTAATTTGATTGTTTTGGCGATGTATGATTTTGATGTCATTATTGGTATGGATTGGCTGACCAAGCAAGGAGCTACTATGGATTGTCGGGAGAAGAGAATCCGATTTAATCCGATAGGAGCTAGTAGTTTCCAGTTTGTAGGGAGCCGAGGAGGGTCCTCGATTCCCTTGATTTCTTCTTTGGAAGCAACCAGATTGTTGGGGTCAGGATGTCGAGGCTATTTGGCATCGGTGAGTGATATGTCTAAAGAAGGACCGAACCTGGAGGACATCGCGGTAGTACGAGATTATCCTGATGTCTTTCCAAAGGAATTGCCAGGACTACCCCCAGCCAGAGAGACAGAGTTCGTAATCGAGTTGGCTCCTGGGACGGAACCAATCTCAAAGGCACCGTATAGGATGGCGTTGTCAGAGTTGAAGGAATTGAAGGTGCGAGATGCGGGAATTATTGGACAAGGGCTTTATTCGCCCGAGTGCATCGCCTTTGGGGAGCGCCGATCTGTTTGTCAAGAAAAAGGATGGTTCGTTGCGGTTATGTATTGACTATCGCCAGCTTAATCAAGTGACGATTAAGAATAAGTACCCGCTACCAAGGATTGACGACTGTTTGACCAACTCCAAGGAGCGTCGATATTCTCTAAGATAGACCTAAGGACGGGCTATCATCAATTAAGGATCCGAAAGGAGGACATACCGAAGACAGCTTTCCGTACTCGTTATGGTCATTACGAGTTTACGGTAATGCCTTTTGGATTAACAAATGCCCCTGCTGCTTTCATGGATTTGATGAACCGAGTGTTTAAGGAGTATTTGGATCGGTTTGTGATCGTGTTTATCGACGACATTTTGGTGTATTCGAAGAGTCCGGATGAACACGAACAACACTTAAGGACCGTGTTGCAAACCCTAAGAAATCACGAGCTCTATGCGAAATTTAGCAAGTGTGAATTTTGGTTGGCTCGAGTGGCTTTTCTAGGTCACGTGATCTCGGGCGAAGGGATTTCGTGGACCCGACCAAGATTGAAGCGGTCATAGATTGGCCGAGACCGACTTCGAACGAGGTTCGTAGTTTTCTAGGACTGGCTAGTTATTACGTACGCGATTTGTGGAAAGATTCTCTTCAATAGCTATGCCAATGACGCAGATTCTTTGAAAAAGGACAAGAAATATGAGTGGACGGATAAGTGCGAGCGTAGTTTCCAAGAGCTTAAGCATAAGCCGACTACCGCACCAGTTTTGACTATTCCGTCGAGCTCGGGAGGATATGAGATTTTTAGCGACGCGTCATACAAGGGACTCGGTTGCGTTCTGATGCAACATGGTAAAGTGATAGCGTATGCTTCTAGGCAGTTTAGGCCTCATGAGCTAAATTATCCGACGCATGACTTAGAGTTGGCGGCCATCATATTTGCGTTGAAGATATGGAGACATTATCTCTGTGGAGAGAGATTTCAGATTTATACGGACCATCAAAGTTTGAAGTATCTGTTCTCCCAAAAGGAACCGAATATGAGGCAACGCAGATGGATGGAACTTCTTAAGGATTATGATCTGCGATATCTGTACCATCCCGGCAAGGCAAACAAAGTGGCGACGCCTTGAGTCGCAAGTCATCGGTTGCGAGTATGATGGTTCAAGAATGGATCCTATTGGAAGGGGTCCGTGATTCGAGTCGAGCTCGAGGTATGTCATCTTTCTAGTTTGATGGCTACCCTTAGGATTGAACCTGAAATTCAAGCCAAGATTAAGGCAATGCAACCTTTGGACGCTGAGATCCAAAAGATTCTGCAAATGGACGCGACCAAGAGAAAGTCGGATTTTCAAGTATCCGAGGATGGGATCTTGAAATTCCGTGGACGGTTATGTGTACCAAGCGACGCCGAAATTAAGGAGAGGTTGTTATCCGAAGCGCATCGTAGCGACTACAGTGTGCACCCAGGTAGTACGAAGATGTATCAGAATCTGCGACAGTATTATTGGTGGAATGGCATGAAGCAAGACATCGCTAAGCACGTGGCGAAGTGTTTAACTTGCCAACAAGTGAAAGCGCAGCATTGCAAGCCAGGAGGGTTACTGCAACCTCTTGAAATCCCTGAATGGAAATGGGAGCACATCACGATGGACTTCGTGACGGGATTACCAAGAAGTCAGCGGGGTAATGATGCAATTTGGGTCATAGTGGATCGATTGACAAAGTCAGCTCACTTCATTGTCATACACAAGGATTTTACTTAGGAAAAGTATGCAGAATTGTACGTGCGACAGGTTATTCGTCTACATGGGGTGCTAGTGACCATCACTTCGGATCGAGACCCCAAATTTACAGCTGCATTTTGGAAGAGTCTACAGATTTCGATGGGAACAAAATTGCAGTTCAGTACGGCCTACCATCCTCAGACAGACGGTCAATCAGAGAGAACGATTCAGACCTTGGAAGATATGCTGAGAGCCTGTGTATTGGATTTCAAAGGAAGTTGGGAGGAACAACTTCATCTTGTGGAGTTCGCGTATAATAATAGTTATCAGCAGAGTATCAGAATGGCACCGTTCGAAGCTTTGTATGGCAGACCGTGTAGGACTCCTATTTGTTGGGACGAAGTCGGCGAGCGGAAAATTACAGGGCCAGAGTTAGTGCAGCAATCTTTAGATGCCGTCAAGATGATTCGAGAAAGGTTAAAGACGGCTCAGAGCAAACAGAAGAGTTATGGGGACAGACGACGTAGGCCATTGGAATTTCAAGTGGGCGATCATGTGTTCCTTAAAGTATCGCCGATGCGAGGTACATCGCGATTTGGAAAGAAAGGAAAACTGAGCCCAAGGTACGTCGGACCATTTGAGATTCTAGAAAGGATCGGGAATTTAGCCTATCGTCTTGCACTACCGCCTCGACTTGCTAATGTGCATGACGTATTTCACGTGTCGATGTTAAGGAAATACGAGCCGGACCCGACACACGTGTTGAATTTTGAAGAGATAGAGGTGGACGACAGGGTGTCGTATGTAGAGAGACCAATTCGGATTGAGGACCGGAAAGAACAAGTGTTGAGAAGCAAGACGGTCTCTTTGGTCAAAGTCATTTGGGAACATCATGGTACGGAGGGAGCTACGTGGGAAAGTGAAGAAATCATGAGGCGTCAGCACCCCTATCTTTTTGAGGATTACCGTGTCAATTCAAATTTCGAGGACGAAATTTCTATAAGAGGGGAAGAGTTGTAACATCCTGAAATTGACGCATTTTAGCCCGATTTTTAATCCGATTTTGGGAACCGATTTCTCCGTGGTATCAAGACTAAATACTTAGACGTCGTCTTATTTATTTTGGGATTTTCCGTTGGACACGGAAGCGTCGGAAAAAAAGGAAAATTGGACCGGGTTTCGGGCCCGGGTGGGCCGGCCCAAGACCGGCGGCCCAATGGGCCTTGCACCCATTTAGCCCAGCCCAAGAGGGGCCCAAGTTGGCCCAAGTTCCCCTCCATTTCCAGCCCATGGGCTTCTCTCTTAGGCCTCTTGCTTTTGTGCCCAAGTGGGCATTGTTTTTGCTTGTTTTTGCTTTGTTTTGATTGGTTCTTCAACAAGTGGCTTGCCCACTTGCCTTGGCCCTTATCCAAGTCTCCAGCAGCTCTCCTTCTCTCTCCTCTTTCTCCCCCAAAATTCGTGCACCAGCCCAGCCACCCTCTCTCCCCTTTTTCTTTCATTTTCTCTTCCATTTCTGGTGTTCCTTGCTGTCTTCACTGTTTTCCAGCCGGAAAACAGCCTTGCCGCCGTCACCGGAGCCGCCACCACCACCCAAAGTGTAGTCCTGGAAGTTAGGAAGCCAGCCGCACACCCCGGTCGCCCCCGGTCGCCCCCGGACCACCCGTTTCGGCCTTTTCCGCACTGCTGGTCAGTTCCGCGTGAACAGTAACCAGCAGTGTTTTTGGCCCGTTTCGGCCACTGTTTGTCATCCGTTGCCGTCCCCGAGCTTACCCCTCGTAGCCCTCGTTCCCCTCTACGCGCCGGTGTCGCCGGATTTCCGATCCAAGTAAGTTAACTTCCTAATCCTTGTATAGGGGTTAATCTTGCTTAGGGGTTAATTAGTTTAATTTTTGTGCTTGGTTAATTATGGGTTAGTTTGTTAATGGTGGCTGAGTTAATTAAGCTGACTAGGGTTAGATTAATTGACCAGAGTTAGTTTTAAAAGTAACTAGGGTTAATTAATTAAAGTAACCATAGTTAGTTTAAAAGTAACCAAGGTTAGAATTTAACTATGGTTAGGTTAATTTGACCATGGTTAGGTTAATTTGTTAACCATGGTTAAGTTTATTTATTTTTATTTATTTATTTAATTTCGGACGAATTTACTGTTCACGGATTACTGTTCACGGCACTATTCATGCAGAAGCTAATTTTTGGCTTATTTGGATGTGTTCTTGGTTGTTATGATTTATTGAAGTGCCGATTGTTAATTATACTCGTGAATATTGATGAAATACGTGATCGAATGCTGATTGGGAATTGGATTTTGGAATTGTTGAGTGAGATCGCATGACATATTGCGCGGGTTATCAAAAATGGCATGTCGCATGAGCATGGGTAATGTTGCATTCATGACAGAGCAAAGAAAAGAATGGATTGTTTGATGATGTGTTGCATGGTCACATTAAGAGGAGAGCCGCGCGCCCGGGTAGACCGCCGCAACCCTTGGGGTTGTGCCGTGGCCTTTTGGTCGTCCCGACTTCGGTCGGTTGCACGACAAGTGGTCGCCTGCGGGGCTGCGGCGGTGAGCGGGCCCCATGCTCCATAGGGAATGCCGTCGATGGGAGAGAGCCCGTGACGTCGCCGTGCCTCATGGGGGAGGACGATGCCTGGTCTTTGACTGGTAGACCGCCAACCATAAGGTTGTGCCGTGGCCCTAGTGGTCGTAATAATCGGAGCATATGTGTGGATGTGAGGCACGAGAAAGTTGTGTGAGATGCTCTGATTATTCGCATGCTCTTAATGTCGTGATGGATTAAATGACAGTTTCTACAGGTCGCGTGTGCCAAGACCAGGTAGGGTCGCCTGTGATTGCACCTGTGTATTAAACTGTCTTTTGTGGTTATTTCTTTGAGGTGGTATTGCATTGATTGCTGTATTAGGTTGTATGTTAAACTCCCGAGGCGAGCAAAGTTCCTAACCGGGGCTTAGGACTTTAACTTGCCGAGTTTATCTCAACCCGTCGTGGTTAACATTTTCGGGCCCTAGATGATGCGTCATGCAGGGATCGAAGAGAGCGATCCCTCGAGGCCCGTGAGTAGGCAGGCTGTAGCCTATTTCCTTTTTGACGAGCTTTCCCCACTTGTACGATTAGGTTAGCTAGGCCGGTCTCTTTTTGAGTAGGCCTTAGCTTGTCGCCCGTAGTAAGGCGTGTATGTATTTGCTTTGGTATGCTTTGGCTAACCTTCGATATATAAAATGGTGTTTGTCTTTCCTCTCGCTTTGTTGTTGTTGCTATCCCCGTTGTTTGGTTTGGGAGTTGTTCGTTTCTGCATGTGCATAATTACAAGATAAAATGAATTGGTCGACGACAGTACCTTGGACGTCGTATTTTAAGACCTCAAGTGAAATGGGGTTGCCGCGAGCTCGAGAGTCGAGGCGTGACAAGGGAAGTCACTTCCAATAGAAGTTACTTCTGAGAGAGGGTTACTTCTTAAGAGGGTTAGAGGAGGGACCTTTAGCGCTATTTATAGAGTTTCCGACCAAACCCTCTCATCATGGGCCAGGCCCAACTTAGCCTACACAAGCCAGGCCCATATTGACCTATTAATAAAAACTTATATCTCATTTTAACAGACCAACCCCGTAAAACGACAAATTACAATCTCAATTAATGTAGCCCACATTAGGAAAACTCTTACATTCTCCCACTTGGGCTATATTAATTGAAACCGTACTACAGGTGCGCACCTTTAAGTTGGTCATGAGATAATTCTTAATAGCCAATCCGGTCCCATAGAGTCTCTAACACTGAATCATGGCGGTAACTGCTTGTAATCACGCAGAGCCTTCCATGGTCACAAGTGCTTTCAATTCTACTGACATGGATTCAATATGGTTGTATGGCAAATGGAGGACACCTCATAAGGAGTAATACCATATGTGTCATTCCATTTGTTGGTCACCCATTCTTCTAAGTGCTACCATATTTGATATACACTAGAGAATGCAATATGGTTCTAATGAACCCACATATGTCTTATCCCATGGTTAACCATTCTGCTCTTGTATGTGTAATTAAGACATATGTACAAGGCTAATAACCAAATGCCCCTAGCCTTCACTCAAGGCTTACACAATACCTTGAGATTTTCATCAGATATATGTATTCAACTCGATGATAATGCATGCAAAACGAGTTTAACATATATCAACATGTTACCAAATGTAACAAAACCACATATGTACTCTTTATTAGAGTAAACCACAAGCAACTCCCACTAAATGACAACATCAAAAGATGCTTCCAAGCCCATGTTCATGACATGTCACCCAAATACACAAGGGCGAAGTCCTTTCATTAGTGGATCTGCTATCATATCATTTGTGGGAATATGCTTTACCATAATATCACCTTTCTGTACCATTTCCTTTATAGTCAAGAACTTGACCTCCATATGCTTGGACCCCTTAAGACTTTTGTTGTTGTTGATAAACAACACAGCAGAATTATTATCACAATATAATTGTATAAACTTGAGCATACATAATACTTCCAAGTGCACTAGCATAAGGTATGTCCTTCATTTGGGCTTTCTCAACATTTGACTAAGGACATTGTAATAGATTCAATTTATCACCCTTAACAACAGGAGCAATTCCTGGCTTGCAATGTGGCATATTGAATCTTTCTAACATACGATCAACATATACCCTTTGAGATAAATCCAATATACGGCGAGAACGATCCCTATGGATTTCAATACCAAGAACAAAAGATGCCTCACCAAGGTCTTTCATGTCAAAATTCTTTGACAACATTTGCTTTGTCTCATATAGTAATCCTATATCATTACTTGCAAGCAAAATGTTGTCTACGTAAAGTATGAGAAAAATAAATCTCCTCCCATTGACCTTGTAGTATATGCACTGATCTACTTTGTTTTCAGCTAAACCAAAAGAAGTAACAACATCATGGAACTTTAAATACCATTGTCTAGAAGCTTGTTTTAGACCATAAATAGCCTTTTTCAATTTGCATACAACCTTACTTGGTTGGCTAGTGACAAAACCTTCGGGTTGTACCATATAGACTTTTTTATCAAGGTCTCCATTTAAGAAAGCAGTTTTAACATCTATTTGATGTAACTCCATATCAAAATGAGCTACTAACGCCATGATTGCTCTAAAGGAATCTTTAGAAGAGACTGGAGAAAATGTTGCTTCATAATCCAATCATTCTCTTTGAGTGAAGCCCTTTGCTACTAGTTTGGCCTTAAACTTCTCAATATTTCCTTTTGAGTCCCTTTTCCTTTTTCAGTTTCTCTTCTTCAACCACTACCCTAGCCATGAGTTCATTAATTGACCAAGTCTCACCTTGAGAGTTATAATTAGTATTGATAATACCAAAGTCAGGAGGTAGGGTGTTTAAGGCTTGGTGAACAATGCAAGTATCAGGAATGGTAACTTGAAGGACATGAAGTTTTGTCTATAGGTCAACCATCCTAAGGACATAGTCCCTAACCCCACTAGTACCATCATACTTCATATTGAAGAGTGTCTGTAGAAGTGTTCCTATCTCAGCATTAGGAGAGACACAATTCCTAGCCTCTAAGGCTTGCATCAATTGCTTGGCAGTGCAATTAGTGGGCAAACCACTCAATAAATGTTCTTGAATGGATCGTTTCATTATAAGCAAGCAAATCATGTTGCTCTTTTCCCAAGCAGCAAAATGTGCCTTATGGGCTTCTGTACTAGTGCTAGTCAGATCTTCTGGCTTATCCTCAGAAAGAGCTATATGAATATCTGCTAGCTCTACTCCAAACAGAAAATCCTCTTTTCATTTCTTAAAGTTTGAACCCGTAAGAACCTCAATTGCAATGGAGTTGCTGTTTACAGAAAAGGTGACTGATTCAACAAGCAATGCATATGATTAGCATCATGTGAGTACACATAATTTGAGACCATAAAAGCACACATTCAGAGAGTTTCATACATCATCATATAATTACCTTTGGGCAGAATACATGACATGCAATTGCATACTCTCCACATGACAGCGGCCATGAGAAGATATTTCAATCTTTCGTGAATTCACCACCTTTGGGTGTACGAACCACTAGGATCAGTCACTCCTCAACCATATGTTGTACATGCACCTCTCCATGGACCAATACATAGTCACCTCCTTTGGGAGTATGATCACGTATTAGTACAGGAGACATCCCAATACAATATTATGTACGAGACCAATATTTCTCAAATCCAATCAAGTGTGCCACTTTGGCGGTCACAACTTAATTGAATTCTCGAAAATTTCTCATACCAGGGATATTGCCTTTATGTCTCACACTCACTACACACATGTGATTTTAAACATGATGACAAAGGAGGCATTTATCATCAAAATCACACGTCATGCTAATTGCATTGCTTTATTCATTAAGACATGTTGGACCTTAACTAGGCCAACAATAAATCATACGCTACACATCCTTTATGTGATGATGCACATGTGAGCTAACACTTGTATTTCCAAAACAATGGGGAAATATAAGCAAAATATGTAAAAATAGCCCGCAAAATACACATTCTTAGAATTCCGGACGTATTTTCACATATTTAGAAGCATCAAACATGTAAAATAAATACACTATAGTGCAGTGAATTTCAATATGAACACGTTGGTACTAAGAATGCACCGATCGAAGATCGGACACATGCCCACGCACCGCCAGAGTGCTTGGCACATGTAGAGCATGCACTGGAAGTGCAAAACCACGTGCCACCACCGATTTGTTTGTCTTGACAAGAGGAGTCCATATATGTGATTAAAATTCATTTTCCAGTACCAAAAATCACAAAAACAATCAAAACTTGGTTAAGAAAAATCCCAATTCAAAACATTGGTGTAGGCACATCTAGCCATCGCCAGTAGCGCACCAACCACCAAATGCACTCGTCTCGCCAAAACGAATTCGATTCCGTTATCAAAATCAAATTTAGACGGGCAGAAATTCTAAGGACAGGGTAAGCACGGTCGCACGAGTTCTAAGCTATGCTAGGCTCTGATACCAAATGTAAGCCGTTCTTACGGCATTCCAGGATCGACATAGCCAGAAACTCATGCGTAACAACCAAGAAAGAAGAAGATTCGCGTACCTGTTTTCGAATCCGTCGAAGCTAATGCGGAATAACGTCGATTGGGTCTTCGAATGCTATCGATCTTCTCCTCTATCACCCTCAAAGCCCTGGCCTGATGAGATGGCCTCTCTTCTTCCCATGACCCCTCCTTATATAAGGTGGTATGTGGGTAACTTCGAAGAGAAGTTCTTCCCAGAGAAGTCACTTCCAATAGAAGTTACTTCTGAGAGAGGGTTACTTCTTAAGAGGGTTAGAGGAGGGACCTTTAGCACTATTTATAGAGTTTTCGACCAAGCCCTCTCATCACGGGCCAGGCCCAACTCAGCCCACACAAGCCAGACCCATATTGACCTATTAAGAAAAACTTATATCTCATTTCAACAGACCAACCCCGTAAAACGGCAAATTACAATCTCAATTAATGTAGCCCACATTAGGAAAACTCTTACAACGGACACATAGCATGCCCACGTGAGCACTTGAAAAGATGAGAGGAATTTTCTTCCAAAGTTTTTTAGGCTTCCTAGTGGCTGCACTTTCCTGCTGGGTTCATTGCGGCGATTCAAGTCCAATTCAGTGAGCTTTAACAGCCGTTGCAATCCAGTCCCACCGGTTATCCCTCCGAGCACCACTGTGAACCACCGCTGGCCACCCGTGTCACCGGTCACCACTTGCAACCCCTTTGTCAACAAATTCGAATTTGGAAGCATATCTGCAAATTAGGTAAACTTTAATCCGAATTTGAAATGAGATAATTTTATTGCCTAATTTGATCATTTGATATATACCATGCGTAGGTAATTCTCATTAGGACTCGTTTCCTAATTCACAACCACATATAATCTTTGATTCTATCTATAACGCTTTAGATGGAATCTTTGATTCTGCGCAAATCATATTTTGATTTTTAAGGCTTAAGATTAACTTATCAATTTTATTCGCGAAACTTCGAATGATTAGATATTGTTTTCGCATTTGAATTAATTGGATCATATCTTTGTGAATTGTGAGTGGTTTGAACATTTTACTTGCTTTCTTCATTCTGAAAATAAAATAAAAAGGATTGCATTGCATATTATTTATATTATAATTGATTTCCTAGATAGGATTGCATGATAGAGCATCGTGATAGACCGGGTATAGCCTTCATTATTCGTAAATTGTCAACATTTACTAGTAATCCTAGTGTGTATAACAAGGTCATAAGTAAAATTCTTGATTATTTAAAGAAAACAATGCATTATGGTCTATTTTATGAAAGACAAGTAGCAGTACTAGGAAGGATTTTGAGATGCTAGTTGGATAACTAGTATGATTGATAACAAATCAAAATCCTGATAGGTTTTCAAGCTCGCAAACGATGTAGTCTCTTGGACATCAAAGAAACAAAAATGCATAGCCTATTCAACGATGGGATCTGAATTTGTTTCACAATCAACGGCCGGTAAAGAGATTGAATAGATGTGGAACTTGCTATTAGATGCAGAGTTGGGGCCACCACAACCAATCAAAATCATATCTATATATTGCGATAGTGAGGCACCTATATCTAAGGCATATAATAAAATATACAATGGAAAATCTAGACATATTAATTTGTGATATGAGTATGTTCAATAGTTAATTACTAATGAAGTCATTTCAGTAATATATGTTCAAACAAATCATAATTTTGCTAATCCATTCACTAAGGGACTCTCGAGAGGTTTAATAGGTAGTATTGCCCAGGAAATGGGTGTGATACCAATTGATAATAATCAAGTATAGTAGAAACCCAACTTTATGATTTGTACCGAAATTATTAAAGTTAAATGGGTAGCAATAAGCTATTGTAATTTGATGGTGATCGAGTACTAAGGCACAAGATTAGTACTTATGGAAAGTTAGGAGGATGAGTATAAGAAAACACTCTTAATGAAGTTCAAGGTAGCAAGGCAACGTTAAGGTAACAATGATCTTTACCTACATGAACATAAGAAGTGGTGTCGCTTCTAACAAAAGCCGGATGAATTTTTGTAAACGTTCATAATGCAGGAGGAGTACAAGGCCATACAAGTGCTTAGCCATAAGAAATTTCTAACCAAATGTGCATAAATTCGACGTACGGATCCTAGAAGTGCCATAACTTGGCACGGAGGAGCACTTAAGTGCCATAACTTACAAATGGTACACTCAAGTACCAAAATCGGAGCAAAATGGATCACTTAAGTGCCAACGGTGAGAAAATCCAGCCAAATTGCCACGTGTCCATTTTCCTTTCAAAATAAAAAATCCACATGGCAATTTTAATAAAAAAAATTGTCCACATTAGATTTTAAAAATTTAAAATCGATTTAAAAAAAAAAGAAAAGAAAAGAAGGGGGTCGATGAGGGCTGCACAGCCCTCGCCGTTGTCGCCGTCGCCGCCCCACCCTCGTCGGGAAGGGCCGGAGTCAGTGGGGAGGGTCGGCCGGGGTCGTTGGGCCTCAACCGGCTCGCGGCGAGGACCCGCAAGCCCTCGCCTAGATCTGGGGCGAGAGTCGTGACCCTCCTCCAGATCTAGCGAGGGTCATCGGCCCTCGCCCCGCCGGGCCAAGGGTCGCCGGCCGCCCAGACCACGCTGCTGGCAGGCTGACCGGGGTTGTCGACCACTAGCCGGGGCCTGGCGACCCCGACCGACCCTCCCCACCGTTGTCGGCCCTTTCCGGCGAGGGTGGGGCGGCGACAATGGGCGACGACGAGGGTTGTGTAGCCCTCGCCGATCTCTTCTTCTTCTTTTTTTAAATAAAATCGATTTTATAATAATATTATTTAATATTATTTAATATTATTTAATTAATAAATTTTTATAAATCCATGTCAGCCAAAACGATGTCATTTTGGCTAATTTTTCACCGATTTAGTGTCTCCGGCGAGCCACATAGGACAAAAAATTAATAAAAAAATGCCACATAGGATTTCCGGCTAGGTTTCGACCACTTGGCACCGAAGTGATCATTTTATTTTGAAAAGTGGCACTTAAGTATACCGTTTGTAAGTTATAGCACTTAAGTGTCCCTCCATGCCAAGTTGTGGCACTCCCGTTGTACTTATGCCACATAAATTCTTACGTGTGATCATTTCATTAATAAGTGTAATCATGGTTCATAGTTTTATCTACCACTCATTTCATTAATGAAATTATTTACACTAAATGAATGTTGAAATCTTAATAATTACCTTCTTACATGTATGAATTTAAGTAAATTAGGGTAGATAACAAACTAAGTGGGGGATTGTTGAAATAGTTTGTTATCATAAAAGAGATGTCTCTTGGTGAATAGAAGACATAACTCTTGGTGAAGAGAATGATTTTTGGTCAAAAGAATACGTGACTCTAGGTCATGAAAAGAGATGACTCTTGATCCCAAAAGGAGGTTATTAGTAATTGTGAGAAGAAATTATTATTGACATGAAGAGGGGTGATGGTTGGAGATAAAGTACTCATTTCCAATAGATGTGTTAATTGGTTATTTATGAATAGAGACCAATTCACATATTATTTATAATAGCTATAATTGTTTAGAAATGCTTATTCTTCATAATTCTCTTCTTCTTTTTTCATACATGTAATTCTAACACATTCAAAGAGAAAATTCCAAGAGAGAATCAAGTAATTGTTGAACTCATTTCTCTATAGTTTTGGTGTATATCTTGGAGGTATGTTTATTCTAAATTCGATAGTAACAATAGTGGGATCAAATAATACTTTAAAAATAGTGAATATCATCACGAATCAAAGTATCAAGGATCTACTATTACTTCTTTTTATCTTCTTCACCAAACAAATTTCCCGAACAGATCTGACGAGGAAAAAGACCAAGAGATGCAAGTCTTGAAGGAGCTTGATGATGTAGAGGCGTGTGTGAGGCATGTGCTTGAAGCGATCGACGAGACAGCAACATTAAGAGGCAGTGGAGAGAGGGTTGGCAAGTTGAGGGAGGTGGCGATTGGGAAGGAGAAGGCGACCGAGGCGATATCGAATGGATGGACTAATTGGGGGTGGGGGTAAATTGGTTGCTGCTAATAGTGGTTGGGATAATGTAAAAAACAGCGGGTGATTTAAAGCGAGAGCACGAAAAAGGCCATTCATAGGGAAGTCGTCAAAGCCATGCGAGAACACACGTTCATTGTTGTCCTCAACATTCTGTCCAAAGTCAAAAAGGACCCAGGCGAGGCACGATTGTCAATAGCCGGGTAAGGAAAGAGGAAAAAAAAAAAAAAAAAAAGGAAAAATTTAAAAATAGATATACTTAGAATTTTTTTACTAAAATACCCTTCTCCAATATCTGGAATAGTATCGGCCGGCCACAAGTCTTTATTTGAGATAATTTGACCATTTACTTATTTGAAATGGTTATGGCCACTTTATACTCTTATTTGAAATAATGTTCATTTTAAGTTATTAATTGGAATTTTTCCTAAGATATTTTAAGGCCCCAATAACAAAATGTTTACATGACAACATATTTTAAATGGTAAATTGATGCAATGATTGTTATAAAAATATTTTTGTAAAATCATAGATTCCAGCTAATCACTTCTTTTTATAAGCAAATTCTCAAACTCTTTACATAGGAAACATATCTCACTTATAGTGGTCAAAATTTACCAAGTGCTTTCTTCCTCAACAGCTACTCAAGTCCATTGTTCTACTATTGAGGTACGGACCTCAGGAATGCCAAAACTTGGCATGGAGGGACACTTAAGTGCCAAAATCAGAGCAAAATGGATCACTTAAGTGACAACGGTGAGAAAATTCGGCCAAACTACCATGTGTCGATTTTCTGGCCACTTCATTTGCCGACGGAGTATTTTTTTTCAAAATAAAAAATCCACGTGGCAATTTTAATAAAAAAAAATTGTCCATGTTAGATTTAAAAAAAATCAAAATTGATTTTATTAAAAAAAAAAAACAGAGAGAAGAAGGGGATCGACGAGAGCTGTGCAGCCCTTGTCGTCGCCATCGCCACTATTGCCGCCCAACCCTCGCCGAGAAGGACCAGTGACGATGGCAAGGGTTGGTCGGGGGCACCGGGCCCTGGCTGGCTTGCAGCGAGGGCCCGTAAGCCCTCACCCAATCAGGCCAAGGGCTGCTGGTCGCCCAGACCACGCTGGATCTAGGGCGGTTGGCGGCCCATGGCCCGACTAGGTGAGGGCCGACGACCCTTGCCTTAGATTTTGGGAAGGGCCTGTGGGCCCTCGCCGTAGGCCGGCCGAGGTTGTTGGCCATTGGTCGAGGCTCGGCGACCTCGACTGATCCTCCCCACCGTCGCCGGCCTTTCCTGGCGAGGGTGGGGCGGCGGCGACAAGGGCTGTGCAGCCCTCGCCGATCCCCTCCTTCTTCTTTTTTTCTTAATAAAATTAATTTTATAATAATTTTTAAAATTTTTAAATAATATTTAATTAATAAATTTTTATAAATCCACGTTAGCATAAAATGACGTCGTTTTATGCTGATTTTTCATTGACTTAGCGTTTCCGGCGAACCATGTAAGTAAGAAAATTAATAAAAAATTGCCATGTAGGATTTTCGGTAGGGTTTCGACAAAATCTTCCCTAGCGGTTACTCCACAACTTCATAAGTTGCCAACCAAGCATATCAAGCAAGATGTAACAATCCAAGTGATAATTAGGGTCTGTATGGCAACCTTTCTGTTCTTGGGAGTAGTTTTTGCTCAAAAATGTTATTTTTTTGTTTCTGTTCCCAGGAACAGTTTTTGAGCATTAGAAGGCGTTTGGCAATTAAATTTTTTTTTGTTCCGAGAACATAAATGGGTTTGGTAAAAATTTCCAATCTTTTGATTCTTTTAATTTTCTTTTTTCTTTTTCTTTTTTTTTCCTCTTTGTTGGCTGCCGTCGGTGAGGCTCGGCTTTGCCCAGATCTGCGAGACCGAGCCTCGCCGGTGGCGGCCAGGCGAGGCTCGGCCTCGCGCAGATCCGGGCAAGGCCGAGAGGCTCGCCCAGCCCAGGCGCCGCTGGGCGAGGCTCGGCCTCGCCCGATCTGCGAGGCCAAGCCTCGCCGGTGGTTGGGCGAGGCTCACCTGACCTGGCGCCGCCTAGGTGAGGCTCCGGCGAGCTTGCCGGACCTCGCCCTGGCCTAGCGAGGCGCCGACGAGCTCACCACCTCACCTAGTGGCTTGCTGATTGCGGCGATGGGGCGATGATGGGGCAGCTGAGGGGTGGGAGAAGGAAGAGGAAGAAGAAGAAGAAGAAGAAAATGAAAGAGAAAGAAAAAAGGAAAAAAAGAAGGGAAAAAAAAGTGTTTCTTGAAATTGTTCCCGGAAAAAGAAATAACTTTTTCTTGTTTCTGATTTCTACTCCAAATCTGTTTCGCGGAACAAATTTGTTCCCAGTAACAAAAAATTTACCAAACGCGTTTCTATTCCCGGGAACAAAAGAACAGAAACAGCTATTCCCGAGAACGTTACCATGCAGACCCTTAGCTGCTAATTTCATCGTTTAAACTAGTAGGCACGTTGATATAGATGCTAAACAAATCAATATGCTAAACTTTAAATGTCACGCCCCGACTCTCGAGCTCGCGGCAACCCCATTTCACTTGAGGTCTATTTGTATGACGTCCCAGGTACTGTCGTCGACCAATTCATTTTATCTTGTAATTAAGCACATGCGGAAACGAACAACTCCCAAGCCAAACAACGGGGATAGTAACAACGGCAGCGGAGGAAAGACAACTAGTATTTTATATATCCGAATGTTAGCCAGCATACCAGCAAATACATACACGCCTTACTACAAAGACAAGCTAAGGCCTACTAAAAAAAAAGGGATCGGCCTAGCTAACCTAACCCCGTACAAGTGGGGAAGGCTCGTCAAAAAGGAAATAGGCTACACCCTGCCTACTCACGGGCCTCGGAGGGATCGCTCTCTTCGATCCTCTGACGCATCATCTAGGGCCTGAAAATGTTAACCACGACGGGTTGAGATAAACTCAGCAAGTTAAAGTCCTAAGCCCCGGTTAGGAACTTCGCTCGCCTCGGGAGTTTAACATACAACCTAATACAAAGAATCGATGCAATACCACTTCGAGATATAACCACGTAAGACGCTTTAATAAACAGGTGCAATCACAGGCGACCCTACCTGGCCTTGGCACATGCGACCTGCAGAAACTGTCATTTAATTCATCATGACATTAAGAGACATGCGAATAATCAGAGCATTACACACAGCTTTCTCAAATCTCACACCCACACATGCTCTGATTATTACGACCCCTCCTCCTGGGCCACGGCACAACCTTATGGTTGGCGGTTACGCTAAACCAGCTTCGTCCTCTTTACCTCGAGGCACGGCGACGTCAAGGGCTCACTCCCAAGACGGCATTCCCGAAGGAGCACAAGACCCGCCCACTACAAAGAGCCCGCCATCGACGAGGCCCGGGACCCGCCCCCATACCGCAGTCTCACATAGAACCCCTCCCTGTCAAGTATCTGACCGAAGTCAGGCGACCCACTGGCCACGGCACAACCCCATAAGGATTGGCGGTCTTCCGGCAACGCCGGGTTCTCCTCTTAATGTGACCATGCAACACATCATCAATCAATTCGTTCTTTTCTTTGCTTTGTCGTGAATGCACACCACTCATATTCATGCGATATGCCATTTCTGATAACCCACGCATTATGTCATGCAATCTCACTTGACAATTCCAAAATCCAACTTCCAAATCAGCATTCGATCACGCATTTCATCAATATTCACAAGTATAATTAACAATCGACACTTCAATAAATCATAACAACCAAGAACACATCAAAATAAGCTAAAATTTAGCTTCTGCATGAACAGTGCCGTGAACAGTAATTTCGTCCGAAATTAAATAAATAAATAAAAATAAATAAACTTAACCATGGTTAACAAATTAACTCAATCCTAGTTAATCTAACCTAACCATAGTTAAATTCTAACCTTGGTTACTTTTAAAACTAACTATGGTTACTTTAATTAATTAACCCTAGTTACTTTTAAAACTAACTCTGGTCAATTAATCTAACCCTAGTCAGCTTAATTAACTCAGCCACCATTAACAAACTAACTCATAATTAACCAAGCACAAAAATTAAACTAATTAACCCCTCAAGCAAGATTAACCCCTAAACAAGGATTAGGAAGTTAACTTACTTGGATCGGAAATCCGGCGACACCGGCGCGTAGAGGGAAACAAGGGCTACGAGGGGTAAGCTCGGGGATGGCAACGGATGACAAAAGATGGCCGAAACGGGCCAAAAACAGTGCTGGTTATTGTTCACGCGGAACCGGTGCAGCTGAGCGGAAAAGGCCAAAACGGACGGTTAACGGCGACGAGGGGTGACCAGGGGTGCGCGGCTAGCTTCCTAACTTCCAGGACTACACTTTGGGCGGTGGTGGCGGCTCCGATGACTGCGGCAAGGCCGTTTTCCGGCTAGAAAACAGCAAGGACAGCAAGAAACAGCAGAAATGGAAGAGAAAAGGAAGAGAGAGAGTGGCTGGGCTGGTGCACGAATTTTGGGGGAGAAAGAGGAGAGAGAAGGAGCTGCTGGAGACTAGGATAAGGCCAAGGCAAGTGGCTTCCAAGAACCAATCAAAAACAAGCAAAAAAAAGCAAAAACAATGCCCACTTGGGCACAAAAGCAAAAGGCCTAAGAGAGAAGCCCATGGGTTGGAAATGGAGGGAACTTGGGCCAAGATAGCCCTCTTGGTTTGGCCGGGCCGAAAGGGTGCAAGGCCCATTGGGCCGCCGGTCTTGGGCCGGCCCACCCGCGAGCCAGAAACCCGGTCCAATTTTTCCTTTTTCTGACGCTTCCGTGTCCAACGGAAAATCCCAAAATAAATGAGGCGACGTCCAAGTATTTAGTCATGATATCACGGAGAAATCGATTCCCAAAATCGGATTAAAAATCGGGCTAAAATGCATCAATTTTCAGGATGTTACATTAAACATGTTGCTATTATCTCTTTTGCTAATTTGGTCATCAACAAATTTTCTCTCGTTTGTGCCGCCAACAAGCATCCAGAAAAAGCGAAAGGAAATAATTTTTCAAAAATCTAATAGACGTGTCTGTAGCGCCAAATTCAACAACCACATTCATCAAGATGTAACTTATTTGGATATTTCAATTACCTATTTTTATTATTATCCGCAATGACGCACTGCTGTGATGAAGGGAAAGTTCAGATGGGTAATGGGCCCATTTGGTTCGGCTTTGGGCAAATGCCCTTAGGAAAATGCAAGTATCTTTAGGTTGAAGGGGTTTTCCGAAATGCAAATACCATTTGGTAAAATGAAATTTTTCATTACAGTGCAAAGCAACTTTGGCTTAAATACTATTTGGTAAACACAATATTTTGTAAATCACTTTGACTAAATTTATTTTGTTAAAACAAATTGTAATATATTTTTTAAATTTATTCACCTCCGGTGGCCAACACCGCCTAAGGTCGCCGACCTCAAGCGGTGCTCAGCCGTTGCCTCCGTCGCCTGGGCACGCGACCTAGGCGACGGCGACGGCGACGGTCGCCAGGCGTGCGACCTAGGCGACGGCAACAATCGCTTGGGCTCACGACTTAGGTGACGGTCGCCTCCGTCGCCTAGGCGTGCGACTCAGGCGAACATCGCCGGGTCGCGCAGGCGACCACCGCCTGGGTCGCGCGACCTTGGCCTGCGGTCTTCGGCTACGTTAGCTCCTCGAAGAAGATGAACAGTGCAACTTGCATTTGCAAGATGCAACTTTCCAAAGTCACTTCGGACCTCCCTTGAGTTAAAGGCCTTTAGAAGGCTTTTAAGATGCAATTGTATTTGGCTAAAGCCCTCCAAAATACGAACCAAACGGGTTCGCATTTGGCCAAGGGACTTTCGGGGCTGAAAGGCTCTTAGCAAAGCTGAACCAAACAGGGCCAATATAACGCAACTTTGCCTTAAACCGCATTTGTAGAACATAAGATGGCCACAAAAGCATGGACAGAGAATTTATTTGGCTGCGCCATTTAAATTACATTCCAATAAAGCTCATACTAATTAATGAATTTCTAGATTTTCATTTAATTACATTCCACTAAATCTCATACTAATTAATGAATTTCTGGATTTTTTTACCATATCACATTTTTCTTGCATTGAGACCGTGTGCAGCAACTACAAAAGGGGCAGAAAGAGTATGTGGAGAAACCTTCCTACTTGACCCAGCCTTTAATTACCTCTCAAATGGTAATTAGCAATTTTGATTTATTGCCTGATATAACCAAAATGTCTCAAAATAAGACAAAAATATCAATGAAAATGGTAGATGAGCACATACTCAGCTTTATCTATATCTCACTTATGGTAATCAGTTAAATTCATCAAAATCTTTGTTCCAATATTAAGGTCGACAGTAGAAAAAATTTACAGAAAGTATTAATGAACTACAACAAATGTAAATCTATTATCAATGAAGAGGTTGACAAGAATTCCATAATTTAGAGGTAATTAACTAGTCTTAGCAAAATTAATAGATTAGTATATGGATAAAAACTTCTCAAGAACTAGGAAGATGCGGGTTTTAAAGGAGTTCGATGACATGGAGGCACGTGCTTGAGGCGATCGAGGAGGTTACGGCATCAGGAGGCAGTGAAGAAATCTAGGGGCGGTTGAGGGTTGCAATGATTGGATTGGAGAGGGCCATGGAGGCAATGTCGGAGGGGTTGTACAGGCTGGGAGAGGGGATGAACGAGCTACTTGTCATGACCTCCCTCTTGCGTCTTGGAAGGCTAATGGCTCGGCTGAATGCCTATCATTAGGGTTTTAGCCTAGGCTCTCCCAAAACCACCAATTCACTGACTTAAAGTCCGAGTTGTTAATCTGCAATTCAATTTCATTTAAAAAAGAGTTGCTATTAATCAGTTTGGAGTGGGTTGATTAGAAATCCAAGTACAATATCAAGAGAAATATTTTACTCCTACACAACCAGAGAAACTAAATTAGGGAATTTGATTCGGGGATATTATTACACTAATTAATCATTAATGCTTTTCCGGTATCTAATCTTATTTAAACCCTTAGGTTTAATATTTTTGCATTTTTCAAGGATTCTTCGGTATTTGTGGAAACAAACATTTTTTGGCTTTTTTTTTCTATTTTTTAGAGAATATAAATTATTTCTAGATATTTTTGGCTTTTTCCAAAATATAAAATATTTTTTTGGATTTTCTGTTCTTTTTGGAAATTATAAATTATTTCTGTATTTTTCTTATTTTTTTGGAAAATAAAACATAATTTTCGGATTTTCTGATTTTTCGGAAAATATAAAATAACTTTTTGGATTTTCTTTTTTATGGAAATTATAAACCTTTTTCGGATTTTTTTGATTTTTCTTAAAAAAACATTTTTGATTTTTGATTTAAAATACTTTTATAATTAAAATAATAATAAAGTATTATAATAAACAGGCCGGACCCGGGTCGGGTACGGCCCGGCGCGGGCCCGGGTCGGGTACGGCCCGGCGCGGGCCCGGGTCAGGTTCGGCCCGGCGCGAGGCCCGGGCTCCAGAGCCTTAGGGTCCTCGGCTGGGCTGAGTTCGGCTAATGGGGTGAATTCGCGTGGCCCGCCGGGAGTACCTCAAACAAATAGAAATAAATAGTCAAGCTCATCTTCTAAAACAAAAACAAGTCCAGCCCAAGAAGACGGAAGAGGCCCAACAGCTCGGCCCGGAAGAACCAAACCCTAAAGGCCCACTCGGATCCTTGCGCCCGACCCGGCCGACCCGGCTCTGGTCCGAGACGCGTCCTTACGCGGTCGCGACTGAGAACGCCGAGATGGACGGCGGTGCCCGGCGGCGTGTTCGAGTCGAACTCGGACTCCACCCAAGTAGCCACCACCATCGACCACCGTCGCCGGGCTCTACGGTTCCGGCCACGACGCCGAAGGCTCGTTGGGGACGAGGGTGAGCAACGAACGACAACCGGAGCCCGGCGACCAAAAACCGCTCAAGGCCGGAGCTCGCGTAAGTCGGACAGCCACGAGCTCCGGCACGGCGCGACGAAATCGGGCGAGGAGCCTTCCCTTCCTGCCTCCCCAGATTTAATCTCCGCCTCTCAGATCTCGATTTCTCTCTCAGATCTCTCTCTCGCTCTCGCGAGACGACGCTAGCAGCAGCAGAAACGACGCCAGCAGGCAGCGTCGTTGGTGGCTGAACAGCAACGGCGTCCGGCCGAGCAACCAGCGCCGCACGCGGCGGCAGGACTCGGCTGAGCAGCAGCCTCTCTCTCTGGTCTAGCCCTAGTAACTCTCGCTCTCTCAGATCTTGCTTCTGAACCTCGCCTTTTCTCCCCCTCCAGATCTGGTTTTTCCAGAACCTCCTCTCTTTTCTCTATTCTCTCAGATCTGTTTCCCTCACGGCTCTCTCCGCACTCAGATCTCTCTCTTTTTTTCGCCTTTTCTTCTCTCTCTCACAGATCTCTCTTCTCCCTCGACCCCACTATTTTTCCAGATCTACCATTTTTCCTCCCCGTTTCGCTGCCCCTTCTTATTCGCCCGCTGGCCTCTATTTATAGGCGAGGAGTCCGGTCGACGGAGGTGCTCCGACCGCCGGTCCTCGACGCGTCGACCGGCTCCTCCTCGGCCTAACCGGCGTCCCCTCAGCCGCCTCCTGCTCTGCATTGAAGACGCGTCCTATCCATCCGGGTTATCCGCCGGTCTTCCCCCTGCTCCGCTGGACAGCATTAATGGCCCGTGCGAGGAGTCCCCATCGTCGTCGATCTGTCCCTTTCTCTCTGTCTTCCGCTCTGCTCTCCTGCTTCTCGCGTGCGGGGAAGAAGAAGAAGGGAAGAAGAAGAAGAAGATGGAGAGGGCCGGGCCGCGAGGGTGAGGAAGGCCAAATGGGCCCGAACCCACGAGAATAAAAAAAGGGGGGCTGGGCGCAAAGGCCCAGCCCGCGTGGGCCTCCCCCCCTATTTTTTTTAAATAATAAAAATAATAAAAACCCGAAAAGGGAAAAATAAAACTTAGTAAAGGTAAATAATATTAATAATTAGGTGGTGCAAAAATCCTTTTTTTTAGGGCCAAATTAGTCCATAATTTTCTAGGCAATTTAAATCTTAATATTTAGTCAAAATTTAGGTGTTAACACTACTCCAGACAGTGACGATAATGAGGAAAGAGATGGCGGATGATTTCAGAGTGAGCGTGCTGAAGCCACTGTTGCCGAAGAAGCCATCGAAGCCAGACTAGAACAACTAAGCGAAGGTGTTTTTGCTACAGAACACAACTTAGTGAAGGTGATGCCTGCTATTTGAGCGCAAGGATGCAGCAGTTGTTGTCATGTACCAGGAAAAAAAAAAATGACTAGATAGATACAACTTAATTGCAGATAGCGTAGTAGGGATAGACATGATGACGATGATGTTGAATAATTTCAAAGGATTGGACAATTATGGCATGACCCGAATGCATATGAGTCTAGTTGAAATCTCTTGGGAACGAAGGTTTAATTAGGAGGCTAGAAAAGCATGAAGAGAGACACTTTTACTGGTAACCAAAGACTTACCACAACTCTACCTTGACAAGAGTACCTCCAAGTCATCATGAGATAACACTCATACTAGTGCTGGTTCATCTGAACTATGATAGCTTAGTTTCTTGTCTTTGCTAATATGAGCGAGACATTGATATTTGTAAAATTAATTTACCATCTACATTAATCTTGATAAATATTAATACTAAAGTTTTGAAATCATCAAAATTTCATGAGATATTTTCCCAACACAACCATGATGTAAGAACCCAAGTGGTAATTAAACATTATGAACTATTTCATTCCTAAGTTTACAACTTATATGGATCTTCTTCTATAAATTTAAGGAATAAGTGCACTAAAAGTTCTAAAATTTATTATGAAAATACAATGGAGTCTTAAACTTTTGAAAAATGCAATCAAATCCTAAAATTTATCAAATGTGTGAAATCTAGTTTTCCATTAACTCCATCTAACTTGCTAATAGAAAATGTTGCCGTAACTTTTTTATTATTTTCTCTTTCTTATATGGTGTTGATGTGGCTAAAACATAAATCATAACAAATGTTGTTCAGAAGGAATGCATTGGAATGGCCATGCCAAAGATGCTACCAAAGTTTTTCTTTGCCACATAACACAACAAAGTGGAGGTTATACCTGAGATTTGAACGGAAACAAAAGGGTGTAGTAGTTGGGGTTATGCACCGAAATACAGGGATAAATGAAAGGTGATTGAGTGTCATTGAAGAAAGAATCGTAGGGAACTCATATGGGTAGGTTCGCGTGGATAATTGGATGAGGTGTGATTCATATAATTTAACATTACATGTGCATTAGATTCGCATGCATTGGGATTATGCAATAATATTATACCCAAATTCGATAATATATTATCGAAATAATGTCAATGGCGCTGCGTTACTATTGGTTTTGCTACTGCAAGTTAGATAAATGGAAAGTTTAGGTAGGAAATAAATGGCAAGTATATCTTGAACCGCGTCCTAGGTATGAGAAGTTTGCAAAAGTATGAAACGAGACACATTATGACCGCGTTTTATAATTATTATTTTTTGGTTGGTGACTGCCTCTTATAATTACTTTCCAAGAAGTCTCACATTAACATAATGCTTCAGATTTTTTTTCCATAATCACAAATTTCTTGCACTCCCAAGAGCAAACATGACCCCTATATAAAGACTACCTGCTCATCACCAGAATCATATATTTGCCTTTAGGGACTGTCGCCCTCATCTGCATCCCGAGTTCCCCTAGTGCGACTATCTCCATGTGATCTGAACCCCTTCACCCTCTCTCTAAATCGGTCCACCCCCTCCAACATTGCCTCAGTCGCCTTCTCCAGCCCAGTTGCTGCCTCCCTCAGCCTCCCCACCATCTCTCCGCCACCTCCCATGCCTCCATCTCGTCAATCGCCTCAAGTACGTGCCTCGCGCATGCCTCCATGTCATCGAGCTCCTTCAAGACTTGGGTCTTCTTGTCCCTTTCCTTGCTGCATCCTGACTCTGCGATAATCGCTGGCTCAATTGGACAAAGTCACTCTAGTGGATCCAGTGAGCAAAAAGGCCGGAAGACGCAAATTTTGAAGGAGCTCGATGACGTGGAGGCACACCTGAGGCATGTGCTTGAAGCAATTGATGAGACGGCGGCATAAGAGTTGGCAAAGAGAGGACTGGGAGGCTGAGGGAGGTGGTGATTGGATGGAGAAGGCAACTGGGGCGATATCAAAGGGGTGGACCGATTGGGGGAGGAGGTGAATGTGTTCTTCGTGACAGTGATTGAGATAAGGAAAAAGATAGAGGGCGAGCTCAGAGCAAGCGCACAAAAAAGGCATTGACAAAGAAGCCAGGCAAGAGCACATCCAATTCTGCCCTCAACCCTCAACCCTCCATCCAAAGTTGAAAAGTCTTTCTCTCTCTCTCCTCTCTCCATTGTCTTCTTCAACCTTTAGTCATGGGAAGGGTTTGTGCTAGTTTCATCCTCCTATCCCTCTCTTGCTAATTTTGATTATGTTTTATTGCTCTTTTCTTGTAATTTTTACTCTCTTGATTTAGATTTGGGAGCTCTCTTCTCCCATCTAGTTCTAGATCTGAGAATTCGAACTCTTCCAATCTAATTCTAGATTTGAGAGTTTATTAAATATGCTTTTAGGAATTCAATACACCTTTACTATGTCTGTGCATAGATCCTCTACCTCTAGCTTCATTGGGGATCATTAGAGCTCTGGCGTCTTGCTAAATCTGAACAATTTGCTCTTCCAAATAATAGATTGGGGTTTGTTCAACCTGTTTTGATTCACTCCATACTACAAGGGTGTAAAGGAAGTTGAACCTAAGCATGCACCTCTAGTTCCAAGAGAAGGAATTTCCGACATATGTCCATCACTACGAATATATGAGATTTAGTGGTCAATCACTGATTATTTTGCTTAACAAATGCACTATTGTGGAATGAGTGTGTCCTTGACCCTAATGGTGTTTCTGTTGGTCCTCTTTATTTCTTGGATTTGGCTTTGTTTTGTAGTATTTTGGATTTTGCTTAGTTTTGATTTACGTTGTCATGAAATCTATATACTTATCATATATCTTTAATGAATACAATTTTCTTTCAATAGGAATAAAGAAGAAGGCAAGAACAACAAAGTGAAGGACCACAACAATGTGAGGTTGATGCCTATGATTTGAGCACAAGCAAAACTATGTAGGAGTTGTTTGAGAAAATCTCACTACAAGTCCTAAATCTTATGTACATAACGTAATTCAATTCTAAATTTCTCGATCGGTTCACTAAAGTACTAAATATTTATCAAAAGTACAGTTGAGCTACAAACCTTTCGATTCATTCAATCATGTTGAAAAGTGCAATTTAAGAATGTCACGTGAGTACTTTTTAGTGACTTGTAGGTAATTTTTGGTATTGTATCGCAAAAAGTTTAACACTCCATTGTATTCCGTACATGAGGTTTTGGACTTACTGTCCAATTTTTCCCTATTGTTTTTATTTACCATAAAAGGGATATTCTCACAAATCGCAGTAAGTGAAAATTTTGGAATATAAAAAGAAAAAATAAGTACCGAAATATAGCTAATCACATTTAGCAAATATTAAGCTTACCAAAAGAAAATAATCAATGTCATTAGAAAGATCTATTAAATTCAAAAATGAAAATCACTTGAAATATTGACTTTGCAACTTATAACGAAATCATTGTGCATTGAATGGCTCCTCATTCTTTTTGATCAAATTGAATTGCTCTAAAAGGATGTTTCGATGACCTAAAATCAAGACAATGATATAAATTCTGTGTAATAATAGATGAATTAAAGACAAGATCATAACATGAATAATGAATCAGTAGACAAAAAATTACCCCATTCATTCAAATCTCATAGATACAGATGTGCAAGGTCCTAAAACATTACAAGATTAGTTTGAGGACCGCAAGAGTCAAAGCTAATTTTTGGAATAAAAAAAAGGCTTCTGATATAACTCAAATGTTTGGTTGATTAAGAACATGACCAGGACACACGATCCTATATTATTTCATGCAGATAAAAAAGTCAATTTGTAGTAAAGTGGTTCATTTCAAAACAAAAGAATTGTATGTACCAATAACGATGGAAAACCTTCAATTGTTCCTTGATTGCAAATTAGATTTTGAGAGTAGCTAAGGTGGTCCATCTCATCTGAATCTCCAAGTGAGTGAAAATCAATGAATTCCTTGTAGCCTCGTCCTGGCATATTGTTTCCTTTTACAAGAAGTTTATACTCATTAATTTAGCAAATTGCTATCAAATTATACAACGGTAGAGTTCAAGTTGAAAATAAATATATGAAAAAATCGTGTTATTAGTGAAAAAATATTTGTAAATTTTAAACTAAAGTACGTTGGATCTAATTTTAATCCAAACAATACGTAACAACATACTTTTAATGTAAAATCAACAAATCTTCCTTGGTAGATGCTTTTCGACGGAATTTTTTCAATTGGATTCTTGAATTGATTTTCTCTGGATTGATCATGTCTCTTTCCTTGGATTGGATCCTTTATTTGGATGCTTCGAGTATCATTCGGATAGGAATTGATTGGGTGCTCTGCAGCCTAATCGAGGTTCGCAATTTGAATCGTTTTATTTGATTCCTCCAATACTTGCATAACAATTTTGAAATGCTCAATGGAATTTCGACCTTCTTCTACAATCTAAATGGCACGATTAGATAAGCCATCGTACCATTCGTTTGGATTGTAGAAACTAACACCCTAAGATATGGAGTTTGAAAGGTACAAATGCTTGAAATCCTTTCTCCATCAAGACAAATATGTTATTGCTGCGTATCTCATTCGTACTACTAGAGTTACTAAAATAGTGCTATTTAGTATGTAATTGCTCCATCAATACAATATATTCTTACACGAGATGTCACATTACACAATGATTAGGCCATATATTGTCATATGGTCGAGTCATTTTATCACACCCCGACTCTTGAGCATGTGATAATCTTTGTTCTCTTTGGTCAAGTGAGGGCGATGTCCTAAGATACGTCACTGACCATTCTTTTTATCTTGTAATTATGTGCATGTAGAAATGAAAGATTAAATCGCGATCAAACACCAATAAGGATAGTCAGAAGGACAAACAGTTCAAAAGCAACCTCATCATTTTATTTATTATTAGATTAACCCAAAGAGTATATACATGTACAATCTTACCATGGGGTACTATTCCAATAGCCAAGAAAAAATATAAGGGCAAATGGGTCAATCTACTTTATCCCTTAGGGGTCAAGGTTTGGTCAATCTAAAAAGTCAGAAGTTAGGTGCGTCCATCAAGGATCTAAAATAGTTAAATACAACTAGTGAAATAAAATTTCAATGGGTTAAAACATTAAGCCTCGGTTAGGGTACAAATTCCCCTTGGGTGGAGTCAATTCATAAGTAATCTTACCTTGCTACTGCACATATCCTGCACGATACTAATTGGTGATTTTCTAGTCTAATTAGGCATCGTTCCACCTCATTGGGCACGACATTGTTGGGATTTCCCGTCACGGCATTCCTAAATAGAGTATCGGTCCAAACCGACCATGACACGGTATTTGAACTCGGCATCTGATGATATATGCATCATCTTTCCAAACTCCCACTAGGTGACGAGTTCAATTAATATGTCCACATAAACACCTCAAAATGTTCAATTCATAGTTTAATTCTCAAACATTTGCACCTCATTCCACATAAGACATGCATAAAAGTCTGCATACAACATAGGTAGTGTCCACATAATATCCACAAATAATTCCAATACATTAATCCAACATTTAACTATTCAAAAAATTTGATTTCACATAATTATTTATTATGAAAAATAATTAATTTACGCAAGAGAAATTATCATTACAATAATTACGAATAATAATTTATTAACACTAACAATTATTAAAAAATATGTAATTATTTCCAAAATAATTAATTAAATTAAACTATCCTTAACCGTATAATTAACATAATTTATCCTTAAATTATGATTAATTAGCACTTAGCAGGATTATAAAAATTAATCGTCATTAAACTAAACTAATCACCTAACTCCAATTAACCCTAAACTAATCTAATCCTAAACGAGATTAGCACAATAACCCATCCACGGCGGCGGCGAGATTTCAATAGCGGCGATAAGATGGACACATGATCGCCTCCAGTGCATTGAGGATAGACCGCACGAGAAACGGACCTTGGTTGAGAAACCGCTGCCCTTTCGGCCAAGGGGGAAATCGTGAAGGAGAGGGGGGTGGTGGTGGCTCTGGCATAGTTGGGCGGACAGTGATTGATGGCCAGGCAAGGGCGGCGGCTCATGGACGAATGGACGGTGGCTCGATGGAGGGCTTGAGGCAGCGGCAAGGGGGCTGGTCAACAGGGGTGGCCGTTTCGGCCCCAGAACTAGAACCGAAAGGGAGAAGGAGGGAGGAGGGAGCCGCAACAACAACTCAAGTGTGGCTCGAGCGGCTCGCGGCCGGTTTTCAGTAGTGACAGGGGTGGAGGGATGATGGTGAGGTTGGCTTGCGACCAGCGGATAGTGACTCGCAGGCAGTTCGGCGGTGAGCTGGCAAGGCGGCTGAGACTAGTCAGTGGTGGGGACAATTTGGACAGAAGCAGCTCAGCAGCGTTGCAGGCCGAGCGAAAGTAACCGAAGAAGAAGAAATATGAAGGAGAAGAGAGGAAGAGAGAGACTGAGGAGCGGGGGGGAACGTGCGACTGCAGAGGAAGATGATATAAAGTTCAAGAGAATTGAGAGAATTATGTGAAAAATATTTTCTGTGATTGATATATTTCCATGAGCTGAGTGAATTTATTTATACAAGATACTACAAGCTGTTACAATCAAACAAATTGATTTCTGAATCAATCAAATCTCTTGATCTTAGTGCTTTTGTGATTTGATTTGATTTGATCTCCTTTATTTGCATCAATATCCTTAACATGCCCCCACAAGATGGCGCTTTCATCGAATAAGCTAATCTTGGATCGTAAATAACTTAACTGAGGTTTGGATAATGGTTTGGTGAGGGCATTTGTGAGTTGGTCAATGGTTGAGATGTGAGAGACGCAAAGAATTCCCCTTGCAACTATATCACGAACGAAATGGTACTCTATGACGATGTGTTTCATTCAAGAGTGAAACACCGGATTTGCACATATATATGTGGCACCGATGTTGTCACAATATAGAGTTGGAGTGGTAATTAGTTGTATGCCAAGTTCAGACGGTAGGTTTCTAACCCCTTGTAGTTCGGCTGTGGCAGTAGCAACGGTGTGGTACTCAGCTTCAGTCAAAGAGCGGTAATTGTGTGTTGTTTCCACGCACTCAAGACACCAGATTAGGTCTGAGATAGATAATATATGTAGAGGTGGATGATCGGTCATCTGCATTGCCTGCCTAATCAGCATCAGAGAACTCATTGATAATAGGTGTCTTGGAGTGTGTTAGATGTAACCCATGTAATATGCTTCCTTTTAAGTACCCGAGAAGTAGCTTAGCAGCAGCCTAATATGTGATAGTGGGACGTTGCATGAATTGGGATAATTTGTTGACGGAGAATGCAACGACGGGTCTTGTGATAGTGAAATATCAAAGGGCCCCAATAAGACTTCGATACTCACTTATGTTAGTTGCCTCGACATTGGTAGATAAGTTGATTCCCACGGCTGATGGAGTGCCTTCCTCCTTGGCTTCATACATTTTGTATTTTTGTAGAAGCTCACAAATATAGTTATGTTAAGAGAGAAGTATACTTGTTTTGGTTTGGATCCCTTCAATACCAAGGAAGTAATGAAGCGCTCCCAAATCTTTGACAGAGAAATGCGTAAAGAGTACTTAAATGAATTTTGTGATAAAAGAAGGGTCATTACCTATGATACGGAGATTGTCGACGTAGACAAGAAAGAATGTTGTAATTAGACCCATGGTGTAAATGAACAAAAAATGGAATGGAGTGGGAGTTGCGAAAGCCATAAGTGTGGAGGAATTTACTTAATACGGTGTACCATGCCCTTGGTTGTTGGTGACATTGGAACTGCGAACTGGAGAGGTAGCTAGTGCGTCGGGAGCAAGCAGTGCATCAACAGCAGTTGTAGGAGCTTGCGATTGGATCAACATTGGGACAGGAGGCGAGATTGGACTGGTTTGTTGGGTAGTAATTGGGAGTTGCATCCATGTGGAAGTCGTAGATGGTAATGGGTTTGGAGGTGAGGAGCTTGTTGTGACATATGAAAAAATATGTTCGTGAAACACAACATGATGAGAAGTATAAACACGTTTGGATTATGGTTCGAAACATTTGTATGCACTTGGGGAAAGCGAGTAGCCAAGGAATATACATGGATGGGAACAGTTATCAAGTTTGTTGGGCATATGGGCAAAGTCATGAACAACATAAGCATCTGAAAATTTGACATTTGAGATAATTCGACTTTTGATTAAAAAGTTTTTGATATAAAGATTAATGTTGAAGGATTGGGGTGGATAGTCGATTGATGAGATATGCAGTAGTTTGAAAGACATAAGACCAAAATGAGATTGGAAGAGATGCATTATGAAGTAAAGTTAAGCTTGTTTCGATAATATGGCGATGGTGGCACCATTGTGTTGCATAGTATGAGAGGGAGTGGTGAAGTGAGAAATGCCACGTGTTGTGAAAAAGTTTTTGAGTTTTAAATACTCACCTCTGCCATCGGAGTAGATAGATATAATAGGACGTTGAAATTGTTTTTCAACAATTAGTTTAAAAGCACTAAAAATAGCATAAACGGCGGGTTTTTTTTTGCATAGGATAAAGCCATATGTATTTTGTAAAATGGTCGATAAATGAAACGTAATATTCGAAGCCATCAACTGAGGTGTCCAAAGTAGGGGTGTCAAACAAACCCATCCAACCCGACCCGAACATGATTCAAATACGAAATAAGTATGATATATGTTTCGGGTTTTAATATTGTTTGGGTAACAATTATAAACATAAATAAAATACATGTTTTTGGTCAAGTTAGGGTCGGAACAATGTTCCGACCCAAACACATTAAAAGCTTCAACTCAAACACATCCACCCAAGCTATTTCTTCTACAACTCCTTCTACTCACAACTCATCCAGCACGTCTCATCTTACGGGTTCGTCGTTGTCGCCTCTCAAGTCGGACCCAATCTCTCTCCCTCTCCCCCCCTCTCTCTCTCTCTCTCCCCATCTTCCATATGATTTGCTTCTTTTTCACGGCCAACGCAGAACTTTAGAAGAAGGAGTATTATCTGTTTATGGATATGTTCACAGACGAATCGAACGAAGCATTGCGGCGTCGCGTAAAAACATTTTGAATTCCCTTCGTTGTATTTTTTATTAAAAAATTATCTGTCTGCGGAGATTATCACGGACGGGTTGGACGAAATCTCGCAGCGTCACGTAAAAGCATTTCGAATTCCCTTTGTCATATTTTTTATTAAAAAATTATTTATTTGTGGAGATGTTCACGGACGGATTGGACAAGGCCTCACGACATCACGTAAGAATATTTCGAATTCCCTTTGTCATATTTTTTATTAAAAAATTATCTGTCTGGACCCTAAATGTCAGCGTATAGGAGTTCTAGTGGATTTTGCCTCGAGAGAGTAGAAACATTGAACAATAAATTATGGCATTTATGCATTGGCACGAATCATAATATGATTTTAGAAATAGATTTGGAAGTAGGACTTACTAGTAACGAAAATGTCTTAATTACGTAATTTTGAATGGAAAGACAAGGATGTCCCAAACGTTGATGCCAATCGCAGTGAGCCATTTTCTCTCCTATGAATGCCATGGGTTGGTCTTTGTGTGGCCATAGGGAGAGTGGCATCCGATAGACTTTGTGCTTACGCTCGCCATGCAACAACGTCGCTCTTGTTTGAAGATCCTTCACCAAAAAGAATGTGTCAAAAAAATCAATAGAGGCATTATTTTGGGCACAAAACTTGGAGACATAAATTAAACTTTTAGTAAGGGATGGTGCACAAAGTGTGTTGGGTAAAAACAAATGTGTTTTTAGGGAGACACAAGTTTTATCGTCCTAACATGAGGGATACTCAAACTTGTCCCATCACCAATAACAATCTCATTTGGTCCCTCATACTACAAGTGCAGAGATGAGTTTATTAGGTCGTTGGTAACGTGGTGGGATGCTCCTGAATCAACAAGCCATTGCGGGCGGATCATGTGGTGCCTGTGTGATGCACAAGAGGTTCAGCATTTGGACGGCCTTAGATACAGTAGCAAGTCTTGGCCGTGTGGCTATATTTGTCGCAAAATTGACATAAAGGCCGAGAGTCATGAGATTGAGATGGGCTGCCCTGCTGGGTGGGGTTTTTATGAGACTATTGATTGCCAAAGTTATTGCAGGCACCATGAGAAGCACCACGTCCATTTTGGGCACCGTTCCAATGAGCAATGGACGGACTAGAGCGTGATTTGGCAGTTTACTGAACTGTGACAGAAATGAATTCTGCAACTCTTTCTTCATGCTTGAGATAAGTTTCATAAGTGACAAGTTTGTCGTGTAATTCCTCAAATGAAATAGGATTTTCAATAGCGTGAATTGCAGCCGCTAATTCTTTAAATTCAGGACCAATTCCACATAAGGCATGAATAACAATATCATCATCTTGAAGGGATGTATCAATAATAGAGAGTTTGTCGGCAATTCCTTTTTAATTCTTGAAGATATTCGGAAACTGACCTCGATTAAAGTCGGATTGTGGTCAGCTGATCTTTGAAAAACTTTACCCGAGAGCAGGATTTGTTAGCATAAAGATTAGTGAGCTTTTTCAGCGCCTCTTGAAATGTTTCACTGAATGAAATCAGCGGCAAAATGGATTTAGAAACCGAGCCGAAAATGGCGGATAACAACAGCTGGTCCTAGCGGATCCACAATGTGCATTCTGCACTGGCTGATCTGGACGAATTAAGTTTCGAACAAGGTGTGTGCCGTCAACAAATCGGGGCAAATCATACCCGATTAAAATGGCTTGAAGTTGTGCTCACCAAGAGGGAAAGTTGCCGGCTATGAACTTAACGGGAAGCTAGATAGTGTTACCGATGGTGATGAGACTAGTGTTGCTGATGGTGATGAGATTGGTTGTAGAGGAGTTGGTGTTTTTTAAGGGTGTCAGTAACCGAACCGGGAACCGAAAATCAAATCGAACCGAACCGAAATTTCGTGCGTTTTCGATTCGGTTAACCGAAAAATATCAAATTATTTCTCCAGTTCAAAATCTATCCAAATTGGTTAACCGAATCGAACCGACTTGCAAAACAAAAATCCCGATTCAGAATCTATCTCTCTTGCTCGGTCTGTCTTGCCTCCATCTCCGGCGCGATCAGCCTCCGCCTCCACTTCCGTCTCCAGCCGATCGGCCTCTGCCTCCACTTCTGTCTCCAGCCAGTCGGCCTCCGCCTCCATCTCCGGCGCGAGCCGTCTCTGCCTCTGACTTGATCACCTCCACCTCCACCTCCGACTTGATCCATCTCTGTCTCTCTCTCACTCACTCGCTCGGTCGTCTTCGTCTCTCACTCGATCCGAATGGCTCCCAGAAGGAGAGGGAGGAGGAGGAGTGGCTATACCGGGATAGAGGATCGGGGGCAGAAGTGGATCCTTGTATGCTTCTGGGATTTGCGTGCAAAGGAGGTTATTGAGGTAATCATCGCTCTCGCCCTCCGTCAGTCGAATGTTTTGCGCAACTGGGTGTCTCGTTCATTTCCCCGTGCGGGGGCAGGTGCTTCGTTGGAATCCAAAATCCCGTTGCGATTCTCACGTCTTTGGTGGTCGAGTCGTCCTGCCTGCGAGGTGTTCGCTGGTTTGTCTGTGAAGGTGTTTGCTGGTTTGTCTGTAAGTCGTTCATTTCCCCGTGCGGAGGCAGGGAGTGATGTTGATGGGCCACTTCGCCAGCACCAAATCTCTCAGGAAGATCACCCTCTGAGTCTTGGGAAAGCTAGCGTTTGGAATCAATACTTTGAGGTGCATATCTTTTCCATCATATGGGGTTCGCTCTATCCTTCCTTACCCTATTCTTGAGCTGATGTTTATCGCAATAGAGACGTGTGTTTCTAGAATACAGAAGTTGCAGAGCAAATAGACCGTGATTTACAGCGTAATTGATGTTAGATTTGAAAAAAAAGTCAGGAAAAATCGAAAATTCGGTTCGATTTGGTTCATTGCATTTCCTTATCGGTTTGGTTTTATGAGAAAAGCGAACCGAACCACTTAGGGTGCATTTGGTTCAGCATTTACAAAGGGCTTTGAGTTCAAGCTACTTGGGGAAATGCAATTGTGTTTGGTAAAATTTCCTTGCAAATGGACTTTGAGTTGAATGTGCGTTTGGTAAAAAAAACTTTTGCAATGGGTTTTGAGGGGTATTATAGGTATATATATTTGGAAAATTGGACAAACCCTTCGCCGGTCCGGCGAAGGGCTGCCCTTTCTCAATTTAAAAAAAAAAATCAAGGACAAAATTGGAAATATGAAAAACTAGTGAGGGTAGTTTTGGAAGGAAAATAATAGTTTCAGCATTCGGCTGAATGCTCAAAGCTTAAAGGCCATTTGAAGGCTTTGGGCTTTTAGCATTTTGAAGGCCATTGGAAAGTTGAAAGCTATTTAAAAAATTGAACCAAACGCACCCTTACACCCCTAGTGTTTTTACTTGTCATGGTGGCTATTTCTTAAGTGTTGGAGGAGCTAAGTGACTCAATAATAGGTGGGAATGAAGGCTCGATTGAACGATGAAGCTCTAATACCATATAAAATCTAAGAGAATTGAGAGAATTATGAGAAAAAGATTTTCTATCATTGATATATTTCCATGAGCTAAGTACATGTATTTATACAAGATATTACAAGTTGTTACAATGAAAAAATTGATTTCAGAATTAATTAAATCCTTGATTTTAACATTATTTGATTTGATCTCCTTGATTTGCATATTGATCTTTGTACTTGTGTGATTTGATTTGATCTTCTTGATTTGCATTATTATCCTTAACTACACTTGTCAAAATGGGTACATAATTCATTTATGACCCATTTAAATATTAAATGGGTTATAAATGGGTTATACTTTCTTTTAGTTAAATGGGTCAGCCTTTTTTTTAGTCTTTTTAGTTTTAAACCCATCTAAAAAAAAGCTTGACCCATTTATGATCCATTTAAATGGGTCATGCACCCATTTTGATAAGTATATCTATAATGGGTTTAAAATTAAAAAGACTAAAATATATAGATCGTTAATAGGTCAAAATTTAAACCTACTTATAACCTAACTACTTCTCAGTCCTCAGAGATGACTCACCTCATTTCCATTCTCAAATCAAAATGAAAAAACATTTCTCATTGCACAACAACGTGTTGTCTCACTCTCACCGCTCATACAACAACTCATTCTCTCGCTCACACGGTGGCACTGTCACACATGGTCGCCACCATCATCGGATGGTGGCTTAATTAGCCATCAAAACCCAGGTGAGTCTCATTTTCCTATATGTGTGCATAATTTTTAAAAAATAAAAATAATTTAAAATATTTAAAATAAAAATAATTAATAATTAATAATTTGATTTTCTTAAAAAATAAACAATATTAAAGAAATATAATCTTTAAAAAAATTATAAGAATAAATTTTCTTAAGTTTAGTTAGATAGAGAAGTGTTTAACAATATATGTCGAGTCGGGTATATATTATGTATGGGTTAAAAAAAATTTATACTATATTTAAATGGGTCATAAATGGATTAATGAGTTAATTTGAGTTGGATCATTTATGACCCAATTTAAATTTGATCCAATTCATCCATTTTAACAGGTTTATCCTTGGAGAGTGAGGGGAAGAAAAGTCAATGAAAAGAGGGATATGTGATCGGGGCAGGTGGGGCGTGCTGTAGAGGTGAGGGAAGCACGTGGAGAAAAGAAAGAAAAGGAAAGAGAGAGAGAGAAGAACCCGGAGGGGAGGGGGGGGGAGGAGGAGAAGGGACGGCTGATGGGGTATCACCTCATTTTCCCACTTCCTTTGTGAGAACTCAAGAGCAACAAAATTCAGATTTAAAATTTTTCATTCGATGATCCCTTTTTCAACGTTTCCACGGGCATGCCAAAATTTGAGAATTAATAAGGCTAAAATTCAATAATTCAATTCCGACATCAAAAAGTTTGATAATCGCGTTTAGATTAAATTCATGGTTAAGTCAATCAATTGCAACCTTAATTCTCTCGGACTAACGGATTGCTCTAAGGAATCATGCACACTTGACCAGTAGTTAAAATAATATTTATTTGCGTTTGAGCTTCCTTGATCCAGGATGACCTCAGTTATAATATAATTGTGAATGACCGATTGCTTGATCTTCGTCAGTCCTTATGGTTGAGTTGTCATCCATAATCAAGTTCTTTGGTCGCCTATGAACTTAAGTCCTTAGTAGCCTTTTCGGTTAGTATATCATGAGTGATTAATTTAGAACAAGACTTAACTAACAATGTATTTATGAAATATATATTCATAAAATCTAAGATAGGTCAAAAAAAATTCAGGATGTCACATATTTAGTCAAGAGCACTACTAGAGTTATTATAAGTGTCACAAAAGAGTTCTCACTAAATGGAGTTCTCAATTTCCACAATCTTCAACAAAGACAAATGGCAAAGAAATTGATAAAGAGGAAGACGATAAAGAGTTCTCACTAAATACAACGATAAAATTTGATGAAAGCTAATGAAGAATAATTGTTTCATGATTGTATTAGCTTGGTATTTTTGACGAAAAATTAATTTGGTATAAATTTGTTAGAGGAATATCAATTTGGGATATATTTGTCACAAGTGTATCGATTTGAGATTTTTCGTGATATTAACCCATTAATTAATCAACATAAACTTGCCACGTGCATTTAAGTCAACAATTTAACAGCAATGTTTGGAGGATAAATATGTCTTGTGTATACTAGTTTAGGGTTTTTGATAATTAAAAAATTAGTGTAAGGTAAATTTATCATTGGTGTACCAATTTGAGGTTTTTTGTGGTATTAACCTTAGAAAAAAAAATTTGAAAAAAAATTGCCTTTTTTTAATGTAAAAAAATTACACCTCTTAATTTGTAACTGCCACTCATATCTTTTTGATATTAGACAACACACTTCTTAATAACCACCACCCATATCGCAGTCATATCTTTTTGATATGAAACAAGTCACTTTATTGACAAAAGATTTATGTGTTTTGTATATCAATGAACATACATCCTCGTGTCACCGAAGGACTAGGCTACCCATATACATAAAATTTGACAAGAATCAAGTAAACATGGTATATGGAGGTGTCAGGCATGGATTGTAGTATCATGATTTGAGGTTAATGAGAAGTTCAATCACATACGTCCTCAGTTGAAGCGTACAATAATCAATCGGTCACTAAGATGTAATAGCTCTTCTCAAATTTGAGCACTATTCATGCGGGCATTTTAACAAACATATAGCAATCGATTCAATCGAGAAGCAAGAACGCAACATCCAAGAATCAACCTAAACTCAGACAATCAAGACAACATCAACGGAGTGTGTTTATATCACTAATAGATCCTGATTCAGCAACAATTTTCACAGAAACCTCAACTGGCCTCCTTTGCCTCTGCTATGTATGAAGTACATCCGAAACCAGAGCATGAGCTCCTACCTGAATAAAATGGGATTGTGGTCACGATTGACTATTAAACTGGTGAGATGTCCTCGACCACATCATTGATGATGATTGGCACTGCTGAGAAAGTCTTGAACTAGCTCGAAGTACTTCGCTCTCATTGATCACCTCCTTGAAAACTTGATTCCTCCTCCGCACAGCGAAGAAGATGGAGCTAGGTAATGAAGCAATTCAGCAACGAAATTGCTTGAAAAAGACATTCGACTGCGTCTTGCTTCAACCATGGGCGAGGACACTGGACATGGTCCAGAGCGCTGAACATGAGAAAGAGAGGTTTATTTGTGTCTGTGTGTGTTCTTGGTTCGCTCGGTTCCTCAGCACTCATGCACACTCTAAGCTTCAGAGTGTGTTTGTGGTTGTTATTGTTGTGAATTATCCTGCACAGTATGAAATCTTGAGCTTAAAAGAAATCCCCAATGCGCTAGACGAGAAAGAAAGCGCACGAGAGTAAGTTCAATTGGTGGGTGATGAGCGTCGATTCTTTGCTGCGCTACGGCCAAGGCTGTGATGGCCAGCGAGATGGACGGTGGCTATTACTGATGGGAGATGGTAGACGATCGGTCGATGGTGACGGAGCTGAAAGGGAGAGGCAACAGATCCGGCGAATTGACTGCCGAGAGAGGTCCGTCGCCTTGCGTGTTCTTTCTATGCAAAGACGAAAATCTGATTCCGTTAGGGCCACCTTCAACTCCGCTCTAGAAAATCCCCTCGCTCGGAGGTGCTTCGCTTGCGTACATCACTTGCTCGCGCCCGCCCTCGCGTGCGTATTTTAATCTCACGTTTCAGACGTTAGAAGGCCAGAGAAAAAGATTCAGGGTTGGTTCTTCTAAAGCAATTTTAATTTTAATGGGAGAGAATTGCTAAAAAAGTTCTAAATCTATTGCAATTGTGCCAATTCAGTTCTAAACTTTGTTTTTTACCAATTCAGTCTTAAACCTTTTGCGATTGTGCCAATTTAATCCATCTGGCCAAATTTGGCCGGTCGGAGTTGACGTGGACGTTGGCCGGCGTCTGCGACAATATTTTAATTATTTTCCTAATTTTCTTAATTTTTCTATTTTTTTTTCTTTTCTTATTTGTCTCTTCCTCCTTACCCTTACCCCTCCCCCCGCGGGCAATAGTCGCTAGCTAGCTCCGACGAGGCTCATCGGCCACTGTGCGAGGGCTGCGAAGCTCTCGCCGGCGACCAGCGAAGGTCGCAGCCCTCGTCAGACTAGCGACCCTCGCTGGTGGCCTTGCCTAGATTAGGGCAAGGCTTGGGGGCCGCAGCGAGGCCAGCCTCGCCATGGCCTAGCCACGAGCGAAGGCGGCCTCGCCCGCGGCTGGCGAGGCCATGGCGGGCTTGGGCGAAGGTCACCATTGCCTCTCCGGTCGCGTGCGAGGCCGCCTTTGCCTACGTGGCTAGGCCATGGTGAGGCTAGCCTCACCCAAATCTAGGTGAAGCCACCTCGTTGCGACCCCTGAGCCTCTTCCAGGTCTAGGTGAGGCTGTTGGCAAGGGTCGCGGCCCTCAGCAACCTCGCTTAGACCTGGGTGAGGCGGTTTCGCCCAGATTTGGGCGAGGCTAGCCTCGTTGTAGCCCCTAAGTCTAGGCGAGGCTAGCCTCACCGTAGCCCCCAGGTCTAGGTGAGGCCGTCGACGAGGGTCATTGGGGCCACGACCCTCGCCACGGCCCCCAGGCCTCCCCTAGGTCTAGGCGAGGCATGTCAGCTCCGGCCGGCAAAATTTGGCCGGATGGACTAAATTTGCATAATTGTAAAAGTTTAGAATTGAATCGGTAAAAAAAAAAGGTTTAGGACTGAATTGGCACAATTACAATAAGTTTATGATTTTTTTGACAATTCTCCCATTTTAATGGGGTTGGATTGTAAGACCCATCAAAATGGATCATCGACCCCCTTTCTTAACTCATATAAGTATTAAATAGGTCATAAATGAGTTTATAATTTATTTAGACTCACCTCACATATATGACTCTCTTTTCATTCTTTATCGCCTTTATTTGATTTCGCATTTACTCACTTTACACTCTTATCTTAAGTTGGGTATGTTTTTTCATATATTGAGTTAATTATGGAAGTGTTTTAACAACATAAAATGAATAGAGCATGAGTTACTAAATTAATATTGTATGGAAATTGATCAAAATGGATTAAATAAATTTATTTGGATCAATCCATTTTCGACAACTCGATTCACTTATATGATGGGTCTAATTGTAACTTGTGGACTGAGGAACCATAGGTCTATTGAGCTCACATGTCGATGGAAGCCTTAAAGGCCAAATGTTATGGGCACACATTGGTTTGGGTTCTTCATGGGCCAATGCAAATGGATAGATGGCTGAAATGGGCTGTCTTTTTATTATTGTCTTTTTTTTTGTTATTTTTACAAGAACGAAAATTTCATTGTGGGCTAAAATTCATGTGTTAACAAGCATAAAGCTTCACTAGCATAGCAATGTTTTGATTACGATAAGAGTAATAGTATATTGTGAGTTATAAATTCTTGAAGAAGTTGATTTCACAATAACTATTTATAATTTATTTTTTTTTGGGTCCAAAAATAGGCTATGAGATTAATAGTAGATTAGAACAATCATTTAATCAATTAATGGATATAACCTAGATATATCCCATTGGGAGATGGGATAAATGTAGATATGATTTTTAATATCTCTAATATAATTTTTTTTTTGAGCAAATACCATCAAAATCTCTAAACTATGTTACTTGTAACAATTTTACTTTGAACTTTTTGTTGTGCCATTAAAAACTTCAAAGTAGGCCATTTGTGATAATTTTACTATAAACTTTTTTTGTGCCACCAATAACACCAAACTATGCCACTTATGAAAATTTTATCTTGAACTTTTTTTTTGTGCCACAAAAAACCATAAACTATGTTATTTATGACAAATTTACCTTATACTTTGTAATTGAATGACATTTTCATCCTTTTCTTCTTCTTCTTCTTCTTTTTTTCTTCTTCTCCTTCTTCCCTCTACCATGGTCGGCAAAGGGAAAGTGGATTAGCAAACACAACCAAAAACTTAAAGCTATGAAGTGAAATTCAATGGACAATCAAGAACAAAAAAGAACTCTTTTTTTTTTTAAATTAAGAATAAAGATGTTGAAAGGTTGATGAATGAAGTTATAATAATTATTTTATTGATGAAACACCACATATATATATAGTGCATATGGTGATTTAGGCTTATTTGAAGTATGTTCTCAAATTTACGTCAACGACTTTAAGCTCATAAAGATGGTGGAAAGTTAGAAACTGCAACATTTATCGATTGATAGTTGAAAATAGTAGATAAGAAAGTTCTTATCTATATTCATATCTCACTCATAGTGGTCAGTTAGATTCATCACAAATTTTCTTCTAAGCATTAAGTTTGATGGTAAAAATACTTTTGAAAAAGATCAATTAACTCCAACAAATGTAAATTGATTGTCATTTAAGATTGCGTTTGATCATGTTAAAATATTTAAATAATAAACCACACATTCATTTATGAGCTTAAGCTTTTTAGAATAGTTGATTGTGGTCTTACAAAATCTCACAAGATAAAGGCATGGTTTATTATTTAAATATTCCAACACATAAGTTTACAACAAACATGGATCTTCTTTTGTAAATTTAAGAAATAAGTGAAGTGGAAGTCTTGAAACTTGTCATAAAAATATAATTGGGTCTTAAAACTTTTAGAATGTGTAATCAAATCCTAAAACTTATTAAATTGGTGCAAATCATTATGTTAACTCTGCTCAATTTGGCTAATGGAAAATATTGATGTGGCTTTTCATCAATTTCTCTCTCCCACATCGCATTGAAGTTGCTAAAATATGAAGCATAGAAAATAGGGTTGAGAGGGAGCTCCTTGAAATGGTCATGCTGAAGATGCAATCGAAGGTTTTCTTTGCCATGGAACACAACGAAGTGGAGGTGATGCCTGAGATTTAAGCGCAAGGAAAAAGGGTATGATAGTTATTGTTATGTATTGAAATAATGGGATAAATGAAAGTAGATTGAGTTTCATTGAAGAAAGAATCATAGGGAATAGAGATGTTGAAAGATGACAACTCATGTATGCAGGTTCACATGAATTATTGAATGAGGCGGTATTCACATAATTCAACAATGCCTATGTATTAGATTCATGGGCATTGGGATCATCCAATGATGTTATACCCACAATCGATAATATTATCAATAATAATATTTGTGGTGTTGTGCTGCTATTGGTTTTCATATCACAAGTTAAATAAAAGGAAATTTTAGTTAGGAAAAAAAGACAAGTATATTTTGAACTATGTTTAGATACGAGGAGGTTGGAAAAGTATGAAACGAGACACTTCATTAGACCGTATCTTATAATTACTTTCCAAGAAGTCTCTCCTTAACTAACAATGCATCAGATTTTTTTTCCATAATCACATTTTTCTTACATTCTTAGGAGAGGACTCACACACTATGTAAGTATGACCTGCTTGTACCGGAATCATGTATTCGCCGTTGCACCATTCCTCAGGGGCAGTCATCCACATCCACATCCCGAGGAGTTCCCCTGGTGCAACTCTCCAGCGATCGAGTGAGTGGTGGCCTTTTTCTGTGCCCTCGCTCTGAACTCATCCACCCTCCTTTTTCCTCTTCCTACCGTCTGTAATGACTCAGTCACCCCCTCCTTCAATCGGTCCACCCCCTTTGACATCGCCTTGGTTACCTTATCTAGTGCAATCACTGGCTCCCTTACACTCCTCACCCTCTCTCTGCTGCATCCATGCCGCCATCTCATCAATCGCCTCAAGCATGTGCCTTGTGCATGCCTCCATGTCATCGAGCTCCTTCAAGACTTGCGTCTTCTTTGTCTCTTTCCTTAATGCATCCCAATTCTGCACCAATCGCTGATATGTGGAGGTGCGTGTGAGGCTTGTGCTTGAAGCGATTGATGAGATGACAGTATCATGAGGCGGTGGAGAGAGGGTTGGGAGGCTAAGGGAGTTGGCTATTTGGCTGGAGAAGGCGATCGGGGTGATATTGAATGGGTAGATTGATTGGGGGTGGGGTGAACGGGTTGTTCCTAATAGTGATTGGGATATGGGCCAAAAAAAGAAAAAGCAGTGGGTGATTCAGAGCAAGAGCACGAGAAAGGCCATTCATAGGGAGGCCATCTAAGCTAAAGCAAGAACGCACATTCAATTCTGTCCTCAACCCTCCGTCCAAAGTCGAAAAGTCTCTCTCTCTATGTCATCCAAAAAGTGCTGATGCGGCATTCTTGAATTGCTTTTTTCAACATGATTTTGAGATTTAATTACATTTTTCGAACATGGTACTGGACATGATTAACCAATCAAAAAATTTAGAATTTGATTGTACTTTTGGTAAATGTTTAGATACTTGATTGAACAAATTAAAAAATTTAAAACTCAATTGTGCTCTATACGTAAGATTTAGGAATTGTAATGTAATTTTCTTGAACAATTCTTGCATATTTTTTCCTTGTGCACAGGGCGCCACCCTCTCGTTGTTGTGTTCCTTCACTTTGTTCTTCTTCCTTTGCTATTTGTTTCTTTTTTTGAAACAAAATTATATTAATTACTAAAAAGGGATATATGAAAAGTACACAAACTTCATGGTAAAGTATAAAAAAAAGAGCAAAGCCTAGATCATTGCAAAACAAAGCCAAATCCAAAAAACAAGGAGGATTGATGAAGCATTAGCACACCCTCATTCCACAATAATGGATCTGTTAAGCAAAATAGTTGGTGCCCGATCAATGAATCTCACATCTTCATAAATGATGAGTACACACCGCAACCCGACAACATTCTTCCAACCCTCCTTATTTCATTTATGTTTATAATTGTTACTAATAACTACAACACTGCCCATAGGTTGTCCCTAATGCATGCCTAGGTTCGGTTGTGCTTTTGGCTTCTTTTATACCATCGGTGTACGAAGACCACCAAAACAAGTTGAACAAACACAAATCTAACATTTAGAAGAGCAAATTCTTGTGGTTTGACAAGACATTAGAGTTTTTATGATCCCCATTGAAGTTGAAGATAGAGAGCTTGTATGCGGGCAAAATAGAGGTTTATCGAATTTTTAAAAGCATATTCATTAAATTCCTAGATCTAGATCAAGAGATGATAGATCCTAGAAGTAGAACTAAATCGAGAGAGTTGAAACTCTTAGATCTAAAATTAGATCAAAAGAACATAACTAATAAATCTAAATCAAGAGAGAACAAATAACGAAACAATAAAACAAAAACAAAAATCAACTAGAGAGGGAGGGGTGAGACTAGTGCAAATCCTCCCATGGCTGAAGGTTTAAGTTGATGGGGAAGAGAGAGTATTTTGACTTGGGGCTGAGGACAAAATTGAATGTGTGTTCTCACCTGGCTTCAATGGCTTCTCTGTGAATGGCCTTTTTTGTGCTCTTGCTCTGAGTCACCCACTATTTTTTTTTCCCATATCACAATCACTATTGGGAACAACCCGTCCACCCCCACCCCCAATCAATCATCCATTCAATATCATCTCGGTCGCCTTCTCCAGCCAATCGCCACCTCCCTTAGCCTCCCAACCATCTCTTTACCGCCTCTTTATGCTGTCATATCATCAGTCACTTCAAGCACAAACCCTCACATGCGCCTCCATGTAATCTAGCTGCTTCAGGACTTGCATCTCCCAGTCTTTTTCCTCGCTGGATCCCCTAAGGTGAATTTATCCGATTGAGTCAACAGTTATCGCAGAGTCGAGATGCAGCAAGGAAAGAGACTAAGAAGACGCTATTGTGATTTATTACCTAATATAACCAAAATACCTCAACATAAGGTGCAATTTTCCATGAAAATAGTAGAAGAGCAAATACTCGCGTTTGTCGCTATGAATACTAAACATGTTGATATATTAATCTTCAAACATTTTGCTAGTATCTATTTACCTAATTCTGTCCTCAATAAACTTGCTCTCATTTGTGCCATCGGCCATTTTGCAAAATGAAAGGATATAATTGCTCCAAAAATATAATGGAAGTTGGTAGTGCCACGTTCAAGAACTACATTCGACCACATTTATCTATATGTAACTTACTTGGATCATTTGAATAACCAAAAAACTTTTAGTTATCTGTGACAACCCGCTATTGCTGTGTTTGTTTTTACTGTTGCAAATCAAAGAAAAGGAAAGGTTAGTTAGGCCATAAAAGGCAAGTTTGTCTTGAACCGCGTCCAATGATATGAGGAGGTCAAAAACATGAAAAGAAACACTTTATTTGGCCATGTTTTTTTATTTCTGTCCAAGAAATTTCTTATCAATTAATGATTTTCTGGTTTTTTTCTACATTCCAAGAAATCTCTTATTGGTTAATGATTTCATGACCTAACAGCCCATATCATAATTATCCGCTATTTCCATTGCCTAAATTTACTAGGCACTTAATAAAATGTACGTCAACATATTGACTTTTTATCATATTACTTATATTCATAATTTTGTCATAGAGAAATTCACTACATTTGTACCATCGCACAAAATGAAAGGAAATAAATTGTTCTAAAAGTATAAGGAAAGCATTCAACCATATTAATCCATATGTGACTTAGGGTGCGGATGATAACATTTTTGGAAAAGAAATGGATTTTTCTATTTTTATTATTGGATGAGTTTCTAAACAAAAAATGTGTTTGATAACAATACAAATTTTCTATTTTTGGAATTGAAATTCGTTTGATAATGAAAAAAATTTCACTTTCCCGAGTGGTGGCGGCAAAGGGAGAGGGTGTTGGCGGCTGGCAAGTGGGGGTGGTGGTGACAGGCGGATGGTAAGAAACTCCTTCGGGTGAAAAGTAAAAAAGAGAAATACAATTTCTGATTTTTATTCTAGAAATGGAAAAGTAAAAATTTATTGTTTCTAATTTCAATTTTGAACCTATTTTTGGAATAGAAATTTGTTTCACAGATAGAAAAATGAAATTATTTTACCAAATAAATTTCTATTCTAAAAACAGGGCTATAATAGAAAAATAGTTCTAGAATAGAAATAAAATGGTTATCATGCGCAGCCTTATTTAGGTCATTCCAATCACACTGAGGTGACACCCTACGTTGGTATTGTAAGTTAAGTAAAAAGAAAATTTAAATAGGAAATAAAATGCAAGTATGCCTTTGAGGATGATAGAATAACATCAAAAAAAAACACCTTATTAGGGCGTGTCTTTGAATTACTTTCCAAGAATTTTCTTCTATAATAATATCATAATTGTTAAATTAATGGTTTTGTAACGGTTTTGACCGCTAAGAAATTGTAATGGATTTGTAATGTTTTTAGTTAAATGCAAGAATTGATGATGGAAAATGGTTCTTTCTTTCTTTTATCCACAAATTTTTACTCCAAATACAATTGGAAAGTAATATAAATATATTAAAACAAGCACATTATTTCATCTTAGCCCATAGGTTGTATGCTAGCCATATGTAGCTTGAACTGTTATGGCCACAATGCTTAGCTATTGCCGATCGTTATATATCTTTTTGGGATTAGTTCATTGGAAGTCGTAAAATTTGTCAAAGTGCAATTTAGTCCTAAAACTTATCACGAAAACACAATATAGTTTTAAAACTTTCAAAGAGTGAAATCTTTAAAAGGACTTAATTGAATTACTTGGATAAGTTTTATGACTTGATTATACTTTTTGAAAATTTTAGGACTCTAGTACACTTTGTGACAATTTTTATCATTTAATAGCACAAGTTTTAAGACTTAATTGCATTCTTTTGACAAGTTTTAATGAATTTATCTCAAAAGTATAAGGTGAATCCTTCCCACTTAGCTCTGCTTTTAATTACCTCCCAAGGGGTGATTAGCCATTGGGATTTTTATTACTAACCCATATAAAGTAAAAATATCAATGTCAAGTCTAAGGTCGTGTTTGATTTGGCTATAGGGGAAATGTAGAGGACTTTGGCTTAAATTGGTTTTTTTGCCATTTGTGGTAACATGTGAATATTTAGCATTAGAAATAAAAGGAAAGTGCATTAGGGAAAGCTTGTCTTGCTACCTAAAAGGTCTGGGAGACCGCGTACAACAACTGAAAAGGGCCATTTGTGGTAAGTTGGTAACCTACTATTGCCGTTTTTTTTTTACTACTGCAAATCAAAAAAAATGAAAGGTTAGTTAGGAAATAAAAGGTAAGTATGTCTTGAACCGCGTCCCATGATAGACGAGGTCAAAAACATGAAAAGAGCCATGTCATCTGGCCCTGTTTTTCGATTACTTTCCAAGAAATCTTTTCCCACTTTATGATTCTTGGAATTTTTTTCCACATTTCAAGGAATCACTTATTGATAGATCAGTTCATGATGTGACACTTCATATGATAATCACCCACTATTTCCCTTGCCTAAACTTATTAGGCACATTAATAAAAACTATGTTATCGTATTAAACTTTTTAACATTGTACTAATATCTATATTTTTAATTCGGTCATCGACACATTTACTCACATTTGCGCAGCTGCACTGCCGCACAAAATGAAAGGATATAATTGTTCTAAAAGTTTGAGGAAAGTGTTTGTAGCGCCGCATTCGACCATGTTCATCCATATGTGACTTATTTGGATCATTTTAATTACTGATACTTTTTATTATCTATGGCAATGCATTGTTTTGGTATTGCGAGTTAAATAGAAAGAAAGTTAAATAAAAAATTAAATGCAAATATGTTTATAAGGATGCTAGAAAAGCATATAGAAAAAACACCTTATTGGGCGCGAGCCTTTTAATTACATTCCAAGAATTCTCTTATGAAATTTTCTTTTCACATTACATTTCTCTTGCATTATTGGGGCTTGTCTTTTAATTACTTTCCAAGAATTTTCTTATGAAATTTTCTTTCCATATTTACATTTTTCTTGCATTCCTAGCATCTAGAAGAACACCTTATTGGGGCATGTCTTTTAATTACATTCCAAAAATTCTCTTATGAATTTTTCTTTTCATATTACATATTTCTTGCATTATTAGGGCGTGTCTTTTAATTACATTCCAAGAATTCTTTTATGAAAATTTTATTCCATATTTACATTCTTCTTGCATTCCTAAGAGAATACTCGCCCTATATAAAGACCGCATGGGCTCACTACCCATACCCATCAAAACTTTCCACCACTTTCTCGTCTCAGTTTTCCCGAGAAAAACCAGAAAATATATTCTGTCCTCTGCATATTCTTCGAGAAAATGTATACGCGCCTCCCCTCTCCCGGCGACAACAAGGGTGCGAAGCTCACTGCCGAGGAGCTGGACTCCATCTCCAGTTCCTTCGACGAGTCCCTCCGCTCTCCCCTCTCGGGCCTGAGCCCCGCCTCTGCCAGCTTGCCCTGGCTCCTCGCCGCTGTCGCTGTGCTCACCACCGCTCACTCTGCGGTGAGATCCTTGATCTATGAGCTGATATCGGAGGGTGACGACAGCCTCCTGTCGTGGTATCTGGACAACAGTATGAAGGTCCTGGGTGTTTGCAACCGCATCTGCTCCGAGATCGAGCGACTGTGTCTCCACCACGTGGAGCGGAAGATGGTGATGAAGCTCCTCCGCTCGGAGGGCAACCCTTCGCAGGAGTTGATTCGCCAAGCGAGGGATTTGCTCGCAGATTCGGTGGGCGAGGGCGAAGGCAGCAGTGGGTATGTGACGTCTGGGGGCGACATCGAGGAGCTGATTGGAGACTTGGCCTCGGGCATTGGAATGTTGGCTCTGCAGGGGGATGTCTCGCCGGTCGACAGAGTTGTTTGCCGTGCCGTCCAAGCTGTCAACTTCTTGACGGCGTTCGTTGCCGCAGTCATATCTTCGGCCTTGCTCTCTTCCTCGGGGGCGGTCGTCGGCCTTTGCGTCCCAGAGGAGTTCCCCTGGGGAGACTCTCTCCGCGCAATCGAGTCTACATTTCATGTGGAGTCAAGACGTGGCGACGAAACGGGCAGGAAGACGGGGCTTTTGAAGGAGTTTGATGATGTGGAGGCTCGCAAGAGGCATGTGCTGGAGGCAATGGACGAAGTGGTGGCATCAGGAGGCTGCGGAGAGACCGTGGGGAGGATGAGGGAGATGGCAGGCGGGCTGGAAAAGGCCACTGAGATGATGTTGAAGGGGTTGTACGGTTTGCGGGATGGGGTGATGGATCTTTTCGCGACGGTGACAAGGATAAGGAAGGAGTTGCTAAATGAATTCAGAGCGAGCCTACAGGATGGACCACTTACCCGGGCATGAAAAGTATTCCGCCAAAATGAGATATTATATTACAACTGATACATTGAAAACAATACAACAATGAAAAATAATAAATAAAGAGATTATTATATCACAAAAATTACCAATTCCTTGATTCTGACATCTCGAAAGATTGGTGAATTGATTCTGGCATATCCAAAGATCAGCTTGTGATTTTGATTGGATTTTGATTGATATCTCCAAATTTTTTTTCCTTAATTGTTAAATCGGTGCCTTTACTCCCACTCAAATTGGGAATAGGCGAATCCCAAATTCGTAATTTGTGACATAAGTTTCCAAATATTTTTGTAACGTCTTGAATTTCAACCCATTTTGGGATATATGAAATGGTTATTTTATTAATATACTAATAGTTACTTTTACTCTGAGCCGGCCTTTTACAAGTTAACTAATGATTTGGAAAGGCAATTAAGGATTAATACACATATGACCAATGAATTCAATCAGGGATAGACCGCTTAACCATAAGGATAAAAGAGGGACGATATTGTTGTAGGTTAATTAGTGAATGGGAATAAATTGATTCGGCAGAAGTACGAGGTTGGATTGCGGGTGATTCTACACGACTTTGATATTAACTGCAAATGACGTTAAATTGATTTTCTTTTGGCTTTGTACTCAGCTTGAGCAATTAACCCCTCATGATTACATGACAATTGAGGATCACCTTGATTTGAATAGACATGATCGTGGATTGAAAAGCTATCAACCATAGGTTAAATGCGTGAGAACCTTTAAATGCCTCTTGATAGTTAGGTCATGTTAAAGTTGTGATTGATCGATTTTAACCATGAATTTCAATCCGATTTTAGGTATCAAACTTGCAAGGATGTTGAGACTAAAATATTGGACATTACTCATTTATTCTTGAATTTATTAGTAAGCTTGGAAATTATCGAAAAAGGATTTAGTGGGTTGAAAAATTGGAACTAAGAGGAGATGGGCCAACCGAAGACCCAATGGGCCTAGCGTCCATTGAGGTTTAGCCAAGTGGGCCCAACCCAAGCCCACCAAGCCCAAGTGGACCCAAGCAAGCCCATGAGCCCATTTTCTAGCCCGTTAGTATTTTCAAGCCTATTTCTCATTCTTTTGAGCTTAAACCAATTTTATTCAAGCCTATATTAAATTTTGACCTGTATATGTGTATAGTACGGTATACTATACTTGGGGGAAATTACAAATTGCCCTTTCTACAAGATGCATTCAATTTTGGAGGACAAAAGGGAGAGAAAGTTAAGGGAAATGATGTGAATGTTGGGAAAGAGATGAGAGAGAAATCTCTCTCTCTCTTCTCCCCCTCTCTCTCTCTCTCTCCTCCTTGGGTGTTCAGCCCACTCCCTCCTCTCTTTTCTCTCTCATTCTCTCTCTTTTTCTCTTCTTTTCTTCTTGTTTCTTCCCCTTGGACACCCTCTTGCTGTTCGGACCACCACCGCCCACCATCCTAGCCATCTTGCCAATGTTTTGGAGCCGTCCAAGCCACCATGCATGCTCGCCGTTCGCTTACTTGTGCTGTTCACCTCTCTCTCTCTCTCTCTCTCTCTCTCTCTCTCTCTCTCTCTCTCTCTCTCTCGATTTCACCGAACTAGAAACCACCTTTGATGAGACCCATTTTTGCCAAGCACCCCCTTGACGTTTTAGATGTAGCTGTGCATAGCCCTCGCCCCCACCATTGCGCTCGTGTCATCGAGATTGTCATTAGGTGAATTTACGGTCTAATCATTGAATTAGTTTGTTAAACTTGCTTAGAAGTAGATTAATTTATAGTTAATCTTAGTTAGAGGATTAATTAAGATTAACTATGATTAAGATGGGTGGTTAGAAAGATGACCATGGTTAGATTAGTCAAAAAGTGGACTATGATTAGTTAATTAACCAAGGTTGGGTTAATTAAGTAAGGTTGACTTATGGTTAGATTAATTAACCAATGTTGGGTTAATTAACTAGAGTTGACCTATGGTTGGGTTAATTAACTAGGGTTGAGTTAATTAATTATGGTGAAAGTATGGTTAGGTTAGTTAACTATGGCCAACTTTAATTAATTTGTTAATCATGTTTAGTACTAATTAATGGTTGTTAATTAGGATAATTAAGGGTTAGTGAGATAATCTTGATTAGCATTATTTTATAAAAAAAATTAATTTATTTTTAATTATTATTTATTAATTCGTTTATTATTATTAATAATTATTTTAATAATAATTAATTTAATTATTATAAAATTTTATAATTAAATTATGGGACTAATTTGATAAGTTCGTATTTATTAAAGCATGTTGAATTTCTACTTGGATCAATAGGGTATTGATTATATGATTGAATTTTCAAGGGCTTGATTGTTCTGATAATTATGCATTGATGTTTGTATACTTTTAGCCTAAATTTTATGATGTTTTTCTGCACATGCCATACTGTTTGATGCTTGCATTGCCTTGAAAAATGTTTGCCTCATGTAAAACCCAAAGGGAAAATCCCGAGGTGTTGTGTGTATATGTTGAGTTTTGTAGTTTAAATGAGGCCAGTATGTTTAAAAAGTAAAGCATGCAAAGTTTGATTGATTTTCAATAATAATGTGACAACTTGCGATTATTTTCCCGCAATTTTTACATGGAAAATGTGCATTGATTTATTATGTTGAGCATGTACCACGTTTACATTGGCTAATACATGGAAATAAATTAAAATAAATTATTGTGGTGTGCTTGTGTGGTCACATAATATAACCTGTCACCTCGACAAGAGTTTGGGGGATGAAGTCCGACTTGTTGGAAATCCCAATGGGAGTCTGGATGTGGGTCGCAGTTGACGCCGAACCTATGCTCCTTTGGGAATATCGTTTAGGCGGGAGTTCCAGACGTAGCTTTGCCCGATAGGGCGGGGCGATGCCTGGTTAAGCTAGAAGACACCGGTAGGAGTTCGATTGTACGCATTGGTGGGAGTTTGGTGGCCTTGGTGAGGGTATAATAATCGGAATACATGTGAATGCAAGGGTGCATGTGAAACATATTGTGACATGTTTTTATTATGCATGTGTTGTTTACACTTACCATGGCATGCGTAAAATTATACCATGCGGGGTATGGCAATGGCATGATAAGATTGTCTACGAATTGACTCGTCTGTGATTGATCACTGTGGTGATTAAAATGTTGGTTGCATTGTTTATGGCATGCATGAGCATTTGTATTGTGCAGGTTATGGCAAGTTGATTGATTACTGATTATTTCTTACGGGGTTCACCGGGTAGATCACGTCGTTAGTTAAGGCAAAGTGATGGTGCTTTGCAATTAATCCTCTATCGTTATAAGGTGTATGCTTGTTAGGAACCTTGATGCAAGTCGATGTCCTAATTATGGCTTAGGATTGTAACTCATTGAGATATATATTTCACTCGTCATTGTTAAACATTTTCAGGTTCGTATTTATGGCACTTTTATTGCCATGGAACGAATAGTGCTGGAGCACGTCATGGAGGGTAGTAGGGTTGTGTGCCTTATGGTTAAAGGAAGTAGACTAACCCTATTTAGGTTGTGTGTACCATGGTAGCAAGCTTCGTGGTATGAGAATATTTTGCTAGTATATGGTTGCCTAAGAAGTCCATACTAATGAATAATGAATGTGCAGATCGAAATGCCTAAAAGATGATAAAAAGAATTTCATAATTTAAAGGTCATTAGCTAACCTTATAACAGTGAATAGATTAGTTTGAAAAAAAGAGTCTTTTCCGCTTGCCATCTCAGGCAAATTTGAAGAAGCAACCGTGATAATTACTAATTGGCACTATTTTTCATTCCTATGTTTACTTAATAGATCGGTCTAAATTCTATATGCATGAACTTAATCTTTAAGAATGTTACCAGCATTTTTTACATCATTCTAGAAGCCATAAATTTTCTCTCGTTTGGGGGAACGCATGGCTATTTCTTATTAGAACAAATGCATCGGATAAAAAATAAAAGGAAAGTGTATCAAGAGAAAGCTTAGTCACATCGAAAAGACCATCGGGACCGCCCACAACAACTACAAAAGGGGCAGAAAGAGTATATGGAGAAACCTTCCCGCTTGACCCAGCTTTAAATTACCTCCCAAATGGTAATTAGCCATTGGGATTTATTACCTAATATAACCAAAATATCTCAACATAAAGTAAAAATATTGATGAAAATAGTAGAAAAGCAAATACTCATCTTTATCAATATCTCACTTATAGTGACTAGTTATAGTTGTAAAATTTTATAAATTACTATCAATTGTTCTAAAAACTTAAGTTGTTAGATAAAAGTGTATGATCTCCAACTCCAATACCATATGAGATTTGGTAAAACTACTGTCAACTATTATAAAAGCTAAATATATTATATGAAAGCATAATTTAATATCTAATTATTTGAACAATATTCATCAAAATCTTTGTTCTAAATATTAAGGTTGATAGAAGAAAAAATTTAAGAAAAGGATTAATGAACTACAACAATTGTAAATTGATTTTTGACTAAGATGTTGGCAAGAATTCCATAATTTAGAGGTAATTAACTAGTCTTAGCAAAATTAATTGATTAGGTCACAGATAAAATCTTCCCTAGCGGTTACTCCACAACTTAATAAGTTGCCAACCAAGCACATCAAGCAAGACGTAACAATCCAAATAATAATTAGCCATTATTTTCATCGCTTAAACTAGTAGGCACGTTGATATAGATACTAAACAAATCGATATGCTAATGTTTAAACATGTTTCTATTATCTATTTTGCTAATTTGGTCATCAACAAATTTTCTCTCATTGGTGCCACCAACAAGCTGCCGGGCAAAGCGAAAGGAAATAATTTTTCAAAAATCTAATAGACGTGTTTGTAGCGCCACATTCAACAATCACATTGATCAAGATGTAACGTATTTGAATCATTTCAATTACCGATTTTTATTATTATCAGCAATGACATGCTGCTGTAATGAAGGGAAAGTTTTGATAGGAAATAAAAGGCAAGTTTGCCTTGAACCGCGTTTGTAGAATATGACGAGGCCAGAAAAGCATGGAGAGAGACTTTATTTGGCTGCGCCATTTAATTAAATTCTAATAAATCTGATTCTAATTAATGAATTTCTGGATTTTCATTTAATTACATTCCAATAAATCTCATACTAATTAATAAATTTCTGGATTTTTTTCCATATCACATTTTCCTTGCATTGAGACCGCGTACAGCAACTACAAAAGGGGCGGAAAGAGTATGTGGAGAAACCTTCCTACTTGACCCAGCTTTTATTTACCTCCCAAATGGTAATTAGCCATTTTGATTTATTACCTAATATAACCAAAATGTTTCAAAATAAAGTAAAAATATCAATGGAAATAGTAGATAAGCAAATACTCAGCTTTATCCGTATCTCACTTATAGTAATCTGTTAAATTCATCAAAATCTTTGTTCCATTATTAAGGTCGACAGTATAAAAACTTTACAAAAAGGATTAATGAACTACAACAAATGTAAATCTATTGTCAACTAAGAGGCTGACAAGAATTCCATAATTTAGAGGTAATTAACTAGTCTTGGCCAAATTAATAGATTTGTTTACAGATAAAAACTTCTCAAGATCTGGGAAGATGCGGGTTTTAAAGGAGCTCGATGACATGAAGGCACGTGCTTGAGGTGATCGGGGAGGTGGCGGCATTAGGAGGCAGCAAATAAATCAGGGGGAGGCTGAGGGTTGCAGTGATTGAACTAGAGAGGGCCACGGAGGCAATGTCGGAGGAGTTGTACCGGCTGAGGGAGGGGGTGAACGAGCTGCTCCAGACAGCGACGAGGATAAGGAAGGAGATGGTAGATGAGTTCAGAGCGAGCATGCTGAAATCACTGTTGCTGAAGAAGCCATCGTAGCCAGACAAGAACGACTAAGCGAAGGTGTTCTTGCTATAGAACACAACTTAGTGAAGGTAATGCCTGCGATTTAAGCGCAAGGATGCAGCAGTTGTTGTCATGTACCATAAAAAGAAAAGAAAAGAAGAGTAGATAGATACAACTTAATTGCAGATAGAATATTGGGGGATTGACATGATGACGTTGATGTTGAATAATAGTTCAAAGGATTGGAAAATTATGGCATGACCCGAATGCATATGAGTCTCGTTGAAATCTCTTGGGAAGGAAGGTTTAATTAGGAGGCTAGAAAAGCATGAAGAGACATTTTTACTGGTAACCAAAGACTTACCGCAACTCTACCTTGACAAGAGTACCTCCAAGTCACCACAAGACAACACTCGTAGTAGTTCATCTGAACTATCATAGCTTAGTTTCTTGTCTTTGCTAATATGAACGAGAAATTGATATCTGTAAAACTAATTTACCATCTACATTCATCTTGATTGATATTAATGCCAAAGTTTTGAAATCATCAAAATTCCATGAGATGTTTTCCCAACACAACCATCATGTAAGAACCTAAGTGGTAATTAAACATTATGAACTATTTAATTCCTAAGTTTACAATTAATGTGGATCTTCTTCTATACATTTAAGGGATTAGTGCACTAGAAATCCTAATATTTACCAGGCAAATACAATGGAGTTTTAAACTTTCAAAAAGTACAACTAAATTTTAAAATTTGTCAAATTTATAAAATCAAGTTTTTATGTTAACTTCATCTAACTTGTTAATGGAAAATGTTGATGTGACATTTTTATTATTTTTTATTTCCTACTTAGTGTTGACTTGGCTAAAACATGAAGCATAACAAATTTTGTTCAAAGGGAATGCACAGGAATGGCCATGCCAAAGATGCTACCAAAGGTTTTCTTTGCCATAGAACACAACAAATTGGAATTTATACCTGAGATTTGAACGCAAACAAAAGGGTGTAGTAATTGTGGTTATGCACCATAATGAAGGGATAAATGAAAGGTGATTGAGTGTCGTTGAAGAAAGAATAGTAGGGAACTCATATATGTAGGTTCGCATGAATAATTGAATGAGGCGGGATTCATATAATTCAACATTGCATGTATATTAGATTCACATGCATTGGGATCATACAATAATATTACACCCAAACTTGATAATATAGTTATCGATAATAATATCCATGGTGCTGCATTGCTATCACTTTTGCTACTGCAAGTTAAATAAATGGGAAGTTTAGGTAGGAAATAAATGGCAAGTATATCTTGAACGGTGTCCTAGAGATGAGAAGGTTGCAAAAGCATGAAACAATACGCGTTATGACCACGTCTTGTAATTTATTTATTTTTGATTGGTGACCGCGTCTTATAATTACTTTCCAAGAAGTCTCACATTAACATAATGCTTCAGATTTTTTTCCATACTCACATTTTTCTTGCTCTCCAAAGAGAAAACACGACCCCTATATAAAGACTACCTGCTTATCACCAGAATCATATCTTTGCCCTTAGGGACAGTCGCCCTCGTCTGCATCCCGAGGAGTTCCCCTGGTGTGACTATGTGATCTGAACCCCTTCACCCTCTCCCTAAATCGGTCCAACCCCTCCAACACTGCCTTAGTTGCCTTCTCCAGCCCGGTTGCCGCCTCCCTCAGCCTCCCCACCATCTCTCCGCTGCCTCCTATGCCTCCATCTCATCAATCGCCTCAAGCACGTGCCTCACGCGTGCCACCATGTCATTGAACTCCTTCAGGACTCGGATCTTCTCATCCCTTTCCTTATCATGTCCAGACTCTGCGATAATCACTGACTTAATTGGATAAAGTCACTCCAGTGGATCCAATAAGGAAAAAGACGGGAAAATGCAAATCTTGAAGGAGCTCAATGATGTGGAGGCGTTCTTTAGGCATGTGCTTGAAGCAATTGACGAGATGGCAGCATAAGAGGCGGCAGAGAGAGGGTTGGGAGGCTGAGGGAGGGGTGATTGGATGGAGAAGGCGACTGGGGCGATATCAAAGGGGTGGACTGATTGGGGGAGGGGGTGAATGGGTTGTTCGTGACGGTGATTGAGATAAGGAAAAAGATAGAGGGCGAGCTCAGAGCAAGCGCACAAAAAAGGCCATTGACAAAGAAGCCAGTCCTACATATTCAATTCCGTCCTCAACCCTTTCTCTCCCTCTCTGTTCTCTCTCCATCATCTTCTTCAACCTTCTTTTATGGGAAGGGTTTAAGCTAGGCTCATCCTCCTCTCCCTCTCTTGTTGATTTTATTTGTGTTTTATTGCTCTTTTCTTATTATTTCTGCTCTCTTGATTTAGTTTTGGGAGCTCTCTCCTCCTGTCTAGTTCTAGATCCGAGAGTTTGAACTCTCCCGATTTATTTATAGATTTGGGAGTCTATTAAATATATTTATATTTTTGGGAATTCAATACAACTCTGTTCTGTCTGTGTACAGATCCTCTACCTTTAGCTTCACTGGTGATCATCAGAACTTCATCTGGTGATTGCATCAGAATGAAGCAATTCAGTGACGAAATTGCTTGAAAAAGATATTCGACTGCGTCTAGCTTCAACCATGGGCGAGATCATTGGACACGGTCCAGAGCGCTGAACGAGAGAGAGAGAGAGAGAGAGAGAGAGAGAGAGAGGTTTATTTGTGTCTGTGCGTGTTCTTGGTTCGCTCGGTTCCTCAGCACTAATGCGCACTCTAGGCTTCAGAGAGTGTGTTGTGGTTGTTATTGTGCATTCTCCTGCACAGTATGAAATCTTGAGCTTAAAAGGAATCCCCCATGCGCTAGACGAGAAAGAAAGCGCACGAGAGAAGTTCAATTGGTGGGTGATGAGCGTCGATGCTTTGCTCCGCTACGGCCAAGGCTGTGATGGCCAGCGAGACGGACAGCGGCTGTTACTGATGGGAGATGGTAGACGATTGGTCGATGGTGACGGAGCTGAAAGGGAGAGGCAACAGATCTGGCGAATCGACTACCGAGAGAGGTCCGTCGCCTTGTGTGTTCTCTTCTATGCAAAGACGAAAATCTGATTCCGTTAGGGCCACCTTCAACTCCGCTCTAGAAAATCCCCTCGCTCGGAGGTGCTTCACTTGCGGACATCACTTGCTCGCATCCGCCCTCGCGTGCGTATTTTAATCTAACGTTTCAGACGTAAGAAGGCCAGAGAAAAAGATTTAGGGTTGGGTTCCTTCTAAAGCAAATGGGTTTTTCTTATCAATTTTAATGGGGTCAGATTGTAAGACCCATCAAAATGGATCATCGACCCCTTTCTTAACTCATATAAGTATTAAATAGGTCATAAATAAGTTTATAATTTATTTAGAATCCACCTCCCATCAATGTCTCTCTTTTCATTCTTTATTGCCTTTATTTAATTTCGCACTTACTCTACACTCTTATCTAAGGTTGGGTGTGATTTTTAATATATTGAGTTAAATATGAAGTGTTTTAACAATATAGATTGAATAGAGCGTGAGTCACTAAATTAATATTGTATGTAAATTGATCAAAATGGATTAAATGGATTTATTCAGATTAATCCATTTTCAACAACTTGATTTACCTGTACGATGGGTCTAATTGTAACTCGTGAACTGAGGAACCATAGGTCTATTGAGCTCACATGTCGATGGAAGCCTTAAAGGCCAAATGTTATGGGCACATGGGTTCATGGGCCAATGCAAATGGATAGATGACTGAAATGGGCTGTCTTTTTATTATTGTCTTTTTTTTGTTATTTTTACAAGAACGAAAATTTCATTGTGGGCTAAAATTCATGTGTTAACAAGTGTAAAGCTTTACTAGCATAGCAATGTTTTGACTACTGTAAGAGTAATAGTATATTGTGAGTTATAAATTCTTGAAAAAATTGACTTCACAATAATTTTTTATAATTAGTTTTTTTTTGGGTCCAAAAACAGGCTATGAGATTAATAGTAGATTAAGAACAATCATTTAATAAATTAATGGATATAATGTGGATATATCTCATGGGGAGATGGGATATACGTGGATATAATTTTTAATATCTCTAATATAATTTTTTTTTGGACAAATACAACCAAAAATCTTAAATTATGCCATTTGTGACAATTTTACCTGAAACTTTTTTTATGCCACTAAAAGTCTTAAACTATGCCACTTGTGACAATTTTATTATAATTTTTTTTATGCCATCAACAACACCAAACTATATTACTTGTGACAATTCAATCTTGAACTTTTTTTGTGCTATAAAAAAACTCATAAACTATGCTACTTATAATTATAACAAATTTACCTCATATTTTTTAACTAAAAGGCATTTTTGTCCTTTTTTATTTTCTCTTTTTTATCTTCTCCTTCTTCCCTTTACCATGGCCGGCAGAGGGAAGTGGATTAGCAAACACAACCAAAAACTTAAAGCTAGTAAATGAAATTCAATGAACAATCAAGAACAAAAAAGAACTTTTTTTTTTAAATCAAGAATAAAGATGTTGAAAGGTTGATTAATGAAGTTATAATAATTATTTTATCGATGAAACACCACATATATATGGTGTATTTAGTGATTTATGTTGTAAAATATCGCGTTACAAGTATATAATAGAGAGAACAGAGGGAGATTAAGTAGAAAAAGCATATGACATCAGAGATAGTAGAAAAAAGCCATAAGCGGGAAAAACTTTTATTTTTCACAATTTGTGCTCCTATTTATAAAGATGCACTTATCATGAATATCAATGTATCTAATAATACATGTATTGGATAGGGAGATCAACATTTATCGGATAGGGAGATGTACTTAGAATGTAGGATATAAATGTACCATAATAAGTATATGGATGTTCATATATATATTGGATAGGGAGTTGAACATTCATTGAATAGGGAGATGTACTCAGAATGTATAATACAAATGTACCATTATAAGTACATGAATATAATAAATATTCATACATGTATTTCATAACACTCTCTCTTGAATATTCATTGTATTATATTATGAATGTGCATTGAATGATACTGCCTCATTAAAAACCTTAAGTCGGAAAAAATCCCAATGGGACAAAAACCGAACAAAAGGGAAAAAGAGTACAAAGCACAAATTTTATGATTTCTCTCTTTTATAGATGCATTAATTGCCTCGTTAAAAAATTTAAGCCGGAAAACCCTATGGGAAAAAACCGGACAAAAGGAAAAAAGAGTGCAATGCATAATTGATAATATCTCCCCTCAATGGAGCCGTATAGCCACTATCGGGGCTAATCAATCTTGCATCTTGTGTACTCACCGCATACCAATGCCATATACTAATTTTCAAAAGTTGATGTTGGCAATGATTTGGTAAAAAGATCTGCAAGATTATTTACAGATTGAATTTGTTTAACATCAATTTGTCGACTTTCTTGAAGTTCGTGAGTATAGAAAAATTTTGGTGAGATATGCTTGGTCCTATCACCTTTGATATATCCTCCCCCAACTTGTGCAACACAAGCAGTATTATCCTCATAAATTATAGTAGGAGAATTTGTAACAGGTTTTAAACAACAAAAATTGTGAATATGCATTATAATATATTTTAACCAAACACACTCTCTTCCAGCTTCATTTAAAGTAATAATTTCAGAGTGATTAGAAGATATAACTACTAGTGATTATTTCATAGAACGCTAAAAAATGGCAGTGCCATTATAGCAAAATAAATAATCGGTTTGAGAGCAGCCTTATGTGAATCAGATCTATATCCAGTATCAGCATATCTAACTAAACTAAAGGTAATGGTATCATTGGAATAATATAATCCCAAATCTATAGTACCTTAGAGATAACGAAAAATATGTTTAACTTCATTCCGATGTCTCCGAGTTGACTTAGAACTAAAACGTGTCAATAAATTTACTGCAAAAGCTATATCTGGTCTCATACATTGTGCTAAGTACATCAAAGCCCCAATTGCATTGAGATATGGTACTTCAGGACCAAGTATCTTTTCATCAGATTCTTTAAGACGAAATGAGTCCTTTTGGGGATCTAAAGACCTTACAATTATAAGGGTGCTCAATGGGTTAGCATTGTCCATGTTGAAGCATTTAAATAATCTTTCAATGTATGCTGATTAATAGACAATTATTCCATTTGCTTTATGCTCAAGCTCAAGACCAAAACAAATTTTGGTTTTACCCAAATCTTTAACTTCAAACTTATTTTTCAAATACTTAGCAGTTTTTGTTAACTTTTCAGGAGTTCCAATTAAATTTATATCATCGACAGAAACTGCTACAATAACAAATCCGTTTCTGATTTCTTAATAAACACACATGTGCATATAGGATCATTCATGTACCTTTCTTTTATTAGGTACTCACTCAGGTGATTTGATTGCTTTAATCCGTACAAAGATCTTTGCAATTTTGTTGAGAATAAGTTACGGGGGAGTATATGCATCAGGCATTTTGAATCCCTCGGGAATTTTCATATAAATATTAGAATCTAATGAGCCATATAGATATGCCTCCACAACATTCATAAGACGCATTTCTAATCTTTCAGAGAGTGCTAGGCTAATGAGAAAGCAAAATGTAATCATATCCATCACATGTGAATATGTCTCATCATAATCAATCACGCTTTGATTTCTAATCTTTTTTAATAGAGTATTCTTGAATGACTTGATATTTGCTAAATTTTGATGCTAATGAGAAATATTTTCAAATCTTTCAAGAAATGTAATCAAAATATCCATCACATGTGAATATGTCTCATCATAATCAATCACTTTCGTTATGGAATAACAAGAACAACCATCACTACTCATTTACACAATCTTTGGAGTCTTTTGAATCCTTGGACAAATCGAAACACCACGGTCACTCGGACCCATCGGACTCGTCGATGATAACTCTATTTTTAATAGAGTATTCTTGTTAATTTAGACTTGATATTTGCTAAATTTTGATGAATTTTGAGTGAATTTAATTACTACTCACATGATTTTATTTTGTATGAAATATTTTCAAATCTTTCAAGAATATTGCAATATCTTTCAAAATATTTCATCTTAAAAATGAACGTCAAGGGATACTCTCCCCTGCAGTTAACAAACGCCAAGGGATACTCTCCCGAGACCGCATGCCCAATGAATGTCAAGGGATACTCTCCCGAGACCGCATACCCAACAAACGTCAAGGGATACTCTCCCGAGACCGCATGCCCACATAACGTCAAGGGATACTCTCCTAAGACGGCATGCCCACGCTCTCTCCCAAGACTTCAACTTAGTGATCACGCAAGCATACAATCACAACCCACTTATTATCTTTGAGCATTAGCCAATGCACACATGCTTGCATATGAAACCTCAAATCATTTCTCACAAAAGCGGTCCATTTCCGGTGTCCCTCGGACAAACCATTTTCTTTCTTTTGTGAAAATCACACGATTCAAGCGGATGCTTATGCAACGCCACATCCAATTCACTTCATATGATCAAGGCACATAAAATTATGCACAATTTCACTTCCGGATGAACAGTGCCGTGAACAGTAATCGTGAACAGTGCACATGAATAGTGAAATTTCCGAATTTAATAATTAAATCATTTAATTCATAAATCACATAATTTAATCAATAAATGCAGAAATTAAATAAATCAATTAATTAAAATAATTAATCAATTTAATCAAGCAAAGCATGCTTAATTAGCACATAACACACAATTAAGCATAATTAAACAAGATTAAGCTAATCTAATCTTAACCCTTAATCTAACCACCTATCTTAGGGCTAATGCACTTAATTAAACCCCTTAAACCAAAATTATCACTAACTAAACCAACCATAAGCAAGTTTAGGCACTAAATAGGGATTAGGAGCTAAACTCACCCGTTAAGCGGGCCGGCGACACGGGCGGCGGCGGCGACGAACCCGACACCCACAGAGGAGAACCCGTCGATCGGAGCAAAACGGCTTGGCCGGAGCTCCGCGAGCTGGTGGCCGGTGACCGGAGGCTCCAGGGGGTCGAGGGAGAGTTGTGTGTGGCTGGTGTGGCAGTGGTTTGGTCGAAAATGGAGAGAAACGGAGCAAAGGCGGAGTTGCCCGAGACGCTGAAGAACAGCCGACTTCCGCCGCCGTACGGATCGGACGGAAGCTCCGATCGACGAACGGTCGACGCTATCCGTACGGATCATCTCTCCCGAGTGTAACGGTGGGTGGCACGGCCCGAGATTCCACCGGGAAGGCAACGAACAACTCAAATTTCAGTGAGAGGTCAGAAACTGAAAATTGTAGGAAGAAGGGAAACAAGGGGAGAGAGGGCTGCGATTTTTGGAGAAGATGAAGAGGAGAGAGAGAGTGAAGTGAGGCTGAAGATAAGCCTCAATTAATGGCATTAATTGCTTGGCTCAAGTCCCAAAAACATGACATCATCTTCTCTCTCTTCCTTTTTGACTTTTCTTCAAAATATCCAAGGGCATTTTGGTCATTTCCACCTTGCACATATCCCAATGTGTCCTTGGGCTGAAAGTGAAAGGCGGGTCTAGGAAACGGGCCGGAAAATGAGCAGGAATGGGCTCGAGAATTTGTTGGGCTCGAATCGGCTCAGGTTTAGACAACGGCTCGGAAGGGTAAATGCTCGGTTTGATCTAACGGGCTCACTTGCTTGCCTCGAGCCTTCCATGGCGGCTGTCCTACCTTGGGCGTGAGGCCCACACTGATCTTGCTCGGCCCACGTCCTCGTAGGCTCGTTTCTCGGTCCGAAAATCCCTTTTCCAATTACTCGGCTCATCTGACATTATCGATTGACTAAGAAGCATCGTCCAAAAGTCCGTCCCCAGACGTTCCCGACAATTCGAAGTCCAATATTGGATTCTCATGCCTTGTTGTTGACACCTAAATTTTGACAATTTGTTTTAATATTTATCAATTGCATTGGAAAATTAGATATTAGTTTCTAATCCCTTAACAAAAAATTTCATTGAAATTGCATTGCATATAGATATTAGGGCATTTGCATCAATAGCTTTAAAATTGAAAATTCAAAAAAAAATTAAAAAATTAATTAATTAAAAAAATCGAAAAAAGAAAAGAAAAGAAAAGAAGAGAGGCTGGGCCAAGGCTGGGCCCGCTCGGCCCCCATGTGGCCCTTTCCCTTTCCTCGCATGGGCTTGGCCCATTTCCTTTTCTTCTTCTTCTCCCTTTTGTTTCCGCTCGGCCCACCCGTCTCCTCCTCCTCTTCTTCCACGCGCGGCAAAGCAGAAGGTAGCAAGTCAAAGCTGCAGGTTGCAGCAGAGGGGAAAGCAGAGAGAGCAGAGCGAGCGTATGAGCGAGCAGCAGCAACGGCAAAGCAACGGCGAAAAGCAACGAACAAAGAAAAGCAACGGCGGGAAGTCGGCGAAGCAAAAAGCAGTAGAGAAAAAGACAGCAGAGGGGGAAGAAAAAAAAAAAAAACTGGAGAAAGGAGGGAGAGCAAAACGGAGAGGAGGAGCTAGAAGAGGGCCAGCTTCTTCAGGAGGGCTCGGCTGAGGAGAAACCGAAGGGAGAAGGCTGAGCCGAAAAAGACGAGAGAAAACAAAAAAAAAGAAAAGAAGAAAGGGCAGAGAAAAAAACCGACGAAGAGGGAGCCGAGAGGCTGTTCGGAGGAAACTAGATCTCGAGAGGAATAAAAAAGAAAAACGCAGAACCGAGCGAAAAAAAAAAAAAAAGAGAGCTCGGAGGACCCGGCGATTTCGAGGATCCGGAGAGAGACCGGAGACAAGAGAGAGAGTGAACCAAAGGGAGAAGGCAAGTTCGAGTGGTTAGCCATCGCCGGAGGACCGCCCGCCGCCGCTGTCCGCCGCAGCCCCTTCCCGAACCAAGTAAGTTTGGCTTCGTTCTTGCTCCATTTTAGGCGCACCGGGCTGGAGCTCGCGGCCGTCCGGCTCGCGCAAGCTCCGGCCCTCGTCGCCATTATATCTCGTTCCTATAATCTTTGTATATCGTGTTCGAGACCTCCCAAGGCACGTTCGAGGCTCGGTTGAGCCGGAAACCTTAGGATTCGGCAGCGCACCCCAACTGTTCGACAAAATGCCTCACAGAGATACGAAAAGTCACTCCGCGTTCTAGCTTAGAATCGATCCGTGCTTGCATACGTAGCTGCTGAATCGTGTTTTTTGTTTGCGTGGTCATTGTGTTTTGGCGTGGTCTTTGCATAATAATCGTGCGTCGTCGGGAGAGCGAGGGTTTTCTTTGTTCCGGTGAACGGATTATCGGTCGCCGGAATAGGTGGCTGCATTTAGTCGAACGCCGGTCGAAGGGGATGTCTGGCGAGCGGTGGTTGCCCATCGGAAAGCGAGCGAGCTTCGGTGAGAGAGCGGGTGAGCTTCGGGCTTGGAGGTCCTCGTGCATGAAGGCGTCGGGCATGTATGAGAGGACGTGGGGAAGAAGACCAGAAGAAGACGACCAGGAGAAGAAGACCAAAAGAATAAAAAAAATAATAAAAAGAAAGCAGAAAAAGACAAAAAAAAAAGAAATGGGAAAAATCTGAAAATAAAAAAAATAGAAAAATAGGAAGGTGGGCTTCGTCTTGGGCTTGTGTACGCCGGGCTGGGTTCGTCGCGGGCCGGGATGTCTGGGCCCAGAGACAGAAATTAGAAGTGGGCTCTATCTCTATTAAATTTTTTGTGGACTTTTAATTTTGTTTTTTGGCCCAAGCATGTGGGCCTTCTTTTTGTTTTTTTCTAGTGGGTTGGGTCGGCACGGTCTTTTGTGGCCCAATTCAGACCGACAGGGCCCGGGTCAGTCTAGTAGGGCCGGGTCCTTTGACCCGGTCCGAATTATTTATTAAAGAAAACAAAATCTATTAAAATTAAAAAAAAAATTCAGAAAATATAAAAAAAATTAAAAAAAATCATAAAAAATTTCAGAAAATTCAGAAAATACATGGGAAATTCAGAATCTTGAAAATTTATGAAAATTTTCGAAAAAATATTATTTTTTTTAAATCGAAAATAATAAAATATTAAAAATTCCAAAAAAAGAAAAAGTTTTCAAAAATCCCAAAAATACTAAGTTTGTTTTAGAGTTCCCAAAGAAGCTCTAAAATAATTCTTGGACAATTTTCTCTTTAAAAGATGTCGGAAAATCATCAGTCTAAAATTGTGCTTAAAAGTGAACAAGCCCTTACGGCTTTACCTTAAGGTTAATTATCCTTGGATACAATTGCCCTTGATAGCATGCTTAGGATGCGATGATTATGGTTTCCCCCTTAGTTTAATTAGGATTTATTTTCGTCTGCAATTTATTTAATACTTTCTTTAATTGCTGATTGCTATTTTGATGATTGCGCACCCGGATGATCACCTTATATGTTAGTGGTTAATTCTAAAATCAATCCAAACTGCCTGACAAAAGTCCTTTTTGAAATGAACAAGATTAGGTACCGAAAGGGCACTAATTGGTTAATTAGTGTAATCAAGTCCCCGACTCTAGAATCTCTGGTTACGTAGAAAGTGAGGCCCACTCCCATGCCTCGCTTGGTTTCTAGCCGACCCCAATAGGCTAGTGGCGACTCCTTATTCAAAGACTTTCATGAACACCCAACGTTACGCGGGGTATGGGCTTAGGAGGGCCCATGTCTAATGAGGGTCCTAGACCCACCCTTTGGACAATATCCCTAAACCTATTTATTCAAATATTCCTTTCCCCCATCCGGGACGGAAAAAATAGGTCGCGACACTTGTCAATTTCACCCGAATGCCATTTTGGTACTTCTCAGACTGACAAGCGGCTTTGAGGATTCACGCGTAATTAACTCGTGCCAATTCACGTTCAAGACTTCTCGACACATGGACGTCCTTGACTACATGAAATTGCGAATGATCGATTCTTATTTCAAAGTACACGATTATCAAGGATCGACATAGGGCCGTTCGCGGGTTCGATAACAATAGACGGAATCACCCGTCATCCCATTATTTCTGCCCGTGAATCGACTCTTATTCGTCCTTGGAATCGGCCTGCATGACTATAGGATCGTCCTTACGCAAGTCTCATGGTCGAGTCGTTTTCCCAGGTCAAGTTCTTTAGTCGCACGAGTTCTGTCCTCATTAGCCTTTCCCCTCAAGATCAGTATCTCAGAAGTGATCAGTTCCGAGTGAGATTAACCAACAATGCACTGGCGAAATTAACGTTCAGTCCTCCCTCAGAGGGCTCGAATTTCAGGACGTCACAAAAAATTTGGAAAATTTGACCGTGATTAAAGTTAAGGTTCAAAGAAAATTAAGGAGATAAGGATGAATCTTTTCCAAATCCTAATAGGAGTTGACTTAGGGCAGAGTTTTAGAGGCTATATAAACTGCTATTGTGCCGTAGAAGATGAGAGAATCCTTAGAGCCACCATCTTTATAGAAGATTTTGAGTTTTCTTAGTTAGATTCTGCTCTTCTATTTTAGTGAAGTCGGCGTGTCAAGAAGAGAGGGAGGAGAGAATCCTGAAGCTCCCTGTATCTCAAATTGGTGAATTTGTTTTTATTTAGTATTATGTTTTATTTAGTTCTTGTTAGTTTAGTTTTTATTATGTTCTAAATTTCTTTGTTAAAGTTACAATGGATTTTAATTACGATTGATTGATTTTCAAAGACTTTCATGCAATAGAATTGTTTTGATTGTGTCGTTATTTATCATAATATTAATGCTTTTAGAAGTCTGGCCAACTTTTGAATATTTTTGATGTATGCATGATACTGGATGGAGATTGTGTGTATGTGCATTAGTGATATTGAACAATGAATTAAAGGTACACTAGGTTATTTATGTAGCTACAATAGTAGATTTAGGTTGGGACTACTTAGATTAAATTCAGGAATTTTCATAAGAACTTAATACTTTTAGGTAGTTTAAATTCACCTAAGGTTAGTGTGGATTAACATACCTAATTAGGGAATATTAGACCAATGTCGGCTTTTAATTCATCTTAGGGAAATTTCGCCAACACAATTGAAAATTAATTTGTTGCATGAAAAGTTAAAAAAATTAATTATGAATGATTAAGTGAAGTTGGATGCTCTAATGCTTTGTGATCTTGATAATTATTAATTTTCAGTTTGCTTTAGATTATTTTTATTTTACAATTTTAATTAGCTTTTAATTATTTAAGTTTTGACTTTTTCTATATTTTAGTATTTTAATTGGTTTAGTTTACTTTTTACTTGTCTTTTCGATTTGATTAGCTAGATTTTTGAATTGATCACTTTCTAAAATAAAAAATAGTCTTTGTGGAAACGATACTCACTCATTACTTTATTACTTGTTGATATTGTGCACTTGCAATTCATCTAACAAGTTTTTGGCGCCGTTGTCGGGGATTGTTTTGACAATTTTTCAATTACTATTGATATCGAGCAATTCTTAATTTAGACTAGCCTTTATTTTATTTTTAATTTGTTTCTTTTGTATGCCAACTCACTTCTTTATAAAAGGTGGAGGAGCATCGCATAACCCGAAGTCAACATGGAGACCTTAAAGAGTTTGATCCTGAGATTGAAAGAACCTTTCTTAGGAGAATAAGAGAACAATTACGAGCAATTCACATTGCAATGGCCGAAGATCAAGAAGTCACACCTCCAATGAGGACTTTGAAAGATTATGCTACACCAACAATTCAAGGAGCACAATCAAGTATAAGGAGGTTGGCAGTGTATGCCAACAATTTTGAGATCAAGCCATCCTTAATTCAAATGCTTCAAAATGCAGGACAATTCAGTGGATCACCTCATGATGATCTAAATCTACACTAGAAGCATTCATTGAAATTTGTAACACTGTTAAATTTAATGGCGTTACTGATTATGCTCTTAAATTAAAATTGTTCCCATTTTCTCTTCGTGATAAAGTTAAGACTTGGTTGACTTCTCTTCTTGCAAGCTTTATCACTACTTGGGAAGACTTGGCTAAAAAATTCTTAAGTAAGTATTTTCCTCTTGCAAAATCTGCCAAAATGCATAATGATATTACTACATTTATGCAGATGGATGGTGAGCCCTTTTATGAAGCATGGGAGAGGTTTAAGGAGCTACTAAGGAAATGCCCGCACCATGGATTGCCAATTTGGATGCAAGTACATACATTCTATAACAGAGCACATCCTACCGTTCGTGCTAGTCTAGATGCGGCAACTGGAGGCACTTTGCAAAACAAGTCACCCGAAGAAGTTTTTCATCTACTTGAGGAGATGGCAAGCAATAGCTACCAATAGCCAACTAAGGGATACCAAACTCAAAAGCCAAGTGAAGTTCATGAAGTTGACACCAATAGAACTTTGAATGCAAAATTTGATGTATTAAGCAATATGATTGCTTCTTTAAAAACTCAAGGAGTATCTTGTGAATTTTGTGGTGGAAATCATATTAGCATTGATTGTCAAGTAGGTAACCCTTATGCTAGTTCTTTTAAACATGCTAACTTTGTTTCAAATTTTAACAAGAGTCCTCAAAACAATCCTTACTCCAACACTTACAATCCAGGATGGAGGAATCACCCTAATCTATCTTGGGGAGGTCAAAATCAACAAGGACCAAGAGCACCACCACTATACCATGGAGAAGCATAATTCCAACTTGGAGGTTTTGGTTGCAAAGCTAACCCAAACTGTGGAAAACAAGCTCAAACCACTCAAGATTTCATGAGAAGTACCAATGTAAGACTCCACAATCAAGAAGCGCCAATTCGAAACATAGAGAAGCAAGTGGGGCAATTAGCTTAGAGAATTAATAAGAGATAAAGTGGTGCATTGCCAAGTGATACCGAGAGGAATCCCATAGAGAATGCAAAGGTAATTACGTTAAGAAGTGGAAAAAAAGTTGGAAAGCAAGATCAAGATGAGGATGTAGAAAAAGAGAATAAGGCCAAATCTTCCACCGAGATCAAATAACAAGACGAGCCACAAAAGAGCAAGCCATCTCCAATACCATATGTTCCACCTATTCCTTTTCTCGAGAGGCTAGCCAAACACAAGCAAGATAAATAATTTTCAAATTTTTTGATTATCTTAAATAGTTGCACATTAATATTCCTTTTGTAGATGCTCTAGCTCAAATGCCAAGCTATGCCAAGTTTTTTATGGAGATCCTAGCTAACAAAAGGAAGTTAGAGGAGTATGGGACTGTGAAGTTGAATGAGAAATGTTCGACCATCCTTCAAAATAAGCTACCACCAAAATCAAAAGATCCAGGAAATTTTACTATTTCATGCAATATTGGTGATGCTTACTTTAATAAAGCTTTATGTGATCTTGGTGCTAGTATAAATATAATGCCTTATTCGGTGTTTGTGAAACTAGGTGTAAGAGAAGTAAAAGCGACCACTGTATCTTTACAATTAGTGGATAGATCTATCAAATATCCAAGAGGCGTGGTGGATGATGTTTTAATAAAGGTGGATAAATTTATCTTCTCGGCGAATTTTGTTGTGCTAGAGATGGAAAATGATTATGAAGTTCCTATTATTTTGGGCTGACCATTCTTAGCCATAGGAAGAGCTCTCATTGATGTACAACAAGGAAAATTGATCCTTAGAGTGGGAGAAGATCAAGTTACTTTCAATGTCCTCAAAGCCATGAAAAACCCCAAGGGATCAAGTGATTGCTTGTAGATAGATACCATAGACAAGTAAAGATCGTGCTTGAATTGATCGCAACTAAAGATTCTATAGAGGCATGTTTGGTTCCGCCAAAAGAGAAAGAAACTAAGCATGAAGAAATAAGAGAGGCTGTTGAGTTTTTAGAAGCAAGTCCACTATGTCCGAGATGGAAATCACAAAAATTTGAAGAGTTGGAGTCAAGTGTAAAGAAGCCCAAGCCTTCCATTAAAGAACCACCAACTCTTGAGCTTAAACCTTTACCTTCTTATTTAAAATATGCTTTTCTTGATGGAATTTCTTATCTAGTGATTATTTCTTTTTCTTTGACAGGGGTGATAGAGGAGAAATTACTTAGAGTGCTTAGAGAGCATAAGAGTGCAATTGGATGGGTCATTGCGGATATAAAAGGAATAAACCTTTCGATTTGCATGCACAAAATTTTGATGAAGGAGTAATACAAACCAGTCATCCAACCACAAAGGAGGCTCAATCCGAAAATGCAAGAAATTGTGAAAACTGAAGTAATTAAGTTACTCGATGCATGTATTATCTATCCAATTTCTGACAGTGATTAGGTAAGTCCTGTGCAAGTAGTGCTAAAAAAAGGAGGTGTGACTGTTCTAACTAATGAAAAGAATGAATTAATTCCAACTAGGATAGTTACAGGGTGGTGAGTTTGCATGAATTATAGAAAGTTGAATGATGCCACTCGCAAATATCACTTTCATTTACCTTTCATTAATCAAATGTTAGAAAAACTTGCAAGATATGAATATTATTATTTTTTGGATGGATATTTAGGGTATAACCAAATCCATATTGCACCTAATGATCATGTTCCTACGGTATATTTGCATATAGAAGGATGCATTTTGGTCTTTGTAATGCACCTATTACTTTTCAACGATGCATGATAGCTATTTTTTCTAACATGATAGAGAAATACATTGAGATTTTCATGGATAATTTCTCTGTTTTTTGTGCATCTTTTAATTTATGCTTGCATAATTTAGCTTTGATGTTACAAAGATGCGAAGTGGCTAACCTTGTGCTAAATTGGGAGAAGTGTCATTTTATGGTGCATGAAAGGATAGTGTTGGGCCATAAAATATTTGCTAGAGGTATTGAGGTGGATCAAGCCAAAATTGAAGTTATCTCCAAATTACCACCTCCTACTTCTATAAAATTATTTCGAGGATTTTAAGGACATGCAGGGTTTCATAGGCGATTCATAAAGGACTTTTCCAAGATTGCAAGACCACTCACAAAATTGCTTGAAAAAGATGTTAAGTTTGATTTTAACTCTAAGTGTTTGTAGGCATTTGAGACATTAAAGGAGAAACTGATTTTGGCTCCTATAATGACACCACCATATTGGAGTTTGCCTTTTAAGTTGATGTGCAATGCTAGCGATTATACCATTGGAGCTGTGCTTGGTCAAAGGAAGGACCGAATTTTTCAAGTCATATATTATACTAGTCGAACCATTAATGGAGCCCAATTGAATTATGCCACTACTAAGAATGAGCTTTTAGCAATTGTTTTAGCTTTTGATAAATTCCGTTCTTATTTGATTGGCTCTAAAGTGATTGTTTATACTGATCATGTAGCTTTAAAGTATTTGTTGGCAAAGAAGGATGCGAAACCAAGGTTAATTCATTGGATCTTGTTGCTTCAAGAGTTTGATTTAGATATTAAAGACAAGAAAGGGACTGAAAATCTTGTGACCGATCACCTTTCTAGGTTGCCAAATGCCCCTAACAATAAGGTACTAATTTTGGATGATTTTCCTAATGAAGCACTCTTTTCCTTGAAAATCAAAACTCCATGGTATGTAGATATTGTGAATTATTTGGTAAGTGACATCTTTTACCTCGACTTAAATTATTAACAAAGGAAAAAAAATTTCTCCGATGTTAGACACTACTTTTGGGAGGATCCTTACTTGTTTAAGGTATGTGCTGACCGAATAATTAGACGTTGTGTTGCTAAGGAAGAAATCCCTAACATTCTTTTTCATTACCATGATGGAGAGGCAGGTGGTCACTATGGTGCCACTAAAACTACTGCTAAGATTTTACAATGTAGATTTTATTGGCCTACTCTTTTTAAGGATGCACATGCTTATGTTTCCCATTGTGATAGGTGTTAAAGGACTGGAAATATATCTAAAAGGCATGAGATGCCCTTAAATAATATCACGGTGTGTGAATTATTTGATATTTGGGGCATTGACTTCATTCACATTTTTTTGATAACACTTACATATTAGTTGTTTGTGAGTATGTGTCTAAATGAGTAGAGGTTGTGGCTTTGCACTCTAATGATGCTAGGGTTATTTGTAATTTCTTGAAAAAGTATATCTTTACTCAATTTGACACACCTAAGATTATTATAAGTGACCAAGGCACACACTTCATGAATAAACAATTTGAGTCATTTTGCATAAATATGGAGTCACTCATAAGATAGCTATTGCTTATCATCCTCAAACTAGTGGTCAAACTGAGATATCTAATAGGGAGATAAAGAGAATTTTGGAAAAGACTGTGAATACTAATAGGAATGATTGGGCAAGGAAACTTGATGATGCTTTATGGGCTTATAGAATTGCTTTCAAAACTTCTATTGGTATGTCACCTTTTCGACTTTTGTATAGTAAAGCATGTTATTTATCTGTTGAGTTGGAGCATAAAGTATATTGGGCTTTGCAAAAACTAAACTTTGATATGCATGTAATAGGTGAGAAAAGATTGCTTCAATTAGATAAATTGAAAGAGATGCGCAATGATGCATACGAAAATGCAAGAATTTACAAAGAGAAAACGAAGAGATGGCATGATCGACACATCTTAAGAAATGAATTTCATGTGGGTGAAAAAGTTTTGTTATATAACTCTCGTCTTCGTTTGTTTCTAGGAAAGTTGAAGTCTAGATGGACCGGTCCCTACACCATCACTAAAGTATCCCCTTTTGGAGTTGTTGAGATTATCAATGAGAATGATGGAACTTTCAAAGTAAACGGTCATAGGCTCGAGCACTACTATAGAGGAGGTTTCGATGCTCAATCATCTATTATCACCTTGGTTCCACCTACTTAAAAGCATGGAAAGAGTTCGGCTGCAAACTATAAAGCAAGCGCTTCTCGGGAGGCAACCCAAGTTTTTAAGCTTTTATTTTTTATTTTAGTTTGCATTTTGTTTGAAAAAAAATTGAAAAAAAAAGAGAAGAATTTTTGTGGTGATGAATTTTCTATTTTGCAGAGATAGTAGTGTGCACAATAGGCATAAGAGTGGTTAGGGCGTACGACCATGCGATCATGAAGTTAATAAATTTTCTACGAGCAACCTCCAACAACACATTTGAACCATTCCTCACTTTACTGGGTGTGATTCAACATGGACAATTGCCATTTTCACATCTCCAAGGGAATATTTCGAACTTTACTCTAATTTGTTTGCCTCATTGCTTGTATTTAATTCTTTATTTTTTTACGCATTGAGGACAATGCTTCATTTTAAGTTGGGGGTAGGGGATCGAAAATTTTGAAATTTTTTGTGCTAAAACTTTTGCTAATTTTGAAAATATTTGCACTTATTATGATGATTTTGAACCCTAATTTACAATATTGATATTCTTTCATGGTTATGAGTTGTTGTGATTTTTAGGGGAATATAAATCTTGTTCAATTGGTTATTGATATATGAGTTAGTCTTAATCTTGATTATGCAATCCATATTTTGAGCACTTATCCTTGCCTTTTGAGTTATGTGTACTTAGAAAAGATCAATGGGAAGTATGCAATTCTTTAGAACTCACCTAAGTCTTAGAATTTGTTTGATATACTCTTGAAATTCATATGTTATACTTAATCAATAAGGTGATATAGGCATTCTTTGGATTGTTTGAGCCTTTCAAGCCTACCTTATTACTTGATCCCTAGTACCCTTTTGAGCTTAATTGGCCTATTTTTCTTTGATGACCTTATAATGTTGATCCAAATGTATTACTTTACCTTATACCCCATAAGCATGTTTATCCTTAAAACTACTTTAATAGTTATGGATTCTTGATGTATCTGAAATTGCTAAAACTTGAAATAGTCATGAAAAGTAGACAAAAAAAAAACACAAAAAAAAAAGCAAGAAAAAAGAAAAGAAAAAAAGTGCAAGTTATAAAGTGAAAATTGTTTACTCTAGTACAGCTCATACAGATCTCTACTACTAACTTTCAACTTGAGTGAGCCTTTTGGATTCTCAATGAGTTAGTATTGCACTACGAAAGAGACTTTGGAAGAAATTCGCCGTATAGCGTGGAAAGAGAAATAATAAAAGCTTTAAAGTGTTGAATGTTTGTGAATTGTATGACTATAATAGTGTAAGTATATAGATGATATTTAATTTAAATGTTTTTGAATGTTTATAGGGTTTATTGAGCTATTTAATTCAAATGCTTTGAGAATTGATATGTTTATAGGGTTTATTGAGCTTAAATGCTTTATACCCTCTCGAAGACTAGCAAATTTCTAAGTTAGAGGTAATTGATAACTCTATTTTTAATAGAGTATTCTTGCTAATTTAGACTTGATATTTGCTAAATTTTGATGAATTTAATTGCTACTCACGTAATTTTATTTTGTATTAAATATTTTCAGATCTTTCAAGAATATTGTAATATCTTTCAAAATATTTTATCTTGAAGAAAAAGTCAGCCCAAATAAGAAATTTGGAGAATTTGACCTTGATTAAAGATAAGGTTCAAAGAAAATCAAGGAGATAAGAATAATCTTTTCCAAATCCTAGTAGGAGTCGACTTAGTGCAGATTTTTGGAGACTATATAAACTGCTCTTGTGCCGCAGAAGATGAAAGAATTCTTGGAGCCACCATCTTTGTAGAAGATTTTGAGTTTTCTTAGTTAGATTCTGCTCTTCTATTTTAGTGAAGTCGGCATGTCAAGGAGAGAGGGAGGAGACAAATCTAAACTCCCTGTATCTCAAATTGGTGAATTTATTTTTATTTAATATTATGTTTTCTTTAATTCTTGTTAGTTTAGTTTTTACTATGTTCTAAATTTCTTTGTTAGAGCTACAATTGATCTTAATTATGATTGATTGATTTTCAAAGACTTTCATGCAATAGAATTGTTTTGATTGTGTCGTTCTTTATCATGATTTTAATGCTTTTAAAAATCTGGCTAACTTTTGAATGATTTTTGATGTATGCATGATACCAAGTGGAGATTGTGTGCATGGCATTAGTGATATTGAACCATAAATTAAATCTAGGTCAATGTACACTAGGTTATTTATGTAGCTACGGTAGTAGATCTAGGTTGGGACTACTTAGATTGAATTCGGGAATTTCCATAAAAACTTAATGCTTTTAGGTAGTTTAAATTCATCTAAGGTTAGTGTGGATTAACATACCTAGTTAGGGATTATTAGACCGAGGTCGGCTTTTAATTCATCTTAGGGAAATTTCGCCAACACAATTGGAAATTCTCCGCATGGCAACGTTTCTGTTTCCGGGAACAGTTTTTGCTCAAAAACATTTTTTTTTGTTTCTGTTCCCGGGAACAGTTTTTGAGCATTTGAAAGTGTTTGGCAATTGAAATTTTTTTTTGTTTCGGGAATAGAAATACGTTTGATAAAAATTTCCAATTTTTTGATTCTTTTAATTTTCTTTTTTCTTTTTCTTTTTTCTTTTTTTTCCTTCCTGTTGGCTACTGCCAGTGAGGCTCCGGCGAGCTCGCTGGACCCCGCCCGGTGGTTCGCCGGCGGCAGCGATGGGGCAGTGATGGTGCGACTGAGGGGTGGGAGAAGGAAGAGGAAGAGGAAGAGGAAGAAGAAAAGAGAAGATAATAACTCGGGCTATTAATGTCGCGACCTTAAAAAATTTTCGAAAATAATAATATAGTAATATAGTAGGTTTAGGGGTATTGTTAATTTCGGGCCAACAACCCTTAATTAACTCGGGCTCTTCCAAGCCCATACCCCGTGCGACGTTGGGATATTCACAAAAACTTTCAAATAGGGAGTCGCCACTAGTCTATTGAGGTCGATTAGGAATCGAGCAAGATATGGGAGTGTGTCTCACTTTTTACGCAAATCAGATGGGTCTAGGGTCGGGGACTTGATTACGTTAGTCATGCGACTAACGCCCTTTCGGTACCTAACTTAATCGTGTGTTAACTAACGACATGGCAACACATTAAAAAAAACCTATTGTAGAGCCCTAAAGGCTTATTCAATTTTGGTCATTTTTTTTTTTTAAAGGTTTTCTGAATTTTTGTAATTTTTTCTGAAATTTTCTGAATTTTTATGCTTTTTTTTTTTCTGAAAATTTTTGATTTTTTAATTTTTTAATTAATTAAAAAAGTGATTCGGACCGGGTCGGGAGACCCGGCCCTACTAAACCGACCCAGCCCCTATCGGGCCGGGCCGGAGCAATGACCGGGCTGGCAGAACGGCCCGGTCGAAAAATACTTTAAATGGCCCAATGACAAAAATAAAAAGCCCATTTCCCTATTTCCAAAATTTTAGCCCACACCAACAAACGGCCCACATTCAGACCTAGCCCAGCTGAAAAATGTAAACCAGCCCAGCCCCCCTTGTCTAAAGTTTCGACCCGGCCCCTTTTCATTTCTTTTTCTCTTTTTTTTTTTCTTAAATGTCTTTTTTCTGTTTTATCCTTTCCCTCCTGCTTCATCTTCTTCCTCGACTTATCTCCTTCCCGAAAGCACCACCATTGCCAAGGTCACACAGATCTTCAATCAAGACTCAACATTCTAAAACACATGAATGAAGGATAGTTATCTCAGTAGGTAATCACAGCATATTAGACGCCCACTCTTCACTGTCTCTTATCTCTGGACCTCCACGATTGACCGCCGGAACAGTGCCATCGATGACTACGCAAAGATGCGAAAAGGGAACAAAAGAAGCGGGGGGATGTTGTCGTAGTAAGAATGAAATATGACTGATATCGAACCTAAAGGCTAGAGAATCAATCAACAATAATCAACCTACATCGACACATTCTCATATTTGAACAAGATCGCAAATCATTTTCTGCTCGTGCCTATGAGGCATTTAATCAAACATGTTATGTACAATTCATCCGCGACGTCTACATGCAGATCTAGGACAAACAGCTCATTCTCGGCCATTAAGAATAACGAAAGTATATTTCAGATTACCTCAGCAGCATCATGTTCAAAACGTAAACATGAACTAGAGTTCAATTTCGGTTTGAGCAAGTAGAAGACATTACCTTCATTCATGAAAAAGCTGCAGCAACCAAAATCGATGAAGACGGTGTTCGGCTGCGATGGACGTCGACTGATGAAATGTTGAATTTCTCTAGAAGCTTTTCGTCAAGAGAACCTTTCTCGTCCTCTTTCCTTCTTGTTCTTTTCCGACTCTCTCTTTTCTTCAACAAGAATCTCACACCTCCAGTCAGCTTCCTTTTCTTCTTTTTCGAGGATGGACCTTTCCTCCACTTCGTAGAGGAATTTGCTGCTTCCATTATATCATTGGTGGCCCGCAACTTCATGGGAACGCTCGGTCCCAGTGTGACGCTAGGCCAGCAAGGTCGTCGACATCGAGATGGAGCAGCCACAGGTTTTTCGTCGCAAGATCACGAACAGCTTTGTCATCACGGTGTGGGTCTTCTCGGATCAGCACAAGCAGCAGGGACGTTGCGGGCCGGTGCTTGCATTAGCTCTTCCTCGTCATCGTCGTCGTCGGAAGCGGTAGTGGCATATGGAGTCACACGAACAGGGCAACAGCCTCTTCGGCTTGGCTTCGCGAGCTACTTGAGGGCAGTTGACGCCGAGATTTGGTCAAGAGAGGAGGCAGCGGCCGTGAGCGGAGGAAATGCTACGAGGAAGCCCAGAAAATGGCGAGCGTCGCGGATCAGTGACTGTGGAATTCCCGGAGCCGCGACGGGCAGTGTCCCCGGTGCAAGATCCGCGATGACGGGCGACGGGCGTGCTGCACCAAGGATGTGGACGCGGGACTTGCAGCCCGAAAGCGAGGTCTGAGGGCCTTCAGTCGTGGATGGCCAGGGGAGATGACCCGCCTCCTTCCTTCCCTTTCGGTTTTCATCTCCTGTGTTTCTTTTCAGTTTTTCTGCGTTTTTCTATGTTCTGATCTCTCTCTTTTTTTCTTTGCCTGGTTTTCTTGCTCCTTTTTTTTTTATAAAACCCAGAAAACAACCCTTCATCCCCTTCCAAAAACCCAGAAACCAACCTCCATCTCTGCGTTTTTCTCTTCCAAAACCAGCAAAAACAGACTCTTTTCTTCTCCTGTGTTCTTCTTTCTTTTTCCTTTTTTCTACTTTTTTTTTTCTTCAGTCCCAGCTCAAAATTCGAACTCTGAAAACCCAGAAAATGGGGAGAAGATCCCCTCTCTGCCCTCCTCGCTCTCGGATCCGTCTAGCCAGCAACCATTTTTCTTCCTCTCCGTTTCTGCATTTTTTTTATTTCTCCTTTGCTCAGTCACTCGAGCTCTCTCCCTCGCCAGAATCCTTCTCTAGTCGGCACTTCGAGCTCTCCCCCTCGCCTGAACTCTCCAACTCTCTCCTCTGCCTTCTGCGTTTTCTTTTTCTTTCTTTTTTTCTTGGTTTCTCTTCCTCAGATCTGATTTGCTCCCCTGAGTTTCCCCCTGGGCCATTTTCGTCTCCACCCCTTCACGCCGCGTCACAGCGCAGCAAGGGAAGATCCCCTTGCTGCCGTCACGCGGCCAACGTCACCGCCGTCGGGGGGCCTCCTGTCCGTACGGCGTCGTAGGTTTTTTTTTTTGTTCTCCCCTGCGTCTTGTGTCTTCTTCTTTTTTTCCCTGTCTGTGTGCGTGTGGCGTGTGTATGTGCGGGTGGAGAGATGAAGAGAAGAGAAATAAAATCCTGGGCTGGGCTTGTGTTTCAGGCCATTATAGTGGGCTTGTATGAAATAAAGTGATGGGCTTAAGAGATTAAAAGAGTGGGCTGGACCGAAAAGAAAGAAGAATAAGGCTGGGAAAGAAAGAAAAGTGGGCTGGGTTGAGCCAGCCCACTCGAAAATAATAATAATTTTTTTTCGACTTCTTTTTTTGAATTTTTTCGATTTTTTTTTGAATTTTTTTTTATCTTTTCTAGAAATTAATAATTATTTATAGATGCAAATTAAATAGGCATTTAAAATAAAGTAACCAAAAATTCGGGTGTCAACAAGAAAGAAAAAAGAAAAAAAAGAAAGGAAAAAAAAGTGTTTCTTGAAATTGTTCATGGAAACAAGAAACAACTTTTTCTTGTTTATGATTTCTACTCCAAATCTGTTCCGGGAACAAATTTGTTTTCGGGAACAAAAATTTATCAAACGCGTTTCTGTTCCCGAGAACAAAAACTATTCCCGAGAACAAAAGAACATAAATAAGTGTTCTCGGGACGTTACCACGCAGTCCTAATTTGTTGCATGAAAAGTTAAGAAAATTAATTATGAATGATTAAATGAAGTTGGATGCTCTAATGCTTTGTGATCTTGATAATTATTAATTTTCAGTTTGCTTTAGATTATTTTTATTTTACAATTTTAATTAGCTTTTAATTCTCTAATTTTTGATTTTTCTATATTTTAGTATTTTAATTGGTTTAGTTTACTTTTTACTTGTCTTTTCGATTTGGTTAGCTAGATTTTTGAATTGATCATTTTTAGTAAGTAATTGGATAAAATAAAAAATAGTCATTGTGGAAACGATGCTCATTCATCACTTTATTATTTGTTAATATTGTGCACTTGCAATTCATCCAACAGTCGGGCTTTATATATGACAATCTCGTATTTCTCATTTCACTTTCGGATAAATACCCATTTATATCCAACGAGCTTTACGTTATCGAGGATTCGAGTTATGAGCCCAGAAACCTCTCGTTTAGCTAGAGAAACTAATTCAGTCTTAATTGCTTCTTCCCACTTAGACCAATCTTGTCTTTGTCGGCATTCAATAATAGATTGTGGCTCACAATTGTCATTCATAATTTTATGAGCATCTAAGAATGCAAAAGCATCATCAATGATAATTTCATTCCGATCCCAAATTTCATTACAATATGTAATAGAATTCTTAGTATTCTAGGGGTTTGTAATCTTTTCATGAGTTTGTGTCTCTTCGGGAGCAAAAAACTCTTAGATGTAAATTCTTCAGCATTATCCATCCTTATACTTTTAATTAGATAATTAAAGGATTGTGCCTGAAACTTTATTATATGTGCAAGCAAATGTGCAAATGTGACATTGTGCGTAAATAATAGGCAAACATGGGACCATCTACAAAATGCATCCACTAGTACCATAAAATATTGAAATGGTCCACTTGGTAGTTGTATTAATCCACAAATATCACTCTTAATTCTTTGTAGAAATAAAGGGGATTCAAGATTAACCTTTGTTATAGAAGATTTAGTAATTAATTTTCCTTGTGAACAAGTTTTACAATTATAATTTTTGGACAACAATACCTTTATATCATTTAAAGGGTGCCATTTTGTATTATGAATGATTCTATGCATCATTGAAGTGTCAGGATGACTAAGGTGATCATGCCACAGTCCGAACCGATTATGATTTACCAATCTCCAAGACATAGTGGCGTAAATTTTAAAAGCCTTAATCATGACATAATACAAACCCATAGAAGAAACTTCTCATGGATGATTTTCAAGCCCATCTTATAAGAGATAATGCCAATATATTTTTATTTTGCTCATAAATAATCTCAATATGGTACCCATTATAGTATACATCTTTGAAATTGAGCAGATTTTTTTTTTATCTACTGCTTAGAAACGCATTCTCAATATGTAGGATTGTGCCATTTGGCAAAATAATTGTGATATTCCTGAAATCATTAATAATTGGAACATGACTTGATATTGTATGAACATGTGCCTTACGCAATATCATACTCGAGAAAAAGTGTTACATGACTAGTATCTAGTCATGCCATAGTGATGGCAAATACTTTCATTGGCCACCTTTTTTGCTTTTTTTTTTTAATCATAATTCGGGCCAAAGTTAGATTTCTTACCATCTCTTCGAAGATTATGTTCTTGCTTGCGCTTATAGCCCTTAATATGGCCAATATTTTTCTTAAATTAACATGTCCTTCAGGCAATGCTTTTGAGCCAGCATGTCTAAGATCATGATTTTGAACAACAATTCATTAGTTTGCTCAGTGGTGAGAAGCACAGAAATTAATTCAGAATATGTGGCAAATTAGCATTGCCGGTATTGCTATTGCAAAACAATATTCGAAGCATGGAAGGTGGAGAAAGTTTTCTCTAATAGCTCCGCATCAGTGAGCTTGATACCGCATAAATCAAGTTGAAAAACGATATCAAATAAAGTGGAGTTATAGTCAAACACTGATTTAAAATCTTGCAGTTTAAGATTTTGCCAGTTATATTTTACTTGAGGGAGGATAACAATCTTGTTATGATCATATCTATCATTCAACCTCTTCCATAGGGTCTGAAGGTCTCGAATGGATAAATCTTGAGTCTGTAGGCTCTTATGCAAATGACAACGAATAAAAATTAGTGCATTTGTTTTATCTTTTGCATTTGAGGTTCCGTCTTTTGTAATTACATTAGCAAGACCTTGCTCTTGGAGGTGCATTTCCATGTCCAAGTACCATGATAGATAATTATTTCTACTCACTTCTAGGATGTAGAATTTGGGCTTTTCAATATTTGCCATAATTCTTGCAAAAATAAAATCCTTAAATTAATTAGAAGAATTTCCAAATATCAATTGCCACTTCAATAGCAGAATGATACTTTTAGATTTGAAATTAGTTTAAGGCTATGGGGAAAATGAAGAATTGATAGAGAAGATGAAGTATAAGTTTAAAACAAAGAAAACACTTACCTTGCAAAATTACTTACTTTGTTGGTAGATTTTCGTGCTGATAATATGTTGTAAAATATCGCGTTGTAAGTATATAATAGAAAGAACAGAAGGAGATTAAATAGAGAAAACAATTGACACTAGAGATAATAGAGAAAAACTAGAAGCGGAAAAAACTTTTATTTCTCACTATTTGTGCTCCTATTTATAATAATGCACTTATAATAAATATCAATGTATCTAATAATACATGTATTGGATAGGGAGATGAACATTTATCGGATAGGGAGATGTACTTAGAACGTAGGATACAAATGTACCATAATAGGTATATGGATATTCATACATATATTGGATAGAAAGATGAACATTCATTGGATAGGAAGATGTACTTAGAATGTATGATACAAATGTACCATTATAAGTATATGAATATAATGAATATTCATACATGTATCTCATAACAATTTAGGCTTATTTGAAGTATGTTCTCAAATTTATGAGCTTAAAGACAGTGGAAGGTTAGACACTACAACATTTATCAATTGATCGTTGAAAATAGCAGATAAAAAAGTTCTTATCTATATTCGTATCTCACTTATAGTGGTTAGTTAGATTCATCACAATTTTTCTTCTAAGCATTAAGTTTGATGGTAAAAGACTTTTTAAAAAAGATCAATTAACTCCAATAAATGTAAATTGATTGTCATTTAAGATTGCGTTTGATCATGTTGGAATATTTAAATAATAAATTGCATATTCATTATGAGTTTAAACTTTTAGAACAGTTGATTGTGGTCTCACAAAATCTTACAAGATGAATGCATGGTTTATTATTTAAATATTCCAACACATAAGTTTACAACAAACATGGATCTTCTTTTGTAAATTTAAGGAATAAGTGCACTGGAAGTCTTAAAACTTATCATAAAAATGTAATTGGGTCTTAAAACTTTTAGAATGTGTAATCAAATTCTAAAATTTATTAAATTGATGCAAGTCATTTTGTTAACTTTGCTCAATTTGGTTAATGGAAAATATTGATGTGGCTTTTTAGCAATTTCTCTCTCCCACATCGCATTGAAGTTGCTAAAATGTGAAGCATAGAAAATATGGTTGAGAGGGAGCTCCCTGAAATGGCCATGCTGAAGATGCAATCAAAGGTTTTCTTTGCCATAGAAAGGTGATGCCTGAGATTTAAGCGCATGGAAAAAGGGTGTGATAGTTATTGTTATGTATTGAAATTAATGGGATAAATGAAAGAAGATTGAGTTTCATTGAAGAAAGAATCATAGGGAATAGAGATGTTGAAAGATGACGACTCATATATGCAGGTTCACATGAATTATTGAATGAGGCGAGATTTACATAATTCAACAATGCATGTGTATTAGATTCATAGGCACTGGGATCATTCAATGATGTTATACCCACAATCAATAATTATATTCGTGGTGTTGTGTTGCTAGTGGTTTTCATATCGCAAGTTAAATAAAAGGAAAGTTTAGTTAGGAAAAAAAGGGCAAGTATATTTTGAACCATGTTTAGATGCGAGGAGGTTGGAACTTTTCAAGAAGTCTCTCCTTAACTAACAATGCATCAGATTTTTTTTTTCATAGTCACATTTTTCTTGCATTCTTAGGAGAGGACTCGCACCCTATATAAGTACAACTTGCTTGTCACCGGAATCATATTTTCGCCGTTGCACCATTCCTCAGGGGCAGTCGTCCATGGCTGCATCCCAAGGAGTTCCCCTGGTGCAACTCTCCAGCGATCGAGTGAGCGGTGGCCTTTTTCCGTGCCCTCGCTCTGAACTCATCCACCCTCCTTTTCCCTCTCCCTACCGTCTGTAATGACTCATTCACCCCCTCCTTCAATCGGTCCACCCCCTTCGACATCGCCTTGGTTACCTTCTCTAGTGCAATCACCGGCTCCCTTACACCCCTCACCCTCTCTCTGCTGCCTCCATGCCGTCATCTCGTCAATCGCCTCAAGTACGTGCCTTGCGCATGCCTCCATGTCATCAAGCTCCATCAAGACTTGCTTCTTCTTTGTCTCTTTCCTTGATGCATCCCAATTCTGTGCCAATCGCTGACGTGGAGGAGCATGTGAGGCTTGTGCTCGAAGCGATTGATGAGATGACAGTATCATGAGGCGGTGGAGAGAGGGTTGGGAGGCTAAGGGAGGTGGCGATTGGGCTGGAGAAGGCGACCGAGGTGATATTGAATGGATAGATTAATTGGGGGTGGGGGTGAACGGGTTGTTACTGATAGTGATTGGGATATGGAAAAAGCAGTGGGTGAGTCAGAGCAAGAGCACGAGAAAGGCCATTCATAGGGAGGCCATCTAAGCTAAGCGAGAAGCACATTCAATTCTGTCCTCAACCCTCCATCCAAAGTCGAAAAGTCTTTCTCTCTATGTGTCATTCAAAAAGTTTTTATGTGGCATTTTTGAATTGCTTTTATCAACATAATTTTAGGATTTAATTATATTTTTCCAACATAATACATGACATAATTGAACCAATCGAAAGGTTTAGAATTCGATTGTACTTTTGATAAATGTTTAGATACTTGACTGAGCAAATTAAAAAAATTTAAGACTCAATTGTGTTATGTACATAAAATTTAGGGTTTGTAATGCAATTTTCTTAAACAATTCTTGCAAATTTTTTCCTTGTACTCAAATCATGGGCGCCACCCTCACGTTGTTGTGTTCCTTCACTTTGTTCTTCTTGCTTTGCTATTTGTTTCTTTTTTTGAAAGAAAATTATATTAATTACTAAAAAAGGATACATGAAAAGTATACAAACTTCATGGTAAAGTATATAAAAAAGAGAGCAAAGCCTAGGTTACTGCAAAACAAAGCCAAATCCAAAAAACAAGGAGGACTGATGAAGCATTAGCACACCCTCATTCCACAATAATAGATTTGTTAAGCAAAATAGTTGGTGCCCGATCAATGAATCTCGCATCTTCATGAATGATAAGTACACACCAAAAATTCCTTCTCTAATAACTACGGCATTGCCCATAGGTTGTGCATGCCTAGGTTCGGCTTCTTTTATACCATTGGTATACGGAGACCACCAAAACAAGTGGAACAAACACAAATCTAACATTTAGAAGAGCAAATTCTTGTGATTTGATGAGACATCAAAGCTTTTATGATCCCCATTGAAGTTGAAGGTAGAGAGCATATATATGGGCAAAACAGAGGTTTATCAAATTCTCAAAAGCATATTTATTAAATTCCTAGATCTAGATCAAGAGCTGATAGATCCTAAAACTAGAACTAAATCAAGAGAGTTGAAACTCTTAGATCTAAAATTAGATTGAAAGAACAGAGTTAATAAATCTAAATCAAGAGAGAACAAATAACAAAACAATAAAACATAAACAAAAATCAACTAGAGAGGGAGGGGTGAGACTAGTGCAAATCCTCCCATGGCTGAAGGTTTATGAAGATGATGAAGAGAGAGAGAGAGAGAGTATTTTGACTTGATGCTGAGGACAAAAATGAATGTGTTCTCGCCTGGCTTCGATGGCTTCTTTGTGAATGGCCTTTTTCGTGCTCTTGCTCTGAGTCACCCACTATTTTTTTTCCATACTATTGTTTTTCCATATCACAATCATTATTAGGAACAACCCGTTCATCCCCACCCCCAATTAATCTATCCATTCAAAATTATCTCGGTCGCCTTCTCCAGCGAATCCCCACCTCCCTTAGCCTCCCAACCCTCTCTTTGCCGCCTCTTTATGTTGCCATCTCATCAGTCACTTCAAGCACAACCCTCACATGTGCCTCCATGTCATCTAGCTCCTTCATGACTTGCATCTCCCAGTCTTTTTCCTCACCGGATAAGTGACTTTAAACTATCGAGTCAGTAGTTATCGCAGAGTTGAGATGCAGCAAGGAAAGAGACTAAGAAGATGCTAAGTCTTGAAGGAGCTCAATGACTTGAGGCATGCACAAGGCATGTGCTTGAGGTGATTGATGAGATGACGGCATGGGAGGCAGCGGAGACAAGGTGGGGAGGGTAAGGGATTGTGCTAGGGGAGGTGGTGATTGCGCTAGAGAAGATGATCGAGGCAATGTCGGAGGGATGGACCGATTGAAGGAGGAGGTTAATGGGCTACTAAAGAAAGTAGGGATAGGGAAAAGGAGGGTGGATGAGTTCAAGCGAGGGCACGGAAAAAGGCCACCGCTTACTTGATTGCGTGGAGAGTCACACCAGGGGAACTCCTCGGGATGCGGATGCGGATTACTGCCACTGAGGGACGGTGCAATGGCGAAAATATGATTTTAGTGACAAGCGGAAAGCCTTTGGGGAAGTATAAAAGACTTCAGGTTAAATGGTTTTTTTGGCCATTTGCGGTAGGGGTGAGCGGTTCCAGGTTCCGCTTGGAACTTGGAACCTACCCTCGGGTACAGTTCCTCGCCTTTTGGAACCCGGAACCTACCCAGTCGAAATCGGAACCTAGAACCTACCCTTTTACGGGTTCCGGTTCCGGTTCCGGGGTCCAACAGGTTCTTTTTTTTTTTTTTTTTTCATTTAAGTGGAGCCGGTTCCGATTATGAAAAAAAGAAGAATCGGGAACCGTGATCATCCCTTTCAACATAGTTTTTATAATGATAACGACGCAATTTCTATGAAGATCTCCCTAAGTCATAAAATAATCATGTCATCATATTACAAACCAAGAGGTACAACACAAGTCTCACAAATGGTTCCTCTCTCCTTACCGAGACACCACCCTTTTATCGCCACTCATCCCCGTCGACATTGGCCACCGCCGGCCATAAACTCCAGTGGCTGGGAAACCCTCACCAATTCGACGATACACAGGTTTTTCATACGAATCATCATGGAACCTCGAATATGAATGAATACATAGTGATTCTATAGATAAAAGAGCATGAAAACAGATCGGTTTTCGACTAAAAGTATGAACCCCTTCGGTTTTCTATAAGGCATTTCATCAAACACTTGGCGGGCATGAATAAACCGAAGGGTTTCCAACTCGAACAAAACTTATACCTGGACTAGGCTTCCAACTAAACATGGCAGCATGCAAAGGAAATTCAGTGGAGGGACGACAAGGGCCGGGCTCACGCGAACCGCTCCGCGCGAGCTCCGGCCCGACGCCTTACAAAACCAGGTATTCCGGTGAAAAGGTAAATAAATAAACAAACTAACCTGGTTCATTCGGTGGTTGCGACGGGCGGCGGTTACTAGATGGTCCTCCGGCAACAATAGAAGACCCTCTCGAGCCTCCCTCTCGCACTCAGATTCCCGGATCTTTCCCTTCTCTCGGTCGCTCTCCTCTCTTGAAGCTTTTTCACTTGTTTTCTCCCTGTCTTTTTTCAGTCAACACACGTCTCTCTCTCACTTTTATCTCTCGCTTTTTTTTTCGTTCTCTCCTTTCTCCTTCCTTTTCTCTCTCGGGCTCTCTCCGATCTTTGCCCCTCGGTCTCTCTCCTTCTCTAGCTCGTTTTTTTTTAGCTTGTCTCCGGTCTCCCCCTTCTTTCTTCTCTCCGTTCTCGGTTTCTTTTTCTCCCCCTCCTCCTCTCGATTTTTCTCTCGAAGAACCTCTCTCGAGCAGCTCCTCCGAAACCGGCCCTTATCCTCGGCAACATGCTGCTGCCGTCGACTTCCCTCTCGCCATCCGACTTCGCCGACCTAACCCCCGCCGCCGTGTGACCTTCTCCCCGCTTTGCTTCCTGCCGACTTCGCCGCTGCTTGCTTTCCATTTTTTTTTTATTTCCCTTCCAGTTCTGGTTCCGGTTCCGGGAAATGAGGAACCGGGAACCGGAACCGGTCTCCCTAGAACCGGGAACCGAACCGGACCCTCCGGTGCAGTTCTCCGGTTCCCGGTTCTACCCGGGAACCGCGCTCACCCCTAATTTGCGGTAATGTATGGATATTTATGATTAGAAATAAAAGGAAAGTGTATAAGGGAAAGCTTGCCTTACTACCTAAAAGGACCGGAAGACCGCGTACAACAGCTGAAAAGGGTCGTAAAGAGTATAACAAGAAACCTTCCCAATTGGTGCAGCTTTTAATTACCTCCCAAATGATAATTAGCCATTGTGATTTATTACCTAATATAACCAAAATACCTCAACATAAGGTGCAATTTTCCAAGAAAATGGTAGAAGAGCAAATACTCGTGTTTGTTGCTATGAATACTAAATATGTTGATATATTAATCTTAAAACATTTCGCTAGTATCAATTTACCTAATTTTGTCCTCAATAAATTTGCTCTCATTTGCGCCACCGGCTGTTTTGCAAAGTGAAAGGATATAATTGTTCTAAAAATATAATGGAAGTTGGTAGCGCCACATTCAAGAGCTACATTCAACCACATTTATCTATATGTAATTTACTTGAATCATTTGAATTACCAAAAATTTTTTTTTGTTATCTGCGACAAACCGCTATTGCTGTCTTGTTTTTACTGTTGCAAATCAAAGAAAAGGAAAGGTTAGTTAGGCCAAAAAAGGTAAGTATGTCTTGAACCGCGTCCAATGATATGAGGAGGTCAAAAACATGAAAAGAAACACTTTATTTGGCCATGCCTTTTAATTACTGTCCAAGAAATTTCCTATCAATTAATGATTCTCTGGTTTTTTTCTCTACATTCCAAGAAATCTCTTATTGGTTAATGATTTCATGACCTAACACCCCATATCATAATTACCCGCTATTTCCATTGCCTAAATTTACTAGGAACTTAATATAATGTACGTTGACATAATGACTTTTTATCATATTACTAGTATCTATATTCATAATTCTGTCATAGAGAAATTCACTCACGTTTGTACCATCGCACAAAATGAAAGGAAATAAATTGTTCTAAAAGTATAAGGAAAGTGTTTGTAGCACCACATTCGACCACATTCTTCCATGTGATTTAGGGTGCGAATAATAACATTTCTGAAAGAGAAATAGATTTTTTTATTTTTATTATTGGATGAGTTTCTAAGCAAAAAAATACATTTGATAATGACACAAAATTTTTATTTTTGAAATTAAAATTCGTTTGATAATAACAAAATTTCACTTTCCCGAGTGGCAACAGCAAAGGGAGAGGGTAATGGCGGGCTGGCGGGCAAGGGTGGTATTGACCGACAGACGACAAGAAACTCCTTTAGGTGAGAAGTAACAAAGAGATAAACAATTTTGATTTCTATTCTAGAAATAGAAAAGTAAAAAAATTTTGTTTCTAATTTCTATTTTAAACCTAGTTCGGGAATAGAAATTTGCTTCAGAAATATAAAAATGAAATTATTTTACTAAATGGATTTCTATTACAGAAATAGATCTGGAATAAAAAAATATGAAATATAAATAAAATGGTTACTATGTGCATCCTTATTTGGGTCATTTCAATCACACTAAGGTGACGTCCTACATTGATATTGTAAATTAAGTAAAAGTAAAATTTAAATAGGAAATAAAATGCAAGTATGCCTATGAGGATGCTAGAATAACATCCAGAAAAAACACCTTATTGGGGCGTGTCTTTGAATTATTTTCCAAGAATTCTCTTATGAAATTTTCTTTCCACATTTACATTTTCCTTGCATTTCTAGCATCCAGAAAATCACCTTATTGGGGCATGTCTTTTAATTACATTCCATGAATTCTCTTATTAATGTTTCTTTCCATATTACATTCTTCTTGCATTTCCAAGAGAATACTCGCCCTCTATAAATGCCGCAAGCTCTCTCATCCCGTACCAATCAAAATTTCTCGTCTTAGTTTTCCCGAGAAAAACCAGAAAATATTCTGTTTTGGTATTGCCAATTAACTAGAAAGAAAGTTTAAATAGAAAATCAAATGCAAATATGTTCACGAGGATGCTAGAAAAGCATCCCGAAAAAACACTTATTGGGCGCGAGTCTTTTAATTACATTCCAAGAATTCTCTTATGAAATTTTATTTTCAACATTACATTTTTCTTGCATTATAGGGGCTTGTCTTTTAATTATTTTCCAAGAATTTTCTTGTGAAATTTTCTTTCCATATGTACATTTTTCTTGCATCCCTAGCATCTAGAAGAACACCTTATTGGGGCATGTCTTTTAATTACATTCCAAGAATTCTCTTATGAAAATTTCTTTTCATATTACATATTTCTTGCATTATTGGGGCGTGTCTTTTAATTACATTCCAAGAATTCTTTTATGATTTTTTTTTCCATATTTACATTCTTCTTGCATTCCTAAGAGAATACTCGCCCTATATAATGACCGCATGGGCTCACTGCCCATGCCCATCAAAACTTTCCACCACTTTCTCGTCTCAGTTTTCCCGAGAAAAACCAGAAAATATATTCTGTCCTCTGCATATTCTTCGAGAAAATGTATACGCGCCTCCCCTCTCCCGGCGACAACAAGGGTGCGAAGCTCACTGCCGTGGAGCTGGACTCCATCTCCTGTTCCTTCGACGAGTCCCTCCGCTCTCCCCTCTCGGGCCTGAGCCCTGCCTCTGCTAGCTTGCCCTGGCTCCTCTCCGCTGTCAGCGTGCTCTCCATCGCTCACTCCGCGGTGAGATCCTTGATCTATGAGCTGGAATCGGGCAGCGATGGCAACCTCTTGTCCTGGTATCTGGACAACAGCCTGAAAGTCCTGGATGTTTGCAAGTGCATTTGCTCCAAGATCGAGGGACTGTGCCTCTGCCATGTGAACCGGAGGATCGCGATGAAACTCCTCCGCCTGGAGGGCAACGCATTGGAGGATAAGATTCACCGAGTGAGGAATGTGCTCGCAGATTCGGAGGACGAGGCCGAGGGCAGCAGTGGGTATGTGAAGTCCGTGGGTGACATCGAGCAGCTGATTAGAGACTTGGCCGCGAGCATTGGAAAGTCGACTTTGAGGGGGAAGGTCTCGCCGGCGGACAGAGTTGTTCGCCGTGCGGTCCAAGCTGTCAATTTCTTGACCGCATTTGTAGCCGGAGTGATATCTTCGGCCTTGTGCTCTTCCTCAGGGGCAGTCCTCTGCCTCTGCGTCCCAAAGAAGTTCCCTTGGGGCGACTCTGTCCGTGCAATCGAGTCGGCAATTATCTTCGAGTCAAGACGTAGCGAGGAAAGGGATAGGAAGACGAGGGTCTTGAAGACAATTATCGTGAAGTCGAGACGTAGCAAGGAAAGGGATAGGAAGACGCGGGTCTTGAAGGAGCTTGGCGATGTGGAGGCACACAGGAGGCATGTGCTTCAGGTAATTGACGAGGTGGTGGCATCAGGAGGCAGTGCAGAGACCGTGGGGAGGCTAAGGGATGCGGCGGTCGGGATGGAGAAGGCCACTGATGCGATGTTGGAGGGATTGTACCGTGTTAGGGATGGGTTGACAGAGCTGTTCTTGACGGTGACGAGGATAAGGAAGGAGATGGTAGACGATTTCACAGCAAGCCTGCCAAAAAGACCATTGCCTAAGAAGATATTGAAGCCTGGCAAGAGCGACTAAGGGAAAGCGTTTTTGCTTTCGATCACAAAAAAGGAATACGTGATGCCTGCGATTTGAGCGCAAGCAAATTGTAGAGTGCATTATAGGAGATGGAGATGATGATGAAGATATTGATATTGGCGTTGGAAAAATATTAATTATGATAAATAAATTGCAAATATATTAAAAAAGATGAAAAAATAAGACAAATTGTTTGATGCATGCAAACACTATCTTAAGGATAATTCCGTCTCTCGAAGTACAAAACTCGAACGATAAGCTCTACTGATTATCCTCTTAAGATACAATAGACCTTCTTGTATATATCACATAGAATAATAAAAGGAACATGAATAACAATATGTGGATAATCCAACAAAGAAAAGAAAGAAAATGGTTTTATATCTAGAATAGAAATTAGAAGTAAATTTTTTTTACTTTTTTATTTCTAGAATAAAAATCAAAAATTGTTTATCTCTTTCTATTTCTCACTCGAAGGACTCTTCTAACTCTTAGCCGTTCGCCCCCTCTTGTCACTGCCGTTGCCATCGGTTGCCGACAGCCAACTGCCACCCCCTCCTCCCGTAGCTCTCACTTGAGAGGAAGAAAATTTGTGTTATTATTAAACATGTATTTTTGCTCAAAAACTCATTCAAGAATTGAAATAGAAAAATGATGCACAAACACAAAAGACATTGACTTTATCCCCTTTCCCACGAACTCAATCAGTTCTTAAATTACTTAAAAAATAATGTGTGAGGAAAAAGTATTATGTTTTCACATATAGGCTTGGTAACACTTGAGTCTATCACCCATTTTTTCATGCCAAGCTTATATATTTAGGTTTTTTTTTTTCTTCGGGTGGACTTATTTTTGAGCTAGAGTAGGCCCATCTAGCTGGGCCTTGCGACCTGGACCTACACATTGGCCACAATATTGACTTGACAAAATGATCAAACCAATTATGTTATCAAATCATCTACTTTGACTAAGTCAACTTTTGGTTTAGTAGGATTGTTGTTTTTCCCATAATTTTATTTGGCTAATTTCCAAATTACAACATCTTCACCAAAAATGAACACTTATCTATTATCGGAGTTTGTCTCGTTTGAATCTATGCCTTCATGATCACAAGAAGTTGCCTTTTTTGGTCAAATCAATAAATTTGACATTCAATTCAAAATATCATAATTGCATTGCCTCATGATCATTTTTCGATACGGTTTTTTATTTACATTTGATCAATGGACAATAAGGTTTAGAGCCCTCGGACCCAATTACAGCAAATTTAATCAATGGAGCCTCCAGAGCCGATCAACTTTAGAAGAGCATTAAATATCACTAGTTGACTTTTTACGAAAGTCAACTTGACATTTTTGGGTCAAATCGGGCTCGATAAACTTCAGGATATATTAAGCACCTAAGGCAGCCATTGAACATAAGGGGCGAACATGACCCGGGCCCCATCTAATTAAAGCTGGCCCACAAGGCACTAAGCTCGACCCATTAAGCTCTCTTGGTCGGTACCCATTTTGCTCCAATGGACTATCCCTAGGTAACTCCCTTTGCCCATTAATCAAACTCCATAGGCTGTGTTGCTAGTCAGAATAAAATTCATAATAGAACAAAGTTTATTCCATCCTATAAATGGTTCCTACCTAAGATAAGATTGAATATAAGAAGAATATTGCCTGAATAAAAATATATCATGGGAGAGATGAGATAAAGATGGATAAAATTTCTTATATCGATAATATAAAAACTATTTTTTGAATAACAAACTTCTTAAATTAATAAAATTAAAATTATAGTTAAATATTTATAATATTTGAATTCTAATATATCATAATACAATTCACAATAACAAAAAAATACAACAATTTTTTTGGTTTTATTTATTCCTATTTTCAAATATGTATTTTATTTTATTTATCCTATAATGTATATTCTATATATTTATATTTGTTACATCTTTTAGGTATTTTAGTAGTTTATTTATTTAATCAAATTTCAACTAAGTAATGATGGCAAAGAAATAAAAAAGAAAAGACATTAAAAAATAGGAAAAATAAAAAAAAGGGTAAATAAAATGACATATGTAAGAGAGCCAAAGCACTATAATTTTTTGAACCATGGAGATGAGTGAATTTTTTTTTTTTTTTTGATATCTAGGATCCGGCCTGACTCAACCTTATGGGAGAACACTACCTCCGCGGGCCCGACAGGCCCAACGACGACCATCGGCTATATCTAGAGGGGAGTTAAACTAGGAGCCCATCCACTAGGGCCCTTCACTTAAGATGTGTTAACAACTATGGAGTTTTAACCCTAGGACCTCTATGATGAAGTGCCTAAAGCCTAACGAACTTAGTTGTCCACCAGTGGGTGAGATGAGTGAATTTTGTTCTCTCTTTTTTACTAGATTTGGTATTTGTTGTCTGATCTACCTCATCATCATTGTTGTGGCCTGTTTACATTTCTTGCCATAGTTGAACCCATGGCTCTACAATGAGCTCCTTTGCTATTTAAGATTTTTTATCATACAATATCTTGGATTTATTGATGGAACCCATTTCCGTTTGCACATTTGTAGTTTCTTTAGCAGTGGATCATGATAGATTCTTACTATCCATGTTTGTGCATTTTCATGTTCATTATGCCATTCATATCAAACAATTGATGTGATAAGATATGAAAATATTTGACATTATTATTGCAATTTAATAAATAATGGATAGAATATAGTAAAATTATTAGATTTTATATAATATTTTATCCAGTTCTATTTTGATTAAAAATTTAGATGATAAAATGAGCCTTAATGATGGAAATCCTCACCACTCAAGGTTTGACAAGTCCCTAATCCTTGTCCTTGCAAGTGATTGGCCAGCCAATTAGAGAGCTATATAGTATTTTCTCTTCTTTTTCAATGACGGATCTAAATCCACCAATGAGAACTAAAGATCTCGAAGTTCTCTCTCTTCCTCTAATTGGCGCCTAACCTCTTTTCACTACCACTCTCCATTTTCATACGCCACTTTTATATTTTCCTCTCACGAGCTCTCTACAAAATCCTCTCTAATCTCCCTCTTCAAGCCCTATGTAACAGCGAACACTTCCAGCCGATTCTGGCGTCCCACAGCCCCTCCGGCAGCCTCCAATTCTCCTTCGGCATTCATTATCTCCTACGGTCTTTCCGTGATCCAATCGTGATGTTAAAAAATTGCATAAACTTAGTCATGGCCGAAAGACCTCTATCCAAGAATTGATCTAATCATGCTTAGAAATTGCTGAAAATGTAAACTGTATGCTCACCATGAGTCTATATTTTAGATTCAATGTCAATTTGAGCTAAATTGGATGAGGAATCGATGATACAAACATGTATATTGATGTGAAGTTTTGCAATTTGATTGCACCTTCGTCCATTATTGCTTAATGTTGTCAATTTTTATAAAATGGTGTTGGATTGATTGAGATGATTAAGCTTGATGTAGAAGTAGATTATTTGGATCTTGAACTAAGGATACTCAAACATATGATGAGATGCTTGACTGAATTATTTTTGATTTGGAGTCCAAAGAACATGCTGTAGTAATGAGGAAATTTCTAAAGGACTTGATTAGAGAAAACCATCAAGTAATGAAATGTAGGGGACATTCATGGTTTAATTTGATAGGTTGTGCATCAAAATGATTAGATAGGTATAACATCTCCTTCATGTCATTTCAACTTAGCTTAAAAATGGCTTTTCTCTTAAATAATCGATGAGATCTCTTTTGGATAGTCTTTGGAGTAAATTTGTTATAAATTACATAGTTTGGGATTTTTTGTGATAAAAAAAATGTTTGGGATAAAATTGTCACAAGTGGTATAATTTAAGGTTTTTGGTGGTACAAAAAAATGTTCAGAGTAAAATTATTACAAGTAGTATAATTTAGGATTTTTGGTAGTATTTGCCTAGATTTTATTTGCTTTATCTGTTTTATCTGTTTTTGTTTTTAGGAGTCTATTGGCTTTAAGCTTCTTCCTGCCCGTCCTAGCTGGGGGTGGATTCTCAGCTAAACCATCTTCCATACAAAAAAGCTAAAGCGCCAACAAATAAAAAAAAGCTCCAATCCAGCTCTGCTTTTAATTGAAGATTCAAAAATGGCCATTTGATGGTACTGCATTATTTCAAAGCGCCCGCCCTACTTGCCCACGCCTCCTTTTTCATGTGACCGAACTGTTTCCAAAGTCCCGACTCGACCATGCTTTATCAGAAGCCAATGTTCTCGTAATTCCCCTCTCTTTTCTCTCACTTCCTCAGCCTCACTCTCATGTTCTTGTTTTTTTATGGAAACTAAAAACTGTAACAGAAGAAGCATTGTTGATTTTGTGTTGTTTCTCAGGAAGAAGTTGGTCAATCCATAGAAACGAATCAGCTTCTGGAGGATGACGACTTGGGTCCCCGACTAGGGTTTGTAATATCCCTTTCTTGAAATAGCTCATCGGCAGCGGTGGTGTCATGGCCATCCCTGGAGACTGGAATGAGGTTATTGAGGGCTTCTAGCTTCTCTGGGACAACGCCGTTGAAGGGGGAGGAGCACGAGCCTCTGCCCAGACTCGACCTCTTGTTCATGCACGCAAGTGCGAGCTTGTTGCCTCGTCGTTGTCTTTTTGATGCGGCGGTCGAGGAAGCCGTCTCTGTTCTCGATCTTGTTCTAGTCGACAACCACTTCTTTTTGTTCATGGGCGATTGGGCGTGGAGCTGATGTTTGAGAGAAATAAAGTAACCAATTTTGAGGGTTTTTGTCCTCAGGGATTTGGCTATTTTTTACTTCGAAATTCTTTTTACAAAAGTATCATGCTCCAGTGGTCGAAAATCTCCAACTAGCCAACAGCTGATTGGCCAGTGAACTCGAATATTTATTTAAAATTAACTTGATCACTATAGACTTTTTTCCAAAATAAAGTCCACCCTATGTCCTTTTTTAAGATAATAGTCCCACTTCATTGCCCTCATTCAAAGTTTTCTCTTAAACTAATAAAACATTGGGAAAATTCCAAATAAGAGTATTAGATGCTCTTGTTTTCTCAAATAATGATCTAAAGCCTATGAAGTATCTTTGTTTTCTCAAATAAGGGTTTGAAATGAAACTTATTTCAAATAAGGGTCATGAGTAATTACATCAATCTCAAATAAAGACATAATTTTGTTAGTCAAAGGGTATTTTCATCCTTTACTTTTTAATTTTTTTTTCTATTTATCTTTACCCTCTTCCCTTCGCTAGCCATGGCAGAAGTCACCAGACTTAGGTGAGGGCAACCCTCACTAGCATTCAGGGAGGGTTGCCCTTGCTTGAGGCCGCTAACCTCCATGGGCCATCGACAAGGCATGGTTGTCGATAGCTAGGGAGGAAAGAGGAAAAAGAAAAAAGAAAAAGAAATGAAAAAATATAAAAAATATATGTAGAATTTTTTTGACTAAAATACCCCTTTTTTGTTGGTTGGAATAGTTATCGGCTTGCCAAAAGTTTTTATTTGAGATGATTTAGCCATTTATAGTGGTCAAAATTCAACACAATGGTCAACTGACCAAGTGCTTTCTTCCTCAACAGGCTGTTCAAGTCCGTCATTCTATTACCATATATAAAATGAGAGTTTTGGGAGGACATGTGACTTCCTTCCTCATTTCTCCTTTTTCCTCTTTAAAATATCATTTCACTATATTTATATCAATCTTTACTGTGAAATTAATAATGTTGTGATTGTCAAATTTTTTGCCATACTATAACACATACATAAATATTTTAGTTACAAATGAAAGGTAGAATAGATCTCAGGTATACTTAAATCTCAATCCCTTGTTGTATGAGAAGATAACTATTTAGAAGAGAATATTTTCTTCTCAATGACAAAGCACGTGCCTGTAGAGTAGAGTAAATAAAAAATAAAAATAAATGGATCATTTAGACGGGCCAATTATTTATCCAATCTAATAATTAAACTAGGGTATAAAAGAATTTAAAGTTAGCACGCGTTTCCTCTTAAAAAATTGCGAATAACATAACTATTAATCGGAAGAAAAAAAATGTGACGACGAGAATCTGTTTTGCCACAGTAAAATATATCATGGCAAATGAAAATTATATTGTGTTATAAGTTAACCATTCAGCTACATGGTAGCGAGCTTTGTGGTATGAGAATATTTCGCTAGCATGTGGTTACCTTAGAAATTCATACTAATGAATAATGAATGTGCAGATCGAAAAGCCTAAAAGATGCTACAAAGAATTTTATAATTTAAATGTCATCAGCTAACCTTATAATAGTGAATAGATTAGTAAAAAAAAAGACTTTTCCACTTGCCATCTCAGGCAAATTTGAAGAAGCAACCAAGCATGATATAAGGACACAAATGATAATTACTAATTGGCACGATTTTTCATTCCTAAGTTTACTTAATAGGTCGGTCTTAAATCTATATGCACGAACTTAATCTTTAAGAATGTTACCAGCATTTCTTACATCATTCTAGTAGCCATAAATTTTCTCTCGTTTGTGGCAACGCATGGCTATTTCTTTTTAGAAAAAAAGTATCGTATAAAAAATAAAAGGAAAGCGTATCGAGGGAAAGCTTAGTTACAACGAAAAGACCATTGAGACCGCGTTCAACAACTACAAAAGGGGCAGAAAGAGTATATGGAGAAACCTTCCTACTTGATCAAGCTTTTAATTATTTCCCAAATGGTAATGAGCCATTGGGATTTATTACCTGATATAACCAAAATTTCTCAGAATAAAGTAAAAATATTGAATGAAAAAAGTAGAAAACACATACTCATCTTTATCAATATCTCACATATAGTGACTAGTTATATTTATAAAATTTTGCTGGTCACTATTAACCATTATAAAAGTTGAAACTGTTATATGAAGGTATAAAACCTTTAACTCTAATATCATGTGAGATTTAGTAAGACTATTGTTAATCATTCTAAAAATTTGAACTGTTAGATAAATGCATAGTTTAATACTTAATTATTCCAACAAATATTAATCAAAATCTTTGTTCTAAACATTAAGGTTGACAATAGAAAAACATTAACAAAAGGATTAATGAACTACAACAAATGTAAATCAATTGTTGACTAAGATGTTGGCAAGAATTCAGTAATTTAGGGATAATTAACTAGTCTTAGCAAAATTAATAGATTAGGTCATAGATAATATCTTCCGTAGCGGTTACTCCACAACTTAATAAGTTGCCAACCAAGCATATCAAGCAAGACGTGACAATCCAAATAAAAATTAGCCGCTATTTTCATGGCTTAAACTAGTAGGCACGTTGATATAGATACTAAACAAATTAATATGCTAATCTTTAAAGATGTTGCTATTATCTCTTTTCTTAATTTGGTCATCAACAAATTTTCTCTCGTTTGTGCTACCAACAAGCTGCCAGGCAAAGCAAAAGGAAATAATTTTTCAAAAGTCTAATAGACGTGTTTGTAGCGCCACATTCAACCACCTTTCTAGAATATGACGAGGCCAGAAAAAAATGGAGAGACTTTATTTGGCTGCACCATTTAATTACATTCCAATAAATCTCATACTAATTAATGAATTTCTGGATTTTTTTCCATATCACATTTTCCTTGCATTGAGACCGCGTACAGCAACTACAAAAGGGGCAGAAAGAGTATGTGGAGAAACCTTCCTACTTGACCCAGCTTTTAATTACCTCCCAAATGGTAATTAGCCATTTTGATTTATTACCTAATATAACCAAAATGTTTCAAAATAAAGTAAAAATATCAATGGAAATAGTAGATAAGCAAATACTCAGCTTTATCTGTATCTCACTTATAGTAATCTGTTAAATTCATCAAAATCTTTGTTCCATTATTAAGGTCGACAGTATAAAAACTTTACAAAAAGGATTAATGAACTACAACAAATGTAAATCTATTGTCAACTAAGAGGCTGACAAGAATTCCATAATTTAGAGGTAATTAACTAGTCTTAGCCAAATTAATAGATTAGTTTACAGATAAAAACTTCTCAACAGCTGGGAAGATGCGGGTTTTAAAGGAGCTCGATGACATGGAGGCACGTGCTTGAGGTGATTGAGGAGGTGGCGGCATTAGGAGGCAGCAAAGAAATGAGGGGGAGGCTGAGGGTTGCAGTGATTGAACTAGAGAAGGCCACGGAGGCAATGTAGGATGAGTTGTACCGGCTGAGGGAGGGGGTGAACGAGCTGCTCCAGACAGCGACGAGGATAAGGAAGGAGATGGCAGATGAGTTCAGAGCAAGCATGCTGAAATCACTGTTGCTGAAGAAGCCATCGAAGCCAGACAAGAACGACTAAGCAAAGGTGTTTTTGCTATAGAACACAACTTAGTGAAGGTAATGGCTGCGATTTGAGCGCGAGGATGCAGCAGTTGTTGTCATGTACCAGGCAAAAAAAAAAAAAATGAGTAGATAGATACAACTTAATTTCAGATAGAATAGTTGGGGATAGACATGATGACGTTGATGTTGAATAATAGTTCAAAGGATTGGAAAATTATGGCCCGACTCGAATGCATATGAGTCTCGTTTGAAATCTCTTGGGAAGGAAGGTTTAATTTGGAGGCTGGAAAAGCATGAAGACATTTTTACTGGTAACCAAAGACTTACCACAACTCTACCTTGACAAGAGTACCTCCAAGTCACCATAAGATAACACTCGTACCAGTGTTAGTTCATCTGAACTATCATAGCTTAGTTTCTCGTCTTTGCTTATATGAATGAGACATTGTATCTGTAAAAACTAATTTCCCATCTACATTCATCTTGATTGATATTAATACTAAAGTTTTAAAATCATCAAAATTCCATGAGATGTTTTCCCAACACAACCGTGATGTAAGAACCCAAGTGGTAATTAAACATTGTCAATTATTTTCATTCCTAAGTTTACAACGTATATGGATCTTCTTCTATAAATTTAAGGGATTAGTGCACTAGAAGCTCTAAAATTTATCACGAAAATACAATGAAGTCTTAAACTTTCGAAAAGTACAATCAAATCCTTAAATTTGTCAAATTTATGAAATCAAGTTTTTTTGTTAACTCTATCCAACTTGCTGATGAAAAATGTTGACGTGACTTTTTTATTATTTTCTCTTTCCTACATGGTGTTGACGTGGCTAAACACATGAAGCATAACAGATATTGTTCAAAGGGAATGCACTGGAAGCCCATGCCAAAGATGCTACCAAAGTTTTTCTTTGCCATGGAACACATAAAAGTGGACACTATACCTGAGATTTGAACGCAAACAAAAGGGTGTAGTGGTTGTGGTTATGCATTGAAATGAAGATATAAATGAAAGGTGATTGAGTGTCATTGAAGAAAGAATCGTAGGGAACTCATATAAGCAGGTTCGCATGAACAATTGGATGAGGTGAAATTCATATATTTCAACATTGCATATGTGTTAAATTCACATGCATTGGGATCATGCAATAATATTATACTCAACTCAATAATATATTTATCGATAATATTATCCATGGTGCTGCATTGCTATTTGTCGCGACCTCACCTCAGGTGCACCACCTAGGGTTACAATATTAAATTATGAATGATTAATAAAAATTTAGGTGTCAACACTATCGGTTTTGCTACTGCAAGTTAAATAATGGAAAGTTTAGGTAGAAAATGAATGGCAAGTATATCTTGAACCACGTCCTAGAGACGAGAAGGTTGACTGAAACACACTAATTCGGGATCAATACGTTCCTCCCTTCATTTATGATTAATGACAGGGGCTTGCAAAAAAATGAAACAGACACATTATGATCGTGTCTTATAATTTTTTTTTTTGGTTTGGTGATCACATCTTATAATTACTTTCCAAGAAGTCTCACATTAACATACTGTGCAGGATAATTCACAATGCGCTAGACGAGAAAGAAAGCGCACGACAGTAAGTTCAATTGTTGGGTGATGAGCGTCAATGCTTTGCTTCGCTACGGCCAAGGCTGCGATGGCCAGCGAGACGGACGGCGGCTGTTACTGATGGGAGATGGTAGGCAATCGGTCGATGGCGACGAAGCTGAAAGGGAGAGGCAACAGATTAGGCGAATCGACTGCCGAGAGAGGTCCGTCGCCTCGTGTGTTCTCTTCTATGCAAAGACGAAAATCTGATTCCGTTAGGGCCGCCTTCAACTCCGCTCTTGAAAATCCCCTCGCTCGGAGGTGCTTCGCTTGCGTACGTCACTTGCTCGCATCCGCCCTCGCGTGCGTATTTTAGTCTGACGTTTCAGACGTGAGAAGGCCAGAGAAAAAGATAAAAGGTCGGGTTCCTTTTAAAGCAAATGGGCAAATGGGCTTTTCTTATCAATTTTCACGGGTCGGATTGTAAGACCCGTCAAAATGGATCATTGACCCATTTCTTAACTCATATAAGTATTAAATAGGTCATAAACAAGTTTATAATTTATTTAGACCTACCTCACATCTATGACTCTATTTTCATTCTTTATCACATTTATTTGATATCGCGCTTACTCACTCCACTCTTATCTTAGGTTGGGTGTGATTTTTCGTATATTGAGTTAAATATGAAAGCATTTTAATAATATAAGTTGAATCGAGTATGAGTCACTATATTAATATTGTATGGAAATTGATCAAAATGGATTAAATGAATATATTTGGGTCGATCCATTTTTGACTCAACCTAATTCACTTATAAGATGGGTCTAACTGTAACTCATGATCTGAGAGACTGTGGGTCTATTGAGCTCACATGTCGATGGAAGCCTTAAAGGCCAAATGTTATGGGCACATGGGTTTGGGTTTCTTCATGGGCCAACGGAAATGGATAGATGGCTGAAATGGGCTGTCTTTTTATTAGTCTTTTTTTATGTTATTTTTACTATAACGAAAATATCATTGTGGGCTAAAATTCATGTGTTAACAAGCATAAAGTTTTACTAGCATAGCAATGGTTTGATTGCTGTAAGAGTAATAGTATATTGTGAATTATAAATTCTTGAAGAAGTTGACTTCACAATAATTGTTTATAATTTGTTTTTTTGGTCCAAAAACAGGCTATGTGATTAATAGTAGATTAAGAACAATCTTTTAATCAATCAATGGATATAACCTAAATATATCCCATGGGGAGATGGGATGAATGTGGATATGATTTTTAATATCTCTAACATAAAAAAATTTTAGGCAAATACCACCAAAAATCCTAAACTATGTCACTTGTGACAGTTTTTACCATAAATTTTTTTGCCACTTGTGACAATTATACTATAAACTTATTTTGTGCCACCAATTACACCAAACTATGCCACTTGTAACAATTTTAACCTGAACTTTTTTTATGTCCCAAAAAACCATAAAATATGCTATTTAGGATAAATTTACTTTTTATTTTTTAACTAAAGGGCATTTTCATCTTTTTCCATTTTCCTTTTTTTCTTCTTCTCCTTCTTCCCTTTGCCATGGCCGGTAGAGGGAAAGTGGATTAGCAAACACAACCAAAAACTAAAAGCTATGAAGTGAAATTCAATGGACAATCATGAACAAAAAAGAACTTTTTAAAAAATCAAGAATAAAGATGTTGAAAGGTTGATGAATGAAGTTATAATAATTATTTTATCGATGAAACACCACATATATATAGTGCATTTAGTGATTTAGGCTTATTTGAAGTATTTTCTCAAATTTATGTCAATAACTTTAAGCTCATAAAGATAGTGGAAAGTTAGAAACTGCAACATTTACCGATTGATCGTTGAAATAGTAGATAAGAAAGTTCTTATTTATATCCATATCTCAGTTATAGTGGTCAATTAGATTCATCACAAATTTTATTCGGCATAAGTATAGCGGGAGTGCCAAAATTTGGTACGGAGGGACACTTAAATGTCAAAAGTTACAAACAGTACACTTAAGTGTCACTTTTTAAAATAAATAGATCATATCAATACCAAGTCATCGGAATCCTACCGAAAATCCTACGTGGTAATTTTTTATTAATTTTCTTGCCCACATGGCTCACCGGAAACACTAAGTCGGTGAAAAATTGGCCAAAACGACGTAGTTTTGGCTGACGTGGATTTATAAACATTTATTAATTAAAAATATTATTATAAAAATCAATTTTATTTTTAAAAGAAGAAGAAGAAGAAGAAGGGATCGGCGAGGGCTGTGCAACCCTTGCCGCCGCCACTGTCCCCGCCCCACCGTCACTGGGAAGGGCTGGCGACGGTGGGGAGGGTCGGCCGGGGTCGCCGAGCCTCGGCCGGCCTATGGGGAGGGCCCGCAAGCCCTCGCCTAGCCGGGCCAAGGGTCGTAGGCCGCCCAAATTGCGCTGAATCTGGGGCGGTCTGGGTGGCCCTTGGCCTAGCTAGGTGAGGACCTGCAGGCCCTCGCCACAGGCCGGTCGGGGTCACTGGCCAATGACCAGGGCTCGGTGACCCCGGCCGGCAACGACGGCGGCAGCGAGGGCTGTGTAACCCTCGCCGATCCCCTTCTTCTCTCTATTTTTTTTTTTAATAAAATCGATTTTAATCTTTTTAGAATCTGACGTGTACAATTTTTTTATTAAAATTGCATGTGAATTTTTTATTTGAAAAAAATGCTCCGTCAGTAAATGAAGTCGCCAAAAAATGGACACGTGACAATTTGGCCGGATTTTCTCGCCATTGGCACTTAAGTGATCTATTTTGCTTCGATTTTGGCATTTAAGTGTCCCTCTATACCAAGTTTTGACACTCTTGGGGTCCGTACCTCGATTTTCTTCTAAGCATTAAGTTTGACAGTAAAAAGACTTTGGAAAAAAGATCAAATAACTCCAACAAATGTAAATTGATTGTCATCTAAGATTGCGTTTGATCATGTTGGAATATTTAAATAATAAACCACATATTCATTTATGAGATTATGCTTTTAGAGCAATTGATTGTTATCTCACAAAATCTCACAAGATGAATGTATGGTTTATTATTTAAATATTCCAACACAAAGGTTTACAACAAACATGGATCTTCTTTTGTAAATTTAAGGAATAAGTGCCCTGGAAGTCTTGAAACTTGTCATAAAAATGTAATTGAGTCTTAAAAGTTTTAGAATGTGTAATTAAATCCTAAAACTTATCAAATTGGTGCAAGTCCTTTTGTTAACTCTGTCCAATTTGACTAATGGAAATATTGACGTGGCTTTTTATCAGTCTCTCTCCCATGTCGCATTGAAGTTGCTCATATATGAAGCATAAAAAATATGGTTGAGAGGGAGCTCCCTGAAATGGCCATGCTAACGCAGGTAGGTGAGTTCCTCCTCTATGGGAAATTGTTTTCGAAGCCTAATGTCAATTTCCAGGCCTTTCTTACTACAATGCGGAAAGCTTGGAAAATAGAGGATGTTAAGTGTGAAATCATCGAACTTGGATTTTATGTGTTCATCTTTACCTCGACGGAGGAGAGGAGGAGAGTAGTTCAAACTGGGCCTTGGTCCTTTGCCAGCAACCTGTTAATCCTGCAGGAAGGAGACCCAACAATCCCGGAACATTGTTATGATTTCACTTACTGCTCCTTTTGGGTACACCTAATCGAACTACCACGTGCGGCTATAGGGGAGAATTCGATTAAGGCAATTGCTGGTAAATTAGGCTGCGTGGAGGATGTTAAGATTGAAGCTAGGAATAACAGTGCCAGGAAAATAGGGAAGGCTAAAGTCAGGTTGAACCTATTCACACCCCTAAAAACAGGCACTATCATACACTTGGGAGGCTGTAAATGATGGATTGATTTCAAATACGAACGTCTCCCTCATTTCTGTTATTCATGTGGGTGTATTGGCCACTATGCAACCGTGTGTCCACTAATCGCTTATGAAGAATCTGGCTTACCTCAGGACAAACCGGGACGTTACGGGTCCTGGCTAAAAGCTTAAATGAAGGAACAGAGCCCCTGTTGGCACACATTCTATGGAGAGATCGAACTATCCCAAGAGGAGGAGGAAATGGTCCCTGAAACTCAGTTAGCTCCGGCTGATGAGAATCTGCAATTTCACAAACATAAGGAGGCAAGTCAGGCCATAGTAATTTATACACCTGCAGAAAAACAGGCAGGAGGTTTGGATACTCTGGCCAACAAAGGCAAACAGGTTCAAGAACCACTGCGACATGATTTTTACCCCACAGATTATGTCACAGGGTCAGAACAGTATAAATCAGAAAGATCATGTCAGAAAAAACAGGCTGTAAAGAGAGTGAGGCGTTTTGCACCATATGAAAAAAAGGGGTCTCTTGCTAGTTTGGTGGACATGGAAAACCTAACAGACACACCGATTCAGGTGTGGGACGGGGCACACTCACGGGTTTTGGTGGCTAGCCCTAATAAGCCACCACAGCAAACATGAAGCTTCTAAGCTGGAACTGTCAAGGTCTAGGCACTCCCTTGACAGTCCAGCATTTAAGAGCCATAGTGGCTCGAGAGCGGCCTAATCTAGTTTTCATTATGGAAACAAAAAATAAAGAGGCTATGGTGGATCGCATAAGGAGGAGACTTCAGTTTCGACACTACTTCGTGGTTAATCCGGTGGGAATAGCGGGTGGTCTAGCATTATTCTGGGATGAGGAGGTGCAACTGACAATAAATTACAGTTGCACAGAAGTATTGGAAGTGACGTGCAAAGATTTGGACAAGGGTTTAGTAATGAATATTTCACTTCTACATGCATCAACAAACTTTCACCAGCGAACCAGACTGTGGGATACTGTCCGTTCGAATAATACTCCTACTAATACTCCTTGGTTGTGCATTGGTGATTTCAATGAAGTTTTATACCCTTGGGAAAAGATTGGGAGAAGGGATGTGGAGAGATACCGAGTGGTGGCCTTCCGTGACTTCATTGACTCTTGCTCCCTCATGGAAGTTGAAAGTAAAGGTTGCAAGTTTACTGGACAAACAACGAGAGAAGGGGAAGAATTAGTTAAAAAGAAACTAGATCGAGCTCTTTGTAACATGCACTGGAGAGTGCAGCACCCTCAAGCTGAGGTTTTTGCTTTTCCTGCTGTTGGTTCTGATCATAGCCCACTTTTATTATGCACCGAGTCACCCAGAGAGAAAATACATAGAGTTTTCAAATTCGAAGCTTACTGGCCATCTCACCCAGAATTCACAGCCGTGGTGAATGATACATGGAATGCCAACAGGAAAGAGCAGCCGAACATTGCCAGCACAATAATGAAAGTTACACAAGCCCTAAACCAATGGAGCAAAAAAACTTTCAAACATGCAGCCAAACAAATTGAAGAATGCCGGTCCAGACTTATAGACCTTACTAACTCTACCACAGGTGCAGATCAAGGGGATGCTTATAAGCAAATCAAACACCAAATGGAGGATCTTTGGAGGCAAAAGGAAATGTATTGGGGGATGCGATCCCGTATCAATTGGCTGCAATGGGGAGACAGAAATACAAAGTTTTTTCATGCTACCACAGTTCAAAGAAAGCAAAGAAACAGAATTGTTAGGCTGAGAATTACTGACAATGTGTGGAGCAGAGATCCTAAGGCCATTAAACAACACATTACTGATTTCTATAAAGCATTATATACCTCTGAAGACCCTAGACACTATCATCCTATTGTAGAACAATGCCCGAAAGTAGTAACTGACGAAATGAATGCAGAGTTATTGCGAAAAGTTACTAGGGAGGAAGTACAAGCAAAGATATTTCGAGATGGGTGCAACAAAGTCCCCAGGACCAGATGGCCTTAATGGTCAATTCTACAGATATACCTGGTCTATTGTACAGGAGGACATCTTTCGAATGGTGGAGAATTTTTTTATCGATGGCAGCTTTGAACCCAGCTTAAATAGAACACAAATCACTCTCGTTCCCAAAGTGCCCTCCCCTGAGAGCATCACTGAATATAGGCCTATAAGTCTTTGCAATTTCACCTACAAAATTATTGCAAAGGTTATGGCAAACCGCATAAAAGTTTGGCTCCCACAGATTGTTTCCCCAGAACAGAGCGCTTTCATTGGAGGACGTCAAATCCAAGATAACATTTTTATAGTCCAAGAGGTACTACATCAGCTTAGAGTCAGGCGAAGGAGAAGGAAATTTGGAGCAATCCTAAAGCTGGATATGAAAAAGGCCTACGACAGGGTCGAATGGGACTTCCTTTGTGATTGTATGCGACAAATGGGATTTAGTGAGCAATGGGTTCTACATGTTAAATTCTGCATCTCCACTGTCAGTTTCAGTGTAAAAATTAATGGGGAATCATGCCAATACTTCTCTCCTACACGAGGGCTACGCCAAGGTGATCCTCTCTCTCCTTATCTATTTATTATAGTGGCGAACGCGCTCTCATCCTTAATGACAACTGCCCTGCAAGATGGTTCTATCAATGGCATTAAGTTGAACTCGAACTGCCCTGCCCTGTCCTGTCCCACTTGTTATTTGCGGACGACTCTATCTTTTTCTTGGATGGGAAGGTCAGAGAGGCACAAAACTTGGCAAATATCTTGAACTGTTACTGTTATGCTTCAGGACAGGCCATAAACCTAAATAAGTCAGGAATCTTCTGTGGGAAAGGATGTCCTCTGGGGTTACAACGGAATATAGCATCAGAACTAAGAGTCCCTATTATTGAAAAAACTGGGAAATATCTGGGGCTACCATCGAGTTGGGGAAAATCCAAAAACAGATATTTCAAGGGCCAGCTTGGGGAGAGTGGACCCAGAAAACTAGAGGGGTGGAAGGAGCAGTTAATATCTAAAGCCGGGAAAGAGGTACTCTTAAAAACGGTTGTCCAAGCTTTACCTACATATGCCATGTCCATTTTTAAGATACCGACATCCATATGTCGAGCTATCGAAAAGAAAATAGCAAAGTTCTGGTGGCAACAAAACCAGCACCACAAGGGCATTCATTGGAAGAACTGGGACCTATTGAAAACTAGGAAAGATAAAGGAGGACTATGTTGGGTAAACAAGCGTGGCGACTGAGCCAAACTCCAGCAGCCTTGTGGAGCCGAGTGTTCAGAGGACTCTATTTCCCTAATACAGATTTCTGGTCAGCTCAGAAAGGTACGAGACCGTCATGGGTATGGCAAGGTGTTCTCACAGGGCGTGCTGTTCTTAAACCTGAGGTTAGATGGGTGGTCGGGGATGGTCAAAGTATCAGAGTTAGAGAGGACAATTGGCTACCTATTAGTAAAATTGGAGGTCCCTACAACAAAGATGACCCTAGACTGGTGGCAGAACTCCTCCAACCAGATTCGAGAGAGTGGAACTCCTCTCTTATAATGGAGAAATTCGAGACTTCTATAGCGCAACACATACTGGCTACCCCCTTAAGTATACATTCACAGCCGACAAACTACAAAGTGGACGGCCAACAAATCAGCAAAACAGCTCATCGTATGCCACAAGCCTCCTCCTCATTCCGGTTCCCAACAAACTTTGGACTATAATATGGAATCTCAACACCCATCCCCGAATTAAATTTTTCATGTGGAGTTTATGTCAGGAAGGTCTCCCTACTAAATACAATCTTTACAAGCGACGAATATTACCTGATAACCTTTGCCCGGTCTGTTCGCGCGCTCCCGAATCAACCGAACATCTATTCATCCTGTGTGATTGGGTAAACCAGTTCTGGTTGGAATTTTATGGCACAACAAATGGGTTGGTTTTCCGGGCGAGTGGACGAATGGAAAACCGACCGCATCTCACCGTGATTCGTGCGGTCTTGCTCTGGTTGCTCGAAGCTAAAGGCTTGAACTCCAACTGGGGAAGCTTCGAACTGAACGAAGAGCTGCACGTGCTTATCTCCTGTGATAATCTGTCTGTTGTGGAGCAGATCATGGGCCGCACTGAGGTAGCGTGGGCCTCCCGAAGCTCCGATCCAAGACTATCGCCCAAAACCCATCGAGCCGGTAACCTCCCTCGTAATTAGGTGTCGATGCCTCCCTACCCGCTGTTTTCCTTCTTATGCTTAGATTATCGGAACGAATGTACTCCTTCCTATGGTTGATAATCAATGAAGTTTTTATGACCAAAAAAGAAATGGCCATGCTGAAGATGCAATCGAAGGTTTTCTTTGCCATAGAACACAACAAAGTGGAGGTGATGCCTGAGATTTAAGCGCAAGGAAAAAGGGTGTGATAGTTATTGTTATGTATTGAAATAATGGGATAAATGAAAGCAGATTTAGTTTCATTGAAGAAAGAATCATAGGGAATAGAGATGTTGAAAGATGACGACTCATTTATGTAGGTTCACATGAATTATTGAATGAGGCGGGATTCACATAATTCAACAATGCATGTGTATTAGATTCATGGGCATTGGGATCATCCAATGATGTTATACCCGCAATCGATAATATTATCAATAATAATATTCGTGGTGTTGTGCTGCTATTAGTTTTCATATCGCAAGTTAAATAAAAGGAAAGTTTAATTAGGGAAAAAAGGGCAAGTATATTTTGAACCTAGTTTAGATATGAGGAGGTTGGAAAAGTACGAAACGAGACACTTCGGGTGCGTTTGTTTCACGGAAATCGTATCATTTTTGGAAGATATTTTCCAAGATATTTCCTGTGTTTGGTGATATGTGATTAAAAATGTTTTCAAGCGTTTAGATGGCATTTGGAAAATAATTGAATAACATTTGACCTAATAAAAATGAAGGATCTAAAGACCTAATAAAGAGGGAAAGTGTTTTCCCCTTTCCACGCATAGGAATTCATTTTCCTAAAATAAAACATAATATTTCTATTGACCGGAAAGTATTTTCCATTGACTAAATTATTTTTGGAGAAACAAACAGTGAAAAGTCTGGAAAACACTTTCCAGAAAAATAATTTTATTGAAACAAACACACCATTCATTAGACTGTGTCTTATAATTACTTTCCAAGAAGTCTATCCTTAACTAACAATGCATCGGTTTTTTTTCTAGTCACATTTTTCTTGCATTCTCAGGAGAGGACTCACACACTATGTAAGTATGACCTGCTTGTCACCGGAATCATATTTTCGCCGTTGCACCATTCCTCAGGGGTAGTCGTCCACATCCGCATCCCGAGGAGTTCCCCTGGTGCAACTCTCCAGCGATTGAGTGAGCGGTGGCCTTTATCCGTGCCCTCGCTCTAACTCATCCACCCTCCTTTTCCCTCTCCCTACCGTCTGTAATGACTCATTCACCCCTCCTTCAATCGGTCCACCCCCTTGGACATTGCCTTGGTTACCTTCTCTAGTGCAATCATTGGCTCCCTTACACTCCTCACCCTCTCTCTGCTGCCTCCATGCCGCCATCTCATCAATCACCTCAAGCATGTGCCTTGTGCATGCCTCCATGTCATCAAGCTCCTTCAAGACTTGCGTCTTCTTTGTCTCTTTCCTTAATGCATCCCAATTCTGCGCCAATCGCTGATGTGGAGGTGCATGTGAGGCTTGTGCTTGAAGCGATTGACGAGATGACAGGATCATGAGGCGGTGGACAGAGGGTTGAGAGGCTAAGGGAGGTGGCGATTGGGCTGGAGAAGGCGACTGAGGTGATATTGAATGGATAGATTGATTGGGGGTGGGGGTGAACGGGTTGTTCCTGATAGTGATTGGGATATGGGAAAAAGAAGAAGAAAAAGCGGTGGGTGATTCAGAGCAAGAGCACGAGAAAGGCCATTTATAGGGAGGCCATCTAAGCTAAGCGTGAACGCAGATTCAATTCTGTCCTCAACCCTCCGTTCAAAGTCGAAAAGTCTCTCTACGTGTCATTCAAAAAGTGCTTATGTGGCATTCTTGAATGGCTTTTCTCAGCATAATTTTAAGATTTAATTACATTTTTCGAACATGGTATAGAACATAATTGAACCAATCGAAAGGTTTAGAATTCGATTGTACTTTTGATAAATGTTTAGATACTTGATTGAACAAATTAAAAAAAAAATTAGACTCAATTGTCTTCTGTACATATTTTCTCGAACAATTCTTGCATATTTTTTCGTTGTGCTCAAATCATGGGCGCCACCCTCATGTTGTTGTGTTCCTTCACTTTGTTCTTCTTGCTTTGCTATTTGTTTCTTTTTTCGAAAGAAAATTATATTAATTACTAAAAAAGATACAGTACACAAACTTCGTGGTAAAGTAAATAAAAAAGAGCAAAGCCTTGATTACTACAAAACAAAGCCAAATAAAAAAAACAAGGACTGATGAAGCATTAGCACACCCTCATTCCACAATAACGGATTTGTTAAGCAAAATAGTCGGTGCCCAATTAATGAATCTCGCAACTTCATGACTAACAATTACATATCAGAAATTCCTTCTTTAATAACTACAGCATTGCCCATAGGTTGTGCATGCCTAGGTTTGGCTTCTTTTATACCATCGGTGTACGGAGACCACCAAAACAAGTTGAACAAACACAAATCTAACATTTAGAAGATCAAATTCTTGTGGTTTGATGAGACATCGGAGCTTTTATGATCCCAATTGAAGTTGAAGGTAGAGAGCATGTCTACGGGCAAAACAAAGGTTTATCGAATTCTCAAAAGCATATTTATTAAATTCCTAGGTCTAGACCAAGAGATAGATTCTAGAACTAGAACTAAATTGAGAGAGTTGAAACTCTTAGATCTAAAATTAGATTGAAAGAACAGAGCTAATATATCTAAATCAAGAGAGAACAAATAACAAAACAATAAAACATAAACAAAAATCAACTAGAGAGGGAGGGGTGAGACTAGTGCAAATCCTCTCCATGGCTGAAGGTTTAAGAAGATGAAGAGAGAGAGATAGATTATTTTGACTTGGTGCTGAGGACAAAATTGAATATGTGTTCTCGCCTGGCTTCGATGGCTTCTCTGTGAATGGCCTTTTTCGTGCTCTTGCTCTGAGTCACCCGCTATTTTTTTTTTTCCATATCACAATCACTATTAGGAACAACCTGTTCACTCCCACCCCCAGTCAATCATCCATTCAATATCATCTCGGTCGCCTTCTCCAGCCAATCGCCACCTCCCTTAGCCTCCCAACCCTCTCTTTGCCGCCTCTTTATGCTGCCATCTCATCAGTCACTTCAAGCACAACCCTCACATGTGCCTCCATGTCATCTAGCTCCTTCAGGACTTGCATCTCCCAGTCTTTTTCCTCGCCGGATCCCCTAAGGCGACTTTAAACGATTGAGTCAATAGTTATCGCAGAGTTGAGATGCAACAAGAAAAGAGAAAGAAGCTATGTCTTGAAGGAGCTCAATGACATGAGGCATGCGCAAGGCATGTGCTTGAGGCGATTGACGAGATGACGGCATGGGAGGCAGCAGAGACAAGGTGGGGAGGGTAAGGTAGGTGGTGATTGCGCTAGGAAAGGTGATCGAGGCAATGTCGGAGGGGGTGAAGCGATTGAAGGAGGAGGTTAATGGGCTACTTAAGATAGTAGGGATAGGGAAAAGGAGGGTGGATGAGTTGAGAGCGAGGGCACGGAAAAAGGCCACCACTTACTCGATCGCGTGGAGAGTCACACCTGGGGAACTCCTCGGGATGCGGATGCGGACGACTGCCCCTGAGGGACGGTGCAATGGCGAAAATATGATTTTAGTGACAAGCGGAAAGCCTTTTGGGAAGTATAAAAGACTTCAGGTTAAATGGTTTTTTTGACCATTTGCGGTAATGTATGGATATTTATGATTAGAAATAAAAGGAAATTGTATTAGGGAAAGCTTGCCTTACTACCTAAAAGGCCCGGAAGACCGCGTACAACGGCTGAAAAGGGTCATAAAGGGTATAACGAGAAACCTTCCCAATTGGCGCAGCTTTTAATTACCTCCCAAATGATAATTAGCCATTGTGATTTATTACCTAATATAACCAAAATACCTCAACATAAGGTGCAATTTTCCATGAAAATAGCAGAAGAGCAAATACTCGTGTTTGTCGCTATGAATACTAAAGACGTTGATATATTAATCTTAAAACATTTTGCTAGTATCTATTTACCTAATTATGTCCTCGATAAACTTGCTCTCATTTGTGCCACCGGCCGTTTTGCAAAGCAAAAGGATATAATTGTTTTAAAAATATAATGGAGGTTGGAAGTGCCACATTCAAGAACTGCATTCGACCACATTTATCTATTTGTAACTTACTTGGATCATTTGAATTACTAAGTTTAGTTATCTGTGACAACCCGCTATTGCTGTTTTGTTTTTACTGTTGCAAATCAAAGAAAAGGAAAGGTTAGTTAGGCCATAAAAGGTAAGGATGTCTTGAACCGCGTCCAATGATATGAGGAGGTCAAAAACATGAAAAGAAACACTTTATTTGGCCATGTCTTTTAATTACCGTCCAAGAAATTTCTTATCAATTAATGATTCTCTGGTTTTTCTTTTCTACGTTCCAAGAAATCTCTTATTGGTTAATGATTTCATGACCTAACACCTATATCATAATTACCCGCTATTTCCATTGCCTAAATTTACTAGGCACTTAATATAATGTACGTCGACATATTGACTTTTTATCATATTACTAGTGTCTATATTCATAATTCTGTCATAGAGAAATTCACTCACATCTGTACCATTGCACAAAATGAAAGGAAATAAATTGTTCTAAAAGTATAAAGAAAGTGTTTGTAGCACCACATTTGACCACATTCATCCTTATGTGACTTGGGGCGCTAATGTTAACGTTTCTAGAAGAGAAATATCTTTTTCTATTTTTATTATTGGATGAGTTTTTGAGAAAAAAAATGTGTTTGCTAATGACACAAAATTTCTATTTTTGAAATTGAAATTCAATTGATAATGAAAAAAATTTCACTTTCTTGCGCGGTGGTGGCAAGGGGAGAGGGCGCTGGCAGCTGGTGGGTAGGGTTTGGTGGTGACTGGTAGATGGCAAGAAACTCTTTCGGGTGAGAAGTAAAAAGGAAATATACAATTTCTGATTTTTATTCTAGAAATAAAAAAAGTAAAAATATTTTATTTCTAATTTCTATTCTAAACCTATTTCTGAAATAGAAATTTATTTCAGAAATAGAAAAATAAAATTATTTTACCAAATAGATATCTATTCTAGAAATAAGTTTGAAATATAAATTTAGTTCTGGAACATAAATAAAATGGTTACCATGTGCAGCCTTATTTGGATTATTCTAATCACACTGAGGTGACGCCTTGCATTGATATTGTAAGTTAAGTAAAAAAGAATATTTAAATAGGAAATAAAGTGCAAGTATGCCTATGAGATGCTAGAATAACATCCAGGAAATCACCTTATTGGCGCGTGTCTTTGAATTATTTTCCAAGAATTCTCTTATGAAATTTTCTTTCCATATTTAAATTTTCCTTGCATTTCTAGCATCCAGGAAATCACCTTATTGGGGCATGTCTTTTAATTACATTCCACGAATTCTCTTATTAATATTTCTTTCCATATTACATTGTTGTTGCATTTCCAAGAGAATACTCGCCCTCTATAAATGCCGCAAGCTCTCCCATCCCATACCCATCAAAATTTCTCGTCTTAATTTTCCCGAGAAAAACCAGAAAATATACTGTTTTGGTATTACAAGTTAAATAGAAAGAAAGTTTAAATAGGAAATCAAATGCAAATACGTTTATGAGGATGCTAGAAAAGCATCTAGAAAAAACACCTTATTGGGCTCGAGCCTTTTAATTACATTCCAAGAATTCTCTTATGAAATTTTCTTTTCACATTACATTTTTCTTGTATTATTGGGACTTGTCTTTTAATTACTTTCCAAGAATTTTTTTATGAAATTTTCTTTCCATATATTTTTCTTGGGGTAAGTACACTAGGAGTGCTATTACTTTTATACGGCGCTCACTTTGGTGTTAAAACTTTTTTTACGTCACTTGAATGCCAAATCGGAGTGAAATTGATCACTTGAGTACCACTTCGCCGGAAAAACTGATGTGGCCGCTGGAATGCTGACGTGACAGCCGCAAAATAATATTTTAATATTTTTAATTAAAATTTTTGAATTTTTTTTTTTTTAAGGCCGGTGAGGGCCACCGTTGACCCTCGTTGGTTGCGGATCCCTTGCCCAAATTGGGCGAGGGGGCCCTCGTCGTTGGCCATGAAGGCCTTGGGTAAGGCCGTTGCGGCCTCCCTGCGGCTGCCAAGGGCCATTACGGCCTTGCCTAGGGCCAAATTTGGGCAAGGGCCGCCGCGGGTGAGGCCATCGACGACCTCGCCGGCCTCACCTAGGGCCTTCGACGGCCTTGCCAACCTCACCCAAGGTCTTCGCGATCGACGGCGAGGGGGCCTCACCCAATCTGGGTGAGAGTTCGGTGGCTGATGAGGGTCAACGGAGGCCCTCGCCGACCTTAAAAAAAAAAAAAAAAAAAAAATTCAAAAAAATCAAAAATTAATTAAAATATTAAAATATTGTTTTTGGCTATCACGTCGCATTCCCACGACCACGTTAGCTTTTCCGGCGAAATGACACTCAAATGATCGATTTCACTTCGATTTGGCATTCAAGTGAGCGAAAAAAAAAATTGGTACCAAAGTGAGCGCCGTAAAATGTAATGGCACTCCTGGTGTCTCAACCCCCATTTTTCTTGCATTCCTAGTATCTAGAAGAACACCTTATTGGGGCATGTCTTTTAATTACATTCCAAGAATTCTCTTATGAATTTTTCTTATCATATTACATATTTCTTGCATTATTGGGGCGTGGCGTGTCTTTTAATTACATTCCAATAATTCTTTTATGAAATTTTTTTTTCCATATTTACATTCTTCTTGCATTCCTAAGAGAATACTCGCCCTGTATAAAGACCGCGTGGGCTCACTGCCCATACCCATCAAAACTTTCCGACGCTTTCTCTTCTCAGTTTTCCCGAGAAAAACCAGAAAATATATTCTGTCCTCTGCATATTCTTCGAGAAAATGTATACGCGCCTCTCCTCTCCCGGCGACAACAAGGGTACGAAGCTCACTGCTGTGGAGCTGGACTCCATCTCCTATTCCTTCGACGAGTCCCTCCGCTCTCCCCTCTCGGGCCTGAGCCCTGCCTCTGCTAGCTTGCCCTGGCTCCTCTCCGCTGTCGGCGTGCTCTCCATCGCTCACTCCGCGGTGAGATCCTTGATCTATGAGCTGGAATTGGACGGCGATGGCAGCCTCTTGTCGTGGTATCTGGACAACAGCCCGAAGGTCCTGGATGTCTGCAAGTGCATTTGCTCCAAGATCGAGCGACTGTGCCTCCGCCATGTGAACCGGAGGATCGCGATGAAACTCCTCCGCTTGGAGGGCAACCCATTGGAGGATAAGATTCACCGAGCGAGGAATGTGCTTGCAGATTCGGAGGGCGAGGCCGAGGGCAGCAGTGGGCATGTGAAGTCCGTGGGTGACATCGAGCAGCTGATTAGAGACTTGGCCGCGAGCATTAGAAAGTCGGCTTTGAGGGGGAAGGTCTCGCCAGCGGACAGAGTTGTTCGCCGTGCGGTCCAAGCTGTCAATTTCTTGACCGCATTTGTCGCCGGACTGATATCTTCGGCCTTGTGCTCTTCCTCAGGGGCAGTCCTCTGCCTCTGCGTCCCAAAGAAGTTCCCTTGGGGCGACTCTGTCCGTGCAATCGAGTCGGCAATTATCGTCGAGTCGAGACGTAGCGAGGAAAGGGATAGGAAGATGCGGGTCTTGAAGACAATTATCGTGAAGTCGAGACGTAGCAAGGAAAGGGATAGGAAGACGCGGGTCTTGAAGGAGCTTGGCGATGTGGAGGCACGCAGGAGGCATGTGCTTCAGGTAATTGACGAGGTGGTGGCATCAGGAGGCAGTGCAGAGACCGTGGGGAGGCTAAGGGATGCGGCGGGTGGGATGGAGAAGGCCACTGAAGCGATATTGAAGGGATTGTTCTGTGTTAGGGATGGGGTGAAAGAGCTGTTCTTGACAGTAACGAGGATAAGGAAGGAGATGGTAGACGATTTTACAGCAAGCCTGCGGAAAGGACCATTGCCTAAGAAGCCATTAGCCTGGCAAGAGCGACTATGGGAAAGTGTTTTTGCTTTGGATCACAAAAACGGAATACTTGATGCCCGCGATTTGAGTGCAAGCAAATTGCAGAGTGAATTATAGGAGATGGAGATGATGATGAAGATATTGATATTGGCGTTGGAAAAATATTAATTACAATTAACAAATTTCAAATCTATCAAAAAAGATGAAAAAATAAGACCAATTGTTGGATGCATGCAAACACTATCTTAAGGATAATTCTATCTCTCGAAGTACGAAATTCGGCGCGATAGGCTCTATTGACTATCCTCTTAAGATACAATAGACATTCTTGTATATTTTGCATAGAGTAATAGAAGGAACATGAATAATGATACGTGGATAACTCAACAAAAAAAAGAAAGAAAATGATTATATTTCTGGAATAGAAATTAGAAATAATTTTTTTCTCTTTTTTTTTCTAGAATAAAATTTACAGATTGTTTATCTCTTTTCTATTTCTCATCTGAAGGAGTCTCTCCCTAACTTTTAGCCATCCATCCCCTCCCGTCGCCGTCTCTGTTGGTTGCCAACTACTAGCCACCACCCCCTTCTCCCGCAGTTGTCACTCGGGAATGAGAAATTTTGTGTCGTTATCAAACGCGTATTTTTGCTCAAAAATTCATCCAACAATTGAAATAGAAAAATCCATTTCTATTCCAGAAATCAATTTTTAGCCAAAAATTTTATTATTCAAGCCCTTAGCAATCATGATGCATAGACACGAAAGACATTGACTTCATCCCCTTTCCATGAACTCAACCAGTTCTCAAAAAAAATAATGTATGAGGAGAAAGTATCATGTTTTCACATACAGGCTTGGTAACACTTGAGTCTATCACCCATTTTTTCATGCCAAGCTTATATATTTAGGTTTTTTATTTTTTCGGGTGGGCTTATTTTCGAGCTAGAGTAGGCCCGGCTGGGCCTTGAGACCCGGCCCTACACATTGGCCACAATATTGACATGATAAACGATCACAACAATTACGTTATTAGATCATCTACTTCAACCAAGTTAACCAAGTCAACTTTTGGTTTAGCAAGATTGTCATTTTTCCCATAATTTTGTTCAGCCAATTTTCAAATTACAACATCTTCACAAAAAATGAACACTTATCCATTATCGGAATTCATCTCGTTTGAATCTATGCCTTCATGATCAAAAGAAATTGTCTTTTGTGGTCAAATCAAGAAATTTGACAATCAATTCAAAATATCATAATTGCATTGCCTCATGATCATTTTTCGATATGGTTTTTTATTTACATTTGATCAATGGACAATAAGGTTTAGAGCCCTCGGACCTAATTACAGAAAATTTAATCAATGGAGCCTCCAGAGCCGATCAACTTTGGAAGAGCATAAAATACCACTACTTGACTTTTTACTAAAGTCAACTTGACTTTTTTGGGTCAAATCGGGCTTGATAAAGGCAATTTCAGGATATATTAAGCACCTAAGGCAGCCATTGAACATAAGGGGCGAACATGACCGGGGCCCCATCTAATTAAAGCTGGCCCACAAGGCACTAAGCTCGACCCATTAAGCTCTCTTGGCTGGTGCCCATTTTGCTCCCAATGGACTATCCCTCGGTAACTCCCTTGCCCATTGGTATAATTACAATCCAACTACCAAAACTTGGCACAAGGGATACTCAAGTGCCAAAAATTACAAAATGTACACTTAAGTGTAACTTTTTGTGAAAATTAAATCATTTAAGTGCCAATTTCGGCGAAAATTGCCGAAAATCCAACGTGGCTTATTTTAATAATATAAATTACTTACATGGCTCGTCGGAAACTAAGTCGGCGAATACTCAGCCAAAACGATGTCATTTTGGTTGACGTGACATTTTTAAAATATATTAAATAAATAATATTAAATAATTTAAAATTATATTATTATAAAATTTATTAATTTAAAAAAAAAAAAAGAGGAGGAAGGGGAAGATCTGGTGAGGGTTGCCGAACTATCCCCTCCCCTTCCTTTTTTTTTTTTTTTTTTTTATAAATGAAATCCATTTTTAATTTTTTTTTTTTCTAGTCTGACTTGGAAAATTTAAATTTGCCACGTAGATTTTTTTATTTTGAAAAATATTCCTTCAGCAAATAAAATCACCAAAAATGACACATGGCGCTTTGTAGGATTTTTCACCATTGGCACTTAACTTATTCTTTTTGCTCTAATTTTGGCACTTAAGTGTACATTTTGTAATTTTTGACACTTAAATATCCCCCGTGCCAAGTTTTGACACTCTAGGGGTTCGTACATCCCCATTAATCAAACTCCATAGGCTATGTTGCTAGTTAGAATAAAATTCATACTAGAAAAAAATTTATTCCATCCTATAAATGGTTCCTATCTAAGATAAGATAAGATCAAATATAAGAAGAATATAGCCTGAATAAAAATATATCATGTGAGGATGAGATAAAGATGGATAAAAAATTTTATATCCATAATATAAAAACTATTTTTCAAATAAAAAATTTTTAAATTAATAAAATTAAAATAATAGTTAAATATAAATAATATTTTAATTCTAATATATAATAATACAATTCACAAAAACAAAAAAAGACAACCATTTTTAGGTTTTATTTATTCCTATTTTCAAATATATTTTTATTTTTTTCTATCCTATAATGTATATTCTATATATTTATATTTGTTACATCTTTTAGGTATTTTAGTAGTTTATTTATTTTATCAAATTTCAATTAAGTAATGATGGCAAAGAAATAAAAAAGAAAATACATTAAAAATAGGAAAAATAATTAAAAAAAGTAAATAAAATGACGTATGCAAGAGAGCCAAAGAACTATAATTTTTTAAACCATGGAGATGAGTGAATTTTGTTTTCTCTTTTTTACTAGATTTGGTATTTGTTGTCTAATCTACCTTATCATCGTTGTTGTGACCTGTTTCCATTTCTTGCCATAGTAGAACCCGTGGCTCTACAATGAGCTCCTTTGCTATTTAAGATGTTGATCGTACAATATCTTGGATTTGCTATGGAAGCCATTTCTGCCATTTCTGTTTGCACATTTGTGGTTTCTTTAGCCGTGGATCATGATAGATTCTTACTATCCATATTTGTGCATTTTCATGTTCATTATGCCATTCATATCAAACAAATGATGTGATAGGATATGAAAATATTTGACATTATTATTGCAATTTAATAAATAATGAATAGAATATAGTAAAATTATTAGATTTCATGTAATATTTTATCCAATTCTATTTTGATTAAAAATTTAAATGATCAAATGAGCCTTAATGGTGGAAATCCTCACCACTCAAGGTTTGACAATTCCCTAATCCTTGTCCTTGCAAATGATTGGCCAGCCAATTAGAGAGCTATATAGTATTCTCTTCTTTTTCAATGACGGATCCAAATCCACCAATGAGAACTAAAGATCTCGAAGTTTCTTCTCTTCCTCTAATTGGCCCCTTCCCTCTCTTCACTTCCACTCTCCATTTTCATACGCCACTTTTATATTTTCTTCTCACGAGCTCTCTACAAAATCCACTCTAATCTCCCTCTCCAAGCCCTAAGTAACAGCCAAGACTTCCAGCCAATTCTGGCGTCCCACAGCCCCTCCGGCAGCCTCCAATTCTCCTTCGGCATTCATTATCTCCTACGGTCTTTCCGTGATCCAATCGTGCCTCTTGTTCATCACCAACACCTTATTTTCCACGATATCCATTCGCTTTTAGCTAGCTTGCCTCCAATTTCAGCGAGTCCTTCTTCAATTTAAGGTATGTTCTTTCATCTATTTTTGATCACATGCGAGTGGTCAAGGATTCCAACTTGATTCATAGTATAAATTGAAATTAAACTTCAATCTATGCACCAACCACCTCGGATTGGACATGTTGAACAATTGAACATGATCCAAGAATTGATTTGATTCAATAAGACTAGTGATGTTAAAAATTGCATTAACTTAGTCATGGCCGAAAGACCTCTATCCATGAATTGATCTGGTCATGCTTCAAAATTGCTGAAAACGTAAATTGCATAATCACCATGAGTCTATATTTTAGATTCAATGTCAATTTGAGCTAAATTGGATGAGGAATTGATGATACAAACATGTATATTGATGTGAAGTTTTGCAATTTGATTGTACCTTCGTCCATAATTGCTTAATGTTATCAATTTTTATAAAATGGTGTTGGATTGAGATGATTAAGCTTGATGTAGAAGTAGATTATTTGGATCTTGAACTAAGGATAATTAACAAATAATGAGATGCTTGACTGAATTTTGTTTGATTCGGCCAGAGAACATGCTGTAGTAATGAGGAAACTTCTAAAGGACTTGATTAGAGAAAACCATCAAGTAATGAAATGTAGGGGACATATAGGGTTTAATTTGATAGGTTGTGCGTCAAAATGATTAGATAGGTATAACATCTCCTTCATGTCATTTCAACTTAGCTTAAAAATGGCTTTTCTCTTAAATAATCAATGAGATCTCTTTTGGATAGTTGAGATAAATTTATCTTAAGTGATATAGTTTGAGGTTTTTGGTGGTACAAAAAAATATTTGGGATAAAATTATCACAAATAACATAGTTTATGATTTTTGGTAGTACACAAAAATGTTTAAGGTAAAATTGTCATAAGTGGCATAATTTAGAATTTTTGGTGATATATTTGCTTTATTTGTTTTACTATTTTTGTTTGTTTGATTTGGGGAGGGAGGAGGGTTCGAGGCTGTAGGATTCTATTAGCTTTAAGCTTCTTCCTGCCCGACCTAGCTGGGGGTGGATTCTCAGCTAAACCATCTTCCATACAAAAAAGCTAAAGCGCCAACAAATAAAAAGTAGCTCCAATCCAGCTCAGCTTTTAATTGATGATTCAAAAATGGCCATTTGACGGTACTGCATTATTTCAAAGCGCCCACCCTACTTGCCCACGCCTCCTTTTTCATGTGACCGAACTGTTTCCAAAGTCCCGACTCGACCATGCTTTATCAGAAGGCAATATTCTCGTAATACCCCTCTCTTTTCTCTCTCTTCCTCAGCCTCACTCTCATGTTCTTGTTTTTTTTTTTTTTTATGGAGACTAAAAACTGTAATACAGAAGAAGCCTTGTTGATTTTGTGTTGTTCTCAGGAAGAAATTGGTCAATCCATGATAACGAATCAGCTTCTGGAGGATGACGACTTGGGTCCTCAACTAGAGGATGTAATATCCCGTTTCTTGAAATAGCTCGTTGGCAGCGATGGTGTCATGGCTATCCCGGAGACTGGAATGAGGTTATTGAGCGCTTCTAGCTTCTCCGGGACACCGCCATTGAAGGAGGAGGAGCACGAGCCTCTGCCTGGACTTGACCTCTTGTTCATGCACGCAAGTGAGAGCTTGTTGCCTCGTCGTTGTCTTTTTGATGCGGCGGTCGAGGAAGCCGTCTCTGTTCTTGATCTTGTTCTAGTCGACAACCACTTCTTTTGGTTCATGGGCGATTGGGCGTGGAGCTGATGTTTGAGAAAAACAAAGGAACCGATTTTGAGGGTTTTTGTTTTCAACTGGCCAGTGAACTCAAATCTTTATTTGAAATTAACTTCATCACTATAAGCTTTTTTTCAAAATAAAGTCTACCCTATGTCCTTTTTTAAAATAATAGCCCCACTTCATTATCCTCATTCAAAGTTTTCTCTTAAACTAATAAGACATTGGAAAAATTCAAAATAAGGGTATTAAATGCTCTTATTTCCTCAAATAATAGTCTAAAATCCATGAAGTGTCTTTGATTTTTTTAAATAAGGGCTTGAAATAAAACTTATTTCAAATAAGGATCAAAAGTAATTATATCAATCTCAAATAAAAACTTAATTTTGCCAATCGAAGGGCATTTTCATATTTACTTTTTGAATATTTTTTCTTCTTTTTTCCCTTTATCTTTTTCCTTTATTTTTCTTTACCCTTTGCCCTCCACCAACCATGGAAGAGGTCACCAGACCCAAGCAAGGGCATTCTCACTAGCATTGGGGGAGGGTCACCCTTGCCTAAGGCCAGTGACTTCCATGGGCCATTGACGAGGCATGGTTGTCGATAGCAAGGGAGGAAAGAGGAAAAAAGAAAAAAGAAAAAGAAAAAGAAAAAGAATATATACCTAGATTTTTTTAATAAAGTACCTTTTTTCGATGGTTGGAATAGTCACCGGTTAGCCAAAAGTTTTTATTCAAGATGATTTGGCCACTTATAATGGTCAAAATTCAGCATAATGGTCAATTGACCAAGTGCTTTCTTCCTCAACAGGCAGTTCAAGTTCGTCGTTCTATTACTATATACAAAATGGGAGTTTTGGGAGGACAAGTGACTTCCACCTCATTTCTCCTTTTTCCCCTTTAAAATATCATTTCACTATATTCATATCAATCTTCACTGTGAAATTAATAATGTTGTCATTGTTAAATTTTTTGCCATACTGTAACACATTCATTAATATTTTGTTACAAATGAAAGGCAGAATAGACCTCAGGTATATTTAAATCTCAATCCCTTGTTATATGAAAAGATAACTATTTAGATGATAATATTTTCTTCTCAATGACAAAGCACGTGTTTGTAGAGTAGAGTAAATAAAAATTAAAAATAAATGGATCATTTAGACGGGCCAATTATTTATCCAATCCAATAATTAAACTAGGATATAAAATAATTTAAAGTTAGCATGGGTTTCCTCTTAAAAAAATGTGAATAACATAACTTTTATTGGAAGAAAAAAATGTGAAGACGAGAATCCATTTGCCACAGTAAAATATATCAAGATGACTGAAAATTATATTGGCTTATAAGTTAACCATTCAGCTACATGGTAGCGAGCTTGAGAATATTTCGCTAGCATGTGGTTACCTTGGAAATCCATACTAATGAATAATGAATGTGCAGATCGAAAAGCCTAAAAGATGCTACAAAGAATTTCATAATTTAAATGTCATCAGCTAACATTATAATATTGAATAGATTAGTTTGAAAAAAAGTCTTTTCCACTTTCCATCTCAGGCAAATTTGAAGAAGCAACCAAGCATGATATAAGGACACAAATGATAATTACTGATTGGCATTATTTTTCATTCCTAAGTTTACTTAATAGATCGGTCTTAAATCTATATGCACGAACTTAATCTTTAAGAATGTTACCAGCATTTTTTCACATCATTCTAGTAGCCATAAATTTTCTCTCGTTTGTGGCAACGCATGGCTATTTCTTATTAGAAAAAAGTATAGTATTAAATAATAAAAGGAAAGCGTATCGGGGGAAAGCTTAGTTACAACGAAAAGACCATTGAGACCGCGTTCAACAACTACAAAAGGGGCAGAAAGAGTATATGGAGAAACCTTCCTATTTGATCCAGCTTTTAATTATTTCCCAAATGGTAATTCGCCATTGAGATTTATTACCTGATATAACCAAAATTTCTCAGAATAAAGTAAAAATATTGAATGAAAATAATAGAAAACACATACTAATCTTTATCAATATCTCACTTATAGTGACCAGTTATATTTGTGAAATTTTGTGGGTCATTGTTAACTATTATAAAAGTTTAAACTATTATATAAAGGTGTAAGACCTCTAACTCTAATATCATGTGAGATTTGGTAATATTACTATCAACCGTTTTAAAGATTTGAACTGTTAGATGAATGTATAATTTAATACTTAATTATTCCAACAAATAGTCATCAAAATCTTTGTTCTAAACATTAAGGTTGACAACAGAAAAACTTTAAGAAAAGGATTAATGAACTACAACAAATGTAAATCAATTGTTGACTAAGATGTTGGCAAGAATTCAGTAATTTAGGGATAATTAACTAGTCTTAACAAAATTAATAGATTAAGCAGTTACTCCACAACTTAATAAGTTGCCAACCAAGCATATCAAGCAAGACGTAACAATCCAAATAAAAATTAGCCGCTATTTTCATCGCTTAAACTATGCACATTATATAGATACTAAACAAATTAATATGATAATCTTTAAAGATGTTGCTATCATCTCTTTTCTTAATTTGGTCATCAACAAATTTTCTCTCGTTTGTGCCACCAACAAGCTGCCAGGCAAAGTAAAAGGAAATAATTTTTCAAAAATCTAATAGACGTGTTTGTAGCGCCACATTCAACAACCACATTCATCAAGATGTAACTTATTTGAATCATGTTAATTACTGATTTTTATTATTATCCGCAATGACTCGCTGCTGTAATGAAGGGAAAGTTTAGATAGGAAATAAAAGGCAAGTTTGTTTTAAACCGCCTTTCTAGAATATGACGAGGCCAGAAAAGCACTGATTTAATTACATTCCAATAAATCTCATGCTAATTAATGAATTTCTGGATTTTCATCTAGTTGCATTCCAATAAAACTCATACTAATTAATGAATTTCTGGATTATTTTCCATATCACATTTTCCTTGCATTGAGACCGCGTACAGCAACTACAAAAGGGGCAGAAAGAGTATGTGGAGAAACCTTCTTACTTGACCCAGCTTTTAATTACCTCCCAAATGGTAATTGGCCATTTTGATTTATTACCTAATATAACCAAACTGTTTCAAAATAAAGTAAACATATCAATGAAAATAGTAGATAAGCACATACTCAGCTTTATCTGTATCACTTATAGTAATCAGTTAAATTCATCAAAATCTTTGTTCCATTATTAAGGTCGACGGTAGGAAAAATTTACAAAAAGGATTAATGAACTAAAACAAATGTAAATCTGTTGTCAACTAAGAGGCTGACAAGAATTCCATAATTTAGAGGTAATTAACTAGTCTTAGCCAAATTAATAGATTAGTTTACAGATAAAAACTTCTCAACAGCTGGGAAGATGCGGGTTTTAAAGGAGCTCGATGACATGGAGGCACGTGCTTGAGGTGATCGGGGAGGTGGCGGCATTAGGAGGCAGCAAAGAAATGAGGGGGAGGCTGAGGGTTGCAGTGATTGTAATAGAGAAGGCCACAGAGGCAATGTCGGATGAGTTGTACCGGCTGAGGGAGGGGTGAACGAGCTGATCCAGACAGCGACGAGGATAAGGAAGGAGATGGCAGATGAGTTCAGAGCGAGCATGCCGAAATCACTGTTGCCGAAGAAGCCATCGTAGCCAGACAAGAACGACTAAGCAAAGGTGTTTTTGCTATAGAACACAACTTAGTGAAGGTAATGCCTGCGATTTGAGTGCAAGGATGCAGCAGTTGTTGTCATGTACCAGGAAAAAAAGAGAGAGTAGATAGATACAATTTAATTGCAGATAGAATAGTAGGGGATAGACATGATGACGTTGATGTCGAATAATAGTTCAAAGGATTGGAAAATTATGGCCTGACTCGAATGCATATGAGTCTTGTTTGAAATCTCTTGGGAAGGAAGGTTTAATTAGGAGGCTGGAAAAGCATGGAGACATTTTTACTGGTAACCAAAGACTTACCACAACTCTACCTTGACAAGAGTACCTCCAAGTCACCATGAGATAACACTCGTACCAGTGCTAGTTCATCTGAACTATCATAGCTTAGTTTCTCTTCTTTGCTTATATGAATGAGACATTGTATTTGTAAAAACTAATTTACCATCTACATTCATCTTGATTGATATTAATACCATAGTTTTGAAATTATCCCATGAGATGTTTTCCCAACACAACCATGATGTAAGAACCCAAGTGGTAATTAAACATTGTGAACTATTTTCATTCCTAAGTTTACAACATATATAGATCTTCTATAACTTTAAGGGCTTAGTACATTGGAAGTCTTAAAATTTATCACGAAAGTACAATGCAGTCTTAAATTTTCAAAAAGTACAATTAAATCCTAAAATTTGTCAAATTTATGAAATCAAGTTTTATTGTTAACTCCACTCAACTTGCTAATGAAAAATGTTGATGTGACTTTTTTATTATTTTCTCTTTCCTACATGATGTTGACGTGTCTAAAACATGAAGCATAACAAATACTGGAAGGCCAGGCCAAAGATGCTACTGAAGTTTTTCTTTACCATGGAACACAACAAAGTGGACGCTATACCTGAGATTTGAACACAAACAAAAGGGGGTAGTGGTTGTGGTTATGCACCGAAATGAAAGTTTAAATGAATGGTGACTGAGTGTCATTGAAGAAAGAATCGTAGGGAACTCATATAAGCAGGTTCGTATGAATAATTGGATGAGGTGGAATTCATATAATTCAACATTGCATGTGTGTTAAATTCACATGCATTGGGATTATGCAATAATATTATACCTAGACTCGATAATATATTTATCAATAATAATATCCATGGTGCTGCATTGCTATCGGTTTTGCTACTGCAAGTTAAATAAATGGAAAGTTTAGGTAAGGAATGAATGGCAAATATATCTTGAATCGCGTCCTAGAGATAGGAAGGTTGACTGAAATGCACTAATTCGGGATCAGCATGCACCTCCCTCCATTTATGATTAATGATTGGCGCTTGCAAAAGCATGAAACAAGACGCGTTATGACCGTGTCTTATAATTTTTTTTTTTGGGTCAGTGATCACGTCTTATAATTACTTTCCAAGAAGTCTCACAGCTTCATATTTTTTTCCATAGTCACATTTTTCTTGCACTCTTGAGAGAAAACATGACCCCTATATAAAGACTGCCTGCTTCTCACCGGAATCATATCTTTGCCCTTGGGGACAATCGCCCTCATCTGCATCCCGAGGAGTTCCCCTAGTGCGACTATTTCCATGTGATATAAACCCCTTCACCCTCTCCCTAAATCGGTCCACCCCCTCTGACACTGCCTCTGTCGCCTTCTCCAGCCCGGTTGCCACCTCCCTCAGCCTCCCCACCATCTCTCCGCTGCCTCCTATGCCTCCATCTCATCAATCGCCTCAAGCACGTGCCTCTCGCATGCCTCCATGTCATCGAACTCCTTCAGGACTTGGATCTTCTCATCCCTTTCCTTATCGCGTCCCGACTCTCTGATAAACGCTGACTCAATTGGATAAAGTCAGTCCAGTGAATCCAATGAGGAAAGAGGCGGGAAGATACGAGTCTTGAAGGAGCTCGATGATGTGGAGGCGTTCCTTAGGCATGTGCTTGAAGCAATTGACGAGATGGCAGCATAAGAGGCAGCTGAGGGCGGGTTGGGAGGCTGAGGGAGGGGGTGATCGGATGGAGAAAGCGACTGGGGCTATATCAAAGGGGTGAACCGATTGGGGGAGGGGATGAACGGGTTGTTCGTGACGGCGATTGAGATAAGGAAAAAGATAGAGGGCGAGATCAGAGAAAGCGAACACAAAAGGCCATTGATAAAGAAGCCAGGCAAAAATACAATTCCCTCCTCAACCCTTTCTCTCCCTCTCTCTTCCCTCTCCATCATCTTCTTCAACCTTCAGTTATGGGAAGGGTTTAAGCTAGCCCCATCCTCCCCTCCCTCTCTTGTTGATTTTATTTGTGTTTTATTGCTCTTTTCTTGTTATTTCTGCTCTCTTGATTTAGTTTTGGAAGCTCTCTTCTCCCGTCTAATTCTAGATCTGAGAGTTTGAACTCTCCCGATTTATTTATAGATTTAGGAGTCTATTAAATATAGTTTTGGGAATTCAATACAACTTTGTTCTGTCCGTGTACAGATCCTCTACCTTTAGCTTCAATGGTGATCATCGGAGCTCTAGCATCTCACTAAATCATCGGAACTCTAGCATCACGCAGCGAAGAAGACGAACGTAGGCAATGAAGCAATTCAGCGACGAAATTGCTTGAAAAAGATATTGGACTGCGTCTAGCTTCAAGCATGGGCGAGGACACTGGACATGGTCCAGAGCGCTGAACATGAGAGAGAGAGAGAGAGAGAGAGAGAGAGAGAGAGAGGGGTTTATTTGTGTGTGTTCTTGGTTCGCTCGGTTCCTCAGCTCTCATGCGCACTCTAAGCTTCAGAGAGTGTGTTGTAGTTGTTGTGAATTATCCTGCACAGTATGAAATCTTGTGCTTAGAACGAATCCCCAATGCGCTAGACGAGAAAGAAAGCGCACGACAGTAAGTTCAATTGGTGGGTGATGAGCGTCGATGCTTTGCTTCGCTACGGCCAAGGCTGGCCAGCGAGACGGACGGCGGCTGTTACTGATGGGAGATGGTAGACAATCGGTCGATGGTGACGAAGCTGAAAGGGAGAGGCAACAGATCCGGCGAATCGACTGCCGAGAGAGGTCCGTCGCCTCGTGTGTTCTCTTCTATGCAAAGAAGAAAATCTGGTTCCGTTAGGGCCGCCTTCAACTCCGCTCTTGAAAATCCCCTCGCTCGGAGGTGCTTCGCTTGCGTACGTCACTTGCTCGCATCCGCCCTCGCGTGCGTATTTTAGTCTGACGTTTCAGACGTTAGAAGGCCAGAGAAAAAGATAAAAGGTCGGGTTCCTTTTAAAGCAAATGGGCAAATGGGCTTTTCTTATCAATTTTCTTGGGGTCAGATTGTAAGACCTGTCAAAATGGGTCATTGATCCATTTCTTAACTCATATAAATATTAAATAGATTATAGACGAGTTTATAATTTATTTAGACCCATCTCATATCTATGATTCTCTTTTCCTTCTTTATCATCTTCATTTGATCTCGTGTTTACTCACTCAATGCTCTTATCTTAGGTTGGGTGTGATTTTTCATATATTAAGTTAAATATGTAAGTGTTTTAATAATATATATTGAATCGAGTATGAGTCAATATATTAATATTGTATAAAAATTGATCAAAATTTAAATTAAATGGATTTATTTGGTCGATTCATTTTTGACTCAACCCGATTCACCTATATGACGGGTCTAATTATAACTCGTGAATTGAGGGACCGTGGGTCTATTGAGCTCACATGTCGATGGAAGCCTTAAAGGCCAAATGTTATGGGTGCATGGGTTTGGGTTTCTTCATGGGCCAACGCAAATGGATAGATGGCTGAAATGGGCTGTCTTTTTATCATTGTCTTTCTTTGTTATTTTTACAAGAACGAAAATTTTCATTGTGGGCTAAAATTCACGTGTTTACAAGCATAAAGCTTTTCTAGCATGATAATGTTTTGACTATTGGAAGAGTAATAGTATATTGTGAGTTACAAATTCTTGAAAGAGTTGGTCCCACAATAATTTTTAATAATTTATTTTTTTGGTCCTAGAACAAGCTATGAGATTAATAGTAGATTAAGGACAATCATTTAATCAATTAAAGAATTTAACTTGGATAAAAATATCTCATGGGGAGGTGAGATAAATGTGGATATAATTTCTAATATCTCTAATATAAAAGTTATTTTTTTAATAAAAAATTTCTTAAATTAATATATTAAAAATAATATTAAAAATCTAACATAAAAAGAAAATTCAAAATAACAATAGAATTTCATTTTTATATATTTCGATTTTTTTATATTTCAAATTTCTTCTATCTTATAAAATATATTTAATATCTGTAAATATTATTTAGTATTTATATTTATTAGGTATTTCGGCATTTTAAGTATATTTTTATAGTTTACTTTTTAATAAAATTTTATTAGAGAATGATGGAAAGGGAAAAAATAATAAAAAAGAGGGAAAAAAATAAAAATAAGCAAATGAAAATGAAGTAGGCAAAAGTGTCATAAGAGATTCTTACTATGTTTGTTTGTACAATTTTTAGGTTTATTTACACCAATATGCCATTTGTATAAAATAATGGAGATGATATGATGTGAAAATATCAAGCTCCATTGTCGTGATTCATGTATCTCTCAAGATTAAGAATATATCTCCCTTTAATTGTATATATCTAGATTGATATATGTTACATTAAATAATAATCATAACTCCATATACTATTTTCACAAAAAATTCACAATTCTTATTGTCCACAACATTCTTGTCTTGGATCCAACCGGTCAATATATCATTATACTATCCACTAATGAAAATGACAATTAACAATAGTTTATCTACAATTTTTAAGGGTTTATACCATGAAAAAATCCAAACAGGTAAATTTACATAAATTTATCAAAAAGTAATTTTTTTTATTACTAAAAATCCTAAACTAAATACATTCAGTTTCGTTTAAAGTGAAGTTATCAATTCTTTAGTTTATTTGTGATATTTCCTGTCCAAAATCATCAAAGAACCTGTCTCCTCTAATGAAGTCAAATTCCATCAAAACAAGGATGTTGTTATCAATGAAAGACAACATACTCATAGGCCATTTAGTTATGTAGGTTTATTTAAAAGGTTCCCTCAAACGTGTGCTCGAATTTGTTGATTGATCATTGAAAATGGCAGATGAGCAAAGTTCCCTATTCATCTGTATCTCACCAAGGGTGGTCAGTTAGAATCATCAAAATCTTCCTTCTAAGCGTTAGGGTTTATGATAGGAAACTCTCTAAGAAAATGAATGAACTACAACGAATGTAAATTGATTGTCAGCTAAGCTGCTAACAAGAATTCCGTGACTTACAGGTCATTACTTAACTGACCCAAGTTAACGGATTGGTTCGAAGATAATATCTTTCCATATGATTGATTTCGCAACGTAATAAATAGCCAGTGACATTTTCATTGCCTGAACTTACTAAGCACATCGACGTAAATACTGAAAATATCGATTTAGTGATCTCTAAACATATCACTAGTATTTATTTCTGTAATTTGGAAGTCGATCAATTTTCTCTCATCTATACTGACGCAAAGCGAAATTATATAATTGTTCCAAAAATATAAGGAGAGTGTATCTAGCACCAAAATTCATCAAAAACAAAAATGCCAACAAAAGGGGAGAAGAATAATACAAATGCCATAACTTTTGTATGATACTCACGTGATTACTATAACTTTTTTTTGCTCACTTAAATGTTACGTCAGAGTAAAATCATCCATTTGAGTGTCATTTTTTATAAATCATCCTATGTGGACCTTTTTTATTAATTTCCCATTCAACACGGATTTTTTTATGTTCTTATAATTTTTTTGATTTTTTTTAAGTTTTTAATTTTTTTGTTTTTGTTTTTCCCCTTTAATTTTTAGGCCCGCAAGGGTCACTGACGACCCTCACCAGTTGTAAAGCCCTCAACTAGATTGGGTGAGGGTTGCATTGCCAGGCCTTGCCAGATTTGGGCATGGTGCCCTCACCCATGACCACCTAGACCAAGCAAAGGACTTCATGGCCTTGTCGAGGCCGCACTAGCGAGGTTGTGATGGACTCGCATAGGGCCTTCGCTACCAAGCGCAAGGGCTTCACAATCGATGAGGGTTGTCAGTGATCCTCGCCGACCTTGAAAGAAAAGGTCAAAAAAAAAAAAAAAAAAAATAAAAAATAAAAAAATTCAAAGAAATAACTAAAAATTATCCACATTAGCGTTGGCAAAATCAAGTTAAACAACTGGCATGCACAATGGATTTTTGGGTGAGACAAATCGCTAATGTTATTCAAGTAATTGATTTTTTTCAATTTGAAGCACTTAAGTGAGTGAAAACATTACAACATTCAAGTGAGTGCTGTATAAAAATTGTGATACACTCATTGCCTCTAGAAAAAGCATGAAGCAAGAGACTTTCTCACTTACCCTACTTTCCAATATTTTCCAAATGATAATTAGTCATTATATTTTAACATTTTATTTTGCTAAGATATCTCTATACAAGACTGAAACGCGGTTGCGATTATAAAGGCATCATCATTCATTTGGAAATAAATGGCAAGTATATCTTAAACTGCGTCCTAGAATACGAGGAGTTCATCAAAGCATGAAGGGAGAAACTTTATTTGGCCATTCTTTTAATTGTTTTCTAAGAAATTTCAATTAATTGATGATTCTCTGGATTTTCTTTCCATAGTCCCATCTTTCTTGCATTCCATAAATACTGCCCATGCTCATAGCCCATACGCATCAAAAACTTTCCACCACTTTCTCGTCTCAGTTTGGTCGGATAAGAAGAAAATAATTTCTTAAGTTTTCATACCGTTGGAGGAAAATGTACATCAGACATAAGCTGCCTCTTTCCCGGCAGCAAGAAGGGTCACCGCCAAGGAGCTGGAATCCATCTCCGTTTTCCTTCTAATATTCCCTCCTCTTCCGCCTCCAGGGCCCGATCCCTGCCTCCGTCTCCTTGCTCCGGCTCTCTGCCACCGTGGACGTGCTGCCCTTTGCTCACTCCGTGGTGAAATACTTGATCTACGACCTGAAATTGACGGCCACCATGGTACCTCGTCTGCTCTAGTTGTCCGACCCGCTTCATATGGCATCCGTCACTGGAGGCATATCTTCGGCCCACGCGTGCTTCCCCAGGGCGTTCGTCCGAATCTGCGTCCTGGAGGAGTTCCCCGGGGTGACTCTGTCCACAAGATCAAGTTGGCGGGCGGCAATCGTGGTGTCGGGACGTGGCAAGGAAAGAGACAGGAAGACGCTTCCTTGAAGGAGCTCCTGCCTGAGGCTATTGACGAGGTTTGACAATTCAAACGATCCGAATGAATTACATATATATGTTTTTTATTTCCTAACTAAAATTTTCTTTTATTTGACTCGTAGAAGTAAAAAGAAATCGGCAGCGGCTGGTCACCGGTGGATAACAAAAAGTTTCGGTAATCTAAACTGTCCTAACAACAGATTACGTATTGTTGAATGTGGTTGTTGAATGCGGCACTACAAACTCGTTCCTTATATTTTTGAAACATTTATTTCCTTTCATTTTGCGTGGCAGCATGACTGCGCAAATGAGAGAAAATTTGTCTGCCAACCAAATTAGGATAATACACACTAGTGACATGTTTAAAGATTACTATATCGATGTGTCTAGTAAGTTTAGGCAATGAAAATAGGGGCAAATTATTATTTGAATTGTTATGTCCCGCTTGATATGCTTGTTTGGTTACTTATTAAGTTGCGGAGTCAATTGCATGGGAAGATTGTATTGGGAAACTAATCTATTAATTTGGCTAAGGTTACTAGGTGACCTCTAAATTACAGAATTCTTGTGTAACAAGAATTCCGTAATTAAACTTAGCCCAGTCAATAGAGTAGTCTACCGACTAACCATCCCATGTGATACTTAATAGCTAGAAAACCAAGCATATGAAGCAAGGCGAAACAACCCAGACAATAGCCGCTATTTTCATTTATGAGGAGGTCAAAAAAGCATGAAGATAGACACTTTATTCGACCGTGTCTTTTAACTTCACAAGAGATCTCTTTTAACTAATAATGCTTTGGATTTTTTTCCATAGTCACATTTTTCTTGCATTTTCTTGGCAAGAAAAATGTGACTATGGAGAAAAAATCTTTTTAAAAAAATTTTTTGGGAAGTAGTTCAAAGATGCGTTTGAATAAAATATCTCTCTTCGTGGTTTTTTGACCTCCTCATATCTAGGACGCAGTTCAAGATATACTAGACATTTATTTCCTAACAAAGCTTTTCTTTCATTTGACTTGAAAGTCGTAGAAGCAACAACACTGTGGCGCTGCGGATATTATTGTTGATAATATTATTGAGTTGGGCAAGGGTCCATGTGCCACCACAAGTTGTTAGAGAATTTTTATAGTTTGAACTCGTGTTTTTTTTGATCATTTGAGCTTGAACTCTTGAATAGTAATTGTGTATAGATAATCCCTTGCTCTTGTAATTGATAGTTAAAATAGAGAGATGCAATGTACAAGTTATAATGAAATTCTCTATTGGATGTAGTCTTACTTTAAGGGTGAATCAGGATATACTTAATGTCTCGATTTCTGTTTCTCACTTTACTCTCTCTATTTTGTTGTCTGGCAAATCTCACCTTATCCAATAATTCATGTGATCTAAATTCATATGCATGAGTTCATCATCGCCATCATCTCTATTCCCTACGATTCTTTTTGCGATGAAACTCAAGCTTTTTTCGTTTATTCCTTTATTCCGGTATAAAACAACAACCGTTTCCTACACCCTTTTGCTTGCGCTCCAATCTCAGGTATCACCTCCACTTTGTTGTGCTCTATCGCAAAAGAAAAACCTTCGATGGCATTTCTGGCGATGGCCGTTTCAGTGCGCTCTCTCTAAACCAATTCGCCATCTCCATCCTTATCCCCATCACCGTCAGGAACAGCCCGTTCATCCCTACCTTCGGCCGGTCCCTCTTCCTCCGACGTCGCCTCCCGGCATTCTCCAGTCCAATCGCTGCCTTTCTAAGCCTCCCCAACCTCATCAATCGCCGCCCGCCGCCCCTACCCTCCAAGTCGAGCACCTTCCTTAAAACTTCGTTCACAACACTTTCAACATCATTACTCCTCATTCAGAAAAATGATGGTGGTCTTTGTTCTCGACAGAAATCTTTTATTTATTGATGATTATCTGGGTTTCTTTTCATTCTCAAAATCTCTTACTAATTGATGATTTTTAGGACGTAACAATCCCGACAATAATTAGCCATTATTTTCATTGTCTAAGCTTACTACGCACGTCAATGTAGATACTAAATACATTGATATATTAATCTTTAAACAAGTTACTTGTGTCTATATTTACTAATTTGGTCGTCCGCAAATTTTCTCTCATTTGCGCCACCACGCAAACCGAAATGAAATAATTGTTTCAAAATATAAAGAAAATTTTTGTACTGCCGCATTAGACAACTGCATTCATCAATTGGATCATTTGAATCACCGAAAATTTTTGTAAACCGCGACCAACCCAGCTGTTTTGTTTTTACTGCTGCATGTCAAATGATGAGAAAGCTTAGTTAAGAATTATAAGGCAATTATATCTTAAACTGCATTCTCAAATATGCGGAGGCCAGATCGATGAGGTGGTGGCATCAAGAGGCGGTAGAGAGATTGCGTGGGGAGGTTGACGGAGGCGGCAACTAAGGCAATGTCGCAGGGGTTGAGCCAGTTGAGGGAGGGGGTGAACGAGCTGTTCCGGATAGTAATGGGGATAACGAAGGAGATGGTTGGTGGGTTCAGAGAGAGCGTGTGGAAACATCTTGCGCGCAAGCAAAAGGATGCAGTAGTTGTTATTATGCACCGAAAAAGGGAAGAAATGAATAGAGAGATTCAATTTAATTGCAGAGAGAATCTTAGGGGATAAAGATGATGATGATGAACAACCTAGTTTAAAGGTTCGGAAAATTTTAGCGTGATGCCTTCTTATTCAATGTTGTATTGATTCACATGTTTCAAGACCATGTGATATTTACTCTGAAAGGATGAGAGATGGCTTGCTAAGAAACAAATAGAAACGGGCAACAAATTGATGGACTTTGTATCTCTGTAAACATTGTCCATTTTGAAATTGAATTTTCGAGGAAGACATTATAATGTCGAACTATTAATGAATGCTAGGGAGTGAAAGATAGCTCCATTAGGTCAAATTTATAAAATTACAGTTGCATTCACTCGGTAGGTGGACTCACCAAAGAACCGTCTTTCCAAACAAAAGAACTCGTGAAACAAAATCACCCGAGCAAAAAATAACGCACTTGAACATTTGTCGACACGCAATTTGAAAAGAGATCACAAAACCAGATCAATATTTTACTACTAAAATATAGCATTCTCTTCATATTTTGAGCAATGTCTCAGAAAGTAAAAGAAATCGGGGAATGAAAGTTTGGATAGAACATGAGGAAAAGTTTAAGTTTTTTTGTGAAAGAGCTGGGAATTTTAATTTTAATGTATTTTCTTCCCATATTTGCATCACTCCTTCTCTCAAACATAGCATAGACTCATCCACCCTACCGATAAAAGGAGAAAAATACACTGACAGATAACATCTAGTTGCATCTCATAAAAGGACTCCTAGGATGAAAATTTCACAGAAGTTCGAGGGCTCAATGAATCAAACTAGAATCCTACACAGACATTGACGATTGGCTTACTTTCTCTTTATTCTTCTTCTTTTATCTTACAACCAATTATTTTCTCCTTTTCCATTAATTCAAGAAATAATTACAATAAAAGTCTTGAATATTGTTTAAAAAGTGCAATTGAGTTTTAAAAATTTTAAAAATACAATTAAATCATAAAACTTATTAAGTCGGTGCAATAAATTCTAAAATCTAATCTCCAATTATATGAAAAGATTGTCAAGTAAATGGAAATATTTTCTTGTCGATGGCAAAGTGCATGTCTGTAGAGTAGATTTATACAAAATGAATGGATCGTTTAGATGGCCAGTTATTTATCTAATCAGAACATTAAAAATATGACATAGAAAATACACTTGATAATCCAAAAATTTACATTAGCATGGGGTTATTCAAAAAAAAAAATGAATAACGTAATTATTGACTGAAAAAAAAAGACCAGAGCGGGCTTCATCACAGTTAATCGATAATCGGGGTGAACAGAAGATTAAATTATTTCTAAGCCATCCATTTAGTTGGATGGATCAAGAAGTTAAACCCTAAAAAAATAGCCTTTTTCATTTAGCAACTACACAAATTTTAAGTGACAACCAAGCAAGAAGCAAAAATTCAAGTGGATCCATATTCCAAGATAAATATATTGAATCTTTAAAAATGTTACAGAACTTATTCCATCATTCTATTGCCATTAAATTCCCTCATTTGTGGCAACGCGTGGCTATTTCCTATTAGAGCAAAAATCTTTTTTAAAGCAAAGGGAAAGTGTATTGGGGAAAGCTTAAGCTATTACGGATAAGGCCAGTGACACAGCGTACAACAACTACAAAAGGGCCAGCCTAGCTTTTAATTGCCTCCCAAATGGTATTAGTCATTGAGATTTATTTCCTAATATTACCAAAAAAAATTATGATATTCAAGTGGGCTCTATGAAAGTTACGGCACTTGCACTGTTTTTACTCCAAAAAAAGCATGATGCAAGAGACTCTCCCACTTACCCCACTTTCCATTACTTTCCAAATGAGAATTAGTCTCTGGCAAAAAAAATGGTAATTAGTCATTATATTTTAACATATTTTTTTGCTAAGATATCTCCATACAAGACCAAAACGTCATTGCGATTATAAAGACATCATGATTCATTATTTACTGATATGGGTCATTTTCAATTGCCGATACTTTTTACTACTCGTGGAGGCATGCCGCCATTGTTTTTGCTGTGGCAAGTCGAATAAAAGGGAAGTCTAGTTAAAAAATAAAAGGAAAGTATATCTTGAACTGCGACCTAAAATATGAAGAGTTCATAAAAGCATGAAGGGAGGAACTTTATTTGGCCATTCTTTTAATTGCTTTTCCAGAAATTTCAATTAATTGATGATTCTTTGGATTTTCTTTCCATAGTCACATCTTTCTTGCATTCTATAAATACTGCCCACGCTCCTAGCCCATACGCATCAAAAACTTTCCACCACTTTCTAGTCTTAGTTTTCTCACTGTTTCCCGGCAACAAGAAGGGTCACCGCCAAGGAGCTGAAATCTTTCTCCGTTTTCCTTATACTAGTCCCTCCTCTTTCGCCTCGGGAGCCCGATCCCTGCCTCCGTCACCTTGTGCCGGCTCTCTGCCGCCGTGGACGTGCTGGCCTTTGCTCACTCCTCGTTAAAATACTTGATCTGCAACCTGAAATGGACGGTCACCATGGTACCTCGTCTGCTCTAGTTGTCCGCCACCCTTCATATGGCATTCGTCACCAGTGTCATATCGTCGGCCCGTGCGTGCTTCTTCAGGGCGTTCGTCCGCATCTGCGTCCTGGAGGAGTTCCCTGGGCGACTCTGTCCCCGAGATCAAGTCGGCGGGCGGTTATCGCGATGTCCTGACGTGGCAAGGAAAGAGACAAGGAAGACGCTTTCTTGAAGAAACTCGTGCCTGAGATTATTGATGAGGTTTGATAATTCAAACGATTCGAATGAATTACATTTTCCTAACTAAACATTTTCTTTTATTTGACTTGTAGCAGTAAAAACAAATCGGCAGCGGCTGTTCACCCGTGGATCACAAAAAGTTTAGGTAATCTAAACTATCCAAATAGATTACATATTGATGAATGTGGTTGTTGAATGCGGCACTACTAAATCATTCCTTATATTTTTAAAACATTTATTTCCTTTAATTTTGTTTGGATTGTTTGCGACAAATGAGTTTTTGTCTGCCGACTGAATTAGGATAATACATACTAGCAACATGTTTAAAGATTACTATATCAATGTAGTTCTAGAGTCTTTATATTGACACATGGAAAAGGCAAGGAAAATTTTATTATTAAATGTCTACTCTATTAGTTGGGCTAAGGTTAATTACGGAATTCTTGTTAGATATTAAACAAGAATTTCGTAATTTAGATGTCACTAACTAACCTTAGCCAAATTAATAGATCAGTTTACCGATAAAATCTCTCCATGCATTTGAATCAGCAAATTAATAAGTAGCCAACCAAGCATATCAAGCAGGACATAACAATCCAAATAATAATTAGCCTATATTATTTTCCTTGCCTTAACTTACTAGGCACGTCAATATAAATATCAACCAGAACTATATCAATATAGTAATCGTTATTTAGCCACTATTTTCATTACCTAAACTCACTAGGCATGTCAATGTAAATACAAAATACATGAATATATTAATCTTTAAACATGTTAATAATATTTATTTTCCCAATTCGATGATTGACAAATTTCCTCTCATTTTGCGTCAAAAAAACGAAAGGAAATAATTGCTCAAAAAAAAAAAAAACATAAGGTAAGTGTTTTTTGTGTCGCATTCAAATTCAACAACATTCATCGGATCATTTGAAATACAGAAAACTTTATCATTATCTGCCGCAAATTGTTGTTGCTGCTTTATTTTTACTATTGCAAGTCAAATTAAAGGAGCGTTTAGTTAAGAAATAGATGGCAACAATGTCTTGAATTGCGTTCTCGAATATGAAGCATGAAGATAGGCACTTTATTTGACCGTGTCTTTTAACTTTCCAAAAAATGTCTCATTAACTAATACTGCTTTGGACTAATAATCACACTTTTCTTGCATTCCCAGGAAAAAACACACCCTGTATAAATACTACCCATACTCATAACGTTTTGTCTTCGGAATCATATCTTCAGCCTTGCATGCTTCCTATGTCCCGTCTGCATCTACATCCTGTCCTCTAGCTCGACTATTTCCATGCGATCCGGTTCGCTGTTGTGTCTTCCTATCTATTTCCTCGACATGTCCCTGGGGCGACCATGTCCGCACGATAGAGCCAGTGATCATAGCCAGGTCGGGGTACGGCAAGGAATGAGACAGGAAGATGTAAGTTTTAAAGGAGCTCGAAATCGTGGAGGCATGCGCGAGGCACATGCTTGAGGCAATTGACAGGATGGTAGCATCAGGTGGGCAGCGGAGGGAGGGTGGGAAGGCTGCAGGAGGCAGCGATTGGGCTGAAGAATTTTTGGCATTTTTCATTAAAATGACTTCAATACGACCGCCACCTTAGCCTCAGTCGCCATCTCCAGCCCGATTGCCGCCTCCTCAGCCTCCCCATCATCTCTCCGCCGCCTCCACTGCCACCATCTCATCGATCGCTTCAAGCACGTCCTCTGCACGTGCCTCCACGTCGTCAAGCTCCTTTAAGACTTGCGTCTTAATGCATCTTTTCTCGCCGCATCCCAACTCCACAAGAAACGCAGACTCTATCATGCAGAAATGGTCGGACCAAGGGACACAGCCAGGAAAGAGCCAGGAAGACGCAACCGCTAACTCAATTGCGTGGCGACAGTCACGCCAGGGGAGTTCCTTGGGATCGGACACGGACAACTGCCCCTGGGGAAGCGCATAAGGCCAAAGATTTGATTCAATGACAAAGTGTGTGTTTTCTCCTATGAATAAGAAAAATGTGATAAAGAAAAAATCCAAAGCATTAGTTAATGAGAGATTTCTTGGAAAATAATTCAAAGCCACGACCAAATGAGGCGTCCCTCTTCATGCTTTTTGACCTCTTCTATCTTGGACGCGGTTCAAGATATGCTTGCCATTTATTTCCTAACTAAACTTTCCTTTTTATTTGACTTAAATTGTAAAAGCAACAACAGGATGACGCCACGGATATTATTGTTTGTAATATTATTCAGTTGGGTGGGAGTCCGAAGTCGTGAGCGTAGCACCCTCGAATTGCATAGGTCTTTTATAATTTGAGCTTATATTTTATTGATAGTTTGAGCTTTGGCTCATTTATATGTACTGAGTATTTATAATCTCCTTATCTTGTAATAGAGAGTTAAAATAGAGGGGTGATATAGTAATTATAATGAAATCTTCTGTTAAATGTAACTCTACTTTAAGGGTGAATCTGAATAAATCTCGTGTTTCAATTTCTCTTTCTCCTTATTATTTTCTATTTTGTTGTGTTTTAGCACCTAATCTTAAGAAATCTCACCTCATCCAATAATTCTTCTAAACTTGACTCATATGCATAAGAGTTCATCATCGCCATCCTCTCTATTCCCTGCTATTCTTTCTGCAATGAAACTCAATCTGTGTTCATTCATTTCTTTAGTTCGGTATAAATAGCAACTGCTACACTAGTTTAAAGCGAGCGTATGAAAAGGATTTGCGTGCAAGCAAAAGGCTGTAGCAGTTGTTATTATGTACCAAAAGAAAAAAAAATTGTATATATGAATAGAGAGATTCAATTTAATTAAAGAAAGAATCTTAGGGGATGGTGACGACGATGATGATGAACGCTCTAGTTTCACGGTTTGGAAAATTTTGGCATGATGCCTGGGAATATGAGTCAAGTTCATGGTGAGATTGTTGTATTGATTCATATGTTTCAAGACCAAGCAATATTTTCTCTGATAAGTTGAGAGATGGGCTTGCCAAGAAACATATAGAAACGGGCAACAAAGGGATTTACTCTGTCAATACTGGCCGTTTTGAAAGTTGAACATTTCGAGGAATAAATTATAATGTCGAACTATTACCGATTGCTAGGGAGTGAAAGATAGCTCCATTAGGTCAAGTTTATAAAATTACAGTTGCCTCAATCTTAACTAGAGGCCTGTTGGAGGGGCTCACGATAAAGCAAAGTTGAAATCGACTTCACCAGCCTATCCTCTTTCAAAGATATTTTCACTTACAAGGGCTGCTAGCGATAGTCCCTTCAATGAAGATGCCTAATTTGGTTGCGTTCATTATTTTAATATGTTGATGCTTGCACACCTCATACTCCTCATTCCAAATTATATATTTTTCTTATCCAATAAGGGGAAACACCCCCATGTTTTTTTTTTTTTTTTTTTTTTATGTTCTAGAGTTCATATGAAGCAATTTATCGACTTACTCAAGTCTGCATGCACCCGAAAAGTAGACTCACAAAAGAAATGTATAGCCAAACAAAAGAACTTACAAAACAAATCACCCAAACCAAAAATAACGCATTTGAACATTTTGTCAGGTCGGGTTTATATTTTTTATGTAAGATTAAACTATAAATGAGTTCCAATATCATTTTCTTTATCTATTAATATTTGAGGCACACGTTTTGGAAAAAGATAAAAAAAAACAAAATCAATATTTTATGGCTAAAATATAGCATTCTGGTCAAATTTTATGCTATGTCTCAGAAAGTTAAAACAAACGGGGGATTGGAAGTTTGGAATGAATACGAGGAAAAATTTAAGCCTGCGTTTGGTCGACCGGATAAAAGTCAAGATATAATATATTTTATTTTATTCCATGTTTGATAGCGATCTAGAATAGAACAAGGTTGGATATAGACCGGAAATAGCCCACGTAAAAAAAATCGCAATGAGGGATGGGATAGATCTAGATAGAATTTCTATTGCCTATTTTTTAAGAAACTCTACACTCCACTTGCTGCCATCTTCATCCCCACATCTTGCGAGTCTTCACCAAAAACTTTTCTCGGGTTCTTTTCCTTCACTGTCTCCCCTGGCGACCGCATCCTCGATGTTGGTCGCGACATCGGCGGCCCCATGCGCACCATCGCCGCCCACTCCCGTTACCTCTTTCGACGGTGCCTACTCCATTGAGGTCACCTGCTACGCTGCCTGCCTTGACGACGTCCACGTCAAGGTCCTCTGCGTCCTCAAGCACATCGCCTTCTACGTCTCCTTCGAGTGGGTTACCATCGACAAGTACTGCGGCGAAGTCGCATCGTTCCCTAGAGGGGGTCACCATCGACAAGTAAAACACGGGAACTGACTATTGTGACTTTATTGTCGAAGTCTTGAATTCTGGATCATGAATTATAGAAAACAAGGTTCCCTCCACCTATTCTCCTCCCTCAAACCCTTCTTCACCAAGTCGCCCATCGACCACCTCCTAGTCGATGGCTTCGATATCAAACAAATATGGCAGCAAATCGATCTCTAATCGCAGCCATTGCTGTTGAGCTTGCGGTGTGAATTGAGGTAGCTTGAGAAGAACCCAGATGAAATTTTGAATTTTTTTTTAGAGCGGTGGGGTTTCCGAGGGGAAAAAGGAGGATCTTGAAGGAGGTGGGGATTTTGAGGAGAGCGCAAATGTGGTGGCAACGTTGATGAATGTTGCGGGGACGTTGAAAATATCTGACTTTAAATTCATAATTTACCAAATATTAGATAGAATATGAAGAAATCCTAAGATTTCTTATTTTATCTTATCCAATTATATCTTGTTTAGAACTCTGAATGACCAAACGCAGGCTCAGTTTTTCTGTGGAAGAGCTGGAAATTTTAATTTCATGTATTTTCTTTCCATATTTTGCATTGTCCCTTTTCTCAAACATAGCATGGACTCATCCACCCTTGTGATAAAAGGAGACAAACGCAGACAGATAAAATCTAATTGCATCTCATAAAAGGAATAAGATGAACAATTTCACAAAAGTTCAAGGGCTTAATTGATTCAATGTAAAATCCAACACTGACCTTGACTATTGACAAATTTTATCCATTATTGGCTTACTTTCTCCTTAGTGTTCTTCATTCTTTTGCCACCAATTATTTTCTTCTTTTTTTATTAATTCAAGTCATAATTATAACAAAAGTCCTAAACCCTATTTAAAAAGTGTAATTGAATTCTAAAATTTTTAAAAGATTAAATCGGTACAACAAAATCCTAAATCTTAATCTCCAAATATACGAGAAGATAGTAAAGTAAATGGAAATATTTTATTGTCAATGGCAAAGCGTGTGTCTATGGAGTAGAGTGATTCAAAATGAATGGATCGTTTAGATGGATCAATTATTTATTTAATCAGAACATTAAAAATAGGGAATGGAAGGTTAAATTAATATGTAAGTTATCCATTCTGTCGGATAGAGCAAGAAGTTAAACATTGGAGTACGATGGTTTGAGAATATTTCGCCAGCATATGGTCACCTAATAAGGGCCTGCATGATAACGCTCCCGGAACAATCAAGTTTTACGTTCTTTTTTGTTCTTGGGAGCGGATTTTTTGTTCCCGGCAACAAACACATTTTGTAAATTTTTGTTCCCCGTAAACAGGTTTGAGTAGAAATCGAAACAAGAAAAAGTTGTTTCTTGTTCTTCTGGAACAATTTTAAGAAACACTTTTCTTTTTTTTCTTTTTTTCTTTTTCTTTCTTTTCCTTTTTTTCTTCTTCTTCCTCTTCCTCTTCCCCTCCCACCCCTCAACCAACCCATCACCGCCGCCGAGCGAGGTCTGGCAAGCTCGCCGGCACCTCACCAGGCCAGGGCGAGGTCTGGCAAGCTCGCCCGACCGCCACCGGCGAGGCTCGAGCCTTGCGCCGGCCACCCACAGGCGAGGCTCGGCCGCCCAAATCTGCGAGGCCGAGCCTCACCAACGGCAGCCAACAAAAAGAAGGGAGAAAAAAAAAAAAAAATTAAAAAAATAATAAAAAAAAAATTGGAAATTTTTACCAAACGTATTTCTTTTCCGGAGTAAAAATTTTGAACTATTATCAAACACCCCCAAATGCTCAAATAGTTCTCGGGAACAGAAACAAGAAAATACATTTCTAGGCGTAAACTGCTCCTGAACAAAACGTTGACATGCGAAGCCTAAATCTCTTCTAATGAATCCATTAAAATGAATGCTGAGGTCAAAATGCCAATTAAGATGTCATGAGAATTTTGTAAATTCAATGTTATGAATGCAAATGATAACCATTTTGTTTCTGGACACAATTTTTATCCATAAATAAAATATTTTATTTATGTTCTCTATACGATTTTCTAAGTAAAAATATGTGTTTAATAATGATATAAAATTTTTGTTCTCGGAACAAAATTTCATTTGATAACGATGCCAAATTTCTCCCTCCCAAGCTACCAGTGTCTGGTGATTGGCAACAAATAACAAACAGGCCAGCAACTAATAGTGAGGGCGAGCGATAAGAATAGATTTTATTTTTCATTTCTATTCCAGAAATGGAAAAGTAGAAAAATTTTACTTTTCATTTTTGTTCTGTTGACACTCGAATTTTTATTTATTTTGTTTTAATTACCTATTTAATTTGCATCTATAAATACTTATTAATTTCTAGAAAAATCAAAAAAGAATCAAAAAAAAAAAAAAGAATCAAAAAAAATCTTTCTTCGGAAACTCGCACTCATTTCAAACCTATTGTCTCAAATCTTTGAAGCTATCAGGAACAAAAATCATAAATTTGGCCTAAAATATCAATAGTTATCATGCATTTTGAATTTGGATAAAGTCATCGCACGCTCCAAATGATAAGTATTGGTTTGGCTCAATAATGATAGTCCATTCTTAAGCAATGTACCGAGACAATTTTTCCATAGATGGAAATGAATATACCAAATACATTGAAGAATATGTTACTATATGAGGTTCATGATTCCTTCCTTGAAATTGAAGATCAATCCTTGATGAGAACCCGAAGTGCTCAAGCATGTGTTGAAGCTTTGCTAGTGCCAATCTTCCACGGAGGCTAAACGAAGCCAAGTTAAGAAATTCCTTTATTTGGAGGTCGGATTCACTAGACTTTTGACGAGCTTTATCCATTGATGACTCACTTGCTCGTGAATTGGCATCACTAATGTATCTAACAGATTTGTGTGTTGCTTCGAATTATGTCTTGGGGAAGATTAATCATATGAAGCCGCCTTGCTAAGAGACATCGAAGGTCATCCATCGTCAATTGACCGCACCAATCTTAGTTTTGAAAATGCACTGGATGTGCTTTGTTGAACTTTAGTTATCCCAATTTCTAGTCATGAAGACTTGAAGCATTCCTTATTCGGCTTTGTTGTGTAGTCAAGAAACACAAAATGTTTAAATCTGGTTTTAATCTCCTTCGGCATCAACTTTGTTTGGAGACCATCAATGCATCCCTCATGATTTGTGATGCAAAATGCAGCTTTGTTATATGCTTTTTCGTGAGAAAATGAGGCAAAACCCTCAAATATCAAACCAGTCCGTCGATTGCTTTGCATGATGAGACAAAGGAAGGGAATTGCCAAGTATTCGAAAAGAAGACAGTTTGAGCACCAAGTTTTATAATGTTCAAACAAGGCAACGAGGCATTCTTAAACCTAGTTGATCATGAGTGATGAAAAATTCAAACGAGGCGAAGATTCGCTGATCCAACATGATAGAGCTATGTGTGGCAAAGTTATTCTAACTTCATAAGGCGCACATTTGAGCATTGGGGCGATATTTCCCCTTTCTCTGCAAAAGATGCCTTGGGATGTTGAGCCGTCTGACTTGGAAAAAGGGTGTATTTCGTTCCTAAATTTGATACTCTTTAGTATAAGGAAATGACACATCCTTTTCTTTGATGCAGGGTAAATTTGAATGAAACAAAAGCCCATCAAATGAGCATGACAAGGCACAAGACAGGGCACAAGATGCCTTGGGATGTTGAGCCGGTAAATTTGAATGAGACAAAAGCCCATCAAATGAGCATGACAGGGCACAAGATTTCAACATGTGCCAGAGCAAGATATGGTGAAGCTTAATTACATGTCTTAATGTAAAAGACATTGGAGCAGCATTTGACTGTCGGGCAATATCTCCTCTTCCTCACCAATGACACGTGTTGGGGCAAAAATTCATTACAAAATGATGTATCGTTCCTAAATTGAGCCCTGATTAAGTAGGGAGATAATACAATTCATTTTCTTTTGTCACAGGGTGATCATCAACACAAGTCACTCAAAGTATAGTGAATCACACCCGTGAAGCATGTTGAAATGGAGTCAATCAATTCAATGCCAAAAGGATGTATCATTCTTAAATTAGTCCAATTCAATGTTGGAATGCAAATAACATGTCCCATCTTTTGTAGGGAAATATGCGCATTGATTGCAGGGGAGTAGTGTCTTCCACCAAAGAAGCACGTTAAGCTCAATCATCCATTTTGGTGTAAAGGATGTATTTCGTTCCTAAATGATTTCCAATTGAGTGTGGAAATAACATGCCAAATCATTTTCTTCACAGGCATTAAATGGGGCAAAGCATCCAAGAATCAATGCCCTCAAATGTCGAGACATAAATGCTCATACCCGAAGAACAAAAGCACGTGAAGGGTAAATTGTATCGATTCCAATTGCTCATGTTGATATTGTCTCTAAAATGATCCATTTTTCCTTTGATAGGGAAACATCAAATGCACAAAAAGAAAGATGCCAAAAAATGCAAGTGAAGGGCAATTTGGGGTCACCAAATATCCAAGAGGATGATGTTGGTACTTGAGCGATAAATGCGAGTGAAGGGTAATAGTGTATCGTTTCCAATTTTTCAATCTTGGAAAATTCTGGCACTAACACTTTCCTTCCTATTCTTTACAGGGTTACTAAGTCGCCCTGTTGCAGGTAAGTACCCTTCTTCTCAAAATCAAAAGAGAAACAAAATTGAGAATTTTCATCAAAAAAAAATTCCGCATTTTACTTGGAGCAAGTAAAAAGAAAAAGAAAAAAAAAAGAAGATGAAAATTGAAAAAATGAATTTTTCACAAAGTTTCTGAGCATTGTTTTTTTTATCTCAAAATTGTATGTCCGCTTGATGGATCACTCATTCTGAATCAAAATTCCTCATGGAGATTAATCTATTCAAATGATCTCAACTAAATGAAATTGAGATGTTTAATCATGCCAAGCAAGAAATGCATAGGATGATGAAAGGCAATCCATTCCCAAACACGTCCTTTAAACACTGTGAGAACTGAGCGAAAAAAGAAAACTTGTGTCATTTAAGGACAAATGAGTCATTCGCAATTGGTACATGGACCAAGATGAAAAGAGGCATTTCTTTTCTCTATCTTACACACCACAAGTTAGTCAGCCCCTTTGAGCCTTAAATGCGAAGAAATCATAAAATACCCTTGTCAAGAACCACCCCACAATGGGGCAAATTTGGAGGTTTTTGTTGATATCACATGGTGAAAAAATGAGAAAGACTTCTTTGCTTTCACTTGCATTAATCTTTTTGTGGTAATTTCAGGTGAATTCTTATGAAGCTTGAAACATCCCGAGGTGAAGAAGAGCATTCTTTTCTCTATACAAACACCGATACCCTTTGCTTAAACCAAGTTGAGCCTGATTGTTCATTTCTAAAACCCAAGTGGTAATTATCTCCCCACTTTTATTTTTCATTTTTGTTCCAAACCTAATTTTGGATTAAAATTTTGTTTTAGAAATAGAAAAATAAAATTCTATCACCAAATGGATCTATTTCAAACCTATTCTTGGGAACAAAAAAATAAATTTGGCCTAAAATATAATAGTTATCATGCACGTCCAAATGATAAGTATTGGTTTGGCTCTAATTTCCATTCTTAAGCCTGCCAAATACATTGATCCATATTCTAAAGGGCTAATATTACGAAAAATTTTAAATTGGTACACCTATAATCAATTTAACCAAAAATAACCCTAAACTAAAATATTTGTGACAAATTTATCATTTGATAATTTTTATTAAATTTGATTAATACTACCGAAAACCACATACACTTGTGATATATTGAGGGTAAAACCTCAAACTTATATATTTATTAACGATCATGTGTTATCTAACCTAATAATTTGACAGTAAAAATTAACAGAAACTAATTGAGAATAAAATTGTCACATATGTACCGGTTTGGAGTTTTTGGTTGTAAAAAATTTAATTTGGGGAGTAAATTAATCACATGTATATTAGTTTAAAGTTTTTGGTGCTAGTAATCTTATTCTAAAATAAATACATTGAATCTTTTAAAAAGTTACTAGAACTTGTTTCCATCATTCTATTGGCAATAAATCCTCTCATTTATGGCAACGCGTGGCTATTTCTTACTAGAGGAAAAAAATCTTTTTAAAAGCAAAAGGAAAGTGTACTGGGGAAAGCTTCATATGCTAGGATAAGGCCGGTGACACAGCGTCCAACAACTACAAAAGGATCAGCTTAGCTTTTAATTACCTCTCAAATGGTATTAGCCGTTAAGATTTATTTCTCGATATTACCAAAACTCATAGATATAAAAGTAAAATTATCAATGTCAAATCCAAAACTCTTTAATAAATCTAAGAAGTAAAAATAATAACAAAAGCCACCGTCGTTTCTTTAAATAAACAGTAGAGATGTTAGAACTTTGATGAATGAAGCTATGCGAATATTGTTACCGATGAAACACAACATATTTACAGTCCATTTCGTGGTTTAGGTTTATTTGATATACGGTCATTGCCTAAAATTTCTAGGCACGTCAATATATATGCCGAATTGGTATATTAATCTTTGAATTTGTTGCTACTATTTACTTCCCAAATTCTGTTATCGACAAATTTCCTCTTATTTGCACCATTGCACTTCCGTGCAAAGCTAAAGAAAATAATTGTTCGAAAAGTATAAGCAAAGTGTATCTAATGTCACATTGGACAACTAATTTACTATCTTATAAGTCGCCGCTTTACCGTGCGAGAACAAAAGGAAATATCGTTCGAAACATACAAAGAAAGTGTATCTAGGGCCACCGAAATACACGTGACCATCGTGAAAATGAAGAAACTATGGTCTGTTATACATATAACTCGAACATTTCAATCATCAAATAAACAGTTTATATCCGGAAAAACCGTCGATATGTATCTTAATCGGATTGTTCAAGTAATCGATATTTTCATTATCAGAAATGACGTGATGCTGCTATTGTTATGAGGAAATTGATAAGGCGACTGTGCTGTTTCTCCAGAATGCGTGGTCCTTACTACACCATCACGAGTTTTCTGCATCGGTGCCGTTATGCTAGCAAGGTCCATTTTGGATACTGCCAGGCAAATAAAAAGGTAAGTTTACATAGGAAAGTATGTCCCAAACCTTGTCCCTGCCATATGAGGAGGCCAGGAAAGCATGAACAGAGATGCCCCATTTGGCCTTATCTTTTACTCACCTTCCAAGAAATCTCTTCTTAATTAATGATTTGGGATTTAGTTTCCATGGTCACGTTTCTCTCGCATCCCTAGGCTATGCATACCCTACTCTGTATAAATACAGCCCTTGCTCGCCGCCTGAGAGCATCGAAAACTTTCCACCACTTTCTCGCCTCAGTTTTCTGGGAAAAGGACAAAACAAAGCTCCTTTCTTGCTTCTCCATACTTGACAAACATGAATATGAACCTGAGCAGCTTGTCGCGCATCTTCTCTCCCGGTCCCAGCGAGGAGAAGCAAGCGACGCTCACCCCCGAGGAGCTGCAATCTATGTCCAACTACTTTGATGAGACCCTCCTCTCTCGCCTCCAGGGGCTGAGCCCTGCCTCCGTCAGCCTCGGGTGGCTCTCCCCTGCGGTTGACGCAGCCGCCTTCGCTTATTCCGCAGCGTTGCCCTTGCTCCCGGACCTCGACTTGGACAAGGCCGATAGCCTCTCGCCGTGGTATTTCGTCGACAGCATGAGGACCCTGGCAGTCTGCAACTGCATCTCCTCCGAGGTCGCTCAGCTGCGTCACCGCCACGTGAAGCTGAGGATTGCGATCGAACGCCTCCACTTGGACCACAGCCCGTCGGTGGAGGAAATTCACCGAGCCAGAAATTTGCTTGCAGATTCAGAGGGCGAAGGCAGCAATGAGGTTGTGAAGTCCACCGACACCATTGAGGAGCTGATCAGGGACCTGGCCCCTAGCATCAGGAAATTGGGTCCACACGGTAGGGCCTCGCCGGTGGAGAGAGCCGTCCTCCATGTGTTCCGCGCTGCTGTCTTCGTGATGGTGTTTGTTGGTGGAGTCATAGCTGCAGCCTTTCATGCTTCCCCGGGGGCAGTTGGTGGCATTGAAGTCCCAAAGGAGTTCCCTTGGGGCAGGGCTTTTCGCACAATCGAGTCAGCGGTGATCGCGGAGTTGGGACGCGATCAGGAAAATGAAAGGAGGAGGTCCGCTTTGAGGGAGCTTGAGGACCTGAAGGCGAGCCTCAGGGACCTGATCGAGATGATGGATGAGGTCGCAGCATCAGGTGGCAACCAGGAGATGGTTGAGAGGACCAGGGCGCTGGCGACCAAGCTGGAGACGGCCAACGGGGTGCTGCTGGAGGGGCTGGAGCGGCTGGCGCAGTCTGTGGACGGGCTGTTCGCAACGGTGACGGACGTAAGGACCAAGATGATGGAGGATCTGAGGGCACGGCCAATGCCGGAAGTGCCATTGAACCGGTTCTTTCTCGATTGAGAACGACAGGATGAAAAGTGATGTCTGAGGTTTGAGTGAGCGCAAGAGGGTGTAACAGTCGTTGCTATGCAATAAAGGAATAAGAATGGATGGAGATTTAATTTCATTTGCCCTGAGAGAATTGTTGGTCCGTGAATAGAGATGACGAGACGATGACGATTGATAATCTAGTCTAAAGACTCGAAAGTTAGGGCACGATGCCGATGCGTATGAGTCCGGTTCACATGAATTATCAAATGAGATGAGATTGACGTAGTTCGACGTTGCATGTGTATTAAATTTGCCCGCATCGAGATCATGCAATAAGGCGGCTACGTTTAGATCAAATTCGTAGATAAGAGTTACATGCACCCGATATTAAACTTATGAGAGAATCATTTGACGGAACAATATTTATGAAAAATATCGTACAAATCGAATAACGCATTTAAACGGGTAGGGTTTACATCTCATGTAAGTTTAAAGTTTGAAAAAGTCCCGGTACGATCTTGTAAGATAACATTTGACACACACCTCTCTCAAGACAGATCACGAGACCAAACAAAAATTTTCAGGACCAAAGTACAGCATTAAGTTTATGCTTCTCTTTGCTATTTTTTGGGAAAGTAAAAAGAAATGGGGGATTAAAGATTGGGAAGAATAGAAAAGAGAAAAAAAAATTAAATTCTTTAGGAAAGAGATACAAAATATAATCTTATGTATTTTCTTCCATATCTTCATCACCTGCCTCTCAAACATAATAGCATTGATTCATCCACTCTTTCAAGGAAACGATTGGTCCTGAATATGACCTTAAACTATTTCGTCCAAGGTCTCATGTGGATCTCGGAATCCCTTGGATGTAAAATACTCACAAGGTATTCCCTCATCTTAGAGAAGATAAATGTAAAAGAGTAATTAAGAGATTAAGTCGTGCGGGTAACGCCAAGTTAAAATAAAGAACGCAATTTAGTCAACCCCGTCAATAGTATATTCGTTTGATAGGTGGGGTGGCCCTTAGTGGTGCCTTCTTGGTGAGGAACCTACAAACCTCCAACAATCCAAGGAGTACTCTTACCATTTGTATTCAATGACAAGACCGAGATGAATAATTTCACTTTCACTATAGATTTTTCTCTCTTTTTACTTTATCTTATTTTTTGAAACTTTTATAATCTAATTATATTTTCGTAATAAGTTTTAAAAATTATGATATATTTGTTATTAAATTCAAGGACCAAGAGTCCTGATGTGGCATCGCTAGGGTAGAATGGGGATGGTATTTCTTTGAAGTCCCATTTAAATACACCAAAGTGCATGTGCAGGCGACAGATAATTGCATTCTCAAATTAGACACCAATGTGACATTTTTTATAGTAGAAGATCACAAACCTCAGGACAATCACCTAGAGACCTTGATTAGAATGGAATTTGAAACTAATTTAGCTAAAATAAAATGAGAGATCTAAATTGCTGATCTCCAAAAGGTGAGAAGTTTCAAGATTGTTCCAATATATCTTAAAAGGAATATATTTTTTTCTAGGATAGATCTAACCATTGAACAGTCCAAAATGTTAATATATAGAAAATAAATTTCTTTTCCGAAAAAATCTGTTTAATTGTTTCATTTTACTCAATTTTCAAGATCTTGAAATCGCAAATTCTTCTTTTTTCCTTAAATTCCCATCTGAAGCACTTTTTAATGGTTAAGAATGGTTAATGGCAAAATCCATCTTCTTGCAACTTTACATATCACGTCGGACTCTTTTGAGATCTTTCATCATTTTTCTACGAATCTCCTCGTGACTTAACTTTAATTTAATGTATAATATTTGAATTTTTTCCGAAAATATATCAATACCGACACGTACAGTTTACAAATAAAGTTTTTCATAATTTTCTGAAGCTTGAAAAGACAAATTTCCTCAATTTTTGAATTTGGAAGGACAATTCATACACAAGCAAACAAAAGTGCATTCGTACAATTACCCATTTTAATAAATCGTTCGATTCGAGTGGAGCCGGACGAGGACCAACCGGGACCCATACTTTTTCCCGAACCGGGGTTGTCCGTCTGCCGAGGTAGGAAGGCGACATGTCTTCTTCGCTCTTTCTCCTTTGACTCGTCAGTGGGCTGACCCGAAAGCGGATTGAAAGTCGAAACGAAGAAGACGGCACACGCAAGAGGGGAAAGCCCAGAAGCGAGCAGAGATTCGGGGAGCAGCTCATCTCAGCTCAGCTCAGCTCGCCATTGCACGTTCCTCGTGATGCGTCGAGGTTTCCTCGAGTAGCTTTCGAACGCCCCCACCCCCGGGCCCCCCTGCTGAGATTCCTCGCTCCATGGATTACGAAAGGATCCAAAAGCCTCAGGTTTTGAGTACTGCCCGTTTCGCTTTTGCTCGCGTAGTTGTGGGTTTTTACGGGAATCTGCATCCGGGTCTTGAATGTGGGGGCATTGGCAACGAGTGAAGTGAGAGATGGGCATTTCGGGTTTCCGGAAATCATGGGTGTCTTTTCGCATTCTGCCTGAGTTGGTTCTTTTTCATTCTTTTTATGGGATCTTTTGAGATCAATGTGTTTGGAGATTTGTTGAGAATGGGCGTGTTGGGTCGTTCTTGATTGTTTGGCTTGGGACATTTGGTTGCGCACAGGGTAATGTTGGTGGGGGGTTGTCTCCCAGGAAGCTGAGGAACATGCTGCGTGGAGTTGAGAAAAAGAGAAAAGAAGAGGAGTGTCTTGATTCTTTGGGCTTCGACATGAGATCTGAGTTACACAATGCGGATGATGCAGGTAAAAGCTCCCCTCCTTTTCTTTTACAGCTAATCCCTGGAAATTTCTGATTTTGATTCATGGAATGCTTCCATTCTCTCAGTTTTCTTTTCTAAGTTTGATAACTTGATTTGCCTAGGAACCCTGATGTGGGGTCTGGGGCATAGGATATTTCTTTGAAATCAAGTAGACTGCAAGTTGAAACTTATGATCTATATGTTAAACACAGATTCGTGTGAAATCTCTGTAGGTGGTGACAGTTCGGACAATTGCAAGGATGTTGACGTTGTAACGGTTCTTCCTGAATGTTCGGCTTCAACAATGGCGGATTTAGAGATGGCCAGGGACTGTCGACTGAAGGAAAACTCTTTAGTCCATTCAAGATTCAGAGAGCAAGAAGACCTTCCCATGGATTATGATGGTGTGAGTGTCTCATCATCCGTTTTTGAGTTTCAGAAGGCAGAGAGGGCTCAACAAAGATTGCCCATTGCTCCATTTTCAAAACCAGCACCGTCTAAATGGGATGATGCCCAGAAATGGATCGCAAGTCCCACATCAAACAGGACCACAGGCGGACAAGCTAAGCCAGGTACTCGAAAGGCAGGTCTTCTTAGCTATGGGAGTCGGCAATCATCATTGAAGGTGGTCACAGAAGTTCCTGATCAGAGAGCAGGTGGCTTGGGAGAACCGGATACAAAGAGGATTGATATGAGTCAAGCTAGCAAGGAAGGTCCAGGCTCAAAGTTTGTTAGTTGGCAGGTTGATATGCATCCTATTGCAGATCTGTATGGAAGGTCCGTCCTTATGGTGGAAAATTCTATTTCAGAGTCAGCTGGTAAGTATCTGGTCATGCGGCTGACAAAATCTTTTACCATCTTTTGGCAATGGCATGCATTTATGGTTTGCTCTTTGCCTATATCTTTCATTCCCCTTACATGCACATGCTCCATAATACAATATTGAGTTGGTATATTCTTGTTGTATAATGAGATCTTTATGTACAAAGAGCATCTGGCAAATGTAGGCAAAAGTATGCCGTCTTCCACGAGATCTAAGTTACATCTGCTAAAATGTTTAACACTGCAAAAGGCTAGGACTATCCCCCCTTGTTTGAGTTAAAGAAAATTCATTCTTTTTGTTTTTTATGCCCTGAAATACTATACTCATCTATCCATATTTGCTGTGATGTGCAGTAAGTCTCAGTCAACATGATTCTGTGGCTATTCATAGTGCCACTACTTATGTTCCACCACCTTCAACAGCAAGGTCAGTGTCAATGAGAGATATGGGTACAGAGATGACTCCTATTGCTAGCCAAGAACCTTCTAGAACAGGAACTCCTGTCAAAGCAACTACTCCTACACGTAGCCCAGATTCTTCCCGGCCTTCAACCCCTCCTCGAGCCATGCCAACATCGTCACAAGCTAATTCATCTAATAACCATGGAAATGAAATGTCTGAAAAAGAGCTGCAAATGAAAACAAGGAAAGAGATAGTGGCTCTAGGGACACAGCTTGGGAAACTGAACATTGCTGCCTGGGCTGGCAAGGAGGATGAGGGTAAAGATATATCGAATTCACTGAAAACTGAAGCTGTGAAGCCACCAGCTAAAAATGCTATAGAAACACGTGCTGTGGCATGGGAAGAGGCTGAGAAAGCCAAGTACATTGCCAGGTTGGTTCACTTGAAGCCATCAGTAGTTCTTTTTCCTAAGCGTTTCTGCCTTCACATGAGATTACAACTTCATCATTGACAAATAAGAAAGAGAAGCTTCGAGTTATATTAAACAATTAGGACTCATGTCAACATATGTCTTTAACATTGCTAATTGATGTTTGCATCAATATTATAATAAAGGAAGAGCATTCTTGAATCTGATCACCTGTCATGGTTTATTTAGGGTTGCCCCTTATATTGGGATGCTTCTCTAGTATCAATGTTCCTTGTTGTTTAAATTGTTGGGTCAAGATCTTTGAAACTTATTTGTCACCAAGTGAATGGAAATAGGCAAATGACAGCCAATATGACAAGATTAATTAAATGTTGTTACTGTGCATTTCTATTAAATTTGTGGCTTACATCGGATATTTGCACTACACTGACCTAGGTTTAAACGTGAAGAGATGAAGATTCAAGCATGGGAGAATCATGAGCAAGCGAAGACAGAGGCTGAGATGAGGAAAATTGAGGTACTTATATTACTTTACCGTCCTATAAGTCCACCCATCAGTTTCTTTCTGTGTGTGTCATCAGTCTAGTGTTCTGTGGATCACTGAATTATGAGCGGATTGATAATGAACATCTTGAAATGATTTTTTGTTTTCTCTTAGGTTAGCTAGATACTTCAATTATAGTTTTGTTACTAATTTTTCAATAGAAGTAAAAGCAGAATGATGCCAAACTTTGCTTAATGTCCATGTGAGCGAGAAGCTGGTCCCAGCAGAAGAAAGCATTTTGAAGTACAGAGTAGAGCCACTTTAAAATTTTCCTTCAGAGATATGATTAGTTTTGGATTTTCACCTACTCTTAAGGATTTAATGAATGAGAAGCTCTGTGAGTAACAGTTTATTCAGCTGACTGAGTCTTGTTAAGACAGGTTTCCGAAATTCTAATCCCTAGGAAAAGGGTATACTTGTTTTTCTCTAGAGATGTAATTTAACATCCATCCTTACAAACCATTTTTGAAATGGCAAGTTTGCCACCGGCAATTCTTTTGATCAATGAAAAGAAAAAATTACTGCTGGCAATTTGATCTACAAAATGCTGACCATCCATCCATCAAAATGAAGTTTAGACCCATCAATGTCCAAGTATGTTAGTTTCCTTGATAAACTCTTCTCTTCTATTCCTCTCACTCTCTCTTCTCTCTCTCCAAACAACCCAAACTATGGAGAGAGTTTGAAAGAAAGCAAGTTTTCTTCTGTGTATAGCCAGATAAGTCTTCCTAGTCCACCTTCATCAACAAAGAAGCCAAGTAACAGACTTTATAATTCAAGTTCAGTAGTTGAATGCTAAAAAAAGGATAAGATAATAAGAGAGGTCCCACAACTTTGCTTGCCTTTTCGCATTGGCAACACCTATTTACCTCCATGCAGACTCCCTATTGTAGGAAATTGTAAAAATATGATTTCAAATTTAAGTATGTTTTTTCTTTCAAACCTTTTGCATGAATAGCTTGTAGATTGTGAAGCTGCAAAAGAAATAGAATGCTTTAGTTCTCTGATGCAATTTTGGGGAGTTGCTATTGCTGCCATAAGATTTAGAAAGGGTATAGGAGAATCTACTACAATTGTGACAAAGATCCCAGACATAGTTAATTAAAAAGAGTTCTTTGCCACATTTATTCGACATTAAGGGGAAAGAAGATGCAAAACGTCAAAGTATGCTGCAAAAGTAGAAGGAAGGATGAACAAAAGGTGCTTGAAATTAGAAATTACCAATTAAGAAAAAGCCGAAGAGCTCAAAAGTCCTCTGCTTTCTCCCACTGATGTTCTTTTCAATCTACCTTAGCTTGTACATGGAGTTAGAAAGTGCTTAATCCACAAGACACCATCATTGCTTATTCGGAAAATGAAGCAATAACGAGAAAGAAAAACCACTCAGGAGATTCCATAGCCAATGTTTTTTCCTACTAAGTAGAGTTGGTTACGGAAAATCCCTTTTGTCACAATGGTTTTTTTAGGGGAAAAAAAAATCTCCAATGAGATTCAAGTACACAAAGCCTTTCTTTATGTTTTGTGGACACTTTTTACTTGCATAGTCCTCTGCTTTCTCCCACTGATGTTCTTTTCAATCTACACCTATCGCTGCACCTCTAACCTATGCCCCTATTGCCCTCCAGCTTGGTAGTTTTCACCGCTTGTCCTAGGTTGAGCCCTGGCTTTGATGGCATAGTTAAAAAGCCACCTATACACTTTATACCCAATCATTTTAGACATCTTTTTCATCCTCTGTATTACCCTAGGTTCTACATAGAGTTAAAAAAGGTGCTTATTCCACAGACACTATCATTGCTTATTCAGAAAATGAAGCAATAATGAGAAAGAAAAACCACCCAGGAGATTCCATAGCTGTTATTTTTCCTACTAAGTAGAGTTGGTTACGGAAAATCCCTTTTGTCACAATGCTTTTTTTAGGGAAAAAAAAAAAAATCTCCAATGAGATTCAAGTACACAAAGCCTTTCTCTATGTTTTGTGGACACTTTTTACTCGCATAATCCTCTGCTTTCTCCCTCTAAAAATTTCCTATGCCCCTATTGCTCTCCAGCTTGGTAGTTTTCACCGCTTGTCTGAGGTTGAGCCCTGGCTTTGATGGCATACTTAAAAGGCCACCTATACACTTTATACCCAATCATTTTATTCATCCTTTTCATCCTCTGTATTACCTTAGCTTTGACATAGGGTTAAAAAGTGCTTATTCTGCAGACAATCATTGCTTATTCAGAAAATGAAGCAATAATGAGAAAGAAAAACCACTCAGGAGATTCCATAGCCGTTGTTTTTTCCTACTAACTAGAGTTGGTTATGGAAAATCCCTTTTGTCACAATGCTTTTTCTAGGGGGAAAAAATCTCCAATGAGATTCAAGTACACAAAGCCTTTCTTTATGTTTTGTGGACACGTTTTAGTTGTATAGGCATCATAACATTGCATCTTTGCACTTGAGCTTATGAAGGCTACTGTTTTATGTGTCTTGACCGGCTTAAAGAAGTTTCTTCTGATCTTTTCCTCAAATCTAGTTTTGCGGACTTCTTTTTAGATGATATCTGTCCTATTTCATCTAACCATTTTCTAGTTTCTGAACATGTTGGTGCTCGATTGTATAGTGTTTTGTCTGAGTATAGCATCACTATTCTTTTTGCTGCCTCACGAAAAAAAAAAATTGTGAATTGTCATTCTATGATGGCACAAGAAACTAGAGTGCTGCTCCACCTCATCCCTATTACTCGTGTCCTCATCAATCAATATCTTTTGCAAGATAGATTCATCTCAATTATGTCTCTTGTTTTACTTTTATACTGTCCAAAAGTCTCTTAGGAACATATGGTATATGCTTTTTCCATATATATGAAAACCTTGTGAAGATGAATTTGATTATCCCCATGTTCTTCCTACTAACCTTTGTCATTGAGTAAACTGCAAGTTGCCTCCTTCACTTCATTACTTACCCTTGATTGACCACACATACAATGAAACCAATTTTATGAAAATCATGTTTCTAGCATGAACCCATGTATTGTTATGCTTTGAAGCACCTTCACTGTATGACTTATCAATTTAATCCCTTTCTGCACAGCATTTTTTTAAATCCGTATTAAAAGTCAAAGTGGATACAGTTCAATTGGTTCAACTGGCTGAATTAGTTAACCTGTTTGTAGTAATTAAGTAACTCATCAAGAAATATATACATAAACAAGTGTAACATGTGAAAGTGACCTTTGCCCAACCAAGATGGTGAAGGTGCTTTGCTACGTTGTCAGCTTCGTATATTCAAGTCTCTTTGGGGCAATTCGACATTTTTTTCCCTCAAAAAGAGAGATAGCAGCTTTAAATGAATCAACATATAGCCAAACATGAAGGGTGCTCAGCTGGATCAACTTTTGAGGTAGAAGCTAGAGGGCTGTGTTTATGATTCCCTTGCTTGAAACCCTTATAGCCAATTCCTTGAGGTGAGCACGGGCTGGATGGGCTGGGGTCTCAAGGCACTTTTTGGTCCATCTTGAAGAGATTGGGCTGGGAATTTCTAGACGTGATCTCCACGAATCTCTAGGCTTGGCCTACTCATACAAGGAAAGGCCTAGACCGAACTAAATAGGTCCAGGCCGGGCCTAGCCCAAATTTCTTTTGCTTTTCTCTTTAAGTTAAAAATAGAATAGTTATTATATATTGGGCCCGAGAAATCACCCTTTTTATATGTTTTGGAAACTTTTTTGAATTCAACCCATATTGGCACATCGATTCTCATTCATTTGATTTTAGTAATTGTTAGAATATTTAAATAATAACCATACTTTCATCTAACAATTTAACATTTTAGAACAATCGGCATTGGTCTTACAAAATCTCACATGGTATTAGAGCTGAAGGTCCCAAGTTCAAATCTTTTTAGGCTTAATTGCCTTCTCAATTAAATTTCCATGTTTAGAACTAGGCAAAAAGACCAACCTAAGTGTGTGAGGAAATGTTAGAATATTTAAATAATAAACCACTCTTCATCTAATAGCAATAATGTTGTTTTAACTTATTTATGACTTTTTTGAAGTTTCCATCGAGTCTCATTCATTTGATTTTATTGATTTTTTTTAAACGTATTTATGACTTCATTAAAATGTTTCGAGTGTAAAAATATATTTTCTATTATCTATATTTTCATATTTTATATTTCTAATGTATGTTTATATATTAAAAAATTAGATTGGGCTAGTTGGGCCATTTCAGGCTTGAGATCTCATGCCCAAAGGCTTGGACTGGTCTGAATAGAAAATAGCAAGACCGAAATCTCGGGCCGGGCCTATGTGGGACTAAAAAGTCAAGCCTGTCTAGTCTTTTCAGCTCCGTCATTTTTGCTCACCCCTACTGATCCTACCAATCTCACTCTGGTTTGACCAAATGAATCGAGTCAATGCCACCTGTTTGAGGTCTAGAAGGTTCTGGTTTACATATTAGTATCAGGTTGGACCATGTGCTGGTACCTGGTCGAATTGACTGGTCCAGTCTGGTTTTGATGAGCAATTTTAGTGGGCAGAATCATCTGTTATGTCTCCTTATTCTTTACAGATGCAACAGAGTGCTCTTATTCTTTCTTGGTAATTCTTGAATTGGAAAATTCATAATTAGCAGGATATTACGGTAGATGAAATGAGCAGGTGAATCATAGCTTCAGAGAGGAACTGATTGAGGGTACACAGGTTATCTGTAAAGATAACTACAAGTTTCCATGGAGATATGTAATGGATCTTGTTAACAAGTGCCCTTAGGGCATTAGTTTTGTTAACTAAAAATAGAACTAACGTTTGCTAAGACACTTTGAAATTGGAACAATTACATATTTTAATAAGTTACTTACTTCAATTAGAACTAACACTTGCATCTGTCCATCTCCATAATATGCAGAAAAATAGTGAGGTTGTTAATTGGACAATGGCTGGGTCCATTATGAGGAACTTGTAGCTTGGTCCAGGCTGTATTTTTGTAATGATAGCAAATTCTTTTTGCTTTTAATCCTTACTTCCATTTTATGGGTCATCTAAAAAGGAAAGATAGGCAGGATTTTTAAAGATGAGGAAAGTTCAAATGTTGCCACAAAGGAAATTAGGCTTTCCACCTTAATTTTTTGGCATTATGTGGCGCTTTAGACAAAAATTTCTTTTCGTATTCTTAGGTATTTTCTGGCTGCTAGGTGGTAGTTGTGAGGCAAATCCTTGGTGCTCATTACTATACTTACTACCAAAAAATGCATGTCTCAATAATTACAGTGTTAAGGCAAACTGGAGTGCAAAACATGGTGATTGAAAGCTGATGAGGATCTATAGTGTGGACAACAATTACAGAAGTGTAGGACAAAATCTATAATTCTTTGAAATGTATGTGGTGGATGGTCATTGCATCTACAAACTAAAAAAGTGACATATCTCTTAAGTTTTGGAAAAAGTCAATCTGCAGTTTCCCTCTTTTTGTAATCTAAGTGAATTTATAATGCAAGGTTTTTGTTATTATGGATCAATTTGTATTTTGGGTTAGTACCTTTCTTTTTGGCACCTTGAAGAGATGGTCTTCATTCTACTACATATGCCATTTTAAGTGCATCCTCTCCTTCTCCTCTACTTTACACAAAGCATGGTTTAGACTTTTCTATGGTAACCACTTTCAAATTTTAGAGGAATAATTTGTTTAAATGTTGAGTATATGCCTTTGCAGATCTTTTTTGAGGAGGAAATACACAGGAAAAAATTGTGGGAGAAAAGAACATAGGCACATAGAAGAACCATGTAATCAAGCATATTAAATAACTGCCACGCTTGATATTTTTTGAGAAAAGGAACTTTTGGGTCCATCATAACTACTGGAAAGGGAAAGGGTGGCATCACAAGGTTCCTGTTTCACACATTAATAGTTTCACAGCTGTTACTTCACACTGGCCTTAACAATCCTTCTTCATATTTCCGTGTTGAGTCTTGCTTATCAGTCATTACAGGCTTTGAAGCCCATCTTGATAATAATGTCTAACAGAAAATGCTTGATGTCCCTATTCTTGGCCCCGTCATCTGGTATTTTTTCAGCTATCCTTCAGCTTCGATCAAATTTAAATGCATTACTTGTGTCCATATATTTAGGATAGGAGAAACTTTGCATTAATTGATAAGTCAGGACTTCTGCCCTCCAGAAAGCATCCTTTTTTTTTTCGCTGTTGTGTCAATTATCATCATTGAAGTGATTCCTGTGTTTTGCCAGCTCTTTCTGCTTTCTGCCCCTCTGCTTTAGCTGATACTACTTTACACCTTCAATGACTTAGAACTGGTTTACTTTGTAGTTCATCGTCGATACTTTTGTTTGTTAGTTAGGACCTGATGTGACATTTCGTCTGTGTCTTGTCTACATTCAGACATATGGATCTAATAACTAGAGAAGCAGGGATCTGCAATCACAGCATTTGCCTAAACAACAACACACGATCATTTATATTTTTATCTATTAATTTTTGTTGTGAATTTTAGGTTGATGTGGAGAGGATACAGGGACAGGCTCATGATAAGCTTACAAGCAAATTGGCATCACTGAGGCACAAGGCTGAAGAGAAGAGAGCAGCCGCTGAAGCCAAGAGGAATCGTCAAGCTGTAAAAGCCGAGGAACAAGCAGAGTACATTCGCAAAACTGGGCGCATCCCTTCCTCTTTTAGCATTTGCAGTTGGTGCTGTTGAATGCCAAGAATGTTCAATGTAACGCACACCTTGTTGCAACAGCGATTCCAGTGCACGAGAATGTTTATATAAGCCAATTAGTTGAAGGATCGAAAACCCCGACCCGTTTTTCCTGGTCAATGGCAAAATGGATGTAATTGTAAGTAGTCACGGAAAACGAACTTCTTGAAAAGGCATGGATCGAACTTATTTTATTTATCTTGTTGTACATTAAACTTTTTTCGTTGTTTTGTATGTGCTGAGAAATTTAATGGGGAAGTAATGCTTAATCTGTCTGTTTGAGCATGACTGCTTAGATGTCACTGGGCTTGTTGAGAAATTTAGTGACTCATTTTCTTTGTTATCCCCGTTTTTCTCTCGCCACATTGCACTGCAATTGAGGGAAGAGCAAAAGCTCTATGAATGTGCTTGTTGATGCACAACACTAGCATTTTGAGTTATATTTTGAGGTCATGCCCGAATGTAACTTCGACAATGGAACTGACCGGTGAAATCGCATGAGCCTGTCTGAGCCACATGCCGTGTCATGGTCAAAATGACTTCTGTAGTAATAACCTATGACTTCTGTAGTAACAATCTCTGAGATGGCAGATGGTGCAGAGTCCATTTCTTTCTTAATTTTTATGGATAAGATAACGGAAATCTTAAATTTTGTTATGAAAGTGTTATTAAGTCACAATTTTTAAAACGTGCAATTAATCCTAAAATTTAATACAAAAATGTAATTAAGTCAAAAATGTAATTAAGTTTTAAAACTTTCAAAAAATATAATTTAGTTTTAAAACTAGTTAGCATTCTTCATTTGTTAAGTTGGATGAAGTTAATGAAAGAATTTGATCACACCAACTTGATAAATTTTAGAACTTAATTGTGCTTTTTAAAAATGTTAAAACCTATCTACACTTTCATGACAAATTTTAGAATTTTTCATTATATTTATCTCTATTTTAATATATAGAATTTATATGACTAGTGTGGAGTCCATTTCAATGCGTCATTTCATTACATATTTTAATATTTCCATTCCAAACATCTAAGGACACCTCAATGCTTTTAGATGTCCATCTTTGTTAGTGCTGAATAATTGGTCAGTAAAGAGAATGATGTATGGAATGTAATGGAAGTGCTTAATGGGTCAATCATGTTAATAATAATTTCTACTTTAGTGATAGAGAGATAATTGTCATCATTAGAGTTGATGGCAAAGTTAAGGTAGTCCAAGAATAGTCAAAATCTCATGCTACATCAACCACTTTTTCTCCCATTCATATTTCATAAAAGAAACCAGTTTCCCCTAATCCACATTTCTGGGGTGATTTGATTATATATATGCACATTTCTTCTTAAATATTAAAAGCATTTCTCACCATTAAATTAACTAGAGTAATACAAATTAAGCGCTAATCTATTGCCAACCTAGATGTGTAATCTGACTCTAAAGCCTGATTTACACTCATGGGAGCTATAAAAGAATTATTCCATTCTTTTTGCACTATTCATAATCTTTTTACACTTTCTCCCCATTGAAAAAACCAAGTGCTACTACTAGCCCTTACCAATCCAATTAATCACCAACCTCTTAGTGCTTGGGCCCCAAAAAAAGAAAAAGAGAGAGAGTAGTTAGTGGGATAAATGGGCCAACCCAAGACGAAACAATTATGTCTTTTTTTTCAGTGTTCAGAATTAGTAGGTGAAAAGATGGCATTTTCCATATTAAGAAAGTGGGTGTCTGCTCCTTAGATGTGAGTAGACGTGTGAAGATCCACACTCGTGAAAGTGGAATTGGGTGGTGAATGCAGCCAACACGTGGCGAATCAACGCATGGTTTTGGGGATATTGGGGGTTTCTTTCAACCACGAAAATGATTAAGTGTGTTGCAAGAAATGATAGGATCGTGTGGGCCTACTTCATGCCCAAAAATCATGGGACTAAAGTAGGTGGAGAAGAAAAGAGAAGTGGGTTTTGATTTCTAAGTGGTGGGCGTGTTGGACCATTTCAAAAAACTTGTAGTTATCATTTCCCTTTCATCTAAATATAGTAATGACTAATGGTCGGATTATTTATATTTTGAGTACATTTATTTTGTAAAAAATGAATAATTTAAAAAATATTTGTACAAAAATAATAATTCACATTGCTTACAAACATAAATGAATGAAAACAAATTTTCATTGTTCATGAATATATTTAGATATGTAATATTATCGATAATGAAAATATTTTTTTCTTCAAATGATAAATTTTGAAAAATATTTTTTAATTATTTATATTCCCTCGAAATAAATAAAGCCCAAAATGCATTCTCATTCCAACATCTCTATATGAATTTAACTTGGAAAGTCTGAGATAAACTAAGAAAAACAGAAGTCCTGTTTTGTTAACTTTGCGGAAATGGAGGACATGTTTCAAAGTATGATTGGGCTGAGCATATTTTAATAATCAATGCGGCCGAGAAGATATTAAGAGCTAATTAGTGGCCTAATACTTATCCACGGCTATCTAATCACAAAGAGAAGTGGTCGATTTGATCTGCAAATCGCAAGCAGTTGCGTGAGAGATAAGTTCTTGATATCAACGGTGCATAGAGGAGACGACACTAATTAATTAAAATTAACTTTCCCGCGGGCATTTTCCCCCGTGGCTAATGGTGTTTCCGGGCTTTTTGCTCAAATTAATTTCATTTTTCGGTCATCGAAATTCTGGATGACTTGCATTTAGATCGCCAAACCTTAATTTCGTGCACCTGGAGTGTTGGACTCGGTTAATACATTCAATCGATGCACCTCAATGCTTCCTAATCAAAATTTCAGAACACCCATTAATCCACATTTCTAAATGTTATAATTCGTATTTCGCACATGTGGAAAATGAAACTCCATGCACACCTTGCTCTTGCTCTTTCTCTTGCTCTTTCTCTCCTTTCCTGTTCTTAACATTTCTCAGACACATTAAAGATCGCTCCTAGATATTTTTCCCCTTCATGAACTAAGGTGAGAGCTCGCGAAGGTCTATGCATGAAAAGACAAGCTAAGCATGCGTTGCTCCCACGATGAATTGTTTGACCATATGGGGGAATATGGTCGGGCCGGCATCATCAAAGTAAACCTAGATCTATCGCCCAATGTTTGCTCTGTAGCGTGCAAGCAGGCAGCAGCCACTTACGTCTCAACTTCTTATCAAGTAATATTTAATTGACGAGTGGGAAAGGAAGAGTGGTCGTAAATGCTAGGATGTTGGTTGTCGATGTGGGTTGTAAGAGGACATAAAAAGAATGGCGAGATAAGTGCACCAAAGAAGTGCTACAGGTCTGATTAATTTAAAACATGCAATCAAGTATTTCGGTTAATTTCATCTATTTTTATTGATGGAAAAATCCAATGTGACCTTTTTCTCATAGTTATAATGACTTTAGATGCTGATGTGATGTCACGTTAACAGAATAACTCAATAATTATAATAATATAAGAATTATAGAAAGGACGCGATGATAAATGCGTCTCTCCTCATGGGCGTGTGAGGTGGTGCTGTTTGAGTCTTAGCAACAATGGCTGACCCTCACCGGTGAAGGTGGTATGGCCACAATGCCACTCCTATTTTTGCTTCACCTATTCATCTTTATTTTCTCCAATTCTATTTTTTGGGCTATGCCCCATCAATGACAAATATCACACAAAATACTTAAAAAGTCACTCTAGATTTTCTCATATATATTCAAAATAGACAGGGAGAATGGAATCAATTGCCTATCCATACAAATTTTTGGATTTGATTGCTCTAGTTGAATTTTTCAGAGAAAATTATCCAAAAATTTATTGTTCGGTAGTCAATTTACTTATAAATTTTCCATTTAATATTAAACCTTTAGATGATTGTTAATGTAATTCTATTAGTGAATTTTGATTGAAAATCGTTGAAATGGACAATTTTACCAAATTTTCAAAAATTTTCTGAAATTTTCTTCTTTTTCTTTTTTCTTTTTCCCCCTTTTTTTCTCCTCTGTCACTGGCCATCAATGGTGGCCCACAAGGGTTGCCCTCACTAGCCTCTATCAAGTGTCGCCCTCACTAGCCACCCCTCACCCAAATTTGGCAAGGCATCATGTCCGCCGTCTATGGCCAACAAGCTTTGTCAGCCATCACTAAGGCCTTGATGGCTGGCGAAGGGAAGTAGGAAAAAAAGAAAAGAATTAGAAAATTAAAAAATTGTAAAAAATTTTCTACTTTGGCAATTTCTGTCAAAAATTAGCTAAAAAGACTACATTATCAAATTGTCAAAAGATTTAAAACTAAATTAGACAAATAAAAAAGTTTAAGTCTAAATTGACCATTGTATAATAAATTTAAGATTTATTCTGGACATATCTCTATGGAGATTTACAACTTGATTACATTTTCTAACTATGAGTTTTAGCAATTCTAGTGCACTATCTCCATAATCGCCGTACTCGCCTCGAACATGCTTTGGATGTAATTTTCGTCCACGAAATCATCTCATCATAACATATCGTCAAATGCATTTTTAACTAAAATCTCTCATTCATTCAATGTGAACGTCACTCGCTAACCTCTTCTCAATCCCGATTAGCTATTAAAATGATCTCTGTCGACAAGGCAAATTAAAAGCGGCCATCTAGGAGAAAGGGGGCCGCCCCCTCCCCCAGGTGTAGGGCGTGGGGTGGGTGGGGGCTGATGTCATGGCACACGGAAGCCGGAAATTGACTCGCCCGAGTCCAAAACTCAAACCTCCCCAAGGAGGCTGCTGGTCCAAGGTAAGATCGCCACGATGTCACGAGCTTGAGTCGGCCCGTGAGCGAACCTCTAATCAGATTTCCGAATTGCCAATATCATGAGGGGTTGTGGAGTAATCATAGCTCAAATCGAACTTTTTAAAATATGTGCGAAACCTTTAGAATAAGGTCCGAGAAGGTTATTGGCGATTAATCGCCCCTCTCTACTTTTTATTTTTATTTTCTTGTCAATAAAAAGATGCATTTGAAGTCATTTGCAAGAAACGATAAAAAGACAAACGGAACATATAAGATGCAAACGATGTCTGCCAAGGCTTTCTCCGCAAGTTGGCAAAAGGTGGTGAGAAGCATGGGCACAAGTCCAAGACATGGGACGGTTGACGTTCTTTTTTTATAGCAAGTGGCTCGCGATCCTCTTGGATTCTTGCACTAGGAACGATATAGGAGTCAATTAAAGTACAAAGAATGAATGAATGCTTAGCTGTGTTGTAATCCATAGAAACCAATTCGGAAAAGGTAAAAGACCCTCTCTCTTTTTTTCTTGCAAGAGAAGATAAACCATAGCCGAATTATCGGACCCTTTGTGAGCCGTTGGATGACCCCGACGGTGGCCGGCCATTAAGTAATAATCGCCGTCGGTGTTTGATTTGTTGGTCATCGATTGTGAGCTGTTTAATCGGGCTCGATTACTCCTAAGTTTGTTAAGATCCTTAGCATCGCTGTAGAAGTTTATGTTTCGTGAGCGCTCTAGCTCGGTGGACTTGATGGATTGTAATGTTCGACTAATCGCAAAAGGTATGAGAACCTTGATAGCTTAATATTGCATTGAGTTGTGGATAGAATTTCGGAAAATTAAACTTTTGATGTCCGTAGTTTGGGAATCTCGCTTTTGTTCCTCATACTTTCTCCAGTTATAATTCTAACCCTCGTCGTCGGTGAACAATTTAAGGCTTTCCATCAAATTTTGGTCGAAAATATGCTTGGGATTGTTGAGTTATCATTGGCAACTAACATGTGGCACCTATTTGTACAAGCCTTTACAACAAATTACACTTTTGGTCCCTCTATTTTTGAAGACTTCTAATAAGTTCCTATACTTTGTATACGCAACAACGCTAGTCCTCATTGATGAAATTTTAAATACAATAATATGCACTTTCATTCATAGTAAGACTTAAATAACATTGACTAATACTTAATGCGTCAGGTGTATGTGTATAAGCCTTTTTATTTAATATTGTTGTTTTATTAGTAACAATTAATGAAGCTTTTCTAAAGCCATTTAATATTTGATAATTGAGATTATATAGGAATAATTCACACAAATGTCTAAAATATTAGGCCTATTTAACGTTTTTTCTTGAAGTAGCTCCAACTACGTCTATATGGATCTAAATTGAAAAGATATGGCATCATTGAATACTTGGAATTAATATTAACAAAAGTATAAATCATATTGGATAAACTTTTATGTGTAGACATCACGGGTTAAGTGTGTCTAGATTTGATATGTTCATAAGATTTCGAATGGAAGCATGATAAAAATAATTATATTTTCTTGAAAAATAATACAAGGATTGGTTTTATGACAAAAAAAAAAGTACAAGGACCAAAATTGATCGCCCCGAAAAGTATATGGATGAAAAGTCTAATTTGTTTTAGAAGCTCGTACACAGATGTCGTGTGTTAATAAACTGTGCTAACTCGGCAATTTCTAACGAATTTTGAATGGAAGATTTTGATGGAAGGCCTTACATTGTCTCGGGAGGCAGTACAAGGACCAGAATTGAAACCGCACAAAGTGTAAGGATCAAAAGCGAAATTGTTCAAACTACAAGGACCACAAATCTAATTACCTCTAAAATTTTCTCACATCGCCCCTTCTCCTTGTAAATAATCACTCATCAGAAATTAGATGATAAAATTTTCTCTATAAGAGCAAGATTGGTTGGTGAAGATTTAGAAGACTGTCCATCTTTGCAGGCGGTGCAGACGTGTTACGGAATGTGATTCTCCTGTATTTATGTATTTTTGTGAGTGAAGTTTTGTGTTATCAAGTGAAGAGGGGGTGATATAGAGGGGATTAGTACTACTAATTCATGGGAGTAGTGTTAGAATGATTAGTGTTAGGAGTTTTAAGATAGAACAATTATATTTCTACAAAACTTTGAAAGCGGGTTGGCCTCCCCATACACAAAATGGTCGAGAGGTGATGCCACTCTCTAAACCAGTTGTTGTGCCCAAGTATTCTGTTGTCTCGATTGATGAACTAGATGTTCGAGTTAAGCTAGGTGTAATACAATCCAATACAATGATGTTATTCACCATACTATTTTTAGAAACAAGTAAAGAAGAAAGGTTAGCCTAGTGTTCTTGCCTCATCAAGCATTGCATGGGTTATTCTGTGACCAAGGTATTGCCAATCCGTGACAAATGATATTAGAGCAAGATCTCTCTAGTAAGTGAATTAGAGTCGAGAAAACCTAGGTCTACCCAATCCTACAAGGGTAGAGAGTGAATTGCCAAAGCAAAATATGCTCAACAAAGTGTGGCTCGACTAGCTTCTAGGATAACAATGGGGGTATAGGTAAGAATTGATTCCTCACCAAATAAGGAAAACGTTTTTGAATCAATAGATGACTTTCAAGATGGGTATGTTGCCACATTTTCAACAATAGAAAAAATCTCCATTGGTTTGTTGAGGTCAAGAAAAACTTAGTTGGTGAAATAGGGTGTTGCCAAAAGGTGCAGTTGGCTCCAAATGTCACACTTGTCAGGGAAAGCACAAGTGACTAGAGATTCTTGAATAACTACGATCAGAAGAATCTATTAGTGGAGTGACCATTCAATGTAGGATCCAAAGTGGCACATCAACGAATGAGGGACTATTTAATGTATGATCCAAAGTGGTGCATTAATAGTTGAAGAATGTAGGGAAGTGACAGAAAATCACGTAACAAAGGCGTTGCCGAATTAAGTGGTAGAAAAGGTTACAAAATGTAATTCTCATGTACTCACATACCCTTGTAAGTAAAGTTTAGACTTATGGGGTTAAAAGTGATTAGTGCATCAGAGATCAACTACTCTTTCGTAGGAGTGGCATCAAGACAATTTGTGGTAAGAGTTCTATGATAGAATGACCATATCTATACGAAGCTCAAGATTAATCTCCTGTGCACAAATAAGGCCATGGTAAGCCGAAATCAATTATTGTGTCTAAAGTTTTCAGCTATGTCACTCGATGAACTAGATGTCCGAGTTAAGCTGGGTGTGATACGATCCGATATGAGAGTAATATTTGTTGTACTATTCTTGAGAACAACTAAACAAGGAAGGCTGGCCTAATGTCCTCCGGGCGCCTCACAGGCTATTTCGCAATTAAGAAACTATCGACTTGTGGCACGTGTAAGAGTAATAAAGACTCCGGAGAGTGATGACAATAGACACTACACATCCAAAGCCAAATCTGATCTTCAAGTTCTGCAGACCCACCACCAATCTCTCGTACCAGAACGTGCGTCGAATGCCTGAAACTTCAGCATCAGACCAATCCTTCTTTTGGCCGTACTTTTTGCATTTTTTCCTCTTAAAACTTGGCAAATCCAAGCATTTCGTCTCGAATAAAGTAAACAGTCATCTGAGATTCAACTCTCGAAACAGCACCCCTCTGGTAACATGAACCAGTAGAGCTCAAGGAGGACGAAGGGCCGGGGCGGAACTGGTTGAAAGAGGGAGCTCATCAGAGCAAGGAAAACTGATTAAGACACGGGTATTCTACAGCGTAATGCTTCACAAGCATAAGATGAGCCTGGGTCGAGCTACGTGCGACTCAGTTGCTTCATGACTCGGATTTCTCATGACAAAAAGCGACAGGCTTTAGGAAACAAGACTCGATCATCTAAGTTTCTGTCATTTGTACAGAACTTGCCACGATATGAGTACATAAGCAGATATCGATAGAAAAGACTGTTAAAATGCATCCCGTTTGACTTCAAATTTGCTACTCACCATCACAACTAAAAGAAGAACAATGATCACTCGTAAAAGTTGGAACTGGAAAGGTAATGCCCCATTCTTCAGTGGAAAGAAACTAACTTCAATGCCAGTGCCAGTTATTGTGCAATGCTTTTATTCCAGATTCTTGTATCAAAGAACTCTAAGAACCAAGTGTTTAGGTATTTACATTAGACGGAAAAAAAAAAAAAAAAAACCCACTTCCACACTGCAAAAAGGGACTCCAGCTGTACATCTAGAGCTCTTTGCAATTGCCAAAAAACAGCTCGGCATCAACAGAAACACTGTCGAGCCAGGAAACTAGCTGCTGGGTCGAAGGTCTCACTTTCGGGCTATCATTTAAGCAAAGGCAGGCGATCTCAAAAACCTGCAATATTTCCTTGTCATGCTTCATGCCATAAATGGAATGATCAAACACCTCGCTTTCCCTATTCTCGCCCTTCATCTTAATCACCCAAGAGATCAAATCCCGAGATCCCTTGGGCTTGCACATATCCATCGGCCTTTTCCCAGTGACAAGCTCCAAGAGGACAACGCCGAAACTATAAACATCACCTTTACAAGTAGCAACAGAGGCCATACCATACTCGGGAGGAATGTAACCCAATGTCCCAACAAGATCAGTAGTCACATGAGTATCATAAGCACGCATGAGCCTTGCTAGACCAAAATCAGCCAAGTGAGCTTCAAAGTTTCCATCTAAAAGGATGTTACTTGACTTTACATCTCGATGAACAATATGCGGCTCGCATGACTGGTGCAGATATGCAAGTCCTCTTGCTGCCCCTTGAGCGATTCGGAGTCGTGTGCACCAATCCAGTGATGAAGGCCCATCTGGCTTCTCGTGCAACCAATAGTCCAAACTACTGTTTTCCATGTAGGAGTATATCAAGAGCCTCACATCTTTATCCATGCAAAATCCTTGAAGATGGACGAGATTTGGGTGCTGGGCTCTCGAGAGAGTTTCAACTTCAGCACAGAATTCTCTCTCCATCTGTCCACAATCACCAGAAAGCTTCTTAATCGCCAACTTCCTGCCATCAGGGAAGGTAGCTCTGTAAACCATCCCGAAACCGCCACACCCGATTATATTCGCTTGGTCAAAATTGTTAGTGGCTAGTGAAATATCCTCATATGACAGCTTTTCACAACTGTCCTTGTGTTGGAACAAAACCAGTAATCGCGACTCTAAGTCTTCTATATCCCTTTCTCTTCCCCTGACCACCTCCTTTTCAGGGTCAACCTCTTCCCGCCTATGTGCTCGCATCAAAATCATGACCATAAGGGCGAGAAGAAATGTTGCCCCAAATGCAATTCCAATGGCCATTCCGATGTTTCTATTTCTCATGGACTGATCGGCCGATTCAGGATGATTTTGACTACTTGGGCAGGGGGAGCATGATCACCACACAGTTTGGTTCCTTCAAAACTCGAATTGGGAAAGGTAGGGAATTGGCCCCCGATGGGAATTGGCCCGGACAAATTGTTATAAGCAACACTGAACTTGGACAGAAAGTAGAGACGAACTAGTGAAAGAGGTATACCTCCCGACAGATTGTTATAAGACAAATCAAGAGTCTCTAGGCTAGTCATTCCAGATAAATTGTCGGGAATCGAACCTGCTAACAAGTTATGGCTGAGATCCAAGATATGGACATTTTTCAAGTTCCCGAACTCAGGCCAGATTGAACCATTGAGAGAGTTCCATCCAAATGCCACAGTTGGTGGAAAGCTTGTAACTTGATTGTACTGCAGCCCCCTCACGCTTACGTTCCTCTTCATGAAGAGTGGAAAATCAGGAGAAGGTTCAGCCACTGAAAGATTTCCGTAGATGAGGGCAGGCAATCCTGTAATCTCTTTTGGGATCTCGCCCACGAATGAGTTGTTTGATAAATCCAGATAAAAAAGAGATTGGAAGTCACTAATCCAGGACGGGATCATTCCACCCAATTTGTTCCAGGACAAATCCAGCAACTGCAAATGGGTGCATCCACGCACCCACAGAGGCATGGAACCTGTCAGTCGACTATTCGCCATGATAAGAACCTTAAGATTTGGAAAATGCAAATTTGCGTCGCCTGGCAATTCCTCATCAAAGTAATTCAGAGTGAGAACCAAAACTGTCAAACTGTCACAGTGCTGAAGGATCTCGAGTGCAGATGTGACATTCGATAGGCTCGAATTCGAGATCGACAGGTAAACAAGGCTGGAGAAGTTCTTGAAGCTTTGAGGTATCGGGGTTGTGAACTTGTTCCGTGCAAGGTTCACATTCTGCAGCTTCTGGCAATTGGGCAAATCCTCAGGGAAAGGACCGTTGAAACTGTTGGAACCTAAATCCAGAGACACCAGACTGCTCAATGCCGAACAATTGAGAACTATCGTACCGGTCAGTGAGTTGTTCCTCAAATTGAGAAATGTGAGCGATGGCGAATTGGACAAGGACGGTGGGATGGAGCCGGTGAAGCCATTGGTCTGGCCTATGAAGTACTGCAGCTTCTTCATGTTCTGAAACACATCCGGGATTGGCCCTGAGAATCCGTTTGTCGAAATGTCTAGCCGAATCAGTGCCGTGAGATTACCAATCCCACTGCCAAGCAGCCCTGAAAACGAGTTCTCCTGGAGGCTCAATTGGACCAACTGACCCAGGGTGAAGATATCTTCACTAATCCGACCAGTGAGACTATTCGTGGCCAAAGAAAGGTTCTGCAAGGAGCCACAGTTGCCGAGTCCCAGCTTGATAACGTCAGAGAAATAATTCACAGCCAGGTTAAGCACCTGAATGCCGGTCGAGTTCGTGCAAATCCACACGGGCAGAGACCCATTGAAAGAGTTCTCAGAGATGTTGAAAATGCGGAGCAAGGGCAAATCGGCACTCGCGGGCAACGGTCCGGAGAATTCATTGTAGCTGAGATCGAGGACCTGCAATTTAGGGAGGTGGAGGAGCGACTCGGGGAGTGTGCCCTCGATGAGGTTGTGAGAGAGATTGAGGAGTCTGAGCTGGTCCAACTTGCCGAGCGAATCCGGGAGGTTGCCCGCAAGCTTCTTGCTCGCGAGGACCAACTCCACCACTCTGCCCGAACCGGAGGAACCGTCGCTCCCGCCGAGAGAAGACGAAGACTCGCACTTCACGCCCACCCAGTTGCAGCAATTATCGGACGCGTTGGTTCCCCAACCTTGGAGTGCGGACGCGAAGTTGCTCATCAAGTCTTGCAATGCCTCGGAATCGCTCGAATTGCACACGAGGGACTCTTGAGAGTGCAGGACCTGCGCTTGGATGCATAGCCAAGAGACGGCGATGGCCACCCACAGCGTATACCGGACACCCATATGAAGAAACAGAGCACCCAGAAAGCAAAAACCTCAATACGGATTGACAGCAGAGACAGTACTAGAAGGTAAACAGAGGAAAAGGGTCGTGGGGAGATCAAGTGACGGAGAGACCCATCTGGAGAAGGATCAAGATTTGCGAACTGCCAGAGCGGGAGAGCATGGGGGAAGAGAGAGAGAAAGATAATGAAGAGAGAGGGGATGAAGAGAGGGGAAAGGGGGAGGCAAAAGGAAACCAGAATGGTGGTGGTGGTGGTGCCTCTGCCTCTCCGGCTTCCTCTTTTTCGCTTTCTCGCTTGCGTCACTGCGAGCCAAAGAAGGAAGAATAAAGAAAAGGGCTGGTGGGTTGCGGTGAGACGGAAGTGGGCGCGCGAGAGAGAGAGTTGTGCGCTTTGACTTCAACGCGCTTGTTGGGTCTGAACACCAACTCAATTGCTGCTCCTGCTCCTCCTCCTCCTCCACACTTACATACACGGAGGAAGGAGAGAGAGAGAGAGAGGGTGGCGAGTGCAGAGATGGAACAGAGCGGAGCTGGTGGCACTCAACGGGAAGGAGGAGGAGAGGAAGGACGAGCGGTGAGCCTCGAGATTCACGGAGAGAGGGAGGGAGGGAAGTCAAAGGGTTGATGGCGACACGGGTTGGGATTCCAACAAAATCTACGCCGGGCCGCCATTATTGTGTGCAGTTGGGTTGGGTGGGGCGGGGGGTAATTTAATTATCTTGCTATTTTTTCTTTTCCTTTTTCTTTATTCTCGTTTTCATGAGAATCCCACTTTTTTTTTTTTTTAATTCATTTACGAAATAACGACATAAATAGTCCATAAATTACTGAGACAATCCACTTATCATCATTTTCACATAAAAAAGTATAGATGAGAGATTCGAATCGTCATCTTCTTAAAGGGTAAGAAAACATGATAAAAGTTTAGAGTGAGAGTTAGAAACCAACCAAAAAAACATAAATAGTCCATAGATTTTGACTTATTGTGCAACATCATACTTAAATTTGGCCTTTTAATTTTAGTCCAGTGTGTATTGTGATCCATGGACTTTTAATCATGTTCAATACGCTCTTCAAACTTTTGATATATACTCAATATAGTCTTTTCATTATATAAAAATATTTAATATTATATCGTTATTAATTCAATATTGGAGACAATTTTTAATATTTTCATATAATTTGAGAACTAAATTAAATATGTATCACATTGCACATTTTGAACCAAAATTCATGTATCATTTATGTCAGTTTCCTCTATTTATTCCGATTGAAGTTAACACATTTTACCAAAAAGCGCAAATATGTTTTTTGGGCCAACGAAAGGTGTAGAAATTTATTTACCGGAAATTATAAAGTAGACTTAATAGGTGTATAAAAATAAATTAGGAAGTCTCTGCTTGGGTGTCATTTAAGCTGTTGACTTCGATGCATTTTAATTAATTTCTTTTATTTATTTCTCGGTTTTAGCCCACTTTTTGTCATCCACAAGCAATCGATTTCTCCTGCATCGTTCTAGCGTTTAGTCATGGATCCAACATCTGACTTATCCCACTTGATTAGTGCTTTTTCCCACTACAATCGTGTTGATCAGTGTAGATGAATTGACTTTCGAAGGAATTGCCTTAATAGTTACTCGAATGTATGACCCAGCTTTTAGATTTAGTTCAAATTTTGAGTTCAACATTTCAATAACCTCTTGATTTAGCTTCTTACGAGAATAATCGAAAAGATATCGAATTTATTTATTGGCAAAGAAACAATGTAAATTTTTGCTAATTAAGTTTACAATACAACATATTTTGATCTGCAAGTTGTTTTGAATTTTTCTTATTCGTGAGATTAGTAAAGTATTCTATATGCCTAGAATTTCTATTTAAAAGGCTGACTTCTTCATTGAAAAAGACTGCAACAAATGTGGCAGTTGTTTATTGCATAATCACGACCTTTTTTTTTTCAAAACATAATCATAACATTAAAGAGTATTATGAGATCTTGACAATGCAATTGGAGGGTTTTCCATGATATCAATCATAATGCTTCATCTCCATTCAATTGGTTGGGTATCACATGGTAGTCATGGAGGACCATGAAAAACAAAATGGAAACCAAATTACACGGAAAGAAAAAGATCGAGTCGTACCGTATTTCACAAGATCACAAGTTTGACTCACATCGTGTGCATCACTTTTGGCTAACTTGTATCTTGAACATTTGCTATCTATTGAAAAGCAACTTTGTGACTTCTAACAGGCCAATGAGATTATGGTAATGGGCTTGTACAAATACAAGATAAACTAAATTGTATAATTTAAATCGAACATTCTGTAATGGGTGTGGAGACCCTTATAATAATACCTGGAAGGGGCACTTGCCCTAGTTGCCCTTGTTTACTAGTTCACCTAAAAAAAGAAAAAAAAGAAGAAGAGATAATACCAATAATAAACGATTAACAAATTTCAGTCACAGTCGCTTTTCCATCCTCTTCATACATTTGGTAATTCGAATTCATAATACTTCAAGTCAATTGTAACTTTAAACCCCAATCTTGCTTATACACATCCATGAACGATTAATCAAATTAGATGTTTGGATATTCCGGCTAAAGGAGGAGAGAGACGACCTAAATCCCAAGACGATGCGAACGAAAATCAACAGATCCGGGAAGAATTTTCTAATTTCTTCCTCGCAGTTCCTCTGTTCCCGTCACCGGATTCGCAACGATTGGAAGCATTATCGTTGAAGGAGACAGCCTCGTGGGTCGAACATTTGGCTCCATTTACTTCTTGCTTAATTATTTTTCCCATCGTCATAGAATTTGCTGGCTTTTCAAAGTCAAAACTCGAAAGCGAAACAGTGCATCGAAAATCAAAATACGAACCTGGCGGATTGCGACTCCCTTGTCGTAAGGGGAGAAAAAAGAAGGGTAAAGAATGGAAGGGGTGGCGTGATCCCGTGGACTTGATCCGATTGCCCGTGAGTTTATTTCGTTCAAACCTGACGAGAGGAGGAGCACGACTTCTCTTTTGTCTGCTCCTTTGGGTGTCACTGTGATCAAACTTTGGACATTTTGGGGTGCTGCCCTAGTTTCGTTTCTTTGCCTTAATTCCACGCCTTACGTAATCGATGAGAAGAATTGGTAAAACTTTGTGAAAGAAGAAAAAGAATGTGGTGACTGGTGGGGATTTTTCTGGGTCCGCCTTCGAGAGGAAGTGTTCAGACGTGGTGTTCGTAAGAACTTATGACTTGCGCATCTACAGTCGATGAATTTATGTCATTTCATGAATTAGTTTTAGATTCTTGCGCATTCAATTTTAGTGAAGATGCTTGCGGGAGAATGATTATTTTCCTTTTCTTTTTTCCATTATCGTGAAGAATGGAGGAAATTAGAGGTGTCAAAGAATTACGGTGTATTAGGGTTCTATTTACCCTAACACATAGTCGAGAATTTTAATTACCTGCCCTTATAAGATAATAATTTTGTTGTCCATTTTGCTGAATGAACTTCCATGGTATAATCTCATGAACTCTGTTAGTATTTATAATTCCGATAGAGAAAAGATTTTTGTTGCCCCGGCTCTTTATAAAGATATTGCAATAATTTCAATTAAGGGAGCATGCATGATGAAAAGAGAAAGGGAAAAGTGCATCGAAAGAATTAAAATTCGTCACGAAAGTGTAATTGAGTTTAAGACTTTCAAAAAACAGAATAAGTCCTAAAATTTATCATAAAAGTATAATAGAGTTCTAAAACTTTGATAAAGTGCAATCAATAGAATGACTTAAATTGAATCAATTTGACAAAGTATTAAGACTTTATTACACTTTGCACTATGTAATAAGTTTTAAAACTTAATTGCACTTTCATGACTAATTTTAGAACTTCTCATACACTTATTAAAAAACAACATTCAAAGAACAAGAAAGGAACACCTCATGATATATGAATGATTTCGAGCTCATTTAACTCATGTTTAGGAGGTCCTAAGCCTTGCAGAAGGGTTAACATCGCACAGAAGTAACGCTGTAGGCAAGATAAAACAAAGAGCAGGCATGAGGAAGAACAAATGATTTTAGTGGAATTTGATGCCGGCGGCAAGTGAGAAATGTCAAGTCATTTATCAGGAGGACAAGAGCCAACACCACGGCCATTAGTTAGGGTTAGGGAATGGGGTGAACCATCCTTAACAAGCCGACTACGAAAGCCAAATCGAAACTCTCTAAAACATCTCCAAACAGATACAAACAACCTAGGATCCTATCCTATTCCAACTCATTCTCGCACGAAACGATGCTCACGTGAAAAAACCCGCAACAAACCCCCCAACAACGGCATTTGCTAGTAGATTCTAGGGGTGTAATAGGAATTATCTAACCTAGAAACAGCTCGAACTAGCCATTTTGGGTGGTTCCCACAATCGATGATCTAGTTCCCAGTTCCTATTCTTGGAACCCATGGCCGATCAATCCAATTCCCGGTTCCAAGATGGGGACTAAACCAAGCCAGTAGTTTTTAATTTCTAAAGAATTCAATTTTTTTCAAAGAGTCTTAAGAAAACTCTTTCTACTTAATTGTCTAATAATTTTACATGTCAAGCTACGGGTAAGTATTGCATAAACGAAGTAAGTTATTTTTTAGAACGTGCTGCAACATTAACTAATTTTTGACCGGAAAAGCAAAGTTAGCGGTTCTATTGGACTGGATCGGAATGGTCGGTCGGTCCATTTCCCAATTCTAGAACCAATCGGTCCGCTTCACAATCCCAAAATTTGGAAATCAAACCGGAAATCGATTACTTCTAGTAAATTCAAAATTCTATGTGAAAGGACCATACCTGCCTACGCATCTAGAACAAAAACATAGGACTATATGCACCGCAAGGACCAAGCTGGAAGAGAGGTGGCTCTTTATGTTATTTTTCCCCCACGCGCTTTTGAAGTCCAACTGAATAAACCGCCGTAGTTTGCTTTCCCTTGAATAATATACATTGCAAAGATTTCCACCCGAATATAGAAAGGAATAAAGAAAGAAAGAACACTTGCAAAGACTTCACGAAAGAGAGATTCTGGGCCGAAAGGTTCGATTCAATCCCAGAAGTAAAAGCTTTAATGACTTTCTGGATCGTTTTGAATAGTCAAAATCCGTCGCTTGGTGTATGGCCGATTTCCTTATAACAAAAAAGTCAAACGTAGGCGGCCGGGCAGGGCCTCCGGATTAGGACCACGTTTGTCTCAAGTTTCTTTTTTCTTGTTCAGACCATGCCCCAAGGCTGGTCCCAATCCATGGATTGCCTCGACTAAACTTTTCTTTTTCTTTTTTTTTTTCTTTTTGCTTAAATTAAACATTTGCAGGCCGCTTACTTTAACATTTCCTGAGTCGGCAAAATTTGAGAAATTCACGCGATTTTTTGAAATTCGGATGATATCTTAATTGTTGGTGGGAGAGTAAGATAGCGCCGCGGTTGTGCTTTTATTAAGTCCGAATGAATAGCCGACCTCATGTTTCGATAGCCCTCTCAAGAAGGAATTGTGATTTCTTTAGGGTTGTTGATGACTAGGTTAACCCCACTTGGATGTTGTTGAACGACTTATTATATGTGCAACAACATTTTGTGTTATGAAATGACCAACTAGCAGACCATTGGTGGGGGTTGAAATTTTCTGGTTGTTATAAATGTTTCTAAAATCATTCAAGAATCTAGTTTGGGAATATTTTTTCTCTGGTAGAAAAATATATGTAATTTTTCTCACTGCCAATGAATGGACCATTCAATTTTTTTCTCGCGCTTTATTTGATTAATAAAAAAGACCCGAATCAATTGAGTTTCTTGTAGAGAAAAAGTTAAAGAGAGCGACGGTGATTTGTTTCATTGAAAAAGAATAATTTGAAATTCATTTTTTTTTAAAATTACTTATGTTGGTTATAAAAATGAATAAATAAAAATCATTCACAAAAATAATTAGATATAAATTATTATCGATAATGAAAATTTTTTTATTGATTAATTATTTTTGATAATATAAATGATTTTTAGGAAATTATTTTATAAATTATTTCTTATTTAGGAAATAAAAGAAGCATAATATAGTTGACTCTGGACAAGCTTTATAGGATTATAACAATCTCAGGCCTAGTGAGAGAGAGAGAGAATGCTTGGAAGTCCATGAACTTTGTTGAAGATAATCACGTACGCATTGGAAATTTCAATATTATTATTTTAATGTGTCATACTTCCCAAGTACGCCGCTATATCAACTAATCAAATTTCCTTTTTCTTTCAGGAATATAACATTGTAAAATAAAAAATAATATCAAAACATTATTTACTTAAAACAATATTACAAAGTCACCAAATGCACAAACTAAAAATGTATTTTAAAAAAAAATATTTATGTGTTTCAATGAATATAGTCATGAATGAAAATACCTTTCACTAAAGGTTGGATTTTTGATTTTCTTGAGTAAATTTGGGTTCTATGACAACTTGAACATGAAATAATGCATATGAAATGAACTACTAATGCTAATGGAACTAAAACAACAAAAAATTCCAGATAAGAATAATAAATCAATGAATTGAATATCAAAATCCGTTCAATATGTTGATTGCGAATCTTTTACAATCGATTATATTTGGCCTCTTATAGCCTTGTGCAAAGTATAATTGCCGACGCATGGTTATTCCCTAAGTCACAAATTGCAACTACTTTCGAGATTCTTGACTCCGTGCTCACGACCTTCTACTGCATATTCTTATCCCTAGGCAATTATAATGTTCAAGATTTTCTTTAGTTTGACTTTTATCAAATGTGAATTATCACCTCTTGTTGTACATGGATAGCTACTTTGGTCTCCCTTTCAACCACGACACCATAAAATCGCACGATATTGATATTGCCTTCACCAATCTGTAGTCACGTTATATTTCCTGTTGACAACTTGGCATCTTCTGTTAAATCATGGGTCATTTTTGGGTGTCAACATTATGACATTTCATGGAGATTAGGACAGCGTCTTGTACTAATAAGCACAAAATGCAATAAAATACAGATTTAAAATTTAATATGTCAGCTAATTCTTTGTCTATACAATAATCAGAAAAAAGAAAGTTGTTTGACTTCGTAAAATGCGGGTTGCAGTCAACCAGGCCTTTCATTTATATTTTTGGGCTAAAAAGTCAATGGAGTCCTGTATTTACAACAAATCTACACTATCATCCTTACTAAAAATATTGGCTGGATGATGAATTGGCGGAATTAATTAATTAAATTAATTCTCTGTATTTCAAGAATTAAAAATAGGTACCGTTCGATTTCGAAGATCGTTGCTTCCTTACCACTAACACTACGACTCTTTATAATATTTCATTTCTAGTTTTATTGAAAAGTAAAATGAGCAAGCCGGTTCTGGCTACGTATGCAAACATTTGACTTTTAATGCTGTTGACGCTGGGGTGTCGTCTGTTCTAATTCCTTGCAATGACATTCTCATTTCATTAACCAAAGTCTTCTGAAGAAAGTCGACTCGACGGCTTCTGGTGTAATAAAATATCGCACAGGGGCTGGAGGGGTTTAGCGATCCAAGTGGAAGGAAGGGCCTGCTTATGATGGGCCTTGATTGATCGGCTTCACAAGGAGGATGAGCTTGCTTAGAGCGAGATGCAACTGGGCCAGGCATCTTCGGCGATCTACAACCAAGGCTCGTGTGTCCCATGGGGCGCTGGCCTGGACCCGGAATGTATGGCGCAAGTGATAAGTTGTCTGTTTGAATGAGAATGCGCTGTGTCACTTCTTGGCTTCATATCAGCTCGCAGCTCCAAGGTAGTAGGCGAGGGTCTCCACTAGTGCTGGCGATGCAATTCCAGTTGCAGATGAAGCTCTGATGTTTTTTGGTGAATCCGCTGACTGGGTTACCTTCAACAAGGTCGTGACGTGCTCCTGCAATTGCGCCTTCGATCGGTCCTTCAATCAGGGAACTATTATGTTAGACATAAGAGAGCAGGACTGTTCCCGGTGGAGTCCATACTGCAGATGGTTCACTCGCTTTCTCCGTTGACTAACAACTTTTGGGTTTCATCTCATCAAGTTCTTGTTCATGGCGAAGGCATTGAGAATGAAGCATGGATCTGGTAGCTGGAGGTGGAAGACGAATGCATATCTCGCTATCCACTTGCTCCACAAAACTCCTGCAAGCTCTGCCCACGACGGTGACTTGAGCAAGATGTTTACATTTAGTCTCGGGTGTGACCACACATCCTTCGTCTAGCGGCATAGGAGGAAGAGATTGTTGACACAGTGGACATAATGAGTCAGGTAAGACATTTTTCTCAAACAAATTCTCTCATGTGGGTAATGCATTTCGACACGCCCTCCACGTAAAGTGACGTATTTTCAAAGAGGAGTTTAGTATCCAGGTCTTCAACCATAGAGCCGGCGGAGTCCGGCAGGAGGAGGATGCTTGATTTACGTTCTGCTGGTTGTTTGTAGCTCGCATTTTGTTATACCCGCTTCTTACAGAGTATGTTCCTGATTTGTTCCCGGTCCATACTGACTTGTCTTTGCCATAGCTTGTACTAAGTGGGATATCTCATTCACAATATGCTCTTCGAATAAGCAATTCAGCTCGTGTTCAATTCAGATCCTGGTTAATTAACTCTGCTATTCTCTGGGTTCCTCAATGGTTCGCAAGTCCTCCGATTACACCATCTTTCAGCCACTTCAATAAATTTCTTTCAATAATTTGTTCCATGGAGTTGAGGGAACCGTGACAGTCTCAATGTCCCTTGCCCAACATAGCCTTGTTAAAAGAGATGGGGTCGCTGAAGGCGAGTCCACCATCATCTTTGAAGTCTTTAGTACCTCCCATTTCTTTCAGTGCGTACAACAATCTGGATTCACTCTTTTTCTATCCGAAGGAGGCAGTTTTCTACTCAACTTTACATAGGATTTTGATATAGACATTGCATATTGAGGCAAGACCGGCACAATTATTTTAATTGAAATCTCCTTATTAGCTTTTGACATCAGCTTTTCTTTCCATCCTTCCAGCTTCATATTCACTATTGCTAAGATCTAGACAAACATTTGCTTTTTTGATTGCCCTAATATGAAGGTATACCCAAATATTTCCTTATCTTCTCAATCTATGGTACTCTCAACTTATGAGACATATTCCCCTTAGGTTGTGTGGGCAACCAGTAAGGATATAAAAAGTTTGGTTCGGTTCGGTTCGATTTTTTGATTTTCCTATTTTTTGCCCTTTTTATTGGAACTAAAGTGAAAAAGAGGTGAGAAAAAAAAAGATATTTTAAGTTGATTGTTCATCTTTTATTTTGAATTTATATCGGTTCGGTTAATCTTACCGGAGAAGTTAATAGTTATTTTTCGATTATCCGAATTAAATAAAAAATGTACGAATTTTGATTCGGTTTAGTTCAGTTTTGGTCTTGGTTTCAGTTTAGTTCTACACCTCTAGCAACCACTATTGATGTGGTCTATATTAAGTACTTGGCCAATAGCAAGGCAATATTAATTTGGGGTAGCTACCAGATTCCAACATCATACTTATTCAATTACTTATGATATTGTTTACACAAAAAAATAACCAAGTCTTTCTAATGGATAATACCAATTCGAGTAAGCTAATAACTGCATATCATGTATGGTACGGTTACCATTGACCTATCGACTACGGAAATTTTTTGCTGATAGCCATGCTTATTGATGACCAGGACTATAGCTGCCGATATACGATAACAATTGGTCAATGATGATCACAGTGAATTTGGCTAAGTATTGGATGAGGTGAAGACATCAATTGGAATTAAGCAAGACCGTGTCAAAGGAATGTAACAGTTTTGATGGGCACAAAGTTTAAGTGCCAAGGCAGTCGAGAAGACTGAGCATTATGGTTGTGAACGTTTGAAGGTGAGATTGAGTTGCGATTTTGGAGGAATTACCGTCCATAGATAAGATTGCGGGGCAACATGAACGTGACCGAAAACATGAAGACACGAAAGCGTGGTTGAAATCGTTGAAGAACTGTCTATGGACCGTTATGTTGTAAATACTATATAAAAAAAAAAAAAAAAAACTAGTGTTTATGTAGTACTATAGGCCCCCCAAACAAACAACAAAAAGCTATTATATTTCAATTCCTGTATCTTATCTCATTGTCAATTAAATTTCGGCATGCATCTTAGTCGTAGCTTTTAGATCTTCATTTTTTATTAAATTCTGGTGTGGTTTATCATCAATTAAATTCCGGCAAAGATTTCTAAACCTATCGTACAACGGTCAATTTAGTTCTAAGCCTATATGAATCTAAAACTAATTGTTTACTTTAGTGCCGATTGCACCACCTAGGACGGTTGATGCTGGCTAAGCCACCATAACAACAATGTTCGATCAAAATTAACTGAAATGACTAAATTAGCAATTTGTTAACAGGTTTAGGACTACTTTGGCAAATTTTCAAAAGGTTTAGAATTGAATTGACAAGTTGTCAAAAAGTTTACAACTGAATTGGCAAAATCAAAAGGTTTTGGACTAATTTGGCGGCCGTACAATAGGTTTAGGACTTTTAGACAACTTTCCCCCTTTTTATGTCATCGCATTTCATTGTTGATTAAATTTCGTTTAAGCATTTCTATTTATTATGCTTCATTGATAAGACTCATGAATTTCAGTGACATATATTTCGTTGTCTGTCAAATTCCAGCGAAACAGGTGTGTGTGTGAAGTGGAGAAACTCAAAATTTGCTAAACAGCCCAGAAATGTCTTGGAAGGAGCCGAGTCATCTGTCCGAAGCCGGTAGTCTCTTTGGCCCTGGCTGGAAAAAAGGTAAAACTTCACTGGGAAAATAGAAATATGATGACAATTTACTAGGTCCACCTCGGACAAGAAAATGTATATTCTAACATAGGTCGTGACAACGTTATCGTGTTTGGATGTATACTTAGTAAATTTAAGTTTATTTTGTGAATTAGTTTTAGATTCATGCACGTGAGATTCAATTGGAGATGCTTGTGTAAAAACAATTTTTCATTTTCCTTTTAGCTGGGATGGACGATAGACGAAACTAGAGTAGTCATATTCATCGATACGTGTTGAAGATATTAGCTAGATTGGGAGTCATGTATAAATGTATATACTTCAATTGTAGTGTATTAGAGATGCAACATGTAAGATGAAAAAAAAATGAGAACATTTAGGGGTGGGAAAAGGAAACCATCATGTATATACATGATTTTAATCTTGTTTGACTAAATATCAAAAGAGGATTACTCATTGTAGTATTTAAGTATGAGAAATTCATAGCATCCCAATGAATAAGTTACCAATATTTTTCAAGTTTTGTAAGCTTAGTTTGTGAATGACACTATAAATTTACATTCCAATAAATTAGAAAATTATCAGCTACATCAAAATTTTACAATTGGATCAAAATACTAGACTATTATGGAAAATAGACCTAAGAGAGAGAAAAATATAGAAGAGGCACTGTCAGAGTGGTGGTGGCACCACATGCGCTTGCGAGGGCTGCCGAGCTCTCACTAGATGTTGTTGGGGTTGGGTGACCCCAAGTGACACCGATCGAGGTAATGTGACTCCAATCAAGACCAAATCTAGCTTGAGGTTAGGTGACCCTAGGCAATGCATGATTATGTTTGCGCCACCTTGGTCAAGTCAGATCTAGCTTGGATCACTCAGTCCAAGTGAATATGACTTAGGATTGTGTGATCCCGTTGAGGCGATGCCAAAGCTCTCGCAACCCAGGGATTCACATCCAGCTATTGATTCCCAGGTAGTTGGACCATATTAAGTCTTATAACATAATTAAGAAAAGTACAGCGTTTTTTAATGGTGTGACGTAACACAATTACAAAATTTGATTATCAAATATAAGCACGAATTACCAATCCTACTTGCTCCTAATGCAATTCCAATGGCCATTCCGACTGCAACTCCAATGGTCATTCCGATGTTTCTATCTGTCATGGTAGGTTCGGCAGGTCGAGGAAGATTTTGACTTATTGGGGAGGGGGGAACATGATCATCCCACCACAGTTTGGTTCCTTCAAAACTCGAATCGGGGAAAGTCAGGAATTGGCCCCCTTTAGGAATCGGCCCGGACAAATTGTTATATGCAATGCTGAACTTGGACAGAAAGGTGAGATGCACTAGTGATGAAGGTAATCTTCCCGACAGATTATTGTGAGACAAATCGAGAGTCTCTAGGCTAGTCATTCCAGATAAACTGTGGGGAATCGAACCGGTTAAGAAGTTATTCCTGAGAACAAAGATATGGACATTTTTTAAATTTCCAAACTCGGGCCAGATTGATCCGTCGAGATAATTGCTTCCAAGATCCAAGGTAGGTGGAAAGCTCGTAACATGATTGTACTGTAGCCCCCTCTCGCTTTCATTCCTCTTCATGAAGAGCTGCAAATCTGGATAAGGTTCCATCATTGACAGATTTCTGTGGATGAGGCCAGACAATCTGGTAATCTCTTTTGGGATCTCGCCCACAAAGGAGTTGTTTGATAAGTCCAGATAAAAGAGAGATTGGAAGTCGCCGATCCACGACGGGATCATTCCACCCAATCTGTTCCAGGACAAATCCAGCAAATGCAGATGGGTGCATCCACGCACCCACTGGGGCATGGAACCAGTCAGTTGGCCATTCGCGATGATAAGAACCTTAAGCTTCGGAAAACTCAAACTCGCATCGCCTGGTAGTTCTTCGTTGAAGTAATTCCGAGTGAGGAGCAAAACTGTCAGATTTTCACAGTGCTGAAGGATCCTGAGTGCAGATGAGAGTTTCGACAGGCTCGAATTTGCGATCGACAGGTAAACAAGGCTGGAGAAGTTCTTGAAGCTTTGAGGAATGGGGGTTGTGAACTTGTTCCGTGCAAGTTTCACACTCTGCAGCTTCTGGCAATTGGGCAAATCCTCAGGGAAAGGACCATTGAAACTGTTGGAACCTAAATCCAGAGACACCAGACTGCTCAATGCCGAACAATTGAGAACTATCGTACCGGTCAGTGAGTTGTTCCTCAAATTGAGAAATGTGAGCGATGGCGAATTGGACAAGGACGGTGGGATGGAGCCTGTGAAGCCATTGGTCTGACCTATGAAGTACTGCAACTTCTTCATGTTCTGAAACACATCCGGGATTGGCCCTGAGAATCCGTTTGTCGAAATGTCTAGCCGAATCAGTGCCGTGAGATTACTGATCCCACTGCCAAGCAGCCCTGAAAACGAGTTCTCCTGGAGGCTCAATTGGACCAACTGACCCAGAGTGAAGATATCTTCACTAATCCCACCAGTGAGACTATTCGTGGCCAAAGAAAGGTTCTGCAAGGAGCCACAGTTGCCGAGTCCCAGCTTGATAACGTCAGAGAAATAATTCACAGCCAGGTTAAGCACCTGAATGCCGGTCGAGTTCGTGCAAATCCACACGGGCAGAGACCCATTGAAAGAGTTCTCAGAGATGTTGAAAACGCGGAGCAAGGGCAAATCGGCACTCGCGGGCAACGGTCCGGAGAATTCATTGTAGCTGAGATCGAGGACCTGCAATTTAGGGAGGTGGAGGAGCGACTTAGGGAGTGTGCCCTCGATGAGGTTGTGAGAGAGATTGAGGAGTCTGAGCTGGTCCAACTTGCCGAGCGAATCCGAGAGGTTGCCCGCAAGCTTCTTGCTCGCGAGGACCAACTCCACCACTCTGCCCGAACCGGAGGAACCGTCGCTCCCGCCGAGAGAAGACGAAGACTCGCACTTCACGCCCACCCAGTTGCAGCAATTATCGGACGCGTTGGGTCCCCAACCTTGAGTGCGGACGCGAAGTTGCTCATCAAGTCTTGCAATGCCTCGGAATCGCTCGAATTGCACACGAGGGACTCTTGAGAGTGCAGGACCTGCGCTTGGATGCATAGCCAAGAGACGGCGACGGCCACCCACAGCGTATACCGGACACCCATATGAAGAAACAGAGCACCCAGAAAGCAAAAACCTCAATACGGATTGACAGCAGAGACAGTACTAGAAGGTAAACAGAGGAAAAGGGTCGTGGGGAGATCAAGTGACGGAGAGACCCATCTGGAGAAGGATCAAGATTTGCGAACTGCCAGAGCGGGAGAGCATGGGGGAAGAGAGAGAGAAAGATAATGAAGAGAGAGGGATGAAGAGAGGGGAAAGGGGGAGGCAAAAGGAAACCAGAATGGTGGTGGTGGTGGTGGTGGTGCCTCTGCCTCTCCGGCATCCTCTTTTTCGCTTCCTCGCTTGCTTCACTGCGAGCCAAAGAAAGAAGAATAAAGAAAAGGGGTGGTGGGTTGCGGTGAGACGGAAGTGGGCGCGCGAGAGAGAGAGTTGTGCGCTTTGACTTCAACGCGCTTGTTGGGTCTGAACACCAACTCAATTGCTGCTGCTGCTGCTCCTCCTCCTCCTCCTCCACACTTCCAGACACGGAGAGAAAGAGAGAGAGGGTGGCGAGTGCGGAGATGGAACAGAGCAGAGTTGGTGGCACTCGACGGGAAGGAGGAGGAGAGGAAGGACGAGCGGTGAGCCTCGAGATTCACGGAGGGAGGGAAGTGAACGGGTTGATGGCGACACGGGTTGGGATTCCAACAAAATCTACGCCGGGCCACCATTATTGTGTGCAGTTGGGTTGGGTGCCCCCGCGGGGGGTAATTTAATTGTCTTGCTATTTCCTCTTTTCCTTTTTCTTTATTCTCGTTTTCATGAGAATCCCAATTTTTTTTTTAATTCATATACGAGATAACCACGTAAATAGTCCAAAAATTACCGAGACAATCCACTTATCATCATTTTTACATAAAAAGGGATAAGTGAGAGGTTCGAATCATCATCTTCTTAAGAGATTAAGGTAAGGACGATTTACCTTTCGACTTCTATGCCCTACAAAAAAAATGATAAAAGTTGAGAGTAAAAGTTAAAGACCGACCAAAAAAACATAAATAGTCCATAGATTTTGACTTATTATACTTAAATTTGGTCTTTTAATTTTAGTCCAGTGTGTATTGTGGTCCTTAAACTTTTAATCATGTTCAATGCGATCTTCAGACTTTCGATACATATTCAATATAATTATTTCATTATATGAAAATATTTAATATTGTATCTTTATTAATTCAATATTGGGGATAATTTTTAATATTTTCATATAATTTGAGAACTAAATTGAATATGTATCACATTGCACATTTTGAACCAAAATTCATGTATCATTTATATCAATTTCCTCTATTTATTCCGATTGAACTTAACACATTTTATCGAAAAGCACAATTTTTTTTTTGGGCCAATGGAAGGTGTAGAAATTTATTTACCAGAAATTATTAAGCAGACTTAATAGGTGTGTCAAAATAAATTAGGAAGTCTCTGCTTGGGTGTCATTTAAGCTGTTGACTTCGATGAATTTTAATTAATTTTTTATTTATTTCTCGGTTTTAGCCCACTTTTTGTCATCCACAAGCAATCGATTTCTCTTGCATCGTTCTGGGTTTTGTCATGGATCCAACATCTGACTTATCCCACTTGATTAGTGCTTTTTCCCACTACAATCGTGTTGATCAGTGTAGATGAATTGACTTTCAAAAGAATTGCCTTAATAGGTACTCGAATGTATGACCCAGTTTTTAGATTTAGTTCAAATTTTGAGTTCAACATTTCAATAACCTCTTGATTCAACTTCTTACGAGAATAACTGAAAAGATATCAAATTTATTTATTGGCAAAGAAACAATGTAAATTTTTACTAATTAAGTTTACAATACAACATATTTTGATCTCGAGTTATCTTGAATTTTTCTTATTCATGAGATTAGTAAAGTATTTTATATGCCTGCAATTTCTATTTAAAGGGCTGACTTCTTCATTGAAAAAGACTGCAACAAATGTTGCAGTTGTTTATTGCATAATCACGGCCTTTTTTCTTTTCAAAACATAATCATAACATTAAAGAGTATTATGAGATCTTGACAATGCAATTGGAGGGTTTTCCATGATATTAATCATAATGCTTCATTCTCCATTCAATTGGTTGGGTATCACACGGTAGTCATGGAAGACCATAAGAGAATGAAATGGAAACCAAATTACAAGGAAAGAAAAAGATCGAGATGTACCGTATTTCACAAGATCACAAGTTTGACTCACGTCATGAGCATAACTTTTGGCTAACTTGTATCTTGAACATTTGCTATCTATTGAAAAGTGACTTTGTGACTCCTATGGTAATGGGCTTGTACACATACGAGATAAACTAGATTGCTATAATTTAAATCGAACATTCTATAGTGGGTGCGGAGACCCTTATAATAATACTCGGAAGGGGTGGTTGCCCTAGATGCCCCTGTTTACTAGTTCACCTAAAAAAAGAAAAGGAAAAAAAGAGATAATATGAATAATAAATTATTAACAAATTTCAATTATAGTCGCTTTTCCATTGTTGACACCTAAATTTTGGCGATTTATCTAAGTGTTTATTAATTACATTGAAAAATTAGGGATTAATTTCTAATCCCTTAACAAAAAATTCTTTTATTAAAATGGCATTGCATATAGACATTAGGAGCATTTGCATCACTATTTTTAAAATTAATTAAAAAAATTAATTAATTAAAAAGAAATATTAAAAAGATCAAAATTAAAAAAAGAGAGAAAAGAAAAGGCGGGTCCGGGGTGGGCCTACCCAGCCCCTTTCTTTTCCTTATTTTCCCCCACATGGGCTTGGCCCATTCTTCTTCTTTCCTTTTTTTTCTTCCTTTCCCGGCCCGGCTGTCCGCTTTCTTCTTGCTTCTTTCTCCTCCACGCGCGGGACCTGCAGTAGAAAGAGAAGGCAGCAAGTCAGTAAAAAAGGCAGCAGCAGGGAGTCAGAACAGCAGCAAGGCAGAAGCAGCATGTCAGAGCACGCGAGCGAGCAGAAAAACCCAGAGCAGAAGGCAGCAGGAGCGAAGGGAGAAAAAAAGAAGAAAGAGGAAAAAGAGGGGGGAGACGGACGGGAAGCTGGAGACAACTGGAAAAGAGAGAGCCGAGGGAAGAAAAAGGAAGACGGAGAGACGAGAAGGGAGGAGAGACCGGAGACGAGAGAGAGTGAACCAAAGGGAGAAGGCGAGCCTCAGGGAGCGGTTAGCCGACACCGGAGGACTGCCCGCTGCCGTTGTCCACTGCAGCCCTTTCCCGAACAAGGTAAGTTTGGCTTCGTTCTTGCTCCGTTTTAGGTGCATCGGGCTGGAGCTCGCGGCCGTCCGGCTCACGCAAGCTCCGGCCCTCGTCACCCTTGCATTTTGTTCCCATGCTCCTGTTGGTAGTTTGTTTTGCCTTGTCTCACATTGAAAAGATGTGAGTGTGCACGTGGATAAGATTTAACACTAACTAATGATTATTCATTTTTATTTATTGAAAAAATTAGGATTTATTTTTATAAAAATTAACCATAATGTCATATTGAAATAGTATAACTGTTCATGAAATAGTTATGGTTATTTATTAGTTATTATTTATTTATTTCGAATTTTCTATACGTGTCTTTTTAAGACGACTTTTGGAAATTATACTGGTTCAATTTGCAACATTCTCGAAGGGTTATATTGATTCATTTTGTAACTTCTTTTGAAAAGTTATATTTGTTCGTTGTATAACTTCTTTCGAAAATGTGCTTATATATATATATATATGTCAGTTTTGAAAAAACTACGGATTACAATTTTCAAATCCTTTTTCCAAAATTGCAGTCAAGATTTTCAATTGTTTCCTAGAGAGACCCTGGAGATATACTAGAATTGCTATCTAGTATTCTCATTTGAGACTTTGTTGTATCCTGGAGGAAATTTGCCAGTGACCATTAGCAATTTTGTGGGGCAAATAAATCCTTAAAGAAAGTGATATTACGCCTTAAAGTTCGATGTGATTGCTCTATTGATTCGAACTCATATTGACTTCATTATTCTACCCAAGTACGAAGACGATTTTTCCCAACAATTTTAAGGATTTATTTTTGCAACAATGGAGTCAGAATCAATCAAAGTCTATTTTTGTCCAAGGCATTCCTTTTGCTTTGCTGCCATGAATTTTGCTCGAATCGGTCCGTAAAAGCACGCTCTTCTTTTGCCGTCAAAATCAGCCACTGGACGCTAGTGATTTATCATCACCCACCCTTGATATTTCTTACACACAAAATGGTGTGGCATCACTGCTAGGGATGAAGGATATTATGCAAACTGAGGATGGCATTAAGGATGTTATAAAGTCTTCTGGTACCGTTGTTGGGAGTCCCGACTCCAAGAGAAGATGACGATTCGCAGATTTTGTTGGATTTCCTTCGCTTTGCGTCCGGGCAAAAGAATCATGGTGAAACTAGACCGCCCAAACGAAAGAGGTGAAGATGCAGGCGCAGACATTCACTATGTGAAATGCGCTGACCAGGATGTGGGAATTAGTCGCCAGGAACCAGTGGATCATTTTCGCTGCCTTCTCCTCTCATTGTCACCACGCTTTCAAAGATCTTTATACCACATGATGCCATCAATATTCTTGGCAAAGTGGGACACCGCAATGGTTAATCGGAATGTGTCTCTTGATTCTTTTGTGCATTAGTGCAGGGATATCTAGGGAATGGTTCTTTTACCACGTATGAATTGGAGTGCAATGCTGGTTCATCTACGACAACAACAGTGAGGATGATGCAAACGAAGTAATCGAGTGTCCTACCAACGCCGATTACATGATGCGGGCACCACATGCATGTGAGGGGGCCGAGTTCGTCAACATGGACGAGTTCTTTCACTTGCCAACAAGTCTGTTCCTCGACGGCTTCCGGTCAGACGCCCATGATCATCGCTCACTGTTGACCATAGTTTTGAAAGAGCATAGATCATGCTTTGTTTGGCTCCGCTTCACGGCCAAGAGCCTGAAGCGACTGGATCTCAGTCGAGACCTTTGTTTGTTGGCCATAAATGCAATCATCAACGATAACTAAAGCTTTTGTCACCGATTCAAGTGCCAATCTATTAACAAGGTAATATTTACTACACTGGCACACTCTGTTTTAATGAGAAAAGTAAACGGAATAGCATGTTTTAGATTGGAATCGATTCGGTTCTATTTGAGATTGTGTTAGGCATACTTTTTCTAGAATATTGTTTCACTTTTCTGAGTGCTGGATTAATTCTTGGATATGCAAAATGTAAAAGTTAAATTAGGTGGAGATTATTTGTACATAACCTCTTCATATGTTCATAAGGCATCACAATGCAGTCAGAACTATTGGATTAGCCTTCGTTATATTGACTTTTTATGATGACCCTCAATTGACTAAGAGGCTGCTTGTGCTAATTGAAACGAGTTTCTCTAGGTTAATTTCATGTGTTCTCTGAGCATGAGTTCGTTTTATAAACATAAAGGCTACTACTTGTGACCGAGAGGGTCATGGGGTTGAGTCATCAAAACATTCTCGCAGTAGTGCAATGGAAATGTTGCATGTGATAAAATGTTTCCTTGATTGTTGCAAAAGGGGAGTCTCTTGCAACAAGTCACCCTCATTGAATGTGCTGGAGGTGTGGCATGTAAGTACTATTGGAAATACCATGCTTGCATTCCACTGCTTGAAAGAGTGATTCTTCCTTGGGAAGTGATCAATGTTGTTTCTCTCGGTGTCTCTCAACAGAAACATTGAGTTATGGGTATCTCGTTGTTGATTCCGGTTGTATGGTGGATCTCCTTGGCCGTGTGGGTCATTTGGAAGAGGCTCATAATTTGATCAAGATTTGTTGGATTCTTGATTGTTAACTTATCCTTGACTAGAATTTTTGGACCCAATATGACTTGAGTCAATAAACTAAGAAGCATCTGACTTCCAATTTTAAAAATGAAATATTTGGGTGAAGTAGATACTTTATTGGGTATTAAAGTTAAAAACATAGTGAGGGTTATTCTTTGAACCAAATTGATTGTGTGGAAAAGATATTGAATAAATTTCAATATCTTAGGTTTCAAAGAAATGAATAATCCATTTGATTTATGATAGAAAGTCTTTAACGTAAGTGTTGACACCTAAATTTTGGCGATTTGTTTTAGTATTTATTAAGTGTATTGGAAAATTAGGGATTACTTTTTAATCCCTTAACAAAAAAATTTCATTAAAATTGCATTGCATATAGACATTATGAGCATTTGCATCACTAGTTTAAAAATTTATAAAAAAATTAATTAATTAATTAAAAAATTTCGAATTTAAAAAAATATAAAAAAAAGAAAAAAGAAAAAGAGGGGCAGTCGGGTCGGGTTCGGACCAACCTTGGGCCGGCCCCTTCCTCTTTTCCCTTCTCTTTTGGCGCCTTCTCCCTTTTGTTTCGGCTCGGCCCACTCGTCTCCTTCTTCTTCCCTTCTTCCACGCGCGAAAAGCAGGAGCAAAAAGTGGTCAAACGCAGCAGCAAGTCAGCTGGTCAGCAGCAGAAACAGCAGCAAGTCAGCAGCAAAAACTCAGAGGCAGCAGCAGAAGCAGAAAAGCAGCAGCAACAGCAAAGCAACGGCAGCAAGTCAGCAGAAGAAAAGCAGCAGAAGAAAAGACAGCGGAGGGGGTTTTAAAAAAAAGGAGGACCAGAGTTGAGAGGGGGCGGACGGAGAGAGCAAAAAAAGAGAGGAGAAAAGAACGAAACAAAAAGTCCAGAGCAGCGAGGAGAGATCGGAGAGGACTCCGGGTGAGCTCGAGGGACCAAGGAGCAACTTAAAAAAAAAAAGAAAAAAAGAAGTGAAGAAAGAACAGGGAGACCGAAAGAGAGGATCGGAGAGAGGATTCCGGGGTGAGCTCGAGAGACCGAGGAAAAAAGGAGAACTCCGAGAGACTAAGTGAGAGTGGGGGTCGAGAGGGGCTTCTGTTGTTGCCGAAGGACCGCCTTACAGCCTCCACCCGTCGCGGCCTCCGAACGAACCAGGTTGGTTTCTCTTCCTCCTACTCGAGTATCTTGTTTTTGCGTGGCGTCGGGCCGGAGCTCGCGGCCGACCAGTTCGCGCGAACTCCGGCCCCGCTGGTTCCCCATCGAGCTTTGCTCTGTTCTGGTTTACTTCGTCGAGAGTCTGGTCTCGAGTTCAAGTCCGGTCGAGTAGATAATCGCTCTTTTCCATAGCGCACATTAGGTGTTCGATATAATGCTTAGACTAGATCTGAAAATTTTGGTTGAAATTATCCGTCCTCGACGGGGCTGTTGCGTCTATGGCCGTTGCTACTTCATTCGTTGGTCAAGTCGGCGAGGGGGAAGCGTCTTTGTGGCGTCGTTTCCGGCCAGCGGGGGGTCGGGGCCTGAGTTTCGAGCTCGGGTAGTTGTTCGGTCATTTCGGCCATGATGGGGTGACGGCGGAGGCTGGCGATGGAATGGCGACCCCCCAAAAGCCGGTGTAGGCTCGTCGTGCGTGGAGGCAGTCCCGGCGGAGCTCCGGCGAAGTGCAAGCACGTTCGGTCGAGCATGCATGCAGAGACAAGGAGAAGAAGACTAAAAAAAAAAAAAAAAAAAAAAAAAGATTAGAATAAAAAATAAAATAAAGAAGAAGAAGAAGAAGAAGCTGCAGGCGTGCATGGGGGCGTGCTGCAGCTGCGTCGGGGGAAGAAGGCCAGGAAGAAATCTGCAGGAGCCGCAGACCACAAAAAAAAATGATAAAAGAAAGCAGAAAAAGAAAAAAAAAAGGGATAAAAAAATCGGAAAATAAAAAAATAGAAAAATAGGAAGGTGGGCTTCGTCTTGGGCTTGAGTATGCCGGGCTGGGTTCTTCGTGGGCCGAGATGGCTGGGCCGTGAGACAGAAATTAGAAATGGGCTGTCTTTATTAAAATTTTGTGGGCTTTTACTTTTGTTTCTTTTTCGAGCGGGCTTTGGAGGGAGAGTGCGGCCCAGTCTATTGTAGCCCGACCCGGACCGGCGGTGTCGGAATCGGGTCAGCAGGGCCGGGTTTCCTGACCCGGTCCAAATCATTTCTTTTAAAAATATATATATAAAAAAAAAATCGAAAATTCAGAAAATCATAAAAAACATAAAAAAAATATAAAAAATCATAAATTTTTTTTCGGAATTTCAGAAAATTCATGGAAAATTCAGAAACCTAAAAAGTTATAAAAATTTCGAAAAAATGTTTTTTAAAAATCAAAAAAATATTAAAATATTAAAAATTCCAAAAAAATTTCAAAAAAAATCCCAAAAACCCCAAGTTGATTTTAGAGTTTCCTAAAAAGCTCTAAAATAATTCTTGGACCATTTTCTCAAAAAAAAAAAAAAATGTCGAAAAATCATTGGTCTAAATTGTGCTAAAAAATTGAGCAAGCCCTTGCGACTTTACCTTAGGGTTTTAAGTATCCTCAGATACAATTACCCTTGATTGCACGCTTATGATGCGATGATTATGGTTTTCCCTTAGTTTAATTAGGATTGCAATTTATTCATCTCTTAATGCTAGATGTTGATTTTCTCCTACAATTTATTTAATGCTTTCTTGAATTGCTGATTGTCATATTTTGATGATTGCGCACCCGCATGATCACCTCACATGTTAGTGGTTAATTCTAAAATCAATCTGAACTGCCTAACAAAAGTCTTTTGAAATGAACAAGATTAGGTACTGAAAGGGCACTAATTGGTTAATTAGTCTAATCAAGTCCCCGACTCTAGAATCTCTGGTTGCGTAGAAAGTGAGGCACACTCCCATGCCCTGCTTGGTTTCTAGCCGACCCCAATAGGCTAGTGGAGACTCCTCATTTAAAGATTTTCATGAACACCCAATGTCACGCGGGGTATGGGCTTGGGAGAGCCTATGTCTAATGAAGGTCCCGAACCCACCTTTTGGATCATACCCCTAAACCTATTTATTGAGATAATTCCTTTCCCCATCCAGGACGGAAAAAATAGGTCGCGACAGTGAGTTCTATAGGGAATGTACGTAATGCACTGTATTGACCCGATATTGCTTATTCCCTATGTAAATTGAGTACATTTATTTGTAATCCAATTATAGAATATTAGAAGGTTATTACCTGAATTTTGGTTATTTTAGTAAAAAATAAAATTGAGATTGTTCTATAAAAATTATCCGATTGTATTATGAGGATACATCGACGCTAATTGGATTACAAGTATGAGTGATAAACAATCCATTACTAGATGGATTTTCACATTATGTGAATGTGTTGTTTCTTGGGCGAGCAAGAAACAAATGTGCATAACTCACTCAACGATGGAATTTGGACTTGTTGCTTTAATGACAATTGAGAAAGAGGCTAAATGGATTAAGAATTTATTGTTTGATATCAAATTATGTCCAAGTCCTATGCCTCATATTTCCATACATTGTGATAGTGAAGCTATTTTGGCAATAGCTTATAATAGCACATATAATTATAAGTCTAGACAAATTAGTCTAAGGTATGAGCATGCGAGACAATTGATTAAAGATGATATCATAACAATTGTCTACGTGAGGTCAATCAAAAATTTGGGCAATCCTTTTATGAAGGCTTTACCAAAATATGTGGTAAAGATGACCTCACAAGAAACAAGGCCGAAACCCTTTAAATAAAATCACTAATAATGGTAACTCGACATTTTTCTAGAACATCACTAGTGACAAGGTTTAATGGGCAAGAACAAGTTACTAAATGTGATTGTTTGATATTGACGTAGCCCTGATATGAGAAGTTAGTATCGTCTGTTACGTTTTGCAGGTTGAATTGAATTCTTAATGAAATATTGTACAATTTTGTAGTGTGTTAATAGTAACAGAAACACACAATAAATACTTTACCTATATGAGCTTAGAAGTGGTGCCGCTTCTTACGAAAGTCAAGAGTTGCTTTCTAGAGAGCTCATGAAATAGGATCAAGCACATGGCCATAATAGTGCGGAGTAATATAGAACTTCTCGCTGAAACAAGAAGTTAGTATATGTGCGGTATGTTCGATTCTATCATTTAAAAGTACAAATTTAAAGCTGAGCTATTTGTCATTTTGATAGGGTTTTGAGATACTTGTACTAAGTAAATGTTTAACTCGAAAGAGACCTTTATGTATGTATATTAATCTCATGGAAATGTTGGCTGTATTTTTTATGTTTTATTTATGTTTTGCTTTACAAACAAAAGTGGGAATTGTTGGTAGTTTGTTTGTAAAACAAACTGAGAGGTGCCTTGTCCCACATTGAAAAGACGTGAGTGCGCACGTAGATGAGATTTAGCACTAACCAATGATCATTCATTTTCATTTATTGAAAAAATTCGGATTTATTTTTATAAAAATTAACTATAATGTCATATTGAAACAATGTAACTATTCATGAAGAAGTTATGGTTATTTATTATTTATTATTTATTTATTTTGAATTTTCTATACGTGTCTTTTCAAGACAACTTTTGAAAATTATACTGGTTCAGTTTACATCATTCCCGAAGGGTTATATTAATTCATTTTGTAACTTCTTTTGAAAAGTTACATTTGTTCGTTATGTAACTTCTTTCGAAAATGTGCCTATGTTTCTATATATATATGTCAATTTTGAAAAAACTACGGATTACAATTTTCAAGTCCTCTTTCCAAAACTGTAGTCAAGATTTTCAATTATTTTCTAAAGAAACCCTGGAGATATACTAGAATTGTTATATAGTATTTTCATTTGAGGCTTTGTTGTATCCCGGAGAAAATTTGCCGGTGACCATTAGCAACTTTGTGGAGCAAATAAATCCTTAAAGAAAGTGATATCACGCTTCAAATTCCGATGTGATTGCTCTATTGATTCGAACTCATATTGACTTCATTGTTCTACCCAAGTATGAAGACAATTTTCCCCAACAGCTCCTTATATGTCACGTCCGCGGACCCCTAAAGGGCGTTCGATGCTCGATTGAGCCGAAAACCTTTGATTTTGGTAGTGCCCGTTAACTGTTCGATGAAATGCCTTAATGAAAAATTCGAACTCAATCTTCAATCGGAGCTCGGCTCTTGGTTTTTCTACGTTGCTAGGGGATACACTACTGTCGTGCACCGCTTTAGGCGTTTTCTTGGCTTTTCGGTGGGTCATCTTGAGCTAGGGTGCGTCGGTCTAGCCGTGTGGGCCTCGCCGGCATCAATCTGGCGACTTTGAATGTCGGCCGGCTAGTGGCCGGCGGAGCTCGGCATCGGTTGGATGGAACGACCGATGCTAAATGATGAAATGGTGACCTCCCAAAAAGCTGGCGCGGGCTCGTCGCGTGCAGAGGCGGCCTCCGGTGAAGAAAAGGAGGAGGCTGCACGAAGATGTGCATGGGGGAGGAAAAACCTACGTGCAGAAAGGAGAAATCCATAGGGAAGAAGACTGGAAAAAGGAAAAAAAAAAAGGAAAATGAAAAGAAAGCGAAAAAAAAACAAAAAAGAAAGATTAAAAAATAGAAATGAAAAAAAAATCGGAAAATAGAAAAATAGAAAAAATAGGAAGCTGGGCTTCATCTTGGGCTTGTGTAGGCCGAGCTGGGTTCATAGTGAGTGAGATGGTTTGGGCCGAGAGACGAAAATTAGGAGTGGGCTCTTTCTATAAAAAAAAAAAAAAAACGAGTTTTTCGTGGGCTTTTTTTAATCCTTAGTGATTTAGGGCTAGCCCGAGTCTTTTGTGGCTCAACTCGGACCAACGGGGTCGGATCGGGTTAGTAGGGCCGGGTTTCTTGACTCGGTCCGAATTATATTTTTATAAAAAAAATCATAAAAAAATCATAAATAATTTCAATTTCAGAAAATTCATGGAAAACTCGAAACCTGAAATTTTCGAAAAAAAATATTTTTTTGATAAAAAATATTCGAAAATATTAAAATATTAGAAATTCCAAAAAGAAATTTTTTTCAAAAAATCCCAAAAATTCCAAGTTTGTTTTAGAGTTCCCTAAAAGGCTCTAAAATAATTCTTGGACCAATTTTCTCTTAAAAAGTGTCGGAAAATCATCGACTTAAGATTGTGCTTAAAATTGAACAAGCTCTTACGGCTTCACCTTAGGGTTTTAATTATCCTCGGATACAATTGCCCTTGATAGCACACTTATGGTACAATGGTTATGGTTTCCCTTTTAGCTTAATTAGGATTGCCACTTCTTTATCTCTAAATGCTAGGTATTTATTTTCCCTTGCAATTTATTTAATATTTTCTTTAATTGCTGATTGTTTTTTGATAATTGTGCACCCGCATGATCACATCATATGTTAGTGGTTAAGTCTAAGATCAATTTAAACTGCACGACAAAAAAAAATCTCTTTTGAAATGAATAAGATTAGGTGCGAAAATGCACTAATTGATTAATTAGTGTAATCAAGTCCCCATCCCCTGACTCTCTGGTTGCATAAAAAGCGAGGCACACTCCCATGCCTCGCTTGGTTTCTAGTCGACCCCCAATACACTAGTGGCGACTCCTCATTTAAAATATTTTCATAAACACTTAGGGTCTGCATGGTAACGTTTCTAATCCCGGGAACAGTTTCTACTCAGAATTTTTTTTTTTTGTTTCTATTCCTAGGGAGCAGTTTCGAGTATTTGAAGGCGTTTGGCAACTAAAATTTTTTTGTTCCGGAATAGAAATGCTTTTGGTAAAAATTTCCAACATTTTATTCTTTTAATTTTCTTTTTCCTTTTTGTTTTTCCTCCCTGTTGGCCGCCGCCGGTGAGGCTCCGGAGCCTCGCCCGACCTTACCCAGATCTGCAAGGTCGAGCCTCGCCGGTGGCCAGGCGAGGCGAGGCTTGTCGATGGCGGTTGGGCGAGGCTTGCCTGGCCTGGCACCGCCCGGGTTAGGCTCACCCGGCCCAAGCGCCGCTTGGGCGAGGCGCCGAGCCTCGCCGGTGACCGAGCAAGGCCGAGCCTCGCCGGTGGCCGAGCGAGGCTCCGGCCAGCTGCCGGACCTCGCCCGGCTCGGCGAGGCGTCGACAAGCTCACCGAACCTTGCCGATGGTGGCGATGGGCGGCTAAGGGGTGGGAGAAGGAAGAGGAAGAGGAAGAAGAAGAAGAAAAGAAAAGAGAAAGAAAAATGAAAAAAAAAACGAAAAAAAAAAAGTGTTTCTTGAAATTGTTCTTGGAAACAAGAAACAACTTTTTCTTGTTTCGATTTATACTCAAATACGTTTCTGAGAACAAATTTGTTCCCTGGAACAAAAAATTTACCAAACGCGTTTACATTCTTTGGGAACAAAAAATCTATTCTCGAGAATAAAAGAACAGAAACAAGTGTTCCCGAGAGCGTTACCATGTAGGCCCTTAATGTCATGCGGGGTATGGGCTTAGAAGAACCTATGTCTAATGAGGGTCCTGGACACATCCTTTGAACAATACCCCTAAACCTATTTATTTAGATATTTCTTTCCCCCTCAGGACGGAAAAAATAGGTCGCGACATCCATCCTCTTCATACATTTGGTATTCGAATTCATAATACTTCAAGTCAATCGTAAGTTTAAACCCCAATCTTGCTTATACACATCCATGAACAATTAATCAAATTAGATGTTCGGATATTCCGGCCTAAAGGAGGAGAGAGACGACCTAAATCCCATGACGATGTGAACGAAAATTGACAGATCCGGGAAGAATTTTCTAATTTCTTCCTCGCAGTTCCTCTGTTCCTGTCACCGGATTCGCAACGGATGGAAGCATTACCGTTGAAGGAGACAGCTTCGTGGGTCGAACATGAACGTTGGCTCCATTTACTTCTTGCTTAATTCTTTTTCCCGTCGTCATAGAATTTGCTGGCTTTTCAAAGTCAAAACTCGAAAGCGAAACAGTGCATCGAAAATCAAAATACGAACATGGCGGATTGCGACTCCCTTGTCGTAAGGGGAGAAAAAGAAGGGTAAAGAATGGAAGGGGTGGCGTGATCCCGTGGACTTGATCCGATTGCCCGTGAGTTTATTTCGTTCAAACCTGACGAGAGGACGAGCACGACTTCTCTTTTGTCTGCTCCTTTGGGTGTCAACATTTTGGGGGTGCTGCCCTAGTTTCGTTTCTTTGCCGTAATTCCACGCCTTACGTAATCGATGAGAAGAATTGGTAAAACTTTGTGAAAGAAGAAAAAGAATGTGGTGACTGGTGGGGATTTTTCTGGGTCCGCTTTCGAGAGAAAGTGTTCAGACATGGTATTCGTAAGAACTTATGACTTGCGCATCTACAGTCGATGAATTTATGTCATTTCATGAATTAGTTTTAGATTCTTGCGCATTCAATTTTAGTGAAGATGCTTGCGGGAGAATGATTCTTTTCCTTTTCTTTTTTCCATTATCGTGAAGAATGGAGGAAATTTGAGGTATCAAAGAATTACAGTGTATTAGGGTTCTATTTATCCTAACACAGTCGAGAATTTTAATTACCTGCCCTTATAAGATAATCATTTTGTTGTCCATTTTGCTGAATGAACTTCCATGGTATAATCTCATGAACTCTGTTAGTATTTATAATTCCGATAGAGAAAAGATTTGTGTTGCCCCGGCTCTTTATAAAGATATTGCAATACTTTCAATTAAGGGAGCATGCGTGATGAAAACAGAAAGGGAAAAGTGCATCGAAAGAATTAAAATTCGTCACAAAAATGTAATTGAGTTTAAGACTTTCGAAAAATAGAATAAGTCATAAAACTTATCACGAAAGTATAATCGAGTTTTAAAACTTTGATAAAGTGCAATCAATAAAATGACTTAAATTGAATCAATCTGATAAGTATTAAGACTTTATTACACTTCGCACTCTGTAATAAGTTTTAAAACTTAATTGTACTTTCATGACTAGTTTTAGAACTTCTAAAACACTTATTAAAAAACAACATACAAAGAACAAGAAAGGAACACCTCATGATATATGAATGATTTTGAGCTCGTTTAACTCATGTTTAGGAGGTCCTAAGCCTTGCAGAAGGGTTAACATCGCACAGAGGTAACGCTATAGGCAAGATAAAACAAAGAGCATGCATGAGGAAGAACAAATGATTTTAGTGGAATTTGATGCCGGCGGCAAGTGAGAAATGTCAAGTCATTTGTCAGGAGGACATGAGCCAACACCACGGCCATTAGTTAGGGTTAGGGAATGGGGTGAACCATCCTTAACAAGCCGACTATGAAATTTAAATCGAAACTCTCTAAAACATCTCCAAACAGATACAAACAACCTAGGATCCTATCCTATTCCAACTCATTCTCGCACGAAACGATGCTCACGTGAAAAAACCCGCAACAAAACCCCGACAACGGCATTTGCTAGTAGATTCTAGGGATGTGTAACAGGAACTGTCTAACCTAGAAACAGCTCAAACTAGCCATTTTGGGTGGTTCCCATAGTCGATGATCTAGTTCCCAGTTCCTATTCTTGGAACCCATGGCCAATCAATCCAATTCCTAGTTCCAAAGTGGGGACTAAACCAGACCAGTAGTTTTTAATTTCTAAAGAATTCAATTTTTTTTTAAAGAGTCTTAAGAAAACTCTTTCTACTTAATTGTCTAATAATTTTACATGTCAAGCTACGGATAAAGTATTGCATAAACGAAGTGAGTTATCTTTCAGAACGTGCTGCAACATTAACTAATTTTTGACCGGAAAATCAAAGTTAGCAGTTCTATTGGACTAGATCGGAATGGTTGGTCGGTCCATTTCCCAATTCTAGAACCAGTCAGTCCGCTTCACAATCCCAAAATTTGGAAATCAAACCGGAAATCGATCACTTTTAGTAAATTCAAAATTCTAAGTGAAAGGACCATACCTGCCTACGCATCTAGAACAAAAACATAGGACTATATGCACCGCAAGGACCAAGCTGGAAGAGATGTGGCTCTTTATGTTATATTTCCCCCACGCGCTTTTGAAGTCCAACTGAATAAACCGCCGTAGTTTGCTTTCCCTTGAATAATATACATTGCAAAGATTTCCACCCGAATATAGAAAGGAATAAAGAAAGAAAGAACACTTGCAAAGACTTCACGAAATAGAGATTCTGGGCCGAAAGGTTCGATTCAATCCCAGAAGTAAAAGCTTTAATGACTTTCTGGATCGTTTTGAATAGTCAAAATCCGTCGCTTGGTGTATGGCCGATTTCCTTATAACAAAAAAGTCAAACGTAGGCGGCCGGGCAGGGCCTCCGGATTAGGACCACGTTTGTCTCAAGTTTCTTTTTTCTTGTTCAGACCATGCCCCAAGGCTGGTCCCAATCCATGGATTGCCTCGACTAAACTTTTCTTTTTCTTTTTTTCTTTTTGCTTAAATTAAACATTTGCAGGCCGCTTACTTTAACATTTCCTGAGTCGGCAAAATTTGAGAAATTCACGCGATTTTTTGAAATTCGGATGATATCTTAATTGTTGGTGGGAGAGTAAGATGGCCCCGCGGTTGTGATTTTATTAAGTCCGAATGAATAGCCGACCTCATGTTTCGATAGCCCTCTCAAGAAGGAATTGTGATTTCTTTAGGGTTGTTGATGACTAGGTTAGCCCCACTTGGATGTTGTTGAACGACTTATTATATGCGCAACAACATTTTGTGTTATGAAATGACCAACTAGCAGACCATAGGTGGGGGTTGAAATTTTCTGGTTGTTATAAATGTTTCTAAAATCATTCAAGAATCTAGTTTGGGAATATTTTTCTTTGGTAGAAAAATATATGTAATTTTTCTCACTGCCAATGAATGGACCATTCAATTTTTTTCTCGCGCTTTATTTGATTAATAAAAAGGACCCGAATCAATTGAGTTTCTTGTAGAGAAAAAGTTAAAGAGAGCGACGGTCATTTGTTTCATTGAAAAAGAATAATTTGAAATTCATTTTTTTTAAAATTACTTATGTTGGTTATAAAAATGAATAAATAAAAATCATTCACAAAAATAATTAGATATAAATTCTACTCAACTTTACATAGGATTTTGATATAGACATTGCATATTGAGGCAAGACCGGCACAACTATTTTAATTGAAATCTCCTTATTAGCTTTTGACATCAGCTTTTCTTTCCATCCTTCCAGCTTCATATTCACTATTGCTAAGATCTGGACAATGATTTGCTTTTTTGATTGCCCTAATATGAAGGTATACCCAAATATTTCCTTATCTTCTCAATCTATGGTACTCTCAACTTATGAGACATATTCCCCTTAGGTTGTGTGGGCAACCGGTAAGGGTATAAAAAGTTTGGTTCGGCTCGGTTCGATTTTTTGATTTTCCTATTTTTTGCCCTATTTATTGGAACTAAAGTGAAAAAGAGGTGAGAAAAAAAAAGATATTTTAAGTTGATTGTTCAACTTTTATTTTGAATTTCTATCGGTTCGGTTAATCTTACCAGAGAAGTTAATAGTTATTTTTTGATTATCCGAATTAAATCGAAAATGTACGAAATTTTGATTCGGTTCGGTTCAGTTTTGGTCTTGGTTTCAGTTTAGTTCTACACCTCTAGCAACCACTATTCATGTGGTATATATTAAGTACTTGGCCAATAGCAAGGCAATATTAATTTGGGGTAGCTATCAGATTCCGACATCATACTTATTCAATTACTTATGATATTGTTTACACAAAAAATTAACCAAGTCTTTCTAATGGATAATACCAATTCGAGTAAGCTAATAACTACATATCATGTATGGTACGGTTACCATTGACCTATCGACTACGGAAATTTTTTGCTAATAGCCATGCTTATTGATGACCAAGACTATAGCTGCCGATATACGATAACAATTGGTCAATGATGATCACAGTGAATTTGGCTAAGTATTGGATGAGGTGAAGACATCAATTGGAATTAAGCAAGACCGTGTCAAAGGAATGTAACAGTTTTGATGGGCACAAAGTTTAAGTGCCAAGGCAGTCGAGAAGACTGAGCATTATGGTTGTGAACGTTTGAAGGTGAGATTGAGTTGCGATTTTTGGAGGAGTTACCGTCCATAGATAAGATTGCGGGGCAACATGAACGTGACCGAAAACATGAAGACACGAAAGCGTGGTTGAAATCGTTGAAGAACTGTCTATGGACCGTTATGTTTTAAATACTATATAAAAAAAAAAAAAAACTAGTGTTTATGTAGTACTATAGGCCCCCCAAACAAACAACAAAAAGCTATTATATTTCAATTCCTGTATCTTATCTCATTGTCAATTAAATTTTGGCATGCATCTTAGTTGTAGCTTTTAGATCTTCATTTTTTATTAAATTCTGGTGTGGTTTATCATCAATTAAATTCTGGCAAAGAGTTCTAAACTTATTGTACAACGGTCAATTCAGTCCTATGCCTACATGAATCTGAAACTAATTGTCTACTTTAGTGCCGATTGCACCACCTAGGACCGTTGATGTTGGCTAGGCCACCATAACAGCAATGTTCGATCAAAATTAACTGAAATGACTAAATTAGCAATTTGTTAACAGGTTTAGGATTACTTTGGCAAATTTTCAAAAGGTTTAGAACTGAATTGGCAAGTTGTCAAAAAGTTTACAACTGAATTGACAAAATCGAAAGGTTTTTGACTAATTTGGCGGCTGTACAATAGATTTAGGACTTTTAGACAACTTTCCCCCTTTTTATGTCATCGCATTTCATTGTTGATTAAATTTCGTTTAAGCATTTCTATTTATTATGCTTCATTGATAAGACTCATGAATTTCAGTGACATATTTCGTTGTCTGTCAAATTCCGGCGAAACAGGTGCGTATGTGAAGTGGAGAAACTCAAAATTTGCTAAACTGCCCAGAAATGTCTTGGAAGGAGCCGAATCATCTGTCCGAAGCCAGTAGTCTCTATGGCCCTTGGCTGGAAAAAAGGTAAAACTTCACTGGGAAAATAGAAATATGATGACAATTTACTAGGCCCACCTCGGACAAGAAAATGTATATTCCAACATAGGTCGTGACAACATTATCGTGTTTTTGCTGTATACTTAGTAAATTTTATTTTATTTTGTGAATTAGTTTTAGATTCATGCACGTGAGATTCAATTGGAGATGCTTGTGTAAAAACAATTTTTCATTTTCCTTTTAGCTTGGATGGACGATAGACGAAACTTGAGTAGTCATATTCATCGATACGTGTTGAAGATATTAGCTAGATTGGGAGTCATGTATAAATGTATATACTTCAATTGTAGTGTATTAGAGATGCAACATGTAAGATGAAAAAAAAAATGAGAACATTTAGGGGTGGGAAAAGGAAACCATCATGGTATATAAGTGATTTTAATCTTGTTTGACTAAATATCAAAAGAGGATTACTCATTGTAGTATTTAAGTATGAGAAATTCATAGCATCCCAATGAATAAGTTACCAATATTTTTCAAGTTTTGTAAGCTTAGTTTGTGAATGACACTATAAATTTACGTTCCAATAAATTAGAAAATTATCAGCTACACCGAAATTTTACAATTGGATCGAAATATTAGACTATTATGGAAAATAGATCGAAATATTAAACTATTATGGAAAATAGACCTAAGAGAGAGAAAAAGATAGAAGAGGCACTGTTAGAGTGGTGGTGGCACTACATGCGCTTGTGAGGGCTGCCGAGCTCTCACTAGATGTTGTTGGGGTTGGGTGACCCCAAGTGACACCGATCGAGGTAATGTGACTCCAATCAAGACCAAATCTAGCTTGAGGTTACGTGACCCTAGGCAACGCATGATCATGTCCGCGCCACCTTGGTCAAGTCAGATCTAGCTTGGATCACTCAATCCAAGTGAATATGACTTAGGATTGTGTGATCCCGTTGAGGCGATGCCAAAGCTCTCGCAACCCAGCGATTCACATCCAGCTATTGATTCCCAGGTAGTTGGACCATATTAAGTCTTATAACATAATTAAGAAAAGTACAGCATTTTTTAATGGTGTGACGTAACACAATTACAAAATTTGATTATCAAATATAAGCACGAATTACCAATCCTACTTGCTCCTAATGCAATTCCAATGGCTATTCCGACTGCAACTCCAATGGTCATTCCGATGTTTCTATCTGTCATGGCAGGTTCGGCAGGTCGAGGAAGATTTTGACTTATTGGGGAGGGGGGGCCATGATCATCCCACCACAGTTTGGTTCCTTCAAAACTCGAATCGGGGAAAGTCAGGAATTGGCCCCCTTTAGGAATCGGCCCGGACAAATTGTTATATGCAATGCTGAACTTGGACAGAAAGGTGAGATGCACTAGTGATGAAGGTAATCTTCCCGACAGATTATTGTGAGACAAATCGAGAGTCTCTAGGCTAGTCATTCCAGATAAACTGTGGGGAATCGAACCGGTTAAGAAGTTATTCCTGAGAACAAAGATATGGACATTTTTGGGTCAATTCCAAAAAAAACCCTAAACTTTAGATCAAGTCCCAAATATACCCCGGACTTTTTTTTGTCTCAAGAAAAACCCCAAACTTTAGGTTTAGTCCCAAATCTGTCCCGAACTTTTCTTTTGTCTCAAAAAAAACCCTAAACTTTAATTTTAGTCCCAAATCTACCCCGAATTTTGTTTTGTCTAAAAAAATCTCAAATTGGTACACATATGACAAATTTACCCAAAATTATTTTTTTGACCACCAAAAAAATTACCATATATTATTTTCCGTTAAATTTTACCGTCAAATTTCTAAATTAAATAACACGCTACAATTAACGGGTATACTAATTTGAGGTTTTACCCTCCGTTTATACTAAAAAAATCACCAATTTTTGATATGTTCTCAAATATACCCCATGATTTAGTCCCAACTTAACATGGCATTTCCACATAGATAATAAATACACATAAACAAGATGTTATAGAAAATTATTTTCAAAACAAAACCATTTTAGGATATAAAAAATTAGGAATTACTAATACGGCTTTTGGACGAGACTAATGAGGGCAAATTTAGGATTATAGTAAAATTTGATGATTTTCCTTTTGACAAAAAAAAAAAAATTGGGATAGATTTGGGAATAGATTAAGAGTTTGGGGTTTATTTTGAGATTAAAGAAAAGCTTGGGGCAGATTTGGGACTAAACCTAAAGTTTGAGGTTTTTTCGAGACAAAGAAAAGTTCGGGCAGATTTGGGGTGAACCTAAAGTTTGGGATTTTTCTTGAGACAAAAAAAAGTTCAGGGTATATTTGGGACTAAACCTAAAGTTTGGGGTTTTTTTTGGAATTGACCCGGACATTTTTTAAATTTCCAAACTCGGGCCAGATTGATCCGTCGAGATAATTGCTTCCAAGATCCAAGGTAGGTGGAAAGCTCGTAACATGATTGTACTGTAGCCCCCTCTCGCTTTCATTCCTCTTCATGAAGAGCTGCAAATCTGGATAAGGTTCCATCATTGACAGATTTCTGTGGATGAGGCCAGACAATCTGGTAATCTCTTTTGGGATCTCGCCCACAAAGGAGTTGTTTGATAAGTCCAGATAAAAGAGAGATTGGAAGTCGCCGATCCACGACGGGATCATTCCACCCAATCTGTTCCAGGAAAAATCCAGCAAATGCAGATGGGTGCATCCACGCACCCACTGGGGCATGGAACCAGTCAGTTGGCCATTCGCGATGATAAGAACCTTAAGCTTCGGAAAACTCAAACTCGCATCGCCTGGTAGTTCTTCGTTGAAGTAATTCCGAGTGAGGAGCAAAACTGTCAGATTTTCACAGTGCTGAAGGATCCTGAGTGCAGATGAGAGTTTCGACAGGCTCGAATTTGCGATCGACAGGTAAACAAGGCTGGAGAAGTTCTTGAAGCTTTGAGGAATGGGGGTTGTGAACTTGTTCCGTGCAAGGTTCACACTCTGCAGCTGCTGGCAATTGGGCAAATCCTCAGGGAAAGGACCATTGAAATTGTTGGAACCTAAATCCAGAGACACCAGACTGCTCAATGCCGAACAATTGAGAACTATCGTACCGGTCAGTGAGTTGTTCCGCAAATTGAGAAACCTGAGCGATGGTGAATTGGACAAGGACGGCGGGATGGAGCCCGTGAAGCCATTGGTCTGACATATGAAGTACTGCAGCTTCTTCATGTTCTGAAACACATCCGGGATTGGCCCCGAGAATCGGTTTGTCGAAATGTCCAGCCAAATCAGTGCCGTGAGATTACTGATGCCGCTGCCAAGCGGCCCTGAAAACGAGTTCTCCTGGAGGCTCAATTGGACCAACTGACCCAGAGTGAAGATGTCTTCGCTGATCCCGCCAGTGAAACTATTCGTGGCCAAAGAAAGGTTCTGCAAGGAGCCGCAGTTGCGGAGTCCCAGCAGGATAACGTCAGAGAAAGAATTCACAGCCAGATTAAGCACCTGAATGCCAGTCGAGTTCGCGCATATCCTCACTGGTGGAGACCCGGTGAAAGAGTTCTTGGAGATGTTGAAAACGCGGAGCGAGGGCAAATTGGTGCTCTCCAGAACAGGTCCGGAGAATTTATTGTGGCTGAGATCGAGGACCTGCAAATTAGGGAGGTGGAGGAGCGATTCAGGGAGTGTGCTCCGGAGGAGGTTGAGAGAGAGATTGAGGAATCTGAGCTGGTCCAACTTGCCAATCGAGTCCGAGAGATTGCCCGCAAGCTTCCTGCTCGCAAGGACCAACTCCACCACTCTGCCCGAACCGGAGGAACCGTCGCTCAGGCCGAGAGAAGACGAAGAGTCACATACCACACCCGGCCAGTTGCAGCAATTGGCAGACGCATTGAGTCCCCAACCATCGATTGGAGACTCAAAGTTGCTCATCAAGTCTAGCAATGCTTTGGAATCGCTCGAATTGCATACAACGTCCTCTTGAGAGTGCAGGACCTGCGGTTGGAGGCATAGACAAGAGACGGCGAGGATCGCCAATAGCGAATCTCGAACACCCATATGAAGAAACAGAGCACCCAAAAAGAAAACCACACTACAGTTGACCGCAGAAACGGTATGACGAAGTAACCGAGGAAAAGGGTCCTGGGGAGATTTAAGTGACGGAGAGAGCCATCTTGAGAAGGATCAAGATTTGCGATTGTGAGAGCATGCGAGCATGGGGAGAGAGGAACCGGACAAAGGGGAGGGAAGAGGAGAGGAAATCAAAGTGGTGGTCCCTCATCAGACTTGTTTTTCTGGCTTTCTTGCTTGAGGGGAAACCAAAGAAAGAAGACAAGGGAAAGTAGGGGCCAAGTGAAAGAAGTGGGCCAGAGAAAGGGAGAGGTGTACTTTGACTTCAATGCAAATGCGCATGCAAGGCTAAATCTCCAGCCTCCTCTTTCGTTTCTGTTGTTAGAGATCTTGAAATGGTAAGATATTACCTCATCATAATAGCAAGGCCAAAAGGCCTTATGCTCAAAATAAAATTTTAGTTGAATGCTAAAAAGCTAGCCTTGATAGGGAAGAGCTTAACTAGATGAAAAAATTCAGTCTCGATTTAAGAGAAGACGAAATCAAAATACTGATCCCTCATCAGCTTTGTTTTCTGGCTTTCTTGCTTCAGGTGGAACCAAAGAAAGAAGGCCAAGGAAAATGGGGGCTAAGTGAAAGAAGTGGGCCAGAGAAAGGGAGAGAGGCGTTTTGTCCTCAATTCAATGCGCTTGCAAGGCTAAATCTCCATCCTCCTCTTTCAATTCATGTCTATCATTAGAAATCTTGAAATGGTAAGAGATTATGCTCAAAATAAAGTTGAATGCTGAAAGTCGGTGTCAATAGAGAAGAGCTTAACTAGATGATAAAATTCAGTCTTGATTTAAGATGAGAGGAAATCAAAGTGGTGGTCCCCCATTAGCTTTGTTTTCTAGCTTTCTTGCTTCGTCTGGGGAGGGAGGGGGAGAAAGAAGACTAGGGAAAACTAAGTGAAAGAAGTGGGCTTGCAAGGCTAAATCTCCATCCTCCTCTTTCAATTCAAGTATGTTGTTAGAGATCTTGAAATGTCAAGATATTATGCTTAGAATAAATTTGAATGCTAAAAGTCATTCCCAATAGAGAAGAGCTTAACTAAACGATAAAATTTAGTCTCGATTTAAGAGGAGAGGAAATCAAAGTGGTGGTCCCTCATCAGCTTTGTTTTCTGGCTTTCTTGCTTCAAGGGGAGCCAAAGAAAGAAGAGCTGGTAAAATAGGGGTTAAGTAAAGGAAGTGGGCCAGAGAAAGGGAGAAGTGTGCTTTGATTTCAATTCAATGCACTTGCAAGGCTAAATCTCCATCCTCCTCTTTCAATTCGTGTCTATTGTTAGAGTTCATGAAATGGTAAGAGATTACCTCATCTTGATAGCAAGGCCAAAAGGACTTATGCTTAGAATAAAAATTTAGTTCAATGCTAAAAGTTAGTCATGATAAAGAAAAACTTAACGAAATGAAAAAATTCAGTCTCAATTTAAGAGGAGAGGAAATCAAATTGGTGATCCCTCATCATCTTTGTTTTCTGGCTTTCTTGCTTTAAGGGGAGCCAAAGAAAGTAGACCAAGAAAAATGGGGGCTAAGTGAAAGTAGTGGGCCAGAGAAAGGAAGAAGTGCGCTTTGACTTCAATTCGATACGCTTGCAAGGCTAAATCTCCATCCTTCTCTTTCAATTCGTGTATGCTGTTAGAGATCTTGAAATGGTAAGACAATACCTCATCTTGATAGCAAGGCCAAAAGGCCTATGCTCATGATAAAAATTTAGTTGAATGCTAAAAGTCGGTCCCGATAAAGAAAAGCTTAACTAGATGATAAAATTCAATCTCAATTTAAGACCTAAAAAGGCACCATGAGGGATTGAAAACCTGCATTTGCTGAGTTCTGAAGGTCACGCGAGGGGCATCGCAAAGAGATTGAATACGTGCATTTGCTAAGTTATGTTTTGAGCATAATCCCCTTTACTTTATCTGTAATTAATCATTCCTATATATACAAATCAAATTATTCCATGCAACTGATATGTAATTTGCAATTTTCTGTACTTATCTTTTTATCTATATCTGGCTGTAATCAAACACTTTTATAAATACGTATCATGTAATCTTAATTAGAATCAAGACAAAATAAACACTTTCTCATCATTCTCTCTTTGACTCTAAAGAACAACAGAAGCGATATAAACAGAGCTAAGCTTTTTGTTTAAGAAGGGGGTACTTAATTTAGAACTAGTATTAACACCTAGAGGGGGGGTGAATAGGTGTCAAGGAATTTTACGCACGATTTAAACAAGACCTTAGCAATCTATAAATTGAAATTAAATAGAGAGAGTAGAGAAAAATGCAAACACAGTTTATAGTGGTTCGGCTTTAGACAAGCCTACGTCCACTTTTCAGGCGATCAGCCAATTGGCTGGATTCCAATATAAGATCAAAGGTGATTACACACTCTTGAGTGTTAGCACCCGGTGATGATGAATCTCACTGAGTCACTCTTTCTGGTAATTCACTATGACTTCTCAAAAACGCACTTTCTTTGACAATTGAAGAACAGAATCGCACTTTAGAATTTGTTTTTCCTTCTCTATCTCCTAGGTCTCATCCTATCCTTATATACTCTCCAAGCCATACTCGACCGTTGGCTCTTCCCTTAAGAGTTTAGTCTTCCCTTTCTTGGACAAACTTTATAAGGCAAGTCTTTTTAACCGTTGGAAATAGATCAGATCCCTTTGGATTCTGCTCGCCCATACAATCAGAATATGGGCTTCCATAAGTACTCCATTCTTCTTTGGAAGTTGTACTTTAATTGATCCTGCAATAGAACAGAATCAATGTAAATAAGGAAAGTGAAATACTTGACCGTTGGTGATCAGTTCCTGAAGTTTCAATCTGAGTCTGGCTGACTCAAGTTCTGAGTCTGCTCAAGATTTCAGTCTGGTGTGGTCAGACTCAAATTTGCGTCTGTTACGGACAGACTTAAATTTGCATCTGGTACGGACAGACTCAGAATCTGTGTTTCTTCAAGTCTTCCGTCTGGTACGGTCAGACTCAGAAATACCGTATGTTTTTCTTCTGCTACTTGCAGACTCAAAAACATACATCACCCTGTGGCTTATTCCTTCTGGAGATATGTATAAATACTTACATAAAATGATTTGTTAACATCAAAACTAGGAGTTTCCAACAATCTCCTCCTTTTTGATAATGACAAAACTTTTTATGCATTACTGGTTTGTTGTCCCCTGCAAAATATGATTAACAACATATACTTCCAAATGTAACAGGAATAGTGATGCTCACATGCTTACATCAGATAATTCATGCTTCACGCATAGACTAAGCAGCAAACAATAATTAAGCAAAAAAAACTCAAACAAAAACATCCAGTGCAGGTTCAATCCAACACTTACTCCCCCTTTTTGTCACAATCAAAAAGTCTATTAAAAAACTTGACATAGTTTCAAATAATGTAAACCAGAAGATGATTTCTTTAAGAATATTTTTTCTTGGGGGTCCGAACAAGGGTGAAATCCTCCATATCCGTAGCAGACTCTTCGATTCTGTTGATACATTGGTGAACTGTATTCTCGAGAGTCTCTAGTCTGGAGTTAAGAGAGCTTTCCATAGCAACTTGACGATCTCTTATTTCCATAAGCAAAGCCAATATCTTCGAGAATTGGCACGATCGATGAAGTTGCGGGGATATCTTTAATACCATGCAAAACATATGCTCCCCCGAGTTGATGATTCTCAGTTGTCCTTGCTAGTCTAATATATTTCTATCCCCTTCATCATCAGGAATAGCACCCTCATTTGTTCGAATTTCTTCTTCTTCTATATTTTCCCTTGCTTCTGGTTCACCTTTATCAGACTCAACTTCCTCTGGTTCTGACATTTCCTCATGCTCATCAGATTGAGGTGCTGCACTAGGAAGAGTTTCTTCTGTCACTGTTAGTGGAGGTAGTTCTGTTCCTGTTGTTCTGTGTACAGTCTGACCCATTTTTACCAGGATTTCAGAAATTGTCTCCTCTTCATCATCTTCATCATGTATTAAGAGTTGTCTTCTCTTCTTGGAACTAGGTTCAGTAGCAGCCATCTCTTTTCCCTTTCTCTTTGTTGATGCCTTTGCCAATTCCTTTTCTTTCCTTTTCCATGTCTCCGCAACATCCCTTAGCCTCATCTTATTTATCATTTTAAGATCTATAGCCATGGTTGGAAGTTCTGTAGTGCAGAGTCTGCCTTGTATATCAATCTTGTGATGCTCAAAGATTTTGGTCACTAAAGCTCCATAAGGCAACTGTCCTTTATCTTTCGAAATTGTTCGATACATGTGTAAAAGAACAGTGTGAGGAAGTGAGAATAGAACTCCCTTCTCAATTGCCCATATTAGTTTGGCCTCAAATCTTGACACATCAGTTTTTGATGAAGCTTTGGGACGTATGCAGCTTATGATGATTTTATGATGATGATTTTATGCAGAATAATTCTTGCTGAAGTTAAGAAATGATAGGTAATAGTAGGCCTAACAGACTTTGTAAGATACTTACAGACAGTCTTATAGGTGACTTCTATTGGCATGAAAGGTCTCCTTTCAACTTTCATTATGTCAGCCAGAACATCTGTACTCACATTATAAAATCTATCGAACACACTGAACTGCATTTTATCTGAAGACAAGAATGTCAAATTTGAGTAAAAATAAGCTATTAGTTGAGGGTAAACAATAGCAGATTTAGTGCAAAATTGGTCCATCTGCAACATTTCAAAATGTTCTCGCAGGTTCACATCAGCCACATCCAAGAAATCGAAGTCTACAATTCGGTGATGCATAACTCCTCGTTCCAGCAATCTAATATAGGAGTTCTTATGGTCTTTCGACCGGAATAGTTTCCCGGTGGTATTTCTAACCACTGCTACAACTCCCATTCTGATTTCAAAATTTCTATGGAGTCGTTCATCATCTTCCTTTTCTACCATGGCATTTTCCTTTCTCACTTCACTTCCCTGTGCACTTCGTTTGGAAGGTGGTTCTGTAGATTGCACAGCCTGAACCAAACGAAGTTCATTCGCATGCACTTTTTCTCTCAACAGATAAAGTTTCATCTGCTCCATAGCATTGTTTCTCATTAAGCGTTGATACATTCTCATGACAGAATGAGGGTTTTCTGGTGTAGGCAGGATTAAACCAGACGTACCTCTTCTGGAGACATTTCTTCGCTCAGAATCTGATGGAGAGTTTCTCTGAGACTCCAGATTTTCAGTTTCATTCCTTTGAATCGAAGCATTTTGAGATTGGTCTTGGGAATCGTCAGAAGTTTGCGTCAGATCGAAGTGTGTCTGTCCTCCCTCTAAATCTCTTTGTCCTCTGCCAGCAATCCTGTTGGATCTTCTTCTGGGAGATGGGGACACAGACCTTGATCTGGACATGGAGGATCTCGAAGCCATTGTTCGAGAGAGGGTTTGATTTGTTTTAGAGAGAAACGATTTTTCTTTTAGGGTTTCTGAAGGACGATTTGTGAAGAATGTCGTGAAGAGTTCGCACCTTTTTGGGCTTATGGACTCCTTGAAAATGAAAAGTCATGACTTTTGGCTAAAAATAGCAGTTTTTCGAAAATAATAATATATGTAGATAACTTAGGCAAGTACGAAAATTGGTGCAAATCAATAATATCTTACCAGAATTAATCGGACAAAAATTTAAACGTCAGAATTTAAACATACCTTCAATTTCTTCTCAGAGCTATGTAGAATATTGGTTCAAAAGTTTCTCCCTGACTATATCCTGTCTTGACGAAATTTTATACAAAAGGATTAATTATATTTAATTTACTACATATTGAATTGAATGTACCTTTGTCCAAAGGGTTTTGTGAAGATTTCTGCCAATTGATTTTTCGAATCAATATATTCTACGAGTACATCCCCATTTTGTACGTGATCTCTGATGAAATGATGCCTGATCTCAATATGTTTTGCCCTGGAATGTAGAATTGGGTTTTTGGTGAGATTTATTGCACTTGTATTGTCACACCTAATTTCAGTGCTGGCCTCTTCCTTTCCATAGTCCCAAAGTTGCTATTTCATCCATAAAATCTGAGAGCAGCAGCTTCCAAGGGCAACGTATTCTGCTTCTGCAGTTGATAGAGCTACGGTGTTTTGCTTTTTAGAAGATCACGACACCAGCATCTGTCCTAGTAATTGACATGTTCCAGATGTGCTCTTTCTGTCTACTTTACATCCTGCTAAGTCAGCATCTGAGTAACCAAGGAGAGTAAAGTCTGTTCCTTTAGGATACCACAGTCCCAGAGATGGATAAGTAGCTATGTACTTAATAATCCGCTTAACTGCTGTAAGATGAGATTCTCTAGGATCTGCTTGAAATCGAGCACATAAACACACACTATAAATAATATCTGGTCTAGATGCAGTAATATATAGAAGAGACTCAATCATGCTTCTATAAGTCTTTTGGTCAACTTTCTTCCCTGATTCATTCTGATCAAGTTTGACGGACGCTAATATCGGAGTTTTGGTCTCTTTGCAGTTCTCCATTCCAAACTTCTTGATCAAGTCTTTGGTATATTTTTCTTGATGGATGAAAGTTCCTTGTTTTGATTGGTTGATTTGAAGTCCTAGAAAGAATGTAAGTTCTCCCATCATGCTCATCCCAAATTCCTCCTGCATGGACTTTGAAAAGTTATTGCACAATCGTTCATTAGAAGAACCGAAGATAATATCATCTACATATATTTGTACTAGAAGAATATCCTTACCTTCCTTCTTGATAAATAAAGTTGTATCAACCATACCTTTCTTGAATTTGTTGTCTAGTAGGAACTTACTAAGACGTTCATACCAAGCTCGAGGCGCTTGTTTCAATCCATACAAAGCCTTTTTCAGTCTGTATACATGATCTGGCTTTCTTGGTTCCTCAAACCCAGGAGGTTGTTCCACATAAACTTCTTCTTTGATAATCCCATTTAGAAGAGCCTTCTTTACATCCATCTGAAATAACTTGAAGTTTTGATAGCAAGCATAGGCAAGTAATAGTCTGATAGCTTCCAATCTTGCTACTGGTGCATAGGTTTCATCATAATCTATTCCTTCTGACTGTGAATAGCCTTTAGCTACAAGTCTTGCTTTGTTTCTGGTTACTTTACCAAGTTCATTCACTTTATTTCTGAATACCCACTTGGTGCCTATGATGGTTCTTTCTTTGGGTTTGGGAACCAATTCCCATACATCATTCCTTTTATACTGCTGAAGTTCTTCTTGCATTGCTTCTATCTAGCTTTCATTTGTAAGGGCCTCGTTTATTCCTTTGGGTTCAATCTCAAAGATTAGTGCCACGTTACTTGTTTCCTTTTTATTCTTCGATCTGGTTCGAATTCCTTCACTAATATTTCCAATGACAATCTCTTGAGGATGGCTGGACTTATGCTTCCAGTTTTTGCTTTGTACCATGTTGTTATCAGTATCTTCTTGTAACTGAGTGGTATCAAGCTGAGTCAATCTTTGTTCATGATTTCCCTCAGTGTCAGTTTTCTGAGATGATTCAGCTTCTTTGTTGAGAGTTGAATTTTCAGGAGCAGTTGTTGTTTCTGGATCTTCACTTTCCGTTCTGCTCTCGTTGGATGAGTTTTGCTCTAGGAATTTCACATTCATAGATTGTTCCACTTTCTGAGTGTTTTTGTTGAACACTCGATATGCTTTACTGGTCGCTGAATAACCCAGAAATATACCTTCATCTAATCTCTCCTCAAACTTGCTTGGAAGATTGTTAGCATTTTTAAGAATGAAACATTTACAACCAAAAATCTTGAAGTAGGAAACAATTGGTTTCCTTCCTTTGAAAATCTCATAAGGAGTCTTTTCAAGAATTGGTCTCAGAAAAACTCTATTAATGATATGACAAGATGTGGAAACTGCTTCTACCCAGAAACGAGTTGCCACTTTACTTTCAATAAGCAAAGTTCTAGCCATTTCTTGCAAAGATCTATTCTTCCTTTCTACAACTCCATTTTGTTCTGGAGTGTAGGGAGAGGAGAACGTATGCTGTATACCATTTTCGTTACAAAAGTCTACAAAGTTCTGATTTTCAAATTCTCCTCCATGATCTGTTTTAATGCTAGAAATAGAATAACCTTTCTCATTTTAAACCCTTTTTGTAAATAACGAAAAATAAGAAAAAGTTTCACTTTTATTAGCAAGAAAGAACACCCATGTAAAACGAGAGTAGTCATCTATGATTACCAAACAGTATTTTTTACCTCCAATGCTTTGAGTTTTAGTTGGTCCAAACAGATCCATATGAAGCAGCTGCAATACACGTTTAGTGGAAACTTGTCTCATAGATTTAAAAGAACTTCTAACCTGTTTTCCCAAGATGCATGCGGAACAAAGCTCTGTCTTCTTATATGTTAATGAGGGCAATCCTCGAACAAGTTTTTTGTCGTGTAGCTTGGAGATTTGATTCATACTGACATGTCCAAGTTTACGATGCCAGAAGTTTGCTTCATCATGGACTGAAATTAGACATTTGGTAGTGTCTTTATTTATGTCCAGAAGATAGATGTTCCCATGTCTTCGTCCAGTGAATGACTGAGAAGGATCATTGCTAGTTCCAGAACATAAATTTTCCTTGAAATTAATTCTGAATCCAGCATCACATAGTTGGTTGATGCTCAGAAGATTGTAGTTCAGTCCTTTAACCAGAAATACATTGTTAATAATTAAACTTCCAATCTTGACTGTTCCAGATCCAACTATGTTTCCCTTGGTGTTCCCTCCAAAAGAGACAGTCCCTCCTTTAACTTTTTCTAAAACAATAAACATTCTTGAATCTCCAGTCATATGTCTTGAACATCCACTGTCCAAATACCATTTCTTCTTTCTCTTGAAACTTACATGCAAATGACATGCAAATGCACTTCCTTTTTGGTACCCAGATTTTCTTGGGTCCTTCAGTGTTAGTGTATGCTTTGTCTACCCATTTCTTCTAAACAGGTCTCCAAACTTTAGGACATTTGTTTTCAAAATGTTCTTTTTCTCCACAGTTAGAGCATCTGAGATGATCCCGACCAATAGGTTTTATGAAAGTCTTTTTGAAATGATTTTTATAGGCCTGTCGAGGAGGTCTCTTCCTAATTCTCTCATTGACTTTAGGAAAATCAATTAACAAATCACTTTCCTTATAAAACCCAAGTCCTGACTTATCATAATAGGGAATCTGAATAGAAAGTATATGCTGCAGGGTTTTCGATCCTTTTGAAAATTTTGTGGTAATGTTCAAAATTTCTTTTCTGAGAGACTCATTTTCATTTAGTAAATAATTTCTATTTTCTTTTGTCTCCATTATTTCCTTTTATGAGATTCGTTTTCATTAAAGAGAAAATCTCGATTTTCTTTTATTTCCAAAAATTCCTTTTTGAAATCATCCATTTTTCCTTTCAAAGAAGCGTTCGTTGATTCAATGTGTAATTTTCCTTTTTTAATATGGAGATCCTTTTCAGAGTGGATTTTAGATTAGAACAAAGCTCATTTATATAATCTGAAACTTCTGTAGGAATATCAGAATGATTTACCTCGATTTCTCTGTTTGAGTCTGAATCTGTTTCAAAGTCTGAGTCTGATTGTACCATAAGACAGATGTTTCCATATTCGTCTTCACTATCCTCAACTTCTGTGTCACTCCATGTTTCAGCTTTGAGAGCCTTCTTGTACTTATCGAATTTCCCTTTGTTCTTTTTGAATTTGGGACAATTCTATTTAATATGTCCCTTCTTCTTACACTCAAAGCAAATTACATCTTTGGCATAATCATCCTCGTCATCAGTTCTGTGTTGACCAGATTGTCTATTTTGTTTCCTGTTATTGAATCTCCCGCCCTTCTTGTTTAATTTTTTTACCTTTCTGATCAGCAATGCAAGTTCCTCGTCGTCCAGTTCTTCCTCAGAATCTGTGTCATCAGAATCAGTGTTAGACTTAAGAGCGATTGACTTTTTACCTCTGGATTCCACTTCCTCGTTCATTTGTTCTGCCTCATAGGACTGCAAAGTACCAACGAGTTCATCAACTGTTAGAGGTGAAATTTGCAGAGTTTCTCTGATAGATGTCTTCACATTGTTCCAATCTTTTGACAGTCCTCTCAGAAGTTTATTGACTTTCATGGGTCCAGGAACAGGCTGTCCTTGATATGCCAATCCATTTACAATTTCTGTAAAGCGACTGAACATATCTCCTATGGATTCTCCATGCTTCATCTTAAAAGATTCATATTGACCAAGTAATATGTTTACTTTGGTCTCCTTGACACGATCAGTTCTTCATAGGTTACGTGCAGTCTATCCCATACTTCCTTTGCTGTATCACAAGAAGATATTCGATTATATTCATTAGGTGATAAAGCACAGTAAAGGGAATAGATGGCCTTAGCATTAAGAGTTTGTCTTTTGGTCAGCTCTTCTGGAGAAGTGGTAGCTGATGTTTCTGTTGCTTTCCCATCATCTTTCTTTGAAGTTCCTTTGATTTCAGCATTTGGGTCAATTCCTCTAGCAACTACATACCACTCCTGTGGATCCTTTGATCTGAGGAAGGCCTTCATCTTGTTCTTCCATATATTGTACTCTTTGCCATCAAAGTAGGGTGGTCGCGTATTGCTCTGTCCCTCGATCAGTCCTGGTACAAGAATACTAGCCATAGAGGATCTTTAACTCCGAAGTAATAAACACTTCAAAATACTGAGCACAGGGCTCTGATACCAATTGTTAGAACTAGTATTAACACCTATAGGGGGGGTGAATAGGTGTCAAGGAATTTTACGCACGATTTAAACAAGACCTTAGCAATCTATAAACTGAAATTAAATAGAGAGAGTAGAGAAAAATGCAAACACAATTTATAGTGGTTCGGCTTTAGACAAGCCTACGTCCACTTTTCAGGCGATCAGCCAATTGGCTGGATTCCACTATAAGATCAAAGGTGATTACACACTCTTGAGTGTTAGCACCCGGTGATGATGAATCTCACCGAGTCACTCTTTTCGGTAATTCACTATGACTTCTCAAAAACGCACTTTCTTTGACAACCGAAGAACGAGAATCGCACTTTAGAATTTGTTTTTCCTTCTCTATCTCCTAGGTCTCATCCTATCCTTATATACTCTCCAAGCCATACTCGACCGTTGGCTCTTCCCTTGAGAGTTTAGTCTTCCCTTTCCTGGACAGACTTTATAAGGCAAGTCTTTTTGACCGTTGGAAATAGATCAGATCCCTTTGGATTCTGCTCGCCCATACAATCAGAATCTGGGCTTCCATAAGTACTCTATTCTTCTTTGGAAGTTGTACTTTAATTGATCCTGCAATAGAACAGAATCAATGTAAACAAGGAAAGTGAAATACTTGACCGTTGGTAATCAGTTCCTGAAGTTTCAATCTGAGTCTGGCTGACTCAAGTTCTGAGTCTGCTCAAGATTTCAGTCTGGTGTGGTCAGACTCAAATTTGCGTCTGTTACGGACAGACTTAAATTTGCGTCTGGTACGGACAGACTCAGAATCTGTGTTTCTTCAAGTCTTCCGTCTAGTACGATCAGACTCAGAAACACCGTATGTTTTTCTTCTGCTACTTGCAGACTCAAAAACATACATCACCCTGTGGCTTATTCCTTCTGGAGATATGTATAAATACTTACATAAAATGATTTGTTAACATCAAAACTAGGAGTTTCCAACACTTAACGGGAAGAAAACGAAGCGGAGGAGGAGGAGGATACATGGGCAAGAAACTGATGAGCTTTCAGACTCACGAAGAGAGAGAAGTCAATGGTTAGATGGTCACACTTGGCAGATTCCTACAAAATTTACCTTGGGCCACCATAATTATTTGATGTTGGGTTAGGTTGGGGGTAACCTAGTTTATTATTCTTTTTTTTGTATTTCATTATTTTTGTTTTTTTAGGTCATTTTGACATCATTCTTTTTAGGGATATTACACAAATACTCCCAAAGCTTTGACCCAATGTTTTACATTATCTCTAAACTTTTAATTTATTCGATATAGACCTTAAAATTTAACTTAATATACAATGTCATTTATGAACTTTTAATTTGTTTAATGTGATTTTTAAACTTTTGATAAATGTTCGATCTAATATAGAGACTATATGAAAATATCCAATATTATCTTTGGTTAATTCAAGTTCAAGGAAAATATTAAATATTAAATATTTTCATGTAGCTCTTGGACTAAATTAATAATTTACTAAAGGTCCAAGACCATATTGAATAAATTCAGAGTTTGGGGATGACCTCTCACATTGAGCTAAAGTTCATGAGCTATATAAAACAAATGAAAAACTCATAAATGATATTACGTATTGGGTTTTTGTTTAAGACCATTTGCGCCATTTTCCCTTAAAATCAAAGCCGGAAATTAGTAGTCTAAGTGGGAATGCCTCATATTGGGTACCCTAAAAGTGCCACATCATCCATATTCTGAACCATTTATAATTTGCCACGTGTCCTCGAGCCCCACAGGTCATTGAAAACTCCTCTCTTTCTCCTCTTACTTCTCTCTCCTCTCTCTTCTACCCCCTACACGTGCTCTCCCTCTCCTCTCTCTCCTCTATCTCTCCTATCCCCTGCACGTAAGGGTGTCAAAAAAACCCAGCCAACCCAACCCGAACATGACCCGAACACGATCCAAACACAAAATAAGTATGGTACATGTTTCGGGTCTTAATACTGTTTAGGTAACAATTATAAACACAAATGGAATACATATTTTGGGTCAAGTTAGGGTTAGAACATTGTTCCGACCCAAACACATTAAAAGCTTCAACCCAAACACAAACATATCCATCCAAACTATTTCCTCTACAACTCCTTCTACTCGCAACTCATCCAACACGTCTCATCTCACGGGTTCGTTGTCGTCGGCCCCCATCAATCTCTCTCCCTCTCCCCCCCCCCACTCTCTCTCCCCATCTTTCATATGATTTACTTCTTTTTTGCGGCCGATGCAGAACTTTAGAGGAGGGAGTACTATCTGTCTGCGGAGATGTTTACGGACGAGTTGGACGAGGTCTCGCGGCGTCACGTAAAAACATTTCGAATTCATTTTGTCATATTTTTTATTAAAAAATTATCTGTCTACGAAGATATTCACGAACGAGTTGGATGAGGCCTCGCGACGTCATGTAAGAATATTTCGAATTTCCTTTGTCATATTTTTGTTAAAAAATTATCTGTCTATGGAGATGTTCACGGACGGATTGGATGAGGTTTTGCGATGTCATGGTTCATGGACGAGTTGGATGAGGTCTCACAACGTCACGTAAGAGCATTTTGAATTCCCTTTGTAATATTTTTTAATGAAAAACACGAAACCCGACCCGAACCAATCCATTTTTTTTGCTTCATGTTTTATACATTTCGGGTCGGGTCGGTTCAGGTCAAATGACATGACCCTTATGGTTTGGATCGGGTCGGGTAACATCAAGACCCGACCCGACCCGACCCGTTGACACCCCTACCTGCACGTGCTTTCTCTCTCCTCTCTCTCACTCGATTCTCTCTCTTCACCACTCCCTCTTACTCCCACTAAACCATCATCGAACGAAGGGTGGCGATTCGGTGACAACACAGCCAAAGGGGTGGCATTGTGGCTCGTCGGTTGAATGAGGCCGTGATTGCTTGTCGGATGAGCCACCGTGCCGCTCCGTCTCAAGGTTACATCCCCTGCCTTGAAGTTCGTCAATTGGGTGCGATGGCTCGTCATATGAGCCACTGCACAACCTCCACCTCCACCTCAAAAGGGTGCCTCCACAGTTGCGAAGTTTGTCGATCCTGTGGTTAATCGGTCGGATGAAAGGGTGGCAAAGAGGGAGAGTGGCAAGAGAGAGCATATTGGGGATGAGAGAGGAGAGAGGAGAGAGGAAGCTTGTAGAGGGGACATAAGAGAGAGCGTATATAGAGGGGAGAAGAGAGACCGAGGACACATGGCAAATTGTGAATGGTTTAGAGTAGGGATGATATGGCACTTTTAGGGTACCTAATATTTTTTCGAAGAAGTGCTATCTCGGCTGTCAAAGAATGAAGGTTAAAAGTCTTCAACTAGTTTGTAGTAGGGGTGTGCATGGTTTGGGTGGGCGGTTCCCACCCTAGAATCGGGAACCATCCACAAGGACCAGTTCCAAAAAATTGAATTTGAGAATTGCCCGTTGGTTCTATGGATCCACTCAAGAACCGGACCACTGGTTCCCGGGTGGATCCATGGAACCGGTCTCACAAGCGATCATGCCTACTCAATATGCATTGATGAACCAAATTCGATTGCACTTACATTTAGAACTTTTGAAGCCTAACATGCTTTTATAGTCACCTCTTATTAAATTCTTAACCATGAGATGGTAAAAGAATAATATGAGATTAGAACTAAAATGAGGAAATCTCTCGCGTTACCAAATTGATTTTAATGTCGAATAAACTTACAACAAAACAACAAATTGACATGGCATCTATGTTGGGCTAAGCAACACAGTGTTATAGCTTCACTTTCGATTCTTTCAAACCAACCAATGCTACACACAAGTTTGTCGAAGTCTTGAAGAATTGGATGGAGAGAGACGCTATGCAAGCCGCTTGTTTCTTGACCTTTGTTGTGCTCTTCAAGACTTCGACAATAAAAATTGCAAGGGCTATTCAGTGAATAGGAAATTAGGGCTCCAAATGGAACAATAAGAATTCTAAACATGGGGATTCAAATTTTTTTTTTTTTTTTTTCAACCAAAAAAATTATTTTTATAATAAAAATTCATATATATTATTATTATAATATTAGTTCGTTTCGGTGGGCGGGCGGGCGGATCCGCCCATGGAACCGAGAACCGGTGGCCGGACTAGTCCCTTTAGGAACCACCGGTTCCGGGCAGGTCCCGGTTCTTTTACACATCCCTAGTCTGCAGGTAGAAAGTCGTCCCTAATTAGTGTACCACTTCTCATGGCCACATCAGACTCTTCTCACCGCCCATGGGCTCTCCAGAGTTTTTCTGAGGACTGCAAACGTTTGCTATGACATTTTAGAAGGTCTTCCTTTAGCCCACCGCACCCTACAAAGTTAATCAAGTTATGGATTGGGTCAGGAAAGCTCAATTAAAAAGAGACTCATAATTGGCTTTCTAATCCTCCCCAACCATTATGGGACCTTCTTTGTCAATCTAGTTATCCTTGTTCTTTGGAACCGACTACTCGAACGAATGAAAGTTTCGGTTTTCGACAAAAAACAAGAAAAACAAAAAGGAAGTTATCCCTGAGATCCACAATACGGACTTTTTTGTTTCAAATTCCCAAACTCAGCCAAATTGATTTGTTGTGAGAATTGCATCAGACCATATGTCTTGTTTCCAATTCAGACGATGGCCAAGTTGGTCCCAAACCTTTAATAAACACTTTTCACTTAATCCAAATGTTACGGTTCATGTATTTTAGCCTCTATTTGAAACTCTAAATTCTTGAAATTCCCACGGTAGTCACATATTAACACATAAATTCGCACAAATATTTTAAAACTTTCGTAGGGAAAGTAAAATATGCGTTTTGCTTTCATTAAAGTCCGAAAAGTCAGTCAACCTAATGTATCGATGGTCCTCTTAAAAAATTTGTGATGTATCTAGAGCTGTTGATGATCTTTTATAGGTTCACCTGCCAGTCTTATGTGATATTAATCTAACAAGTGAAAAAGACAGGCCTAAAGATAAATAGGATTATATCCACAATTACAAGAAAAGTCAAAGAGGGTAAAGTAGTTTGACTCGAAAAAGGCTTAATAGAACTAGTGGGTGCGAATGCTGGAAAGTACGTAAACTTTTGTCGAAGATTTTCATGCACGCATTGGGACTTCCAATCTATCTAACAATTGAATATTTCGTGTTTCCCAAGTACATCAGTAGGTCATCAAATCAAACTTTGTTGTTCTTTTAGGACGTATTATATTTTGGTCACAAAGAAAGTCAGCACTAGAAAGAGAAATTATATTTTGTAATGCTGACGGCGCGAATAGTAATAATTTTTTTTGACAAATTAATTTCTAGTCATAAATAGATTTTTTTATTTATATGCCCTGACTAGTTCTAAGTAAAAATATGTGTTTAATAATAACACAAACTTTTTGTTCTTAGAACAGAAATTTATTTCGTAACAACATACAAACTTTTCCTAGTGGACGACTGGTGGGCAACAAACAACGGAAAGTGGTATGTGGGTAGCCAGCTAGTAGTGAGGACAAATAATAAGAAAATTTTTTATTTCTCATTTTTATTTTAAAAACATAAATGTAGAAAATTTTTACTTCTCATTTCTATTTCAAATCTATTTCCAAACTAAGAAAATTGTTACTGAAATTGCATTGTCAAATAGATTTTATTCCAAACTTATTCCCGGGAACATAAAAATAGAGAAATAAAATGGTTATCATACACGCCCTTAATATTCAATTACAATAAAAAATTCACACATACATTATTTGTCCTTTTGTTACAACAAATCTCCTTAACATCGTAAAATTAAACAAAATTTCAACATCTTTTACTTCGGTTATGACATGATTGAAAAAGACCAAAAACATAATCTCTCCTTTTTTTTTCTTTTTCGATTTATGACACTCGTACTGATCATTGCAAAATGCGATGAATTACAGATTTTTAAATCTATGCATCAGTTGGTTCTTTGTCTTATACAATGATTCAGAATAAAAAAGGAAGTTATGTGACCATATGACATATGGTGTCCAGTTAACGAGGCCTTTGCCTTGTTATTTCCTTTGGGTCTATATGACATATGGTGTGCAGTCAACGAGGCCTTTACCTTGTCATTTCCTTTGGGCTGAAAACTCAACGAAGTTCTGCATTTACAGCAAATCTAAGCTAGCGTCCTTCCTAAGAATATTGGGGTAGGTGGCTGGAATAAATTGACACCATTAGTCAATTAATTAATTTTTTTTGCCGTAGGAATTAAAAATAGTTATCGTGATGTCAAAGAATTATAGTTATGGACGTGAGCATTGACTTGCAATGTTGTTCACATTAAAGTTTGTTTGTTCTAAGTGCCTGCATTACCCACTTTCGATTCTATTCAGACTAAGTAATTCTTAACCCTTACCTTATTTATCTCTATCATCTAAGTCAGATGAAATAAAATATGTGAGTTCAAGCTTCAACACTAGTCAACATAATATTTGGACTATGCTTGGTTCTTACTATAATTCCTCTCTTGATGTAATTTATGAAAAGGTCGAACGTAACAGGAAAAAAAAATATATGATAGATTAATCAATTATCCATATCACAAGAATTAAAAATAGTGGTCATTCAATGTCAAAGAATTATAGTTATGGACGTGAACATTGACTTGTAATTCTGTTTACATTAGAGTTTTGTGTGTTCTAATTGTCTATGATGCGCACTTTCCATTCTAACCACCCCTAAGTGATTGCTAACCCATGCCTCATTCATCTTTATCATCTAAATTTGACAAAAATAAAAGATGTGAGTCAAGGTTCAACACTAATCAATATAAAATTTGGGCTACGCTTGATTCTTGCTATAACTCCTCTCCAAACGTAATTAATGAAAAAGGTAGATCGTAATGAGAAAAAAAATATATGATGGAATTATTTAATTATCCGTATCACAAGAATTAGAAATAGTTGTTGTTCAATGTCAAAGAATTATAGTTTTGGATGTGAACAATGACTTGCAACCTTATTTACATTGGAGTTTTATATGTTCTGATTGTTTGCAATACAAACTTTCAACTCTAACCACCCTTGAGTGACTACTCACATTTACCTCATTCATCGTTATCATATAAATTTGACCAAAAAAAAAAAAGATTTGAGTTCAAGGTTCTACATTAATCGACATGAAATTTGGGCTACGCTTGGTCCTTTCAATAATTTATCTCTAAACATAGTTAATGAAAAAGGTAGAACATAACAAGAATATATACATATATATATATATGACAAAAAGAATTAATTAATTATCTGTAGTACAAGAATTAAAAATAGTTGCAGTTCAATGTCAAAGAATTATAGTTATGGGGCTGAACATTGACTTGCGATGCTATTCACAATGGAGTTTTGTTTATTCTAATTGCTTGCAATACACACTTTCTATTTTGTCTAGCCCAGAGTGATTGGTAATCCTTACCTTATTCATCCTTATTGTCTAAATTTGACGAAAATAAAAGACGTGCCTTCAAGTTTCAACATTAATCGATATGAAATTGGGCTACGCTTGATGATTGCTATAATTACTCTCTAAACGTAATTAATGAAAAATGTGGAACATAACATGAAAGAAGGAAATCTAAATCCTAGATAATACCCATATGAAATGTTCACAGCAACATCAGAAAGGTAATCATTCAACGACCAACCCATCACTCTGCCTAAATTAGAACACCATAAAGGTGCTCTTGCATCTTATCTTATATTGACGACTAAAGTATAACAGTTGCTTCAAAATCACTGGGGGACTGATTTCAATCTTTTGGTATCCACCACATGCTCTTTCTCCGACTATCTGGTCAGCAGTGCCCTGAAGATTTACGCGTCTCGGTGGCTGCCGAACGTATCGAGAGCTGATAATGTGAAGAAGCAAGCCGTGTCCGACTTGGATTCGGACTTAGACAATGAAGAGCTCGCACGGAAGGACCGGCTTCTTCCGGAGTCGATAATTAGCTTGCTTCCCATGGAGAAAGAGGCGCTGTTTCGTGCGGTTTCTGCTGAAGTGGCACTGGTCAAGAGAGTAGCGCTTCAACCAGACAAAACGAAGAACACAGAAACGGTGGCGTTTCACTGCCTCAAATCGTGGAGGTATGTACACGAGAAGTTGACACGTCAGACCTTCATCATTGGACGAAAAGTCATTGGGAACATACATGGGCAAGGACCGAGAGTTGATTTTTTTATATAATAAATCCTGTTTGGGCCAAAATTGAAAACCAATCTATAGTAGGTGATTTTTAAGAGAATTGAACTGTAAATTACCAACAATATTAGGAATTTATCCCAAACAAAATTCCAATAAATGAGTAAGTTGTCATTTTTTTTCAGAAATTTGTTTAATGACATGATATAACACGATTACAAAATCTGATTATCATGCTCGAACACGAATTACCAATCCTTGTAGTTCCCAATGCAATTCCAATGCCCATTCCGAATGCAAGTCCAATGGTCATTCCGAGGTTTCTGTCGCTCATGCCATGATCAGAAGATCCAGAATGATTATCACTATGATTAGCAGATCCAGGATTACTTTGGCTCGCTCGGCACGGGGCAGCAGGATAACCACACAGGTTGTTTCCTTCAAAACTCGAATTGGAAAAGCTCGATAAATGGCCCCCGCGAGGAACCGCCCCGGACAAATTGTTATGTGCAACGTTGAACCTAGCCAGAAAGTTGAGAAGCACTAACGAGGAAGGTATACTTCCAGACAGATTGTTGTAAGACAAATTGAGAGTCTCGAGGATCGTCATTTCGGATAAATTGTCGGGAATCGAACCTGATAAGAAGTTATTGCTGAGAACCAAGGTACGGATACTTTTCAAATTCCCGAACTCGGGCCAGATTGATCCGTGGAGAGAGTTGCCTCCGAGATCCACAGTCGATGGAAGGCTTGTATATTGTTTGTATTGCAACACCCCCGAGCTCATATTCTTCTTCCAGAAGAAAGGAAAATCAGGAGAAGGTTCCGAGATTGACATATTCCTGTGGATGAGGGCGGGCAATCCGGTTATCTCTTTCGGGATCTCGCCCACGAACGAGTTCTGTTGTAAGTCCAGATAAAAGAGAGATTGGAAGTCACCGATCCACGACGGGATCGTTCCGCCCAATCTGTTCCAGGATAAATCTAGCAACTCCAGATGGGTGCATCCACGCACCCAACGGGGCATGGAACCCCTCAGTCGACTATTCGCCATGACAAGAACCTTAAGCTTTGGAAAACTCAAGCTCGCATCGCTGGGCAATTCTTCATCGAAGTAATTCAGAGTGAGAACCAAAACTGTCAAATTGCTGCAGTGCTGAAGGATCCCGAGTGCAGATGAGATGTTCGATAGGCTCGAATTTGATATCGACAGGTAAGCGAGGCTGGAGAAGTTCTTAAAGCTTTGAGGTATCGGGGTTGTGAACTTGTTCCGTGCAAGGTTCACACTCCGCAGCTTCTGGCAGTTGGGCAAATCCTCGGGGAAAGGACCCATGAAACTGTTGGAACCTAAATCCAGAGACACCAGACTGCTCATTGCCGAACAATTAAGAACTATAGTACCGGTCAGCGAGTTGTTGTTCAAATTGAGAAACTTAAGCGATGGCAAAATAGACAAGGAAGATGGGATGGAGCCCGCAAAGCCATTGGTATGAACTGTGAAGTACTGCAGCTTCTTCATGTTCTGAAACACATCCGGGATTGACCCCGAGAATCCGTTTGTCGAAATGTCCATCCAAACCAGTTCTGTGAGATTACCGATGCCACTGCCGAGCGGCCCTGAAAACGAGTTTTCCTGAAGGCTTAATTGGACCAACTGACCCAGAGTGAAGATATCTTCACTGATCCCACCTGTGAGACTATTCGTGGCCAGAGAAAGGTTCTGCAAGGAGCCACAATTGCCGAGTCCTTGCGGGATAACATCAGAGAAATCATTGCCAGCCAGATTAAGCACCTGAATGCCAGTTGAGTTCGCGCAAATCCACACGGGCAGAGACCCGTGGAAATAGTTTTCAGAGATGTTAAAAACGCGGAGCGAGGGCAAATTTGCGCTCTCGGGCACCAGTCCAGAGAACTCATTGTCGCTGAGGTCGAGGACCTGCAAATTAGGGAGGTGGAGGAGCAACTCGGGGAGTATGCCCTCGAGGAAGTTGTGAGAGAGATTGAGGAGTCTGAGCTGGTCCAACTTGCCGAGCGAGTCCGAGAGGTTGCCCGCAAGCTTCTTGCTCGCGAGGACCAACTCCACCACTCTGCCAGAACCGGAGGAACCGTCGCTCAGGCCAAGAGAAGATGAAGAGCCGCACACCACGCCCGGCCAGTCGCAGCAATTGGCAGACGCGTCGAGTCCCCAACCGTCGACTGGGGACTCAAAGTTGCTCATCAAGTCTAGCAATGCTTTGGAATCGCTCGAATTGCATGCAAGGTCCCCTTGAGAGTGCAGGACCTGCGCTTGGAGGCATAGCCAAGCGATGGCGAGGACCGCCCAGAGCGAATCTCGAACGCCCATGCGAAGAAACAGAGCACCCATAATGAAAACTCCAAGGAGATTGATCACAGAAAGGGTGAAGCAAAGTAACCGAGGAAAAGGCTTGTGGACGGATTGATGGAGAGACCCATCTTGAGAAGGATCATGACTTATGTATTGTGAGAGCATGCGTGCATGGATTCTTTCTTGCTTCAGTGGGAACGGAAGAAAGGAGAACAGGGAAAATAAGCGTTTTGGTGACGCGAACGGGAGTGGGCCAGAGAAAGAGACAGCTGCGATTTCAATTCAACGCGCCCTGCCACTTATATTTCTATATTTTCAGTAACTGTAATTATTCATATTCTTATATTTATATATATGGGGAACTCAACATAGTATGGTATGACAAAAAAAAACTAATATCAAAGTAGAAGGTGCTAAGTTTAAATATTTTCAAAACGTTTATTTGTGTTCTCTATTATATATTACCTCATTTGATCTTACAATTTAGTCTACACACGAAGGAGGATGTTAAAATATTTATATATTAAGGTTGCGTTTGCTTCGCGGAAATCGTACCATTTTTGGAAAATGTTTTGTAGGAAATTATTTTCATGGAAAATAATTTAGTTTTCTTGTGTTTGACGATATATGATTGAAAATGTTTTCAAGCGTTTGGATTTCATTTAGAAAATGATTGAATAACATTTAAACTAACAATTTACATTAATGTAAAAAAAAGATAACCTAATAAAAAGGGAATGACCTAAAGACCTGATAAAAAGGGAAAGTCTTTTCTCCATCCCATGTACAGGAATTCATTTTCCTAAAATGATACATAATATTGATGTTGATGTTGACTGGAAAGTATTTCTATTGATCAAATCGTTTTTAAAAAAACAAACAGTAGAAAGTCTACAAAACACTTTCTGGGAAATTACTTTCATTGAAACAAACGTACCCTAAATCATGCAATCATCATAGCCATTCTTCGAAAATCAAATGGGTCGCATGTTCATCCACTATTCATTATGCTTTGGTTGACTTCACCTATTCCCTCGTTATGAGGGTTTTGTGGGGGACGTAATTCTCGGGGAAAATTCCAAATAAAGGTTGAAAGTACAATCATAACTACTCCAAATCTTCTTTGGGATTGATATGGCCAATTCAAGTTCTTATTTGAAATAATGCCTACTTTGATCTCTTATTCTAGCTTTAACCGCCATGTCGTCACAAACACCGACCCTTCAACAAAACAGAATAACATACACACGACTCGTGCGACAGACACCCACTGGCCTAAAAGCAAAAGAACCCCCCAGCACATGATTTTTTTGAAGAAATGCCAAGCTGAACAATTTGCGTTTGCGATACATGTGCCTTTTGCTTTTGAGATCGTTTTGAACCTGGAGAGTGGATTTGAGTGGATGAGGGAAGAACAAGCGGGCGACGGGTTTTGTCATCGATCTAACATCTGATTAACCCCACTTGATTTGTGGCTTTTCCGATTAGAGTCATGGGAATTAGGAGGTTATTAAGGAAATTGCCTAAATTGTTGCTCGAATATATGAATACTCTTGTGATTTAGTTCAACGTTTGAATTCTAACATTTCAATAACCCCTTGATTTAGCTTCTTACGGAAATAACCGAAAGGATTTCAGATTTATACATTAGCTAAGAGATGAATGTAGATATTTGCAGATTAAGTGTCCAATACAACATATTCTGATTCGTGACGTCTTCAAGTTCGAACTATCTACTCACACTTTGTCTTTAGTTTATTTGGTTCCTCAGAGTAGTAAGGCATTGTACCTGCCCAAAGATTTCTTTTTATAAGGCTGAGTTTTTTTCTGTAAAAGGATCCCAAAAAAAAGGGATTTATTGCATAAATGTAACTTAAAGGGTAATATGATACCTTGATCATACAAATCTAGCAAGATTAGAAGCTGGCAAGCTGGAGCTCGCCTTTGGCTGGTCATTGGCCGTCACCAGGCTAGTGGATCAACTGAAGAAAAAGATGGAGGAAAAGAAAATTTAAAATTTTAAAATTTAAAATTAAAGGGACTGCATGAAGGAAAATTGGATAGAATTTTTCATACTTACAACGTATTTTATAATTCATTTTCAAGTTTCAGCTAACACTATAAAATATCATCAATTTTCTGGAATTTTTTTTTAAAAAGCTGGAAAATATTTTTCAGAAATATATTTTCGTTAATGAAACTTAAAATTCAATAGTGAAAGTGAAACGAAGTTTCAAAATCAAAACGAATATGGGCATTGCGACTCATTCTGGTATGGCAAGAAAAGAGAGGAACGATGACAGAGACATGACCCATTTATTTAGGAACCTGCCATCCAAATCTGACTTAAAGCAAACACGTGAGTTCAAGGTCTTTCTTTCTTCTTCTTTTTTATTCGGTAAGTTCAAGGTTCAAAAGTAATAGCTCCTTCTTGTTTTTGCTTCTTTGCTCGTTATAATCAACTTGAAATATGATGGGATTTTAACTTGGTCCACCTTTTACTTAGTTTTAGATTCTTGCGCATTAAGATTTTATTTGAGATGCTCGTGGGAAACGACTTCTCTTTTCTTTTCTTTTTCATTTTATCATTATTATCACCAATGATGGAAGAAACTTGATCTATCATATCCATTGATAGGTGTCAAAGATAATACTTACGAGGTGAGCTATATATTAGAGTATATATATGTACTTCAATTGTAGTGTATTAGGGATGCAGCATGACCATGTGTTATAGTAGTAACAATCCTTTACCTGCGCTTTGCACAGAGCATTTGACATAATAACTTGTCCAATTCGCGAATGAACTGCTACCTTTTAATTCCATGAACTCTGTTGCTATTTATAATTCAGATAGAGAAAAGTTCTTTGTTGCCTTAGCTATATTTGAAAGCTATTGCAATAAGTTGAGTTAAGGGACCATGTATGATAGCAAAAAATTATAACATTACAGTGTAGGAAAGGAATATACAAATGATTTTGAGCTTAGTTAACTAATGTTCCAAGATCCCTTAGCCTTGGGTTAACGAGAAGTAACAGCAAAGGAGCATTACAGGATCTTTCACAAAAGAAACGCAATTCTATTATTTGTACTAAAAGAAATATCTGAATCGAGTGAAACTAAAACAGAAAAAGATGGACTAATCAGCAATGGGATGATTAATGAATCGTCCATAGTGGGACGAAATAGAGAGGGCTGAGAGGAGAAGAGAACAATTTTAGTGGACGTGGATGCCAAGTGACAGGTGAACGATGTCGGGTGACTTGTCGGAGAGTTTGCTTATCGGTTCATAACTTAAATCAATAGAAGTGTTGAAGCCCAGACATTCAGAGGTTAAAAAGTCCCCTTCATGAGCGAATTGATGAGTATTTATAGGGAGAGGATCAAAAGAATTAGTTGACAGGATTTTATCATGTGGCAATCTTGACATAAGAAATTGGCAAAAAATAGTCTATCATGTGTCTCGAAAGAATAAAAGTATTTGATTCTTGATCTCAACGTATAATTGTTGAGATGATTTTCATCATATAAAGATATTGCAAATGTTATACTTGGTAAGAAAACGATGCAATAATGGAAAATAATAAACGAAAAGATCATTATATTGCTGGAGTTGTCAATCTCTTAATTCAAACATCTCTAAAAATCGACTTCTAATTTTGATTGATATCTCCAAATTCTTCTTTCTTAATTGATAAATCAATACCTTTATGTCTGACGCACACGACCACATGCAAGTCATCCTTTACGAGTCTCACTGAGCTCAACAAGCTAAGACTCTAAAAAATCTCAAATGGACAAGAATAAGCTAGGATCTTGCCAGCTATCTAAAGTCATTCTTGCAAGGAGCAATGCACACATGTAATAAACTTGCAACAAGTCCCTCATAATCGGCATTTGTTAGTAAATTCATGATATTGTATAAAAGGAATAACATATATTTATCATAAATATGATAAAAAAGAATTACTCATCTCATACAAGGTCATAAAGTCAACATGTAGGTAGAATTTGTAAAATTAAAAGTTTGCGAGAGTGACACTAGTGAACATATAAGAGTGATCACATATAGTGTAGATGATAAATAGATTATGCATAGGCTCCATTGCAATCATATGTCATTCCTTACGAGTGTTATCCAACTTTCTGAAAAATCAGCTATTTGGAATTCTCAAATTTTTGAATTTTACTATGCTAGAGTTTAATTGATCCATTCTTTTTTCTTCTTTACATTAATCTAAAAAAAGTCTTCATCTGTTTGCTTTCCTTGATTTCACGTTTCGAGGACTACCCAACGTCAAATAGGTTTAGGGTTCTAAAGTCCGGGACATTACCTATCTAACATTGTCTTTATATGACTATTCTTTCACCAACTTAGATGTTGTTGTACAATTTATTATGTGTGCATCTTCTTTATATGTTATGAAATGACCTACTTAGAGACCGTAGATATAGGTTATAAATTTTGGTTGTTAAATATCTTTTTCATCCTCGACTATAATGTAAGAGTCAAGTCTTGGAATATTCTTTCTTCGGTAACGGGGCACTCATGGAAAAAACTTTTGTTTTGATTTCTCTCAACGTCATTGAATTGACTGCCGATTTCTTTCTTGTATATTACTCGATCTATAAATTAACGGGGTGATGTTTTATAAAGACGGGGAATTACGATATTTCTTGATGAGAAAAGTCAAAGAGAGTAAAATAGTTGACTATGGAAATACTTGATAGAGAAAGCTTGGAAGTACACGGATTTAGTAGGAGATTTTTACGTACACGCTGGGACTTTTGATCTTTCGATTAGATTTTGTTCGTTTTACGGAAAATATTACGTTTTCAAAATATATTTTCTAGGAAAATGATGATATTTTCTAATGTTTGATTGAAACCTAAAAATAAAGTAGAAAATATTTTTCGCCGTTTAGTATCTAATTTGATTTTATGGAAAAAATTACCAATGTAATTTTAGTTTTTATAAAAATTAAATTTTTAATTATTTTTAATTATTTTCAATTTATTTTAAAATTGAATTTTTATTTATTTTTCTTTTCTTTTCCTTCAACCTTCCTCCTTCTTCTTCGTGCTCCTTCCTCCATGGCTTCCTCCTCCTCCTCCTTCTTCCCGCTCCTTCCTCAACTACCATGCCTCAACAATGGCAAGCTGCTCGACAACCATCCTAAAAGTGGGTCAGCAAGCTTGAGGCTTGGTTGATCCATGCAAGCTTGAGCTCCGCCGAGGCCAATAAGCTTGAGGCTGTCACTCACCAAAGATTAGCAAGCATAAGTACTAGCCTCTAGCTCTTTGCTTGCCAAATCAACCAGCTAGTGGTGAGCGCAAGCCTGTAGCTCACTGATCTGGCGAGGCTTGAAGCTGGTGTTGACAAGCCTTGAGCTCACCGCTTGCTACATCAGCAAGCTAGCAATGAGCACAAGCCTTTGGCTGAGGCCTAAGGCCAATGAGCTCAAGACTTGACCGTTGGCCATCACCGTGGTTGGCAACTAGCTAAAGAAGAAGGTGAAAATAGCAAAAGGAAAAAGATAAAAATCAAAATAATTGGAAATTTGAATTTTTAGAAAAGAAAAAAAGAAAAAAGATAGGCTAGTATGGTATGACATAAGGGAGAGCGAGTGAGTAGAATATTTTCCCCAACTTGAAAAACAGAAAATATTTTCCCATATTTAAAAAAAAAAATTTCCTTTCATAAAAAATATTTTGCCCGACCAGTTCATTTTCCATGAAATAAATACCGGAAAATCTAGAAAACGTTTTCTTGAAAGTTATTTTCCGGGAAACAAATGAAACCTTAACTGTATCATACTATTACAACCGGGTATCATCTAATCAAAAATAAATAAATTTGAGGACGTATTGCATTAGATTATACAGAAAGAAAGTAAAAGAAAAATTAATTGAATTTCCCACGTTTAGTATTCAATTACAATGACACATCATAAAAGAAAATAAAATTCACATTTATGTTTTCTCCCATTTAATTACAACAAATGCGTAAAACATCATAAAATAAAATAAAAAGATCATAGTATATATAAATTAAGAAAAACATAAAAACTTGTACTAGGTTCTAGATTCCATGCTACAAGTTACAGGTTCCAAGTTCCACCAATCGAGAACCTAAAACCTACCCTCAGGTATAGGTTCTCCAAATTTTGGAATCTAGAACCTACCCCGCATACCTCAGAACCTAAAACATATAGATTCCCATCGGTATAGTTCTCAAGTTCCAGTTTCTACCTTGAAACCATGCTCACCCCTACACAATATGCTCTTCGAATAAGCAATTCAACTTGTGTTCAATTCAGATCCTAGTTGATCAACTCTGCTACTCTCTGGGTTCCTCAATGGTTCGCAAGTCCTCTGATTACACCATCTTTCACCACTTCTTCTCGCAAATATTGACAATAAATTTCTTTCAATAATTTGTTCCATAGAGTTAAGGGGAACCATGATAGTCTCAATGTCCCCTTGCCCAACATAGCCTTGTTAAAAGAGATGGGGTCGCTGAAGGCTAGTCCACCATCATCTTTATAGTCTTTAGTACCTCCTATTTCTTCTAGTGCATACAACAATCTGAATTCACTCTTTTTCTACTTGAAGGAGGCAGTTTTCTACTCAACTTTACACATCAAGACTAGGATTTTGATATAGACATTGCATATTGAGGCAAGACTGACACAACTATTTTAATTGAAATCTCCTTATTAGCTTTCGACATCAGCTTCTCTTTCCATCCTTCCAGCTTCATATTCACTATTGCTAAGATCTAGACAAACTTTTGCTTTTTTGACTGCCCTAATTTGAAGGTATACCCAAATATTTCCTTATCTTCTCAATTTATGGTACTCTCAATTTATGAGACATATTCCCCTTAGGCTGTGTGGGCAACCAATAAGGGTATAAAAAGTTGGGTTCGGTTCGGATTTTCAGAAAAATCGAACCGAAGTGACAAGGTATGATTCCGAACCGAGCTGAATCCAATCCAAATATAATATGAACCAAACTAAAATCTCGGTTCGGTTGGGTTTGCTTTTTTTATTTTTCTATTTTTGCCCTGTTTATTAGAATTAAAGTGAAATAGAGGTGAGAAAGAAGAGAGATTTTAAGTTGATTGTTCAATTTTTGTTGAGAATTTCCTTCGGTTCGATTAATCGAACTGGAAAAGTTAATAGTTATTTTTTGGTTATCCGAATTGAATGAAAAATGCACAAAATTTTGATTCAATTAGGTTCAGTTTCGATTTTGGTTTCGGTTCAATTCTGACACCTCTAGCAACCACTATTGATGTGATCTAGATTAACTACTTGGCCAATAGCAAGGCGATATTAATTTAGAATAGCTGCCAAATTCTGACATCATGCTTATTCAATTAATAATGATGTTGTTTACACAAAAAAATAACCGAGTCTTTCTAGTGGATAATGCCAATTTGAGTAAGTTAATAACTACATATCAGGTATGGTATGATTACCAATGACCTATCGACTGCAGAAATTTTTTTGCTGATAGCCATGCTTATTTATGACCAAGGCTATAGCTACCAACATACAATAACAATTAGGAGTGTCAATGGGTCGGGTCGGATTGGGTCTTTAACATTACTCGACCCAACCCAAACAATAAGGGTCATGTCATTTGACCCGACCGACCTGACCCAAAATGCATAAAACATGAAGCAAAAAAAATGGGTTGGGTCAGGTCGGGTTTCAGGTTTTTTATTAAAAAATATTACAAAGGAAATTCGAAATGCTCTTACGTGATGCCGCGAGGCCTCATCCAACTCGTTCGTGAACATCTCCACAAATAGATAATTTTTTAATAAAAAAATATGACAAAGGGAATTCGAAATACTCTTACGTAATAACGCGAGGCCTCATTCAACCCATCCGTGAACATCTCCGTAGACAGATAATTTTTTAATAAAAAATATAACAAAGGGAATTTGAAATGCTCTTACGTGATGCGCGAGGCCTCGTCCTACCCGTTTGTGAACATTTCCGCAGACAGATAATTTTTTAATAAAAAATATGACAAAGGAAATTTGAAATGTTCTTACATGATGCCGTGAGGCCTCATCCAACCCGTCATAAAATCTCCGCAGAAAAATAATTTTTTAATAAAAAATATGACAAAGGGAATTCGAAATGCTCTTACGTGACGCCACGAGGCCTCATCCAACCCGTCTGTGAACGTCTCCGCAGACAAATAATACTCCCTCCTCTAAAGTTCTGCATTGGCTGCAAAAAAGAAGCAAATCATATGGAAGATGGAGAGAGAGAGAGAGAGAGAGAGAGAGAGAGAGAGAGAGAGGGGGGGGGAGAGATTGATGGGGGCCGACCTGAGGGGCGATAACAACAAACCCGTGAGATGAGACGTGCTAGATGAGTTACAAGTAGAAGGAGTTGTATAGAAGATAGCTTGGGTGGGTGTGTTTGGGTTGAAACCTTTAATATGTTTGGGTGGAACAATGTTCTGATCCTAACTTGATCCAAAATATGTATTTCATTTGTGTTTATAATTGTTATCCGAACAGTATTAAGACCTGAAACATGTACTATACTTATTTCGCATTCAGGTCATGTTCGAGTTTGGTTGGAAGGGTTTTTTGGACACCCTTAGTAACAATTTGTCAATGATAATCACAATGAATTTGGCTAAGTATTGGATGAGGTGAAGACATCAATTGGAATTAAGCAAGATGATGTCCAAGGAATGTAACAGTTTTGATGGGCACAAAGTTTGAGTGCAAAGGCAGTCAAGAAGACAGAGGATGATGGTTGTGAACGTTTGAAGGCGAGATTAAGTTGCGATTTTGGAGGAATTACCGCCCATGGATAAGATTGCGTGGCAACATGAACGTGACCGAAAACATGAAGACACGAAAGCGTGGTTGAAATCGTTGAAGAACTATCTAGGACCATTATATTGTAAATACTATAAAAAAAACCTAGTGTTTATGTACCATAGGCCCCCCCGAACAAACAACAAAAACCTATTATATTTCAATTCCTGTATCTTATTTCATTTGATTTCCGCGTGCATCTTAGTCGTGTGCATCTTAGTCGTAGCTTTCGGATCTTCACTTGTTATTAAATTCTGGTGTGATTTATCTCAATTAAATTCTGGCAAAAAGTTCTAAACCTATCGTACGGCTAAGCCTACATGAATTTAAAACTAATTGTCTATTTTAGTGCCGATTGCACCACCTAGGACAGTTGATGCTGGCTAGGTCACCATAACAGCAATGTTCGATTAAAAATTAGCCGAAATAACTAAATTGACAATTTGTTAAAAGGTTTAGAACTACTTTGGCAAAATTTTAAAATGTTTAGAATTGAATTGGCAAGTTGTCAAAAAGTTTTAAATTGAATTGATAAAATTAAAAGATTTATAACTAATTTGGCGGCCAGACTTTAGACAACTTTCCCCTTTTTATGTCATTGCATTTCATTGTTGATTAAATTCCATTGAAGCATTTCATGTTGATTAAATTCCATTGAAGCATTTCTATTTATTATGCTCCATTGATAAGACCCATGAATTTCAGTGACATTTATTTCGTTGTCTGTCAAATTCCGGCGAAATGGGTGTGTATTTGAAGTGGAGAACTCAAAATTTGCTATACTGCCCAGAAATGTCTGGGAAGGAGCCGAATCATCTGTCCGAAGCCGGGGTCTCTTTGGCCCTTGGCTGAAAAAAGGTGAAACTTCACTGGGAAAATAGAAATGTGATGACAATTTACTAGGTCCACCTCGGACAAGAAAATGTATATTCCAACATAGGTCGTAGAAACATTATCGTGTTTGGGTGTACACTTAGTAAATTTAAGTTTAATTTGTGAATTAATTTTAGATTCATGCACGTGAGATTCAATTGGAGATGCTTGTGCAAAAAGGATTTTTCATTTTCTTTTTAGCTAGGATGGATGATAGACGAAACTTGAGTAGTCATATTCATTGATACATGTTGAAGATATTAGCTAGATTGGGAGTTACATATAAATGTATGTACTTCGATTGTAGTGTATTAGAGATGCAACATGTAAGATGACAAAAAAAATGAGAACATTTAGGGGTGGGAAAGGAATCTGTCGTGGTATATAAATAATTTTAAGCTCGTTTGACTAAATATGAAAAGAGGATTACTCATTATAGTATTTAAGTATGAGATATTTCTAGCATCCCAATGAATAAGTTACCAATATTTTTCAAGTTTTGTAAGCGCAGTTTGTGAACGACACTATAAATTTACATTCCAATAAATTAGAAAATGATCAGCTGCAATTGAAATATTAGACTATTATGGATAACAGACCTAAGAGACAGAAAAAAGAAAGAAGAGGCACTGTCATAGAGGTGGTGGCACCACCCACAGGCTTGCGAGGGTTGCCAAGCCCTTGCTGGATGTTGTTGGGGTTGGGTGACCCTAGGCAAAGCCTAGTGGAGGTCATGTGACCCCAAGTGATGCTGGTCGAGGTAATGTAACCCCAATCAAGACCAAATCTGGCTTGGGGTTAGGCGAACCTATGCAATGCATGCTCATATTTGCACCACCCTGGTCAAGGTTAGATCTAGCTTGGATTGCTCAACTCAGGCGAATATGACTTGGGGTTGTGTGATCTTGTTGAGGCAATGCCAGAGGTCTCGCAACCCAGCGACTCACGTCCAGCCATTGCTTCTCAAGAAGTTTGACCATATCAGTCTTATAACATAATTAAGAAAGGTATAGTGTTTTTAATGGTGCCACATAACACAATTACAAAATCTGATTATCAAATATAAATACAAATTACCGATTCTACTTACTCCTAATGCAATTCCAATGGCCATTCCGAATGCAACTCCAGTGGTCATTCTGATGTTTCTATCTGTCATGGCAGGATCGGCAGGTTGAGGAAGATTTTGACTTATTGGGGAGGGGGGTGCATGATCATCCCACCACAGTTTGGTTCCTTCAAAACTCGAATCGGGGAAAGTCAGGAATTGGCCTCCTTTAGGAATCGGCCCGAACAAATTGTTATATGCAATGCTGAACTTGGACAGGAAGGTGAGATGCACTAGTGATGAAGGTAATGTTCCCGACAGATTGTTGTAAGACAAATCGAGAGTCTCTAGGTTAATCATTCCAGATAAATTGTTGGGAATCGAACCGGTTAAGAAGTTATTATTGAGATCAAAGATATGGACATTTTTTAAATTTCCAAACTCGGGCCAGATTGGTCCGTCAAGATAATTGCTTCCAAGATCCAAAGTAGGTGGAATGCTCGTAAGATGATTGTACTGTAGCCCCCTCACGCTTCCATTCCTCTTCACGACGGGCTGCAAATCCGGATAAGGTTCCACCATTGACAGATTTCTGTGGATGAGGCCAGACAATCTGGTAATCTCTTTTGGGATCTCGCCCACGAAGGAGTTGTTTGATAAGTCCAAATAAAAGAGAGATTGGAAGTCGCCGATCCACGACGGGATCATTCCACCCAATCTGTTCCAGGACAAATCCAGAAACTGCAGATGGGTGCATCCACGCACCCACTGGGGCATGGAACCTGTCAGTTGGGCATTCCCGATGATAAGAACCTCAAGCTTCGGAAAACTCAAACTCGCTTCGCCTGGTAATTCTTCGTTGAGGTAATTCCGAGTGAGGAGCAAAACTGTCAGATTTTTACAGTGCTGAAGGGTCTCGAGTGCAGATGCCACATTTGATAGGCTCGAATTCGAGATCGACAGGTGAACAAGGCTGGAGAAGTTCTTGAAGCTTTGAGGAATCGGGGTTGTGAACTTGCTCCGTGCAAGTTTCACACTCTGCAGCTTCTGGCAATTGGGCAAATCCTCAGGGAAAGGACCACTGAAATTGTTGGCACCTAACTCGAGAGACACTAGACTGCTCAAAGCCGAACAATCGAGAACTATCGTACCGGTCAGTGAGTTGTTCCCCAAATTGAGAAACATGAGCGAAGGCGAATTGGACAAAGACAGCGGGATGGAGCCCGTGAAGCCATTGGTCTGACCTATGAAGTACTGCAGCTTCTTCATGTTCTGAAACACATCCGGGATTGGCCCCGAGAATCGGTTTGTCGAAATGTCCAGCCAAATCAGTGCCGTGAGATTACTGATGCCGCTGCCAAGTGACCCTGAAAACGAGTTCTCCTGGTGGCTCAATTGGACCAACTGACCCAGAGTGAAGATGTCTTCGCTGATCCCGCCAGTGAAACTATTCGTGGCCAAAGAAAGGTTCTGCAAGGAGCCACAGTTGCCAAGTCCCAGCGGGATAACGTCAGAGAAATAATTCACAGCCAGATTAAGCACCTGAATGCCAGTCGAGTTCGTGCATATCCTCACCGGTGGAGACCCGGTGAAAGAGTTCTTGGAGATGTTGAAAACGCGGAGTGAGGGCAAATTGGTGCTCTCCAGAACAGGTCCGGAGAATTCATTGTGGCTGAGATCGAGGACCTGCAAATTAGGGAGGTGGAGGAGCGATTCAGGGAGTGTGCCCTGGAGGAGGTTGAGAGAGAGATTGAGGAATCTGAGCTGGTCCAACTTGCCCATTGAGTCCGAGAGATTGCCCGCAAGCTTCTTGCTCGCAAGGACCAACTCCACCACTCTGCTCGAACCAGAGGAACCGTCGCTCAGGCCGAGAGAAGACGAAGAGTCACATACCACACCCGGCCAGTCGCAGCAATTGGCAGACGCATTGAGTCCCCAACCATCGATTGGAGACTCAAAGTCGCTCATCAAGTCTAGCAACACTTTGGAATCGCTCGAATTGCATACTAGGTCCTCTTGAGAGTGCAGGACCTGCGGTTGGAGGCATAGACAAGAGACGGCTAGGACCACCAATAGCGAATCTCGAACACCCATATGAAGAAACAAAGCACCCAAAAAGAAAACCCCACTACGGTTGATCGCATAAACGTTATGATGAAGTAACCGAGGAAAAGGGTCGTGGGGAGATTTAAGTGACGGAGAGAGCCATCTTGAGAAGGATCAGGATTTGTGAATTGTGAGAGCATGCGAGCATGCGAACATGGGGAGAGAGGAACTGGACAGAGGGGAGGGAAGAGAAGAGGAAATCAATGTAACGTCCTGAAATTCGAGCCCTTTAATAAATGAATGAACGTGAATTTCGTCAATGCTTTGTTGATTGATTTCATACGGACCCAATCATTTCCGAGATACTAACCTTGAAATGAAAGGCTACTGAGGACAGAACTCGTGCGATTAAAGAACTTAACATGGGAAAATGACTCAACCGTGAGACTTGTGTGAGAACGATCCTATAAATATACAGGCCGATTTCAAAGACGACTAAAAGTCGATTTGTGGATAGAACATAATAGGACAATGGGTGATTCCGTTTATTATTATCGAGCCCGCGAGGAACCTATGAAATTGTGTCCCAAAACATAATGGGACAATGGGACAATGGGTGATTCCTTGGTAATTGTGTACTTTAAAATAAGAATTTATCATTCGCAATTTCATATAGTCAAGGATGTCCATGTGTCAAGAAGTCTTGAACGTGGTTTGACACGAGTCGGTTACACGTGAATCCTTGAAGCCACTTGTCAATCTGAATTATACTAAAATGACATTCGAGCGAAATTGATAAGGCATGAGAATCTAAGATTGGACTTTGAATTTTTGGGAACGTCCAAGACGGACTCTTGAACGATGCTTTCTCAATAGTCAACAATATCGATTGAGCCAAGTTTTTGGAAAAAGGATTTTCGGACCAAGAAAATAAGTCTACAAGGACATGGGCCAGGCAAGAACAATGTGGGCCTCATGCCCAATGTGAGACAACCACCATGGAAGATCGAGGCAAGCAAGGGAGCTCATTGGACTTAACCGACCCATTTACCCTTCCAAGCCCATTATCTAAACTTGAGCCAATTCGAGCACAACAAATTCCTGAACCCGTTCCTATTCATTTTCTAGCTCATTTCTTAGGCCCGTCCTTTATTTTCAATCCAATGGCAGTTTAGGAATTGTGCAAGGTGGAAATGACTATTTTGCCCCTAGATATTATTTGAAAAAGACAAAAAAAGAGAGAGAAGATGAGGTCACTTACTTGAGAAGTTGGACAAGGCTTTCAATGGCATTAATGGGGCTTATCTAGCAACCCTCACTTCACTCTCTCTCTCTCCCCTTTTAGCTCACAAAATCGCACACCCTCCCTCCCCTTGTTTTCCTTTCATTCTTGCTGCTTTTGCTTTTGACCTTCCATCGAAAACTAAGTTATTCGTTGCCTTCCCGTGTGAATCACAGCCTGTGCCATCCACCAATCTGCTCAAGACAGGGAATCCATATGGCTTGTGTTGGCTGATCACCAAAAGGAGTCGCCGGCCGACCCACCGACCAGCCTGAAGCCATCGCTCTCCAACCCGCCTATTGTAGCGACAAGTTCCGCATTTTCCTCTGTTTTTCTCCCATTCCAACCAAACCACCACCCATCCCAACCACCAGCAACCCCCCCCCTCGACCCTCTAGTACCGCCAGTCACCGGCCGACAGCTCGTCGGAGCTCCGACCAAGCCATTTTACTCCGATCAACCAATGTCCTTCTCCTGCAGTACTGTTTTATGAAGTTCAATGGGTGTACAGAGGTTGTTGCTGCTGTGTTCAACCCAGGACCGCCTTGGAGTGTTGTGGGAGAGGTCCCTGAGTGTTGGGTTCATCGCCATTGTTGTGTCCGTGTCCCCAACCCGCTTAACGGGTGAGTTTAGCCCATAATCCCTTAGTTAGTGCATAAACTTGCTGAGAGTTGGATTAATTAGTGTTAATGTTGGTTTAGGAAGTTTAATTAAGTTTTATTAACTCTAATATAAGTGATTAGATAAATGGTTAAGATTAGCTTAGCTTAGCTTAATTATGCTTAATTGCGCTTGATTATGCTTAATTGTGTGTTATGTGTTAATTAAGCATGTTTTGCCTTTATTGCTTGATTAATTTGATTAATTGTTTTAATTAATGATTTATTTAATTTCTGTATTTAATGTTTAAATTATTTAATTTCTGAATTTAATTATTTAATTCTGAAATTTCACTGTTGACGATACTGTTCACGTGCACTATTCACAGCACTATTCATCCGGAATCCAAAAATATGCATAATTTCATATGTCTTGATTTATGAAGTGAATTGGATGTATCATTGCATGAACATCCACATGAATCGTGTGATTTTCACAAAAAAAGGGAAAAATGGTTTGTCTAAGGGACACAAGAAATGGACTTGAAGTTTTATATGCAAGCATGTGTGCATTGGCTAATGCTCAAAAATAATTAGTGAATTGTGGTGGTATACTTGCGTGATCACTAAGTTGAACTCGCCACCTCGGCCATAGTTTAGGGGGTGATAGTTCGATTTATCGGAAACCCATTGGGTCCGGATGTGGAGTCACGATAGAGGTCAGGCTCATGCTCCTTAAGGAATGCCGTCTTGAGCGCGAGGGAGGGAGGGTCCCTTGACATCACCGCGCCTCACGGAGGAGGGCAACGCCTAGCTATGCCAATAGACACCGGCGGGAGTTCGGTTGTAACCCGACAAGGTAATAATAATTGGAACACGTGTGAATGCTAGAGTATATGAGAAACATCGCATCATTGGTTCTGATTATGCATAAGGTAATCACATCATTATTTATGGCACACGCGCATGAATTGATAACATACAGGGTGTGACAATAGTTAAGTGAGATCACTTATGATGCGACTCGCATGTAATTGGTGAATTACATCATCTAACAGCCATGTGCATTGCATGTATTGTGCTGATATATAACATGCAAGATATGGCAAACCGGGAAAGGTTGCATGCAAACCGGCTTTTGATTATTGGTTAACCATGTCTATTGTTTAATTGTTGACTGTTGGTTGTTTGCGGTCGGGTTGTGTGAGGAGTGATTCTAAAGAGATACCCCAGGCTGAGTTGGTATATTAACCGGGGCTTAGGAGGAGAACTCGCTAAAATTTTATCTCACTGGTTATTGTATAACCACTTTCAGTCCCTTAGAATAGCACCCCTGCCAGTGCGATTTGGGGTCCCTCAAGATTGGGAGACCGTAGTGACGCACCACCGATTCCTGAGTCAGGTGCACTTATACTAGAAGTACATCACCACCATCTGGGTAGATGAGGGACCGAGGCAATGGATACCACCATTGGTTCCTAGCGTGGTACATCCAACAAGACGGTCTGCTGATCAGTCCCCTGCGAGGTTTCGATGGACTGCCCAGTTGGGGCCTTGAAAACGACTGGGATCCCATGGAGTTGGACCCTCCTGATGGTGCAGTGGAGAACCCCGCCCTTACTTCTTCAGTGATCGACCCGGACGACTCGTACTACAACCCTACAGAGCCTGAGTCTGACGGGTCAAAATGATGGTAGTTCAGAAGATGAGGGTTCTTTTTGTATAGATGGATTAGTCGAGCCTAGTTTCTTTTTTTTTTGACTTAGTGGATGGATCAGCCCCCTTAGTTGGGCTTGTAAATCGAAAAACAATCATCCGTTGGTTAATCTAATAAGAATGTATAAATGAGTAGTTTATGTATCTTACTGTTCATCCCTCTATTTCTGTTTGATTATTTTATTCTCTGTTGGACTGGGGATGGTTTGTCTTTTGCTTACGCTTAATGAAAGATTAAAATGAATGGTCGTCGAAGAGTCTTGGGACGTCACTTTCAATTAACCATGGTAAGAGGTTGTTGCATGCCCATGGTTTGGGGCATGACAATCAAAGTGGGGGTCCCTCATAAGACTTGTTTTTCTGGCTTTCTTGCTTGAGGGGAAACCAAAGAAAGAAGACAAGGGAAAGTAGGGACTAAGTGAAAGAAGTGGGCCAGAGAAAGGGAGAGGTGTGCTTTGACGTCAACGCAAATGCGCATGCAATGCTAAATCTCCAGCCTCCTCTTTCATTTTTGTTGTTAGAGATCTTGAAATGGCAACATATTATGCTCAGAATAAACTTGAATGCTAAATGTCATTCCCAATAGAGAAGAGCTTAACTAGATGATAAAATTTAGTCTCGATTTCAAAGGAGAGGAAATCAAAGTGGCGGTCTCTCATCAGCTTTGTTTTCTGGCTTTTTTGCTTCAGGGGGAGCCAAAGAAATTAGATTAAGTAAAATAGGGGTTAAGTAAAGGAAGTGGGCCAGAGAAAGGGAGAGGTGTGCTTTGATTTCAATTCAATGTGCTTGCAAGGATAAATCTCCATCCTCCTCTTTCAATTCATGTCTGTTGTTAGAGATCTTGAAATGGTAAGAAATACCTCATCTTGATAGCGAGGCCGAAAGGCCTTATGCTCAAAATAAAAATTTAGTCGAATGCTAAAAGTCAATCCCGATAAAGAAAAACTTAACTAGATGAAAAAATTCAATCTCGATTAAAGAGGAGAGGAAATCAAATTGGTGATCCCTCATCATCTTTATTTTTTGGCTTTCTTGCTTCAGGTGGAACCAAAGAAAGTAGACTAGGGAAAATGGGGGCTAAGTGAAAGAAGTGAGCCAAAGAAAGGGAGAGGTGCACTATGACTTCAATTCAATGTGCTAGCAAGGAAAAATCTCCATCCTCCTCTTTCAATTCATGTATGTCATTAGAAATCTTGAAATGGTAAGAGATTATGTTCAAAATAAAGTTGACGGCTGAAAGTCAATCCCAATAGAGAAGAGCTTAACTAAATGATAAAATTCAGTCTTGATTTAAGAGGAGAGGAAATCAAAGTGGTGGTCCCTCATCAACTTTGTTTTCTAGCTTTCTTGCTTCTAGGGGGGAAACAAAGAAAGAAGACCAAGGAAAACTAAGTGAAAGAAGTGGGCCAGAGAAAGGGAGAGGTGCGCTTTGACGTCAATTCAATGCACTTGCAAGGCTAAATCTCCATCCTCCTCTTTCAATTCATGTATGTTGTTAGAGATCTTGAATTGGTAAGATATTATGCTCAAAATAAAGTTGAATGCTAAAAGTCGTTCCCAATAGAGAAGAGCTTAACTAGATGATAAAATTCAGTCTCAATTTAAGAGGAGAGGAAATCAAAGTGGTGGTCGCTCATCAGCTTTGTTTTCTGGCTTTCTTGCTTTAGGGGGAGCCAAAGGGAGAAGACTAGGGAAAATAGGGGTTAAGTAAAAGAAGTGGGCCAGAGAAAGGGAGAAGTGCGCTTTGACTTCAATTCAATACGCTTGCAAGGCTAAATCTCCATCCTTCTCTTTCAATTCGTGTCTGTTGTTAGAGATCTTGAAATGGTAAGACAATACCTCATTTTGATAGTGAGGCCGAAAGGCCTTATGTCAAAATAAAATTTTAGTTGAATGCTAAAAGTTGTCCTGATAAAGAAAGCTTAAATAGATGATAAAATTCAATCTCAATTTAAGACCTAAGAAGGCACTGTAAGGGGATTGAAAATCTGCATTTGCTAAGTTCTGAAGGTCATGCAAGGGGCACTGCAAAGAGATTAAATACTTGCATTTGCTAAGTTATGTTTTGAGCATAGCCCCCTTTACTCTCTCTGTAATTAGTCATTCCTATATATATAAATCAAATTATTCCATGCAATTGATATGTACTATGCAATTTTCTGTACTTATCTTTTTATCTATATCTGGCTGTAATCAAACACTTTTATAGATACGTATCATGTAATCTTAATTAGAATCAAGACAAAATAAACACTTTCTCATTATTGTCTCTTTGACTCTAAAGAACAATAGAACCAATATAAACAGAGCTAAGCTTTTTGTTTAGGAAGGGGGTACTTAACGGGAAGAAGACGAAGCAAAGGAGGAGGAGGAGGAGGATACATGGGCAAGAAACTGATGAGCCTTCAGACTCACAAAGAGAGAGAAGTCAATGGTTAAATGGTCACACCTGGCAGGTTCCTACAAAATTTACCTTGGGCCACCATAATTGTTTGATGTTGGGTTAGGTTGGGGGCAACCTAGTTTATTATTCTTTTTTTTTAATTTCATTATTTTTGTTTTTTTAGGTCATTTTGGCATCATTCTTTTTAAAGATATTACACAAATACCCCCAAAGCTTTGACCCAATATTTTACATTGTCTCTAAACTTTTAATTTATTCGATATAACCCCTAAACTTTAACTTAATATGCAATGTCATTCATGAACTTTTAATTTATTTAATGTGATTTTTAAATTTTTGGTGAATGTTCGATCTAATATATAGACTATATGAAAATATCCAATATTATCTTTCGATTAATTCAAGTTTAAAGATAATATTAAATATTTTCATATAGCTCTTGAACTAAATTGATAATTTACTAAAGGTCCAAGACCACATTGAATAAATTCAGAGTTTGGGGATGACCTCTCACATTGAGCTAAAGTTCATGAACTATATAAAACAAATGAAAAACTCATAAACGATATTATGTATTGGGTTTTTGTTTAAGATCATTTGTGCCATTTTTCCTTAAAATCAAAGCAGGAAATTAGTAGTCTAAGTGGGAATGCCTCATCTTGCACACCAAATCACCATTTTCCCTAGCACTTGCAAAAGTGCCAGAAAATATTGGGTACCCTAAAAGTGCCACGTCATCGATATTATGAACCATTTATAATTCGCCATGTGTCCTCAAGCCCCACAAGTGATTGAAAACTCCTCTCTTTCTCCTCTTACTTCTCTCTCCTCTCTCTTCTACCCCCTACACGTGCTCTCCCCCTCCTCTCTCTCCTCTATCTCTCCTACCCCTTGCATGTGCTTTCTCTCTCCTCTCTCTCACTCGATTCTCGCTCTTCACCGCTCCCTCTTACTCCCACTAAATCATCATCAGACAAAGGGCAGTGATTCGGTGACAACATAGCTAGAGGGGTGGCACTATGGCTCGTCGGTTGGATGAGGCCGCGATCGCTTGTCGAATGAGCCACCGTGCGGCTCTGTCTCAAGTTGCATCCACCGCCTCAAAGTTCATCAATTGGGTGTGGTGACTCATTGCACAGCCTCCACCTCCACCTCGAAAGGGTGCCTTCACCATCGCGAAGTTCGTTGGTCGGATGAGGGGGTGGCGAAGAGGGAGAGTGGCGAGAGAGAGCGTACTAGGGATGAGAGAGGAGAGAGGAAGCTTGAAGAGATGACATAAGAGAGAGCGTGTACAAAGGGGAGAAGAGAAACCAAGGACACGTTGCGAATTGTGAATGGTTCAGAGTAGGGATGACATGGCACTTTTAGAGTACCCAATATTTTCTCAAAGAAGTGTTGTCTCGGCTATCAGAGAAAGAAGGTTAGAAGTCTTCAACTGGTTTGTAGTAGGAGTGTACATGGTCCAGGTGGGCGGTTCCTACTCTAGAACCGAGAATCGCCCACTAAGGACCAGTTCCAAAAAAATTGGATCCGGGAACTACCCGTTGGTTCTATGAATCCACCCAAGAATCGGACCACCGGTTTGGTCGGTTCTCGGGTGGATCCATTGAATCGGTCTCACAAGCGATCATGTCTATTCAATATGCATTGATGAACTAAATTCGATTGCAATTACATTTAGAACTTTTGAAGTTTAACATGCTTTTATTGTCACCTCTTATTGAATTCTTGACCATGAGGTGGTAAAAAAATGATATGAGATTAGAATTAAAATGATGAAATCTCTCACGTTACCAAATTGATTTTAATGTAGAAGAAACTTACAACAAAAGAACAAATTGGCGTGGCATCTATGTTGGGCTAAGCAACACAGTGTTATGGCTTCACTTCTAATTCTTTCAGACCAACCAATCAACTACACACGAGTTTGTTGAAGTCTCGAAGAATTGGATGGAGAGAGACACTATGCAAGCTGCTTGTTTCTTGACCTTTGTTGTGCTCTTCAAGACTTCAACAATAAGAATTGCAAGGGCTATTCGGTGAGTAAGAAATTAGGGCTCCAAATGGAATAATAAGAATTCTAAACATGGGGCTTCAATATTTTAAAAAATTTCAACCAAAAAAAAATCATTTTTATAATAAAATTTTATATATATTATTATTATAATACATGTTCGGTTCGGATGAGTAGGTGGGCGGATCTGCCCATGGAACTGGGAACTGGACTGGTATCCACCGATTCCAATAAATTGGAACTGGACCGGTTCCGAGCCGGTCCAGTCTGGGCAGGTCCCAGTTCTTTTGCACACCCCTAGTCTGTAGGTAGAAAGTCGTCCCTGATTATCGTATCACTTCTCATGGCCACATCAGACTCTTCTCACGGCCCATGGGCTCTCCAATGTTTGTCTGAGGACTGCAAACGTTTGCTATGACATTTTAGAAGGTCTTCCTTTAGCCCACCACACCCTACAAAGTTAATCAAGTTACGGATTGGGTCCGGAAAGCTCAATCAAAAAGGGACCTATAATTGGCTTTCTAATCCTCCCCAATTACTATGCGACCTTCTTTGTCAATCTAGTTATCCTTGTTCTTTGGAACCGACCATTTGAACGAATGAAAGTTTCGGTTTTCGACAAAAAACAAGAAAAACAAAAAAGAAGTTATCCCTGAGATCCACAATACGGACTTCTTTGTTTCAAATTCCCAAACTCAGCCAAATTGATTTGTTGTGAGAATTGCATCAGACCATATGTCTTGTTTCCAATTCAGACGACGGCCAAGTTGGTCTCAAACCTTTCATATACACTTCTCACTTAATCCAAATGTTGCGGTTCACGTATTTTAGCCTCTATTTGAAACTCTAAATTCTTGAAATTCCCACGATAGTCACATATTAACACATAAATTCACACAAAATATTCTAAAACTTTCGTTGGGAAAGTAAAATATGCGTTTTGCTTTCATTAAAGTCCGAAAAGTCAGTCAACCTAATGTATCAATGGTACTCTTAAAAAAAATTGTGATGTCTCTAGAGCTGTTGATGATCTTTTATAGGTCCACCTGGCAGTCTTATGTGATATTAATCTACAAAGTGAAAATGACAGGCCTAAAGATAGATAGGATTATAGTCAAAGAGGGTAAAGTAGTTTGACTCGAAAAAAGCTTAATAGAATTAGTGGGTGCGAATGCTCGAAAGTACATTAACTTTTGTCGAAGATTTTCATGCACGCATTGGGACTTCCAATCTATCTAACAATTGAATATTTCGTGTTTCCCAAGTACATCAGTATGTCATCAAATCAAACTTTGTTGTTCTTTTAGGACGTATTATATTTTGGTCACAAAGAAAGTCTTCGTAACGCTTATGTGCGAATGGTGATAATTTTATTTGAGAAATTAATTTTTAGTTAGAAATAGATTTTTCTACTTATATACCCTGACTAGTTCTAAGCAAAAATATGTATTTGATAATGACACAAACTTTTTGTTCTCAAAACAGAAATTTATTTGGTAACAACATACAAATTTTTCCTAGTGGACAGCCGATGGGCGATGAGCGGCAGGCAGCAAACAACAGGCAATGGTTGGTGGGTAGCCAGCTAGTAGCGAGGACAAATAATGATAAGTGTTTTTATTTCTCATTTTTATTTTAAAAATATAAAAATAGAAATTTTTTACTCCTAATTTTTATTCCAAATCTATTTCTAGACTAAAAAATTTCTTACTGAAATTGCATTATCAAACAGATTTTTATTCAAAATTTGTTCCTAGGAACATAAAAATAGAGAAATAAAACGATTATCATATGCGCTCTTAATATTCAATTACAATAAAAAATTCACACATACATTATTTCTCCTTTTGTTACAACAAATCTCCTTAACATCGTAAAATTAAACAAAATTTCAACATCTTTTACTTCGGTTATGACGTAATCGAAAAAGACCAAAAAACATAATCTCTCTTTTTCTCTTTTTCTTTTTTTCAATTTATGACAGACGATGTCTCGTACTGATCATTGCAAATATGCGATGAATTACAGATTTTTAAATCAACGCATCAGTTGGTTCTTTGTCTTATACAATGATTCAGAATAAAAAAGGAAGCTATGTGACCATATGACATATATGGTGTCCAGTTAACGAGGCCTCTGCCTTGTTATTTCCTTTGGGTCTATATGACATATGGTGAGCAGTCAACGAGGCCTTTACCTTGTCATTTCCTTTGGGCTGAAAACTCAACGTAGTCCTGCATTTACAGCAAATCTAAGCTAGCGTACTTCCTAAGAATATTGGGGTAGGTGGCTGGAATAAATTGGCACAATTAGTCAATTAATTAATTTTTTTTGCTGTAGGAATTAAAAATAGTTATCGTTCAATGATGTCAAAGAATTATAGTTATGGACGTGAGCATTGACTTGCAATGTTGTTCACATTGGAGTTTTGTTTGTTCTAAGTGCCTGCATTACCCACTTTTGATTCTATTCAGACCAAGTAATTGCTAACCCTTACCTTATTTATCTCTATCGTCTAAGTCAGATGAAATAAAATATATGAGTTCAAGCTTCAACACTAGTCGACATAATATTTGGAGTATGCTTTGTTCTTGCTATAATTCCTCTCTCGATGTAATTTATGAAAAGGTAGAACGTAACGGGAAAAATATATATATGATAGAATTAATCAATTATCCATATCACAAGAATTAAAAATAGTGGTCATTCAATGTCAAAGAATTACAGTTATGGATGTGAACATTGACTTGTAATTCTGTTTACATTAGTGTTTTGTTTGTTCTAATTGTCTATGATGCGCACTTTCAATTCTAACCACCCCTAAGTGATTGCTAACCCGTGCCTCATTCATCTTTATCATCTAAATTTGACAAAAATAAAAGATGTGAGTCAAGGTTCAACACTAATAGATATAAAATTTGGGCTATGCTTGATTCTTGCTATAACTCCTCTCCAAACATAATTAATGAAAAAGGTAGATCGTAGTGAGAAAAAAATATATATGATGGAATTATTTAATTATCCGTATCACAAGAATTAAAAATAGTTGTCGTTCAATGTCAAAGAATTATAGTTTTGGATGTGAACATTGACTTGCAACGTTGTTTACATTGGAGTTTTATATGTTCTGATCGTTTGCAATACAAACTTTCAACTCTAACCACCCTCAAGTGACTGCTCACATTTACCTCATTCATATAAATTTGACCCAAAAAAAAAAAGATGTGAGTTCAAGGTTCTACATTAATCGACATGAAATTTGGGCTATGTTTGGTTCTTTCTATAATTTATCTCTAAACGTAGTTAATGAAAAAGGTAGAACCTAACAGGAACATATATATGACAAAAGGAATTAATTAATTATCTGTATCACAAGAATTAAAAATAGTTGCAGTTCAATGTCAAAGAATTATAGTTATGGGGCTGAACATTGACTTGCGATGCTATTCACAATGGAGTTTTGTTTATTCTAATTGCTTGCAATACACACTTTCTATTTTGTCTAGCCCCGAGTGATTGGTAATCCTTACCTTATTCATCCTTATTGTCTAAATCTGACGAAAATAAAAGACGTGCCTTCAAGTTTTCAACACTAATCAATATGAAATTGTGTTACGCTTGATTTTTGCTATAATTACTCTCTAAACGTAACTAATGAAAAAGGTAGAACGTAACATGAAAGAAGGAAATCTAAATCATAGATAATACACATATGAAATGTTCACAGCAACATCAGAAAAGTAATCATTCAACGACCAACCCATCACTCTGCCTAAATTAGAACACCATAAAGGTGCTCTTGCATCTTATCTTATATTGACGACTAAAGTATAACAGTTGCTTCAAAATCATTGGGGGACTGATTTCAATCTTTTGGTATCCACCACGTGCTCTTTCTCCGAGTATCTGGTCAGCAGTGCCCTGAAGATTTACGCGTCTCGGTGGCTGCCGAACGTATCGAGAGCTGATAATGTGAAGAAGCAAGCCGTGTCCGACTTGGATTCGGACTTAGACAATGAAGAGCTCGCACGGAAGGACCGGCTTCTTCCGGAGTCGATAATTAGCTTGCTTCCCATGGAGAAAGAGGCGCTGTTTCGTGCAGTTTCTGCTGAAGTGGCACTGGTCAAGAGAGTAGGGCTTCAACCAGACAAAACGAAGAACACAGAAACGGTGGCGTTTCACTGCCTCAAATCGTGGAGGTATGTACACGAGAAGTTGACACGTCAGACCTTCATCATTGGACGAAAAGTCATTGGGAACATACATGGGCAAGGACCGAGAGTTGATTTTTTTATATAATAAATCCTGTTTGGGCCAAAATTGAAAACCAATCTATAGTAGGTGATTTTTAAGAGAATTGAACTGTAAATTACCAACAATATTAGGAATTTATCCCAAACAAAATTCCAATAAATGAGTAAGTTGTCATTTTTTTTTTAATTTTTTTAATGGCATGATGTAACACGATTATAAAATCTAATCATCATGCTCGAACACGAATTACCGATCCTTGTAGTTCCCAATGCAATTCCAATGCCCACTCCGCATGCAAGTCCAATGGTCATTCCGAGGTTTCTATCGCTCATGCCATGATCAGAAGATCCAGAATGATTATCACTATGATTAGCAGATCCAGGATTACTTCGGCTCTCTGGGCAGGGGGCAGCATGATAACCACACAGGTTGTTTCCTTCAAAACTCGAATCGAGAAAGCTCGATAAATGGCCCCCGCGAGGAACCGCCCCGGACAAATTGTTATGTGCAACACTGAACCTAGCCAGAAAGTTGAGAAGCGCTAACGAGGAAGGTATACTTCCGGACAGGTTGTTGTAAGACAGATTGAGAGTCTCGAGGCTAGTCATTTCGGATAAATTGACGGGAATCGAACCTGATAAGAAGTTATTGCTGAGAACCAAGGTCTGTATACTTTTCAAATTCCCGAACTCGGGCCAGATTAGTCCGTGGAGAGAGTTGCCTCCGAGATCCACAGTCGATGGAAGGCTTGTATATTGTTTGTATTGCAACACCCCCGAGCTCATATTCTTCTTCCAGAAGAAAGGAAAATCAGGAGAAGGTTCCGAGATTGACATATTCCTGTGGATGAGGGCAGGCAATCCGGTTATCTCTTTCGGGATCTCGCCCACGAACGAGTTCTGTTGTAAGTCCAGATAAAAGAGAGATTGGAAGTCACCGATCCACGACGGGATCGTTCCGCCCAATCTGTTCCAGGACAAATCCAGCAACTCCAAACTGGTGCATCCACGCATCCATTGGGGCATGGAGCCCCTCAGTCGACTATTCGCCATGACAAGAACCTTAAGCTTTGGAAAACTCAAGCTCGCATCGCTGGGCAATTCTTCATCGAAGTAATTCAGAGTGAGAACCAAAACTGTCAAATTGCTGCAGTGCTGAAGGATCCCAAGTGCAGACGAGATATTCGATAGGCTCGAATTCGATATCGACAGGTAAGCAAGGCTGGAGAAGTTCTTGAAGCTTTGAGGTATTGGGGTTGTGAACTTGCTCCGTGCAAGGTTCACACTCCGCAGCTTCTGGCAGTTGGGCAAACCCTCGGGGAAAGGACCCCTGAAACTGTTGGAACCTAAATCCAGAGACACCAGACTGCTCATTGCCGAACAATTAAGAGCTATAGTACCGGTCAGCGAGTTGTTGTTCAAATTGAGAAACTCAAGCGATGGCAAAATAGACAAGGAAGATGGGATGGAGCCCGCGAAGCCATTGGTATGAGCTGTGAAGTACTGCAGCTTCTTCATGTTCTGAAACACATCCGGGATTGACCCTGAGAATCCGTTTGTCGAAATGTCCAGCCAAACCAGTTCTGTGAGATTACCGATGCCGCTGCCGAGCGGCCCTGAAATCGAGTTTTCCTGAAGGCTCAATTGGACCAACTGACCCAGAGTGAAGATATCTTCACTGATGCCACCTGTGAGACTATTCGTGGCCAGAGAAAGGTTCTGCAAGGAGCCACAATTGCCGAGTCCAGGCGGGATAACGTCAGAGAAATTATTGACAGCCAGATTAAGCACCTGAATGCCGGTTGAGTTCGTGCAAATCCACACGGGCAGAGAACTATGGAAATAGTTCTCAGAGACGTTGAAAACGTGGAGTGAGGGCAAATTTGCGCTCTCGGGCACCGGTCCAGAGAATTCATTGTAGCTGAGATCGAGGACCTGCAAATTAGGGAGGTGGAGGAGCGACTCGGGGAGTATGCCCCCGAGGAGGTTGTGAGAGAGATTGAGGAGTCTGAGCTGGTCCAACTTGCCGACCGAGTCGGAGAGGTTACCCACAAGCTTCTTGCTCGCGAGGACCAACTCCACCACTCTGCCCGAACCAGAGGAGCCGTCGCTCAGGCCAAGAGAAGACGAAGAGTCGCACACCACGCCCAGCCAGTCGCAGCAATTGGCAGACGAGTCGAATCCCCAACCGTCGACTCGGGACTCAAAGTTGCTCATCAAGTCTAGCAACGCTTTGGAATCGCTCGAATTGCATACAACGTCCTCTTGAGAGTGCAGGACCTGCGCTTGGAGGCATAGCCAAGCGACAGCGAGGACCGCCCACAGCGAATCTCGAACACCCATACGAAGAAACAGAGCGCCAAAAAAGAAAACTCCAAGGAGATTGATCACAGAAAGGGCGTAGGAAAGTGACCGAGGAAAAGGCTCGTGGACGGATTGACGGAGAGGCCCATCTCGAGAAGGATCAAGATTTATGTATTGCGGGAGCATGCCTGGATGGAGTTTTTCTTGCTTCACGGAAGTAGTAGTTCAGGTGATGGACGTGGGCCAGAGAAAGCGAGAGCTGCGATTGGACTTCAATTCCACGCGCCCTGATACTTACATTTCTATATATTCTGTGACTGCAACACATGATAGGCATAATGGAATTTTCTCCACCAAACTCAAACGTCGTTTCATCCACAAGAGTTAGTACGGAAACTTTCAAGTGCTATGAAGTCAGCTTCGGCGATTTATAAAGCAACAGAATTTTGCTTCTTGAAAAACCAAGATATCATCATGCAACCCATTAATTGACATGTACTTGAAGTGCTCCTTTTATCAATCTTTCATCCAGCATTGTCAACGTCGGAATATCCAAGAAGAATAAAATCTAAATTCTTAGGGTATCATAAGCTTAATTTAGGAAAGATTCCATTATACTCGATAATCCTCTTAAGAATAGTTAAATGAGATTCCTTGATCTAATTGGAATCTATCACACGTATAAAGACTAAAAAATATGTCTAGACGTGATGCAGTTAGATAAAATACGGATACTTCATGCTTCATAAAGCCTGGGATCAACTAACTTACCTTTCTCATTCCTATCAAATGTGGTAGGTGAAGAAATAAGAGTTTCAGTTTCTTTGGAATTTTCCACACCAAACTTCTTGAGTAATTTTTTAGAGAAAATATTCAATGGTTACTAGCCATCACGTCATTAGCTTACATGGCGTGCGTGAGCGTAGGTAGCTCCACTTACAAGGCCATACAAGTCCTCTAACTTGGATAGGCTAGAAAATAGAAACATTAAAACCGGAGGCTTTCTTTTTCTCTCACTCCTTTTCCTATTCGCCAACCACAGGAAAGAGTAAAACAAAGCTTTCAATTTTAGTCTTTTCTAATTTTCTGCCGGTACAAGTCATAGGACATTGTGTCGTCCTTTGAATGGAGCAACCTGGGATCACACGCACCACATAGGCTAATGACGTGATGGTAACTAACCATGTTTTTTCCTCTTGCATCGTGCTAGGGTTTTGTCATTGATCTAACATCTTACTAAGCCCACTTGATATGCGGCTTTTCCAATTAGGGTCATGGGAATTGGTAGTGTATTAAGGAAATTGCGTAAATTGTTTTTTGAATACATGAGTACTCTTGGGATTTAGTTCAACGTCTGAATTCTATCCCATAATTTAGCTTCTTACGGGAATAACCGAAAGGATTTCAAATTTATACATTAGCAAAGAAATGAATGAAAATATATGTGGATTAAGTGTCCAATAGAATATATTCTGATTTGCGACATCTTCAAGTTTGAACTATCTACTCACACTTTGTCTTTAGTTATTTGGTTCACAAGAGTAGTAAGGTATTTTATCTGCCCAAAATTTCTATTTATAAGGCTGAGTTTTTTTCTGTAAAAAGATCCCTAAAAAAAACAATAGTGATTTATTGCATAAATGTAACTTAAAGAGTAATATGATACCTCGATACTACAAATCTAGCAAGACTAGAGGTCGGCGAGCTAGAGCTTGCCTTTAGCTGGTCATTGGCCATCACCTTGGCTGGTGACCAACTGAAGAAGAAGATGGAGAAAAATAAAATTTAAAAATAAAAAGTAGAAAGAAAATTTAAAAATTTAAAATTCAATTTTTTAAAAAAATTAAAGATAAGTAAAAAAATTTAAAAGAGAGTGCATGAAGGAAAATTGAATTGAATTACCAACAATAAGAAATATTTTCTAGTTCATTTTCAAGTTTTAGCGAAACACTTGTAAAATATTGTCAAATTACTACAAAATGGTTTTCTAAAAAGCACTTTTTAAAAATGCTGGAAAACATTTTTTTAGAAATAATGTATTTTTGCAAAATGAATAGAGCCTAAAATTCAACTATGAAAGTGAAACGATGTTTCAAAATCAAAACGAGCACGGGGAATGTGACTCGGGGTATGTTGAGAAAAGAGAGGCATGATGACAGAGACTTGACCCATTTATCCAGGAATCTGTGGTCCAAATTTGACTTTAAGCAAACACGCGAGTTCAAGGTTTTCCTTTCTTCTTCTTTTTTATTCTTTTTTATTCTGTAAGTTTCAAGTTCAAAGTAATAATTCTATTTTGTTTTTGCTTCTTCGGTCATTATAATCAACTTGAAATATGATGGGATTTGAACTTGGTCCACCTTTTACTTAGTTTTAGATTCTTGCACGTGAGATTCTATTTGAGATGCTTGTGAAAAATGACTTCTTCCTTTTTATCTCATTATCACCAACGGTTGAAGAAATTCAAATTATTTCATTCATTGATAGTCGAAGATATTAGTTACATTTCGAGTTATATATTAGGGTATATATATGTACATCTATTGTAGTGTATTAGGGATACAGCATGACCATGTGTTATAATAGTACCAATCCTTACCTGCACTTTGCGCACAGCATTTGACATAATAACCTGTTGTCCATCTCACGAATGAACTACCTTATAATTCCATGAACTCTATTGTTACTTATAATTCAGATAGAGAAAAGTTCTTTGTTGCCTTAGTTATATTAGAAAGCTATAGCAATTATTTGAGTTAAGGGACCATGTATGACAGCAAAAATGATAACATTACACGGTAGGAAAGGAATATACAAATAATTTTGAGTTTAGTTAACTAATGTTGCGAGATCCCTTAACCTAGGGTTAACAAGAAGTAGCAGCAAGGGAACAATACAGGACCTTTCATAAAAGAAGCGCAATTCTATTAGTTGTACTAAAAGAAATATCTGGATTGAACCCACCCATAGGTAGCCCAGCTGGTTAGGGCGAACTTGGACTTTGTTGAAGTCTTGGGTTCGATTCCCCGGGGAAGCACCTGTGATTTAAGTGGGGGGCCATGGCGGTGGGTTGCTGTGCTAGTCCCCCCCGAGGAATAGTCGAGGTGCGCGCAAGCTGGCCTGGACACCTCGGTCATCAAAAAAAAAAAAAAATATCTGGATTGAGTGAAACTAAAACAGAAAAAGATGGGCTAATCATCAATGCAATGATTAAGGAATCGTCCATGGTGGGATGAAATAGAGAGGGCTGAGAAGAGGAGAACAATTTTGGTGGACGTGGATGCCAAGTGAGAGGTGAAGGATGTCGGGTCACTTGTTGGAGGGATTTCTTGTTGATTCGCAGCTTAAAATCAATAGAAGCGTTGAAGCCCAGACATTCAGAGTTTAAAAAAATCCTGAATTGATGGGTAATTATAGTGAGAGGATCAAAAGAATTAGTTTACAGGATTATACCTTGTGGCAATCATGGCATAAGAAACTGATGATAAATAGTCTATCACGTGTCTAGAAAGAATAAAAGTAATTAATTCTTGATCTCAATATACAATTGTTGAGATGATTTTCATTATATAAAAATATTACAAAATTACATTTAATGAGGAAACAATACAAAAATAGAAAATAATAAACGAAAAGATCATTACATTACAAGAGTTATTGATCCCTTAATTTTAGCGTTTCCAAGAATCACTTTATGATTTTGATTGATATCTCTAGATTTTTCTTCCTTTGACTAATAAATCAATGCTTTTATGTCTGAGGCACACAAACCAATTATAGATTACCCTTGGCATGCCTTTTATGTCTGAGGCACACAAACCAATTATAGATTACCACATGCCAAGGGGACACGAGGTATGTTAAGCCCATTACAAAAGTTTAGAGAATATGGCAGGTCATCCTTTACGAGTCTCATCGAGGCCACCTATCCAAAGTTATTCTTGCAAGGAAAAATGCTCGCGTGTAATCAATTTGTAAGGAGTCCCTAATAATCAGCATTTGTTAGTAAATTCATGATATTGTATAAAGGGATAACATATATTTGTCATAAATATGACAAAAAATAATTACTTATCTACCACAAGGTCAGAAAGTAAACATGTAGGTGGAATTCGTAAATTGAAATTTTGTGAGAGTGACACTAGTGAACACGTAAGAGTGATCATATCCGGTGTAGATGATAAATAGATTATGCATAGGCTCCATTGCAATTATATGTCATTCCTTACAAGTTTTGTTCAACTCTTTGGAAAATCGGTTATTTGGAATTCTCAAATTTTAAATTTTAATATGCCAGGTGTTGACACATAAATCTTGATTGATCATTCGTAATTTAATGCACAAAAATTTAGGGATTAATGTTAACCCCTAAACAAAAAATATTATGATTAAATTGCATAGCATATAGTTTTAGGAGTATTTATTATTGGCATATGGGCTTCAATTGATGGTTCTAAACTTTAATTTAACAAGTTGGACTAAGTCCACGGTAAAAGAGAATTTGGCTAGGCTTGTTAAGGGATGACAAGTTGAAATATAAGAATATTCCCGAGAATATAAGAATGTTCCCAAGAATATTTGCATTATTATTTCAATATTCAGGGAATGTGTTAGATGAAATATTAAAAAAATATTATCATCTTTCTTTAAATAACATAGTCCTCTCACCTATAAAAAGAAGGCCACACACGAAAAAAATACACAACCACAATTGGGAGAAAAGGAGCTGCAACCCTTGTTAACGTGAGAGAGTGAAAAAAAGGTCTCTCTTTTTGCTGCAGGTCTTGAAGATCGGCTCACAAAAGGGAGGCCTCTTCCTCTCGGTCAAGGTCAAAACCCAAGAGACAAGGGAGAAAGAATCGTGGGACGTGGGAAGTGTCCAGCAGAGTAAAAGGAGAAAAGAAGTGAAAAGTGGAATCGAGCATCCTTCGAAGCTTTCAAATGCCTCGTCCAACTTGCCATCTGTTGTTGGCTTCGCTTCATCGCGTGTCGTCCCCAAATTTCAACTTCTCGACTCACGGCCACACTTACGACAACATTCGGAGCAGTGAGCCCACGCTCTCATAGACGTGGCCTTAACTTTGCGTGACAGATTCTGACAACCACCGTGTGTGGTCTCACTCTCACATTGCTCTCCATGCTTTGACGATACTCCCAGCAATTTCTTGGCAGCGATTCAACAATTCGGATCAATCCGTGCCACTACAATTCAACCCAACTCTAGCGTGAATTGCTCTCACGTCGCCATTACACCCTCGTCATCTACCTTGAAACATCGTCGATTGCAATTCCCGCAATCTGATACTCGTCCCAATTGAGGAAAAATTGGGAGAAAGCTTATCAAAATGTCTCTCGAGTAGCCTTTTAAATTAGGAATTATTTCCTAAATTTTTAACATGCTATAATCGTCAATCCAATCTCATGCCCGATTGTCAATCCAATCTCATGCTCGAGATACGATTTGCGATTTCTTTTTAAAAAATTGGTCAATCTGATCCCATGCCCGAGATACGATTCGTCAATTTATTTCCAAAATTAGACGGAAAAGGATAATATCTTGCCTGATTTGTTGCCATGATTTTCTTGATGCATTTGCTCAATTTGATTTTTCTTATGAAAGAAAACCCAAAAAAAAAAAAATAGTTTAGTTGGATGTGATTCTTGTTAGAATATTTTCTTTTAGGATATTTGCATGTTTAATTTAGTTTGTTTTTTTAAATTTCGAATTTTGATTATAAAAAAATAAAAATAAAAATTGTCATGCTCATGTCGTGTAGAATTAGGTCATCTTCTGTGTGTCATCTAGTCATTGCATGTTTAGGGTCATTTGAATGCGTGACATACTAGGGTAGTTGCATTAAATATTTTCAAGCATTAGATTAAGTTAAATAATTAATGTCGCGTGACATATAATTTGCATATGAGGTTACACATTGCATGCTATTATAATTAAACACTTTCGTACGTCATTACATGCATTGCACGTAGTTTTAGGCCTCATTAAATAAGTGAAAACCTTAATAAATATTTGAGTGATTGCATGTTAGTTAGAAATTATATCTAAAATCATTGATGTAATTTTTAAACTAACATCATAGATGCTTTCGTAGCAATTTCTTCATTTTCCTTGCAATTTATTTATTGCTTTGTTTTATTGAGTGTTAGATAATGATTGCACACTCACATGATCACATTACATATTATGGAGTAAATTAAAATCAATACAAACTACCTGCAAATCATTTTTTTTCAAATAAATAAGAAAATATATAGAAAAATCTAACGTATTCAAGTCCCCGATCCCATAGACTCTAGTTCGTAAAAATGAAGTAATTCTCCCGAGTGAAGTAATTCTCCCGTTACTTTACTTGGGTTTCTAATCGACCCACCAAAAAATAAATTAGTGGCAATTCATAAGTAAAACTCATTTGCATGCTAAAATACTTAAACCCGAAGTTGCGAATTAGTATGGGCTTAGAGAGCCCAAACTAAGTTTAAGCTTAGTAATCCAATAGCCAAAGTGAGGTCGCGACACCAAGGTTTAATTTATCTATTCTTTTTTTTTTACATTAATCTAAAAAAAAAAGTTGCCATCCATTTGCTTTCCTTGATTTCACGTTTCGAGGACTACCAACGTCAAATAGGTTTAGGGTTCTGAATTCTGCGACATTGCCTATCTAACATTGTCTTTATATAACTATTCTTTCACCAACTTGGATGTTGTTGTACAATTTATTATGTGTGCATCTTCTTTTTATGTTATGAAATGACCAACTTACAGACCGTAGATAAAGGTTATAAATTGTGGTTATTACATATCTTTTTCACCCTTGACTGTAATGTAAGAATCAAGCTTGGAATATTCTTACTTCGGTAACGGGGCACTCATAGAAAAAAAAAATTCGAAATATTTGAAGACCCTTAGCTCCCCCAACCCAAAATTTGGCTGGTGACAGACGAAATTCGGCACGAAACACTGCAAATCGAGTTATTATAATGCAGTTTCCGAAAATTTCAAGGTTCCCATATCTCTCAAATGGGAAGTCGAAATCGCAATCCCTAAAATCTCACAAGTTCCTAGGGACATGAGGAACCTAATTAACACTATTGGACAGCTCGAACATGGCCAGTATGTCCCGGACAAGCCAACAAAGTTCCGACTACGATTTTTATTTTTAGAACAAAAAACAATGAGGACTCTTACCGACCAATCACCGTGAGTTCCCTCCCTCTCTTCTTTCTATTTGTTTCCTTTCTCTCTCTCCAACAAAGTTCCGACTACGATTTTTATTTTTAGAACAAAAAACAATGAGGACTCTTACCGACCAATCACCGCGAGTTCCCTCCCTCTCTTCTTTCTATTTGTTTCCTCTCTCTCTCTCTCTCTCTCTCTCTCTCTCTCTCTCTCTCCTTGAATTAGTTTTAGAGTCATGTACCTGAGAATCCATTGTGGATGTTTACGAGAAAAAAAAAATTCTTTTTTTTTAATCATCACGAACACTAGGAGAAACTTAAATTATCATATTCATTCATAGACGTAAAAAATATTAACTAGGCTGTGAATTGTATATATTAGATATATATATACCATAATTATTTTATATTAGAGATGTGATAAGACCATGTATTCTAATAGCACTAGTCATTTTCTCGCATTTTACACGGAAAATTTTAGATAGTAATTTGTTCTTCATTTTTGTGACTCTGTTGGTAATTTGTAATTGAAATAGAAAACAAAAATTATTTGTTGCACTAGCATTATTTAAAGGTATCCCGATTAATTTGGGTTAAGGGACCATGATATTAAGCTATAAAAGAAAGGATATCCAAATTAGATCTAGGATTTAAGTGTGAAATATTCAAAGCATCATAAGAAATTAATCATTTAGCCACCAAAACTTCACTCTACCTAAACTAGAACACCATAAAGGTGCTCTTGCATCTTATGTTATATGAACGACTCAGGCAGAAGTACAGTGCAAATGCCAAAAGTTGATATGGGAGATACTTAAATACCAGAAGTTCTGAAAAGTATATTCAAATGTTGCTTTTTTTGAAATTGGGACATTTAAATACTAAGTTTGGTGAAGATGTCTGGAAATTCGACGTAATTTATTTGTAATATAAATTGTTTATGTGGTTCGTTGGAAAGCTTACTCTACAATGAAGAGCCAAAACGACGTCATTTTGCCCCATATTTGATTTTTAATATAAATATTAATTTAATTAAATCGAAAACTAAATTTAAAAAAAAAAAAAAAAAAAAGGGAGAGGGTTCGGTGAGGGTTGCACGGTCCTCATCACCGCCGACGTTGGTCCAACATTGCCATTGCCCAAGGCCTAGCAACCACAGCCGACCCTTGCCCAACCGTCGTCGGCCCTTCGCGGCGATGGTGGGGCAACAGCAATAGGGCTGTGCAGCCCTCGCCGTCTCCCTTCCCCCTTTTTTTTTCAAATTCAGTAATATTTATATCAAAAATCAAATCTATGGCAAAATGACGTCGTTTTGGGCTTATCTAGCTATATTAGCGCCAAAAACAATGTCATTTTGAGCTCATCTTGCCGGAAAAATGACACATCAATAGTTTAACTGAAATTTCTCACCGTTGGCACTTAAGTATTGCATTCTTTCCTAATTTTCGCATTTAAGTATACATTTCAAAACTTTTAACAGTTAAATATCCTCCTGACAAATTTTAACACTTGCAGTGTCGGGTACTCATTGCTTCAAAATCAATAGGGGACTAATTCTAACACTTCGGTATCCACCACATGCTCTTTCTTTGGCTGCCGGGGTATTTTAGAAGGGCGCTTGCTTTATTTTACGAAGAGAATCTTCAATCTGTGTTTGGCGATGCCAGGAAGATTCACTAGTCTCGGTTTGCTGCCGAACGTATCGGGAGATGGGAATGTGAAGAAGCAACCCAGATCCGACTCAGATTCAGACTCTAACGATGAAAAGCTCGCCTCGAAGGACCGGCTTCTCTTGGTGTCGATAATTAGCTTTTTTTTCCCGCAGAGAAAGGAGCTGTTTCGTGCAGTTTCCTGCTGAAGCTCTTGAAGGCGGCGGACGTGCGCCTTCTTCTTCTAGAATGGAACTGGCCAAAAGATTGGGGATTTAACTGCACGAGATGATGCCGACTGAAATGGCAGGGCTTTGGTGCCTAAAATTTACGTCGGCAAGGGATTTGCAGGTATGGTACATGTGGAATTGAAACGTCATACCCTTGACGGGGTCAGATTTGGTTGATTTTTATGAAATAAAAAAATTCGGTTAAAGTTGGAACCCAGTTAAGCTTGGTGCTTTTTAAGAGAATTGGGCCGTAAATTACCAAGTTTACCAACACCCCCAACAAAATAGTAAGTTATAATTTCTTTTATAAGATTTTCATCAACACGACTTAATATGATTACAAAATCTCATTATCACACGTAAACATGAATCACCAGTCCTAGTTGCTCCCAGTGCAATTCCAATGGCCATTCCGAATGTAAGTCCAATGGTCATTCCAAGGTTTCTATCGCCCATGGCATGAACAGCGGATCCATAATGATTTTGACTATGTTCAGCAGATCCAGGATGACTTCGACTCCCTGGGCAGGGAGAACAATGACCACCACATAGTTTGGTTCCTTCAAAACTTGAATATGGAAAGGTCAGGAATTGGCCCCCATTAGGAATCGGCCCGGACAAATTGTTATATGCAACACTGAATTTGGACAGAAAGTTGAGATGCACTAACGAGGAAGGTATAGTTCCCGACAGATTGTTGTAAGATAAATCGAGAGTCTCTAGGCTAGTGATTCTGGATAAACTGTCCGGAATTGAACCTGATAAGAAGTTATGGCTGAGATCCAGGACATGGAAATGTTTCAGATTCCCGAACTCGGGCCAGATTGATCCGTTGAGAAAGTTGTGTCCGAGATCTACGGTCGGTTGAAAGCTTGTAACTTTATCGTACTGCAGCCCCCTCTGGCTCACATTTCTCTTCATGAAGAGCGGAAAATCAGGAAGAGGTTCCACCATCGACATATTTCTGTGGATGAGGCCATGCAATCTGGTAATCTGTTTTGGGATCTCGCCCACGAACGAGTTGTTTGATAAGTCCAGATAAAAGAGAGATTGGAAGTCGCCGATCCACGACGGGATCGTTCCCCCCAATCTGTTCCAGGACAAATCCAGCAACTGCAAACGGGTGCATCCACGCACCCACTGGGGCATTGAGCCCCTCAGTCGACCGCCCGCAATAATAAGAACCTTAAGCTTCAGAAAACTCAAACTTGCGTCGCCGGGCAACTCCTCATCAAAGTAATTCTGAGTGAGAACCAAAACTGTCAAATTGTTGCAGTGCTGAAGAATCCCTAGGGCGGACGAGAGGTTCCATAGGTTTGAATTCGAGATCGACAGGTGAACAAGGCTGGAGAAGTTCTTGAAGCTTTGAGGTATGGGGGTTGTGAACTTGTTTCGTGCAAGGTTCACGCTCTGCAGCTGCCAGCAATTGGGCAAATCCTCAGGGAAAGGACCCCTGAAATTGTTGGAACCTAAATCCAGAGACACCAGACTGCTCATTGCCGAACAATTAAGACCTATCCTTCCGGTCAGTGAGTTGTTGTTCAAATTGAGAACCCTAAGCGATGGCAAATTGGACAAGGATGATGAGATAGGGCCCGTGAAGGAATTGCTATGAGCTATGAAGTACTGCAGCTTCTTCATCTTCTTAAACACATCCGGAATTGATCCTGAGAATCCGTTCGTCGACAAGTCCAGCTGAACTAGTTCTGTGAGATTACCGATCCTGAGACTGAGCGGCCCAGAAAACGAGTTTTCCTGGAGCCTCAGTTGGACCAACTGACCCAGAGTGAAGATATCTTCACTGATCCCACCTGCGAGACTATTCGTGGCCAGAGAAAGGTTCCGCAAGGAGCTGCAATTGCCGAATCCTGGTGGGATAACGTCAGAGAAATGATTCACAGCCAGATTAAGCACCTGAATGCCTGTGGAGTTCACGCATATTCTCACGGGCAGAGACCCAGAGAAAGAGTTCTCAGAGACATCGAGAACGCGGAGCAAGGGCAAATTGGCACCCCTGGGGACCGGCCCCAAGAATTTATTGTAGCTGAGATCGAGGACCTGCAAATTAGGGAGATGGAAAAGCGATTCAGGAAGTGTACTCTTGAGTAAGTTGCGAGAGAGATTGAGGTATCTCAGCTGGTCCAACTTGCCGAGTGAGTCCGAGAGGTTGCCTGCGAGCTTCTTGCTCGTGAGGACCAACTCGACCACTCTGCCCGAACTCGAGGGATGGTCGCTCAGGCCGAGAAAGGACGAAGAGTTGCACACCACGCCCGGCCAGTCGCAGCAATTGGCGGACGCATTGAGTCCCCAACCGTCGACTAGCAACTCAAAGCTGCTCATCAAGTCTAGCAATGCTTTGGAATCGCTCGAATTGCATATAAGGTCCTCTTGAGAGTGCAGGACCCAAGAGACGGCAACGACCACCCACAGCAAATGTCGAACACCCATGTGAAGAGACAGAGCACCCAAAAAGAAAACCCCAATATGATTGATCGCAGAAACGGTATGAGATGGTAACAGAAGAAAAGGGCCGCGGAGGAATTAAGGGATGGAGAGACCCATCTTGAGAAAAATCAAGTTTAGCGAATTGTCACAGCAAATCAAAGTGGGGTGTCTCTTCTGCTTCCTTTTATGGCTTCTTTCTTGCTCATTGCAAATTAAAGAAATAATAAAGAAAAGAGGGGTTGTAAAAACACAAAGCATTCTTCTCTAATTATACACTTATCTACCTTATGTAACACGTTGGGATTATTTAGCTACTATGTTCACAGAAGCAATAACCGTAAATGGACCAGAACAGTTGGGAAATATTCAGGTACCTAAAAGAGCCAGTTATATCAGAGTAATTATGTTAGAGTTGAGTCGTATAGCTTCTCATCTGTTATGGCTTGGCCCCTTTATGGCAGATATTGGTGCACAGACTCCTTTTTTCTATATTTTCAGAGAAAGAGAATTAGTATATGATCTATTCGAAGCTGCCATCAATATGAAAATAATGCATAATTATTTTCGAGGCTCAATATCAACAATACAATATTATTACCATGAAGATAAATTATCACAAATAGAGCAAGAAAATCCTAATTGCAATTGGAGAATTCAAAGAAGATTCTCAATGAATGAAACTGATTAACTCATAATCATTGGTCTTTCGAACAACATGCTAAAATTTGAGTAAATTCCGACAACGTTTAACCTATGAACTAGTATCGAAAAATCACAGCCCCTTTTGATTTTCCTCCGCGTGCTCTTGGTGAAAAAATAGAGCAAGAAAATCCTAATTGCGATTGGAGAATTCAAAGAAGATTCTCAATAAACGAAACTGATTAACTCATAATCATTGGTCTCTTGAACAACATGCTAAAATTTGAGTCAATTCCAACAACGTTTAACCGATGAACCAGTATTGAAAAATCACAGCCCCTTTTGCTTTTCCTCCGCCTTGGTAAAAACTCTCTCTCTCTCTCTCTCTCTCTCTCTCTCTCTCTCTCTAGCACACCAAGAAGCAGCCCTCCTCTTTCTTTCTTTTTGTGTTTTTTTCACTTTACCTTTTTTTTTTTCTTCTAATGAAGTTAGCTGGGCCCACATAGATGGACCCCACCAATAAATTTCCCCATTTACCTCATGTGAGAAGTTCCATCATGCCCACTTTGTTTCTAATAAGTCAAATTGCATCATAGGCAAGGCTTTGGTCATCATATCGGATCCATTATCTTTAGGTAGACTTTTTCAATTAGAAATAGCTTCTCTTTGGATTATTCTCGGATCCAATAATACTTCACATCAATATACTTCAATCTTGAATGCAACACCAAATCTTTGCTAAGATAGATAGTACTCATGCTATCACAATATATAAAAACTTTTTCTTACTTTAAGCCCAACTATTGTAGGAATTTCTACATCCATAAAAGTTAATTACTTTCTTCGGTAATAGCAATATACTCAGCTTCAATCATAGAAAAAATAATACATTTATGCAATCTTGATTGCCATAAGATTGCTCCCCTACAAAAGCCATTATGTAACCCCTCATGCAGATTTTTGAGAGCCAATGTCATCGACATAGTATGCATCTAAATAGCTACCCCACTTAGGCTTTCTATTTCTATAACACAAGTAGAATTTGGAAGTGCCACTAAGATAGCTCAAAATTTATTTAACAATGGTCCAATACTCCTTACTTGGATTTAAGAGAAACTTGGTCACAACACCAACTACATGAGCAATATTTGGTCTTATACAAATCATGGCATACATTATACTTCCTATGGTCAATGCATTAGGAATTCTCATCATCTCTCCCTTCTCTTTGTCACTTGTAGAACATTGTTCAAGAGTCAACTTGAAATGGTTTGAAATGGCCTACGAGTGGACTACTCACCAATTTATATGTGCTCATATTGAATCTTTCTTACACATTTTCCATATACTTCTTCTGAGACAACCAAAGTTTCTAGTTTTTCCTATCATGAGTAACTCTCATGCCAAGAATTTGCTTAATCGGTCCAAGATTCTTTGATGCAAAAGCTTTACTCTACTCATTTTTTAAGCTATTTATTTTCTTAATATCATACCCAACAATCAACATGCCATCCACATAAAGTATGAGGATAAGGCGATCATATGAGAATCTTTTAATAAAAACACATGAATTAGATTTGGTTTTAAGATATCCATGATCTTCCATGATTGATTCAAACTTCATGTACCACTATATTGGGCTTACTTAAGACCTTTTCCTCAATCTACATATAAAATGCCTCTTGCTTTCGGCTTTGAACTCTTATGGTTGCTCTATTTTTTTTCTAAGTCTACATGAAGAAAATCCATCTTTACATTAAATTGTTCAATTTCTAAATTCAAGTTGGCGGCCAATCCAAGAACAACTCAAATAGAAAGCATTTTTACAACTGCCGAAAAGATCTCTTTAAAGTTAATTCCTTTGCTTTGATGAAGACCCTCCACAACAAGCATAGTCTTGTATCATGGTTTTAAACTACTTTCTTTCATCTTCAATTTGGAAACCCACCTAATTATACATGCTCTTTTACCGTTAGGCAACTTAGCCAATTCAAATTATTATGGTTTTCGTGCAAGGATTTGATCCCCTAGTCAATATTTTACGGGAAAATCCAATGAGGGAAAAACCACAAACCACTCAAAAACTTTATATATAACAGAATATATAAAGTGTACTTTCTCGAATTAAATATTAGAAGCTCAACGTGAACAATATAACAGTATTTCTTAACCAAAAAGGTGGATTATCACAAATGTAGCAAGATAACCATAACGACAATTGAAGAATTTATAGAAGATTTTGAACAAACAAAACTGATGAACCCATAACCATTAGTCTCATGAACAACATACTCAAATTTGAGCCAATTCTGACAACGTTTGGCTTTCGAATCAAGACACAAAATCGCAGCCCTCTTCTGTTTCTCCTCCGCATGCTGTCGATGGAAAAATCTCTCCCAATCTCCACTTGGGCAGCCCCCTCTCTCTCTTTTCTTTCTTTTTTTAACTTTTACCCTTTTTTTAATGAAAATAGCGGGCCCCATAAAGGCAGACCCAGCTACAAGAAAACTAGCACATGATATGAAATTGATTCGACTTCGTTGAGTTGTGGAGTGAGAAGTATTATGAAATATTTTTTTGTTTGATATCACGAAAAATTTTAAATTGATAAACTTGTAACAAATTTATCTAAAATTAATCTTTTTACCACCAAAACCTCCAAACTAGTACATCTATGATAAATTTACCATCCGTTATTTTTCGTTAAATTTTACCATCAAATTACTAAGTTTAATAAGAGTGATAGTTGACAAGTGGATCAATTTGGAGTTTTACCCTCCGTTTGTCATAAATGTATTAATTTGTGATTTTCATAGTATTAATTCAATTTAATGGAAACTAATTGAGAATAAATTTGTCACCAAGTACTAGTTTAGGGTTTTTTGTTCAGAATAGATTTATCACAGGTATATTAATTTGGAGTTTTTTATTAATAAATTAATTTGAGCTAACTTTATCATAAATATACTAGTATGAAATTTTTCCGGACATTAACTCAATATTTTATGGCGTTCAAAACATGCTGTACCGACCACGTTTAGCTGCACTCCTCGTTAGATTCTGCATTCGAACACTTTAGTGCTGGGGCGGCAATTGCCGACTCTTTGCTCGAAAGAGCTTCATATCTATACAAGATGATTGGACGAACCTTGTCTCGTGAAAAGGGGCGCCACGGAATTTGTCTTTCTTTTTGTTAAAAATTTATATTTGGTCAAAAAAGAAAGTGTTTGTTTCCTTAATTCATGAATCTGCATAGGAGTTCAGTTTCTTTACGTCTTGATGCAATAGTATCTTGCGCTCAAATAATAATTACAACCATGACGAGGAGCTTAAGCATTTTCAAATATGAATGCTGGGGTAATGAACTTCAATGGTTGAAGAATCATTGCATCAATAGTAGAACTATTCATCTATTGGTTCCAACATCTTGTCTCATGTATCATGGAAAAAAAAATCGTGTTTCGGACAATGAATCATGAGAGACAATGAAACACTTAGAGAGGAGATTAGTGAAACCTTACCTATTGATCGACGAGGAAACAGAGAATGTTGCCGGAGCTGTTCGGGTTTCCTTTTCTGTATTCGGGAATGTGTTTAATGTTCGGTAAACATATTAGTGAACTTGATTTGAAGCCAAAACAATCTGAGTAAATCATACATAGTCAGCTAGAACAACTGAGTTAGAGAGATGATGTAGACAAAAAAGACTCCACAGCCATAAAACTTACTCTGTTTTACTGCATCTACGTCAGTGTCTGGCACAACCTTCATTTGCTTTTTCTTGGAGACCGACTTGAGTTTAACGAAATTTTTTTGAGCATGTGGTTGAGCTAACCCAATTCCTAATTCCTTGTACTGGGGAGGAGAAATATTTGTATCTCTGTTTCATTCTTTTTTTCGAGGGGGTGGTTCAGCCTGGGTTATTTTCTAGTTTCTTGCTTGGATCCGGTGACGAGGCCTGTCTGTTATTGAACTGGAGCTTCAAGCTGTGGGCCTTTATGCTTTCTTGACTTGTTTCGTACTGGGCTTTTCGCATCAGTTTGAGCTTCAAGTTTCTTGCTTGAACTGATTGTTCTCAAGTTTCTTGCTCTGGTTGATTGCTTCCTGGCAAGTTGTTGCAAAACTTGTGCTGAAAAATTGTTGGTTCAGATAAATGAGGTTGAAGTATAGGATCCAAGGTTCATCGATCTCCTCATGAAAGGGTTAGCACTCCTGGTTCGATTCAGGTTCAGCAGGAGCGATGGTTTATGTAGACAGCAAGGCTACAGCTCAGCAGAAATTTTCTTCATGATTATTTTCCCGAAAGATATGCTTGAAATATTGTGAGATCTTCCGATGATACCTTGAATCATTCCAGGATTGTAATTGATTGTTATCAATTTAGGATTAAATTCGATTTTGGAAAATATTCCTTCCCTTTATTATTTACGTTCTCTATTGTATATTGTACATTGTACATTGAGAACACGATTAATAAAAATACATAGAATAGACTACAAAATTTTCTTATAGCTTATTTTATGTTTTCTTTCATGGTATCAGAGCTGTCAATCATGAATTACAATCTAAGCTCCTCATTAGAATTGAGTCTTGCGACTCCCACTATTGTTAGCATCTCAATGCCATCTAGTTCAACAATCTTGTCTCTCACTAGCCCCATCATTCCATCATCTAAAAATTTTGTAGGGTCATTCGGTTGTCCAAATCTTGGGGTGAAATTCATAAGGGAAAACTACGTAGTGTGGAAAGCTCGAATCCTCCCCTTCCTTCAAGCAAATAAACTGATTTCAATCGTCGATGGAATGCTATCATGTCCTCCACAACATATTACTCAAACCTATACATATGGTTCTTCCAACATTGTGCCCAATCCTAATGGTTGGATCTTAAGCATGATAGCCGACTATATTGTGGGTTAGTTATCTAATCTGAGCACCTCTCTGGAATTTTTTCTCTGTATCTTTCGCTGCCCAAAACAGTGCGCGAGCTACCCAATTGCAACTGCAACTTTAGACAATACGGAAAGCTAATCATACCATGATCAAATTTCTTCAACAGGCTACTTTTATATCTAATCATTTGGCCTCCAAGATGAGGTCATCTTACCACAAGAGTACCGAATGCATATATTTCGAGGCCTAGGAGCTGAGTTTCAAATCTTGGTTTTATCTTTTTCACTCTTGGGATCAGCTCGTTTCCATTATCATTGTTTTCCTCACCTTTGTTGCAAATCAACTCAACCCTAAAGTCAAATCCTTTCAATATAACCATGCAGGAGAGTTCATCTTTGCACCATTTGTTCAATTGTTGCAAGCGAAACGTATTTTTCGCAGGACCTGTCTATGCCTATCTCTTTAGAATGGCTCAATTGAAGGTAAACATCGCCACATAGTTGAAATGGGACTCACGATGCTCGATCATGCTTTTGTCCCTTGTCAATATTAAGACTTTGCCTTTGAAGTAGCTATGCACATTGTTAATCAGTTTCCCACACCGATTCTACAAAATAAATCACCATGGGAGATCTTATTTCAGATGGCTCCATCTATTACCCATCTCAGAGTTTTTGACTACACAGTATATCCCAATCTTCGACCCTATGCGAAGAACAGAATGCAACCATGGTCACATCAGTGCATTTTCTTAGGCTACCCATCAGGATACAAAGAACACCAGTGTTATTCCCATAAGCATCGATGGTTCTACATTGTTACCAATGCAGTGTTTGACAAATTAGATCTTCCTTATGCGCAAAACGCTCTGCAATCATCTTTGAAGGCCACTGCCACCATTCAACCGCTCATTTCTATTGAGTTGTCTAGAATTCCTCTACCACATCAACCACCACGTGAGCTTTGTTTTCCCTCTAATTGTAAAACTCAAGGTGCAAAAATGTGTTTGTAACGCTCCCTTTTTTTAACTGAAAATGAATGATTTGAAACGTGAAAATGATCGCTTACAAAATAGAAGAACGAAAAATATTTTCATCACCCGTGAAATTATTTAGACATAAATTATTGTCAATAGTAAAAATATTTTTCATTGACTAATTATTTCAAGTGATCATTTTTCAGAAAAATATTTTTTTTCAAATCTTTTATTTTTCACTAGACAAATGAAGCTTAAATATAGAGATAAGAAAATCGTCAAAGAGAAAAAAAAAAAAAATGTTAGATATGTTTTTGGCATTCTCCTTATAATTTTGTTCTAAATAAGACACCGAAACTTTTGGAATTTTGGGTAGGTTGAGAACTCAATTTCATTGGAATTTATCGCAGTACATATTCCGATGTGCTAGAGTCCCATTTTATTCTTGAGTTGAAGTTCCAAATATATTTAAAGCTTGTGGATTAAGATTACATAATGATTAGTATGCCCTAAAAAAAAGGAAATTAACACAAACAGTCTCTAAACATTGGCCTAATGTGCAATTTGGTCCCTGAACTTTTAATTTATTTAATATAATTTCTGAACTTTAGCCTAATGTGCAATGCGGTCTCTGAACTTTTAATTTGTTCGATATAGTCCCTAAACTTTTGTTACACGTTCAATACAATCCCTAAACTATATGAAAATGTTCAATATAGTACTTCCATAATTATTCAAGACCAAAGACTACTTTGAACATTTTCATACAGTTTAGGAATTGTATTGAATATGTACCAAAGATTCAGGAACTACATTAAACAAATTAAAATATTATGGACCATATTGTACATTGGGCTAAAATTCAAGGATCACATTGAATAAATTACAAGTTCAAGAACCAAGTTATACATTGGACTAAAGTTTAGGGTTTATTTATGTCATCACCCCAAAAAGGGACTGCCGTGTCAAACCAAAATGAATTTAATAGATTTGAGCTGCCCAATTTGCTTGTTGACTTTACCTAAGTTTACCTGATCCTAACGCTGGAGGATCGCTATTCTTATAAAGGCATCATCTTCATATGTCGCATGCTGAATTGGACTACTACCAATATGTGTGTAGTCACGTATCCCGCTTTCTCAATTAATCTTTTTTCTGTGATTTTGTCTAATCTTTTCTTTTTTAGATTGGACAATTGGCGCCTTTTGATTTGATCGCCAAGTTAATGTACATCGAATGAGACTTTACTATAGTCTAAAATGATGGCATATCGTCATGTTTGTGCCAGGGTTATCGAGCACCGAACTTAGGAAAACCCTATTGCGATGAATGGGGGTGATGGTGCCATCACCCCCATCGTTACGCACTCGAACCCGCGAAACTTCAATTCACGATTAAAGTCACTTTTAGAAAAGCAAAAGGGAAAGAGCACCGAAATCAAAAGTGAAAACCGTGATGCAAGGGGTTCGACTTTCTGCATGTGGAAAAGCTTTGCGGTGAGATAGCTCAAATCATTTTACCTCGATCATTCCACGAACCCTCCTAATATGACCGTACCGTTATCTAATAAGAGACTTTGAAGACCATAATTAAAGAAATGTAGAAAGGCAAATTCATGGGGCATAGTTATTATATTATGGAATGACAGGGTTATGGACAAGGATAAGAATCATTTCAAGGTATACAGGTTGAGTTTTTGATTCTGATAATTGAGAAACCTATTTCGATAGATAAGTTCTAGGTAAAATCTAAAACAATTGATAAACTTTTCTTTTATCATTTAAACTTAACCAATTTGAAAATCTCATTGAGTGGAAATTTTAGCTACACCACATTTGTGTTCATTTTATTGAAAACTCCATGATAAAGGAAAATATTATGGAAAAATGGTTAATTTTATTTATTTGGTCGTTTGGGGAAAATTATTTCTTTATTACCAAAATAGAAATTGTTTCCCCTAATCTAAATATGTTGTCAATCCATAAAAACGTTTTCCACAAATCAATTAATTTTCCACCATCTCAATATCGAAAGCTAAACATAATTTTTGAAAAATAATTTTATTTCAAACAAACGAACATGAATTGTTCAATTTTAAACAAATGTTTTCTTGCAAAACACGGATTAGCCTATCACTTTTGCGAGAGTGATGGAGCCATTCCCTTCTTATTTTTCTTACCTTACTACCATGTAAAAGAAGGCTTTAAAGATGCATGGTGTTTCCCCACCATGGTTGGAGATCAAACCCAAAAACCTCAAAGAGTCGTTACCCAAACTCCTAATCAACCCCGAACGAAACCTGACCATGAGCCTGACGATCAAACACAACTGGAATGAGCCGAGCCTCACGCTTAAAATCTAAATTTGTCTTCAACCCCAGCCAGGCTCGAGATCTAGGGTGAGTCCGGTACTGCCGGACGATCGTATTAAGCCGAATGTTTAGCGTCAAGGAATCAACAGTACGAAGTCAGGAAAAATTCAAGAAAGCGAAGACCCGTCAATGATTAATTAAGCTGATATTCATAGCCCTTCTTGGCCCCTACTTTGCGAGCTTACACTCAAAAAGAAAAGCACGATGAACTCCACCTGATTAGTCAAGCTGATGGCTGATTAATTAAGACAAGAAACTCAGGAAGACACACTTCTGTAGTATATATATCCTCATCTTTCCCAAACCGAACCAGACAACAATTTACACAGACTTAAAAGATCATATCCGAGGAAGCATGGCTTGTAGACTTATAAAAAATCCAACAAGCCCACACCCCTCACGACTACACGCGCACGATTGGTCTCTCCTCGCTAATTAAGCTTATGATACACAAGAACACAAAGATCTACTCGAAACTCGACCTGTAATCACCTAGACAAGAGAGGGAACCAGCGCTCCTGCAGCGAGGACTGGTACGACACCATGAAGATCAGGAACACCAGCACCGCCGCGATGCCCCACGGCGACCCGCCGGCACGGTGGAGCGAGTCCCGCTCCGGCATGGCCAGGAAAAAGGGCACCCGGTTCCGGTCATCCTCGTTGGAGAGGAAGTGGACGAGGAGGAGCAGGACGACGGGGCAGAGCATGAGGAAGAGCTTGAGCTGGGACATCATGTCCTCGACCACCGACTCGTAGTTCATGTACCACGAGAAGCCCAGCACGAAGAAGAGGATGGCGACGAAGAAGCAGAGGTGCAAGGGCGGGAGGGAGAGGTAGTCCGCGTAGGAGGAGTAGTAGCCGTTGCTGCCGTAGTATCGCGCCATTGGAGAGGGACCCTTTGAAGCTCTAAGCTGGAACTGAAGAAAGAAACACGCAGAGAGAGGTTCTTTCCGCGTTGGATTTGAAGTGGTGAGCGTTTGTGCCTCTTGATGCAGTCAATCTGCGAGAAGATTCAAGAACGTCTCGCCTATTTATGGAGAGAGAGAGAGAGAGAGAGAGAGAGAGAGAGTATTAAAGTTGAAAGCTTTACTTAGCATGTTTGAAGGGGGTCAAGGGGAGCTTTACTTCGCTCATGGGGATTCACTTTTCCTGGCGATCTGTGATCAGGGCGGTGGGATTTTCTTTCCACGGCCTCAAGATTCGCAGCTGACAGAGAGGCCATGACCACTGTCGCAGCGCCACGTAGCGCCGACCATGCCCTGTCTAGTGGGAAGGACAGGCAATCTTGTATTCTTCATATTGTATGACTTTCTTTAGGAAAAATACAAATTAAAGATGAGAGAGGCAAATGTGAACATTCAAGCCCTAGTAGGCAGCACAAATGATGTTTTTTCAGTTTTTTATAGTTGATAAGAATTGACGTTTTTTCAGTTTTTTATAGTTGAAAAAAAAAAGTATGGTAAATTTCATTCATGTGAGATCATATTAACTCATGAGGATACGACAATGACATGATCGAATTATCTCAAATACTAAAAAAAAATTGAAAAAGAAAAAATGCACTACCCATGAAAATTGAACTGTATACATGAAATTTTTCCACCAACACTAAGCTAAGGAAAACTTATTATCATCGAACTGTTGGTCTAATGTTAGCAAGGCTGCATCTTCTTCTACATAATCACAAGTTCGAGGGGATTCCGCCTTACCTTCTTTTCCCAGGACTAAAAAGCAGGCTTTCTCTTGTGAGGAAAGAAAAAAGAAGAATTAGAATGCCATCAGTATATATCTGGTTAATTTGTGTCTTGATAATTTGCTATCTTATGTGAAATATCTTCTAGCATGCATCAATTGGAAAAATGATTTCAATCATTTGGTGATCAAATTTCCATTTTTGAATAAATCGAATCATTTTAACACCAACGTAATATCTACAACAAATACGAAACTCAACACACCACTCGAAAGGAGTTGGTAGGAATAGCCGTCCATCTCCAGCCTTTTTACCTAATCATAGAGATAAATCAACTCATGTGATGAAAAAGCTTGGCGTCATGGGAATTTTTGGTATAGGAGAGAGGTATATTTGTGGGTTTTTTAGCACTGCTAAGGCTGTATTATTGGGGAAGTGGCTTGACTAATGGCGAATCCACTGGACCACAGCACGTGGCTTATATCACTCTGCGGGTACGGTTTTAATCTTTTCTATGACAACAGCAACAGCTTCATAAACCAGAAAACTTTCCTAGATTAGTAATTTATAAATAATATGAGTGATTACAACCAATCCCGGTACAGATATTATACAAGAATTTGTGTTTTTCTTTGGGATTCAAGCGTAGTTTCTTCATACTCCTACGGTCGGATCACCCCGTCTAATACACTTATTCCATTGAAATACTTATACGATGCGAGCAATATCGAACAACTATAAACATGAAATCCTTATTTAATTTTTCCATCAACTATTGCTTTGAAGCTTCTTAAAGTTACCAAACTAGCCGTTTGTCTCTGTTTTTGTTTTTTGTTTTTTTCTCAGGAGCAATGAGCATAAAGCCAACTTTGCTTAATCGGCGGAGCATGATGAGACCACTAAGTCGGAGCATCAATCATCAGCCTTTTGAAAAAGAGGCACTAATTAATCACTATTGCTTTGATTGGGTGCGTGGTTTAAGGAATGTTTTACCTCCTGATGGATTCGATTGTAGGACATGTCAAACTATTTATATGTCGTAATATTTATTGCACCGTTCAGTCCGTGACTCATCCCATGCCGGTATGTCATCATATCATCAAATTTCTTCTGTACTTAGGTTTTGTTTATTTTGTGAAAAATAGATAATTTGGAAAACCTCTTATTAAAAACCATCACTTGTGGCGCATAAAAACATTAGCAAACAAAAAAAACTTGTTGTCGTTAACAAAAATATTGAGATATAAACTGAAAATATTTTTCTTGACTAATTATACCAACCGATATTTTACGAAAATATTTTCTAAATCATCCATTTTTTTGTGAAATATCATATAATTACATTTTTTTCTAAAGGTACACGTGTTGGGGCAAACTTAATTTTTTTCAATTTAGGAAAAAAGATCAAGCTCTCCTAAGTAAGTTTGCTTCGGACCCATGAAATAGATCTTGCCTGCATGGAATTATCTATTCCCATTGTTACGAAGAATCAAGAGTGTTGTGCGCATAATTCACGTACGCATTTAACTGCCTAAATCAATGGAATGGGATTGATTTAATTTTAGTTGGTATCAAAATGGAGATTAGCTAAACGATCTATGATCTATCTCAATTACTCTATCTAGAGCTAGATGTACCAACCTACAAATTTTCATCAAATACTAAAGGTCCATTTGTTTGAAAAAAATTGTTTTCGAGAAATTATTTCCTACTTTTTGGTTTTTAAATGATTGAAAAAACAAGCTTAGATTAGGAGAAAAATGATTTTTTCTTCTAATGAAAAGAAAACCATCTTATCAAAATCATCAAACTAATGAAAACTAATTATTATCGTCGAAAACGATAAAAAATATATTTCTTTATCATAAAGTTTTCAGTAAAATAAACAAATCCTAAACTTCCATAAGAGCGGAGACTCCAAATAATGGAAACAACCTGACCCTTCAAAGCCAGGTGGAAGCTACTGATTCCTATCCTACTCCATTGACATGGATTGATGTGGATAACAATTTGACTGAGCTCCCGTTCATTTCGGGGCCTCATGTGTTGTTTCACGCGGATTGATTGGAGGTCACTTTTCATAAATGACCAAACTAATTAAAATTAAATATTGCACAAAAAATACATTTTTATCATAAAATTTTGTGTGAAACAAGCACACCCTAAACATCGGAAGAAACGATAACCTCCAATCAATTCATAAAACAACACACTTTATACGTCGACAAGAACAGCTACCTCCAATCAATTCATGAAACAGCACACTTTATATGTCGACGGGAACGGTTACCTCCAATCAATTGGTGAAACGCACCTGACCTTCAAAGCCAGGTGGAAGTTATTAATTCCTATCCTACTTCATTGACATGGATCGACGTGGATAACAATTTGACTGAGCTCCTATTCATTTCGGGGCTTAATTTCATGGGCCGACCTAGCTGATTAATTTACAATATCTTTGTGAAATTATTGACTACGTAGGGCTCACAAGGCATAAATACCTAATGGCGCGTGGCCCCCAAATGGAAGCCAACCCATTCATCCATTTCGCAAATGTCAGGTAAGACCTCCAATATTAGTATTAGATTTACATCTCATTGAGTTTCAATGAAGAAATTTGTTTCTCCTTTTTTCTTCCCTTTCACTGGCTTGCTTCTCTTTCTCTCCCCTTTCCATTCTTCTCCTTCTTCCTTAAGCAGTAGCATGTCTTGCTTATCTTGCTCTCTTGTTTCCATTCTTCTCCTTCCTCAGCAATACCATGTTGCACAATCGGCTATGCTCGGCCATCAACACCAACCCTTGGAAGGTTGTTTTTCAGGGTGTGGATGTCGCGGTTTGGATGGTAGATCAGATTCATTTATACAAATCACTCAATCTGCTCTGTCGCTGTCTCTCTCACACGCATGCGCCTAAGCAATGATAACTTGATGGGGGTGGACTAAAATCGGAGAAAACATGAAAGTGTAGGTAACTTCTAATGTCACTTAGATTTAGGCCGTAATTTTTTGCTCCATCAAGTGGTTCAAGAAAACTTCTTTCCATCATACTCTTTTGTGAAAGTTGTAAACTTGAAAATATAATTAAATCTTAAAACTTTCAGAAAGTATAATCGAATCTTAAAATTTGTCATATTGATTCAATCAAGTAATTAATTAACTCTATCTAATTTGGCTAATAGAAAATGATAACTTAACTTTTTCTATTAATTTATTAAGACCCATGACACTGATGTGATATTTCATATTGTTTTTTTAAGACAAAGATGTTGATGCGGCATATTCTTCTTTCTTGGTCCAGATTCTTCTTCCTCATTGGAGCTAGAGCTCTTCCATGGCCACAAGTTGCCAGCAAAGAGGTTGAGGGGCATCCTTCTTCCTCCTGGTCCAAATTCTTCGTCCTCTATGGAGCTCGAGCTCTTCCATGGCCTTAAGTTGCGAGTGAAGAGGTTGAGGACGTTAACACAAGTCCCACTCATAACAATATTGTTCGTTTTGGGCCAGAGACTACACCGTTTTGTTCTTCTAAGCTTCACCCAAAATAGGCATCATTACAAATTAAGATAAATGCCTTCACATATATGACACGCGACGTCACTTCACCTCACCACACCAAGACGTTATGGGATTCGGTTCATTCCTGCCTCCATCACCATCTTAGAGTCGAAGTTGCACTTTGTCCGACCCCTTTCTAACCACGACGATCGCTCCCGCCCTTGTCAAACTGTATCGTTACAAAGGAGGAGTCATCGTCCTCTTCCATATATTCACTTCCTTCTATGCTTTCAACTTCACTCTACAACTACCAAAGTTAGTCCCAAAAATGGAAATATCACTTCATCATCGCCATCTCCCTCTTCTCTATCTCTGTCTTAGTAATTAGAGAAAGGTTCCTTTACTCCACCGCGTCCACCGGCACAATTCACGCTCTCTCGTTAAAATTCGCCATTGCGTTCTGGCTACCAGGGAACCTTCTCATCCGACCTAACAATGGTGCCCCCTCTTCGGAAACTCTCTCGGTCTCTCTGTCCTTGCAATTCTCTGTAGCTGCACCGGAAGAAGCTCATTTCCTCTTTGTTTTCTCTCTTTATTCTCTTCTTCTTCGTATTAAATGTGCTTCCTCCAATCAAGAATTCTAAAGCGCAAGAGAAAGTTACAAGCACTCAACTTTTTGATGACACGGTCATCAATTAATTACTCATCTAGAGATAGAAAATGTTAGAATTTTCAAAATACAAACCACGCATTCATTTAACAGCTTAAGTTTTTTGAACAGCTGATAATTATCTCACAAAATCTCACATAGTATCGCAGGTAAAGGTCCTTTGAAATAGTTAGTAATGATACCATAAAATCTCACAGAAAAAATGATCACCATGAAGATTGTAGTCGATAATTTTCACACTAAGTTCGGTCTGCAAGTGGCTTTACACATAAAGAATTCTAAGGGAGATCCTGCTCAAGCTGCTCATGCTAATTAAAAACCCTTTCTCAGAGTCACTCTCAAACATTTACATGGGATCATTACAAGGTCACGACCACGGTCGTTGGTTGTCAACTCAAGCTTGAAACTCATGGCTGCCGTAGGCACTCAGGCTCGCTTGACGTTCACAGCCATGGAAGAGCTCGCGTTCAAAGGAAGAAGAAGATGTTGAATCAGGGAAAAAGGAATGCCAAATTAGCGTTTCTCTTCAAATCAAAATTAAAACATGTCATATCAGCACCGTGTCTTAAGAAAAGGATAGGTAGAAGTGGTTGTGACATTTGACTCCATTCAGGATCCAAAACTAAGGGATTAAAAAAATACACCAATTCTAAATATCCATAAAATTAATTATGGATGAAAAGACTATAAATTGCATTGATTTGACAAATTCTATCATATAATTGCACTTTTTAAATATTTTAAAATTTAATTGACATTTCAAATATAAGTTTTAGAACTTCTAATGCATTTATCCCTTTACCCTTAGTTAATTCGGCATGTTTGGTAAGGTCAATAAAAATAACCCGACAATCAAAATTTGCATTGCCACATGAATCTTGAAGAAAGGGCCTAAACAAATTCCGACGTCACATGCCCAAACAAGCTAAGCAAAGCGGACGCGATACACGTATCATCATTACCTAACCTTGGATTTCATTGGGGCCCGATCCGGATTTGAGTTGCTAATATCGAGCCATGTCTACTCAATGGCCGACAGGAGGCGATGTGCCCAACTGCACCTCCACTTTTATCATCTTCTTTTGATTAAATGCAACAACGATTCATCCTTAACAAATGGCATCCTATGACTTGCGATCAGTTGACCATAAGTCAGCGGTTCCTCTCTTTATTTCGTTATGTTTTTTTAATAACTTTCTTTTGATTTTCTTAAAATTTCTGAAGAGAAAAGTAAGGAGTTACAACTCTTGACTTGCGAGCAAAGGGCATTTATTGTCGGCATAAATATTTTTCTCAAACAGGATAAAGGCATTCATAATTAAATTAATTTGCAATTGTATGCATTTGATTAGTGAATGAGGGAACCCTTCTGAATACAAAAAATGCTACACTGACTACCCTTTTAATAGAATTTTGTTATATCTGAAAATATAGACTAACAAATCTTGACTCGGTGAGGTTATGATTCTCGAGGAAACTTTCTTTGTCATTTATGTCTCTCGTATGTTCAAACCGGAATGGAACAATGAGAACAAAATGATGAAAAGGGGCAACATTTGAATGATAATATTTGATGACTTTTTTGAATAAGAACATAATCTATTTATGACTTAAGCATCATGGTCTTCTTTGTGACTTAGCTACAATCATTGCAACTTGATCTCCATAGTCCTCTCCATTACTCGTCACGATACTCACTTCAGCCATGTGGCAGCTGATGTTAAGGTCACTTAGCATGACATATATGAGGAAGAATCTCACCTAAGTTGCTCAACATCAGTGAGATGTTACCACCTTTATCCAAATCTGTCGATGATGGCACTGGACATCCAAGTTAGATTATGTCTTTGACAGGTTACGATCAAGTATCGAGTCTAAAAAGCATCATCCTAACCCACTCACGACAAGAAATACTAAATATAATTGGATTATTTATTGTCAGCGTAAATATTTTTTATTCAAATAGGATTAAGGCATTCATAATTATATTAACGTACAACCATATGCATTTGATTAGTGAAGGAGGAAGCCCTCCTACACTATAAATGCTACACCGACGATATTTTTAATAGAATTGGGTTATATCTAAAAATATAGATTAACAAATCTTGATTCTCATTGTTCCGTTCCAACCAGAACGGAACAATGAGAACATAATGATGAAAAGAGGCAATGCTAATTAGCATTTAAATGATCGCATTTGATAACTTTTTGGGATAAGAACAAAATCTATTTACGACTTATGTCGTGGTCTTCTTTGTGGCTCACCTACAATCATGGCGACCCGATCTCCATAACCCTCTCCATTACTCGTCACAATACTCGCTTCGGCCAGGCAACATGCAATGTTAAGGCCACTTAGCAGGATATATATGAGGAAGAATCTTGCCTAGGTTGCTCAGCATTGGTGAGACATTACAGCCTTATCTAAATATGTTGGCAATGGCACCAGCCATGCAAGTTAGATTATGTCTTTGACAAGCTATAATCATGTATCAAACCTAAAAAGCCTCATCCTGACCCGTCCTTGACAAGAAATACTAAATAGAATTGGGTTATTCGGTGTAATTTTTTTCCTTAAACAGGATTAAGGCATTCATAGTTATATTAATTTACAACCATATGCATTTGATTAGTGAATGGGGAAACACTTCTACACACTAAATGCTACACTGATGACATTTCTAATAGAATTGGGTTATATCTAAAAACATAGGCTAACAAATCTTGATTTGCTTAGGTCACGATTTTTTAGGAAACCTCATTTATCATTAGGTCTCTCATTTGTTCTAACCAAAACGAAACAATGAGAATAGAATAATGAAAAGGGGCAATGCCAAGTAGCATTCGAATGATTACATTTGATAATTTCTTGGGACAAGAACACAATCTATTTATGACTTAAACATAGTGGTCTTATTTGTGGCTCAGCTACAATCTCATTGCAACTTGATCTCCATAACCCTCTCCATTACTCGTCACAATACTCGCTTCTGCCATGCGACATGCGATGTTAAGGCCACTTAGCATGACATATATGAGGAAGAATCTCATTTAAGTAGCTCAACATTGATGAGAGGTTACCGCCTTATTTAAATCTATCGACAATGGCATCAGCCATGCTAAGTCAGATTATGTCTTTGATAGGCTACGATCATGTATTAAGTCTAAAAAGCCTCATCCCAACCCGTTCACAACAAGAAATACTAAATATTCCGTATCAAATGAATTCGATCTAGGTGGAGATTGACGTTTAGCTGGCTTAAGTGGTCGGTAGTGCCCAGAAAGGGAATTGCTCGTCCAAACTCGCCCATTTTGCCTTTCGGATCAACTCGGGTGGTTTCAGCAGATAATCTACTTAATGATAGGTCTAATTGCATAAATTGCACGATTGGCTTTACATGCATTATGATGAAAAACCAGTATGAATATGCTCATTTCAGATTGCATGAGCATAAATCTGAACTTATATATTTCGCTTGCTGTGGACTGGAGTTTACGCATGTATGTTGCGGGCTGAGTGCAAGGGGATCCATGGAGGCCATTTCTATGATAAGAGGCCCACCCTCGCTCAACGAGCCCATTTAAGGAGAAACTTCAATCAACCAAGATTGGTAGCTTATGAACCAATCCAAAACTAAAACCGAAACCGGAACCCGAAACCAGCCTGGACAGTCCAATTCCCAAATAGGTATTCACTCGAAATGGGAAAGCAAACCATTCCAAATTCTTGGACTTGGTTCTTGGATCGGTTTTTGGATGGTCCAATCCAGTTTTCTAGTAAAACCGGTCCAGTTACACACCCATATTACTTTGATATGTAGACAATCGTTTGAAGCGATGGGTGTTTTAAATTATTTTTTTGTCATTTATTAGAAAACTTTCATTCAATAGAATAAAAAAAAGAGAGTACAATTGACAAATGTACGGAGTCATTAAATATCTAATATTTTATCCTTCCTATGTGTTTATTAAAAGATTATTCACTTCTCATGTTAAAAAATATCCCATTTTTGTCCTTCTTATATGTTTATTAAAAGATTATTCCCTTTTCATGCCTAAAAAAATCCGAAGTAACTATATTCATCGCTGTTCTCGAAGCGCCAAAGTGACGGGTCCATTACTAGTCTCAAAAGCAGAGGAAAAGAAAAGGGCATCATGCCATTTCTTTCTCCATGGCCCCATTGGCCCATTGCACCTTCAACACGCTTGACAACCAGAGCAACCCCAGAATTATCGGCATCAATTTACAAAATCAAATTACCAATCGACATGACAAATTTCGATCCAAACTCAAACACGGCCTAATCGATCGAATTGAATGACTTAATAAACTAATTTCGATGACCAAGTGCACATAAAGATTGCATAAGGAAACATTATCCAAACTAATGTTTGGAATGGAAGGTGGTAAATTTTGTGTCTGGATATTCCATTATTGAAAACCATCAAATAAGCGAATACTTTCCAGCACCGGACCACAAGCAAAACTAGAATGTTAGGTGGCCTTCATGATTGCTATCTCTAATATTCCTATAATCATATAATGGAGAAAAGCTGGCAACCATCGACAGTGAAAGCAAAAAAGGGTGAAGACAAGGGCCCCAGAAGAGAACGCCCGATCTGCATTCGCATCACCGAACGTCAATAGTGCAGCACGTAGACGTTGTACTCCACGACGGCGTCGCCGGTCTTGAGGTCGACCGTGTGGGTACTGGCCTGGGCGTACCCGCGGGCGAACCGGAACAGCCCGCAGCCGCTGATCACCGGCATCTCCCGCACCTTGTTGAATATCGGGTTCCGCCCCATCACGGTGATGCCGCTGCCGTTGTACTTCCCGGTCACGAAGGCGAAGTTCATGACCATCAGCAGCGCCAGCTCCTCCTGCGAGGCCGACGTGTAGAAGCCCTGGGCGCGGCCGACGAGCTTGGACGACGGGTCTGGGAGGAGGGTGAGGGGGTTGTCGATGATGTTGACGAGGCCGAAGCCGGTGGCGGAGGTGTTGGAGGGAGGGGTCACGACGCGGACGGAGGTGGGCTTGGGCCCGCTCAGGACGTCGTGCCAGTAGAAGCGGAAGTGGCTGAGCTTCTCCTTCCTGAGGTTGATGCCCATGAGGCTGGGGTCGAGGGCGGTGGCGAAGGCGGAGGCGGGCGCCGGGACGGCGGAGGAGAGGAGGAGGAGGAGGAGGAGGGAGGAGATGGGGATGAGAGCGGCCATGGAGATGCTAGCGAGTGAACGGGGACGGTGGGACTGGGGCAGGCAGACAGGGGGATGGGATGATACATATAAGTCCGAAGTTGACTGGCCACCTACTCCCTTCCCTTTTCCATGGATTGGAAATCATGACGGTAGCACGTGATGGGAAGTTTCGCTACGGAAATGAACGAGCCCCGACCGTATGAGGCGTTCGATTTATGGAACTCAGTGACTCAGATCCGGTTGTTTCTCAAGCATGACATAGAATTGAGCCGACAACATGATTCGCTAACGTTTTTCGATAACAAGTAGTCACAGCTATGGGTTGTTTCTCGAACATAATAATGAGTGATCGGTTTTTAAATAGATAGATTTCCACTCTAAAATCGAGAATTAGATTAGAAATGTCGATTTTCAATTTCTAAAATGGTAACAGGTTCACTTAGATTAGAAATGTCGATTTAGTAGTGATTTCTTTTTTCCTTTTTTTTCTACTCCCCATAAGATAATAGATATTGTTAGATAGTCTAAACTCTCATTTTCAGTGTTTTGGATCTTTAACCAATGAAAATCTTAGTGGGAAAATGCTAAATGTATAATAAAATATGATCAAGTATCATTAACTTGCTAATTGAAAAGTATTCGTTAGTTCCGAATGGTTTAGCTTTACACTTGAAAACAAGAACTTGACCGATAATCACTAATTTCAAATTGAGAAATGATTGGCTAATCGTACCATTGACTTGGAAAATAGAGAGTCGTCAATCCTCAACCACATATTTTTCATGTATTCTGCTTGGCAATTTCCACACGCTTGTATCGGAGAAAGGAAAATTTTGTGGCTTTCCTTTGACCGTCACATGGTCACATTGCCGTACTAGCACAACTCTTCCAAATCTTAAGAATTATAAACCACCTAATACAAATCTGTTCAGATTAGCTCAGTCCGATTCCAATACTCACTCCTAATGTTGTGTACACAACACAAATTAGCTCGAAGTTTTCATCATCACACACGCCTTCATCCTTAGATCCGAATTCCATTACCAATTTTTGGAGAAACTCGCTCCGATTTTGATTCACGGAACTTTCCAATGGAGCTTTATGTTTTTCACTCTCACCAACCGTATCATCTCATGAGATCTCCGGAAGACTAATGATGGTGACTTGTTCTTTCAACTTCTCTTTAGTGCATCTTCATTGGGTAATGGATATTATTTTCATTGTACTAGTTTGACAATTTCTAGGAAACTTCTCATGTTGTTTTCCAACACGTAGCTAAGCTTGAATGTATGTTCAGACAACAGTCAAAACGGGTCATCCGAGAATGTTCAGCTCCAGCTCATATTAACCAGCGACCTTTGCTTGCTATGCCGCCCTCTATATTAAATTGCAAAAAAGCTTCATGTCATAGGATGTAATCATGAAGTAGTCCCCACGCCTAGCCTCATTATAATTATACTTCACTTCCACTTTTCTAGGTCTCCTGTTCTCAACTTTTTCTAATCCTCGCGTAGATTTACAGGATTGCATGGATTAGATTTATATAAGCTGATGAATAAGTAATCACATTTATTACGGTACTCGCATCAGATGATTCATATTGCTCAACCCATGGAAATTTAAATGAAACTTTTACCCTTATCAACAGTTACTCAATATAATCCGCATCATGATTAGATATTTGCTTGTTTCACGATTAAAGAAATTGCTTGGACAGCTGTTCGAATTAAAAAACTTTTCCTTATTCTATTTGCTCGGTGGTTTCCACGCAATAAAGGAGGAGAGGGTGTGTTGGTCTATATTACATGATTCAATTGTAAGCTCATTTTGGAAAAAAAAATTAATTTATATATATCGAAAAAAATTGATCTTCTATGATTTATTAAGTGGGTGATCATACAATATTCTTAAAAACAAAAAGTCTAATACTTTCTCCATTTTTGGATTAATTAGTGCCATTTTGAATAACTTAGCTTCATTCATATCCTCTTCCTTTTGGCTTAAAGTTTTACGTGGGATTGGTAGGTCTATAATATATAAGAGTAATAATTAATACAAACGTTCCCCTTTAAAAAAAAAAAAATAAAGACGTTTCATTGATTACACACAGAAAAGAAAAGACAAAGATACGATGATAGTTATTTTTTATAGCTTTTTCGCAAAGTGCAGTTATTTTTTATAGCTTTTTCGCAAAGTGCTTTATAACGATCCTCAAGTAAGTATATTTCTATTTTTAAATTTATGCAAAATAAGTTGTATAGTCACAAAATACCTCTATAAATAATGGTCAATAGGAGAATAATTCACCAGCTAAAATAAGATGGAGCTGGAATTCGCCTAAGCAGCTCAAACATGTAACCCTCCATCTAAAATCGCAGAGAAAGGTCCGCTCAATACTTCAATCGGCTTTATCGATCTTATGATTAGCTTAAAAGCTCAATCAGCATCTGAACTGAAGATGATGTTTTCCTTGCTGTTCTTATTTTTTAGGTCAGAATGATGTCTGAGTTTTCTTCGGTAGTAGGTGAAGTCAATAGACGGGAAAAGAAGGGCACCTTCTATCGCCTTCCTCATGCCGTGTTTGACCGTGAATCTAGAACCACCTCTGGTGATGGGCCACGAGAATTTCGCAGTGGGCCTGAGTGGGCCGAGCCGTGTGTCCGGCCCAAAGTGTTTGCCGAGCTCAATTTGATGAGCCTTCACCAGCCTATATGGACCAGCATGGGCCCATGAAAGAAATGTTTGCCCATACCCGCCCGGTTTGCGCTGGGGGTTTGTCAGATTGGGGGAGTGTAGGGCGTAAATGAGCTATCAGACTCATGATCATATCTAATTATGTAGTGAAAATTATATCGAGTGGATATTACTTTATACGTAAAATAAATAATTCAGGTATATACCCGACTAGGGATGGACGTGAACTCGCAAGCTACCGAGGGTAGGGTGAAAGGAAACTTGAGCAAGCATGTTAATCTGCTCATCGTTCTTTCAACTACATCGTTCTTTTATGAAACGATGGGATGATTCCCCAGTTGCGTCAAAAGACACTCGTAAATGAGGGGTGTGAGAATTGCAAACTAGTCAAGTACCGCTCCTTCTGGAGCAAATTTCTGAGTTCGAGTTCTCTCGAGGAAGGATCCCAGGATGGATCTATAACTCAGAAGTATAAGAGGTTTTCGTTATAGAGAGAGGAAGCTTATGGGTGCACAAGGAATCATCACATGTATCTTTGGAATGAGACAATCTAGCAAATAAAGTCGAAGGAAATCGGTCAAGAAGGAGAGAAATAACAGTTCCTTTTTCAAATGGACACAATACCTTAGGAATGAGACACATTATATGTGTTCACTAAAGATGTTTGTCATTACTCATGCCCCAAAAAAAAAAAAATCCTTTCCTCTTTGGACATTCCATGAAAGTTCCATTTGGCGTGTGGTTTGGTCATAAATCATCCTTTACTTTGGTCGTGTAAGTCCTAGGTTACGAAATTCATAGGAAAGTCCTTAGAAAGAACTTAGTGGATTAGGTAGAACTAGAATGATTAGCGACTTGTGTTTCTAACGTAGAACTCCGGTATCTGAATGGAACATGTGATCTCTAAGATTGACCCGCGTCAGCGAAAGCAATGCATCCATAGAGAAAGAGACGACGTTGAGGAAATTTTTGTCATATATAAAGACTAATGCTGAGAGATAAAGGGCTTGTGGTTGCACCCTCATTGGGGGTAATTCTAGATAGTCCAAATGCTATCTCGTCCAATGCCTCGGGACTTTGACGGTCAACCTCGCTGAATCTTTATTCCTAAGAAATAACAGAGCAATTTCAAATCGGAGAAGCCTCTAGAGCCCCTCATTAGCATTTCCAAATTGACCTTCTATTCATTTGAACCCTCCTTAAAAACCTGAGGCATCACTCGTGTTATGCAGCCCCAGTTCTCTTCCTCCTAGAGACACAAGGAAGGCCAAACCAGGGAAAACCATAGCACAATTTTAGGGACCTGGACACCAATGGGTACTTTGGTGGGTCATGTTGCACCTGGCCTTGGCTTCTTGCTCATTGGCCTATGGCATCTCTTCAACCACATCAAGCTCCATGCTCTTCACCCAAGCTCCTACAAGTCCCCTCCATGGTTTCCCACCTCGAGATTGAGATACTTGGAGCTCCTCTCGATCATGGCCGGTTGCTCAATGTCCATGGCGATGGAGCTCTTCATCGGCCCTCGAGGTCACCAGCCCTTCGACTCGGACGGCACCATCCCATCGAACCATCTCCACAACTTCGAGCATGCAGAAATCTCCCTCGCCTTCTTCGTCTACGCGGGTTTCGCAATCCTCCTGGATCGGGTCCAGATCGGCCCCGAAGCTAAGCATGGCCTCACGCAATTGCTGGCTGCAATGGCTTTTGGCCAGCAGCTCCTCCTTTTCCACTTCCACTCAGCTGACCACATGGGTGTGGAAGGCCAGTACCACTTGCTCCTTCAAATTGTGATATTTGTTTCTCTTCTCACCACTCTAATAGGAATTGCTCTTCCATATAGCTTTTTGGTGAGCTTTGTGAGGTCAACCAGCATTTTCTTCCAAGGTGCTTGGCTCATTGCCATGGGATTCATGCTTTGGACACCAGAGCTTATGCCTAAAGGTTGCTTTATGAACTTGGAAGAAGGTCATCGGGTGGTCCGGTGCCAAACCGAGGCCCTTCACCGGGCCAAATCCCTCGTGAATATCGAGTTTAGCTGGTTCCTGACTTTGACATCCATCTTTGCAGTCTCTCTTTACTTGGTTATGTTTAAAATATATGCTGGCGGCAATGTCGATTACCGGTCGCTTATTGAGGCGGATGAACTTGATGAGGCCAACAACGATGTCGAATCACAAGGAAGAAGCGGAATTGTCAGTGAGCAGAAGGGTTTCGCTCGTGGGATGAAGTCCAATGCACCTATCAACGTGGGAAGGTGGAGCAAGGAATAGAAAACCACTAGTGGTTAATTGCTTGCACAAATTAGGTTGATAGGATCCCCGAAGATGCCTGAATCTGCCGCTGAGTGTTGTGTCGGCTTAATGAGGGCATGACTTTGGAAATAAGTGTTTGCTGGTGGAGGGGAAATGTTTTACTCTGATTCATTCATTCGGTCTGAACCAATCACTTTGTATAGAGTAAGGGTGAGCTTTTTTTCTGTATTTTTGTAGAGCTGTCAGCCCCGATTGCACTCAGTCCGGATCTGAGGTGACTTGTTTCTGAAATTCTACGGTAAAACAAAGAGTTAGTGATACTCTTATCAAGGCGATGCGGTGGCTGTTAATAGATGCTAAAGTTTCTACCGAACTGATTTAGAAAGCGATGCCGCAGAATTTTGTCGGATGTCTAAATGAGCCCACATCAAGTTAGATAACCGTTCTGAGTTTGCCAGATCATTTCATAAATTAAACCTTGTATGCCGATCATAATATCCATAACAATCTGCTTGTATTCAGTTCATCAAATTATCCACTGTCCACCAACTTAAGTGGTCATTTACAATACACCACTTCCATAGTCTGCTGGTAAAAGGTGGATCAGCTCATCAAAATGACCATTGTTGAACAGCAGGGAACGACACTAGTGTTTCAGCTGTAGAGTTCTTTTGCATTTTGGCCCTAGGAGTTGTTGGCGAATGACCATTTTCATTACTTGAAACATAGATCAGGCCCATATCGTCATTCTCCTTGAGGCTCCAAATAATCTTTCCTTACAAGCGCGTCTGATCACAATGATTCATCCGACTAAGCTGTTGTTCCCCTTCCTCTTGTTCCCCCTTTATTAAGAAAAGAGGCCTTTATACTCAAGAAACCTGAATCCACCTTTTGCTCATGCAAGGAACATCATCCTTGAACGAGCGAATTGCCTACCTGAACCTGTAAGTTCCCCATGAAAAGGTAACAGTTGGCCGTACCTTGCCTTGAAATCAATGGTGATGAATACTCAAAGCAACATCGAGTGTTGAACTAACTTGAGAATGATTTCAGCAAGAGAACATCATGTGTCGAATCCAAATTTAGCAAAGCATAATGAACTAGGGCTTCCGACAGGAACGTTGAACTGAGAATCATTTTATGTTGCCATTGAGTTGGACAATGACGTGGGGATGATGCATTCTTCTAAAGTTGCTGCAGAGCAACAATTTGACATTTCTAATGGCAAGGGTAATTTGAACAATTTACAATTGGGGCCAGGCAAGTGCTATAAATCTTTTCTTGCCTCGACCTGTCTTCAGTTTGCACTTTTCGCACCTATCAACCTAAGATCTCAAAATCTGATCATATCATGATGAACGGCTCAGCTTCCTATTGAAGTTGAGCTTTAGAGACTAACAAGAAATCAAGAGCAGTCATATATACTTTGTCTTGGCAACTCCAAGGAATCGGCCATAACCAAATGGCAATCATCAGGTGGTTTGCTCACATCTTCACCAAGTGCACATCATTCTGGCCAAATGCCGTACCACATCCAGGACATTTTCGATGGCGAATTTCTAAATTTCTTTGTATGCACTGATTGCAGAACAGGTGAAAGCATTTCACAATTACAACCTGTCAAAGTGCAAGGCACAACAAGTTTTACTAGTACCATTGAAATATCAACAAAACTGAAGTAGAAACATGCCCAGAGATTATCGATCGATGCTAATTGATAACCAAAGTACAGTAAGCTAATATGCCAACTGACCTCCTTTGGCCGGTCAAGACACACACTGCATTTAAGTATTGTCCTGCAATCCTTTATTTCTTCCTGGAGCCTCTTCACTGCAGCCTCTCCACTCTCAGCAGTCAATTCAGCAACCCTTTTATTACACTCCACAATCTCTTCCTCCAGCTTCTTCCGTTCCTCTCTGCTTCAATAAGATTTGGTTCAGAGATGGAGACAATTATGAGTAGTTATTTAATGGACACAGCAACCAACCATAACATCTACTAGATGACCTGCCTCGGACCATGAGCAGGAAGTGCTTAAGCACACAAATTTGCCTACACTATTATTCCTACCAAAAAAGAGATCATATGAAAATGCTTTCTAAACTCCTAAGAAAAAAAGGTTCCCTTTAGGAGAAAGCCTCCATAAATTTTACTGGCTGGGTTATCACCATATGTCACCTCATGGACCAGACTCAGATTTGACAATTACCGGTGGACACCAGCATCGGCAGGACAGCAAATGGTAACCACAGATAATAGGAGGGAAGGATCCCCAACACCCTATATACACACTAATTATTTGTAGACCATGATCACTGCAAAAATGCAATGTTTCATCACAATGCAAGTAGAATCCAATCTATGATGCTAAACCAAACTTGGACAGTGTCGTATACACATAAGTAAACCCCCTTCTGGTTTACAGATATCACCTTTCATTGTCTAGTTTCATCTGAATTTCATTAAGATCCCATCGTATCTGGTCATATTCCTTTTCAGATGAAGCAAATGCAGATTTAAGCCACTTCAACTCCTTCTCAGCATCACCTAATTCTGACTTTGCACCTTCCAGGCTTATTGCAAAGTGCCTATCTTCTTGACTACATTTTATTGCCTCTGACAGAAGAACCTTCATCTGCAATATGCTTAGAAACATCAGTAAAAGATACTAGCAGCAGTATAGCGTCTAGAAAAACTCACCTGCTCTTCACCATGAGAAATCTTCACCTTCAAAGATTCTACTGACGAGTTAACCTGTTCAAGTTCCTTAATCAATGCCTGTTTTTCTGAAAGTAAAGAGTTCTGAGCCTGCTTTGTCTTCACACTGTCTGAAACCAGCTGCATTACAGATCAGGGGACATGTTTAAAGATTGGCAAAATCCAAGCTGAAAAACTCAAAGCACTATAATAAAACTGGAAAAGTACCCAAGACAAGCTATCGAGAAGGTCCAAATACAAACCTTAATATTATAGTCATCCCTTTCAGTCACTTGCTGCAATAAATGCTGATTCTGTGTCTGCATATCTTCATATGCTTGACCTATGGTCTGCTGAGCAGATAATCTCGTTACATAATTTAGAAAATGATTATAAAACTTGTGATAGAAAGGAGGGAGTAAGCAAGCAAGGAGATAACAAGAGCAGAGGCATCAAGGTTTCAGCCAGAAAAGAAAAGACATCCTCTACAAATGGAGAAAAGATTACACTAAAACCACCTCAATCTCAGATATATATGCCTCTGCCTCTGCATCTTTTATCTTAATTGCTTCAGCAAGCTCAGAAACATCCCTGCGAGGAATTATATGACAATAAAGTTAAGTAATGCCTCCATCATGCATGCACAGGTATATTTTCCCATTTCAAAAGTCAAAAGAGGGAGAAGAGTCATTGTTCCCCCTTCCTCTTTTTATGTGTGAGTTGAAAGCATAGAGGGGGAGGGGAGGGCATTGTCCATTCATCCAGGGAAAACACATCCACACAGCCATGATGTAACCACAGGCCTAAGTCGAATGTCTTTGGTCAATCACCCAGAAAAAGAAAATTACAAGCAAGGTTGAGAAAGAGAAAAAAATAAAAGACTGAAGAGATTGACAAATTTGCAGGGAAAAAGACATCATAGTTAGACTTGTCACTATGCTCGCTCATGCGCGCACAGAGAAGCAAAAGGCTCAAAAAATGGATACTTGAAGACTAAGGGGGGTTCTGTCATGTCAAAATCATCTTTGTATACTCCAAACGAATCCAGGCCATAAATTTCCTGTGCACATGCCTACAGAATATTATATATGTCCATGGAAGAGCTCCAAGTAGTGGATTTGATGCATATTTACTTCGGTGAGGCCTTGTGAGCTGGCAAAGGCATATACAGGCCTACAAAGGGAACTTTCAGTTTTTTTCTCATTTCAAAAAAACAATACACCCATCCCTAGACTAGACAACAAGCAAGTTCTGTATAATTGGTAGATGAAAAACTGTAGACAAGTTGAATACATTTGTGCAATACAAAGACGTCTTTTCAGTTAAGAAGCCTACTCGTTTTGCTGCTATAATTCGCTGAAGTTTTTGCCAGCAGAAGCAAACAGACAAAAAGCACTCTAAATCTAAAGACTGCTTCATTCTTAAGCATCTAGAAGTTTGGCTCTTGAAAGTTAAACTGCTCTAAATATTGGCCAGGATTCAACAGAAAAAGTGATGGGAGGGCTGTCATATAAAGATCTACTACTCAACTACTAAGTGGTGTTTAATTAGCAGGGCCAGAGTGAAATTGGATTGCCTGAGAAAAAAAAGCGAATTAGTGCTTGTGGGAAGGTCTGAACATACTTTCTATACAAACCAAAGAGTCTCTTGGTCCTAGATATCCAATAACAATTCAAGGATAAACAAGCAACAAAAAACAAAGACAAGTGGTAGACGCTTAATAACAATTATAAAAAGATCAATGAAAGAGCATGGTCAAACTAGACAAACGAAATAAATGACCATCAACCATCTATCTTTCTGGTCATTTGAGCCTACTAGTTATTTTGCCATTGTGAAAAATCACTAGAAGACAGTATGTCCAAGCTACCCCCACCATATAACCAACCCACTACCACAAAACAGAGTCCATCTAAAAGTGCAGGGAAGTCCAAGCAAAGGAAAAAGGAAAACACAATTAGGGCGCGCATGACAACGTTTCTGTTCCCGGGAGTAGATTTTGCTCAGAAATGATTCTTTTTTACTCTGTTCCCGAGAACAATTTCTGAGCATTTCAAGGCGTTTGGTAACTGTTCAAAATTTTTACTCTGGGAACAGAAATGCGTTCGGTAAAAATTTCCAATCTTTTGATTCTTTTAATTTTCTTTTTTCTTTTTTCTTTTTCTTGTTGTTTTTCCTCCCCTTCTTTCTGTTGGCCGCCGCCGGCGAGGCGAGGCTCGCCCGGCCTCGCGCCGCCTGGGCAAGGCTCCAGCAAGCTTGCCGAACCTCGCCCTGGCCTGGTGAGGCACCAGCGAGCTCGCCGGAACTCGCCCGGCAGCAGCGATGGGGCAGCTGAGGAGTGGGAGGAGGAAGAGGAAGAAGAAGAAGAAAAGGAAAGAGAAAAAGAAAAGAAAAAAAAGAAAGGAAAAAAAAACTGATTCTTAAAGTTGTCCCCGGGAACAAAAAGAAACTTTTTTTTGTTTCTGAATTCTACTCCAAACCTTTGTTCCCGGGAACAAAAAATCTGCTCCCGAAAACAAAAGAACAGAAACAGCTGTTCTCGGGAGCGTTACCATGCAGGCCGTTACTGAGCACAAGCATTGCAATGGAGAGGGGATAGGAACTAACCTTTCGGATGCATCCAGTTTGGCCCTCAACTCTGCTATTTCAGCTTCAGCAGCAGAAAGCCTTTGTTGACAAGCAACTTCTGCTTCATTGGCAGCTTTAACTCTCAGTTCCAGACCATGTTCCTCTAAAGCATTTCTAAGGACTTCAACTTGTGACAGAGCTCTGCGTTCCGATTCTCTGATATCTGCAACATCTCTGAATAAACAAAAATGTTATTATGAGTCATAATCGTATGACAAAACAATAATAAAAAATGAGCTGCCGGAGCACAATGACACATTATTCTACTCCCATGCCATGCAAATCAAGCAATCTCCAGTTCCTTTGTGTAGTAGTCAAGAAAAAAGCATGCTAACCAAAAATCTTTCTCAACAAAGCTACTTCTTGAGATACTTTAATAAGAGAACAGTCACACAAGGACTCATTTAATCACACTAAGACTCAGAGGAGACATTGGAGACTCTGAAAGAAGTATACATAGCAAAAGATAGCAATTTTATAGGCATAGAGTATCCATGTTTGGGATTTCTTTCAATGGTGTAAGAGCAGATGTCCATTTCTAGTGAATTAATAAGACAAACAACCATGAGCTCATGATTACTTCATTTTCAAGAAAAGAAGATTCAAGATTCGTGTAGTGTCAATGTCAGGGCCAATCTCCACAACAAAATAACAGATTTCTCATCATTTACCCAAAGAAGAGGAATAAGCAATGATCAACCAATGACTGCTTTGTTATTTTCACAAAATGAGATTGAATTATGCAAAACAAGGCAGTGCTTTCCTATGTTCATTAGATCATTTGACAAAAAAGAGTCCACAATTTTTAAGAAATCATTCGAATTTTAGACTCTTTTAATGCTTGAACCATAAAATAGCCATTAGAAAATCATTGTTCATTTCCACAACAATTACATAAAGTAGGTTTACTATCTAGTGTACCGTCTGCCAACAAAAAAGAGATGAGATAAAGCAAAACCCAAGGTAAGATTCATATGGATCCTTAACAAAAGATAAACTGATTCTTGCAAAAGCTTCAGACTGCAAAAATCATCTCAGATATGATTGAGTGCATCATTTAGAAAACCGTGCATTGCAGCAGTAATATGTGAATTGCAATCTCAAACAACAAACTGTAAATTTTCCATGTGATCTCAGAAACAATCACATTACAACCTTAGAGGCAGATTTCTCTGAGTAAATGCAATGAGTTTGTGAAGAAACTCACAATTTCAAACCTAATATCTCCCTTCAAGATGATAAATTTTCAAGACAGACCGTTCTAGCAACTGTGAACTAGTTTACAAAAATAGGAACCTTTATAGAGGAATACTGATAATTAGCAAACTGTCAAGACTTGAGATTTATTTAATATGCAAAAATCACTTGCAATCCCGAGAGATTAAGGTTGAGTCAAATGTTTTTGTAACATGGAATGGAGCACACCCAAATCCTAACACTCCCACTTACTATAACTGAATCTATTTTCTTTTTATAGTGCTTCTGCCTCCATTTGTTTGTCTAAGGTGCTTACATCCCCATCTCTCCTCATGTAAGGTCCAACTTAGTGAGGGAGTTGTAAGATGTTGTGAGACCACTACCAACTATTCTAAAAGCTTAAGCTATTAGATGAAAAAGTGGTTCAATATTTAATGATATTCTAACACTCCCCCTCATGCTGAGTCCGATCTTTGTACTAAGCGTGGACATATATAATTGGGAAGACAAATGGAGAAAGATTTGAACTTAGGATCTCCGACTCTGATACCATGTGAGATCACTACCAAATGTTCTAAAAGTTTAAGCTATTAGACAAAAGCGTGGTTTAACATTTAATTATATTCTAACAGGAGTAATAACGAAAATTGATAAAAATTGGTACTAAAATTTGAGTTTTTGAGATAAATAGTCCTCTAAGAACAGTAAACCAGAAGATCTCTTAACCTGACTGCACAGAACTTGTACAATATCACCTGTTTCAGCAAAATTACAATGCAAGGTCCAATTTTTTATGGCCTTATTAACTTCTCATCATATCATATATAACCAATTAATGAGGGCTTAAAAGCATGGAGTAAGCCAGACTAGATACTCATTGGTGATTTTATCCTGATCAAAGTAAAGTTCAATAATAGCAGGTTCAACAAAGAATCTCAATAACAAGAAAGTTTGATAGAGAAAATATGAGCATAGAACCAAAGTTAAAAGTAGGAGCTAGATGAGTAGACAATATCAAGACTCATTAGGGAACTACCGAGCTATTATATATATTTAACAACTGTTGAGGCAATCACAGTAGCCAGTGTTCCATAAATGTGAGTAAATTTGACTGAGTAATTACGAGCCAAAAGGAAGAATACGCATCTGAATATCATAAAGCAACCTAAAAGTATCAAAATGCAGCAAGCTGCAGCTGTATGTAAAAGAAGGGAACATCCATTCTCTATCAACTCCGTGATCAGCTTAAAATCTGCTTACCTGTTGTCATAACTCTCATTTCCATACAAATCCAGAAAGATTTGAAGTTCAAGTTGTTCCTTCTGTAACTTCTCAATCTGCAATGGATCATGGTGATTCGAATAACCACTTCAGGCTCACTAAAATAGCTTCACGTTGTATTTATGTTTATTAAAACATTGATATCTTACTAAAACTTAAATGGAGAAGAGGAAATAGAATACCAATTCTTTAATGGACTTTATTTCCTCCTTTTGTTTAGTACATCGGTCTGCTAACCTCTTTCGCTCATCAGACTACACCAAATAATAAACCAGTCAAAGACCCAACAGAAGCTACTCTAGAGACAAAAGATGAAGAACATATTAAGACACCAAATAATACGAATTTGCAAATGTAGCATGCAAAGACATTCCCATCCCCAGTTCTGTTTCACTAGAAACGATTCCTTGCATAAAATCCGAATGATTCATAGAAAAAGCTTCTTCACAACCACCAAACATTTGCAGTCCACACCTCTCTCTCCACAAATTACAATCAAGTCAAATTAGACCACAAAGAAATTATGTATAAAACATTATTGGTTTGAGGAATAGCTAAGCCAAAAGCGAGAGGGGTGAGAAGAATTGACAAACCAGATGCCATTGAATACTATAACAACAGTAGGCTATGAAACAAAAATGCAGCGTGTCATTTAAGTTTTCTCACACAAATACAGCAATCCCTGAATATAGTTTGGGTGAAGAGAAAGGAAATTTCCATTAACTGGGAGCGTGATAGGACTGCAAATGTTTAATCAAGAACACGGAAAGGAGATAGAAGCAAGATTGTGCAGAATCCTCTTGGTGTTCAGAATTTGTTCAAAGAAATCTGGTAGTTTAGATCCAGAAGGGATTCCAAAGACAACGCACATAAACGCTACTGGATTCCAAACACAACACACATAAACACTTCCTCTGAAGCACACAAATCAGAAGTAAGGAAAGCATAATGCATCTCATTTGAAAAAATCATATGTATAATATGTACCTATAAATCATCAGCTAGAGATTTGTGCACATACGCTGATAATAAACTGCGTGGCACATACATGTGATCCTGATTTTCTCTTCTAGACGTAAGTGAATATATTACAAGGCAAAATGCACCCGACTAAGTTTTCTGCAAATTTCGGACTTGCAATCCTTGGATTCAAGCCACTCAAGGTTAGAGAAAAAATTGTTTCAATGAGCACCAATGTGATATAAAAAATTGAGGAGATTTGTACAATTCTCTCCAACTAATCGATGGGTGGTTGTGTGCAGTTCTATTGTATGGGGGGCATTTTGGTAAGGTGACCCATGCCATCCCCTTTGTTGATTGGAAAACAGGGCAAAGTCTTCCCAGATAAACAAAGAAGAAAATGTCCAAAGCTATTCCACAGGACAGCTAATTAAATTAATTGAGATCCATAGTGGCTCAAACAAGGACCAAGAGCACAAAAATCAACGTCTAATTACGTCATGAGCTCTCGTAAGGATCTCATGGTTGATAGTTTCAAGTCTCGGACTAGAGTCTCTTTTCTTTCCCCGGTTAACAACCGTTTCTTTCTTTTGAACAATTGGAATTTCATAATTCTGCCAGATCCTCCCTATCTCCTGATTGAGCTTGTGTAGGTAGATGTTGCCCATCCCACACAAGTTCGTTTTCTGCCACCACTGGCCGGCCGCTGTGGAAACAGAAGAGTCAAGACTGGACTCCCTAATAGAATGTTAGGTCGACATGGCAAACAACGCCAACATGAAAGCTTATAATTCCATGCAAGAGTACCACTGTAGTTGGCGATAAGAGAGAAGTTGCCAATAGGGGGGGGGGGTGAGAGAGAGAGAGAGAGAGCTATGTCTTGTAAATGACGTCCATCTTTCTGGTGAGCTCCTTCATTCCATGGAGCTCCTTTTGGATAATAATTGGCAAACCCTTTGCATTTGTTCCCATTTATGAAATTTTTCTACTTGTCTAAATAATAAGTCTAACACAAAATCATTCATGAGCAGCACTACACAAACCAGTGAAACAATTCATAATTGAAGTGATTACTCTCAGTACTAGAATACCTTAATAGCTATAGAAGCTTTAAGTGACTGGGTTTTCTCATGTAGCAATAGTGCTTCATGAGCTGTATCTTTCCATCGGTTCAACTGTGCTTCCATCATTCCCATTTCCCTAGACAAAGCAGACACCATTACACGAAACTCCGATTTGATGTCTTTTCTCCCTTCAGAAAATGATAATAACTTCATTAGCTAGATGCCAGGCATAGCACCAAACCGAAAACAAAACCAATTGTCAATTATATGAACCTGAATCTTGAACAGCTTCTTCCATTTTAATCTCAAGATCATTTTTCTCGCTAATGCACTTCTGCAATTGAAGCTCCAAATCTCCAAGCCTAGACTCAGTATCAATGGCATTTCTAGCAGCTTCTGCTGACTCTAATTTAGCATTCAGTTCCTTCTCTCTCCTTATGACAAAGGACCTGTCAGCCTGAAACCACACTTTTCAGAGGCCTTTGAGAAGAAAATTCATAAAACAAAGTTAAACTGAAAAAACTAAAGCAGTTTAACCTGCAGTGAATCAGTTAATGCTTTGTAGCGCTCCACTTCAGCATTGAAATGCTGGAGCTGATCATTTACCAGAGTGTAAAATCGAGATGAAAGTACATATTTTTCATCTTTCAACTCATTCTGCAAGACCACAAAACCAAGGAACCATTTGTCATTTGAAGATACAAGGAGTTTTGACATGCTACTAGTAATAAAAAGATTTCAAGCACCCAGAAACAATTTTCACTGCACATAAGTACACACCTGAACATCTTGCAATTGTTTTGACAAGGTTGCATTGTACTCCTGAGCATCTTGAAGCTCAGAAAGTCGATCAGCTGCCAAAATCTTTGGAACAACAAACGAGTGAGAGAGAATATAGGGAGGTAGATGGAAGAAATCGAAATTTTAAAAATTTATAAGACCTTTTTTTCTTCAATGGAATCCTTTAATTCCCGCAAACAGAGCATCTTATCTCCCGACTTTTCAGGTGATGAATTTCCAAGTACAGAACCTGAAGCAGGGTTATGAGCTCCAGAGGCAAAATCCATTTGCATTCTTAGATTGACAAGCTTCCTTCTACTTTCTTCAAGTTCTGCCATGCTTTCTTCCAGCTCACCTTGTCATGAACAAAACATGTAAACAGTCAAGAGTGACATATTGCCATTGCAACTAGCTGAATAATGACAATGCAAACTATCTATTTCCACGCATTCTTATTGATCAGTAGACAGAAAGTGATACTGATAACAATCACGTTTCCCAGCAAAAATCTCAAGAACCTTCAAGGCATTTAATCTCAGATGCATCTTCTGAATGACTTCTAACGTAGATTTGAATGTCTTCAGCGTATTCTTTATGCTTGAGGTGGAGAACATCTATGGCTTCATGCAGACTCTTAGCCTCCTCTTTCATCATTTTATCGATCTCCGACAACAGCACTGTGGGACAATACCACATAATACTGATTGTCAAGCAGGATATAGACAAATCCAATGGTTTATTCACAACTCTAAAAGAATATGATACTTGAGACAAAACTTCACATGAGATTTACTCATAATTTCATAACATATAGAGAGTTCTCCAACCTTCTGCAGAAACCCTTGCCTGCAAATTTTGTGATATGGTCATAGTTTTCAAACTCTCAGCTCCAATAGTATCTTCCAGGAGTGTCATCAACTCAGACATCGACGACTTACGCAAAGCAAGAGCTTCTTCAACAAATTCAATAATTCCATCACCAGAAGTGCTTGCAATAGAATCTTTCTGTAGCAGTCTACACAAAAAAATGTCCTCAGGCGGAGATGACGGTATGGAACCTAAGAAAATCCCAAGTCAATCTACATCATGCGATGTCCAAAGGTTTAGTTAACTCACTGCAGTATATGAACATGATTATATATTAAAAGCTGATTAAACATGACATTTTGAATGTTCCATGCAAGCGAGGAACCTGCTTGACCATACCACGGCAATCCTCCACAGCACCCAATATCTTCAAGGCATCTTGAGCTCCTCCTGCTCGCACTCCCAAAAGGACTAAATCATCAACCAACTACATATCGGTAAAACAGAAAGAAGTGCTCGTTAATTCAACAGAAGAGAGATTCTCAGGATAACAAATGATGACTTTGCATAATCCCACACATAAATGACATAAACTGTTAAAGCTGACCTGATTCCATTGTTGGCTCACTTTAATTAATGTGTCATCATAAGAAGTTTGCTTCTCCCTTAGTCCTTTAATTTTAGCTTCAAGATCATGCAACCCTTGCTTTTGTATGTCCAGTTGCTGCACAAGTTTCTGGTTCTCATATTGGAGAACAGATGCATCAACCTGTGGATCAAATTTTTCTCAAAGTATAAGAGAATGAGGCAAGATTATCATCACAAAAGGCGTCAAAAAAATAAACAAAGAACTTGCATAATTGATAGCATTGAGAAGCATCAGTCATCCACAAAAAGACAATCAAGCATGAGAACAACCATAACCAACATAAAAGCCCAGATGAGAAGGGGAAGAACTATATGACTACAAGAATAGAACCTTCTCCGGTTGCTACATTCCATCTTGTCTGTAATCCCTGGTTTTACAATCTTACCACACAGATCAGGATTCTAATCACAATGGCTGAGGAGAAGCCATGGCATGGTAAGGTGTATAGGCTTCAAAGGCAAGGAAGAAAGTTGCTTGATGTGATCCATGGCATCTAAATTTTTAACAGAAAACAACGAAGAGGAACTTCTAGTACCCCTCCTACAAGGGAGATCTTCAAATTCTGGATTCTTTTATCAGAAAGGAATTCATGGACAGTAAGGAATGCACTTGAATTGGCATAGGAAAACTCAATTTAGAACCTTTTCTTCCTTTTGGTATAGTAAAAAGTACGACTTTGGTGTACCTATTGTATACAAGACATTTTTTTATGTTGGCTTGTGCAAGAGGTTCATGCTTCTTCATTAGGAGCATTTCTGATATATGTCTGCACTAGCTTGGAGCCTTTAACCAGACTTTTATCTACGAAAAAGAAGGTAAAAGGCACGGAGAAATAGAGTTACATAGGTGTAAATTATCCAAGAACTTCAGTTGTGATTGACTATGACATGATCTGCTTCTTGTTTATCATATTTTTAATTCTTTCCATTTGAAGCAGGGGGCATTGATGCTAAAACAAAGGTCAAGTGCCCAAAGAAGAGTTCAAATTTATTCTTGGCCTGGTCTATTCTATCGGGTGAGTGTTGTCAGTTCACATAAGTCCTATTGAGGGGCAATAATGCAGGACATGAGAAAGCAACAAAATAGCCCACAATGGGGGCATTGTGGAGATTAGGATTTTGTTTTGTGAGAGGAAGAATGAAGCTGATATTGATGTGTGAGGGATGCAGAAATGATGACAAAACTAGATCATGGGAGTTGTGTCAGGGTGTTTGTGCTAGAAGTTGATGGATATGATAAGTTTCTTCCCGGGAATCTTTGAAGACAGGGTTTGTCGTAGTGCACAATCTGGTCTAAAGCTAATGCCGCTCTGCTAGTGATAGATGTAAAGTCGAACTGATCTATATGTCTTTTCGAGGCTTCAATGCTCAACCAAGAGAAGGTTGGCCTGATTTTCCACCAGGTGCCACACAAGCTTGTCATCGGCTAGGAAAATATAGGCCCATGACATTAGGCCTCTAGCTAAGTACCTACATATACTTCTTTTAGTAGAAATCTCCAAACAAGGGAGCCTAAAGGCATCACACATTCCTTTCACTCATTCCTGCATCTTTTCATCTGAAAGGGTCAAAATGGGGGTCTAGAAAGGTTAAGAGATTATAAGGATCTGATCTGACTAAGGCTTCAAAATAGGTCTAGTCTATATTGATGCTAGTTTATGACTCCAACAAAGCCATGCATCCATATCAACGGCAGATAATCTTATAAGTAATTTAACACAAAGTTTTCCAAAAATTTATAATTTGTACGAATTGACACAGCAACATAGTGAAACGCCATTTGACGTGACAGCAACCCAACCGCATAAGTACTGCTCTTATCAAGCTCAACTTTTCGGACTGTCATGTAGAGTCAATGCTACTTTCAAGATACTGTTAACCTTACTCTCTTCAATTTTGTTCCCTCTGAACGCCAAATCTCTTATCCTGCTATATATGAATCTTCTTCCTTGTCAAGTAGCTAGCCTAAGAAGACTAGATAGTAGTCACTAGTTGTACTCCATAAGCTCAATATAGACCAGGGGTTAGTAGTAGATCGTGCCAATATTACCCATCAAGGACTCGATCTAGAATCATTAAGAGAAAGAATATGTTATCATCACTCATATATCAGGAGTTAGCTGAGTGAGCGTGCGAATTTCCACATTACAAAACTACCATATTGAATGCACTTCCATTGAAGAACATACAAAAGCTTCACCGCTCCTAACAACAAAATACAAGCACCATCAATTCAAAACTCGAACTTTACCCACTGAACTCCTTTGTTATAAAAGCAACCAGCAATGCTAATAATGACAGATAAAAATCCCCATTAAGCCTGAATCTGTTCGATGGAATTTCCTATCATACCTAAAGCCAAAAAAAATCTTTCCTCATCAAAGAAAGCTCAACTGGGGCAAAACAGCTCTTTCTTTCCACCAACAACACCATACGGAGAAAGAAATCACCGATTATCGCCATTTTCTTCGCTTGTAAAAATTTGAAGGAACGACGGAGAGAGAGACTCACAGTGCGGTTATCGGCAGGAGAAGCGTTCGACGGAGGCTTCCTCCTCTCTGGCTCTTCAGCTTCCGAATTCTCCATTCGACTGAAGTTTCACTCGAAAAGGAACTTGCGGTGGCAGGCGAGCTCTAGTTCAAGCCCTAAATAAGGAGGAGGAGGAGGAGGAGGAGGAGGGCGGCTGGCGATCCGGCCTGGGCACGGAAGAGCTCGAAGTCCGGGACCGTCGGAACGGCAGTTCGAGGCGGTGGTCCGCCACCGGCGAGCAACGTCCGCCGTCGGGCAAGCCCGTCGCTGGAGGCCAGCTGTGGAAGAAAGAGCGACTGGTGGAAAGCGCAGGGCACGGCCTTGCCGATGAAAGACAAACTCATTTGTGAGGTTTTCTTCAGTTATCTCTCTTATTCACTCGCAAATTTTATTTTATTTTTTTGGGAAAATTCTAAAAAAGAGCTTGAACTACAATTAGTTTCTCGAATAAAAATTCTAAATTGACCTTATTTCAAATAAAAATTTAAAGTGTTATCATTTTCTCAAATAAAAATCTGAGGTGGATCTTATTTCAAATAAAAGCATGAAGTGAATATGTTTATTTTAAATAAAAACTCGACTTTCTAACCATTAATGACATTTTCATTATTTACTATATTTTCTTTTTCTTTTCTTTTCTTTCTTCCGATTCATCTTCTTCTCTATTATTGGTAGCCAACTGGCCACCAATAAAAGCCCACGGAGGGTTGGACGAAAGTCACCCTTGCCAATGGTCGACAAGGTGACCCCGTGCCCTAAGGGAGGCTACCCCTCGCAAATGGCCACAAAGAGCGGCCTTCCTAAGGGCGAGAGACGACCTTGCCTCGCTCATCCCTTGCTTGTGACTAGTGAGGGTGATTGACTCTTGCTAAATCTGGCAAGGTTAGCCTCGCCCACGATCGGCGAGGACTGACCTCATAGATGGCCACGAGGGGCGCCCTCCCTCAGGGCGAGAGACAACCTCGCCCATCCCTCACCCATGACTAGTGAGGTCAACCTTGCAGATGGCCACAAGGGGCGGCCTCCTCAAGGCGAGAGATGGCCTCGCCCGTCCCTCACCTTGGGCAACGAGCTTCTGTGGGCATTGCCAATGCTTAGCCAGCTACTAGTAATGATGAAGAAGATGAACTAGAAGAAAATAAAAAAGAAAAGTGACAAATGACAAAAATGCTATTGACCGGTTGGAAAATTTAGTCAGCCAATGATTGGCAATGTCAAGCCATTATTTGAAACAATTACATTTATTTAAAACAATATCAACTTTAAGCCCCTATTTGAAAAACCGAGAACACTTGATATCATTTTTTGAAAATTTCCCTTTTTTTAATCTTTTCTTATAGTTCTTTGATTTTAAAAATATATATATTGAATAATTCTTGACAAAATTGTCCATTCATTTTTTTTCAGATAGATTTCAACCCGTTCAAGACTTTTTTCTGATTTTATGCCAAAAAATTAGTCACGAAATGTTAATTTTCGAACATCCCCGTTGAAGATAGGCTAGGCACGAGTAAGCGCTGTGGAAGAATGTTTAAGAGCGAATATGCTTTACTTTCCCTTATAAGCTTTCATTGGATTACAATGAAATGCTAATTTGTACGTAACATTTGAAAATGATGTTAAATAAAATATGAATAGATGCGAAGAAGAATTTATTAGATGTTAAATTTGTGTTAGAGATAATGATATCTTTAATCTCGTGACGGGACGTGCCTCCTTTTCTAGTTTTTAGCATTAGAAAATCTTACCCTTGACCCTAATAATTACACTAAAGGAAAAGACACTTGCATTTTCAGAATATTTTTAATAGAAGTATTTAGATGCTAGTTAATATAATATTTGTACTCCGGCCAAAAAATATGTAATATTTGTACAATTAAATAACGTCCAGCACGAATAATTTTCTAATTTTGCTTTAAAAATGTGCACTAAACGTCTAAACATTCTTCGAAAGGACTAGTTCCACGTACACGTCAAAATAAGCTAAATATTAACATCAAATTCACGTATCCTACACTTACAGATTTTCAAGTAATAATTTGGCTTTATAAAAATAATTGAGGCCACGGTTATATTTATTTATAAAAATAAGTAAATCATTTTTCATTGTTGGTGGTGGCACAAATGAACTCTGTCCCATGGAATAAGCCAAAACACCTAGGAAATACTCCATGTGAAAGAGAGTAATACTGGAAAAGAAAGGAAGATAACAAAAGGAAAAACCCTACCAGACCCCCTCCACATCAGTTGGCATGTACCAAGGAGCTGTATGATCAAAACCATCCTTCATGAATTAAAAAAAGGCTTATGTGAATAGTGTTTTTAAGGCTGTAGAGAATCACATGATCCAGCTGATGATGCCTGCCTCAGGAAGGAAAGGGAGGAAAAAGGGAAGACAGAGAAAACTGCAAGCAACATGATGCACTAATCAAATCTACTACCAACCTTTATTTTTCCCATTGCAGGCACATTCTAACTAGTCATTCAAATCTGCTCTCATTGATCAGAGCACATTAGGGGAGATTCAAGACACCAGTGAACACCAAAGTACAACGGAAGATTGCTGTATTCAAATTGTAAAGCAAAAATGAGTAGATTCAACAGATTCAGTGCGGTAATGACGCAGCTACCCGACTTTCACAAATGATGTCCCGGTATTCAGCACTTTCACAAAAAGAGAAACTCCTTCATTTCACTCCAACAGAGGCCATCAAGTCCTCGTACTCAGGATCATTCTCCTGTCTCTTTCCAATCACTGGATTCCCTCCGCGCTGCTGATGTGCATTAGCAGCCGAGGTTGGTGAAAACGGGTCGTAAATTTGCCTCCCACCAGGGCCTAGGGCTGGTCTGCCAGGAAAGGCAGATGGACCATGAATAAAGTGGTGTCTCGGCGGTTGATTCATCTGACCATGGAAGGTCCTCTGAACTTCAATCGGATTGCCAGGCCTGGAGGGAAAATTGCCAGCAAGGTCAGGCAGTTGAGCCGCTGGATTCATGTTCCTGGGCCCCATATGGGATACTGGTGTGGGACCCACCACTGGAAACGATGGAAATCTTGATGGGTCTCCTGGAAAGGGAATTGGGGACGGGCCACCTTGAGGTCGAGCCATCTGCGCTCCCATTGATGGCCTTAGGAGGCTAGGCGTGACATGTTGAGGATCATGCATAGGTGGGCGGAAAGAAGTCGGTTGAGGTACGGGAGTAGGTACACCTGGCCCAGAAAAGGTCTGTGAGGCTTGCGGCTGCTGAGGCTGGAAAGTGAAATCCCCGAAATTTGGACGATGCGGACTTGGAGCGGCATTAGCTGGTGATCTAATGGGGTTAAAATTGGGCATATTTCCAGTGAAAGCACTGGGAGCCGACTGAAAAGACAGGGCAGGTGATCCAGACAGCACTGGTGAAGGGATTGGCAAAGATCCTGGAAAAGGGTTCATTGTCACACGAGGGACAAGTGCCCCCTGTGTGCTGTTTGCAGATTGAATTGGCATCAGTGGTGGTATAGAAGAGAACATAGGGACACCAGCAGGACGACTCCCTGACACAGCCATTGAATGCGTAGTTGATTGACCAGATGGGTAGGGAGGACCTGCGATTACACTTGTGCCTCCCGCTGAAGCATTTGTAATCGGTGCCGAAGAAGAAATGTTTGGTTGTAGGTTGATGGATGTGGGCGCTGGGGGTGGACCCACTTGCATCATATTGCTAGGGCCCCCAGCTGGCAGTGAGGACCGATCTGACTGTAGTCCTGCTGTAGCATTTGCTGTGAGTTGAGGAAATGAGTGTATTGCTGGTGGTCTGGTTTGTGGGGATTGGCTCACAGAAAAAGGCATAGGAGCTGAATGAACTGGTGGAGCCAGTGATGAAGCCTGCGGAAATGAAGGAAAATTTCTTGGTGGAAGGCCAATACCAGAAGGATGCATCATTACTGAATTTTGCATATATTGAGAGGATGGATATTGTCTTGGCGGGATCAGAGATGGATTCTGAGATAAGGAGTTGAATGCAGCTACAGAATTTGGTTGAGGACCAAAGAGAGAAGGCATTTGATGGGCAGGACTATTCAGGCTTGATGCTGAAGCATTTGGTGATGGAATGAAACCAGGAAATTGATTTGCTGGAGCATTGTGGGGAGCGTTGGCAAACCATGGATTTGAATATTGAAGCTGAACCTGTCGAGGAGTCTGTGAGGTACCCATAAAATCTTCAAGGTGTCCCTGACTTGTTACTGGAACAGTGTCCACAGAAGAGGAGTTTAAATAACTGGGTAGATTCTTGCTCTCAGCTGGACTCAAAGCAGATGTTGTAGAAGCAGCAGCAAGATTACCCTACACATAAAGCTATACAATCACCATAACACAACCAGACAAAAATGGCAGAGCACATATGATATGAAAAGGTAAACTTCACATGCTGAACCACAAGCACCGTAAAGAAGTATAAAACAAAGGAAACTCACAGATACAGATGTTACTAGCAATTCAATGACGGACACTGCTGCATCAACTTTCTCAAATGTATCGGCAGATATATGGACATTTATTTCTTCAAATGAACCTTGGAAATCGTTTCCGTCAGCCGAAATTATTTCATCCTGGAGAAAAATGAAATAAGGCATCAATGCGGCTCTGTCAAAACTAACATTAAATCTTCAACTTCTATAATAATATGAAGTACATCACCGCTGGGATAAATATTACAGTGCAAATCTTAATGATGAGACTGATAGCAATTCCAAACAACTTACCTTATCCCCGGTCCCAGACTTGACAGCATACACCTGTATCTTAGCTCCAGTTTCCTACATAAAGATTCACGTGCACTTAGTTCCATGGATTTTACAAAAGCTGAGAGATCCATAAATGTTCACATAGTGTAACATCAAATTCTCTTTTACCTTTTCTAGTCTCTTTCGATTATCACCTCCAGGCCCAAAGATCAAGCCAATGAAATTGTATCCAGGATATTCCTTTACCTGTCAAAGCAAGTTAACACTTGATCTAGGAGATTGGCTTGATGAATGAAACATTTTCTTTTACTTTCTGTCAAACATTTAGGGATTCATACTGCTCCAATCAGCTAGTTGTAGGGTGAGCACCAGTACCGGCCTAACCCAGGAACCAGACCAAACCAGGCAATTATGCGTGATTCTCGTTGAAACCAGTCCGGTTCCTGGTTCCAGTTTTTTGGAACTGGCGCTGTTCAACACCTTAACTTTTGTATTTTACTATCAAAAGCCCAAAGTACAATATAATAATTTATAAACTATAAGAAACTCCCACTAGTCGATGTAAGATCTCTCACTTCGGCTCTATTTTTTTTTTTTTTTAAGTTTTAGTCATCTAAAAAAGTAAAAAGGCAGCATGTCTACTTCCTTGCAGATTGATGTGGGAATTTTCATTTTGTTTTTTGTACTTGGAGTCATCCTAATAAGGTGCTTCACATCAATCTGTAAAGAAAAAAACATGCTGCCTCTTTTACTTTTAAACCATTTAGAGAACAAAAGGTGGACAGCTGTGCTTAGTCCCAGTCCCAGTCCCTGTTCCAAAATTTCGGAACTGGGGGCCATAGGGTCGATTCCAGGCCAAGGACCAACCCACCTAGGAACCGATCAACCCTATCTATTTGAAGCAGCAATTTCATCTCTAGCATGGATGGTCCAAGTAGCATATATTACACTAGCACTCAATGAAAAATGAGTAATCATTATTGAAAAGGCATTGGAACATCCCCTTCCAGCTGGCCAATGGCTCTTATGTCCAAGCGCACATGTAGACTATATATATACAACAGCAGCTTGGTCAAATATATCAACAATGGGTGGAAAAAGGTTCACACCACACAAACTTACAGGTATAAGCACTTTGTCCTCTTTCAACAGGGGTTTATAATCAGGTGGTGCCTTGAAACTTGCATTTAACTTGAGGATTTCACCTGTAACAAATCGACAACATGATCAATCTATAGAGAAGCAGAAGATAACATGCAGGAAAAGGGATTCTCTTAACCATACCTATAGTTTCCCGCTTTTCAAGCTCCAACAATTTTGTCGACTTCATACAAAATGAAAAGAAGTGTCAGAGCGCAACCAACAAAGGGATTTCAAATCACCGCAGAAGCAAGTTAATACATACCTCTCTGCCAAGGACGTGATTAGAAGATCTTTCGCCAGGCTGTTCAGCTGCTGATAGTGACTCCGGACTCTCATCAATCTCCAAAATTCCCGACCCCAGTTGTTTTGTAATTTGGTCCACCCGAGTCTGCTCAAAATTGTGCCACCATACAGGCAGCAATATCACTTAGTGGCACCTGGAATAGGAAACTTTCATGTGTACTTCTCACATGGATAATGCCAACACATCACCAACTAGAAAAGGAAATACTCAAGTGCCGCAGGAACATGTCATCTTCTCACTCACTTAAATACATTGACTAGATTCCAACCCATTTTCAGTAATTGATGGTTTTTCTTCCCCCCTGATGGGAATTTTGGGGGCTGAGAAATGTAGTACTTAAATGAGGACAGATGCACACTTCTGACAAAATCTATGCAAGTATGTCAAATAAATTAGTTTAAGTAGATAAACAAGCAGGGCTTTTCTTCTTTTTACTTTCTGAGATGTGATAAGTAACTCCAACCCTACTTTTGTAATGCGATTGAAATCTTCAAGATACATCTTCCGATGTGGGTTTTAGGGCAATGAGAAGCACTGGACTTAAATGAGGACCCAAACACACACTTCCTCTATAAGTTATGCAACTATTTCAGATAAATTAATTTTATAAGGTTATAACAGGCATCAAGACGTATGTTCTGAAATACCTGATAAGCCAAGGCTCTCGCTCTCCTGACTGCAGCATCTTGGGTCGAGTCAGGTCCCCATTTTGTTTTCCTTTGCCCCTGTTTGCCACTTTCCTCACTAGCTGTATCACTACCACCTAGCTTCTTATTTCCTCGAAAGATGGGAACCAATGAACCTGATAACTTGTTCTTTGGTATGACAAAACCAGATTTCTTAGCAAACATGGAGACCTTTGGGCTAGATGCTGATGCTGCCGATGCCCCTGCCATCTTTAATCCAGCAGATTCAACATCAGATGACTGGTCAACCTTCATGTTCATTCTCTCCCCTATGATAGAACTGGAGTCCTATTGAAGAGATAACCCGTAAGATGGTAGCACTCAAAAGACTTTGACTTAATTCACCTTGCATATTTGCATACAATACCAAGCCGAAAAGCACTTATATTGTCAAAGAAACAGAATTTTAAAGCCAGTACTCTGACAAGTTCCAGACATTTGAAACGGAATTCCTCTCAATCAGGATCCTTTCGAGGAAGATGGATGGCTCATTCTCTCAAGCTAAAAAGAAATGCAAGCTGAGAAACTCTGGTTCTACATCCAAGTGAAGGTACTAAAACTCCCAAAAATGAGCAGTCATTTGATAGTGTACAATTTTTTCTTGTAGATATACTGTATGATTGACGCATCTTAATCCAAACGAGGCTTGCAATCATGTAATCAGGTTGTGTTGTTTGTATGTGAATAGGCACCCACATTGTGCCCCTTCAGGTGTACTGCTCACACATATTTAAATGCATGAATACATATATAAATAAATTAGATTCAGAAAAACTTGCAACTACATAAGTTTTCCTATCATCAAATCTGAACACTAGTAGAATACTATTATTCCTAATTGGGCTCTGGACATATATCAGCATTACAGTTACTAATCATGTGGTTATTTAGTAACATGTGCAATTAGCTGGAAGAGTCCTGGGTCAATCTGTGATTTCAGAAAGTCCATACTGTCAACAAGGGGGTCAACCTCTCTAATATCCGGAACCAAGCATGATATTCTTGCCCTTAACCTACAGCAATGCTGTATTTCTTCCATCCTCCCACTTTTGATTCCCGTGCCCTGCCCTTCTCTCTTTCTCTCCCTCCCACATTACAAACTGAAAAAGTAAAAGCACAACCAAGTCCTTCCAGACAAGCAAGGCACTTGGAAGGAATCTTAAGCTTATCAATGACTGACAAGAGAATAGAATAAACTGAAAAGAGTCGTAGACCAGTAGTTCTTTTCTAAAGCTAGCAATTGTTTAAGAAATATCTGAGTCGAGCTCGAGCATTTTTCATGTGGCAGTACACGTAGTAATCAATCAAACCAATGCCACAAAAACATGCCTACTGATTATAATCCATTGGCCATTTACAAAATTGACATATAGAAGTGATGATTGCAAAAGTAACAATAACCGAGTCATACATGATGGTCAGCTACTCAAGTATGCTTATTCTACCTATGATCAACGAGGTCCTGTGAAAAAGGTGGAGTTGCAAATTCACAATATATCACAAACACACAAGACTCCAGCAAATTTATTTTGAGATTCATTCGAGCTGATCACGAAATACGTCCGAACAAGCAATGCAAGCAACAATTTCCACAGCTACTTTTTCTCCAACCATTCTCTACGTCAAGTCATGCTCCCAAGTCCCAATTCACATCAGCACCTCCGACAAGCATTCTCTCCTCTCGCCAGAACCAGAAACCACCTTCGCTGCAGATACCTCCTAAACCCACCAAGACCAGCCCATCAAAATGGACAATACAAATCACAGTCAGTTCAAAACATGCTCGTTCGTCATCCCATAACCAATACCACCCATCAAATTCGACAACGGGACGTCTTACCCGATAAGCAAGCCCGAAAATTTTCCCATTCCCAATTCTAGGTAATTCCGAACACTGCCGGAGGGACCTAATTCGATCTTCCTTACAACCATTGCCGACAAAAAAGAACCCAAAGAACGCTCCAGCAATCGATCGCGACTGCCGAGGAGCTCGTGATGGAGAGGAAGGGGAGGGAGGGAGGGAGGGAGGGAAGGAGGGAGGAAGTACCTATTCACGCCGAGCCCAGCATCGACAGCTTCGCGGAAGAGTCGCCGGCGCTTGGGTGGAGTTCGGTCGAAGTGGAGGAGGATTCTTCTCGGCGAACGGAGGAGAGAGGGTTTTCTTCTCTTTTCGTTGTTCCCTGTGGATTCCGGTCTTTCTTCCGTTTTAGGGCGTCGTTTTGGAGCGGGCCTTCGGAGCTTTTCTTGACTTTTGGGCTTTCTTCTTCCTAAGCCCAAGATGACCTCCTTCTATCTTCCGCGCCGAGAGAACGAACGCGTCCGGCCGCCACCCGCGGCGGGGCGCCGAGTGCCGTGGAATTTGGATCGGAGAGGTTCGAATGCCTTGGCGGCACCTCGATGGTTCATCAACGGCATAGGTTACTAAGTTCTCTTATTTTGCTCTCGCAAGCACATTGGTGGAGCAGTGACGATGGGTTCGTTTCAAATAAGCGTAGTCATGATTCAAACGAAACATTATTTACATGTGTGGAATTCCTATGATAATATCTAAGGGAGACGTCGTCTGTGCTAATCATCCCTTCTTTATCTTTTTCCCATCCATAGAAATCAAGAGCGCCTTTTTTAATAAAATCATGCAACATGAAATGGACACATTACACCCAACACACTAAACCTTTGACAACATTATTTGATGGAAAATTAACGTGAATCCATATTTTTTATATACATGTAATAGATCATTTTCTTTGACCCATCACATCTTTAACACCACTATTAGACGAAACGTTAATGAGTGCCAAATTTAGGCACGAAGTAAAAATTTGTCGTTTTTTTTATGAGTAATGAAAATGATCGAGCTAGGATTGGCACTCAACTTAAAGTTAGCGCTTTTTAGGAGAATTGATCCGTCTCTCCTTTGTTCATTTTAATTATTAAAAAGAAGAAGATGTTTTAACATTGTTTCCGTGCAAATTACTAAAAAGGCGAAGGAAAAAGGGGAAGCTCAACGGGAAATCAAACAAGACATGGAGAAAGAGGAGAGGGAAGGGGATACAAATTGATATGAATATGATCAAAGAAACCATTAAAAAATAAAGGTGCGAGGTATTTCGAATCTCTAGTCCCTTTTCTTAACGTAGAATCATTTAGGAAGTTAGACCACCATGGATAAAATAGTATTTAAACATAGACGGCATCAACGTATTCCACGCATATAAAACCAGCGTCGTGATTATATCCTAGAAAAAGTACTTCAAAATTTAGCCTGTATATCATCTTTTAATTAGTCGATTAATGATTTAATATGTTAGTTACCACTGATATACCAAAAATATTGATTATAAGATGTCATTTTTGCAAAGAAATATATTGATCTTATTTTTTTTTAAAAAGGACGAATTAGTAATGAAACTCAATCATTATGCGCAACGTGTGTATAAAACCTTCAAGTTATAGTGGTCCTAAATTTAAAATAAAATAAAATTGCAGTCCTAAATTGATATGTAATTTTTTCTCGTCCGTAGCACAAGTGATTTGATAAACTCAGTGATAACGCGGAGCTTTAGATTATATAATAGTAAAATCGAATATTTATTGGTTATTTTTTATTATAATAGTAAAAGAAGAAGATGGCCATATGCATCCTGCACATTGTAATTACAGTCTCCTATATTAGTAACCGAGGCTAGAAAAACAAAACTAATCATCACAAAGCTTCGGGCAAGGTCTTTCAACCGGGGGTGCCTTGCTTGGCGGTCACTTGAAGACGTTGCCTGAAAGGTTGCCAAGAGAATAATGGGATTTTTCACCCACTCTTACTTATCCCAAGTGCGGCCGGTTATCATACCATCCTTACTCGGCGATGGCCAAAATTGAAATCTTGATGTAGAGTCTATCTTCCCAATCATAAGGCTCCAAAATTGATATTTTGTTTTTTTCTTTTAAGGACATGCTCATGTCCATAATAATAATAATAAGAAGAAGAAGAAGATAGCTATCTACAACCCACACCGTATAATTACTGTCTCTTATATTAGCAATTGAGGATAGAAAACAAAACTCATCAACTCAAAGCTTTAAGGGTTGTTTTGCATGATAATTTTTTTAAGCAAAAAAAAAACAGCTTTTATTAGAAAAACATCGTTTGGGCAGTTTTAAATAAAATTAGTTATGTAGAAACAAAACCCAACGTGATTGAATATCTTGAAAGCCAAAAAAGAAAATGTTTTTCATAAAATAAAATAAAAACGATTGGTGTTTATTTCTAATTTTAGAGCAATGAGGAGAAATTTCGGTGCCAAAAGGTTCCAAATCTCTTCTATTAGAAAAATAACATGCATTTTCTTATCATGAGCAACGGAGTGGATCATGATCACTTAAAAGTATGTTAGGGTAGAACTAATACTTAGAAGGAGTGAATAGGTGATTAAGCGAAAATTTTAGACAATAAAGTTCAATGTCGCAAGTGACTAACGTTTGAAAATGGATTGTGTAGCGATGAGACTTTACTATATGTAATAAACTATCATAAAGTAAATGAAAGATTAAGGGATAGAGAAAATTGCACTTAATAATTATAGTGGCTTGGCTTATTATAAACCGGCGTTCACTCTCCAACATAGATAATCTATTAATTGGAGTTTACTAGAGAATTAATGAAAGGTTTCAAATTATGTGCAATCGTACATTTTGATTTTACACTCTCAATAACAACCTATTAGAGATTACAAATTAAGTTTATGAAGACGAATATCTAAAGATGAAGCTCTCTCTTCGAACTTTTGAATTGTAAATTATAGATCTTGTGCTTTTTTCCTTCGACATCACAATCTCCTTTTATATTCCCCAATATCCAAGCTGACCATTAGACATAAACTTTTGAAAATTAATTCATCCAATCAACCAGTTAAACCCGAATGATATGAGAAGATCTAATATATTATAGGATTGCAAGATTGTAATTTCCTTTGATTTTGCTATCCATACAATAGAGATTGGGTTTCCAAAAGTAGAGTTCTTTGTTCTTCGTTTTTCATTTGAAAAGTGTGTTTTGTCTCCAAATGATTGTCACATAGATTACAAATCCTTAGTAAGGAAGGATTATGTTGATAAATATCATTTCTCAATAGATGGACAATCAGGATTACTAGCCATGATCACGTGTATTTTAGAAAGAAATTCAAGCAAAGATTACTAGCTGTTGCATCTCACAAATCTAGATTGAATGAGAAAATCTAGAAACTTCTCATAGCATCCAATGTTGTGTATCATCTTGATAATCCCTGCAAATTATACCGGTGTCTTTAATTATCAATATATAATGATATATTTGACGTAGAGGATCATAATTTCGAATAAGTCTTTGAGTTTGATTAATAAAGTCTGAATAAATCAGCTACAAGAATAATGCTTGAAAAACTTATCATTAGAATCATAAAACGCTTAAGGAATGTATAATGGGAAGCTTTCTCAATTAAGTACACCCATATGCTGTTATTTTTTCTATTAAAAAAAAAGCTCGTATATTTCCATGCCCTTTTACATTGATAAGACTACATTGACCATTACGGGCCCTACTCTATATGTAAGATTAATTCTTACATTTTTTTTTTTTCTCTTTCATTTGTTTCAATTTTACTAGAAATAAACTATCCACGACCCTCTTAAACAATATATACTAATATTAAATGTGGGGCCACTCTTTATTGAAGATTGACACTTGCCTTCATTTCTTTTCTTTTCTTTTGGTTTTTTTTTCCTTTTCTTTCTCAATTTGCAACAAAATTGGTGCATCTTTTTAAACAATAATTTATTTGGTAGATAGCTACCTAATTATTTTGTCTCTGACAAAATAAGTCATTATTTTGTTAATGATTTTTATATTTATTTTTTATATTAGGAAAACATTATTCAAAAAGTAATTTAAGCACAAGTAAGAGGATAATCTATTAGTAAATTGTGTATAATGCATTCACCAACCACAATATTCAAATCTTTGAGTAGATTCTCATAAATTTGTACTAAAAATTGAAGTAGAAAAATTCACGATCATGAATATAATTTACAGAAATAAAGTAAACAATTTGCAAATAAAATTAACATTTCTATACTTCAATATATGATTAGTGTACATTCAAGTTATAATAATGAAGAATAAGTTATGAAGAAGACAACCATGAAAGAAACGTTCAAAATGTAACCGGTGTACAAAAATCAGCTAAAGCGAAAAATCTTATTTGAAAATGATGTGGGTAAGTTTTCTTTTAGTAAAATTGAAAGAAAAAAGAAAGAAGAGAAGGTAAGAAAGAATATTAAATTAAGAATGAGTCTCCGAAGAGATAATGTAGTTAATTCAATGTGATGATAGTGTCGGGAGCTAATAACAAGGGGTAAAAAAGTAAGGAAATAATTTTAAATCGAAGACCGAGACCCGTGGTATTAACACGTAATCAATTCAAATAGTGAGAGATGTCAATAGTCAAAAGGGTTGATAATAGGGTAAGGATTATCCTAATCTCTGGGATTTTGCAATTCAATATGCACTTAGATTATCCTCTCTTGAACAATGGATCACTTGTGCCCTTTTTAACTAGGCCGAAAGGCCTGAGCAATCTTCAATTATCAAATGGAGGGCCCATGGGCTTTTACAATGATGTTCCATTTTTCTTCCCTTTCCTTCATGTTCTTTTAAAAACACTAATTGCAATCCCTGCCACCGATCGCTGTAGTGGATGACCAACCGCTGCTACCATTGTCGGCACCTCTCCCTTAGCAACTCTCATTAGAAGATCAATTTGGGATTCGATCTGGGATTCCAATCTTCGGGTTTTAAAAGTATGATTTCTAATAAATCAGAGGTGTTCTGGTGAAATTAAAACGCTCGGAAACTTTTCCCTATTAGGAATTACCAAAGGAGAGACAAAATCTTCGATTAAGTGTCCTTATTGGGCATCGAGCAACATTCGACATATGCCTGATTTCATATAAGATGAGGCGGTCTAGATCTCACCTCTACTCGAACTTCACCTCCCTAATGAATTTCACGAAACGAATCTTTTTTATTTATTAGATTACTTGTTCTATCTTTGATTATTATTTAAGATCCCCTATACCAAATGTGATGCCTTTGAAAATTACGTACTTTTGTCCCTAAGTCATCACGCCACTTTGACTCGTATTCATCAAAACCCCGCACGACACCGTTTCTTCCCCGCATAAAACACCCAAGTCCATATCAAAAATCCAATCTTTCCCGTCTCCTCCACCAAATCTCTCTCTCTCTCTCTCTACCTACCAGTCCTCCAATGGCCGATTCCTCCCTCTTTCTCTCTCTTACCCTCATCTCCCTCCTCGCCTCCCTCCCTCTCCCTTCTCTTTCGGACCCTAACCCTAGCTCCGCCTCCACCGTCTACGAGCTCCTCCCCAAGTTCGGCCTCCCCAGCGGTCTCCTCCCCGCCTCCGTCCGCTCCTACAACCTCTCCGACGACGGCCAGTTCGCCGTCGACCTGGAGGGCCCCTGCTACGTCCAGTTCGACTACCTCGTCTACTACGACCGGCGGATCACCGGGAAGCTCAGCTACGGCTCCATCACCGACCTCAAGGGGATCCAGGTGCAGCGGTTCCTGTTCTGGCTCGACGTCGACGAGATCAGGGTCGACCTCCCCCCTCCGACTCCATCTACTTCCAGGTCGGGATCATCAACAAGAAGCTCGACGTGGATCAGTTCCAGACCATCCGCTCCTGCCGGGACAAAGTCGCCGGCCCGTGCGGCGGGTCGTGGAAGCGAGGGATCCAGGTAATTCTGGTTTGCGTGCGGATGCATAAATTGATGTGTCGTCGTTTGGAATTATGCGGAGCTAGTTGTGATTGATCTTCACGGGATCATCGTATGTTGAAATACCTTAGCTTTTATTATGTTTACCATTCCCCTTTGGATATATTCGCTTTCGTTACCTCACTTAAATTTCCCCAGAAAGGATGAATCTTTTTTCAAACAATTGCTTCTGGATTGAAGGAATATAAAAAACTAATGATGGGAAGATGACAGTATTGTGCAGTTGCTTGTACTCCTGCTTGAAAGTGAACAGAACTTATAGAATCGTCTGTTCCTTAAGTACAGAATTGTTGCTTGTCCCATGATCAACCTTTGATGTTGGCTGCATGGTATTTTAAGTGGTTGAATTGGAGTCACTGTCTCACCTATTTGCATAAGCTATCTGATGTTCTGTTCATGGGGCAACGTGAGTTCAATGCTGAGGGAGATAGGAGTTGCGTTTCCAGTGTCTGCTTATGGGTTTTAAATAAGTTGGAAGTGGCACCTTAAATTTTAGTACTTGTGAGGACCAATGATGCATCCCATTCATGCAGCTGGTTTTCTTTTATCAGCATTTATGCAACCGGTTTGTTGACTTGATTATGTCAATTGTCAGGTGATTAATTAAGTGAAAACACGAGCAAGAGTTTGTCCAATGTCCTGTTCTGTGTTCTGCACTTCATTAAGTACTTTTTGTCTGATTAGGTCTGGATGACCCTCTTCAATAAAGCTAAAACTTACTCAACTCGCCAAGCGAGAGGAGGCCTGCTTAAAGTTGGCCTCTTTGTTGCTTATAGACTTGACTTGAGCAAGCATCATTCCATTTATTTTTGGGAAATAAGTTGCCTGAGGGCAAGGCTCGCTTTCTCTCAACTCTTTAAGTTAGTGATAGCCCGTGAGTCTTCCAATTCCACATGTAATATATCTTTCCAGAAGGATGGTTGTAAAAGTTAATACTAACCTCTCGATCTTTGATGTTCTTGATATCTGTTAAATTTTCCATGATTAGAAGTTTTGGTATTGATGCTGATGATACTATTACATGTGCCTCCTTTGGCAGCTTCCCACCCTGGCTGATGATGTTCAGATGCTAATCACGGAGTAGGCATCCCCGAAAATATCTGGGGATGCCTATGGTGGATCACGAATTTAAATTCGCCGGCTGTGAACAGCATAATTTTCAGGCTATGCAACCAAGAGGCTGATGGAGATAGAAAATCAACAAAGTCTAGTATATGTATGTCACTGTATGGATGATGGACTATGTAGTAGGTGAAGTGTTATGTACATGTATAGTGCTTCCTCAAGTCAATTGCAACTTCTCTACCTGGGGACGAAGTATTACGAATAGAAACCTTCGTCCCGTGAGTGTTGAGACATACAATGCAAAAACATACTGGTGTTACAAGGTCAAGAAAGGCCTTTTGGACATGACAAGGATGATGTCTTTGTGTCTGCTCGATTGTTTGATTAGATAAATGGATGCAATTTAATCGTGGTTAGAATCTTAGAAATGCCGAGTAGCGGTGTTTGGTTTGCTATGTCAATCGCCAGATGCCGGAGACGCAGGTGAAATGTAGTTACCAAATTCTGATTTCAGTCGCCTGGTTGTGTGCTTAATTTCTGAAGTCTGCAATTGATTCGCATCGATGGGAATTCAACTGGCGTTTTATTTTGGACGAAATGCGGTGCCCCATATTGATCGCGTGTTCACCACGTTAGCAGTTCATTGAAAATCGACTACATTTTGGTCAAAGATTGATAAATTTTGAAAGTTCAATGTATTGATCGCGTGTTCAGCACGATGGTGAATTTCATTATATTGTTCCGGATCGAGCGGCGGTGAAATTTTGTCAACGTCTATGAAATTTGCAAGCAAATCATCAATAGTTGTAGCAAGAGCTATTTTATAAACCAATACTAATGACGAAAAAAACTAGTCTTTTCATTTTTTATTTTTTCTTATCTCAGAGTTAAAAGGCATTAAGACTTTTAGGTATATTTGTTTTGTAAAATATAAATGATCTGAAAAAAAATATTATATAAAAATAATTATTTATATCATTTATAAAAATAATTTATAAAAATATTTAAACATAAAAATTTTTAAAAAAAATATTTAAAATTATTTATTTTTCGCCGAATAGGTGGAACATAAGATTTTCAGTTTTGTGAAAATAGTTATTTTCTTCACTAGATTATGAAATAGTTGAAGTGGAATTTAAAAAAAAAAAAAGACTAGCTCATTTCCATTTTTGGTTTTGAGCTGATCCGTCTTAATTAAGTATTGGGGAAGTTGAAGCTTGGAATCAATCCCCTCTAGGCTTTGAACGTTGAAAATCCGACTTTTAAAAAATCCAATTTATATTTTAAACCAGCGTATTAATTCAAAATGATCATTATAGATTAGTCTTAATTCCTTTATACTAATTAATAAATCAATTTTAAATAGACAACAATAACTTCCCGGCGAAGGAAGTCAACGACATTGTCCTTCTTCAAAGGCTTTGTGCACAGGTTGCAGAAAGGTCCAACTTCCACGGCAAAACCGCTCCTTGCTTTCTCAGCTCCCCCGTCAACAATGGCGTCCATCTCCAAGCTCCCTCCCCTCTGCATCGTCGTCCTCGCCGTCGTCCTCGCCGCCTCCGCCCCCGCCGCCACCCTCGCCGCCCGCCTCAAAACCCTCCGCACCGTCCCCACCGTCGGCGTCGTCGTCGTCGGCGGCGGCGAAGGGGACGTGCACGACCTGCTCCCCCAGTACGGGTTCCCCAGGGGCATCTTGCCCGACAACGTCGAGTCCTACACCCTCTCCGACGATGGCGCCTTCGAGATCCGCCTCCGCGGGCCCTGCTACGTGCAGTTCGACCAGCTCGTCTACTACGACCGGAAGATCGCCGGGAAGCTGAGCTACGGATCGGTGGCCGGCGTGTCCGGGATCCAGGCCAAGAAGCTCTTCGTCTGGCTCCCGGTGACGGGCATCAAGTCGGACTCGGGCTCGGGCATGATCGAGTTCTACGTCGGGGCCCTGTCGGAGAAGCTGCCGGCCGAGCAGTTCGAAGCCGTCCCCGCCTGCAAGAGTAACGCCTGCGGCGGAAACCCCGAGGCTGCTTCCATGTGAGGTAGTGGGAATTGTTTGTGATTCTTTGCAATTGCACGTTTGGATTGCGTGAAGTGATTGGTAAACTGCAGTGGACATGACATGGGATTTTCTTTCCGTGTGGGTTTTGGCTTTGATCAGAAGGATGAATCTTCATCTGGTTTTGGGATGTGACCCATCTGTAGGCTCACTTCCACTTCTTCTCAGAAACATTCACTGATTTTTGGTGCCCAAGAGTTACTCATTTCTTTCCTCGCATCCCTCAGAATTGGGTCCGCTGTCCGTTAGATATCTGCACTTGAATGTTGGACTTGCAATAATGTGATCGGCGAGTCTGTTTCCGATTGAATTTGCTGCTGCCCTTTACTCGCTTTCCTGTCGCACATGTGCAATGCTAAAGTTTCAGTAGCCTCTGAACTTTCCCTTGGAAATGCAAAGCTATAATACCAGTTCAAGCTAATACGTTTCCTTCCCATCCTTCTGGTGTTTCTTCAGCTGGTTATACTGTAGTAAACTTCGCTCGAGAGATTTGTCATTTTCAAACTAGTTACTTTTGATTACCTCAAGAACTTGCTAGACCCTGTACCTCTATTTGAGAAATTTCTTTGTGGGAACATAGGCAAAGAGGAATCTTTTGCAGTCAACTAGCAACTGATTCAGACAACGTAGTAATTAACACCAGTCAAGTGTGAATCTTTGCCGTTGGTGCACTAGTTTATGATCCAGTTTGAGTCGAATTATAGTAATAGCCTAACTAGTTGTCTAAGTAGCTTGTCTTTGTTCCTATTTCATTATGTATATGCTGTTGGTTCCTCCCGTCAAATTGAATCAACAGTTCTAAGCTTCTAATAGACTTTGAATTTTTGTTTCTTGGATGTGCCTTTGCATTTCTCTGCGTCCTTGTTTTGTTGGTGAATGCTTTAACTTCACCTGTATTGGTGCTTATAGCATTGTATATTATATACCACTGAGGAAAGATCAGATAGTACCAGCTTCAAAAATGGACCAAGGCTGGTACTTGTTGTTCTATTCCCTATATTTGGCTGATGTTTGCTGGTCCTTGCACTTCTTAGATGATGAAAACTGTTAACAGATTGCTGAATCATTTTGGAGAATCTTGGACGAACTTACAGTATGCATGATTGCATTGATTGTGTCTTGGGAACCCATGGTTTTGGTCATTGCATGATTTTTGCTTCTACCTTTTTCTTGTTCGTTGACAATCATAAAATCTCCATAGATTGATATGTAGAGTTGCTGGTCCAGTTTGAGGAGGATGAAGTAGAGTTGGAATTACGGTAGACAACTGTTGTTCATAGAAGTGAATTACATGGATAATCTGGGTTGAGCACATGGTGGACGACTTGCATTCTCATTCACTTATAGGACATTGTATTTTGGGTCTGCCATTCAACCTTTTCTTTTAAGCCATATTACAGGTTGGACGAACATTAACACCCGAGTGCTTCCTGCATTTTCTTTCTGATACAGGCGAAGGAGAACTGGCAAGACTGGAGTAATTTGCCATCGGTTTGATGCTTTGGTGTCTCATCTTGCCAATAAAAAACCTCTAGTATATAGTTTTTAGTTGACACCGGATGAACTTTGTTATTGTTTCACGGTGGAACTATCTCCTAACCACTCGTGTGTCTAGATCTGTTCCATGAATTTACCGGCTCCTATAAAATACATCGTACATGCTGTAATTTCTTTTATATGTCCTGCCTGCTATGATGGGAAGATTCTTTTCATCCCATTCCTCTTTCTTATGGAGGAGATCATGATTATAAATTAATACAGTTGGGAAACATATGGTTTGGTTTCATTTACTTTGTCAAACTTCTAGTGCTGAAGATGTTGCATCAAATGTTCGTAAGATTGATCATAAGATGAAATGAGACTCCGAAGAGGAAGAGGAAACCGTAGAGGCTAGCCATGAAACTGTAGAGGAGAGTCGCAGATATGCACACTTGACATGTGCATGATATGGTAAAAGCTTCTCTGCAATGTACTCATGAGATGGAGGTACAAGTAACATAATAACTTCAATGGAAAGGTAGAGATAGCCTGCATTGCGCAATTCATCACTGCCAACACAAATTGAGTACATACATTCTAAATGTGAAAATATGTATATTCACAAACATAACGAAAATCATACTACCGAAATAATCCAACAACAAAAGGTGGACGGCCCTGTAGCCGCATGACCTGATCTATAATTACCTCCTCTCATGATGAATATGAATAAATGACAGCAAGTTCTGTTGCTAAAACTGACAATGTACCTTGTCATTACAATTATACCGCATGAAAGGCAGAGTACATGTCAGAATACAGTGCGTCCAGTGAATCCATCTGTTGATTTAAGTCTTCCAAACCAATGATTTTACATTTTCAACTCTGGCCTCATCATTTCATCCAACAACCGATTGCTGCCGATTCTCTCAACGAACTGCAACTATTGAGTATTCACAGCTGGTTCAAATTCTCGAGGGAAACACAGGCATAATGATCTGAACAAAATTCTAGAGAGTTCAAGGAACAAGAAGAACGCCGATCCTTAGGCTTGAAGAACCTGGCAATGCACAATGTGACTCTTTAAACCGCTCCGGCCAGCAATACTTGACCATAGATTAGTGACAAGTGTCCGGAAATGACCTTTGGTGGCAATATTTTCCCAGAGCTGAGGGTTTGTCTCCACGTGCTTATCGGGACTTGAAACATCAACCAGACTGATGCTCATGTTGTTGCGTATGATGCACAGCTTCCCATTCAGGGGAACAAGAGCTGCAGCCTCCAGAGCTCGGGAGTTTCCTAGGTGGAGCTTGCTATCTATAAATCTGCTCCATGAATCGGTGTCTCTATCGTAAACCCTAAGCTTGCAACCATCACGACAATCTAAAGCATAGAGCTGTCCATTTAAAGAGATGCTAGGGTTGCGCCAACCTGCGATCATCCCATCACTAACTGCAGTCCATGAATTAGTTTCAGGGACATAGGCTTCACTCATCACTTCCTGATGAGACCCAAGTCCTTTCAAGAACCACTTTCCATCGTAGACAACCCCAATAAAAGGCACCATAGCTGTACTCATGTCTGTGATAGGGCTCCACCGGCTTTTGTTGGGATCAAATACTTCACCAGAACGGAGAGTCCTTTGTATTCCCTCACACTCACCACCAGCCACATAAAGACAGTTGTTTATAACACAAAAGCCAAAGAAGTGGCGTTTCCTGAGCATCGCGGTGCCCTTTGCCATCTGTTTGTCCAAGCATTGTAACAGACAACCCGTCTCATAGATCCCTTAAGTGGATCTTTTCCTCCAAATAAGTACAGGCGGTAACCACTCAGAACTGCACAGCCAAAGCCAAGAGCTTCTGAATACTCACTTGGAACAGGAGGAAGCGGCTGCCAGAGCTGATAGGTAGGGTCAAAAGCATGCCATGAGATCCTTCCATCACGATCTCGTTTCATTACATATACCCATTCCTCTGCCAGTCCAAGACTCTTTCTCTGGGAGTAAAACTGACTGCTTTTCACAAGCTTCTTCCATCCACGGCAAACGAGGCAGAGCTTTCTATGTTCGATGCGAGGGACTCGAATCAGACAAAGTCTTGCAAGATCATCAGGAAGGCCCGGCAAGAGTGGGGCCTGCTCTCGGGTCCGCTTCCTGCGCGAGTTCTTGGTTTTGTGTGCATTAGGGTTGATGTCAGGCTGTATGCAAAGCTTGGAGCCTGGGACAAACTTCCTTGCGCCGACAACTGTTTTTAAGCTGGAATCAACTCTGCAATAGCATGATACAGAATCAACCTGCAAAGCGGCCAACATCAGGTTTACAAGCATCAAAATGGAAGATTCATCGGTGTAATTGGCAAAGTCATATATTTTAGAAAAGAAAATCTAGATCCTTGATTTTAAAAGGTTAAGCTTTCATTGCAACTCCATAGACAAATGCCCTGCCCGAGACAATTCGAGAACGAAAAGGGAGCAGCAGGGAGCCGTGGCTCGACGCTTGCTACACGTCAACACAGGATGAGCTGGGAATCTGAGAGGCAAGACACGAGACAATGCTGGCAAAACACGAGAAAGGGAAGCAAACAGATAAATCTAAAAAGGCAAGCTCCTTAGCAAACACATTCCTACACCGCAATTCTCAGCTGGGTATCGTCGCAAATCCACGATTATATGCACAGACAGAACGATCACCAGCACAATTATCAAGATCATGTCGAAATCACCAAATTCCAACCACCCAAGCACAGATAATCTCATCTTTGCTCCCCTAAACAAAAATCCAGCGAGCCCCCAAAAAACACAAAAAAATGCTCAAAGAAATTCCCGACATAAATCTTACGAAAACATACTAAAAACAGGAGAAACCCAAGAAGTGGGAAGAGCAAATTGAGCTTTTACCAGTGGCGCCTGGACGCGGAGGCGCCTCTCAGCATTCGGGGTTCGGCGTTCGACGACTCCGTCCATTCAGATTACCAGAGACTCATAGAACGAATCGACACTCCAAGAGTCCCGCGGCCAAGCGACCCAAGAACCCAGATCGAGAAGCGCCGGAGCTTCGACGGCCCGAATCAGATCGAAACCCAAAACAGAGGAACAGAGAAAGAGAAGAAGGAAAGAAGAAAAGGGTCGAAGCCTCGAAGGGTTAAAGAAGGAGAAGGAGCAAAGAAAAGGGAGCCCTTGTTGTCTTCTGAACCCTGCAAAATGCGAACGACAAACAAGACACACTCGCACCAAAAGGAGCTCCCTTTACCCGGGTCATCCACTAAAGAAAAAGAGAAACCTCTCTCTCTCCTCTCTCTCTCTCTCTCTCTCTCTCTCTGTGTGAGAGCATTAGGAGTAAAAATGGCCACGGTGGCTTGATTAAAGAAGGGAGGAAAAGGGAGAAAATACAGTATTTTTCTTGGGTTTAATTTATTGAAATGCATGGTTGGTCAAAAAATCTGCTGTCGTCTAGACAAAGTCTAATGTAAGCACAGGAGAGAGAAAGAAAGAGAGAGAGGGAGGGGGTCAGCATGAAGACAAGAAGGAGGTTGTCGGAGTCCTACTTGTCGTTACGCATCGGCAGTCTTTTAGGTCAATGCCCATTTGCGGAGGGGTTCCCATGAGGTGACGGAGGATTTCTGTGGCTAATCATTTTCCCATATTATTTTTTAATAATACATAATATCTTTATTCATATATATTATATATATATATCTAAATATTTAACGTGGTCCAGAAAGGAAAAAAAGACTTCTATCCCCACAGGTCAAACGCAAGTATAACTCGCCACCTTTTAGGTGTAAAGCAATATCAAACCAAAATACATTACAAAAATTAGCTCTCCTTGAAAAAGAAATGATCCAACTGCATTTCCAGTAAAGCTTGTTACGATTTCACTATAATCACTAGCTTTGCCTTCGACATCCCCCTTCTTGCGGTTAATTTTTTATTTATTTATGAATTACTGAAATTCATTCTTTGTCATTTGGAAAAATAAATGGTTTTTGAATTTTTTTTTAGCACCCCTAAAGGCTTTTTAGTTTTTTTTTTTTTGTGCCAACTTTCATGTATCTCACATTTAAAATGGGAGCAACGTGAGAAATACAATTATTGTTATATGTACATTTATTATCAATACGACACTTGACTTATCTCATATTATTGTCGAAAATTCTTACCACTGTTTATTTCATTGCATATGATAATTCGAACCCCTATTTAGATTTTGAAATTGGAAGGATTTATCGTTGATTTCAAATTAAAGCATGCCGATCTATTGAGAGAATGCTTGATCATACACGCAAGAGAGTCGAACCTTTTGTGATGGAGGGCCTCGAGGAGGAGAGGAGGCGGTAGGAAGGCATAGAGAAGGCTTGTGAGGTCGACTCATGGAGAGGGTGAGATTGAAGGTGATGGCACATTAGGGTAAAAGGCGGCACGAAATCACCGAAGGGCCGCACGACATGACGGAGGTTGATTAGCTACTAGTCAAATCGAATGTTTTATCCTACCTATCTTCAAGTGAAAAACGACCGAACATTTCGTACCGGATGAGACTCGCTCTTTCAATTTCTCTCTAAATCAAGCTCACCTACTTATTTCAACCATAGTGTTCATTGCTACCAAAGGTCTTCTTCCTCAGTAAATGCGACGAGCATCAAAGCTTCAAAATATCTCGTCTCTCGTGTTCTCATTTGGAGTCAAGGAAGTGAGGTGTCACTCATCATGATCAAAATCATATTTCACTCTATTGGCAATTGGTTTGACTACCTTTGGACAATTACTGTTTGATTAAATCATAAGTTGCATGAACTTAACATTAAGAGACAATCATAAGGTTCATATAAAGTCATATATATTAGCGATTTTTGAAAAAAATTATCCAATCATTTATAAACTTATTATTCATATACCAATTCAATTCTAAATTTCTTAATTTTGTTATTCAATCCTAAACCTTTATACGGAACTCTAACGTAGCCCTTTCGGCCAATTTTTATCAGAAATCATGAATGTGACTGTCCAGTCATCGCCAATCGTCTTATGTAGCATCGTCTTACATGGCACAAAGTCACCTTAGCGACTTCAGGTAAAAATTAGTCAAAATGATTACATTACAATTTGCTATAAAAGGATCAGTACTAAATTGATAAAATAAGAAAAATTTAGGATCGAATTGATATTCGTACAATAGGTCTACGATGGATTAGACAATTTCCTCCCACGATTTTCACAATTTCAACTGTAACGAAAGTGGATGCCGATCGAAATTGAAGAAAAGACCGACCCGTCTCTGTCCTTTAGACCATTTCAAATTTCCTAGACTTAATCCGACAAAAAATGATTTAAAAATGGCAGTGTCCCGATCAATGTCCAATAAATTAATGGAAGACTGCGGATCCATCTCGAGTAATTTAATTCAACCGGACTTTAAGACAAAAATTAGCACGCGGACGTCATCAATCAATGCATCGATGGTGATTTGTGCATGGTGTATTAATAATTTATTAACGTTTACTTGCTTCCTTGGATCCTAGGGGATTAGCTGGGACATCCGCCAAGCTCATTGCTCCTCACCCCCTTGAGGTCTTCCCTTCTTATCTCTTCATGCCTCTATTTTCCACACAACTATTTTCTTTGGGGGTATTAGTTTATTCTGGTGAATGGTCTGCGCATCTAGACAGGTTGGTACCGGAAATGTCAAATGCTACTCCAAAAGAAAGAAGGGACAAAAGAGGAAGAGGCAGAAGATAAGTCAATGCTTGTGGTTATGGGGGTGGTTTAACAAAATATCTGACCCTTCGTGTGCGCACATGGAGGGGTGGATAATGAAATGATTCGAGCTAGAAATAAATAGCAGACAAGTTAATGAACACTAAAAAAAATTATGTGGAAAAGATTGAGGAGGTGATTCCACTATAATATATTACGATTGCTCAAACACTTGGCATTCAAGGGTTTCTCGGTCCTAGATATGACCCAAACCCATAAGAATAAATATGTTAATCTTGAGATTATTTTTATAATATGAATTATGTTATCATAAATGAACTTAGATAATGTGTTTTGGAAATTGTATGTGAATACCCATTATTTTGAGTATGTCGATCTCCTTATTGCTATAGAGGCCAAGTGCTGAGGGAAATATGACTTGGTCTGTTAGTGCTTGTGATGGATTTTATGAATATGTGCATTTTGTAAATCTACGTTATGACACATTTGTTCACAGAAAATAAATTGATGAACATGTTAGATAGTGATTAGATTATTAGCACTTGAATCACGTAGAATCCATATTGCATTCCTCACGTAATTAAAATATTCTATTATGAACAAGTAAATATTTAAGAAATAAGATAAATAAATATTCTACTTTTGCCAAATAAGTGATTGGTATTTTTGAATTATAGCAATTCCTCTATATGATATATGATAATTCATTAACTGTTACTATGCTGTTGTGGTCTTAGGTCAAGTGATGAGTAGCATTCCTACTTTAGACCTAGGATTTTCATTTATGAGTTTCAACTCATTCCAAAATATCATATTGGTCATGTTCAAAGTGTAAAGATATTTAGATTAGCTCTTATTTAAGGATTGGATTAGAGTGCGCAACAAAAAGGAGAAGTATATATTTTTATACCGGTGGCATCCTGCTTTGTTTAGGCATTGTTGAGCATTGCTATCGGCTTCATGCCCTAAAAACACTATTGATAATTACATTTTTCATACCATTGATTACTTTGTTAAAATCGAGATAAGAATATTTTCGTGATAGTTAAGGTTAACAATGTGCGCAAGAGAGGAATTGAGAAATTTGTATGTATTTTGGTATATAGAAAAAGTACATTGAATATGTATCTATAAGCTTTATTGGATGACTATTTAAGAAAATCGAATATGATATGCATAACCCAAATAAATATAGAAAATCAGAGAAAAAATCTTAAATATCTGTAGAACTAAAGTTCTCATCCCAAAAAATTCTTGTGAGGTGAGGGCAACCCTGACATTTCTATGTAGAGTAAACTTGTTTCTCCCAAATGATATAGAACTCCCTTAACATACAAACTTGTTTCTCCCAAATGATATAGTCCATTGAACCTGGATTTGATATGAATAAGGCTCTCATCCCTAAAAGAACTCTTGTGAGGTGAGGGCAGCCTTAAAGGTTATATGCAGATTGAGTTTAACATCCTCCCTCAAATTTCATGGTGACTAAGTAGGCTTGAATTTGAAATCAAGACAAATAGTGTTTAGTAGTGAAGACAAGGCAAATTAGGTAGCGTCCGGTGGTAGTTCATGGCGAAACTTCCAGATTTAGCTAATCTGGAAATAGCAAGTATGGTAGTGGTGTTTGCTTCTTGAAATGACGCACAAAAGGTCGAGAATCGAAGGGGAAACAACAAGCAGCTAATGCGGCTAGCTTGTGAAATAGTAACTAAGCAACATGACATTTACAACTGATGCCAAAGCATCAAGACGTATATATAGATGTTTTAGTAAAATAGTTAGTGATGCGCTATTAAACATAACGCCAATAATAATCTATAAAGGATATGAATATTAAATGAGATATATGTATAATCCTAAGAGCTACAGAGAATTCATAGAATTATTAAAATTATTAAAATGCTCTAATATAGGAAATTATTCTAAAAAAATACATAATTATCTCTAACAATTTCGACCAATATGCCATCCCCTAAATTAGCAGAATAATATTCCTAAACTTTCCCACGGAGTCAAACATTTTCTTCCGCTTTCATACTCTGGGAAAACTTATCATCCCTCTCCAATCCTAAATTCAAGCTTGCGTCTCAAGCAGCGCGTGCGTCTTAACACACCACAAGCTAAAACTATCTTCGCCAGTGAATTTCTCAAACTCAAACTTTGGAGAAGCCATGGCTATAATTACAAACGCATAATTCCAAAATCAACGACAACCCATGCTTTGATATAGGTTTGTCATGACTAACACATAATCATGAATGAATGAAACGGTTTGAGCAAGAAATTAATAACATAAAAGTGAACATGATGTCGTGCCATTATGTCATTTGGTGATATGCTTTCTCAATCGGGAGAGCTCAACAAGATAGTTTCCCTATAATCATCAAGAAAAGATTACAGTTGTTAGAACACACACTTTATAGTTTGTCAATCCTAGACAACTCTCTCAATCTAACAAGGATCAATCATAAAATAGAAGTTTTCTCACGCTTTCAACTCTCCCGGGAGAACAGCTCTCAAAGCTCTCCGGTTTTTCCCAAGTTCTATTGAAGTTTTAAGAGCTTTTGAATGGGGGGCGTCTTGGGAGCTCGATTATGCTGAGACGTTTGCCGAGATTCAAGCTTGAGTTAAATGACCACAAGGGAAAGTTCGAACATCTTTTCCATAGGTTATCGGATGTAATGACGCGAAGTTGAGCAATGAACCCGATTGGACAAATTAAAAGCCGAGCCACTTACTTGAAAATGATGGCAAAGCCTTTTTAACGACCACCAAAAATGATTTACAATTGGCCAATCCAGACATTAGAATTTGCGAGCAATCGGCTCTTTTAACAGCTTTTCCTTGCACGGTAAGTGGCGAAACTAGCGACGTTGTCAGTACTTCATTAGCATGATGGATCAAATGAGGAGTGCGAAAGTGGTACAATCGTCGGACGGGGAGATTGTCTGCGAGCGCCCGGCACAAGAACAATATACAAAAGCAAATCCTTTTCTCTTCCTATCCGTTTGGTCACGCTTCAGTTCAATCTCCAACCTTCGAAGTCATCTCAGGTTCCCGGGATCCACCGACGCCGATCCAGGACTCACGAATGCCAACTCGGGACCGATCGAGACGTTTGTTCAATCGTCTAGCAAGAGTGCCTACGTCTCGTGCGGGCTGTACTCATTTCATTCGTTGAAGATGAAAACGTAGGAGACACGCCAAGGGTTTTTTGCACATTTTTAATTTAAGAACCCAATTTGAATTCTCATAACATTAGAGTACCGTAGCAATCAGAAAACTATGCAGGACGATCTTGCCTGATACAAGCTAATGACATTACAAATCCAGACGATCCCTGAACCTTTTTTAAGTTCAATACAATTCTTAAATCTTTAGAAAATGATTCAATAAAGTTTTCCTGTTAAAGTGTCTTCTTCGTTGCCGAAGCTAGCTTGTTGCATAGCCTTCTTCTTCTCTTTAATCATCATTGTTGGCACTTTAACTCGACTCTTTGTCTAATCACTAAAAACTCTCCCTCTCTTTTTATAAACAAGTGGAAATATCGATTTCTACAATAGAAGAAAATGCCGTTTATTTATTTTATTTTTTGGTAAATAATTGCCGTTTATTTTCAGGTCCATCGCCATGAACAATATTATTTCCACATTTACCGTCGGATGGATGTTAGCCTGTGAAAGCTAGTGCATTTCTTCCCAACATTGTATTCACGCTTTTTGTCTTTGGCCAATTTTTTTGTTGACTGCTTAAAGAAAAAAAAACTATAAAAAGTCTACTATTTAATTTTCCAAAGTAATGTAATTCCAGAAAACATTGCAATATTGATTTTTAAAAGAAATGGTTAATAGCATGAAATATCCCAAAATGATACATCTCTAAAAAATTTATCCTAAATTAATTTTTGAGTCACGAAAAACTTCAAACCCATACATCTGTATCAAATTTATTATAATTTCTATGTGGATTTATCATGTCAATTGAATTATTACCATGTGTTATCCAACTGAACAATTTTAAGATAAAATTTAACGGAAGTGAACGAAGGGTAAATATATTACAAATGTAGCGATTTGAGATTTTTGGTAACCTAAAAATTAGTTTAAAATAAATTTATGGTAGATCTACTAATTTAAAGTTTTTTGTGGTAATTACCCTTAAAGAGATAAAGGAAAATTCTAAATAAACACATGATGTGTTGCTATTTTTTCAAGTAAGGCCTCAAATTAAACTTTGTTTTAAATAAGGATTTGAATTGCCCTTATTTTCTTATACAAAGACATTAAGTGATTATATCAATTTCAAAGAAAAGCCTAACTCACCGGCATAAAAAATTAAATAAAAATGGAAGGGGAAGGGAAAACGGCAAGGGCCGCTATCGCCCCACCATTGTCGGAAAATGTCAATGATGGTGGGGGCTGGCTAGCCAAGGGTTGATGAGCCTTGGCAAGTGGCCGGTGACCCTCACCAAGATTTGGGCAAGGGTTGTTGGCCCTCAGCCAAATTTGGTTAAGGACGGCCACTAAGTGTCAGTTGCGACCCTCACCTATGGTCGGCGAGAGTCGTAGGCTACTAGCCAAGGCTCGGAGACCCTCATTGACCCTTGGCTGGGGGCAATGTTCGCGAGGCTATCTTGCTTGATTTCCTTCTTTTTGGTTTTTGAAAATTAATTTATTTTTAATATGTTATAAATAATATTTAAAATTAAATTTATATTGGACAAAAATGTTCTTGACTAGTCAGAATAGTCAATGAGTGAGTTAATGTTATGGCCATTTTATATCCTAATATGAAACTGTCCTGATCATTTTAAATTTTTATTTGAAATGAAGTTTATTTCATATACTTGTTTTAAAAAAAAGGAAAATGTCACCAAAAACTTCAAACTATGCTTTTTAGGACAATTTTACCCTGAATTTTTTTTTATGCCATAAAAAAATCCCAAACTATATTACTTGGGACAATTTTACCCTAAACTTTTTTTTATGCCACTAAAACCCTTAAACTATGTTATTTGAGACAATTTTACCCTGAACTTTTTCTTGTGCCATGAAAAACTTTAAACTATGCCATCCGGGACACATTTACTTTTTTTTTTTTCTCTTCCTCTTCCTGGTAGGGGAAGCTGGCGAGGGTGGCCCTCACCGCCACCCTCGCCCTTAGCAAGCAAGGGCGACCCTTGTCGGATCTGGCGGGGGCAACCCTCCCTGGCATCAGGTGAGGGTTGCTCCTGTCGGATCCGGTGGGGGTGTCCCTTGCTCGGTCAAGGGCCACCCTCGCCAAATGACGTCGTCGGTGAGGGTGGCCCTTGCCAGCTTCCCTCTGCCATAACCGGCGAAGGGGAAAAAATGGAAAAAAAAGAAAAAAAGAAAAAATTGAAAAGGTGAAAATGCCCTTTAATTAAAAAGTTTGGGATAAATGTGTCCCAAATGATCTAGTTTAGGATTTTTTGTGGCACAAGAAAAAATTCTGGATAAAATTATCTTAAATGGCATAGTTTAAGGCTTTTAGTGGCACAAAAAAATTTTTGGAGTAAAATTGTCCTATGTGATATAGTTTGAGGTTTTTCAGAGTAAAAAAAGGTTTAGAGTAAAATTATCTTAAGGGTATAGTTTAGGATAATTGATGGGATTTTTCCTTATAAAAATAAGTAACTCCGGACCCTTATTTGAAATTTCCGTACAAATAATGGGTCTTTTGCTTCCCTTCTTCTCCGTTTCAATCAAGTGAAAGGGGGAGTTTCAAAACCTTTTCGAGCTTTTCGAGCTGAGGAGGAGATGCGAGAGGCGTAGCTGGTTTAGCCGTGGGAATCTTAAGCGTCGAGGCAGGAGGTAATTCGGGGGGAAGAAGATAGATCCGAATCCGAGGAGGGGCGCGAGCGAGGGTTTGGGAAGCTTCACAGAGAGAGAGAGAGAGAGAGAGAGAGAGAGAGAAATGAGCTCGGATTCACTCTCTCCCCACTCCCATGGCGGCATCGACGGCCACGTCGCTCAGCTCATGCAGTGCAAGCCCTTGTCCGAACATCAGGTACGTGCGTATTCTCGAACTCGCCGCCAATCGTGTTTCGTAATGCGAGCGGGGAGCCGCGTTCCAATCTGGGATTGTCGGGTGCGCGTCGTGGGTAAAGTGGAACGGATCGGGGGTACATGGTGGAATCGAAGCTCTCGATCGTTGTGATGAAAAGTTGCTTCTTCCTTCTTTTGCGTGGATTTGTGGAGTTGGTCGCTTAGATTTTCTGCAATGCAGCTCCTTGGCGGATCTACGGTTAGGTTATGTTGGCAAAAATGTGGTCTTTTGGGTAGCATGAGCGAGCGAGGTTGTTTCTTGGGTTGCCCTTTACTTCCATCTTTATGATTCGCCAGGGCAATGTGTTGATGTTGCGGCAGGTGGAGTGAGGCTATACTTCTAATGGGTTTTCTTTTTTCCTTTTTTTTTTGATGTGGATGTTCCTGTGGAGATGAAATCTGGGTAATGCCGTGTGATGTGAAGAATAGTTCTTGTTAAAGTCCAATGGTTTCGATCTGTGTTTGGAGATCCTCCATTAATTGAAAGATATTTTGACGGAGCCACATCTCATCAGCAATGATATTGTGACAGAATTGCATTTTTTCGTAAGAATTAGGACTTTTTGGCTGTTGTAGCCTCTTAAGAGTCTCCCATGCCTGTCTTTGTTGTCACAGAATGTTATCACAGTGACCAACACCTCGCCACTAGTGAATTTTAGTGGTTCTTTGATGGACTAAATGTCTGAAGTAGAGGGGTGGCTGTAAAGAGGTGAGGGCTAAGCATTGTAGAGAGTACAGGCTGTAAACAGCTTCTGCAGTTCTCCAGTGTATAACTATGTTGGGGCAAATGCCTTTAAACAAATAATAAGTGCCACCTAAGTGTACATCAGTAAGAAGCATTTAGAAAAGTTGAAAACAGAAGAGGCTTCGAAGCTGCCCAATTAAGCAATACAAGGCTTGGGGTCAACTTTAAATACTAGCCTAGGTACAATAATTCAATTCGAGTTTGAAAAACGATCATGCTGACTGTGAATTCACGAGTATACTGCTGGGGGAGCAGTTTATCTTCGACTGTCTCATTTTGCTGGCTCTCTCTTTCTGGAGTTTACATCATGCCAAGTAGTCAAATTCTAGCCTTTGACTTTCGACTGAAAATGACATTATTGACTATGAAACAGGTTAGAGAGCTATGTGAGAAGGCTAAAGAGATCCTACTAGAAGAAGATAATGTCCAGGTGTGTGTTAATATCATTGCAAAACTTCTCATGCAGTGTGCGGAAACTTCCCACGCAGTGTACACTCTGAGTTGACTTTTCTTAATATCTTTTATGAGATGCAACATATCTTAATTTTCTTTTCCCTCTAACTCTTGCACACAGCCTGTAAAAAGCCCTGTGACAATATGTGGTGATATTCACGGACAATTTCATGATCTGGCTGAGCTTTTCCGCATTGGAGGGAAGGTACAGTTATTTTCTTTAGGATATCTTGTTCTCCTTTCTAATAAAGTGAAGAGTTGACATCCCCTTGTGCCTTTTGGGGAATTTATCTTCTTATATGAAAAGAAGTGGAGTTGATGGTTAAAAGTATTGCCCGGTGGTTTATTTGTTTTCATAGAGAAGAGTGTATATGCTTGTTTTAGTGAAGATGCTTTTAGCAACTGATGAGAAAGAATAGTCGTAATATAATTGATGCATGAAGATCTATCGCATGCAGTCTATTACTGAAAATTTTATTGAAATGGAAATCACTCATGCTTGAAACTCACACTGTGTGATGTTTAGTTTAGATCTCTATAGCATCCTTCTTATCATGATGAGCTTTCACATTGGTTGTATGGTGCCTCAATGAAATTTTTTTTCCCTTTTCCGAGTCACATAAGATTGCAGAATGGTCATTGGACCTTGTTTTGATATTTTCATGCTCTGAATAGATATTTGCATGAGAATTGCCATACTTTTGTTCTTTTAATGCGTTATATTGTTGACCAGCATAACTTTTCTTTGTGTAGTTAACCTTCTTTTGTTGCGTAAAACCATTGGCTTCTTTGGTTACTGGTTTATACTTTTTATATCTAGTTATGCAAATATGTTCTAATTGGAGAATGTTGCTGTTGATATAGTGCCCAGATACTAATTACTTGTTCATGGGAGATTATGTTGATCGTGGATATTATTCAGTCGAAACTGTTTCAGTAAGTACTCCTTTTTCTTTCTTAAACTATCTATGCAATCAGTTTTACCTTTTAGATGGAGTCTCATAACTAGTTTGACCTATTAAATTCTCTTTGGAGCATTTTCTTTAGAGAATCGCAGCATACTCTTAGTGCTGTTAGTGGGTAATGTATATTCACTTGTTTATAATTATATTGATTCGAGGGTTATTTTCAGCTCTTGGTTGCACTGAAAGTGCGTTATCCTCAGCGGATTACAATTCTTAGAGGAAACCATGAAAGTCGCCAGGTAGTCATTCTTCAAATTTGAGCACTTTTAGGTTACACTTTAGTGCATTTTGAGTCTTCTCTAGCTTCACAATTTAATCCTGCTCTGATTCTTTCTTATAAAGAGGTATCATCATTTTGGCCTCCTTGTTTACCTTGTTTGTGACACAAATTTGTCTCGTGTTCTTCAACCAATCTTTGGTTGACTCATTAGTTCTGATTTGATCATTGCATTTGGATTGCAGATAACTCAAGTTTATGGGTTTTATGATGAATGCCTGCGAAAGTGAGTTTCTTTCCACGTTCTTTTGGAATTTTGTGCACTACATTTTTGGATGTCTTTTTTCTGATAATTTCTGTAAGACACTTTCATTCTTCATAGTCGACGCTTGTGTGCTATAAACTCACTTTGTTAAGACAGCCATGCATTTGTCACTGTTTTAGATTGCCAATATTCCATATTATTTGATAGTAGGCCCTTGGCATTTGGTAGATTGATGATGTCTTTCATGATATAATTGGTCTTATTTCAGGCCATAAAACAACGAGTCTGTGTGAAGTTCTTTGGAAATTCCTTGATGAATGTTTTCATGTGGTCACCACATACATGAAAATATGTTGTGAATGAGTACCATTTTAAGGGTTTGTACTCATTACTCAGTTATCTAGTGGGAGGTTTGGCGTCCCAGTGTGAAAATTTTTGCTTATATATTCGGTTGATTTCAGGTTTTATTTGGATGGGTGAATTTAATATAGACACTCGGAGACTTTATCTTTTGGGTTCTCAGGAGGGTATATGCTTTATTGCTTTTGTGGTCAGATGTCAAGCTTTATTTTGAAATAAGTCAGTTGTCATCTTTCCTTAACATACTTGGAGAATATACTCCTTTTTCTCTGTCTGCAGGTATGGTAATGCTAACGTTTGGAAGATATTCACCGATCTTTTCGACTATTTTCCACTGACGGCCCTGGTTAGTCTGAATATATCTTTTAGCAGATGTCATATTTTCACCATTTTCGTTTTTGGAAATACATGGAAAAGTGGAGACTTGTAAACCTTTAAGCTATATTTCTTGGCTGAGGGAATTGAATTGAGCATGACTGAAGAGACTTTTCCCGTGGGGACAGGGATGCTACCCTTTTGCCACGCCTCATGTTCTTTTCCTTATTATTAGGATGATGTGCTTACTATGACCGAACTGCATATCATATGCATAACCAATCTAATGGAGCGGCCCTTTGCATCTTTGGCACGATTGTTGAAGTCTTCTTTTTTGTCTCTTTGGATTAAAGTATTGCTGCTTTGACCCCACTATCACCGAAAGCAGTGCATGTTTGCATGATTATCTCAAACCACAAGAGCCATCATACTTTCCTGCTATCATATCAGTCCTAGAGTTTAGGAATACCACAAAGAAAAGGTGGTACGGAACCTACTAGTAATTTTTCCTAGCTTTTGTTGTGCGACCCTGAGTCCATAATGGGGAACGAATTTCATGACAATACTATTAGTATATAACAGAAAAGTGGTGTATTCTGTCCTAGAGCTACCTAACACAAGTGCTCAGTACTGAAATTTAGGTTTTAATAAGCTGTTTGCCATCATATTTGATACTTAGGGTGTGTGCACTCATGAAAAGTAATTTCATGGAATGATATTGCAAAATTCATTTGTTTGGTTTGTTAAAAGTGAAAAGCAATGGAAAAGCCCTTATGGTAAATTACCATAATTAAAATAGAGGAAAATGATTTCTCCATCCTGAAAAGAAGAAATTATTTTCATAAGCTCCTTTACTGTCAAGGAACCAAATATAATTATAATGGAGAGAGTAATTTTTGGAAGTGAGGTCTAAGTTGGAAAAGTCTTTTCCATCTCACATCAAGTATACCAACATATTCTGAAATCAGCTATTTTCCTTATGGATACTTTTCACAGAAAACATTCTTCCATGAAGAATTTTTTTCGTGAAACGAACGTACCTTGAAAACCCGATTCTGGTGGTTAATTGTCTGAGTCATTGTTGTCTGTCTAATCTACTGGGATAAGTGAACTTTGTCCTTCTTCCTTTGAAATAGCTGATACATTTGTCTTGTCCTAGATATTTATGTAGACTTTAGCAGTTCACATGCTGGGTATTATGGATTTATTTGCCTTGTTCTCTCTTTTTTTCCTGACGAGATGGTTGAATAATCATTGACGAAATTTTCTTGATCAGCCTACCTGTCCCAAAATTTGGTTGTCGTGTATCTAGTTTATAATTCTTATTTTTTTTTGTTTTGTTTTGAAGGTTGAATCGGAAATTTTTTGTCTGCATGGTGGGTTGTCCCCATCTATTGAAACCCTTGACAATATACGTAACTTTGACCGTGTTCAAGAAGTTCCTCATGAGGGTCCTATGTGTGATCTCCTATGGTCTGACCCAGATGACCGCTGTGGTTGGGGTATCTCACCCAGAGGTGCTGGTTATACCTTCGGTCAGGTTTGTAGTATTTCATTTTTGCTATTTCTTCTTTTTTCCTACTTGTCATCTTCTGATACCAAAGTATTCAATTGAGAGCCATAGATTTTGATTTTGTGTTGGATTGCTTTTGCAGGACATATCTGAGCAGTTTAACCATACAAATAATTTGAAGCTAATTGCTCGAGCTCATCAGTTGGTTATGGAGGGATATAACTGGGGTCATGTAATTACTTCCGTTCAAGCTGCAGAATTTTTTCATTTGAATTTGTGTTTATGATGCTTATGAAATATAAATCATTTGATCTTGACAGGATCAAAAAGTTGTTACTATATTCAGTGCACCTAACTACTGTTATCGCTGTGGTAACATGGCATCCATCCTGGAAGTCGATGATTGCAAAGGCCACACATTCATTCAGGTCTCTCTCTCTCTTCATATGCCCATGCAAGCACTTGCATGCATGCATGCAGAAGCAAGGCGAAATGGCTATAAAGAGAATTTGGCATGCAATACTTGAACTAATATAAAGGACTTTTGAATTTCGCAGTTTGAGCCAGCTCCAAAGAGGGGAGAGCCAGATGTAACTCGCAGAATGCCAGATTATTTCCTTTGATGTAGCAGGCTTCGGGTAAGCATATCTTGTCGCGGGTGCATAGTTCCTTTCAAATGAGCTTGGGCTGACCATTGAATTTTCAAGAGCTGGAGCTTCTGATTGATGGTGCCTACTGGGGTTAGAGGCATCTGAAATGTCACTGGCGAGACTTGGATTGAAAAGAGAAGGGCAACCGTGCAGGAATGGTACGGTGGCAACTTGTAATTGTTTTCTTTTTCTCCTCTATTTTCTTAATTTTTTGACATATTTTGTCTTCCTGGAAGACTGGCGGCGAGACTGGGCTTGTAGAGGAAGATGGGTTTACTTTCTTCAAATGAGTGATTTTCTTTGCCTCCCTTGTCAGTCCTTTTGGCTTAAGTTTTGATGTACGAATGTTCTGGACATAATTGAATGGGCAATTAAATTTAGAGAAACATACCGTTAGAAAGAAACTTATATGATCTATCAGCCAAAGTGAATTTTATGGGGAACGGTATTCGGATTTTGAATTTACAACGATCTATAGATGGTGATATTTGCTGTGACCAGGATTAACAATGGTAGGTCGTTCCCCATTACCACGGACTCTCGGATTTTGAATTTACAGGTGATCTTTGCTGCGACCAGGATTAACAATGGTAGGTCGTTCCCCATTACCATGGACTCTCTGGGAATTGTGGATTTGCACTTAAGTGTGCAAAACCGTTCTTGCTAAGTGTTGTAATTTACGGCTAGATGCTGAAAGTGTATGTTGGGTTGTTCTTCTTTACGCTTCAAGCCTTGTATAATCATCATCTGAACCATTCGACCATCACAATCCCTTGAGCCTGTGCGCACATTGACATCATACGCAAGCCACAGATGCAGGTCGACTCCTGCAAAGGCATGAACTGTATCAAAGTAGCACCCCTTACTAGTTTTTACCGGAGTAAGTGTAAAAATAAAGCTAGCCAAAACCCAAAAAAGAAAAGAAGGAAAAACGCCGTATATTCAAGTTATTTTACCCGGCAAAGATGAAATATGTCATTATATTGGCAAGAATCCTTCGGCATGATGCTGTTCAGTGGCAATGTCGTGCTACAATTTACGCCCATCAAAATAATAATCCTTGACCCAAATCAGAAATATCATTCAAAGCAAAAGAGTAACCCCTGGTGAACTATCTCATCATATCACATCAGTTCAAATTTCAGATCGTAGTGAGGTATACAGTAAAATTTGCAATCCTACCACATAGTACATATGCTGAACTGAGTTGCTGTTGGTTCAACCGTGGCGGAGAATCTTAAGAGGTTTTACATTCAAACGTTCCTTTGGGTTTAGGGCTTTACATAAGAATATATAACAATATGACAAAACGAGAATTGATTTGTCATTCAGTCATTCCGCTTGAAAATAAATGTCGCGGGCTTAAAAGCAGCCAACACCACTGCGACTTTACACGCAATGAAACCAATCATCCCAACAATGAGCTCTCCTGATGTTAATGCCACAGGAGCCTCACCTGAGCTGTACTTGATTACTCCGAAAACAACAGTTGCTGTCAACAACAGCGTTGTTATTGGACCCTTCAACTGACGAAATGCTTGATCAACAGAGTTCCTGGAGATTGTTGCAGGAGTGGGCAATTCGTCTACAGATCTTTGCAATATCAGCAGATAGACAAATCCTCCAAGCCCACCAGTTAAGAATGCGAGAGCAGCCTTCTCACCCGCTGAGACAGACGTAACTGCTGTGCCGACAGAGACCAGTATGGCATCATAGAGTAACAAGGAAAGCTTCAAATCTGCATACTCCTGCATGCTTTCCTCATTAGACATTTTTGGACTAGGAGAAGTCGATTCCTGCATGCTATTGCTCAACAAGGTGTAGGGATCTCCAGACAATTCCGTGACAAGGGAAGGTCTAAGTTCAATCATGGAAGTATCACTTCCCTCCCCGATTAAAATATCCTCACCTTCAAAATCATACTGAAAACCCCCATACTGTATTTCTTTTGGAGTGTGCTCCTCCAGTGATAGTTGATGTGCATGAATAACAGAGAGAGTGACACAACCTAATCTCCATTGACCTGATCTTCATAATGAAAAAGGAAGAGAAAGTTAAGATTGACAACAAGATCATAAAAAAGACAAAAAGCTGATGCTGTTAGGAAAGTTAAGTAGTGTGACTTTTTGCATTTTTTATCAATGAGAGGACATTCCTTGCAAAATAAATAAAATGCCAGTGGAGTTCAAGAAAATCATAGCAACATAGTGCTCAAATGACTAGCTGGTGATGTTTACTAATGGAAAGTTGACATGCTGACTGACCACTCAAAACTAAACTGTCCAGATTTACTCGCATGTATAACTGTAGGCCTACGATAGTTCTCTCTCACTAAAACTGCTGCAATGGATAACCTATGGAATGTCTATATATATAAACATGTGGGAATGTATTGTACTTTCATCAATGTGCAGCAATTCCAGGGTAAGCCAACCAACCTGATTCGAGACTAATCCAGAGAGCTTGAAGTCCTCCAAGCTTGGGTCCTTTAAAAGTGAATTCATCGACAGAAGCTCTTTGAAAATGAAGAATGTCATCATCACCTTTTTCTTGCAGTTCCACTGAAAACTCAGTCAATGGAGTTGCAGATAGCCTCTGTAATAATGAATGTCCATGTTCATCGATCAAGCAGAGCAGAATTCCAGCATTGACATCAGTTAAACCTGAACCATACATCCTACTCGTATGTAGCTTAATCTTGTACAAGGATTGAGAATTGCCAACATCGCTGAACATCATTTTCTCTTCTTCTGAGTGTCCTGAGCAGAACTTAATCTCTGTGGTTGGAAAAAGACAGGAAGGTTTTGCATAGTCCTGAAAATCTAAATGCAGAATACGTTCCAATTATATTATCTAAATATTTTTAACATCTGCTATTCCAAACTGCAAATAAGTTATGACCTTGCCAAGAGAAAAGTTAAACACGTGACACCCTTATAATTTAGTACACAGGATCCTTTTGTGGTTTTGGCTCAAAGATCGGAAAGCATCAAGCAACAATGTCCTACTTTCCATGAGGGACTGCCAGTGGCTTAGGGAACAAAAATAGAAACGTAAATAGGAGCTAGTTGGCCCTACTTCTCAGTACCACTTTTTTTTTTGGGTCGAAAAGTGCCATGTTCAAATCTGCTGACAAAGGGAAATTCATGCCTAAAAACTTTAAAAGTTATCCTTTTTTCCCTCAAGATTACAGCACGAAGACTATCAACTAAATTTTTGAAGGGCCGCTTGACATAGAGGTCTCCTGTTGAGTTTTTGACTGCAAAAGTCGGACAAGGCTACAACTACAAAGAAATGTAAACAGTGCATCAAGGCTTCTAATATTACATGTTTCCAGACAATACTGAGGGGAGATGTTGGGCAGACGTACCTCATGGAAACCACTGCACTATTTCAAAGATAATAGAAGCACAGTTCATGCCATATATGAAAACATAACTACAAGAAAAGGCAACTGAAGCAATCCCTGCTTAGCTATCAAAATTCTAAAGTAATAAAATTGCGGACAAACCTAAAGAAAGTTGTAACTGAGTTACACATCAGAGACAACTCAAAAAGCTACAACAATTTCTTCACACTATAAAAGCAGGATCTTTTATAGGATTTACCAAAGAGCAATGCTGAACTCATTAAAACTGGTCTATAAAATTGGTCTACTAAAAGATGGGTGAGATAGAGAGTAGCCCTTAAACAAATGGGCCATATTCAAGAACGATAACAGTACGAGACATGGCAATTCTGAAAACCAGTCTTAATAAGTGCAGCATTTCCCTTTACCAAACGAATTTACACCGAGCCTTCAGATTTCCCAGATGGAAAATGGCTCTATTCAACTAATGCAACAGAAGATCCACAGCTAAATCTCCAAAATATTCAATTTTTACAATCTTTTCCCTTCGATTCCGAAGAAGTCAAGAAAGAGAATATCCAGGGCCAGTAATGGCGGGAAAAAAATTTGGCCGCAAGAAACGTGAATCATGGAAGCTCCAAACCCAAGATTCAGATTAAAAAACTATCACAGAGCACGACCCATGTTCGAATCCGAAATACCATGCGGCCAAGCGAATTGCGAGCGGAGCCGAAGCGACCAACATCGACCTCGACGCCACTTGCTGGCGAGTTCTCGAGAATCAGCCGGAACACTCTTCCCATGAGACGGTGGGAACGGACACGAAAACAAGGAGGATGATTTGTGGGGACAATACCTTGGAATTTGGACAGCTTGGAGCTTATGGCGCCGCAACCGCCGCAGCGACCACTCCGGCGGCGGAGGGGCACGGCGATTATCGGGCTTATTCTGACGCCACCGCGGCCGCTGTAACCATGTACCGCGCCAAAAACGTTTCTGGGCGAGACTATCTCCATTGCTGCAATCTTTCTCACAGAGAGAAAGGAAGGGAGGGGGTTGCTTGTGCAAGAGAGTTTGGAGCCGGGAAAGAGACGGGAGATTTTCCCCCGGGGGAGGGGATGCTGGACTGCGTCGTTTCGCAGGCGCATGCTGGTAAAGCCCAGGAGGCCCAATCACTTGGGAAAGATGACAATTGATTTATTTGGGGAAAATTGTCAAAAATTCCTAAACCTAGCTAATTCAATCCAGCCAATTTTGACAGGAATTTACTGACGTGGATGCTTGCGATGCCACATGTCTAGTCAGCTGACATGGATAATTTTAAATAATAATTTGATATTTAAAAAAATTATTTATTTTTTTCTTTTCTTTCCCCTTTCTTCTTCCTTTTACTGATGGTCAATGTAGCAAGGGGCAAACCCCAATGAGGGGAGCCCTTGCCCAAGTAAGGCCAAGGTGAGGCCCTGCAAGGGTTGGCCTGACCTAGACCATGTGAAATTGACCTTCACCTAGACCAGGTGAAGTCGACCTAACCTAAGCTAGGGCAAGGGGAGCCCTTGGCGGGGTTCGCCCTCGCCCAAGTGAGACTCAACAAAGGTCGGCATCACCTAGGTCAGATTTGATAAGGCTGGCCATTGCCCAAGCTAGGGGGCCTTTGCCTAGCGTCACCTTCGCAAGGTCAACCTTGTCAAATTTGGCCTAGGCGAGGCCAACCTTCGTTGGGTCTTGGTTGGGTGAGGACGAGCCTCATCGGGGCTTGTCCTCACTCGACCACGTCTCCCCTGAGGTGGGTGAGGCCAACCAGCTCAATCATGGTGAATGGCTAGCTATTAGCAAAAGAAAGAAGAAAGCAAAATAGATAAAAAGATAAAAATAATTAGAAAAATAATATAATATTATTAAAAATTATTTATGTCAGCGCTAACCATCTTAAATGACATTGTTGATGTCTACATAGGCGATTTTTAGCCAAAATTAACCAAATTAACTCAATTAGCAATAAATGAAATGATTTAGGTTTGATTTGGTAAAATTGAAAGCTTTATAACAAAAATTTAAAAATGCAATAAGTTTAGATCTTTTGGAAATTTTTCTCAATTGCGTACATCTATTGTATATTATAATTATAATTATTGGCTTGTCTTATCCTAAATATAATTTATCTTGGGTATTTTCTTTAAAAGGAGGTTTTTGAGCATCAAGGATGTGCACTTAATTAATTACTCTCTTTTTAAACTCCTTGGAAGTAGGATTTCACCCAAACCGTAAAATTTCAAGAAGGGCATCTAGAAGAAAATATTAGGTGCAACTGTGATAGCCAAACCATCAATGCATTAGTCCATTCAATGGACAAGTGACACTTGTAGGCCTGCTCAATCGTAAAATTGGAATCTCTCTGTCTCTCTTCGCACGTATGTTTCCCTTCTTCACCATTTCTTTCTTTTTTTCCCTTTCTTTCTCTTTGGCCTATGGCCAACGACACGTGAGAGCCGGCAAGGGTGTTGTGGCCCTTGTTGGCCATAGACATGGGGCGCTTTCATCGGATTCAACAAGGGCTTGACCCTTGTTGCTAGGGTGAGGGTTGCCATCATCGAATCTAGTGAGGGTTTGGGAGGAGATGACATTGGAGTCGCAGAGGACCTCGAGGATGCAATGGTTGAGGGATAGCTTGAGGTCGCAGATGACAGGGGGCTTGGGATTGTTCTTGGGCCGGGGGCGACAAACGACCTATGATGAGAACTAATGTCTCTCATGAGCCAGTCATCATTGGCTGGTTGGGAAAGATGGGACACTTAGGGATCAATAGCATGCTTGGACATCGCCAACAACGGTCATGGATGAACATTGGCATGCTTGTGAGCGGGTCATCCATGGCTAGCCACTATAATCCACGGTGCGAATGTCATCTATGGCCTCAAGAGGCAACGAGAGAAGGAAGAAAATAGTGAAAGAAGATAGAGAAACGAAGGAGAGAGAAAAAGGCTCACAAGTTTTCTAAAATGTGAGCTCTCGAGCCATACATGTCACTCGCGGAATGGACTGATGCATTGATGATGTGGCTATCACGCTTGCATCTAATACTTTCTCGAGCATCGAGTGAAGTCGTTTTTAAAAGAGGGCCCATAGTGAACTTTATCTTAAATAAGAGCATGATGTGCATGTAATTAATAATCCTTTTAATGAGTTCAATATGAAAAGCTAATTGTTCATGTTATTTGATGATATTGACTATTACATTCTCATTTGATTTAAATATCTTTTGTGGATAATCTATGTGTACCCTTTTTTGGGCCTGTCATTCAAACTCATTGTATTGGAAGCAAAATTAACAAAGGCAATATTAGACATTTTTTTCATATAATTTAAGGACTAAGTTGAACAAGTATAAAAAGTTTAGAGATTGTATTGAACAAATTAAAAGTTCAAGAATAATATTATACATTACGCTAAAATTTGGAAACTAGAATGAATGAATAAATAAAAGATTTAGGCATTTCATGGTTGGAACAAGGATGAATCCATGTTTAAAGTTCCTGATTCAAAGTGCCAAAAGAAGAAGACAATAATTACGCCACCGGATGTGATCAGCCGAAGTTGAAGGGTAAGAAAAGAAAGGAGACTGTCTTTTTCCCATGTTTTAGCTGCTCACATTTGACTTCTTTTTTGTCTTTACTCAAAGCTTCTCCCTTGTTATTGTCATCCAAATTATTTAGCTTTCCTAGAAATTCGACTTTTAAGATGTTTTCCTACATACTTTTTTCATGATAACCATGTGAGGAAAATTATCAACACAGTCCTAAAGTTATTATATTTGTATCAATATAATTATAAACTTTGCAATTATGTTAATTTAGTCAGATATCATTTCATATTTTGTCAATTGAATTTATCCGGCAAATTTTAGTTGGAAATTGATGACATAGTCACCAGTAGTCCAACATGGAATGGTTAATGCCAATGTTGACTTTTTAAATATTTTTAACAATTTTTTGAAAATTTTCTTTTTCTTTTTTGTTTGTTTCCTTTCCTTTTTGGCTTGAGAGCCGCCAACGACCATGTCATCAGTTTTTCTTTAAAATTGATCAAATGAACTCAATTAGTGAAATATAAAAATTTTAAGATTAAATTGGCACAATTGAAAAGTTGAAAATTGAATTGGTATAAGTATAATAAGCTCGGTACTTTTAAAATTTGCAATCATCTATGTATACCGATGGGATGAGATATATGACACACATCATCGGTATCATTTGTGTTAAAAATATATTATCCCATTCTGTATATCTTTCATATCGTAATTCTCATTGATTATAATTTCTATTGTAATATCATGTTACTATAAATAACTATGTTGTTAAGTTTATAAATAAGCTCATATATAGTACATTGAAGTATATAGAAACTTCTCCATTTAACCTTTTCGCACTATGCTTAACTATTTGTATGACTTATTGTCAACCAATTCGCTTCTCGACTTCACCAACCGAATAGACGGATCGGCTAAAATTTCTTTCATTTTTTGATTATTTATTTTGAAGTCAACCCTAATTAGTAAACTATTCCTTTTATTTTATTTTTATTTTGATGTCTGCAGGCATGCTTAGATTGGAAGCCGAGTCGATTTCAGGATTTTACAGCTAGCCGTGAGCTCTTTTGCCAGCGATGTGCACAAGTTGTTGCATTAGTCAATGCTTAAAATGGAGGGGCCAGAATATACGCAGAGATTCCGTGAGAATCTTGCAATTTTCTCTCTGCAAAATCAAAGTCGCAATCGCCATTGACCCGTCTTGCCGACGAGCTTAGATTCCACGCCGCGACATGAGACCAGGAAGGGCGGCAGCCATCACTTCCACATCCGAACTTGATTCCTCAAATGAGAGAGAATACAAACTATGAATAAACTATGTGTGTGAACGTGGTGACTTTGAGAATCTCTGCTATAAAAAAAAAAAAAAAAAAGAAGTAGCGTGTCGAGAGAATGATTGCATTGAATTCTACGTTTAATCTTTATATTTGCCCATCATATGGATAAACATCATATAAGCACTTCTTCTTTTTTGGATTTACCACAGTATTTGATATGGATGGAGAGAAATTATTCAATTAATCATAATTCTATCATACGAATGCCAACTCATCCTAAACTTTTCAATTTTATCAATTAAGTACTAACCGTTAGCCTGAAATTCCAGTGTAATTCTTTCGGCTAATTTTCGTCGAAAATTATTAATGGTTGGACCGCCATGTTGACGTCTAAATTTTGATTGATCATTCATAATTTAATGCTAACGGTTAGTACTTATCATTTTTCTTTAAATAACATAGTTTTCTTACCTATAAAAAGGGGCCATACACATTGAAGGGACACACAAAAAATAGAGAGCATATTCAATAGAGATACACGCGAGAATTAAGAGAAGAGAGGGAGCTCCGCTGAGAATTCTTCACGGCCACGACCTTCTTTAGCCGGCGCCTCTCGCTGTTGAACAATGCTGCCGTGATCTCTACTCGCGCTGCTGCTTCCCGACGAGTTTGCTGCCGAAATCCTGACGTCAACTAGCATCAACGAGGCACCAAACCTTGCTAAAACTCGAAAAGATCCAGTGCTGGTGAGTCTCAAAATCTGGTCTTCGTTCCCTCGACGTGCGTGACGTCCACTGAAGACACAAAGAGAAAGATGGCCCCAAGAGAGAGAGAGAGAGAGAGAGAGAGAGAGAGAGAGACGTGGGTGATCCAGCGTTGATGTTCGTGGTCTTTCTTGCGAGTGCGGTTTGACTTGGTCAAACATCCCCTCTGCGGTCATATTCAAGAGGCCCACTTGGGCGATTTTCACATCCCTTACGCGACACGGGCGAAGAACAGGACGCTCCCTACGTGCTCGCAGCTTTCACCTTGTCGTTGGCTATAACTGCACCTTGTACTCACGCGACTACGGCGTCAAGCCTCAGCCACGCAACTCCAACGACACCGAGGCTCGCTGCCTTATACGATTCATCACCACGAGTCCTCGGTTTGGCCAACGAACGCCGGAGTCGACTTCTCGCATCGTGATTGAATTATAATCTAATTTCTTAATGTGTTATAATCGTCAATCCGAAAAATTGATCTGATCTCATGTTCGAGATACGATTTGCGATTTTTTTTTTTTTAAATTGATCAATCCAATCTTATGCCGAGATATGATCCGTCTATTTATTTCTAAAATTAGACAGAAAAAAGATAATATCTTGCCCGATTTGTTGCCGTGCTTGATGCCTTTGCTTGAATTGATTTTGCTTATAAAAGAAAACCAAAAAAAAAAAAAAAAAAAGAAGTTGAGTTGGAGGTGATTTTTGTTAGAATATTTTTTTTAAGGATAGTTTGCATGTTTAATTATAGGTTATTTTTCATTTTTCATTTTGATTATAATAAAGAAAACATAAATATTGCCATGCTCATGTCATGTAGAATTAGGTCATCTTCTGTATATCATCTAGTCATTGCATATTTAGTGACGACTTCAAATAAAAATCATTTGCATACTAAAAACTTAAATCCTAAGTCGCGAATTAGTATAGGCTTGGGAGAGCCCAAACTAAGTTTAGGCTTAGTAATCCATTAGTCAAACCCTAATGGTGCACCCGAGGTGAGGTCGTGACGCGCCACATTAGAGATGTTTAACAAAATTTTACCGGGATGGCTAAGTTGGCAAAAACATAATGATTAGAATTGAATTAGTATCCGTACAATATGGTTATTACTGACTGGATAATTTTCCTCCGTAATATAATACTTTCAGACACTGCTACCATTTGAAAAATTACCTAAAATTTCTCTCAGTCTATTCTCTCTTTTATTGAAATCCAATAAAAATAATCACCAGGATCTAGTTATCTACAATCTTCTCTTCTCTTGGCTATCTCATTAACATTGGTCCAAAAACCCCAGTGATCTCTAACACGACAACACCCCTCTCTTCATGTCGTCAAATTAAGTTTATTTGTTTTGAATTATTTTATTATTATTATGCTTCTCTCTTCCGGTACATATACTTGGTCGGACACTATAGATTAAAATGATAGAACAGGAAAAGGGATTAAAACACATAGCTTTGTTTTCATTTATCTTTTCTCTTAGATAATATCTTGAAGAAGAAATTAACTCAGTGTTTGAGACATGATCATTAACGTATATGAAGCATGCTTGATTCGCAATATGAAGTTCTGATAAAAAGAATTGGAATTTCATGAAAAAGTCCGTCTTGTATTCATAATAATGAAAAATATGTAAAAGGTCGTTGTTTACCCAAGTTCATGAAATTTGATATAAGAGGCTTTTTTTTTTCATGAAATCTTAGAAGAAAGAGTCCCCAAAAGAAAAGTACAAATATGTTATCCTATACGAAAATTTCAGAATTGACTTTTATTTCTTTTCTTTTTCGGTTATTACTTAAGAATCCAAAATGCCACGCCTCATGACACAATTTTTAAAAAATAATTTTCATCTCACAAAAATATTCAAATTAGTACTCCTAATCCAAACTTTAATATAATACTATTTTGACCAATATATTGCTAAAAGGCATACAAGTTCGATATGATGTAGAGAGTAACGAATCCGATAAGAAAAATACACATATGTCGACATATATACATTTCAAGGAAGATTTTTACTTAGAGGTATTGGTTTGAGATTTTCTGTGAGACAAAAACTAGTTTGAAGTATACGCATGTCGTAAAGTTAAAGGTTTGAAGTTTTTGTGAGATGAAAATTTAATTTATTATAAATGTGTTAGGGGTATCAATTTAGGAGTGTTAATAACATTAAACCTTTTTTTTTCTCCATTCATTTAGTTGAAGACGCTTAAGGAAGCTAATATGAAATTTAGTTCAAACTAACTTCCCCTAAAGCCAATGCCCTTCGGATGGAAGAATTTTTTTTTTTTTTTTTGGGAAAATGAGGTAAATAATCCCTGTATTTTGACTCAATATATAATTTGATGTCTGAACTTTTAATTTATTCAATTCGATCTCTAAACTTTAGCTCAATAGTCCTTGAACTTCTAATTTATTCAATATAATCCCTAAAATTTTGGTGCATGCTCAATATAATTCTCGAACTTTATGAAAATATTATATATAGTGTACCAAAAATTCTGATATTACATTAAATTAATTAAAAATTTAAAGATCACATTACACATTAGATTAAAATTAAGGTATTGCATTGAATAAATTGAAAGTTTAGGGATTAAATTGTATATTGAATTAAATTTCATAAATCACATTAAATAAATTGAAAGAACATAGATCAAATTGTATATTAAGTCAAAGTTTATGGATTACTTATTTGTGACATTATCCCTAGATTTTTTTCTTGTGGTTTAGATTATTCAAGTCCCGATCCCTCGTGGCGATATCTCTATGATTTTCAGGGCCTGTCTCGTCTCTCTCTGCCTCTGTCTGTCATTTTCTGGCTTCGATTGGGTTCAAACAATCGATCCATGCGCAATCTCTTCTCGGCTTTCTTGAAATAAAATTTGAAGGCCCATCTCCCTCTGTGTGTCCCCGCCATGGAGCCGGAGATCCGGCGGCAGAACGTGAAGTCCTCGCCGGAGAAGTCCCCTCCTCGGCCGGACGCCGCCGCTGTTCTCCCTGTCATCGCCGGGCCGGCGGCGGGTGCGGGGGGCCCCGCGAAGAAGCTGACCCTCATCCCCCTCATCTTCCTCATCTACTTCGAGGTCGCCGGTGGCCCGTACGGCGAGGAGCCGGCGGTCCAGGCGGCCGGGCCGCTGCTGGCCCTCGTTGGGTTCCTGGTCTTCCCAGTCATCTGGAGCATCCCGGAGGCCCTCCTGACGGCCGAGCTCACCACGGCGTTCCCGCGCAACGGTGGGTTCGTGGTGTGGGCCGAGCGGGCGTTCGGGCCCCTCTGCGGCTCCCTGATGGGGACGTGGAAGTTCCTGAGCGGCGTGATCAACGTGGCCTCCTTCCCGGTCCTCTGCATAGACTACGTGGAGAAGCTGTTCCCGGTCTTCAAATCCGGGTGGCCGCGGCACATTTTTATCCTGATATCCACGTTGATGCTGTCCTTGCTGAACTACACCGGCCTGACGATCGTGGGCTACACCGCCGTCGTGCTGGGCATCGTTTCTCTGATGCCCTCCCTCGTCATGTCTTCGATCGCGATCCCAAAGATTCATCCTCACAGGTGAGAGCACATGTTACAGATCGATTGCCGTACTGAATTGTAAACCGAGTTGATTGTATGAAATACCTTTTCGTTGCAGGTGGCTTAGCTTAGGACAAAAGGGAGTGGAGAAAGATTGGAGCTTGTACTTCAACACCCTCTTTTGGAACCTCAACTTTTGGGACAACGTCAGCACCATGGCCGGGGAAGTCGACAGGCCCCAGAAGACCTTCCCTGTGGCCCTCCTTGTGGCCGTCGTCTTCACCTGCGTGGCCTACCTGATCCCGCTCTTCGCCGTGACCGGTTCGGTCTCGGTGGACCAGAGCCTGTGGGAGACCGGGTTCATGGCCAACGCGGCGGAGATCATCGCTGGGAAGTGGCTCAAGATATGGCTCGAGATAGGGGCCATCCTGTCGACGATCTACGAGGCCCAGCTCAGCAGCTGCGCGTACCAGCTCCTGGGCATGGCGGATCTGGGGTTGTTGCCGAGCGTCTTCGCGGCCCGGTCCAAATGGTTCGACACCCCGTGGCTGGGCATACTGGTGTCCACGGCCATCTGCCTCGGGTTCTCCTACATGAACTTCTCCTCCATCATATCGTCGGCCAACTTCCTGTACAGCATGGGGATGCTGCTGGAGTTCGCCTCCTTCCTGTGGCTGCGGAGGAAGATGCCGGGGCTGAAGAGGCCGTACCGGGTCCCGCTGAGCCTGCCGTGGCTGGCAGCGCTGAGCCTGGTGCCATGCGCGTTCCTGGTGGTGATCATGGTGTACGCCAGGATGGTCGTGTACCTGGTGAGCGGGCTCATGACCGTCGGTGGGATCGCGTGGTTCTTCTTGATGAGGTTGTGCAAGTCCAAGAAGATACTCCAGTTTAGCAATGGTGACGTTGGCGAGGTCCATGGAGAGGACTGATGATCGAGGCATGCCTTTTAGAATCATAGTAAGAATTTCTTACTAAGAAATTAGATAGTTGTTTTTCTCCTTCCTAGACATGTTTCAGATGACCTTTTTGTAAATTCCATGGATTCATCTGGAAGCATATCAGGCTTGTGCCCTTTCAGGGAAGTGATTTTTTCGTTGCTTTAGACTGCAAAGCAGAGACACCATCACCACCACTTCCTCCTCTCTTCTAGTTTCCCAGGATCAGAAGATTTGCCGCCATTCGATCTGTTAGCTTGGCCCTTGCCTTGCAGGGGTCGGAACCGGGTCCGGTTCGTGGTTGCTTATAGCGATTTTTGGTTTATTGTTGGTTCGGTTTTAGTGGTACCGCGTTGCTTAATATTCATTCTCAGCTTATTGATGCGGTGAAAGAACTATTAGAGTTCATAGGATTTAATCCGAGCATCTTTCTAATGGAAGATTGAATTATCCGTTGGATGCTGCGATGCATTGTCCATAACGTAATTGAGCTCTAGAGGCCTGAATAAACGGCCCAATTCGATTCTATTATACTGATAGTTGCTGCCCAAAACAACCATAGAGAAAAAAACACAATGGGTTCATAACATAGTCACCTCGAACCAACCTGATTTGATCAAATCCAAAACACATTTTCGGTTCGAGACATAATCGGTTCAAGCCATAGTTCGGGTCAAAACCTGCCAAATGGTTCAATTCTTTGTGTGCATCATAAAAACCCCGAGGCAAATAAAACCATTCACACCCCTAACGTCAACCCCTCTCTCTCTTTGGTGATGACATTGGCAATTGGAGGCGGATCAGCGACAAGTGACGACAATGGACATAATAGCAATTGGGATAATCGGTTCCTGGTTCAATTTCCGATTCCACACATAATAGTAATAGAGATGATCAGTTATCGGTCCAATTTGATTTCAAGGTGGAATCGAGAATCAGACAACAAGGAATCAAACTGTCAATTTAGATCTAGTTCGATCCAATGGGATCGGCCACTTTTTTCTTCCATCAAAGAGTGGCCTTGCATAATAAAAGAGTGACAAATTTTAAGATATTAACAGAAGTATTGATGAGTGAAGAGTTATTGTACTATAACTTACTGTTGGACGAGATACTATTTAGTTCATATTTTACTAATTTTTTTGAAGAAATAAAAAAAAAGTATATATAGTCTATCCAATCCGATTTCATCTTTAGGAACCAGGAATCAGACTGAACAAACCAATTCAAGCCATATGGTTCCCAATTTTGAAGGTCCTTTTTGCACACCTCCAAATAGCAATGGGGTGTTCATGGGCTAGGCTTTTGTTGCGAATGATTGGTAATCTGACACATCGAAACTATTCGATCTAATCCAGGTCAATTGTGTTTAGGCTTGGAATTGCAAGATGCGAAGTATTTTCACGTAAAAGACTCTCAAGCATATCATTATCCAACGATTAACATGATGACATTAGCTTAAGATTCCACAAATCCCGGTCAAACATACATAACTTTTGCCGTTCGTAACTTTTGATCTAACGACCAACATTTCAACACGTTTATTATTGCTTTTCCAAATGCGGCCCCTCGTCAACCCCGTCAATTCTTGATTTGGTGCTCTGTTTTGCAAGATTCGGGTTTTCCATTTTTTATTTTATTTTTATCTTTTGCTTTCTGAAGTACATATTTTTTTTTTTTCACTTTCTCCTGCTAAAGCTAGAGGTGGCAAGACCCCATATTTTATCTTATATTTGTTAAGTTTGGTGAGATATTAGCCGCCTAAATTTAAAGTATGGGTTAAAATGAGTCTAACTAAGCAAAGCCCAATTAATGATGGGCCTAATGGGTTTGTAAAGAACACACTTTTAACCCATTTAGGCCCCGTTTGGTTCAGCATTCCCAAGGGGCTTTCAGCCCCCAAAGCCCCTTGGGAAAAAAATTTAGTGTTTGGTTCAGCATTTGGAAACTCCATTTGCCAAATGCCAGCATTTGGAATGCTGGGGAATGCTGAAACCTCAATGCAGGGGGACTAGCATTGCGCTTTTAGCATTTCAAGAATGCAAGTCAACTTCCTCATTTGACTTTTTCTTTTTCTTTTTTAGAAACCGTGAAGGTGGAGCCATTGCTGGGCGTGACCTCCGACGGCGGCGACCCCCGGCGACCGCCAATGGAGGTCACGTGACCTCTCGGCGATCGTCGCTTGGAGTCGCCGGGTCGCGCGACGCCCGGGTTCCCGCGACCCGGGCGTCACGACCTTCGGCGGCGATGCGCGCCGGGTCGCGCGAACCGGCGTCGCCGCCGGAGGTCGGGAGGTCGCGCGACGCTTGGGTCACGCGAACCCAGCGTCGTGACCTCCGGCGGCGGCGATCGCTGGGTTCGCGCGACCCAAGCATCGTGTCGCGACCTCCAACCTCCGGAACCCGAGAGGTCACCGTCGGCGGAAGTCGCGACGCCGGGTTCGCGCGACCCAGCGCGACGCCACCGAAGGTCGCACGCCCGGGTTCGCGTGAACCCAGCCATCGCCGGCGGAGGTCGCGACCTAGGCGTCGCCGCCGGCCAGATCTGGCCACTAGACAGCAAAGACCGGTGGCCGGATCTGGCCGGCCATCGGCCTGGAAAAAAAAAGAAAAGAAAAAGAAAAGAAAAAATAAGAAAAGCTATTTATAAATGCAAGTTTACCAAACGGTATTTGCTTTCACCAAATGCCCAAAGTCATTACGAAAAACTCAATTTGCCAAATACTTTTACTTTCACCAAATGCCCATTGAGCTAAAGATACTTGGGGAAATGCAAATGCATTCCCCAAAAGTTGAACCAAACGGGCCCTTAATCAAAGAGCAATGCCCTCCTAGCTACTCAACCTCTTCCGCTTCTAGTTGCCCACGGATCGAACCCACTCTCCTCCCCCTCCTCTGGCTCTAGGGCTGCCACCTTGTCATATAATTCATTGGTCTTGAAGTGGCAAATCCAAGCATTAAGCGACATCTCCGTCCTAATGATGCTCAAGCTCTTAACGTGATTGTAGACCAACCACAAAAGCTAGCCCAAATCCATTGAAGTCAGGCTCGAAACCCCAATGTTTATGTCAAATCCATAGAGGTGGGGCCTATGTCCCTTAAGGCTAGCCTTGAGACCCGTGTGCCCATACCCATGCACTTGCCTGAGACTCCCATGCTTGTGCTCGAGTCCACAAAGGTTGGGCCCAAGACTCTAGTACTCGTACTAGGGTCCTGATCACCATGCTTGGGTGCCTAGCTTCCTCAACCAAGCATTGGCACCAAGCCTCGAGTCCATCAAGGTAGGGCCTAGGTACCTAGCTTCCACACCCAAGTTTGCACACGCTACCCAAGGCCATCTCGGCCAAGCCTAGTTCCTTTATAACCGAGCCCCAATCCACAATGGTTGAGCCTAGGTTCCTAAATGATGGGCTCAAGACCTCGGTGCTTGTGTCAAGTTCATAGATATCTCATCGCTCAACCTATGCCTATGCTTGGGTACCCAAGTCTTTGGCACTTTATTGAGGCAAGCCTAGGTCAATCGAAGTTTGATTCAATTGCTCAATGACCAAGTTCACAGAGGCTAAATTCAAGTCTCTTGGGGCTAGAATCGGGGCCCTGATGCAAGTACCCAAGTCCTTGGCGACCATGCTCAGGTGCCTAATTCCCTTGCCCATGTAAGTGGGTACAACGTGGGTCCATTAAGGCTAGGCCAAGTCCCTTATGATTGGGCCAAGACCTCAGTGCTTGTGCTCAAGTCCGAGTTCCTTGAGGCAATCTCTATTTTAAAAAAAAGGAATAAATGTATTATCAATCTTTAAAATTATCCTAAAAGTGCAATTAAGTCTTAAAACTTTCAAAAAATTCAATTAACTTCTAAAACTTATTAAATTTGTAAAGTCAATTCCTTTCATTATTTCCATCCAACTTAGCTAACGGAAAAATGACGTAGCATTTTTTTTTATCATTTGTCTTTCCTATATGACAATGATGTGACTAAAACATCATAGATAAAGCTAAAACGACGTTATTTTGGTCTAAATCTGACTTTTTAATTCCCTCGCCTAAGTTTCCTTTTTTTTTTTCCTTTTTTGTATTTTTTAAAATTTGCTTATGCTTTAATATAACTTAAATGAAATTTCTATTAAAATATCATATTTGGACCAAAACAACATTATTTTAATCACGTCAGTGTCACGTAGATAGAGAAAAGTTTAATATTAAAAAGTCATGTTAGTATTTTTCATTAGCTAAATTAGATAGAGTTTACAAAACTCAATCGTCATTCTCAGCTCGTTTAGTTTGAGGGCCAGAGTAGTAGGTGCATTGTCTCATCCTTTTCTTTTTCCCCCTTTTCCTCCTTTTTTTCCTAATTTTCAATCTCCCTGGCTGAAAGTCACTGGCTGGGAAGATGTCCCAGCTAACCCTCTAAGAAGTGGACAGCTTGAAAAATATAAATAATTATTGACCAAAAAATTATAAATTATCATTATTTTTTTGGCGTGGGTGTGGGGGGCGGGGGGGGGAGCGAAGGACGGTGTGGTGAATCGCACGTGACATGACATGATGCTTCGCAAAGTCAGGTAAAGGGATAAAAAGTCGCTTCCATGGGGGAATCCCTTGTAATTAAATATCAATATTGAATCATGATAAATTTCTGGTGCTGAAATCAATAACAATTGCTTATTGGCAACAGGGTGTGACCATGTTGAAACTAGGAATCTAGGGGTTCCTCCTCCTCCTCCTCCTCCTCCTCCTTTCTTTTTCTTTAGTAAAATCAATGAAGGTGGCACTTGCTGATATACCTCAAACTTGTCTGGGATGCATCTAGCGAAGGTATGACCTCAACCAAGTGCAAACCCCCCAGAAAGAAATGAAGGAAATTTTTTTTTTTTGGGTTTTTCCTGCAGAGGAACGCCAAGTGCAAATCTCATGTTTCTTATGTCCGTATGAAGAATGTACATCAAGATTTGTCTTCTATTTTGGTATATGTTGTGTCATATGCACAAAGATTGTGTTGTTGTTGCGTGCAAACAAACATATAAAACAAGAATGGTCAAAATTCAGTAGACCCATTAAATGGGTGGGTCGGGTCGAATCGAAAATGGTCCGACTCATTTAACCAATTTTAACCCATATTTACGTAATGTAGATCTAGTGATCCATACTCGACCTAACCCGTATTCTAAAAGTCATTATTATTGTAGAGAAATCTAAACTCACTCTAAGCTCTATACTAAATGAATAAAACTTCAAATCAAATTAAAAAAATTAAAAAATAGTAAATAAAAATAAAAAATGTAAAAAACCTATAAATTGAAATATTTTTAAAGAATTTCATCAATTAAATATATCTTTGTAAAAAACTTATAAATTAAGATGAGGTGGAGGCAAGCGGCGAAGTGTCCCGATCACCGGTAGATCATCACCACTCACCGAGCTTAAAGATGACTCAAAGAAAAAAAAACACGTTTTTACGCTTAGATTAAAAATAGGTCAAAAATGGGTCAAAAATGACTGATAAACTATAGTTGAGTCGAAAATGGGTCCACACGTTCGACCCATTATGATAAACATGACTCACAAAATGGATTCATTACTCATCTTGACGTCCCTAGAATTCAGATGTGTTGGATAAAACTCCTCCCTCTCCCATACGTTCTGAACATGAATCTCCCTGTGGAAACTGATCTCTTCATCTCCGGCGGGCTCGTTTTGATATGGGGCACTGCTCTTGTTCCGTGGCGGGCTCGTTTCAAAATTTATTTTTATTTTGATGTCTGCAGGCATGCTTAGATTGGAAGCCGAGTCGATTTCAGGATTTTACAGCTAGCATGAGCTCTTTTGCCAGCGATGTGTACAAGTTGTTGCATTAGTCAATGCTTAAAATGGAGGGGCCAGAATATACGCAGACATTCCATGAGAATCTTGCAATTTTCTCTCTGCAAAATCAAAGTCGCAATCGCCATTGACACGTCTTGCCGACGAGCTTAGATTCCACGCCGCGATGTGAGACCAGGAAGGGCGGCAGCCATCACTTCCACATCCGAACTTGATTCCTCCAATGAGAGAGAATACATACTACGAATATACTGTGTGTGTGAACGTGGTGATTTTGAGAGTCCCTGCTAAAAAAAAAAAAACAAAAACTAGAAGTAGCGTGTTGAGAGAATGATTGCATTGAATTCTACGTTTAATCTTTATATTTGCCCATCATATGGATAAACATCATATAAGCATTTCTTCTTTTTTGGATTTACCGCAGTAATTGATATGGATGGAGAGAAATTATTCAATTAATCATAATTCTATTATACGAATGCCAACTCATCCTAAACTTTTCATTTTTATCAATTAAATACTAACCGTTAGCATGAAATTCCAATATAATTATTTTGGCTAATTTTCGTCGAAAACTATTAATGGTTGGACCTCCACATTAGAGATGTCTAACAAAAATTTATCGGATGGCTAAGTTGGCAAAAACATAACGATTAGAATTGAATTAGTATCCGTACAATATGGTTATGACTGACTGGATAATTTTCCTCCGTAATATAATACTTTTGGACACATTTACCATTTGAAAAATTACCGGAAATTTCTCTCAGTCCATTCTCTCTTTTATTGAAATCCAGTAAAAATAATCACCGGGATCTAGTTATCTACAATCTTCTCTTCTCTTGGCTATCTCATTAACATTGGTCCAAAAACCTCAGTGATCTCTAACACAATAACACCCCTATCTTCATGTCGTCAAATTAAGTTTATTTGTTTTGTGATTACGCTTCTCTCTTCAGGTACATATACCTGGTTAGACACTACAGATTAAAATGATAGAATGGGAAAAGGGATTAAAACATAGTTTCGTTTTCATTTATCTTTTCTCTTAGCTAATATCTTGAAGAAGAAATTAACTCAGTGTTTGAGACATGATCATTAACGTATATGAAACATGCTTGATTCGCAATACGAAGTTCTGATAAAAAGAATTGGAATTTCATGAAAAAGTCCATCTTGTATTTAGAATAATGAAAAATATGTAAAAGGTCACTGTTTACCCAAGTTCAAGAAATCTGATATAAGAGGTTTTTTTTTTTTTTTTTTGAACTCTTAGAAGAAAGTATCCCGAAAAGAAAAGTACAAATATGTTATCCTAAACGAAAATTTCAGAATTGACTTTTTTTTTTCGGTTATTACTTAAGAATCCAAAATGCCATGCCTCGTGACACAATTTTTTGAAATTAATTTTCATCTCACAAAAATATTCAAATTAGCACTTCTAATCCAAACTTTAATATAAAATACTATTTTGACCAATATATTGCTAAAAGGCATACAAGTCCGATCTGATGTAGAGAGTAACGAATCCGATATGAAAAATACACATATGTCGACATATATACATTTCAAGGTAGATTTTTGCTTAGAGGTATCCGTTTGAGATTTTCTGTGAGACAAAAACTAGTTTGAAGTATATGCATGTCGTAAAGTTAAAGGTTTGAAGTTTTTGTGAGATGAAAATTTAATTTATTATAAATGTGTTAGGGGTATCAATTTAGGAGTGTTAATAACATTAAACCTTTTTTTTCTCCATTCATTTAGTTGAAGACGCTTAAGGAAGCTAATCTGAAATTTAGTTCAAACTAACTTCCCCTAAAGCCAATGCCCTTCGTATGAAGAATTTTTTTTTGGTGGGAAAATGAGGTAAAATAATCCCTGTATTTTGACTCAATATATAATTTGATTTCTGAACTTTTAATTTATTCAATTCGATCCCTAAACTTTAGCTCAATAGTCCTAGAACTTCTAATTTGTTCAATATAATCCATAAAATTTTGGTGTATGCTCAATATAATCCCCGAACTTTACGAAAATATTAAATATAGTGTACCAAAAATTTATTAAATAAATTAAAAGTTCAAAATCATATTACATATTAGATTAAAATTCAGATATCGCGTTGAATAAATTTAAAGTTTAGGGATCAAATTGTATATTAGATTAAAATTCATGAATTACATTAAATAAATTAAAAGTCCATAGATAAAATTGTGTATTAAGTCAAAGTTTATAGATTACTTATTTGTCACGTTATCCCTAGATTTTTTTCTTGTGGTTTGGATTATTCAAGTCCCGAACCCACGTGGCGATATCTCTATGATATTCAGGGCCTGTCTCGTCTGTCTCTGCCTCCCTCTCTGTCATTTTCTGGCTTCGATTCGGTTCACACAATCGATCCATGCACAATCGCCTCTCGGCTTTCTTGAAATAAAAATCGAAGGCCTATCTCCCTCTGTGTGTCCCCGCCATGGAGCCGGAGATCCGGCGGCCGAACGTGAAGTCCTCGCCGGAGAAGTCCCCTCCTCGGCCGGACGCCGCCGTGGTTCTCCCTGTCGTCGCAGGGCCGGCGGCGGGTGCGGGGGGCCCCGCGAAGAAGCTGACCCTCATCCCCCTCATCTTCCTCATCTACTTCGAGGTCGCCGGTGGCCCGTACGGCGAGGAGCCGGCGGTCCAGGCGGCTGGGCCGCTGCTGGCCCTCGTCGGCTTCCTGGTCTTCCCATTCATCTGGAGCATCCCAGAGGCCCTCGTGACGGCCGAGCTCGCCACGGCGTTCCCGGGCAACGGTGGGTTCGTGGTGTGGGCCGAGCGGGCGTTCGGGCCCCTCTGCGGCTCCCTGATGGGGACGTGGAAGTTCCTGAGCGGTGTGATCAACGTGGCCTCCTTCCCGGTCCTCTGCATACAATACGTGGAGAAGCTGTTTCCGGTCTTCGAATCCGGGTGGCCGCGGCACATCTTTATCCTGATATCCACGTTGATGCTATCCTTGCTGAACTACACCGGCCTGACGATCGTGGGCTACACCGCCGTCGTGCTGGGCATCGTTTCTCTGATGCCCTTCCTCGTCATGTCTTCGATCGCGATCCCGAAGATTCATCCTCACAGGTGAGAGCACATGTTACAGATCGATCGCTGTACTGAATTGTAACCGAGTTGATTGTCTAAAATACTTTTTTGTTGCAGGTGGCTTAGCTTGGGACAAAAGGGAGTGAAGAAAGATTGGAACTCGTACTTCAACACCCTCTTTTGGAACCTCAACTTTTGGGACAGCGTCAGCACCATGGCCGGGGAAGTCGACAGGCCCCAGAAGACCTTCCCTGTGGCCCTCCTCGTGGCCGTGGTCTTCACCTGCGTGGCCTACCTGATCCCGCTCTTCGCCGTGACTGGCTCGGTCTCGGTGGACCAGAGCCTGTGGGAGACCGGGTTCATGGCCGACGCGGCGGAGATCATCGCCGGGAAGTGGCTCAAGATATGGCTCGAGATAGGGGCCATCCTGTCGACGATCGGGCTCTACGAGGCCCAGCTCAGCAGCTGCGCGTACCAGCTCCTGGGCATGGCGGATCTGGGGTTGTTGCCGAGGGTCTTCGCAGTCCGGTCAAAATGGTTCGACACCCCATGGCTGGGCATACTGGTGTCCACGGCCATCTGCCTCGGGTTCTCCTACATGAACTTCACCTCCATCATATCGTCGGCTAACTTCCTGTACAGCCTGGGGATGCTGCTGGAGTTCGCCTCCTTCCTGTGGCTGCGGAGGAAGATGCCGGGGCTGAAGAGGCCGTACCGGGTCCCGCTGAGCCTGCCCTGGCTGGCGGCGCTGAGCCTGGTGCCGTGCGCATTCCTAGTGGTGATCATGGTGTACGCCACGAAGGTCGTGTACCTGGTGAGCGGGCTCATGACCGTCGGTGGGATCTCGTGGTTCTTCTTGATGAGGTTGTGCAAGTCCAAGAAGCTACTCCAGTTCAGCAATGGTGACGTTGGCGAGGTCAATGGAGAGGACTGATGATCGAGGCATGCCTTTTAGAATCATAGTAAGAATTTCTTACTAAGAAATTAAATAGTTTTTTCTCCTTCCTAGACATGTTTCAGATGACCTTTCCGTAAATTCCATGGATTCATCTGGAAGCATATCAGGTTTGTGCCCTTTCAGGGAAGTGATTTTTTCGTTGCTTTAGACTGCAAAACAGAGCCACCATCACCGCCACTTCCTCCTCTCTTCTAGTTTCCCAGGATCAGAAGATTCGCCGCCATTCGATCTGTTAGCTTGGCCCTTGCCTTGCAGGGGTCGGAACCAGGTCCGGTTCGTGGTTGCTTATAGCAATTTTCGGTTCACTGTTGGTTCGGTTTTAGTGGTACCGGGTTGCTTAATATTCATTCTCAGCTTATTGATGCGGTGAAAGAACTATTCGAGTTCATAGGATTTAATCCGAGCATCTTTCTGATGGAAGATTGAATTATCCGTTGGATGCTGCGATGCATTGTCCATAACGTAATTGAGCTCCAGAGGCCTGAATAAACGACCCAATTCGATTATATTATACTGATAGTTGGTGCCCAAAACAACCATAGAGAAAAAACACAATGGGTTCGTAACATAGTCACCTCGAAACCAACCCGATCAGATCAAATCCAAAACACATTTTCAGTTCAGGACATAATCGGTTCAAGCCACAATTCGGGTCAAAACCTGCCAAATGGTTCAATTCTTTGTGTGCATCATAAAAACCCCAAGGCAAATAAAACCATTCACACCCCTGACGTCAACCCCTCTCTCTCTCTTTGGTGATGACATTGGCAATTGGAGGTGGATCTGCGACGGGTGACGGCAACATGGGGGTTAAACGATGGACATAATAGCAATTGGGATAATCGGTTCCTGGTTCAGTTTCCGATTCCACACATAATAATAATAGAGATGATCAGTTATCGTCTGATTTGATTTCAAAGTAGAATTAGGAGTCAGACTGTCAATTCAGATCTAGTTCGATCCAATGGGATCGGCCACTTTTTTCTTCCATCAAAGAGTGGTCGTGCATAAAGAAAGAAAATGACAAATTTTAAGATATTGACAGAAGTAATGATGAGTGAAGAGTTATTATATCAGTAATTTACCGTTGGATGAGATGGTATTTAGTTCATATTTTACTAATTTTTTTGAAGAAATAATAAAAAAAGTATATATAGTCTATCCAATCTGATTTCATCTTTAGGAATCATGAACCAGACTGAACAGACCAATTCGGGCCAGATGGTTCCCAATTTTGAAGGTCCTTTTTGCACAATTCCAAATAGTAATGGGGTGTTGCGAATGATTGGTATTCTAATTGACTGAAACTATTCGATCTAATCCAGGTCAATTGCGTTTAGGCTTGGAATTGCAAGATGCTAAGTATCTTCACGTAAAAGACTCAAGCACGTCATTATCCAACGATTAACATGATGACATTAGCTTAAGATTCCACAGATCCCGGTCAAATATACATAACTTTTACTGTTCATAACTTTTGATTTAACAGCCAACATTTCAACACGTTTATTATTGCTTTTCCGAATGTGGCCCCTCGTTAGCCCTCGTCGATTCTCGATTTGGTGCTCTGTTTTGCAAGATTGGGGTTTTCCATTTTTTATTTTATTTTTATCTTTTGCTTTCTGAAGTACTTTTTTTTTTTCACTTTCTCCCACTAAAGCTAGAGGTGGCAAGACCCCATATTTTATCTCATATTTGTTAAGTTTGGTGAGATATTAGCTGCCTAAATTTAAAGTATGGGTTAAAATGAGTCTAACTAAGCAAAGCCCAATTAATGATGGGCCTAATGGGTTTGTAGAGAACACAGTTTCAACCCATTTAATCAAAGATCAATGCCCTCCTAGCTGCTCGACCTCTTTCGCTTCCGGTTGCCCATGGGTCGAAATCACTCTCCTCCCCCTCCTCCAGCTCTAGGGCTGCCACCTTGTCGTATAATTCATTGATCTTGAAGTGGCAGATCCAAGCGTTAAGTGACATCTCCGTCCTAATGATGCTCAAGCTCTTCACGTGATTGTGGACCAACCACAGAAGCTAGCCCAAGTCCATTGAAGTCAAGCCCAAACCCCCAATGTCTATGTCAAATCCATTGTGGTGGGGCCTAGGTCCCTTAAGGCCGGCCCTGAGACCCGTGTGCCCATCATACCCATGCACTTGCCTGAGACTCCCATGCTTGTGCTTAGGTCCACGAAGGTTGGGCCCAAGACTCTAGTACCCATACTAGGGTCCCGATCGCCATGCTTGGGTGCCTAGCTTCCTCAACCAAGCATTGGCACCAAGCCTTGAGTCCATCAAGGTAGGGCCTAGGTACCTAGCTTCCACACCCAAGTTTGCACACTCTACCCAAGGCCATCTTGACCAAGCCTAGTTCCTTTATAACGAAGCCTCAATCCACAATGATTGAGCCTAGGTTCCTAAATGATGGGCTCAAGACCTCGGTGCCTGTGTCAAGTTCATAGATATCTCATCGCTCAACCTAGAATCATGATGCCCATGCTTGGGTCTCCAAGTCTTTGGCACTTTATCGAGGTAGGCCTAGGTCAATCGAGGTTTGACTCAATTGCTCGATGACCGCGTTCACATAGGCTAAATTCAAGTCTCTTGAGGCTAGAATCGGGGCCCTGACGCCAGTACCCAAGTCCTTGGCGGCCATGCTCAGATGCCCAATTCCCTTGCCCATGTAAGTGGGGCCAACATGGGTCCATCAAGGCTAGGCCAAGTCCCTCATGGTTGGGCTAAGACCTCAGTGCTCGTGCCCAAGTCAGAGTTCCTTGAGGCAATCTCTATTTAAAAAGAAAAAGAAAAAGGAATAAGTGTATTATCAATCTTAAAAATTATCATAAAAGTGCATTGGAGTTTTAAAACTTTTAAAAAGTTCAATTAATTTCTAAAACTTGTTAAATTTGTATAGTCAAGTCTTTTCATTATCTTCATCCAACTTGGCTAACGTCTAATGGAAAAATGACGTAGCATTTTTTTTATCATTTGCCTTTCCTACGTGACAATGATGTGGCTAAAACATCATACTTAAAGCTAAAACGACGTTATTTTAGTCTAAATCTGACTTTTTAATTCCCTCGCCTAAGTTTCTTCTTCATTTTTTTCCCTTTTTGTATTTTTTAAATTTTGCTTATGTTTTCATATAACTTCAATGAAATTTCTATTAAAATATCATATTTGGACTAAAAACGACATCATTTTAACCACGTTAGTGTCACGTAGATAAAAAAAAATTTAATATTAAAAACCTATGTTAGCATTTTTCATTAGCTAAATTAGATAGAGTTTACAAAAGAATAATTGAAGAAGAAGTAGGTGCCAAACGTCATTCTCAGCTCGTTTAGTTTGAGGGCCAGAGTAGTAGGTGCACTGTCTTGTCCTTTTCTTTTTCCCCCTTTTCCTTCTTTTTTAAATTTCCTTTTTTCCTAACTTTCGATCTCCCTGGCTGAAAGTCGTTGGCTGGGAAGATGTCCCAGCCGACCCTCTAAGAAGTGGACAGCTTGAAAAAATATAAAAAATCATTGACCAAAAAATTATAAATTATCACTCACCAGTAGGTAGCTGCTGTGGTCTGTGCTTGGGACCTCCCGCACAAGGTTTTGGGTTCGAATAATCCAGTGGGGTGGTGGGTTCTTTTCGGGCGTGGGGGCGGGAAGGGAGCGAAGGGTCGTGTGGTGAATTCGCACGGTGACATGACATGATATCAAAAACAAATATATATATATATATATTATCATTATTTTTTTGGGGAATCGCACATGACATGACATGATGCTTCAAGGAATAAAAAGTCACTTCCATGGGGGAATCTCTTGTAATTAAATATCAATATTGAATCATGATAGATTTCTGGTGCTGAAATCAATAACAATTGCTTATTGGTGACAAGGTGTGACCATGTTGGAACTAGGAATAAAAGGGTTCCTCCTCCTCCTCCTTTCTTTTTCTTTAGTAAAATCAATGAAGGTGGCACTTGCTGATATACCTCAAACTTGTCTGGGATGCATCTAGGGAAGGTATGACCTCAACCAAGTGCAAACCCAAAAAAAAAAAAAATGGACGAAATTTTTTTTTTTTCTGGGTTTTTCTTGCAAAGGAACGCCAAGTGCAAATCTCATGTTTCATATGTCCATATGAAGAATGTACATCTAAGATCTGTCTTATGTTTTGGTATGTTGTGTCATATGCACAGAGATTGTTTTGTTGTTGCATGCAGACAAACATGTAAAACAAGAAGGGTCAGAATTTAGTAGACTCATCAAATTGGTGGGTTGAGTCGAAAATGATCCGACCCATTTAACTTATTTTGACACATATTCATGTAATGTACATTTAGTGATCTATACCTGACCCAACTCATACTTAGCCCAACTTGTATTGCTAAAAGTCATTATTATTGTAAAGAAACCCAAACTCACTCTAAGCTCTATACTAAATGAATAAAACTTCAAATCAAATTAAAAAAAATTAAAAAAAAGTAAATAAAATAAAATTGTAAAAAACCTATAAATTGAATTTTTTTAAAAGAATTTCATCAATTAAATATATCTTTGTAAAAAACCTATAAATTGAGATGGGGTGGAGGCGAGTGGCGGAGTATTTAGTCACTAGTAGGTCACTATCACTCTCCAAGTTTGAGGATGATTCAAAGAAGAAAAACACTTTTTACAATTTGATTAAAAATGGATCAAAATGACTCATACGTACTATAGTTGGGTTGAAAATGAGTTACACATTCTGGCCCATTAATATAAAATCATGACTCACAAAATGGGTCCATGACCTATCTTGACGCCCCTAGAATTCAGATGTGTTGGATGAAACTCCTCCCTCTCCCGTACCTTCCGAACGTGAATCTCCCTTTGGAAACCGATCTATTCATCTCTGACGGGCTCATTTCGATCTGGGGCACCGCTCTTGTTCCGTGGTGGGCTCATTTCAAAATTTATTTTTATTTCGATGTCTGCAGGCATGCTTAGATTAAAAGCCGAATCGATTTCAGGATTTTACAAGTTGCGTTAGTCAATGCTTAAAACGGAGGGGCCAGAATATACGCAGAGATTCCGGGAGAATCTTGCAATTTTCTCAATGCAGAATCAAAGTCGCAATCGCCTTTGACACGTCTTGCCGACGAGCTTAGATTCCCACGCCGCGACGTGAGACCAGGAAGGGCGGCAGCCATCACTTCCACATCCGAACTTGATTCCTCAAATGAGAGAGAATACATACTACAAATAAACTGTGTGTGTGAACGTGGTGATTTTGAGAATCTCTGCTAAAAAAAAAAACAAAAACACTGGAAGTAGCGTGTTGAGCGAATGATTGCATTGAATTCTACGTTTAGTCTTTATATATACCCATCATATGGATAAACATCATATAAGCACTTCTTTTTTGGATTTACCACGATATTTTATATGGATGTAGAGAAATTATCCAATCAATCATAATTTTATTATACGAATGTCAACTCATCCTAAACTTTTCAATTTTGTCAATTAAATACTAACCGTTAGCATGAAATTCCAATATAATTCTTTCAGCTAATTTTCGTCGAAAATTATTAATGGTTGGACTGCCACGTTAGAGATGTCTAACAAAAATTTACCGGGATGGTTAAGTTGGCAAAAACATAATGATTAGAATTGAATTAACATCCATACAATATGGTTATGACTGACTGGATAATTTTCCCTGGTAATATAACACTTTTGGACATTTTTACCATTTGAAAAATTACTTGAAGTTTCTCTCAGACCATTCTCTCTTTTATTGAAATCCAGTAAAAATAATCACCGGGATCTAGTTATCTGCAATCTTCTCTTCTCTCAGCTTTCTTATTAACATTGGTCCAAAAACCTCAGTGATCTCTAACACGATAACACTCCTCTCTTCATTTCGTCAAATTAAGTTTATCTGTTTTGAATATTTAATTATGATTATGCCTCTCTCTTCCGATACATATACCCGGTCGGACACTACGGATTAAAATGATAGAATGGGAAAAGGGATTAAAACATAGCTTTGTTTTCATTTTTCTCTTCTCTTAGATAATATCTTGAAGAAGAAATGAACTCAGTGTTTGAGACATGATCATTAACGTATATGAAACATGCTTGATTGGCAATACGAAGTTCTGATAAGAAGAATTGGATTTTCATTAAAAAGTCCGTCTTGTATTCAGAATAATGAAAAATATGTAAAAGGTCGCTGTTTATCCAAGTTCATGAAATATGATATAAGAGGCGCTCTTTTTTTTTTTTTTTTCATGAAATCTTAGAAGAAAGAGTCCCCAAAAGAAAAGCACAAATATGTTATCGTATACGAAAATTTCAGAATTGACTTTTCTTTCTTTTCTTTTTCAGTTATTACTTAAGAATCCAAAATGCCACTCCTCATGACACAATTTTTAGAAATTAATTTTCATCTCACAAAAATATTCAAATTAGTACTCCCGACCCAAAATTTTAATATAATATTATTTTTTTCCAATATTTTGCTAAAAGGCATACGAGTTCTAAAATTTTAATTTATTCAATTTGATTCCTAAAGGGAGAAATAGATTTTTGGGAAAATGAGGTAATTAATATATGTATTTTGACTTAATATGTAATTTGATCTCTAAAATTTTAATTTATTTAATTTGATTTCTAAACTTTAGCTCAATAACCCTTGAACTTCTAATTTATTTAATGTAGTCTTTAAACTTTTGGTACATGTTTAATATAATCCCTGAACTTTATGAAAATATTAAATGTAGTGTAATAAAAGTTTGGGATTACATTAAATAAATTAAAATTTCAAAAATCACATTACACATTATACTAAAATTCAGGTACTGTGTTGAATAAATTGAAAGTTCAAGAATCAAATTGTATATTGGGTTAAAGTTCATGGATCACATTAAATAAATTAAAAGTTTATAAATCAAATTGAATATTGAGTCAAAATTTAGGGATTGCCTATTTGTGACATTATCCTTGGATTTTTTTCTTGTGGTTTGGATTATTAAAATCCCGAACGGACGTGGCGATATCTTTAGGCTTTTCAGAGCTTGTCTATTCAAAATGAGAAAATATTGGCTCCAGATCGTTTGCCAGCGTGGCAAACTGAAGGCTGCTCCGGAGCGCGACACGTGTCCTCTTGTGTGGGCTCAGGCATTAGGCTTGTTAGGGAGGAAAAAAAAAATTTCAAACTGCATGCGTTCTCTTCTCTCTCCCCTCTCCTTGTCTCTTCGGTTGAAAATGGTTCGTTTTACTTGTATCAAAAGCCAAAAGCAGAGACCTGGGGACAAAAGTGAGACTTAAAGAACTTCTAAGTTTTAGTATCCACTGACCCTAGCGAATGAACTGCTTTTCTTTGCTTTTTAGTCGGACCAAATCTCCATCTAGCTTATTTGTGTGTCGGAAAATATGAGGGCTTGCAGAAAGTTCAACGCTTCTTGGCCCCTTCAAAGTATGTTTTCTTGTATTTGTACGTTTAGCACTTGTTCGTAACTTGCATAATAGTCAAATTATGTGCTTTCGGTTCGGTCCATGTTGTTTTGAGCCTCTAATGTGCTTTGTGAAAACATTTTTATTCGGTGGAGTCCAGTCGATCTTGAGAGACTCTAGGTACATGTGGCTTCCTTTGCTTGTCGGGGATCCTGTGGATAGAACCCTCGAGTACAGTTTTGGGTTTCCTTTGTGGTCGAGGGTGTCAATCTATTGGCATAGGAAGTGGAGGCTTCTTAATGGGTCGAGTTCATCAACAAAGTAATGGTGCTTTTCACAAGGAAAAGATAAAGGATCTGTGTATATCATCTGTCTTCTTGATCATTCTTTCATTGGCTTACATATCTTCGTGGCTAGAGGCTAGAGAAGTTTCTGGTTCAGAGCTTATGGTGGTAATGTGCTGAGCGGACAGTATTGTTGGTGTAGTTTGTTCTTTTTATACGGTCAGGCGATGTGCATATTCCCCGAGTATATCTTTACGTATGAATGTTGTTTTTTCACATATTTTTCAAGCAGTTAAGCAAGCAACTCGTGGCGGTCATCCGTGGGTGCGCGGCTTGCACAGAGAAGAAACTGAACACGCGGTGGTCGGAGAGGCGGCCCGAGGGTCCTCGATCATGCACGGTGGTCGCCGGTGGGTGCGCGCCGGCGTCGGAGAGCGAAAAAAATTTGTGGATTGAAGGGTCTCGAAGGAGAGAGAGTCTGCAGAAGAAAATATTTGGTCAGGGCTGAAGAAAAGAAGTGACGTGAAGAGACAGGGAGAGGGGAGAGAGGAGAATGCGCGTAGCGTAGTCTGAATTTTTTTTTTTTCCTCCCTGACAAGCTTGACGCTTGGGGCCATGGGAAGACACATGTCGTGCTCCGAAGCAGCCTCTGGTTTGCTATGCTGGCAAACAATCTGCAGCCAATATTTTCTCGGATGTCCCGTCTGTCTCTGCCTCTGTGTCTGTCCTTTTCTGGCTTCGATTCGGTTCACACAATCGATCCATGCGCGATCTGTTCTCGGCATTCTTCTCGGCTTTCTTGAAATAAAAGCTCTTCCCACGTTCCAAAATTTCATTCCCCGCCTGTGTATTTCCCGTCTTCTTCGTCGAGGAGGGGGATGGAGAAGGAAAGCAAGCTCCTCCATCCCCACTTTCTGTAATTTGAAGCCCTATCTCCCTGTGTGTCCCCGCCATGGAGCCGGAGATCCGGCGGCAGAACGTGAAGTCCTCGCTGGAGAAGTCCCCTCCTCAGTCGGACGCCGCCGCGGTTCTCCCTGTCGTCGCAGGGCCGGCGGCGGGTGCGGGGGGCGCCGCGAAGAAGCTGACCCTCATCCCCCTCATCTTCCTCATCTACTTCGAGGTCGCAGGTGGCCCGTACGGCGAGGAGCCGGCGGTCCAGGCGGCCGGGCCGCTGCTGGCCCTCGTCGGCTTCCTGGTCTTCCCATTCATCTGGAGCATCCCGGAGGCCCTCGTGACGGCCGAGCTCGCCACGGCGTTCCCGGGCAACGGTGGGTTCGTGGTGTGGGCCGAGCGGGCGTTCGGCCCCCTCTGCGGCTCCCTCATGGGGACGTGGAAGTTCCTGAGCAGCGTGATCAACTTGGCCGCCTTCCCGGTGCTCTGCATAGACTACGTGGAGAAGCTGTTCCCGGTCTTCGAATCCGGGTGGCCGCGAGACATCGCGGTCCTGATATCCACGTTGATGCTGTCCTTGCTGAACTACACTGGCCTGACGATCGTGGGCTACACCGCCGTCGTGCTGGGTATCGTTTCTCTGATGCCCTTCCTCATAATGTCTTCGATCGCGATCCCAAAGATTCATCCTTACAGGTGAGAGCACATGTTACAGATCGATTGCCGTACTGAATTGTAAACCGAGTTGATTGTATGAAATACCTTTTCGTTGCAGGTGGCTTAGCTTAGGACAAAAGGGAGTGGAGAAAGATTGGAGCTTGTACTTCAACACCCTCTTTTGGAACCTCAACTTTTGGGACAACGTCAGCACCATGGCCGGGGAAGTCGACAGGCCCCAGAAGACCTTCCCTGTGGCCCTCCTCGTGGCCGTCGTCTTCACCTGCGTGGCCTACCTGATCCCGCTCTTCGCCGTGACCGGTTCGGTCTCGGTGGACCAGAGCCTGTGGGAGACCGGGTTCATGGCCAACGCAGCGGAGATCATCGCCGGGAAGTGGCTCAAGATATGGCTCGAGATAGGGGCCGTCCTGTCGGCGATCGGGCTCTACGAGGCCCAGCTCAGCAGCAGCGCGTACCAGCTCCTGGGCATGGCGGATCTGGGGATATTGCCGAGGGTCTTCGCGGCCCGGTCCAAATGGTTCGACACCCCGTGGCTGGGCATACTGGTGTCCACGGCCATCTGCCTCGGGTTCTCCTACATGAACTTCACCTCCATCATATCGTCGGCCAACTTCCTGTACAGCCTGGGGATGCTGCTGGAGTTCGCCTCCTTCCTGTGGCTGCGGAGGAAGATGCCGGGCTGAAGAGGCCGTACCGGGTCCCGCTGAGCCTGCCGTGGCTGGCGGTGCTGAGCCTGGTGCCGTGCGCGTTCCTGGTGGTGATCATGGTGTACGCCACCAAGGTCGTGTACCTGGTGAGCGGGCTCATGACCGTCGGTGGGATCACGTGGTTCTTCTTGATGAGGTTGTGCAAGTCCAAGAAGATACTCCAGTTCAGCAATGGTGACGTTGGCGAGGTCCATGGAGAGGACTGATGATCGAGGCATGCCTTTTGGAATCATAGTAAGAATTTCTTACTAAGAAATTAAATAGTTGTTTTTCTCCTTCCTAGACATGTTTCAGATGACCTTGCTGTAAATTCCACGGATTCGTCTGGGAGCAAATCAGGCTTGTGCCCTTTTCGGGAAGTGATTTTTTCGTTGCTTTAGACTGCAAAACAGAGCCACCATCACCACCACTTCCTCCTCTCTTCTAGTTTCCCTGGATCAGAAGATTCGCCACCATTCGATCTGTTAGCTTGGCCCTGGCCTTGCAGGGGTCGGAACCGGGTCTGGTTCGGGGTTGCTTATGGCGACTTTCGGTTCACTGTCGGTTCAGTTTTAGTGGTACCGCGTTGCTTAATATTCATTCTCAGCATATTGACGTGGTGAAAGAACTATTCGAGTTCATAGGATTTAATCCGAGCATCTTTCTGATGGAAGATTGAATTATCCATTGGATGCTGCGATGCATTGTCCATAACGTAATTGAGCTCCAAAGGCCTGAATAAACGACCCAATTCGATTCTATTATACTGATAGTTGCTGCCCAAAACAAGCATAGAGAAAAAACACAATGGGTTCGTAACATAGTCACCTCGAACCAACTTGATCTGATCAAATACAAAACACATTTTCCGTGCGGGACATAATCGGTTCAAGCCACAGTTCGGGTCAAAACTTGCCAAATGGTTCAATTCTTTGTGTGCATCATATAAACCCCGAGGCAAATAAAACCATTCACACCCTTGAGGTCAACCCATCTCTCTCTCTGGTGATGACATTGGCAATTGGAGGTGGATCAGTGATGGGTGACAACAACATGGGGGTTAAACAATGGACATAATAGCAATAGGAATAATCAGTTCTTGATCTAGTTTCCAGTTCCACACATAATAGTAATAGAGATGATCAGTTATCGGTCCAATTTGATCCCAAGGTGGAATCGGGAACCAAACAACAAGGGATCTAGTCCGATTCAACGGAACTATCCACTTTTTTTTTTCATTAAAGAGTAATCATGCACAATGAGAGAGTAATAAATTTTAAAATATTGACAAAAATAATGATGAGTGAAGAGTTATTGTGCTGTAACTTACCATTGGATAAGATACTATTTTGTTCACATTTTACTAATTTTCTTGAAGAAATAATAAAAAAAGGTATATATAGTCAATCCGGTCCAATTTCACCTTTAAGAACTAGAAATTGGACTAACACTCCCAAGAACTGAACTAAACAAGCCAATTCGGGCCAGACGATTCCCGGTTTTGGAGGCCTGTTTTGCACATCTCTAAATAGTAATGGGGTGTTCATGGGCCAGGCTTTTGGTGCAAATGAATGGTAATCCGCTAGACCGAAACCATTTGATCTAGTCCAGTTCAATTGCGGTTAGGCTTGGAATTGCGAAATACAAAGTATTTTCACCTAAAAGATACTTAAACACGTCATTATCCAATGATTAACACGATGATATTAGCTTAAGATTCCACATATCCCAGTCAAACATACATAACTTTTACTATTCATAACTTTTGTTCTAACAACCAACATTTCAACACGTTTATTATTGCCTTTTCGAATGTGGCCCGTTGTCAGCCCCGTTGATTCTTGATTTGGTGCTCTATTTTGCAAGATTGGGCTTTTCCATTTTATTTTATTTTATTTTATTAGTTTTATCTTTTGCCTTTTGAAGTACATTTTTTTTCACTTTCTCTTGCTAAAGCTAGAGGTGACAAAACCCTATATTTTATCTTATACTTGTTAAGTTTGGTGAGATATAAGCCGCCTAAATTTAAAGTATGGGTTAAAATGAGTCTAACTAAGCAAAGCCCAATTAATGATGGGCCTAATGGGTTTGTAAAGAACACAATTTCAATCCATTTAATCAAAGAGCAATGCCCTCCTAACTGCTCGACCTCTTCTGCTTTGATTGCCCACGGATCAAAGCCACTCTCCTCCCCCTCCTCTAGCTCTAGTGCCGCCACCTTGCTAATTCATTGGTCTCAAAGTGGCATGAGCTTGAGCTCTTCATTTGATTGTAGACCAACCACAAAAGCTAGCCCAAGTCCATTGAAGTCGGGCCCGAAACCCCAATGTCTATGTCAAATCCATAGAGGTGGGGCCCAGGTCCCTTAAGGTCGGCCTTGAGACCCGTGTGTCCATACCCATGCACTTGCCTAAGACTCCATGCTCGTGCTCAAGTCCATGGTGGTTGGGCCCAAGACCCTAGTATCCATACTAGGGTCCCGATTGCCATGCTTGGGTGCCAAGCTTCCTCGACCAAGCATTGGCACCAAGCCTCGAGTCTATCAAGGTAGGGCCTAGCTACCTAGCTTCTACACCCAAGTTTGCACATGTTGCTCAAGGCCATCATGACCAAGCCTAGTTCCTTTGTAACTGAGCCCAAATCCACAATGGTTCAGCATAGGTCCCTAAATGATGGGGTCAAGACCTCGATTGCCTATATCAAGTTCATAGGTACCTCATCGCTCGATCTAGAATCACAATGCCCATGCTCAAGTCCCCGAGTCTTTGGCACTCTATCGAGGTAGGCATAGGTTCAATTGAGGTTAGACTCGATGATCGAGTTCACAGAGGCTAAACCCAAGTCTCTCGAGGCTAGAACTGAGGCCCTGATGCCTACACTAAGTCCTTGGCTGCCATGCTCAGGTACCCAATTCCCTTGCCCATGTAAGTGGGGCTAACACGGGTCCATCAAGGCTGGGCCAAGTCCCTTATGGTTGGGCTCAAGACCTCGGTGCTCGTGCCCAAGTTTGAGTTCCTTGAGGTAGTCTCTATTGAAAAAAAAGGAATAAATGTATTAACAATCTTAAAAATTATCATAAAAATGCAATTACGTCTTGAAAATTTTAAAAGGTTCAATTGACTCTTAAAACTTGTTAAATTTGTACAATCAAGTCCCTCCATTATCTCCGTTCAACTTAGTGAACGGAAAATACTAATGTAGCTTCTTTTTTTTATCATTTATCTTTCCTACGTGACAATGATGTGGCTAAAACATAATACATAAATTTGAAATGACATTATTTTGGTCTAAATCTGATTTTTTAATTCCCTCCCCTAAGTTTCCTTATTTTTTTCCTTTTTGTATTTTTTTAAAATTTGCTTATGTTTTAATATAACTTAAATGAAATTTCTATTAAAACATCATATTTGGATTAAACTGACATCGTTTTGACCACGTCAATGCCATATAGATAGAGAAAAATTTAATATTAAAAAGCCATGTCAACATTTTCCATTATCCAAATTAGATAGAGTTTAAAAAAGAACTCAATTATACAAATTTGACAAGTTTTAGGACTTAATTATATTATATAAAAGTATTAAAACTTAATTACACCTTCGTGATAAATTTTAAAACTTATGATATACTTATCCTAAAAGAAAATTTCTAGTCATCAAGAATCTAACCATGATAATTAATATGAACAAGCAACAATATGACCACTTAATCAATATATGTTGTTGTAAGGAAATGGTGTAACTTTCTTTTTTTAAAATAAGTATTTGAATACAGACCAAAAAAAAGTAAGGACTTGAATAAAAGGGGCTTCGGAACCAACCAGTCCTATAGTCTCTTCGTTTTTGTCCATCAACTATGTGCTTTTTTCCATCAACGTAGCGCTCACCCACACCTTCGTGTTGCTCATGTGCCACATGAAGTCTTAGTCCATGACCCGACACATGCGCATGAGGTCCCTCATCTAGACAAGCCAGCTCATGGAATCGCCAAATTCTTCATAAGCAACATGTTGAAAAGAAAAAATTGCTAAGAACTAAAATTTGGATTGGGTTCGGATCACTAAAATTATATTGAATAAAAACGGCCAATTGGGTTCGAACAACTTTCAATCCAACTCACTCTCTCGAAGGATCTACTTAAAGCTTCTCCAAGCAGCTTGGGCTTCATCGAGGTTCTTTCTCACGTACTTGTTGTACCTTTTATATTCGTTGGATTGCGAATATATATTTTATTTGTCCGGCAAAGGAAAAGAAAAGAAACATCCCACGCCTATAATTTTGCCCGAGTCCAAAACGATTTCCTCGAATCCCGTACCGAACTTTTGGTAGCCGACTCGACCAAGTGATGTAACTCCTCACGACTAAAATTTACTCAACTTGGCATTAGGCAACTTGTATCGTGGACAATAATATAACGATTTCATCAGCAGCACTCCCATTTCTACCATTAGAAGCTTAGGAAGTTGCGGCGCATGCGCGAAGTTTCGTCACATGCCCACCTCCGCAAGAATTCACAGATACATTCCTTATTTAAAAAAAAAAAAAAATGTTTCCTTGTCTTAAAGGAAAACGAATAAATTAATAAAATTAAATAATTTAAAAGAAAAAGGGAGATGGCGTCATTCATGGAAGGACCTCCCCAATTTCAGGACGATCACCCGGGAATGTGCGTGAGAAGTTCTTGTGCTCAAAGCCAGATCGGAAAGTAAGAAGACCGCCACGTTTTCAGCCGAATAAGAAGGGGAAAAATAAGAGTTCGAGAATGAAAAGAACATCAATATCGGAAAATACTTTTTTGTCCACATAATTGCTATCAATCTAACTTGATGGAATTCAACGTGACTCGCTCTTGATCGAAGTGGTAGTGTGCATCATCCTGTTACCACGTCAGATCGGTTTGCCTAGATTTTGTTCTCAAATGCTGCCAAATCGGGTTCTTAATGATCATTATGGATGTTTAATGTAAGACATGGATCGCCAAGATAGAATCTTGGGTAAATACCACAAAAAATCATAAACTATGCTCATTGTGACAGATTTACCCTAAACTTTCTTTTGTGTCACAAAAAACCCAAAACTATGCTACTTGTGATATAACTTTTTTTTGTGCCATCAAAATCCAAAATTATGCCATTAAAGACAAATTTACCCAAACTTTTTGGCTAAGGGGCATTTTCATCCTTTTATATTTCTTTTTCTTTTCTTAATAGAGGGATGTTAGCAAAGCTGCCCTCGCCAGCATCGGAGTTGGGCGAGGCTCCAATGGCCCTCACCCAACGCCGGCGAGGGTCGCCCTCACCAAATCTGGCGAGGGCGAGGGAGGCCCTCACCAACGAGGCTCAAGTTGCCCTCATCGGCGTTGGGCAAGGGTCACCCAAGGGGTGCCCCCGCCGAATCTGGCTTGGGTGGCCCTCGCCTGAAGCTGATGAAGGTTGTCCACGCCTGGGCAGCCCTCGCTCAATGCCAGCAATGGCCGCCTAGGCGTGGGCCACCCTCACCGGTGTCGGGCGAGAGCCGCCAGAGCCTTGCCCAACTCCGACGCCAATGAGGGTGGCCTTGCCGGCTTCCTTATGTCAGAAAAAAAAATGGAAAATGACAAAAATACTCTTCAGCCAAAAAATTTTTAGGGTAAATTTATCCTAAGTGACATAGTTTAGGGTTTTTAGTGATACAAAAAAAAGTTCGGAGTAAAATTGTTACAAGTGATATAATTTAGGGTAAAATTGTCACAAGTGACATAATTTGAGATTTTTGATGACACAAAAAAAAGTTCAAGATAAATTTGTCACAATGGGCATAGTTTAGGATTTTTTATGGTATTTACCCAAAATTCTATCTTTTTGAATAAAAACCCAAAATATAGTAATGATAAGTTGAATCCATAAAAAGCAATAATCAATAAAAAAAAATGGAAATAGGAAATTATTTCATGATAATTAAGACAATACATTACACAGTAAAAACAAGCATGCTAGTGTGGCAAAGGAAATTTTCCAAAAAGTCTTAAATCTGTATCACTTTATAAACCTTTTATCTTTACAATTGAATTCTAAACTTTTTCGCTTTTTGCCAATTAAATTCATTCGGCTAATTTTGACTAGAATTGTATGCCAATGGTGTCACATAAGGTGATTGGCGTTAACATAGACGATTTTTAATAATATTTTATTTTTTATTATTTTTATTATTTTTCTTTCTTTCTTTTTCTCTTTGCTCCCTTTTGCCCATGGCTAGGCCTGTTGATCTCTCTTGCCACTAGCAAGGCATGGCCAGACAAGGGTTGACCTCACTGGACATTGGTAGGGCAAGGCCCCCTTAACTTGGGTAAGGTTCGACCTTGCCAAATTTGGCGAGGAGCCCTCACTGGGGCTCTTCCTCACCCACACCAAGGGGGCCTCGCCAGGTGACGCCTACACCTAGCAAGGCCCCCCTTCGCCTGGGCAAGGTCACCCTTGTTGGGCCTCATCAAGGCTCACCTTTGCCTAGTCGGGCCTTATTGGTGGCAGCTAAGCCCGACCAACCCAGCCAAGGGCGATGGTCAGCTGTCGCCTATGGCCAGTGGCTAACCACCGGCAAAAGGAAAAGGAAGAAGAAAGGGAAAAGAAAAAAAAAGAGAGAAAAATTATAAATAAATTCAAAAAAATAAAATATTATAAAAATTGTCAACGTCAAAGCCACGGTAACACACGGCACCGCCGTCATTCACATCGCAATTTCCCGCCAAAATTAGCGTAATAGACTCAATTGACAAGAAATGAAAAAAATTATGACTCAATTGTCAAAATTAAAATATTTATAATTGAATTAGTAAAAATACAATAAATTTAGAATTTTTTGGATAATTTCCTCAATGTATTAATAATATTCAAAATTTGATACTCGGCAACTATACTTTGCCAGTTGGGCCATGCCCAGGCATGGGCCCATGCACATCGAGCCATGCCGGGGCCTGCTCGACAGCCACACCCGGCATCGCTCTCAATGTGAATGAATCGTGATAGGGACTCCGCTAATGCCTATAAAATTTACTCGGGACATCACGCGGTGGACGACTTCTTCTCGGATCAAATAAGATTTGGATTTCATAATCACAATGAACCGTTTATGTCACGTGAAAGATTTCCCTCATCAAAGCATTCGGGCCCCTCATGGGGAAATGCTCGCCTAGCGACGACCTTAAAATTAAATTATCCTAATTTTTCCGATTTTTTTTTTCTTTTGATGATCCAGGGAACCCCGCACCCCGCCGATAAGAAAGTAAATCCCGGGCCACACGTCTTGAATTACCACACACATGAAACCAGGTTAAGTCACTTTCTATGACGAAGTTCGGGATTCGAACTCGATTTTTGCGAAAGGAAGAGAGCGCGAACAACAGCAGCCACCACCCAAGTGGGTGGTTCCGATTTTTTTTTTTTTTATCTCTTGTCAAATCTGAATATTTTTTTGCCCCACATCTTATCCTTTTTTTTCCCCAAGACGTAATTCCGTGGACTTTTACGTGGAAATTTTATGGAAAATAAGTTTAATAAAAATATATTCCTAATAAACGAGAACCCCTCTTGTCACGAAATTTATACCTTCCCATGAAAGAAATGGGTGAAGATTGGACGTGAGTTTCCAAAAACTATAAAATAAGACTAGAGTTGCAAGGTGGAATTTTACCTTGATCCTTTTTCTCCCATAGGCCACTATTATTTAATGTAAACTTGAAGCGTATATAACTTTGAGGTACACGAGGCCTAATCCTACGTTGTACGGGTGCGCGCACAAGCAATATCATGTATGTATATGTGGGTTTATGCGAAAGACGAGGCCATCGATGTCTTCCCTTTTGGTATGTCTTGGTCAATTATACACACATTACCTCCATCTTTCAAGTCAATGACCTTAATCTTAATGATAACTTTGAATTATTGAAAGGATAACGACAAATATTTTTATATAGTTCAAGGAATAGATTCAACATCTAAAAAAAATTAAAAATCACATTGAAAATATTAAAAGTTTAGGGACGATATTGCACATTAAGCTAAAATTCAAGATTCATATTATATATTAAATCAAAATAAAAATTATTTATATCATTTTTTGTGAAAGTCGAAAACGGGTGTGATGGAGTGAGTGGGTGTGTTTATATATATATATATACACGAAACACCTCCATGACCACGGCTTAGACTCTTAAGACTAGTTGATCTTCATCTGCCCACAAAGTAGGAGTGTCAAGAACTGAACCGAATCGAAATTTTATATGTTTTTGGTTCAGTTCGGTTAACCGAAAAATAACTGTTAACTTTTTGATTCGGTTCGGTTAACCGAACAAAACTGGAATTCTTAATTAAAAAGTGAACAATCTCTCTTCATCATCATATTATCTTCGTTTATGTTCCAATAAGTAAAACAAAAATAAAAAAATCGAAAAATTGTCCCGAACCGAACCGAACCGCATTTTCAGTTCGGTTTGTATTCGGTTCGGGACAATTTCGGTTTGATTTGATATTATCTCTTATCGCTTCGGTTTCATTCGGTTTTTCAAAAAAACCGAACCGAAATGAATTGTGTACACCCCTACCGCAAAGCACTTCAATTTCCCAAGCAAAACACCTTACGAGAATGGAAGCTTGTCCTTTCTCTGAGTTGATCCCGGGTTTGCCGGACGAACTCAGCCTCGAATGCCTCTCACGGCTGCCGCACACCGCCCAGCGAGCTGCTTCCGCCGTCTGCCGCCGGTGACGCCACCTCCTCCAGAGCCGAGACTTCTACCATCTCCGGCAGAAGCTCGGGCACACCCACAAGCTCGCCTGCCTTGTCCAGGCCCTCCCGAGTTAGCTCCCGCCGGGCAGGCGCAAGCCGGTCAGACCGCCCCGCTACGCCAGCACCATCTTCAACCCGGAGACAGGGCCCTGGGACCTGCTCGACTCGATTCCGGACTACCTGGACGGGCCGCCGCTATTTTGCCTCCTCGCAAGCTGCGACAACAAGCTGGTGGTCCTCAGCGGTTGGGACCTGGAGACCTACAAGCCGGTGGCCGACGTCTTCATTTACGACTTCGCAGCGCGGCGGTGGCGGCGGGGCACGATGATGCCCTGAAGGGCGTCGTTCTTCACTAGGATCTTGTTATCCACAATCTTCTCCTCTCTCAGCTATCTTATTAACATTGGTCCAAAAACCCCAGTTATCTCTAACACGATAACACCCCTCTCTTCACGTCATCAAATTAAGCTTATCTGGTTTGAATATTTAATTATATGATTATGCTTCTCTCTTCCGGTACATATACCTGGTCGGACATTACGGATTAAAACAATTGAATGGAAAAAGGGATTAAATCATAGCTTTGTTTTCATTTTTCTTTTCTCTCAGATAATATCTTGAAGAAGAAATTAACTCAGTGTTTGAGACATGATCATTAACGTATACGAAACATGCTTGATTCGCAATACGAAGTTCTGATAAAAAGAATTGGATTTTCATGAAAAAGTCCGTCTTGTATCCAGAATAATGAAAACAACTATGTAAAAGGTCACTGTTTATCCAACTTCATGAAATCTGGTAAGAGGCTTTTTTTTCTTTTTCTTTTTTCATGAAATCTTAGAAGAAAGAGTCCCCAAAAGAATAGCACAAATACGTTATCGTATACGAAAATTTCAGAATTGACTTTTCTTTCTTTTCTTTTCCGGTTATTACTTAAGAATCCAAATCGGCACGCCTCGTGACACAATTTTTAGAAATTAATTTTCATCTCACAAAAATATTCAAATTAGTATTCCTAATCCAAATCTTTAATATAATACTATTTTTGTCCAATATATTGTTAAAAGGCATACAAGTCTGATTTGATGTGCTGATGACGAATCCGATATGAAAATTACACATATATCAACATATATACATTTCAAGGTAGATTTTTGCTCAAAGGCATCGGTTTGAGATTTTGTATGAGACAAAAACTAATTCGAAGTATACGCATGTCGTAAAGTTATCAATTTGAAGTTTTTGTGAGATGAAAAATTAATTTATTATAAATGTGTTAGGGGGGTATCAATTTAGGAGTGTTAATAACACTAAACCTTTTTTTTTTCTCCATTCATTTAGTTGAAGACGCTTAAGGAAGCTAATCTGAAATTTAGTTCTAAAGCCAATGCCCTTCAGATGGAAGATGACGTTGAAGATTTTATTCCACAAAAGACAACTCGAGGTTGTTTGCAAAGTTACTCAGAAAGTCAGGCTGAAAAGGAGGAATTAATGCAAACGATCCCCATTCCGCGTGAATTGAATTCGACAACGTAATATATTTTACCAAAAATCTTCTTTTTCGATTTTAATTAGAAGGGATATATTTTGTACCTACTCTAAACTAGAAAATATCACAAGTAAATAAAAACATAACTATATATACACAAATCAAGTTGGAATTTAATCGTCATTAAAATTTAGAGATACGATACAAATAGTAATATTTATTGTGATTGTGCCGTAGCCCTTTCTGGATAAAATGATTTTTATGATCACCGACAATGACTCATGTGTTTAATAATTACTTACACTCGTGCCTGTCCAATTCATGTTGACCACTTGGCCAAATTTAGGTGCCAACGGTTTCTAAAGATTCTTATCAAAAATTTCTGTATTTGGGACATGTAAAAGTTGAAAAAAAAAAAATGGGAACTTCAACCGAAGCGGACAATTTCTTGCGTCAGGGAGTGAAGAACGAATGGGGTAGCTGACTAATCGTGGGTTTGACTTTCCGATTTGGGCATGTGATGTGATGTTACAACCACTTCTTGTGAGCTGGAGCTGAGGAGACTACAAAAGAGGGAGAAATAGATTTTTGGGAAATGAGGTAAATATTCCCTATATTTTGACTTAATATGTAATTTAATCTCTAAATTTTTAATTTATTGAATTTAATCCCTAAACTTTAGCTATATAGTCTTTGAACTTCTAATTTATTCAATATAGTTTCTAAACTTTTCATCCAACTTGATGATTCGGACATTGAGTCCGTCTTCTCTTTAAATGACCAACCATCTGAAAATACTCTCTATGCTATTCAAACATATAGCTCGGACTCAGCCTAAGTTTGTTCCGATAATTATGTCCTAACATGGCCAGTTTGCCTGCTCTTGTCTCTTGTATTCTCCTTTGCCTATATAAGAGCAAGGAGGGTGAACAGTAAAAACAGACTGGATGAACAGTAAACAGTGTACAGTGTGTTTTCAGGACGGTCTTTATTTGTCTCTTCCGTCTTTAGCATTGTAATCATAATCCGAGTTATCAGAGCTATGATGAGCTAGCTGTTATCTGAAGAGGGCGTCTTCATCGATGTCTGATGGACTGGAGCCTCCATCTTTTTCTCTTTTGAAGGCACGGATGAGATTCTCAATTTCTTCTGCCGACAAGTCTGGTGGACGAGATGAGCTAGCACCAAAAGAGCCGGAAAAATGGACGTAATTTGGGGTGTCTCCCCAAGGGCAAGCCGTTCACATCGCCATTGAAGAACTTTGCCTCCGAAGAGAAGCCTTTGAAAATATTAAAAAATGTATTGTACCAAAAGTTCGGCGATTATATTAAATAAATTAAAAGTTCAAAGATTACATTACACATGAGAATAAAATTCAGGTACCGCGTTGAATAAATTAAAAGTCTAATGATCGAATTGCATATTGGGTTAAAGTTCATAGATCACATTGAACAAATTGAAAGTCGATAGATCAAATTACATATTGAGTCAAAGTTTATGATCGCTTGTTTGTGACATTATCCCTACATTTGTCTCTTGTGGTTTGGATTAGTCAAGTCCCGATCCGACGTGGCGATATATCTATGATTTTCAGGGCCTGTCTCTGCCTGTCTGTGTCCTTTTTGGCTTCGATTCGGTTCGCACAATCGATCCATGCGCGATCTCTCTCTTCTCGGCTTTCTTGAAATGAAAGATCTTCCCCACGTTCCAAAATTTCGTTCCCCGTCTGTGTATTTCCCGTCTTCTTCGTCGAGGAGGAGGATGGAGAAGGAAAGCAAGCTCCTCCATCCCCACTTTCTGTAATTTGAAGCCCCATCTCCCTCTGTGTGTCATCGCCATGGAGCCGGAGATCCGGCGGCAGAACGTGAAGTCCTCGCCGGAGAAGTCCCCTCCTCGACCGGACGCCGCCGCGGTTCTCCCTGTCGTCGCCGGGCCGGCGGCGGGTGCGGGGGGCGCCGCGAAGAAGCTGACCCTCATCCCCCTCATCTTCCTCATCTACTTCGAGGTCGCCGGTGGCCCGTACGGCGAGGAGCCGGCGGTCCAGGCGGCCGGGCCGCTGCTGGCCCTCGTGGGCTTCCTGGTCTTCCCATTCATCTGGAGCATCCCGGAGGCCCTCGTGACGGCCGAGCTCGCCACGGCGTTCCCGGGCAACGGTGGGTTCGTGGTGTGGGCCGAGCGGGCGTTCGGGCCCCTCTGCGGCTCCCTCATGGGGACGTGGAAGTTCCTGAGCGGCGTGATCAACTTGGCCTCCTTCCCGGTCCTCTGCATAGACTACGTGGAGAAGCTGTTCCCAGTCTTCGAATCCGGGTGGCCGCGGGACATCGCGATCCTGATATCCACGTTGATGCTGTCCTTGCTGAACTACACCGGCCTGACAATCGTGGGCTACACCGCCGTTGTGCTGGGCATCGTTTCTCTGATGCCCTTCCTCGTCATGTCTTCGATAGCGATCCCGAAGATTCATCCTCACAGGTGAGAGCACATGTTACAGATCGATCGCTGTACTAAATTGTAACCGAGTTGATTGTCTAAAATACTTTTTCGTTGCAGGTGGCTTAGCTTGGGACAAAAGGGAGTGGAGAAAGATTGCAACTTGTACTTCAACACCCTCTTTTGGAACCTCAACTTTTGGGACAGCGTCAGCACCATGGCCGGGGAAGTCGACAGGCCCCAGAAGACCTTCCCTGTGGCCCTCCTCGTGGCCGTCGTCTTCACCTGCGTGGCCTACTTGATCCCGCTCTTCGCCGTGACCGGCTCAGTCTCAGTGGACCAGAGCCTGTGGGAGAACGGGTTCATGGCCAATGCGGCGGAGATCATCGCGGGGAAGTGGCTGAAGATATGGCTCGAGATAGGGGCCGTCCTGTCGGCAATCGGGCTCTACGAGGCCCAGCTCAGCAGCAACGCGTACCAGCTCCTGGGCATGGCGGATCTGGGGATGTTGCCGAGGGTCTTCGCGACCCGGTCCAAATGGTTTGACACCCCGTGGCTGGGCATACTGGTGTCCGCGGCCATCTGCCTCGGGTTCTCCTACATGAACTTCACCTCCATCATATCGTCGGCCAACTTCCTGTACAGCCTGGGGATGCTGCTGGAGTTCGCCTCCTTCCTGTGGCTGCGGAGGAAGATGCCAGGGCTGAAGAGGCCATACCGGGTCCCGCTGAGCCTGCCGTGGCTGGCAGCGCTGAGCCTAGTGCCTAGCGCGTTCCTGGTGGTGATCATGGTGTACGCCACCAAGGTCGTGTACCTGGTGAGCGGGCTCATGACCGTCGGTGGGATCGCGTGGTTCTTCTTGATGAGGTTGTGCAAGTCCAAGAAGATACTCCAGTTCAGCAATGGTGACGTCGGCGAGGTCCATGGAGAGGACTGATGATCGAGGCATGCCTTTTGGAATCATAGTAAGAATTTCTTACTAAGAAATTAAGTAGTTGTTTTTCTCCTTCCTAGACATGTTTCAGATGACCTTGCTGTAAATTCCGTGGATTCATCTGGAAGCATATCAGGCTTGTGCCCTTTCAGGGAAGTGAATTTTTCGTTGCTATAGACTGCAAAACAGAGCCGCCATCACCACCAGTTTCTCCTCTCTTCTAGTTTTCCAGGATCAGAAGATTTGCCAGTTGCCACCATTCGATCCGTTGGCTTGGCCATTGCCTTGCAGGGTTCGGAACCAAGTCCGGTTCACGGTTGCTTATGGCGATTTTTGGTTCACTGTTGGTTCAGTTTTAGTGGTACCGCGTTGCTTAATATTCATTCTCAGCATATTGACGCGGTGAAAGAACTATTCGAGTTCATAGGATTTAATCTGAGCATCTTTCTGATGGAAGATTGAATTATCCGTTGGATGCTGCAATGCATTGTCCATAACGTGATAGAGCTCTAAAGGCCTGAATAAATGACCCAATTCGGTTTTATTGTACTGATAGTTGCTGCCCAAAACAACCATAGAGCAAAAACACAATGGATTCACAACATAGTCACCTCGAACCGAACCGACCCAACCCGATCCAATCGGAAACACATTTTCAGTTCGGGACATAATCGGCTCAAGCCACAGTTCGGGTCAAAGCCTGCCAAATGGTTCAATTCTTTTTGTGCATCATAAAAACCCCGAGGCAAATAAAACCATTCACACCCCTGACGTCAAACCCCCCTCTCTCTCTCTCTCTCTCTCTCTCTCTCTCTCTCTCTCTCTCTCTCTCTCTCTCTCTCTCTCTCTCTCTCGTAATGACAATGGCAATTGGAGGTGGATCAGCGACAGGTGACGACAACATGGGGTTAAACAATGGACATAATAGCAATAGAGATAATCGGCTCCTGGTCTAATTTCCGATTCTGAACATAATAGTAATAGAGGTGATCAATTATAGGTGAAATCGGGAATCAGACAACAAGGGATCAGACTGTCAATTTTGATCTAGTCCGATCCAATGGGACCATTCACTTTTTTTTTTTCCACTGAAAGTGGTTGTGCTCAACAAAAAAGAGTGACAAATTTAAAGATTATTGACAAAAGCAATAATGAGTGAAGTGTTATTGTGCCATAATTTACAAGTAAATGAGATATTATTTAATTCATATTTTACTAATTTTTTTGAAGAAATAATAAAAAATATATATATAGTCTTTTCCGGTCCGATTTCATCTTTAGGAACCAGGAACCAGACTGAACAAGCCAACTTGGGCTGGATAGTTCCTAGTCTTGGAGGTCCATTTTGCACACCTCTAAGTAGCAATGAGGTGTTCATGGGCTAGGCTTTTGGTGCGAATAAATGGTAATTGGACGGACCGAAACAATTCAATCTAATCTAGGTCAATTGTGTTTAGCTTGGAATTGCAAGATGCAAAGTATTTTCACGTAAAAGACTCTTAAGCACGTCATTATCCAATGATTAACATGATGACATTAGCTTAAGATTCCACAGATCTCGGTCAGACATACATGACTGTTACTGTTCATAACTTTTGACCTAACAGCCAACATTTCAACACGTTTATTATTGCTTTTTGGAATGTGGCCCCTCGTCAGCCCTGTCGATTCTCGATTTGCTGCTTTGTTTTGCAAGATTGGGCTTTTCCATTTTAGTTTTTAGTTTTATCTTTTGCTTTTTGAAGTGCATTTTTTTTTCACTTTCTCCTGCTAAAGCTAGAGGTGGCAAAACCCTATATTTTATCTCATATTTGTTAAGTTTGGTGAGATATAAGCCACCTAAATTTAGAGTATGGGTTAAAATGAGTCTAACTAAGCAAAGCCCAATTAATGGTGGGCCTAATGGGCTTGTAAAGAACACAATTTCAGCCCATTTAATCTAAGAGCAATGCCCTCCTAGTTGCTCGACCTCTTTCGCTTTTGGTTGCCCATAGATCAAAGCCTCTCTCCTCCCCCTCCTCTGGCTCTAGGGCCGCCACCTTGTCATACAATTCATTGGTCTTGAAGTGGCAGATCCAAGCATTAAGCGACAGCTCTGTCCTAATGATGCTCAAGCTCTTCATGTGATTGTGGACCAACCACATAAGCTAGCCCAAGTCCATTGAAGTCGGACCTTAAACCCCAATGTCTATGTCAAATCTATAGAGGTGGGGCCTAGGTTCCTTAAGGCCAGCCTTGGGACCTGTGTGCCCATACCCATGCATTTGCCTGAGACTCCCATGCTCGTGCACGGTCCACAGAGGTTGGGCCCAAAATCCCAATACCCATACTAGGGTTCCGATCACCATGCTTGGGTGCCTAGCTTCCTCAACCAAGCATTGGCACCAGGCCTCAAGTCCATCAAGGTAGGGCCTAGGTACCTAGCTTCCACACCCAAGTTTGCACACGCTGTCCAAGGCCATCATGACCAAACCTAGTTCCTTTATAACTGAGCCCCAATTTACAATGGTTGAGCCTAGGTCCCTAAATGATGGGCTTAAGACCTCGGTGCTTGCGTCAACTTCACAAGTACCTCATCACTTAACCTAGAATCACAATGCCTATGCTCGGGTCCCCGAGTCTTTGGCACTTTATGGAGGCAAGCCTAGGTCAATCGAGGTTATACTTGATTACTCGATGACTGAGTTCACAAAGACTAAACCCTAGTCTTTCGAGGCTAGAACTGGGGCCCTGATGCTCGTACCCAAGTCCTTGGCGGCCATGCTTGGGTACCCAATTCCCTTGCCCAAGTAAGGCCAACGCAGGTCCATCAAGGTTAGGCCAAGTTCCTCATGGTGGGCCAAGACCTCGGTGCTTGTACTCGAGTCCGGGTTCCTTGAGGCAGTCTCTATTTAAAAAAAAGGAATAAATGTATTATCAATCTTAAAAATTATCACAAAGGTGCAATTAAGTCTTGAAACTTTCAAAAAGTCCAATTAACTTCTTAAACTTATCAAATGTGTATAATCAAGTTCTTTCATTATCTTCATCCAACTTGGCTAACGGAAACTATTGATGTAGCTTTTTTTTATCATTTATTTTTCCTACGTGACAATGATGTGGTTAAAACATACTACATAAAGCCGAAATGACGTTATCTTGGTCTAAATATGACTTTTTAATTCCCTCACCTAAGTTTCCTCTTCTTCTTTTTTCCTTTTTTGTATTTTTTTAAATTTGTTTATGTTTTAATATAACTTAAATGAAATTTCTATTATAACATTATATTTGGACCAAAACAACATTGTTTTGACCATGTCAGTGCCACATGAATAGAGAAAATTTTAATATAAAAAATCATGTTAGCATTTTCTTTTAGTCAAATTGGATAGAGTTTACAAAAGAACTCAATTGTACCAATTTGACAAGTTTTATGACTTAATTATATTATTTTAAAATTTTAAAATTCAATTACACTTTTATGATAAATTTTAGAACTTTTGGTGTACTTATCTTAAAGGAAAATTTTCACTCACAAGAATCTAACCATGATAATTAATATGAACAAGGAACAACATGACCACTTGATCGATATATGTTGTAAGGAAATGGTGTAACTTTCATCTTTTAAGAATTCGAATACAAGCCCATAAAAGAGAGTAAGGACCTTAATAAAAGGGGTTTCGGAACCAACCAGTCCTATAGTCTCTTTATTTTTGTCCATCAACTCCGTGCCTTTTCCCATCAACGTAGCGCTCATCCACACCTTCATGTTGCCCATGTGCCACATGAAGTCTTAGCCCACGACACGACACAAGCACATGAGGCCCCTCATCTGACAAGCCAGCTCATGGAATCGCCAAATTCTTCATAGGCAACAATTTGAAAAGAAAAAATTGCTAAGAGCTAAAATTCGGATCGGGTTCAGATCACTAAAATTGTATTGAATAAAAACGATCCATTCGGGTCGAATTACTTTCAACCCAATCCACTCATTCGGCGGACTAATTAAAGCTTCTCCGAACAGATTGGGCTTCATCGAGGTTCTTTCTCACGTACTTGTTGTACCTTCGTGTATTCGTTGGATTGCGAATATATATATATTTTATTTTGTCCAGCAAAAGAAAAGAAAAGACACGTCCCACGCCTGTAATTTTGCCCGAGTCCAAAACGTTTTCCTCGAATCCCGTACCGAACTTTTGGTAGCCGACTCGACCAAGTGATGCAACTCCTCACGACTAAAATTTACTCAGCTTGGCATTAGGCAACTTGCGTCGTGGACAATAATATAACGATTTCATCAGCAGCACTACCGTTTCTACCATTAGAAGCTTAGGAAGTTGCGGCGCATGCGCGAAGTTTCGTCACATGCCCACCTCCGCAAGAATTCACTGATACATTCCTTATTTTATTTTTTTTTTTAAAAGATTGTTTCCTTGTCTTATAGGAAAACGAATAAAATAATAAAATTCAATAATTTAAAAGAAAAGGGAGATGGCGTCATCCATGGAAGGACCCCCCCAATTTCAGGACGATCACCCGGGAATGTGCGTGAGAAGTTCTTGTGCTCAAAGCCAGATCGGAAAGTAAGAAGACCGCCACGTTTTCAGCCGAATGAGAAGGGGAAAGATAAGAGTTCGAGAATGAGAAGAACATCAATATCGGAAAATACTTTTTTGTCCACATAATTGTTATCAATCTAACTTGATGGAATTCAACGTGACTCGCTCTCGATCAAAGTGGTAGTGTGCATCATCCTGTTACCACGTCAGATCAGTACAAGCTTAGGCTTGTGGGTGAGACGGAATTTTTTTTTTTTTTTGAGGTATTGATATTCCATGGGGAAAAAGTTTGGTATTTTTGTGGGATTATCCCAAATCAAAAAGAAGGGAATTTACTTGTTTTTTCAGCAAATAATTCATACAACGCAAACTACCAATTATATAAAATAAAAAACTCAAATGTGACGCGGCATGTTTTAATACGGTTAGTTGCATGTTCCACATCGCAATTCTTTGGATTATAAAAGCGAAACTTTCAGGCAAAAAAAAAAAAAGCGAAACTTTGATTATGAGTCTTAGAATTTGCCACCATGGTCCGGCATGAGCACGGTTGGGCCAATCCCTTTTTTTTTATTATTATTGACTTTAAAAATTCTATCTTTATGAATAAAAACCCAAAATATAGTAATGATAAGTTGAATCCGTAAATAGCAATAATCATTAAAAAATGGAAATAGGAAATTATTTCATGATAACTAAGACAATACATGACACAATCAAAAGGGCCTTTTGCTAATTTTGTTGTAAACCTTTTAACTTTAACAATTGAATTCTAAACTTTTTTCACTTTTTGCTAATAAAGTTCATTCGACCAATTTGACTAGAAATTATATACCAACGGTGTCACATAGGATAATCATCATTAACATAGATGATTTTTAATAATTTTTAACTTTTTAATATTTTTATTGTTTTTATTTTTTTCTTTTTTCTTCTGCTCCCTTTTGCCCATGGCCGGGCTGGCTGGCCTCTCTTGCCACTAGCAAGGCATGGCCAGGCAATGGTTGACCTCATTGGACATTGGTCAAGCAAGGCCCCCTTAGCTTAGGCAAGGTCCGACCTCGCCAAATTTGGCGAGGAGCCTTTACTAGGGCTCCCCCTCACCCACTCCAAGTCCAAGGGGGCCTTGCTAGGTGATGCTTACGCCCAGCAAGGCCCCTCTTTGCCTGGGCAAGGTCAACCCTTGTCAAGCCTCATCAGAACTCACCATTGCCCAATCGGACCTTATTGGTGGTGGCTGAGCCTAGCCATGGCTAATGGTTGGCCATCACCTATGGCTAGTGGCCAACCACCGACAAAAGGAAAAGGAAGAAAAAAGTAAAAAGGAAAAAATTCAACAAATTCAAAAATAAATTCAAAAAAAATAAAATATTATAAAAATTGACAATATCAATACCACGAACATATAAGACCGTCAAAGATTCACATCAATAATTTCTTTCCAAAATTAATTGAATGGATTCAATTGATAAGAAATAAAAATGTTTATAATTCAATTATCAAAATTGAAATGTTTATGATTAAATTAGTAAAAGCACAATAAATTTAGAATTTTTTGGATAATTTCCTCAATATATTAATAATATTCAAAATTTGATACTCGGCAACTATACTTTGCCAGTCGGGCCATGCCTAGGCACGGGCTCATGCACATCGAGCCATGCTGGGCTAGCCCGGTGTCGCTTTCAATGTGAATGAATCGTGATAAGGACTTCGCTAAAGTCTACATGCCTATAAAATTTACTCGGGACATCACGCGGTGGGCGACTTCTTCTCGGATCGAATAAGATTTGGATTTCATAATGACAATGAACCGTTCATGTCACGTGAAAGATTTCCCTCATCAAAGCATCCGGGCCCCTCATGGGGAAATGCTCGCCTAGCGACGACCTTAGAATTAAATTATCCTAATTTTTCCAATTCTTTTTTTTTAAATCTCTTGTCAAATCTGAATATTTTTTTGCCCCACCTCTTATCCTTTTTTTCCCCAAGACGTAATTCCGTGGACTTTGACGCAGAAATTTTATGGAAAATGAGTTTAATAAAAATATATTCCTAATAAACGAGAACCCCTCTTGTCACGAAATTTATACCTTCCCATGGAAGAAATGGGTGAAGACTGGACGTGAGTTTCCAAAAACTATAAAATAAGACTAGAGTTGCAAGGTGGAATTTTACCTTGATTCTTTTTCTCCCATAGGCCACTATAATTTAATGTCAACTTGAAGCGTATATAACTTTCGGGTACACGAGGCCTAGTCCTACGTTGTAACTTGTACGGGTGCGCGCACAAGCGATACCATGTATGTATATGTGGGTTTATGCGAAAGACGAGGCCATCGATGTCTTCCCTTTTGGTATGTCTTGGTCAATCATACACACATTACCTCCATTTTTCAAATTAGTAACCTTAATCTCACTAATAATTTGAATTATTGAAAGGACAACGACAAATATTTTTATATAGTTCAAGGAATAGATTGAATATTTAAAAAAATTAAAAATCACATTAAAAATATTAAAAGTTTAAGGATGATATTGCACATTAAGTTAAAATTCAAAATTTATATTGTATATTTAATTAAAATTCAGAAAATATTTATAATTATTTTTTAAGAAAGTTGAAAATGGGTGCGATGGAGTGTGTGTTTATACATATATACACAAAACACCTCCATGACCACGGCTTGACTCCTAAGACTAGCTGATCCTCATCTGCCCACAAAGCACTTCAATTTCCCAAGCAAAACACCTGACGAGAATGGAAGCTTGTCCTTTCTCTGAGTTGATCCCGGGTTTGCCGGACGAACTCAGCCTCGAATGCCTCTCACGGCTGCCGCACACCGCCCAGCGAGCTGCTTCCGCCGTCTGCCGCCGGTGGCGCCACCTCCTCCAGAGCCGAGACTTCTACCATCTCCGGCGGAAGCTCGGGCACACCCACAAGCTCGCCTGTCTTGTCCAGGCCCTCCCGAGTCAGCTCCCGCCGGGCGGGCGCAAGCCGGTCGGACCGCCTCGCTACGCCATCACCGTCTTCGACCCGGAGACCGGGGCCTGGGACCTGCTCGACCCGGTTCCGGACTACCCGGACGGGCTGCCGCTGTTCTGCCGCCTCGCGAGCTGCGACGGCGAGCTGGTGGTCCTCGGCGGGTGGGACCCGAAGACCTACGAACCGGTGGCCGACGTCTTCGTCTACGACTTAGCGGCGCGGCGGTGGCGGCGGGGCGCGGCGATGCCCCGGAGGGCGTCGTTCTTCGCCGTCGGGGCGTACGGCGGGCGCGTTTACGTGGCGGGGGGTCACGACGAGGGCAAGAACGCGCTGAGGTCCGCGTGGGCGTACGACGTGGGGCGGGGCGAGTGGGCGGAGCTGGCCCCGATGAGCCGCGGCCGGGACGAGTGCGAGGGGGTGGTGGTGGCGGGGCGGTCCTTCTGGGTGGTCAGCGGGTACGGGACGGAGGAGCAGGGCGGGTTCGAGGGGAGCGCGGAGGTGTACGAGTTCGGGACCGGGGAGTGGCGGCGGGTGGAGGGGGTGTGGGAGCCGGGGCGGTGCCCGAGCTCGTGCGTCGGGGTCGGGAGCGACGGCGGGCTGTTCGATTGGGCCGGGTCGGGCGAGGAGGTCCGGGCGGGGACGTGCCGGGTCGAGCTCGGGGGAGGGCGGACCCTGGTCGCGGGTTCGCCGTACGAGGGGGGGCGGCAGGGGTTCTACATGGTGCGGGGGCAAAACGGGAAATTGGAGAGGATCGGCGTGCACGAAGAGTTCTCCGGGTTTGCCCGAGCCGGGTGCTGCGTTGAAATCTAGAGGTGGGAAAAAGCAGATTCCGCCGAATAAGAAAACGTGCGTTTTTATGTTCGACGTGCGATTTTGGTCACGGTCCGAATTGAGATTTTCCTTCTTCTTTTTTTCCCTATTTTCCCTTTTTTTTTTTTTTTTTGACAAACCTTTGGAGATGGGAATTTTGCTTATGTGTGCTGTTTGTATAACACGTTCTGTCTTTAGCCAAGGCGGAGGAAACGGACTTTTTATGGTCAATTGTTTCCTCAAGATCCTTGATGATGATGATGATGATGATGTTTTTGTACAAAGTTTGAGTGATGTAAAATTATGGATGCGAAACCTCTCTTCTTTTTTAATAAGACTGTGTTTGCCGACCTGGATAAGGGGTCTTGTGTGGACTAGATTATACACTGATTTAGTTCGAAAGAGAATATGGACGGTCTAATCCGATTCTTTGTGTTCGCGCAAGAGAGATTGTAGAGGGTTGTGGCCAATAGAGGTGTCGATAATTCAAGTTTTCAGGAAATTTGAACTTAATCGAACCAATAAAGTGACTTTGATTATTGGCACCGAAATGAATAAAAAATGAGGAAAAAGAGAAATTTTGAGTTGGGTGTTATTTTTTATTGAGAATTTTGGTTCGGCTCAATTAACCGAACCAAATCAAAATAACCCGAACTCAAAATATTAATATTAATTTTTTATTATCCAAATCGAAAATACACCAAATTTCGATCGATTTCGATTCGATTACGACGTCCCTAATAATCAGTGGTTTTTTCTGCCTTTAACAGTAATGTTGTCGGTTTACGTTTTCAATCCAACCCAATTCTTTCTTATATTTATTGTCCAAACTCACCCATCATATGAAAGATAAAAAAAGAAGAATAGTCTTTGGGTCGAGTTTTTTTTTTTTTTTAAATACTCTAAATGCCCTCATCCACACCTGTTGAAGAAGTTTTCGAGCACTCACTTGTCACAAGATCCATCATAATCTGGTTTAATATTGACATTCTCGAAATAAATATGTATTATTTCTAGTGTTAAAGAATCAAAATATCTACATGATTCCACGAATTAAGGTGTTCAATAACAATATTAAATTGAAAATACACTATTAGAAGCAAAAGATGAGCAAAAAAAAATTAAAAGTAGAAGTCGCTCCAGTATTATACTTATATAATTCCCCAAACTTGTTATGGATATAATATCTCATACCCAGCCTACCTCACCTAAGTAGTTAAGTCCCGTTTGGCCAGCTTCACCACAATAACAAAGATAGCACTCTTACAATGTGTTTTGTAACAATTAAGTTAGTGAAAATAATTTTTATTCAAAAATAATTTTTTTTATTCTATTCTCAGGAATAATTTTTGAGCATTTAAAGGTATTTGATAACTATCCAAAATTTATATTCCTGCAATAGAATTGCATTTGAAACTACTCTCAAAATTTCTAATCTAGACCATTTTCTTTTTATTTTTAATAATTTTATTACTTTTTTCTCTTTTCTTTTTTTCTTTTCTTACTCTTCAAGCTTTGACTAGTCACCGGCCTCGAGATGACTAGTGACTTGCAAGATGAGGGTCGGCGACCTCATCAGAGCATCGCTAGCCCCCGATGAGGCCATGCCAAATCTAGCAAGGCTGAGCTCGTTCATGTAGCTGCAGGCAAGACTCGACGTTGTCAAACCATCATGAGGTTAGCCTCACCTTGACTAGGCGACACCGACCTCGTAGTGGCCCTGTGAGGTCAAGCCTCACCAGCCCAATCGGTCACCAATGACTGCTAGCGAAGGCGGTGACAATAGAAGAAGAAGAGAGAAGGAAGAAGAAAAATAAGAAGAGAAAAGCTAAATATGAAATTTTGGTTGATTTTACTCTGAATTGTTCTCGGGAATAAAAAAATAATTTTTTTATCATTAATTTTGTTCCAAATCTATTTTCAGAAATAAAAAATCTACTAAACAAATTTCATTTATTTTCGAAAATAAAAATATAGAATCAATTATTATCAAGCAAGTTAACGAACAAGTCTTTATCGAGCAGTTTCAGGAAAAAGAAAAAGTTGACGAAGACAACGCTGGCGTTTTGAAGTGGAGGAAGAAAAGAGCTTCGCATGGTCCGATTCTTTCCACAGTGCCTCGCGACTTACCGACCTCTCCCGTGTCTAGGATACTATCAAAAGTCCATGTCTTTAGGTACAAACGGGTGGCAATCGGCCGGGCCCGGCACGTGGGGCGGCGCGGTCCCACGGCTAGCTCCTAGCACTCCTCGCCGGCGTTGTCTTGTCACCGCCGATCGCTTTCTTCCGCACTCCTCCAAATGATGCCCCGACCACCCAAACGTGGAAAGAGGATAAGGAAAGCGACCCTGCTTTCCGCATGGCGACAACGGCGAATTCGGACACCGCATGATTGGTCCCCCCCCCCCCCCCCCCTGCGAGGATTCACGCTTGTCCTCGTCATTCGTTTCGTCTTCCCACTTTTGTCTCTTCCGTCGGGCCGAGAGGAGCGGACGAGCACGGTCGCATCGAGCATGCATGGGACGGTTTGGAATCGGGAACGGTCTAGATGCCGAGTCGCCGTCGAGGGTGGTCCGGATCGCGACCGGCTTTGGCGGGTCAATCACGGTGCGCCGTTTACCGGAGTGTTTCGCGAGCTATCGCTTTTGTCTTCGACCTTTACGAATATGCGGATGATGCTTTGATGAGTTTTTTCAACTCGATCGCATGCGTCTGCCCACGAACCACATGCCTCGTTCGAATGATGTTACGGCAGAGTGACTGTTCTGCAATAGACATGGCACCAGTATTTCCGGCCAACAGAAGAGGTGATTCAAAAATTTTGTCTAAGCCATTTTAAAGATTCGTACAGCTTTTCCCTAAACTGCTTTTGTCATGTAATGTGTAATCAACGCTTTGAAAATCGAAATATTCCGTATTAAGAACACTTAAATGAGTATACCGGGCACTCAATAATAGAACCCTGTGAGGAAAGACTGAGCAGCAAATGAACGAACTTCAACTCAGATTCCCAGCACAGCAATGGCTTGGTATTTTCAATCTGAACAGCATGATGCTATTGTAATTGGAAAGACAAAGTGGTTTGAATTCTCAGTCAGATGGTGCTTCTTATTCCTACGTTTGAATCTCACAGATCTTCCGCCAACCCAGTTTATTATATCTCATAAGCAGGAATTGATGGTTGGAATATAGAATGAGAACCTGCATAGACCGTCGCAGCGAGAATATGGGACAACACTTCCCATTCGCCTCTACATCTTACTCTGCACGAAGAGCTGTTGTTGCATCTGATCTCTCAGCACTCTCCTCAGTAGCTTGTTAGAAGCTGTTCGAGGGAATTCGGCAACAATCTTGACAGAGCTTACCTGCCGATCAATTGAGACATACCAGTTAGTGATCCTCACGTATGTTAAGATGAAACGAATGTGTTGGACCAAAGATTAGACATGATCTTTCGCTTGTTGAATTCTTTTTCATCATATTTGATCTTCAACAATAACGTTGTGACCATTCACTGAGTTTGATCTTAATTTTAATTCACAAAAAGCAAAGCATTGATGCATCAGCATTTATATCACAAGGATCAAACCTTAAACAAAGGGTTGAGGTTTCTTTGGATGGCTTTCGAGAACTTCATTTTCAGATCATTCGGTTCGGCCTTATACCCCTTCTTGAGCACCACGAGAATGACCAACTGTTCTGGACCGCCAGTGGGTGGTGCTACACTTATTGCGGCAGTCTCTAGTATAGATTCATCTGCTCTATCACAGACGCGCTCAATCTCAACAGAACTAGTCTGCAATACGAAATGGTCCACATTAGAAGAGGAAAACAAATTTTTAGGTCCATAAAACAGAGTAAGTAAAAAGTTTTAGGTGGAAGTCGCAAGATTCTCGACTTAGGAGAACCACATCAGATCTCGTAGCCAAGTTGCCTTCTACCACTATAACATATATCATCGGCATATCAAATTTAATACGACAACAAAGTTCTTAAGTACTTTCAGATATGTTTATAAAGAGCGAAATTTGAAGTGACATACCTTAATGCCACCAAGGTTCATTGTGTCATCGGCCCTTCCTTGCACGATATAGTACCCTCCAACAGTTCTCTTAACAATGTCTCCATGTCTCCTCAGTTGCTGCAAGTTTGTTTGAAATTTTTAGGCCATATTTCTTCCATCAATCTACTAAATTTACTGAGCATAAATTTCCATTAGCGACAAAAACACCCGTATCCAGAGAGGAAAAATGGAATAAGTAAGCCACGAATGTTCCACGAATTAAACATGGCATACCACCCCTTCGTATGTTGGCATTCCCTTGAAGTAAACTTCCTCATGATCAGCATTCAGCAGCCTATCAGTTGCACCCATGTAAACAGGGAACAGTCCCACTTCACCAACACAAGGTTGATCATCTGGCTGTACGTAGTGAGACAGGAAATTAATTATGCGCCATATAAGGGATTGATTGGTTTATCAAAATATGTATTCCTAAAATTTATCATTTAAAGCAGTTTCCAGCCGCCCTTTCGAACCTGCAATTAAGACCACTTGGCGAAGGGCCTACTTGCCACACTAATAATAACATTTCAAAATAACAAGCAGAGATTGTTTGAGCAGAAGATCAGGAGAGGCTTCTAAGTCAACAGTATAAACCACCCTTTCACTTTGATTTACTGCAAGGTCAATGCCACTCTGACTCTCCAGTGATGGCACATGTTGCACTAAATGAAACATGCTACATCTACTTTGGAACCTGACAACAATGTAAGAAGGAAAATAGAATCCAGAAGATTACTCATTGAGAATTTGGCTAATAATGGTTGGATGTCTCAGAAAATCGTGGGAAATTGCATTTAACAGTAATCTCATTTGGATAAATTGTGCATTTCTAAGTCATTAGGTTCCTTGGTTGATTCACACGCCAAGTCCAGGTACCACATTTCTAAATTACAGACAAGTCAGCCACCTGTGATTTGTGAAATACCCATGTCCATGCCCTGAGAAATTTGTTTAAGCACTACCGTAAAGAGCTAAATGAGATGAAGGTCTTCAGACTAAATTCAATTAGCTTCTTTATAGGCTAATAAACATTGTTGGTGCACGTCCCTCGACAGAGTCTCCTTTACTAAAAAGAATCTTACTTGAGGAACTCCATGGTCATCCAGGATGACAAAGCCGGTCGTCATGGAAGCATTGCTAAATGCTCCAAAAGCTTGAGGCTGCAGATGGTTTCCTTGAATGTAAGATGATGCGAGCTCTGTGCCGCCACAACACTCTATAATGGGGCTATAGAAGGACTTGGAAGAAAGCCAAAGGTCGTCATCGACATTGGATGTTTCCCCTGTGGAGCCAAATGACCTGAACCACCATTCATAATCCCGTTACTTCTTTACAAAACATTTCCAGGATCATGTGACCAATTTGATTAAAGGGAAATAAAAAAATAAAAAAAACCTGATCTTTGTCCAATCAAGTCCTTCCATACACTGTGTGCTCTTCCATGTTTTTACTAAACTTGGTACTGTGCCCAAAATGGTCACTCCTGCATCCTGAAATAAATGCAGGAACAGGAGAGAGTCAGGTTAACAACTTTACAAGTGACATCTTTTAGCGCCCAACTACAAGAATTGATTCGACTGCTAACATTGCCTATAAAAACTAGCATTTACCCAATGGAGTGTGAAATATTTTAGCATTGATAGATCATTGTTATTAACAAAATCATGTGCTTATGCTAAGATAATGTCTGAAATGCATATAAAGAATCTAAGCTTTTATGTACAAAGAAGTATGGAACAAACTATAAATTTTTAGCTTATGCTAAGATAAAATGATATATCTTATAAACAATGAGTCACAATTTAAATAGTGAAAAATGAAGAGAGAGTATAGATGAGGGGCACGCCCGCCATTACTTTTAGGGGTGAGTGGTTCCAGGTTTCAAGTGAAACCTATAAGAAACCATTCCGCCTGAAACCCGGAACCTACTCTCAAGCACAAGTTCCTCATTTTGTTGGAACCTAGAACTCACCCATCGGAACCTACAACCTACCCCATTACAAGTTCTAGGGTCGGTTCCAAGTTCTGATAGGTTCTTATTTTTTCTTTCTTTGGCTAATCAAAACAAAAATAAATGCAATAATAAAAATGAACAAGGATTTTATTATTGAATACCTAAAAACGAGTGTCTATATGCACCTGTTAAATAATATTAAAGAAATTTTACGGTTTTCAATGCACTAATTGCTCTTGTATTATACAAAATCATTATTTTGAAAGAAGCAATTGCCTGAATATAAGTGCATCAAAAAAGTAATTGAAGCTTTCACTAGTCTCATAGTCTATGAGAACACATTAGGCACAAAGATATTGACATATAATACTACATAATAAACTCTATCTTGATTTTACAAAAGTGGGATCTCTCATCCTTCTTCCCTATTTTTTAATAGCCACGTATAAGTGTGAGCAATTCCAAGTTCCGTACAGGTGCTGTCTAAAATGTAGAACCTACCCATTGAAGCAAGTTCCTCATTTTTTAGAACTTGGAACCTACCTTACATACTCCGGAACTTGGAATCGGTTCTAGGGTCTACCCAAATTCCATCTATATTATTGATTAAATGATTGCAATAAATTATTACCTTTACTAATCACCACTTGCTACTATGATTCACTTACCATAACTTATATTTAGACATATGAAACATTAACAAAATAAAATTCTCAATTATAAAATGGAAGTTTACACTAGTAGTTCCAGATTATACACTCATCATCAAATGCAATGGAATACGTTAAGATCGCGTGAAAACATAGACCAAAAAACAAAAAAACTTGTTCTAGGTTCTAGATTATAGGTTTTGGGTTCCGGGTTCTAGGTTCCAAGTTCTACCAACTTAGAACTTAGAACCTACCCATCGAAATAGGTTCTCCAAATTTTGGAACCTAGAGCCTACTTTGCATAACTTGGAACCCGAAATCCCACCAGTGCGGTTCTCAAGTTCCAAATTCTACCTTGTAACCTTTCTCACCCCTAATTACTTTATCGGAACCATAAGTACGAGCATACAGTACATGATTATCTATTTTTGTGGAGAAAGCACCAAAACCTTGCAATGAGAAGAGTCCACTTCTAGCAATCTCATGATCTTAGGTGGCACACTTAAAGCAATCCTTAGAGAGAACTTTGTTAAAATATATTCATATAGATGTCTGAGGAAGTAATCAGATAATTTTACTGTTTCACATTTTCCCTCTAAGTACAGAATCAACAGTTAATCTAGTCTGCAACAATTAAGCATGGCCTTGTATATGTTTCCTCACGATGGGAGACAACCAAAAGAGAGAGAGAGAGAGAGAGAGAGAGAGAGAGAGAGAGAGAGAGAGAGATGATCCATTCAAAATAAAAAGTAAATTGCTTGGACTGAAGATGTCACCTGAACAAATTTCCCGAAATCACGTCCTAGTGGAGATCCGTGGTAAAGAGCAAGAGTTGCGCCAGCTAGAAAGCAAGAGTAGAGTGCAATTGGTCCCATGACCCACCCTAAGTTCGTAGGCCAGCAGAACACATCTTCAGTCTGAACATCCATATGAGCCCATGAATCAGCAGCACATCGGATAGGTGAAAGCTGAGTCCAGGGTATCGCTTTTGGTTCTCCTAATTATTCACAGGAAGAAATTACATCATAGAATTCTCATAGTTAGGCGTAAACAAGGCACCATCTTCAACTTAAGCTACCTGTGGTTCCAGAAGAAAAGAGAATATTTGTCACCGAGTCAGCGCTTTGGTAAAAGGCTGGGTAATAATGCCTTCTGCAGAAAGATAGAAACAGGAATCACACTTCTGTGCATGTCACATCTTGTCGCCCTATCATCACAAGTTCACAACTACTCAAAGACTTTCGAAATACGGACAATGTTTTTTCAAAAATTTGAAGGATAGTTAACAACAGGTTTTCTTGTTGACCTTGATACTCTTTTCGTGGAAATATTAGGCAATGCAAATGTTGGTGGTACCTTGGAATATGATCCACTTGACAAAGAAAAGCTTTCCATGACATGTCTTGCTCTCTCAACTTCACGCCCACGCTATCTCCAACCACAGGGAGCACGATTGCTTTAACTGGATTAGCTTCTACAACTCGACTGCAAGTGTGGAGAAGAACACCAGCTATTAGTTCGGTAACAGAATACCCACCTTCCAGTACTCTCTCTAGGGGACTCAAATAGTAAAATACTGGTAAATATACACAAGATAAGCAATTAATGTCAGAGTAAAGCCAAACATGACAAGTGAGAATATGGCAGATAAAACTTGCAAGGGAAAAGGTGGAATGAGACTGTCAGACATGCGTGATCCGTTTCTTCTCCATTTTCATCTTTTTTATCCAATCTCAAGAGAAAAGTCACTACAAAGAAGAAATAAAATGACCAATTTACCTATACAATGGAAACTTCCGGCCTCCTCTTTGTATAAAATCCTGTAACAGATGAAGGATAATTTATATATAGTATTGTGATCAACACATAGTAGAAGTATGAAATTCATGTGAGCTGAAAACTTTATCTGAAGCCTGCTTAAAAACCACAGAAAAACTTGAACCAGCAACCACTTGAAGGATATAAAACTTAATTTAGGTGATATATTGACAAGTGAAAGCAAGCTTTTGGCTTAAAGACTAATATAGCAATAGGGTCAAATATACATACCAACAGATCCCATGGTTAACTCATGCATTTCTGTAATGAAATCTCCTATAGTATAACTTTGTGTTATGCTATAACTACTTCCCTCTGCTTCAGCTCTTGTTAATGTTAACACATCAGAACTCAGTAAGTTCCGAGCAAAGTTTTTGCATTTACAGATGGCTTGATAACTCACAAGAACAATAAGTCACCTGAGTAAAGATTCCTTTTGCCTTAGAAATGTGCAAACGGCTTGCAATTTCCTTGGGTGCAAAACTGTCGGCTATTGACACAACAACAAATCCTCCCAGTACTATTGCAAAATATATGACAACAGCATGGACTGTCATTGGCATGTCGATTGCAATTGCGTCACCCTTTGAGAATGTTGCATCCAGAGCGTTTGCCACCAACCTGCTTGTATTTCTATTACTGTTAGGAACAGAGAAGTGAAAATGGACCAGCAAGTTTTACTAGTTTATAAAGAGCAATAGTTCAAACAAGGTCAATGGCACAGGGATAGCAGAGGCAATCTACTTAATTGGAAAAGGCTTCGAACCTACTAATGAGGTAGCTGTGGTTGTCATTGTCAAGCATGATGCTAAAAAAGAACAGGAAAATGATGTGAATAGTAAGGTGAAAACAATGGAGCAGGCATTTTTTTAAGATTTGAAATTATGTCACATTCCACATTGATTATGAATATATCTCCGATTAGGCACACAATATTTGAGGATGCACTTTAAGTGCAGAACAAATTCATTTATCATTGGTTAACTACTAAAATTTCAGTTGAACATTTATGATCCTTAGGAAGATGCATGACAGGTAGCATCCCAAATATAAACCATATAAAAAGTAAGATAGATTGACTTGCCGCTGATCCCTGACATCAGAGAGGCTGCATGAGCACTCACATAAGTTTGATTGTTTGGTAGAAATGCAATATGCTTCAACGATTAGCAATATGCAGCAGGCATTGATTCCAAAACTATGATCTAATTTCATTGTCTGAGAACTTCGGTAAAAGGTAAGCATAGCTTTTGCAATCATTGACCTCTCACAGGAGCAAAATACACTAGCATCAGAGGAAGAGCATACTTTACTTGTTCTCGCAGATCTTTTAGCGTCATATGGTTAACATTCATATGATCATAGCCTTCATTTCTCCATGCTAAGGCTATACTGTCGTCCCCTTTCCTCTGATGCTGTGAGGGTAATAAACAGCATTCAGCTATGTTGTATACCGCCCCTGGAAGCCACGTACCCCGGGGCTTTGATTTGTCGCTCATGTCAAGAATGCAGCTTGGGGGACGATGAAATGAAAGTGAGAGTTCATTAACAACTATCGACCAGTAGACCTGGAATCAGTTAAAAGAATCCAATAAACTACGTGTGTAGAAAGTAGTTAGGAAGCATGGCAATTTCTAAGTGGAGAAAAAAATTAAGTGGGCTCTTTCCAGTACATGAAACTGGCTTACATCAGGATGCTCCATGGAGAATTTCTGAAAAAGGCTAAAGCTCGTTATGGGATCCTTGTATGCTGACCCCAGAAGCTTTCCGCCATGTGATTCCATGACACGTCCCAAGTTTGTTCCTTTTGATTGGGGTCTGTCAGGAAAGGAATACTACATCGGTTTAGAGTTCAATACAAAATGAGTAAATTCATAGACAATTCTGAGAGCCGCACATGAAAGCTTTGCAGCAAAATATTCGCCACAACCTCAGCCAATTGTACATAATTTAAATCTGCAAATGGCACAAGTAAGTCATCTGGAAGGACTCAAACAAAAGAAGGCATCAATCCTGATTCACAACTAGCAACATTCATTCATTTCCCCCAGACCGAAATGCTGGAAATTAGGCCCATTTGCATCGTTTACGCTTGCTATGTGCAAAATACCCACAGTCTGCCTCTTTCACCGGTGTCCCTTTTCCTTCATGGACGTTCCTCTCTTACCTCCTTAAAGTGTGTCCAGGATCATTCTACTTCTATCAACCGAGTAACTGCCGTTCCAAGCACCATATTCTGACACTTTCTTTCAATACCATTGGAATATTTAAATAATAAACCACACTTTACTCTATTAGCTTAAGCTTTTAGAATAGTTGACAGTGATCCCACAAAATCTCACATTGTATTAGAGCTGGAAATCCTGAGTTTAAATCTTACTTGACCCCATTTATCTCCCCAATTAAATTTCCACGCTTGGTACTAGGTAAAAAGACCAGACTAAACGTAAGGAGGAGTATTGAAATATTTAAATAATATATCACGTGTTGCTCTACTAGCTTAAGCTTTCAGAACAGTTAAGTGGTCCACAAAATCTTACAAACACTAACCCTACATCGTCCATGCGAAGAACCCGACAAAGACAAGAACAAAAAGAATCCGCAAAATAGCCAACGGAAGGATGAAAACAGAGTAACAGCGAAAAGAACTACAAGGGAAGACTCCTTACAGAGAAGGGAACCAGTAGAGAGGAGGACCCCGAGCGGAGGCGTCCCAATCGGAGTACACCGAGTAGTACACCAGCTGATGCACCCGGTGCGGGTGCGACGGCTTCAGCGCCCGGGCGCTCGCCAGCTCTCTCCACACCTCCCTCGGGTCGGGCTCGAGCCCCGACGACGGCGTCCGGGACCGCCGGGCTCGGGCCAGCGACTCCCGGAGCGCCCGCTGGAGCTCGGCGGCGGCTTCCCTGGACAGACCCGCCTCCGCCAGATCATCCACGCTCACCTTGCTGATGCTCCTGAGCTTGTGCATCTCTCCCTCTCCCTCTCTCTGGGCAACGAGCATCGGTCACTCCAACACCTCATTAGGAAGGCGCCATTCGTGAAGTAGGTGAGGGACGTGGGTGCATCATGGACCACCACGTGGTTTGTCTTCGTTAGCTCAGTCATTCTTCAAGTGTCTCCTTCGTATGAAATTTAGTTCAGGGCAATTAGGTGATGAGAGAGTAACGGCTGTCAACTACCACGAGGCAGCGGTAGTTGGTGTGGTCGTTGGTTCGGACGTGTTTTGCAGAGAACATCCTAGTCAATAACCATTAAATAACAAAAGCCCCCGGGCGGCCGGCCCGCGTTTAACGAAAGGAAGCACGGCGGCTTTCTTATAATTCAGAAAGCGACATGTTTCCATTCCTATCCAGTATTTTTCACTACTAGAGCCCTCATAGAGAGAGTTCCGGCTTGTGTTTGGAGCTAGTGTACCCGCAGTTTCAATCGGTCCGCAGATCTTTTGCCATTGTAGTGGTGCTATCTAGATAAGGTGGCGTCGGGTCGGCCTGTGATTACATCAATTTGTATTTTGGAGCGAACTGCGACTGCAGTGTAGGCTTTCGGCAACATTGTAAGTGGAATGGCACCTACTTCGTAGCTAGAACCCGAGAGGGTGAGGGACCATTTCAAATGGCAGCTTCAGCTAAACCTCGCCTTAAATGTTTTGGTCTCCTGATGTCTGTTAATAGGACACCGTGGTAGAAAGAACGAAAGCAAAATAGAAGAGCACACTTCAGAACTCCTATCGTTTTTAACAGTATTTCCTATCGATTTTAAGTTCTCTTACCGCCAACCAAGCAGCATGTCCATTTCCCCAGTCGGACATGTCTTCATGTCGGAAGAAGAGGTAATATGTCGTTGACATTAAGCAAATCTAAACTTCGGATATGGAGATCTCCATTGCAAAAATGTTCTGAGAATAGCTTACAACGATAAGTAGTTTGATCAAGGACTCTATCGGACAACTAAAAACTTTTGCAGCTTCATATGCTGTAGCCGGTTCACTCGCAATGCCCATATGGTTCATCAACCCAAGCACACGCTCAAGATCATATTCGACAACATTCAATTATCCCACCTCCTACTCGTTTAAGTTTCCTAGGTCCAATCTGACCAAGAAAAAAATTCCTAGGTCCAAAACGGTTGATTATCTCATCAAGAAACACCCATGTATTTAAAATATAAACAGTGACATCCCGGTGCACTTCAATTAAGTTCACTATTTCCACAAAAACAGAGACACCCGAGGGCCAAATCCACCAACAATCAACAAAATAAAGTTCATCATGCAATCTCCATCAGATCGCGACATGAAAAAGATGTCCTACAATATTTAACACCAACAGCAGTGGAGTCTACATAATGACTACAACCACAAAGGTGCAACAGAGAGATTACCAAACAGACACAAGATATGAAAAAAAGTTTGTGATCCTATTGGCTGGTTACTGACTAGGGAGACCTGTCTCCATTTGGCTCCCTGGCATAGTCTTCAGGAGGAGGGCTTCGGCTCCTGCTTTTGCCTCTGGCTGGACTTTCGCTGCGGCTTCGGGAACCATTGATAGGCGGGGATCGAGAGTATGACCTCTCCCGACTGGGACGTGGGGAGTATGACTTCTCTCGGCTGTGCCTTTTCTCTTGAGGCGAAGCAGATCTGACAAAAACAAAAAATGCATCACATCATACAACAAAAATACGCAAGGGCTTTGAAACTTGAAAATATCACCGCGTATACCAATTTTTATAATTTTACAGAGAGATGTATCAACTAAAATCTCAAGCAACTGGACGTAACAGGACAGACAATGAGATTCCCCAAAAAATAATTACAACATACCCAAGAACAAAATTTCTTGCACAACTTCAAAACCTCACCAAATGCTAATATAACGCACATCATCAGATATTGACTCAAGTCATTAGGAATTATTATATCACAGCACATGACTTATGCGAAAAAAGTTCGCACACATGTTGAATGGTCCAACATAGCCTAAGTTCCAGAAAAAATTCAAATTGCCATAAACTGCATCTTGCTGAGAAGAACCATATTCACCAGATCTGGCTCAAGTCTACTGAGGTGATGATGTTTATAAGGGAGGTACTATAGCAAAATAGCTTTACAATAGGACGAAACAGTTACAGACAAGCACAGCAAGCAACAGCCACCGCATGCCTTCTTATTTACTTGCCCTATTCAACAATCAATATGGTTCTGTTTGTTTTTTCCACTAGATCAACTGAGGGAGGAAATAGAACCTACAGCAAGAAACAAGAAATCAAAGCAGGTCACATACCCTGAGTACCTTCTTTTTGCAGGAGGGGAGTAATCATCTCGACTATGGGACCGAGATCTTGCATGACGAGGAGGTGGAGACCGGGAGTATCCCCCCGGAGACCGTCTTCGTTCACTTCTGCTTCTGCTGCTGCATAGAACCAGGAGAATCAAATCCAATTATTTTTTTTAAAGAAAAAAGTAATAAAAAGATAGTCAGTTCCTGTATTTGATTTATCAATCGTTAACTCCAAGCAGATGCAGACAGTGTTCCGCCAAACCTGATTCTCTTCCACCTCATCCTTTAACTTATTATCACAAAAGATACAACCATTCATTCATGATGATGCCCTCCACAGAACATATGATTCCTTTTCAGGATTTCTTCCCAACCTTCTCCAAATGTTTCTACCGATGTAACGCAGAACAGATAATCAACTAAGCATATGCATGCAAGGGATCCTTTATAACACTATCAATGCCCATCTATGCCAAAATAACTCAAACAAACTATAGAAAATTCCAGCACACTATATTTAATAGACTCACGCTACTATTCACCATGCATAAATTATATAGTTGCAAATATGGAGACAGAAGGTACCTTACGCGCTCCCTTGCCCTCATTTCAGTTGGTTTCTTTCTATTCTCTTCCGCAAATACAACAGTCAACTCCCGACCAAGAAGCACATATCCATCCATATGATACTTAGCCTCTGCAGCATCCGCAGGATCCACATATTGGACGAAACCAAAGCCACGTGGCTCTCTGCAAATAGAGAGAGAGAGAGAGAGAGAGAGAGATACAGGAAAAATTCATTACAGGGTTCATTTGAAAAGCCAAATAACAAACATACACAGGGAAAACCACAGAATGTAACTTGCCAGAATATCCCCAACAAGCCAGAAAGTCAGGATAAGCAAGTAAAAGCAAGCACTCTGGCTGCTAACCTTGCAAGTGTCAGTTTTAAGATGACTTGATATTCTTCAAGACTTGGAACATCTTCTCAATGTATTCAAACCCCACTTCCTCCCAATCTTCACTACCATTAACATCATCTTCAAATGAACTCTAATTACTTGATTGATCTCTTCAAAACTTTATTTTCGCTGGTAAATATCTCAACAACTTCAATAAAACACCCAACTTGAGATGACAAAGGAGAACACGGAAAGCAGCCCTCTGATCCAAATTAAAGTTTGCAAAAAGGAACCCTTTAGCATGCTGAGTCAATTTCCAAAAATGATTTTACAAAAATGTAAACGGTGAAAGAAGAAAAACTGAGTAAAACGATGACTAGGCAAAAACCTTTGGATGCACAAGCTATTGTATTTCTACTCATTTCAGCTGAATAAGAATCATGAATTCAAATTCCTCACAAATAAAATCCAAGGAGAACATTTATTTGAGTTATTAAGACACAGAAGCTTTTGAATGCATGGATAAAAGACTAGTTAAGTTTAACCTTGAAACTTATGAACTTAAAGTGGAGAATAAGAAGAAAAATTGCATGAAGCTTCCAAAGGATTCTGAAACCAAAATCTACATGATAGCATTAATGAAATTGGCTGCCATTGCTCACCCAGTGTAGTAGTCCCTGGGCAAGTAAATGTCCTTAAGAGCACCAAACTGCCCAAATGGCCTTCGAAGATCTTCTGGCCTGCAATACAAAGTCAAAGGTTATATGATGCAACATGGCCACAAGAAACCAATAGCATTTGCTTTCAAAGAAAAGAATACATAGGACAGGATGAAGAAAAAATGCAAGATATTATTTTCCTCAAGTATGAAGTCTTTAGTTCGATTCCCTTTTTTCTTAAAAAAAGAAAAAAAAAAGTGCTAAATAGGAATAATCATGTGTAACGATTAAATCAAACAAAGCCCTGGATGTGCCTGAGAGAACCGACCACTGACTCATGTTAGTTCAACTTTACATTTCAATATGACAATCAAAGAGTTAACTGGCATAAAGAACTTAGATAACAACGATCTACAAGCTCTAAGATTTTTGCAAAACAGGATGGAAGGAAAAGCAGAAACAAATAAAAGAAAACTAACCTGCAATCATGACGAAGATTGCGAACAAGAAGGCTAGTAGGCATATCTCTGCCACGACCAACATAACGACCCCTTGGACTAGGGCTCCTTCCTCTCCTGCCATACCCCCTTGGGGGAGATGGGGTGTAGCTCCTTCCCCTCATTATAAATATCGATGTACCCCTACACAGTACACAATCGTTTCAGCATGCACACAAAAAGGTTGAAGAAACGCAAGAGCAGCCAGCATAGCATGACATCAAGGAGCTCACCCATCTTTTGCTTTAACAAGAAATAAGGAAATTAAAGAAATAATTAAGACAGCTAAATAACAGATTGACCAAATCATAATCTTCCACAAGCGCTGGTAGAGGTAGTAACATATGTCATCCACGGAAAAAAAGCTAATTTCCATTGTCAATAAAACACCAGAGGGGACTAACAGCAATGAGAACAGGGTAATCGGTTCAATATACAACGGCCGTTACACAGATCCCAAGAACCCAAGCACAGGTACCCCATTATCATATGCCAGAGCTAAAAGTACTGAATAAGCAATCTGTACAACAGATCCACGTGAACCCATATTCAACGTCACGACCTCAGGGTTCAAATATAATGAATCGTCGAGGTTAAGTGATTTTGTAGAAATGGGATGACAGATACCCTAAATGTTAACGCCTGTGTTAACTCAGCATAGGAATATGGCCTACAGAGAATGCAAGGAGCTCTCAATGGCTCTTTAAAACCCGAAACTCTAACCCCATCACAGTACCATGCAGAGAGAGGCCAGGAGGTGGCCGAGGAGATGATCGAGTTCATGCCTGACCCCCGACTTACACACACAAGTCCGCTCCATGTCGGTAAATTCGAAACATGATACCGCCACGATGTCAAAAGAATTATAAAAATGTTTATAGAGGTAAACAATCTCATTTCCCATCATCCAAAACCATCGATTTGGTGCCTCGGGCTCTCGTAAATCTCACTGAGACACAAATTCCAAAGGCGCAAAATTTGCCAATCATTATCACAACAGAGCAACAAGCATCAAGCTGCAAATAGCTAATTAACATAAAACGTCGTAACTAAATAACGTTCTCTAATCCACATCGATCGTCGACTCCGCGGGTGCCCATCACCCGATTTCACGAACTCGACCGCTCCACAGCCTCGGTTCGGGACATTCACGGGGAACAGAACCTACTACCGACATGCTTCATAGGCTGCGCCCAGGAAGGACCCCGCTCGCGCGCGCAATCGGTCGCGAGCGAAGAAGGGGGAAAACGAGAAAAACACGGACGCGGAAGGAGAAGGACCAGCTCGCGAACGCTAGGGCACAGGGAGAGAAAGCCGGATCGGCCTCGACGAAATCAAGACGCGAAACTTAAACCCTAATTGAGGCGTTGCACAAAGAGAGAGAGAGAGAGAGAGAGAGAGAGAGAGAGAGAGAGAGGGAGAGAGAGGGAGAGACCGACCTCGAGCGACGGCGGTGATCGGAGGATGCAGAGAGACGACGGATGGACGGCGAGAGTCGACGCGAGAGGCGAGGCGAGAGTCGACGCGAGAGGCGAGGCGAGGCGAGAGGAAAACCCTCTGAGAGCGTCGACGGCTATCGATGGCAGCAATTGGGAAGCGTTAGGGCTGGAAAGCCTGAGCGCCTTTTATACGACGGCGGTGCCTTGATGGAGGGGTACTTTAAGGGCTAATTTAGTAAAATGGCCAGCTCCCCTCGGGCATATTTCGGGGGTAAAAAGGTCAAAAATCTTTGATTACCTCCCCCCCTTTTTTAATGAGATAACGACAACAATGATCTTTAATTATAACCGAATATTCATTATGATCTCTCGATTTTTAATTCATTCGAAGTGATCTTTTGAACCTTAACCCGATGTCTAATAATGTTCTTGAAGTTTTAAGCGCAATTAAAATTCTTGGGGAGTTATACATTTGTATATTGATAAGACCATTCACTATTTCTTGAAGTTCGATCTCTCCCCTAGATGAATCATATAACCAAGAGAAACCATGAATCAGAAATAGAAGAGTTTGCCACACCCATGAGTAAATATTTCATAGTAGCCTCATTAGACCGTACATCTTTCTTGGTATATCCAGCTAATAAGTAGGAGCATAAACTGAAACATTCTGAAATTTCGATACATATTCAATTTAATCTCTGAATTAATTCAAATCAAGGAACGACATTATAGTCTAAAAACTATACTGAATCACGTCGAATGAATTAAAAGTTCAAATATTAAATCGTACATTGAGTTAAAGTTTAGAGACTATTTATGTTATTTTCCATTTTTTTTATGTAAAATGCCATTGTAACATTTCTAAATTTATGATGATTTTAATCTTTCCAGCGACTAAGGTGGACACCGAAATCATGGATTTTTTATTTTTTTTCGAAAAAAGAGGGTCCATGTTCACATGGTCAAAGGTGCGCAAAATTGCAACGCATGCTAGGAATTTTGATTTTTGGACGTACGGTTCGGTGGCTATGTGACGTTATACCGAGGAAATATAACGTATGTTATCGTCGGTCTTTAATTGTTTTTTCCACTTCTTTTTTTCCCATGCAATCCACTTATTTAAATTTACTCGGTATCATTCCTAAGGAGGAGACGGACGACCGTGGCATCTCTCTCTTGAATTAAAACACTTTTTATTATTTTATTTCTCTAGAAATGGAATAAAAAAATATAAAGTCGCAAAAAATCTCAAACTTTTCCAATTATAACACATTTACTCAAATTTTCTTGTGATATTAGAAGTCTCAAATTTATACATATGTGATACATGTACCCTAAATTTTTTCTGTGACACCTAAAACTACAAAATCATACTCGTGTATTACATTTACCCAGAACCTTTTTTGTGACACGAAAATTTTTTTTAAGTTTTTTATGTTATAAATTTTTGGGGTAAATATGTCATGGAATAAAAAAAATTGAAATAAATATGTCATAATTAGTAAAGTTTGGAGTTTTTGTGACTTCTATCCTCAAAATAAATAAATTTACTCAGAATTTAAAAGGGTGTGCGATATTTAAAAGATAAGGGAATGATAAGTGCTACTTCTAAAGTTTGCGAGGCTATTAGGTAATTAATTCTTTGTCGTAGGAAATAGGAATGAAAATTCCATTTTTGACCATTGAAAAGGTTCCATGCCTCTAACGTGTTTGGTGGGAAAATGATTGTACACGAGTCGATGTTATATAATTAGGCCAAGCAAAAGTGAGAAGACGTGCTACTCCAATCCTAGAACAAGGGCTGGCTAAACGGAAAGGTCATTTTCGGGCAAGCATCGTCTTTTGTGCCGGGTAACTACTTTCTCTTTTCCTTTCTCGATAATTGAAAAGAACTAGATCCAATCGAATTTCAAGTCTCGATCGAGAAGTTATTACAGAGACCAAATCTATCCAGATCAACATCATCATAGCTACTTATCACATTAGTCCTTAGGGGGGGAATTGCACATTCAATAATTACGGTCATGTCAATTGACATAGACGAAACATGTTACATATGTTTCCAATTAGATCCTGATTCCGAAAGATAGGCCCATCTCATCCAACCCATCTCAAGTCAACTCTCTTGAAAGAAGATGCAATCGCGACTGCTTTTTCTCAAGATGCAATTTATTGAACTGCACGATGAAAGATTGGATAGTAAAACGAATTAAAGTCCTTTGCGAGACGGCCCTCATCGTCGGAAATGGAGTTGCCCGGGACCGGGATCCGTTGGTGGAAAGGGGGGTCCACATGAGCCGTCGATCAGACGAGTAAGATTTTTTTTTATTTTTTTCCCCTTTTATGTTGCATTCCAATTTGCAATTGCCTAGATGGCAAAAAACTCATGGGCCACCAAATCCAACTGCGGTTTACCAATTTGACTGCTCAAGATGTCCTTTTTGTCTGGGCCGATGTTTCGGGTCTGTCAAATGGGCTATTGAGTTTGTGGATTGCTCGACAGGGCTTATTAGTCCGATTCGATCGGGCCTGAAATTTCGATGGTGGCGAGCAGTTGGGTTACGCATTTTTGCGGAGGCACCAATTATTTATTTATTTATTTATTTTTGCAAAGCCCATGTGCGTAACTTTATTTACGGCTGAATTATTGATATTTTTTACCCTTTTCTGAACCCATTATTCGTCGACAAGATGTCGGGCCTCTAACGCGCAACAAACTCTGATTATGGGCCCAGGTGCTCGCGATCGCACCCATGGTGGCTTGATCTAAATGGACTCTACGACCAATTCCAGGCCAACTCGGGTCGAAAAGATATTGAGCAATTAACAGCAAGTCCGGTCCGATTGCACTCGAGCCAAGCTCGCTGGCTTGAAAAGGTAGGCTCAAACGATGGATCTAGCCCGCTCTTCATCTGCCTATCAATTTCGCCTAGAATTCCTCAATTTACAAGTAAACATACAACTAAAAATCACTAGGGTCGACTTTCACCCTTTCTACATGAGAAAAGGAAGGTGAAGGATGCGAATATTTTTTTTCTCATGGATTGGGGTGAGGATGATTAGTTTTAGGTGTGGATTTCGAAACTTATGCCTTGCAAAGAGACATAAACAAAAGTTTGAAAATGAGTTGCAAAGAGATAGAGATAAAAATTTGAAAGTGAATTGAGTATTATAATAGAGTAGATAAAAAATATATATGCGCGTGTAATTTGCATGTGCTTCAGGGTGCGTTTGGTGGCCCGGATAGGAGACATCCTATCCAGCGGCATTTGGTGGTACACCTTGAATGGGATAAACCCGGACCAGATAACGTACCCGAGTTCTAAGGCAAGTAAGACCAGGGATGGGCCAATCTGACTATATTATCCACAGTCCCCGCCCTCAGGTGAGATTGACCTGAAACGAGTTGGGTTTGAATTCCGTGCGAGAGTGCCTTGGGATTCTTTGGTGAAAGTGAAAAAAAAAAAATTTAATTTATAACTAAGAAATAATTAAATATAAAGAGAAGAAAAAGAAAAACACAACACGCACGATACGAGGAGCCGCCAGTTGTCGCGAGCGGAGACTCGTCAAAACCTCGTGGGCGACCAGTGAAAACGCTGTCGTTTCCTTTGTCTCCCCATGCGCGGTCAACGTTGCCCGCCCACATTCGTTTAATATTTCCAGGAGGACGAGGAACGTTGACTCTCTCGCCCGCTCCCGCTAAATGGGCGATTTCCCAAGGTTCGATCAGCGCTAATTCGTCCGAACCTTGTCAGGTCAGCCTCTCTCTCTCTCTCTCTCTCTCTCTAGATTCCGTCCCCGTTCTGATTGTCCTACGCGAAGATTGGAATCCGACGATGGCGAGAGAATCGCTGCCCGATGCGTCCCGGTGCCATTTTCCCGGTTGCGAGCTCACTTTGACCGAGGGGAGATGTTTCGTGTTCTCTACGTCAGGCGTGATCGCCCAGGAATTCAGGGCTGTAGCTTGACGTGTATCCGCTTTATCTCCCGGCGTTTTGGAACGGGATCGTTTTGCGGTTTCTAGTTGGTTGTAAGGTTTCGTTGTGAAGCTCTGATTCGCTTCTGACGAGGTTTGACTTTGTGTGTTGTGAGATGATGCGGGTGGTCTGCTCGCTATCTTTGTGCGAGGAGGATTCCGCCCTCTACTTGCGTCGCATCTGAAATAGTTGGAAAGTCGTTCGTCATGGGAGATACAGTCGAGTGAACGCAAAATTTTAACTTCCGTTCAATCTTTTCTGCTTTGCCGATGCATGTTGTCCTTCTGTTCACCGCCACAAAGCACTTCACATTGCAATATGATTATTTAACGCAGCAGATTTTGGGATTAATAGCTTTATCGACTTATGATCAATTTTAAGATGTTGGACAACTTTGACCAGAAAATGTTCTTTCCTTGGACTCCATCGAAACTGCGCTGATGAGTCCTGTTCATCATCGCTTGCGGTGGACATTGTCGTCATCCATGTCAAAAGGCATTGTAGAGCTTGTTAACTGAAATTCATGGGTATATATACGTAACATTAATCTCCACATGTCATGTCATTTTGTAACGCAGATCAGCTTTTGAGTTGCAATTATGGCGGATGGATCACAGCTTCCATCTATAACTCAGAAATTACACGGGCAGTCTTACCTTATGTCGAGGCTTTCTCCAAACATGTGCCCGAGGAGCTATGGTGCAGAGAATCTGACCGGCAGATATATCTATGGAAGGTCACCAAGTTCTTTGCATCCAGCATTTCAAGGCGCTGGTCTGGAGCTTGTGTCGCCTCGTTCTCCAGTTTTTGTTCAAGCTCCCTCCGAGAAAGGTGCAAAAGGTTTTCTAATTGACTTTCTCATGGGAGGAGTCTCTGCTGCTGTATCCAAGACAGCTGCTGCTCCAATTGAACGTGTTAAATTGTTGATACAAAATCAGGATGCATTGATCAAGGCTGGAAGGCTATCTGAACCGTATAAGGGAATTGGAGATTGCTTTGCCAGAACTATTAAGGATGAAGGTGCGATTGCTCTCTGGAGAGGCAACACAGTCAACGTCATCAGATACTTCCCAACCCAGGTGATTTTCCTCGCACGATAAACTTGGTAGTCATAAGTAGCTTCCTTTTCTGCTAATCCTTCATGCTTTTTTTTTTAAAATCTTGGGTTTCTGGATGTTGAATTTGTCAGAGATTTTTCATTTGGCACTTTCAATTCTTGTGTTATTTCACCGTCCATGGTTGTGGGAAATTACTGAGATGTTTGCTTAATGTCTCTACCAGGCCTTGAACTTCGCATTCAAGGATTACTTCAAGATGTTGTTCAACTTTAAGAAAGACCGTGATGGTTACTGGAAATGGTTTGCCGGTAATATGGCTTCTGGTGGTGCTGCCGGTGCATCATCTCTTCTGTTTGTCTACTCACTAGATTACGCCCGAACACGTTTGGCTAATGATGCAAAGGCTGCTAAGAAAGGCGGCGAGAGGCAGTTTAATGGTTTAATTGATGTTTACAAGAAGACCTATCAATCTGATGGCATGGCTGGCCTTTATCGTGGGTTCAATGTCTCGATTGCCGGCATCATGATATATAGAGGGCTGTACTTTGGATTGTACGATTCTCTGAAGCCCGTGGTTCTGGTTGGAAGGTTGCAGGTAAATGAACTTACTATGTGCATTGGATCATCTTGGACTCTCCTAGACATAAATGATGAAGAAAATGTCTCTTTGAATATCTTTCTCCTCTTCCCCCGTACTTAATACGTCTTTTTCTTTAGTAAGAACATTAAGAGGACAGAAGCTACTACACATCTTCATTACCGTGTGTCTCCAGTTGATCCTAACTTATTTTTGGCATTGGAATCTTCGTTTGCTCCGGTCTGATTTGTGATTGAGCCTGCTTCTGAGTACTGCTCTTTCCCCCCGAAAATAGTTGAGAATGAATTCAAAATATGTCATATTAATCTGATGACCTTGCCATTCAGACTAGTTTCGACATGTCACGTCGACCCTTCTGTAAGAACGGCGAGTACCGGGTGAACTGAGCCATGGAATCATGTTTGCTGCTTTGGATATCGCTCATTTTAACTTGTCCCTGCTCGAGTTTTTTGCAGGACAGTTTCCTAGCTAGTTTCTTGCTCGGATGGGGAGTCACATTTGGTGCTGGACTTGCTTCCTATCCGCATGATACTGTACGTAGACGGATGATGATGACCTCTGGAGAGGTTGTGAAGTATAAGAATTCCTTTGATGCATTCAAGCAGATCGTCAAGGATGAAGGTGCCAAATCACTCTTCAAGGGCGCCGGTGCGAATATTCTCCGTGCCATCGCAGGTGCTGGTGTGCTGGCCGGATATGATAAACTGCAGCTTATCATGCTCGGGAAGAAATATTGATCCGGCGGCGGCTAAAAGGAGCATGGTTAGGGAGATGAGGACGATCATGAAAACATTAAGTAGGTTATTATTTGAATCTTGAAATAATTCGGACAAGGAGAAAGCATTCATTAATTTCTCCCTTTTGTTTTTTTGTGGATTGAATTTGGAAATAAGAGTGTTTCGGGACACAAATGATAAAATTTCTAGTCAGAAATTGATTTATGGAAATAAAATAATTTTTTTCATTTTAATTCTTGGATGAGATTCTGAGTAAAAATATGCATTTAATAACGATACAAAATTTCTATTATTGGAATGGAAATTCTTTTGATAATAACACAAAATTTCTTCCTCTTGAGTGGCAACGACGAGAGGAGGGGGTGGCATTGTCGCCGACCAATGACTTGCAATGGCAGTCGGCGATTGGCGCCACCGAAAGGCAGGCAAACAGTTAGGGGTTAGGACTCTTTCGAGTGAGAATTAGAAAGAAGAAACAATCTTTTATTTCTATTTCAGAAATTGAAATATAAAAAAATTTACTTCGATTTATATTCTAAATCTATTTCTAGAATAGAATTCTGTTCCAAAAATAAATAAAAAATAAATTTTACCAAATAAAATTTTTGTTTCAAAAACAAGTTTGGATTAAAAAAATAGTTCTTCAACTAAAATAAAATTGTTATCATGTACACCCTCAAGGACTAAAATGCCACATGTTTTCCCTCTTTGCCTTGTGAGTTGTCTTGTAAGAGTGAAATTTTTTATGACATCAAAAATTTCAAACCTATACTTGTGTGTCGCATTACTCTGAACTTTTTTGTGACACAAAAAAATTCCGAACTTTTTTTCACAAAAAAAATGTCAGGATTTTTCATGTCACAAAATTTTAAGATAAATGTGTCATATTACAAAAAAAAAAAATTGAGGTAAATATATTACAGTTGGTAAAATTTAGAGTTATTTGTGACTTTTATCCTCAAAATAAACAAATTTATTCAGAGTTTAGAAGGGCGTACGATATTTAAAAGCTAAGGGAATGATAAGTGCTACTTCTAAAGTTTGCGAGGCTTTATGTAATTAATTCTTTGTCGTAAGGAAAAAGGAATGAAAATTCAATTTTTGACCATCGAAAAGGTTCCATGCCTCTAACGTGTTTTGATGGGAAAATGATTGGTGCATGTGCGGATGTTATATGATTAAGTGAAGAAAAAGAGAGAAGACATGCTGCCACGATTCTAGAGCAAGGGCTGGCCAAATGGAACTCTCTTTCTTCTTTAAAAGAACCTAATCCAAGCTAATTTCGAGTCTCGATTGAGAAGTTATTATAAAGAATTAAGGGCGAGCAAAACGGATCGACTGGATAGAGAAACCACCCATATCAAACTAGATTGGCAGTATGATACAATTCCAGAAGGGCTAGTTCAGTTTTCAATTTCTAAAAATGGAACTGGTGTTTAGGCAGTTTGGTTCTTGATTTCAATAGGAGAATCGAACCACCTAGATTGATTTTTTTTTATTCTAAATGTCTCATGCATGCCTTATCTCCTCTTTGAGTGTTTCTTTTTTGCCCCATGATACTCATGCCTACTCTTCTCTTTTAGATTTTCTCCTTCTTTGGTTTCCTTTACTTCTCATGGAATTCAAGACATTTTCTCCTTTGAACTCGATCGCTTCCATTGGACAACCCGGAAAATCTAACTGAACCAAGCAATCCAGTTCCAAGGACCTCTGGTCTGGACCTTGGCTCTAGAATCTAGGAATCGGTCCCTCTAGTCCAATTCCCGATTCCAAGGTCAAATCAAACCGAATAAGGAATAATCACATCTACAAAGCATAAATCTTTTTGGATCAACATCATCATAGTCATTTATCACACAGGTCTAATAGAAGGGCTTGCACATTTAATGATTATGATCACGTTGTTGATTAACATAAACTAAATTTATGAGATATTTTTCCAACTCAATCTTGCTTCTGAGAGATAGGCCAATCCCTCCCAACCCATCTCAGACTCTCTCGTAAAAGTTGCAATCACAACCACTCCTTCTCAAGATGTGATTCAGTGAACCGCACGATGAGAATTGGGATAGTAAGATAGATTAGAGTGCATCTTCGATTCAATCAAGCCACCCGGCGAGCTGCACAATTCCACGCCGAGCGTATCCTCACGAGGCAGCCCTTATCGTCGGAGATGGACTTGCCTGGGACGGGAATCTGTTGGCGGGGAGGGGGTTCCATACGAGCCATCGATCGTGCGAGTAAGATTTTTCCCTTTTATTGCATTCCAATTTGCTATTTACCTAGATGGAAGAAAAAAAAAAAAAAAACCTCATGGGCCACCAAATCCAACCGTGGTTTACTATTTTGATTGTTCGAGATGTCCCTTTTTGTTGGGGCCGATGTTTCGGGTCGGTCAAGGGGTCATTAGTCCGATTCGATCGGGCCTGAAATTTCGATAGTGGCGGGCAATTGGGTTATGCATTTTTGCGGACGTACAAATTCTTCATTTGATTTGATTTTTTTATTTTTTTGGCAAAGCCCATTTGGGTAACTTTATCTGCGGCGGAAGTATTGATATTTTTCCGTTCTTCATCGACGAGACGTTGCGGCCATTGTTTAAAATACTCTGACAATTGTTGGGTCACTAATGTGTCCTGAGCTTTGATCATGGGCCCGGTTGCTCACGAGCGCACCCGTTGTGGCTCGATCTAAATGGACTCTACAATCAATTTCAAGCCAACTCGGGTCGAAAAAATGCTCAGCAAGTAAAGGCAAGTCCAGTCCAATTGCGCCTGGGCCGAGCTCACCAGCTCCAAAAGGTAGGCTCGGGCAATGGATTTGGCCAAGCCCACATCTGCCCATCAATTTCACCTATCTAGACTGCACATATATAATAATTGGGGTTTGCTCCAGTGGCCATCTTTCTCACATATAATAATGTAAATGGTTCGGTATAATTCATGTTTTCAAGGAAACTGAACTGAACTGATAAGATATGATTTCGAATCCAACCGAATCTGAACTGAACCAAAAACCCGGTTCAATTTGATTTGTTTCAATTCTTTAGTTTTTGCCTTGCTTATTGGAACCAAAATAAATAAGAGGCAAGAAGAAGAGAGATTTCAAAGGGAATGTTTAATTTGTGTCGAGAATTTTAGTTTCGATCAGTTAACTTTTCCGAAAAAAAGAAGAAGAAAATACATGAAATTCAGTTTAGTTTTTTATTCGATTCTGACATCTCTTTCCACGTGAAAGAAGTGAAAGGGGAGAGGTGAAAGATTTGAATTGCTTGATAATTTAAGAGTTGGAGTGGGAGAGATTTAACTCGGGTGTAAATTTCAACGATAAGGTAATAATTTGAAAGTTAAAATAAAAAAACAAACACTAAACACGTGTAATTTTTAGGGGGCGTTTGGAGGCCCGAACAACAGGTGTCCTATCCTGCGTTTGGTCGTACATCTTAAATTGGGTGCCAGGTAAGTTGAGGGGGGATATTCTCATCCACATCCGCCGTCCTCAGTTGTAGGCTCCTGGTAAAAGCGGTAACTGCCCCTGCCGTTGCGTCTGTCGGTGCTGACACGAAACGCGTCGGGGTTTGAATTCCGTGCGTTGAGTACGCACGCTTGCGGATTTTTTCGGTGTGAGTGAAAAAATTAATAAAAATAAAATTATAGCCAAAGAAAAAATTAAATATAGAGAGAAAAGACACGGTCTCATAAAAATTCGCAACGCTACGAGAGCCGCCAGTTGTCGGGAGACGAGTGGGCCCCTCCGCTTCGTTGCGCGCCAGCTGCAACTGCTCCGCTCCGCTCCCTCCCTCCCTCCCCCCTGGCGGTTACTTCCCCACCACTCCGGACTCGTCAAAACCTCGTGCGCCACCCCGTGAAAACGCTGTCGTTTCCTTGTCTCCCCACCACCCCACGCCTGCGCGGTCAACGCTGCCCGAAGCGCGCGCGTTCACATTTGTTATTTTTTGTAAGAAAGGACGAGAAACGTTGACTCTCTTGCCCCCGCTCCCGCAAAAGAAGCGATTTTTCACAGTGCCCCATCCCCTCGGCACGTTCGATTAGCACTAATCCTTCACGTAACTACATTAGGAAAAGCAATAAAAATATCAAAAAATTTACCCCAGTTATTACCTCCCTCAAGAAAAGAGAAGATAAAGATTCAAATTCCCACATTTATAAGGGATTAAAGTGGCAACGATATAACTTCAAATATGAATATCGATTCTTACGTCTTATAAGGAAGTATAGTAAAAATTTGAATGCGAGAAATCAGAACAGGAGTATAGTATAATCGACAAAATAAAAAGAAAAAAATTAATATTCTTGGACCTTAATTGCACTAAGGAGCCCTTTTTAAAAGCATTTGAGGGTAAAAGCCATCCAAACCCCATAAACAATGCATATTGCAGCATTTATCTCGAACATTTTTCGTGACTTCAAAAACTCTCAACCTGTACACTTTACTTATATGAATGTTTACTTCAAACTAGTATTATGTGACACGTGACACTAGAAATAACAAACTTGTATCTGTGTGATATGTTTATCTCGAAAATTTGGTATTACATAAAAAATTTAAGATTTTTAGTATTACAAAGAAAAAATTTGAAGTAAACGTCTCACACATATATAAGTTTCAAGTTTTCTATATCACAAGAACAAATCTAGGATAAATATTTCACATGAGTACTAGTTTAGGATTGTAAATATATTACAGTGAGCAAAATTTTGGGTTTTTTTGACTTTTTCCCTAACTAGTAACCAGTCTATGATTTTTGGAGCATCGAGACTTATTTTAAATCTTTTAAATATGCGATTACAAGATATCCCGTGTATATATTTACGGTCCTATTCCCGGCTAGTGATTTAAATTACTGAGATGGACATTTCGACGTCGCTTAGCTTTAATTATGGTCGGTTGCTTATTTTGACTTCCCCCGTCCCTACCGGTTATCTCCTTCCGAGCATTCATCGACGGAGGCGTTTACTTAAAAAGCTATGCGGTACAGCCCATATAAGCTGTGGGACGAAGACCAAATCGAAAGCCACGTTTCAACTTCCCCACCGAAATTATAAATAGCATTTTTTATTTGGAGATCAACGTGAAACTTGAGATGTTATTGGGTAATGCGTTCCTTTTCTTTTTTTTCAAAAAGAATTTAGTTATTTTAATATAAAAAGACATACCAAATAAATAAGCACTTAAACTAGATATTTTTATTTGCTCGTGCGATTTTTTATTCTTTTTATTAAGTGAAACTCCGGAATTTGAATAAATCCTTAAATTGCTTATTTGAAATTTAAAATGTACAATACGAGTTATTTTTATCTTATTAGAGAAAAAAAATATATAACTTATAACATGGGGTACAAGGTATGCAATATTGACACATTAAAATAATAAACGCGGCCATGCTAGGTGAGAATTACCGTTAATGGTTTTCATAAGTGAAAACACCTTTAAAGGAAAATAGACTGGTGAAGTTAATTTTAAGTTCGTTTCACTATGAACTTATGATTATTCAATGGGTACTAAGTATAGATGGCCATTTTTTATATGCTTGTGCCTTTTTGTGTGTGTATTAAGTGAAACCCTTGCTCCATATAATTCATTGAAAAAGGAAAAAAATAAAGAAAAAAGAAACAATGAGGAGAAAAATTGGATCCAATGAGTGGGAGGCGGTGCAAGAGCAAGTTCGAGGAAGCATCGAGCAAGCACGAATTGCAGGCTTTTACTTAAGCAGCAGTACCGCTCGAAGTGGATGCGGTTGTCTCATCTTGCCCTTTTGCATCGCCTATACCAGGCAAAACCCCCAAAAATTAATTAAAAGATATATTAAAAAAAAATTAAAAATCAAAGGCCACTACGTAGATTAGGTCCCGCGTTGACACGTGTAGGGTATTCGTACGGTACGGCGGTTGAAGTACTACCCTTTTAGATCTGAGATTGATTGACAGTTGGTAGTGACGATGCATTGTCTGACTGATGTTGCAGGCCGTAATTATAATTAAAATTGTCAGCCGTAGGATTCGGATTTGACTCTTTTGGATTCCTCCATTTTTAACTTTTTTTTTGTCTGTGTGTGTGGTCCCCGCCCGGGGGCGACGAGGTTTTGCTCGGCGACCGACTAATGATGACACATGCTGTCGGGCGCAACGTCCCCGGAGATCGGAACGAACGCGAATTTTCTACTCGACGATCCCTAATTTGAAAAAGAAATAGGAGAAACTTAAAATTTTATATTGTATAATTCAGAATATGATCTTAAACTCTATCATTACAGATTCTATACAAATCTCGATATCTCTTTAACATTAAATATTTAGAAAGTATTTCCTCCTCCTTAAAAAGAAATACAAAGAAAAATTGAGAATTAAGGCCGACAAACACTAGTACATTGAAATGCAATCCTATAAACATGCTAACTATATATTTATTGGACAGGTGAAGCAACCCTTGACAAAGCTTTAGGGCTCCTAATCCATGGTGAGAATACCTTAAAATTTCCAAGGATCTACAAAAGGCTCTAATTTTATTTTTTTTAAAGAAATCCTAAAAAAGAGAAACTTAAAATCTTGAATTGTGAAAATTTCATCTCTCGCAGAATAGTCGACCATTGTGCAATTTGCATTTTAAAGTTCATTTTACACCATTTTCTCTCGATCTCGTCAGGTTAGAAATTAGTGTGAATTTGTCTTGAGACGATATTGGGACACATGCAGAGAAGGCCGACACCTTCATTTAAGAGAAAATTAATAAGATGAGGGCCTACATTCAAAAATCCATTAAGATATTTGGTTGCGCTCTCCCCTTTCTCTACTCAAAATGTTAGACTGGCGTGTCATGAGTTTCTAGCCATAGAGGTAAAAAGTGATGTCTGCTAACTAGATATGTATTGTTTCACGTTACATCAACCTTTAATGTGAGTCTTTTTCTTTGTCAACATCCTTGGGTGCTCAGAACTAAAAGGAAAAGGAAACAAAAAGATAAACCCTCCAAGGTCACGAGTCACATTGTCATGTTAAGCTTGCTTTCCTTTAATTCAAACATCATTTCACATCAATATATATCGACGTAAATCTTCACTAGCTAGTCTAAGATCTTTAGTCCTATCTAATTACGATGGCAATCTTTAACCGACAAATCATGAAATCACTTCTTTGAAATATCCATTAGACACCGATGCAAAATAAAACCGTACCAATCAACCATCAACGAAACAACTATTTGTGGAGAAACCAAACCAACCAAACATGATTAAATGGAAATGGGAAGTAAAGCACATAGTAAACTCGAGTAAAGTTTGATTTGTGTAACCAATGTGTACAAAGATAGCAACATAAAATGAATATAAATCAAGTAATATGATTGATATTGCAATTACCTGTATCCTTTAAGATACAAACTATTTTGCACAACATCAATTCTTTGATGTGGGATAATTTTTTTGTCTAATGCTTGGGTGCTTAGGAACAAAAAGAAAAGAAAAGAAAAGAAAATAGAAACAAATATCCGCCCACTTGCATGTCATATTGTTATGTTAGGCTCACTTCCCTCTAATTCAAGCATCATTTCTTTTTTCACATCAATCAATTCATATCGACTTAAATCTTTATTTTGCTATGCACCACACAAGAGCCTCCGCCTTCACCAACTAGTCTATGGTCTTTAGTCCTATTGAATTACGATGGTAATCTTCAACTAACAAATCATGAAATCACTTCTTTAAGATATCAATCAGACACCAATGGTAATAGAAGCATACCAATCAACCATTAGCGAAACAACTATTACATGAAAATCAAACCAACTAAACACGAATAAATGGAAAATGGGAAAGTAAAGCACGTGGTAAACTCGTGAAAAGTTTGATTAATGTAACCAATGTCCGCAAAGATGGAAACATGAAATTTCATTATAAATCAAGCAAAATAATCGATATTACATTTACTTGTATCATTTAAACAAATATTGTATGCCAATCCCTCAATCTCTTAGACCCCCAAAATAAAACCTCAATCATACCCAATAGACTCTGGTTAGCACTTCACAAGAATTATTGTGTTGAAATCTTTATTAGGTCTATCTAATATTCTACCGACGAATCTAGAATACCCAAATATGCATGAAAATTCACGAAAACCATGATTTGGAACTACCGTTGACTATCATAAAGAAATAGGAATCAAGAGCACAACCACGGACAGAAATGTACCCTAAGAGGACCAAGTGACGCATGCACATTAGAACAGCATTGCTATCCTTCCGAACACTCATTTTCGGATCACTCATATGATATCACAAAACAACTTAATCCTAATTTATAAGTCATATCCACCGAACACCCTCGTAGGTGCAAGATTTTATTATTTGATTATAAGACAATTTTCGAGCGGTGGATGTTATCCAATTCCACCAAACACTTGCAATATTTTATTTGATTTGCCATTTCTTTTTGGCGTTGCAATGCGACGGGATGCGCTTTACAGAGCGGTCACATCGTAGGACGGTGTACAATGTAAAACCAAAAATTGGCAAAATGGGTGACGCAAAAAAACAAATGTACACGTTGTCTTTGCCCGCCTGAATAAATGCCTGAGTTGTAAAGCAAAAAAAGCCCCATTTGACAAAATACGTGCCGACATCATAATATTTTTATTTAGTACGCAGTCAAATCAATGAAAATGGTCGCGGCTAGATTACATTCTTTCGGCGAGAGGATTCTCAAGCACCGGCAATTTTTTTTTTAAAATAAAAAATGAATTATTTTTGCATGTTTTTCATTTGTACTTTTTTTGGCAGCTTTTTTTGGCCTTTCACGTTGGACTTGGATAGGGGAAGCAAAAGCGTTCTTACTTTTGCATTTTAATATTCTCATACGGGTTTCGAATTTTTCAGCCTTATTTTTAGACCGGAATCTGGTCAAGGGGCCGAAAGTGAAACACGTCCAATTAGTTTATTCGTGTTTTTATTTTCCGAAATATTTTCGCTATCATAAGAATTTTTTTCTTCAATTTGAGGGAATTAAGCAAAGGAAAAAAAGCTAAAAGAAAACTCTAACTACACCCACCGCCACACACTAGCCCTATATTTTTTGGAATATCATAAATCCCAAATTATTTCTATTGTGAAATAATTGTCACTAAAATTTTTCTTGACATAAAAAGCCCCCTATAATTGTATTTTGTGATCCATTTACTTATTTTGTTAGATGATTTTCTAGTCAAAATGTTGTTTTTATTTCACTTAAATTGCGTGAACATGTTAATATTGTTAACTTTAATGGAGGATAAATGCATCGTATAGATATAAATTTAGAATTTTTTCCCATCACAGAAAAAATTTAAAATAAATGCGTCGTAACGAGTATAATTTAGAATTTTCGGTAGCTTTAATCGTAAATAAAAGAGAATGACTAGTATTCAAGGGGTTCTTTCTCCCCACGATAAGTAAAAAAAATCCACCTTTGACCAGGTCGACTGTGGATGTGTCGATGATGGGCGGCTTCATTGTCAAATGATCTGGTAACTAGAAGACTTTTAAGGGTGCAATGTTTCTCGATGATCCCCATCGACATGATAATAGCCAGGTTGGTGGATCTCATCTACTCTTCATTTAATAGCGATTCGCCTGAAGTGGGTGAGGAAATAAGATAATCATCAATCATGCATAAGTTGCACTTGTGCTTCTCATGATATAATACAAGTCGTCTAAATAAGTGTAGCAAGCATTATTTAAGCATACCTAAATATGAAAAGACGTGATATTTTACTCATAACACAAGAAAAAATTGGTTAAAAATGAAATACGTTCTCTTATTTAGTTGCTCAATAGTCCCATTGGAATGCTTTGCGAGTGCAAAAGTCCATGAGGGTCGGGAAGGTCGTGCACATGCTATGACAATTGGCATCGATGAAGTGAGCAGCCTTTGTGGTGGTTGTCATCTTGGCTTTTAGCAGTGGAACTAGGTAAAGAAAATAAAGAGTAACTTGGGTTTGAGAAATGCTAGGTATAGTAATCTAGTTCAAAAAGTCCATATATTAAATGATGTGATAAATTGTTATTGACAGTTGAATATGGTCCACGGTCCACGGTATCATTAAAATTGGTCTAAGCATACATAGCATTGCTCCATGGATTAAGTTGTAATCGATCTGAAGCATGATTTCTTACAAACCCACGAAACACATCTTGACAAAAATCAGTATATTGTGGCGATGCACCTTAGACCAAGCCTATTCCACACAACCGCTGTTACACCAAAACCCTTAAAAAGGGATTAGTCAAGAAGATCCCGATGGGCCAATTCATCACGAAAAGTCCCTTGCTTTCTTTTTGGCGTGATCTTGAATCTGTACGTTAGTCTTCTTTAACCCAATCGGAACGCTTCGTGAACAGGATGGCACGTACGTCGAACAAGCTGGAACGGGTTTTCCTGCATGGGAATTTTTAAAATAAGGAAGAGTGTGCTCAAAGGTGTGGACTTTACGAGCACCTCTCGCTCACTTTATCAAAACTCATCCCCTTCATCCTTCTCTTTCCAAGTCAAACCCGTGAGTCGCCTCGCCAGCCTCATGTCGTCCCCCTCGAAGACGCACCGAAGCTTCCCTCCCCCCCAGGAATTTCTAATGGAAAACCCTTTTTCCAAGCATTCCGAGTCGTCGCATGTAGCTGACCGACCCGATTTCCACTCCTAAGAATCGCAGATTTCCAAGGCGTGGAATTCAATGCGAGGACCACCCCTCTTTTGGTTCCACTTTTCTTCTTTATGAAACAATATATACGCACACGTACGTATGTACATATCTGTTAAAAAGCCTTCGTAATCAAACCGAATGTGCAAGTCCTCGAGTGAAAGGTACGGGTTTCGAGTGTATACGTTGTATGCTTAGGTGGTTGTGAACCAGTCAAATCTCGTTTTTTTCTATTTGGACTCCGGAGAGACTAGGAATGATCCTGACATTGAGACTGAAAATGACTCCTCAGAGAGAAGACACATTTTCTCAGTTGCTTTTGCTCGTCAAGGGGGTGGAACTAGTAAAAGTCTGAGGATTTGGCGACGCGCATGAACATTCAAAGAAACCAAGAGCAACGAGAAAATTCACCGCCCTTTCCTTGCGGGAGACTACAAATGAATCGGTCGAGACGTTTAGGAGGAAATTCTACGATGAGACTGCCACTTTACGAATCTTCGCCTTTATGATGGAACATGATAGGATAATTGAAAAGAAACAAAACCCTTTTGAGGATATGGGTTCAACATTTGTTCGTGTCGTGGAAATTAATTTTTGAGAAAATATTTTTAAAATTTTTCAATGTTCATTTTACGGAAAATGAATTTATTGGAGAAAAAAATTTTCATGAAGGGAAAAAAGTCTTTTAAGATAGAGGAAAATATTTTTCACTTTTCAAGTCGGAGAAAATATTTTTTACAATCACTCTCTCTTATCTCACACCCTTATTAGTGCCCGTTTCCTTTTTTTTTCATAAAAAAATTGAATTATTACTATATTTTTTTTTTTTTTTTTTTTTTTTTTTTTTCTTTGTTTTCCTCTCCTTCCTTGATAAGTTGTCGGCCATAGTGATAGTGAGGCGAGCTTAGATTTGCCACTTGCCACATCGGCGAGCGCAAGCCTCAAGCTCAAGGCTTGCCATATTGCTGAGCTCACATGCTTGAGCTCGCTAATCTGGCGGGCCTTGAGCCTCACCAGATCGGTTGGTTGGAGATGTGGGCTCGCCTATCGGGTGAGCTTATTAGCCTTGAGCTCGAGGCTTGCACTCAACAATTTGGTGAGCAGCGAGCCTAGGCTAGCTAGAGGTGGGCGAGCCTAGAGCTCACCTTTTTGGCAAGCTCTAGGCTTGCCTGTGGTAAGCAATTGGCCAAGGGAGAAGACTAGAAAAAGAAGAAGAAGGGAGAAGTGGAAACAAAGAAAAAAAAGAAAAAAGAAAAACTAATTTAATAATCAATTTAAAAAATAAAAAAATAATAAAAATTATTGAAAAAAAGTTTATAACGAAAAATGATTTACCTAGCTAACAATGAAAAATATTTATTTTCTGGTTTTATACAAATACCGAAAAAATATTTTTCGAAAACGTCACATCCTCTCTGTAAAATGAACGGGGCTTTGATTAGATAAATTTTCCTGTTATCACTGCACCGCTATTCTCATATTTTGTTTGACTATTGCTTTGGGAAGTGGGGCGTTCGAGATTAAACATACTTAACGAGAGTGTCCGACAGCACTCCTTTCGCAGATGAAAGAAGGAAATAGATTAATGAAAGACACAAATTATTTCTTGTTCTCTTTAACATCATTAGTTAGCAAAACAAAGCACTTAAAAAAAGAAAATTGTTTTTTTGGTCGAACACTTTCCGGACACTGGCCTTCTGAATTACGCTGAGCTGCTAGCCCGAACTCGCTCCGCCCGCTGTCCACTCCACGTGGGAGAGGAGAAAAAGAAAGAAGAAACGCTCGAAGCGAGTGGATTTGAAAATGGAATAATGAAATCGTCCTTCTCCTCTGTCCTCTTCCTTATATAAACGAGGGGTGGTGACAACTAGCGACGACGAGGATGGGGGGACAGTCAGCAGTTGTAGTTTAAAGGGATCTTCAGCCTCTCTCTCTCTCTCTCTCTCAAGGCTTGGCTTTCGACGTAGCTATCTGTGCAGCATTATTATTCATAACTACCAAAACAAGAGCAACACCTCTGAACCCCCCCAGAAAAGACACTCGCCAGAAGGAGATAATCCCATCTTCTCTCGGCTTTGTTTCCGACGCTGCACTCGTTTCTTGGGTCGCCGAATCTCTTGTTAAGGTAATGTGTGTTGCTCTTCCTGGTTTTGTTTTTACAAGCGCGTTTTCTTGTTTTTTCCGTGTTTGGGTTGTGATTTTTCTGATTTTTTCTTTGCATTTTAAGTTAAAGTTTTTTCCTTTGAGGCCTCGTTTGGATCGTGTTTGTTTCTTTTAGCGGAGGGGGAAAGGTTCTGATGGTGTCGGTATGTGGGTTATGATTTGGGGTGTGCTTTTTCTGATTTCTTCTGTGCATTTTAAGTCCAAGTTGTTTCCTTTGAGGCGTTGTTTGGATGGTGCTTGTTTCTTTTAGCGGAGGGGAAAAGTTCTGATAGTGTCGGCATGTGGGTTCTGATTTGGGGTGTACCTTTTCTGGGCATTTTAAGTTCAAGTTGTTCCTTCGAGGCGCTGTTTGGACGGGGTTTGTTTCTTTTAGCGGAGGGGAACAGTTTTGAGATTTGTCGGTATGTGGGTTCTGGGTTCTGGTTTGTTGTTACTGATGTGGGCCTCTATCTGCTTGCTAGTTTCAAATTGGGAAACGGTGGTGGTCTTTATGAAAACGATGTGCGCACTTCGTTGCTCTAGATCCACAGACGGTATTGGATTCGTGGTCGTTTTTCAGTTGTTTTTGGTCATCCTTTTCTGTTGTTGGAGATGATGAAGATATTGTAATCTGATGTCACGAGGAAGTGTATCTTTTCATAGTTTTGTCTTTATTATAAGATTAGTTCTGCAGATCTGCAACCTTTTCTAGTGTAGATGGTATGCAAAAGTATCAGATTGAATTACCCTGGACTGCGATAAGCTCATGCTAGGTGGTTCAATCTGCTCTGTTAACTGAATATGAGCTGAAGATTGTGTTGAAATGGCACCCGTTACCATTTGTTTCTCATGTTTCTGTATAGTTCTTTGTAACTGAGTTTCTAGTGTCTTTGTGCTGATTGCTGGTTTGTTCAACAGACTGCTTCTGAATCAGACAGGCTGCTGTAAAATCCCTCTTTTTATTTCAAATGGGAATCTCTTTCTCGTGTCCACTCTCGGACTCCTGCGACCTGGAGTATCAATTCGAATCAGTCATTGTGAAATCCATTAGTTTTGGAAAAGACCATGTGAAAACCCCAGTGAGATCCATCAGTTTCAATGGTCGAGACTGTGAACCCACCATAGTGAAATCCCTGGGATCTGGAGAGACAATAGTTGAGGGATCTATTAGTTTCAAAAGAAGGGAGTCACGGACTATTATCTCAATTGAGGCTCCTCCATCAAATGAAGAGAAGGATGTAGCTTTGGCAATGGAAAATGCTAAGGAAATGGTCAACTTATCTGAAAAGTTGAATAGTTCCATGTGGGTACCTGAAGAATTGCCTCCCGTTGATCCTGACAACCCAAAACATGAGGCCGCTGTGAAACTGCAGAAAGTTTATAAAAGCTTTCGGACAAGAAGAAAGCTAGCAGATTGTGCGGTGCTTGTCGAGCAGAGCTGGTATCTTTATTTTCTTAGCTCATGATAATTGTTGCACAATGACGAAGCATCTGAGCTTTACTGATGTCTTTCCTTGTTTATTGCAGGTGGAAGCTCTTGGATTTCGCTGAACTGAAGCGGAGCTCTATATCTTTCTTTGACTTGGAGAAGAATGAAACCGCCATTTCCCGTTGGTCAAGAGCAAGAACTAAAGCTGCCAAGGTAAATGCACGGTAGATTCATTCACGGCCTCCTAATTATACAAGTTATTGCTCCTATTCTAACCTGCCTTCTTTCATAGGTTGGCAAAGGCTTATTGAAGAACGATAGAGCTCAGAAACTTGCATTGCAACACTGGCTAGAAGCTGTAAGTCCTTCACAAGATGAAATTATTGCTCTTTCCTCTCCCATGTCTGTCACTGATTTCAATCCTTTCTTGGGGCTGAATACAGATTGATCCACGTCATCGCTATGGACATAACCTCCACTTTTACTACGTTAAATGGCTGGATTGTCAAAGTAGAGAACCCTTTTTTTATTGGTATTAAGCTAACAAGACTATTTTTCCTGCTTTGTCTTTTCCGTTTTTGAAGTTTAGCAATCTGTACTCACGGGAACTATCTGCCTCAAAATTTCCAGGTTAGACATAGGTGAAGGGAAAGAGGTCAATCTTGTTGATAAGTGCCCAAGATCTAAACTTCAACAACAGTGCATCAAGTATCTCGGTCCGGTGGGGCATCTCTCTTTTTCAAGACAGTGCTGTTACTTTTATTTGCTATTCCTTTCTCATAAAACGTTTTCTTAATACAGAATGAAAGGGAGGCATATGAAGTTATGGTTGAGGACGGAAAGTTTCGTTACAGGCAGAGCAGGGACCTCCTCCACACAATTGATGAACCCACGGTTGCCAAGTGGATTTTTGTACTCAGCACATCTAAGACACTGTATGTTGGTAAAAAGAAGAGGGGCGAATTCCAGCATTCCAGCTTCCTGGCTGGAGGCGCCACTTCTGCTGCCGGGAGATTAGTTGTTGAAAATGGAAACTTAAAGGTATGGGTGGCATGCAAAATCAAGTGGCATTACCTTAGAGAATTTCCACTTTTCCATTGATCTAACAGGCTACATATACTTATCGGTCATTTCCACTCCTCTTTACAGGCAGTTTGGCCTCATAGTGGCCACTATCGTCCTACACAAGAGAATTTTAATGAGTTCATTTCGTTTCTCAAAGAGAATGATGTGGATATCACGAATGTGAAGGTAGTCTTAAAGATTGTGTTTGCAGTGATTATGTTCTGTTTTGCGTCCACTGTAAATGTGGATAAGATTTCATGTGAACAAATTTTTCTGTATCGCCTCAGATGAGTCCAGTGGATGATGAAGAAAGCTTTAGTAGCTGGCAAAGGAGCAGCGTGCACATGAGGAACCATTCATCCGGGCTGGACATAATGCAAAGTGAGCAAGTGTCAGGGACCGACAAGATAGATGTCCAAAACTTTACTCAGGATCTGATGGAGGAAGAGATTGTTGCCACCACCAAATCAAGGCAGTTTGATAACTTCTGGAAAAAGCCGACTGATGATGAAATATCAGCAGATGGCAAATTGTCCGGAAGACTAGAGAGTGGTAACCTGCCGGATGGATCCTGTCTAGACACTTCCTTGCAGAGATCCGAAGTCAAAGGTCAGGAAGTAGATGGAGAAGTACATGCGTCAGCGCCAGATTGCATCGTCCCAGAGCCTAGGCTTCGTGCAGAAGAGGCAGAGAGTTTGGCGGAATCAGTTAAAGTGGAGAGAGTCGTACAAAGGCCTTCACATAACAAACCGAAGTCACTGCAACTGGGAAAGCAGTTGTCCTGCAAATGGACTACAGGAGCCGGGCCTCGCATTGGCTGCGTAAGGAACTATCCTCCAGAACTCCAGTTCCGAGTTCTAGAGGAAGTGAACTTGTCTCCTAGGAGCCTGGATCCTTCTAGATTGCTTTTCTCCCCTCGAACTGCTAGTGCACTAGGCACGGCGATATCAAAGGCAACACCTGCCACGGAACAACAGTGAACTCACCCCTGGCGGGTAAAGAAGTCCTCCCCTATTTCAGCGAGGCACATCGGTCAATCCGTTTCTTAGTCTATGAGATTCTTGGTTCGTTCATTCTTTTCTGTGAATAGAGACTGATATATGTTTTATTCTACTAGAAGAAAGATAAGTGGAGAGAAAACGGAACGATAGGCACATGAAGTGTTGTATAGGGAGGTTGTGACAATCCTGCCATATATTTCAGGCACACGATGTTCCAATTCATGTTGTATAGGAGCTCAAAATGCTAGAATTTCACGGTGTCGATTCTCTCAAAAGAAGAGCGGCGCTTCATTTATTCTACTGGTCTGCAAAGCTCATGCCGACTTCCTCTGCGTAATGAATGGCAAGTGATATCGCATCACTGTGGCGTATCGTTCCAATTGGCCACTTCTGATTAACAAGGAAAACGTCTGTCCAGGATTATATCCATGTGAACAATACTTATGACTTTTCAGCAGATGTCTGAAGCCTGTGACAATGGTGATGCCAAAACAGTCCTACGATCCATGGCCAAAGGTTTCTCTCCCCCGTCAACGTTCTTCATTCTTGAGTTCATGGAAGGCAGAAACATTGCCAAAAAAATGGTCGAAACTTAGCGGTAATGTGCATCGAAAGTCCGAGTTATTTGTTCATTGATCTTGTTGTCGGTCTAACAGATCCCCATCAAAACAATCTGCTCCAACACAGGCCATGAAAACATGAGAGATCAATACTTCTTTCAAGAGGGTCGGACTCTTTTGTCTCGAGTTGACAGTTCCTTGTGAAATAATATGTGGCACTTGTTGAGCTAGAACACCAAGCTAGTCTTCCTTTAGTTATTCCTAAGAACAATACGGCAAATAGCATTCTTGTTTCGGATTGTATAATGTCTACTTTAGCTCAAGTGTTTACTCCATTGTGTGAAATGACATAACACTTTCGGTACAACAATTGGTTTCGAATCTTATCAGAAGAGCGGCATAAGCTCTCAACCTATTTGTGCACAGGAGGCCAACCCTTCCCACCTTTTGAGCTTCATTGAGATAAAATCACTCTATCATAGAGTTCCTAGCACCAACCCTCCGAATGCCATTCTTACAAACGAATTGTATTCATCCCCTTTGCATTAATCACTCTTCACTTGATAATCCCAGCTCAATACCATGGACCAATTGTATTCATTTCCTTTACATTACTCATTTTCACTCAATAACCTAAGCTCCACTCTCAAAGTACACAAGTATGAGAGAATCACGGTCCGGACCGTGATATTCTCTGTTACTTAATTCCACAACACCCTTAATGCGAACTGTTTTGTCACTTTCCTGCATTTCCTTAACCATCAACGCCACTCCCTAGACTTACATAGATGGCAACCCTCGCCCAACGGAACATAGGCCACTCCACTTCACTTGTAGCTTTTCCTGAACAAAGTCGTGCGCAAATCTCCAATCACTTGTACTCCTTGACAAGTGTGGTGTCTCTAGTTAACTACACTCCTTTGATAGCACCTTCTTTCGTCGACTAGGCTTTTCTTGATCTTTGCATACCAATGGAGGGTTCTCCCCTTATTGGAAACATGATAACATACATCTTCTTAAGATTCACCAATTGATTTAAGAACATTATCTCTATTCAGTGAACAATTGGATTCCTTCCTTTGCGGCTTGCCCCCATTACCATCCTAGAAGTTAGACGAGAGTTGCACGTTGTCCAAGCCCTCTTGGCCATAATGATCACCCTCCACACTCATAGGACCGGGAAGACTACAGGTTTCCCCAAATCACTCACCCACTAGAGGGAACCTGCTCTCATGCCATTTATGAGGGTTTGATAGTTCCTTGATTGCGGAATAACTCATGTAGCACCTAGTGAGCCAAGAACACCATCCAACCTTCCTTCTTTAGTTATTCCCAAGAATGATACGTTAAATTTCATTCTCATATTATATCATATCACACCTCATTTAGCTTAGATGCTTAGTCTGTCAAATGAGATAGTAGAATATTTTAAGTACAACAACTAATTTTGGCCTAGCATGGTCTTATTAGGAGAGCGGTATTAGCTCTCAACCTATTTGTGCAAAGGAGGCCAACCTTGATTTTTGAGCTTCATAGAGATATAATCGTTCTATCGTAGAACTTGTAGGTCAAACCATCTTCATGCTACTCTCATAGACTAATTATATTTATTTGCTTTGCATTCCTCACACTCAAATTCCACTCACAAGGATACGTAAGTACAGAGAATTGCAAATTGTGATAGTTTCTTGCTAACAAAACTCCTAATACTAACCACTGAGGTTTGTCCCATGGCCACTATTTCCATATGGAAGGCGAAGGTAGGGTTCGAATTTCTACCTTTTTAGGGGTTGGGATGTGATGATTTAGTTTAAATGGGTTTCGACTCTTATGCCCTATAAAGAGGCAAGACAAAAGTTTGAAAGTGAGAATTATAGTAGGAGTAGAGTATGATTGATAAAAAAAAAACTCCTAATACTAATACATTTGGTACTTAAGGAGATTATTCAACAAATTAGAAATCTCATTTTAAGGGAAAATAATATTTTTTATCTCATTTTTTAAAAAGAAATCTTTGTTTCGCATTCTATTGCTTTTGAAAAATGAAGATTTTTAAAAGTTGGGAGAAAATTTTGTTAGGATTTGATAATATAGCTACTTTAATAGAATCAAATAAGATACTTAAGGAGAAAGATTAGCATATACATAAAATGGGAAAAGACCTTAATAACAGAAAGGTCAAATAACAAAAATTGATTATTTATTAATTTTAAGGGTTTATTAATGTAAAGATAATTGACTAATAAAAATCTTTACAAGAATTGTAAATAGAAATAATGTTCACAACTCATAAAAGGAAATGATTAACTGAAATTCACAATAATATTTTAAAATATTTTTTTGTTGATAAGTCATTTATCAATAGTTAACCATTTAAAAATACATAATAAGTATCCTCTTTTGTAATTTGACCTTTTTGTTATCGAATCTTTATTTTACTTAAATCTGGTTCTTCTTCTTTTTAAAATATCTCATTAGTTTTATTAATATATTTATCAAATTTAACAATTTGTATATTTAGTTATTATTAATTTAAGTACTCTTATGATAGCAATATTTTATCTTTCTCTATTTTCTTTAATTTTTTCATTTTTTATAGAAATGAAGGGTAAAAGAGAGATTTTATTTTTAAAAAAAAGTAATGAAAATGCACTTTTACCCTTAAACGTCATATGCATCTCATTTGCTAATGGAAAATATAAATTAACGAACGTGACATAATGAAAGTTCAAGGGAATAATGTGTAACGGTTGAAAGCTTAGGGATAAATGTGTGTTACTTTGTGTAATTTTTCTTTATTTTTTATTTGCCAATTCAGATTTCCTATAGTTCAAATCCCACCACTTTGAATTTCCTTCCATTATAAGCATATATATCACTTGAAATAATTAGTCAATAGAAAATGTTCTAATTATTGACAATGACTATGTCTAAACATCTTCACAAACAATAATTTTGTCCTGTTCGTTGATTTCTATACATGATTTGAGTGATTTTTTTTTTGGAAAATATATTTTGAATCATTCAATTTTTGTGAGATAAATGCATATATATATATATATATATGTATAAATCAATATAATTATAATCATTTACAATGTGAACCCCATTATAATATCAAAGTAGGAGTGAGTAGTTTCAAGTTTCACTTGTTAGAATGGATTTTTCATTTTTTGGAACTTGAAATCTACTATATATATCGCTTGAAGCCTGGAACTTATCCTATCGCAAGATCTAGAATTTACTCAGGTTCCACAAATATTATTAATTGAACGATCTAATGGATTATTGCATTTAATTATTACTATTTGCTATTACAATTTATGAGCATGATTTATATTTATACACACGAAAAATATGAAAAAATTGATAAAGTAAAAGTTTCAATTATAAAATAGAAGTCTAGATTAGTAATTCTAGGTTATACACTCGTTATCGAACGACATATAATACAACATAATCGTGCAAAGACATAAATTTAAAAAACAAATAAATTTGTTATAAGTTATAAGTTTCAAATTTCGAGTTGGGCCAACCTAAATCATAGACCCTACCCTGACACATTTTCACTCGTCCACACTCGTGCAGTTTCCCAGGTTTCAGATTCAACCTGAAACGAGGTTCGCCCCCGTGTCAAACACATTTGCCATGCCAAGTGAGCGAAGTGGCGGGTTCTCAACGTCATTGACGACTCTTCTCCTCCTGTCGTTCGATTTCTGACACTTTTTCGGGCGACGAGGCTCGGCTCGGCGTGTGGGTTTCGCCTCCCTGCTGACAAGGTCCGTGCAAGAAAAGGACAAGAGAGCAGCATGTCCGTGTCCATGTGTAACACGACGCTTCAGTCGCTCCTCCGCCTTCAACAAATTCATTCTTCAAGCACTGTACTAAATGCGAAAAGAATTTATGGCCTCCGGTCTCGTTCATCGCCGCCGTGCGTGAGTCTTAATCCTTTCACTAGCGAGATCGACCACCATCGCCACCCCTTCGTCTCCTGCACTAGTCTCTGGTCGGAGCTCTGCGAGAATCCAGGAAGGACACCGCAATGGAAGTTCTCGTGGGCTCCTCTCTGCCCTCCGTCCGCATGCGAGGACCGCATCTCAGGAGTCTTTCCGTCAGACCCAGATCAGTAAACCTCCCGCTGAGGCGGATCGCGAGGTCCGAGCTCCGCGCAGCAATCTTGTCGCCGGCGTCCGGCGTTTTGGCCGAACCCGCGGCACCAGTAGAGACCGAGGCTCGGGCGGATGCCGCAGGGGAGAAGTTCGACTGGTACTTGCAGTGTTACCCGGTGATGCCGGTCTGCGACCTCGACAAGAGGAGGCCGTACGCGAAGAAGGTGATGGGCCTCGACGGGGAGTGGTGGGACAGGAACGAGGGGGACTGGAAGGTGTTCGACGATAGCTGTCCTCACCGCCTGGCGCCGCTGTCCGAGGGGAGATCGATCAGTGGGGGAGGTTGCAGTGCGTGTACCATGGGTGGTGCTTCGGTGGATCCGGGGATCGCAAGATCATCCCTCAAGCGCCTCCTGATGGTCCTCCGGCAACTCTCGTTCATTTCTTGCCTTCGCATTTCGAGACTTCAGGCATCATCTTGAAGCTTTTCTTCATGCTCGTCGCGTTTTTATGGCATTTTGGCAGGAAACTCGTTCATTAGATAGAATTGTCTTTGATTATCCGTGAGGACATGCTTGTTTATATCTATTGCTTGCGGACTCGATGAGTAGTAGTGCTGTTTTCATTTTTATTTATTTATTCTGTTGTTCTTTTTAAAATGTTTTGTGGGTGATGAAGTTGTGAACTTCCGTTGGATTCACTAGGGTGTATCCCTAGCTTCCAGTTCCGTTGACCGTCTTTCATAGGCGTGTCGTTACTGGCATACTGATGTCCATCATTATCTGGCTGCTGACAGTAACTAACCGAACTGTATAGCATACGGTTTACCATTCAATCGTTTCAGTTATGATTTCGACTTTAGATGTTTAAAATTACTTGGCTTATTGTAATCTTGTGCCGAATGTCCAATGGGATATCAGATTGGCTTCGTTTAACTGAAAATCTCATTCTTTTCCTAGACGAAGTATTCCTTGTCAGAATCATGTGCCTTTGAATTACGCAATTCGGAATGGTGCAAGACACTAAAAACTCACTCTCATGAGCAAGTAAAAAAGAAAACGGAACACTCTTGCATTTGCTCATGGAACAGGACAACAAATGAGTAATCTGGTCCTGAAGGCATTGGCGCATTGGTCTGTGTCATGGATATAAATGTGGCTCTTTTTCCATGTGAGAGGCATTGAAGATTAGGTGGAGGAAGTAAAATGTTTCATGGAGCATGTTTAAATCACGTCAATGAGCAACATCACTAAATATTTCTGATGTCAATTGTAAGTTACATCAATGAGATTATACGTTTAAATAACTCTTCTTCAGTGAGCTGATGATGTGTCTCTGCTTGGTATTTTATAGAGAACATCTGTTAAAAATTTCATCTTTCCTCTGGAAGAGGAGACTGGCCTTTTCTTAGCTTCTTCAAGCATTTTCTATCCAAGAAAGGATTTAATCATGTAATAAGAGTAGTGGTGCAGTTTTGTGGGCCATGGCATACCTGTTGCTTGTAATTGAGTCAAACATGGCATAATATGTTATGGAACTGAAGGTAAGCTATGAGTTTCTCCTTGGAAGAGCATAGTGGTGATCAGTTAAGACTTGATGTTTTCCCTCTTTTATTTATTGCAACATAAGTATTAGAACTATTATGTTTTGGAGCAAATTTTTGTACTTGTCATTTTCATGTTATTCGCAGGTTCACACATTTAAGAAAGCATGTGTGGCTGTTTATCCAAGTACTTTGCAGCACAATGTTTTGTGGTTTTGGCCAAATAGTGATCCCCAGTACAAAGACATTATTATGAAGAAGAAACCCCCATACATTCCAGAACTAGATGATCCATCTTATTCAAAGCTAATGGGAAATGGAGGAATTCCCTATGGGTATGAGGGCATCTTCTGCGCTTTCTGCCTTTTAAGGATGCCGCGACTGTTTTTTTCTTTGTAGACTTTCACATTTTGCATAGCGTGGCTTAATTGGTTAGGCTTATCATGTGCTTAAAGAATATGTTATGTTTCCTTTTGCAATCATCATAAATGCAATATCAGCAGGTCTGCCCCAGGACCAGCTTGCACTTGACCACTCTAAAACATGTTAATCTGCATTTTCAGTTACGAGGTGATGATTGAAAATCTTATGGATCCTGCTCATGTCCCATATGACCACTATGGCATAATGCAAAATCAACAGCCGAAAAACACATTGAGAACTTTCTCTCCACGGTTTCTCCTCTGATTACATTTTGACTTCCTTTGAGAAGCTTATCCAACACCTCGTATGCTCTTTTCACGGTGAAAGCTGATAGAGAAGGGGGAAGGCCAGTTGACCTGAGTATAAAGAAACTCGATGTTGATGGTTTCTTAGCAAAGCTGGAGTGGGGAAGTAGCAAATTCATACCGCCATGCATTTTTTATGCTAATGCTGAACATCCGCTGGATCCGGGAAATGGCACTGCTGTGTCAGATGGAAGAAAAATGGTATGGAATGATATGTAAATTTGGTGAATTTATTAGCAATTGATCTCTATTTGGTTTGTCTGAATAATAGTTTCCAACTATGTATCACAAGACACGGGTCTTCAGCCACTGCGGCAACACACAGAATGGCTTTGATTTTCATCTGCGTCCCAGTGAGTCCTGGTAACAGCAGACTGATATGGGCCTTCCCGAGAAACTTTGGAGTATGGATTGATCAAGTGGTTCCCCGATGGATATTTCATATGAGACAGAACCTGATTCTGGATTCCGATTTGTATCTTCTTCATGTTGAGGTAGTCTTTTTGTTAAGACCTTCATCCCTCAGCTATTCTTGTCAGTTGCTGATTATGCACAGGATGTTCAAATGCTAGCATGGAACACTGAATGCAGATAGTGGTCTCTAGGGACAAAAAATCTAACGGAATGAAAGTTGCAGAAAGGGTACAAAAACGTTCAATGGATTACTATGAGTGCTAGTTGTCATTTCAAGCCTAGCATAGGGTGATGTAACTGTCACTAAGTCGTCTAAGTTTTTTGTTGAAGATTTTCACACTTTCTCCTAAGTTGCTTATTCTTTTGTGTCTCTTCTCATTGAGGATCCGTGTGTGTAGCATCGTCCTGATTGAGACGTAAGCATACCCCTGCAGAAGATGCCTGGCTTTCAATTAATCCCCAAGTGCCAAGCCCACGATTTGCTTAGACTCACCTGACTTTCGTGGTTATTAACTTCCTTATGCTTCCAGGAGCGAAAGATAATGGAGGTAGGCTCTTCCAATTGGCAAAAGGCCTGTTTCGTGCCAACAAAGTCGGATGCTCTTGTTGTCGGTTTCAGGAAGTGGTTAAACAAGTGTGCCAGCGGTCAAGTTGACTCGAGGGGCAAGTTCAGTGGTGCTCTCCCAGCTACTCCTCCAAAAGAACAGCTGCTGGACAGGTGATCCATTTAAGAGTTAATTAGTTCTCTTGAACTTTCGAAGTCTGTGCACTGATAACAAAGCAAGAGGACGTCTGAAGCCATCATAAAAATAATAACCATCCCTTCAACGGGAAGGAAAAGTCGGTCCATCCCTTTTCCATCCAGCGATTCTGTTAATCTTCCTTGGGGTCCTTATCTAGGGTGGTAAAGAAAATCATCGAGTTCGCTGTTACTTCCAATGCAATCTTTATGCCGATGAGCAGATTCGATAGAGAAAGTTGGCTGCAATTTTTTGCAGGTACTGATCTCACGTGGTGATCTGCCGGCATACAAAGGTCTCAATGCACCTGAGGTCGCCTGACCGGGTTGTCTGTAGCTTCTGGGAATCGTCGCGGCAGTGAAACAAAATGTGTTGTCGGCTATAGCAAGAACTACAATCATGGTGATGGCTGTACTGTTCTTCGGGGCATCCAGATGGTTGGCTCATTTCGCCCACAAGAATTTCTGGTACCATGACTATGACCATGCCTTCCGCCAAGATCTGAGTTCAATATCTCCTTTTTCTCTCCCTGATCTCTGCGGATATTCCTTTTGTACAAAACCCAACATGGCCATCTATGTCTAAAGAATAATTTGGATTACCATTTTATTTTTATTGGTTTTACTTTATTTCTATACTAAAGCTCAAACTTTTGCCATGCCTTCTTACAAAACGTGGAAGTCGAAATCCACTCTTGAAATTAAATTGTCTTCACCCAATCCCCTAAGAAGGTAGGGATTCAAACCCTCCACCTCTTCCTTGTTAGGAAAGTGATTAAGAAGCTAGTGGATGGTCAGTGTTCTTATGGCACAATCTGCTTTGAATTTCCTTCCACTATTATCATATTTTGCTTGCTGGTATTATATTAACTTAATTAATGGAAAATGCTATGATTATTGACAAGGATTTATGTTTTAATATTTTCATGGACAATAATTATTTTTTTCCGTAAGTGACATTGATGATTTTTTTAAAGATTTTTTTTAAATCATTCAATTTTCCACTAAATAAATGGTAGAGAATTCCAAATAAGGTCCTAAAGTGCTCTTATTTTTTCAAATAAAGGTGTGAAGTGAATTTTATTTCAAATAATGATATAAAGTGTCATCATTTTCTTAAATAAGGGTTTGGAGTGGATCTTATTTCAAATAAGGGTTTGAATTAACATACTATTGGGGGAAAATTTCAAAAAAGGACCAAAAGTGAGCCTATTTTTTCAAATAAAGATCCAAAGTGGCCGTTGTCTTAAATGATGACCCGAAATGGTTAAAACAGTATCAAATAAGGATCTCAAATCGCCAGGTAGCCAAATATTTGCCGGCCTGCGAGCATGTGGCCTTTCTAGTGGTCGGAATAAGGGTAATTTTGTTAAAAAAATTGATAAAAATTAACGAACCCTAAAACATAAACTCCAAACTCTACAAGCTCTTCTTCTTCTGCACTTCATCTTCTAGGCTCTTTGTCCCCTCTTACTTAGAGAATCCAAATTTTTTGTTAATAGAGCAAGATTCCTAACTCCTGGAGTTCTAAAGGTATGTGCTAGCACTCCCCTCGCTTGCCCCTCTCTCTCTCTCTGTGGAAGTGGATTCGCATTGTGTCCAAGATGTGGGTCATTGAGATCGAGATGTTATGTGTCTTTCGATTGGGTCTGTGGAAGTGGATTTGCATTCCACCTCATTCTTTCGGCTCTCAGGGTTTCCTCTCTTGCGATTCTCCATGAAACTCCCATGATGGAATCGAGTGGCTAGCTCACTCGAAGATCTCTCTACTCGGAGGCAATGGAGACGATTTGCGGCGGTGGTGGCAGAGGCGGTGGCTCGCTGGTGGTGGTGCCGCCATTGCTTCTTCTTCTCCTTGCGGCGATATTGAGCTGCATCGTGGCATCGCCGACAGTGGCAAGCTCGGCCTCCGTGATGTGCGAGCTTAGCTTCACCAACCGCGACAAGCTCTACAACGTGAACGTAGAAGATGAAAACGTGAGAATGTGAAGAGTTTGGGGGTTTTGTTTTTATGGTTTGTTAAATTCTATCAATTTTTTTTGACAAAATTGCCCTTATTTTGGCCATTAGAAATGTCATATGTTCGTCGGCTGACGAATATTTGGCTGCCCCGCGATTTGAAGTCCTTATTTGAGACTGGTTTAGCCACTTTGGGTCCTTATTTGAGACAATGACCACTTTGGTCATTATTTAAGAAAATAGGCTCACTTCGAGTTTTGACCTTACCAGCTGATTGAGCGCATTTCCGTCATTTATTATTTTATTTTTCTTTCCTTTGTTTTTTTCCCTTTTTATGTTTCTTCTTTCCTTAAAAAAAAAAAATCAAAAGGGAAAAAATATCTAAATTCAAAAATACAGGCAGAGGATTGTCAATCCTCCCCCCTTATGGCCATTGCCCAATTTGATTAGAAGCGAGGGTCAATAGGTCTTTGCTAGAACCAGAGAAGGGCCGTGACCCTCTCCTAGATCTAAGCAAAGTTTGTTGCCCATAGTGGGGGAGGGTCGCTGGCAACCCCACTAGCCATGGATGTTGCCTCACCGGTGATGGGGCAGTGGTCATAGGTAGGAAAGCTGGCACTAGTCCTCGTCTATATATTTTTGATTTTTTATGGAAAGAAAAAAAAAGAAGGTAAAAAATAAAGCAAAAAAGGAAAGAAAAAATAAATGATGGAAATGTCCTCAATCAACTTCAGACCCTTCTATGGGACTAACATGGCAATTAAGGCCCTTATTTGATAAAATGAGAATACTTTGAGCTTTTATTTAAAATTTTCCCTAAAACAAATACTTCTTTGAAATCAATATAATTATAGGGCTAATTAAAAAAAAAACACCAATTTTAGATTGAGAGACAAATTTGGCCGTAACTCTTTTTTTTTTGTCTCTCAAAAAGCACAAATTCTAAATTGAGTGATAATTCTAGAATCAATTTTTTTGTCACGTAAAAAATCACAAACTTTCACCCTTATCCCAAATTTGAACCTTATCGTTAACTCTCTAGTAGTGAGCTTAGCGGATCTTGTCTATTATAGCTTTATATTACGATAAAACGATGAAGTCTGGCTAGAGGAAATTAATCTAGAGATTTTGTGACTTGCTAATAAAGTGTAGGAGACAATGAACAGTTTTATCATCATTCTCCAAGTTGTAGCTTAAATAAAAAGACAACGAATAGTTTTTCTAATCTAGCTAGCAAGTGCACATGAACTTATTGCTAAGAACAATCAATGAATATAAGTTAAAGGAGCCGAATTTGTGATTTAAGTGAAAGTTGATTTTTTTTTAGTAAAAGAAGTTGGGGTTAGAATTTTCACTTGATTTAAAGTTAATACTTTCTCATGAGATAAAGAAAATATTTAGATTACATTTATCCTCGGCCTAAACTTGATATCTTTCCATATAATTAGCCTTATAATTATAATCAGAGATCATGTAGACGTCACCGTCTCCCCAAAAAAGACGTCGTTTTGTCGCGCCGAACGAGTGACGTGGCGGGTTCCTAACGTCATTTACTGACTCCCGCCGTTAAATTCCTTAAAACTTTTCGGGTGACGATGAGACGACGAGGCTGCAGCAGGTAAAAGGACACACAGCAGGTCCACGTTCACGTTCATGTCCTGTCCTGTCCTGTCCTGACCCGACGCCTCCCCTAGCTCCTCCGCCATCCACAGGATCCCATTCTTCAAGTACTACTGAACTCTGAACAAAAAAGAAAAGAAAAAAAGTGGTACTGATCGCGGCGAAAAATTCATAGCCTCAAGTTTCGTTTATAGCCGTCGTGTCCGGGTCCTACCCTCTTCCTTCTACCCCTTCGTCTCCTCCTCTCGTCTCCGGCCGGAGCTCTGCGAGAACCCGGGAAGGAGGGACCCCGCAATGGAAGCTCTCGTGGCCTCGTCCTATCTGCCCTCCGTCCGCATCCGAGGACCGCATCCCAGGAGCCTTTCCGTCCGACCCAGATCAGTAAACCTCCCGCCGAGGCGGTTCGCGAGGCCCGACCTCCGCGCGGCGGTCTCGTCGCCGGCGTCCGGCGTTTCGGTGGAGTCCGCGGCTCCGGCAGAGCCCGAGGTCCGGGGAGACACCGCGGGGGAGAAGTTCGACTGGTACTCGCAGTGGTATCCGGTGATGCCGGTCTGCGACCTCGACAAGAGGAGGCCGCTCGCGAAGAAGGTGATGGGCCTCGACGTGGTGGTGTGGTGGGACAGGAACGAGGAGGCCTGGAAGGTGTTCGACGATAGCTGTCCTCACCGCCTGGCGCCCCTGTCCGAGGGGAGGATCGATCAGTGGGGGAGGTTGCAGTGCGTGTACCATGGGTGGTGCTTCGGTGGATCCGGGGACTGCAAGTTCATCCCTCAAGCGCCTCCTGATGGTCCTCCGGTAACTTTCGTTCCTTCCTTGTTTTCGTACTTGGAGATTTCAAGAGTCATCTCGAAGCTTTTTGTCGTGCTCATCGTGTTTTTATGACATTTTAGTAGGAAACTCGTTCATCAGATAGAATTGTCTTTGATTATCCATGAGATTATGATTATTTTTATCTATTGCTTGTGGACCCGACGAGTAGTAGTGCTGTTTTCACTTTTTTGTTTATTCTGTTGTTCTTTTTAAAATGTTTTGTGGGTGATGAAGTTCGTTAAAGCGAGGGAGTTGTGAACTTCCGTTGGATTCACTGGGGGATGTCTATATCAGTAGCTTCCAGTTCCGTTGACTGTCTTAAATAGGAGTGGTGTTTCTGGCTTACTGATGTCCATCGCTATCTGGCTGCTGACAGTACCTATCCAAACCGTATAGCAAACGGTTTACCATTCAATCGTTTCAGTTATGATTTTGACATTAGATGTTTAAGATTACTTGGCTTATTGGAATCTTGTGTTGAATGTCCAAGGGGATTTAGATTGGCTTCCTTTAACATAATCTCATCCTTTTCCTATGATGAAGTATTCCTTGTCAAAATCACGTGCCTTTTGAATTACATAATTCAGAATGGTGAAAGCCACAAAAAACCCACTCTCACGAGCAAGTTGAAAAGAAAATGGAACACTCTTGCATTTGCTGGTGGAATAGGACGACGAATGAGTAATGTGGTCCTGAAGGCATTGGCTTATTGGTCTATGTTTTGGATATAAATGTGGCTTTTCCCATGTAAAAGGCATTGAAGATTAGGTGGAGGAAGTAAAGTGTTTCATGAAGTATGTTTCAGTCACGTCAATGAGCAACATCACTAAATATTTTTGACACCAATTGTAAGTTACATCATTGAGTATACATTATAAGTTACAATATCTCTTCTTCAGTGGGCTTATACTGTCTCTGCTAGAGAATTTTTGGAGAACATCTGTCAAAAATTTCTCCGTCTTTCCTCTGGAAGAGGAGACTGGCCTACCCTGTGCTTCTTCAAGCATTTTCAATCCAAGAAAGGATTTAATCATGTAATGAGAGTAGAGGTGCGGTTTTGTGTGCCATGGATACCTGTTGCTTGCAATTGAGTTAAACATGGCATAATATGGTATGGAACTGAAGGTAAGCTATGAGTTTCTCCTCTGAAGAGCTTGGTGGCAATCAGTTGAGACTTGATGTACTCCCTCTTTTATTTTTTGTAACACAAGTATTGGAACTTTTATGTGTAGGAGCAAATTTTTGTAACTAGTTGTCATTTTCATGTTATTCGCAGGTTCACACATTTAAGAAAGCATGTGTGGCTGTTTATCCAAGTACTGTGCAGCACGATATTGTGTGGTTTTGGCCAAATAGTGATCCTCAGTACAAAGACATTATTATGAAGAAGAAGCCCCCGTACATTCCAGAGCTAGATGATCCATCTTATTCAGGGCTAATGGGAAATAGAGAGATTCCCTATGGGTATGAAGGCATCTTCTGTGTTATCTGTCATTTAAGAATGCATGACTGTTTTTTTCTATATAGACTGTTGTGTTTTACATAGTTACAGTGGCTTTATTCTTTAGGCGTATCATGTGCTTGAAGAAAGCATTATGTTTCCTTTGGCAATCATCATAAAAGCTATATTAGGAGGTCTGCCCTATGACCAGCTTGCACTTGACTGCTCTAAACATGTGAATCTGCATTTTCAGTTATGAGGTGCTGATTGAAAATCTTATGGATCCTGCTCACGTCCCATATGCCCACTATGGTATAATGCGAACTCAACAGCCAAAAAACAGATAAGAACTTTCTCTCCTCGGTATCTGCACTGATTACATTTTGACTTCCTTTGAGAAGCTTATCCAACACCTCGTATGTTATTTTCACAGTGAAAGCTGATAGAGAAGGGGGAAGGCCGGTTGAAATGAGTTTAAAGAAACTTGATATTGATGGTTTCTTAGCAAAGCAGGAGTGGGGAAGTAGCAAATTCATGCCACCATGCATATTTTATGCTTATTCTGAACGTCCGCTGGATCCAGGAAATGGGACTGCTATGTCAGATGGAAGCAAAATGGTAATGATACATAGATTTGGTGTGTTTATTAACAATTGATCTCTATTTGTTTTCTCTGAATAATAGTTTCCCACTATGTATCATCGGACACAGGAGTCTTCAGCCCCTGTGACAACACGGAGAATGGCTTTGATTTTCATTTGCATCCCAGTGAGTCCTGGTAACAGCAGATTGATATGGACCTTCCCGAGAAATTTTGGAGTTTGGATTGACCAAGTGGTTCCACGATGGATATTTCATGTGGGACAGAACTTGATTCTGGATTCCGATTTGTATCTTCTTCATGTTGAGGTAGTCTTTTTGTTAAGACCTTCATCCCTCAGCCACTCTTGTTAGTTGCTGATTACGCACAAGATGTTCAAATGCTAGTGTGGAACATTAAATGCAGATAGTGGACTCTAGGGACAAAAAATCTCTACAGAAACAAAGTTGTAAACTGGTGACTAGTGGTCGGCTGTAGAAAGGGTACAAAAACATTCAATGGATTACTATGAGTGCTAGTAGTCATTTCAAGCCTACAATAGGGTGATGTAACTGTCATTAGGTTGTCTCAATTTTTTGTTGAAAATTTTCACACTTCCTCCTAAGTTGCTTATTCTTTTGTGTCTTTTCTCATTGAGGATCTGAGTGTGTAGCATCGTCCTGATTGAAACATAGGAATACTGCTGTAGAAGATGCTTGGCTTTCAATTAATCCCTAATGCATGCCAAGCCCAAGGATTTGCTTAGACTCACGTAACTATTGAGGTTCTTAACTTCCTTACGCCTTTCAGGAGCGAAAGATAATGGAGGCGGGCTCTTCCAATTGGCAGAAGGCCTGCTTCGTGCCAACAAAGTCAGATGCTCTTGTTGTTAGTTTCAGGAAGTGGCTAAACAAGTATGCCGGCGGTCAAGTTGATTGGAGGGGCAAGTTCAGTGGTGCTCTCCCTGCTACTCCTCCAAGAGAACAGCTGATGGACAGGTGATCCATTTAAGAGTTAATTAGTTGTCTTGTGCTTTTGAAGTCTCTGCACTGATAACAAAGCAAAAGGACGTTTGAAAGCCATCATAAGAATAGTAGCCATCCCTTCAATGGGAAAGAAAAGTCGGTTCATCCTGTTTCAATCGAGTGATTCTGGTTAGCTTCCTTAGGTCTCTTATCTAGGGTGGTAGAGAAAATCATCCAGTTCGCAGTTACTAATGCAATCTTTATGCCGATGAGCAGATTTGATAGAGAAAGTTGGTTGCAATTTTTCGCAGGTACTGGTCTCACGTAGTGAACTGCCGCAGCTGCAACGATGCATACAAAGGTCTCAATGCACTTGAGGTCGCTTTACAGGTGTTTTCTGTAGCTTCTCTGGGAATTGTTGCCGCAGCAAAACAAAATGCTTTGTCGGCTATAGCTAGAACTACACTTGTGGTGATGGCCATACTGTTCTTCGGGGCATCCAGATGGTTGGCTCATTTCGTCTACAAGAATTTCCGGTACCATGACTATGACCATGCCTTCCGCTAAGTTCTGAGTTTCAATATCTCCTTTTTCTCTCCCTGATCTCTGCGGAGATTCCTTTTGTACATAGCTCAACATATCCTCCTATGTTTAAAGAATAAAGACCCAAAGAGACGGAATTCAGACACCATATTTATGAAGAAAGTGATTATGAAACTATTGGGTGGTCAGTGTTCTTATGGCTCACTCCGTGGTGATTATGATGGGATTTCTCTTACTTTATAGTCCTTGTTTCAGTTAAAAATCTGCAACCATGTAGACATTAGATGCTAGACAGGACACTCTGCAGGCAGCGAAACGTAGTGAAAATTCATCAGAATGAGGAAGACGACGATACATCTAAGAACTTGGATCATCCTGTCCTGCGCATGTTTAGTGTGACGGAGTCAGATCGTTTGCTTCTTATATAGATATCACTGCTGTTTGCTCGTCGACTTAGGGATGTTTTCGAGTCGTCTCCAGGATCTGTTTAAACGACAAACGAGCAGAGCCATAGATAGGCATAAGGAACATGTGTTGAGCTGAGCTGGTGGCTTCTTTCTTGCTGGTGTGGTGCTCACATCAAGGTGGAAAAGAAGTGATTCATCGTCGGATATCTAGTCCTTGTCATCCCAACCACCTCCACAACCACAAGCTGATGAACCACCATCATGGGCTTTTTTTTATATGCAACTCCAAAGTCGCACACAAACACCAGACGGTCCATGGGTTGGAGAGTCATGTTGGCTAAGACTGTCGGATTTAATTTGGGAAACATGCGTGACGAGTCCTGGAAGCTGTTAGCTTCGCGTGCACTTCATTTTTAAAACTTTCAATTCGCGTATTTAATCTAACCTTCGCGAGGTTCCGCTCTTCCGTCGAGTTTGTCAATTTCAACTGGATGAAAATGTGCGCATGATTTTTATTTTTATTTTTTGTTCAATGCTGCGTGCTTTTTAAACATATTTTTTTCGATAGGTGAATATAAAAGGGTGTAGCTTAGTGATGCTACGTTAGGAAATATAGAGAAAAATTTGAAAATAAACATGAAATCTGGAAAATGGGGAAGAAAAGCAGGAATAAAAAGAAAAGGAAAAATAACAACGGAGTCGAATGCAAATGACTTTTAGTAAGAGGATTTTGATAAAAAGCAAATAGTATGGGTAAACATTATTCGCCTCTAGTTTAGGTTAAAGGGTTTTTACAGAATGCAAATAAATATTATTTGCATAAATGACTTTGGTTTCATAAAAATAATAAAGAAAAATTATAACAATTACCCAACTCATGCGAAATTGGAAACTCTTTGGCCACAGTGGTTGTCGGGATCGCATGACTCCAGGCTAGGCGTGGTTGGAGTGGCACGACCCTAGGTGATCAGCTAGGTGAGGCAACACCAAGATTGCGCAACCTCAGGCAAGTCACTTATGAGAACAATAGCTAGGTAAATCTGAACAAAGGTGAACTCAAGCGATGGACTGTCAAGACTAGATAGATCTTAAATAGATGCATGATCCTCGTTGCAATAAGGGGAGGCCTCATAATTTCAATTGGTGAGCCTTGACCTCCATGACCCTTGCATAACCTTGTATAGCCGTTGGCAATCCTCCATGGCTTTGCAAAGACAATGAACATTGATTTCGTTTAGGGGTAAAAAATATGAATTACAAAGCTTTAGCATTCTAAAATGCTAAAATCAGGAGTACTCCTCACCTCAATGATTACAAGTGTCCTTATTAAGAAATAAGTTCCTTACAAAATTACTAGGAGCCACCCTACCTGTTCAACGGATATACATTAACATGATGATATGATCGTGTTTCTTATTTTAACATATCAGTGCTCGTGTACTCTAATCTCCTAATTTTTCCTAAATATTTTTCTTTTAGAGGAGGCCGAAGTAGTATAGGGTCGTATTTAGCACCATGGCAAAAGCTACTCTATCCTTACCTTGAGATAGAAAAGCCTTCCGAGATCCATTGCATTTGCCAAACGAGCTTTCATTTTCGACTTACAAGGCACCTTTTCTTTTCAATCAATTCCTGAACAGAAAGGATACAATTTTTTATTTTGGATCGATAATTATATAGACATCAATCATGACAGTACGTAATACCATATCATATGACGATTCATCATTATTCCAAAAAAATAAAAATTGCCCATGTGAGTGAAAACGTCTGTTGCAAGCAAGGCGCAACGACAAATGCCAGAGGGACAGACCCGTAAAACAAATCCGACGACCAAAAAAGAAATCTTGAAAAACCCCAAAAAAAAAAAAAAATGGAAAAGAAAAAGGCCTTTGACACTGCCAGCGCCCATCACCGACACAAAGGGAAGCTCACTCAGCTGAAAGCCTGGAAGCCCAAGATCTGCAGCAGCCTCCTCCTGCATCTCCATTTCCATGTCTGCAACTCAAGCTCGGCTGTAAGTGAAAAACCCATCTCCAATCTCTTCGCTTTTCGCTCCAAGTTCGTCTCTTTCGCCTCTTTGCGCTTCTGGGTCTTCGCCGTCCGCCGCTAAGAAGGCAAGAAGAAACAGAGCCCAATCCCCCTCCAATGAAAGATTCAGATCCGGCAGCCGAGCCCGTCGCCCAGAACCTCATCAAGCTCATCAGCAATGTCTGCTTCTCCGTCTTCGTGTTCTCCGTCCTGATCGTCACCGTCGTCGCCATCACCTACCAGCCCCCGGACCCGTGGCTCGAGTCCGCCCCGGCCCTCACCAGGCTGTTCACGCAGACCGAGAATGCCACCTTCAAGAATGACGATTCCGTCCTCAAGACCGGCGAGGACTTGCCCCTCCTCTCCCCTGCGGCCTCTCCCACTCCCGCGCCGATCTCGGTAGCCGCGCCGCCACCGCCGCCGGTGATCGAGAGGGCCGGAGAGGTGACGGCGAATTCGACCACCGAGCCCGAGCCCGAGCCCGAGTGCGATGAGGCGGCTCTGTTGCCCGTCAATTGTTCGGATCCCCGTGTTCTGGTCGCCGTTAGGAGGTTCAATGCGAGAGCCTTTAGGTCTATCGTGTTCCTGGGGTACCAGACTCCGGTTAACGGTTCGAAAGCCGACGAGTGCGACGTGGCGTGGAGGTACAGGAACAGGAGGGAGAAATCTTGGAGGAAGTACAGGGATTTTAGGAGGTTCAGGATTGGCATTGGAGAGAACTGCACTTACAAGGTGCTGCATCCGGGCGCTTGGCATTCGGGCGTCAATGCGCGGCCGGCGAAGAGCGGCAGATTCAACGCCACTAGGAGCGGCAAGAAACCGAAAGCTCCGCCTCCTGTTAGGGACGACGAGATCAATGACACGATACCGACCCTGGGATCCAATATGAGTTTCAGGAAGGGGAGATACTTGTACTACTCTCGCGGAGCGGATCACTGTAAAGGGATGAATCATTACTTGTGGAGCTTCCTCTGCGGGATGGGCGAGGCGATGTACCTCAATCGCACTTTCGTGATGGATCTGAAGATTTGCCTGGCGGCCACGTACAACCCGAGTAAAAAAGATGAGGAAGGGAAGGATTTCCGGTTCTATTTTGACTTCGAGCATCTCAAGGAGTCGGCTTCGATCGTGGAGGAGAGTGAGTTCTGGAGCGATTGGAAGAAATGGGATGAGACTCACAAGAAGAAGGTACCAGTTAAGAAGGTAGGGACTCATAAGGTCACGCCGATGCAGCTCAAGAAAGATAAGAGCACGATTATATGGAGGCAGTTCAATGCTCCGGAAGAGTCGGAGAATTACTGGTACAGGGTCTGCGAAGGGCAGGCTGCGAATTACATCCACAGACCGTGGCAAGCAATCTGGAAGTCGAAGAGACTGATGAACATCGTCACGGAGATCAGCGGGAGAATGGACTGGGATTTCGATGTGGTCCATGTGGTTCGTGGGGAGAAGGCGCAGAATAAGGCGCTCTGGCCTCACTTGGATTCCGACACGTCCCCCGATGCTATCCTTGCTAAGCTTCGGGAGGTGATTCGGCCGTGGAGAAATCTGTATGTCGCGACCAATGAGCCCTTTTACAACTACTTCGACAAATTGAGGTCCCAATACAAGGTTCATCTGCTGGATGATTATAGGGAGTTGTGGGGCAACACGAGCGAGTGGTACAATGAGACAAGGCTTCTTAACAATGGGAATCCGGTCCAATTCGATGGCTATATGAGGGTGGCAGTGGACACCGAGGTACTATACCGGGCAAAGACACGAGTCGAAACTTTCTACAATCTAACCAAAGATTGCAAGAATGGAATCAATACATGCTGAAGTTGAGCATAGCTTGATGCCCTCATATCATTTCTTCCACGTGTCGATCTGTGGCTTTGGTATGCCTTTGGTATATGGGACGGGGTTCTTTAGGAAATTTGTTGCCTAGTCATACAGGTCAGTTCTTTCATTGCATTGATGTCCTGCAATTTGATGACCAAGCCAATTCATATTTGTAACATAGTCTATTTTCATTATAGTCTTCATCATGGTAATTGCATCAGCAGATGGCAGTGTGATTCCCCTCTCTACTCTTTCTAGTGCGCCTCCGTGAATTTTGTGATGGCAATTCGTGGGAGAATTTAGATGGCAGTTTAAAGGCCAACGGCTAAATGTAGTGAGTTTAGAGGATGCGCAAGATATGGTCAACCGACCTTTAGACCTTTTTACTAGCAGGAGGCTTCCAATAGAGAAGCAGCTAGTTTCCTTTGTTTAGTAGCAGGAGCAATGCTAGCTACATGAAGATTGGTTTATAAGATGGGTATACTGTGATCTGGCAAAATGTGGCTGAGTACTAGATCGGTCCAGTTGTTTAACTACCAGCTTGCAGTCTGCTACATTAGTAAGTATATCAGTCTTATAGAATAATCTTAATATAACTAGCAGCACTCTCATGTTGGCTGAACAGACTCTCACTGACATTAGCAGCAGGATTATGAGATTGAAGGTTGGTTAACAACTTGATCCTTTACTCTATCCTCAGAACACTCTAGGATTCTTACCCTTGACCAAGCCTAGTTTGGGCTTGGTTTGTTTGCACTCCCTAGAGGTATGTTCAACTTCTTGTCAGGGCGCACCAGAGGAAAAAACCTCGTTATCCTTAACTGTACCTGCCTGCGAAAGTAAAAAGTAAACCTTGTCTTTGGCCTGAAGAGAGACTTTTGTCGCTGTTGCTCGGATTAGCGAATGATTAGTGTATGCAGAATTGCCCTGTACATTATGCAAAGTGAAGTGGTTTTGGTCTGAGGGAGTATTACAGAACTCACAATGACAGAGTGATCTAGCAAAGAAAGCGGGGTTAGTGTCACCCATTGTCCAAGGGTCTTATTTTCAACTACAATGACTAGCCAATCTGAACATCTTCATCCTTCTGATCATGTTCCAATCTGGGTCTGTGAGCTCTATTTGCTGATGGCCATGAACATTTTTCCCTATTCATTTTCTGGTAATCATTTCTAACTCAATCTCGACCACAAGTTCCTTTACTTCTGAGTTTGCTGGGGACTTTTTCTGGTGGGTTTTTGCCGATGCTTCCACAACTTCAAAATTATCATATTTCACACATCCTGTGTTAGCTTACTGGCCATCCTTCCTTTACTAAGCAAGACACTGAGATAGGATACTTCATTCCTAGTTGCCATCCCATTTACAGCTCTAACAGATCAATAATGCCCACTAGCAGTTTCGCCATTAATCTTTCCCATGCTCTTCGTTTAGTTACTCTCGGTTTTTCATCTTTCTTTCTTCTGGTCAGATGCTTCACTTCAGTTCGACTACAACCCATTCTTCCCTACAATATTTAGAGCATAACGAGACATGGCCTTGGATAAGTTGCAGCTTTATAGGAGACTAAATAGCCCCAAATGTTCCTGTTTTTCAATGCCTTTTTCACATGTTGAACGACTAACACACTAGGGAAAGCTTGTGCATCTTACATCCTAAAAATTGCTCGGGCATCTATACTCTTACCATATGCAATCAGCTCACTATAGTAGCAAACTCCACGCCAAGTCTTGTTCCTGTTCCTATGAAACACGACTTTTTTCAAATGTACACAGTTCGATGCTCCACAAACTGCTTAGGATGTCTCTCGGAGGAGATGTTACTAGAAAAGTGAGCAGTAATTCTTTTAGGTTGTTTTAGCAGTTTGTTACAAACTTATTACCTCTATTCTACCGGGTGGAAATATCAGTATAGGTGAGCATGGTCAGGTTGGGTCCATCCAGCACCTAACCTAAAGACCAATCTAGATAGTGTTGGTCCCCAATTTGTGGAACTAAGGATTGACCCGATTGAGCTTAGGACCAAGGACTATACCGACCCTATGGTTTGGTTCGATTTTAGGATCAACTTGGGATCAATTGATTTTTTTTTTTTTTGTTTCATTTTGTATCCTTTAAAAGAACAAACATATTTTTTCAAATTATATATACATAACCAAATTATGAATACCGGTACATATCAAACACAAATCTAAAGTAAGATAACAATAGAATTCTTCATTTGCAATTGTTGAGTTGCATGCTTGAGGTGGGCCAAGAGAGATGAGCAATTTCACTAGCTCACCTGCGCTTGTGAGGCAAGTGAAGAGAGGACAAAGGCAAGTGAAGAGAGACAAGTGGCGAGATGAGCGACGTAAGCGAAGAACGGTGAGCGGCGATTGAATCTAAGGCATGCAAAGAGGGTTTCTTGCTTTTTTTTGTCGAATATGAATTGAGTTTCTACTTTCTAATTCACACGTTAGAACTGCATGAAAAAGATGAGAGGTGGAGGTGGGCTTAGAGTAGACAAAAATATATAATACGTTATATATTGATGACCAATCTTAAAGTCTTAAGACCAATGACCAACCGGCATGGCATAGTGCATGATGCAAGAGTCTTAGGATCAAGGACCAGCTTAGTCCCCTTAAGAACCGAACCAAGACTAGTAGGGTTGGGATGGTCCAAAGCCAATCCAAGGTTGATCCTAGATCAATGTTCACGCTTAAATAACAAGGCTTGTAAAAGAACCAAGTCTTAATAGACAAAAGTAGGAAATAAATAGAAACAGTTGAATAGATTTTAAAGTCGAGCCTTCAAACTAACCAAAGCGAAGCAATGCTTCGGTTGTAATTCAGCAGATGGTGCTACTGCTAACTATTGGAGTTCAACCTTATGGAATCATCTCATCCGAAAGCAGCCATAGCTGGCTCTGGAGGATCTGTGAGGAAGACGTCGAGGAGCTGATACATGGTGGTGAACTGCATTTCTGGGTACAATCTTGAAGCCTCAAGGTCGTCTTCATTTATCTCGTAGCTCATCAGATCTCCCTTGACGAATACGGAGTGAAGTATGGAGACGGGTATGTTCTCCGGAGGTGGCAGAGCTTAACAAGTGACATAAAAAAAACATAAAGCATCAGCAAACTTTTCTTGACCCGATTCGCGACAAAAGGCAGGAGCAGAGAAAATCACGTCTCTATGTTTAGAAGAAAATTGCGGGACGGTATGATGATTAATTGCAATAAACGCGAGGACCTTATCATAATTGAAGCAAAATAGAGGGGGTTTGGAGAATAAGAAAAATTGTCCAAAACATCCTAAATATATTGTATTTTTGTCAATTTCGTTTTAAATCTTTCAATTTTTGTAATTCAATTTTAAACCATTTCACTTCTTGCCAATTGAATTCATCCGACCAATTTGAATTAGAAATTGCTAACGTGGATTGGCACGGTGCTAGATAGGATGGCCAGCGCTAATTTAGATAATTTTTAATTATGTTTTCATTTTTTAATTTTTTTTAATTTTTGCTTTCTTCTTCCTTTTGCCAGTGGCTTGCCACATCTAACGTGAGGAGCCCTCGCTAGGGCTCACCCTTGCTAGGCTGCATGTCACTTGTGGTGGGCGTGGCCACTTAGGCCCGGTCATTGCCTGTGGCTAGAGGTTGGCCATTGGGAAAAGGAAGAAGAAAACACAAAAGAAAAAATCAGAAAAAATCAGAAAAAATAATAAAAAATTCAAAATTATTAAAAATTATTAAAAATTATCCAATTAGCATTGGTCGTCCTACATGGCATTGCCCATGTCTACTTCAGCTATTTTCTGCTAAAATTGATCGGATTAACTCAATTGGCAAAAAGTAAAATGATTTATAACTGAATTAGAAAAATTAAAAGGTTTATGATTGAATTGATAAAAATGAAATAGATTTCGGAATTTTTGGACAATTTTCCCATGGAGAATATACAACAGTGTCATAGGTTGATCTATAACTTACTCTGAGAGAGCTTGACTAGATCTTCCTCGGGCACATAGACTCTCTTGAAGGTCCGACCTGTTTTCTCTTCCCACTGTGAGATTAGCTCGTGCTGAGAGATTATGTTTGGTTTCGGGCGATAGCTAACGACCCGATTGCACGCCCTCGGATCGTTCGCCACCTTGATTGTGTACTTCCCTATGTCCTCCTCGTAATTAAGCACAGCTAGCACAAAAATTAGAATCTTCGATCATAATTTAAAGACGGAAAATAACATAGGATGATAGCAAGGTAAAGTCTCTAAACTTTTCTCATCCGATTTTTAAATAATGAAATGAACATGAATAGATTAAATTACGGTTTGACGGATCAAATTGCCTGAAACAATATTCAGGGACGATATTACTGAAGTGAAAATATTTAGGGACTGCTCTCGCCACTTGAAATAAATTTGGTGGTTTCGGCCTCTAAGAAAAACCAGGGTAAAGCCCTTCATTCAAATTCAGATGGGCCCAAGTCTTATTATCGATCTGGCTATGGAATGTCACATGACTTTTTGAATGGATGATCCTTTTTGTAATCGAATGACGACCTGTTGGACATTCTTCAAAGGACCCTGCGATTTTATCATGCGATTTTATCGTGCGATCTTATTAATTCCATCTATCGTGTCCAGGTCCTGCAAAGGACAGGGCCAGGCCGACAAATTGGAGGGGTCTGCTAGGACTAGGGGTGAACGGTTCCAGGTTCCTTACAGGTTCCGCTTGAAACCTGAAACCTACCATCGGGTACAGGTTCCTCATTTTTTGGAACCTGTAACCTACCCATCGAAATCTGGAACCTAGAACCTACCCTCTCACAGGTTCCGGTTCCGGTTCCAGGGTCCAACAGGTTTTTTTTTTTTTTTTTTTTTTCATTTAAGTGGAACCGATTCTGGTTCCGAAAAAAGAGGAACCGGGAACCGGAACCTCCCTCCCTAGAACCGGGAACCGTGATCATCCCATCCAACATAGTCTTTATAATGATAAAAATCACAAAAAATACGTTACTCAGAACAGACTAGTTATAATTTGACTGCAATAAATCCACCATGGCAACCTGTAGCTTTGCTCATAGTGCCTACACTTATGCTTGCTCACCCTTCCTTCTTCTAAGTTCACATCCTTTCCCCTGTATCCTCCCTGGTTTGCAAACGTGTTCTCATCATTCTCTAGATTTGGAACCAAACTTGTAGGCTCTCCAGTTTGCTTGAAGGAAAATTCACCCCTCTCCAGATCAACTAAAATTTCATTTCCAAATGCAAGCAACTCTCTTGCTTCTTCACCATTGCCCTTGAACTGCATAGCAGACTCACTTCCAATTTGTTCAGGCAAAGAAACGGCACTCACTAGAGATTCAGCATGTTCAGTGGTACTGACACCAATGCAGACACCGTCCAATGACTGGGCAACTGACGATGAGAAGGATTGAGACACCAGGGTGAGGACAGTATGCTCTTGAGATTCACAGTTTGGCTCTGACTCAACCGAGTTATTCACACTAGCGCTACTACCGCACGAGCTCTCATTGGTTCGATTAGGTAACGGATGCTGATCTGCAGCTGGCGGATACCTCTCCCCAATGACCTCATAAAATGATTTCTCGGCTGCCTCGAGTGCCGAGGCCTCATAACACACGATACTCTTCTCTTCTATGTCTTCCTCCATAAGCATCTGGTTTATGTACTTGAGAGCTGCATCACTGAAATCATAGTCCTTGGCCGGTTCCTTCCCGAGGTTAGCGCCCAAAGGAGGCACATACGTGTGCAGCTATAGCTAAAGTCGTTAAACATGTCATCGATCGTGAGCCTACTAACAAGGTCATCCTCTCGTAAAATCGAAAAGACCGCATCATCACCATCATCGAGGACATACCCATCAATAAAACCATCGAGTTCATCTGATGGTCGATCCATTTCTCTATAATATGCTAAACTCAGAACAGTCAGAAATGCCTCAGAACATCTATAGCTCAAAGAGATCTATCAAGAACCTGCACCAGAATTCATTAACTCGCTCTATGTAACGATTTTCCCAAGTCGTGACTCAACCTAGCGTCCAACTGGGTAAAATTCTTGAAGCTGAAGTTCCAAGCTTGCATGCAGTTCAGCAAAATGAAACAGAGAAGGCAATTTGAGGATAGGTTACGAGCTAATCTTGTTTCGAATTGAAACAGAACGAGATTGAGTACTTCCCTTTTGGACTCTCCCCGAGGAACGGGTGGGATGCAACAAGATTTGACCTTTCTCTTGAACCGATCGAGTTTGATTTTTGAGGAAGTAAAAAGAAAAGTCTGTAAATCCCGGGTGAGAGAACAGCCGGGCGATTTCAGGATTGCTCGGCACCACCCCATGTAACGGTTGACTCTCAAGGGGCCTGCATCCACCGATACACGTCTCCTCTAGTCAAGTTATGTTCGTCCTCACGTTACTGCCCACGAGAGTTTTTATCTCCCAAGAAAGGAGATTCGTCGCTTCAACACAGATTCACAAGCAGAGAGAGCGAGAGAGAGAGCACTTACGGATACGACTGGTGGCTACCATGGAGTTGGGTTCGAGTTCAAGAAGGAGCGGCGGCGGCGGCGACGGCGAGCATTGGACGCAAAGGTGTGGCTGGTGGAGGAGCCGACGATGATGGAATTGGGGATGGGATAGAAATTAGGGATTCTTTTGAGAAGAAGGGAGGTTATAGTGGACCGGTTCCGGTTCTGGTTCCCGGTTCCCGGTTTCGGTTTCGGTTCCGGTTCCGGTTCTACCCGGGAACCGGAACCGGAACCGCCGGTTCCAGAAAATGAGGAATTGGGAACCGGAACCGGCCTCCCTAAAACCGGGAACCGAACCAGACCCTTCGGTTCGGTTCTCCGGTTCCCGGTTCTACCCGGGAACCGTGCTCACCCCTAGCTAGGACACAAGTCCGTGGACCCAAAATAAACCACGGCTGTCCGTCGTGTGGGACGCGAAGGCGGGATCCGCATGGTCAATTATTTGGATAGAGACGGGTCGTGTGGATTTAGATCCAGACAAGTCTGAGCCGAGAGAGAGAGAGAACCTTTGGCTTCGCCGGTGCCGTAGACGACAATATCGTCCCGGGGGTCGTGGGGATGGAGGAGGAAGTTGACGAAGTAGGCGGCACAGCAGTTTGCGGCGACGAAGGTGAAGGGAATGCCGGCAGCCTCGGTGGCCCTCCTGATCTTCCTCTTCTTCTCCAAGAACTCTTGGAATGGAGGGAGTGGCGCTATCTTATCCTCCTCACACCCGAAATCAGATGGTAAAAACCTCTAGTCAAAAAAAAAAAAAAAAAAAAAAAAAAAGAGTAGAAGGAAGAATTATCATTAATAATAATCCGGTTTGAGGACGAGAGCAAAATATTAATAATTCATGTTATTGGGTTATCGTAATTAGCAACTAAACGAGTAATGTCATGCAATTTGGCATTAGGATTCGGTTGGTACCATCCGTCTAATTCCAACTTATGATGGTTCGCATGCAATATCCATGAAAATTGATCAGATCGAAAGGTTCGGCACAAGGTAAAAGTCAATTTCCATAAACTTTGAGATTTATCAATTTCTAAACTTCAAGCGTTTGAGCCAGTTATTTTATCTCATGCTCTTATTTCGATTTTTACCTAACCTATTGCCAAAATTTGGATGCTTATTTAAACAAAATTCTATACTTCGTAGGTCAAGGGGATATGAACGGTGAAAAGGGTATTTTGCTTCTTGTAATGGGTGATATTGCTTTTTTTTTTTTTGTTTAAGATATATTATTAGTTCATAGCCAAAGAAACAATTCTTTAGACCTAACTCAAAAAAAAAAAAAAATACAATGAAGGGTTGACCAATCGGCAAGGGAAAATATGATCTAAAGCAACAAGCGAGTCTAAGTTCTTTCGTCGTTTTGCTATTTTTTCCTCTGTCTTATAGCTTCGACCATGACTTCATCGGTCCCTATCTAATCGTGCATATCATGCTTTTAATTTTTTTCCCTCAGTTTACGTCAATTTCATGTCTTGTCCCATCTAAGTTCAACCAATCACATCACGAACAATAATACCATCTAAAAAGAAAACTTCGAACTCATTTCTTACTCCTTGGATAAATAATTTGATTTTTTCCGTACAATAATTATTGCAAACTTCCCTTATTTGCCTGATTAAACTACACATTACACCAATGATATTCTAATTTTTTCGAAGTATTAACCCTTTCTATGCATAATTCATTAATCATGGTATGAATGAGATACATCCATTTATCACATGTCATCAAGATCAGGATTTGCACGGCTAACAAAAATTAATATTGGCACTAAAGGTGGTTGACACATTGTCATTCTATGCCCTCATTACTTTTGCAACTACTTTTGGAACAACCTAATTTAATAATGAGTTACGACAAGAATCTAAATTAGGATTGATTGGAGAAGCAATCTTCAATGCATTGAATTTTCTTGTTAATTCAAGAATTTAAGTCTCTACTAGCTTTTTGCCCTGACCATTTAAGCCGATATATCTACTCTTTAGTTTCTAATAAGAATAAGAATAGTAAAAAGTACGATTGTTTTTCTACATTTGTTCAAAGTAAGGGAGGGTGGCTCAAATAGCTTAGACCGAGACTTTTGGAGTTAAGAAGCGAGAATTGAAGAGAGAATTTTTTTTTCTGGTATTTTAGGCACCCTAATTCCTTAAGAGAATTGATTTATCATATGTTTGAACCAAGTGGATTCGAATTTCAGAAGGATTCTCTTTGTCAAAAAGGAAAAAAGAGATTGAATGGCCAGTTTCATATATTGAGGAGAATTAGCAAAAAAAAGTCATAATACTTTTATAATTATGCTAATTTAGTCTCAAACTATTTTTGGGCTAATTGAGTCCTAAATCTTTTGTATTTGTGCCAATTCTGTCCATCCAACAAATTTTTGCTAGGCAATGCTGACATGGACATTAGCCGCACTATAAAGCATGACCGATACTGAAATGAACAATTTTTAATATTTATATTTTTTTGAAAATTTATATTTATTTAATTTTTTTTCTCTTCCTTTCTTGTTGATTAGCTAGAGGAAGAAGATGAAGGGAAGGAAAAAAAAATAGTGAAAAAGAAAGGGAAAAAAAGGGAAAAAGAAAAGAATGAATATATAATTCAAAAATATCATTAAAAATTATTAACATCAGCATGGTTGAGCCAAGTAGGATGGTTAGTCTCTATGTCAATGTTAGCCATCCAAAATTTGTGGAATGGACTGATTGACACAATAATAATAAGTTGGTGACTGTTTTGGTAATTATCTTACTTGAATCAAGTCAGAGATGATGTACCTTGATGTTGCCGGCCGCAACAATGGCATCGATGATTTTGAGCTGGTCGGCTACTTGAGGGTACGGGAGAGCAGAGATAACTATATCCACCTGCTTTAGTGCTGCCACAATCTTCTCATGCTCCTCTAGCTCTCCCTATTCCGTTTGCCACAACAAAACTCCAATGTCAACATATACGTTGACGGCCGGTTTTGCTCCTAACGTGTGAGAGAGAGAGAGAGAGAAGCAAGCATACCTCGATGATGTGGACACCAGCGGAGTGGAACTCACGGCGGAGGTCGAGGTTCGAAGGCTGGGTCCGGGGGCCGGCAGGGCGGGTGTAAACGTAAGTCGGGTGGCCCAAAGAGATGCTTGCCCTCACCAAGTGTCTGCCAATGTATCCGGTGCCGCCGAAAATGAGGATCCTGCTCGTTTCTGCCTGTCTGGCCATTTTGCTCTAACTCTCTCTTGTCTGTCTTCTCAAATCTCTTTTTGGCCTCTAGCCCGTTTGAGGGAGTGCCTTGGCTACTCTCCCATTCTTATATGAAAGGGACGGTGGGGCTTCCTCTTCCCATCGGGCTGCATTGAAGCCATTATCTACCACAAATGCACGGATATCTTGAAATCATCGACCTATATCTTGAAATCATCCACCTATCTCACTATGTCATGAGGGGAAAATTTCAAATAAAGATTTGGAATGTCATTTTAAATAAGAATTCTAAGTGGATATTATTTTAAATAAAAACTCAAAGTGGCCAAATCATTTCAAATAAAAACTTTTGGCTAGCTAGTGACTATTCCAAACATAGGGGAAAGGGGTATTTTAGTAAAAAAATCTAAATATAATTTTTCTTTTCTTTTCTTTGTTCCTCTTCCCTCCAACAACCATTGTCGCACCTTATGGGTGGCGGAGGTCGCTGGCCTTAGGCAAGGGTCGTGTCGCTTGGGCTGGGCTGGGGGGCAAGGGCAACCCTCCCCAGATCTAGCGAGGGCGAAGTTGTCCTTGCCTACATCAAGCAACCTTCGCCATGGCTAGCGAAGGGAAGACGAAAAAAGAAAAAGGAAAAGAGTTTTGAAAAGTAAAAGACGAAAATGGCTCTCGACCAATAGGATTACATTCTTCTTTGAGATTAATATGACCACTTCTAGCCTTTGTTTGAAACGTGTTCCATTTTAAATCTTTATTTGAAAAGGACAATAGCACTTTAAATTTTTATTTGAAATAAAATTTATTGAGTCCTCATTTGATAAAATAATTGTACTTCGTACCCTTATTTAGAATATTCTCCCCACAAGATGAGTTCCCACTGATTGAATGGTTGTGAAAACAAGAAAGAAAGAAGGAAAAAAAGAAGGAGGGCACGATGCAGGCATCGAGTGACCGAAATCAATCGCCCCTCGTCCGGCCTTCAAAACGACATGGACAAAGGGACTACTGGTAGGGGTGTGCATGGTCGGGTGGGCGGTTCCCACCCGGAACCGGGAACCGCCCGCCAGGACCGGTTCAAAAATTGGAACCGGAACCGCCCATTGGTTTCATGGATCCACCCGGGAACCGGACCGTCGGTCCGGTCCGGTTCCCGAGTGAATCCTTGGAACCGGCCGAGAGGAGAAGCTGTAACCAAACCAGAAGAGTCGGTTCCTCATTTTGGGAACCGACGTAGACTGGAACCGAAAAGAACCGGACCTTAAAACTCCAAACAAAACTCTGAAATTTCAACCTCATTTGGTTGGAGACTACTACACAATCTCAACCTCAAGGCCGTTCCAGACACTAAATATATTAATCTCCTTGGCTGGATTTTATAGGCAATCTCTCAAATGCTCTTTGAGTAATTGCTCAATGTGGGACAATTGGAGACTTGTTGGAGAAACTTGCAAGCAAGGGGCAAAGAGAGAGAAAAGAAGGGAGAGGTTGAGCGGCTCAGTCCCACATTGATTGTTTAGGAGAGACAACAAGCCATTGATCTCTATAAATAGGAGAAAGAGGGCTCTTTTTGTTGGTCAAATTTTTTTGACGTGAGCAAAACAACGCCAATGAGGAAAGCCTTGACCATTATTTTGAATAATTTGAATGTTGTTACATATTGAAAATTAAATTTTGAGTAAGGAAAAATCGGTCCGGTCCGGGTGGGCGGATCCGTCCATGGAACCGGGAACCGGAGCGGTATCCACCGGTTCCAATTTTTTGGAACCGGGAACCGGACCGGTACCCTTGGGAACCACCGGTTCCGTCGGTCCCGGTCCGATTCCGGTTCCGGGCGGTCAGGGCGGGTTCGGGTCTTTTGCACACCCCCTAACTACTGGGCATCAAAATGTCAGAATCAAGGCATCTTCTGCCACATAAAGTAGATGGACGATCGGTTCGAGAACATGTAAATCGCGCACGCGTGACATGTCGATGGAAAATCGACCTACGAACGCACCATGTGTGCCCCTTCGTCGTAGGACTGGAGTTCGCTTTCGCCGGAGTGGGACCTTGAAAGGTCCATGGAACGGCTAATTTGTTTATGCATGTGTTATGGCGAAGACTCATGGAGGAATGGAGACCGCTCGTTTTTGTGGAAAGGAAAGCCAATTCCATTCTCCACTAAAGTGCGTGATTTTTGTGCGTCGTATTTGGTCTAGTATGTTTAGGATTTCCATATTATTTCCTGAATTGTGTTGAAAGATAGGGCGGAATTGGAGGTGAGAGGCGATCAATTGAATGTTGAGAGAGAGTGATGTGATGTGAAGATTCTTTTTTTTTTTTTTTGTGGTTGGTACAACATGGAAAATCTCTTTTCTCAATCAGAGGAGTCGATCGCTGCACCTCTCATGTTTTGCGTCTCCTCCACCAAATCTCAACCATTGGGACGTGTGTCCAATCCAAAAGTCACGTTGAACCATGCAATTTAACCTTGCATAATATTTGCGGTCGAACTCTCTATGTTCGATTTGTTGAATCTCCTCAATAATCAACATTACATTATCAAGATAGATCAGCTCTTTTGTGTAGATGGGTGACAAATGTACGAATTATTCAAATATAGAGGGGGTTTGGAGAGAATATGATAGTGGCATTGGCGATTTGAACTAACTTCGAGAGCGCTTGATCAGATCTTCATTAGGCACATAGAATTTCTTGAAGGTCCGACCCGTTGTCTTCTCCCACAGTGAAATTAGTTTGTGTTTGAGAGATTATGTTCTATTTTGAGGGATAAGTGACGACCCAATTGCATGCCCTCGGATAGTTCGGCACTTTGATCATGTACTTCCCTGTCTTCCTCGTAATTAAGCACAGCTAGCGCAAAAAAAATAGAATCTTCAATCGTAATTTAGAGATGTAAAAATAAAATAGGACAATTACAAGGTAAAGTGTCTAACTTTTTTTCATTGGATTTTCAAACGGCGAAATGAATATGAATAAATAAAATTACGGTTTCATGGATCCGATTGCATGAAGCAATATTTTAGGGACGGCATCACCAAAGTAAAAAAGTTTGGGACCACCCTTGCCACTCGAAATAAATCGGATCGTTTAGGCCTTTTAGAAAAGTCAGATTAAAGCTCTTCATTCAAAATCAGATCAGCCTGAGTCTTATAATCGATCTGACAATGGTATGCTGCATGACTTTCGAACGGACAATCCTTTTTGGAATTGAATGAGAGATTCTTTATAGGACTCTGCGATTTTCTCGTACAATGAGATGGACTCCATCAATTGCGTCCACATCCTACGAAGGATGGAGCTAGGCTCCACAAATTGCAGTGGTTTGCTAGAACACGAGTCCGTCAACGCAAAATAATTCACGACTGTCGGTAGTGTGGAATGCAAAGGCAAGATCCACACGATCAATTATTTGGATAGGGATGGGTCATATTGATAGATTAGGTTTATAATAAAGGGTATAATTGTCATTGTATTGTTTTAGCCCTAAACCCTACGTATATATTGTAAATTAGTTCATCAATGAAAGTGTTGTTCGCTCAATCTCTACATGGTATCAGAGCGGTGATCCTTGGAGCCCGTCCCTCACATCCAAAGTCACCACGATCTCTCTCTCTGGCCTTCTCATTTGATTACGTATTCTTTGAAGATGATGGTGAAGGATTCGATGGCGAGATGAATGCAGACGTCGGGAGGACAACAACCGCCAGCACCATCGTCTATGAAGAATGATGAAGAAGGACCCAACTAAAGATATGACCAGATGATGGGGATGATAGTGGCCTTGGATATCATCGAAGAGTTTTCGAGATAGTGGACTCGCGATCATCTGCCATTGCTTCACTTTGCTGGAGCGGCTCCGATCGGCTCAGATTTTGCGGCTCCGATCGGCCCAGATTTTTCCCCTCTGTTTTTTTTGCAGGTCTCTTGCGATTTTTTGCTTTTCGAAGAAGCGTCTCTTGTGCTTCTTTAATGGTCATCACACGTGGCCCCAAAATCTGAGTCAAGCTTGGGAGATCTCTTCTGATTCAACCGGATTGCTTCTCCTTCGGCCTCAAGTCACCATGACGACCGAGCTTCAAAGCTCTTCGGCCACAGTTCCTGCACATGAGCGGTCGGACAGCCCCTATTTTATGCATCATTCTGATAACCCTGGATCTAATCTCGTCGGCATGGTCCTTACGGGTGACAATTACAACAATTGGTCCCGTGCCATGGAGATTGCCCTTTCCGCCAAGAATAAAATGGTGTTTGTTACAGGAGAATTAAAAAAACCAGCCACAACCGATCCTACCTATGCGTCCTGGATTCGTGTGAACAATATGATCCTATCCTGGATTCTTAATTCCATCCATCCAGATTTAGTGCCAACGGTTCTCTACACAGAGTCAGTTGCAGATGTTTGGGCTGATCTCCGCGAACGTTTTTCGCCATCAAATGGTCCTAGGGTTTTTCATCTCGAGCAAAAGATATGCACCCTTGCTCAAGGTGATGATACAGTGATCAAATACTACAATAACTTGTGAAGCTGCTGGGATGAATTGAATAATTTGGATCCGCTACCGCAATGCTCTTGTTCTGCTCGTTCTATCATCACCACACAACAAGAGAATCGACGCTTGTTTCAATTTCTCATGGGTCTCAATCCGAGGTATGCTAATGTTATAAGTCAGATTTTACTAATGAATCTGTTACCTAGTGTTGCGTGTGCATATGCACTAGTTCTTCAAGATGAGTCACACCGCCATATCCAATCAGACCGTCAAGTGTTCGACTCCACCAGCACTTTGCTTAGCACTCACGGCAACCATGCTCCGCAGTCATACACAAATACCTTATCCCATGGACAGCCTAGCTCTCTTGGCACTCCCACTCCGTTTGCCAACATAGCTAAACGGACGAACACGTCCCGTGGCCGAGAAAGATGCGCCCATTGTGGCATCCTAGGACATACACGGGATGTGTGTTATCGACTTCATGGCTTCCCTCCCAACCACAACCAGCGCCGTGGGCAATCATCCACCTCCTCCCGGCCCACGGACAACAAATCCAGCCATACATCTGATGCAGCACCTCCTACTTTCACAAATGATCAATATAAGCAATTGATACGCTTGTTGCAAGAGGTAAACATCCCGAAAGCTAACCTCTCAGGTAATGTTCTTGGCTTATCTTCGAATTCATTTAATTCTGATACTTGGGTTATTGACACTGGCGCCACCAACCACATCACCTTTGAACCTCGCCACCTTACTAACCCGACATATTATCCCTCTCCACATCCCACCGTTGGGATTCCGAATGGTGTTGGTGTCCCTGTGACATCACATGGTTCGGCCCCCCTTACCCCAACTATCTCTCTTGATAATGTCCTTTGTGCTCCCTCTTTTAAATACAACTTATTATCAATCTCTAAACTAACTCAAACTTTACACTGCTCAGTCACTTTTTTCCCTAACCACTGTCTTTTTCAGGACCTCTTGACGAAGAAGATCATTGGTCGGGGCCATAAGCGTGGTGGTTTATATTATTTGGAGATTCCTACCGAACCTGCCGCTCTTTCTACTACCACCTCTTCACCTCATCTTTGGCACACTCGCTTAGGACATCCATCTGAGTCAATTTTATCTATTTTGCGACAAACTTTATGTTTTGGTCCAATAAAACAATTAAGTTCATGTGATGCTTGTCATTTATCCAAGCAAACGCGTTTGTCTTTTGCGTCTAGTACTATTACTACTTTACGTCCTTTTGAACTTATTCATGTTGATATTTGGGGACCTTATTCTCATTTTACACATAAGACATGCCGTTATTTTTTATCTATTGTTGATGACTATTCGCGTTATACTTGGATTTTTTTGCTTACTTTTAAGTCTGATGCAATTGATTCTTTGATTCGCTTCTTTGCTTTTGTTGAGACTCAATTTCAAACCAAAATCCAAAATGTTCAATCTGATAATGGGACTGAATTTCTTTCCTCTCGCATGCAAGAGTTTTTTTGTGTCCGTGGTGTTCACCACCAGCGTAGTTGCCCTCACACTCCTCAACAAAATGGAGTTGTTGAGCGTAAGCATCGTCACCTGCTCAATGTTGCTCGTGCATTGCGTTTTCATTCCGGCATGCCTCTTCATTTTTGGGGGGATTGTGTTTTAACTGCTACTCATCTCATTAATAGACTACCTAGTCCTCTCTTACACAATTAAACCCCGTATCACCTTCTTTATGGCAAACCACCTTCTTATTCTCATCTTCGTGTCTTTGGCTCATTATGCTATGCTTCTACTGGCCATCTTCACTCCGATAAATTTGGCCCTCGATCTCGCCGCTGTGTTCTAATCGGTTATCCCACACACCACAAAGGATACCTTCTTTATGACCTTCAAGACCAAACAACTTTTACCAGTCGCGACGTCGTTTTCCATGAACAAGATTTTCCTTTTCGTCAAACAATCAAAGATACCACAGCCAAACAGACCTCGGTAATTCCATTACCCATACCCGACCTTGGTGAAACATGCTCTTCTCCCTCTACCCCAGTACTTGCACCGACCTCACCTCCTTTTGCACCCACGGTTGCACCATCACCCACTGAACCTGAAGCCGTGCCTCGACCATCTCGGCAATGCCGTCGGCCTAGCTATCTTCGAGACTACCACTGCGCTATTGTGGCCTCTGATCAATCCTCTTCGGATTCTAAGGTAATTGAATTAGGTACTCTTTACCCTTTATCAAACTGTTTATCATACTCACGTTTTTCACCCACTCACCGCATTTTTTTAGCCTCTATATCATCTGGACAAGAACCTGAAAATTATGACGTTGCGTGTCAATTTCCCAAGTGGCGGGAGGCGATGTCTTTTGAGATACGAGCCCGCTTGAACGAGAATGACACTTGGGAAATTGTTTCTCTTCCTCCTGACAAACATCCCATTGGATGTAAATGGGTTTACCGAATCAAGTATAATTCTGATGGCACCATTGAACGCTACAAGGCTCGGCTCGTTGCCAAGGGTTACAGTCAGACAGAGGGAATTGATTATCATGATACTTTTGCACCTGTTGCTAAAATGGTAACTGTTCGCACTTTATTAGCGCTTGCTTCAATTCGCCATTGGTCTCTCTACCAATTAGATGTGAATAATGCTTTTCTACATGGTGATCTTGATGAAGAGGTCTACATGAAGTTTCCACCGGGTTTTCATACTAAGGGGGAGAATTTAGTCTGTCGGCTTAAGAAATCACTCTATGGCCTTAAACAGGCATCAAGGCAATGGTTTTCTAAATTCTCTTCTGCACTACTTGATGTTGGTTTTCAACAGTCTAAAGCAGACTATTCACTTTTCACATTGGTTCGTGGCTCTCTCTTGACCATTGTCCTTGTTTATGTTGATGATTTGGTTATCACGGGTGACGATGAAGTTATGATTCAACTTCTCAAGCGATTTCTTGACACACAATTTCGCATTAAGGACTTGGGTACTCTTAAATACTTCTTGGGCATTGAAGTTTCTCGTTCCAAGTCTGGGATTTTCTTGTCACAAAGGAAATACGCTCTTGATATTTTGTCTGATGTTGGTTTTCTTGGAGGACGTCCTGTTGATACTCCAATGGAACCTAATATACAATTTTCGAGACTCCTCCCCAACTCTTAAAGATCCGAGTTCATATCGACGACTTATTGGTAGATTATTATATCTTACAGTAACTCGTCCAGATTTACTTTTTGCAGTGCAACATCTTAGTCAATTCATGCACTCTCCTAATGAAGACCATTGGAATGCCGCCCTTCGCATTGTACGGTATCTTAAGCATGATCCTGAATGTTGGTTTGTTTTTCCCATCCAATTCTACTCTCCAACTTAATGGTTATACTGATTCGATTGGGCATCTTGTTCTACATCCCGACGATCTGTTTAAGCTCTTTGCATGTTTCTTGGTTCTTGTCCCATCTCATGGCGTTCCAAGAAACAAACCACTGTTGCCCGTTCCTCAGCAGAAGCTAAATACCGGGCTATGGCATCTGCTGCATGCGAAATCACATGGCTTCACATGCTTCTCTCAAATCTTCACGTCAACACTACCACTACTGATCTTTTTTGTGATAATAAAGCAGCCATCCACATCGCCACTAATCCCGTCTTCCATGAACGCACCAAGCACATCGAGATTGACTGTCACTTGGTTCGTGAAAAAATTCAGGATGGCACTTTGCGTACTCTTCATGTTCCTGGTCACTCCCAACTCGCGGACTTGTTCACCAAACCGGTCACGCGTGATTTATTTTGTAATTTTAAAAACAAGTTGTTGACATGCTTACATGCACCAACTTGAGGGGGAGTATTGGTAGATTAGGTTTATAATAAAGGGTATAATTGTCATTGTATTGTTTTAGCCCTAAACCCTACGTATATATTGTAAATTAGTTCATCAATGAAAGTGTTGTTCGCTCAATCTCTACAGGTCACGTGGAATGCAAAGGCAAGATTCACATGATCACTTATTTGGATAGGGATGGGCCACGTGGATCTAGATCCAGACAAGTCTGAGGAGAGAGAGAGAGAAAAGTACCTTTGGCTTCGCCGGTGCCATAGACGACAATGTCGTTCCGGGGGTCCTGGGGATGGAGGAGGATACTGACGAAGTAGGCGGTGAAGCAGTTTGCAGCGACAAAGGTGAAAGCAATGTCGGCAGCCTCGATGGCCCTCCTGATCTTCCCCTCTTCTTCTCCAGGAACACTTGAAATGGAGGGGAGTGGCGTTATCTCATCCTCCTCACGCCAGAAATCATATGACAGAAACCTCCAATAAAAAAGAATAATAACAAGGGAAAATTGCTATTAATAATTATGGTCCGGCTTGAGAACGGCAATGAAATATTAATAATTCATGTTATCGGGTTGTTGTAATCAACAACCAAACGAGTAATGTTACGCAATTAGCCTTAGGATTTGATCAGTACCATTTGGCTGATTTCAATATACAACGGTTTGCATGCAATATTTATGAGAATCGATTACATCGAAAAAGTTTGGCAAAAAGTAAAAGTCAATTCCCATAGATTTTCATATGACTTTGATTTCTAAACTTCAAGGGTTTGACACGGTTATTTTTTTTCCTTAATATTTACCTAACCTATTGCCAATATTTGGATGCTCATTTGAACAAAAATCTATACGTTTTAGATCAAGGACATTTGATCAGTAAAAAAAGGTGATGTTGCTTCTTTGAGGATTTCTAGAATTTTGATTATATGTCATTTTACCATTTCCATTTCTGGACTGACATTTCTATTCGGACACATTTCAGCAAAAGAAAAAGCACATATCAAGATGAGACAGGAAGAACGGTAAGCTTTTGGTTGACGTGGTGCAATTTTTTTTTTTTATAGAGAAAATGAGCTATTTCCTCTCTTTTTTTTTTTTTTAAATTTGAGGCCAAAAAGCATAATGTCATTCTTTTTCTTAGCGAAATTCGAATGGTATTTGGTTGCATAGCCTCTTGTAAAGGTTGATACTGCTCCTTTCTTTTTAAGATATATAACTCCATAGCCAAAGAAACAATTTCTTAGACCTAACTCAAAAATAATACAATGAAGGATCGACCAATTAGCAAGGGAAAAGATGATTTAAGGTAATGAGCAAATCTAAGTTCTTTCATCGTTTTGCTATTTTTCCTCTTCATCTTATAGCTTCAACCATAAATTTATTGGTCTTCATTTAATTGCGCATATCATGATTTTCCTTTTTCTCGATCTTACGTTAATTTCATATCTTATCTTATCTAAGTTTAACCAATTATGTCATAAAATAACAACAATATTATCTAAAGAAATTAAACAGATTTCTTATTCCTTGGATAAATAATTTGATTTTTCATACAATAATTATTGGAACTTCCTTTCTACGCCTGATTAGACCATGCATTGCATGGATAATATTCTAATTTTTTGAAGTACTAGCCCTTTTGATATATTTGTGCCAATTTAGTCATCTGGCAAATTTTGGTTAGTCCGCGCTGATATAGAAGCTAGTTGTCTTACATGACGCAGCTTGCACTAATGTGGATAAATTTTAAAAATATTAATTATTTTTTTACTTTTTCTCTCTTTTTTTTTTTCTTTTCATCTTCTTCCTCTAGCCGGTCGTCAAAACTCGGTGACCAACCAAGTAAGGTCGGCCTCGCTAGTGACTAGGTGAGGTCAAGCAAGGTTCACCCTCACCTTTAGCTAGTTGCCAAGTCCCAGTGATCAACTAGAGGAAGAAGATGAAGGGAAAGGAAAAAAGAGAGAGAAAAAAAACAAATAAGGGAAAAAGAAAATAAAGAAATAATATTTAAATATTATTAAAAATTATCTATGTCAATGTTGATCGTACCATGTAAGACGGTTGGCATCCATCTCAGTGCTGTTGATTAGTATTTATCCGATATATTGAATTGGCACAAATCTTTAAAGTTTAGGATTCGATTAAAAAAAAAAAAAAGACAAAAAATTTGGTTAAAAAAGAGAGGTTACAATAAGCTTAAGACTAACTGTTTTGGTAATTTTCCCTCCTTGACTGGCGAGAGATAGCTTATCTTGATGTTGCTGATGGCATCGATGATCTTGAGCTGGTTGAGGACTCGAGGGTATGCAAGAGCGGAGACAACTATGTCCACCAGTTTCAGTGCTGCCACAATCTTCTCTTGCTCCTCTAGCTCTCCCCATTCCAATTGCCACAACAAAACGTCAATGTCAACATATAAGTTTTGCTTTGTCCCTATTCCTTCAACGAATTTTCTGATTGATGGATTGTAAATATGTTGTAGGTGATGATATCCACGACATATAGCACGACAGTCGGAAATATAATTGGAGGAAAATATAGCCTTTACTAATAACCTACATGCACATCAAATCTACGGGCCGTACCTCTCATAAAAAAAAGGAAAAGTAAGGCGCATGCACCCACTTGAATGCATCCGGTTGTGCTCCTATAACACTATCGCATGAGAGAGAAAGAGGGGTGTGCATACCTCGATGATGTGGACATTTACGGAGCGGAACCCGCGATGGAGGTCGAGGTTCGAAGGCTGCGTCGGGTGGCCAGAAGAGACGTTCTCACCATGTGTTTGCCAATGTATCCGGTGTGCCACCAAAGATTGAGGATCCTGCTTGCTTCTGCCTCCTCTCCTCTCTTTTTGGCTCGCCAGTATGAGTGCCTTGGTTACTCTTATTTGTATGCCAAGGACGGGCGGGGCTCTCTCTCCCTGTCGACTGCATTAAAGATTAAAGCCAATATCTTATGTCACAGAATTGGTTTCCAAAACTAGATGCATCGCATACGTGATACATTACGTTGGCCGAGCGTTTTTGGGGCCGGACAATTGCCTACCTAAGACGAATTCCCCTATAGGTAGCTGCTTATACGTATGATCATATAATCTGGTGCATTAAATGATTGCAAAGAACGAAGAGGACTGCGTCAAATGATTGAAATCAGTCGTCTTTTGTCCGGGCTTAGATGACAAGTAAAAATGTTGGGATAAGAACAGTGCAAGTGTTATAATTTTCATATGATACTTAATTAGAAGCTAGATCATTTTTTTTTCTCACTTAAATATCACAAATTTGAAAAATAAATCACTTGAGTGCTATTGGCGATTTGCTTCGAAAAATCCGATGTAGACAATTTTTTTATATATTATTTATTGAATTTTTTGTTTTTATTTGTTTCCCTTTTTAGGGCCGGTGATCCTCATTGGTTGTGAAGGCCTTGCCCTGAATTGTGAGGGCCCTAGGCGAGGTCATCATGGCCTCTTTAATCACGAGCAAGACCATGAAAGCCCTTGCTAGATCTGGGTGGCCGTGGGCGGCGAGGCTGCGATGGCTTGATGGACCAATTAAAATCTCAATGACTCAATTAGAAAAATACAGAAATTCTACGACCAAAAATTTAAATTTATTAATTCATTTGAGCAGAAAAAACCAACATGTTTCTAAACTTTTCCATCTCTCAATATGTTCCCAACATCAATAACATTCAAACGAAGAGGCCGACGACCAAGATTACGTGAGAGTCAAAGGGCAAGGTCTCTAAACAAGTCCTTCATTTCAATGGTTTTTAGATTTTCCGCCCCAATTTTTGCAGGATCAAAAGGCAAGTTTAAGGCGATGCTACAAGTAGGGGTGTCAAAAAGACCCGAGCCGACCCGACCCGGCCCGGGCCGACCCGACCCGACCTTAAACTTAGGGTATTTTCCGATACCGGCTCCATACTCGGACCCGACCCGAAAATACCCTAAATTTAGGGTCGGGTCGGGTCAAAACGGGTCGCACGCAAGCCTTTTGACACCGGTACCGTTCGTGCGTTTTGATCCTCATCCGTTGAGGGAAAATAGTAAAGTAAGATAAAATAAACAAAAGAAAATAAGTTTTTATCTCTCTCTCAGACGCTTTGGCTCTCAACTCTCTAGAGTTTTTGAGCTAAATAAGAAATTAAAACCAAACTTGTAAAGAGTCATGCTTTGGCCCGACCCGACCCGACCCGACCCTTTTGTTTGGGTCTAATGCGTTTCGGGTCGGGCCAAAGCATGACCCTATAGGATTAGGGTCGGGTCGGGTAACATCAAAACCCGACCCGACCCGACCCGACCCGACCCGACCCGACCCATTGACACCCCTAGCTACAAGTACCTTGATCTACGGACGCAAGCGATGAAGATCGGGGCAGAACTCGAAAGTTTGAAAATTTGTGGGCCACAAAAAAAAGGCCTTGAGAAGAAGCATATTTAGCCCCAAGTCCCAGTCCAGAACAGAGATGGCCGCCTGTAACACATCCCTCTGGCCCCTTCTCATGGTTTGGATTCAGTCAGTCCTCTAATTTTCCCCTTAGTGCAATTTGATCCTCCAACTCTCTTTTTTTTTCCTGTTTGGCTCGATCGAGCTCCACGATTTATGTAATTTGAGTCCTTTTGTCTAGCACAAATAACATGTGAGCATGGCGCTTTGTCGTCGAGAATACAAAAATTCGGATCAAGTGCATTTATGGTCTTCCAAGCTCCGTGCAATTTCGTCACTCCAACCTTTTCCTTCGACCTGGTGATCTAATGTGTCGACCTCCCTCAACAACTCCTTTTGTGAATTAATTTTGTCCCCTTAGTTGAACATTAAGTGAATATTCTTTTAAAATTAATAATGTTTAAGTCCATAGATGGTAGGGAAAATTATCGAAAAAATCAAAAACCTATTGCATACATAGTCACTCAATTCTAAACCTTTTAATCTAATCATTTTAGTCATGAACCTTTTGAGGATTTGCCAATTTAGTATTCCTGGCCAATTAGGTCCCCCAATGCTATCCTTGCTGAGCTTTGGGAGCCGAGCATACTCTTGCCAACATTAGTGACAGGATTACGAGATTGAAGGTGGGTTTTAAACTCGATGTTTTATTCTATCTTTTAGGACACTCCAGGATTCTTACTCTCGACCGAGCCAAGTTTGTTCGCACCCCCTGGAGGTATGTCAACTCCTTTCCAGGGCACGCCAAAGGGGAAAAAAAAAAGAAAAAGAAAAAGAAAATGGAAAGGAAAAACCTCGTCCTTCCTTAACTGTACCTGCCTGCGGAGGTAAAACCTTGTCGTCGGCCTGAAAAGAGCTGTTGCTTTGCTCAGAAACGCGAATGACTAGTGTTTGCAGAAAATGCTCAGTACCTTATGGAAACTGAAGTGGCTTTTGGTAACGATGAGGAGGTTTTTCAGGACTTGCAATAACAGAGTGATCTAGCAAAGAAAGTGGGGGTCGTGTCGCGCCAAGGCTCCTTTTCAACTACAGTGACTAGCCAATCGTGCGTCTCCATCCTTCTCGTCAAGTTCCAATCCGGGTCTTCTAGCTGTCTTGCTTATTTGCTCATGTCGACCCTCGGAGGCTCTATCTGTTTTCCAACGGCCCTAAACATTTTCCCCTGTTAGCTCTCTAATGAATCGCGTATTACCGTTCACATGTCCATCGTTTAGTTACTCTCGGTTTTTCATCCATCTTTCTATTAGAATAATATAAAATTGATTGTTGAAGACTTACTTCGTTTGCACATGTCTTGCTGCATGAAGACAAATGGAAAGAACAAAACAAACAACTTCTGCAAAGAGGATTCCAAAGTCAAAAGTGAAGCTCATTTGTTCTTTCCTCATAAATGCTACTATAGAGTGCTTTGGAAAAGAAAGGAAAGGAGAGAAGGTTCTACGTCCAGTTTTTTCTCTCTTCATTAATGCATGCCTTGTTGAAGGGTGCTATTTGTGCTGCAGAAGACTTGTCTTGCAGACATTGCTTTTGCTTTATGCTCTTTTTCTTGCTGTTGTAGACTTTCTAGTATTGTGTAGACTTTTGTGTGCTTTGCATTTAATGTTTGTCTACTATGTACGTGCCCAACCTCTTTAAAAGGTTGAGGAGTTCGACTTAAAAACGCACCCTTAAATCCACTAAAAGCATTTCCATTTCTATTGTTCTCCTCCAGTATTCATTCGTGCCTCATTCCAAAATTTTCCAAACGTTGCCATTTTTCTTTAGTATTTTGGTTCCAACATTTGGTATCAGAGCTAGAAATGGCATCTACTAGTTCCGTTCAATTGCAACTTCCAAAGTTGAATGGAAAAAACTTCAACAACTGGTCCGTCCAGATGAAGGTTCTCTTCAAATCGCAAGATTTGTGGAATTTGGTGGAAAATGGCTACACTGAAGTGGCCGATGCTGAAGCATTCGAGGCTCTAAGAAAGGAGGAGAAAGATTCTTTAGTGGAATCTTGGAAGAAAGATCAGAAAGCATTGTATGCGATCTTTCAAGCCGTGGAGGAAACGATATTTGAAAAAATATCAAGTGCGGAGACTGTGAAAGAAGCGTGGGATATTTTGCAAAAATCCTACAAAGGCGATGTTCGAGTCCGACGGGTGCGGCTTCAAACACTTCGGGGTGATTTTGAGTCTTTACGCATGAAAGACTGTGAATCAATCTTGGCATATTTTGATCGTGTGCAAACTATTGTTAACCAATTGAGGGTTAATGGTGAAGAACTCCAAGATGTACGAGTTGTAGAAAAAATCTTGAGGTCTTTGACCAAAAGATTTGACTACGTTGTTGCAGCGATCGAGGAAGGGCAATATGTGTCAATCCTAACGTTGGAGCGGTTGATGGGTTCATTATGCTCACATGAGCAAAGAATGAATCAAAAGTCCATTAGTTCGAATCTTGAGCAAGCATTGCAAAGTCGGGTCGCTCCATCAAGTCAAGGAGGCTACCAAGGCGGTCGATGCCGTGGAAGAGGCCGAGGTAGAGGTGGAAATTTAAATTTCACCGGAAAATATAAAACACGTGACAAATCAAAAGTCAAGTGTTTTAAGTGCAATAAATTCGGACATTACAAATCCGAATGCCAAGCAAAGACGACGTACGAGCAAGCAGAACATGCACATGCCGCCAATGCTGAGGAACATGTGGTCCTAGCATGTAAGAAGGATGACTCGAGCATCGTAGACACCAACATATGGTACCTGGATACTGGTTGCAACAATCATATGTCTGGCCGAAAGGAGTTATTCTCGCAGTTGGATGAGACGAGTCGTGGTGAAGTCAACTTCGGGAATAAATCAAAAATTCTCGTGATGGGGAAAGGTAACATTAATATCAAGTCAAAAGATGGTACTAATGTTACTATTGCAGATGTTTACTTTGTGCCAGGACTTTTTTGGAATTTGCTAAGTGTTGGGCAACTTTCTGAAAAAGGCTACATGGTTCATATTAAAAATGGAGTTTGCACCATCAGAGGTGTTGACAACAAGTTGATCACAACAGTACAAATGACAAAGAACCGGATGTTTCCTCTCACTCTTCAGACGAAGAGTCTCTTGAGTTTTCAAGCGGTGATGAAAGATAGCAACTGGTTGTGGCATCTCCGATTCGGGCATCTAAATTTTCGTGGACTAAAATTACTAGTCCAGAAAAAGATGGTGACCAGCATGCCATTGATTGACTGTCCAGACCATCCATGTGAAGGATGTCTCGTTGGGAAACAACATCGAGACTCTTTTCCAGTCGGAAAAGCCAGAAGAGCAAAACAACCATTGGAGTTGGTGCATACAGACTTATGCGGTCCTGTTGAGGTAGAATCATTTGGATAGAAAAGGTACATGCTAATTTTTGTCGATGATTTTACTAGAAAAACTTGGGTATATTTCTTGAGAGAAAAATCTGAAGCTTTTGGCAAGTTTAAAGAATTTAAAGTCTATGTTGAAAAACATAGTGGCTTTAATTTGAAGATGTTGAGATCATATAGAGGGGGAGAATTTACCTCAAATGAATTTGACAAATATTGTAAAATTCATGGAGTGAAACGTCAGTTAACTGCGTGCTATACTTCTAAGCAAGATGGTATAGTCGAAAGAAAAAATAGGAAATTTTTTTGAAATGGCAAGGAATTTGCAAAGAGCTAAAAATTTACCCAAGAGATTTTGGGCGAAAAAAGATTGCGTGTCTTGTTTTGTGTTGAACAGGTGTCCAACAAAGAGTGTTATAGGAAGAACCCCAGAAGAGGCTTGGAGCAGCAACAAGCCAGATGTTTCATTCCTACGAGTATTTGGGTGCGTGGCATATCCCCATATACCAGATGAACGGAGGAAGAAGTTGGATGACAAAAGTGAGAAGTGTATCTTCATTGGCTATAGTGACAAAACTAAGGGTTATAAGCTGTATAATCCAGTCACTGAAAAGGTAATCATCAGCAGGGATGTCCAATTTCTTGAAGATGAAGCCTGGGATTGGAACCAAAAGGGTGAACAAAAAGGCATTACCATCGAAGATGAACTATTGGAGGGAGACACAGAAAAACCTTCATCATCTTCGACGGGTGATGCATCTTCTTCACCAACAGCAACTTCAGAACCACCATTACGTCGTTCGCAGCGATTACGAGAAACTCCAGCAAAATTCAAGGATTATGTGGTCACAAGAGACGATGACAGTGATAGTGATGGAATCACTGATGAAACTATGGCAAATTTTTGTCTATTTGTTGAATGTGACCCTATATCCTATGATGAAACAGCTGTAGATGAGAAGTGGATTCAAGCAATGGATGAAGAAATCAACTCCATTGAAAAGAATGACACATGGGTGCTAACTTCTTTACCTCCCGGTAAGAAGCCCATTGGTGTCAAGTGGGTGTACAAGACGAAGTACAAATCCGACAGTCAGGTGGACCGTTACAAAGCCAGACTGGTTGTAAAAGGCTATAAGCAAAAGCTAGGTATTGATTACTTTGAAGTATTTGCACCAGTGACCCGAATGGATACCATTCGGATGATTTTAGCACTTGCAGCTCAAAATCATTGGAGGATCCATCAAATGGATGTGAAATCAGCATTTCTCAATGGTGTCCTTAAAGAGGAAGTCTATGTGGAGCAACCACAGGGTTATGTGAAGAAAGGGCATGAAAATCAATTTTACAAGCTAAAGAAGGCATTGTATGGGCTAAAATAGGCACCTCGTGCTTGGTGCACACGAATCGACACGTACCTATTAGAGCATGGTTTTCAAAAGTGCCCATATGAGCATACACTGTATATCAAGTCAAATTCTAACGGTGACATAATAATTGTGTGTCTTTATGTTGATGACTTGATATTTACAGGGAGTTGTGAAAAATGTTTGCTGAATTCAGGGAGGCTATGACTAGCCAGTTCGAGATGACATATTTGGGATTGATGTCATATTTTCTTGGACTTGAAGTGAAGCAGACAAATGATGGCATATTTGTTTCACAGCAAAAATATGCTAATGATATTTTGAAGCAATTGAAAATGGAATCGCTCAAACCAATCCGAACTCCTGTAGTGGAACGATTGGAGCTGAAGAAAGAAGGAATTGGTGAATTGGTAAATCCCACTTATTTCAAAAGCATTGTTGGTAGTTTGAAATATTTGGCTTCTACTAGACTAGATATTACCTATGGAGTGGGAATTATTAGTAGGTTCATGGAAAAACCGTACCAATCACATTTGCAGGTAGCAAAAAGAATTTTACGGTATGTCAGTGGAACTCGTGACTATGGAATTTTATATTCTTATACCGACAATTTCAGCTTAGTGGGGTATACAGACAGTGATTGGGCAGGTGACACTGAGACTCGGAAGAGCACTTCCGAATATGCTTTCTTTCTTGGATCAGGAGTAATTTCGTGGTCCTCGAAGAAACAACAAGTTGTTGCACTCTCGACAGCTGAAGCAGAATACATGGCATTAGCTTCGGCAGCTTGTCAAACAATATGGCTTCATAGGATGATGTGTGAATTGAAACATGAGCAAACAGGTCCTACCAAAATAATGTGTGACAACAAGTCGGCTATTGCATTAGCCAAGAATCCAGTTTTTCATGGTAGGAGCAAACACATCGACATCAAGTATCACTATATTCGTGAGCGAGTTAAAGATGGTGAGATTGAACTAAATTTCTGCAAATCAGAATATCAAATTGCAGATATTTTGACAAAACCATTGAAGGCGGAATTGTTCGAAAAATTAAAGACAATGCTCGGTGTTGTTGAATTCAACGATCAATTTTAAGGGAGGCTGTTAGAATAATATAAAATTGATTGTTGAAGACTTACTTCGTTTGCACATGTCTTGCTGCATGAAGACAAATGGAAAGAACAAAACAAACAACTTTCGCAAAGAGGATTCCAAAGTCAAAAGTGAAGCTCATTTGTTCTTTCCTCATAAATGCTACTATAGAGTGCTTTGGAAAAGAAAGGAAAGGAGAGAAGGTTCTACGTCCAGTTTTTCTCTCTTCATTAATGCATGCCTTGTTGAAGGGTGCTATTTGTGCTGCAGAAGACTTGTCTTGCAGACATTGCTTTTGCTTTATGCTCTTTTTCTTGCTGTTGTAGACTTTCTAGTATTGTGTAGACTTTTGTGTGCTTTGCATTTAATGTTTGTCTACTATGTACGTGCCCAACCTCTTTAAAAGGTTGAGGAGTTCAGACTTAAAAACGCACCCTTAAATCCACTAAAAGCATTTCCATTTCTATTGTTCTCCTCCAGTATTCATTCGTGCCTCATTCCAAAATTTTCCAAACGTTGCCATTTTTCTTTAGTATTTTGGTTCCAACACTTTCTACTTGGCAGAAGCTTCACTTGAGTTCAGGTACAACGCATTCTTCACTGCAGTATTTAGAGCATAACAAGACATGACCTCGGATCTGCTTTCTTTATTCGAATGCATCGACCTGGGAACGCTTCTTTCTCTGTCTTCCTATTTTTCAATGCCTTTTTCACATGTTGAATGACTAACACGCTTCTTAAACTTTTGTCAGTAGGGAAAGCTCGTGCTTTTACGTCCTGAAAATTGCTCGAGCATCTGTACTCTTACCATATGCAATCAGCTCACTGTAGTAGTAGACTCCACGCCGAGTCTTGTTCCTGTTCCTATGAAACACCGCTTTTTTCGAATGTATATGGTTTGGTGCTCCGCAAACGGCTTAGGAAATCTCTCGGAGGAGATGTTATGGGAAAAGTGAGCAGGCATCCTTTTCAGGTTCTCTTGGTGGCTTGTTACAAACTCACAGCCTCTAATCTGCCAGGTGGAAATTGCAGGGCTTGGAACCACGGGAATCGAGCCTCAATTGACAAAAGATAGGAAATAAAAAGAAACAGTTCATAGGATTTCAAATTCGACATTCAAACCCGCCAGAGCGAAGCCATGCTTCGGTTTTTATTCAGCACACTGCGCTACTGCTGACTACTAGATTTCAACCTCATGGAATCATCTCATTCGAAAGCAGCCGTAGCTGGCTCTGGAGGATCTGTGAGGAAGACGTCGAGGAGCTGATCGATGGTGGTGAACTGCATTTCTGGGTACAATCTTGAAGCCTCGAGGTCGTCTTCATTTATCTCGTAGCTCATCAGATCTCCCTTGACGAATATGGAGTGAAGTATGGAGACGGGTATGTTCTCTGGAGGCGGCAGAGCTTAACGAAGGACACAAAGAACCATGATGCGTCAGCAAACTTTTCTTGAACCGATTCGCGTCAAGGCACAAGCAGTGAAAAATCATGTCTCAACTAATGTCGGGGGTTTGCGATGATGTTTTTCAGGGTGGTATCGCAATTAATTGCCATAAACGCGAGGACCTTATCATAATTGAAGCAATATAGAGGGGGTTTAGAGCATGGGAAAATTGTCCACAAAGTCCAAAACTTATTGCATTATCACCAATTTGCTCCTAAATATTTTCACTTTTTGCCAATTAAGTCCATCCCACCAATTTTAGCCAAAAATCATCAATGTGGATGCAGGTAGTGCCATGTAAGACGGCTAACGCCGATGTAAATAATTTTTAACGATATTTTTGTATTATTTTGAATTTTTTCTGATTTTTTTTCTTTCTTTTCTTTTTTGCTTTCTTCTTCCTTTTACTAGTGACTGGGGGCTAGCCTCTCCACATCTTGCGAGGGGAGCTGTTGCCGGGGCTCGCCCTCACCCGGCCTGGCCATCACCTTGGTGGCTGGAGACCAGCCACCAACAAAAAAAAGGAGAAAACAAAAAAGAAAAGAAAGAAAAAAATCAGAAAAAATTAAAAAATCTAAAATATTAAAATATTATTAAAAATTGTTTAAGTAAGCGTGGGCGTCCTACGTGACAATGCTCGGGACCTGTGTCCACGTTAATGATTTCCGGCTAAAATTGGTGGGATGCACTCAATTAGTGAGAAATGATACAACAAATTTTGGATTTTTTAAACAATTTTCCACTCGAAAAATATACAACAGTGACATTGGTTGATTTAAAACTTACTTTGAGAGAGCTTGACCAGATCTTCCTCGGGCACGTAGACTCTCTTGAAGGTCCGACCTGTTTTCTCCTCCCATAGCGAAATCAGCTCATGCTGAGAGATTACGTTTGGCTTCAGGTGGTAGGTGACGACCCGATTGCACGCCCTCGGATCGTTTGCCACCTTGATGGTATACTTCCCTATGTCTTCCTCGTAATTTAGCACAGCTAGCGCAAAAAAATTTCTTCAATTATAATTTAAAGATGGAAAAATAAAATAGAATAATGGCAAGGAAAGTGTGTAAACTTTTTTTTGTTGGATTTTCAAACAGAGAAACAAAGTTGAATAGATAAAAACTGGTTTCATGGATCCGATCGCTCGAAGCAATGTTTTAGGGACAACATTACAAAGTGAAAAAGTTTGGGGACCATCCTTGCCACTTAAATAAATTGGGTCGTTTAGGCCTTTTAGAAAAGTCACAGTGAAGCTCTTCATTCGAAATCAGATCGGCCTGAGTCTTACTATATCTGACAATGGCGTATTGCACGACTTTTGAATGGATAGTCTTTTTTTGTAATTGAACAAGAGAAGCTTTAAAGGACCCCGCGATTTTCTCGTACAATGAGATGGACTCCACCAATCGCGTCCACGTCCTGCGAAGGATGGGGCTAGCTCGACAAATTGGAGTGGCTTGCTAGGAAACGAGTCCGTGGACCCAAAAAATCACGACCGTCAGTCGTGTGGAATGCAAAGGCGGGATTTGCGTGATCGATTATTTGGATGGGGACAGGTTGCGTGGATCCAGATCCAGACAAGTCCGAGTAGAGAGAGAGAGAGAGAGTACCTTTGGCTTTGCCGTCGCCATAGACGACAATATCATCCCGGGGGTCATGAGGATGGAGGAGGAAGTTGACGAAGTAGGCGGCGAAGCAGTTTGCAGCAACGAAGGTGAAGGGAATGCCGGCAGCCTCAGTGGCCCTCCTGATCTTCCTCTTCTTCTCCAAGAACTCTTGGAATGGAGGGAGTGGCGTTATCTTATCCTCCTCGCACCCGAAGTCAGACGGTAGAAACCTCTAGTATAAATAAAAAAGACGAAGAAGAAGAAAATTGATAAGAAAGGGAAAATTGTCATTAATAATAATAATTCGGTTTGAGAACAAAAGTGAAATATTAATAATCCATGTTCTTGGGTCGTTGTACTTAGCAACCAAACGAGTAATGTCGTGCAATTTAAGATTAGGATCCCATTAGTACCATCCAACCAATTCCAACATGTAATGATTTGCATGCAATATTCATGAGAATCAATTGGATCAAAAGGTTCAGCACAAAGTAAAAGTCAATTCCCACCAACTTTGAGATCACGTCAATTTCTCAACATCAAGCATTTGATCCAGTTATTCTACCTCATGCTTTTCTCACTTTTTACCTAACTGATCACCAATATTTGGATGCTTATTTAAACAAAATTCTATACCTTTTAGGTCAAGGGGATTTGAACAAGTAAAAAGGTTATGTTGCTTCTTTGAGGATTTTCTAGAATTTTGATTATTTGTCCTTTTACCATTTCTAAACTGAAATTTCTATTCTGACATATTTCAACACAAGAAAAAGTACATATCAAGATGAAATGGGAAGTATGATTTGCTTTTGGTTGATGTGGTTTTTTAAGATAATGAGTTATTTCCTCTTCAATTTGAGGTCAAAAAGTATAATATCATTCTTTTCTTTGGTGAAATAGCTTCTTGTAATGGGTGATATAGCTTCTTCTTTTTTTTTAAAGATATATTAGTTCAAAGCCAAAGAAACAAATTTCTTAGACCTAACTCAAAAATAATTTAATGAAGGCTAGACCAATTAGTAAGGATAAATATGATTTAAGGTAATGAGCGAATCTAAGTTCTTTCATTGTCTTGCTATTTTTCCTCTTCATTTTATAACTTCAACCATGACTTCATTGATCCCCATTCAATCGTGCCTATCGTGCTTTTCACTTTTTTCCTGACTTTACGTTAATTTCATATCTCGCCTCATCTAAATTCAACCAATTCTGTCACGAAATAATAATAATATCACCTATAAAAACATTGAACAGATTTTCTTACTCCTTGGATAAATAATTTGATTTTTTCATACAATATTTATTGCAAACTTCCTTTATTAGACCACATCACACAAATGATATTCTAGTCTTTTCAAAGTATTAGCCCTTTTGACCCTTAGTATACTCATCGTGGTACGAATGAGGTACATTTATCTATCACATGACATCAACATCAAGCTCTGCCTAGCTAACAATAATTAATATTGGCGCTAAAGACAGCATGGCCGAAGCTGCGCCCTCATTACTTTCGCAACTAATTTCAGACCAACTTAATTTAGTAATATGGTGAGTAATGTAGAGTTTTCTAGGATAACTATTTACACTTCGATTTCGAGACTCGAATGAGTCACTTAAAAATTTTGAACTAGGATCGACTAGAAAAGCGATCTTCAATCCATCGAATTTTCTTGCTAATTCCAAAAATTTAAGTTTCTACTAGCTTTGCCTTGACCATTGAGTCTTATATATCTACTCTTCTATGTCACATAAAAAGTACATTCTTTTTTCTAGCATCTATTTGGAGTAAGAGAGGGTGGTTAAGATAGCTTAATCAAGACTTTTGGAGTTAAGAAGCGAGAATTTCAGAGAGAATTTCTTTTTTCGTCCTTTTAGTGCTCAAACCGCTCAAGACAATTGATTTATCATAAGCTTGAACTAGGTGGATTTCAACTTTTAGAAAGAAAATAGAAAGAACCTTTTTGTCAAAAAAGAAAAAGAGATTGAATTAGACTAAGGAGAATTACAAAATATATATATATATATATATATATATATATATATATATATAAACTTATTGCAATCATGCCAATTCAGTTTCAAACATCTTTATTTGGCCAATTAAGTTCTAAACTTTTGCACTTATGTCATTTCAGTCCATCCAACAAATTTTAGTTAGTTGACGCTAACATGAGGACATGGGTGTGGCCGGTGCTAACATTAACAGTCTTTAATAATATTTAAATATTTATTCAAAAATTTATTTTTTATTCTTTTCTTTTCTTTTCTTTTTCCTCTTCCCCTCTCGTCAATCGGCCAGAGGAAGAAGACGAAGGGAAGGGAAATTAAAAAAGAAAAAGAAAGAAAAAAAGGTAAAAAGAAAATAATAAATAGAGAATTTCAAAAATATCATTATAAAATTTTTCATATCAACGCTGGCCAAATCATGTAAGACAATCGACATCTATGTCAGAATCAACTAGCCGAAATTTGTTGAATGGACCCACAAATGCAAAAGGTTCAAGACTCAATTGACAAAACAATGGGGTTTGAAATAAAATCAATACAATTGCAATAAGTTAAGAATTGTTTCGGTAGGAGCAAGAGATAAACTTACCTTGATGTTGCCAGCCGCGACAATGGCATCGATGATTTTGAGCTGGTCAGCTACTTGAGGGTACGGGAGAGCAGAGATAACTATGTCCACCTGCTTTAGTGCCGCCACAATCTTCTCATGCTCCTCTAGCTCTCCCTATTCCATTGCCACAACAAAACGTCAATGTCAACACACACGTTGACGGCCAGTTTTGCTCCTAACGCTTGAGGGAGAGAGAGAGAGAAGCAAGCATACTTCGATGATGTGGACACCGACGGAGTGGAACTCACGGCGGAGGTCGAGGTTCGAAGGCCGGGTCTGGGGGCCGGCAGGGCGGGCGTAAACATAAGTCGGGTGGCCCAAGGAGACGCTCGCTCTCACCAAGTGTCTGCCAATGTATCCGGTGCCGCCGAAGATGAGGATCCTGCTCGTTTCTGCCTGTCTGGCCATTTTGCTCTAACTCTCTCTTGTCTGTGTTCTCAAATCTCTTTTTGGCCTCTAGCCCGTTTGAGGGAGTGCCTTGGCTACTCTCCCATTCTTATATGAAAGGGACGGTGGGGCTTCCTCTCCCCATCGGGCTGCATTGAAGCCAATATCTACCACAAGTGTGCGGATATCTTAAAATCATTGTCCTATCTCATTATGTCACGAGTGGGAAATTTTCAAATAAAGATTTAAAATGTCATTTGAAATAAGAGTTATGAGTGGATATTGTTTTAAATAATGACTCGAAGTGACCAAATCATTTCAAATAAAAACTTGTGGCCAGCCAATGACTATTATGAGCATAGGGAAAGGGGTATTTTAGTGAAAAAATCTAAATATATTTTTAAATTTTTTTCCTTTTTCTTCTCTTTTTTCTTTGTTCCTCTTCCCTCCAATGACCATCGTTGCACCTTGTGGGTGGCGGAGGTCGTTGGCCTTAGGCAAGGGTCGCGTCGCTTGGGCTAGGTTGGCGGGCAAAGGCAACCCTCCCAGATTTGGTGAGGGTGAGGTTGTCCTTGCCGGCATCAAGTGACCTTGGCCCTCACCACAGCTGGTGAAAGGAAGACGAAAAAAGGAAAAAAGTTTTGAAAAGTAAAATACAAAAATGCCCTTTGACCGGCAAGATTACGTTCTCCTTTGAAACTAATATGACTATTTTTAGCCCTTATTTGAAACGTGTTTCATTTCAAACTCTTATTTGAAAAAGATATTAACATTTCGAGTTTTTATTTGAAATACAATTCACTTTGGGTTTTCATTTGATAAAATAATTGTACTTCATATCCTTTTTTGGAATCTATCTTCTCCTCACAAGATGAGTTCCTACTATTGAATGGTTGTGAAAACAAGAAAGAAGGAAAAAAAAAAGGAGGGTACGATGCAGGCATTGAGTGACCGAAATCAATCGCCCCTCGTCCAGCCTTCAAACGACATGGACAAAGGGACTACTGGGCATCACCTGAAACGTAGAAATCAAGGCATCTTCTTCCACCTAAAGTTGATGGACGATCGGTTTGAGAACATGTAAATCGTTCCTGTGCGACATGTCGGTGGAAAATCGACATACCAACGTGCACCAATGTGTGCCCCTTCGTCGTAGGACTAGCGTTCGCTTTCGCCGGAGTGGGACCTTTCAAGGTCCATGGCACGTTTAATTTGTTTATGCATGTGTTATCGCGAAGTCTCATGGAGGAATGGAGACCACTCGTTTCTGTGGAAAGGAAAGCCAATTCCATTCTCCACTAGGGTGCGCGATTTTTGCGCGTCGTATATGGTCTAGTACGTTTAGGATTTCCTTATTATTTCCTGAATTGTGTTGAAAAATAGGGTGGAATTAGAGGTGAGAGGTGATCAATTGAAGGTTGAGAGAGAAAGATGTGATGTGAAGAATTTTTTTTTTTTCTTGTGGTTGGTACAACACGGAAAATCTCTTTTCTCAACCAGAGGACTCGATCGCTGCCCTTCTCATGTTTTGCGTCCCCTCCACCAAATCTCAACCATTGGGTCGTGTGTCCAATCCCAAAAGTCACGTTGAACCATGCAATTTAACTAGCATAATATTTGCGGTCGAACTCTCTATGTTCGGATTTGTTGAATTTCCTCAATAATCAACATTACATTATCAAGATAGATCAGCTCTGTTGTGTAGATGGGTGATAAATATACGAATTATTCAAATATAGAGGGAGTTTGGAGAGAATACGACAGCGGCATTGGTGATTTGAACTTACTTTGAGAGCGCTTGATCAGATTTTTCTTGGACACATAGACTTTCTTAAAGGTCTGACCCGTTTTCTTCTCCAACGGTGAATTTAGTTCGTGTTGAGAGATTATGTTCTATTTCAAGGGATAAGTGATAATCCAATTGCACACCCTCGGATCTTTCGCCACCTTGATCGTGTACTTCCCTATGTCTTCCTCGTAATTAAGCATGACTAGCACAAAAAAATAGAATCTTCAATCGTAATTTAGAGATGGAAAAATAAAATAGGATTATGGCGGTAAAGTGTTTTCAAACGGCGAAACAAATATGAATAGATAAAAATTACGGTTTTACGGATCCGATCACCCGAAGCAATATTTTAGGGACGGCATTACCGAAGTGAAAAATTTTGGGGACCATCCTTACCACTCAAAAGAAATTGGATCGTTTAGGCCTTTTAGAAAAGTCAGAGTAAAGCTCTTCATTCAAAATCAGATCAGCCTGAGTCTTATTATTTATCTGACTATGGTGTACTGCACGACTTTTGCATGGATAGTCTTTTATGTAATTGAACGAGAGATTCTTTATAGGACTTCGCGATTTTCTCATACAATGAGATGGACTCCATCAATTGCGTCCACGTCCTACGAAGGATGGAGCTAGGCTCCACAAATTGGAGTGGTTTGCTAGGACACGAGTCCGTTAACCCAAAATAATTCATGACTGTCGGTCGAGTGGAATGCAAAGGCAAGATCCACATGATCAATTATTTGGATAGGAACGGGTCGTCGCGTGGATCCAGATCTAGACAAGTCCGACGAGAGAGAGAGAGAGAGAGAGAGAGAGAGAGAGAGAGAGTATCTTTGGCTTCGCCGGTGCCATAGACGACAATTTCGTTTCGGGGGTCATGGGGATGGAGGAGGATACTGACGAAGTAGGCGGTGAAGCAGTTTGCATCGACAAAGGTGAAAGGAACGTCGGCAGCCTCAATGGCCCTCCTGATCTTCCCCTCTTCTTCTCCAGGAACACTTCAAATGGAGGGGAGTGGCGTTTTCTCATCCTCCTCACGCCAGAAATCATATGGCAGAAACCTCCGATAAAAAAGAATAATAACAAGGGAAAATTGCTATAAATAATTATGGTCCGGTTTGAGAACGGCGGTGAAATATTAATAATTCATGTTATCGGGTTGCTGTAATCAGCAACCAAACGAGTAATGTTGCGCAATTAGCCTTAGGATTTGATCAGTACAATTTGGCTGATTCCAATATACGACGGTTCGCATGCAATATTCATGAGAATCGATTGAATTGAAAAGTTTGGTAAAAAGTAAAAGTCAATTTCCGTAGATTTTGGGATGACTTTGATTTCTAAACTTCAAGAGTTTGATTCAGTTATTTTTTTTTTCCTTAATATTTACCTAACCTATTGCCAATATTTGGATGCTCATTTGAACAAAAATCCATACGTTTTAGATCAAGGACATTTGAACAGTAAAAAAGGTGATGTTGCTCCTTTGAGGATTTCAAGAATTTTGATTATTTGTCCTTTTACCATTTCTAGACTGAAATTTCTGTTCGGACACATTTCAGCAAAAGAAAAAGCACATATCAAGATGAGATGGGAAGAACGGTATGATTTTGGTTGATGTGGTGTATTTTTTTTTTATAGAGAAAATGAGCTATTTCCTTTTTTTTTTTTCTTTTTCAATATGAGGCCAAAAAGCATAATATCATTCTTTTTCGAGGTACAGACACCTCCGAAGTGCCAAAAGTTGGCACGAAGAGATACTTAAGTACCAAAAGTTACAAAATGTACACGGAAATCGTACCGTTTTTGGAAAATGTTTTCCAGGAAATCATTTTCTATGAAAATGATTAGTTTTCCTGTGTTTGGTGATATGTGATTGAAAATGTTTTCAGGCGTTTGGATCGCATTTGGAAAATGATTGAATAATATTTAAACTAACAATTTACACTAGTTTGCCTCACTTTCTAACACCCTCTTTTAGAGCATTCATTGCAGCATTATATGTTTCCATGGCAATTGCTCCTTCCTCAGCATATTGGATGGCTTCCCGACATAGACTGTTGAAGCGAGATGTAAGAGTTTCAATACCATGTGGATCAGAATTTTGTTCCTCAAATCCCAACAGAGATTTCGCATTCCTGGTCCATCGCTTTAATATGTAAAGAGAAGGAAGGGTGAGTATATTTGTCACAGTGAAGACAGTTAATATATGTCTACAAAGTATTCCTGAGAACTCAAACATTTGACAGCTGCAGCTTGCTTTAATCTCAGACACATTCAGAGTAACTATGAATGCTTTGTCGTCATGTTCATATTTAGTGACCCTGTATTTACTGATTACTCCATCTTCCTCATTCTTATTTGTAGTATACACGAAAGTTTCAACTAATTCCTCTTGGAACTTGGAAAAAAATTTCTTTGAATAAAGGTTTGCTGCCTGTTGTTTCATAGGTGATGGAGTTTTCAGGACTGGTGTGGTGCCCATGGTATCATAATCTGCTTCTATTTCCTTCTCTAATGAATTTTCCAAAGCCCTTTCATACTGCTTAATGAACAAAGGGACTGTTGTTTGTTGGTTCACATATCCATCAAAGAATGAGCGTACCCCTTGGTTTAATGAGATTGCAGCAAAGGGAACTTGGTACTGATTTGGTCTATACAACAAAGCCAGAAGTCAACTTTCTATTTGCAAAGGGAAAAACTCAGTCACAGCTTAGACAATACATGAGTTTATTCAAGTGAATATGTTCCTTCGTGCAATACTCAACAGTACATTTAGGAAACTATTACAAGTAATCAAAGAACAAGTCTAATGGTTAGAATGTATCAAAAACAAACATTCAAAGTCTAATGTTCAGACAGTATCAAGAATAAACGCTCCAAGTTCGATGCTTGTCAATATCCACTTCCTCTTCCATTTAAGAAATCTTCAAGCCATAACTTCTTTAGCTTAGCATTCTTGACAATGAATGCTTTTGCCACTCTCTCCTTGTCCACTAGATAATCAAAGGCATATACAAGGGTAGCTTCATCAAAACCTTCAACACCCATCACTTCTTTGTAGAGCTCAGCAATATCCAAATGATTTTGACTCAACTTTTTCATTGCATTAGCAACCTCTCCAATTTGCTCTGAGAGCATTGCAAACCTATCATCTTTATTAGTGGCACGACTTCGTTTTCTATTAAATCTTGAAGGATCTTCTGTTCTTTTCATAGTATTGTCACTATTATCATCTAATTCAGTTGAGAAGTCCATATCCACAGAAGAAGGCAAGTCAATGTCTCCAAATTGTTTTGCAAAGCATCCTGTGGCCATGTCTTTTCCAGCCACCAAAGCAAGTTGATCATACATCTCGATCTTCTTGTTCAAGTACTTCTCATGGGTAGGATGTGCCTACAAAAAATCACAAAAACACAAGTATATATTTATGTCTCAATTTTTTATATGTAAAAAGCATAAGATGCATAAGGAAACAAAACTATAATAGCCTCCAATTCCTACATATCTTAACATGCTACAAACCTATTTGTTGGAATATGTTATTCACTTTTTGAAATCTGAAAAGCATATTACCGTTACTTCTTCATCATAAACTTCCTTGCGAACAACCGTGATCATCTTCAAGTTATGGTCCCACTGAAATCCACTCTTGACCCGCAATTTTTGAATGGTAGCCCAATTGCTTTTAATAGTTCTAAGATGATTGTCCACATGATCCGGCTCACATTCAGTCCCAAATTTCTCATTTATAGCTTGAGCAACTCGAACAAAGGAAGATGGTTTAAAGGTGGCTGAAGGTTTGTTCCCCTTTGAAGCCTCATCGGCTAGTATCTCCAAAAACATATGTTCCATTGGTGCTGACCATCTGAAATGCTTGGTCTTCCCTTCTCTAGTCTTGCCCATTGCTACATTATTGGATATATCCCACACAAGAAATTGTGACAAATAAAGAATAAAACAAAGACGTCATTTTATTAATGAGAATAGGGAAACATCACAATGTCATAGAGAAGTAAATGAAGTTCAAGTTTACAAAGAACTCCAATCACAAAGTAGTAATGTATATTCCATGTCACACTAAAAACATCGGACCACTTCTAAGAAGATATAAATGCTAAACATTCATTCTATGCCTACAATAGTCATCCCACATTACACGTGCAATATCATCTCTTTTTGTTGCCCACTCTCTATTTTCCTCCCTCTCCTCTCTTTGTGTTTGTTGATGTCTTCTTTCTTGACTTTGAGGTTCAACCTCTACATTCAGTTCTTGTATAAAAGGATCATTAGGGTCAACTCCCATAATGAAGTTATGTAAAATGCAACATGCTAAGACCACATCAACTTGAGTATGAAAAGACCAAAATGGTTCAGCATCCAATACACGAAAACGCCTTTTTAGAACCCCGAATGCCCTTTCTACCGCAGACCGTAAAGATGAATGGCGATGATTGAACAACTCTTTCTCGTTCTCAGGTGAGCGATCACTAAACTCCTTCCTGTGATATCGAACTCCACGGTACGGAGAAATAACTCCCGGTTGGATGCCATAGCCGGCATCAGCAAGGTAGTATTTACCTACCAATTTTGTGTAAAGTTTGAACAGCATGTTTAAGGAAAGCAATGTATGAATTGTGTATAAAGCATGAAATAGTCTATACCTTCAGGAATTTTCATTCCTTGAGGCCTTGAAAGTGCATTTGTAAGAATACGAGAGTCATGTGCCGTGCCTTCCCAACCGGCCAACACATAAACGAATTTTAAATCAAAAGTAACAGCCGCAATAACATTTTGCGTTGTTTTCTCTTTTCGACCACGAAATTTTCCTTGAATTTCTGGGGGAACCGATGCACGAACATGGGTTCCATCAAGAGCTCCAACACAATCCTAATGTACTTAAGTAATTAAGTAAAGGTAACAACATACTCTGAAAATGAAGTTCGTGATAGTTATCATATTACATACCTTAAAGTAGGGGTAAAATCTTCTATTCTTGGATATTGTCGGTGGTGTAATGCCATCCGGTGGTCTTATCACATGCTTGTGTAATTTTAGAATCGCTTGTAAGACAACTCTAAAGTATCGATGAATGGTCTCAATAGACCTATTGAACCTTGACCCAATCACTCTCAACCGCACATTATGCCCTAAAATATGGCAAAAGACTAGCAATTGCTCTTTGATCGACACATTTACAGTTTCATGCAACAAATTATTTGACCCAAGAATTCTACACAATTCAAAGAAAACTTGTGGTCTCATACGTATTTGATTGACACAATTAGTATCTCCTGAATGAAAAATGCGATTCATGAATAACTCTCTCTCAAAATCTCTCCCCCGTCGTGGCTCTCTAGGTATCTGACTACTAAATGTTTCATCCTCCATTACTAGCATACCAATTGCCATTACAGACGCAGCTGCACCCATTATTGCTCCATTAACATCATTATTTTCCATCTACAAGCAATAATAAGAATTTTCTCAAAGGTAAACCTAATAGCAAACACAAAATAAAGGAATGATTAGAAGAACTAGACTCAATGCAGCACTATCATATGGCATAGATGCTCAAAATTAAACTTCTCATTAGCAGCATGCTGCAGAAAAATGACTTGGACTTTATCATAGGCAAAAGTTATCATTCTCTAGCTTAAACCTCGGTATCCTTGACATGAGATTTGCTTTGGTATCTTTTCCACAACACTCAGGTTATTCATGAATAGCACATTGACAAAGCAACATAAAATAATATTGATAACAATATCAAGGTAGTCACTTTCCACAATTTGCACTTGAAAAAATTGCTAACAAATTTGTTAGGCTTTGAAGAAATTAAACATATTTCCCCAAATCATAAATTCTGCAACAGATGGAAAATTTAAAAAGAGAGAATAAAATACTTCTTCACATTTTCTTGAACTCTTTCTTTTAACCCCTATAAATATTTATATCTAGACTTGGTTCATCATTCTTTCAAACTGAGTTTTTACTTTTCCATACTTTTTGCTACACCTATATAGTTGTCCAATTATTTACCAGTACCTTCTTCACACCGCTGTCACCAGTTACACCGGAAATATGAGCAATCCTCTCGTTTTTGTTAACTAATAGATGACAAGTACATGCAATAGATCTTATAGACAATGAACTCTATTTTCACGACAACATAAAAGCATGCTGTAAAGTAGAGAGAGCATGCATTTTCTGGTTTGCCTATGATGGAAGCACAAAGCTTTGGTGGCTTCCGTAACGAGAGGGTCAGTGAGATTGAAATACTTGTCAATCAGGAAGCAACAATCGACTTAACTCATCACAATCTAAAAATTTCGAGCAAATCAGCAACAAAATCAGAATCAGAGAGGAGAGGGAACCTGGAGTTGTGTTTTGTTGAGCGTCGTTGCAGGATCTTCAACAACGAAATCAAGCTTGCAAGACCTTCGACAACGAAAATCGAGCAAAAGGCTCAAGATCAGAATACTCACTAGGTTAGGAAGCAGCGATCAACTTGACTAATTTCGATCTGAAAAATTTGGGCAAATCAATGACAAAATCAGAAAGGAGAGAGAACCTGGAGTTGTATTGTGTTGAGCGTCATCGGAGGATCTTCAACAACGAAATCGAGCTTGCAAGACCTTCAACAACGAAATCAAGCAAAAGGCTCAAGATCAGAATGATTAGGAAGCAACGATCGACTCAACTCATCTCGATCTGAAAAATTTGGGCAAATCAATGACAAAATCGGAGAGGAGAGAACCTCGAGTTGCGTTGGAGCGTCGTTGAAGAAGAGTGGGACCTTCACCGACAAAGAAGATGAGCTCGACCTTCACTGACCTTCAACAAAGAAGAAGACGTGCTCGACCTTCATCGATGAAGATCGCTGAAGAAGAGCGGCTTTTATCTGGGAAAAAAACAGAGCTTCATCGATGAAGGTCAAGCGGCTTTTCTCTGGGAAAAAACAAAGTGATTTTGGATAGAAATAACGTGATAAAAAGGAAGGAGCTAAAGAGGGAAAGTGTTTTCCCCTTTCCACGCACGGGAATTCATTTTCCTAAAATAATACATAATATTTCCGTTGACCGGAAAGTATTTTCCATTGACCAAATCGTTTTTAAAAAAACAAACAACGGAAAGTCCGGAAAACACTTTCCGGGAAATTATTTTCGTTGAAACAAACACACCCTTAAGTGCCAAAATCGGAGCAAAATGGGATCGGTTAAGTGCCAATGACGAAAAATTCCGGCCAAATTGCCATGTGTCCATTTTCCGACGACTTCATTTACTAATGGAGCACTTTTTTTCAAAACAAAAAATTCACGTGGCAATTTTTCTTAAAAAAATTGTCCACGTCAGATTTTTAGAAAATTAAAATCGATTTTATTTATAAAAAAAAAAAAAAAAAAAAAAGGAGGAGGGGATCGGCGAGGGCTGTGCGGTCCTCGCCGCCGCCACCGTCGCCACCCCACCCTTGCCGGGAAGGGCCGGCCAGGGTCGACCAGGGGTCGGCGGGCCCTGGCCATTGGTCGGTGACCTCGGGCTGCCTACGATGAGGGTCGCCGACCCTCGCCTAGCCGGGCCAAGGGCCGTCGGCCGCCTAGACCAACGCCGGTCCGGACAAGGGCCCAAATGACGACCACTGGCCGACCCTAGCCGGCCCTTCCCGGTGAGGGTGGGGCAGCAAGGGCTACATAGCCCTCGCCGATCCCTTCCTCCTGTTTTTTTTTTTTTTATTAATAAAATCAATTTTATAATAATATATATTTTTAATTATTTAATATTATTTTATTAATAATTTTTAAAATCCACATCAGCCAAAACGACGTCGTTTTGGTTGATTTTTTGCGATTTAGTTTCCGGCAAGCCACATAGACAAGAAAATTAATAAAAAATCGCCACGTAGGATTTCCGGTGGGGTTCCGACGATTTGGCACTGAAGTGATCCATTTTTTTTAAAAAGTGGCACTTAAGTGTACCTTTTACAACTTTTGGCACTTAAGTGTCCCTCCGTGCCAACTTTTGGCACTCTTGCTGTACTTATGCCATTCTTTTTCTTAGTGAAATTCGAATGGTATCTGGTTGCATAGCCTCTTGTAAAGGGTGATGCTGCTCCTTTCTTTTTGAAGATATATTAATCCATAGCCAGAGAAACAATTTCTTAGACCTAACTCAAAAATAATACAATGAAGGCTCGACCAATTGGCAAGGGAAAATATGATTAAAGGTAACGAGTGAATCTAAGCTCTTTCATCATTTTGCTATTTTTCCTCTTCATCTCATAGCTTCGACCATAAATTTATTGGTCTCTATTTAATTGTGCATATCATGCTTTTCCCTTTTTCTTGATCTTACGTTAATTTCACATCTTGGCTTATCTAAGTTTAACCAATCGTGTCATAAAATAACAACAATATTATCTGAAAAACATTAAACAGATTTCTTACTCCTTGGACAAATAATTTGATTTTTCATACAATAATCAGTGCAACTTCCTTTATATGCCTGATTAGACCGTGCATTGCATTGATGATATTCTAGTTTTTTGAAATACTAGCCCTTTTGATGCATTTGTGTCAATTTAGTCATCCAGCAAATTTTGGTTAGTCGGTGCTGATATGGACGCTGGCTGTCTTACGTAACACGATTGGTATTGACATGAATAAATTTTAATAATATTTTAAATCCTTTTTTTAACTTTTTCTCTCTTTTTTTCTTCCCTTCATCTTCTTCCTCTAGCTTATCGCCAGAACTCGGTGACCAACCAAGTGAGGTCGGCCTTGCCAGTGGCTAGGTGAGGTCAAGCAAGGTTCACCCTCACCTTTAGCTAGTTGCCAAGTCCCAGTGATCAACTAGAGGAAGAAGATGAAGGGAAAGGAAAAAAAAAAAAAGAGTTAAAGAACAAATAAGGGAAAAAGAAAAGAAAGAAATAATATTTAAATATTATTAAAAATTGTCCATGTCAATGTTGATTGTACCGTGTAGGACGGTTGAAATCCATCTCAGTGCCATTGGTTAATATTTATCTGATATATTGAATTGGCACAAATGCTTAAAGTTTAGGATTCAATTAGTAAAAAAAATTGATAAAAAAATTGATAAAAAAGAGAGATTATAATAAGCTTAAGACCGACTGTTTTGGTAATTTTTCCTCCTAGACTGGCGAGAGATAGCTTACCTTGATGTTGCCAATGGCGTCGATGATCTTGAGCCGGTTGAGCACTCGAGGGTACGCAAGAGCGGAGATAACTATGTCCCCCCTGCTTCAGTGCTGCCATAATCTTCTCATGCTCCTCTAGCTCTCCCCATTCCAATTGCCACAACAAAACGTCAATGTCAACATATAAGTTTTGCTCTGTCCTTATTCCTCCCAACTAATTTTCTGATTGATGGATTGTAAATATGTTGTAGGTGATGATATCCACGACATATACACAGTCGGAAATATAATTGGAGGAAAATATAGCATTTACTAATAACCTACATGCACATCAAATCTATACGCCGTACCTCTCGTTAAAAAAAGAAAAAAGAAAAAGTAAGGCGCATGCACCCACTTGAATGCATCCGGTTTTGCTCCTATCACCCTATCGCATGAGAGAGAAAGAGGGATGTGCATACCTTGACGATGTAAATGTAAGTCGGGCGGCCAGAAGAGACGCTCGCTCTCACCATGCGTTTGCCAATGTGTCCGGTGTGCCACCAAAGATTGAGGATCCTGCTTGCTTCTGCCTCCTTTGCCGTTGCCCTCCGCCGTCTGCTCCTCTCTTTCCGGCTCGCCAGTTTGAGTGCCTTGGTTACTCTTATTTGTATGCCGAGGACGGGCGGGCCTTTCTCTCCCTGTCGACTGCATTAAAGATTAAAGCCAATATCTTATCTCCCAGAAATGGTTTCCAAAACTAGATGCATCGCATACGTGATACATTACGTTGGCCGAACGTTTTTGGGGCCGGACAATTGCCTACCTAAGACGAATTCCCCTACAGGTAGCTGATTATACGTATGATCATATAATCTGGCGCATTAAATGATCGCAAAGAACGAAGAGGGCCGCATCGAATGATTGAAATTGGTCGTCTTTCGTTTGGGCTTAGATGACAAGTAAGAATGTTGGGATAAGAACAGTGCAAATGCTATAACTTTCATATGATACTTAATTAAAGATAATATCATTTTTTTCCTCACTTAAGTATTACAAATTTAAAAAATAAATCACTTGAGTGCTATTAGCGATTTGCTTCGCCGAAAAATCCGACGTAGACAATTTTTTATATTTTATTTGTTGAAATTTTTATTTTATTTTATTCCCTTTCTAGGGCCGGTGACACTCCTTGATTGTGAACGCCTTGCCCTCAACCGTGAAAACCCTAGGCGAGGCCATCATGGCCTCTCCAATCATGAGCAAGACCATGAAAGCCCTTGCTAGATTTGGGTGGCCGTGGACGGCAAGGCTGCAATGGCCTTGCCTTGAGCCTTCGTGGCCAAGGGTGAAGCGGTCCTCGCCCAGTTTGGGCAAGTCCTTTGCAATTGAGTGACCCTTTTTGGCTGTGAAGGCCCAAGTGGCCATGGGCAAGGCGGCCTCGCCTAGAACCCATGGCCACCCAAATCTAGTGAGGGCCTTTATGGCCTCACCTACGGCCGGCGAGGTGCCAACGACGGTTGCCGATGGCCCTCACTAGCCCTGAAAAAAAAAAAAAAAAAAAAAAAAAAAAAAGGAAAAGAAAAACAACAACAAAAATAAAAATTCAAAACAAATAAATCAAAAAATTAAAATAATTAGAAAATCCGTGTCAAATGGAAAACTAATTAAAAACTCCATGTAGAATGATTTGTCAGAAATAGGACTCAAATGATCAATTTTATTTCATGAGTGTTACATGAAAATTATGGCATTTACGCTTTTATTATCCCTAAGGATGCTCATGTGCAGGAGAAAGGAAAAGGACTATTGGTTATCAAATAAAACATAGAAATCGGGGCATTCACCATGTGAAGTTGGCTACCATGATGGACAATTGAATTGAGAACACTTAAATACGGACATGTGTTTGTAAAATTTCTTGTAGAAATAGAGATAGTCTTTTCTACGAAAAAGAATCCAATTTTATTTAAGGGTTATAAAACGGACCGCCTAAACCAAAAATCCCTAGATCAGACCAAATCAATCGATTGGTCCGATTCTCGGGAGTATCAATTCGGTTCCTAATTCCTAAAATTGGACTCAATGTTAGGACAATCCAATTCCTAATTCTAAGGGAAAACTAGACCGAACCGAATTGGACATGAACAACTACATACTTTTTTTAATTATTTTTTCAAAGAAATGAAAGTAACCGGCCTTTTTTTATTTCTTTATAATATATGGCATCAAGTAGTCAAAAAAAAAGTAACTGGTTCCAATGGACCGGATTAGAATCAGATTAGATTGGAAACCAATCACCTCTAATTCCATTCTCTATTAAAACACATGACTGTGTTTTTTGTTTGCTCTAATATGTTTAGGATTTTCATATTATTTCCCGAATTGGGTGAAAATTGGGGCAAAATCAAAGATGAGAGGTGACTGATTGAAGATTGAAAGAGAGGTGATGTGACGATTATGGAGAGGTTATTCTGAGTGCATTTGGTAACATTTCTATTTTTTGGATTTTTTTTTTTTTTAGAAATAGTTCTTTTCTATTTCTATTCCATTGAATAATTTCTGAATAAAAGAATTCGTTTGGTAGCTGCAAAAAATTTCTACTCTCATAATAGAAAAAGAATATGAATGCATTTGGTATCCACTAACGTTATGTTGGCTGAGCGTTTTTGGGGCCGGACAAATGCCTACTTAAGACGAATTCGCCTATAGCACGACATCCTGGATCGGGGCAGAAGTCAAAAGCTTGAAAAATCGTAGGCCAAAAAAAGAAGGCCTTGAGAAGAAGGATATTTAGCCCCAAGTCCCAGTCCAGAGCAGAGATGGCCGCCTGTAGCACGACATCCCTCAGGCCCCTTCTTATGGTTTGAATTCAGTGGGTCCTTTAATTTTCCCCTTAGTGCAATTTGATCCTCTAATTCTATTTTTTTTCTTTCTGGCTCGATCAAGCTCCACGATTTATGTAATTGAGTCCCTTTGTCTAGCACAAATAACATGTTAACATGACGTTTTTGTCTTCGAGAATACAAAAATTCGGATCAAGTGCATTTTTAGCCCTCCGAGCTCCATGCAATTTCATCACTCCAACCTTTTCCTCCAATTGAGTCATCTAACGTGTTGACCTCCCTCCACAACTCCTTTTGTGAATTAATTATGTTCCCTTAGTTGAACATTAAGTAAATATTCTTTTTAAAATAGTCATATTTAACTCCATAGATGGCAGGGAAAATTATTAAAATAGTCATAAACCTATTGCATGTATACCAACTTAATCTTAAACATTTCAATCTGATCAATTTAGTTTTTGAACTTTTTTGAGAATTTGTCAATTTAGTACTCCCAGCCAATTAGGTCCTCCGATGCTATCCTTGCTGAGCTTCGGGAGCCGAACAGACTCTTGCCAACATTAGTGGCAGGATTATGAGATTGAACGTGGGCTAAAAACTTGATATTTTATTCTATCTTTTAAGACACTCTAGGATTCTTACTCTTGACCGAGCCAAGTTTGTCCGCACTCCCTAGAGGTATGTTGACTCCTTTTCAGGGCACATCAAAGGATAAAAAAAAACCTCGTCATTCTTTAACTGTACCTGTCTGCAGAGGTAAAACCTTGTCGTCAGCCTGAAAAGAGACGTATGTCGCCATTGCTTTGCTCGGATATGCGAATGACCAGTGTATGCAGAAATTGCCCTGTACATTATGCAAACTGAAGTGCTTTTTGGTAACGACGAGGAGGTTTTGCAGAACTCACAATAACAGAGTGATTAGCAAAGAAAGTGGGGGGTTGTGTCGCTCCAAGGCTCTTCTTTTCAACTACAGTGACTAGCCAATCTATACATCTTCATCCTTCTCATCAAGTTCCAATCCGGGTCTTTGAGCCATCTTGCTTATTTGCTCATGTCAATCCTCCGAGGCTCTATCTGTTTTCCAACGGCCCTGAATATTTTCCCCTATTCGCTCTCTGGAAAATCACTTCCAACCGCAAGTTCCTTTACTACTTAACTTGCTGGGGACTTTCTCTGGTGGGTTTTTGCCGGTACTTCCACAACTTCAAGATTATCATATTTCACACATCCTATGTTAGCTTAGTGCCCGTCGTTCCTTTACTAAGCAAGATATTTGGATAGGATACTCCATTCCTAGTTGCCGTCCCCATTTGCAGCTTCCAACGTATCAATGCCCACTAGAAGTTTCGCTGTTAGTCTTTCCCCATGTCCATCGTTTAGTTACTCTCGGTTTTTCATCTTTCTTCTTGTCGGATGCTTCACTTGAGTTCAGCTACAACGCATTCTTCACTGCAATATCTAGAGCATAACAAGACATGACCTCAGATATGCTTTCTTTTCTCGAATGTATCGACCTGGGAATGCTTCTTTCTCTTATCTTCCTGTTTTTCAATGCCTTTTTCACATGTTGAACGACTTACGCTTCTTAAACTTTCATCAGTAGGGAAAGCTTGTACTTCTTATGTCCTGAAAATTGCTCAGGCATCTATAGTCTTACCATTTACAAGCAGCTCATTATAGTAGCAAACTCCACGCCATGTCTAGTTCCTGTTCCTATGAAACAGCGCTTTTTTGGACTGCATATGGCTTGATGGGAGCAAACGGCTTAGGAAGTCTCTCGGAGGAGATGGCATGGGAAAAGGGATCAGGCATCCTTTTAGGTTGTCTTAGTGGCTTGGTACAAACTTGCAACCTCTAATCTGCCGGGTGGAAATTGCAGGGCTTGGAACCACGTTAACCAAGCCTCAACTGACAAAAGATAGGAAATAAAAAGAAACAGTTCATAGGATTTCAAATTCAACATTCAAACCCGCCAGAGTGAAGCCATGCTTCGGTTTTTATTCAGCACACTGCGCTACTGCTGACTACTAGATTTCAACCTCATGGAATCATCTCATTCGAAAGCAGCTGTAGCTGGCTCTGGAGGATCTGTGAGGAAGACGTCGAGGAGCTGATCCATGGTGGTGAACTGCATTTCTGGGTACAATCTTGAAGCCTCAAGGTCGTCTTCATTTATCTCGTAGCTCATCAGATCTCCCTTGACGAATATGGAGTGAAGTATGGAGACGGGTATGTTCTCTGGAGGCGGCAGAGCTTAACGAAGGACACAGAACCATGATGCGTCAGCAAACTTTTCTTGAACCGATTCGCGTCGAGGCACAAGCAGAGAAAAATCATGTCTCGACTAATGTCGGGGGGTTGCGATGATGTTTTTCGGGGTGGTATCGCGATTAATTTCCATAAACGCGAGGACCTTATCATAATTGAAGAAATATAGAGGGAGTTTAGAGAAGGAGGAAAACTATCCATAAAGTCCGAAACTTATTGCATTATTATCAATTCAGTCAATAAACATTTTTACTCCTTATCAATTAAGTCCATCCCACCAATTTTAGTTGAAAATTAGTAAAGTGGACACGGCAGTACCACGTAGGACAGCTAGCTGATGTAGATAATTTTTAACAATATTTTCATATTATTTTGATTTTTTTTTTTTTGCTTTCTTCTTGCTTTTGCTAGTGACCGGATGGGCTAGCCTCTCCACATCTTACGAGGGGAGCCCTGGCCCTACCACATCTCACATGTGGTGGGTGAGGCCAACTAGCCCCGACCATCACTTGTGGTTAGAGATTGGTCACTGGCAAAAGAAAGGAGAAAAAAAAAAAGCAGTAAAATAATAAAAAACCATAAAATATTATTAAAATTTGTTTAAGTCCGCATGGGTGTCCTACGTGACATTGCTTGCGCCCATGTCCACATCAGCAATTTGTAATTAAAATTAGTCGAATGCACTCAATTAGCAAAAAATTAAAATATTTATGATTAAATTGACAAAAATGCAACAAATTTCGAATTTTTTAAATAATTTTCCCCTCGAAAAATATACAATAGTGACATTGGTTGATTTAAAACTTACTTTGAGAGAGCTTGACCATATCTTCTTCGGGCACGTAGACTCTCTTGAAGGTTCGACCCGTTTTCTCCTCCCACAGCGAAATCAGCTCATGTTGAGAGATTATGTTCGACTTCGGACGGTAGGTGACGATCCGATTGCACGCCCTTGGATCGCTTGCCACCCTAATCGTGTACTTCCCTATGTCCTCCTCGTAATTAAGCACGGCTAGCGCAAAAAAATAGAATCTTCAATCATAATTTAAAGATGGAAAAATAAAATAGAATAGTGGCAAGGTGAAATGTGTAAACTTTTTTTCGTCAGATTTTCAAATGATAAATGGTGAAACGAACATGAATAGATAAAATTATGGTTTCATGGATCCGGTCGTACGAAACGATGTTTTAGGGACAACATTACCGAAGCGAAAAGGTTTTTGGGATTATCCTTGCCACTTGAAATAAATTGAATTGCTTAGGCATTTTAGAAAAATCAGAGTAAAGCTCTTCATTCGAAATCAAACCGGCATGAGTCTTGTTATCTATATAACACAAGTCTTTTTGAATGGACAATCTTTTTTTAATCGAGTGAGAGATTCTTTAAAGGACCCTGCAATTTTCTCGTACGATGAGATTGACTCCACCAATCCCGTCCAATGCGAAGGATGGGGCCAGGCCAACAAGTTGGAGTGGCTTGCTAGGACACAAGTCCGTGGACCCAAAATAAATCACGACCGTCGATTGTGTGGAGTGCAAAGGCGGGATCCACATGATCGATTGTTTGGATGGGGATAGGTCGCGTGGATCCAGATCCAGACAAGTCCGAGCAGAGAGAGAGAGAGAGTACCTTTGGCTTCGCCGTCGCCATAGACAACAATATCATCCCGGGGGTCATGGGGATGGAGGAGGAAGTTGACGAAGTAGGCGGCGAAGCAGTTTGCAGCAATGAAGGTGAAGGGAATGCCGGCAGCCTCAGTGGCCCTCCTGATCTTCCTCTTCTTCTCCAAGAACTCCTGGAATGGAGGGAGTGGCATTATCTTATCCTCCTCGCACCCGAAGTCAGACGGTAGAAACCTCTATTATAAATAAAAAGAAGAAGAAGAAAATTGTTATCAATAATAATAATTTAGTTTGAGAACGAGAGTGAAATATTAATAATTCATGTTCTCGGGTCATTGTAATCAGCAACCAAATGAGTAATTTCGTACAATTTTGCCTTAGGATTCCATCAGTACCATCTAGCCGATTCCAACATCCCAGGACTTTGAGATTACGTCGATTTCTAAACTTCAAGCATTTTATCTGGGTATTCCATCTCAGGCCTTTCTGACTTTTTACCTAACCAATCGCCAATATTTGGATGCTTATTTAAATAAAATTCTATACATTTTAGGTCAAGGGGATTTGAACAGTAAAAAAAGTTATGTTGCTTCTTTGAAGATTTTCTAGAATTTTGATTATTTGTCCTTTTACCGTTTCTACACTGAAATTTCTATTCAGACATATTTCAACAAAAGAAAAAGTACATATCAAGATGAAATGGGAATTATGATTTACTTTTGGTTGATGTGGTTTTTTAAGATAATGAGTTATTTCCTCTTCAATTTGAGGTCAAAAAATATAGGGATAATGCCACAAAAAACCCTAAACTTTACCCCGTGTAACACATTTATCCTAAAAAAAAATTCGTGACACAAAAAACCTGAAATTTTGCCTCGTGTGACACATTTATCCCAAATTTTTTTGTGCCATCAAAAATCATAAACTATGCCACTTGTGATAATTTTACTCTGAATTATACTACTTATGACAAATTTACTCTAAAGTTTTTTGGGCCGAAGGGCATTTTCGTCATTTTCTTTTTTATTTTGAATTTATTGAATGGAGGAAGCCGATGAGGCCATCATCATCGGCGCTGGAGTCGTCGCACAGGCCCAGGCGACCCTCGTCGACATCGGGCAAGGGCCACCCAGGCCAAATCTGGCCCGGGCGACCCTCGCCGACGTCGGGCAAGGGCAGCCCAGGCCTGAGTGGCCAAATCCAACGAAGGGCCGCCCTCATTGGATTTGGCTTGGGCGGCCCTCACCCTCGTCAAATCTGGTGAGGGCAACCTTCACCTGAGTCAAGTGACCCTCGTTGGCTTTGGGCGACCCTCACCGGCATCGGGCGAGGGCCGTCCGAGTCAGATCTGGCCTGGGTGTCCCTCGCCCTACGTCAGCGAGGGTCGCCTAGGCTTGCGCAACCCTCGCCTGACGCCAGCGAGGGTCGTCCAAGCCTGGGCCTCCCTTGCCTGACTCTGGTGCCAGCGAGGATGGCCTCGCCAGCTTCCTCCATTCGATAAAAAAAAATAGAAAATGACAAAAATGCTATTCAACCCAAAAAACTTTAAGGCAAATTTGTCATAAATAATATAATTCAGGGTAAAATTGTCACAAGTGGACATAGTTTGGAATAAATGTGTCACACAAAGCAAAATTTGGGGTTTTTTATGTCACAATTTTTTTTAGGGTAAATGTGTTACACAGGATAAAGTTTAGGATTTTTCGTGGCATTATACCAAAAGTATAATATCATTCTTTTTCTAGGCGAAATAGCTTCTTGTAATGGGTGATATTGCTTTTTTTTTCTTTTATAAGTTATATTAGTTCATAGCCAAAGAAACAATTTCTTAGACCTAACTCAAAAATTGTTTAACGAAGGCTTGACCAATTAGTAAGGATAAATATGATTTAAGGTAATGAGAGAATCTAAATTCTTTCACCGTCTTGCTACTATTCCCCTTCATCTTATAGCTTCAACCATGACTTCATCGATCCCCATTCAATCGTGCCTATCATGCTTTTCACTTTTTTCCTAACTTTACGTTAATTTCATATCTCGCCTCATCTAAATTCAACCAATTATGTCATGAAATAATAATACTATCATCTAAAAAAAACATTGAACAGATTTTCTTACTCCTTGGATAAATAATTTGATTTTTTCATACAATATTTATTGCAAACTTCCCTTATATGCCTAATTAGACCGCACATTGCACGGATGATATTCTAGTTTTTTGGAAGTATTAGCCCTTTCGATATGTAGTATACTCATCGTGGTACAAATGAGGTACATTCATCTATCACGTGACATCAACATCAGGCTCTGCTTGACTTACAATAATTAATATCAACGCTACAGGCGATACGGCCGGAGCTGATACATTGTTGTTTTGTGCCTTCATTACTTTCACAACTAATTTCAAACCAACCTAATTTAGTAATGAAATAAGTAATGTAGAGTTTTCTAGGATAGTCATTTACACTTCAATTTCGAGACTCTAATGAATCACTATAAGGATTTGAACTAGGATCGACTAGAGAAGCTATCTTCAATGCATCGAATTTTCTTGTTAATTCCAAGAATTTAAGTCTCTATTAGCTTTGCCCAGACCATTCAGTCTTATGTATCTACTCTTTAGTTTCTAATAACAATAAGAATAGTAAAAAGTATGATCTTTTTTTTCACATACGTTCGGAGTAAGAGAGGGTCGCTAAGATATCAAGACTTTTAGAGTTAAGAAGCGAGAATTGAAGAGATTCTTTTTTCATCCTATTAGCGATCAAAATTATTTATATCAACGCGGCCGAGCCATGTAGGACAATCAGCATCCATGCTAGTGTTAGCTAGCCGAAATTGGTTGAATGGAGGCACAAATGCAAAAGGTTCAAGACTAAATTTGCAAAAAGAAAGAAAAAGAAAAAAGAGGGTTCGAAATTAAATTGACACAATTGCATTAAATTGAGGACTATTTCAGTAATTTCCCTCCTGAACCGGCAAGAGATAAATTTACCTTGATGTTGCCAGCAGAGACGATGGCGTCAATGATCTTGAGCTGGTCGGGCACTTGAGGGTACGCGAGAGCGGAGATGACTATGTCCACCTGCTTCAGTGCGGCCACAATCTTCTCATGCTCCTCCAGCTCTCCCTATTCCATTGCCACAACAAAACGTCAATGTCAACACACACGTTGACGGCCAGTTTTGCTCCCGACGCTTGAGGGAGAGAGAGAGAAGAAGCAAGCATTACTTCGATGATGTGGACACCGACGGAGCGGAACTCACGGCGGAGGTCGAGGTTTTAGGGCAGGTCTTGGGGCCGGCAGGGCGGGCGTAAACGTAAGTCGGGTGGCCCGAGGAGACGCTCGCCCTCACCAAGTGTCTGCCAATGTATCCGGTGCCGCCGAAGATGAGGATCCTGCTCGTTTCTGCTTGTCTGGCCATTTTGCTCTTAACTCTCTCTTGTCTGTCTTCTCAAATCTCTTTTTGGCGTCTAGCCCGTTTGAGGGAGTGCCTTTGGGTACTCTCTCCCATTCTTATACGAAAGGGACGGTGGGGGCTTCATCTCCCCATCGGGCTGCATTGAAGCCAATATCTACCACAAATCTCTGTTTGTCTTTCCCTCCTCTCTCGTCGGCTCCTCTCACCCATTCTAGTATTAAAGGGACGGGTGGGGGCGTCAGCAGCATTGAAGCCAATATCTACCACAAATGTCGGTCATCTCAAAACTTCCCCTTATCTCTACGAGGAAATTTCAAATAAAGACTTAAAATACTTTTATTTTCTTATATAAGAATTTGCTATGAATATTATTTTAAAAAAAAAAAATTAAGTGACCGAATCCCCTCAAATAAGGACTTTTGGTTGGCCCATAACTTTTTCAGAAATCGAGAATGGGGTATTCTAGTTTTAAAAAATCTAAGTTTATTCTTTTTAATTTGTTTTTCCTTGCCTTGCCTTTCCTTTTCTTTTTCTTTTTTTTCCTCCTCCCTCCATTGACCATCGCTGCGCCTCATGACTAGCAGAGGTTGTTGGCCTCGGGCGAGGACTATCCTCATCGACATCGAGTGAGGGTCGCCTCAGTTAGGTTGGGGGTGGGCAATGCAACCCTCACCAAAACCAAAGAGGGTGAGGTTGCCCTCATCTCCACTTTATTCCCCGAATCGGGTGAAAATTAAGGTGAAATTGGAGATGAGAGGCGATCAAGTGAAGAATGGTAGAGAGACAGAGACAAAGAGACAGAGAGTGATGTGGTGTGGTGTGAAACGTTCTTTTTTCTTCTTCTTTTTTGTCGTTATTAACATAGCACGGAAAAAAAAATCTTTTCTCAATAAGAGGAATCGACCACTCAAGTTCTCACGTTCCACGTCCCATCCTAACCATTGGGCCATGGCCATGTGCCAAATTCTTAATTCACGTCCAGCCGTGTATTTTAATCTTATATTGATTTGTTGAATCTCCTTGGTACTCAACGTTACATTATCAAGATAGATCAGCTCTTTTTGTGTACATAGGTAATAAATATACAAATTATTCAAACTCACTCCAAGGGTGCCTTTGGTAACTGGACAATTATTGGCTATTTTTGTTATTTTGTTCCTTGAAACAGAGAAAAAGCAAAAAATCATTTGATAATATCAATTAATTTTTTTATTCTTGAAAATAGATCTATTCCCGAAATATATTTGAAATTGCATTGAGAAGTAGAAAAAAGTTATTTATTTATTTTCAAAAACCATAGAAAAAAGCTATTTATTTATTTTCGAAAACCATTTTAGAGTTGAGTCATTTTCTTTTCTTTTCTTCTTCTTCCTCCTCTATCTAGTCACTAGACATGACGATACAAAATGCTCATAAACTTATCTAGAGAACGGAATAAAAAAAACTATTTCTCAATAAAAATTATTCCTAAAACGTAATAATTATCGAATGTGCCACAAAAGGTAAGTGTTCACTTTTAATTTATAAACCTAGGGAAATTCTAAAAAATGGCCTGAAATGCCCACATTTTCTCAAATAAGGGCCCGTAGCGGACTTTATTTTAAATAATAGCCTGAAATGCCATCACTTTCTCAAATAAGGGCCTGAAGTAAATCTTGTATCGAATAAGAGCCTAAAGTTGCTATATTTGTTTTAAATAAGAACTTGACTTTCTAGTAATTAAGGGTATTTTTGTTATTTATCATTTTCTTTTTTTTTATGGTTCTTCGTCTTCCACTTCACTGATAACCACATAAGGCTAAGTGAGGGTCATCTTTGCGCCCAACTGCCCTCACTGGCCATGGACAAGATTACCTAGGTGTAGGCAAGGTTGACCCTCGCCAACGGCCAGTGAAAGTTGTCGAGCCCTTGTTGACCCCAAGCGAGATCGACCTTGCTAGATCTAGTGAGGAGGGCCTTGCCCATAGTCGACGAGGGCTTGCAAGCCCTAACTAGCCTCGCGGTTGGCCGCAAGGGGCAACCTCCCCAAGCGAGTTGCCCCTCGCCTATGCCCAGCAAGGGTGGCCCTCGCCTAGCTATTTGTAGGCGTCGTCGATGGTTGGCCAGGCAATCGGCAAAGAGGAAAAAGAAGAACTAGAAAAAAGAGAAGAAAAAGGAAAGAAAAAAAAAAGAATATTCTTATGAAAATTCCCTTAACCAGGTAGGAAAATTTAGCCAACTGGCAATCGACGAGGTCCTTATTTGAAATAACCAAGGCTATTTCAGGCTCTTACTTGAGAAAACGAGAAGACTTAGGGCCTTTTTTGGAAATTTCCCCTAAACCTATGCATACTTTCAATCAAAGTCCCTCCCTCTCCTATTCTAATTAATTGTAGTTGCACTTCGGGTCGGAGGCATCACAAGCCCGAGCAGGAAAAACTTCTGTCGCCATGGGCATGGACTATTGGCCAATGCCAAACAAGTAGACCACAGCTAGGCTTTGAGCGATCAAATTTCTCGACATAGACACTGTAAATCGAGCATCCCGCATCATACACGTCGCTTCCAATGAACGCGTCCGGTTCGCTCGATGAAATTGATTTGAAATTAGGGGGACTTGATTCGAATGGACCACTGAAAAGCTCAATGGTTCAATTGGAAAGTTATAGACAATTCAAGTACCAAAAGTGGAAATTCACCTTAGCTTATTTGAGCCAAAAAAAACCGACGTGCTTCTAAATTTTCCTATCTTCCCAACATCAATAACATTCAAAGTCAGAAAAGAGGATGGGATGACACTTGAATGGAAAGATCAAATTCAAACGAAGGGGCTGACCCCCATGATTACATCATACATGAGAGTCAAAGCAAATGTCTCCAAACAAGTCCTCCATCTCTATGGTTTTTGGATTTTTCGCCCCAATTTTTGCAGGACCGAAAGGCAAGTTCGACACGACGCCAGCGAGCAATTCGGTTGACGGACGAAAGCCAGGCAAGATCGAGGCAGGGGCCAAAATCGAAACGCTCGAGAAATGGTGGGCCAAAAAAGAAAAGGCCTTGAGAAGATGGATATTTAGCCCCAAGTCCCAGTCCATAACAACAAATGGCCGCCTATGTCACGACATCCCCTAGGCCCATTCTCGAGCCAGCTCCACGGATTGCGATGGGGTCTAATTTTGGCCCGATCACATCTTCCAGTCCCTCCAATTCTCGCTTCTTTTTGCAATTTGATCCTCCAACTTTCTATTTCGCTCGAGCAAGCATTCTAAATTTCCCAATTTATGTAATCACGTGTATTTTTCTAACACAAATGATATGTTAACTCAATGATTTGTTGCTTTTTTTTTTTTTTTTTTTTGGATCGATCAAAGTTTTGGCTCTCTAAACTCCCCTTGGTTATTGCAACATTTTCCCAATAGAATATTTAAATAAAAAAACTATACCTTCATCATATGAGATTTTGTAACACCATTGCGCTAGTCATTCTAAAAGCTAAGGTTAATAGATGAATAATATCGTTTGCTATTTTAACATTTTAACACTCTTCATCATATTTACTCTATCTTTTTTATCTAATATTAAACGTGGAAATTTAATGGGAAAGTAAATGAAATATAAAAATATTCAAATTTAAGATCTCTAATTCTGATATGATGTGAAATTTTATAAGATTATGTTAACTATTCTAGAAGACAATCTTTTAAAACAGTTAACAGTGATTCATTTTGCAAAAAAACGAGCATATATAATATGATATATAATAAGTCATTATTCGTGATATATTGATCTGATTCTTATTCTTGACATTTTCAAGAGATGCGAAAGTATATAAAAAAATATTCTACCTTACAATCAAAGTGTCAGTGGGGAGACATTGTCCCGAAGTAAAGCCATAGGCTATATCCCATCCCATCGATTGTCCACTCGACAAAGTGGGTCGTCCAAAACCCCTCATTTAAGTGGAAGCTAATGCTCTCTCCAAAATTGACTCGCCTCTCAATCAACGGCTGCCATTTGACGGTGAAAATCGACGTCCAAACGACGCCTGCCGTATTCACCAAAAAAACGACCGCCGTCCACGTGGCAATAGCACCACGACAGCTTTTGTCTAATCAAACCTAGAAAATAAAAAAGATACAATTTATTAAAGTCAGCCCACTCGATCTGACGTCACATTCGCCCCACAAGACGTCACTAAAAAAAAAACATATCGACAGCAATATCCTTTCTGTAAAACGTACGTAAACGTTGAATGGGTACCCCACCTAATCTCGAAGCATGCCGGTGAACAGAGTCGTTGCTCATGCAACATCTCTCGTATTAGATCGCGAGAAAAAATGGGCCCACGAAATTTATCGAGATACCGAGAAATTGATCGTTCAATAATTAAATTATTCAGTACCTAATGAGAATGTTGCAATTTGTGCAATTAAGGAGTCTGGAGTTCTGACTTGGTCGATCGAATTTGGTTTGAATAAGGAGGAAAAGTTAGTTATTTACCTAATTCAACCAAATATCTAGCTAATCAAAAAATCAAAATCGAATATTTTAAATTGCATTTAGAACATCCCAACTATATATTATTGGGGGGTTTGCCAATTATATCCACACCACCACATTAAGGAAAGAGGGCAACTCCATATCGCACTTTCAACTAATATTTGAAAAAAAATTATTATTATCATTATTTTTAGCGCTTAAACTTCTTATCATATTAATTAGGCACGTGCGATGGCGTGAACCGAGCGGGGAGCTGAGTCGTCCCGCGAGTTGGCGACTCGCGACTTTTTTCCGTGCTCGAGACTGGGTTCCCCGGCGCGACGTGTCAAACCCGGACTCTCGACTCGCGACTGGGGGAAACCGTCGTCGGAAGAGAGAGTCGTGGCGTGGGCCACGTAAGAGGCGTCTGACTCGGTCCCGGTCCCGGTCCCACTCACTGAGTGGAACCGGACCTGGAACTGCCTCCTTCCTCCTCCCCATGATAAGCGCCGTTGAAACAGACTCCCTCGGTTGCTTCGGTCGCTTTTGTTGAATCGCTCCCGCGATTGGCTCTCCCCCGGAAGTGACGCCCCCGCACTTTGCCTCGTCGGCAAATTACGTCAATGCCCTCCCCCCTGGGTTACCGAAGTCACTGGTTCCAGAAAATAGATTCCGTTAATGCAAGACCTTATGCTTAGTCAAACCCGTTAAATGAGTGAACCGGATTGAAGATGATTTGATCCAAATCGATCCATTTTTAACTTATTTCGATTCGTTTTTATATGATATAAATATAGTAATCTATACTTGATTTGGTATGTATTGCTGAAGCACTAAGAAAAACGGAGGCGAGTGAAAGTAAGATAAGAGAGGACAAGAGGGTAATGAATTGAGACAAAGTAAATTGTAAATTCATTTGGGGTTTTATCATTTTGAACCAATTTATAACTTATTTACTTAATATAATTAATCTATATAACAACTCAGCACATCAAATAAAGGTTAACGATTAGGTTTATGATGAGTTTACACGACTATTTATTATTGTCTATATTGATGATAATGGGGTCGTGGCCTTGTAAGATTTCATCGCGAAAATGGAATTTTTTATTATTAATAAATATGCTCAATGTGAAAATGGGATTTTTCCTTTTAAAAAATCCAAATATATACCCCTTATAAAAAGATTTATGGAAAGTTATTGATGGTGAAGCTCATCATGGGATATTTCCTTTGTTTCCCCTATGATATAAACACATCAAAGTTATCTAATTAGGAAGTGATATGGTAGGGAATGGTTATCTTTTTCCCTCCAAAGAAGGAGGGGTCTTTTGCACTACTCTTTATAATAGGGATAATAAAATATTCAATCCAAAATCTATTTCACATATGCTAATTAAGTTATAAATATCTCAATTTAGCTATTACAATACTAAAACCTCAATGCGAAATTTCAATTTAGTTTTTTCAATCAACGTGTGGTGTTGGTCGGGAGATTTATGATTCAGTGCTTGACTGAACTCGCGTACGCACGCACGATAGGCTTAGGAATGAACCGGTAATTTTCCCGGTCCTCGCGATTCTAAAGTTTCTAAAGGTCTCATAGTGCATGAACGAAACGCGTGGGGCCAAGTGGGGAGGATGGCAGTTTGGTGAAAATCGATTGGGAGACTATGGGGAGTAGGGGGCCCCACCCGAGATCATCGTTCGGGCCGGCGGCGACAAGGATGTTGTGTGGTTTCGTGGGGAGTATCGAATGGCCGGACCGGGTCGGAGCTGACCGAGCCCGTCTCCACAACGAATCCCCCTCCGAAAAGGGTCTCCATGTCTTCACGTCTTTGACTCCTTCTCCAGTTTTTTTTATTCGTTTTTAATTTAAAAAAAAAAAAAGATATTTTGAGGATTTCTATGTGCGTATTTATGTATTTATTTAATAATTTTTGTTTTGTTTTTAGTTATAAATTGGGAGAGGATTTAAAAGCCCCTTCTCCCCCGATATTCTCCTCCATTAAACCCCCCCGCTCCGATTTCACCGCTCTGTCCTCCCTGTCTCTGGCTCTGTCTTTCTCTCTTCATGCGCGTTATCTCCATCGTAAGGGACAAAGCTCGCCTCGCCCAACCTCGGCCCCCCGTCTCGTTCACGTTTCCGCCATGGAATTGACAATCAATGGCCACCACCACCACCACGACGGCGACGCCGCGGTGGCCATTGACGGTCAATCCCCCGTTCCCGGCTCCGACCTCGCCGCCGGCGGAGAGCTGCCTCCCCAGACCGACGGATTATGCGAAGTGGATTTGTCGCCCCGGCCGGATGGGGAAGCGCCCAGCGGGGATCCTGGCGATCGCCCGATCCCGCAAGGCCTCGCCTCCGAAGTCGACGTCGACGATGCCGGCGCCGTCAGAGAGGCGGCTCTGGCGTCGCCGCCTGCGCCCGATGAATCGGGGGAGGACCATGGCCCGGAGGACGAGGATCGCGAGCGTGCGGTTGGCAACGGGGCGAAGGTCGGCGGCGGCGGCGGCGGCGGCTTTGACGTGATCAGCGTCATCCAGCCTCATTCGCAGCTCCCGAAGCCGGAGGCGCCGCCGATGTCGCGCTCTCCGCCGCGGGAAGTCGACGCCGCCGCCTTATCGGGCCGATCGCAGTCCATGCCGGGCGGGCTCGCTACGGTCGACGTGCCGGCCATCGGGAAGTTCATCAGGGACCGGAGCAACAGCTTCTCCGCCGCGATCGTGAAGCGTCTGTCGTCTCTCAAGGATAAAGAGTGCGATGACGACGGCAAGGGCGATTATTTCAAGCCCGACGGCGTGACGGAGATCAACCTGTCGGGGCTGAAGGTGGTGGTGAGGCTGAAGACGGAGGAGCGGCCGGAGAAGGAGCTGCGAGGCAGGATCAGCTTCTTCTCGCGGTCCAACTGCCGGGACTGCACCGCGGTGCGGTGCTTCTTCAGGGAGAGAGGGCTCAAGTTCGTGGAGATCAACGTGGACGTGTACCCCCAGCGGGAGAAGGAGCTGATCGAGCGGACGGGCAGCTCGCAGGTGCCGCAGATCTTCTTCAACGAGAAGCTGTTCGGCGGGCTGGTGGCTCTGAACTCACTGCGGAACAGCGGCGGGTTCGACCAGCGGCTGAAGGAGATGCTCGCAGGGAAGTGCTCGGGGGAGGCGCCGGCGCCGCCGGTGTACGGGTTCGACGACCCGGAGGAGGTGGAGGAGGAGGGGCGGGCAGACGAGGCGGTGGGGATCGTGAGGGTGCTGAGGCAGAGGCTGCCGATCCAGGACCGGCTGATGAAGATGAAGATCGTGAAGAACTGCTTCGCCGGGGCGGAGATGGTGGAGGTGCTCATCCACCAGCTGGACTGCGGCCGGAAAAAGGTAACCCCCGCTCTCTCTCTCTCTCTCTCTCTCTCTAGACTGTTGCTGGGTCGCACGTGCGCTGAGTTTGTTGAATCACGTGAGGGTCGTGGGAACTAGAACGTACCGGGGAGGAGGGATTTGTCGCTTAATTAAGAAGGATTATAGTCGGCTGATTTTTTATTGTGAATCGCCGAGTATCCATCCGCTTTGAAGTTCGCGAGCAACGGGCGGTCAACGGCATCTCCTCGAGGACCGACCATAAATGCAAAGTCAAACGGTATTGCGAAATGACCGTCTCGCTCCCCTCCCTCTTGGCCTGATGATGACTCGCGGCGAGGAGAGCCAGTGGGCATGATGATGATTGGTCGAGGGATAAAGGGGAGTTTGCACCTGCGGACGCGGTGTAATAATTACTTTCGTCGATTTTCCAGAATGTCACTTTTTAGCGAGGCAATTTTTGCTCAATTCGCTGTGGGGACCTTCGGGATTGTGCCGTCCGAACTCGGGAATTCTCGCATCAATCTCGGGGGCAATGTCGAAATCGAAAGTGGAATGATCGGATTGGTAGTTTAGGAGTGAAGGGCACGTTACCCATGAAATATTCATTTAGAGATTAGAGTAATACTGCGTCGCACGGTTAGAGTAATTGCGGGATATCGTTGACGGAATCTGCGACCACTTCAGGACAATCAGTGTCTCGAAAATTTGAATTGTCGCCCTCAGGATATTAGTGTCTCGTGGGGACCCTCATAGCAGGGACATCCGATTTCGCAGGAGTCACCAAATCTGCGCTCGTGTGGGGCGAGTGGAAGGCCATGTCCACTTTGATGGGGTACAACCCCCCAAAAAAGTGGGAGACAATGAGATAGGGCGTAGGCAGGCAGTTCACATTGTTGGAGTTTGGTTGCACGATGCTTTGCGTCGCTCACCCAACTCAAAACTACTCGTACAAAACTTAGATCAAAGCACCGAGTAGATGGGGATGGGTCAGGGTTCTTCGATCTTCGCGTGCACGTCCGTTGCCGTTCCCCCCTTTTTCTTTTGTCCTTTTCGTCGTGCTCCGATCAGTTATCTTCTTAGCGAATTGATTTCGGACCACTCGAAAATCGTCCTCCATATTTGCGAAGCTTTCTTCAAGACGCGTCTGATGATTTCTTTTTCGTCTGGTAACCGAAAAATAACTTTTCAGACTTTCTTTTTAACGACCGGAAAAGGCGAAAAGAAAAGAAGGGATTTTGTCGTCATTTTGTCAGCCCTTTGTTTGGAGGCTCGCCCCGTGAGCTGAAATTATTGCTTTGATCGAGGAAGGAAAAGTTTAAAAAAGGAGGAAGAGGAGCCCCCGACCACGTGACGAGGAATGATACCTTAAGAGAGGTCGAACCGTTGGAAGCGTTCAAAACAGTTGTTCCTGTCGGGTCCATGTTATTAACTTTCCCAGTCTCACAGTCCCAAAGCCTCGGCTCCTTCGCACAGGCAAAAGCGACCCTTTGACCCGGAACTGTTCATGCTTTCGTTTGGGTCCTACTAGTGTTCAATTGCTTCGGCGTCTTCCATTCTTCAACGTCTCTATTAAGTACCCGTTGGGGGAAAGTTGTCCAGAATGAATTTTTTTCACTGTTAATACGGCGTACTAAGCTGAATTAGCATTTTTCACGGGTTGCATATGGTAGTGTGCTGTTTACAGTAGACTAGAAGCAAGAATCGTCAGTAACTTCATGAAGTATTTAGGAGATACTACTTGACTTCTGATGACTTGTCTTTTGTTAATTTTTCGAATTGTCCTTCACTCCATGTGAGTTTACGACGGGGGATCCTCCATTTAGTTGTCACACAATAGCACGTGAGAAAAAAGGAAGGTCTTCAAAAGCTTTTTATTTTATTATATTTTATCTCGTGTGTCCATTGAGTCCAGTGAAAATTTTCTCTCAAAATCGTTGCATCTGTTGATGGTTTTAAGAAATTGTCGGATATGTCGTGTGGCTCCCAATACAGACATGGTAGATCAGCTTTCATGCTCAGAGCCCATCTCAAGTGCTGTTTCCTTTCAAGCTGATTTTAGTTAACCGTCTAGCTGTTAGAAACAATGTAAAACAAATACATACAACCAAGGTGCAAAAGAAGTATAGAAGATCTTTGTGTGTTTAGATCTTATGCAGCAATGCTCTGCTTTGCTACTAAGGAAATGCACATATATCCATTGTCCTAGTAATGTTCTTGGCTGAAAACATGTATGCTTGTTTCCGATCCATCAAAACTCCCCCAAAACTGTCCTTAATTTGTTTGTTTGCTTTCTTGCTGTCTAAATTTCTCTGTGTTGCACATGGTAGGCTGTTGAGATTGGAAAGCAGTTGGCCAAGAAACACTTCTTCCATCATGTCTTTGGGTAAGTGGATTCTGCAGAAACAGCTAGGTCGATAATCTTGTCAATCTGCCTTATACTCAATAGTTTCCTTGGAATTTCTGCTACTGCAGGGGGAATGATTTTGAAGATGGAAACCACTTCTATCGTTTTGTTGAGCACGAACCATTTATTCCCAGATGCTTCAATTTCCGAGGATCTACAAATGACAGTGAACCAAAGCGAGCAGCAGAAGTTGGCTTGAGGATGACCAAGATAATGTCTGCCATGCTTGAGTCTTATGCTTCTGAAGATAGGCGCCATCTTGATTATGGAGCCATAAGCAAAAGTGAAGAGTTCAGAAGGTACATCGACTCTGCGACATTCATTTATTTTAAATTAATAAATTATACATTCAGTCTCAAAGGATCCATTATTAACCTTCTTACAAAAGGCCAATAGACTGCTGCTAATGGATGTTTTGTTAATTGCTGTTTTCCCTCCTCATTTCCTAATACTAATGGGATGCAGATACGTGAATTTATCTCAAAAACTTCACCGAGTGGACCTACTGGAACTCTCACCGGATGAAAGGTTGGCGTTCTTCTTGAATTTGCATAATGCCATGGTCATTCATGCTGTGATAAGGGTCGGCCTACCAGAAGGAATCATGGATAGGAGATCCTTCGACTCTGATTTCCAGTACGTAGTTGGTGGGTATCCATTCTCCCTTAGCACGATAAGAAATGGAATACTGAGGAACAACCGGAGACCTCCTTACTCGTTTGCCAAGCCCTTCAGCACTGGAGACAGGCGCTTAGAGGTAGTTGGTGCCTTCACTTAAGCAATTTCATATCACATGTTCTGTTATAATTAACTGTTTTGTTTCTACGATAGTGGTTGTACTTGCAAATCTTGATTAGATGTCGGAAGAAAATCTACTAACGGTTAGTTCATATGCTTGCAGCTTGCTGTTCTTAAAGTAAACCCCCTTGTACATTTTGGTCTATGTGATGGCACGAGGTCGAGCCCAACCGTGAGATTCTTCTCTCCTCAAGTAGTTGAATCTGAACTCAGATCCGCTGCCAGAGAGTTTTTCCACAGTGGCGGGGTCGATGTGGACCTGGACAAACGGACACTCAAGCTCACTCGGATCATGAAGTGGTGCGTGACCTCTATTTAGCCCTTCGTCCCGCCTGCACTAACTTCAAAATTTGGCATCTCGATCGTGACACGTTCCATGCGTTTTGTTTCAGGTTCAGTGCCGACTTTGGACAGGACAGGGAAATCCCAAGGTGGATCCTCAGCTACGTGGACGCGACCAAGGCAGGTCTCTTGACGCATCTCCTAAGCGACGGGGGTCCCATCCACCTCGCCTACCAAAACTATGACTGGTCTGTAAATTCCTGATGCAACCGGCACCATTCTTGTGGGTAGTAAAACGAAGAACGCTAAACTTATAAATCACATTGAGAGATGAGCGAAGTCGAGGTGATGCCAATTACATGCTGTATATATCTGAATTTTTTGCGAGTTCATCCCGAGCCATTAAAATGGAAGTTCGAGGATACGTTATAGGTATATTGCTTGTTTGTCTCAACCGGCGCGCTGAAGATGACAAATAGTCGAGCTTTCTTGCTCTTCTTCCCGCGTCTGGGCTTTTGTTTGCAATATTCAGTGGTTAGACTTGCCAAGAACAAAGTCTAAACCGTGTTGAAAGATCTGTGTTTTCAAAGTTGACAATTTGCACTTTGACGTCGGGATGAATGGATCGCGCTGTTCACAAGGCATCGTCATGCTACTTTGGTGCCAACGCTACAGATTGAGGATGAATCCGATGCTAAACATATATCATAAAAAAAGTCCAAAGCTGATATCTCAAAACACATTTACTTAAAATCTAATTTTTATCTTACAAAAACTGGAATTGGTACCCATAACACATTTACACTGAATTCATTTTCATCTCACAATAAATTTTAAAAATTCATATTTGATGAGTTGGATTGTTATATAGATTAATTATATTCAGAAAATAAGTAATAAATGAGTTTAAGATGAGGATTAAATAAGTTTACAAATTTTTTAGATCTAATCTACCTCTATAACTTTTTCTTCACTCTCTTGATTTTGTGTTTTCTCACTTTGCCCTTTTACCTTATTTTGGATATGAATTTCCCAAGATCATATTAAATACAGAGATATTTTAATAATATGAATTAAAGTCGAGCACGTGTCTCAAGATTTATATCACATGAAAATATATCAAAATTTATTAAATGGATCAATTTAAATTGGACTATTTTTTACTTTACCTAAACCTAACTCAACCCATACGTTTGATAAGTCTAATGATAAATTAAACAAAAGCAAAAGAAAGGAGAAAGTGAAAAAGAAAAGAAAAGAACCGGATCCGGGCCGTATGATTCGGGCCAAAACACTTCCTCCAACCAAATTCGCTCCCGCCAAAACAGCGAACCCGATGGAGGGAAAATTAACCTTTGGAGAACGACTCCGAAAATTTCCGATAGAAATTCCCCTCCCCCCCTCCCCCGAAAAAAAAAAAACAAACCGCTACGGAATCAGAGAGGGACAGCCAAATCGGAGATCCCGATCGGAAAAAATGGAGACCGCCCGGAAATCGGTGCCGACGGGATGCTACAAGTGCGGCCTCCCGGGCCACTGGTCCCGCGACTGCACGTACGATCCCACCCAGAACCCGAATCCTAACCCTAATCCTCGATCTACCCTACCTTCTTCTTCTTCCTCGTCGATTCCCCATTCCGGCGGCGCGGCAGCTGGGGCCGCCGGCTCCGATGACAAGCCGGCGAAGCCCAAGAAGGTCCCCGTGAAGCGGCCCAAGCTCACGCCGGAGCTCCTCCTCTCCGACGACGGCCTCGGTTACGTCCTCCGCCACTTCCCTCGCAACTTCAAGTACCGCGGCCGCGGCCACGAGGTTCTCTTTTCTTTTCTCTCCTGGTCATGGATATCGTCCTCGACAGCTAGCGCTCGCCAGTTTGGCTTTCGATTTCGCCTCGAGTTTCCGTGAGGGAAGCGTCTAGCAGATTTTTTAATAGCATCGACTGCTGATCCGTTGCGCTAAGCACTTTGTCTGTCATCTTCTACGTCGCAATTTCCATCGTTCTGATGCCCATTTCTTATATCCCGAATAATGCCTGAGACATAAGAGAAGGAAGGAGATAGATAATTTAGAGATGGGTCTGACCGAAGTTGCTATCAATTGACTTGCAAATTACAGGATCATGTGTATGTGGCATTCCTGGCGCTCATTCACAAGCTAAAGTTTACTAGCTAACTGTGTAACCTCAAAGTGCCGGGGGTGGCACTGCTGAGTGGTTTGGCCCCCTTAAGATTTTACTTTCCTGCTACTGTAGTGTGCATTATAAACCATTCCGCAATTTTTCCCGTCCAGTATGGTTATTCGGGCTTTTTTAACTTGTGGAATTTAGATAGTCCTACCACAAAAGTTTCAATCACCCACTCACTAATTGCGTTACATATTTACAAGGAAGTTGTGTGTTGTTTCAGTTGAAGACATCACATATGACCGGAGTGATGGCGGAAACCTCATGAATTTTTATCACATATTTGTCTGTAATGTCTCCATAATTGACTTTTGATAATTTTGTTAGAGAGGGTTGATCATTAATTTGTAATTATAATTACCTGAAAGAGTTGAACTTTGCTAGAGCAACAAAAAATCAAATGATAACTGAAATCCACATTTGATTTTCATCAAAATAACTAACTGCAAGCTTATCTTCCAGATATTAGCATTGTAATTCTCGTATCATTTTTTTTTTTTCATATGGGAAGCAGAATTTTTTGTGAGCAGAGTGCCAGGTGAATATTCTTTAAGTCATTTCCCCCAACCTCAAATTTCTGGTTATCAACTAAATGGTGTGGAAGTATTTCATACAAAAGCTACAATTTAGATCTTTGTTTATCTGCCATTCCTGTTGTTCTCTGTCATTTTATAATCTTCAGTTTAATTACATGATGATATAATTAGCTGTTTCCGTCTTTCTACTATAATATATTTTTGACTTTACAAAATTATCATGATGCTCTTCTTCAAAATTTGCAGGTTAGCGATCTGGGAAACTTAATTGGCATGTACCGGGAATGGCACTCTCATTTGATTCCCTATTACTCATTTGATCAGTTTGTTCATAAGGTAGAACAAGTGGCTGCCTCAAATCAAGTGAAGGTAATTGATCCAAAAGAACTTCGAATTAGAGATGAGAACTAATTCTTGTACTTAATCTGAATTTTATAGGGTTATGTAACTTAGTTTATTAACACTATTATTTGACCGAGTTAGCTACTGACAGAAATATTCCTCTTTTTGGCGAATCTGGACCGTCTTCTTTGTCAGCATCCTCTAGTATGCTGTTCGTAGTCATTTCAGCCTTGAATTATTGGAAAGAGCCTGATAAATTGAGCCATAAAAAACCCGTTAAGCTTACTTAACTATCACTTATTCTCTAATATGCTGTTCTTATTTACTTCTGTCTTGAATTAATGGAGAGACCCTGATAGATCAAGCCACAATAAACTGTTGAGCGGACAAGAACACTTTCCAAAGTAGGAAGATGTTGTTTGCCTCTGAATACTTTAATTGATTTCAGAAATCACATGGCTCTGTGGAATTATAAATTGCGGTCTGATTGCTTGATTGTTAGTGATCGAATTTCATGGTGTCTAGAAAGCTAGTTGATTTTATTCTGTGAACTGCCATGATTGTCTGTCTGGTACTTCCATAAATATAATTGGCCAATGTGGGTTACCAAATTTCTTTTTGGAGTAGAGCTACTTGTTTAAATAAAGTTATGGCTTCTAATTCACAATGTGCTAAAATCCACTTTCTTCATATTTTCCAATTGTCTTTGTCATTTGCTTTTGGCTGTGCTAAGATTAAATACTGTAGGTTAAAAAATACAATTCTGGGCTTAAAGTTACATTGATATTGATTGGTTAAGCTTCTGTCTTTCCTCTGCCTCCCTTCCCCAAACGTGCGTCTTTCTCTAATTGTCTCAAAAACACATACAGTATAATGATTCCTTTTAGCTTAATTCCATCTCATTTTTACGGTGTTCACTGTATATCTTGTCTAGGTTTAACACATGGGGTTTGTATTTTATGGAGGAATGTGAACACAATCAAAGGCTGTAATGAAACAGAATTGAATCTTGTTTTTCTCTGTGGTCCTGAAACTTTTTTCAAGTCACCTTTGTTCTACTTTTAGTTTTACATTTACCCTTAAGTTCTGTTTATTGTTATGTACGATATATAGTAACATAGTTTTTTTCAAGGCAATAAATAGGATGCCAGGATCTCTCATGAGAGCAGGGCTTGGTCACAGAAACAGAACTTTCAAGGACTATGTAGATGAGTTCTGTTTTGTTTGTAATTGGCATTTGTGCTATTTGTGACTGATCAGGCTGAAAAAAGAAAAGCAAAGAAATTTTCCATATATTAGTTGATATCCTGTATGGATGATACGTCATTGCCTACATGGTGCTTTATTTCGATTTCTTCTCTTGCTATTAGCAAGAAATAACTGGCTTATGACCTCTCATATGATGAGATGAGGGTCATCACATATGCAGTTGGTCCAGTAAAGGCAGGACACCAGGCTGAAGGGCGACTATTGAACTTATAATTTATTTTAAGTGGATATATCTGTCTCATTTGAGCCACATCAGTAATTCAATGCTCCATATGGGTTAATTTCTTCTAAGTGTCAATATTGAAGTAAAATGCAATAAAAAAAAAAGTCATTTTTCCCATTAGTCAGTGCCATCACTTGGTCATTCCTGTCCACCTTTAGGCTAAGATCAGCCATCACTTAGTAATGTACTTTCACCAATTACCTTTAGACAATTCTAGCAGATTAACCATTATTGGTGACACTGAAATGCTTCTGTTACATCAGCCTCTCTAATGTGATTTCTAAAATCCCTGAACAGAAGGGACTTCAATATTGTGGGCTTTCAGATGACAGATCTGATATCCAATATCTATGGAGGTAGCATGAAGATAAGCAAGTAATAGTGCTATTTGCAATGAAAAGTGAATGAACTTAACAAATGTGGACTGGGTACATTTTTTCAGTCGATAATTTTTTTGATCTCTGTTTGATATTTTGGCAGAAATGCATCAGAGAATTAAGGGAGAGAGTTGCCAGTGGTGGGGATCCAACAAAATTGCATGAACCACCTCCACCTGAGGAAGATGGTGTAAACGATGACCAAGGTGAGACAGATAGTTAGCCATTTCTTGTGGTCTAAAACTTTTTAAAATTTTTGTCTTTTTAAGAGCATGTCTTTTGCAAACAGTTGCTACTTGGAAATTGTTCCTTGACATTTGAGATCCCATCTGTACCTTGTCTTCCCACCTAGCTAGATTCTTGCAATGCACTCTACAACTTTTAGGAAGGACACTTTTGGCCTCATTAACTTCTAACTGAGACACAATAGGTTTTGCATATGGAAATCTGCTAGTTCATTATAACAGGGTTGGTCTTCATGTACTTGCGAGCTGTTGTGCCAATATTGATGATTAGCTTTACTTGCCAGCTTAATGGAATGTCATTCTTTGTGAGGAAAGCAAATGCTTACAGAATGGATTTTGAAATTCTTTCCTTGTGATGGAGCTCTATGCTTGGCCTAGAAATAATCTACTGCCATTGAGTCCTGATAGAATATTTAAATATTAAACAGCACCTTCCTCTATCTAACAGCTAAAGCTTTTAGAACGGTTGGCAATAATCTCACAAATTCTTACATGGTACCAAAGCTGGAGGTTCCAAGTTCAAATTAGGCCTTTTTTGCCTCCCCGATTACATATGTCCATGGCTAGTACTACGCAAAAAAGACCAGATAAACGTGAGGGGAGTGATAGAATTTTTAAGTATTAAACAACACCTTTCTTTGTCTAACGGTTTAAGCTTTCTAAACAATTAGCGGTTATCCCACAAATTCTCACAAATTAAATATTGTTGCAGCTCCAGATATCTGGCTTAGTATTTTCAGGAACATCTATTTTTTTTATTATCTTCTGGTTCTGTTTGATCTTGGAGGTCCAATCAACTAATAGTGTCTTGAAAATTCTATTTACTAATATGAAGATAGGTCAGTGTTAGCTTTAGGCTGGCAGCACAGGTTCTTGTGGTGTGATAAGCAGCGTGTTAATAGTCACTGAAGAGGATCAATTCTGTAGTGTCATTTTTTCTGGTGCTTCAATTGAGCCATCAGGATCTGTACAAGCATTGGACTAATTCTTAAAGCTAACCTTGAACTTCCTTTGTGCAACAAGATTTGTATCTGAAAGCAGCATGTTTTAGTTGCCCCTAATTCTGTACTGCTCTGTTTTAGGACTTTCAACACCTTTCGATTTCATGGATACCGAGGAACCGAGACAAAATGAGAGAGAATCTTCAAATAACGCCAATGCTGATGATTTACCAGAAGACATACTTCATGAGATCTATGAGAAAGCTACTGAAGTAAGTGTCCGCTCTCTATATGTAGACTCACCATTTTCCCACAATTTCATGCTGTTGTAGTTAAAGGATTCAAAATATCTGGGTGGCAGCTGTAGATTTCTGTATGAATTGAAGTAGAGGATCCATGCCAGGTTGACTTGTTTGATATTACCTTCGTGATCGAATTTAGTGAATATATGGCCAAAACTGGTTTGTCTGGGTTATCTGGTTTAATGGTTGAACAGGTCAGTCTGTAACATAGATACGATCTTTTATTCCTATTCTCAAATTTGTGGAAACTTCCTCAGATATTCAAGCTTATTTGCACTAACAACTGTGGTAGAAAACCAAGATCTGATTTTATTGGTGCTGTACATTTCCATCCTCTCCACTTCTTCAAAATCATCTCCAACAATTGTTGAGACTGCTGCAAAGTCCTGAAGTGTACAGCCACACACACACATGTACATAATCTCAACTGAGCTGATTGGAGTTCTATTATATCTAGAGTGAGTCCTGCCTTATCAGCTTCAAAACTGAGCGCCCAGTGCACCTCCAGAATCTCAAGGAAAAAAGAAACCAGAAAGAAAGTTTTTGTCATCCACTAAAGTGACTTCCAATATCTACTCTGTGCAAAATAACTTCTTTGCTAGACCATGGCTTTTGTTAGCCATTGTATATATCATGCAGCAGCTTGAAGAGCTGACTTACATTGGTAAGATCTATGTGAGGCCTTACGTCCACATGATCACCTTCCACAAGGAGTATTTGACTCCAGAAATTACGAACTGGACAAGACATTCTGCATATCTTAGTTCAATTTGTATGTCTTATTTACCCTCATCGTCTCCTTGTCTGGATTCTTTCTCATCATACCTTCAGCTTAGGATAAGGCAATCCCTCTCTCCATAATTGCTTTATCTCATGTGTCAATCCAGTTGATTGAAGACGTGATCTGGCAAATCTTTTTTCTTTCATATCTTATATGTTGCCAATCAAACACAAGCTTGATGGTCTATATTGGATGCAGTTGGTTTGTTGGCATTAATATAAATTTGCCCAATTCAGGCAGTATTACCGCTCCTTTGTCAAATATCGTCATCACCTCCGGGACATTATTACCTGAGGAGTGATGAAGTCAGGTTATATGTATGATGTGCATGCTTAGAACTTAGAGGCTGAGTTTTTGCCCCTTTTTTGTGATTTCTGCAGGATCCACCTCAGAGCTCACAGGGAAACGATGTGTTGGATTCAGTGAATGAATTGCAGAATAAATTCTCAAAGACAGTAGCCAGTAAGTCTACCACCAGCCAGATCTCAGATGAGCAAAAGGCTCGCATGGAACTCAACAGACTGAAGGCATTGGAGAAGGCTGCAGCTCGTTCCCATTCGCAGCAAGGAAGCTAACTTGGGGCTATGTGTATATGGACATGGTATACCAGGAACTCTAGATTTTCTGGGAAAGTGTGGTAGCAATGAAATTTTCGATTATCTTGATTTGCGACTTCTCCCTTACCAGATGTGAAGTCAATTGCTTCTTCAAATGATCCAAACCTTTTGCTTGTTTTTTCCAAGCAAGAAGAATGGATTGTTCTACATGGTGATCTTATTGTTGCAACTTTGTCTAAAGCTATGACTGTAATTGGAGGTGACTTGTTGATATCTGCAAAATCGATGGGCTTCTTAGGTGACCCTTAAGTGAAAAACTCTCAGGTTTGCATTCTTTGCACACTTCTTGCTAAAGAATCACTCCTTTAAGAAAATACACGTTTCTATTAAATGTTTATTTTAATTTTTGAATGCTTAAACTAAGATGTTAGTTCCGGATGCGTTTGATATGGTGGCCAAAATTAAATTCAGAAATAGGAAACGTACTCAGGCCGCATGCCTCTTTTATTAGGTCTAGATAAAAGTGAAAAAAGAAGAAGATCAAGGTTTTTCGTAAACCTAATGAAAATCTTTAGTTAGTTAACACGTAAACTGAGGGGACTAATGACACTTACCCAACAACAGTAACTTGCATAACGATCGCAATAAAACATGTACTAAGCCTTTGGTAGATAATCAGTTTTTTAACCTTTTGGAAAGATGATTGTGATTGCATATATTCAATTTTCATTTCAGGTTATTTAATATCAAGCCGGCCATTTCATCGCCTTGTTTGCTTTGAAAATTCTTTTGAGAAAAAAGATATCTATTCTGGTCGTCATTTGAGATTTTTCCCAATTATAATCGTGTTTTATTTTGTCATAGCGTGCCACGTACGAGACAATGCTTAGGCCAACTTTAGATGATTACGAAAGATAGCTAATGACAAGAATTGTCGAACATTTCTTTTTTACCAGACCATTCAAAGACAAGCATTGCACTCCAATTGGACCCCAAATCTTAATCCACGTTAGCTTTTCATAGACCGTTCAACCATCCCTCTCGTGAATGAAGAAGAAAGCAAATCAAAGTTACATCGCTTGCCGCATTATTTTTCACGACACCCGTGTTTTGTGATCTAATCTAACCGATTGAGTATGCACCAATTGCTTGATGAACCAAAAAGGTTCATGTGGACTGATGCTTTAAGCATGTCTACTGAGAAATCTCAATTTCTGAATGATTTTTCGGGAAAATTTTTGGAAATTGGGAGTGTTTTAAATTGACTGATTAACACATTCCCCCAAAAGCAAACTCATAAAAAAAAAAAATGAAGGAAACGTAAAAATAGTGTTGAATTAGATGAGGGTCCCCTCAAATATACTTCTAAGGAGATCCGGTATCCTAATTGGCCATGAGGTTCTCTGAAATTCCATCTTCACACTGTCCGTATCTTACTGAACAAGGCCGTGCGATTCTAAAATTCATAAGGACATTCGAAAGATTTACTAAATAACCTTATGCTCTCGGTTAAGTCTTTTAAGGATATGCTCAAATCCTTATTCCCAAAGTCCACGGAAAGTGATACTTATTTTGTGACGAATGTCACTAGAAATATGCTAACTTATATTTCCCTTTAAGCGTGTGACTTTGTTTATTGTTGTTGCTTTTTTCGGTTAATTAAGATTAATTATCAAAATAAAATAACGAGAGGTACAAATTTGTGTAGTTGACTTACGTGCACTTTGTTATGGTCTCAAGTTCTGTTGGCTCGATTGGCTTAATTGACCATTATGTGGTAAACTGAAGATAATATATGGAAGATACTAAGGCTGCGCATAGTAATAATTTTATTTCTATTCCAAAGTTGTTTTTCTGTTTTATACCTGTTTCTGTTATTTTTCTATTTTATACCGGTTTTTGTAATAGAAATCCATTTGGTAAAACAATTTCATTTTTTTATTTCTTGGAACAGATTTCTATTCTAGAAATACGTTTGCAATAGAAATCGAAACAATTTTTTTTTTTACTTTTTTATTTTTAAAATAGAAATCGAAATTATTTCTCTCTTTTTTATTTTTCACCCGAAGGAGTTTCTTGCCGTCCGTTGGTCATCGCCATCCTGCTTGCTGTTGCCGGTCGCCGCCCTCTCCCCTTGTTGCCACCGCTCGAGAAAGTGAAATTTTTTTATTATCAAATGAATTTCTATTCCAAGTATAGAAATTTTGTGTTGCTATCAAAAATGTTTTTGCTTAAAAAATCATTCAAGAATAGATATAGAAAAATCTATTTCTCTTCCAAAAATCAGTTTCTGACAAAAAAATATTATCATTTGCGCACTTAACGTATTTGCTATTATAAAGGTGAATGATTTGATTTTTCGCTACGGTATTGTTGGACTTCGCTTATATGCCTGATTAATCATGTGTGTTCGCACGAAATAATTCTTTATACATTAAAGAGATTGGGTGATCAATAGCAGTGAGGTGATGCGTCGCTTTGTCTACTTTTCATTGACTTAATTTTTTTTCCATACAAAGTTTTCTTTATCTATACTTATTTATGTTCTTTCTTCTTGCCCAACCCTGAAGCTACTATTTTTTTCATCCAATATTCTATTATAAATAAATGGATGAAATAGTTAAGATGAGCACAAGATAATGTTTTTTCGAGGAATTCTAATGATTCTTAATTTTCTTCCAAACTCCCACTTCTATTGGTTCTTATTTTGCAAATGATCTCAAATAGGTAGGAAGGAAAATCATCAATTTCACTTATTGAATGAATATTAATTTAGTCCTAAACTTTTGAATTTTTCCAATGTAATTGTAAACCTTTATGTGAAATTTCGATGTAATCCTTCTTGCCAATTGCCATTAGAAATCATTAAAGGGGTAATTTGCGTAGGACATTCTTTTGAGTAAAGTTGTTCATGTCAACATGCCAAGTAAGACAATTGTCATGACTAGGCATCAAGTCAACAATTTTTGGCAATAGATGGCCGAAAAGATTATATAGGAATTTCGTGCAAAGATTTAAGAATAAAATGCTAAAATTAAATAATTTAGAATTGAATTGATATTCACACAATAAATTTATGACTAATTTAGTAATTATCCTATCAATTATGCTATACAAAATTAAATAGTAAGGCAACAATGTTGGTGCTGGAGAATTGCCTAATCAAGTAAACTTTTCCTCAATCCAAACTTTGCTTTATTTTTCTGTTCTTGATTTACCATTACTTTTAATTCAACCTTATGATAGTCTTTGAAAAAAAAAATAGTAGCATGAGAAGAAATTTACTGACTATGCATAATCAACGATTAAAATAAGTGAATCCAAAATGACGAACATGGTGAATGCAATTAATTTTTAAGATTGAATGAAGATTACCAATCTCAACATTCCGAAAACATGTCCATTATAAGTTTATAACTACTAACTAGCACACGGATGATAAGAAGACTTGAGGAACTGCCTAAAGAGCTTTGCCAAGAGCAGCCGCAGTGCTGTCATTTTAAGTTCTTCATGTGTTTTGCAGTTCATTTTTCTACTCCCGAAATAAATCATCATATGAAAGGTATGCATCGACTAGTAAACTATAACTGGCGCCGTGCATATTTGCACGGATTAGATTCTAGTATCTAATTGTTACAGTCTGAATGAATTCTGCATGATTGAATCATGCTGAATAGGTGAAGAACTCTTGATCCCTTTTAGACGATATCTATAATGAGGAAAAAAGAATTGATGCTAGCGATGCATTAGAAAATCAATGTAGCGATTTTTATTCTTTTCATATCGCCTGGAAGTGGAATTTTTTAGAGGCGAAACTTTCGACTTGATGTTCCTTTCATAGCTTTTTCTTCACGAGAAAACAAAAATTTAAAAAGGAAACGATTGTTTTCTAATCATCGGAGTTGACGTTGGAAGGAGGGCCCGTCCAACGCTCCGGACATTGATCACAAAGCCAAGGGTGCAAGCTACGTCATGAATCACGTACACAAAAAGATATGATGCCTCTTGCCATACCCAAAAATGCATTGAAAACTGTGTTGCATCTTGTGCTCGGTGTTCGATGGTTCTCTTTTTCAGGCGAGGACTAGCCGTTGCCATCCGACCATCGTAGGGAAGGGCCAGGGAGGGGGTGGCCGGGGAGGTGCGACAGTGACTCTTAGATTAAAGAAGCCCCAAATCATGTAATGAATCTCAGAGATTCGTAAAATCAAGGGGGAGGAAAGGGACCGGGCACCACGGCGGTCGTCCTCAAGCGCATCAGCCAACCATATCATTGCCCTTCGCTTGAAAGGCGGCGGCGATGGAGGCCCCGATGACAGTGAATAGAGGCTCCTAGAAATAAAGAGACGGGGGAAGCCTAATTTATTAGGTACTAAAGTGCCATGTGACGTACATCAAAAAATTTATTGAGTGGCAATGACACACAAATAAGCACAAGAGGTAGCGACAAGCCCTCTCTCCCAACAAATCACAACATGTCGCCTTAGAAGATTATGTGTGCATGAGTCGGTAATGTCACTGGAGCACGATGGCAGCAACGAGATCCGAAAGTCAAAAGAAGTCTAGCATTGTCTTAAACTAGCCTAGGACATTTTAAAATTGTGCGTGCACACGTTTGTACATACAAAAATGAGATCTAGGGCACTAGATTTTCGCCCAAACGAGGTAAGAAGGAAAGAAAAGGGGGGAAATTGCAGTAAGATTTTGTAGGTGAGAAAGGTAAGAATCTGGCAATCGGCATCTTAGAAAACATGTTATAAAACACTCTCAATGCAAAGGTTAAAAGGGTCAATATCATAAAAAAATCCCAAACTATTATATTTGTGATAAATTTGCCACAATATTATTTTTTGACTACGAAAAATCTCAATCTAGTATATCTGTGGCAAATTTGCCTCAAGTGACCCAAAAAACTTAAACTAGTACATTTGTGATAAATTTATTTAAATTTAATTTTTTGATTGCCAAAAAATCCCAAATTAATATGTTTATGATAAATAAACCCTTAATCACAAAAAATCATAAAACTGGTACTACTATGACAAACGGAGAATAAAATCTCAAACTGGTATACTAGTCAACTGACATGTATCATCGTGCTCAGTAATTCGACAATAAAATTTAACAGAAAGTATCAGAGGGTAAATTTATCATAAATATATTAGTTTAGGTAAATTTGTCAAGAATTTTTAATGGTCAAAAAATTAATGTGGAGGTAAATTTGACATATATGTACCTGTTTAAATTTTTTTTGTAGTATTAACCCAAGTAAAAATGTTGTTCTGTTCCAGGGCCCCACTTTGGCAAGCACAGCATAGCTCGCATTAATCTCTTGGGATCGTAAGGAGAAGCGTGACTTTTGCCTCACTTCTCACCATGTGTAAATACATCATTGGCCATGAATAAATTTCTAGTTCAATGATGAATAGAAAAAAAAAAAAAAAGAAAAGAAAAATAAATATAAAAATAAAAGAAAGAGAGGAGGCAGACATTTTTTTTTGTTTTGTTTTACTTTAACTCTTAATTCAATCTCAAATTTTTGCCATGTTTCTTTGCAATGTGTAGAAGTCGAAACTCATACTTATGTTAATCATCTCCACCCCAACTCCCTTTGATAAGATATGGATTCGAAACTTCTACTTTCTTCTTTTCATTGGAAAATAGTAGTCACTTGGAGCAAATCTCAATAGTTGAGGCAGACCCTTTCAAGGATTTCAATTCTTCGCTTTCTCCTAATTGACAAAAATAGAAGGGGGGTTGAAAATCAACCTAATTGACAAAAAAAAAAGTAAAAATAAAAAATGAAGTGCGTGAATAAATTCCTACTTTCCCAAAGTTAAGTAAGACCGACGCTAAAGTGGTACTGTGCAATAATTCTGAAAAAATTGAGGTCGAAATTGAATTCACGAAGGAAGCGGCCCTTGAATGGGGAAAAACATGTGCAGGGACAAGCAAAACTAACACAAAAGATAAAGCCGATACTGAAAGAGGCTGCTAGAAGCTCAAAGCAAGGATTCGCCAAAAAAAAATAATAAAAAAAAATAAAAATGGAGGCTCTCGTGCTCGTAACGTCGGAATGACGCTAGTCGTTCCTGCCCTTTTCGGCCGGTCCAGCGGGGCTTCGTCAGCACGTACTAGGCTTTCTCACATCAATCTCACATAGGCCAAGCTCACTTTTCCAACAGCGCAACATGCGCTCTAACTGATCGTTCCCCTCACGTTAGTCTTGGAATTAGTCTGCTATTCTTGCTAAATCAGGTAAATTTTGCCTCTCTCCTATGAGAAATCGATCTACTTACCCTGCTTTTTGTGGACATTTAATCCATCTCTCGGATTACCGATGTCTTTAAATGTCAATTAGTCCAAAGAAATGTACAGCGATGGAAAATTCAACATGACTATAAAGAGGGGCCCCATTGACCACAAAAAATCTTCAAATTAATATATTTGTGACAAATTTATTTTCCGTTAATTTTCCTTAAATTTTACAGTCAAATTATTAAGTCGAGTGATAAATATTATTTAATGGGTGTACTTATTTGGAGTTTCATGGGTGCTAGTTTGTGGTCTTTCGTGCTATTAATCTAACTTAATGAAAACTAACTGACAAAGGTTAAACTTGTTATAAATGTATCGCTTTGAGGTTTTTAATTGTCAAAAAATTAGTTTTGAGTTAATTTATCGTATGTATACTGATTTGGGGATTTTTATGGTATTAAACTTAGTAGAGAGTTGATGTGCATAGGTTGGGTTCGAGTCAAAAGATCTCGATACCGGCGATCGATTCAATTCCCATATCAATATTATAACTCCAACAAACCCATGCACCCTCAAGCCTGATCAGTTGATATACGACATGCCTCGTTTACATACAACGTTCTAAAACGCGATAAACCAGGCACCATACTACGGTGGCGTTTTATCGAACTGGGAGGCCGGGACAATTCTCGTCCAGAGGCTTGCAATCGCAATTTCGACAAGTCCTTTTCAGCCCGTCCATGTCCCCTCTCTCTCTCTCTCTATAGCAATTTGACACATTCTCCCAATGAAATATTTTTCGCCAAGACTAATTCCTATTATTTTTTAAGTTGAAAGGGACCGAGGTTCCGTGCTAATTTCGAACAGAGATTATCGAATGCAATACGGATATTGAATTTCTAATTTCAAATGACACCGTTCAATATCAGACCGAACTAGGATTTGATTTGAGGATAGACTTATCAACCTAGAGATCAAATTCGAGCTAAGCCAAAATCTAATCAATGGCATAGTTACAAGATAGTTTGGGAAATGCCATAATCTAATCAATAACAATGTGCCAGAACAGAGGATATAGCATCGGAATCTAATGTATAACGATGGATCGGGATAAAAGATAAAATTTTGAAATCTAATCAACAACGCTGCATTGGGGTATAGATATATGTCAAAATCTAATCAATGACGATGATCTAAAAGCTACAACTAAGAAAATTAAAGTGCAGTATGAGAAATGTAAAGATAAAGAAATAACATTTTGATTTGTTGTACAAGGGGCCTTTTGTTGGATGACTGGTGGTATTTTCTTGGTAACCACTGAACGATTATTCATCTTCAAACTTCATACGTGCTCCTTTTCCTTCACAAATAAATTGCCTACTTCCCTTGCAATTGCCTCGATTGTGCCTTTGATTAGGGGTGAGCATCGATCCAAGGTCAATCTTGGATCGACCCAACCTTGCCGGTCCTAGTCCGATTCCTAGGGGGATTGGGTCAATCATTGGTCTTGGGAACCCTGAACCTCCACTGTGCATGTTGATCCTCAGTTCTAGGAATTTAGAATTGGTCCAACTTAGACCACCCTATAGATATTATATATTTGATATGTTATATAACTACTTTGATCTATTCTAAAGTTTATAACCCTAACTTAATGTTAACAACGTTAACGAGTCATCCTCCTCTAGCATTCTATTCTATCCTCTTCTTTCTTTTTCAACTTTGCCAAGTAAATTAGAAAGAACATAAGCCCTAATTAGAAATTTATGAACCCCTTCCGTGAGTCCCTCAATGGTCGCCTAGTTCGCCCCATTACTTTGAAAATCATAGGTTGTAAAAGGTCGTTCCCCTCATCGCGCCTTAAATTAAATGTTGAACCAGCCCAACTCAAGCCATGCTTACCTCTACCTTTGATGCTTCCTTGTTTATCGACAAAAGTTTGATGGTCGAGTCTTTGGAAGTCAACCACTCTTTAACCGCACGAACCTTGAGCGCTCTTCTAAATATTTCGCATGTTTTAAAGAAAACCCGTCGCCGCATCTTTTAAGCAGCAGCCGAATATCTGTTTTTGCATCTCAACAATTAAACACGTGTCGGCTACTTACCTTGCCGTCGATCAATGAGTCCTTGGTCATATGTTAATCGACAACATATCCCATATGACAAATGTCTGACCTCGTCCAACCTTATTTATAAGTGGTGATGCGGTCTATTTCGAGGGTCAACCCAGCCCGGGAGTTCTTCCATTTCAGCTTGGGGAATTAAGAACAAAAAGGGAGGACAAATCAGAGTACTATATAGTTAAACTGACGCTAAAGATGGCATTTTTTTTAGTACCAGGGGGGGATTATCTAATGAGTTTCAACAATGCCTGCAGATTAGGCGCATAAAGAAACAGCTGAGCAGAGGAAAGCGAAGGAAGGGGGCTCTGAGATCATCAGCCTCTGGTCTCTATCTCCGTGCGTGCTCCGCCCCCGTAATCATCCGTAATCTCTTACGCCATCCATTAAAGAAAAAGTTCGGGAGAGACGATGCCACACACCTGGCCCTCCCTCTCTTTATCTCTGTCCGTCTTCATTTGAATGGAATGCGCGAGAAGAGAGAGCTCCTCACCGTCCCGTTCCCACCATTGGGGCTGCCTCTCTCGCCCCTTAAATACCCTCTCTGCAACTGCGAGTGAGGAGTGGGGCGAAGAAGAGCAGCTGGGAGCGGAGCAGCTGCTGGTGGTGGTGGTACAGGGTGTGATGCACTTTCTTTATTGCCGTCCTCCAGCCATCAGCTCGTTCCACTCTTCACGCCTTGTCGTTTAGCAGTCCCGTCCAAGGAGAGAAGGAGAAGCACGAAGTTGGCTTCTCTGAAAATGACCCAAATCGGCGGGTTATCGTCAGCATGATGAAGCTTTCTTCGCATTTCGACAAGCATTCGGTCTAATCCTCCTTCTCCTTCTTCTTCTGCACAGTGATGAATCTGAAAAGCCCAATTATTCCTCACTCTCTCCGTCTTCTTTAAGATCGATTCACACCGATTCAGCTACAGATTATTGAAAGGAGACTCGAGAAAATGGGGTCTTTCGTTTCCGGGTACTGCTCTCTCCTCTTCTTGCTCTCGTTCCTCCCTCTATTCTTTCAACTTCTCACCGCCAGCTCAAACGACGCCGAGGCTCTGCTCACTTTCAAGAACGCCGTCGACCCTCTCGACAAGCTGCCGTGGAAAAATGGGACCTCTGTCTGCTCTTGGCTGGGGGTCATGCAGTGCATGAACGGCCGCGTCACCATGCTCGTCCTTGAGTCCTTGAACTTGACTGGCACGCTGGACGGGAACTCCCTGAACCAGCTCGACCAGCTTCGCGTCCTCAGCCTCAAGGACAACTCCATCTCCGGCGATATCCCCGACCTCTCCCGCCTCGTCGAGCTCAAGATCCTCTACCTGAACGGCAACGCCCTCTCCGGCAGCTTCCCCTCCTCTCTCACCCGCCTCCACCGCCTCAAGATCGTCGTCCTCGCCGGGAACCGCATCTCCGGCCAGATACCCGAGTCAGTCCTCAACCTGAGGAGGCTATACATTTTCTACTTGCAGGACAATGGGTTCACGGGCAGGATTCCCCAGCTGAACCAGGCCAGCCTCCAGTTCTTCAACGTCTCGAACAACCGTCTCTCCGGCGAGATCCCGGCGACCTCCGCACTGTCGAGGTTCAATGCCTCGTCCTTTTCCGGCAACGTCGATCTCTGCGGGTCGCCGCTCGGCAACCCCTGCACCGTGCCGGTAGGCCCGTCCATGAGCCCCGCGCCCCAGGCTTCGCATTCCAATCACTCAAAACTCACCAAGATCATCGGAGGAGTGGCCGGTGAACTCGTATTGCTGTTGATATGCCTGCCCCTGCTGTACATGATCCGCAGGAATTGCGAACAGAAGAAGGCTTCAGGTTAATTCAAGTTTGCTTGTCAAATTCAGATTACCGATTCTCATTAATTTAAATCATTGCCAAATCGTGATCATGCCAAACCGTATTAATTCGTGTCAATTACTAGGCGAGGTGAAAGCCAAGGGCGGGGCCGAGATAGGGGAGGAGGCGGGGAAAGGATCCAGCGGCGGCGGCGCGGACAGCAACGACGACTGGGCAGGGAAGCCGCCCGAGGCGGCTGATAGGTTCTCGTGGAAGGGGGAGGGGCTGGGGAGCCTGGTGTTCCTCTGGGCCGGGGACCAGCAGATGGGCTACAGCTTGGATGACCTGCTGAAGGCCTCGGCGGAGGTGCTTGGGCGGGGCGTCCTGGGGACCACGTACAAGGCCGTGATGGACTCGGGCTACATCGTGACGGTGAAGCGGCTCAAGGACGCGAGGTTCCCGAGGAACGACGACTTCCGACGGCTGATCGACGGCCTCGCAAGGCTGCGCCACCCCAACGTCGTCCCCCTCCAGGCCTACTTGGAGGCCAAGGGGGAGCGGCTGCTGATCTACGACCACTTCCCCAACGGCAGCCTCTTCACTCTCATCCACGGTACGTCGTACCCCCATGTTGTCTTGTCGGTCCATTTCTTGTTTGGCCTCTCTATTTTTCCAATAATTGGGCAAATCTAATTTAATTAGGTTGTCTGCCATTTTCATTTTGTTTTAACCTGCATCACCATCAGCTTCTCATGTGATAATCTTCAATTATTCTAATTTTGCATCTTTCATGTGGGTCTAAAACGCGGCTGACCCTGTGTGGGATCCGTGGATTTAACGATGGACGTCCTCTCCAATGACATTTTTGGATGATCATTTCATTTCAGTCAAAAATTAGATAAGGAAAATTTTAAATAAGAACTTGAACTATTATTGATTTTTCAAATAAGTGCTTGAAATTGACATTGTTTCATGTAGGGCATGAAGTGCCATCGTTTTATCAAATAAGGATATGAAATATTACATCAATCTCCAAGAAAGGCTTCACTTCACTAGATGATTGAGCGCATCTTCGTCATTTTTAAAAAAATTCTTTCCTTTTTCCTTTTTCTATTTTTTTCCATAAAAGAACTCCAAAAACTTAAAACTTAAAAAAACACAAATAATAATTAAAAAAACAGGTGGAAGGGGTGGGGGCCACCCTCCCACCTGTGGCTGTCGACTAGAGTCAAGAGCCAATAGGCCCTCGCCACAACCAAGAGAGGGCCGCAACCCTCTCTCACCCTCGTCTCTGGTTTGCGAGGGTGGTTGGCCCTCACCGAGGTGCCAACGACCCCACGAGTTATGGCTACTGCCCCACTAGCAATGGGATGGCCACAGGCAAGAGGGTTGGCCTAGGGGTGTGCAAAAGAATCGAGAACCAACCGGACTATCCGAAACCGAACCAAACTAGCCTAGAACTTGTGGTTCCCATAAGGACTGGTCCAGTTCTCGGTTCCAAGTATGGAACTACCCACCCAAATCGGACCGATACACTCATATATATATTTAAAAAAAAAAAAATTCTCTCTCTCTCTCTCTCTCAATTATGACACTCTTTCTTCTGTGTCCCTTGCACAATCAACACCATCTTTAAAACATCCATAGCAATTTCTTCACTTTCACTAAGTTGGGTTCCAAGAACCTTCAAAGAAATTGTCCGTCATTATTATTTTGTTTTCCGTTCTTGATTTTTTACTATACTTCACCATTTGTGTCTATTATCTTTCATTGCCTTGTTGGATCAAGTCACTTCGAATTATGTTTGCATCCATTCTCTCTCTAAAGAGACGTGGATCTTCTCTCCACCATCTTCGCTGTCTCATCCCACCTCTCACTCCCCCTCTCTCCCCCTCTCTCCCCTCACCCTCCTCCACTCCACCTCGTCGTCACCGAACCATCTTTGTCCTCTCCCACCGCTCGTCCACCCTAGCCGATGATCCATGCCCACCCTTTCCCTCCTTCACCCCTCCCTACTGCTTCACCTCTCTCGCTGGTTCCCAGTTTCAATTTTTTGAAATCGGTCCTTAGCGGGCGGTTCTCGGTTTCGGGGTGAGAACCGCCTCACTTGGACCATGCACACCCCTAGGTTAGCCCCAATCCTCTTGCCTATATATATTTTTTTTATTATTTGTGGTTTTTAAGTTTTAACTATCTTTTTCCTTTTTTGACTTTTTTTATGGAAAGAAAAAATGGAAAAAAGGAAAAAAGAAAAAGAAAAAAAAGGAGGCTCAATCAATTTTCACTGCTTTTTAGCTCTTGACACCCTAATTTACATTAATACGAGTACATTATCCTTTGCGGGTCCCACTTTTGATTTAAAAATATTTCTTACCTTTGTTTCTTCTTGTGTTTCAATTTTACTAGAAACGAAATGAACATACAAACAATAATTATTAGGTTATATATGAAGCCTACTCTTGATTTAAGACTAATGCTTGCCTTCTTTCTTTTTTTGTCCTTTTTGGTTTTTTCCTTTTCCTTCTCATTTGAAACAAAGCTTGTTTACTTCTTTGAAAAATATTTTATTTGGCAGATAGTTAATTAATTATTGTGTTTCTAATAAAAACTAATTATTTTATTAATTATTTATATATCTCTCTTTTTATTGTATGAGGAAAATATTATTAAAAAATAACCTAAGTATAAGTGAGTGGGTAACCTTTGAGTAAATTGTGTATAATGTATACATCAAGCACAATATTCAATTTTCGAGTAATTCCTGTATATTTGCACTAAAAATCGAAGTCAAAAAATTCTTGATCATGAGAATACTCTAGGGAAATAAAGTACACAATTTGTAGATAAAACTAACATTTTTTTTTACTTTGATATATGATTAGTACTTAGATTATGTTAATGGAGAATAAATTTAAAAGAAGACAAACATAAACAAACATTAAAATGTAATGGGCGCGGAAGAAGCGGCTAGGGTGAAAAAAATTATTTGGAAGGGATGTAGATGACGGAAATGCCCTCAATCATCGGTGAAGTGAGTCCCTTTTTTGAAATTGATATGACACTTTAGGCCATTAGTTGAAGGGAGGTTTGATTGAGATCTTTATTTAAGAAAATGATAGCATTTTAAGTCATTACTTGAAAATTTCCCCAAAAAATATAGGGTTTTTTTACAACTGATCTTTTCTAAAATTTAGATTACCAAAGCCAAAGGGCTTTTCCCCATTTTCCAGACTTTTTTTTTTTGTAAAAGATTGCACAAGAAAAAAAAGTTATACAAATTTTTCATGTCAATATTTATGCATCACGAGAAGTTTTACGTTTACCACTAAAAATAAGTATCAAATCATGTAAGTGTCAAAATTGGAAAAAAAGAAGAAGAAGAAGGTGAAAAATGCTAAAATGAAATTTCACCAAAAAGACTTTGTAAATCAAAATCTACTACTAATATCAACCGGTCAATCTTGAATATGTTAGGTGAACAAGGATAAACCATTTAAATATTTTTGGATTAGTACTACGAAAAAGCCAAAACCGATGCACATATGACAAGTTTATCCTAAATTAATTTTTTGACTACCAAAAACCTCTAATTAGTATATCTTTTTTATTATAAACCGGTACATTTGTGACATATATATTCGTTGTTAATTTCCTTTAAATTTTACTATGAAATTATTCTGTTGAATAACATGTGATAGTTGACTAGCGTACCAATTTTAGAATTTACTCTCCATTTGTCATATTTGTATCAATTTTGTGGTATTAATCAAATTTAACAATTAAATGATTAGTTTTGGGTAAATTTATCATAAATGTATAAATTTGAAGGTTGTTTGTGTTCATTTGAGTAAAGTTATCATAGGTATATCGGTTTGAAATTTTTTTAATAAAAAAAATAATTTATAATAAATTTATAATAAATATATTAATTTAAAAATTTTTGTGATATTATACAAATATTTTTTCTCGTCAATCTAAATTTTCTTAAAAGAGCGTGCTTCGAAGTTGCCAACTCGCTTTTCTGCGGTCCGCCAGTGAAAGCTTTGTCTGGTCGATTGTCAGGGTGAAAAGCAGGAACAAAAATCTCCCCCCAGTAATCACGAGAAAGCCCAGATAGATTCGTGTTCTTGTTTCAAGTAGGAAAAGTCAAAAAACCCATCTTGGATCTTTGAGCAATGAACATAACAATCCAGAGCAGCTAGAGCAACAACAGGTCGGATCTTTGCAATTGCTAATCTCATCATACAAACCTTGATTTCTTTGTGTCACCCCAGTGAAACGGTCTGCTTTTCGAATCCCGAAAACCAGTATGGTGAAAAAGAAAAAAAGGAGAAGCGAGAAAATGGGCTTTTGACAGCACGAGTTTAGGTTTAGATCCCATGACAATTTGGTTAATTGTTCTTGAGTGGCGTTCTGAGATTTTTCATTTGTCAGTTTGCATTGCATGCTCTCTCGCTCACATTGACATGTGCATGCTGGGCGACTCTGCACTCTGCGTTTCTGCTCTGGCGTCTCTTGGTTGTATCTTTTCTCCCTTTTGCCCTTTTCTTTTCTTTGAATGTCAGAAGACTTGTGAACGTTTTGCCATCTCTTGCTAGTCCTCTCGTCTTGCTCTTGGGCGCTACTGGTTTGGATTTCTTATATCGTTCTTATCTCATTTGTCACCACCAGTTTTGTCTTTTGCATATTTCATTGTAACTCTTTGCTATGTTGCAGAGGGAATCTACCGAGACGGTAAGATTGCCGAGTGCAGAGCCGATTGTTGCTGAATCATATTGCGTGAATTCATTGATCTGTCTGCTAATGCAAATTTGTGCACTGAATTTACAGAGCAGATTTGTTGATGAAGCATATTGATGCACTGAATTTACATGAAATTTCATCTCTCGCTGCAGGATCAAGGACTTCAGGTGGCAGTAAGCCTCTTCAATGGACCTCGTGCCTCAAAATAGCCGAGGAGTTGGCCACCGGACTGCTCTACATCCACCAAAGCCATGGACTGACGCACGGGAACTTGAAGTCCTCCAACGTGCTGCTCGGCCCCAATTTCGAGTCCTACCTCACGGATTATGGCCTCATGTCGTTCCGGGACTCCGACTTGCTTGAACGACCACACGCCGCTTCCCTCTTCTACAGGGCCCCCGAGTGCTGGGATCCCCAGAGGCCCATCACCCAGCAGGCGGATGTATTCAGCTTCGGCATCCTCCTCCTGGAGCTCCTCATGTGGAAAACTCCATTTCAGGACCTCGTCCAGGAGCACGGATCGGATATCTTGAAGTGGGTCTGTCCAGTCCGTGAGGAGGAAATGGAGTCCGGCGACGAACCCGCCTCTAGCAATGAGGTCTCTGAAGAAAAACTTCAGGCTCTTTTGAACATAGCGAGGGCCTGCGTGTCCACTGTCCCCGAGAGCCGCCCTGCCATGGGAGAGGTTCTGAAGATGATTGCGAATGTGAGAGCCGAGGCTCAAGTTTCGTCCAACAATAGCGATCACTCACCGGAGCGACGGTTGGACACGGTGCAAAGCTTGCCCAGGGAAGAACGTTTGAGCATATGAGAACTTAGGCTCCAATGTTCTTTTTTTCCACCCATTAATTTGTGTTGACACCCAAAGTGAACGATACCATCATGTGCCAATCACGAGGATGGGCGATACAATAAAAGTTAGGTGAAATAATGTATATGTCATAGGAGTAGTATTATTGCATGATCAATTATTGATGAGCTTAAGGATAAAGACTCAATAATCGACGTTAAAGTAAGAAGCCGCCAGGTTTTCAACTATTGAGATACCATGATAGATGTTTGGTGGCTGCTCAAGTGATGCCGACAGTAAGTTTTGGATGAAAACATTTGAAATATTCAAGAGGGCACCAAGGGCACGCATGATTAAGGAGCGGTTGTCATCCAAAGACTTAGCCATGAAGTCGTCGGCGATAAACCAGGAAGCATCGGGGCACAATCAAAGCAATTGCAAGAGAAATGGGCAAGTTATTCACAAAGAAATAGGAACGTGCATAATGTTACTGAAAGAAAAATAGTTTCACCGAAAGAAAAATAGCTATTCAGTAATTACCAAGCTTCCTTATAAATATCACTAGTCATGCAACAAGAGGACCCATCGACAAATCAATCAAAATGTTATTTTTTATCCTTACATTTCCTATGCTGCACTATAATTTTACATGTTTGTAGCTCTTACGTCCTCGTCATTGATTAGATTTTGGTGTGTATCTATACCCTAATGCTATGTTGTCAATTAGATTTCGGCTTTGCATCTCCTATCCTAGCTAGTGTTGTCGATTAAATTCCAACGTTGTGTCTTCTATCCCATGCATTGTCATTGATTAGATTCCGGCATTGTATCTAGTTATCTTCAAATTATGTTGTCGATTGAATTCCATCATAGTTTGAATTTGATTTTAGGGTTAGTAAGTCCGTCATCAGGGTTGTGCAATGTTGTTCAAAATTGGAAACTCAACATTCGCATTATATTTGATATCCTTTGTCCAGAATTAGCATTGATCCTTGTCCTTTCTAAATAAAAACCAAAGAATTACTCTTGATGAAAAATATTTCATCGCGGGAACAAAATCGGCAAAACAATTTGATTTGATTTTTTTTTCTGCAGTGCGGGGCAGTATAAGTCCATCGGTGTAAAGGTCTAAATTCTCACCAATGTTTCCGGTGTTTCTTTTTTCCATGATCAATTTGCAACAACTACATTTAGGTCCGCAAAGCTTGATTGCATCGAACAATTTGGAATGAAACTTTGAGTTAATACCTGCTTAAGATCGACTCCACCGTTTCCGTTATCATTTTCCTTCAGCAGTTCGATTCTACTGTCTTATTCACGCGTCGAACTTTTCACCTGTCGATGATTCATCGGTTTTCGATGTCGCATTTATAATAGCTTTTGTCATAAACTTGTCAGCTGAATCTCTCGACTTTTCCTGTCATTATTCTCACGAAGTTTGGTTTCTGCTTCTGTGCTGAGACTTCGCCATCGCCTGTTGAAGTTACTGTAATCTCATTGAAGCTCACTTGTGTTCAAGAAAGTAAAGGGTAAGTGAACAAAAATGGAAACGATGAAACTGGCGATAGACAAATGAAAACCTGAAAGTACTAGGCAAACCATAAAAACTAATATGGAAGACAAATTACAAGTGACGAAAACTTCAGTTCTCACTGCACTTAGTAACCCCAGACAGACGAATTTTCATTTTTATGGATTACAAGGCTGTTCGAACTTTTCAGATTGATCCTCTCACAGACACATAAATCATTCTGCCTAATCGCAAGATAAAATTTTTGGTATTGAAACAACTACTATAATGTTTCGTCAGGGAAAGCAATGGGGCGAGTATACAAGCTCCATCCCCACTCTCATAAGTCACTCAAGTGCCACCGTCTCGTTTGTATTATCCCATATTTATCTTGAATTAAACTTTCGCTAGAAAAAGTTAAATTAAATTTAGTATTCTATAATCATTCTAATCCTTGAAAAGTAATAAAAGCAACTGTCAATCAAATATAGCGACAGAGACATTCTTTTAAAAAACATATAGATGGTAGAATATACTAAACTCAATACTAAAAAGGAGTTATGATGTGGTCTGGAATGGGTCATGGGAACTGATGTGATGACTAAATTATTTCGGTCCCGCTCACCAACGTTTGGAAGCAACAAATTCGGTACCCATCCTCACCATCAACTTCGCACGGTGATAAGGCCAAGCGATGCATGCATTTGCTGAGACGGGTTAAACTCTCATTCCTAAGTTTGTTGGTAATAAGTTCTTGCTTTAAAAACGTTTGCTTTCTTAGAAAAGACAAATTGGATAATTTTTCATGATTGTCTTGCATGACCATAAGAAAAGTGCTAAAATCCTTTAATCCTTTCAAGTTACTTAATCTTTCAAAGCTTATTAACGTCTATTTTCATATATTACCATATTAGAGTTAATGATATTCATACGATATTATTGACCTTAATTCGAGTCACATACCAATGTTCAATTGCCTATTAAATGGATCAATCATTCCATTGGTTTACCAAATTTAATCAAGTGAGTTACCAACATGTTAAACTTTTATAGAATAATAATTGTTATTTTTGTGCAAGGGCTATAGTAGCTTCATATCATTCGTTGACTGATATAAAATTTGGTAATTACCAATCAATCAAATAAACGTTGGTAACTAATTCAAATAAAGTTAGCAATTTTATATAAAAGTAGTCAACTTAATCTCCACAAATAAACACGGGTAAATTATAGAAATAGTTGGCAATGTTGCAATTGGTAAGCTCCCAACCAAATGTTGGTGAATTATCGGGACAGTTTGTACTTTTGAAGCAATCAAGTTAGAGTTGGTAGCTTTATAACTCGGTAATCTGTGCAAATAAGTTATTAGGATAGTTGGCTATTTGAAAATAATCAAATAAATATTGATAACTGACCCAAGTAGGAGTTAGTATGACAGTTAATAACTTAAGCACCGCAAAATAAAAGTTGGTAAAATGTCAAATGGTTAGGCATTTTCAAAAAGTGCTGGTACTTTAGTACAAAAGTTGCGTCTTTTATTAGGTTTAGATAACAGTGAAAAATAAAAAAATCAAGCTTTGTCGTAAACCTACTGATAAACTTTAGTTAGTTAACACGTAAACTGAGATTACTAATGACGCTTCCACAACAACAGTAACTTGCACAACAATCACAGTAAAGCATGGACTTATCCTTCAGTAGGTGATCAGATTTTCTACCTTTCAAATTAATGAAAAGATGATTGCACTAACGTGTGTTCAACTTTCGATTCAAGTTCTTATTTTAATATTAAGCTACCCACTTTATAATCTTATTAGAGACAAGATTTTCTTTGGGAGCTCTTTCAAGAAAAAATGGTACATATTCAAGCTTGTCATTTGAGATTTTCCTGATCATAAACATGCCATTTTTTTGTCATAACATGCCATAGACAAAACGATGCTTTAACCAACCTTAGGTGATTGCGAAAGATAGCTATCACCAAAAATGCACGAATAGTTCTTTTTTGTGAGATTGATCAAAGGCGAGCATTGCATTCCAATTGGACCCCAAATCTTAATCCACATTAGCCTTTTCATTAGACCGTTCAACCACCCCTCTCGTGAATGAAGAAGAAAGCAAATGAAAGTCATATCGCTTGCCCATTATTTCTCACGACACCCATGTTTTGTAGTCTAATCTAACCGATTGAGTATATATCAATTGCTTGATGAACCAAAAAGGTTCGTGTGGACTGGTGATTCGAGCATGCTAATTTAAGCATGCCTACAGAGAAATATTAATTTTTAAATCAAAATTCAATGAATTTTTTGGAAATCGGGAGTGTTGTTAGTTGACTGATTAACACATTTCCCCAAAAGCAATCTCATAAAAAAAAATTAAATAAAAGGTCAAAAAGGAGGTTGAATTAGACGAGGGTCCACTCAAATATACTTTTCAGGAGATTTGGCATCCTTATTTTTTTTTTGGTCTCTATTTGGTATCCCTAATTGGCCATGAGGTTTTCTGGCATTCCACCTAAACAGTCTATATCTTACTGGGCAGGGCCGAGCGGGTCTACACTTACACAACATCTTTTACCTAAATTCACCTCATTATCTAAAATTGATTGATCTTGGGATGTTGCAAAGTCTCATCAACCACTCCAAAAGAGGGGAGAAAAAACATTGTAGATCATTCCCGAAGTCCTATGGTGTTCCAGACGAAAGTGGTATTTGCTTTGTGATGACATCGTTCATGACATTAGAAATTTGCTAACGGATATTTTCCTTCAAGTGCGCGACTTCATTTATTGTTGTTGCTGCTTTCGGTTAATTAAGATTAATTATCAAGATAAAATAATGAGAAGTGCAAATATGTGTAGCTGACTTATGTTCACTTTGTTATGGTCTTAAATTTAATTCACTTATGCTTCATTTGTTTCAAGGAAAATATTTTTCTCATTTTTTAATATTTGGATCGCTTAGGAAAATAAGTCAATGGAAAATCTATACCTAATTTCAAAAAAATGATTTCATCTTAAAAATTGATAATAATTTTCCAAAATATGATTAGATATCGGTACTTAGACATGAAACCCTGCGTTTACAAGAGCCCAAATGCTTTTTCTCGAGTCTTAGGGCTAGGGCCAGATCCACTAAAGTCCATCGAGGTGAAACCCAAGCCAAAGAGGCTACGTTCAGAACTTCGGTGTCTAAGCCTTGGTCCATAGAGGTTGGGCTTGTGACAACACTGCTAGTGCCCGGGTCTAAGACTCCAGTACCATTGCCTAGCTCCCCTCCACCTTGACTTGGGTCCACAAAGGATGGCCCCAAGACCTTGGTGCTCATGCTTGGACACTTGTGCTCGGGTCCTTGATGGCCCGGCTTAAGACCATTGAGGTCGGGTTCTAGACCCCAACACTAGGGCCTAGGTTTTTCAAGGTCGGGATAGAGCCCTTAGTGCTGGCGCCCCTATCCATCGAGGCCAAGTCAAGTCCATTGGGGTTGGCCCGTAACTTCGGTACCTGTACCTGGGCCCCTAACATCCGCACCTAGAACTATCGAGGTCAAGCCTAGGTCCTCGAGGTTAAGCCTAGGATCAATGCTTGTGCTTGGGTCGAGGTCTATCGAGGTCGAACCTAAGACCCTAGTGCCCATATTTGATTTCCCAGCTACCCATGTGCAAGTCACTAATGCTTGAGTAAGTCATGTCTATTTAGGTTTGATTTTTCAAACCAAACAATAGAAAATATTTGCTATTTATTTTTAGGTTTTGACTAAACATTGAAAAATAATGTTATTTTCTTGATAAATATTATCATTTTAAAGAAAAATATTTAAAAAAAATCATATTTTACCCGAAATAAATGGAGCCTTAATCAGCCATTATGTGGTAAACTAAAAATAATATATAGAAGACATTAAACATATTTGCTATTATCGAGATAAAACAATTGATTTTTCACTACAATATTATTGCACTTTGCTTATATGCCTGATTAATCATGTGCGCCGCACAAGATAATTCCTTATGTATTAAAGTGAATGGGTGATCGACCAAATAGAGTTCGATTATCGGAAAAAGCTCTGCCCTCTGTGTAGTTTCTCTCTCTGCCCTCTGTGCAGCTTTTGCTTAAACCCTAGCCATGGATCCCCTCCATATCCTCTTCATGGATATCATGACCACACCCACTATCATAGATGATGCCTCTCCTCTCAAAAATCTCCTCATCTGCTGCGTATAATAGCTCGCTCCGCCCCTCTTGCTTTGCCCTAGCTCATTCAAGGTAAACCTCTGCTGCCCCTTCAGCTAGAGGAACTCCTTTAGCTCGGCAACGCAACATTGATCCCCTCCACCTCCTCTCCATGGATGCTTTGACCACTCCTACTACTAGCGAAGAGGCCTCTTTGTTCAGAAACCTCTACTTTGCTGCGTGAAAGAGCTGCCCTAGTCTATCCAAGGTTAACCTCTGCGCCCCTCAACTCGACCAAGCAGAACCACCTCCCCAAGAATCACACGGCATCCTCCCCTTCTCGAACGTAGTTCCCACAACCCTTGAAGCCAGGTTACACCATAAGATCATCACCTTTACCTAAGACAACGTACAAAAGAAGCACAGCACACTGACATCATCGTCAAGGCCTAGCCACATTGTAGAATCATCACTTGCACACCCAAGAAGAAGCTGCAGCAGGAGCACAGCACCCCACCATCACCTGCAATGGCAGCAGAGCTGAGCGCCTTTGAACGACTGGAGTCCCTCTGCAATAAACTAGGTAATCTCCTGCACACCCAAGAACTAGAGATCAGGGATGAAGACTTCTCTGAAGCAAAATTAGGGGAATGCCGATTTTCCCTAATTGCCCAACTCTATAAAAATCCCAGCTTTAACCACCAAGCTCTAATCACAGCAATGAAGAAAGCCTGGAGAATGGAAAACGTCAGTATGACACCCATGGAACATAGTGTATTTTGTTTCCAATTTAACAACGAGGAGGATAAACAAAAAGTGCTCAAAGGGGGCCCATGGTGCTTCTCTAACCACCTGTTATTGCTGACACCGTGGAAACCGGATACCCCCCCACATTGCTACAAGTTCATGACCTGTGCATTCTGGGTGCGCATTTTGGGACTTCCCACTGAATGGAAGTCCGAGGGCTTCGTGAAGAAAATAGCCAGCAAGATTGGCAAAGTTACGGAAGTCAAAATAGAAGACAGAGGTCCGGTTGCCCAGAGAGTTGGGAAAGCTAAAGTTGAAATCGATGTAAACACTAAGCTGGTTGTAGGACAATCGACAACCCATAGTGGCAAGAAAATTTGGCTAGATTTTAAATATGAGCGACTCCCCTTCTACTGCTACTCTTGCGGAAAGCTGGGTCACTACGCTAGCTCTTGCAAAACTATCCCATATGTAGAATCAAACTTCAGTACCAAAATGGGTAGCACCTATGGTAATTGGCTACGGGCTGAAGTGCAAGACCATAGTCCTTTCTGGGACGCTTTCTATGAGGGAAAAGGTACTGAAGACAGTGGCCATGAACCGAAAATGGCCCAGGACACACAAGATAGGCATCCCCCCACGCTTTTGCTGACAGATGTAGGCATGGTAGACCCTTGCAGGGCAGGGACCAGCCTGGACTAGGCATTTTCAGAGCCTAGTAGTAAGCAAACTACTGTGGGTCAGTTACAACAGGCTAGCAGAGATGTTCTTCTGCTCCCAGCCCCCCCTCCCCATCAGGCCCATATGGGATTACACAAAAAGAAAGACATTCAAGGCCCAAGAACTACTCCCCACAGGAAAAAGCGATGATTTAGCCCATATAGTCCCAAAGATATTAGCTTGAATTGGCTGGATGAATCGAAACTTACGGATACCCCTATAGATCTCCTTGAAAATGCCTCTAACCGGGCTGTGGTGGCTGGCCCTAAACAGCCACAAAGGGATAGATGAAGATTATCTGTTGGAACCGTCAAGGGGTGGGTACACCATTGACAGTTCAAGAGCTGCAAGCCCTAGTGGCTGTGCATCGACTCACAATGGTGTTCCTAATGGAAAGCAAAAATCAGGAACCCCATCTTCAAAGAATCAAACGAAGACTAAAGTTCACCCAATGCAAAGTTGTCAATCCAAGGGGAATCACTGGAGGTCTGGTCCTATTTTGGGACGATCGGGTGGAGGTACAGGTAGAGGAGCATTCGGAGCACTTTGTAAACATTCGATGCAACAATCGAGAGGACGGTAGAACCACACAAATAACTTTCCTCCATGCCCCCTACCAACTGAGTCAGAAATTAGCTATTTGGGACATTCTCCGCCGTATTAGCTCCTCCACTAGGCCGCCATGGATTTGCATGGGAGACTTCAACGAAGTGTTATTTCATTGGGAGAAGAGAGGAGCATGCTTTGCTAATCGCTCACACATGGAAGCTTTTCGGGGCATGCTAAATGACTGTTCTTTCATGGATATGGAGAGCAAGGGATGTTCCTATACTTGGTCGAACAACAGGGAAGGTAATGCTAACATAAAGGAACGGCTGGACAGGGTTCTTTGTACCGTGGAATGGCGAATCATGTACCTAGAAGCTGAAGCATCCGCTTTACCAGCTATTGGCTCTGACCATAGCCCTATTCTCCTATCCTTACAAGCTGAGAAAGTTAGAAGAAAGAAAGAGTTCAAGTTTGAATCCTTTTGGCTTGAAAATGCCGAATGCAAGAAGGTCATCGAGCAAGCGTGGGGATTGATACACCATCGGCATCGAATGCTTCCTAAAAAGATTAGACTGCAGCATTAACAAACCGAAGTAAGAGATCTTTCCCCAATGGCCATCGGAGAATTACCCAACTCAAACAAGAACTCCAAACCCTGATTAACAGTGAGAACTACCCAGAGGAGAGAGCACGAGTCAAGGATATTCAAATAGAAATTGAAGGCCTGTGGAGGCAAGAAGAGCAATATTGGGGGCTGAGATCAAAAATTAAATGTCTCAAGGAGGGAGACAGGAACACCCGGTTCTTTCATGCCACCACCATATAGCGCAGACAAAGAAACAGGATCTCAAGGATCAAGACGGAGAATGGCAGTTGGATTTCTACACCTGACCAAATCAAACATTATGTTTTAGACTACTATCATACTATCATTAACTCTATAAATCAGAAGGCCAGAGGGACTTCTTACCGGTCCTTGCTCAATGCAAACATGTAATAACAGGCGAGATGAATAGGCTGCTAGTGGATGAGGTCTCTGAGGAAGAAATAAAGACAGCAGCCTTCCAAATGGGGGCTGAGAAGGCGCCTAGACCAGATGGCCTCAATGGCTTATTCTACCAACGAAGTTGGGACAGCCTGAAGACGGACATTGTGTTGGAAGTTCAGGATTTTTTCAGAACCAATATCATGCTCCCTAAACTCAACAGAACCAGCATTGCCCTAATCCCGAAAACCCAAAATCCTGAATCTTTAGACCAATACCGCCCTATAAGCTTGTGCAATTTTGGGTACAAAATCATAGCAAAAGTGCTTGCCAACAGACTTAAGCCCATCCTACCCCTAGTAATTGCAGAAGAACAAAGCGCATTTGTAGGCGGGAGATTCATCCAAGACAATATTTACATGGTCCAAGAGGTTCTACATCAAATACGCACCAGAAAGAGAATAAGAAAGTTCCAGGCTGTTCTAAAATTAGACGTGAAAATAGCCTATGACCGTGTAGAATGGGACTTTTTGGAGGCATGCCTATTGCAGATGGGCTTCCATACAAAATAGGTAGGGTGATGGGTAGGGTGGGTAATGCAATGTGTAACAACTGCTGCTCTAAGCGTGAAGGTCAATGGCGAGAACCTAGCCTATTTCCAACCATCCCGTGGGATTAGGCAAGGGGACCCCCTGTCCCCATACCTGTTCATCTTGGTGGCAAACGTCCTATCTAGACTACTTGGGAAAGCAGTGGAGGACCGCAGCTTGAGGGGGATCAAACTGAATAGATGGTGCCCTACCTTATCCCATCTCCTCTTTGCTGACGACTCCATCTTCTTTCTCGATGGGACGGTCTTGGAATGCCAAAATTTGGCCTCGATTCTACGCCAATACTGTATGGCATCAGGACAACAAATTAATCTAAACAAGTCAGGGATACACTTCAGCCGAGATTGTCCCCAGACCCTAATGAGAAACATGGCACAAACTCTGAGGGTACCGATTGCAACTCAAATAGGAAAGTACTTAGGAATACCCTCAGACTGGGGAGAATCAAAGAAGCACACCTTTGCTTAGATTATGGGGAAGGTGAACACGAAACTGGAAGGCTGGAAAGAGAAGCGATATCTCGCGCGGCAAAGAAATCCTACAAATCGCGTGGTACAAGCCATACCGCAATATGCCATGTCAGTGTTCAAGATCCCTATCTCTATTTGCAAGGCAATTGAGAGAAGAATAGCACAATTCTGGTGGAAAAACAGCATGAACAGCGCGGGAATTCACTGGAAACGATGGGAAGACCTCAAGCTAACCAAGAGAGAGGAGGACGGGATTCGGGGACATGATGAACTTTAACACGGCTTTGCTGGCGAAACAAGTATGGAGGCTAAGCACAAATCTCACATCTCTATAGGGGCGCCTATGCAAAGGAATGTACTACCCATCTACTGATATATGGCATGCGGGGACAAAACAGAAATCTTCTTGGGGGTGGAGAAGTCTACTAGCTGGTCAGGATGCCATCTCCCCTGCTATGAGGTGGACGGTTGGGAATGGTTCGAATATCAAACCTAGGGAGGATAGGTGGCTCCCACACGGAATCATACATGGCCCAGCAAACCAGCACGAGCCCCAACTAGTCTCGGGGCTGATCTCGATACCAGAAGGCAATTGGAATCTCCCTCTCATTCGGGAACATTTCGATGAATGCATAACCAAGCAAATTATGGCGACACCCCTCAACCCACATTCTGAACAAGACAGTATCATCTGGACAGGAACGCATGCTGGTAATTACACAGTTCAAAGCGGCTATAGGACTATCCAATCACTAACAGCAGACAAAACACGGAATTCAGCCTCAAGATCATACACCCCCCCTAACAGATTGTGGAAAATCATTTGGCACCTACACGTTCCCCCCAAAATCAGATTCTTCCTGTGGAATCTGTGTAATTCAGCCATCTCAACAACAGATAATCTGTATAGGAGGAACGTAGTACCTGACCCCCTTTGCCCCCTATGCCGAGGAAGCCCCGAGACTGTCGCACATCTCTGCTTTCGCTGCCCCCGGACAAGTTCTGTCTGGTCAAGCCCAAATCTGCCCTTCCTGAAACCACAGCCCCACTTCAACCGAATTGAAGACTGGCTACTGGACACAGAGGAAAAAGGCGGCTTACCGTCGCTGGAAATGTTGGCTTATGCACTGTGGGAACTCTGGAAAGTGAGGAATGAAGCGATCTTCCAGCGTTGGGCTCCGCACGCTGACGAGATCTTGGACAGAGCAGCAGCGTCTCTACAAAGCTTCCATGCCTGGTCACCAGCAAGGGGAGATTTCAGCTCCTACAGAAATCGACTAAAGCCGTGGAACCCTCCCCCCACGCACACCTTCAAAGTAAATTTGGATGGGGCTTACCTCCCAGGCGCCACAGCGGGCTCGGCGGCATGGCTATGCCGTGACTTGGCCGGACGATTGCTGCACGGCGGGGCTCGATTGGTACCGGCGTCCTCTCCCTTCATCGTCAAAGCTGGGGCACTTTTGGACGCCCTAGCTTTCCTTCGAAATCGACAGGATCAGAACCCAGCTGAGGGTTTTCCAATATTACCTCTCCTAGGCGACGTCATTTCAGTTGAAACTGATTGCCAAATATTAGCTGCAGCAGTGGCCCACCAGCAGGCTCTCACATGGGACGCACGGCCTCAAATCCAGCAGTGCAGGAATTTTCTGTTGCATTTGCCCAATATTCAGGTGGTCTTTTGTAATCGCGAGGCGAATACTACTGCTGATTGGGTTGCTAAAACCCATCGCAAGAATTGTTTGCCCTCGGATTGGGTCAAATCCCCCCCGGTTCACCTTTGGAATCTTTTATGTACTGACGCCCAGTTAGCGGGCCTCCCTACTTTGCGATAAATCAATGCAACTTCATTCTCGACCAAAAAAAAAAAAAAAAAAAGTGAATGGGTGATCAATAGTAGTGAGATGATGTGTTGCTTTGTCCCATTTTCGTTGACTTATTTTTTTCCATACAAAATTTTCTTTACCTACCCTTATTTATTTTCTTTATTCCCACCCAACCCTCACACTCCTATTATATCCAATATCTTATTTTAAATAAATGGATGAAATAGTCAAGATGAGCAAAAGTTGATGTCTTTTTCGAGGACTTCTAATGATCTTAATTTTCTTCCAAACTCCCATTTTCCAAATGATCTTAAATCGGTAAGAGGGAAATTACCAATTTCATTTAAAATTTATTGTATGAATGATAATTCAATCATAATTTTTAAATTTTTTTTAATATAATCATAAATTTTTGAATGAAATTTTGATATAGACCTTCTGGCAATGCCGTCGGAAATCACCAAAGTTGGTGATCTATGTAAGATGTTGTTTTGACTAAAGTTTTTCGCGTTAGTGTATCAAGTAGTACAATTGTCAATGATTAGGCATCAAGTCAACAATTTTTGGCACCAGATGGCTGAAAGGAATATATAGGAATTTCACTTAAAGATTTTGGATTAAATTGACAAAGTTAAAAAGTGTACGGTTGAATTAGCATTTGTGTAATAGATTGATGATTGATTTGATAACTTATTCCATCAATAAAGCTATACAAAATTAAATGGTAAAGGGACAACATGGTTGCTAGAGAGTTTCCTAATTAGGTAAAATTTTCCTCAATCCACATTTTGCTTGATTTTTCTATTATACTCTTGATTTACCAATTACTTTTGACTCAACCTTATGGCAGTGTTTAAACGAATGGTAAAATGAAAAGAAAGTTTATTATTTGTGTATAATTAGTGACCAATACAAGTGAATCCAATATGTCGAACATCTTGCATGCAATTTATTTATAAGATCGAACAAAGATTACCAATCTCAACATTTCTTAAACAAGTTCATTATAAGTCGCACAAGTATGATAGATGATTTGAGGAACTGCTTTAAAGAGCTTTGGCAAGAGCAATCGTAGTCCCGTCATCTTAAGTTCTTCACATGTTTCACGAATCATCTTTTCCACTTCCTAAATAAATCATGATACAAAAGATATGCATCAACGAATAAACTATAACCGGCCCCTTGCATATTTGCATGGTTTAGATTCTAGAATCTAATGGTTGTTTTTTTTTGGTAAGGGCTGATATCTAATGGTTGTTGTTTGAATGGATTCTGCATAATTTAATCACCTTGGATAGATGAAAAACTCTTGATGCCTTTTAGAGGAAAAGAGAGTTGATATTCACAATGCATTAGAAAATTAGTGTAGCAATTTTTTTGATCTGTTTAGTGGATATATTATTGGTGGCTGATAGGATTGTATTTCTTATTTTAAATGTTCATACCGGCATGTCTCAGTTCCCTAATTCAAAAGGAGGGAATATTCAATAGATGTTTGTCCGAGGGATGTCAAGACCACAAATAAAGCAATTTAAAGCCATACTTAAAGATCAATTCTTTTCACATTGCTTGGAAGTGAAATTTTTAGAGGCAAAACTTTCAATTTGATATTTAGTTTTTTCTCCGGGAGAAAACAAAAACTTAAAAAGGAAGTGATTGTTTTCTAATCATTAGAGTTTAAGTTGGAAGAAGGGCCCCATGTAATGCTCCGGACATTGATCGCATGGCAAGGGTGCAAGCTACGTAATGAATCACGTACAAAAAATGATATGATGCCCCTAGCCATACCTAAAAATGCTTCGAAAACTGTGATAGCTTTTGTAGTAAATATTAATAATTGAAACAACTCACAATAAACAACAAAAATCCAATTTGCTTATATTTTAACTATTATATTTTAAGAAATAAATGCATCAGAAGTTGTAAAATTTGTCGTGAAAATATAATTAAATACTGAAATTATAAGAAAATGCAATTGAATTTTAAAATTTGTGAAATTTGTGCAATCAAATTCTTTTATTAAATCCGTCTTGGCTAACTATGGCTAACAAAAATATTAATGTGACGTTTTAGTTCAAATTTAATTTTTCAATATAAACTTTATCTAAATTAAATTAAAGAAATAAGCTAACTAAAAAAAAGAATCAAAAAAGGAAAAACTAGGTGGGGACTTATCATGGCTGGCCCACCATCACAAGGAAGAGTTGACGGGAGTTGCCAAGCCTCGGCCATCCCCACCATCACTGGTCCTTTTCGGCGAAAGTGGGGTAACGACAGTGATGAACTTCTACCTTCTTTCCTTCCTTTTTTTTAAATTTAGTTTTTTATTTAATTTGAATCTAATTCAAATAAATTTTTTAGATTAAAAAAATTATTTTTGGACTAAAACAATCTTTCATGGTTTAGCTATGCCAACATCATGTAAGAGAGAGACATAATAAAACATAAGTTATATGAAAATTTTCCATTAGTTAAATTAGATAAAGTTAACAAAAGGATTTAATTACACCGATTTGATAGATTTTAACTTGATTGTAATTTTTAAAATTTTTAAAATTTAATTATATTTTTGTGACAAATCTTAACACTTACGGTATGCTTATCCCTATGTATCGCCAAACATAGGAACTTATCTTTATGCTCGCATCATCATTTGTTGTGGTCGTCCAACACAAGATCATCAGGTGCTACATACTCATCGTTGCCAAATTCTACCATTGCCATCGTCGTCTAATTTTCATTTGCTATCTCATTCATCAGAGGATCCCCCTTCAATCTCTAGCCACCGCTATCCTCTCTCTCTCGTGCGCACAGAATGCGTGAGTAAGTGTGCACATCGACACACATACACACATCGCGACCATCAACGAGATGCCACAATAACTTCGAGATCAAAGAAGCTTCAAATCATGCGATGGGGGATCTCAAAGATTCGCAAAATCAAGAGGGGAGGAAAGGGACCGGGCGATGCGGCAGTCGTCCTCAAGTGCATCCGTATCATTGCCCATTGCTTGAGGTGGCGGCGATAGAGATAAAGAGAGAGGGAGAGACCCTATTTTAGTTAGGCGCTACAGTGCCAATGTGAAGAAGTACATCCAAAATTTCATTGGGCGGCAACGACACACGAGCGAGCACATGAGGCGGTAACAAGCCCTCTCACCCGAACGAACCACAACAACATCACCTCGAAAGATCATGGACATTTCAAAAACGTGGTTGCACATGTTTGTACAGGGACAGAAGCGAGATCTAGGGCACTAGATTTTCGGACCGAACAAGGCGAGAAGGGAAAGAAGAAGGGAAAGAAGAGGGGGGAAAATGCAAGTAGGATTTTGTAGGTGAGAAAAGGTAAGAATCCGGCATCTGGGATCTTTGAAAACATGTCTGAACACTCTCGATGCAAAAGTAAATGCGGTTCTGCTACGGGGGCCCCACCTCGGCGAGCACAGCACAGCTGGCGTCGTCAGGAGAAGCGTGACTTCCACCTCACTTCTCGCCACGTGTGAACACGGCACGGGTCCCGGAACAATTTTCTAGTTTAGCGAATAATGAAGAACAGGAAAAAGGACAGAGGAGGCGGACCCTCGCCAGAGCCTTCAATTCTTCGCTTTCTCCAAATTGACAAAAATAGAAGGACGTGAAAATCGACCTATTTGATACAAAAAAAATTAAAAAAATAGAAAATGAAGTGCGTGGGAATTAAATTGCAATGTCCTATGATTTGAAGGAAATTAAGTAGGACCGATGCCAAAGTGGTATGGCGCAATAATTTTGATGAAATTAAGGCTGAAATTGAATTCACGAAGGAAGTGACCCTCATGAGGGAAAAAAAGTTGTGCTCGAGCGAACGATTGCACTCTCGAGACATTTCACAAGAAACCAATAGACATCGCAAGAAGATCGAAGCAAGGATCTATAAGAGAAATTTGGCAGAGTTTTTTTTTTTTTTTTTTTTTACATGGTCGAGCATGTAGGACCAAGCACCGCTTATTGATTGACCCGCTCGCGCTCGAAACATTCGAATGCCACTTACCGTTCCCGCCCTTTTTGGCTAGTCTATCATGATTTCTTTCGTATGGACTTTGTTAGTCTGATCTAGACTTGTCACATGCTAGGGCAAGAGCCCCTAGTCATCAAATCTCACTTAGGTCAAGCTACTTTTCTAGTTGTGCAACATGCGCACTAACTAATCTTTCCACTCATGTTAGTCTTGGAACCATTATGCCATTCTTGCTAAATCAGGTAATTTTACCTTGCTCTCTCTCTATTCATTTTACCAATGAGAAATTGATCTCTTTGCCATGCCTTTTGCGGACATTCAATCCATATCTTGGATTGCATATGTCTTTAAACATTAATTAGTCAATAAAAATGTATGATAAAAGAAAATCCAACACAACAATATAAAGGTGTTAATACTACGGAAAATCTCAAACCAATATTTGTTAATTTTCAATAAATTACTGAGTTAGATAACACATGATAATTAATAAATGTATCGGTTTGGGGTTTTATTTTCAATTTACTATAAATTTACTAGTTTGCGGTTGTTCGGAGTATCAATTTAATTAAATAGAAATTAATAAAAGGTAAAATTGTTATAAATGTATCAATTTAAGATATTTAGTGCTAAAAAAATTAGTTTGTATAAATTTGTCAAAGGAATATTGGTTTGGAGGTTTTTAGTTGTATTAAATTTAATAAAGAGTTGATATGCGCAAGTCAAATTCGAGTCAAAAGATATTGATATAGATGATGGAACCATTTTGTGTATTCAATACTATCGCCCCAACAAATCCATGCACCCTGAGGCTCAATTGATATACAACGTGCCACATTTACGCATCATGTTCTAAAACATATGTTAAACCGGGCACCATACTATGGTGGCATTTTATGGAAACGGACGCGGCCGGGACGCATCCGGTGCATGGTCCTGGATCCCGTCCAGAACTTTCCCCACGAATCCGACCCTTCTGGATCGCTGCACCGTAGCAATGCCCCGAGAACAAGGGACCGCCGGCTGAGGTTATCAGAAAAAACACCTGCAACCCGCAACGCGACACGTTGTTTTCAGCCTTTCCATGTCCCCCACTCCCCTCCTCTCTCCATCTCTATCTCTGGGTCAATGTAAGGACCCCAACGGTGATCCAGTCTTTAGCCCCAACATCTTGGTTGATCGATCCTGTATTTATGGTGTCTCGCCCGAGGAGGCCCTCAACCAACACCCTCTCTCTTCTCTCTCTCTCTCTCTGTTTTTTCTAACAGAGCTTTAATGGACTGATTGTCCATTAAAGAAGGGTCCTTCTTCGTTCCGAGTCGCCAACCTTCTCGGCCTTCCTTCCTCTGCTCGTCGCGACGCCTGCGGGTTGCAGAGTCGCGACGCGGGCGCTCAGTCTCGACGCCTGAGCATGTGGGTCATTTCGATCTCGGTCGCCTCTGCTCGATCCCCTGCTTCTGAAGTCTCAAGATCGGTGATCGGAGCGACGGGCGTTTAGTTCAGCAGCACGAGAGTGTGTTTTCGCTTTCAGCTGGAGGAATTAGAAAAGAACAAAAAGGGAGGAGAAATCAGAGTACTTTAAAGTTAAACTGATGCTAAAGATCGTACTTCTTTTTTATATTACTGAGGGATTATCTAGTTTCAATAATTCGTGCAGAGATTAGAGAATAAAGAAATCGCGGAGCAGAGGGAGCCGAAGTTGGGGGTTCTGAGATCATCAGCTCAGCTCACGTGAAAGTCTCTCTGTCTCTGTGTTTGTGCGTCCTCCGCCCCCGTAATGATCCGTGAGCTCTCTCACGCCATCAATTAAAGAAAAAGTTCGGGAGAAACGATGCCACACACCCGACCCTGTCTCTCTCTTTCTCTCTGTCTGTCTGTCTTCATTTGAATGGAATGCGCGAGAAGAGAGGGCTCATCACGGTCCCGTTCCCACCATTGGAGCTCCCTCTCTCGCCCCTTAAATGCCCTCTCTGCAACTGCAGCTTCTGGGTGTTTTTATTTCCTTCCCCACTTCCCCCCATCTGCGACTGCGAGTGAGGAGTGGGCGGAGAATAGCAGCGGGAGCAGAGCGGCAGCTGGTAGTGGTGGTGCTACAGTGTGAGTAGATGCACTTTCTTTATTGCCTTTCTCCCCCCATCAGCTCGTTCCCCTTTTTCACGCCTTGTCGTTTAGTAGTCCAGTCCTAGGAGAGAAGGAGAAAGCACGAATTGGCTTCTCTGAAAATGACCCAAATTGGCGGGTCTTCTCTCTCCCCCCCTCATCATCACGATGAATGCTCTCTTCACATTTAGACAGGCATTCGGTCTTCTCATTCTTCTGCACAGAGATGAATCTGAAAAGCCCAATTTTTCCTCACTCTCTCTCATCTTCAAGATCGATCCACACTGATTCCACTGTAGATTATTGAAAGAGACTCGAAAAAATGGGGTCTTTCGTTTCCGGGTACTGCTCTCTCCTCTTCTTGCTCTCGTTCCTCTCTCTATCCGCCCTCGTTCCCACCGCCAGATCAGGCGACGCCGAGGCTCTGCTCGCTCTCAAGTCCGCCGTCGACCCTCTCCACTCGCTGCCCTGGCGAGAAGGGAACGCGAACGCCGTCTGCTCTTGGCCCGGGGTTAGGGACTGCATGAACGGCCGCGTCACCAAGCTCATCCTCGAGTCTTTGAACTTGACCGGCACGCTGGACGGGAAGGCACTGAACCAGCTCGACCAGCTGCGCGTCCTCAGCCTCAAGGACAACTCCATCTCCGGCGAAATCCCCGACCTCTCCCGCCTCGTCAACCTCAAGACCCTCTACCTGAACGGCAACAACCTCTCCGGCGCCTTCCCCTCCTCTCTCACCGGCCTCCACCGCCTCAAGATCGTGGTCCTCGCCGGGAACCGCATCTCCGGCGAGATACCCGAGTCCGTCCTCAACCTGAGGAGGCTATACGTTTTCTACTTGCAGGACAATGGGTTCACCGGCGGGATCCCCCCGCTGAACCAGACCAGCCTCCGGTTCTTCAACGTCTCGAACAACCGTCTCTCCGGCGAGATCCCGGCGACCCCCGCACTGTCGAGGTTCAACGCCTCCTCCTTCTCCGGCAATGTGGATCTGTGCGGGTCGCCGCTCGGCAACCCCTGCAACGGCACCGTGTCGGGAGGCCCGTCTACGAGCCCCGCGTACCCGGAGAACCCGGCCGCGAAGAAATCGCATTCCAATCGCTCGAGGGTCATCAAGATCGTCGCAGGAACGGTCGGTGGATTCGCATTGCTGCTGATCTGCCTGCTCCTGGTGTGCTTGATCTGCAGGAGTCGCGGACGCAGGAAGACTTCAGGTTAATTCATGTTAAATTCAGATTTTACCGATTCGCGTTAATTTAAATCGTTGCCCAATATCTTGATTTCTATTATCCTAATCGTGATCATTCCAAAACGCATTAATTCGCGTCAATCACTAGGCGAGGTGCGAGCCAAGGGCGGGGCCGAGATAGGAGAGGAGGCAGGGGAAGAATCCGGCGGCGGCGGCGGCGGCAACAACAACAACGGGGCGGGGAAGCCGCCGCCGCCGCCGCCGCCGCCGGGCGGGTTCTCGTGGGAGGGGGAAGCGCTGGGGAGCCTGGTGTTCCTCGGGGCCGGGGACCAGCAGATGGGCTACAGCCTGGAGGACCTGCTGAAGGCCTCGGCGGAGACGCTGGGGCGGGGCACGCTGGGGAGCACGTACAAGGCGGTGATGGAGTCGGGCTTCATCGTGACGGTGAAGCGGCTCAAGGACGCTAGGTACCCGAGGATCGAGGAGTTCCGGCGGCTCATCGACGGCATCGGGCGGCTCCGCCACCCGAACCTCGTACCGCTCCGGGCCTACTTCCAGGCCAAGGAGGAGCGGCTGCTGGTCTACGACTACTTCCCCAACGGCAGCCTCTTCACTCTCATCCACGGTACGTCGTACCCCATGTTGTCTTGTCGGTCCATTTCTTGTTTGGCCTCTCTATTTTTTCAATAATTGGGCAAATCAAATTTGGTTTAGCTTGTCTGCCATTTAAATTTTGTTTTTACGTGCATCACCATTTCATGTGATAATCTTCAATTATTCTAATTTCGCATCTTTCGTGGGGGTCTCTATTAAATTGAATGGAGGTAGATGGGAATCGCCTCAGCCTTATTTTATTTATTTTTTCTCCAAATGAATGAATGATATAAAATGGAGTTTTAGGGTTTCTATATTTTTAATCATGTCAGTCATGAATTTTTGTGAGCTGCACATCTTTCGATAAAAGCTGCCCGCCTGAAAATAAAATGTAAATTTTTTAAAGAAAAAACCTCACGTGAATCTTGGTGAATTAATTTTTTTTTCTTTTAAAAAAAAAAAACCACGCATTCAAGAATTCGGTCTAGTTGTCATCCTAAAGGCGATTTAAAAAGTAACTGCTTTGAGGCCGACTGATTGAATCGGCGGGACCCACCCCGCTGACTTTGCGTGGGACCCGCGGATCTAACGGTGAACGGCCCTGTGAGGAACTCGTGGTTTCGTTCTAGGTTATAATTTCTCTCCCCAACGACATTTTGGATTTTATAAATTTAAATTCCGTTTCAATCGATATATATATATATTATATTTATTTATATTCCCGAAATAGCCATATTAGGAAAAAATATGGTTTTTTGAGAGTTTTGTTTTTCTAATATTTACATTATCAAAGCTAAAGGGTTCGTTCGATTATATTTTGAAAAATGAGATCTTGCTTTTCTCTTTTTTCCCGGGATTTTTTTGGTAAAACATTGCGCAAGAAAAAAGAGAAAAAGTAAATTATAGGAATTTTTCATGCCAATATTATGCATTGCGAGAAGTTATGCTCACCACTAAAAAATAAGTACCGAATTATGCACGTCATAAAGATAGGAGAGAGAAAAAGGTTAAAAGTGCTGAGATGAAATTTCGCCCGAAATTGCTCTGTAAATCGAAATCTACTACTAATATCAACCGGTCAGTCTCGAGTCTGTTAGGTGAACGAGGACAAATTATTTAAAATAGTTTTTTCATTAATATATTAATCTAAATATTCTTTAAAAGAGCGTGCGCTTCGAAGTTGCCAACTCGCTTTTGTACGGTCCGCCAGGGAAAGAGCTTTGTCTGGTCCATTTTCAGGGTAAAGAGCATGAACATTAATGGCACCCACTTTAATCACAGGACAGTCCAGATAGATTCGTGTTCTTGTTTCGAGTAGGGAAAGTTGAAAAACCCATCTTGAATCCTTGAGCTCTGAGAATGAACAATCCACAGCAGCTGGTGCAAACTACAGGTTGTGGACGTTTCTTGAAAGGATGGTAATTGGGTAATTGCAGATTCGTGTTCTTCGCTGTTTTTTCGAACTGCGAAAACCAGTGTGGCGTAAAAGAGAAGAGGAAGAGCGAGAGAAAGGGCTTTTGACAGCCTGAGTTTATGCCTTAGATCCCATGACACGGTTTGGTTGATGTTCTTGAGTGGCGTTCTGAGTTTCCGTTTTTTGTCAGCTGCGTTGCATGCTCTCTTGCTTACATTGGCATGTGACATGCTGCACGGCTCTGCGCTCTGCTCATCGGTTTCTGCTCCGGTGGTTCTCGGTTGCATCTCTTCTCCCTTTTGCTTTTCTTTTTCTGGTCGGAAGGCCTGTGAATGTTTTGCTGTCTCTTGCTAGTCCTCTCGTCTTGCTCTTGGGCGGTACTGGTTTGGATTTCTCATGTCGGTTCTCGACTGTCGCCGCTAGCTTTGTCTTTTGCATATTTTAACTAGAACTTCTGCTATGTTGAGGATAATATATATTGAAGGGAATCCACCGAGACGGTGAGTTTGCCTAGCGCAGAGAAGATTTGTTGCTGAATCATATTGGGTGGATTCACTGATCGCTTGCTAATTCGAATACGTGCACTGAATGTGTAGAGCAGATTGTTGATGAAGCATATTTGTGCGCTGAACTTACGTGAAAGTTCATTTCTCTCTGCAGGATCAAGAACTGCAGGTGGCGGTAAGCCTCTTCACTGGACCTCGTGCCTCAAAATAGCCGAGGACTTGGCGACCGGCCTGCTCTACATCCACCAGAGCTACGGACTGACGCACGGGAACTTGAAGTCCTCCAACGTGCTGCTCGGCCCTGATTTCGAATCCTGCCTCACAGATTACGGCCTCATGTCGTTCCGGGACCCCGACTCGCTCGAAGAACCGAGCGCCACTTCCCTCTTCTACAGGGCCCCCGAGTGCCGGGACCTTCGGAGGCCCACGACCCAGCAGGCGGATGTATACAGCTTTGGCGTCCTCCTCCTAGAGCTGCTCACGGGGAAAACCCCGTTTCAGGACCTCGTTCAGGAGCACGGATCGGATATCCCGAGGTGGGTCCGATCGGTCCGCGAGGAGGAAACGGAGTCTGGGGACGAACCCGCCTCTAGCAATGAGGCCTCTGAAGAAAAACTTCTGGCTCTTTTGAACATAGCGATGGCCTGCGTGTCCACCGTCCCCGAGAGCCGGCCTGCCATGAGAGAGGTTCTGAAGATGATTAGAGATGCGAGAGCCGAGGCTCAAGTTTCATCCAACAGTAGCGATCACTCACCGGGGCGATGGTCGGACACGGTGCAGAGCTTGCCCAGGGAAGAACATTTGAGCATATGAGGGCTTAGGCTCCAATGTTCTTTTTTCCACCCATTAATTTGATTTGATATATTTTTTTTTTGGGCAGTTCGGGGCGGCGTAAGTCCATTGATGTAAAGATCTGAAATTCTCACCATTGTTTCTGGTGTTTCTTTTTTTTTCCTGATCAATTCGCGATGACTACATTTAGGTCCCGAGAGCTTGATTGCATTGAACAATTTGGAATGAAACTTCGAGTTAATACCTGCATAAGATCAACTCCAACACGGTGCAACAGATACCCGCTCAACATCAACTACACCCTTTCCGTGTTCATTTTCATCCTGCAGTTCGATTCTGATGTCTCAATCATGCGCCGAACTTCTCCCCTGTCGATGATTCATCGGTTTTCGATGTCGCATTTATGATAGCTTTTGTCATAAACTTGCCAGCTGAATCTCTCGACTTTTCCTGTCATTATTCTGACATGAATTTGGTTTCTGCTTCCGTGTTGAGACTTCGCCTTCGCCTGTTGAAGTTCCTGTGCTCTCGTTGAAGCTGTACTTCTGTTCAAGAAAGTTAAGGGCGCTTGTATTGTCCTATATTTACCTCGAATTTAACTTTAATTAGAAAAAAGTTGGTTAAATCTAGTATTCTACAATTATTCTAATCCTCGAAAAAGTACCTAAAAATGATTGTCAATAAAAGATAGTGACAAAGACTTACTATACTTTTTAGTAAAAAGGGGTTAGGATGTGGTCCGGAATGGGTCATGGGCAATGATGTTCAAACCCATCTCGGTCCCACCCACCAATGTTCCGGAGTCACATATTCAAGACCCATTTTCCCCCATCAACTTTGCGCGGCGATGCGGCAAGGCGATGTTTGTATTTGCTGAGGCGAGTTTAAACCGTCATTCCAAAGTTCGTTGGTACTAGGTTCTTGCTTTAAGAACATCTGCATTCTTAGAAAAGACAAATTGAATAGTTGTTTATGATTGTCTTACATGACCCTAAGAAAAGTGCTAACATTCTTTAGTCCTTTCAAGTTACTATTCCAAAAGTCATTAACATTTATATCCATATCTTACCATATTAGAGTTATTGATTTCCATATGAAATTATCAACCTTAATTCGAGTCACATGCCAACATTCATTTGCCTTTTCAATGGATTGACCGTTCCATTAGTTCACCAAATTTAATTGAGTGAGTTATCGACATGTTAAATTTTTATAGAATAAAAATTAGTATTTTCATGTAAAAGATAGTAGCTCCATATCATTCGGTGACTAATATAAATATTTTTACCAATCAATCAAATAAACGTTGGTAATTGATTCAAATAAGATTACTGATTTCACATAAAAGTAGTTAACTTATCTCCACAAATAAACATGGGAAAATTATTAGAATAGTTGGAAATGTTGCAATTGATAAGCTCCTAACCAAATGTTGGCGAATTTTTGGGACAGTTCGTACTTTTGGAACAATCAAGTTAGAGTTGGTAGCTTTATAACTAAGTAATCTGTGCAAACGACTTTTAGTAAATTATGAAAATAGGTGGCCATTTGAAAAAATCAAATAAAAAATATTGGTAACCGACCCGAACAGAAGTTAGAAAGAGAGTTAATAACCTAAGTGCCACAAAATAAAAGACACTAAAATGTTGGAATGGGTAGGCATTTTCAAAAAGCTTGGTAATTTCATATGAAAGTTGGTTACCTTAATCTGTTGGCAAGCTACAAAAGTAATTAGCGTAAATTCGAAATAGTCGATACTTTTTTTGTGTGTAAATAGTGCAAATAGTGATTGGTAAATTGAAACTATCGTTAGTTTCAAAATAATCAAGTGCATGTTGGTAATTGAATCAATTGAGAACTGATTATTTGATAAAAGAGTTGATTATATAAGTTTCACAGATAAATGTTGACAGATTATTGGAGTAGTTGCTAGTTTGCAAAAGTGTAGGTAATTTCAATTAAAAACCGTTGGTAAGCTTTGCAAATAATTATCGATAAATTATTGTAACAATTAGCAGTTTTGAAACAATTTAATTACAGTTGATATGTGGGCTCAAAAAAGATCTGGTAATTTTATACAACATTTGGTGATGTTAAGGTATGTGTAAGCCGTGTGAACCAATGTTAGTAAATTATTGAAAATAGTTGATAATTTTGAGAAGAGTTCGTTTTTGGTTATACACGTCAGTAAATATTATTGTAAGTCTTATTACTCTTCAAGCAATCTAATAAAATGTTAGTCACATAAGAGTGAATAAATTTGCATAATATAAAAGCTATTAAATTTAACACGTTGGTACTACTGAGTTCTGAAGATAAGTGTTGGTTGATTGTTCGGATAATTAATAAGAGATGGCACTTTTGTCGTTACTTGGACACATTGGTAATCTCCAGATATACAAAAGGTAAATGATTGGAATAGTTTTTAAAACAACATATACAAGTTGGTAATTGACTTAAATAAGAGTTTGTATAATTAAAATTAGTTTGTAACTTAATTGGAGATAAGTCGGTAAAAGACTCAAATTATGTTTGGTAATTTTGTGCGAAAGTCAATAATTTTAACATATTTGTAAGTTTCTGTAAATAAATGTTGGTAAATTATGATTTAGTGCTTTCCAAATAATCTCATAAAGTAGGTAAATGACTCGAACAATATTTGCTAAGCTAAAATTGGGTGATAACTTAAAGAAGAAAAATACTGACAAATCATTTAAACTACCGGTAACTTTTGAAGTACGAATAAATATTTCACTTTTTATAACGTGTCGGTAAGTTACTAAAGAGTTCTTATAAGTGAAGGGTCGATACCATGAGAAATCTCAAATCGATATATTTGTGACAAATTAACCCTTTGTTAATTTACGTTAAATTGGACAATATCATGAAAAATCATAAATTAGTACCATTAAATGTCATGTGTTTTTCAAGTTAGCAATTTGATAGTAAAGTACTAACAGAATATAAATTTATCACAGGTGTACCATTTTTGGGTTTAAGGTAGTGAAAAATTAAATTGCCGTGAATACCTCCCAAATGTACTAATTTGGTCCTCATTATAATTAACCCTTAAGATCCTTAACACTTGTTACTTCTGAGACATTCCACATGGCAAATTGCAACCTAAAAGGTACATGATCTTCGCACAATTACTATATTCAAGATGAGGAATTGAGCAACTCCCCAGTGACAAAGATCTAAATGATTTGACTCTCCAAGGAGGAGCAGCAGCAGCAGCAGCAGCAGCAACAGCAGCAACAGCAGCCTTGTGAACGATCGACAAGATTGCAGAAAAGGTCAGCAATTTTATTCAAGGAATAATCTCACGGGCCGATCCTGAAAACATTATAAATGGCAAGTTGGTGTTGTTTTGAAGGGGGGAAAACATGGGAGAGCGAGATCATAAAAGCCAGCAGCATCGCAAGTACAAAATTGGTGCGACAAAAGAGGATGTAAAAGACACAAATCATCTGCTAAGCGGCTCAGAAAAGTTCATATTTAAACCCATTGACGATACTAATCACGGGACTAAACTTGTGCTGGCATCATTAGTCACATGGAACACTTCTCGGCCAATAGTTTTCTTTCTTTTGTAGCCATGTTGAGTCAGAAATTAGATTGAATGCACGTGAAAAGTGCTCTTTTTTTTAATGATATAATTCTATTCGATTTTTTTCGGGACGATCTATAATTGACAATCAAATTGCTCTCCGAAAATCACAATTTCTCGAATAAATTAATTTACATATAAAACTTCAAATCTACACGTTTTCCCATCCTCAAACCACACTGGAAATGTAACTTTTCCAAATCAAGCCACAAACTTATCTGCAAAGTTGAAGGTCAAAAAGTTAAAAGTAAAAAAAGAAGAAGAAGAAGACAAGGCCTTTGATCTCAACAGAGCCTGGGCAAACTCCTGCTGCTGCTGCTGCTTGGGTGCCTCACTATCCTGGACATCTGACCCTTCATTTGCTTGCACACCTTCTCCAGCTCATTCACCCTCCACTGCATTCTCTGCAGATTCATCCTCATGTTATGGTTCTCTTCTTCGACGCTTTCGGTGTCGATCCCACCATAGACCACTATCTGCCTGTCATTCGTCACAGGGCTCTCTTTGGCAACTTCTCGTGGGAGGAAGTCTTCGGTAGGTTGCACGTAGGATTGCTGTGACATAAGCGCTTGTACAGCGATTCTCGGCGGGACTTTGGGGTTCTTTGCCAGGTCCTTGCAGGCCTCGAGGCTTAGTTTCTCGTAGTTCAGGCACCTGCACAGCCTCGACCGCTCCTCGAAGGAAAGGCTCGGGTGCGACTGCAAAAAAATCCGCCAAAAAGATTAGAAAGTCGTTCTAAATGGGTGATCTGTTTGGGAGATTGGCTGTACACATCACGTCATTGCTGAAACGTGTCTAGCTAATTGATTGTCCGGAATTGGCCTGCTGGGTAACGCCAATGCTTCAACATCTAACTACCAAACGTGGGCATCTCATGGAACCATTGAATGCAGCACAAGCCTTTATTGGGACATTCCTACAAATGAATTATTATTCCCTACTGTTCGGGGAACTCAGGTCTGCCCTACAAGTTTTGTATTTTCTAATCAATGATCATACTATAGCATTATGGGCCAGGGGCAGTACACATTTCTTATGAAAGGCAGGCGCAAATTGAGATCTCAAGCCGAAACACTTGCGTGTGAAAGAAGATTGCATCATGCGGGCTGTACTCTCAAGTAGAGGACAATTCACGAAATTGTTAACTAGCGGCAGCAAGTTAAGGGTCCGTGAATGGGCAGTAGGCATGAGAGAAAGAGAGAGAGAGAGCAGACTTGTTTCGATGTAGGCCAAGTCATATTTAGGCCACAGATAAGACATGATGCAGTATGATCTTGACTGTCCTATCCTTTCAAATCACGCTGGACAAACAGCATACATGATGTTCATATGAAAGTGTCTTGGTCCCTACATTACAGACGCTGCTCTGCATTTAACGTTTTTGCAAGATTTCAGCTGTAGAACCAGGAAAAAAGATGCCAATTATGCTGCAGCGATGGAACTCCCTAAAGAATTTTTATTTCGAAAAGTATAATATGGCAGTGTTAACACCTTCTCAACAAGTTTGTACTTCCGAGAGAATCAGAAGTACCAAAAAATTGCAGATATTCCTCACTCATTCCTTACATGCCTGGATTAGAAATGCTGGACGGAAAAAGAAGAAACTTTAGGTGCTGGATAGCACAAACGGATGATTGAAACAATAATTGCAAAAGCATCTTTTGTCTTTTCTACTATCTTTCTCATCATCTTTCCTCTTACGAGCTATCGTGTCCAACCCATGTTTCTCAATTATTTTGGTCGTCTGGAAAATATATGGATAAGAAAAGGCAAATAGAGACAAGGTAATAAAATAGTTCACCTCAAGGAATATATCAATGGCTCTGTAGACCCCATCGTAGCAGTCTCTTGCCGGGTCCGGTAAGCTCTCTGCAACCCCTAGAAACTTAGAGATCTTGAGGTTTTGATCTGGGGCTATCTCGCCCAAGTACTTATCCACCAACCTAGCCACTTTCTTCATCTTCTGTGTGGACCACCCATCACCATTAACAAACACCCTAATCAGCCTCACCACCAAATTCACATCATAGACACCTCTGTCATGGCCCGAGACCAGGAGGTCATCCAGAGTCGCCTGATCGAGCATCCCGCCGATTAGTCCCTCCAAGCCGATTCTGCAATCTTTACTGATTCCAAATCCTGACACGATTCTCAGCACCCTGAGAAGCCCCCGGCAAGAAAATGCAGTTTTTCCCATCAGGATGACCCCGTGAACCGCCGTGTCTGCGAGACCGATGTAGTCGGACTTTGTGCTTGCCGAAAACCCAGTCGCGTTGCCTTTCCTCTGAGACACTGTCTTGAGGTAATGGAGCAGGAATCTTGTGAGGGTGAGGCTGTTATTTTCGCTCCCATGAGCCCCTAGACTCTTGACTACCTTCTCGATTATCAGTGGAGACAGGACGGTCAAATCGTCGAACCACCAGGCTTTGCTCGATGAGAATGGGCTCTTAGGGTCGGGGGTCGTCTTTGCGGAGGAGAACCTGAACCTGGAAGCCGTTTCAGGGGACGATGATGACGAAGATGAGGAATTAATTAAGTTAAGGTCCGAATTCTGAGCGATTTTTGCTAGCAGTGCGCAGATGAGCTTCGGGAGTAGGCCTACCGAGTCTGCATAGATGAGAAATGTTTCGCAGCTCTTGAGGCTCGCAATCACATCATTCCAGGACCAGTAAAACATGTCTTCTAGGAACTTCTCAGTCTGTTGCAGGAGATTATAAGCCGTGACCTTTTCGGACATCCCCAGAAATACTGCACAGCAGTGAAGGAGGGATACATTGGGGACCGTGATTTCAATCTTGCCGCTGTTGTAACAAAACCTCAAAACCAGTTCGAATCCATTGGCGCCGCCTGGGAAGTCGTCGACCTCAATTCCAGAATTCTTGATCTGGGTCCTCCTCTTCTCTTGTTTGATGATCTTCTTCAACCTCCCTGAGTATGCCGATATGATTTTCTGCAAAGAAATTGGAGGCGCCTATTAATTTCCATCAAGAATTAAACAGCAAAGACAAGGGAAAGGAAGAAGAAAGATTTCAGTGGAGCGATCAGATTACCTCGTTCAGGAAGAATATCTGTTCACCATTGACATAAATTTGCAGGTCACAGTGCGGTGACATGTTTCGCTTTGCATCGAATGACCCCACAAGTCCTCAATACAGATAGCAAGGCAATGCTCGAGGCGGTATGTCTTTCACTGGCAGAAAATGGGTGTATGTATGAGAGAGAGAGAGAGAGAGAGAGATGCAAAGCTCAATGAGCTAAATGCTAGAGTATTCTTGCTTAATTATACTGCTAGAAATCAACTGTTATGCTCGAGGACATAGAATGGATTGATGAATAGACTCTCTCTCTCTCTCTCTCTCTCCGGTGCATATGTGGGTGTGGTGGCGTGGCTCAGTCACAGGAGTCAGAAAACCATTCATGCTGCGTGTTATTTTAATGCCATATGGTTCGCTACGTCTATAAACAATCCAAGCTGTGCTGTTCTTTAGCAGAACAAAAGAGAAGACAGAATATTTTCTCTTGTTTAGATTACGGATTACTAAAGGGAAAACAAACCATGTTGGTACAACGAATGGGAAAGAGAAAAAGGAAAAATATGAGCAGGGTTTTGTCACTTAGTAGATGCCCCTCCATTCGAGTTACTGTTATTCCCTTGGCACGAACTAAGTTTAGGTTCTCTCCATGCATTTGGATTTACATGCTCCGCTTCCGGGACATGTGAAGATGGACCCCATGAGAGAGAGAGAGAGAGAGAGAGAGAGAGAGAGAGAGAGAGAGATTTGATGCTAGGCCGAGCTTGTAGGTTTGAATTGATGACGAAGGTGATGAAAGAAAGTAAAAATTTGAAGGGCTTTGTGACTTTAAGTCGTGATCGTTTTGTGCAGCATAGGAAAATGCAATTCCTCCAACTATTTTTTGTCCAAATCTTTTTCATAAGGACAAACTTTTGAAAGCGTGTTGAGTAACCCCAGCAAGTATATCCAAGCCAATCTGACAAGTCACCCTAGTCGTAGGGAAGTCGAGATGTGCTTTGCTATGCCTCTGAAACTGCCAGTGCCAATGAATGGTTGATGCGGTAGGGCTTGCTCCGGCATTCAATGGTCCGAGTTTGCTAGGCGGCCTTCAATTATCTTTTGCCAGTCAAAAAATGCACGTGACATCTGCAAATTGCGCTTTGAGTAAATGGCATTCGACCTTGTTGGGATGATGGCGACGACACTCCACCATGAAATCCCAATCCATTTAATGTGAATCACTTAATATATCTTCATTAATCCATAATGCATTGCTTTGAATTGTAGAGTGGATATATGTCAAATCGGATATAATCCTTTATCGACAAAAAATAAAATAAAATCTGGATATACTTATGATCTATAACTTAAACTTTCTTTTGCCAACCCTCTTAGGTCAAGTTTTTGTTGTGTCTACCAATAGGTGATAACAAAGTCAATGATAAATTGGTGGTTCTCTTTTAATATGTATTGAAATTTAATGAAAAAAAAAAGGAATCTCGAATGTGTTTATGATAAGTGGAATCATGACTAAATGTTGATTGATGGTCTCTCGATGTGTATAGATGTCTAGTGAAATATCTCAATGAAGGAATCTCATATGTGACTCTTCCTAATCAAGGTGGCATATAGTGTATTCTCGATACCAGAGTCAATAGTTAATGAGCAACATTCTTTAATGGGTATTGCCTAGGTGAAATATCTCAAGATATGAATTTCATATGTAATTGAATTTCCCTAATCAAGGTGGCATACCGTGTGTTCCTATTGGAATTTGCCAAACTTGGCTGGGGCTGGGATGTGGTATAGCTTTCTATTGAGGTAAGTTAGTGCAAAAGAATACTAGGTTTAGAGAGGGGGGGGGATTTTGTTGAGGTGCATGTACGAGTGTTGTAGGCAATACTCACATATTGGGAATTTATGTGATAGGAAGCAATTAAAATACCCCAATTCACCCATAGCTCTTTGGTTGAGTTACGTGGATTCAATTGAATATACTAATAAGCTTGAGCTTACTATTTCTTGGTGATTTCCTTAAATAAGGATATTGAACTTCTACTATGAGTGCCAACAAACCCAATTTCCAGCACGGTACAATTTGGTTCTCAATATATCAACCAATAATTAGCATGCCATAACTATGATTGCAAGATGTGTTGGGTCTTGGAAAATGTGAAGAAAATCCATCACATAATAACCTTTGACTTTGATACCGGTCATTGAGATATGAAACTTGAAACTGACATCTAGTATCTCATGAGTGAATATCATAGCACGAAGTCAACTAAAGCATAAGCTCCCAATGTAATTTGGATCAATTTTATTTACAAAAGTGAATAATTTGTAATGAATTAAATGTTAGTTGATTTCTCGGTCAATCAAATTATAAGATGTGAGTTTTTTTTTTTTCACTAACACTTCACAGTTATGCCATTATCATCCCTTCTGACTTGTCATTCCATCACAAGAGTGCATGCTTTTTTTTTTCTACCATTTATAATGCTCCAACCCAATGTACGTGGACAAAGCACCTCATAAGAACTCACATAGTTACCAATAAAATGGCTTGAACTGACTGCAATTTATCTAAGGAAAAAATAAAACTTCTAGTTCTCAGTTAGCTTTATTGTGCATCCTGAAGAGATTTCTGGCTTTTGATGCATTGGTAGGGCTATGGTGATTAGCTAATCAATTTTGAACCTTCAGGATTTCGAGTAGATGAAATAGTTATGACCCAAACCAACGGGTGTGAGATCTTTATGACAATATCAAAAGGGACAATTGGATTGATCATTCCTTTTCACCCTTCTTTATGTTCAAAGAAAAAGCAAGAGATCTCTTTTACCCAGTAGAAAAGCGCTCTCATTTGCATGTGAGTCTCACATTATAATATACTTACTAACTTTTGAGTTTAATAACTGATTAAGATGTTCCATGATCTTCTTATTCTCCTAATAGTTAGGTTGCCTAATTTGACATGATTGAATTAAGTCAGAATGAAATAGGATTTGAAGTAGGGTGAGCCTTAGATATGGTCGCCCCACTTTTAGATTTGATAGCCACAAAGAAATAGATATGGCCATGAAATGAGGTAGTATAGGATTTTGTGCCGATACATGGAATATTTAATTAATTGTATCCTCATAATAATCCATCGACAGATCATAAGTTATTTCATGTGATACACAGGATTTGTCTTCCATGGTGTATGTATATATTGTGTAGGAATTTGATTCTTTCGTGAGCTGAAACCTGGATTTCTGCCCAAATAGCCCCTCCGCCTTAAATGACACTTTCCAAATAAAGAGAGGAGAATGAATGGGAAGCCTTCGCTAATCTTGATTCTAATTCCGTTTTCATGAACCCTGATTAACCAGCCATTATCATAATCACCAATCGAATATTCTAACTACAATCCCGCACATGGTTTCTGGAGTATACCGCTAATTGGATGTCCTTTCCAAAGTTTAATTAAATCCAAAACCCTATTTATTTACGAGAACAAGTTGGGTAGTGTTGGCTTAGTGTTATTGAAAAAAGGGGCAAGAATCGTTCGATGCTCTCTGTCGCAACCGTCCCGAAGGGGTCTGCCATCTGGGAAAATCGCTCAATGCTCTCTAGCCGGTACTAAGGAAAGCTGCCTTCTTGATGTGGTGGGTTCTGAATATGAGATTGACATTGCCATGGTCTTCTTTGAGCTAAGAGTCGTTACTCTATTATGATCAATTGGGGTAGTCATGGAATAGAAAGGAATAGAAGGGGGTGGGGGGACCTTCTCTTTCTAGTAGTCTTCAAAGGAGAGATCACCGAAGAGAGGAAGATAGAATGTCCCAAAGAAGATCGAAGAGTTCATTAATGTAATCAGAAAGTGATTTGTACCTAACAGCCCCAATTAAACAACAACCACATTAGACGATGATTTTGGAAACATCATAAATTGCAAGATATGGAATTGAGATGAGTCGAGTCGATTGGTTCCGATTGAAACATTTTTCGAGGTGGCTGATGGTCTTGATCAGTGTTGAAGGATAATTTTGTGGAATTATGGGTTACTGAAGAGCGTAGACAAGGCTATTAAACTGGTACTGATGTCACTACTAGGCCTATACATTTCGAATGTAGGTCGCCTAGCTATGCTTTGGTCTCATGACCGGACAAACTGAAAGCATGGTAGAAAATGGTGAAAAGACAAGATCTAGCTAGAGATCTGAGTTTATCATGGGCCCATGACTCATTAGGCCCATCCTAGCCACTTGGGCCTCAAGAACTAATTTGAGCAGTGGAGATTTAAAGGGATGAATCCCCAATTTATTCACTCTCCTTCTTTTTCCAGATTTTTTTTTATATTTATGTTTGGGTCTAGTTGCCATAATTAAATATATATTTTTTTCAAATTCACCATGCCAGACACTTCCAAGAAACCTAATTCTTTTCCATGCTGTCGAGCAAATTCATAATCATCTACGGACAACATCTTGAGTCATGGTCCTTGTTTACCAAATTTAAGTTGAAATAAATGTCGCAAACTCTCCGTCAAAAATCAAATATTACATTTGTCCTCCTCAAATGCGACGGCATGTGGTGTCAACAAATTAAGAGGGCGAACTTATATTCATCTTCCCCAATTTACAACAATGAAAAATTGTTTCCTGTCAATTTCTCCTATTTGGACTCGCTTATACAAGTTCTTCCTCACTGTAGACTTTGTGATGGGAACTGTCACAATTCATATGTCAAACCATATTTGAAGACTAGAAAGTTCTGTTTTTTCTTCCTGGTTGAAATTGAAGGAACATAAATCATTGTCACCTGAACTAATTCAAAGTGGTGGAGATAAACCGGAGACTCATCGACATCCAACACATCACGTGTAAGTTGAAAGTCTGTGGACGTAGTCGAGTCCAGAAATTGTAGTACTCTCAATCTCTGAAATGTTTTTTCGGCGGTATGTGTTAATTCACAACAAGTTGAGATTTTCTCCTGTGCTTATCACAGTATATTCTCATTAATTGATCAAACTAGAATATTGCTCTTTCAATTAGGGAAATCACTAAATAGAAGAGTCCAATTTCAAATCCATCAACGTATTATGTTAAACCACAACTACTCTAATGTTTAAACCAATGATTGTGTTATGAGGCAATTAAGATCAATTAACCGCATAATCATTCAACTCAACAATTTGATAGTAAAATTTAACGAAAATTAACGGAAGGTAAATTTGTCATAGGTATATTAGTTTGGAGTTTTTGGAGGTCAAAAAATTACTTTGAATTAAATTTATCATAAATTTATTAGTTTGTAGTGAATTTGTTACAAATATATCAATTTAGAGTTTTTTGTGGTAAAAAAATTAATTTGAGATAAATTTGTTATATATATATAAATTTAGGATTTTTCATGGTATTAATCCTTTATTTAATTGCTTGATACGTATCATAACAACGTGATGAAATCTTTATGTAAAAGCTGGTCGAAATAACTACATTGGCCCGTTATCATAAACATTCATTCGAAATGCTGAGTACACGAAACATGGTTTCTGGATTTTCCGATTTATTGGATGTCCTTTCCACAGGTTAATTAGATGTAAAACCCTAGTTCTGTATGAGAACGAGGAAGAAAGCCTAGGGCTGCTATTATTAGAGCCGGGTAGACCCATGAGTGCATTTCCGACCTATGGTCTTTGTAGCGTGTATGAAATCTTGGAAGAGAGACACGTGAGAGACAGGAAGATAGGGATCTGCGAAGAAGATTTAGATTAAAGAGTCTGTTAACGTAACTAGGGAGTGATTTCTACCCAACGCCCATTATTTAAATAAGCGTTGTGCAAAAGAATTGGGAATTGCCGAAAATCAAACTAGACCGCTCCAAAATTGGTCTAGTTCTTGGTTTTTGATTCCAATAAATTGCAATTGGTGGGTACCGGTGTGGCTCTTGATTTTAGGTGTGGAATTGCTCATCCAATCTAGATTGATAATATATATTAAGAAAAATTAAAATTTTAAACTCCGAATCCCACTTGTCAGTCATCTCGTCTCATCTCGGCCTCTCATCTCACTCAAGCCACTCCTTTGGTTTCTTTGTCTCTCAACTCTCAACTCCCATCAATTCATAGCCGCACCTCCAACCATTCCTCATAGAAATGACTCACGGCCTTGCCTACCTCTTTCGCTCTCAGTCTCCTCCGGTTGTTGTAAGTTGGAAACCCTAATTGTTGCCATTTGCCCCTTTTTAGTTTTTTCAATCTACTCATTGTTTGAAGTGTTGAGAGGAAATTGAAGAATTCTTTGTACGTGTGTGAGAGGAAACTTTTTCACCTGCATGGACATTAGAATCTTATCATGACCTGTGTTTGAATTGACTGCTCATGGATTCATCCATCATGAAACCAATCACCCCAAATTTTAACGACACAATCTAAGACAATGATCTTGAAAACATCATAAAATACGAGGTATGGCATCGATTTGAGTTTAGTCAACCTAGCGCTGGTTAATGCGTCTTTCAAGATGGCTAGTGATCTCAATCAATGCTAAAATATAACTTTTGTGAAATATTGGGTCGCTAAAGAGCCTGGACAAGGCTATTGAGTAGACCTGTTAAACGAGTGGATCGGGTCGGGTTGGGTTTGGGTTGGGTCATAAATGGTCTGACCCAAATTGATCAATTAATCCATTTATGACCCATTTAAGCATAGTACATAATTTTTGACCCATACCCAACCCAACTCGTACCTGACCCGATTCAACCTATATTGTTAAAACACTTCCCTATCTAACTAAACTTAGGAAAAATTATTCTTATAATCTTTTTTAAAGATTATATTCCTTTAATTTTTTTAAAAATCGAATTATTAATAATTTTATTTTAAATAATTTTATTTTTAAAAATCATGCACAAATATGGGAGAACGAGACTTACTTGGATTTTGATGGCCAATCAAGCCACCATTCGATGATGGTGGCGACCACGTGCGATAGTGTTGCCGTGCGAGTGAGAGGAGCTATTGTACGAGTGGTGAGAGCGAGACGACGCACTGTCATGTACACCTGTCAAAATGGGTGTATAACCCATTTAAATATTAAATGGGTCATAAATGGGTCATGCTTGCTTTTAGTCTGACCCATTTATGACTCGTTAAAAGAAAACCTGACCTATTTAATATTTAAATTGGTCATAAATTGATTATATACCCATTTTAACAGGTGTACTATTGAGTAAGGTATGATTTTGGCACTACGCCTACATTTTTGGAATAGGGAAGAGCCCAAACTGTGTCATTGATGAGGCCTGGCTATGCTTTGGTTCTCATGACCGAGTTTGCTCTCAAAGATAGCCGGACAAACTGAAAGCATTTTTATATACAATTGAAGGACAAGATCTAGCTTGAGAAACGGACTTTATCATCGCCCAATGGCTTAATCGATCTGCCCTAGCCAATCGGCCTTGAAGAACTAATTAATCCGTCATAGACAAGCAAATTCCTTCCAAGGGTTAGTTAGGCCAGCTTAGGCCCCTTCCAAGCCCAATTACTTCAAAAAATTAATATACTTTAAACCATTTATGAATCTGGGCAATAGCTTTTCCATCCGGTTCCTGACCCAACACTCTCGGCCTATTGATCAAGTCGATTGGAGACTGTTGATCCAATCGAACCAAATCCTTGACAAGATGGTCCGGAAACCCATGATGAGTTTGGTCAAATCAACTAGATCCTCTCTCTCTCTCTCTTCTGAGCATGATGTTGAGGATAAGCGGTAAGTCGAACCCTAAAAGTTTCAATATTTTTAACCAAATCATTAAATTCTCAGTCTCATCCATCGCTCACCCCATCGATCATAAATAAAAAATAAAAAATAAAAGAAAACACTGCAAAAGGATGAGGAGTCACATGAGCTTCTCTTAAAAGTAATAGGTTAACTTTCTTTTCTCTTATTCACAGAGTTACAAGATTAAAAATGACATGCAGGCTTGGTGAATAGAATAGATAATTTGAAGTGCCCACTCTTTTAATATGGGAATTGGGAGGTGGGGATTTTAATTGTTTACCTTTTCATGGATAATTGGGAGTGAGGACGTTTAGTTTTAGGTGACTCTTGTGTTCTATAAAGAGATATGACAAAAGTCTAAAGTGATTTGAGAATCAAAGTAAAGATACATAAAAAAGGAAAAGAAAAGACGAAGAATAGATGATGGTGAAAGCTTAGCAAAGCAGTAACATGCAAGTCTGAATTATGTGCTGAAAAGATGGAGCGACTCTATACTCTCATCTCTCTAGACACGACATTTGAACCATTGCCCTTGTTTACCGGGATTAAATTGAGAAAAATATTGCAAATTCTCCATCAAGGTACCTATCCACGCAAGGAAGTGACACGAGTTACTCTAGCAAGTCTTCCGTGAAGAACGGAAGCCAAAGAGTCCGAATGCTCTGTTTCTCCCTCTCGAATGCGTCGACATGGAGTTGAGCTTGTTCTTAGGGCAAATCCAATACCGGCGGGTCAAGAAATCAAGAGGGTAAAATCGAACTCACCTTCAAGGAAAAAAAAAGGAGAGAGAAGGTTCTGTCAAATGGAAAATTACTTTCCTTTTGAAGTTCTTCCATCTCTACTCGCTTATGTCAAATGGAAAATTGGTCAAAACGGGTTAAATAGATCGATGCGGGTCAAACCATTTTTGACCCAATTCAAATCCGACTCGACCCACCCATTTGACACCCTTAGCTTATGCAAATCTTTTTTCACGTCAAGACTTTGCGAGGGGAACTATTACAATCATGTGCCAAACCCTGGCCTTAGACTAAGAGCAGTCTCTCATTATTTCCTACCTGTTGAAATTTGAAGCGCCGAAATTTCTGATCGAGAACGACGAAGACCATGGAGTGCGCTGATGGTGGTAAAAGCCAATGTGCTTCGTTTCAGCTTATTAACCAAACTTTACAGCGAAAAAATCCATTTGCCACCCAGAAAATAAGTTGGAATCAAGAAGTCATCATTTATAATCGTGCTTTGAAAAGCTGAAAACCCCGTCCACATTCTGATTATTGTATGATTAAGTATCTCTGTTCATTGAAAGTCATTCGGGCAATGATGACACGGACAAAAAGGATGTCCGGCAAAATTGGAATGCCAAGTCAAGAAACGGGTGCTCAAATGACTAAAACATATATGCCGTATCATCTTGTTTTTCCACTCCCTTTGAAATGCTATTTGACGTCTTGATTGTCCTAAGACATTCCGACCTAACTTGGCATGTACCCAAGTGAGAAACTATAGTTTGCAAAAGATCGATCGTGCACGTCAAGTGAGTCATTCGACAAGAGCGCATCTTTCAGCTTTGGCGACAGCTGTGTATGCATGCCAATACATCGACCCTATAACGCCGCCAAGAGCAAGCGGCACAAGAAATTACCCAAAAAAAAGAAGAAAAGATGGCGACTCACAGGCTTATAAAATTTCAAGAGTGCGAAAACAATTCAAACTACAAATCAAACATGCTGTACATGTCCAAGTCAACTTAACCTACCATTGGCAATTACTTGAACTAACATTGGAAATTCAAATGACAATCATGAGACTCAACTATAGGATGGCCCGAAAGGAAACAATCTTGTGTTGGTTAGGCAAAGTTGGTACACGCTTGACTCCCGTAATCCACTTTTCACACAACCATGTATTAGCAAAAATTTGTACTCGCTAACCGATATTGCACAAATTAACTTAAAAATGCAATGTTCTTCATGCTATATGTTTTAATTTAGGGAAAATTCCAAATAAAAGTTGGAAGTGCATTCATTTTCTCAAATAAGGACCTAAATGAATCTTGTTTCAAATAAAAATGTGAAGTTATTATATCATTTTCAAATAAGGGAATTTTCATCCAAAAACAATTGACCCTAAATTTTGGTTAAATTAAATAAAGATTAGAAAGATAAAAATTGAAAGAAAAGCAAAAAAATATTGAGGGCTAGCCCCTCTTGCTTGTGGCCACCACTCTATCATCGATGGGGTGACAACAATGGCCAGTGACCCTCCTCGACTAGTGGCTCTTGCCAAAATCGGAGAGGGCAATGACCCTCTCCCAAATTTGGGCAAGGGTTGCTAGCCCTTGCTTGGGTTTAGGGGAGGGCCGCCAAACCTGCGCAAGGGCTGGCAATCCTAGTCCAAATTTGGGAGAGGGTGGCAACCCTCTCCTAGTTCTGGCAAGGGCTGCCTTTGATCGGGGAGGGTTGCCGGTTATCGCCGCAACCCTATCGATGATGGTGTGACAGCCACAGGCAGAGGGCCGTGCAATCCTTTTCTTTTCTAAGGTTTATCTCTTATCTTCCTTTTAAAATTTTATTTTTTATGAAAAAAGAAAAGAAAAAGGAAAAATTCTAAAAAGTTAAAAGAAGAAAATGCCCTTGACAATTGGTGAGATGAAACCCTTCTTTGAGACTAACATAGTCACTTTAAACCCTTATTTAAAATAATATCAACTTCATACTCTTATTTGAGAAAACGAAAACACTCTAGGTTCTTATTGACATAAGATCCACTTCAGGTTTTATTTGAGAAAATAAAAACATTTTGAGCTTTTATTTGAAATTTTTTCCTCAATTTATGACAAGTTTAAGATTTTCTCATGCACTTATCAAGAGTATATTCTCTTGGAATGACAACGAGGGGAGGCCAATGACAGAGGATGAGGTTTGTGTGCATGTAGCATTTGTTGAGGAGGAAATATTTAGTAGTTTCAAAGCACCTCATCAATAGCTAACATGGCAATTTGAAACCATTGGATATTTTCTCATTGATAAAGGAGCAAGGCGCAATGGAAAAATAAGGAAAAGGGTAGAAAGATGTCACTGGGACTGGAACATCATCCTTTAACCCGAGGGATCAAGAAGAGAAAGCCCGAGCCTAGACCCATGGTCATTTAAAAAAATTCAAAAAATCATATCAAAAAATCTTTTGATATGAGATTTGATTGTTGCTTTGCGCCTGCACATGCATCTTACTAAACATAATAGCACACTCGCCATCAATCCGAGGAGGGAGTTTCATCCTAATTCGAGCGAAGGAAAATGTATGTAGTCCTTTCTGTTAGACCCGTCAAAATGGATCATTGACCATTTTCTTAACCCATATGGCGGGGAAAGTACAGCGGGAGTGCCAAAAGTTGGCACGGAGGGACACTTAAGTGCCAAAACTTACAAACGGTACACTTAAGTGCCACTTTTCAAAAAAGATGGATCATTTAAGTGCCAGGTCGTCGGAACCCTGCCGGAAATCCTACGTGGCATTTTTTTATTAATTTTTTTGCCTATGTGGCTCGTTGGAAATTAAAACGATGAAAAATCAGCACAAAACGATGTCGTTTTTTGCGTTGACGTGGATTTTTAAAATTATTAATTAAATAATATTAAATAAATTAAAAAATAAATTATTATTTTTTAAAAAAGGGAGGGGACATCGGCGAGGGCTGCGGCCCTCGCGCCGCCGCCCCCACCATCACCGGGAAGGGCTGGCGACAGTGGGTGAGGGTCGGCCGGGCCCCGGCCGTGGGCGGCGACCCAGGCTAGCTGCGGCGATGGCCTCGCCCTCGCCCGATCCGGGGCGGGGTCACGACCCTCCCCCAAATCCAGCGAGGGTCGCCGGCCCTCGCCCGCCGGGCCAAGGGCCGTCGGCCGCCTAGATCCGGCATGGTTTGGGCGGCCATCCACCCTTAGCCCGGCGACACTCGCCGGATCTGGGAGGGTCGTGACCCTCACCCCAGATCTGGGCGAGTGCTCGCGGGTCCTCGCCGCAGGTCGACCGGGGTTGCCAGCCACTGGTCGGGGCCGGCGTCCCCGGCCACTGGTTGGGGCCCGGCGTCCTCGGCGACGGTGGGGCAGCGACGGAGGTGGCGGTGAGGGCTGCATAGTCCTCGCCGATTTCCCCTTCCCCTTTTTTTTTTTTTTTTTTTTTTAATAAAATCGATTTTAATTTTTTTAAAATCTGACGTGGACTTTAAAATTTGACATGGACAATTTTTTTTTTATTAAAATTGCCACGTGGAATTTTTTAATTTTGAAAAAAATGTTCCGTCAGCAAATGAAGTCGCCGGAAAATGAACACGTGGCAATTTGGCTGAATTTGGCACTTTAATTGATTACTTTTGCTCCGATTTTGGCACTGAAGTGTACAATTTGTAACTTTTGGTACTTAAATGTCTATCCGTGCCAACTTTTGGCACTCTTGGGTCCGTGTGTCCCCATACGGCTATTAAATGTCATAAATGAGTTAATTATATTAAGTAAATGGGTAATAAATGGGTTTAAATATAATATGAGTGTTAAATAGATTATAAACGGGTTTACAATTTATTTAGACCCAACCCACCTCCATGATTCTCTGTTCATTCTTTATCACCCTCACTCACTCTATTCCTTATTCCCTCACTCTGTACTTTCATCTTAGTTTGGGTATAATATGGAAGTGTCTTAACAATATAAGTCGAGTTGGGTATTCGTTTGGTAAGAGTTGAGTTGAGTATATGTTACTAGATTTATATGTCTTGAAATGAGTTTAAACGAGTTAAATAGGTCTATTTGGATTGACCCATTTTCGATCTGATTCACTTATTTGACAAGTCTACTTTTTGTACATAAACGTGCTGGTTAGTTTGGACTGCTTAGCAGAATATCCATTTACATAATTGGCTATACTATGTTTATATTTTCGTGTGTTGATGATGCATTCGAGTGTACATGCGTGGTGATGAGTCAAAGGCTGGCAAACGCCACCTAACATCTATCCAGCATGTAGGCTCGTGTGTGTTATTTCAGGTCGCCCTCTCTCTTTCTGTTGAACTAGGTCTTGATATAGTGATCTTTACATTACGCCGGCGGTGCGTCGCGTCTTCATAATGTGCTCAAGTTGCTGCTACCCTCTCTGTACTTCTGGAATAAAACTCGCGAGTACGTGCGTACAAGAGCAAAGCCAGGACAGTCCCGAGCAAGCAAAGGCACCCCCAGATGACGAACGTCGTGTTGTAACACTCCATCCCCATGCACTTCTGGCCACCGCCGGGGGATCGGCGGCGGTAGAGCAGAGCGGCAGCGTACCCAAAGACGAAGGACCCGATGGGGATGTTTGCGACCACTATGTTGTGGTTCACGCCGAAGTTCTTCGTCCCGAAAAGCTCAGTAGTGGTTGCCACGGCGATGGACGTGATGGCCCCAGTGCAGATGCCGATCACAGCTGTGCTTGCATAGAGGGCCACCATGGCAGGGCTGAGGAGCAGGAAGTAGGCCGCCACCATTGGTGCCATCAGTCCTGCTATCGAAGCTGGTCTTGCCACCATGTACTTTCTCCTGAAAAATATACGTACAAAAGCGGACTGTTTTTAGACATTTACGTACAGATATACATAGCTGTTAACAATCTAACAATGTTAATTGAAGCCTACAAAATGGAAATTGCATCATAAACACCTTGCTAAGAGGCAGTCGAAGAGAGACGGGATCAACCGCCCAAAGAACCCGAACGATGACGACAGGGTGACAAGCGACAACGTCTTTGAGCACCCGCGGGACTCAGCAATCTGTCCCAGGTTGTTCAGGAACACGAGCCCGAGCGTCGCCCCCAGCAGGTACACGAAAAAGTAGAGCCAGAACTCGACCCGCCTCACCATGTCTCTCGCCCCAAGCTCCTCTCTAACACCAATATTAATTGCCATTTCCTCACAAGGAGCAACTGCAGTAACCTCCTCCTCTCTGTCGCCGACCACAATCTTGTCATGCCGGTGTTCGCCGTTCTCATCCACGCTCACCACATCGTGTAACCTCTTTTGGGTGAGGGCCTTGAAGTGCTTGAGGCCCTCGGCGAGTGGCACTACGGCAGGGACGGCGAGGAATATGCCCATCCCGATTGCGTTGTTCACCGCTGGCAACCAACCCGATACCGACCCCATGCTGCTCACCACTGCATAGACCCCAGTCGCGATCGTTATCACATATAGGATTATGAACCCGCCATACGCATTTCTGCCGGCCCGCAGATTGCCAGCATTCACATCCCTGATGAAAGGCGCGGTCACCAACGATGTGGCCATCGGCAAGACCGAGCTGAGGAGCATGTAGGCCTGAGCGCTGGCCATGCCGCCATGCTGGTTGAAGGCAGTGTCGACTATATCGGTGTAGACACTAGCGCTCAGCCCCTGGTAACTAGTGGTGAGCCCAACAACAACCTGGCGGTGGAGTGGGAAGTTGCGGATCGCGACGATGTAGCACACTGTATTGATCCAGCAGATGCTGTTCCCGGCAAGTGCGGTAAGGAGGAACACGGCAGGGTACGAGAGTGAAGCCACCTTGCCAGCCACGAAAAGGTACTGGACCCCATATCCGACCAGCCCAAGCGACGCGCCAATCAGGAGGACGAGCCAGAGTGGGAAGTGCACTGCAGCGAGGCCCGACAACCACCCCAAGAGCTTGCCGGCATCAGAGGCGAAGGCGAGGTTGTTGAGCTGGACTTGGGAGATGGAGAGGATCTGCTTGAGCTGGGACGAGTAGGCCGGGAAGTTGGTGTTTGTCCCGGCCACGGATTGGAGCCAGATCATGGCAACGAGGCTGAGCCACTGCTGCATTTTTCTCGCTTAACAGCGAACTTATCAGCTGGGTATAACGAAATGAATCTGGTTCCGCCGTATATATGCACTCCATGGGAGCCTGCTCCACGGGGTGAGGGCGTGCTGGTGCATGCTGGTTCCCCTCCCTCGCTCCAAAGATAAACCTTCTTTTCTAATGATGCTGGCATTTGATGAGCTCGACTCAATAAGAAACCTTAATCTCGAAATAAGGTTTAATTGCAACTGCACGTCATCTTACGTCTATTTGTTTAATAGTTGGACTTGAGTGGTGTTAGTGTTAAATTAATGTCTCGAGTTTGAATTACTATATAACTCGATTGGCTTGGATAAGTTTCCGTATTTAATCGGTAAGATATATATTCCGTTGAAGAAATATTCAAGATTGCCAAAATCTTCTGTGTCCGTATATCAGACGTCTCCTATGATTTGCCGGTCAACAAAGAAATAATTCGGTTGATTCCTTGTAGCTGCACAAAAAGGAAATAAAATCTAATAAACTAAAAGGTTTCCTCGGTGAAAGAGGAGTCTCGCTTTCTAAAGTCTGCGTACAGTGGGGCTCAGGTCAAATTTGTTCACCCTAGGAATTAGCGGTTCTAAATTCCTTATAAGTTCCGTCTAGAACTTGGAACTTACCTCGGATACAAATTTCTCATTTTTTGAAACCTAGAACTTACTCGTCGGAACATGGAACTTGCCCATCGAAACCTGAAATCTGGAACTTATCTCGTTACAAGTTTCATGGTTGGTTTTAGGTCTTAATTAGGGGTGAGCAACAATCCAGGATTAACCCTAGACTGACCTTGGACCCATGCAACCCTACCGGTCTTGGTCCGATTTTTAAGGAGACTGGATGGGTTCTTGGTCTTGAAATTCCAAGACTAACATTGTGCAAGTTGGTCTTCGGTTCTAGGAGTTTGGAACTAACCCTAACTATTAAATATTTAGATATATTATATATTATATGTTTAATATTTATTTTTTTATCTATTGTAAAGAGCAAACCCTAACTCAAATGATGTCCTCCTTCTCTAGTACTATTGTTCTCTTCTTTCTTCTTTTCCCTCTTACTCTTCAATTTGCCAAATAAAATCAAAGAAACAATTATGCTCATGAGCAATCTCGCTTCGCTCGACACTTGCCCCACTTAGCTCTAGCTACTTATCACTCAACACTTGATGCTCACTCCACTTGCCTCTAGTTGCTTATCGCTTGATGCTCACCTCACTCGCCTCTAGTTGCTTATTGCTCGATGCTTGATGCTCACCTTGCTCATTGCTCGACACTCATGCCACTTGCCTCTCTTCATTGACCTTGCTCGTTATCGAGTAAATAAAAAAGAAATAAAGCTCTAATTAGAAATCATCTTTGCTCATGAACAACATTCACCTCACGGCTCTATAAATAGTCTTAATTGTTTTTATAGTTTTTTACTGTTAGTAAGTGTGAAATTTTTATCATTTTCCTATCTTAAATTTGGTAAATATATACTAATATTTATAGTTTGGTTGCTTAATGCCACATTATTGATGGATATATAATTTGAAATAGCGGTTTTGTCTTTTCAATAAATACAAAAAAATTATCAGTTGGTCTCGGGTTGGCCTTGAAATCGAACTGAATCCATTAGGTCGGTCCACTTCTCTCTCAGGCTCAATAGGGTTGGTCTTTAATCCCAAAAATTGGGGATCAACACTATGCGGATTGGTCCCAGGGTTGGAGGTTGGATCGGCCCAACCTAGACCATGCTCACCCTAGTCCTAACAAGCTTTTTTTTTATTTTTTAATCTTTAACTAAGCAAAATGAAAATAAATGCAATAATAAAAATGAACACTAATTTTATTATCGATAGTATAAGAACGAGTGTCTATATGTACCTGTCGAATGGTATTAAAGAAATTTTACAGTTTTCAATGCACCGATTACTCTTATATTATGCTAAATTATTATAAGAAACAATTGCTCGAATATAACTATATTAAACAAGCAATTGAAGGTTCCATTCGTCTCATGGTCTACGAGAATACATTAGGCACAAATATATGGACATATCATACCGCATAATAAACCTTATGTTAATTTCATTTAAAAGTGAGATCTCTTATCATTCTTCCCTATCTTTTAACAGACACATATAGAAGTGAACGAATCCGAGTTCCGAATAGGTGCCACCTGAAATCTGGAACTTACCTGTTGAAACAAGTTCCTTATTTTTTGAAATCTGGAACCTGCCTTGCATACCTAAGAACTTAGAACTTACCATGTCATTCCAAAATCAATTCTAGAGTCTACCCAGGTTCCATATTTTTTTATTGATTAAACGATTGTAATAAATTATCACAATTAATTACCACCACTTACTATTATAATTCACTCACTATAATTTATATTTAGACACATGAAAAATATTAAACATTACCAAAATAAAATTTCCAATCATAAAATGGAAGTTCAGACTTGTAGTTCATGAATATACACTCATCATCAAAAGTTATGAAATACTTCAAGATTGCGTGAAGACATAGGCCAAAAAACACAAAATATCGACCGAAAAACATAAAAACTCGTTCTAGGTTATAGGTTTTGGATTCCGAGGTTCCAATTTCAGGGTTAGGTTTCTAGGTTCCAAGTTCTACAAATTTAGAACTTATCTGTCGAAACGGATTTCCTAAATTTTGAAACCTGGAACTTATCCTACATACCTTAGAACTTGGAACCTATAGATATCCATAGGTATGATTATTAGGTTCCAGGTTCTACCCTAGAACTATGCTCATCTTTATTTGGGCACACAAATAAAACACTCAAGTATTTCTTTAGTCAGGGTAACAGCACACAAGAGACTAGCTGCCGCACAAGTTGACAAGAAGCCATCGTACGAAGCAAATACGAATGTGATGGAGTTCTATTTTGGCGTACATAGAGGGCTTGAACACCGGTGATTTTTTTTTTTTTTTTTTTTGGTTCTTTGAATTTAAGCTTAAATCTAGATGTGGGAAATACTTGAGCGTGTGAGCGATTATAACTCTAACTCTTCGATTATAGTAAATTATTTGGCTCTTCCCATGGATGTAGGTACCAATACTCAAATCGAGCCACGTAAATCTCCGGTGTCCTTATTATTTCTCATTTATTTCTTTGATGATTTTGTGTTGACTTAAATTTGCAAGTTCCTGTCATTTTCGCGTAATATATTGGTATTCCTTTCCAAGGCATCATCCGTAGCATGCTCTCCCCCAGATCGCTGCGTGAGCCATCGCCATTCTAGTTGAGAAGGAACGTCTCTCGCCGCGGTCTGAATCAAGCTGATGATGAAAGTCGGCACTAAAAGCGCTGCCTATCGCCTTCTGTCTCCCGCAATCAAGCATGGGTTGCAACGGCAATCCGAAGAGCGCACGCGCCATTCCAAGACATTCATACAAAGCACTAAAAGACAAATGGGGACGAGAGAATAATCGCAAGAGCTTTGCCTTCCGATACCACCTGATCGGGCAGAAACACTTATCTGGAATGCCAGAAACGATAATCTCATGATTCTGTTATCAAACGACATCTGAAGACAACTTAACCCAACTAAAATAATATGTTGATCCTAAGAAAACTTTTAGCACTAAAATGAACGTTACACACGATTCTTAGCATTTCCAATATACTTCCCAAAACCAAATAAAAATAAGAGCAATTCAATGTCGAGTCTGTCGTGCATGGCTGTTATCAAAATCTTCCTGATTTAGCTTTAGTTTGGCCCGGGAATTAATGTGTTCATTGATAAGCGCAGGGTTAGAATGGAACCCTGAGTTGGTATAGTTGATTGGGATGTCGCGTGATTTCCATATCAAGAACTTAGCGGTTGTTGCTTAAATCTCACTACTTATGTATAATTGGTTTCACGTTAGGGTTGCCCGCATGGATCCAAAGGCAAGTAAAATAAAATTAACAAAGCTAGTAAAGTTACTTTTTTTCTTTGATTTACTCAAATATATATTTAGTGTATTAAGTTAATACAAAAGAATCAATTCTTGTATCATCATACTTTATAGTAGTAATCTAATTTGGCAGAATTTGACTAATTCGGCTTAGAGAGAGATTCAATTTATCCTTTGAACAATTTTTTTTACTAAAATAAGTAGAAAATACATGCTCATTAGCAACTCCAAGGAAAATGTATACCTTAATCGATTTGTGTGGTAAAAAAATTAATATGACTTAAGTAATTTGGACGATTTGATTCGATTGTATAAAAACCTAATCATTATTCTGTGAATTACACACATAATACAAGTTTAATTATCCGTACCATTAAGTCCAAATAATCACATATCTGGAGTCCCCACTTGGATTAGGGTTTGTGCCTTGCTTGATTCTTAAGGTCAATAGAATATGCAATAAGCTCGGGATTTACATATTTATACGAGTTTTCCCGTTAAACTGAAAAAAAATAAAGTCGATGATTGATAGACGGTGACGTGAGTTCCTTGTAGAATCTGTTCATCAAGCGGTTTAAGAGAATAAAAATTGATCGATCTTTTATGTTAAGGGGCATGTCAACGAGTCTAAGTACATTTAATAAAAAAATGTTTTCACTTTTAAAATTCTGATTACTCGCTTTATATAAAAGTTGATGTATTGACAGCAACAATAATTTTTTTCTTTTATCATTAAATAGGTACCCTTAACCTTTGACATTCGCTATGAGCATAATATCATAGTACGAGGATACTATCAAATTAAAAAAGGAATGGAACACGTCGCTTATCGAATTATGACGTCATGTGAAAAATGAGGTACTTTGAAGGGGGCTGATCACGGTCGGGGGAGGAGCCAGGATCAATTTTGGTGGCATTCATGAGGTCTGCCCACGGAATGATGGCGCCGTGCGACGGACAAGTCTCTCTCCTCTCCCGAAACATTGGATGTCCGAAAGTTTTGATTCGATTAATTTCATGAATACATGTTAATCGCACCGTCTACGTGCATCTCTTAAGGTTTAGCCCACTAAAATGGCCAGTGCCGACATTTATTTTAATATAACCAGCTAAGAAATGTCATGATTTAATCACGGAATCAGCTACATCCAAATCTAGTTACGTTATGAGCGTCATAAGTGTGGTAATCCCATCAGATTTGAACCCTGGCTGCGCCCTTCGGTCACCACCGCCGGTGCCACTGGACGGATAGTTGGTAATCGAGATATTCATGAATACAGTTTCTTCTAATTAAAATGAATAATTATAGAAACGCTAAAAAGTAGTGAATACATGTCATCAAGATTAGTTGATAGTACTGCTAGAGAACTTATTCATTTTTGGATTGGTTAAATCATTAAAATAAATTGTAGTTTCAATCATCGAATGAAATATTTCGCGTCAATATCTTTAAGTTCTCTTCCCCAACAGTTTAGTTTGAACGCGCAATACTCGACCTTGGAAAAGAGGGCCCTAAAACTTTGACGTGTCCAACTACGCGACGCTACATTGGATGAATTTCGAGTAATTTATGTCGATGTTTGTCCTTCATTAGTTTCCCGTCACTTCTGATGTCCTATCTATCTACGGATCAATTCTCGTCCAACGAAGTACCGTCAACTGATGTATCCGGACTTGTCTTGCTAAGGCAAACGGACAGGAAAATCAAAGCGGAGGAAATGAGGATTCAATCACTTTCCCTAGCAAGTCGATCATCGTCCCCAGATGCAATTAAACCCCCTAGAGTTCTCTCAGGGGACATTAAAAAAAAATGCTAAAAGAAATTTAATTAATATCAGGAAAAATTCCTAATAAATATATATGTGGTAAATTTACCTCAAACTATTTTTTGACTACTAAAAACTCAATATATTCCGTGAAATTTTATCATAAAATTGCTCAGTTAAATGGCACGTAACAATTGACAAATATATAAATTTGAAATTTTACCATGTATTTATTATATCTGTATCAGTTTTTGGCCTTTCGTGATATTAGTCTAATTTTACGGAAACTAATGAAGGGTAAATTTGTTGCAAATGTACTAGTTTGAAATTTTTGATTGTCAAAAAATTAGTTTTGAGTAAATTTGTCATATGTGTATCCATATGAGATTTTTAATGATTAAAAAATTAATTTAGGATAAATTTGTAACAAATATATCAAATTTGAGTTTTTTTTTTGTGATATTAATCCAAAAAAATAAAGATGACAATTGAAAAGAAAAAAGAGATGGTGGCAGTTATTGAAAAGTTACTTTAAACATGCATAAATGGTTATTTGAAGTTCAAGCATTTCAAATCTCATTTAATGCTGCCAACACATTAGTAAAAAGATAAACTTTGCGGTGCACAACAATGCCTTAATGGTTACTCTTCCAATAAGAAAAAGAAGAGGTGGGGAGTTTGAATCCCCATCTTTTTAAGAAGATTCAAGTGGAGGTGATTTAATTTCAAATGTGGAGTTCAACTCGCATACTTTGCAAACAGACAGAGCAAAAATTTGAGAATGAATTGAAAATTAAAATAAAATAGATAAAAAGAAGAAGAAGAATTCGTGGTGCACAACTACACATGCATGCAAGCAAGCTCTCATTTCATTCAATTTCCCATTGTGGGTCATGTTTCCGAAAATATCGGCATTACTTCCTACACCAATAAGTCTCGTACGGGGCCTTTTGATTTGAGATAGCCAAGCCTCGTTGCGATAACTACGTCGAACTGCCGGAGGTCTCGTACCATTCGCCTGTGTGACATGCGTGCATCGCTGTTTCTAATAATGAGGGGTCAAATTGCGATGTCCACGTTTGGGAATATCAACATGTACCAATAGGTCACTACTTACGCCCCAGCACCGGTACCAACGAATCTAGTCCTCATGTGGTCGCAAGCAAACCTAATAAATGCCTTCATTGAAAAGGACGTTTCTAACCATAAGCATAAGCCACGTCTCAGCAATTTAAGATTTCTCGACATGAAAATTTTATCTTCAAATATATTATAACAGGCATAAGAGTTAGGATCTTTTAAATTTCATAGATAGCCATGCCATGTAAAGGTGCTTCTTAAATTTGACTCCAATAAAATAAAATAAGATAAAAAGTTACTCCTTAAATTTCTCAAACGCCCCCAATGTGTTGGAAAATTACACACAAGATGCAAATCCGGAAAAACCGGTCATTTTCCCATTCCCTCTTCACCCCTCACGTTGAGGCTCTGTTTGTTTCCTAGACAATAAATGATTAAAAAAATAATTTCCTAAAGTTGGTCGCTTATATCGCTTAAAATAATAAATCAATGAAAAATATTTACATTATCGTCAATAAATTTATGTCTAAATATCTTCGTGAACGATTACAATATTTTCCGTTTATTAGTTTTGTAAGAAATATAAGCAATCATTTCATTTTTAAGAAAATATTTTTAAAATTATTCATTTTCTGTTAAACAAACTGAGTCTCACTCACTGTTGGCCTCTTCCCTCACTTTGTCACTAACATCGTTCCCCCACAGCTGCCATCGGTGGTCGTCATCGCATCCCCTTCCTTTGCCCCGACACCCGACATGTCCCTCTTGTCTCAATCCCAAGCATGATGGTTTTATTGCTAGTGTAAACTCTAAACTATGTAATTTTATTTGGCTCCATATTCATACATTCCCTTTATCTCACACAAATAAGTTACATACATGCACCCATTGATGTTGTCTTCGGTGCATCCTAGCTTAGTAACAAAAAAACCCTCTTGAAAATCCGACAGCAACCCTCTTCAAGTTGAGCCCTCGTGGTTATTTGACAAACATCATTCGACTTTAGCGTCGGCGTTCCGGAGTAGTGCGTGACCCACGAGGTTCGATGCGTTCTAGAAATGCAGAGGCGGCATGAAACAGCACGGAACTGCAGCAAATTCAGGTTCAAGACCTCTCATCACGCCACTTCTGCTCATCTGTAGAACAGACGACCTGTCCATTCCCGACTCCGTTTTCTTCACGTCGTGTCGTCGCGACAGAGGATGCGGTCGGAGCGAGCTGTGTATCGTCATTCCGCTTCCGGCTCGTTTATGGAAAGAGCCTCTCCTGGGTTCTTCTTTTTTCTCCACGTTGGGCGTCAGAAATTGAACTTCATGTGACGTTGACGTCGCAAAACTCGGGCGAGGGTTTTTCTTATCCGAGGAAATAGAAAGACAAAAAGCGATGCCACCAGAACTAAAAAGTCACGCCACTTTTCCATGGCGTCTGGACCGTAAGCGGGGTAAATCTAGAACGGGAGTTTTCCGCAAGTGACCATCTAAATCAACATGACACTGGAATACGTTTCGGATAACTCTCTCCTGTCCTCGCCTTCTCGATTTTTCTATGATCGAATGATTGAGGCAGTACGTATAGCCAATCGAAATGGGTATCCCCGTTGACCTTGAGATCCGTATCGTTTGGGAGGGCTTTGATGTGGTGAACACAAGTTGCGTTAGGTCGCCCTTAGTGGGAGACTTCTTGATGATCGGATAGAACACAACAGTCATGTACTTTCTTATGGACAAGGTAAGGTGACATACGAGCCGGAAACTCCGGTGGATGGACCGAAAGTGCCGGACGGACTAATCGCTTGTGCTTAACCACGCGAGAATTGAACTGGGTGGATTCCGCGACGCCTGAAATCCGACATTTAATGGGAGATGGCGTGCTAGAACAGCTACCACCTTGAGTGGCACGAGGACTCTTTTCTTGAAGGGTTTGGCGCATGTGGATTCACCAATTATCAAAGCGTGTGGCAAGCTGTAGGAGCCACCTCTTGAATGAATCTTCAGATGCCTCCCCTGGAATTAATTCCTGCCTTCCGGTGCAATCGTGGACTAAAAGAAGCCAACACCGACGAGGACGGCAGGTGCTATTGATTGTAGCATTCAAAGCCCCCACGCCAGATGGGAGAGGACTCTGTGGCGTGATTCATCACCTTTGTAGTCACCACTCGGGTGGATCGAGTCGGATTATCACGAATTCGCATAACTATTAAGGTATAGTATTATAGGTTGTATGAATATGGTTCGCAAGCTAGAGAGAAGAGGGACAAACGCTTTCATCTACTTCAGGTCAGCTTCCAGAGAATAGTCCAAGGATGAGATCATGATGTTCTATATCTATATCATGAAGATAACGAAAATCTTCATGTCATTCTTACATGTTACCTATTTTGCCCATAAAGATGGGTGCGCAAGAGCAATGTGCTTGTTGGAAAAATCAAAGAGAGAGAACAACAAAATATTAGAAAATTTATCTACTTATTGTCCCTTGTATCGATTAGCCGGATGGTACAAAAGCATTCACACCCGCGCCTAGCGCATGTACACGGGATTAGGACATATCCATCACAAGAACCCGTTCGACAATTTTTTTTCATTTTTTCCTTGGTCTTGATGGAGTGCAAAATATGCAAGTTGGTCATGACCATTTGCCACCTTCATTTATCTCCCCGTTTGATTAGGAGTGCCAAGGAGAGATGCTGAAGGGCAAAATTGGCTTTAGTTGCTCAAATTTCAACTTATCAACATCGCACAACCAGACATTAACGGGTCTCTAAGCTGGGGCTGAGAATGGCGCATTCAATCCACGCCATTTGGAAGAAAAGAAAATGACATTCTTATAATGAAACGTAGGATGATTCCAGCCACAACATACAACCGCAACCATAAAACCAAACTTCACTAACACATGCCTCAAATAAATGTCGATGAGATGGATTCGCCATTTTTATGTCTTGCTAGAAACTCGATATGATTTATAAAATAACTGTAAAAACTGTAAAATCCATCTAGTCATATGATGCAATACACGTCTGGATGTAATAGATTTTGAAATCTCTTCTATTTATGACCGAGTCAAAGATCACATTTTTCAAAATGACACATGTATTTATTTATTTTGTTGGGTCAAACTTCATGAGATTAGCCGAGATTAGTCGATGCAAAAAGCTTGGCTATCATTCGCTCGCAATCAATAGCGAGAGAGGATCGCGGGACTCTGACTCACATACCTGAGGCTGAGGCTAAGATTGAACCGTCTTAGCCCACCCGACACCTCCCCCACCGTGCACCGCCACGCCACCATCTCGTGAGGCCGACCTCATGCACCGCAAAGCAGCCCTCCTCCAAAAGCATCTCATCCCATCATATCTCACTCACGACGTCATAATTGATGTGATCTCCCTTGTCTATTCCCGTCTTAATTCCTCTTATTTTAATTCTTTTGCTTTTTGAGAGTGCGCTTGTACAGGACGCAACGCAAGTTGATATTTTCACTAAGCCTAGTCAGGTTACGTCGTGGCCAATCGATAAGAAGCCGAACTTGAGCTTGATTTGAAAAGTCTTCTTTGAAAACTATCTTTAAAATCATTCATATTTTACAAAATAAATGTGTTTTCAGATAATTATTTTAAGGAATTAAATTTGGAAAGACTTAGTAGTCGGAAGCGCCCCCCCCCCACCCCACAACCGTTCTATTGTTGCGCGGTACCTAAAATTCCGGTGAGCATTTGGCAAGAGTGAATGTCTTGAAAAGGAAGTGTACCTAAATGCATGTGATGCTACGAGGCCGAAGCATTTCGCAGACCCGACGTCAACCGGGGCGCCGCCCCACCCCATTCGAAGAATAAAATAAAGGGAGACATTACTGTTTTCGTCACTCACTTCATCCCTTGCAAAGCGTGTACAATCGACCATTTCTAAAGTGGAAAGTGTCCTCATGAGATACACGCTTCACACGTCTACGTCGAGAATTCGTCGCGTTACAGTAATTATCACGGAAGCGATGTCCGGGGGTCACCGGCGCGTACACTGTTCTTGATCCCGGCCGTGCAGAACGGGAAATTTCACGACGACGCGGTGATTACTTCCCTTAAGGTTCGAAAAAGCACGCGGCCGTGAAATCCTGCGAAACTTCTCCTTTTCCACCCCCTTTTTCTTGGCGTTTCGCAAAAGGTTTCGATACGTTAGTGCCCGACTCATAAAAGAGAACTTTAGGGCAAAAAAGCAAAAAGGGTTTTCAAAAGGAAAGACGAGTAAAATATAATTTAAGGAAATCTAAGGTATTTTCTCTTTCTTTAAAGCCTTTTAAATGCTTGCCGAGATCATGTTCTTTTCCCTGGAACAAGTTAAATTTGTGCTCCGAGTAGGCAATGGTAGCAACATTTTTTGACAGGATCTTGGGAGCAAGATTACATTTCCTCAACTGAAACCCTAAACAAAAACATTTGCATGACCCTCTGGTCGAGACGAACGAGGAGAAGAAGTGAGGGGAGGTTCTTGCCGGGAGGTGGAGCCCTCCACGCGAGACACACAAGAATCCTCGCCACTTACCCTCGTTCACACGCGAAACCCTATTCCACGCTCGATGGACCCAACCCTACACGCCCCTCGACCAGGCAAGCAGAGATCTATATAAACCCGTCTCGGAATTGTACATGCACCCACCTCAGGGAATCGCCATTAATGAGGGAGGGGGAGGAGGATCAAACGTGATGGCCTTCGTATGACCACATTGTCTCGAGCAGAGCCACACGTACAGCACGAAGGAAATATAAAGGACAGGGGTTCCCATTGTTAAGACTGCACTGCTCCGTCAGTCGATCGCTGCAGTCTTCCTGCTCGTCCAATTTTTCCTCTGTCCTGTTTTTGTTTTCTTTCTTCTTTTGTTGTTATTGTTGCTATTGGTGTTGTTCCCTTTGGCTGCGGTTGTCACTACACCCACAGACACTAGGAGCAAATATCGACCAAGAACGATGCCTTCGACGCTGGCCAGGTGGCTCAGCCTCGTAGCCTTGATCTGGCTCCAGACCATCGCCGGGACAAACACCAACTTCCCGGCCTACTCGTCTCAGCTCAAGCAGGTGCTCTCCATCTCCCAGGTGCAGCTCAACAACCTCGCCTTCGGGTCCGACGCCGGGAAGCTCCTGGGGTGGTTCTCGGGCGTCGCCGCAGTGTACCTCCCGCTCTGGCTCGTCCTCCTGGTCGGCGCGTTGATCGGGCTGGTCGGGAACGGCGTCCAGTACCTGTTCGTGGCCGGCAAGGTCGCTTCTGTATCATACCCGGGGATGTTTCTCCTCGCCGTCCTCGCCGGGAACAGCATCTGTTGGATCAACACAGTGTGCTATGTCGTCGCGATCCACAACTTCCCTCTCCACCGCCAGCTTGCCATCGGGCTCACCACCAGTTACCAAGGCCTGAGCGCCAGTGTATACACGGATATAGTTGATGCTGCGCTCAACCAGCGCGATGGGACTGGGGGTAGAGCGAAAGCATATCTGCTGCTCTGTTCAGTCTTGCCAATGGCCGTGTCACTAGTGACCGCTCCTTTTGTTCGGGTCGTCGGTGCAGATGGTCTAGGGGCAGGCAAGAATGCCAACAGCGGGTTCATAATCCTATTCATCATAACCATCGCGACCGGAATTTTTGCGGTGCTGAGTAGTATGGGGTCGGTATCGGGCGCGTTACCGGCGGTGTACAATGCGATGGGGATGGGCATCTTCCTCCTGATCCCCATCATTATCCCGCTCGCGGTGTGCCTCAAGCACGTCCTAGCCCACACCGAGATGAGGGTACACGACGTGGTGATCGAGCAAGAGAGCGGCGAGGTCAAGCCGGAGGCCCATCCCCAGGTCGGCGACCAAGAAGAGGTGGCTGCTGTGGTTCTCCCGAGCGAGGAAGTGGCCATTAACGGCGTTAGAGAGGAGGTCGGGGCCAGAGCGATGCTGAAGCAAGTCGACTTCTGGCTCTACTTCTTCGTGTACCTGTTCGGCGCGACGCTCGGGCTCGTGTTCCTCAACAACCTGGGGCAGATCGCCGAGTCCCGAGGGAGCCACAAGACGTCGTCGCTGGTCTCTCTATCGTCATCGTTCGGCTTCTTCGGCCGGCTGATCCCCTCTCTCTTCGACTACATCTTCGAAAGGTAAATCACGACAGCCATTTCCCCTTCGTTAGCGTTTCGATTAGGGTCCGTCGGATTGTTAGCTAAGCGTGGAAATTCAATTAGCGTTTGAAGTGGACAAAACGACCATGGCATTCGCACGTAAAATGTCCATATTTCCTTAGCTAAGTCAAAACGCTGACAATGGAGCACCGTCTCCCTAATCTTCTACCGAGGTTAGGCACGTTCTAAAATTAAGAGATTTCTATGCATCTAAAGATAACACATCAACCATAATTTCGACAAGTTGATTGTTCGGAGATATTTTCTTGCAATCATCTAGAATGGATCTCAAACAATTAATTCATTCATACGTTACTTGATGTGTTACCTTTATGCCGATTTATAGAAGAAGATTCTGTACTTACAATCATTTTGATTTTTTCACCTTCGATTTGTTGCTAAAATAGTCTTCACGCATGTGCTTGCGTGGGATGATGTGATATTACATCATCCGTCCACTTTTAGGCGAAAATGGTGTGAAAATGGTGTGAAAATGGTGTGAAAGTGGTGGGCTCTTCTGTTCCAATGTTGGAGCGAGGATCAATGTCTGCTGCGTTTGAACGGACACGAACTTTTGGGACAAACTTTCTTTAAATTCCTGAGAATTTAAGTCACGGTCCAAAAAGTTTTTTGAATAATTGAAGTGAAACCCCTTCTTTTTTCAGGAGGAAGTACGTGGTGTCGAGGCCCGCGTCAATGGCCGCATTGATGGCGCCGATGGTCGGTGCCTACTTCCTGCTCCTCAGCCCCGCCATGGCGGCGCTCTACGTGAGCACCGCTGTCATCGGTGTCTGCACGGGGGCCATCACGTCCATCTCCGTGGCGACCACCACCGAGCTCTTTGGGATCAAGAACTTCGGCGTGAACCACAACATCCTGGTCACCAACATCCCGATTGGGTCCTTCGTCTTCGGGTACGGCGCGGCGCTGCTCTACCGCAGCCGGCGAGGCAGCAGCAGCAAGTGCATGGGGATGGAGTGCTACAGCACGACGTTCGTCATCTGGGGATGCCTTTGCTTACTCGGGACGGTCCTAGCTCTAGTCTTGTATGCGCGTACGCGCAAATTCTATTCGAGAAGTATAGCAAGGTAGTAGCTAACTCGCCTAACTGAGCAACATCCACTCTCCTATAAGAGTTAGGATATACTATATGCTAATTTTTCCTTTTATTTTGTGAAAATAACTTTTTTCAAGGAAGAAGATATTCATGTTCATGTATGTAGGCGTCATTAAGAAAGAAATTGGCATTTCATTTTTCGCCGAATTGAACATTTGGGGGTACTAATCAGACGACCACCATGTCATCAAAAGGAAAAACATGAGTGACATCGCATCAACGTGACAAATGGTGTTCCATTCGATGGAACCGGCATATGATCTCATGTGTCCATGTGATTGGACCCAACTTCACATGTAACGAATTAGGAGTAAAGGTGACGAATCATTTATTTCATTTTGACTACACTAATTTGTCAAGAAAGAGAATTCTTCACACCCATACCTTACACGCGTATCCTCAAAAGACCGACCCCAATATACCGAATAACACGACGGGTCGATCCCCCTTGAGGTCGGCTAGAGAAAAAAGAAATATATATATATATATATATATATATATATATATTTTTTTTTTTTGTGGGTATGAACCCATCTTTTGACTCGTTAACTATGATTTTCCGATGCTGCTCGTTTGAAAAGGACAATTATTCTTTATTGAAAGGGCGAAAGGACCTTGGCCACGACCGGGACTCTCGACTTGTGAGGTCAATGTACGCCTACGCATTCCTTTCGCCGGAGACGAGGAATTGCGAGTTGGACTGCGACCGGCGACGCCCTCCAAGACTTTCCGGAAACGGACACAAAGTCCGTTCAAACTTATCAGAATGACAAGTCACCCGTCCTGTAGACAGAGGTGACGTCAGATCGGAAAGGAGGGTTCTCTGCATCGAGACCGGAGGAAATTTATGGTGGTGGGTGGTTCCGCTATTACTCGTCCACCGAGGTGGGAAGTTGGCAGAAGCGACTAGAAGCATCGGGCAGCTGTCTGGTGGCATTTGCCGACCGTCTTTTTCCTGCCCTAGTTTCTGTAGGAGCGTACGATGACTTTAATGTCTTTTCGGTCCGACGGGGAAGCGAACAGGGTATGTGTGCCATTTCAATGACCTGGGCACCTAGTCATGGCGATGCGGCCATCTGAAGATTCATGAAGTAACCTTACAGTATGACTTTTGTTTGTGTGCTTAATCATGTCCTGTTAATAATTTACATGCAGTTGATGAGATGTGAACATGTGATGACATTTGATTCGTGAGCTGAGAATGCCCCCACTGCCCTCCCGAACCCCGCCGTTCCCGTTGGGCATTCCTAGCCTTTTCTAGGGTTTCTATCGGAGAGTTGCGCAAGTAAGACACTCGAGAGATGGATCCACATACTAGGTGGGGTCCCAGATGTAATCCCTCGGGACCCAACAGATTGACAAGACGACGGAAACTCAAGACGACCAACGTGCGGAGGCGGGCAGGTTGCCCTGACTGCGAAGAAACTTAGCAAGAGACTTCACAGGAGGATCTTTCCTCGTCCTCGTCGTGACGAAAACGAGGGGATGTCGGCCGTGAAGAACAGACGAAATCCAATTTTATATCTTTTTCAGTCGTTAGTGGGAAGAAACAATACTTTAGACGCGCACTTTTCTATCGCGAGTCGTAAAGCTAGGTCGTAATTCATCTAACGAGACTTTTTGGTCTACACCCCGATGGCCGGTGCATGCGCTTTTCCTGTCTATGCAATCCCGGCCGGCGGAGGGAGGTTAGAAACTCCACCGGCCGGAGCACCGCGAGAAGAGAAATTGCCTGATGAACCGAGTACATAGGACTATAGGAGTAGCGAAAATGGATATCGATCATCGTTACGGTACGTGAACGAGGCTAGGAAATTTGCATGGTGGAGGTGCGGTTCAGCGTGGCTGCTGTTTTCATAATATAGTCACGACCGAGCATCAATTTAAAGAAATGAAAGTATCTGGATGAAAATTTGAACCGTTGTGGTTCGTCGTTTTCATTTTAATCAAAGTTACTTGCCCATTTTGCCCAAACAAGGAGAGGAAATTTCAGCTTTGAAAAAAGTAATGAAACGTATTTCAGTAGAATAAAGATAGACCTTAAGTGCCCAGGCGAACACTCGAGGGTGTTTCTGCCACTAATAAATATATAAAAAGAAAAAGAAAAAGAAAAAGGATTGAAGATAAATCACAACGATAAAAAAATCTCATCGAGAGGGTCCCATCCGGGGGTGATCCCGACATTTAAAGTAAGCAACATATGACAGATGGGGAATTTAAGGTGGCCTTCTGACGTCAGCATGGCGATTTCATTGCCTCATCCCTCGGGAGGGGTTTGAATTTCGCACGGACATTATTGTCTTGTCTCGAACTAGGGTTTTTTAATATTTACGAACAGCAGGTTTAATTACATTCTTTTTTCTTTTTGGGCTTTCGTGTCGTCTTCTTTCGTCAAAATTTGGAAAATGATGCGACAAAGCCCGTCGACTTTTCCTCACTTAATAATGGTGCGAACTTTTGCGTTCGCGGCATGATTTCAACCAAGTTCTCCGATGGTAAGTTCCCATCCTCCGGATTGGTGATCGTTGATTTGAAGAAAAAGACGGGATGATGGGCGCACTCAATTAGGATATGGAGGCAAACTATTGCCGGCCAAGGCCGCATGCACGAGTCGAGGACTTGGACTTAACTTATTCATGGTGCTTTTGTGGAGTGCCGTGTGAAATTCTAGATAGTTGGATCTCCACGTATTTGTTCTGAATTGTTAAGTGTCGGGATAATGAATTAAGATTGACCGATCTCGTTCCATCAAGAGACTATAAACATTCTCTCGCATTTAAGTCTTATTTTGACAAGTGCCTAAGGACATCAGTTGAGTTAACTAAAATTAGAAATAGCGGTTACAAAATAGGACCGTTCTCTCTCGAGAACATGGAAACCCTCTTTCACACTTGGGCCTTGTGGAGAGGCACACATTTTAGGGTTGGTACTTACTTCAAATGAAGACTTTGACATTTTCGAACCCTCTCAAATCAAATTTGGTAATTGATTTAGGAGCAATCTTTCAATATTTATGTTAGAAAGTTCAATTCAAAAATTTAAACTTATAGATAGAAAAAGATCATATGAATATAAAGAGTATTTAGGACCCGTTGTCAAACACGTGAGATAATATTTCAACAAATTTTCTTCACATTTGGCCCTAGTTATACTAAGAAGGAATTGTTCGCTGCTGAGGCAGTGATGAATTTATTTCCATTAGTAAAAATATGATAATGATGGATAGTCAGAAAGAAAGATGTAGATATAAATGCCAAATGATTATGATATTTTTTTAATGTAAAATTAAAAATTAAGAAGAGGTGGTTGTTGTGGTTGCCCCGAGTGAGGAAGTGGCATTTAATGATGTTAGAGGGGAGGTTGAAGCTAGATAGATGCTGAAGCTAGTGTAGGACATAGTTTGTTATCTATTAAAATTTAAGAGATTAATAAAATAAAAAATTGGTACATTTATGATAATTACTCCAAACTTATTTTTTTACCATCAAGAACTTCAAATTAATACATCTGTGATAAATTTATCATCTATTAATTTTTATTAAATTTTATCATTAATTATTAAGTTTGATGACATGTGATAATTGACGAGTATCTCAATTTTGAGTTTTATCATCTATTTGTCACGGATGTACTGATTTGTAATTTTCCATAGTAGAATCTAATTTAATAAAAACTATGAAGGTAAATTTGTTACAAATATATTAGTTTGAGGTTTCTAGTGATCAAAAATTAGTTTTGGTGTGTACAAGTTTGTGATTTTTCATGAAAGTAACCCATGATTAAGAGAAGAGTGTTATTGAAATGAAGAAAAATGAAATTGATCATGAAAGCTGACGATGTTTCCGATAACTTATCTAATCCCGAACATTGTATTAATTGATTGTCTATAAAAAAAAAAAACACCATATCATGCATTCTCTCATTCATAGCACCTTTCATAATTCCTTCTTCTCCACAATTTTCTCTTCTTATTTTTTTAACATAAGTTTAAAAACACACATTCAAGGTGAAGTTCCAAAAGGGAAATCGAATAATTATTGAACTTGTATCTATGATTTTACTGTATGTTATGGAAGTTTGTTTATTTTGAACTCACTAGCAATAATAGTGAGGTAAAATATTATCTTAAAGATAGTGACTGTCATCACACACCAAAATATCAAAGAAGTATAAATTATTGCTCATATCTTCAATGGCAATCAAATTTTCCAGACGCCTAGTCCAAACACAAATACGTCAGGACGCACTCTGAAGGCAGGAGGGACCGAAGGCTGTGATTCTCGACAGAGCACTGTCTCAACATTATCTTCTTCTTTTGCCTTCTTTTCTTACAAGCTACAAGAAAATAACCCGACGTTAGGCACGTGCTGAGTCAGATGCATATGTGCACATGAAGACAAGATCCTGTTTAATGCATTGTCGACTTCAAGAGGCTGCGTCTTACGTATGCGCTTGCATCGGATGAGCTACCCTAGTCCGAAGAATTCGTCCTATGGACATCGTTTTCTTGCATTCTGTCCCGTAAAGTCCAAGGTGAGAAAAGGATGTTGTTTTGTTCCAAAGTTGGAGCGAGGGTCGATGTCTGGTGCATGTGAATGGACGCAAGCTTTTGGACAACGTTCTTATAACGTCCTAAGACTTTCTAAGTCAGGGTCCAAAAGTTTAAGTCGTAAAGCCAACACTTTTCTTTTCAACCTTTGTTTTTTATTCAGGAGGAGGTATGTGGTGTCGGGACCGGCATCAGTGGCAGCATCGATGGCCCCGATGGTCGGTGCCTACTTCTTGCTCCACAGCCCTGCCACCACGGCGCTCTATGTGAGCACCATCATCATCGACGTCTGCATGATTCCATTCATAAATCGATTTTCTTCCCTATGAGTTTGAGTATGGGGCCATTACATTTATCTCTGTGGCCCTCCATCGAGCTCTTTGCAACCAGGAACTTTGGCATGAACTGCAACTTCCCAATCGGGTCCTTTGTCTTAGGGTAAGCAGTTGGCGCTTCTCTACTGCCACCAGGGAGCGGCGGCGACGGGAAGTGCCTAGGGATGGAGTGGTATAGCCCGATTTTGGTCATTTGGGGATGTCTTTGCTTCCTTGGGACGGTCCTAGCTCTAGTATTGTACGCACGTATGCGCAAGTTTTATTCAAGAAGTACAGAGAGGTTGTACCTAACCGAACACATTCATTAAGTTCTCTTCCGTACGAGCTGGGAGGTGCTCCTTTTTCTACTGCTTGACGAAATATCTTTGTTCAATCAAACAAATATCCTCTTGCATGTATGTAGGCATTATTGGGCTAGCAATTGGCATTTCACATTTCACTAAATAAATAAATAAATACAAGTTCAATGCACAATTTTCAAATACGGGTGTCTTAATCGGTGAGTTACCATGTCATTAAAAGAAAAGCAGATACACCAATCGTGTTAATGACACAATATACGATATACGATATATGATACTCAATTCTATAGAAGGATCATGATCTTAAGCATCCATACGATTACACATATTACCACTAACTAAGATGCTTTAGTATGAATCCAATCTCATTGAACTTGATAGATTACGAGCAAGATTGTATTGTTTATGTCCTTTTCAACAACATAAATGTATTGACAAATGGTTATTTGCACTTGTACCCATTTACCATCTTTTGTCGAGCAAAGACCGTGGGAAAAGGACACGTGAGGTCAATGCTGGCCTCCACGTTCCTTTCACGCCACTGAAAAATGCTATGGACGGAAAAACGACACATGTGCTTTGTCTTTGCCCAGAAACCAAGTAAATTAAGTTCGAGAGTCTTCGAAAAGGACCCGTGCCCGTTCAAATTGAAATGACAGATATCGATTCTTCTACGACGTAAGGTAGTTGTCCATGCCCTGATTCGTAATATAAGCTAACGAAGGACGTCGCGCACTGCCCGACACTAAGCTCGAGTCTTTTCTGCATTCAAGTACACGTTCTGATGACGAGTCTCGTTCGTTCGGTGCCGGGAAATTTATGTGGGGCGGTTCTGGGATCGTTCGTCCATGGGAGGTGGGAAGCTCTGGGAACGACCAGAAATGTTTGGATGGCTGTTCACGTGGCGTTCACCTACCGTCCATTCCTGCCCATTATTTCTGTACGAGCGTATGCCCGACTTTTAAAGTCTTTCCCTTCACTGCGACAATAAAGAAGGCGAATATACTTTCCCTAACGGTACAAGGGTACAGCCACAGTGATCCATTGGGTCCATGAAACATTTCGCAACAGGGTTTTGATCTGTATTTGCTACCGGTGCTAAAAAAAGATTATAAACTGTTAGTAAGATTTGAATAAGTGACTTTTTCTTCACGACTCAGGAGTCTTTCGATATTCTTAATATATTGGGATGTGATAACATGGGGTCTTGCTCCCCGATGAGCAAGTGGGAGTCCAAGGGTTGTGGGGTAGCACCTCCTAAGCTGCCAAAAGCTATTATAATTTAAATTCTTATTTTATTGGTAATTTAGGTTTGGGCTTATGTATAGATTCTAGGTATATATGATCTTTCTCTTGTAATTAAAGGAAGTATCACAAATGTGTGATATGCTAATTATAATGGAATTATTTACTTGATGTAACCCTAATTTAATGGTGAATCAGGATAAAATCTTATATCTCGAATTCTTTTTCTCATTTTCACTCTCATTTTCCTTGTGATTGTAAGCCGGATACGAATGCGACAAACCGTGCCATTTATAGAGGCTATTATGAGAGTTTTCTGTTTCTACGGTTTCTCTAAGAGTAATGCAAAGAAAACACTAGGATTCATCAAAATGCTAGGTGGGGATTGATCGGATGTAATCCGGAGCTTGATTGTGAGGGAGCTTTTAGTCTAAACGTGTGATCTACGTCTTTCAATGGTGAATTCATAGAAGCCACTCTCCCTATCGAGTAGGTTCCAACACTCCACCCGAAGAACCACATAAACCGGTCATTTGCGTCGACCTTACAACCTTCTTTTCATGACGGTTCTCCCTAACAACATAAGTCTAAATAGGGATGAGTGCAGACACTGATGGAGCTAATGTAGAAAAGTCCGGCGACGACGGTTAATGTGCTTGATTCGCCAACCGATGAAAACATGAAACGGCCAACGTGCGGAGGGTTGTGGGGGTTGCCGTGACAGGAACTTGATATTGTGGAGCGGGGGTTGACGTCTGAGATGCTTCAGATTCCGAGCTTCCAGGTCTTCTTCTCGTGTGATTAACATGATCTCGTTGAACGATGACTGAAAGCATCGATCATAAACCCCAAAGACCCTTCAAAAAGAGCTCGTACTCTCCGTTTTGACCGGTCTTCTGATGTTTTGGGTTGGATATACTATTACAACAACTTCTTCTTCTTCTTCTTAAGGTTGATGTCGGCAGAAGAATACTAGAGTGCCATAAATTTTGTACGGCACTTATTTTGGTGTCAAAATTTTTTTTTTTTCACTCACTTAAGTACCACAAGTTAAAAAAAACATTCACTTGAGTGCCATTTCCGATTTAGCCGTTGGAAAAGTTGACGTGGCCACCGGTAGATAATATTTATATATTTATTAATTTTTTAAAAAAATTTTGTTTTTGTTTTTTTGCTTTTTTTTTTTTTTTTTTCTTTAGGGCTGGTGAAGAGACCCTTGCCGGCCCTAAAGAGAAAAGAAAATACAAAAGGGAAAAAATAAGAGAGACGAGATGAGGAGAAATGACATCGTTTTAAACCAATGCACAAAGAGAAACGACGTCATTTTGGACCAATACACGAAGAGAAGCCACATCGGAATTGAAAAATCCACGTTGGAAATCAAAATTATTAAAAAAATATGGAAAATCATTAAAAAAAAATTCGCATATGACTTTTGCACATAATCGAATAATTTCACTCCAGATTTGACGTTAGTGAGCGAAAAAAAAAAGTTTTGACACCAAAATGAATACCATACGAAAGTTATGACATCTCTAGTGTTCTTTTCCCCATTTGATACATGATGTGTTTGTCAAAAAAGTAGATTGAATCTGCTCTTACAACTTCTATGGCCCGCGGTGGAGGAATCCGACTTGGAATCCGCCGCCGCATTTCCCTCCGCACTCATTGCAGACGAGTCTAAGAAGTCGGAGTCAGAAATCCATCTGAGGATCAAGGCGCATGCGCTTTGTCCCCACGCAATTCCCTCTTCGCGGGCCGGTGCATGCGCCTTTGCCCCTACGCAATCCCGGTGGAGGGAAGTCAGAAAACTCCTCCACCGCCCGGAAACGCCCGCGAAAACGACAAAACCCGTTCGATGAACCTAACATGTACCGAAATAAAATGGGCATTCACCGTTGTACGCGATGAGGACCACGAATCTGAACGAGCACTAAATCCATGCAATAGTGACAGCCGAACCCTAAAGTCCTGTATGTATCTAAGTCGCTTATCCGCTTAATTAATCATCAATGGCTGGGCACTAAAGTCTCGTATCTTTTTAGGGAAATAAATATAAACATCGTGATAGGACTTCAGTACTTTGATTCCACGTATTTCCATTTTCTTTTCTTTTTTACTAACCAAAGTTTCGTATCGATTTTTCTCCATCGAGGAAAGAAGGCTTTTAGCTTCGAATAGTTATGAAAAATGGTTTAGTGGAGAGATAGATCTTAAGTAGCTATATGAATTTTTGGGGGTGGTTTTGCTACTGCTAAACATAGTCAAGTTCCAAGTTAAAAAATGGAAAACATTGAAAATAAATCAAGACATAAATGCAATCCCGAAATGAAGTAACGAAGGGTTGACAGGTGAGGAAATTAATGTGGCCTGCTGACATTAGTGTGATGATTGCATTGCCTCACCCTCGGGACGAACTCGCGTTTTCTTTCTTTTTAGTTTAATATTTTTTGCAACAGATTTTTTTTATTGTCTTGAATGAGTGTTTGACTCTTTGCAGTTGCTTTAATTTTAGTTTCTTTTTTATGGGTTTTTGTACCGTCTTTTCTAGGTCGAAATTTGAAAAATGATGCGAAGCCCATCTATTTTTTCATAGTCAAGAATGAAGTGGGTTTCACATTTGCGACATTATTTCTACCGATTCCCACTGATTAGAGGATTGGAACCTGCCGACACCGTTGGATCACAAACGAATTAGATGACGAACTTTTTGTTGGCATCTTTCGAAGGAAGGCTTGTGTTGTGTGATATTTGGTAAGGAAATAACGATGAAAATGCCATTTAGGATGAGGGTTAGATGTTGGAGGATTTTCGGCTTAGGATTTGGAGATAATCCGTTGAAATCTCACTAACTTCGGTCGGGTGTTGGAGGATTTTCTACTTTGTATCTGAAGACAACTTGTTGAAATCCCACATACTTAGTGCAAATAACTCTCGATAAATTAGTCAAAGACTTGAACCTATGGTTCCGGTGGTGCTTGGAGAGAGAGAGAGAGAGAGAGAGAGAGAGAGAGAGAGAGAGTCCAGCCTCTACCTTTCCCAAACTTCTAAATTATTTGCTTTAAATGGAATAGGGTTTGTGCTTGATGTATCCACGTCGACAGCCACTCTCAACACTCATCGCATTGAAAAGCCCACTTCATCGGACAACGAAGCCCAAGCCCAATGTTAAATCCTTGCTCCATTTCCTAGAATTTCCTATATGCATTTTTTAATAATTTGTTAGAATAATTAAATATTGAACAATGCGTTGTCTAAAACTTTTAAAGCAGTTGACAGTGATTCTACAAAATCTTATATAGTGTTAGAATAGAAAGTCCTAAGTTCAAAGATTCCAAACCTCTATCACATGTAGAGGTAATTTGCCAAGATCATCGGTTCAACTACATATCACATTTACTTAGCTTCATTGTATAAACCGATTGGTATGATACAAAAATATCAACCACGTACACATAAGTGTACTTTTCAAGACACTAATAACACATAATATAGTAAAATATTTCATTCCATTATGAACTCATCTTTAGAGTTTTAACTAATTGTTATTTTTTGAGGTACTAAAATTTTTGGTGCGTGGCATATTCAACGAGTTTTGCTTGTGATGTTGAATATGAGACGTGAGAGATGAGAATGATGGCAAAAGACTACATGCACGAAAAAGTTCACTTTTAAATGAAACTTGTAACGTCGTAATTATTGATTTTTGGAATTTAAATTGAATTTGCTATTCTTCAACTAATTTCTAATTTGACATTCTTCTGCCCTCCCAAGCCTTGCCTTTTGGGTTCACCCCCTTCTCCTTCTCATTTCTCTCTCCTCCCTCCCTAGTGCAAGGTACTCTAGACCGATCCTGGACCAGCCCCACCCGACCGGTCCTAATTCGATTCTCAAGAGGACTAAACCCAATTCTAATTGTGGGGCCGCTAGAACCTATATTTTGCAGGTTACTCCTTAGTCTTGAGGTTTTAAGGGTGGTCTAACTCAGATAAACCTTGTAGATTTTATTGTCGTCGTCGTCGTCCAACTTTAGGTATATTATTATAAATCCTCTCCTCTTCTTCTACACTCTCACTCAATTTCAACTTATTAGTGAAATCTTTCATTTCCATCTCTTCAAGGGTAGTCTCTTCATTTTCTCTCTACTCATTTGAACTCAGCAATCTATTCTTTTCCCCTCCTTTAGTGCTCCTACTTCCAGTGACTGAATTGGCGACATCTCCACTGTCACATGTGTCCCTGGTTCTTTTAGCTATACCATCACTATTAATATTTTTTTGCGATTCATCTATTACGAGACGTTGTGGAGGATGAGCTTAACTTTGTTGCAATGAAGTGTTTCTCTTGGTTGCGATTGGCCATGCGAGATGGTAATAGGGCACTAGCCCTGCACCCACTTATTTGGTTGTGATTGATTATGGGTTGAACTAACTTAGTTTGAACCATACTCTCACCTACTCTCTCAAATCTTCCTCCCAATTTATTTGCATCATGACTGCCTGTCTGCCATGGTCATTTCCAGAAACTTTAGCAGGGCCTTTAGCTTACCATAACGATCACCTCTTAAGGAGAAAATTATTGCATGCTCATGTTGTTCTAGTGCAGCGAATAAGAAGGGGCGTGAGTACACGACATGTGTCCAAGTGGACTCAAATGTCATGCTAAATTTTGAATTGAGCAAGCCTTCTTGAGAGAGCATGCAGAAATGCTCTCTCTTCCCCTGCATGCTCTCTCGGAGAAACTATTGAGTGCACATGTTATGTCGACGGAACAAATAAGGAGTGTTGTGGAAAAGCAATACCCGCCCAAGTGAGACTAAGGCTCCATTTGTTCCACGAAAAATAATTTCCAATAAGATATTTTTTAGAATTTTTGGCGTTCATTTCATAGAAAATGAATTAGTCAAGGAAAACATTTTTTATCAATAGAAAAAACTACTTCAAAGTGAGGAAATTGTTCTCTACTTTTCATTTCTCATTTCTAGGACAAGCATTTTTTTCATCAAACACATTTTCTTTTTCTTTTTAATTTTTCCTATTCTATTTTCTATTTATTAAAAAATTGAGTTTTTTTTTTCCTTTTTATTCTTTTTTTTTTGTTTCTTCCTCAGTCGATAGCCGGCCAAGGCAACGATTAGCAAACGGTGGCGAGCTCGAGCCTTGCCACAAGTTGACAAGGCTCAAGTTCTCTAGAATCACAAGTGGCGGCAAGCTGGCTAGATCTAGCGAGCAAGCTCAAGGCCTTGCCATTCATAGAAAGCTTGCCGCCAAGTCGCGGGCTCGTGGCCACCAAATCTGGCGAGCAAGCTTGTGAATCGGCAATGGCAAGCTCATGAGGTTGCTAGATCAAGCCGATTTGCGAGCTCCCCAAATTTGGCGGCCTCAATTCCACAACTTGGTGGTGAGCTCACAAACCAGTAGCCAACTCACTCACCAAATCTAATGCCATTGATTTGGCAATGAGCTTGCCTTTGACCAATTGCCGATTGTCGTTGTGGCCAATGACCAGTCGAAAAAAGAAGATGAAAAGAAAAAAAATAATTGAAAAATCGATTTAAAAAAATTAAAAATATCGATTTTTAAAAATAAAAATATGAAAAAAATTATTGAAATAAAATGCGTAAAAGAAAACATTTTTTGGAAATGTCCATTTTTTGTAAAATGACCATAGCTTAAATGTTATGTCAAATTGTGAACTGAGTGAGCCTTCTTGAGAGAATACTCTCTCTGACTCCCGTGCATCTCTCTCTCTCTCTGTCCAACTCTCTAGGAAGGAGAAAATATTGCGTGCACGTATTGTGCCGATGCAACAAATAAGAAGTGGTGTGAGAATTCGACACGTGTCCAAGTGGCCCAAATATCAGGCCCAATTTTGAACTGAGCAAGCCTGCTTGAGAGAACATACTCTCTCTCTCTCTCTCTCTCCGCGCCCAATTCTCTCGGAAGGAGAACTCTCTCTTCACGCCTGACTCTCTAGGGAGGAGAAAATATTTAGTGCATATGTTGTGCCTGCACAACAAATAAAAAGGGGTGTAAGAACACGACAAATGTCCAAGTGAACTCAAATGTCAGGCCAAATTTTGAATTAAGCAAGCCTTCTTGAAATAACTCTCTCTCTCTCTCTCTCTCTCTCTCTCTCTCTCTCTCTCTCTCTCATAATGAGAAAATAATGTGTGCACATGTTGTGTCAGCACAGCAAATAGGAAGAGATACGAGAATGCAACACATGTCTAAATGGTCCCAAATGTCAGGTCAAATTTTAAATTGAGCAGGTCTTCTTGAGGGATGCTCTCTCTATCTCCCCTGCACGCTATTTTCACCCTCTCAAGATGCTTCTCTCACTTCATGATTTTTTGCAGCTCTCAGACTTGGTGTGGACAGTTAGCTATTTATCTCAAAGGGTCCCGTTAAAGCCGTCATCAGCATCGATTTGTTGCAGCTCTCGGACTTGGTGTGGGCGGTTAGCTATCCTACTCAAAGGGTCCAACCGTAGCCGCCATAAGCATCGATTTGACTCGATATGGGGTCGAACCAAGTTCCTAGGTTACACTCGGTTGAAGTCTCAAATCTTTACTCGCCGTCCTTGGGAGGGGCACTGGTCCCACGACCACTTCTTTGATAAGCAACTTGTTTGATCCTCGCCTTTGCCAAGTTTAATTATAATTTCCATTCTCTTTATGGATTCACTTTATGGCTTAAAATAAAATGTATATCTTCTGTCGAAACCTCGTTATAAATGAGGTTTTAATTTTTATTAATTGAGATTTATGTCAATAAGACTCATTTTGGCTCACTGATTGTCATTTTTGAGGTATTAAAACTACTATCTCATGGCTTATTCAATGAGTTTCATATATGACATTTAACATGTGACATGATAAATGAGAATTACGGCTGGAGTCTAATTGAAGGCAAAAGTTCACTTTTAAAGATAAACTCGTAACACTATGATCATTGCTCTTTGAATTCGATATTGAATTCGTTGTTCTTAAGCTAATTTCTAACTCGAATCACTATGATGTTCTTATGGCCTCGACTATTGAATTTGACCCTTCTCTTTCTCAGCCCACTCTCCTCTCTCACATCCGCCTTCCATTCCACCCGCCTCGCCACCTATCTACCATCGCCATCTCCGACAACCTTACATGGGCCTTGCTTCAAAACAGCGACCACTCATATAATTTCTTTATATAAAAAAAAAAAAAAGGGGGGTTCTTCATAAGCTTTTAAAATGGTCGGTGCCATGTGTAAGCTAATTATTTTATAGACGAATCTTGCTACCTATAAATTAACAAGTAATCAAATATCTAATCACTGAAAATCTAGATCAAACACAGACTTTAAAAAAAATAAAAAATTCCAGTCTTAAAATGCTTCAGTGCGATACAATGTTATTTTCATAAATTGACTATTATGATGCAACGTTTTCTTTGTGGAAAGGAATTAAACCAAGAATGGTATAAGCGTTCCATGGGAACAGAACAGACCGGGGAATACGCATGGAATAGCTATTTTTTTCCAATTTGCTTTTACCTAGTGAAAGAGTTGTTTTTAATCCAATATTTAGCCCACGGGCCTCATGAAAAATCACAAATCCAACCCAACCCAACCCACAGAGGCCCGACCCGACCAGGCCAGACCCAATGCTGTTCCTCTGACTAAAAACAAAGCACGCCGATTATTACGTCACGGTCGGTGGGGTCGGATCGGGCCCCGAAGCCCAACCAGAACCGCAAAAAATATTGCGTCGGGCCTCCTCGGATAAATTCGTGGACCTGATAATTATTTCAATCCATTACGTTATTCCAACCCCAAAAAAAAAAAAAAAAAAAAATTTTTTTTTCCGTTAATTTATAATTATTAATCTATTAATTGGTTATAATAAGGCAACAGCACGAAAGCTTCCGGATCTCTCTTTCCTTCCTCCTCTGTTATTTTTTGGATCCATTTGCAGCTTCGTCTCCGACAACGATCTTCGTCCAGAGAGGTAAAATGGTCTGATGTTTATCTTTTGTCTCTTGTACACTTGTTCCTCTTCCATGGCTTCCCGGGTCTCTTTTTATCCGAGAAAAGAATGAATTTTTTTTTTTTTTTGTGCAGGATGAGCTCTGCTTCTAGTTTGTTTGTACTTTTGTATGATTGACTTGGGAGCTTCTAGTGTTTCCAATCCGTAATCTAGAACAGAGACCAGGGAAAGTTGATCGCAAGCTTTACGTTCTTTCCTGTGATGGGTTCGTTCCAGACGTGTTGGGTTTTTGTTTTTCGTTTTGTGAATGCTGTCGGGCGGTGATTCTTTTGGAGTCGCCGGGGTCAGCGCCGCTCGATCCGATCGGGTTTATGATCTGCGAGTTCTGATTAGGGGTGCCAAGTTGCTTTGGAACAGATTCATGCGTGTGATTTCGTTTTTTTTCCTTCCGGGTGATGGTCGACATAGTTAATAATGGTGTCAGGTGTAGATAAACTCGAGTCAATCGTTTACATGTACAAAAGCCCAAGCTGGAGATTGGTAATGGTTTCTTTTAGGTAGAGGATTGGCCTGTCACTGAGTACAATGAACATTAGGCATCTGCTTTCTTTTTCTGTTCATCTTGGTTCATTGTTTTGCTTTCCTCTTTGGCCACGATCCTCGTTAGGTTTGATGAGCTTTTGACCCTTTTCTTGAAATTGATTCCAATGAATTTTTGAGCTACATATATTGTTGCAAAGGGAGGGAAAAGAGTTTTTGTCTGTGATGCATTCGTTTTGTTTCTAGACCTTTACCATTGTTCGGCCTACCTCAGATGCACCAATGACTTGCTTAACCTATTTATTGTGATGGGCAATCGTTTATTGTTACTACTGGACTTCACATGGTTCCGGGAAACTGCTCTCTGTAGATTGAATTGATTTATTTATGAATTCTTCATATTGTCCATATCGTTCCTTATTTCTTAACTCTGCTCTTTGATATATCTTTGCAAAGTCTGCATGCGTAACCAGCGCACAATTGAATTCTAAGTGTATTTATGAGTGTCTCTTAGCTAGTTCTGCTCTAGGGTGGTCATGATTCCTGGAGGCATCTCATTAATTTTCTATTTGCTTTGTAAAGGTATCCAATTCTACTTTCGTTTTTTTTGGGATCCCTTCTGGAAGTGGTAATAGCTTGTGTGGATGTTCAAATGTCATATTTGGGTTTTTAGTACCTTTGCTCTTTGAGATTGAATATTAGATGCTGTTTTCTAATTATGTTGAATGAGAGTATTAAAGGCTGTTTCATCGATTGATTAGTAAACATTCTTCTCTTTGTATTCAGGTCGGAGGATCTATTTGTCTGAACATTCCCGAAATCATCAAGTCTTTCTTGAAAGCTTTTGCTTTTCATATAATGTCTTTCAGGCCTCGCTAGAGCTTGCTCAACTGAGAACATAGGGAATGCTGAAAGATGTGTCTAACAGAATTAGACTCTGTCTCAAGTGGTCATGAGGTTGGAAGATTAAGAAAGCTGTCCTTCCCGATGCATGATGAGACTGGTGATTTAGCACTCGACTGTTTAGATCTATTGCCTCACCTTCAAAATGGTTCCTCTTGTCGTGTAATGGTTGTTGATCCAGTGAAATATTTCTGTGGAGACAGTTAAGCAGCTTGAAAATATATTTACTCCAGCAGCATAGCATTGCTGTTTAGATTTTCTTTTTTTAACTTGGTATGGAAAATAAACCCACTGTGTTGACTCAAAGATATGAACTAGGAAGACTTCTTGGTCAAGGCGCCTTTGCGAAAGTCTACTATGGGAGAAGTCTTCGGACAGGCAATAGTGTAGCTATTAAGGTCATAGACAAAGAAAAAATTTTGAAAGTTGGTCTGATGGATCAAATCAAGCGAGAAATCTCTGTTATGAGAATTGTTAAACACCCTAACATTGTGCAGCTTTATGAGGTAATGGCCACTAAGAGCAAAATTTACTTTGTCATGGAATATGCTAAAGGTGGTGAGCTCTTTAATAAGGTTGCTAAAGGAAAGCTGAAGGAGGATGTCGCTAGGAAATTCTTCATACAGCTTATAAATGCAGTTGATTTCTGCCACGGTAGGAATGTTTATCATCGAGACATCAAGCCAGAGAATTTACTCCTAGACGAGAACGACAATCTGAAGGTGTCTGATTTTGGATTAAGTGCATTTGCAGAAAGCAAGCGCCAAGATGGGCTGCTCCATACAACTTGTGGCACTCCTGCCTATGTGGCTCCAGAAGTGATAGGCCAAAAAGGCTATGATGGGGCCAAAGCTGATATTTGGTCGTGTGGGGTGGTCTTGTTTGTTCTGTTGGCAGGCTATCTTCCTTTTTATGATTCAAATTTGATGGAGATGTATAGGAAGATAGGCAGAGCAAATTTTAAATGCCCTAGTTGGTTCCCTCCAGAAGTTCGGCGCCTTATAAGCAAAATATTAGACCCGAACCCTAGTACAAGGATTTCCATAGCCAAGATAAAGGAAAGTTCTTGGTATAGAAAAGGTTTAATCTCCAACAAACAGATTATGCGGGAAATGGAGAACAGGGACATGGGTGTTGCAGAGTCGAGCAGTTCTAGTTCTTCTGAGAGTAGCAGTATTCCTAATGAATCGAAGGGGAAACAAGAAAAACCTTCATATCTGAACGCTTTTGATATCATCTATTTTTCTGCTGGCTTTGATCTTTCCGGCTTGTTTGAGGAATTCTCCCTGAAAAGAGAGGAAAGATTCACCTCCAGACAACCTGCTTCTGTCATCTTGTCTAAGCTACAGGAAATTGCCAACTGCTTTAGGCTGAAGGTGATGAAGAAGGACGCAGGTTTGCTGAAACTGGAAGGCATTAAGGAAGGGAGGAAGGGGATCCTTGGCATTGATGCGGAGATCTTTGAGATCACCCCATCTTTTCACATGATCGAACTTAGGAAAGCTAGCGGAGATACAATGGAATATCTGAAGGCAATAAAAGAAGATATAAGACCTGCTCTTGATGATATTGTTTGGGTGTGGCAAGGTGAGCAACACCCACAACTACAGTAATGCAGTACCAACTGCAGCAACAATTTTTAGATAACTTCCTCACTGACTTCCCCGGTTCTCTGCATGTTCTTTTGCTTGCTCTTGTACATGAGATGTACTTGATTTCCTCTGCTGTATGTATTGTCACTTTACTTACCGCCTGCCTTGGGTCAACTGCGGGCATGTTGATTTTGTGTAACCTGTCATGACAAAGAGATAATAATGCACATAGATTTGCCTCGGAGCGCACTGTTGAAGTGGTATATTACACTCTTGTACATGAGATATACTTGGTTTCCTCTGCCATATGTATTGTCGCTTTACTTACCACCTGCCTTAGGTCAACTGTGGGCATGTTGATTTTGTGTAACCTCTGTGACGAAGAGATTATAATGCACATGATTGTGCCTCGGAGCACGCCATTGAGGTGGTATCTTTCGTTCTTATAATGCAAACTCCCTTATCTGGGAACTGCTTTTGGTGACTTGAATAAGGTTGTCGATGTGCCATTTGCAATGAAATGTGAAGCTCGTGATAGGTCATGGGTGGTGACTGACTGCCCTTTGGTGTCCACCAGGCCGGGTATAAAGAAAGAAAGAAAGAAAGAAGACAAGAAGACAAGCCAAAAGTTCATATGACATTGTTGCTAATTTCATACACCGGTAATTCTGAAAAGGAAGGTTTTGTAAGAGCTGGTACATGACTTTCTAAGTTTGAGTAGCCTAGGACTCATAATCACATACATGGTTTATTTAAAAAGATGAAAACTAGGTATTTGAAGCAAGGTTCTTGTGCAACTGTGCACACTTCTTGCTGTAATCTATTTTCTGTACCCAATCCCAAACCAAGGTCAGGACAAGGATGCCGTAAATCTAATCATCAACTCAGCGATAGATAGATCTTCAAGAGGACAAGACAATTCTCAGAGGGTGAAAGTGGTGTCACAGCTCATTAGGGATGAGGCGGCAAATTGGATTGTGGCTTCCCAAGAACGGTTCCGAGGTCCAAATTTGGACTGCGGAACGGCTTAATTTCCTTCTCTTCCTTTTCGACTTTTCTTCTCTTCATTTGGCCAAAGGATGGCCTATAGTTGGCCATGCAATTGCACTTATTTCTAGTATATACAGATGCACAAAGCGTTGAGTCTTAACTCGATACAGATTGATGACTTATGGCCGAGGCCTTTTCTGCTGTTTCGCTCCTTCCTGGCTCAAACTAAATACTTGATGGGTTCACAATATAACACAATATATAACACAGGGTTATATACTCTTCCCCCAAAATTCGAACATTTTGCTTGTGCATTTCGTAAATTTGCTGAACTACAAGTGGTGCATCAACTTCTTCCAAAGTTAACATGAAGTTGCTCACCCTCCAGAATGCAACCAATTGCCTTTACAGGAACCAGATCGCCGGAAGTGATCTACTTCGCTTACATTTATTATAAAGCACAATTGGAAGCACTCCCTTCTTACAGATGATTCCATCATTATTATGAAGTTAAACTACAGCAATCTACACTATATAATTAGACAAAAATGGGAGACTGAGTCAAGTCAATAATTTCAGGACAAATAGTAGAAACCCTTCTCCTCTTACCTGTAGAAGATGTGCGATTTGGTGATGGGGTGAACAGTTCTATGATCTCAATTTCCTTAGATGCAATAAATCTACCGGTCTCTTGGCTGTTATTACCAGTCAAAGCCGTCTCAGGCAATTTTTCTTCTAACAGCTTATTTAACTCGGCACCCCTCCCCTCATCTGAGGAATAAGAGCTGGGGTTGACTGATGAAGATTGTACTCCAACTGGCAACAAGTCAACTCCATAATCTTGTCCATAAATGGGCTGATGTACACGTGGTTCGTCGTCGCACAGGTTGTGAATCGTTTCATCTCTTACCAACTCCTCCTCCAATCTGTGAGTGCGAGAATCCTCGTCATCAACCTCCGCCTCGCCTTCCCATTCATCATCCGGCATCGAAACTGCAATTCCCTCAGAATAGCACGGGAGCTCATCCATGGGGCAAATCTGAACCTTCATGTGCTTGGGCAAACTTGGGCAACCAGCAGAATGCACTGTGTATTTCGTTGAAAAGTAGTTCACTCTGATGTTGAAACTAGTTTCCAGGGAAAGAATGCATAAGTTTCAGGCATACCGATTTCAACTCTAACAATGGACACAGTCTGAAACAGCAATTAAATAAGTGGGAAAAAAAGAAGAAGAAGATGGTAAATACCTTTGCCAGGATGGGAGATTAAGCATTGTGTATGCCAGTTTAATCTTGTTGCCTATCCCAGACAGGGATTTAAATTCCGCAGCTGCCTTCCTTACGGCCAAGGATTCTCTCGGATGCTGCCAGGCCCATTCGAACTGTAGTTTCTCGCAATCAAAGAAAAATGCATCAGGCAAGAGCACTACATTCGATGCATATGGTGACTACGGCTAGAGCTCCATTCAAGGGCAAGACCACAGCGGCAAAATAAATCCTTTTAGGATTACGCTACAAAACTGACGATCCAATTGAAGTCACCATTATGAGAGGAAAGAGAGTGAACTGAGGACTCTAATATTGTTAACTTTTGCAATTCTATACCTGCATATTAAGAGGATCTCTCAACTCAAAAACCACAGATACATTGCAATTCGTTCGCGATGAGTCAGCCCATCCGAAACAGAGATTGATCGACTCATGCTCTGCCGAACGATCTTCGAAAAATTGCTATTGAAATTATTCTTTCTATTAGAACCGAGTCTAGGCGGACAATTAGGAAGGAACATGGCGAGGAGAGCGGAGCCGAACCTGTAGAGCGGAGACATGGGAGGGGAAGCCGTAGATGCAGAAGACCATTTCCCAAGGTCGCTTTCTCTTGGTCCGCCACGCCCCGCACATCAGTTCCCCGTTGTGTTGCCTGATCCGCCGTCTAGGGTTCACCGTGAATCTGTTCCGGCGGTTCCAAGATCAGCTCGCCAGTCGACAAAAGATACACAGAGAGAGCCGAGCCGTCACCGGATCGCGGCGATCGGCGACGGGGAAACGAAACAGTGATCGGAGCCCAAACCGGGAAGAGCAAGGAGGAAGAAGAGAGAGATCGTACCCGATGTAGGTGTGACCTTTGTGGCGAGGGCTGAGGGAGACCAAGAGGTAGCACGCGAAGAACTTCCCATCTCCATCTCCATCTTCGATCGCCGTCGAGCCGGCGGCTAGGTTTTCCGCCGGCTCCGATCGGCCCTTTCTCCTCCCCATCTCTCTCTCTCTCTCTCTCTCTCTCTCTCTAGGGGCTTGTCTGCGTCTCTGCAATTCGACCGTTGATTTCCCGGAGATAAAGGGAAAAATTCAAGAAGAATCTCTTCTTTTTAAAATGCAGTCAAGCTTAAAGTTAAAGCGGAGTTTGGGCTTGGGCTCTTGCCGAGATTGTGAGGGGCGGGTTTTTTTATTGGGCCGTTCACAGTGAGATGGGGAGGCCCAGGCTTGCGTCTCTCTCTTCTTCTTCTTTACTGTTTATGATGCTGCCTTCGATTGTTAATTTTTGGGGAAAATTTTGAGAAAATATAAAGGACTTTTAGATTAATGGAATTTTTCAAATCGTAAATGCCGTTTTGTAGAGTGTAATATTAAAAGTTGTATAGGGAAGCAACTTTAAGTTAAATAGTGTCCTGAAAAATCGTATGTTATAGAGAGTACTTGCTATTTTATATTCAAAAAAGAGAACCTCAAAAAATTGATGATTGGCTCAGGTGACCGACAGCCTAAGGGCATTTCCGAAATTATGAAAGCCCAGCAATGGAAAAGTTGACTAAAAAAAATGTATTGTTCAAAGCTCAAAAAGCACCTAAAGGGTTTGTCTTTAAAGATCTTTGGAAATGAAATTGCATTTTTTCCAAAACTCTCCAAAAAATGGGTCATATACTATTTTATCATTGGGGAAAACATTTTCCATGGAAGGAAAAAAAGTCTTCTAAAGTGAGGAAAATATTTTCCACTTTTCAAATTAGGGAAAACATTTTCCACACTCACTCTCTCCTATCTCACATCTCCTATTAGTCTTTACTTCTATATTTTATTTTTCAAATCAATTTTTTTATTTTTTCATAAATTCGAATTTTTTGTTATTTTTTAATAAAATCGATTTTTTATTATTTTATTATTTTTCTTTATTTTTCTATCTTTTTTTTTTTGCTATTTTTCTTTTTTCGACCGAGCCGCCGACCATGGCAACAATCGGTGGCGGGGTGAGACAAGCTCACCAATTTGGCATCGCCGAGATGGCAATAAGGCTTAGACCTCGCGAGTTGACGACGCCCGAGCATCGCCAGAGGCGGCGAGGCTTGGGCCTTGCTTGATCGGCGATGCTCAGGCGTCACCAGACGACAGCAAGGCTCGAGCCTCGCAAGATCGGCGACACCCGAGCGTTGCCAAACGGCGACGAGGCTCGGGCCTCATAGATCGGCTATGGTCGAGTGTTGCTAGAGGCTATGAGGCACGGGCCTCGCCAGATCGGCGACACTCGAGCCTTGCAAGACTGCGGCGAGGCTTGGGCGTTGCCAATCTATGAGGCCCGAGCCTCATTGCCGTCTGGAGAGGCTCGAGCATTGTCGATCTGGCAAGGCTCGAGCCTCGTCACCTCGAGCTCGCCTCGCAGATGAGCTGATTAGGCAACCTCACTAGAGGTAGGCGAGCTCAAGGCGTGGCTGGCCAATGACCGGCCAAGGAAGGAGAGAACACAAAAAAAAAAAAATTAATAATCGATTTTAAAAATAAAATAATAAAAAAATATATTGAAAAGAGTTTATAAAGGAAAATATTTTCTCAAACGAACAATGGATAGTATTTTTCATTTCAAAATCAAATTTCACCCGAACACCGGAAAATAATTACGTTTTCTCAGAAAATAACTTTTTGGAAAAGATTTTCCAGAAAAGTAACATTTTCCGCGAAACGAACGGAGCCTAAGTATTTTTTAATTTAAGCTCAATTCAAGGAAAATTAACCCTTGAACAGCATTCTTCTCATTTTTTTAGCATTTAGACTGATTAGGAAAATGGATTAATGAGAAACCTTTATGGGTCGATAGAAAATCTTGATGGCTTCCCATTTTAATAAATAGTAAATAAAAAAATCATATTTTTACATCATAGCTTTACCTCCAACACCAAGATCATCACCTCGGATGGTTGGACCAAAGATGTCCCGCAAAAAGGACTCGAGACCACGGACGGTCGGACTTGGAATCCCCATGCTTGGACTAGGGTCCCTCGATCGCTCAGAACAGGTCCCATGGAACGAACCTGGAACATGGTCCCCGCTATCGACATGCTATCATTGACAATACTTCAAGGCGGTGCCATCGATGTGACCTAATCAATGAGGCACTACCAGTGACAACGGATTCAATCATCGTCAATTTTGCATGTTTAGATCTGAGTTTCATCAAATGAACCGACAAGTTATGATCAATAAATTAAGGGAGCGGGTTATATTCGAGCTCCCAATAAGAATCTCATCAAATCACTTTGTAAACTAATTTTGCTGTTGGGTTTCGATATCTCTAGCCCTGGGATTTTCATCACTATCAATATGTATCATGCCAGGTCCGGTCCAGCCAAACATAGCGTTAATACTCTTGATCTTGTTTCCTAACAAATGAAATGACAGTTCTCGTTTTCCTCGTACTCTAGTACAATCACATCGCAACCTTATTCCATCGCCACAACCACGAAGCCTTACTAGTAGCCAACAATGCCGTCCTCGTCATCATCGGTGGCGGCGAACAAGTCCCGGCACAGCTCGCGGTAGAATCGAGAGACCAAGTCGACGAAAACCGGGCACTTGAGGTTCTTCCAGCAGAAGAGAAGCTCCTCCACGTCCATGAGATCCCTCACTTTCCCTTCTTCCACTATCATCTCCGCCAGGTAGTTCTCGAAGCTCCTGCACGCTTCTTCCACTTCGTCAGCACCACCGTAGTCGCTGCCGTAGTCGCAGTCCCAACCCATCCTCTTCGAAGACTTTGAGGGAGCGTTGCCAATTGCCGAAGAGGCCGCCGGCGTGATTGGCGAGGGAAACAGCAGCCTCTCTCGTCCGGAGTACGAAACAGCCGACGACCGGGAGAGCACCTTCCCGATCTTGCCGCCCTTGGCCTTGCCCTCTCCGAGCCTGCCCCTCCCGTTCATTCTCCTCTTCAGGGATCGGACGACCGAGACGAAGGCGGAGACGGGGAAGAGCTTCTTGATCCGGGAGGTTCGTTTCGATGCCGTCGCCTCACGGGGCGACCCTCTTCTTATGGCGAGCTTCTTCTTCTTCTGGAGCCTGAAGAGGAGGAGGAGCTTCCTGCATGGGCGGAGAAGCTTGGATCCGAAGGCAAGTCCGACGCGTGCTTTGGGTTTCATCTAACTTTCGTAATGATTGGTTGGAGTTTGATGAGGCGTATGATGGAGAAATGGTGAGTGCGGTGTGCTTCGACTTCAAGAAACGAAGCGGACGGGGGACCAAGATTTGACGAAGTGCTGGTGTGGGAGTGCTGTTTGGACCGACCTTGGTTATTTGAAGAGTTTCTGGTGGCGTTTTTTATAACGGGAAATATGCTGGGTTGACCGACTGCGTTGGTTGGATTTTCGAGTGCATTTCACGTCTTCGAGTGAGAGGAAGAGGACTGCCATGACATGCTTGCCATGTTCCTGTCCTCATATTTCAATGAGAGGATGACATGTTGGGGTCCTTCGAAACTGATCTACATTAATGTTGTATTCTCTTGTTGGACTGTGGATACAACCCCCCTCATTGATGTAGCATTTTCTTGTTTTTTTTTTTTTTCCAGTCATACTCTGCTATTACTCTAATTGCTCAAACTTTTGTCTTGTTTTGTTGTAGAGTATAGAAATCGAAACTTACTTTTAAAGCTAAATCGTTCCCTTCAATCCCCCTGAGAAAATGAGGATTCGAATCTTCGTCTTCCTATTCTCATGTGAAAAGGATAGTCACTAGGACAAACCTCATTGATTTTTCATGAGTCGAATTGAACTTGCCTTTTCTGTAAGATTTATCATTAATCTCTTATATAATTCATGTGCATTGCCAAGAATAATGTTATTGATGTTTTTGCTAATATGTACATCTAGTATTAATTAGAAAAGAACTTTGTTCACCTAACATAAACAGTCCCTAAACTTTGGCCTAGTGTGTAATTTGATCCCTAAACTTTTAATTTGTTCATTGTGGTTCATGAATTTTCACCCAATGTATAATGTAGTCCTTGAACTTTTCGTACATGTTGATTATATTCTCAAAAATATATCAAAATATTCAATGTAGTCCCCATATTAAATTAATGAAAGGACTACACTAAATATTTTTATACAGTTTATAATATTTATTTAACATGTACCAAAAATTCAAGGATTATATTGAATAACTTAAAAGTTCAATGACCATATTGCACATTAGGCTAAAATTTAGGAATTATATTGAACAAATTAAAAGTTCGAATACCAAATTGTAGGGGTGTCAACGGGTCGGGTCTGGTCGGGTTTTGATGTTACCCGACCCGACCCTAATCCTACAGGGTCATGCCTTGGCCCGACCCGACCCGACCCGACTCGAAACGCATTAGACCCAAACAAAAGGGTCGGGTCGGGTCGGGTCGGGTCGGGTCGGGTCGGGTCGGGTCGAGTCATGTTGGGTCGGGTCGGGCCAGAGCGTGACCCTTTACAAGTTTGGTTTTAATTTCTTGTTTAGCTCAAAAACTCTAGAGAGTTGAGAGCCAAAACGTATAGAGAGAGATAAAAACTTCTTTTCTTTTGTTTATTTTATCCTACTTTACCATTTTCCCTCAACGGATGAGGACCAAAACGTACGGACGGTACCAATGTCAAAAAGGCTTGCGTGTGACCCGTTTTGACCCGACCCGACCCTAAATTTAGGGTATTTTCGGGTCGGGTCCGAGTATGGAGCCAGTATCGGAAAATACCCTAAGTTTAGGGTCGGGTCGGGCCGGGTCGGCTCAGGCCTTTTTGACACCCCTACCAAATTGCACATTGAGTCAAAGTCTAGGGACCATTTGTATCATTATCCCAAAATTAAAAGTTTAAGGATCAAATTGTATATTAAGTCAAAATTCAAGAACTATTTATGTCATTATCCCAAAAAAAATTTGTGGACTCTAGTCCCGTGATTTTTTATCTCCTCAAACCGAGGAGGTGTTTCGCATATAAAATCACATTGTTTTTTGTGAGTGCTTGATATCTATATCTCTCTATGATAACGTTTTTTGTAGGAGGTTGTTTTATTCCGTTGTGCTAATTTAATATTGTTCAAGTTGTTATTGTCTAGCCAATATTAGTTTTAGAGTTCAAGTTGCTATCGACCCGATAATCACATGAGAGGAATATAGATTGTTCCTATTCCAACTCAAGATCCGATATGTGAGGGAAAGATTGTTGAGGTTACCAACAAATCTAAACTCAATAGTCACACGGGTGATACTAGTTGTTGTTACTCTGACCTAAGACCCGATGTGTGAGAGGGAGGTTGTTATAATTATCCCATATTGATTATAGAAGGGATTGGTGGTTGGTTTATAAGTTTGAAGGAAAGTTTTATCCTTTGAGCTTACTTTTGAAATGAGAGAGACTCAAAATCACTCAACTCTAATATCATAGCCTAGTTTGCCAATGAATCTAAACTCAATAATCATACGGGAGAGATATGGATTCCGATCCAAGGCCCAATTTGTGAAGGGAATATTGTTGAAATTATCCTACATTAATTCTAGAAAGTCTGGTTATCGTCTCTAAGTGTGTGGAAAAGTATCACCTTTTGAATTAGTTTTTGCATAAAAGAAGCCCAAGACCACCCAACAAGTTGGTATTTTCATCATTTGCAGACAGCCAGGGAGAGCTTACGATTCGATTGCAAACATTTTGACATATTCAAGATTTAATACACTTTTACACTCTGTTCAATCGAAGACGTGTGTACTTCGCTCTATAACTATGCATTTGTACACACGGATTGATCATGAATACACGGTGATCATAGCTACCGGTGGAAACTTGGAATTATTTTGCTGGTGCAATAATTTCTTCACTGTTCAATTTTCTATACCAAAAAAGGAAAATAAAGTGAAGAAGGGAACGGCTACTGCAGCTACCGCACTGGACGAGACCATGCGGGCCTTCTCGTGTAAAGAAATGTCTAGTTTAAGTCATAGTTACCGCATAAATGGGCTCAGTATGCTCGAGGACGGCTATACCGAAAGGATGGCAAGCTTACCGCAGCCCTATCGAGGCACAAGAGGTCGGCTTTTTGAGTTAGATGAACGCAAACACAATCTGGCCCAAAACCCTTCAACACAGACAATGGACCAGACCCCTTTCCAGACATAACCTCGGAAATTTAATGATGCTCTTAAACATATGAAGAGAGGCAAAGTTTTGCAATAAAGAAAGAGCGGCAATACGCTCACCAAGAGAGCAATCAGTAAGAACTTAATCCCACATGATAGGTGCAGATACAAAGATGTCATTATGAAATCCATTCACCTTGTATATTAGCAGGCGTCGGCTGATTATATTTGCATCAGACACTCGAAATATGTATCATTTGCATCAAGCTAAACGTTAATATGAAACTCCTTCAAGCTACAAGCTAATAATGCTTTTGATCTTTGCAGGGTGGATACAATGCTAAATTCCTGACATTTTGATACAAGTTGCCATCTTTAGATGCTCGTGAGAGACGGCAGATTTCAGTTTCTTCTGTTTTGAATCCCGTGGCCCTTTTTATTCCTTGAAGTGCTGATGAAACTCGATCCGCCAATCCGTGGCACGTTTCTTGATATCTCAATGGGCGCCTGAAACCCGATGTTCTCGACTTCTCCAACGGTCTTGGACAGCCTCCGCTTGTTCACCTCCTCCATCAATGACAGGTGAAGTAACTGGCTATGAACATCTACCAGAGACCTGTTTCGTGACAATCTGCAGCCGGCCATCCTCCGGCTAACAACCGAGGCAGAGTCTCTATCTGACTCCGTCGGGACCTGGCATTGCAAGGTCTGACTCCTAACCTTGAATTGCCTTAGCCTTTGGTAATCATCGGTGCAAAACCTCGTATGTTTGTTGCTTCTGTTGATAAGGTGTTGATCTGGGTTTGAAGGACCTGAGTTCACTTCGTGATCTTCTGGGCAGAAGTAACTTGTGTTGGAATATGTACCAGACTGTATGGAGCTTGGAGAACTCATATCATCTGGCACATCTGCAATACAGTGCTACTCTTCATGAAAACTGAGGTTGGATTTATTTCTGGTAGAATTACACAGAGCTGGCAAATAATATGCAATTAAGAAGCAACGACGTTCCCAAGAAAATGAGCATTTTCTATCCTTGTTCATTCATTTCCATGACTTGTTGATTGATGCAATAAAACTGCATGAAGTATATATCCACTGAAGAAAGCTGTCTTTTGTTGTTGGCGTGTTAGACACTATATCAGCTTTTTCACCTCCTTGTGTTGTATCAAAATCTTAATGAGCCAAAAAAGAATAAAGCTATACCCTGGAGACAACTGTAGTCAGATGCGATTTCAGTCCCCCTGTAGGCTGTAAAGCCCGATGGCGATGCCTGGGATGATGAACCCGAGGAGAATGAGAGGAAAGGTAGAGGAAAGCCATCGTCATTCTCCTGATAGTAGTCCGGCACGTCCTGTTCAGTCCAGTTAGGCACTAAAGCGGAGATCTCTCCGCCGATCATTTTGGCTATCTCCTCTGCTTCCCAGTCCACAATCTCCAGTTCCTTGACCATTTCCGACGCGACATCGATCGGAGTGTCGTTTAGAATGTCAAAAGGAAAATAGACATTCCTCGCCGAACCTGCATGGGTAATGGGAAGGGAATGAAGACAGCCTTCATTAGTTTAATCACTTTGGAAGAGCTGAGAAGATTAGTGTGGCCAGAAATTTCTACAGTTTCTTTAAATTAGCCTTATCCTGGAATTATATGCGTTCAGCAATTTTCCCCTTCAACTTCTATTTGAGGCAATATATTAACTAGTTTGAGTCATCGATTTTGTGCAAATGATACCAGATAATAATCCACGATCTACATGCACTCTTCTTAACTAATTTACAAAACTCTGTACCGACTGAATCAGAGAACTTTTGTACAGCGAGTTTGTACTTCCAATGGTTCTAAAGGAATGTAGGAAGGTACTTGAGATTCAAACCATTTCTATCAGCAATCTGAACTTTCAAAAAAATGGTGCGACCCTCAGGATTCAGTTTTCCAGTGATCGTCATGTCAGTCCTGCGTGGATCCTTCCTTGCACGCAGATTTTCCACATCTTTCACATTCAAGAATGGCTCCAGCGTTTCAAACTTCAATCCTGGGAGACAGTCATCTTCATCACTTAGAAGAAACGGGTCATGCAGCAGCTCCCTCGCCGATACTCTACTCGAGACATTTGCTAAGCATTTTTCGATAAATTTCTGTGCCTTCAAGTCTTTGATGCGGTAGACTGCTTCTGGCAACTTTCCCTGAGTTGAGAAGAGTGGCACGCTCTTAAGGCGTCAATCTGTTATCGTCAGCATAAGTAAACCATTGAATCCAGACTTTACCGACGTGACTTTCTTGTAAATTTGAGCTGGATTGGTGCATTCAGTGTAAGGATACTCGCAAGTGAGCATTTCTAAGACGCACATGCCGAACGAGTAGACATCAACAAGCTCATTGTAATTCTCTTCGTAGAGTTCTGGCGCCATAAACTCCGGAGTGCCTGAGAGTGTGTAACATCAGTACTTTGACAGGCAATCAGGTAATCACAAGCGTCGGTGACATTACCATGCTCATTGTTGGAAATTGTTACCTATGACGCTATGAGCTGCCCGAGAACCATGAAGAATCGCCGCGAGTCCAAGATCACCAATTTTAACCTGTGCCAAATGGCCATTGACAAAGAGGTTGTCACACTTCAGATCTCTGTGGATTACTGGCGGATCATGGCCATGCAGATACACAAGGCCGTGAAGTATTTGAACAGCCCAATTCTTTATGGCTCGGATGTGCAATCGTTGGTGTTTCTTCCTGTAACTGCATAACCAAGCAGATCTCTGTTACAAATTCACAAGTGAAAAGGCCTAAATCAGTCAATTACCAAACGGTGATCACAGATCACATTGAAGGCCTAAAGAGCTTGGCGAGAAGGTTACATAGAGGAGAAAAGATTACTTTCTGAGGGTGCCTGAAGTGAACAGTTCGGTGATGAAATTAAAGGCCATCCCATCGACATCGACCCATGAAGTGTGGAATTTCATTATGGAGTCATGATTGAGGGTGCTGAGGAGGTGAACCTCTGAGATCAGACGCTGCAATTCATCCGGAGACTGAAACGAATTGTTCAGCTTCACTTGGTTCCACGCCACCTCCATTCCCAGGACCTCATCGATCGCCTTGTACACTGTCTTGGTCGCCCCTTTGCCCAGAACTTCTTCAAACTATACGTAGCGAGGGAGGAAAGGAATGAAAATGGCTAATGAAGAAAATTAAGACACAAGAACAAGATAGGGATCAATCTGGCTAAGTTGCCGCCAAATGAACGTATAGCATAATCAGTTGAGGCAAATCTACGTCTCCGACGAGCTAGGACGCAACTCAAGGCTATCAAAGCGATTTCACAATCAGTTGATGCATTCACAATAATCAGAGGAACTCCTGTATGAACAGAAGTTCTTTCAATGCTCCCTCCTTTTTCCTGCCGATTACTTAAAAGCGTGACGATGCAGCACCTTTCAAAAGGAACCACTAGTTCAGGAACAAACCAACCATACAAACATTCAAACAAAGGTACAAACATGAAACTCTGTACACAGCTCCTGGATCACCAGCTCCTCCCATTAACCAAACAAAGATATGAGGAGAGTTCCTTCACCAGCACAGCATACATCATGAATCAAACCAGCCAATAAATTACGTAGAGTCATTAGCTTTTGCAAGATAAACAAACCCGCAGACCAATTATAAAATATTAAGATGGTGTCTGGTTGGAGGCGGACTTGTATTTAACAAACAATCAATCACTAAATCAAAAACCCGAAAAAGGAAAAACAGTATCGTCGACTCGCATACCCGAGCATACCGACCAGTGGGATCGGTCTCGACCCAGTATCCAGGCTCGGGCTGCGCCGCTGCCGCTGACGATGCTTGTATTCTGTACATGTCAGAGAGCAGACTGGACAAAGCTCCGAGGAACTGAAGGCCTATTCAGACACGGCGCTTTGCCTCAAGAAACTTCATCATGGAGAGATAACGCCGACCCCGCAAAAGACATTATCCACCCAGAAGAACCAAAAGGGAATCTAAGACAGCCTTTCGAGCAGTAAAACGAAATGCCAAGATGGGTTGGTTTGGTTTGCGCTTATCAAGAAGCCTCACCGAAAAAACACCACGTGATCGTTACATGCCGCGCATCTTCGGCCACAATTCGGCAGGGGGGTGGAAGTGGGGGAATATCAGGTGCGACACTTAGCGACGGATTTGACTTGAAAGCGAGAGATCCGGACGGACGTGGGTGTCGTCTTATGCGGCAATATGCTGTAGTGGCAGTCTACTTCTCAGCTCCCGAGCTTGTGCAGCTGCCTGGCTGAAGCGGCTGCACTTTGGTGAACGAGCTGGCGTGCTCCTCCTACCTTTCCTCCGTGTCATTTGCAGCCGACGCGTGGAGATTTTGAGTGCTCTTGTCCTATGTGTGCGTACACTTTCTTGGCAATTGCTGCCGCTGAATCGGCTGAGCGGGAGGCCTGACGGAGGGGGGTGCGATGCACAAGCCCGCCCCATTTTTCCGCTCTGGGTCAACCGGGGCTGAGCGAAGCCTCGGCCAAGCCCAGAGCGCCACCTGAAAGTATCACAAAATCCAAACGTTCAATCGCATGACGCCTCGTGCATAACCCTGTTTCTCGGCTTTCGAGCCCCTTGGTCACTGGGACAGCGAATAGCGCGGCACGAGGTGTCCCAGTTCATGATCCGTTTCTTGATTATGAGTGGGACTGGGATTGGGATAGGACCTTAAAAAGTCGGAATGATCTCTTTTAACGCCTTGATTTTTTCTTCATGGAAGTTATTTCACGAACACTTTAGTGATGTTGTTCCGTATCAATTGCGAAAAAAGCTAGTAATCAATTTATAAATATGAACAAAAGTCTCACCCTTTAAATTAATTTGTGAGGTGAGAGAAATTTAAAAGTATTAAGTCTGAATCCGACTCTCATATGAGAGAGTTATGATTCAGACTTGATATGTGAAAATGAGATTGTTAAAGAGAAAGTCTCACATTCTAAGCTTATCTTTTTACATTTAGTCTTATTGTGAGCTAACTTTTGGAGTGAAAAGCAAGTCAGTCGTTTACTGTGTTTGGCCTTTTCCATCCTTGATTTGCAAATTATACTACTCTCTCAAATCAAAGAGGTGTCTTCCTTTACACTAGTAATGTATGCTTTTACTGTATGGATTTTATTAATGGTCGAGTCAAGGAGTGCAAGAGAAGCAAAACCAAACAGGTAGAAAATTCCCCGTACACATTATCCTCCACTTATATCATAGACTAGACTTATAAGTACACGTTGAACATGCTTCACAAGAAAAATACTTACTTTGGAAACATTGATTATTCATATTATGAGAAAAGTCAAGCCATTGCAAAATTGTAATGTGAAAGTGATAGATGCAAAATGGAGCGCAAAGAAACAACGCAAAATATCTACAAAATTCCATTGACATATCAAGAAAATTTTAGGTCTCTAAGTAATGCCTTGTCAATTCTACACAAGTTCATTCGACAAACAACATGTGTCAGTACGGGCTCACCTGTCAATAACCCCCCACATCCTATCTCTCTTCAATTATATGTTTTTATGCTTTTTGATCTTCTTTTTCTTTCTTTTTTCCTTCTTCTTCCTTTCATTGTTCCGTGACAAGGAAATATTAGGTACACTAATAATGCCATGACATTTTTTTAATAGTCCATTCACTTTGCACCGTGTGTGGGCCCAATTATGAGATTTTTCTCTCTCCTTGTTACCAACTCTCTTCTCTCTCTCTACTTTCTTCATTATCTTGTTTGCAGGCCCTAGACGATGCTCTCTGCTTTATTACCCCCTCTCCTCCCTTGGGCCCTCTGCCTCAACTACATAGGGCACCAACAACCTGCCCTCTCTCTCATTTAAGCCCAACTCTATGACTCCCCATCCGCGATAGCTCCACCATTGAAATCGTCCACCAACACCATGGCCCCGCCGGGTCCAGGAACAAGCCCAAGTCCCCCGTCATCATCACCCACGACCCCAAAGCCCTCCCTCTCCCTTAGCCTCCACATCCTTGTGGTCCTCTGCGGCTCTGACGTCGTCGCTTCCCTCCATTACTTCCGAATGTGACGAGGGCTTCAGCTTAGTGATGAGTGATTCCAAGTTCTTTACAAGTTCTACCTGAAACCTACTTTCGAATACATGTTTCTTATTTTTTGAAACCTCGAACTCACTCGTCAAAACCCGAAACCTAGAACTTATCCTATTATAGGTTCGAGGTTGTAACGATTTTTTTTTTCATCTTTAGCTGAGCGAAATGAAAATAAATGTAACAATAAAAATAAATAAGGATTTTATTATTTATTTCCTAACAACGAGTGTCTATGTGTATTGTCGAATAATGTTAAAGAAATTTTATGATTTTTAATGCATCAATTGTTCTTGTATTATACATAATTATTATCTTGAAAGAAGTAATTGTCCGAACATAACTACGTCAAAGAAGCAATTGAAATTTATATTGGTTTCATGGTCTACGAGAACACATTAGGCACAAAAATATGGACATATCATACTATATAACAAACCTTATCTTGATTTCCTTAATAAAAACTTGTTTTAAATTTTAGGTTTCATATTCTAAATTCTACCAACCGAAAACTTAGAACCTACCCGTCGACATAAGTTCCTCAAATTTTGAAACCTCAAACATACCCTTCATACCTTGAAATTTAAAACCTATAAATTTTCATCAGCATAATTATCAAGTTCTAGTTGCTATCCTGGAATCGTGCTACCCCAAAACTATGCTTGTCCCTACATGTCACCAAATTTGACACAGGATGACTGTCGCCTTGGCCGCAAGAGTCAAACCGTCATCGGATTTGGTGAAGACGACCTTGGCTTATGGCCAATTGCTAGTCATGGCCAAGTACCAGCCATAGGTCAAAGAGAAAGAAAAGAATAAAAATGGACAAAAAGGAAGAACCTGTGAAGGAGAACAGAAAATCATGAAAGAAGAGAGGATAGCGAATGAGAGAAAAATCTGGCAAGTGAGTCCTTTATAGACACATGTCACGCAATGAATGAACTATTAAAAAAATGACATGGCATCACTCGTGTACCTAATATTTTCTCCATCAAGACGGCAACATAAGTACATCAACTCAAACTCACTACCGGCATAATCCCATGAATCACCTTCCACCACCACCTCATCGCCACCTCAATCCTGCATCATCAAGCTTGAGCTCGGCTAGTAAACTTGAGCCTTAGATTTTGGATCTAAGCTCGAGTGAGTCCCAGATTTATGATCTAGAGCTTAGCTCAACCTAGAATCAACCCTAATTCAAGGTCAACCAGGGGTAGCACAAGTAATAGACAGGGCAAAAGTGGAGAAAGACCACACAGTTAGTCGACACGGCAAAGGGCCTTGACCACTTGGCCGATGCGGGCGCCAACGCAAAGGGTGCGGGAGGAGTTTGGACAAAGAGATGGCGGCACTAGAGGTTGGAGAAGAAGCGGGCGAAGATGGAGATAACGTGCTAGGGGCGGTGAGTTTAAGCTCGAGATGCGATCGGTGGGGGCCTTGAGAGTGCTTGGAAAAAAGAGAGCATGGGTTTTGTTCTCTTTTTTAGAAGACTCAAAAGAGAGAGGAGAGAGGGAGTGCTGGATTTCTGACAGGTGAACCCATATTGACACGTGTCATTTATCGAATGAACTTATGTGACATTGATGTGACGTCACTCTGCCACTCAATATTTTCTCAGAGATCAATGGTCAAAAGAGAGGTAAAAATTTTCATGTCAGAGCCTTAAATACACCCGAAATCTCACACCCTCGTGCGTACATTTACCCGATGGGGCCCGGCTTCCACTAGTCTCATCAAAGATCATTCATCGAATCTCCTCCACAAAGGGCTTCAAGAGTGAAAAATAAGCTTTTCAAAGATACTTGCAAGCTCCTCGTACCACCTACGTCCAACAAACTTGTAGTAAGCGTGTAGCATTGTCCTTTCTTTTCGACTCAGCCAAGCATCGATCGCGCACAAATCCCGCACGAAAGGTGTGCCTCCTCGGGAATTTATTGAGGACGGGAACGGGTACTGGCCGCAGGGGGTCACATGCATCGGGATCATCTCTGTTCCGGTGATATTCCCGTACAGGGAGATCAAAGGCGACAATGGTGGGGCCCACTCCTGCGTCGTGGGACCAAGATGCCGATTTTCAAATGGGCCTACTTGCGATCACGTCCCGTCGGCCGGTCCTTGCGTACTCATCCCAAGCATCGTTCGAGAAAACTCCTAGACGAGAGACTCCAACCAACATCCTTAACTTGTCTCACCAACTTCTCATGCCGTGCTGTCTTCCTGTTAGATTCCTCCTATTCTTTGGCGACGATGTTTTGTAGTTGTCAATTTTTTGCTTTGTCACTTGGAAAAAACAATGAAGCATGAAGCAAGCGAAATAGATACTTCCGTAGACGGAATAATAAAATTTTATAATTCAAAAAAAAAATTACCACCCAAACATTTTTTCTATCACAAAAAGTAAATAGAGAGAGAGGGTGAAATCATTTATTGCCTAACTTTTCTATAGCCCCTTTCCCTTCCACATAAATATCTTGACAATGAATATGCATAAATTGACGGTCCTAATTTTCCTCCCTCCTAATCAATTTTCCTTACCCAACCTATCACTTCCTACTCTGAGGAATTGTCTTCACCTAGCTCTGTCTATAGCTGGTATCATCTGCCTCCTCTTTCTCTTTCCTTCCGTTTGACAACCTGAGTCCCCTATGCCGAAGTTTCCTTTTTCTGGGACTAATTTAAAATGATTGCTAATTCAAATCAGAGAAGAAGTTCATACAGAAAGATCTCAAACTTGGTTTTACATAAAGAAATTGCGTTGGCATCTTGCAATGATACCATAACTTATGCTTTAGAGAGAGAGATTGCTGCAGATAAACAAATTTCTCAAAAGATAAAAGTTTCAGTTCTCAAAGGACAATAAAGCTGGTATTTCCCCAACACAAAATATAACATCATTCCTCATGCCAACTCCTGAAAATGCTTTGTCAAGTTCTTCATATTTTTCACAATAGGCCACCCACCACCTCTCCACATGACATCAACAGCCACCGATAGTTAGAATCTTTGTGGAGACTAACTTCAGAAGGACCTTGGCTTCAGGACAATGGTGGAGTGCTTCAATATGTGCAAGCTGAACTGGCCGCCTTTCTCGGTGGTGTCGAGCTTCGACTGCCCAGGGGGCGGCAAGAGCTCGAAGTTCTGCACCAGCCGGCCAATGGTGACCCCGAGGATGGGCAGGGCCAGGATGATCCCGGGGCAGCTCCTCCGGCCAACCCCAAAGGGGAGGTACCGGAAGTCGTTCCCGTTGGCCTCGACCTTCGCCTCCTCCTCCAAGAACCGCTCGGGCCGGAACTCCTCGGGCCTCTTCCAGTGTGAGGGGTTGTTGGCCAGCCACCACGCGTTGACCAGGATCTTGCTCTCGGCGGGGATGTCATAGCCCCCGAGCTTGGCGTCGTGGAGGTTCATGTGGGGCACGAGGAGCGGGATCGCCATGCGCAGCCTCAGGGTCTCCTTGATCACCGCCTGGAGGTACGGCAGCTTGTGGAGCTCCGGCTCGGTGACGGGCACGTCGGGGCCGAGGACCGTGTCGAGCTCCTGCCGCAGCTTCCTCTGGATCTCGGGGTGGTTCACGAGCTCCGCGATGCCCCACTCGATCGACCACAGCGTCGTCTCGATAGCTGCATCATGTAAAACTCATCATCATTACTACATGCATCTCCTTTCATGCGATTCTGACTTACCGACCTCGTGAGGAACTGACCCTCGCCACGCGGGCATAAACCTATGGCCAACGAAACGGGATACGACACGAACAAGAGCGGGTGAAAAAAGTGGCACGAACTGGTGCGTGTTGGTTGGTGAGGATTGGGTGGGAGACGGTCTTTCGTGCGGGGGTTGGTCGGGCAACTTCGTTCATCGACCGTCACGCGCAGGAGGTGGTAGGTTTCCATCCGGTTGAGATTTCAACTCCCGGCATCCGCGACGCAACCTACGCCGGTCGTCTCCCACCTTCGGGGACCCCACCATCAAACGTTTTCTTACCTTATTCGACTCGCACAAATTTCCAAATTCCCTAATCAAATCGAATCAGAATTTTGGGAGATAAAAGGCGCTTTCGTGAGCAATTAATAGGGTAAAAAATCATAATTTTTTATGGAATCGAAAGCGAAGATGATGGTTGTACACATAAGTATGTCACGAGCAGGACGGGGCCAAAAAGGGGCTAAACTTCACGTTATTCCATCCATTTGATACTAAATTAAATGGCCATTAAAGCAGGCCACCAACCACACCGCCGAATCGGGTGGCCAATGGATCAACCCCCCTCAATCTGACTCATCTTGGCCTATAAAATAATATGATTTGGCCATTCGATAACGTGCATCTCCCTTCGAAAGTGGCTTTGACTCTTTCCCCCTGACCTCTGCGGCTATCGGCATATTTTACCAAAACGAGGTCCGCTGACCCTTTCTCCCTACCAATTGCTGCCCCTCCCTCCCTCAACGCAACACGTGTCGCACTCTTAATGGCAGGAGAATACGATGACATGGCAAGCCGGCACTATGTCATATCTCCTCCCCCGACATACATCCAAAGTTGTCCATTTGACATGTCTTCTACCGAACGCCCACAATTGCTTCTATTCTTTATCCCAACTCTTCTCCAATTTTGTCCGACGAGTTGGATTCGTGGGTTTTTGGTCAAAATGGGAAATTGTCCGTCTCCCTTGCGGTTCTAATTGTATGATTGGGCTAATTTGCGAAAAAGGAAAGAAACGAGAGAACGCAAGCAACTCTTGCTCGAGACGTACCGGCAACGTTGATGTTCTCGACGATGTAAAGGACGTTGTCCTCGTTGATCTCCCCCTTCTGCTGAGCCTCGAGAATGTGGTCCATCGCGCACTTCAGTCCTTCGTTGTCCATTCGCTTCACGCTGGCCAGTTTCCTGCACAAGTTTCGCCATTTTCAGTTTCGAACCATCAAAAGTAATTTTTTTCACGCATTTAGCCCTCCGTGGACCCCCCCCCCCAGCTCGCCGTCGCCGGCGGCCGCCGACAGGACTTCCGGTTTCCACCATTCCACGTCGACGGCGTGCAGAAGTCATAAATTTCCAACTAATAACTCCCGCAGACTTGAATTTAATGCGGCTTTAAAGTGAAAAACCCGATTTGCCGTTTTCAGCTCTGCCCCCAAACTTCGTTGCGAATTCTCTAATTTACGAACTAATTGCAAAAAAAAAGACAAAAAAATAAACAAGTTGCGATTATCGTCATGGTCTATCGGGCATGATGCGCCGTGAAATAGCTTCGTCACTGATGGAGGCTTGGCTAAATCAATCGCGGTCTAAGTTGGTCAACGTAGCCATCCTCGCATTTACACGCGAGAGCTACGCTGACGACGGTGAAAACGAACAGGAACAAGGATCCACGTGCACTCACCGAGGCCCTACAACGGGCCGAGAACAATATCCCGGCGACCCTGGCTACTTTACGGAAATAAATATAAACTTTACTGAAAAAGATAGTGTTGAAAAGGATAAACAATGATAGCTATTTTACGGAAATAAATATAAACTTAACCCAAAAAGCTAGCTTTAAAAAGGATAAACAGTGATAGCTATTTTACGGAAATAAATATGAACTTACTTTACTGAAAGAGATAGCGTTAAAGACGATAAACAATGATAGCTATCATCTGAGGTAGTAAGACGGTATGGAGGAAGGAATTGCTTACTTCCTCTCGTCGACGAAGTAGTCCTTGAAGAGCTTCAGCCGGTGCTCCTTGACCTCCTTGCAGATCTTCAGGTAACCTCTCAGGAAGGGCCTGAGGATGGGGATGAAGTCGCCGTAGTTGTAGTCGAAGCTCTGGGCCAGCCGGCTCCGCTCGCCGTTGAGGGCCTTGAGCTTGACGAAGAGCGGGTCGTCCTCGCTGTTGAACCGGCGGTCGAACATGATCCGGTACATGTTGTTGTACATCATCATCTGCAGCCGGCGGCGGAGGACGATCCCCTCGCGGGCGGCGGCCGGGTTCTTCTTCACGTCCTCGACGACGGCGGCGGCCTCGGCCTCCCACCCCTGCCGGTACTGCTGCACCACCTTGTTGGTAAAGAAGGGCACCGTCATGATGCGGCGCATCTTGCGCCAGTGCTCCCCGTACACGGTGAACACCATGTCCTGGCCCTTGCCGGTGAAGATGTCGAAGACGACGTTGCGGGTGCGGGACCCGAACTCGACGCCCTGCGTGTGGAGCACATCCTTGGCGAGGTCCGGGGACGAGACGACCACGAGGTTGCGCTGTCCCATGCGGAGGAGGAGGATGTCGCCGAACCTCTTGGCGAGGTCGGTGAGGTTGCGGTGGTTGAGGTCGTCGCCGACCTGGAGCCAGTTGCCGAAGACGGGCACGGGGAGGGGCCCCGGGGGGAGGCGGAACCGCTTGCCGCGGAGCTTGGAGACGGTGATGGCCACGATGGCGGCGGCGAAGAGGCCGAGGAGGGCCTTCTCCAGGAGGAGGAGATCCATGGCTGTCGGTTGCTGCGGACGGATACGGGAGGTTCTGGAGAGGAAGAAGGTGGCGATGATGATGGTAGGGGTGGATGCGATGAGTTTCGGTTTAAATAAGCGAGGAGTAATTATTTGGTTTTGGACGGAAAAAATAATATAGAAATAAAATTCGAGGACAAAAAAAAACAAAGAAAATGAAAATGGATGGATGGATGGACGGATCGTTGGATGGAGTGACGGACGGGAGGGCGTTAGGTGAAACATGTGCGGGTTCGGCGGGACACGGGACCGGTGCCACATATGACGGCGTCATCGCCTGACGGGGTACAAATCTGAATAGTTTAAAATCTGAGGTATTAATATATATATATGACGTAAGCGATTCGATTTTTCGGCGTCGTATCAATGGCGTTATTTGATTGACACGTGGGATATTGTTTTATTGAAAAAAGGTCAAAAAAGATTTTGTGGCGTGAGACGATGGGGATGAGCACATGGTACAGGGGGGAAGGGGATTTGACGGCGTCAATTGACGGTTTGGGGAACGGGGGGAGGTGCCGGGTTGAGGTGGGTGCGTCAACGGACGGGAGTAGGTGAGAGGGGCGAATTCTTCTTTTCCCTTTATATTTTTTATATTTCGTATTATTATTTTTATTTTGTGAGTGGGTTGGTGAGGGGAGGAAAACGTCTCAAAACTTTGAGGAAGCAAATGCCTTTGGCCTCTCTCTCTCTCTCTCTCGCACGTTGAGGATATGACAATTTGGGTGTATAAAGCCAAAGCTTAGAAATACTATATATATCACATGAATTCAATACATGATTTGTGCATCTCGAAAATACAAACTAATTAATTTTGATAAAAAATTGCTAATATGGATGTCAGTCATTCTATACGGTATAATCACATCAATGACATAAACATAATCATCTCACGTGGCATAACCTAAAAGCTTAAATTAATATATGAAATGAGATCACAATGTAAATAAAGAGCATATAAGCCTCGTGAATAAGCGATATGAGATAATTTAACAGCCCTCTCAAATGCAAGTTAGATTAGAAATTGAAACTTGAAATTCAACGAATTAGGGGCCACACACACAAAATAAACTAGGCAGAACCCGATTATATTGTTGCATCAAAATATCCAACTGCGAAGCTTAACTTGTCAACCAAGTGTCAAAAGGAATAGTCAAAGCAAGGTGATTATTTAGGGATGGGTCTTAGTAATGAAGTCCTTTACAATGCTCTCTATACGCTTGTATCTCATACTAAAAGGCTATCGAGTGACATACCTTATATGAGGTATCTCAAATTGATTCAAGGCCAGTCTATTATTGAACCTCACATTTAGCGGGTCTTACTCCAATAACATTCGCAAAAAATTACTTTACAAGATCACTCAAATCCGATATGAGACTTGATATGTTACTGTTATCGGCTTGTCATGCTCGATCAACTCTCTACGAAAAGACGGATGGACTTACAAGAGAATGCAAGTTGACCCTAGGAGTCCTCTACATGAAATTTTAGGAAAATACTTATCTACATCTGACGATCAATTTGTTAACACGAATCCAGTCTAATTAGAGTGAGTACAAGCATAACATTTCTTGTGAAAGATGTTCACGAGACAGAAAGTGTCTCATTATCAAGCTTATCTTTAATGTTTTTGCTGCAGCACCACTGGTAAAAGGGAAGCAGGGAAGCAGATCTTGCTGTTGAAAAAGGCTTCAAAGTCGTTCTTATAATCAAGATGTGTAGCTTTTTAGAGTCGTGATCGTAGATGTTTCGATATTTAAATGAGGGATTGGTAGAGATTCCAAGGAAAATAACAAAAATTCAAAACTGAGTGTAGAAAATTTAAACAGTGAATTTTAAATGCTGAAAATAAAAATCAAAAGCTATCTAAATTGATGATAGAATATTTTTAATTTCTTGATACGCATGGAATTTTCATCTTTATCGATGTGTTTTAGCAATATAATTGGTAAGATTCTAATTGCCAAGCTATTTCTTCTAGTTAAAGAATTAAGTTTCCTCTGACCCAAAAAAAAAATAAAAAATAAAGTTTCGCCTTCTTTATTGACCCCATTAAGCGACAGGTGATTATTTAACAAATTAATTGAATATTTTAAGTCATTGTTAGTCATAATTATCACACAAGCTGAATATCATTAAGTGCTGGATTTTTTAAAATTTCCAGCACTTAATTGGATAATTAGATAGGCCTTAAGTGTTATATTAATTTCATTTGTTAAATGCTCTAGGACAAGTCAAATCAAGCGAACTTGCGTGAGAAACTAGCTCTCCTTTAGGACAGGTACGCGTTATTGGTGATGAAACATTGTAGTATTTACTATAAAAGGATTGAGTTTTGCCAGTTTTTACTAACACAAAAAAAAAAAAATTTGCTGTTCTTAAAGTTAATGAGGAGAAAACATAATTATGACCACAAGATCCGCTATCATTTTCCAATGAGTAAGTCAATTTGTACCACACAAACCACTTTAGGAAATGGAATCCTAGCATCTATGAGCGTCAAGCATGCATTTGTTTGGTTTACTGCTCAGTAGAAATTATATAATTAGTGCTAAATATATTATACCGATATCAATTTAACCATAAATTTTCTAATTTTGTCCTAAACCTTTAATTAATTTTTGTCAGAAAATGGTTGATGTGTGGGTCCAATTATCATTGGTTTCCTACATAATATGTCGCCACTTCAATGATTTTTGGCAAAAATTGCTAGAAAGATTACATTAAAAATTTGCGCAAATGTTTAGGCCTAAATTAACAAAACTGGAGGCCATCACGACCGTTGCCCAATCTCAAAATCCGAGGTTTAGGTTTAAATTTTGGGTGTGCATAATAGTAAACGAGTCCTTTTACTGACCAAAGAGATGTGAAAGGTAGATTTTGAGATGTAACGGCAATTCTCAATGAAACAAATAAGGTTGAAGCCGATTTTTACAATTTATCTTTTACTAGTAGCTAACTCTCCATGGCCAAGCATACGTCCTAGTGTCTCCTGTCCTCGGTATATATCCACGCTCCATGTTCCTACTCAACCTAGTAAAAAGATACTCGAAATTATTATTATTATTATTATTATTATTATTATTATTATTATTATTATTATTATTATTATTATTATTATTATTATTATTCTCGTTTTAGTTTGGTAGGCAAATGGGGGCAAAGCTCCTCGTTCCAGTCACGTTCCGGCTCATCCTCGCTGACGGTGTTTCTCTTACCGTTCGTCCAAAGGAATGGAAAGAGTCCGTCCGTCCATCCTCCTCATGCCCACCTACCACCAACCGCCCCCCCAAATTCTCCCTTTCCCCCACCATCTCTTCCTTCGCCTCCCGTTACGGACAGCATTTCTTGTCTAATAAAAGAACCGTCGTAGTCATTCGATCTCATTGGCCCTTCGATTTCTTCAACCTCTCCATGCTGTCGCTGTCCTCCGATGGCATCCCTTCCGTCGGACTTGGTTATTAAAATCCCGCGAAGAATGTATCGACATTTGTATCGCGCAGCCAGTGATGCATTCACTGATCCCATGACGTTTCCAACATCTAATTGAGGTTTCAACAATAGGGTTTTCGTGTGTAGATGTGTATGAATGAATAGAACCTGGCAACAACATATGCATCTAAATCACATGATCCCTGAGCTCATAGGCGGTCATCGTACTCACAATGTCATGATTGGGACATTAAGGCTAGGGAAATTTTGCAATATGGTGGAGCAGAGATAGAGAGAAGAGTCAAGAAGGCCGGGGGAGCGGACCGGTTCAAAAGGAGGAATGCTTTACCTACTACGAATGAAAGAGACATGCGGGGACAACAACTCGCCAACCTACCACCATCAAGCTAACTCCAATTTTTCATCCTCGTGTTCTAGCTACCCTCTCATGATCATCACCTTTGTCTTGCTTTCGGCCACGTCGACGTTATCTCGATAATAAGATAATTTCCACGCGCGCAGAAATAGGGAAGAAGAAGAAATTCATGACCAGTGATTCTTGCAGGAGAAGGAAAATGTCATTGACGTGGTCTGCCCAAATTCGGCGAGTTGCTTTTTTAGTTCGACCCCTTTTGGGGCCTCTTTGAGCTTTGCATTTATTCATTCTTATTGAAGAGAAAAGGCCCTGGAAGAGCGACATGGATTTAATGCCATTTTGCACTCTGGATTTGAATAGAAATCTCAAAATTGATTATAGGCCTATTTCTTAACCCATATATGATACGTTGTGTTGTTATATGGATTACTTATATTTAGTAAATAGATCATCAGTGTGTTTAGAATGGTAAAGCCCAAAATAATATGAATGTTAAATGGGTTCACAATTTACTTAAACTCAATGCATCTGTAAAACTCTCTTTCCTCCCTCACTCAATCTCTCACTTACTTGCTCCATACTCTTACCTCAATTGGAGTATGTGTTTTCTTAGATTTGATTAAATATAGTATTTTAGCAACATAAATTAGGTCAATTATAAATTGGATATAGGCCGGTTAGATAAGAGTCACAAGATTTGTCCTAAATGAAAATGGATTAAATTGGTCAATTTAGATTAGACCAATTTCAAACCGATCCGACCTGCCCATTTGAAGAGCTCGATTTTGAGATTCATCTCTCTTGACCAAAAACCTAGACTTTCTTTATCATGATCTCATTTTAACGAGTGCGCCAAGGGCTCGTGGTTAGCAAACGTGATATGGATTTTCAGCAAATTGATAAATGCATTAAAAACTACACCTGTCAAAATAGGTGCATAACACATTTATGACCCATTTAAATATTAAATGGGTCAGGTTTTCTTAGTATAACCCATTTATGACTCATTTTGACAGGTGTACCTATAAACAGAGTCCATTCGAAAAGGATTCCAAACCTTGGGATATTAAAAAGACTAAAATACATGGGTCATTAATGGGTCAAAGTACCCAACTACTCATCGGTCCTCAGAAATAACTCATCTCCTCTCCGCTTTCAAATCAAAATGAAGAAACTTTCCTCATCGCATGATAGCGCATTATCTCGCTTCCATTGTTTGTACAGCACGGCGGCGCTGTCGCACATGGTCGCCACCATCGTCAGATGGTGGCTTGATTGGTGGTCAAAACCCAGGTAAGTCTCGTTCTCCTATATGTATGCCTAATTTTGAAAAAATAAAAATAATTTAAATATTATTAATAATTCGATTTAAAAATAATAATAAACCCGAATAAGTTTAAAACCTTTAAAAAAGATTATAAGAATAAGTTTTCCTAAGTTTAGTTAGATAGGGAAGTGTTTTAACAATATGGATCGGGTCGGGTATGAGTTGGGTATGGGTTGGATTGGATATGGGTCGAAATTTTATATTATACTTAAATGGGTTATAAACGGGTTAATGTGTCAATTTGGGTCGGATTATTTATGATCTGACCCAAATCCGACCCGACCCACCCATTTAACAAGTCTATTAAAAACTAAAAAATTGACCAAAAGCCAATTGCTTGACGAGTGTCCTTGCACCACTTGTTAACAAAATCGAATTCAAAAATAACCAAAATAAGTGACCTGGCGCCGTTTGTTAACGAAGTTAACTTCCAAAATGGCCAAAATCTTTCGCCGAGCGATCGTGGCCAAGTAATCTTTCACATACTTCAGTACAGAAATCGGTGGGTGCTCGTTGACATGACGAGCTCTGATGTCGCCAATGCCAATGCATTAATTGCTCATCCTAACTTTTCCAATTTGAAATGCACGCTTCGATTGCGAATTGAAGCGGAATCACCGGGGCCGGACCAAATCGCAGAGAAAATTATTGTGTGATTTAAGTGCGTTTTTTGTTCCTGCAATTTCGGGCTGTGAAAGCACACTTTTACTTGTCCTCTATTTTTTTGTTGGTGTTTTTTTTTTTTTTTTTTTTTTGGTCGGTTTTTTGGTCCTTTACCTGTACTCTTGAATTGCCATTCTTTAGCATTTGCAGACATCATTCTGCTGATGAAACATGACAGTACGGTTTTAATCTTGGGCGATGACAATTTCACGACAGTAAGAACATTTTTATACCTACTCAGTACAAGAAGGGTCTTCTTAATTATACATAATGAGGTTTCTTGAACAGCTGTTTCCACAATTTGAAGTGCAAGAAATTATTTCGTCGTTAAGTCTTCTTAATTAGATTCTGTTTGTGTTGCGAAAAATAAATAATTTAAAAAATATTTTTTAAAAATAATCATTTGTATTGTTTGAAATAATTAATTCATGAAAAATATATTCATTATCGACAATAATTTATATCTAAATATTTTCGCAGACAATAATAATAATTTTCATTTATTCTTTTTTGTAAGCGATAAAAACAATCATTTCTAGTAAAAAAAATTTCAAATTATTGATTTTTCAAAAATCAAACGGAGTCTAAATATCGTATCATCATCTTCTCTCTCCATCCATTATTTCTTACTTTACTTGCCTCTATAGAATCTTCATAGACATCAATTTAATGTCTCCCTCTCACTAACCACCATCTCTCACTTCACTCTCAATCATTTCTCACTTTACTCGCTACACCAATCCTCTCTAAAATCTATCTAGACACCTCTTTAGGCCATGCATGCATGGCAACGTTTCTATTTCTCAATTTTTCCATTTTTTTATTTCCCAAAATAAAATAACAAAAATATGTTTGGTAATGCCAATTGATTTTTTCACTTCCATAATAAAAAGTTGTTCCCGAGAATAGATTAGAGTAGAAATGAGAAATAAATAAAAAATAACTTCTTGTTTCTAAGAACAATTTCTAGAAACTTATTTTTTGGGGATCGCTCGCCGCCCACAGCCCACAACTGCTGCCCCCGCCCATTTGCCACTGGTCATTGGTCAACGATGGGTGTGGATAGGCGACAAGTGCCGGCCGACAATGGGCATAGGCAGGTGAGCGACAACAGGTGGGCGATAGCAACCGACAGGTAGCGATGGCGGCCGACAACTGACGACGGGCAGCAATTGAATACTAACAGGCGGCAACCAAAGACTGGCAAGTGACAATTGGCGACTGGTGGGCGGGGGTGGCCAATGACCGGCAACCGACGCTCACCGCTGATCACCAGTTGCTAGGAGTGTCCAAAAAACCCATTCAATCCAACCCAAATATGATTCGAACACGAAATAAGTATGATACATGTTTCGGGTCTTAATATTATTCGGGTAACAATTATAAACACAAATAGAATACATGTTTTTGGTCAAGTTTGGGTTAGAACATTATTCCACCCAAACACATTAAAGGCTTCAACCCAAACACACCCACCCAAGCTATCTCCTCTACAACTCCTTCTACTCGCAACTCATCCAACATGTCTCGTCTCACGAATTCATCGTTGTCGCCCTTCAGGTCGACCCCCATCAATCTCTCTCCCTCTCCCTCTCTCTCTCTCTCTCCCCATCTTCCATATGATTTGCTTCTTTTTTGCGGCTAACGCAAAACTTTAGAGGAGGGAGTATTATTTATCTACGGAGATATTCACGGACAAGTTGGATAAGGCCATGCGGCGTCACGTAAGAGCATTTCGAATTCCCTTTATCATATTTTTATTACAAAATTATCTATTTGTGGAGATATTCATGGATGAGTTGGATAAGGCCCCGCGGCGTCTCGTAAGAGCATTTCAAATTCCCTTTGTCATATTTTTATATTTTTTAATAAAAAAACCTGAAACCCGAAATAAAATAACATAAATATGTTTGGTAATGCCAATTGATTTTTTTACTCCCCATAATAAAAAGTTGTTCTCGAGAATAGATTATGAGTAGAAATGTGAAATAAAAAAAAAATAGTTTCTTGTTTCTGGGAATAATTTATAGAAACTTATTTTTTGGGGATCGCTCGTCGCCCATAGCCCACTGCGTTGCCGCTCGCCATTGCTGCCCCCACCCGTTTGCCACTAATCGATGGCCTCTCGCCGCCACCCTTCGCTTGGTGCCGGCAACCTGGTGTGACCGGAGGTGATCGGCAACCCAATGCAATAGGCAACGATCGGCGATGGCAACCGGCGACCAACGATCCACAGGTGGCAGATGTTGGCCGACGATGGGCGTGGATAGGCGATGAGTGCTGATCGAAAATGGGCATGGGCGAGCGAGCGACAACAGGTGGGCGACAGCAACCGACAGGTAGCGATGGGCGACCAACAATCAACGGTAGGCGGCAATTGGATACTAACAGGCGGCAACCAAAGACTGGCAAGCGACAATTGGCGACTGGTGGGCGGGGGTGGCTAGTGACCGGCAACCGACGCTCGGTGGTTGCTGGCCACCCCCCACCGCCAATCGCCAGTTGCTGCCACTATCAAGGAAAAAATAAATAAAACCTTTTTGTTGATACCAAACGTATTTCTATTTTCTTTCTATTTAGAGAATAAAAAAAATTTATAGTCACCGAACGACTTATTTTACTCAAAAATTGTTCCAAAAAGTAGAAATAAAAAAACTATATCTCAAAAAAAATTATTTTCAAAAATAAAAATATTACTAAATACACCCTTAGTGACTTGCTCTCACCAACCATCATTTCTCACTTCACTTGTCGTGTCAATGCTCTCCATATCTCAAAAAAAAATTATTTTCAAGAATAAAAATATTACTAAATACACCCTTCGTGACTTGCTCTCACCAACCATCATTTCTCACTTCATTTGTCATGTCAATGCTCTCCATATCTCAAAAAAAATTATTTTCAAGAATAAAAATATTACTAAATACACCCTTCATGACTTGCTCTCACCAACCATCATTTCTCACTTCACTTGTCGTGTCAATGCTCTCCAACTCCCCCAATCTTCGATGGATTGCCTCTCTCTCTCTCCCTCTCCCTACCTCTCCCTCTCCCTACCCCAATCTTCAGTGGATTGCCTCTCATCTTCAATTTCGCCCTAATTTTCACCATATTCGGGAAATAATATGAAAATCCTAATTCTGTTAGAGTAAACACGAAGCACAAAAATCATGTGTTTTGATAGAGAATGGAATTGGCTTTCCTTTATGTAAATAAGAGTATCTCCATTTCTCCAAGAATTTTTACCAAACACATGCATATCTACATGTTCTCAATTCGATCGTGCTTTAGTGGCAGCCAACTTCACATAGTAGATGCTCCGATTTCTATGTTTTATTTGATAACCAATAGTCCATTTTTCTTTCTCCTGCATATGAGCATTCTTACCCATGATCTGAGCACGAACGAGAGAGTTGATTTCAATCATTCAATGTGCCATACTCTTTGTCCTCTGCAAACATTCAATGAACCGGATTATGATCATATAAACATTCAATGAACCGGATTATGATCATATGTCTTTCTCTGTCCACGAAGTGGGTATGTGTGGCATTCCTAGCTTAACTTACTCGATGTATTATCCGTTTTAATCCATTTCATTTTGAGTCTCACGATTTAGTCCTCTTGACGTACATGTAAGTGCTTTCCAAAAAGTTATTCATAAAACTGGTATTGCTCTCACCCAAAGGTAATTAATATTGAAATTCCAAATGTTCAATGATGTTTTGTCAAGAAAGTGTCTTTTCATTTGATTTCAGCTTCAAACATATAATTCAGGAACACTTTCCCCATATTCGGTGTGGAAAGTTTCAATTTGTTCCTCCCCTCTTCCCCTCCTAGAAGGCCACCAAAAGCTATACCTTATTCAAATCCTCTCATTCCAGCAATCACTCCCCATCTCACTCGAGCCTCACTTGTGGCAGGTGATCGTGACCCTTGCCCAGGCAAGGTCAACCTACTTGGCTATGGCCAGTGGCCAATCACAAGCAAAAAGAAGAAGAAAAAAGGCAAAAAATTTATAAAAATTATAAAAAACTGTCAACATCAACATCAACATCAACGTGTCACGAAGGCCAACCGGCATTCACATCAACAACACTGATCAAAATTAATTAGAAGGACTAAGGTGACACTAGATCAAAATGTTTAAGATTAAATTGACACAATTAAAAGATTTATGACTAAATTGATACTAGTGTAGTAAGTTCATATTTTTTGTTACATTTTTCCTGACCAAGTGGTCACATATGAACTGTCCAAATACCTTGCACATATCGTGGGACTGAACTAATTTATCAACGGTAAATGGAAGAGGTAAGAAATTAACATATTTAAAAGCTGGATATCTTTGAAAAATTTTGAGCTATTATCTCTCTTATTCCCTATGTACCAGGATTAAATAGAGGATTTGGATAAAATAGGTTTTCAAATGTTGGATTCAACATCTCCTAAAGAGTAGAGCAAATGATTCAAACACGAGATTTCTTAATAAAAGTGCGAGCGTGCACACGCATGTTTTGAGCAGGCTTCACTTTTGCAAATGATTGTTTACACCTCTATAATGTAGAGCAAGCCATACATCATCTCCAACCTCAAACCTTCGACGAAAAGAAAAAATTGAATGATATCAATGGCTAGTATCCAACGAATCATATAATCGTATATTTTTGACAGAAAAGACAAAGTGATAATTATAAAATATCCGTAGAACAATCATATTGAAATCACATGAATCTCCATGGATTCTAAATGTTAAAACCTATCTTCCCCAAAATAATATCCTCAAAACCATTTACACTTTTGTTTAACCCTTCTACTTGTGGAAACATGCATGCGTGCATGTTGCGTGATCAATGCGTTGTGCTCCTAAACCCTAAAACTTCTGGAGAGCTGCGAGTGCTATCTCGTTTGCAGATAAAAGAAGTGGATTAAGAAAATTTGCCAATACCAATACTGTTTTTAAATAGCTAGTTTTATGGCAATTTGGCCACGGCCAGCTTAAATAAGATAATTGCAGAGCAACGAAGTCACACGTTCATTGATTAAGCCCCATTTGATCGGATTGCCTCCGTTGCCTGTTCCATTCGTTTACTTTTATATCGATCTGGGACCACGTCGTCATGACCGTCTATTGACATTGACCCCCGAGCTTGAACCGGTCATGAGATCTGCAGGCGAAAGAGTCTGGATCAACAAGACACGAGTTTCGTCCATAGTCATGATAGCAGACGTAGAAAGAAGGAAACTCAGACGACCTTCTGATGAACGGAAAGCCATTGGTCCAACACGGGACCGCAGATAGTCAATAACGTTGTCACATTCGAAAGTAAAACATGTATGTGATAACACCAGCCATCGCGGAGGCCATGAATCCGAACCTGCTTGCGGTGTTATTATGTGCATCTCGCTTGGACGAATGGATTGTCAACCTCTATCTCACTTCGTTCCTGGGGAGGAATCTGGTCTACCCCTGAGCAATGGCTCTTGAATGGCATCAAGTGACATCTCTATAGTATCAAATCCGACCATGGTGGCGGGATGCCGAACTTCTCATAGTAAAGCTCAGAGAGAATTGTCACGCTGGTCCTCCAAGTCACCCTCTCCCTGCCCTTTCTGGTTTAGCTACAAGAAGTTGAGTTTGTTTTGGGTCTATCAGAAAAATTACAAGAAACAGGACTCGCAATAAACAGACAAGAATCTCATTCCGGTAATCACTCGCTGTCAGAGTTTGAAAAATAGGCCAAGAATAGAAGAAGAATGTGTGTTTTTGTATATCTTTTTTTTGTACTTATTTACATTGTAGAGACTCCTATTTATAATACATTCAATGTCTTAACTAAGGAAAAAAATAAAGAGGATACAAAGAATAAAATCCAAATCAAATCCAATCATGGATTGATACAAAATATCAATTATGATCTCCTATAATTTGGATTGATTGATCATGATCCTCGGTCCAATCTTCGCATATCTTCAACACTCCCCTCAAGCTGGTGGCTGATATATATCTAAGACACCTAGCTTGCTTAGTAGATATGTGTGTTGCCTTTGACACAATGGTTTGGTAAAAATATCAGCGGGTTGCTCTATGATTCCAATTCCGTTTGTCTTGATTACTCCTTCTTGGATATTGTCTCGAGTGTAATGGCAATCTACCTCAATATGTTTCGTTCTTTCATGAAATATGGGATTCGCTGCAAGTTTGAGCGCTGCATCATTGTCGCAAAATAAATTTGTTGGCCCTTTGACTTGTATCCCAAGGTCTGAAAGTAAGCCCCGTATCCAAACTATTTCACAAACAGTTTTTGCCATAGCTCGATATTCAGCTTCAGCAAATGACAAAGATGTCGTCGACTGCTTCTTTGTTTTCCATGAAAGTAAGGAATTTTCCAACTTAATACAAAAACCAGTGATAGATCTCCGACTCATGGGACATGTGGCATAGTCTGTGTCACAATAAGCATTCATCTCCAAGTTACCATCTCGAGATAGGAGTATTCCAAGCCCTGGACATCTTTTTAAATATTTCACAACCTTCAGTGCTACATTCATGTGAGATTCCTTCGGATTATGCATAAATTAACTGAGTGTTTGTACTGCATAACAAATATCTGGCCTGGTCATGGTGAGATATATAAGTTTCCCTATGAGCCTTTGATATCGAGATGGGTCTTCAAGCAGTGGGTCATCAATCTCAGAAGATGATCCGGCATCATATTCAACAGTAGTTAACTTAGTGTTCTGATCAATAGGAATAGCAGCTGGTTTGCATCCTGATAATCCCGCTTCAGATATAATTTCTAACACAAACTTTCGTTGACTGAGAGAGATTCCTAAATCTGAGCGAGCAATCTCAATACCAAGGAAATACTTGGGAGATCCCAAGTCTTTAATATGAAAAGTGGAGTGCAAGTATTCTTTGAGACTCTCAATGGCTAATTCGTCATTCCCCATAATAAGTATGTCATCAACATAAATCATAAGGTAGATTGATGACGTACCTTTTGTCCAAGTGAATAGAGCATAGTCATACTTGGATTGCTTGAAGCCAATTGCTGTAAGGGCTGTAGTAAACTTTGCATACCATTGTCGAGAAGCCTGCTTAAGCCCGTAAAGGGACTTACGGAGACGACATGCCTTAGCCTCCCCCTGTCGCCGTAATCCAGGTGGAATTTCCATATATATCTCCTCATTGAGATCTCCATGCAAGAAGGCATTGTGAACATCCATTTGATGTAGATTCCAATCTCGGAAAGCGGCAATGGAGAGGAAGGAACGAACAGTTACATCTTTTGCCACTGGAGAGAATGTCTCGTGATAATCAAATCATTCACGTTGCGTAAATCCTTTTGCCACTAAGCGTGCCTTGTAACGTTCGACAAATCCATCGGCCTTGTACTTGACTTTATACACCCATTTGCAACCAATGGGTTTGCGATGAATAGGTAATGGGACTATATCCCATGTATGATTTTCTATTAGTGCATGCAACTCGCCTCCATGGCCTTCGCCATCGTGGATCATGAACCGCTTCATCATAGGATGATGGTTCTATTTCTTCGGAGATACGACTAATGCAACACATATGTTCCGTAGATAGTCGATCGAATGAAACATAAGAAGAGATAGGATATGAGGTACCTGATGAGTTGAGGGAGGCACAAACATAATCCTTCGTCCATGTGGGAGGACGAGTAATTCGCCCTGAGCGTCGTGGGACAATATGAACAGGGGTCGAAGATGAAAATTCTGAAATAGACTGTGGAGATAACCCTTCTGAATCAGAATTTTCTTCGCCTTTGCGTTGTAGATTCTACAAATGAATAATCCGCGGTAGATGGAGTAACTGGAGTGTTGTTTTTGATCTCGAAGAAGAATTTGGAACATCCGAGAGATGAGACGTTAATATAAGAAGAATTGTGAGATAAATCTTCCTCAAATAAAAACGTCCATTCGATGATTTGAGCTAGAGGGCTCATTTGAAGATGCCTCATCTTGAAAAGGAAAAATTGTCTTCATGGAAAATAACATCTCTACTGATAAAGAAATTTCCTGTTGATGGCTCAAAGACCCGATAACCTTTTTGAAGAGTTGGATATCCCATGAAGATGCATCGTCGAGCCCGAGGACTCATTTTGTCGCGAGAGCCTAGGGTAGCCACATAGCATAGACAGCCAAAAACTTTCAAATGATTAATTTCAGGCTTCTTGCCAAATAGGACTTCAAAAGGAGTACGTCCTTCTAGAACTCGAGTCGGCATGCGATTGATCAGGTAGGTTGCTGTGACCACACAATCTCCCCAAAAAGTCTCAGGAATTGATGCTTGAAATTTAAGAGCACGTGCGACTTCTAAAAGATGACGGTGTTTACACTCAACGATTCCATTTTGTTGAGGCGTGTAGGTGCATGTGCTTTCATGCAGAATTCCATGAGAAGAGAAAAGTGATTGACAATCATGACTAGAAAATTCTCTCCCATTATCTGTTCGGATACGTTGAACAGATTTCTGAAATTGATTTTTGGTCATGGTCAAGAAATTTTTAAGAGAAAAAGACTTGACTCTTTGATTGCATGAGAAACACCCATGTAGCACGAGAATGATCATCTACAATGGTGAGGAAAATTGAGACCCATCACGATGTCGAGTGTGGTAAGGTCCCCAAATGTCGCATGAATTAAAGAGAAATTCTCTCGTAGCTCGAGATTTACTTGCGGGAAATGGGGTACGTGATTGTTTAGCAAGTGGACAAATTTTGCATTGGGGATGTGGAAAAGAAGCACTGTGACCCAAACGTTGATGAGAAATGATAACTTTATCATTGATAGCAATGTTACACAATGATTCCTTATTTATGGAAAAATGCGACAAATCAAAATTTTCGAGAAAACTAGTCCAGAAATATAATCCTTGTGAAAGTCTACCCAAACCCATCAGTTTGCCAGTCGAAAGTGCCTGAAAGAAACATGTGTCGAATTGAAGAAAATATGACAGAATTGTCTTTACTGAGCCTTTGATACTTGAGATAAGATTGAATTGGAATTGAGGGACATAAAGAACATTCCGAAGGATAATTGAAGGACCAAGATTGACTGTCCCTATCTTTGTGACATATGTAGTGTTTCCATTTGGAAGTTTCACAATTATAGGAAAATGGTATTTATGGGTATGAGAAAAAAAACTTTCATCACAGATGATGTGGTCACTTGCACCTGAATCAATTATCCATGCGTCATGAGAAATAGAATTAAGGTAATATGAAGTACCTGAAAAACTTGCCCCTTTGTCGGAAATTTCCAACCGTTTCAATGCCCTCATGATCTCCTGATACTGATTTTGGGTGATCAACTGATTGATATTATTTCTAGTGACTTGATTAATTGAAGATTCCTTCTTTCCTTTCTCACCGTGCTTACCGTTCAATTTCCAACAGGTTTCCACAGTGTGATGGGGACGTTTGCAATAGTCGCAATATAATTTCCCCTTTCCTTTATAATTTCCCTTCAAGGATGATGTGGCATTACGAGAGCCGTAGGATCCTTTAAAATTAGTTGCCATATTGACTTGTTGAGAGCCATTGGATTTGGCTGAAGTCATGGTTGATTTATGGCCGTCAGATCCTTGGGTTAGATCTTGGCCATCCATTTGAAAGAGACTAGGGCTTCCTTCTCCTTCCTTGAAAATCTTGGCCATCCATTTGAAAGAGACTAGGGCTTCCTTCTCCTTCCTTGAACACAGCAGCCGCTTGTCTTCCTTCTCCATGGAATCCGATTCTTTGGTCGGCCAAGGCAAAGCCTTGCGAGAAACTGCCGCTCGGTTGCTGTCCAGCAGCAAGTTCAGGTGAGAATCCGAAGGTGCCGGTCGATGGTGGTCTAGATCTGAAGGCAGCGAGGGCGATTCCTTCTCCGGTTCGTGCGTGCTCCATCGCAGCTGCCCTTTGGCTTTCTTCTTGAACCGCCAACTGGTAGATCCGCCCAAGTGACGGTGACGGCTCCATTGCAAGGATTTGGGACCTGAAATGTGAGTAGTTTTCGTTTAAAATTAGTAAAAAATGAGTTGCCTTCTCCCTTTCTCGTATTGCTCGATATTGCTGAAGTGTTTCGTCCGGCCCTTCGAGCTGTTCTTCGGACGGTTCAAGTTCGTTCCACAGGACTGACAAACGGTTGAAGCATGTAGTCACGGACTGATTTCCTTGTTTCAGTTCTGATAAGGCTTGTGTAATATTCAGCTCCTTTGGAAGTGGTGGGACCCACTTGGGTTTTAAAAAGAGAAAAAAAATAGAGAAGAAGAAAGAGAGTTGAAAAGTCAAAGGAGAAGGAGAGAGAATAAGTGGGGTTCTCTCCCACTTTCGGAAGCCAGAACCAGTCGGGGAGGGGGAAGAAAAAGAGAGAAGAGAAGAGAGGGAGAGAAGAAGAAAGGGAAAGAAGGAGAGGGTTTTGCACATGTGCGCCACGGGAGTCTCACAAAGCCGACTCGACTATTTTATGCAAGACCCGGTGAGTACACGTGTCTCTTATTCCTTCGATCGAAGCATTTTTCCGGTTTATGGCTCAAATTCGGAATAAGGGAAATATTGAGCGGCGAAGTCTAATTTTTGAGTTGTTGAGCCACGAAAATTTATAAGAATGGTAATTTAGGACGTCATGGACCCGTGGGATTTTACAGAATTGGATTTGAGCTTATGGTTTGTCCGAAATGGAATTTTGAAATTCTGCCCATTGGATGTACAGTATGCGCGCGGTGACTGTGGGGTCTGATTTTGTCGGTTTCGGCTCGAAATTGGATTGTCCTACTAATGGGTCTTCTAGTGCTCGGAATTATCTTCGTTTTGACTACAAGATTGCTTGAATTGGAGTTAGGATGAGAAAGTTATGGCATAATCAAGTTTTGCACCCTAGTCTCGCTTCTTGAACGGCTTTGAATAAATTGCTTTTGTTAGGCATTTTGTTAGCTCTTAGGGGTCATTTTATTAGTGTTAAGGCGTGATTTAGTTGTCTCAATAATTGAGGTAGAGTTTTATCGGGTTTTAACTCATTCCTCAATTATTTGTTAGGACCACGAGTTTGACGATTCAAATATCGTTTTATTGGATCGTAGGCGACGAGGTGAGTGGTACTATATCTTCTTTGAATTTGTAAAATTCATGTTGAGAAAATTATATGGATTATGTATAGTATGTGGTTATGAAATGACATTATTATTGCATAAAAATCAGATTGGGCATGGACTACCTTTTGATTGTTTATAAAGGTTTGGAAAACGTATTATGTAAAGTAGTGAAGGCAAAATATATTTTTAAGTGCTTTGCAAATGGTTTATGGAAAAGTATGTGGATGACTTGAAAAATTGTGGATGATGATGTTGCAAAAATGTATTTGTTTGATTTATTATATTGATTCTTGGATTGGTTTTCTTGTATTGGAAGATGGTTATTTTGCTCATTATTGCTGTGAGCCCATTAAGGGGCATGTTGGTATGCATACTGGGTAGAATATCCTTCTGGGCCGAGCCACCGGCATTATAGGTGGAAACCTTGCCAAGGGGGGAATCTTGGTAGCCTTGACACAAGGCGTTGTGTCGTGACCATGGTAAGAGATTGAGCAATAGATTGGTCAATGGATGGACCATTGACATGTGATTTTTGAATGGAGATTATTCAATGGACTTGACCATTGATTTTGGTATTATGATGGTGGTTTAAATGAGTTTTTCATATAAGTATAAAAGTAACTCTTATATGATTTATTATGTATTTTATATATTGGATTGGGTTGTAAAGTTTTGGTATTGCTTAGAACTCATGCATAGTGCTTGCTCGATCTGCTTAGAAGATGTATACTACTCACTGAGCTTGTGGTTGCTCACCCCTCTTTCCCAACCTTTTCAGGTTCTTTGGTTAACAGCTAGTAGAATGAGAGCGCTTTTGTGGGGACTTTTGGAAGCTGGACCTTTTGTGGTTAGAGGCTGCGCCTTTCGGGTGAAAAGGGCAGCCATGTCACCTCCATCCTTGCAGGATACGGGGTGTGACTTTTTGTGGTATCAGAGCTTAGGTTATGATCGTTGGGTGTAGATTTTATGGGACGTTGTGAGTTGTGCGAGAGATTTTAGTGCATTAGTCTTTTATTAGGTACTAAGGTGTATGTTTTATTTTGGGTCCAAGCGATCATTGATTTTGATTTAAAGAAGCATGCTTCATTTGTGAGGGACAACAAAGGCAAGCAAGTTCTTACTTTTGATATCAGGATTGTATCCTAAGAATTTCGAGGTGCGGTTTTGACAAGAGATAAAAAAATGGATTCAAGTCCCGACTCACAAGAATAGAGCAATATAAGGTGCTCAAGATGATGGAATTCATGAAAGTTCTATTGCTGACCCAAGGATGGTCAACCAAAGTATTTCCATGGAACATGCTTCATTTGTGTGGAAGACAAGCTTTAATTGATTTGCTCAAGAGTTAAAAGGGAATGATGATGACAAAGGCAACTTCAGAATTTGTTAGAACATCGGGTTGTTTTTATGTTGCTCACGCTAATCATAGCTAGTCTATTGTTCCTTCTATGTACACAATGTGTTGGGCCTCTCAGAAGTATAATAGACTCTATTCTCTTAATGACGACAACAGTATGGACCTTAGAGAACTTTCGAGAAAGAGGCGTGTTTCCAATCTTTTTCGCAATGGTTTCTATGAAAGTTTAGATTAGTTGATAGTCATGTGGAAGGGCAAAGTAGTACTCTCATTGAATTAGATTTGTAGAGAATATCTAGTGTGATCAAATATTCTTTCACCATTGTTAGAGTTGCTATTGATATTGCATGTTTTATCCACTTGTGACTCCAATGAGTTTATGGATTGATGGCTAAGAATGGACAATGGCATATTTTGATTGTGGGCATTGCATTGTTAGATGCTTATGCAAAATACTGAAATGTTGGTAGCTCTTATTAAGTGCTTCAATGACTAAAGAGCTCAGGCTTGATTTCTTTCAATGCAGCCATTGCTAGGTTTGTGTATAATGATATTTCAAGGAGGTCTTTGCACGGTTTAACCAAATTATGATGGTTGGCATTGTACTTGGTTTAGTGATAATGGTATCTATAGTGCAGGCACGTGTTACCTTGAGATCATTGGAACTAGAATCTATTCACAACTTGATTGTTAAGGTTGGTCTTTGGCTGCATGGATCTGTAGATAATAATTTATTGCACAGCAATGATTTCAAGATGTGCACATCTTAGACGTCTACAAAAGGCTTTGCACCTTTGGGTAAGAACACGAGAGGAGGAAAGCTTTCATCTTGATTCCATTTTATTGGTTGGTATTCCAAGTCAACTAGTAGATGAACCTTGGATTAATGGTGGATATATGCTTGATAGTAAAAACATGGAGCATGAGAGAATGTGAAATAAGAGAAATGTTTTTTTTTTCATGAAGAGGACATAGGAAAGGGACTACAACTTGGCCATAGCATGTTGCAGAACAACATTACCTTGGATCTAAAATTCTTACACGAGCAAATATCTATGGACAAGTTTTTAAGGAATGAAACGGAGCAATTATTTTGTAAAGAAGGAGGGCGTTTGTGGTTTCTTCTAATTGCAACAATGATAAAGTCAAGATCTTTGATACTGGGGAAGGCAATTATATGAAATTGCTGGAATTGGATGATCTAATAAATAAACAGTCCTTACAATTTAGGAATTTGGATCAGGAGAAAAGGAAATATTTGTTCAAGTTACAATGGAAAAAATAAATGTTTATTTGTGACTTAATTGTTGGGGACGTTGTTCATATACGCAAAGACATAGTTTTAGCATATAGTCTTTTTATAGTGAGATCCAGCCTTTTGATTGACAGGTCAATGCTTATGAGGAGAAGCATTTCCTTGTCTGGAACTAAAAGTGCAAGATGGGTAAGGAAAACGTTGGTGACAATGATTGGTGTGAGGACTGAGTAGGGAAAATTGATGGAAAGATAGGTGATGGTGGGGATGAGACATATACAGGTAATATTGAATGGGGTCGCCACGCTTATTGATAGGATATGGTTAATCGGGTAAAGATATATTGAAATCAGGTTATGCTTTTTATGATTCCTCTACTAGTGACTGTAAATGGAGTCATGTCCCTCATCATCTCAAAAGTGGCATATCATAAGCAAAATGCTTATGCAAAGGCAATAAATGTTGTTGAACAAACAAGTGGTTCGATTATGATGGTTGCATCATTTATTGGAGGGGAGCAAGTAATCACAAATGACAACAAATTTCTTTTGAATGCATTCAAACCAAGGGTCCACGAATGCCTACTAGGTCTTGGAAGAGTCATGCTCATCTTTGGTGCTTATGCTTTGGCAATATGATATAGCACGAAGTTAATATCGGAGAAGTATATGTTGGGAGTACAGTGATTAATGTGATCATGGCCATATCTCTTGGGTGGGCATATCCATGCATTGGTGCATTTGCTGCTGGTCAAGCTGCTACATATAAGATATTCAAGACTATTCACAAGAAACAAAGATCAATCCCTTTTATACTAAGGGAAATAAACTAAATGAATTCGTGGAGATATAGAGTTGAAGAATGTTTATTTCAGTTATGTAGCTAAGCCTGATAAACAAATATTCAACAGGTTCTTTCTTAGTCTTCCGAGTGGTGCAATTGCCATTAGAACAAAGCTGAAGTGGAAAGTTTAAGTTGATCAATTTGATAGGGAGATCCTATGACTCATAAGCTGATGGAATACTTATCGATGGTATCAACATTAAAGAGTTTTAACTTAAATGGATCAGATGGAAAAAGAAAAGAAAAGAAATTGGGCTTGTTAGCCTAGAACCTAGGTTTAGTCATGTGCAACATCAAGGACAAATTGCATTTGGAAAAGAAGGCGTCACGCTTGAAGAGATCAAAGCTATTGTAGAACTTGTGAATGCTTCCAAATTCATAGACAAGTTACCGTAGGGTTTGAACAATAAAATTGAGGAATATGGGACTCGGTTGACTATTGGGCAAAAGTAAAGAGTAGCCATAGTAAGAGGGCTTCTCAAAAATTGACAGTGCATGATGTGGAATCTACAAGGATAGTTCGAGAGGCAAATCATTCTTGCCCATCGTTTGAGTACAATTAGGAATGCCGATATGATTGCCATTATTCATTGTGGGAAAAAAAAAAAAACATGGTAGAGGTCGGCTCATCCTTTGAATGGCTCAAGGATTTAAATGAGGCTTTTTCTCAGCTAATATGCTTGCAGGAAGTGAACAAAGAGTCCGAACAAGCACAAGTTGACCAAAACAAACCAGAGATAACTGATTAACAGCCGTCTAATCGTAGAATGTTGTACAATAATCATTTACTCAGGGATCATCTTTAGGGGATATCGGTCGCAACTCATTCTCAATCTCCATTGGTCTTTCCACTAGACTCAACATTGCCGATGATATTGTGGCCGATTGCCAAAGGTCTCTCCACGCCGTATCACTCGTCTCAATAAACTAGTGGTTCCTTTCTTGCTAATTGAAACCTGTCACTACGCTTGTTGATAGCATGATACTTTCGATTTACAACATACCTATAGCGAGTGTTATCAAGACATTTTATGAACCACCACCTGAATTTAAAAAGGGTTATAAGTTTTGGGAAGTGATGATTCGATCTTTAGTATTGCATCATTTGTGGTATATCCTCATTTATTTGATGGTTAAGATAAGTTCAAATTTCGAGGACGAAATTTTTTTTAAGGAGGGTATGATGTAATATTCAGCTCCTTTGGAAGTGGTGGGACTCACTTGGTTTTTAAAAAGAAAAAAAAATAGAGAAGAAGAAAGAGAGTTGAAAAGTCAAAGGAGAAGGAGAGAGAATAAGTGGGGTTCACTCCCACTTTCGGAAGCCAGAACCAGTCGGGGACGAGGAAGAAAAAGAGAGAAAAGAGAAGAGAGGGAGAGAAGAAGAAAGGGAAAGAAGGAGAAGGTTTTGCACATGTGCGCCACGGGAGTCTCGCAAAGCCAACTCGACTATTTTATGCAAGACCCGGTGAGTACACGTGTCTCTTATTCCTTCGATCGAAGCATTTTTCCGGTTTATGGCTCAAATTCGGAATATGGGAAATATTGAGCGGCGAAGTCTAATTTTTGATTTGTTGAGCCACGAAAATTTATAAGAATGGTAATTTAGGACGTCATGGACCCGTGGGATTTTACGGAATTGGATTTGAGCTTGTGGTTTGTCCGAAATGGAATTTTGAAATTCTGCCCGCTGGATGTACAGTATGCGCGCGGTGACTGTGGGGTCTGATTTTGTCGGTTTCAGCTCGAAATTGGATTGTCCTACTAATGGGTCTTCTAGTGCTCGGAATTATCTTCGTTTTGACTACAAGATTGCTTGAATCGGAGTTCGGATGAGAAAATTATGGCATAATCAAGTTTTGCACCCTAGTCTCGCTTCTTGAACGGCTTTGAATAAATTTCTTTTGTTAGGCATTTTGTTAGCTCTTAGGGGTCATTTTATTAGTGTTAAGGCGTGATTTAGTTGTCTCAATAATTGAGGTAGAGTTTTATCGGGTTTTAACTCATTCCTCAATTATTTGTTAGGACCGCGAGTTTGACGATTCAAATATCGTTTTATTGGATCGTAGGCGACGAGGTGAGTGGTACTATATTTTCTTTGAATTTGTAAAATTCATGTTGAGAAAATTATATGGATTATATATAGTATGTGGTTATGAAATGACATTGTTATTGCATAAAAATCGGATCGGGCATGGACTACCTTTTGATTGTTTATAAAGGTTTGGAAAACGTATTATGCAAAGTAGTAGAAGGCAAAATATATTTTTAAGTGCTTTGCAAATGGTTTATGGAAAAGTATGTGGATGACTTGAAAAATTGTGGATGATGATGTTGCAAAAATATATTTGTTTGATTTATTATATTGATTCTTGGATTGGTTTTCTTGTATTGGAAGATGGTTATTTTGCTCATTATTGCTGTGAGCCCATTGAGGGGCATGTTGGTATGCATACCGGGTAGGATATCCTTTCCTGCCGAGCCACCGGCATTATAGGTGGAGACCTTGCCAAGGGAATCTTGTAGCCTTGTCACAAGGCGTTGTGTCGTGACCATGGTAAGAGATTGAGCAATAGATTGGTCAATGGATGGACCATTGACATGTGATTTTTGAATGGAAATTATTCAATGGACTTGACCATTGGTTTTGGTATTATGATGGTGGTTTAAATGAGTTTTTCATATAAGTATAAAAGTAACTCTTATATGATTTATTATGTATTTTATATATTGGATTGAATTGTAAAGTTTTGGTATTGCTTAGAACTCATGCATAGTGCTTGCTCGATCTGCTTAAAAGATGTATACTACTCACTGAGCTTGTGGTTGCTCACCCCTCTTTCCCAACCTTTTCAGGTTTTTTGGTTAGCAGCTAGTAGAATGAGAGCGCTTTTGTGGGGACTTTTGGAAGCTGGACCTTTTGTAGTTAGAGGCTGTGCCTTTCGGGTGAAAAGGGCGGCCGTGTCACCTCCATCCTTGCAGGATACGGGGTGTGACAGCTTGAGTGAGGGAGAAGATTTTAGCCCGGTCGAGTTTTCCGTACATCTCGCGGATATTCTCCCATATTGTCTTTGAGTCTTCAGTTGGAGGGAGTCCGGCGGCCACTTCGGGAGCCAAAGAATTCCCGATCCAAGTCTGCACAAGCTGGTTGCATCTACGCCAATGCCGTTGTGAGCGTTCGTCGGATGAAAAGGGCACGGTTCCGTCGAGGAACCTATCTTTGTCTTTCGTGACCAACGCCCGCCGGAAATCCCGAGCCTGTGCATCGTAATTCTCGGAGGTCCGGTGAGTTGCAAAGAGATGAGCCGCAACTCGGGGCCGCCGCCCGCGGCGTGTAGAATGGGTCGCCGGCTCCGGCCGGCTACCACCGACCGGAAAGGCATACGGCAAGCCGTGCCCCATCGTCAAGTAGGGATTTGCTCCCCGACCCCCGTGATGTGGGCTCGGGTCCCGGGCGTGGGCCCGCCTAGCTGGCTCGGTGTTGAAAGGAGTTTGTTCTCCTTCAACGGCCGGGCTCCGAGATTCGGGAGTCCTTCTCCAAATGTACTTGTACGAAGTCCATGGCAAGTTTAGCCCGATTGCCCACGGGCCTTGAAATGGAAATTGTTGGAATGGTGGCCACCGGACCGGCCCGAAACATTTGTTGGAGCAAGAACCGGTTCGAGTAAATTTGAGTCGCAGACTGTTCATCCTCAACTGGATTTGTGTTTTGAGGTGAATTTGAGTTCCTTTCTACCGAAGTATTTTTTTTCGGTATTCTTGGCCATGATATGTGTAGAAATGAATTCCTCACGTGCTCTAGTTTGCTTTGCAGGTATAGATGTGCAATAGCAAAGATAGAAGGAAACAGAGGCAATTCAAGGATTTGCGGAAGCTAGGTTGAAGAATGTGCCTCTGATACCATATCAGAGTTTGAAAAATAGGCCAAGAATAGAAGAAGAACGTGTGTTTTTGTATATCTTTTTTTTGTACTTATTTACATTGTAGAGACTCCTATTTATAATACATTGAATGTCTTAACTAAGGAAAAAAATAAAGAGGATACAAAGAATAAAATCCAAATCAAATCCAATCATGGATTGATACAAAATATCAATTATGATCTCCTATAATTTGGATTGATTGATCATGATCCTCGGTCCAATCTTTGCATATCTTCAACACTCGCCATCCTCGTTAGATCAAGCAATCACATTATGAATTGAAGAATTTCTTTATGTGTTTGAGCTCATTTATTTAAGCGTAAATGAAAGAGGTAAGAAATTATCATACGGAAAAGCTGGAGATCTTTGAAACATTGTGAATCCCGTACCTTTGTTATTCCCTAAGTACCAGGATAAATAAGGAGATGAATTGGATAACACAGGAATCAAACCTTGGACTCAGTGAATCCTAAAGATATGAACAGATTAGTTACTTCCTAAATCATATGCATCAGCAAAAGGTCGCGGTCCTAAAATTATTTGAAATGGAAGAGCTTGTGATTCAAACGTGGGATTTAACAGATCTGAACTATGTCCTATCAACCGCTCACCAATAAAATTCCTATTAAGAGTGTTTGTACACAGGACTCGCTTATGCTTTGAGTGGACTTCGCTTTCACAAGTGGCTGTTATATCGAGAAAATTATCCAAAAAGTCCTAAATTTATTATACGTTTGCCACTTCATCCATAAATCTTTCAATTTGGCCAATTGAGTCCTAAATCTCTTCACATTTTGCCAATTAAGTTGATCCAATGAATTTTGGCCAGAAATGGCTAATGTGGATGGCTGGCGTTGACATGACACTTTTTTAATAATATTTTACTGATATGTTGAATTTTTATGGTTTTTTTTACTTTCTTTGCTTCTTCTTCCTTTTTGTATTAAGACTTGCGAGGGTGGCGGGCAACCCTCGCTAGCCACGGCCCTCTATCCGAAAATCTAAAAAAGGAAAACAAAAAAAAAAGGGAAAAAAGAAGAAGAAAAAAAATCATTAAAAACTTCAAAAAAATTATTTAAAATAACCACATTAGCAATTGTCAACTAAAATTGGCCAAACTCAATTGGTAAAAATTGAAAAGGTTTAGATTAGATTGGCAAAAGTACAATTGATTAGGACTTTTCGGATAGTGTTCCTTGTTTATATCTTTAAATCTAAAAATAACTTCCCAAAATTTAAGTTCATTTTCTTGGAATAAGTCAAAACCATATAAATTCTTGGTTTCACACTTCTACGTGTGGAAAAATACGTACGTGCATAATCCGTGACGAATGGGATATGCTCATCTCCATCTAGAGATGCCCTAAAATCCTAGAACTTCTAGAACACTTGCGAGTGCTACCTCGTTTGAAAAAAGTGGATGAAGAGAGTCGCCAATGCCAATAAATTTTTAAGTAGCTATATATGACAATTCGGCCACGACTTTGTTAAATAAAATAATTGCAGAACAGAAATAATTGCAGAACAGCGAGGTTACATATTGATTAAGTCTATAATTTAATTGGATCATCTCTGTACCTGTTCCGTTTACTTTCTCGCCGATCTGGGGTCACGTCGACGTGAACTTCCATTGAAAAAAGCCGACTCTCGATCTTGAACCGGTCGTGGGGTCTAGAGGCGAAAGAGTTTCGGATAAACACGGCTGCGAGTTGCGTTCATCATCATGAGAGCAGACATTATAAAGAAAGAAGGAGCCATTTGGTCCCACACGTGATATCAATACATGGTCAGCATCATTTTCACATTGAGAAATGAATCGCATCCGTAACTTTCCTGATGAACTAATTTGCTGTCAGCTATAACCACGAATTTGATGCGTTTGGCCCCGGTGGTCGGACGAATTACGTGATTCTTAGGCCGTATTGCCAAGAAACAGAAGACGCAAAAGAGCTTTATGGTCGATGTTCACTCCATCTTTTCGGCTGCAGAAGTAACATTGGCCATGCCATTCGCACGGTCATTGCTTGTGGTAATGTTATATGTATCTGTCTCGCTGCGTTTATGGTGACAAAGCCCGTCTACCTTGGACCAATGGCTCTTGAATAGTGTCGACCGTTGAGTGATGACATCTCTTTAATGTTAAATCCGAACATACTGCAGCGTGTTGGCAAGTGAAGCCAAATATCTTTAAGGCTTTTCTTTTTCTTTTTTTTTTGTCTTTTTTATTAATTTTTCATTTAGGCTAAAAGCTATATCAGCAATAGTTAGACGTTAGTCGTCAAGGGGCTGAGACAATAATAAAGAGAAAAGAAAAAGATAGAAAAAAAATTGAGTTTTTATTTGTGAGGGTTTTCAATCTCTTTGTGCCCCGATCATGAGATAAGATCATCATTGTATTTCAATTTTCCTCAAAGTCTAGTGGACTCACAAAATGCCTCTGTGCGGGCATATAGCTCAAGTTTGGATGAATTTCGATAACAAAGTTTCTAATGTCTTCTTCCGATTCTGTTATTTTATTATTATATGGCACCTGAGTATATTGGTTGCTTGTGTTATTTTTCTAGAATCAACTTGCGAATTCCTAACACAGCGGGATGCCAAACTTCTCGTAGTAAACCTCAAAGAAAATTGTCTTCTGTTTTCTTTTGCCAATGGGCCCTGCCCTTTCTGGCTGTACCTATAAGAAATTGAGTTTGTTCTAGAGCTCTCAGAAAACTTTACAAGAAACAGGAGTGAAAAGGACAAGACAAGATCTGGGTTTGGCGGCTCATGGGTCCAAAGAGCCCCCCCCACCCATCATTTAGAAGGGCCTTGGACAAAATAGTTTTCCATGTTGAAGTGGCCCAAAGACCAAACAACTATGCCCTAACAATTAGCAATAAGAAGTTGGTCATCTTTTCCCCTCTTTTGGCCATAAGAAGAAGGCAAAAGGAAGCAGCATTAATAATAGCAATGTGTCAACTTCCCTAGATATTTCCCAGAAAAAGATGAGACACATCTTTGGCGGATAGAACTTGCTGTGTTTTGTCGCCTTTTGAGTGCTGAAGCGATGCGTACTAGCTGATCTCGACGATCTCAACATAATAATCCGCTGTAGATGTTCTCTAATCCTACGGAGCTCCGCTTTGGCGCCTTGATCATCAGCTCATTGCTGAGGAAAAAAACAGCAGGCGAGTCCAAGAAGTTGTTGCTTTTGTCTTGGTTTACATTAATCCACGAACGCATACCTTCTGCTTCTACCTGTTAAAAAAATAAATAAGGTTTTCATCGGGCTTAACAAGCATAGTTCTTGTTCCTGTCGTTATAGTTTATCAAATATTCGGAGTATATCTTGCCAGGGACGTTCGATTGCTGCTATGTGCTGTGTTTTTTTGGCATCAGCTGTCTTCTGGCTCATTGTTCTCGGTGTTTAAATAGCACATTGGCAATTTGAATTTGGCTCAGGCAAAACCATCTTTTCTGGCTCATCGCTCTCCAGTACCTCAACTATTCAAGTTTGGCTCTCTTCAGCTTTGTGATCAATATAGAAGACGCATAGCAGTTGCATTTTGGATGGATTTTTCAGGGAAATTTGGCAGCAGAGCGGGGTTCCTTTGGCTTTCCTTCTTCATCCTTCTCGCACTTTGCTGCGCCAAGACTGAAAGTCACGCTTCTTTCACCCTTCTTCTAAAGACTACCATGAAAAAACATTTAGGACTGCCCCCTGTGAAATTCTAAAATCCCGTCTCGTGTTCTGCCTTTTTTGGTGTTTTCAGATCCACTGGCGAATGTCAATTTGAGTCCGTTCTGGCAGTGGAGGAGCGCATACGAATGCCTGCAAAACGTACTTTTGTTTTCTGTTCCGTGTTGAATTGCGATTACCCTCTTAATGTGTTTTTGTTGATGCGATGTATGTGATGCGAAGTTGCAGGTTGATGTGAACAGAGATCGAGCAAATGCGGCCCCAAGCAGCTGACTATGGCAGGAATCATCCAAGTGACCGGGAGTGAACTGACGGACTATTGCACAGGATGCAAACCGTGGACCCTGGATCTGCTCACCTGTGTCGAGTCAGTTAAGAGGGATTTCTGGTTCATCAACTATGGCACGGTCGAGCAAATCAGAGATGCCATCAACCATGGCTGTAACACAAATACAGGTAAGATTTTCACGAAGCGGCAAGACAAACGCAAGGGTCGTTCGAATTCCTGCTTATAATTCAGACCAAGAGACCGACAAATTCACAATTTAAATGTGCAGCTATCAATATCAACGCCACTGCCTTCAAGAAAAGCAGCGGCATGAGGAATTTCAGAGGGACTTACATGGCTTTGTTCTCGGCTTTGGTCATGGCAATTTTCTTGTTCAGCACCTGAGGATGAGGAGAGAAGACAAGGATGCCAGGAGTCAATAAAAACAGATTGCCCTCTCACAAATAAGGAAGCCATGATACCCATTGTGTTTATATTCAAGCAAATGACAGACATACGCGATATCAAATAAAACTAAAGAGAGAAATTAGATCAACGCCATCATCCTTTGTCATCCTGCTTTTGGAATTTTTGTTCACAATTGCAAGTTTACTGCTTGTATCAGTATGAAATCGACTGCAACTATATAGCTGTTGGTAAGTAACCCTCATTGCACGATGCTCTGCTGACTGCTAATTAACTTGCGATACCAAATAGAGGTGAGGTACTTTTTATCACAATTGAAGTTCATTCCACTGTCCAACTCTTTTAAAACTACCGTTTTGAGGCGATGGATATAACATTGGTAACCTGTTTCGGTACCTAGTCAATGAGACCTTATGATGCAAACACTGAGCATCGCATCGAATAACATCAATGTCAACTTGAGTCCTAGATGATCAAAACAAGGAGAGGAACGATTCCGCAAGATCGGCCAGCAAGGCATGAACTTCTTTGACAGAATCATAGTTTCCATCATCGAACTCTAGTCTCGAGTAAAAGAGATGTTTGCTTCTTAGACAGTAAATAGCAGCCGAACATCCTTATACTCAAAGACTCAAGAGTTATATCGGAATCGCTTGCTTTCCATGCTCAGATTTTCGATGTTGGAACAGATTCGAGGTAGGAAACTGCATTTCTCAGGCAAGTTATGGAGATTGCAGTTTCCCTATTTCCAGAGAACCCACGACTTCAACAAAAGGGACAATCTCGGCTGACGCTAAATATGCCTTATCATCATCCCTCTTCCCTGCTTTTATGGCAAAAGAAAATGATCAAAAGATGAGCTAGACATATTTTCAGGTTCGCCCGGAAGTAAGAGGCATCGACAGTTTGGATGTACCAACACGGACACGAGTTGGAGAAAATTATGAGATTGATAACGACTTTTTGGGGTTAGGACCTCATGAAGACTTCTGTCGACCTTCATGGTGATGCTTCATCAAAAGCATCATCGAGATATGGCTTTACAGAACAATGCAATCTTCTCTTTTGCGCATTTCCCTGGATCTAATCGTGTGAGAATGAGATTGAAGGTGAAGTTTATGTTAACCTTTGTTCTTGAGATTTCTACAAACATGATGATATCTGGAAAGAACAAGAGGATCAGGAAATCCTGATGACATCCTAGGTAAATATTTTCATTCGATCTGTAAAAGAAAGCTACGCTACTTCGAAGTACCGAAACCTGTGCCAAAAGACTTGAATCACAAAGGTGAAAATTACTCAGGTACTGAAAATAGAATCAATCCATTTCCTCTTGACAGGCTCTAATTGCCCTTTATTAGGATTGTACTGGAAACAGTGCGACCGGTTGTCTAGATTTGGCCAGCGATGAGGAATCTCCACCCAGCTGCGAAACAAGAACGCGAAATACGATGAGATTTATAGGTAGTGGTAACCTGAGAGCGGGGAAAGACATTCACTTGAATGCGAAAATCCTAATTTTGCACCGGGGCTCCAACCCTATGATGACATCAGCTTGACTGATGCCGTTGCATCCTATTATGAACGGCAACCTCTGCAACTTGAACTTTCCGAATTTAAATCCTAATCCCCCGTTCAAAACCATGTCGAATACCACCGTATTGTGCTTCATGTCCGATTGCAGATCTTGCCCGTCCTCCCTGGAGATTACGGTGCGGGTGACTTGAGTTGCAAGTTTCAGCGTAGTCTGTTTCTTCGGTTCCTGGAAGAACCTGGAGACCTGCGACTGCCCCATCTTGATATCCTCCAGAAAAAATTCTGCAGTCATCCCGGCGTACGAGATCCCAATCTTCTCGTTCTTGTTGGTGATGTTGAGGAGCACCTCGACGCCTGCGTCCAGCTGGGTCTCCTGCTTCGATGAACTGGCGATGCGCAGGCCTGGGAAGGAGACCTTTTGGACCCGGACCTCGGGCAGGTCGGACTTGAGGAATGACACGAACCAGACTGCGAGGACGAGGATGCTGAGGACCAGGGCGACCACGACGAGGCACGACCAAGCGCAGCAGACGAAGCAGCAGGACCCGCAGTTGAACCTGCAGCAGTTTCGCGACTTCCTCTTGTAGGTACCCGCAAACGTTGAGCACTCGGAGACCTCAGAGAATGCGACGTGCCGGGCCTGCTTCGGCTTCTTACCCTCAGGGTGGCCACCTCCGGCCTCCAGGGGCGGGGCCTCGATATCCGACATCGGATAGAGAGACTCCTAGGCACTGTTGGTTGGCGGTTGGGGAGGAGCGGAGGTACCTTCCAGTGCAAAGATTGGAAGGCTCTCATTGGAGATCATTGGAACAGGACCTGTCAGGAAGTTGCCATTGTTCTGAAACTTTCCTGAGGCGGACCGCAAGAATAGAGAAGGGACTAACTGTAAACCGCAGACCCAAAAAAAGCTGAAATTTTGTACATTGATTTCTCCATTCCGACCGCTATCATAATGTCGTTTAATGTCTCTCGATTCATAGATTATGGTACTAATTAGAAAGCCATTCTCCTCCTAATGTCCACATTTAGCAGGACTAATTGTGTTCGGGTGCAATCTGAAAGCACGGTACGGATGAGAGAACATAGGAAATTCATTCACTAGTCGGGCGATACATTTGACCCGAAAATCGATGTGATATGGAGAAAAATTTTGTGATCTGAAATGAGAGTAGGTCGGTCAAAAACACGGCATTCTCTAGACCGCTTTATGTTCGTGGCATCTTGATTTTGGTAACGAATATCTCGGACACCAGTGGAGCCATGAGCGAAAGGCGTAGCTATTGTAATTAATTCTAGAGTTAAGGAAAACGATGTATCTACTATGCATGATATATCATAAATTATACCTGGCGATTCTTTATTTTTTCAAATCCCATCTTGAATGGCATGTTCATGTTCCTCTTCTTCAGTGGGCCGTCTTGTTTCTGTGACCCACTTGCTTTGCACCATTCTTGCTGGGGAAAGGCCCATGCTTCAGTTAGAAAAACATTTTTTTAAAAGACGATTGCTCATATTATTTACAAAAATGGATAAATGAATAAATAATTTATCATCCACAAAAATATTTAGATATAAATTGCTTTCTATAATAAAAACATTCTTTATCGGCTAATATATTCCGATCAATACAAGCAACCTTTTTTAAGGAAAAGATTTTTTGAATCGTTCATTTTTCTATGAATGTTTTGGAAATTATTATTCTAAAATAAATTGCTTTCATCGCTTAAAATAATTAACTAATGAATAAATATTTTCATTATTGACAGTAATTTATGTTGAAACATTTTCATCAATGAAAGAAATATTTTTCCGTTCATTCAAATTTAGGATTCTTTTGTTTTGCGAAAAATGTAACATTTCTGGAAAATATTTTTCAAGAAATTATTCACCGTGGCCGATGACCGGCCAAGGAAGAAGCACAAAGAAAGAGAAAAAAATAATTAAAATGCGAAATTTTTAAAATAAAATAATCACAAATTCAATTTTTTAAAGATATTTTCGTAAAAACAAATATTCTAGTAACTAAGGACCCAAGTTTAAGTGTCGAGGATCTAGCCTTTGTGAATCTAAGCCTAAGGGTCAAGAACCAAAGCTCTAGCATCCATGACTTGAGCATGGCTTTTTATGGAACTGAGCTAGGGTGCCAAAACATTGGGTATGGGCACTAGGGGTTCAAGCCGAGCACGTGGCCTCGATAGACCCGAGTATAGGAAATTTGAATCCCCATTTTCTTAGGAAGTTGGGATGGGAATGTTTAATTTGAGATATGCATTTTGACTCTTATATCTTGTAAAGAAATAGTATAGATTTCGAATCCCATGCTTTGCAAAAAGTGAATTGAGAGCTACAATAATAATAATAATAATTTTAAGTTTCACCAAATCCGGGGGTAAAGTCAACGATGGAGAAATGGGAAGACCGTTCTTGAAGCACGTGCTCGGAAGAAAAAGCTCGGAAGAAATCTGATTAGCGGTTGCAAATGACTTGTCAGAGCTAATCACCACCTAAACAGACTAAAAAAAACCAAAGGAGTTTACTTGTCAAACTCGCAGATCTTACTCGCTAAAACAAATGCGAAAACCACGAAACTCGTTCGCTCACCAAAAATGCTTCATCGGAAATGATGATCTCCGACGATTTGGACTTCGACATCCTCCACGTCATTGGATAAATCTCCTCCTCCGGGTCTCCTCGGTAGGTAAGGGAAAAAGATATAAAGGAGAAAAGAAATTATGTTTAGCGCATGATTGCGCCATGTGGGGACCCCCTCCCTCCCGATTGAAATTTGCATCGACCGGCGATATGTTTGGGACGATCTTTATGTCCTGCGACGAAGATTCTGTGGCCGTTGAGGTGCTCTGTTCGGGCGAAATGTAGCAATTGAAGATCCATCCAGCAAATAAAATTGTCGATCTATTAATGTCGATCGAACCGCTATTGACTTTGGCATCATGGGGGTATCTGTATTGTGTCGATGTCTCGGTGAGGGGTGCAGATCTTATCAATCATTATTTCGAAATAATGTCACTATAAGTGTCATATCTCGTGGCGATCTTATCAGATGAGCTCCGAATATCTATTTTGTTCATTTGAGTCTTAAAACTTTGAAAGCTTGTTTATTCAGGTTATTAATTTTATTTTGTCGGTTTCGGAAAATCGACATAACTTTTTTTAATATGATTTTTCTAAAAAGTAAATAAGATTTCAACCGAGCAAGGCTTGACGACTCTCGCCGATACCGTGGGAAGTTCACCGACACGAAGGGGGGTGGTCGGCCCCGGTTGCAAACGAACCCCACTAAGCATTAATCTTCTTGATCTCCCCAAATCTCCATTTTAGGTTTTTTTTTTTTTTTTTAAATTCTCTCTCTCCTTAAAATTAATTTTTTATGATGTGGGGCCTAGACAAGGTCATGTCAAATGGATACATTAGAAAAAAAAAGAAGGGCAAAATCGACCAAAAATAAAATAAAATCTTTGCATGATATTTCCCACCTTCTTCAACTTTAATAGTGACAACGCAGTTTTGAAATGCACTTCACCTGCATCTTTCCACATAAATACTCTAAACAATTGTAGGACTCGAGTGTTGGATCGATAACGAGTTTCAAGAATTCTGTCCAAATCATGTTATAACTTATAAGAGTGCATTCATCTCAATTGACATTTTGTTAACAAGCTCTTCCACGAAACCCATTAAATATTTAATCACGAAAAACAGATATCATTTTCGACGTAGTGTTTACCTTGTGTCACGCATAATCAATGCATAAAATAACGGAAAATACTTCTTTTAATGGGTGTGATTAATAAATGTCCAAGGAGAATTAATTAATAGCACCCTTTTAATTAATTTGGAAGAAACATTTATTTTCACATGCGTGCATAGGCTACTTGTTGATGACTATAAACTAATGCTAAATTTAAAGTCACCTAACTTCCTTTCGACTAAAATCATAAAATTTGCATATCCGATGATTATCGACTCATAACATATGTAGCAATGAACCACCCATCTGGGTAGCGTTGCTGGTTTGCGCTCTCTTCCTCTCACAAAAGGTCAAGAGTTCGAATCCCGGCTTCGTCATAGGGTGACTTACCTGATTGCATGTATGTGGTGGCCAAAGACACGCGCTGTGGCTGAGCTTTACTCCCTACCAGTGCAAGGTGCGGGGTTCCCTATATCATCAAAAAAAAAAAAAAAAAAAAACATATGTAGCAATGACGTGCAATGCCCAGACAAAATGGACACGGGGCATGTAGTAACGCAAGATCTGTTGAGCGAATGAAATTGTCAATCCGCTAATGTCAACGGAATGAAAGGAGTCCACTGTTGACTTTGACCACGTGGAGAGGGGGGTGTCCGTATTGTGAGAATGTCTCAACGAGGGGCGTGGCCATATCCATCACTGTTTGAAATAATGGTAATGGTATCACGAGTGCTATATCTCACGCCGACCCAATTGCCCGAATTCTCGAATATCTATTTATATTCATTTGAATCTTAAAACTCTCAAACTCCGTGCGTTTATATCTCATGCATTTGGCATGGAAATTTTAGGACATATGTCCTCTAAAAAATTGTAGCACTTGAGCATTGGATTGATACAAGTTTCGAGAATTCCATTCAAAAATTTTGTAAGAGAGCATTCATATCAATTGGGATTTCGTTAACGAGTTCTTTCACCACACCAGGTAGACATTTAATCACAAAAAGAATATACAATTTTCAATTTATTGTCTATCTTATGTTATGCATAATTGATATATTAAAAGAAATGAAAATGTTTCTTTTAATGGGTATGATTAATAAATGTCCAGGAGCATTAATTAATAACACCCTTTTAATTAATTTGGAATGAACTTTTGATTTTTTTAACATGCATACCTGAGCCCCACTTGTTTAACAACTAAAAACTAATGCTCAATTTGAAAGGGTACATAAACTCGGGGCATGCCTACGACCATTGACCAAGAGAGGACTCACATACCCTCTGTTGATCTCCCACCGAACCCTAGTGATTGTTCATCTGTGAGGGTTGCTTGCGATAATCTTCTGATAAAGAGCCAAGTCAAGTTGTATTTTTTATTTAAACGCGTCAGTACCTACACGCCTCACATCTCTTATTGATAGATGAATAATCATGAAATACCGAGGTGATATTGCGGGATCTCTCATTTCAATGCGAATCTCCCGTCTATTTTTTTTTTTCCTTTTGAACCTTTTAAGGACATACTTAGGATGAACCTAAATTTCTTTCAACTAAAATCATGAAAGTTTTATTTCTGATAATTATCAAAAAAACATAAATTCGGTCCCTGCCTCTTGTCCCTTCTACGTCTCTCTCGTTGGACAGGTCTCCCACCATGGCCAAGAACTGCTGGGAGAGAGAGAGAGAGGCTGATCTGGCAGTGCAAGAAACTGCTGCGCGTCCCCACCCCAACCTCCCATGGAGTATTCAAATTCTTTCCCAATCGACGCAACCACCCTCGCACCATCGAAAGTCAAGCACCCATTTAACAACTCCCTCTCTCTCTCTCTCCATCGTTCGCATTATAAAAAACTTCTCTTTCACACTATTCGACCATCTACCTCATCATGAAAATGATGTTTATCACCACCCTCGTCGTCCCCGTTGTCGTCGTCATCTTCGTCATGCTATTCCTCAATAACTGCTGCTGGTGCTGGTGCTGGTGCTGGCGCCGCTGCTGCATTTTCCTTCCGCGCGGAGACCCGGTCAGAAGATACCCATCATCGCGTTCCCTCCAAAGGTTGGATCTTTTATTCTTTCTTCTTCTTTTTTGTTTTTACATATATACATTTGTTCAGTTCGCTTTCATGCTCTAGTCTTGCCTTTGAAGCTCTTTACCAAGTCGGACAGCCACGACAACGTGTCTTCGTCACCAGTTTGAAGAACTTGTTGTCGTTCGTAAGCGGTTAAATGTTCCCCCACCTGCGAATTCGAAGTATACCATTTTACTATTGCTTCTGATGCTGTGTCTGGAGCGAAACATCATGGTTCTTGAAGGTGTTTGTTTTATAGGATGAGTTTCGGTTCTTAAGCTTCAAGTTGGAATTCTTTTTCTTTCCTGCTGAATCATGCTTGCTGGAGATTCGAATCGTTTGTTGGCGTTGAGCTATTTCTTTCGGCTGAGGTGCGTTTCCGAAATTTTTTGTTTCAGCTGGAGAACTCTTGACAGAGTGAGAAGTTTCCTTAGTGGGAGATGGAGATGCTGCATCGTTTCGGGGATTTTTGTGTCCTTCAGAGAAGCAAGTCGAGAGTTTCGACTTATGGAGCGTTTCTGGCCATCTGTTTCTGTTTGTTTTCGTTGCTTGCCGGAGCGCAGAATCCTATTACAGATCCTGTAGAAGGTATTGTATGTTGTCTGGGCATATCTGAGCTATATTTTTAAGATTCTGGAACTTCTTGTTTGTCCTGGTTAGAAGGAAAGGAAGTGCTTACCTTTTTGTAGTTTTTGCGTGTGTGCCTGCTGCAGCAATTAGACTATAGCGTGCTGTTAAGATTGAACTGAGTGCTTCTCGATGCTTGCTTTCAGTTTTAGTTTCCTCGTGTAAATGATGTTAAAAGTAGTATGTGTTGAAGAGGCTTGTGATGGTGTTGCCGGTTTCCTGTTGCAGTGAAAGCTCTGCAGGACATCAAGAGGAGTTTGATCGATCCAAACAAGAATCTGAGCAACTGGAACCGAGGAGACCCATGTACATCCAACTGGACAGGCGTTTTGTGCTTCAACAAAAGTTCGATGACAGATGGTTATCTACATGTTAGAGAATTGTACGATTCATTCTTCGTTCTTCTCCTTCTTATAGTTGTGTTGGCAATCTCCTCAGTAAGTCTTTTTCCCTTTTCTGCTCTCTAACAAGCGATTAGCTTCCAGAGAAGCTCATCAATGGGGAAAAGAAATGTACCAATGGGAACGAATGTGATGACATGATTTGGTTTAGCGTTCTTTCTCTCGATTCTTTCTTTCTCATACAAAACACTGGCAACATAATCTGCGGGCCTGTATGGTGCATTGCCACCAGGAAGGAGAAGGAGACGTGTGAGTCTCTGTAGTGCATGGTTTGTGTGCTTGTGTTGTGAGGGGGTGAGAGAAGCTCAGGGTCAAGTGAGGGGGTTCACAGATTCATTCACCTGAGAGGGGATTGGTTTTTCTCATACACATAGAGGCCTGGGAGTCCCTTTAGTTATTTTAGAAATAATCTAGCGTTTTACTTGAAGTTAGTGGAACTCAAAAAATTAGGCCACATGTGCCCTCGTATTGCACCGTGTCAGCACTAGTGTGGCAAATGTTGTTCTTCAGAAGGTTAAATGCACACCTGGATTTCCATTGTAGCTACCAATGTGATTTTGTTAGTGGTATTTTTGAAACTCGTAGTATTGGCTGTTGTTCTGTTGCCAAACTTCAGGAGTGGATTATGTAATCTGCTCTTAGTTTAATAGACACAACTATTCGTATTCCATAAAGATTTTTGTTTCAAACTCAACTCATATTGGAAAGAGTGATTTCTGTAGTTTCTTTCCCAAGAATCTAGTTGATGCTATGTCAATATTCAAATTGTAATCTCACTTTGAGGAAATGTAGATCGGTAAGTCATTTGCTGAAGTTTCTTTCAAAGTGCATATGTGTGCACTTATTCTTTATTTATTTATTTTTGGTGATTTGCAGGCAATTGCTTAATATGAATCTGTCCGGAACATTATCACCAGAGCTTGGCCGCCTATCTTATATGACAATACTGTGAGGCAGATTTCCCTAGTTACTGTTTCCACCACTCTAGAATAAATGACTTATTTAGAATCTCAATGGGAAGTCTAAAAGCAATTTCTTCCCATTTTTTTATATTTGTTTTACATCTTTTGTTGAAGGGATTTTATGTGGAACAACATAACTGGCAGCATACCAAAGGAGATAGGCAATATCACATCTTTGGTACTCTTGTGAGTGCAGATTTTACTTTTCCGCATAGTCTTTTCATTAAGAACTTAATTTTCCTGTTCTTGTGTACAATTCAATCTCTGTAAAGAAACTTATCCTTGATATTAATTGCTTCCAGGCTTCTGAATGGAAATCACTTAACAGGTCCGCTGCCGGATGAGCTGGGTTACTTTCCAAATCTGGACAGAATTCAGATTGATCAGAACCAAATATCAGGACCAATACCTAAATCTTTTGCAAACTTAAATAAAACAAAGCACTTGTGAGTATATTTTATCAAATGTACTCTGAGAGTCGGAGCTGGTTTTTTTCATAATTCCTTTCTTTACGTTTTGTTTCTCTTTACCTTCATGAGCAGCCACATGAACAATAATTCACTGAGTGGACAGATTCCACCAGAGCTATCACGATTACCCAGTCTTGTTCACTTGTAAGTTGTTCATTCACTACAGCAAAGTCATTGTTCTGGACCATAATGAGTGTTTTTGTGGAGCTTGGTGGTCTCCTACCTTTTCCAGATCTCTCTCTCTCTCTCTCTCTCTCTCTCTCTCTCTCTCTCTCTCTCTCTCTCTCATAATGAGTTTTGGTGGTCTGACAAACTTCTGCAGCCTGGTGGACAATAATAACTTAACAGGGTACCTTCCACCAGAGTTCTCTGAATTGCCAAAATTACTGATACTGTAAGTTGTTTCCTTTCTGGGTATTATTTCTTCCATTAAAGACATAATAAATTTGATGTTCTTCCTTCTGCTTATCATATTGTTCCTATATTGCTGTTTGCTCATAATTTAGATCTCAATGGCCATTCAGTTGCTAATTGTCTTCTTGCTGTCAAAATTGGCCCCTCTATAACCACGATATAGAATGTGACATTTGCACATATCATGAAAGAGTGCCTTTTCACACACTCATTAATAAAGATACATGTATCCATGCACGCAGGGCTCGCATTCATAAATGCATTTATCTCTCTCTCTCTCTCTCTCTCTACATGAAAATGTACCTCTTACCGGTAGATAAAAATTCAAAGCCATATGTCTATATAGAATTAAGCAGATGAGGGTAGGGTAGCATATCCTCACCCAGTCTCATTTGCTTGCAATTGTCACGACCAACAGATTACTCCTGTAGATCGCGGATTTGAAGTTGAGTCTTGTGAGCATAGAAGCAAAAGCCACTAAGGAGGCAAAAAGAGGTCTAATGAATTTCTAGTCATTTTGCCTTAGCGGAATGTCGGTTACAGACAGAGAGGTGACTCAGTCACTTAAGCTGAGTTATAAGTATTGATGCTCTTGACCTAGCATGGAATGGTGGATTTTCCAGTATTAAGTCCATTGATAGGAATGGACTCTATGAACAATTATGAGCATTTGCAAGTACTGGCGTGCAACTTCTGTGGTTCTTGGACATGGTCTGCAAAAACAGGGCTTTATCCAATTCCAAATGTCAAGGTGAAGATAAAGTGGGTAGATGTTGAACTCATGGCATTTTGTGATTTCTAGTTTGTCCCATGACACTTTAACCTCATTGCTCACAGAAAATTAAATAGGCTCTTTGATGAAATGAAAAATCGTTGAGCTTAAATCAAAGTCAACACCATGTACAGAATCAGAAGATGTAATGACAAGACATCTAACTTGCATTTTGCAGACTGCTGTCCAATTTCTTCTTTCTAGCTTATAATTTGCTTTGCAGCATCCTGATAGCTTCTCTTACATTCTAATTATTTTGACAGCCTTCTGGAGGCAACTGACCAACCAATTCTTTTTTCTGTTATATGCAGTCAAGTTGATAATAACAACTTCGAGGGGACTACAATTCCTCCTTCTTACGTAAACATGTCAAAATTGTTGAAGATGTAAGTTCTCTGTGTACCATATTTTTAGTTTCAGATAGTGAAAATGTTGTGACATAAATCCAATTTACTTATGCTATATGACTATTCCGAACTCTGCAAATGATTTATGGTACGCAAATATTCTAGTGAGTGCCTTTCTTTCAGTGGTATTGTATCTAATATCACATCTTTGGTACTCTTGTGAGTGCAGATTTTACTTTTCCGCATAGTCTTTTCATTAAGAACTTAATTTTCCTGTTCTTGTGTACAATTCAATCTCTGTAAAGAAACTTATCCTTGATATTAATTGCTTCCAGGCTTCTGAATGGAAATCACTTAACAGGTCCGCTGCCGGATGAGCTGGGTTACTTTCCAAATCTGGACAGAATTCAGATTGATCAGAACCAAATATCAGGACCAATACCTAAATCTTTTGCAAACTTAAATAAAACAAAGCACTTGTGAGTATATTTTATCAAATGTACTCTGAGAGTCGGAGCTGGTTTTTTTCATAATTCCTTTCTTTACGTTTTGTTTCTCTTTACCTTCATGAGCAGCCACATGAACAATAATTCACTGAGTGGACAGATTCCACCAGAGCTATCACGATTACCCAGTCTTGTTCACTTGTAAGTTGTTCATTCACTACAGCAAAGTCATTGTTCTGGACCATAATGAGTGTTTTTGTGGAGCTTGGTGGTCTCCTACCTTTTCCAGATCTCTCTCTCTCTCTCTCTCTCTCTCTCTCTCTCTCTCTCTCTCTCTCTCATAATGAGTTTTGGTGGTCTGACAAACTTCTGCAGCCTGGTGGACAATAATAACTTAACAGGGTACCTTCCACCAGAGTTCTCTGAATTGCCAAAATTACTGATACTGTAAGTTGTTTCCTTTCTGGGTATTATTTCTTCCATTAAAGACATAATAAATTTGATGTTCTTCCTTCTGCTTATCATATTGTTCCTATATTGCTGTTTGCTCATAATTTAGATCTCAATGGCCATTCAGTTGCTAATTGTCTTCTTGCTGTCAAAATTGGCCCCTCTATAACCACGATATAGAATGTGACATTTGCACATATCATGAAAGAGTGCCTTTTCACACACTCATTAATAAAGATACATGTATCCATGCACGCAGGGCTCGCATTCATAAATGCATTTATCTCTCTCTCTCTCTCTCTCTCTCTCTCTCTCTCTCTCTCTCTCTACATGAAAATGTACCTCTTACCGGTAGATAAAAATTCAAAGCCATATGTCTATATAGAATTAAGCAGATGAGGGTAGGGTAGCATATCCTCACCCAGTCTCATTTGCTTGCAATTGTCACGACCAACAGATTACTCCTGTAGATCGCGGATTTGAAGTTGAGTCTTGTGAGCATAGAAGCAAAAGCCACTAAGGAGGCAAAAAGAGGTCTAATGAATTTCTAGTCATTTTGCCTTAGCGGAATGTCGGTTACAGACAGAGAGGTGACTCAGTCACTTAAGCTGAGTTATAAGTATTGATGCTCTTGACCTAGCATGGAATGGTGGATTTTCCAGTATTAAGTCCATTGATAGGAATGGACTCTATGAACAATTATGAGCATTTGCAAGTACTGGCGTGCAACTTCTGTGGTTCTTGGACATGGTCTGCAAAAACAGGGCTTTATCCAATTCCAAATGTCAAGGTGAAGATAAAGTGGGTAGATGTTGAACTCATGGCATTTTGTGATTTCTAGTTTGTCCCATGACACTTTAACCTCATTGCTCACAGAAAATTAAATAGGCTCTTTGATGAAATGAAAAATCGTTGAGCTTAAATCAAAGTCAACACCATGTACAGAATCAGAAGATGTAATGACAAGACATCTAACTTGCATTTTGCAGACTGCTGTCCAATTTCTTCTTTCTAGCTTATAATTTGCTTTGCAGCATCCTGATAGCTTCTCTTACATTCTAATTATTTTGACAGCCTTCTGGAGGCAACTGACCAACCAATTCTTTTTTTCTGTTATATGCAGTCAAGTTGATAATAACAACTTCGAGGGGACTACAATTCCTCCTTCTTACGTAAACATGTCAAAATTGTTGAAGATGTAAGTTCTCTGTGTACCATATTTTTAGTTTCAGATAGTGAAAATGTTGTGACATAAATCCAATTTACTTATGCTATATGACTATTCCGAACTCTGCAAATGATTTATGGTACGCAAATATTCTAGTGAGTGCCTTTCTTTCAGTGGTATTGTATCTAATCATCAGGGCTAGGAAGAAACATTTACCATCAGTAAATCTATGGTGTGAATTAAACACAATATAACCCATTATCAGGATGAGAGAATCACAGAAAAATTGAGTATGATTTTTTATGTGGTAAAACAAATTAGGTGGATGGATAGATCATTCCAGATCATATAAACCTGGGTCTGTAAGTTTCAGATTTTTGAAAAGTTTGTCTCTTTATGCTTTTTTTTTTTTGGTCGGAGTCTCTTTATGCTTGCAAAGAGCACAATTGAGTGTTATGACAGTCTATCATGAAATCACTTCATAACTCTTTTCTTTTCAAACCATTTTCCCATACTTGATATTACATGTAAGTTGCCTTTTTAATGACCTTAGGGATTCACATCAACATGATTAGGTGCAGTTATTGGAGACAGTTTGTACCTCAACAGAAGAATTGGGTAACAGGGGAAGAGGAGTGAGCATTGAATGTTTGCTGAGGGTGATGCTGGACCAAACAGTGATGTTATGTAGAGGATGGCCACAGATAATAATTGCATGTGCTTTTTGTTCAAACTGTTGGCTTGTCACTAGATGGCTTTTGTGTGTCAATGTTCAGAAAAATTGGAGCATGATATTCAAATGTTGGGGTTGCATTTTTCTACTATTTAGTAAAGGATTACCCTCTCAGTCAGTTGTGAGATAAAAGATGATAATTTTGTTTCATCTAGTTGTTCCAACAACAACCAAGCCTTATCCCACTCAGTGGGCTTCATTTAGCTGTTCTGTCCCTTAAAAATCAATTTGTTGTATAATCTAGTTATCTTAACTCCCATCAGAAATTACCCACGTGAAGTAGTGCATTATGTTCAGGAATGATCTCGATGATTTTGTTGGTCCTTTCAGGAGCTTGAGAAATTGCAGCTTGCAAGGAACAATTCCTGATCTGAGCAGTATACCAGATCTTGGTTATCTGTAAGTCATAACAATTCAACTGCTTCAATTGAATATAATGAGAACCTTTTCAGCAAACCATCTGCTTTTTACATCAGGGACCTCAGTTACAATAAGCTGAATGGGTTCATACCAACAAATCGGCTTTCAGAGAACATCACAACTATGTAAGTTTTTGTCTTAATCATTGATGTGAAAAGCCCACCCCCCGCCCCTTTCCATCAATCTCTAATAATTTGTAGGAATTTAGAATATGATTTTTCATATGTCCTGATGTTTTTCATTCTCAATAACTTGTCAGAAATCTATCAAACAACAATCTATCTGGAACTATTCCTGCCAACTTTTCAGGGCTTGTTAACCTTCAGAAATTGTAAGCAGTCTTTCAGCTCCCTCTTTTACCATGTCTTGTGACTGTGCAGATGTGGTTATCCACTGAGCGAAGGCTTCTTGTTCTTTTTCTTTCCCCAAATGGTGCATCCAGCAATTCAGTAAATTTAACTATTTTCTAATAATCTCACTTATATGTCAAGATAAATTGTTAGTAGTGTATTGTAAGTACCCATGCCAAGTTGCTATAATTACCTAAATGAAAATGGCTCAATTTTATCCATAATTCACTGTGCAGGTATCTTGCAAATAATTCATTGGTTGGTTCTGTACCGTCTGATATTTGGCAAAATAGGACTGTCAATGCAACTAAAAGATTGGACGTGTAAGAATGAGAATGTGAAAATCTGCTTGACTTTGATTATTAAATGTTTCTTTCTAGAAATTGCATGAACTTTTCAATTTTTCAGGGATTTGCAGAACAATCAATTTGTCAACATTTCAGGCAGCACAAGCCTTCCTCCAAATGTCTCTGTCCGGTTTGTTTATGCCCCCACCCATCCTGAAATTCACACATTTCTCAGTACTCTGGTTTAAACGTGTCTGCTCATAAGAAAAGTATCCAAAGTTGCTGTATTGCTCAGCAATCAGTAGCTTCAGGGAATGGAGTTGAAGAGATAATCACCTTCCCGCTTTGAGATTTTATTTTCTCTGCAGGCTTCAGGGGAACCCGTTTTGCTTCAATAGCAACCTTGTTCAGTTTTGTCAATCTCAAAATATGGGTGTAGATAGTTTGCAGAACACGACGTCCAAAGACTGTCCCACTCAATCATGCCCACCCCCTTATGAATATTCAGTGTTATCCCCTGTTCCGTGTTTCTGTGCTGCACCTTTGCTGGTTGGATATCGCTTGAAAAGTCCAGGGTTCTCGTATTTCAATGCCTATGAGAATGACTTCATGCTGTACCTGTCAAGTGGTCTTGAAATGTATGTCTATCAAGTGGAGATGGATTCCTTTCAATGGCAAGAAGGACCTCGGCTGAAGATGTACATCAAACTTTTTCCTGTCTATCAAAATGTTAGCGGCTCCAATCTGTTCAATGTTAGTGAGGTACTGAGAATCAGGAGCATGTTCACAGGCTGGAATATTCCTGACAGTGATATATTCGGACCCTATGAACTTCTGAACTTCACTCTATTGGAGCCTTACATGGAAGGTCAGTTGTCAATGACTTTCTAATCAAATTCATCTGTTATTTTGTTCATTTCCTCTTTTAATTCAAAAGTAGAGTCTAAGAATTCGAGGTTCTTTCTTCGTTTGCAATCATTGTTTTTGCACTCATTTTTCGGTGATGCGGTGCCCTTTCTGTTGTTATGATTCTCTCTTCATCGACAGTCAATGTCATTAAAGGACATTGTGGGGTCTGTCATTCTTGGGCTGGGTCTTTGTATTTCAATTTTGTTGCACGTTGCATTGACATTCAATTTCAATCAAGTCAATACTTCACCAAGTGCCTCTCAGTGGGTAGTGAGATACAAGGTGTACTACATGCTGTGGAAATTCAGCATGCTTAGTTAGCTTGCCATCATGGTCTTTGACTGATTGCTTGCAAAGTTTTCTGATCAAAGCAATCATGGTGTTTGTTGTAAGAAACCATCAAAATGCACTAACCTCAGTAAATGGACCCTGAGGCTGGACCTTCTCTACTATCTACCCCTTTATGTCTCAAACTCTGGATCTTTTCAGCTCGTCACCAGTTGTGACATTTTTGACTGTGTAATTTTTGAAAGGACACTAGGATGGCTATCTATATAGGTATACCTCTTTGTATAAATAATCCCTGCGTTAATTAAGTCTGGTTTGAGCAGATTTTAGGTTACTGTCTTTTTATTTTATTAAATTTTTTTGGATGTATTTATTCATTTTCTTTCTCCTTAATGTGATGGTTGCATAACAAGAACACTGTGTAATGTTTGCCACTATGGCCCAAGTACATTTCCCATGGATTATGCTGCATTCCCAAATGTGAAGTTACATTGTGTTTTAATGTTTGATTTGTAAACTGTCATTGTTTCTGGTACAGAGTTGCCAACTGTCTCGTCATCTGGCTTCAGCAAAGGGGCTTTGGTTGGCATAGTGCTGGGGGCCATTGCTGGGGCTGTCACACTATCTGCCATTGTTTCCTTGCTCATCGTGAGGAAACATCTGAGAGACCATCCTGGCATTTCAAAGAGACGTCAAAGTGAGTATAGGAAAATGTAGAGACATATTTTTCATATACTTGCACCCTGTCTACCAAAATCTTTTATTGGTCAAATACCTGTTCCCTTGTGTTGAGTTGATCAGTAACCGAAAAGACTATTTTCCCTTTCATTTATTGGAGCATGATGAACTATGCAATGCAATCCTGGGAAAGAAGCCATCTGATGATTGCCTTATGCGCTTTCGTGATACTTTTTACCCAAGTGCTCTAAGGATGGCAATAAGAAGACACTAGCAAGCTTGGGCAAGAAAGTTACTGCTATGATCCCAGAAGAGTTCTTCCTGCCCAATTGTTTTTGAAAGATTCAATATCTGTTTAAGGAGGTCCACTTGTCGGATTCTTGATAATAATCTTCAGCCCATCCTTTTGTTTTCCTGTTCTACTCTTTATTATGTGCTGGATATAACATCATATGCCAATGGATGATTTTTATTAGTTGAGAGAGTATTTTGAGTTGCTTGTTAAGACGGACCAAAAACAAATTGCATATTCTTGCCCATGAGGATCCCTTAGAGAAGTCCTCTCGAAATATTGCTGAAAATGATGTCACTCTTTGCTCATCATATCTTTTGTATGGCTCTATTAACAACTTTTCTCTTTCTTCTTAAATTAAATTGAATATGTACCTTAAAGAGCTCTATAGTCTTCTTACTGAAATTATTAATATCAAAGCAAAAATTGAGCTGCAAATTGTTCAAATTAGTTGATGAGTGTGTGTATGTTTGAATGATTTCTGTAACTTTGCACTGTTTCACCTGCAGAATCTAAGGCATCCATCAAAATTGATGGTGTGAAGTACTTTGCCTACGGAGAACTGGCTTCAGCTACAAACAATTTCAACAGCTCCGCTCAAGTAGGCCAGGGAGGATATGGAAAGGTTTATCGGGGAGTTCTGGCTGATGGCACAGTTGTGGCCATAAAACGGGCACAGGAGGGGTCATTACAGGGTGAAAAGGAATTTTTGACTGAAATTGAACTTCTATCAAGGTTACACCATCGAAATCTCGTGGCTTTGATTGGATATTGTGATGAGGAAGGTGAACAGGTACTTGCTAAACCTCAATTGTAAATCCTACACTGATATAGTCTAGAAATTTCAAGCTTGCCTCACGTCCAATTGCAATCTATCCGCTGTCTTTGTTCTACTGCACTTGATGATCGCTGTACAATTATATGCAACGTAGTTCCTGATCTTGTAGGTTATTCATTGGAGGTAAGCTTATATGGTTTGCTAGTTAGCTCTTTCCAGCATTTCATAGTCATTTAATGTATAAGGTGCAACATGGGAGAGCTTCTGTGGTAGCATGTTTTGTTCTATGGTATAGCTACTTACCAGGGAAGTTCTCACCATCTCTGCATGTAATTGAAATGATCAAATCTGTCTAGATATTGTATAATGTATAGATTCACATCGCTTGAATGCATTAAAGAGATTGGATTGAATAAGTTGTCAATTGTGCACCTGGGATGTTGAAGTACCAAAATAGGAAGTGGATCTAATTCCATTGCTTTGTCAATGTAACTAATAAAATTGTCAGAAAAAGGATTTAGGAGAAAATAAAAGGAAGTTTTTGCTCCTTTGGCAGAGAAAAATAATAGAACTTACTGCTTTTTCTTTTATTTATGCTAAGGAAAGATATAGATCTTATTATAGAATTCTCCACTTGAAACATATAAAAAGGCAAAAGTAATATTCCATTTACAATATGAAGTTAGCTAGAGCAACTTATGATTGGTAGTGAAAATCCTATCTAAGTGTTAGATGATAATGTTATAAGATGCGTATTTTTTAGCTTAACACTCTTCCTCATGCGAATGCCAATATGATGAAAAAATCTGAAGAGTGCAAATTCCATAAGGGCCTGTGGTGACTGTGAAATTCCAACACATATAAAAGGGAGCCATGGGTGAAAGAAGAGTGTTAGGAATGGAACTTGAGATCTCTAGCTCTGGTACTGATATTAATTTTTGTAGGACACCATTTACTCCAAAAGTTCTAGAGTACGGCATGAAATATATTTTATAGCTTTACAAGTATGAGACGAAGTCAGCAAGAAATTAGTAAGTGAAATTTTGGACATGAACTCCAATCTCTTTCATGCCTTCATCCTCACGGCTTCCTTGAGATATCTTCTTGATTCTCTCTGTTCTGACATTCAGGATTATTAAAAGGTTGAGTTTCATAGTATTATTTTAAGTATTGTACATCTGTTATGCAGATGTTGATATATGAATTCATGTCCAACGGAACTATACGAGATCATATATCTGGTACTTTCTCATTGCCTCTATTTGGTCTTATATGTTATCAGCTTGTCATTGTTCTTTTCCTTCCCCCCTGGGGCGTGGGGGGGAAGTCCATCCATGGACGAAAGTCGAAACCTTATACATAGCAAGTTCTTTGAGATATTAATATCCCTTTTGTATCTGATGCTTAGAATATTCTGATCATAGAACTCAAAATTGGTTACCAATTCTCTGAAATTACCAATTGTAAAAAGTCTTTGAATGTTAAATTTCAGGTCGATCTAAAGAACCCCTTTCTTGTGGGATGAGATTGAGAATTGCCCTTGGTTCAGCCAAGGGCATCCTATACCTGCATACAGAAGCTGATCCTCCAATTTTCCACCGCGATATCAAGGCCAGTAACATATTGTTGGATTCAAAGTTTACTGCTAAAGTTGCTGATTTTGGACTATCAAGACTCGCACCTGTTCCGGATCTTGAAGGAGTCGTACCAGCTCATGTGTCAACAGTGGTCAAGGGGACTCCTGTAAGACCTATTACTCATATATTAGCAATTTTCCAAGCATTGCTTCATTTGGCTTTCGTATGTTCTCTGATTTGTGCAAGTTCTTCTGGTGTTTGTTACATGTGCGCTTGTCGGTCTCAATTCTGCATCTGCCTTTAGAGCTACCTTATAAGTTTCATTTGAAAAGGATATCTGCTTATTTCCGTATTATTGTTTTTGGTGCAAATCATCTGAATTTCTCTTTGAAAAAAGTTCATTCATAATAATTACCATGTTAGTTAGCAAAGAGTGGTAGGACTCACTCGAGGAATATATTCAAGAGAAAATTGGAGGGTCAATTGCTCATTTTGTCAAGAGTTACTTTCAATAAAAAATTGTATCAAATACCGGATTGTTGAAATGTTAGCAAAACCGTGCCAAAAGCTTAGGGGCATGTCTGAATAGATCTTTACTTTTTCCTTTCTATGTAACCTAAATTTTGCAATAGACATATTATGAATTCTTTAAGGGTTTATTCCACGGAAAACCCCAAATTAGCACATATGTAATAAATTTATCCCAAGCTAATTTTTTTAACAACGAATAACCCCAAATTGGTATTTCTATGACAAATTTATCCCAAATGACCACAAAAAACTCGAACTGGTACACTTGTGATCCCATACTGATTTTTTTTAACTACCAAAAACCCCAAGCTGGTACATTTATGACAAATATACCCTCCGTTAAATTTGATTAATACCAAGAAAAAAAAACCACAAAACTGGTACAATTGTGACAAACATAAGGTAAAATTCCAAACGAGTACACCAGACAAATGTCGTGTGTCATCCAACTCAACAAATTAACAATAAATTTTAACGGAAACTAACAGAAGATAAATTTGTCACAAGTGTACTAATTTGAGGTAAATTTGTCAAAGATGTACTAGTTTGGAGTTTATGATGATCAAAAAATTAGTTTGGGGTAAATTTGTCAAGAGTGTACCGGTTTGGCATTTTTCGTGGTATTAACCTTTCTTTTAACCCAAAACACCCAAAACTTTCACAACATATATATGTTGACCCATAGATTCACATATATAATTTTCAAATTATTTTGGTGAGAAAGGAAAGAAGTATTTTTGTGCTTTTACTTAATTGTAAACAAATAGGCCTGCTTTTTGGTGGTGGGTGACATGTGTATGAGGCCATTGTAAAACTCATAAACAAGCAATGTGAGATACTTGAAAGCTCCCTCTCACATGTAGATCAGATTGAGAACGCTTTGTGCAGTTGACGGATAGGAAGCCTCACATTCAAAGTTAAGAATGGGTGGAACCTTGCTTTGATACAACATTAGCAAGTCCAAAACAAAAACTTAAGTTGTTAGGTGGAAATAGACGACATGTCTATATGGTCATTTAAATCGCATAGACAAGTTATAGGGGATACTTTAGCAAAGGAGTATCATGATACAGACATTTCATGTCATGTGGCATGTCAATGAGTACCTCAATTGCCATCAGTTGTGCAGGATCTTGGATTTCCAATTGATCCAATTGAAACCGTTGAAGTATGATGACATGAAGTTCTTACACAATTGGTCAGAAAATTCGGTTCAACCTTTTTCCATGGATATGGATGATATGATAGTGCAGGTTACATCAAATTGAAGTAGAAACTTTAGTAGGAGAACGTCCAATGCAAAAATAACAATGTGGGAGGGCATTTAGCAACTTGATTCAGCTATGCCTGAGAATAGTAGAAGAGGTCAACCCCTGCTTACATGTATTTACAATATGTCACTGAGACGTCAGAGATCAAAGACACTAATGTGGCGAGAGCACTGGGTTTAGAACTCATAATTAGCTACTGAATATGTGACATGGAATTGTCAGCAACAGAAGTAAATGCAGTTAATATTACTGAATGTCTTTTTTACTGAGTATCAATATATCTCAGCCCAAGGGAAGAATGGCATTCTTTATTCCATGCTGACGGTATCATAAAGATCTAACTGGAAGTTAGGAAATTACTTCCGGTTTGCTGTATGGCATATATTCTTAATTTCGAATTCACTGCTGATGCATCACAAGTTTGCTTGCTCTTCTTTGCTTACGTACAAGCTAATCTCTAGAATTTAGCTTAATCATGGTTTATGAGATGGGAGCATGAGTGTCTTGTCTTTGTTAAAATTTTGCAGGGTTATCTTGACCCAGAGTACTTCTTGACTCATAAGTTAACAGACAAGAGCGACGTTTATAGCCTTGGTGTCGTGTTTTTGGAGCTATTGACCGGGATGCAGCCCATCTCTCATGGCAAAAACATTGTTCGTGAGGTAATATCATAACTGTTTCAGTTCTTTTACATGAGCTCAAAGATAGCTATGATGTGGAAATTATCAAATAATAAGGAAGGTTGCTTAGAAAGAGAGAATGTGCTTCCTAGTGGTATGAAATGGTGAGTGCAAGGAGTGTGCATTTTATTATATTGGCTCTAGTGCATGAGATTTTTATCATGTATGCCTGGGAACAAACAGGTTAGCAGGACAGTCGAAGGCTTTAAAGTGGGTCCTGATTGTGCTGACTTAGGAATTTGTTTCCTGATTTGATGATAGTAGCTTTATGAGTACTGTGGGACTATACAATGTTGAACACGGAAAAGTACATTCCTTGATCCTTGTTAGTGTCCTGATCATTCTATGATCAAAGATTGTGGAATTTTAGTACCACGTGATACAATGGAATGGTAATACATCAGTCAAATCGTATTCTAGTGTGTAACTTTTAGTCGGCATGACAGGTGAATATGGCATACCAATCTGGCACCACCTTCTCTATCGTTGATGGAAGCATGGGATCTTATCCTTCAGAATGCATCGAGAAGTTCCTGATGTTGGCCCTCAAATGTTGCCAAGACGAGACAGATGCACGGCCTTCAATGGCAGACGTCGTGCGTGAGCTGGAAAGCATATGGCTTATGATGCCTGAGTCAGAATATAGGACGACAGAGTCCCTCTCAATCGAGGCTGCAAAGAAAATGACACCGCCATCTTCTTCTTCTGAGGTGACGAATCCTATTGTGTCATACGATGTCTCTGGCAGTGATCTCATCAGTGGAGTTACTCCGACAGTTACCCCAAGATAAAACCATCTCGCTGTTTTTCTTCCTCTCTCCCTCTCTCTCTCTCTCTCTCTTTTTGTTAGGAAACCTAGGCGAAATACCTCGATTGACCTTATCACTTTGCCGATAATGTAGTTACCTTAGCTTTCGTTCATTTATGCACCAATATATGTTGTATAGATCATTCACAATGCTTGTTCATCCTTAGTAATAGACGACTGGAAGTTACTGCTATCTATAATATGTTCAGATATTGTTTGATCTCTCTCTCCCTCTCTCAGCGCTCACATTTTTGCGTGCGTGTATTAAGGTGGATACATTCGTTTCTCGACCGCTATTTTGTTTAGCGAATGCGGCCTGAGTATTGAATACTCAACCATGCAAGAGCTAGGGTCCAGCCAAACTGAGTTCAAATCACTCAACCGAAGCCAAAGCTGATCTGAAGTTGTCCCGTTTGTTGTGGTTCAGTTCGAAACCATCATTTGGTTTTACATGTTCTCATATACCTAGCCGAGCTTGCATTAACACTCGACTAACAACTAGCTAAATTAGCAGGGCCATGTCACTAGGTGCTCGGCCCGACCGTTGATTGAACTAAAACCTTGCGTTTACTATGGTAGAAGTTGTTGATAACAAGGGTTAATATGCCTGTAGATTGTTTATATCGTCACGTCAAGACGGGTCAGATTAAAAATCGAACCTAACTCTGTTACTCTAGCTCGTCTGTTATAAAAATGACAGGTCAATTTTTCAGGCTCGACCGAACCTAACTCAAGCAGGATTAGGCTAACATGGGCCTTTCTATATAAGTTCTTTTGCCATGCCCGCCCATTTGACATCAAATTTAGCAGGTTGTCAAACCCACAGTCAATCTCCTAATTATCAGTTTCCTCTAGTCCTAGGCATTTGTTACTTGAATCTTGAATTCTTTTTCTTCAAGTAATCTCATCTTGCTATATAAACTAGTCGACACACTTTCCCCAAATATTTGATGCTACTGATGCTCTAAAAAATCTCTCTCTTTTTCACTAGAACGTGACCCATGCCATACCCCGGATGTAACAACTTAACAAGAGAAATGAATTAATACTATATATCTAAATTCTTTGAGAGTAACTTAGCATTTTACTTGATATTTAATCACTTGAGAAGAAACTAGTAGAACGAAATCTTATTATTGCATAAAACACCTTGGATATATCACATTAGTCTAACTATAAATATATTTAGTAGATACTGAGACATGAGGAATGAGACAAATGCTAGATCTCAGGCAGATGAATGTTTAATTGATTGCTATATTATAGTAATAAATGACATTCCTTTACATATAAATATATATATATATTTTTTTTTTTCAGCAATTTGTACATCCCAGGCCACCTCCGTGGGTCCAGTCGGTCTGTGCCCGTGGTCGTTTCCTTATCTTGTTTCTCCACCACGCATGCAACGTCCCAACGTTTGAAAGCCACATTTCTCAATCCTCAAGCATTTCTCAGTTTTCGCCCTCTTCCTCAATTGGGACTGTTAAGTCTCTCACAGGGATAAGCAGATGGCAGCTGCAGTCTGCTTCAACTGTGCCACGCCGGCCAGTACTGGTCTCTGGCCGCGCAAGCAATGCCTAGACAGTCGTGTCACTTTGGGTACGATCGTCGAACAGCTAAATGCGATGAGGGTGAGCTTGGGACAAGGACAGCCTTCAAGAAGGTCTCAGGTCGGACCTGTAAAATGCAGTGGGATCGGAATAGGGGACTTCATTGGAGGCGACCTGCTGAAGCCCGACCTCGGCCGCTGGCTCTCAGACGTCGAGGAGCACAAAGCGCTCGCCATCTACACGCCTCACGAGGGAGGCTACGAGGGCCGCTACCTCGCTCGCCTCAAGTACCAGGGCTACTACTTCCTTGACCTCACGGCTCGAGGCCTCGGCGATCCCGAGACCACTCTCACCAAGATTCACCCCGTTTGCCCTGTAAGCTCACGAGTTTCCCCAGCTCCGTTTCTTTTCTCAATCGCAATCTCCTCCTTTCGGACACCATCCTGACTCCGATCCTGTTCCTGCGTTGGAGAGGTAGCCACATGTCGGGAAGCAGCCGATAGCCAGGTGGTATTTCCCGCCGGAAGTAGATTACAGGCTCGCCGCGCTACCCCCTGATGCCAAAGGCCTAGTCGTCTGGATAATCGAGGCCAAGGTAGGTTCGAGACGCAAGCCTCCTCAACCTGAATTCTTTGAAGGTATGGGCAACACTCGTTGATGGTTGATACCACATACCCTCCTTGTTCTGCAGGTTCTGTCCAAATCCGAGCTCCAGTTTCTTGCCATACTTCCGACGCTCCGGCCAAAAGTCCGGGTCATCGCTGAGTGCGGAAACTGGTACGCACCAACCAATAGCAGTCCGAAAGTACTTTATTAAAGGGCGATTCTGTTCCACATTTATCCCCCATGAGTATTAGCTTCAAGCTGCTTCTTTCAAATGCATGTGCAGGCGAAAGGTCGTGTGGAAGCCGCTTAAAGAAATCGCAGGCTTGACTGCAGATACCGAATCATGATCAACCCCACCCAGAGGACATCAAGAGGGATATCTGCAGAATTCAGGAATGCACCGCAGATGATGATTTACAATCCTCCAAGCAATGATTGCTCCAATTTCGCTATTGTCAGAGGAGCACCAGAAAATCGATAGAGTCCTCAGCAAGCTGTTGCCTGTGCAGAAACTACATATATGGACACGACTATTTCTACTATTTATTGACCTTAGATTATCTAATCAGAGCATCCAACGAGCATAATTCTTAAATGTATCACTACCTGGAAAAATGCATAAGCAAGCAAGACACTATTTGTTGCATCCATTGGATCACATTTCCCATTATGTAATCAACTAATAGATGGAGAATCACACCCGAGAAGCATAGCCATTTCACGTTCTTGTGCTATGGAACTCGCGCAGCTTTAATAGTGCATCTTTTCAGAGGATAGAGAAAACAACGCTAGAAGAAACAGATGAGCAGTAAAGGGCTACTTAATAATGCATTAAGGTGCGAAGGAAGTCGCATAATTGATTCGCAAGAAACATTGCTAAGAGGAGAACTGGTTAGGAATGAATTTTCAACTGCACAGTTTATGATACATGCGTTATCACATATTGATTTTGCTAATCTATTCCAAAAAGAAAGAATTTACAAATTGTATTCTAAAGTTTTCTCTTCCCACGTCTCCCAGTGTCCAAATCCACTAGTCTTGATGATGAAGTCGGTAATGGGGTTGACAAACCAACAGATTCTGGGATGTCGAGATTTACTCCCATGGATGAGCCTAGAGCACGCTTGACATCAAGCTCATGATAGTTTTGAACTTCAAGTTTCACTTTGTCAATCTGTTTAGGATGCACAAAGCTGATAGTTAATTTCAATCTGACAAGTTAACCACCAGTCATGTCACTCTGCTCATCATGACAGGAATTAAGTACAAACGCATAAGAGATGATCTTACTAGTTCAATGTGGTGAATAGACGAATGAGCATCAGCAAGTCTCTTTTGCAGATCATCAACCTTCTTTCTTTGATATTCAGCATTCTCCATCTCATTACCTCTCTCCCCTAATTCTTGATACAAGGCTGGACTCAAATACAGTGCAGATAAAAAAACAATTAGATCCTTTACCCTTTTGCCAGAATAAAAACAGCAAGGACTTCAATGTGATGATACAATGAGTTTAAACTATGCCAATGCCTATGAAAGGTATATTGCTCCCAATCATTGATGACTGGTGAGATGTGCACGCCTACTGTCAAGCATAAGCATTGTTCTACATTTGATCTCAAGAATAGCAGTGTTTTAAATGTAACAACCAGGGAACCATGCTAGGCTACAAAAGGTCATGTAGAAAGTATACAAATAACCAAAAAGGAAACAAATTCAGGCTGTGTAAACTAGAACGGGACTTCGAAAAAAAAGAATGGGATAAAGGATATACCTGTTAGTACAGATAATACCCAAATCTGGGTGGGAATATCAGTAAGTTTCTTCGCCAATGTAAGAGAAGATCTCAAGATCTCTCTGGCTTGTGCAGTGTCATGCAGGGCAAGCGCTAGACTACCTAGAATTGTCAAATATTGCGCAACAAGTTGAAGATTTCCCAAGTGAGAATGTGTCAACTGCAATCCCCTCGCTAGCCGATTCCTGAACCAAAGAAACCCATTTACTTCGCTCATGGAGAAGGAATAAACACATTTTCTGCATTTTGATTAGTTGCTGAGGTAGACAGAATGGCAATGGTTCCTTTACAGTTTTAGGATATACTACAATCAATCATCTAAAATATTAATAAAGATCTAGATGGTAACTGATTGAAACAGAACATATTAGAGTCAGCTACCATTATATTCATTTCAATCTGCTGAGAAAATTTCTTAGTTTTTTTTCCCTTAAATTCATTAGTTTCCCTCCAAAGTTGCATCAATAAGCATGCTACCCTAACCTGGGAAAGAAATCTCTAGGACACGAGATTTACCTAGCTTCTTGTAAATCATGCTGCCTCATCAATAGAAGACCGTAAGCAAACAGGACACAGGTTTTCTCACGAACTCCAGTGAAAGAATCTATCATTCTGTAAACAGGCCCAATTAAGTCGAGTGCCTGGATGGAAAAAATAACAAGTTTTAGAATCTAATCAATCAGGAGCATCATGACATGACAAAAGCCAAAATTTCAGCAACCTTATTATTTACCTGCGCAGAGGAATCAGCATCGCCAATGCAAATGTAAGAGACAGCTGCATATATCTGACACATCGCTTGCATTGATTTGCTTTCAGTTATCTGAAAGTTTATCACTTTAGTTAGTTCAAAACTTGACGCAAGTAAACAAGCATTGAGTGGGATATTCCCCAGCAATTTTTCAAGATCGAAATAATCTTAACTCTCGCCAGAGTTTGTTACTTGGGTTAGTTCAGAAGACAGACCTTTGCTGCTTCGATGTAATGAAAAGTAGCTTCACTGTAACAGCCAACAGAATGGGCGTATTGGCCCCTAAGCATTTCAATTACACTCTCACAAGCCTGTAAGATGGTTGGAAAGCGTGAAAACCACTTCTTCATTAGCACCAAAGCCTGCAAGTATAGATGCTACTCTTAGTTTTTCTTAGATTGTGAGATTAAGATAAAAATTTTAGTGATCATAAATAATAAGAAACAGAGAAACCAAGATTCCTCTCCCTCCCTCCCTCTTTCCAATATTTTTTGCAGATCAAGCAGTAGATACATTGGACTGCCAAACAGCCTGATAAGGAAACTTGCTGAAAGTTTCGATAGAAAATTACCAATAGCTACATAATGAAAAACTTTACTTCTTGCAGAGAGTCCAAATAAGCTTGTTTCCCCCGAGCCATGTGATCTTAGCTTAATAAAGAGATGAAAATGAGTAAACAGAACCAAGCTTCCATTCATCAAATATCTTTATAAAGATGGGGATTAAAAAGCACATAAATCCATTTTTTGGCCCCGCATTGTCTATTTATACTCGAATCCCATTCCGGAGTAATTCCATGGACTTTATGTACGCAGTGCAAATGATGTAGTTCTAGGAAAAGCCAAGTATCAACTATCAACCTAGAAGTTAGTTTATTTTCAATTCCTACAGAAAAACCATTTCTTTTTCTTTTCTTTTTGTTTCAAATTCCACATAATTCAAAGGCAAGCCACCAACCTCCTGCGCTTCAACAAATTCAGAACGTGTGAGATCCACAGCCACCTTGTTTTCAAGAAATTGCATCAGTAGCATTAAATATACACCAGCCATCCAGATAGCAGAATGCTGCAAATCCACCTCTGCCAAAAAGAAATTTTGAAGCAGGAAGATCATTTAGCTATATGCGAAAAAAGGTGCCCAGCTCTTCCAGTGTTCAAATAAGAGTTTACCTTTCACATTGTCAGTTATGCCTAGCTTCATCAGCTCATCTGTGAAAATTAAATGATTCAGATTATTAGAACTTGTGCATGTTCTTAGAGCAGATAAAGTTAAATCATAAGTAAGACGAAAGAATCAAGCAAGTTAGTTTTCAGGTTGACTATGGAGTGATAAGCAAAAGGGATTACACATGCAGCTGATCATGGCAAAAAGATAAACTTGCTAACACAAATGGCAGGAATTGTCTCAAAGAAGCACTGACCCTGGACAATAAGCATGCCAGATTCGATTCTCTTGCTGCATTCTTTGAACAGCCCTTTTGGACGTCCAGAAACCACCACCATAAGATCAACAAGTGCATACACAGCATTTCTAGGAAGCCATTCCCCATTCATGGGAGAAGGGGCCAGTTCCAGCTTATCTCCCCACAGCTGCTTTATATTAACATATTGATCTGGTTCCAAAGGCCCAGACGAATTTACAGAAGTCATGCTTTTCAGCTGCTCTTGAAGCTGCGCTTGTCTTTTAGACAACATTGATATATCCCTCGAGTGCAGATCAGGTTGCGAGAGGTGTTGATCCAAAGCATCGAGTTCTCTTGTTAGCTCTCGTATATTCTGCGACTTTTGCGAATCAACCTTCATAGCATTATCCAATCTTTCAACGTGCTCTGCAGCACTCTTGTAGTCACAAGTCCGAAGACAATAGAAGATGTGCAGCAGCTCATTGTAAAACAGTAAACCAAGGCAGCCATTTCGCTTTTGGAGTTTGGCATTATACAAGAGAACAAAGAACCAAATTTAATGAGAACTCAAGAATGCTTTGTAGCAGAAACAGATAGTGAATCAAAACCATATGTCAGAAGTTGCTTTACGTGCATACCAAAAATAAGAATGGCATTATCCACCCTACAGATCCAAACCCAAACTTACTCTATTTAGCGGAATGGAGGCCCAAGCCTTGTCGCAGTTATGAACAGCTCTTTCTACGGTGCTCTCATCCTCCCATTGCATCAGGTGCACATGCAGAATAGATGTCGCAAAGAACATCTGATCCGTCATACAGAAACAAGGAGTCAGAATAATGCAAAGACCATGTCCCTCAAACTCATCAAAATTCAAATAAAGCCAATGGTGCATATTTTTCCCTCATACATGCACGAAAAGATCAAGGACATGCTAGGCTATTCATCCTATCTACATGCATCAAAAGATGACAGATTGAAAGCAGAATTAAGCACTCCAGATACTCGAACATTGGCAGCCATGGACCAGTGACTACTGAAATCAATCCAAGCTATACGATAAGAGAGTCGCTTGATATATCTAAACCCGGAATCAGTGAGCGAGTGGAAAAAGAAAAGGCAATGCAAAAACGACAACCTCTAGCTCTGGGTAACCCAATTCGGCAGCAAACCGGTACCCGCTATCCAAGGAGGACACCGAATTACGAAAATCCCCTTCAATGATGAGAGCGTTGGCCAGCTGGGCGTAGAAGTTGCAGGACCAGAGCTTCGCGGCAATCCTTCAAGAAACAGAAAGGAACCCACAAGAGAAACAAAACAAATGACTGATAAGGACCGAAGAACTGAGAAACCGCTCGTTCAAACCCTCGAAAGCTGAGAGAGAGAGAGAGTTACGGGTCGGAGGCGGCGGCGGGGGAGGAGGAGGAGGCGAGGTCGAGGGCGCGGTGGAGGATGTTCTTCTGGGAGGTGATGGCGCCGATGAGGTGGTAACAGTGGCTGAGGAGGCTGGAGCAGCGGAACTTGAGGTCGAAGGAGGAAGGGATGGAGTTGAGGAGGAGGTGGGAGCGCTCCAGGTGGGACTTGGCGTTGGTGACGCTGTGGGAGTGGCGGAGGAGGAGGGTGGCGATGCGGAGGCGGGTCTTCACCTCCACCATCGGCAGCAGGGACGTCGGGCTCTGCACCACGGCCTCCAGGCACTTGATTGCCTTCCCCACCTCCCCTCGCCGCTCCGCATAGTCGGCCAGCCCCCATAGCCCCTCCGCCGCCGCTTCCATTCTCTCTCTCTCTCTCTCTTCCGGCGAGGGCAAGGGCGAGAAGGAGCGAAGAAGATACGGCCGTCGGGATCCGCCGGAGATCGGGACTAAACTACCGAAAGGACTGACTCAGTCCTATTGAGTCGCAATGTGGATGGTTATCGTCCGGTCAAAATCAAGTCAACGAAACCATGACGTCGGGTCGAAGTTTTGCGTTCTACTGTGCTTTTCACGCCACTTAAAACTCGTTACGAAAATATAATAAAATTTTCAAATTTTCAAAATATATAATTAAATTCTAAAATTTATTAAATTAGTGAAACCAAATTTTTTTATTAATTTCGTCCAACTTGACAAACAAAAAATACAATCAAATTTTAAGATTTAATTATACATTTTAAAAACTATAGTGCTCAATTATATTTTTGTAACAAATTTTAAGGCTTATATTTTACTTTTGAAATTTTTTAGCGCTCAATAACACTTATATAGCAAATCTTAACACTTATATTAAAGTAAGTTTTAATACTCAATTATATTTTTATGATAAATTTTAAAATTTTCGATATATTTGTCCCATCATTATAACAACATATAATACTCATCAAAGAGTAACATTCGGCATTATCGTGACGGTCGGTCATTCTGACTATAAGTAATCATTTTATTGACGTTTTGCGTGATTAATGTAATCCAATGGGCTTTTGGAGGCACTATTTGGCAACAAGCTCTTACTCTTAGTTCGAGAATTGATAGGGAACGGACGCTGTCAATCTTCTAACGATACTTTTTAGGGACGATCAGTTTACGATCCTAGGATTGGGAACTGGATTGGACCTACCAATCGGTTTGGCAACAAAAGAAAATTTTAAAATACTAAAGTTATTATTATTTTAGAGTTTATTGTTATTTTTAAGAAATTAAAATATATATTTAAAAAAAAAAAAAGTCGGCCTAGTTCCCTCCAAAATTAGGAACCGAATTGAAAATCATCGGTTCAATTTTTACAAAATCGAAAACCAAACTGATGCTCTCGAGAAATGGACCAAACCAGCCAATCCAAGTGGTTCTAGTTCAATTGGTCCCAATATGCCCACCCCCAATGCTTTAGCCTTTCGGTCCCATCTTCGTGCTTTACTTGAGGAGCGAACTGAAATTGCTCCAAGGGTTCTTTGGTTCTTTCCTTTCGCGCCCTTCGTTAGTGCAGAACCCTTTGTTCTGTCTCTCCTTGAGCCAGATGCAGATCGCGATTACTTGGGTCACAGAACAAACACAGGACCGAATTCAGGGCACATAGGAATCAGCACGAGCCGAAAGCATCGATTTGACAGGGACATTATTCCAGCACACGGAGGGTGTATCCCTTGAGTCCGTGGGACAATTTGCGATAAAACAAAGAGAACGTTTAGCAGTCATCTTGTCGAAACAATGCTTTCTGACTGGATATATATTTTTTGTTTCCTTATGAATAGCAGCAGGCGAAAAGTGAAGGTTCGCCGCTGAGAAATACAAAGCATGTTAGTACCCAAAAAAGAGGAGAACCTTAACTTTCAATGGGAGGCCTTGGCTGTAAACAAAAACCTTTCAGCGCAAGGCATCTTCTAATTCCAAATCCACGCCTACACGATTCTTAATGGAGGTGCTGGCGTCAAGAGGCGATCTGCACTTCTTCTGCAATTCCACAAATCTATCAATGTCGAAACTGTGCTTTTGGAGCAGCTTTTTTTGCCGTCTGAGGAAAAGCCTCTTTAATAGGTCTTGGTAGGTAGGGTCTCTGGACGTGATGAGGAAATATGCATAGCCTAGTACTATGCCGGTGGCTGTAGTGAAAAATGCAATGGGTTCCATGACATCCCAGGAGAACTCCCAAAACGTTAGCCGAAAGAAAAGCCCGACCTGAAACACAGACAGCCCCAGCCCTGTCCAGAGGATGCGGCGGACTTGCTTGTGTGCCAAGACATCGATTTCTTCCTTTTTTGCCTGAAGTTTCTTGAGCTCATCCCTCAAGGGGTCGTCGTCAGCCATTAGAGCAATGGGTACAGCTCTTCTTACCAGATCCACTACCTGGTTCATGCAAACAATGAAGTACATGTGGATTAGCTTTCAACACCACTGAATCAGAGGGTATACAGATCCAGGGGCAAAAGACGAAGTAAAGCTTTAATATGGACGCATCACAGGGTTCATATTGAATAAGGCACAGTATGCCTCTTCAACTAAGAATATAGTGAATATGCCAAGCATATATATCCAGCAGTTATAGTTCTTGAGAGATTATGTGATGCTTAGGCAATGCATTGAACTATTCCCCCTCGTTTATTGGTAAATAATGAACAGACTACATAGTATGTAGTCTTCACTAATCTCTACATTCAAAACAAGTTTCCATTGGAAAGCATGAGGATTGTTTCTCATAGCAAGCCAAAACACATACTTCTTGAATTAGCGGATGCATGCCAAGGAGTAAAATGGTAATGCCAAAATCAAAGAGGGAAAATCCTCAACACAGTTCTGTCAACATACCTACACACAATTTTCTCCATCTACTAAGCTTTGGCATAAGCAATGATGTTGGATCTTTTCCTTTACTCTTGAAATTGGATTATTGTAGTTAACTGCAAAATGCCAACGAAGGCTAGATATGGATCTCTCTCTCCCTCCCTTCCTCCCTCTCTCCATCCCTCTCTCTCTCTCCCCCTCCCTCTCCCTCCCCCATAAGGAAGACACATGTTCTTTGTGCTGGATAGGGACATCAAGCTACTCACAAGCCACTTGAGTTCAACTAGTTGCACTTGAATTTGGCTCGATGCTTTTTGGAGTTTTTGTTGAGCTCAGGTAGCTTTTCAAGTCAAACTTCAGCCAGTAAACCCTCAACTCGTGAGCCTAATCGACTAGTTTTTGATTGCTCTAATTATATAAGGGTGACACAAGTCATCTGTCCCATTCTTTACTTTCCCAACAAGGTTCCAGCTCCAGTAAACTTGAAAGGCTCACTTCATGCCATCTGCCTGGGTGTAAGGCAGGCCAAGGCAAGCATTGTCACACTTGAGGAACATTTGGATAGAAACAGCAACTGGTATACATAAAAGGAAAAGAAAACATCGATAACAGATGATAAGATGAGTGGAGTTGCTATAAGAGGATAATAAACACAAAGGAATCGGGATACTCTGGGGGAAAAAAAACTGGAGACTGGAGTTCAAGATTTCCATTAGTCAAAAACGATCGGGAGAAGCAATGCCCAAAACTTCAAATCGATACCTTAAGCTCCGATTGAGTGCTCGACTAATAAGTGGGTTTCTATAAGTACATTCCAACATTCTTCTTAACACTCAAAAGATTTGAAAAGCTAGAGAGATGGTCTTATCTGATGCACATTATACAAGACTAGATGTGGAAGCTTGAAACCTATTCTTGAGATAACCATGGAAGAGCCCCCCTTAAAAGAAAACGGAAATGGATGATGGGGCTCTGATATACCAGCCAAAGAACAACATTTTGGCATCGCGCGTATCGCAACCGGAGCAGCTTAGATCCAGCAACAGCAAGTCCATGATATCAGAGCAGCTAAGACGCGCGACCGAAATTCGAATCCCTAAGATCAAGATTATAATACCTTATCGGGGTGAAGATAAACCTTGTCCCGGAAGAGAAGGATGACCCCGGCCTGGTCGAGGACCTGGGCGAAGGCGACGGCCTCCTCGGGGGTCTTGGCGACCCCGATGCTCTGGCAGGCCTCGAGCAGTTCCCTGTACGCTATCACCTCCTTCTCTTCCATCCCCAGCTTCTTCTTCAGCGCCTCCACGTTCACCAGCCGCATCAGCCTCTTCGCCTCCGCGAACGATATGGGATCCTTATCCCCAGCCGAAGAAGAGGACGAAGAGGACGAAGAGGACGAAGAAGAAGACGACGGCGGCGTCGACGGAGCCCCCGCCCCTCCGCTCGCTACCGACTCAACACACAGCGCCCTGCTCAACACACGGAAAACCGCCGCCGGCGATTGCGCCGGCGATACAACGGAACAAACGCGGTGGCCCCCGCCATAGCTGGGCCCGGACGCCGCCGCGACGCCCAGCCTCAGCTGATTACAGGCCAACCATCTTCTCCACATTTTTTTTTTCTTATCTCGCGGCTCGACGCCTAGAGTTGCTCGACGAAATGCCCCGGCGGAAAACTCTCTCCCTCTCTCTGTCCCCCCCCTGCGTCTCTTCTTAGTGGCGTCCGTCCATTCGCGGGGTTCCGCTTCGCTCGATCAGGACTCGGTCGCCGCACGCGCGCCCCGCTAGCTGGATCCGCTTCCCTCGGTCGCTACGAGATTCCTGCATAGACGCGCCCTGCAGCTTCGGGTCGATTCATCCGGTCGGCATCGAGCAGCCGCTCTCGCATTTATACCCTTTTTTTTTCAATTCCAATCGGCTGAGTTCTCCGAGTCTTCCGAGATAATCCCCGTTGCTGTTAACGGTTAAATTTCGGCATGGAATGGTATCGGGCGGTTTGATCACATGGGTCCTTCCGGCAATAACAGAGATTAAATGTGTATTTATTTCGCAAAAATCGTATCATCTTTTAAAAATATTTTTCAAGAAAATAATTAATTTTCTTGTATTTGATGATACCTGATTGAAAATGATTGAATAATATTTGAACTAACAGAAAATGAAGGTTCTAAAAACTTTATAAATAAGGAAAGTGTTTTTCCTTTCCTATATACAGAAATTTATTTTCCTAAAATAACATATAATATTTATGTTGTCATTTTTGAAAAAATAAATAGCAAAAAGTCCAAAAAACACTTTTTAAAAAATTACTTTCATTGAAATAAATGCATCATAAGTGGGCTTACAAGGGTAAAAAAAATAGAGAATGAGGACCGGTTAATTTTGCATGCAAGAATCGGAGTGGGCTTTGAGAGATTTTTGTCCAACCCTGTTTTATTAATTCTTACTCTCTCTTTTTTGTGAATTTAATAATATGGTGAAATTATCGATTTTCCTTTTTTCACGATTTTAGACGTTTAAGCCTCGTTTTGCGTTTTCGCTTCTTTTCTTCCTTTGTTTAATTTCTGGACCTCCCGAGGGAATGAAACGAGAAAATATTCAGTGGTATGCGCGTGCCACGTCATCTGCTGACGTGGTGCGCATTTACCACTTAGCTGTTGACATGTGTCCCGTGAGCGGGACCCGCAGGAAATGGAAGGGCTGGTATTTGGCTGGCTTGGCTCGGCTGAGCTGACAGAAAAAAGGACGCGCAATAAATGCGCAACTCCCGCTCAAAAATTTTCTCTCCTCTTGAATTTTTAGGGCTTTTTCTCCTTCTCTCTGGTAGAAGAACAACGCAGACAGAGAAGAACGAAGGAGACGCTTCTCCGCGCGTCCCACCCCTCCACTCCGTCTTCGCCTCCCTGAAAGCCTCGTCGGTCATCTACCTTCGGCGCGTCCCACCCCTCATCCTCCCCAAAAGCCTTGCCGGTCGCAGCTGGGTCCCGAGCTCCTCCGCCTCTGCCTCTGCCTCCGACTGTTTCCATTGCGGTTTGTGCTCGCTTCGATTTCTCTTCTCAGACAAAGGGAAGAGAAGCAAATCCTCCGCCGTTCCCCCGCCGTCGTCGACGAAGCACATGACGGCCGCCCCTGCTCCGGCGCTCGGCCGGCTTCTCTCTCGTGCTCGTTCTTTGCTCCGCCGTTCGTCCCGGCGGCTGTTCCCCGTCCCCAACGAAGCACATTAAGGCCGTAATAAATGTGCTTCGTTGGCCAGAGACAGGGGAGGAGGGAAGGTGGAGGGACGGGGTAGAGATCTGGCCGTGGTGGGCCGGCGGCGGAGTCGAGGTACATGTCCTCTGCTGCGTCTTTGCGGAGCCGATCCGCGATTGGGCTCGGTGATTACGCGCTTTCGGCCCGAAGGGTTCGATCGGGCGAACTCGTTTTCCATGGGTACGGTTTGCTCTCTCTCCTCTCTCTCCTCTCGCCTCCGCGCTTTCAATCCGTTCCCTCTCTCTCGACCGATTCTTTTCTCCGCATCCCCAACCGCTTGTTTGTTTCCCACAATTTCTGGACCTCCCGAGGGAATGAAATGCCCCCGCCGTTGCGCCAGCTTGCGTTTTGCCCTCACACTTCGCAACCTCGCTTTCCGACGCCGCCTCCGCCTCCCGCCGTCGCCTCTCGAAGTCCCGCCTACGCCGTCGTCTCCCGAAGCCCCGTCTCTATGCCGTTGCTCTTCGAGTTCGACCTTCCGATCTCTCCCCGCACGTTCTCTGCGAAGTTAGAGGTAAATTTTCATGTCCTCTTCCCTTTTATCGTTCGATTTCGCTTTGAGTTCTTGAGATAGTTGTTTCGATTAGACGTGGAATCGATTGGTGTTACATTGTGGGTCCGGTGACACTTGCCCCTTGGAAGGATTGCTTGAGAGAAAGCGTGAATTTTGGTCGACGTGGATGAAGCAAAGCTGCTATTCTCCGGTTGGCTCACGGCCACTCCAAAATTAAAAGGGCACCCGTTTGCGTTTACAAGTAAGAGGTAAATTTTCATTTCCGTCTTAGATGTCCTTATTTGTTTATTAATTTCTGCAAAAAGCCGGTCTCTAGATTGGCATTGGTTTTATTAACTTGCCCTAATCAATGCAAGTGAACACCATTAGCTGCATGGTTCAAAATGCTAACTTGGGCTAGAGTATTATTATTTTTGTGAGGTATTGTTGTTGTAAGAGAGAATAGGCCATGTTTTTCTCTTAGCAGATGGCCAGGTTGGCCATGAGTGTAGTACTAACCTCTTATTATATGTGCACGTCGGGATGTGTATTGGCAATAGCTTCAAAAATGCATGCGCCCAGTCTGACGATTGATGATGATTCCATGTAGTTTGACCTGATGCATTCTTTTGTCTTTAGAACCTCGCATTTTGTTGGGTTTAGACAATAGTTTCTGTTCGTTCCTCTCTTGCACCTGGATAAACACATCAAAAAGGTAATGGGGAACTCGACGACGATTGAGCAAGGGACAATGTCTTCCGTGCTTGTCATGCTGAGTATTACTTGACCTCTTGCCACTAGCTCTCTCATTGTTGTGATTATTTAGACCTTTTTCTTCCTACCGTTAAACTGATTGTTGGAGCATCCACCGAGATCAATAGTAAAATAAACAAATTATGTCAATTGAGTAGAGAAAAGCATCTAGATTTAAACCGAAAGACAATTTCGTGATCCTAGTGGAATGAATTTTCGTAAAACCTCTTATCTAAAAGCCAATTTATAGATAGGCCTTCTCAAATTTTTCTCTCGTTTGTTCCCATCGGTCTTAGGTTTTTTTAAACGAAAGGGACTAATATATGGGACAACCTCGTATCTAATCCTTGGGACCCTCTTTTCGAGTGAGAGTTTTTGAGATGGAAATTAATTGGTTTTTCGTGATTTTGCAATTTGTCATAGATGGAAGAAAGTTTAACTTTACCATAATTATCAACTTATACAAATTAAAAAATTTCTTTTCAATCACAAATGCACATTCTTATGAGAGTTACATGTTGATATACCATTCAGTCATGCAAAACTATCTTTGAGTTCTTTCGGATGCTTTCAAATAAATATCTGTTTTTTTTTTTTTTTTGTCATGCTTTAAAAGTGCAAGAAGAATTGCATGAGTGAGCATCTAAAAAAAAAAAAAAAAATCTTTGATCACAGATTCTAAAATTGATTGATATGACACCTGCGTTCAAGGTTTTAACATAAGCTAGAATTAATTGGTTGATGATATGTATGAGCGCGAGTGATTGTGTTCAAAAAATGTTTCTTCTGTATTTCGTTAGGAGAGATAGGTGTTATCTTTTCTGTCATATTGCAAAACAATCCTAAGGGGTGAATTTAAGTGGAAGATGGTGATGCTTTATTTTAGCTAACACTTGTTTGACATAATAAGCAAAGAAGGTTATAGACTCTCATGGACACGCACGCGCACACATGCAGCCAAAGCTCCCTTAAAGGCACAAATGAGCAATTCTTCTTAATTGTGATCACTGATGGTACTTATTAAGTTGCAATTAGAATCTCATATGCATTTCTGTACTTAGTTAAGAGTTTAGAGCTAGTAATCATTCTGTTATCCTTGAAGGCTTTTGTGGTAGTTTCACTCTTCGGTATTATTTGCGGGATGCCTATTTATTTATATTAGGGCTAGAAAAGTTCTGCCTTTTCGTTTCCATTTAGCAAAAAGCTATTAGTTTCAAGAGTCTCCTTTACTTGACTTATCTCTATTGATTTCTTATTAACTTTGAGAATTTTATGCTTTGCTATATAATTATTTGTTCTGTCATGTTGGGTCCCAACATTTTCATGACATTCCATATTTTTAGTGCCTTGAGCGCTTGTACAGTGAGAGATGCATAATGCATGGGTTCAACAGCCTAAAGCACCTTTCAACCATCCTTGCGATTGTTAGGAGAATGGATCATGATTTGAGAAGGGGGGTCATGTGGAAGATCATCGTAGCGGCCAGCTCAGGGATTGCAAGAATTGTCAACACGTATTGAGACAACATTTGCCACTTCCCTCCCTCGTAATTTGTCGATTTCTCTTGCTTTTTGTTCGGTGTGAACATTTGGAATTTGAAATTCAATCCATTGATCTACTTAAAGAGAAGTGTAGTCTCCTTTGAATGTGGATCTTAATATGCTTAAGCTTGTAATATAGAGTGCAACTTCATGAATTGCTGAGGTGCAATACTATAGCCGCTCTAAGGAAATTAAAAATTGTCCTTTTGTCTTTCGTAGCTGGATTTGCAAGTATGCTTATTGACTTTGATGCTTGCTCGTATAGATTAGCCTAGACACCTCGGGCCTTACTACTACGAACTTGCCATGGGGTTCACTAGGTTCACAAGTTCAAAGTTCATCTAATTCTTAGTTCTTCATTTCTCTATATTACCAAATCGCATGATGTCCGTGAGCTCAAACATACAAGTTGATTACGTCCACAAGTTCAAAGTTCATCCAATGAGTCTAACATCTAGAGCAACCAAAAGTCCAACACAATTGGACGCACCAAAGGGCAAAATTAAAAATCAGGCTAACATCTCAAGAAATCAAGTCTCCAGTGTGGGGAGGAGAAAGCCTACAAGGTAGATGAGACTATTGTTCTTGTCTCATGTTCGAACTTGCACACTGAATTGCATTTGAGTTTTGAGAAGATAGGTGCGAAGAAAAAACTCTTAAACCAATTTAGTGTTTTGTAGTTCACAAATGGAGTTCTTGCGGTACCACATGTTTACATATTAAACGCCATGCAAAGAATTACAAGGACAAAAGAAAAGAAACTGCAACGGAACCTCCAAAAAGAACAACTCCATGCACCGAAAATGAAAAATTTGAAATATCATGACTTCACTCTGCAGACAGACACCAAAAAGAATATCACGTATTCTTTTCATTATCTTCTCAAATTACAAACCTCCCTTGCATATTCTCCCAGCCACATCTCTCCCGCTTCTAAAGCATACCTTTATTGCCCATACGTCATAGGAGGAATTTTGAGTGACGGAGATTGCGAACACTCCCCGAATTCTTCAAAGCGATCCACCAAGGATGTTGTGGGGTTTGCTGCCTTCCCGTAACTCTGTACACAATAGTAAACAAAAGCATGACGTGGGATCACCATGTCTTAAAGGGTGTTCCACTTCATCAAGAGGAATGTGGATTCCTTTGAGCCATTTAGATTCGTTTGACTCTATCAATGACATCCAAGGCCTTTTAGAACTCTATGTACTCTTGCTCAATTTGTCATGCTTCTTCAACCTCGCCTTGAAGGAGTCGAAATCCTAGCTCTTACTGATTCCCAACTGCCGCTTTCTCTCGTTTTCTCTCACTTATGTCTTGCAATATCTTTGAGTCTTCAGTAGTAAGTAAGGGTAAGCAGGCTTTGGCAGACCGGTCTTTAACATCATTGCTCGATTTATCCGGTGACGGGAGGTTTCTGTTTACCTCAAACCCGTAATAACACACCACATCATTTATGTTTAGCATGAATTTACCACTATGGAGTTCCGGGTGGAAGCGGTGGTTAAAAAATGACAGAAAAGTACCGATAAGTTCAACTAACCCAAGTATTCACCCATTCACCAACCCATCCGAAGCCATGATGAGCTTTTCTCTAATCATAAACAAAAACAGAAATATCAAAAGAAAAAAACGCAAGCTTGAACGCATGAGGTTGGTAGTGCGGATATACGCCCATCTTAGTTTGTTGTGTTTGTGGCCATTGGAACAAGCCATTGCAGAGTCTTCTCCAACTCAGCTTAGATGTTTGCAACAGAGAGCTATACAGAGACAAGCTATATGAAACCTTCTCAAAGCATTGCCCACTCAGCGGAAGAAGCTCGAGAAACAGACTTCGAATTTACTATTTTGGATCAATAAAAAATAAAAAATGCGTTCAGTTTCTTAAACAAGAAAAGAATGATTATAAGATAATACCTCTTCTTTGACATGAAAAGAATGAATTCAGCACAAAGGCGACTTTATACTAGGTGGCAAACTCGATTCATAAGAATCCCTCGGATTGGACAGCATAGAGTGGGATCAAGCTACCATTGGATCAAAGTATGCTCCATAAATAGACTTAAATATGTGATTCTCTCATGGTTCATTTGATACTTTCAAAAATCATGCATTTTTCTCGGCTAATACCCCGGATCAATGGCCGTGAGCCAACCGGAGAATAGCGCTTTCGCTTCATCCACGTCGACCAAAATTCACTCTTTCTCTCAGCAATCCTTCCAAGGGGCAAGTGTCACCAGACCCACAATGTAACACCAATGGATCCCACGTCTAATTGCAACAACTATCTCAAAAACATGAAGCGAAATCTGAAAGATAAAAGGGAAGAGGACATGAAAATTTACCTCTAACTTCGCAAAGAACGTCAAGGAGAGATCGGAAGGTCGAACCCTGAAGAGCGACGGCGACGGCATAGACAGGGCTTCGGGAGACGACGGCGTAGGCGGGACTTCGAGTGGCAACAGCGGGAGGCGGAGGCAGCGTCGGGAAAGCAGAGGTTGCGAAGTGTGAGGGCAAAACGCGTCGGCATCGGCATCGGCGTCGGCGTCGGCGCGGCGGCTGCGAGAGGCAACGGCGGGGGCATGTCGGCGTCATGGTCCCCCGGCAGATCGCGTCGGCACGGTGGCTCGGGGAGGCGGCACGGTAGAGGCGGAGCCGTCGGCACGGCGGTTGGGGACGCGGAGGCGGAGGCGAAGGCGTGGTGGCTCGCTCGCGCGGTCGAGAGAGAGGGAACGGATTGATTAGCGCGGAGCGAGAGGAGAGAGAGCACCAACCGTGCCCATGGAAAACGAGTTCAACCGGTCGATGACTTCCCTTCGGTCGAAAGCGCGTAATCACCGAGCCCAATCGCGGACCGGCTCCGCGGCGTGCGCGGGAGGACATGTACCTCGACTCCGCCGCTGGCCCACCACGGCCAGATCTACGCCCCGTCCCTCCGCCTTCCCTCCTCCTCCCCCGTCGGTCAACGAAGCACATTTATTACGGCCTTAATGTGCTTCGTTGGGGACGCGGGGAACGGCCGCCGGACGAACGGCGGAGCAAAGAACGAGCACGGAGAGAGAAGCGACATGTGCTTCGTCGACGACGGCGGGGGAACGGCGGAGGATTTGCTTCTCTTCCCTTTGCCCGAGAAGAGAAATCGAAGCGAGCATAAACCGCAATGGAAACGCGGAGGCGAGGCGGAAGGAGGAGCTCGAGGCCCGTGCGACCGGCAAGGCTTTTGGGGAGGCGGAGGGGTGGGACGCACCGGGCGAATGACCGACGAGGCTTTCAGGAAGGTGGAGACGGAGTGGAGGGGTGGGACGCGCGGAGAAAGAAACAGAGCAAGCGTCTCCTTCGTTCTTCTCTGTCTGCGTTGTTCTTCTACCAGAGAGAAGGAGGAAAAGCCCTAAAAATTCAAGTGAAGAGAGAGAAACTTTTTGAGCGGGAGTTGCGCATTTATTGCGTGTCCTTTTTTTTTCGGCTCGCCGAGCCGAGCTAGCCAAATACCAGCCCTTCCATTTTCCTGCGGGTCCCACTCACGGGACACATGTCATAAGTGGTTCATCGATGACGTGGCACGCGCATACCACTGAATATTTTCTCGAATGAAACGCCAGCTTGCGGAACCGCGACAGGTCAAATAGAAACGTGAGGCGAACGACGCGGACAACGAGGATGGGGCGTGGGGAACCCGTATTGTGTAATGAAGTCGGCAGGGAAAGATAATTTTAATTATTCCACGTAAGTATTTTAAAGTTTTCTTTTATTCTTTTTTTTTTTGGGAATGTCATCTTATCGTTCAAGATTACTATTTTTTTTAATCGATTCTATTTATGAATACTCTAATTTTTACTCTAAACTTTTGTTATATCTATTTACAAAGCATGAGAATCGAAATTCATTCATGAAATTAAATCGTCACAACTTTAACTCTATAAAAAAGTGAAGAGTCAAACCCACACCTATCCCTTCGCATATAAAAATGGTAATCACCGGAACAAACCTAATGATTTCATGATAAATAATTGACATGATAAGAAATTATCATAAATTTATGAAGAAAAAAGAAATTATCATAAATTGAAGATGTGCAAAAATGAAATTTATTCACGAGTGTCTTTAAGATGCTTTTTGATGGTATTCGACTAATAAATATTTCGGTTTTTAATATAATTATTGCTATAACACGAAGAATATAATGCATTCGATATTGCGAGCTTTTTCTTAATAGGGACAGGCCAGCAAAATCAGACCGACGTGTCCCTTTTGAAAGACAACTCCGACGAATATGTAACTTTTCCTTTCTTTTTATCCACTTTCTTTTTCCATTCTTTACTCTAAAAGTTCTTTTTCTCTTTTTTTTATTTATTTTTTATTATTTTCTTTTGTTATGCCAAAGCTTTATTTTTATTCTTTTCATTTGCTCCATAGAAAAAAGAAAAAAAAACCATGCCGTGTTCCAGTATAATTTCCTGATCGCCTCTTTCTAATTTGATTTTCATTTGAACGAAGTATTTGATAGTACTTCTTGTGAATTACATATATAATGAAATGATTACATTTTTCTTCCTTAGAAAAATAAGGCTAGGCTAACAAAAAAACCGGTCGGTTTCAATCTTTTCACATATTGATCATTGAATATAATATAATTAGGGTCCATGCAATGTTGTTTTTTCAATACTAGATCGGCCTTTAGTTTAAACCGATAAAAGGAAGAGTTTCAAAATATAATGTTGATTGTGGAACTTGTACTGTGGCCCCAAATAATAGAAAAGAAATGAGAAAACTCGTCCTCATAATTGTACATTCCAACTCAATGTGTTGGTGGGTTGAATCTAAACATTAGGAGTGACATTGGTCCGGGATTGACCTGAGATTGACCCTAGATCAATCCAACCCCTGTTGGTCTTGGTTCGTCTCCCAAGGGAATTAGGTTGGTTACTAGTCACAAGACCTCTAGCCCCTATAATATACGGGTTGGTACTCGATTCTAAGAATTAAGGATTGATCCATGAACCAATACTATATATATTATATACTTTTATTTATTCTAAACCCTAGCACCGCCTCCCCCTATGTTCTCTTTATAGTTCAATTTGACATGTAAATTAGAAAATACAAAGAAACCCAACTATAATTAGACAAAAAGAAAAAAAAACCCTGTTCACTCGCCTTGCAGCTCACCTTTTTTCGCTCACCTTTGTTCACTCATCTTGCCGCTTGCCTTTATTCACTTTGCATTGCCACTCGCCCCCACCTTGCATGTTCATTTTTATGGTTTGTTACTTTTAGAAAGTGTGAAATTCCTTTTATTACCTTATCTTATATTCATGCTTGATATATATTGATGTTCATAATTTAATTGCTCAATATCACTTTATTAATGGATATGTAATTTGAAATGGTATATTTCTCATTTTAAGGAATACAAAAATTGAAAGAAATTAATCGGTTGGTTCTAGGTTAATCATGGAACCGGGCTCAATAGGGTAGGTCTTCAATATCAAAAATCAAGGACTAATACTATATGAGTTGGTCCTCTAATTAAATACTATACAGGTTCAATTTAGGTCATGCTCAACCCCACCAGCTATTGTTGATGGTAAAGAAGAAAGTAGTTTATCATTACAGCCGCCTTCATGTAAAGAGTCGATTCTTTTGTTGAATTTTACTAACTCGTTTCCTCCGGACACGTGTAAAGCAAGTGATTAAGGATATTGCACAGGCTAATGTATCGCGAATTTTGATGTGTGGAATAAAGTTTATTATTCTAAATTAAGCATTTTTCCTACCGGTAGGTGCACGGGAGAATTTCTTTAAGCAGTCGCACCAATTCATCCGCATTGGGCGATTTACTTTGAAGTAAACATGCTTGAAAAATATCATGAAATACTTTTCGATACGGTGTTTTTTTAAGGGTAGATGTGGAGTCGATTCTTCTTCCATCTTCTTTTCACATCATAAAAGAGCCTGTGCCATACAAGTGTAAAGTCTTAGCGCCTTGCAATATATCTCGAGCTCTATGTAGAAATTTTGATCAAGAAAATTAGGATTAAAGTGTCTATTTACTATGGTACGGTTGTAATGTGACGAATTATCCAAAACTGTTCGACTACATGGATCCATCCGACAATGATGGAGATTAAGTGGAGTTAAATATTCTCGAAATTGCGTGAAAAAAAAACTGGTTCAGGTCGTTAACTTTGTGTACATGAACTAGAGTGGGTTTGAAAGATTTATTTGAACCATCTTTTTATCAAATCTTACTTCTTCTTCTTCTGTAAATTTGATATATTGAATGCGAAATACTTCCAAAAAAGGGGAAAAGATATGTAGTAAAATTATTGATTTCTTTTTTCGATTAAAACACTTGGTTTTTTGGTCAAAATTTTGAACAGAAGCCTCGTTGTTTTTTTTTTTTTTTGTTTCTTTCTGGATTTTTTTTCTGGACCTCGAGGAGATGAAATTTCATGTGTGGAAACAACAAAAGTCATCAGAAACGAAAGGCAGATGACTCCGGCCGAAGGGCGAAGGGTACCCTACATGACACGGTTTGGCAGGTAATGATGTCGGCGGGAAAGACAACCTACCTAACCATCGACTTTGTTTGGCCCACAAGAAATTATAGACGATATCCATGTAGATAATCTCTAAATCTGATATCTAAAATTTTAATTTAGTCAATATAATGTATAAGCTTTAACTGAAATATCGTAATATCGTTCATAAACTTTTAAATTATTTAATATAATTTTCAAACTTTTAGTATATATTCAATTTAGTTTATGAACTATATAAAAATATTTAATATTATTTTTTAATCAATTCAAATTTTGAAATTTCATTGAATAAATTAAAAGTTCATGAATGACATTACACATTAAATTAAAATTCGAAAGCTACATTGAATGAATTATAAATTCAAATATCACATTACATATTAAGTTTAAAGACCATTTGTATCATTTTCCTAAATTATAACTACGTTGCCATGTAAGTTAACCACCACATGTCAAACATTAAGGAGATTTTTATTTTATTTTTTTATTTCTGATTTCAAGATAATATGTTATATTTCACTAGAAAATAACGATAAAGGTTATACTCCACGTTTGACAATCAATTTAGGCGATACAAAACCACGGAATAATGATTATGTATTTGAAAATTCCAAGCCTTTTTTTTTTTTTGTGTGGAGATGGTACTTAACAAGTTAACAAAATTAATGGCTCTCCACCTTAGAGTGGGTTTGTTTCAAAAAAATAGTATCACATTTTCAAGTTAGAGAATTATTTTTACTAACTTTAAGTATGAATATTTTCTTTGACCATAAATGGTTTCTGTTGACTAATCAATTTCAGTAAGCTAAACACATAAAAGTCTATAATAACTAATCCGCGAAAAATTCTTTAATCCAAATAAACCCATCACTGGTTGCATTTGCTTCGCTAAAAATAAATGATATGAAGAACATTTCTATTAGACAATCGTTCAAAATAATTAATCAATAAAAAATGTCTTATTATTGATAATCATTTACATTTAAATATTTTCACAATAATGAAAAATCTTTTCATTCGTTCAATACTAACTATTACTTTTAAAAAAACGTTTTTCAATTCATTTATTCTTTAGAATCAAACCGCCTTGTATTGATTAGGTCTTGACGCGCCCGTAAAGGAATCAATTTTATCATAAAATACATTTGTGACTCCGCGTTGGGGTTGGTGGCAGCCAGCAACTCAGACCGTCGTTTTCATTTAAAAATGACAACTCCAACAAATATGCAACTTTTCCCCTCCTTTTTAAAATTTTCATGCTTTACCCAAATAAAATAAAATAAAAAAAACATTCATTTTCTTTTCTTCTTTCATTTGTTTTGCAGAAGCTTCTCTTCTCTTCTCTTCTCTTTCTTTTCTTTTCTTTTCATTTGTTTGATAGAAGAAATAACGTTGTTCACTGTCATAGCTTGATCCACCTTTTCCGTCGCACCATAACTTTTTCTATTGCATTCTACACCGTATCAATCCACCCATGTTCTATGTGATTTTCCTGATTGAACATTTCCTATTCTTTTGCTTCACTTTGTTCCTTCATAAATTAAGACTAGGGCTACAAAAAAGGTAGCCGGTCAATTTTAATCTTACTGGCAAGTGCTGCAAATATCGTTCTTGCGTGTTAGTAATTGACCATGATCTTATTAGGGTTCACATGACGAGACATCTTTAATATCATAGTCTCCCATAACTCAATTAAAACCGAAAAACAAAGGGTTTTGGAAAATAATATTTTGAAACAATGAATAATTGTAGATCATGGACTTTAGCCCCAAATTCATCCTCATAATTATTATTCCAACTCAAACCGCCACGACCCCAAAGAAAAACCTCAAATGCACCAGGTCGAATCCAATTTCTGTTGATAGTTAAAAAGTATCTAGTTGATCATTTCAACTACATTCAAGTACGAGAGTTGATTTTTTTTATTTTGAGTTCATTAATGTGTGCTTTCGAGACACACGTTAAGCAGTCAATTAATGAAACCATACAAATGAAACTGTAAAGTTTGATACATCAATTATTATCTTGTCAAGCAAAGTAAATTATATTAAACTAAGCATTTTTCGTATCAACATATGCACGGGGCTCTTGAGCCCTCCAATAATAGTTTATCCATCAGGTGTGACAATCGCTCGTTTTATACACATCACCTTATTTATTCCCAAGCAAACATGCTTGAAAATATCACGGGAAACTCATTAACATGCTTTTTGGCACTGAACAAGAGAACCAAATTGAAAACTCAAACAAAGTCATGTAACCTTTCTTCTTAAGCGATGGAATAGTGTCTGGGCAGTTTTCGCATACCTTAAATTTAATCAACCCACTTCCCAGGGAAACCTTAAGAGCACCCTCGATCCACATGGCCCCATTTCATAAATTCTATTGCTAAAGGCACACCTGACAAGACATGAATCGAAGGATAAAATATTAGGTACGCCTTACTTTCTAAGTCAACAATAAAGCCCTCCATTCTTTATTCAACGCATGCGGTAGGGTTCACACTTCAGAATTTCCAAAAATCTCTTTCCCACTCACCTTCCCTTTTCCATAAACACCGTCACCTAATCTCTCTCTCCCCACGTCTCTTCTTGGTCGCCTCACCTTTTTTTTTTTCGTCGTAGACACCCTCACCGCCTCAGAAACAGGAGATGTTCTCTATTCGTCGTGATCCTTCTTTTTCTTTTTTTTTCCTTAGCTTGGAGGAAGTGCAGCTATCGTGATGATGCCATTGATGACTAGAAAAAGTTTTTATTGTTTTTTCAACGGCGAATATAAAAGGAGGACTAGACCTTTACTTTCACTCTGTCAAATCAGTCCTTAGGTTCAGCCAGCACACTCACGATGCTGGATAGGGATGAGCATATTAGATTGCTGAACCGAAAACCATTCCGATCATCGATTTGGTTCTTTTATCGGAAAGCATCGGTGCTGTTCTCGGTTTCATAAAAATGGAATTGGTGATTTTCGGTCCGGTTCCCGATTTCGGAAGGGAACCCGATTGACAATTTTCTATTTAAATATATGTTTTAAAATTCTTAAAAAATGCAATAAACCCTAAAATAATAATATTTCTAGTATTTTTTTTTTTTTTTTTGGCTAAGTGGTTGGTCCTATTAGGCCGGACTGAACCGACCAAACCATTGGTCCGATCTAGTTCCCAGTCCTAAGACTATCTGATCCGATCCACGGTCCCAAAAAATGGGAATCGATTCTCCCGATTCGGTTCCCGATTTCACCTTAGAACCAAACCGAATTGGGAACCGATCACCCCTAATGCTGGAGGCCGCCAACGGCATCAACGACAACATTGATCTCCTTCTTGGTCTCTTCGGCAATAAGTTCATTCCTTGGGCCGTCCTTGAAAAGAGGCGGAATATAGAGCAACAGAGGAGAGAGACAAGACGGGATATATATTTATTGATCATATTCTATTTCCTCTCTAAATCTTATTTTTAGATTTTTGTATTGCCTCCTTACGGGACATAGAGTCAAAATCTACATTTGAAAGTAAATCGTTTTCACTACAATCACTTGAGAAGGTGGGAATTTGAACCATTCACTTGCCCGAGAAGAATGATTATTGAAGCAAATCTCATTGAAAATATTTATAAATAAGAGAATATGAGTGAGAAAGGGATTTCTGAAAAATCTTATGAGTCCAACCATCCAATGTATCCGTATATAAATAAAACAATAAAAGAAGAGCACCCAAATCCCACTTTTTGCTGTAGAATATATGGAATAGAGCCATCCTTTTTTCTTTTCTTCCCCCACTTTCTTTTCACATCATAAATATAGCCCGTGCCATGCATGTACAAAGTCTACGGCTATGATTTCTTGATTCGACGATGGTAATTGGATTGCTCTGTTTGTTCAACGGAAGATGGGTATTTAGAAAATATTTTCTTAAAGATAATTGCTTATATCATTTGAAATAACAAATCGGTAAAAAAAAATTTCATTATCGACAACACTATTTTTCGTTTGTTCATTTAATAAGATGTTCAAGTTATGATTTTTTGGAAAACGTTTTCTGAATTATCTGTGCTCCGAGCTAGGCTGGGCATCAAGCCCTATCGGCCTTGGGCACTTCATGCTCATTGACTCATATGGCTTAGCTCAGGCCTGATTTCTGATTTTCTTTTACCCGACCTCAAAGGTCAATGGGCCAAATCCAATGAGTCACACGGGCCCTACGACATTGGCCCAACCATCAGCACAATTTTTGGGGCTCAAAGTCGCCAACATTCGAATGGTCATCGAATTAATGATTGTTGGACAAAAATAATTCCCTCCTTAAATTGGCCCCTACCCTCCTCGTTCTTTACCATTTATCAAAAAAAAAATTATCTATCTTATTTTAACTCTTAATTTAGTGATAAAATTTTATCCCGTCTCTTTGCAGAATATGGAAATCAAACCCCACAACTGAAACTAAAATGCCATCACCCCCAACTCTCCTGAAAAGATCGAGAATTAAACCTCTCAACTCCCGCTTCCCATATAAGAAGGGTGGCTATTGGTTCAAACCTTAATAGTTAACAATTCTTACTTACATGCCACTTCCTTCCATGTGCAAAGAGAGTGCTAGTGCATTATTTTGTGCATGTGAGATGGTCTCCGCCAGTTTTACTATTCTATGGCCACCATACATTGGTGGGTTCAATACATTAGTTGTTGTATTTGTTAGGGTATTGGATATGAGTAGGGTTTCTAAGTGCGTGGGATGAGCGTTGGAAAAGTATCAAGGGTAAGTTAGTGAGGGAAGAAGGCTATTTTGTAAGTAAATGTTCGTTGTAAGATAAAAAAGTGTCAAAAGGAAACTTTTGCCAACTACCCCTTTGATTGATCCGAGTTACATATATAAACATCCTCCCATAGAAAAGCAACCGTTTTGAAGATGGAGGACGCAAAAATGGATGGTAGTGAAATCTCATGATGGGTTTTGGTAATTTTTCCTTCATTGGACATACTTTATGAGTACAATCTCAATTTTCAAATTACTAATTACAAATTTCACTATGAAAAGTTAGGGTATTAAAAAATGAAATGCCTCTTTAGGTGATTATTGCTTTAAAAAGTAATATCTCCTTTGCTTTTAATTAGGGGTACTACTTGAATCCTTGGTGTTTATAGGTGTCCTTATCAAGAAGCAAATATCTTTCAACATCACTAAGGCCCACCCCGCCTATTTAACAAATATACCATTAACAAATTGACATGACTGTCTTTCTCATTTTAATGTGCTAGTGTCCGCATGCCTCAATTCTCTAATTCCTTTTGAATACATCATCTTCCCCAATGGAAATAAATACCCACTAGGTGTTTTACGTCAGAAGGATGCGGAGGTGGTCTCTAAGGAAGCAGTTTAAAGTCATATTTAGAAGCAATAATGGTTATGCATAGAAAAAGAGAAAGTGGTGGTTAATTGCAAGTGATGAACAAATGACAGTGGACATGTCAATTGCATTCATATTAGCCTTTCTAGCCTATCATTAATTCTATGTGAGGGTAAAATGTGAAAAATCCCAAAAAGTGAGATCAAAAGAAGCTTTCCAATCGTGTATTAGGTTAGATAAGTTTTGAGATTGACTTCAACTAGTAAGAACTTTCACGACTTGATTATCGGTCTATTCAGCCAAATTCTAGTCGAAAATCTGTCATGTTCTCTCGCATGAGAGGGGCAAAATTGTCCAAATTTTTTTAGGAGAGTTACATTTTGCCTTCTAGTTTTCCATAATAATGACAAATTGCTTTTTGATGTTTCATAATTTTTGTAATGAGCCTGCCATCTTCCCCCAATTTGTAGTTAAATATTAATGAAAGGATAAAAGGAAATGATGTGTACAAATTTCTTGAGTTAATTAAAAAAAAGTACAAACTTTAGGTCAAGTACCAAATATGGCAATTTTTTTTTTGTCTAGTAAAAATCACCAACTTTAGGTGAAGTGCCAAATCCGGCCCAAACTTTTTTTTGTCTCATATCTAATGCCAAATCCGACCACAACTTTTTTTTGTCACAAAAAAAGCACAAAATTTTACTTAAATCCCAAATCTGGTTTCCCTTTAACTTAAATCCATTGATCGTCCTCAGCAGTAAATGCATATGCATATGCTGGCTAAATTAAAGCACTACTTGTTATCTTCTTGTTTGAACCACAATTTGGAGAATAATGGTAAAATTGTTCATTGTTTCCTACACTTTACTAGCAAGTCAAAGAAATCTTTAAATTGAATTTCTCTAACCAGACGTCGTTGTTTTGTTGTAATATGAAGCTATAGACCATTACCTGTTAAGAAACACTATGGACAAGATCCGCCAAGTTCATGACTAAAGCTTTTTTTTTCCCTAAAATAAGGTTACCTTCAAATTAAGAGTTAATAATAGGGATCGGATTTGGGATAATAATGAAAGTTTGTGATATTTTATGAGATAGAAAAAAGTTGGGGTAAGAATTGTCACTCGACCTAAAGTTTGTGCTTTTTTACAAAAGAAAAAAATTTTGAGTTAGATTTGGCACTCGACATAAAGTTGGTATTTTTCATGAGATTAAAAATAATTTGGGTCAGATTTAGTACTCAACCTAAAGTGGATGCTCTTTTACAATACAAAAAAAGGTTTTGGCTAAATTTGTCATTCAACCTAAAATTGGTGCTTTCTTTTGGAATTAACTTCAAATTTCTTAGAGTCTATTTGTTTAGCCAAAATTGTGACATTCTAGGAAAATGTTTTTTTGAAAAGTCATTTTCCAGAAAATGACAATATCTCTTGGTATTTGGCTAAGATCTAAAAATGAAACGGAAAATATTTTTCATTATTAGATAAAGAAAATATATTTACCTAATTAGATTTGTGCATGGGTAATCAATCAACTTGTCATAAGCCGAGTCTTAAGCCTCGATCTTGTCTCTTGAGCATGACCATGGGCATGACTCTTGTTTATGGCGCCTAAACTTGTGTTTGTAGAGATCGAGCCAAGGTTCACGGAGCTTGAGCTTGGGTTAATTGAGGTCGAGGTCAAGCTCGAGGCTCCACTTCTGTGCCCACACTTGAGTCCGTTGAGGTTGGGCTCTTAACGTAATGCTCAAGAACTAGTCCTTTATGCTTGGACTTTGATCCATTGAGGTTGGCCCTAGATCTTGGTGCCCATACCCGAGCCCATACAGGTCAAGCCCTGGTTCTTGTCACTTAGGCTCAGGCCTAGGAATAGTAATTTTCACATTTAAGAAAGGGAAGACGACACAAATGATTTTTAAATCATAGCTTAATGTGAAATATAATTTTTGAAGTTTTAATTTATTTAATGTGATTCTAGAAATTTAGAAGTTTAAGAATAATATTGCATTTTAACTTAAAATTTAGGGATTATATTAAATAATTAAAAGTACAGGAATGATTTTGGACATCCGAGTAAAGTTTATCGGCTATTTGAGACATTTTCTCATCGTCAAGAAAATAGGTGAAAAATGAAAGAAGACGAAGCTCGGGCTGCTCGATGCGAACGAAGTACCGACTCGATTTAGGGGACAGACAAAACAGAGACGCCATCATATATAAGAAGTTCGAACGGGCTTCTGATGGGAAAGCCGTCCGGTGAGCGCAGAGAGACGGAGGGACCGGAACACGAATACGAAGATCGATCGGCCGCCGCCGGAGGCGAGGCGAGAGAGAGGGGGGAGACGGCGGAGCTGCGAGCCGTTTGAATTGGATCGCTCGAGCTCGACTTGTGTATTCGATCGTCGCGAGCAGCGTCCGGCGCGAAGGCTCTCGAAATCTCGGCCCAGTTCCGTTCCTCTCTGACCAAGTCTCCGCGTCCGCGATAAAGGAAGGGGCAAAGAAACCTTGAGGAAGAAGGCGGCGCTGAGATGGGGAGGCAGAAGGGCGAAGGAGCTCGAGCCAAGGCGCGTCCTTCGAGCAGCAGGTATTCGACGGGAGACCGACCCGTTCTGAAGTTCTTTTCTTTTCTTTTTTTTCCTCGATTGACGTGGTTTCGATTGAATTCGATGTCGTCGCTTTTTTTATTTTTTTTTGTTCCGCTGTTTTGATTCGTCTTTCTTTCCGACAGCCTTGCGGCTTCGCTTTTGCCATCCGGCTCGACGGCAACTGCGGGTTTCGGCGGGTATCTTGGAAGCTCTCGGCTTGATTCTTCGCTTGGCGGCGGCGACGATGTTGCATGTGTAAGTGAATTTGTCTTGTTTATGGTGCAGTTTAGTATGAAGGCGAGTAAAACGGGAAGACCATCGTCGTTGTTGTATGGTGGAGTGGAGTTATGGGTTAAATCGTTTTTGCTAAGTGCATGTGATGCTTGTTGGGAGCTCATAGTGTGTCGGATTAGTTTGATGAATTAGCATGTGGCCACTGTCCTTGTGGTAATGTGGCGAGCTTGATGCAGGGAATTGATGGCGAATTGGTGCAGCACTTGAAGAGGCTTGGCAGAAAGGATCCCACCACCAAGGTGCTGTACCTTGAACATGCTGTTGCAAAAATATAAATCCTATCGCAGCTGTGTTGCTTGAAGATGAGAATAAAACGATCTTTTTTTTTTTTTTTTTTTTTTTTTTGCATGTGTATGGTATATTTTGCTTATAGTATGATTGGCAATTTTTGAGATTTAGTTGGTTACTTACCGCTTTTGGGTTCTGGTGATCTCTTTTAAGATTTGAGCAGAAAGTCCTCAATGCATCCTGGTGGGTTCTACTGTATTTAGTAGGTGACTCTGTACAAATTATTTCCACTAGTGAGAATTTGGCTCAGTTTTTGTTGGTGAGCTAGTTCTTTCGTATGGTTGTAGTTTGCACTACTTATGAAAAAGAGAAGGGGGGCTGGGGAATGACTAGTTAATTTTCTCTAACTGATGTAGTGCTACTATCAGGATTCTTTTCTTCTCCATTCTACTTGTGTAACTTCTCTTCGTTTTGAAACTCCAGAATATAACAGCCTCACTCGCAATAAGCGGAGTTTCAAGGGCCATAGGAAAAAACCATGGCATAAATTTTTTTGCTAAAAAAGATGCTTGTCAAGCTGTGAATTAATTTCTCTGTATTAACAGTGAGTTGCTTTTTTTTTTGGTTGGATTGGGTCCTTAGAATATAATATATAACATTAAGTCAGGTTTACTTCATATAGGATTCTGTGTAATCGGACCCGCTGGTGTATGTGCATTCTTGATATGGTAGGTTGAATTGTGGCAGTGTTGCCCTATGAGAGGATGGGCATTAGTCAGGTACAGTCCTTTCTACACCAATATAAGGAAGGACAGGTTATAGCCAGTTCATGGAGACCTACTTATTCACAGATCTTTCTCTTCTAGCATGCTAGTTTGTTGTCTATCTTCTTCAGTGAACATTTTTGGCTCCAGCCAAATATATAGTGGTGCTTGGGCCTTTGAGCTGTTCTGAGGAGAGACAGATAGGCGGTTAGGCCATGAAACTGGCCTGCCAGGATCTTGCTGGAATATCTAGTGTAGAGTGAGTGCATTAGAGTATATGATGGGTGAGGAGAAGCGGGGTAAGATATGTTGGTTGTCTATCATTCTGTTTGTGTTTAGTTTACTTAAAACATGGTCTCGTACTGCTTGAGTGATTATTTGGTGCACTTAGGTTTGTGTTGCTTGAAGACATTCAATGTGTGTTAATGTGGCACTAGAATACTGAACCCCGCCATCATTCTTCTGTGCATCCATTGTGCATTGTTTATTTATTTTGGGGTTTTCAGTTAATCTTAGATTCTGTATGATGAGGATTTAGTAGCTCTATCTTCTCTATGATGTTGTAGTGTTAGAGATTTGAGTTTTCACACATAAGAAGCTGAAGTTCAGTGGCAGTGTGGCACTGTTTATAAATTGGTCATAAATGGTGCTCCATGCTGGGTGGTCACTATGCTTTTTATTAATGATCCACGGATAGCAATGATTTAGATCATGTACTTTTGGTGCTTGCTTTTGATTGGTTATCGACAGTCCTGTACCAGTTCTTAGAGAGGATATAATTGATTTACTTATATGCTACCTCTTACTCTCTGTACTTTCTTCAACAGCTTAAAGCACTGGGATCTTTATCTGTCTTGCTGAAGGAAAAGTCAAAGGAGGATATAATACTAGTTATGCCACAATGGGTAAGGACCATTTACATGTCCTTATAACATATGCTTTTTGGCTTTGTCTACATTTTCTGCTTTCTCTTTTGATTAAAAGCGCTTGTGAATGCTAGGACATAAAGTTAAGCCAGTGTCATGGCTTTTAGAGTTTCTTAGAGTTGGAAAGGAGTACAGAGGAGAGGAAGTTACATGTCAATGGAGGTTAATGGCACTATGGAACTATTTATCCTTGGCATTAGAATGCCATATTTTAACTTATGAGAAGAAAAGTAGTGGGAGTGATGTTAAAAGGAAGGAATATTGGATGTATTCAGTTCCTTTCATTCTATCTATATTCAAAGATCTTGATATTTCTTGATGTGGCTCAAAGGAAAATGGAGTCACCGGCATTTTTAAAAGATAAGGCACTCCCTGATAGACAAGTCTTCTTGTTTCATCCATCTTAGCTGGAAGGTTTGCATTAAAGATACTAAATGGTCCTTTTGCTAGATATTTGAAGATTCAATTTCCACAAACTTATTGCATGTCCATTTTTTCCAGTTGTAACTTAAATTGTTTATTGCTCATATCTCCTTATCGGCAATAAAAGCTGAAAGCATGGGTAGTTGTTAGTAATGCAGCTTTATATAAACATGATGATCAGTTTTCGCCTAAACTGTGGGCTCATTTGATAAAACTGGATAATAAGTGTTGAAGATTAGGTATTGAGTATTAAGTGCTCAAGTCTTTAAGTATTAATGAATATAAAAAGTTAGTTTAATGATAGATTAAGATTACATAATAAATTTTATTGATTTCATACCAAACATGGAATAGTGAAAGGTTCTTGACAATATAATATGTAAGATTTTAATTTCCATTGAATTTTTTACTACTTAGCTTGACTAAGTAAGCCCTTCCTTACCTCATTAAGCGATTTTTGACTTAAAAATCAATTAAGTTGTTTGTTTTTGGAAAATATCAGTTGCTGAAAAGTTTAATCTTCAACAGTTAACGTGGTCAACACATCCTTACTTTTTAGGTGGGAAGACTAATTTAGAATGATGTTATGCAGCCTTAGAGGACAACTTGTGTTACCTTTTTGTCTATGGTTCTATTTGTTTTCTCCTTTCTTCGCTTAAGGAGAGTGGAGTGAGAAGGCTGTAGTTCAAGTAAATGTTTCAGCCAGGTGGTTGTGGTGTTGGTATTTATATATTTGAGGATGTTTTCTTCTTCAGGTCAATAAAATGTTAATCTAATGATTTTATGTTATTTACCATGTTGAAGTCTTTTGACTGACTTTATAGTTAATTATTAGGGTTCTCTCACTTTTGTAGGCATTTGAGTACAAGAGGTTGTTGCTGGATTACAATAGAGAAGTTCGCCGAGCCACGCATGAAACAATGTCTGTTCTTGTTGTCTCTATCGGGTAAGTTTGCTCAGCTTTTGTGCTGACTAAGTGGGCTTTTCCGCTTGTTGAAGCAGTTTGCCATTCTGATTTCTAGAGCGATTTGCTTGCTGTTCCTTATATATCTTTAGTAGACAACTTTTGTCATGTAATCTTGCATTTTTTCTTGGTGCTATTTGTTTGGTTTCTTTATTTATATGGATGTGTAGCTTTATCTTTATTAAGCTGTTGAGAGTGAATCAGCAAGTTGCTTTTTATGAGAGGCATGCAAGAAATCCAGTGAATTGAAACCCTGACGGAACAGGAAATTTTCATTGTGTAGTTATTTGATTTTTGGGCCTACTTGGTATTCTTTTTCTTTGGGACAGTTTGGTTGTCTGGTCAAAAAGTACAAAACCCTGAAAGCTGGTTTGGACTGAACAAACTGCTAATAGTAGTATCTTATAGTTATTTCCATTACCATTTTTGAGTCTGAGTGAAGATGACATGGAACGCCTTTTCCTTATCACCCTTGTTTATGCCTTCCAAAGCAAAATGAACTCTCCTTTATGAGTTCACTGATGAAGAAATCATCATGACTTATGTATCTCTCAACTTCATTCAAATTCTTTGCTCACAATTAAATTGCATTTTGCCCCAAACTGACATAGACCCTAACCTGATCCCTCGACAGCAAAATAAAAATATGTGGAGCTTTAAGTATCATCAAGAACACATTACCATTTAGAAATCCTTGTTCAACTTCTGATTGTCCAGATCCAAGCTCTGCTGGAATTATCTTCAAATGCTTCTCTCACGTAACTGTGAGTTTGTTTTGTGAAGTTGAGAAATTTCTGACCTCAAGTGGTGAGAAGAACTCAATGAGGATATGGTAGACAGGTTTAGGTTTAGCCATTGAATACCATTCCAGTTTAATACGTTCTGTTCAGATCTTCATAATTCAGTCGGATATTCTTGCTAAGTTTCGTCTCTAGTGACTCTTTGAATCATGTGCATTTGTGCTTAGATGCTGAGATCAGGGGACTATATCCAATCTTTCAGTACTGAGTTGAAAAAATAATGCCTATTCAAAATTTTAATTTCTGATGGAGTTTTAGTGTGAAATTAAACTGGACTAAGCTGTAGACGCCCCTACTCATTACATCTAACGCTTTGCAATGGCTATGATCTGCTTGCAGAATATCAGCCTGCCATAAAAAGGGGAAAAGCACCCCTCTTTCTGTCATTTGTGCGTCAAGAATGTTTTCTGTTAACCATTGTAGGCAGATATCATTTTACTTTGTTGTAATCACGTGGAGAGTTGCAACACCCTAAAATTCAAATGAGAATGTTCTTTCTCACTGTATTGGTAGCTATCTGCACCGGAGCGACTTTCATAATGTTGTAGATTGTTATGTAGCATCTTGAGATCACCAGTTCTTATGCTGGAGTCACCTTGGACTATGATTAGGGAAGAGCTTCTATTCTCTTAAATATATTTGCTCCAATTCCTGTTTTGCTTTCGTGACAGACAATCAGCAAAACATTCTCCTACGTGATGTGCTCATCGAATGTGCATGTTATCATTGAAGTGAGGAATATTAAGTGCATGGATCAAAATCTGTAGACCTATGGAATATTCCCCTAGCTCAAATGACATCATATTGAATTAAAAACTCAATTTGTACTCCTTCAGAATGATTTGGAAATGCTCAGCGAATGCTTGTTATTTGTATTTACATTTTACGACTACAAATAACATGTTGAAGTTCTAATTGCTTTTAAATCTTTTGTCAACCTTTTAGTAAGGTAATTAAATGTATCTTATATCCTACCGGTGTCTAGTAACCAATGATATTTCAAGACAAGAAGATCTTTGCTTGTCCTTAAGGGGAATACGGTATAAATGTTGGAACTGGAGGGGGTTTGTTTGATTAAGTGAGCTTCTTATGGATCTTGGTGATTTATTTGGTCCAGCAACCATTTTAGGGAAGCATTCATGAGATGTGTGTTATTTTGGAGTTGCTGTAGGTCTTCCTTGATATATGGAGGATTAAAGGGAAGAGTCCATTGCTCAACCTAACTATTACTTCATTCTTTTCCTATAGAATTATAATCTTTCAAAGTTATCTTTTGTGGAATTGTATTCTAGTTCTTGACTTGTCATTCTTCAAGATTGATTTGGCAAAATTTCCTAACTTGCTTTTGTGGGAAATTGTTGAAAGCACTCTTAATAATTTGTTCATATCTTCAGGCGAGATTTGGCTCCGCATTTGAAGTCTCTGATGGGACCTTGGTGGTTCTCTCAATTCGATCCAGTTTTTGAGGTTTCCCAATCTTCTAAGCGGTCATTTCAGGTGCATTGGTTTCTTATATTGGTTAGATCCCTTTTAACATGTGTTGGACAGAGGTCTTTGTGTGACGCATCAATGGTCACATTTACAAAACTTTGTATGAGTGTGGAGTTTTGCACCCCTCTCGATGTTTGCCTAGAGTGGGTACTCTATGTGTCACTGAACGGGGATAAGGACAGATATGCCGCTTGTCAACAAAGCAGTATGTAAGAGATAAGCTTGAGTGGGTTTTTGATTTCTGTCCCAGACTCCCATTAAATATTGAAGCCTCATCCGGGTCCTTAACTGGGTAATTTTGCAAAGGAGCAGTTATTAGTTATTTTTGCTATGAAATTACCGGTAAGGTGCTGCATTGACAATGATTTATTGAATAAAACACTACTGGCCCAACTTCCTTTTTACAAATTTGAAAACCTAAGTTAGATGAAAGAATGTACTATATTATGTTATATTCTATAGTAAGCTAGTGTCTTTCGATTGAGTATATTGTGGGGTTGATTTGTTTGCCAATTTTAGAGATCTGTCATGAATGGTTCCCAATGGGACATTGTATACCAAGTGTTCTTGGATATAAACTAAGCAAGGATGTCTTAAATCAGCTGGTTATAAATCAGGACATGTCAGTTGAATAGTCAAAGTTCAAAGCAGGCTTCTTCAAAGATGTCATGCATGATAGTGACGAACAATATACTAAACAGCTAAGCCTTACTATCCTGCTTGGAATTGGTCATGCGCAATCTTTAAACAACAATATTTTGGTTGTATTATTCTTGGTCCTGGACATGCAGTATAGATTAAATTATAAACATTACGTGGCGAGTTTGTCGCACTACCTTGAAAGCACTATCGGAAAATAAAATTTCAAAATGGAAGTGATGACATCATCGCAGCATTCTAATCATGACAATAAGAACATTGAGCATATTATAGACTCTTGTAAAATCTTTAACTCTAGCATGTACTTGCAAATTCTAAACTTTATAGATGTTGAGGATTTCAAACTATGCAAGTGGAAGTAGTTCATAAAGTCAGCTAAAGTTCTGGAGGATGATGAATATTACCTATTCACTTTATATGGAACAAGTGTGTTCTGATCGAAGACATAAATAAATATAATGTGAAATTTTAGTGGTTCAATGCTGCTTCTGTGTATCCAGCCTTTACTAGATGATTTCGTCTGATGTAGCGTATTAAGAGAAACCCGAATACTTAAAGCTAATGCAATAAATCTTTTGTATGTTGATATTTTTATTTGAAAAACACTTATAGCATGAGTGCATAGGTAACAACAGAAACCTCCTCAGGCAGGACTTTTAATACGGTGTGCATTGTTGTTTCATGGGTTTCAGTTGGTTACATCCCAGCATGGACTTAAGTCTCGTCCATTTCCATTTGATGTTTACATGATATGAAACATGAACTTCTGTTGCAAACATTGGTGGGTCATTACACTTGGTGGGTTCATCAAAGTTTCACCATTGGCGTTGATAAAGTTGAGATTGCCTTGGGGGAGTTCCTCCATTGATCCATCTTCCGGGATGACTTTCATGTGAAAGCCTGTAAGGACTTGAATAAGCCCACTGAGGACAAATTTCAATGTACATTGTGGGGTTTTCTATGATGCTACAGATGTTCGGAAGGACTTTTTTTTTTTTTTTTTGGTTTCTAATTTCTGTGATTTTGTTATGATGATATAAACTTTTGGTTGCAGATCCTTTGACCTAAAATAATTTGACCAAGTGTTGGAAAATCTAGCAAGCATTCTTGTGTTCACTGTTATAGTTGGATATTAAGCGTCCGCTTTCTGTGAATGACAGGCAGCCTTTCCTTCCAAGGACAAGAGATTAGATGCTTTAGCTTTATGTGCAACTGAGATGTGTATATATCTGGAAGAAAATCTTAAGCTCACATCACAGGGCTTGTTTGATAAGGCAGCTGCTTTGGATGAAATAGAACAGATGCATCAACAGGTACCAAATTAATGAGCTTCTTGGTTTCCGATTTTCATTGTCCCCACAGATGAATGCTGAATTCCATGCAAATTTGCTAATGCTTTTCTATTTAGTAAATTAGTGCTTATCTCATGAACAATATGAATGCTCTGGAACTATCTATTAAAGCTTAACAGTCTTGGTTCCTGAGATAAAGCAATTCTGTACCTTTCAATTACCAAGAAATGTAGTGCCTCCTTTTAAATTAAGAACCTGAAATCCTGGAGCTATCCTGGGAAAGTAAAAGATGTGTTTCATACTGCTGTTCTCCAATTACTAATTGTCATATTCATTGATGATTTTTCTTTGGCTTGTGATAGTAATGTGTTGCTGTCCTTATTCTCTGCAATTGTGATTTTTATTGTCTCTTAATTCTTTTATCGCAGGTGATTTCCTCATCCTTGCTGGCACTGGCGACACTTCTTGATGTTTTCATTTCATTGCAATCTGAAAGACTTGGTTTTGAGAATATAACCACTGAACCAAAGCATGGTCCAAAAGCCAGGTCTACTGCCATGGTTTATGCAGAGAAGTTGTTTTCCTATCACAAATGTTTTCTAGACTTCCTGAAGTCTGATAGTGCTGCCATTCGATCTGCTACATATGCAGTATTGAGGAGTATCATGAAAAATGTCCCTCATGTTCTCAATGAAGGAAATTTGAAAACTCTAGCAGCCCCAATATTGGGCGCCTTTCAGGAAAAAGATCCTTCCTGTCATGCACTGATGTGGGACGTGGTGTTGATCTTTTCAAAAAGATTCCCAGATTGTTGGACTTTTTTGAACACTCAGAAAATTGTACTAAATCGGCTTTGGCATTTCCTCCAAAGTGGATGTTTTGGATCTCAGCAAATCTCTTATCCAGCTTTGCTAGTGTTCCTAGAGACTGTGCCTTATAATGTAGTTCGGGGAGAACAATTTTTCCTCGACTTGTTCCACAATTTTTGGGCTGGAAGAAAACCTTCTCTTTCCTCTATCGAAGATCGAACTGCATTCTTTTGCGCATTTAAAGAATGCTTCCTTTGGGCGTTACGGAATGCATCAAGGTGGGGTGTTTTAGTTCTTGTCCTGCAAGTTTTGTATGCTGATCTTCTTTCTGGTATGAGATTAGGAACTATGTCTGACAATATACTATATTTAAGTTCTTTTCATGTAATATTTACAGTTTGCTTTCTCAATAATGCCAGGTATTGTGACGACATGAGCTCTGTTCATTGCTGTCAAAGTACTCTTGTTGAGAATATTCTTGTAAAACTTTTGTGGGAAGACTTTCTGCTCGTTTTTGGTCCAAAGGTTCAGAGTGGAATCCTCACAGGGATATCTACTGAATCACCTGAAGACCAGAGTCCTGATGTTCGAAAGAAAATTGTGGAAAAGCCACCTCTTAGATATCCTCTGTCCTATCCCCAGGACTTAGGAAAATGCATTGTAGAAATTCTTTCAGGCATCTTTCAGATAGAACACGATCTGCTTTCTTCTTTCTCTGTGGCATTTCGTGAGAGCTTTAGGGACATATGTCAGCATTCTGAGAATGGAGGATGGGTGGAACGTGTAGAGCGATTGATTCAGTTTCTGTTGCTAATGGAGCACCAGGCTGTAAGAAAAAGTGAATACTGGCCCCTGGATTACATAGTTGGACCAACTTTAGCTGAGTCTTTTTCATCGATAGAATCGCTTGTAAGTTACTTAACTAATTCTTATGAAATTTTTTTGGACTCTTATGGTTGCTTAATTCTGTCTTCCTTTTTCTCTGTAGCATTCATGTACTTGCTCATCATACATGATGCTTCGTTTGTCTTTAAGAATCTATATTCTTGATATCTTTCACTTTAGGGACTTATTCAGTGCTTCATATTGTTGTCTTGGAAATGTGCATCCTCCTTAGTATGCTTTGGAAGTTGATAAAAGAACAATGACTCTGGCTATAAAGGAATCTGAAAATTTTTTGTGTCCTTTTGAACTTTTCTTGTTTCATTAAGGGGGCTAAAGTTTCTAGACATCTTTGCTTTGTTGCTGCTGTGATTTAACTTCGGCTATTGGTGTCAAGTGCTTTGATTTCTCTCTGAATATCACTTCAACAAATTTATTTTCTGTTTTCTTTCTTTGAGTTGATTTTTAGCTCACTCTTAGCAGGCATTCAATTCATTAGCAGGTTTGTCATATTAAAATGTGTTTTCCCTGTAGTTAGTTGGAGGCACTTGGTTGTCGAACTGTTTTTGACACCTGGTGTTTGTCATGAAATCAATGATTTCCTTGAACTTTATGACAGCCCTGTTAACTCCATGCTCATTGTTTGAATAATGTCAATGATTTATATGTTTTCTCCTTAAAAGAAAAAGTTACATAGTTTGTGATAACTTTTCTCCTGTTTTAGAGCACTGGTCAGTCCTGGGAGTTCCAATATGCCGCTTTTTTTTTTAGTCATAGTTCCAATGTTGTGTTTCAACTGTTTACATTTCTTGAACCAGGACTCACCAGATGGAATTAGATTCCTGTCAGCTGCAATTTCAATTTTTGGACCAAACAAGATGGTTAAGGTACTTCTAGTCCCGGATAAAGGGACTTCTTCCCTTTGTCCATTTGAAGAGCAGAGCAGGAAATTGGATTCGGAGCATTTCATGTATATATTCGAGAAAAGATTTGTTCCTTGGTGCTTGAGAGGAAGTGGCAGCTGTAGCGCTGCCCGTCTGGATTTGTTGCTTGCATTGCTTGACGATGAATGCTTATCTGAGCAATGGAGCCTTGTTTTATCTCACACAATTAAACTTCGAAGTGATGGCCCTGAATCTGCAGCTATGCTATGCCCACTTTTGCAGAAAGCAAGAGACAAAATAACTAGTAGGCAGTTGACAGAATCTGAACTACATATAAATTCCTATGTAGAACGCTGGCGTCATGACCTTTTAGATTCATTGGCTGTTGCTGTGGCTAGTTCTCGTCCTCCCAGTAGGATTCAAGAAGCTGATTTTTTGCGGTATGTTTGTTGAGCAGGATGCGGGAGCATTCTATCAAACTTTGTATTATCTGGTTCTTTGATATATTTTCCCATGTTATGCATAGTTAATGGTCCTGCTGGCTAAATACAGAAAAAGAATAATCAGCAATCTTCTTCTCGTGGCCTGATCAGCTTAGTCATTTTCTTCTTGAACGATATTTTCGCCCTTCTTCATCTTAACCTGATAGTCCATTATCTTCTGACTTAAAATTTTTTGTTAGGTGGTTATGCATTGCTACATGTGTAGGTTTATGGTCCTTTTCTTCTCAAGTCTTGGCTGCAGCAGTAACCTGGGCCAATTTCTACTACCTTAACTTTTGTTTGTGTACTAACAATATTGTGAAGTGATGCATTTTGCATGGTTGGCCTCAGTGCATGCATGTTACTTCATGGTCCAACTAAGTTGTAATTACTTACTATTGCTCTATTGTATGTTATCATTTTTTGGGGACATGATTGTTTATTTCAGAGGGTATCCTGTGTGGTTGTTGTATGATCCCTCGATCTCTTGGTTAAATGGAGCTTGGTTCTGTATTTCCTTAAAAGCCCAAGTTCACCATCATGTTTATGAAGAACCTTAATTTTCATGAATTCAGAAGAAAAGTAGGCTTTTCTTCTACTGTATAGTTAGCTTTATGAGCTGAAGGTCTTAACGTTCCTTCATCTCCTTGTGATTTACTGTCCTGTATGCAGCTCTGTTCTTGGTGGCTCCTCAGAGGATGATCAGATCTCTCTTCTATCAAGGGATTCGTGTATCCTGGTATTCAAGGCGCTTCTAGAGAAATTGGTTTATTTTATCCTTGGGTCCTCTTTTAAATGGGTGAGAGATGCAGGCTCAACGTTGGCTTCAGGAATAGGAGAACTTATGATAGATGGGGATATGCATAACGACAAGATTGACATGGCCAAATCTGCTCTTGAGGTTCTTCTGGGAAGCTTTTATTGCTTAATGACACTCAATGAGGATGAACTAGTTTCAAATATTTTGACGGCAATTTTTGTCCTTCACTGGGAAAGCCGCATGGGGGAATCATTGTATGATGTGTCTGATGACAAATCACTGAATTTGAAGGCCAGATTTGAAGTTGGCAAAGTTTTGCATTCTTTCCTTTGCAAAATAAATGGTCATTTCTGTCAAGATCTCAGCATTCATTGTCGGGAGAAATCAAGATCTGTCTTGGTTCAATCTATCAGGTTTGCCATCTTAGAAGAACATGATCTTGATGCTGATAAGGTCGCATCATTGTGCTGTGAGTGGATTCTTGAAGTTATTGAATTTTTCTGTCTGGGTCAATATGAGGAGCAAATTCTGCTTGAGCAGCTCCTTAAGAAGAGTGATCAGTGGCCTGTATGGATCTCAGTTGACTTGAACTCCCGATTTGGTGAAAGTGTTTTGACTGGTAGCAATGTAAGTAAGATATTGATGTCCTTATCCCTAGAGCTAATTGTAGTATGATTTTTGTAATCCTCTTGAACTGCTTTGATTTGGACATCCTCCCCTAGATCATAGCCAACTTTACTACTACCTCCTTAGTTGTCTGTTTGACCATCGTTTCATTTAAAGTGTCTTTATCATCTAACTTGTGAATATAGATTTCCTACTTTTCCAGCGGGTGAACAAAAGTTTCATTCAGCTTTTGGTTAACTGAAATTAAAGTAGAATGAATATGTGTTGCATATTTTGCAGATTTCTGGAGGTTACAAGTTTGCTTCTCTGGTTGACAAGCTTATCTCAAAAAGAGGCGTCGATAGAGTAATTTGTTGCAACATTTCATGTGTTTCCTCACCGTCGGAAGAAACACTGGAAGAGGAGTTTACCCATCGAGCGTGGCTTGCTGCTGAAATGTTATGCAGCTGGGAATGGCCTGGAGGCAGTTCCATCACTACATTCTTACCACTGTTGAGTGCATATGCTAAAAGTGTAGCACAGCCTCCTAAGGAAGGTTGTCTAGATTCCATTTTTGACATTTTACTAGATGCTGCTCTGGTTCAAGGAGGAAGTAGAGCACAGAGCTTTCCCAATTTTTATGGCACTACTGCTGATGAAGTGAAAAACATTAAAGAGCCCTTCGTGAGGGCTCTTTTGTCTTTGGTTGTGACCCTTTTCAATGATGATGTATGGAAGTATGACAAAGCAAGGACCTTATTTCAAGTGCTTATTAATAAGCTTCTGATTGGTGATACTGTCAGCATAAACTGTCTTCGAATTCTTCCTTTGATAATGAGAATTCTTATCCTACCATTATGTGGGAGCCATAAAAATTTCACTGATATGGAGTCACTAGCTTTAGAGGATGATGAGGTGCAGGAAACAATTATTGGCTGGTTACAGAGAATATTGTCATTCCCACCTCTGTTCACGTGGCAATGGGACAATGGTAAGTGATTTTTTTTCTGAATTTGCAACAAATTGCTTTTTGTGGTATTATGATGCCTATGTAGTGATATCTAACGATCTTCTTCTTGACGTTCTGAATGTCACTTCTTTCTATATGGATCAAACATATGTCAATACTATTTTGGCAAATAAGAATAATGCAATATCTCCTGTCTAGTCCTGTCTATTTTGTATGGAATTTAGTTTAATTTTCCGGTTATTCAATGAATTTTATAGAATGACATGCTAGAGAATATGAATTTAGAGTGATGCTATCATTGAGCAATTATGTTCATTTACTTCTGGGGTACACTGAAGGACTCTGGAGGTGTGAGTGTTGCTGATTGTACTACTGAATGAGCATCTTTCTTTTGGTTATTGATGCAGACATGGAGGAGTGGTTCCAGTTAGTTGTATCTTGCTATCCAATAGGTGCAACGGACGGATCAAATGTGCCAAAACCAGAGAGGAAGATCAGCCTCAGTGAGAAAATGCTCTTGCTTGATTTCTTTCGAAAGCAGAGAGTCAGTATAGACTTGTCAAATGCTTCCAATCATCTGCAGATTTTACTGTCAAAGCTAATAGTCACTTCAGTTGGTTATTGTGCTGATGACTTCAATGAAGAAGATTGGGACTTTGTATTGTCCATGACGAGGTCTTGGATTCAATCAGCAGTTGTAATGATGGAGGATGTTGTAGAGAATATAAACGATTTGATAACTGATCACTCTAGTTCTGATAAGTTGGATCTTAGCACCATTAAGAAGCTACAGAAAATTGTTTTAATTAAGGACCATAATCAGCTAGACACAGCCAAGTCTGCACTTCTAGCATATTCTTCTTTCTCCTGTTTGCAACTAGCAAAAGTTGCAGATGATCAAGATCCTTCGAGAACTGAGAAATGGGAATCCATAAAAGATAGAATAACTGGGGGTATACTTAGGATCTTTTTATGTGCTGGTCTTGCTGAGGCCATTGCAAGTTTACACTCTCATGAGGCTGCTTCTGTTGTAGCATTGTCACTGCCTGATAATCTTTACTTTTGGGAGACGGTAGCGCGTGGAGTTAATGAATCCTCTCCCCTTGCTAGAGAAAGAGCAGTGAGGTCAGTAGATTTTTGGGGTCTTAGCAAAGGATCTATAAGTTCACTTTATGCCATTCTATTCTCTCCCAAGCCCACGCCATCGTTGCAGTTTGCTGCTTACAGAATGCTTTCCAGTGAACCTGTTTCTCACTTGGCTATCGGAGAAGAAACTATGCATACCTTGGATGGCAAGCAGGATTCCAGCAATATTGATCTTCTATCAGAGCAAAATGTCCATATGAAGGAGGAAATATCTTCCATGATTGAGAAATCCCGTCGGATGTTTGAGATGGATTTGCTGGCAGAAGAACGGGTATTAATGTTTGGTCATTGAGCATCTCATTCATTCATATTGATATCACATAGTGTTAGAGTCGGCCACCTGTAGAGTCTAGGCTCTTTCATGTTTGAACAGACTGATGTGGTCATGACCATTTCATTTAATGTTTCTTTTGCAGGTGCACATACTTCTTGCTTGGTCCTTGTTGCTATCATATATATGGTCTTTACCAATTTCACCCGCAAGAGAGAGATTGGTTCAGTATATACATAATTCTGTTGATCCGGTTATTATTGACTGCCTATTTCAGCATATTTTGGATGTGGCAGTCCCATCTAATCAGAAAAAGAAAGACACTGAGTTTCCTGCTATGGTATATGACGCTGCAAAAGAGGCCATCACCAGAGGTTGTTTGTTGTCTTCAGTGGAATCTCTTTGGCCTATTGAGCCACTGACAATGGCGTCACTTGCTGGAGCAATTTTTGGAATGATGCTTCGTCTTCTTCCTGCCTATGTGCGAGAGTGGTTTGGATATCTACGTGACCGGTCAACAATAGAATATTTCACAAAAACATGGTGCAGCCCTCCCTTAATCTCAAATGAGTTATCCCAGGTGTGTATAATTTGATTAAGATGATGTCAGGTGTTTTCTGTTGAAGGGACTTGAATGTTTGAAATTCATTTTGTTCTGGATGAAAATGTTGCACTTATAAGTTGCCATGCAGTTGAATGTTCAAGAGAGTTTGATTACGGCGAACTTTCCTTAATGTATGATAAGTCACTGATGCATCAATACTTGTTGCAGATCAAGAAAGCCAGCTTCATAGATGAAAACTTTTCCATTCGGGTGAGCAAAGCAGCAAATGAGGTTGTTGCTACCTATACAAAGGAAGAGACTGGATTTGACCTAGTCATTCGTCTTCCTGCATCATACCCATTACAGCAAGTTGATGTTGACTGTCCAAGGAGTAAGGGTATTAGCGAAGACAAGCAGAGGAAGTGGTTATTGTCCATGATGTCATTTGTACGCAATCAGGTAGATGCTTTATATGAGTTTTTAGTTCATTCTATATTTTTCATTGCCTTTTGAAAGCTGAGGTTCGGGAATCTTAAGCCAGATATTTATATGTGATTGACAAGTTCAGGCCGCTATATTTTAGGAGGTCAACATGAGCTCCCCCCAAGGTTTTTTTATGTTACAGATGATTTGTGCGGGTGTGCGCCTGAGGGTGTGATGATCCATCAGTAGTAATATTAGTAATGAAAAGTTCTTACACCATCTGCTCATCCAAATTCTCCTAATTTAGGAGAAATGAGTGGCTAATATTTTATAAGCTGACGGAAGGATATTTTGAAACTTAATATTATGTTGTCATGTCGTGCAGAATGGAGCTTTAGCTGAAGCTATTCGAATATGGAAACGGAATATTGACAAGAAATTTGAAGGTGTTGAAGAATGCCCTATCTGCTACAGCATTATCCATACAGAGAACCATAGCCTTCCGAGCAAGGCTTGCAAAGTCTGCAAACATAAATTCCACAGTAAATGCATTTTCAAGTGGTTCAATACTTCACAAAAGTCAAATTGCCCTCTATGCCAATCTACTTTTCTATGAGGAGATTAGAAGTGCAATATGGATTAGGCATATATTTGTGGGTGCCACTAAGTGATTGGTGACAGTGATCTGCCACTAAATGGTGCGTGCCCACTGGAGGTCATCTAGTTGGGAATTCATAAGATGAGCAAGCATTGAAATTCTCTCTTCACAGCGGGGTGGATATCTTCCTAGGTAGAGTCGTGCGATGTTTAGCATGCAAAGTTGTAGGTAATCTCTCTCTCTCTCTCTCTCTCTCTCTCTCAAACATGTGGGCCCATACACAGCCATCGCTAATTTTTCCCTCTCCTTTGTTTCTCTAGAAAAGCGCTGTTTAAACATGGCAACGGCAATGGAAGCTTATCTCAGAAAGGCAGCAAAATTGTATCTTAAGATGATTTCGTGAAGGCCTCCTGTGAATGAGGAGTGCCTCCCATCTCAAGTTATGTACCTGCTAGGTCTGTCCTCATAGCTCCTTATCATGACCCAACTACGTGCATTAGATATGAGATGCATTTTTTGACATTTAAATTGTACATATTCGATATGCACATAGCGAGAAACTATGTGCTCGTACCGGGTAAGCATGACTTTTTAGCTTTCTGAGATTATAAACACATCATAGAGCACTCCACACTTATTGGTAGAAACAGTGATTCAAGTGATGCCCGTTATGTAGTAGCAGTAGTACATGATATCGTAGTCCTTTTTACCTGTGTAATAAGATTCTAGTTTGGTTATTATTTTGGGTGGCTAATGCGATAGTGTCTGAGATGAATGAAATTGTACTGTACAACTTTAATGAGCTCTAACAAAAGAAGAATGATAAAATTTCTTTTCCATGGTGCGCTTATCCGCATGTAAATAGTGCACATATTAAAGGCAAAAGCAGAACGGAAAGTGGACGCTACTTCGATCAAAGGCTTACCACGATAGACGAAGGAGGCATTCCAAAATTCATGAGAATTACTCTTATTAATTTGGATTTTAATCCAGATTTACTTAATTGAGTGTTATTTGATAGCTGTGTGAAAGACTTGCATACGGATTTGATAATATAGTGAAAGGAGAAAACTACGAAAAGAGAAAGTTCCACTAAAAAGTTGCATTTTCATGTTCTTCCATTTTGTAAAGATGTCAGGATTCCAAAAGGTTCAATCTGGCTGCGCTTGTGCAGGCGTGTTGATACTTTGGGATAATTACATAAATGACTTTGAATCTCGTTTTAATGTATAATGTAATGTCTGAATTTTTAAATGTAATCCTTGAACTTTAGTCCAATGAGTAGTGTGATTTATGAACTTTTAATTTATTCATTGTGATTTTTAATTTTTAGGTAAATATTCAATTTAGTCCATGAGTTATTATATCTCAAGATTCAATTTAGTCTATGGATTACCTAGTTTAAAGATTAAATTGAAATGTACTGAATTGAAACTTGAGTTAAAGTTTGTGCTTTTTCTTGTCTCTTTTTCAACCCAAGAGTACGAACATGGAGACTTGCCAATCCCCTTGATGGAAAGTAAATGTGTTATATAAAGTAAATGTGTTATATAAGTTTGAGCTTTTGGATATCATAAGAAAAATTTAGAATAAATGTGTTAATATATTGGGTTTTTTATGTCGTAAAAAAAATATTTAGAGTAAATGTATCATGATGAATATAATTTGAGATTACAACATTTTGCCTTTGAATAAAACACATACGGCAAGCTGTATGTACTGTCTCTTTTGATTTTCTAACAAAGGCTAGCGAAGCACGGAGTGCACGTGAGGATTTGTGTCTTGGGACCTAGGAATATACAAGCGATTGATTGTAATTCTTTAACTTTGCTATAAAAGTGGATCCTTTGGGCTCACTCTTCCTGTGAAGTAGGTGGCGTTACAATGAGACTTTTATTTCATACATGAAAGAGAGAGAAATGCAAAGGGAAATGGAACACAGATCAAATAGCAAGGATGATGTCCGGCAAGGAGCAGTTGCGATGCAACCGGGGCTCGCTCTGCCACACCCTAACCTCCTTACCATAGGACCGGACAATCACGGTGAGCCACGTGTTGAAGTACTCGCGGAACTCGGCGATGACCGGGCGGGAGCTGTCCATCTTGAGGGTCCAAACGTGCACCCAGTAGGCATCCAGTCCGTCCCAACCCTCGACGATGACCCGGTCCCGGAAGGCTGTGATCCTCCTGGGCTTGAACCTGAACTTCTGGTCCTCCACCTCGTGAAGCCGGTGGTGACCTGTGAGAGCCCGCATCATGTACTGGCACTGTGGGGGCCCGTGGTACCTCCACTCCAAGTCGTCGTTCGACGTCACCAGCTTCGAGACCGCCTCCATGTCTCCGGCTGCCAGCGCCTTGTACAGCATCGCCACCACCTTCTTGTTCAGCGCCTTGTGCGTAGGGTTTCTGCTGCCATCTTCCTCCTCCATCTTTCCTCTCATTTTCCCCTCTTTCGGATGTCAGGTCCGGCGAGACTTTCGATCTGCTCAAATCCCGTGGGGAGAGATCCGACGAGCCCGCTCTTGCTTATATATTGCAGCAAACCGAGGGTTCCACAAAGTCAACAACTAACGCAATTCATTAGTCAACGAGATACACTACCCCAGAAAAAGATTCAGCAGTGTACATCAGCCCAGCTACGGTCGGGATTACTTTAACGAATTGCATGCATGATCTTACGTAACATATACGCATCGTACCTTCCGACCAGTGAGACGGAAGGGCAAAAACGGCTGTGAAGATTCATCCTCGCTTTCCTCGGAGCGTGCTGATCTGGGGGGCAGATTCATCCCTGCACCTGATCACGACAAAGTTTCTTCTTGAGATCGGTCGCCAAACGTGACGACACAAACCTTCAAAATTCAACTTCTTCTTCTTCTTCTTCTTTTTTCAATTAAATAATGAATCTGGAAGGTGACAGAATACTTGATTAGCATGCTTGACTATGAAATTAATACATGCATTCATAGACAGCTTAATGCTTCTGGTTAAATTATATGACTGCCCTCTGTATGAATATAACCATGTTGGCTTAGATTTTTCTAGGTTTAGAGGACGAGATTTTTCACTAAAATTTTAATTTCTAGGAGTTCCTTTTTATTATCTTTGCCTCAAATTTCTTGTGAAAGTTAAATTCGGTCTAAGTTTCATAAGCAGAGCGACCCACCATTGATAACTCCTGTTGTTGAATTTGAAAATAGCAAGCATTCTCTACCAATAAAGAGCTTTTTGGGACGATATGGATATTACCAACGTTTGGAAATTTAACATGATTCAAATAAATTCCTGTTTTTTTAATGAACTAGGGGTACAACATGGAGATCTGACTGCTTGGAAAGTCATAAAACACCCTCTAAGCCCCATACATTGGTTAATTTAAATTTTTGGTTTGTGTAAGTGATCTTAATATAGAGCAATTTGCATGTAAATGGTGAAATTCAAATGAGTGACCTTAGTTCTTGAGTTGGAAATTTTGGTAATGTCCCAATCAATTACGCCAACCCTTGAGATTGATTATATTGAATCCCTCATTGTATGTAAATACTATCATCAAGAAAATCTAGTGATATATGCATGAGAGGAATGGCCAAAAGCCAATTCTAAACATAACATAAGTTTAAATTTGGGATGTGAGGAAATTTAAGGGAAAATTATTGAAATAGTTCTAAACCTATTGTCATTTTTCAATTCAACTCTAGACTTTTTTTTTTTTTTGGCCAATTCAGTCCTAAACCTTCTATAATTGTATCAATTTAGTTCATCTGGCCAATTTTGATCAGTTAGTGTTAACCGTTCGGTTGACGCTAACATGGGGAATATTTTAATAATATTTTATTTTTTCGAATCTCTCTCTCTCTCCCTCCCTCCCTCCCTCCAACTGTCGGCGACTGGCCAAAGGCAAGGTGGGCGAGGGACCTTGCCGGCCTCGAAGAAGCTTGGTTGTGGCAGCCGATGATGAAGGAGGGGAAGAGGAGGAGGAGGAGGGAGGCATTGCCTAGGTCACCCATGGCTGGCGAGGCTCAACCTTCGTTAGATCTCGAGAGGGAGAGCCTTGCTTAGCTGTTGGCAGCCCTCACTAGAGGCTGTGGCCTTCAACCTTGTGGCCTATGGTGAGGTTGGGCCCTAGCCCCAGGGTCGGCGAGGCTTGGTTCTCACTAGATCTAGTGAGTCTTGCCCAGCCTAGTGGGCGGCCTAGGTGAGGTCGCCCAACCATGGCCAGGCTTCCTCGAGGCTGACAAGGTCCCTTGCCATTGGCCGATCGTCGGTGGCTAGAGGAAGGAGGAAGGAGGAAGGGGGGGGGGAGAGAGAAGGAAAAAAATTAATAAAAAATGCGAATAAAATAAAATATTGTTAAAATATTTGCCACATCAGTGTCGGCCAACCGAAATTGGTTAAATCGATTGAACTGACACAATTACAAAATATTTGGGATTGAATTAGAAAAAAAGGTTTAGGATTGAATTGAAAAAATTGCAATAAATTTAGGACTGTTTTAGTAATTTTCTCGGAAATCTATGTTAACTATGCATGGATAGTATAGTACCCTCACGGATATATGTGCATATACATGTATGTATGTCTCCATTGAGATTTTTGTCGTAGATGTTGAAGTGATCCATAAATCGATTACTCGATGCCTCAAATTATATTTTCTTCAATATTTGTTTAAGAAAAAGGTGATCACATAATTAATTACGTTGCACAGAGATTTCTTTTCAGATGGATTTTCCGTAATTTATTTGAAACATGTTTTGCTGTCTTCATGCAGATGCGATGACCGTGCAATATACAATAGAAAAAATTTACGAAACTCATATTGAGAATAGTTTCCCCATATCAAAAATCGTCTCTTCTATAAACCTTCAATTTGCATATTCTCCAAACTCCAAAGATACATTTGCATCCAAATCCTACACTCTTATCTTTCTTGTACGCTCACGTCACAATGTAGTCTATTCCTCCTCTCTCTCCACCCCTCGCCACCGTCGTCAAATGCTGCCAAGCCCCTCACCCGCCCTCGCCACTCTCTTTCACGAAGCTTGCGGCCATGGGAGCTCGACATTGATAGGGATGGGCGCGATAGGGTTCTCTCATGAGCCTAGCGGGCTCCGCCATAGAGCTTCCAATGGCCATGTGAGCTCTGCTCCATCACATAGCTCGTAAGTCTCCCATGGTCGTGGCCATGGGAGACCAAGCCCCGATTTGGTCTAGATTGAGTTGCCCGGCCTTGATCTGGACTGGATTGAGGCAGCGACTATCGCCGCCCTCAAGTCCGAGGTCAGCCATGGCTAGGCTGGGCGGCGGCAGCAAGACAGTGATGGGGTAAGAGAGATGGTGGAGGAGAGAAAAACACATGTTAAGATCAGCGGAAATTTTTTTAATAACGGGCAGGTTGGAAAGGAAAAGACGACAATTTTTTAAATAAGTAAGTGAGAATTCAAATTGACATGAAAGTAGCAAAATTCAGGATGTGAGTTGTGAGTATTAAAAATGAAAAAGATATCTCATGTGTCGATGCAAACGTCACGAGGCTTTCTACAATTATTCCTATAAAATACTCGATCAAAGCCTGCGTAAAACTAAACTACCATAGCCTATGTCCTCGGGATCACCTGAATATGCGGCATGGTTATGCTCTTTGGGAGAACTCTTTCATCATGTGTCAGTGTCATGTATGGATTTGATGTGGGCGACCCACCAAACTTGTGGGATTCGATTTTAGTACACGCCACGCATGGACGGTCCAAGTTATCATCTCATGTCAATTTGCTTTTCCTTTGTTAACTGCGTTCGGCTCTTGCTAATCCTCAAGCATGCCGATCGGGAGAACGAGACAAGCTGTCGCAGCTGACGTTTGTACAGTACATATAACACCATTCCACCATTCGCAGGTCATATCAGGCAAAAGATGTCTCTTGACAGATGCTTGGTTCTCCAGATACGTGGAAACGCACTCGTACGAAAATTTGTGGGTTTTAATGCAATCTCGTCCGTCGCTCCACGAAAAGAAAAATAAACTGGTCAACGCTCAAACATCACAGAGCTAAGAATGTATGATGAAATGCTTGAAAGTGTGTGGTTTGTCAGCTTCATTAAGAGTAGGGACAGCTGGCGAAACGCGAGCCTTGATTCTTCCAACGTAGTGGGTGGAACGTGGAAGAAATTGTCGAAAAATAACTAATAATTAGGGTTTGCATCATGCTTGTAGGCTTATATGGGGTGTCTATGTGTGTGGGTTTTTATTGGTTTAATAAAAAAGTTTTTCTCTGTTATGCTAGGGTTATCTTCTGTATCTTTAGGGGATTTGTTAAGCGAAAAGAAAAACAAAGTTTTATTTTCAGAATTATATAGAGGTGACGTGGCGCTTAGTCATTACCCACCAACTGTTCTGCATGGCACGTTGATGTGGATAGCTTTATGGAAGTGACTTTCTACATGGATTGCCACGTTAGTGATTTTCGGTAGCAATCAAAAAGACTATGCTAAAATTTCATGCAAAGATCTCAAACTACTTTGGCAACATCGAGATATTTGGAATCTGAATTGGCATTTGCCCATAGATTTAGGACTAATCTAGTAATTTTTCCATGTCTATTGTGGATTTTGTTTTTGTAATGTTTTCAAGCTCAACACTAAGTCACTTAGTTTAGAGATTGATTAAGTCACTTAATTAGTTGTTTAAATCACTATTTGTATAATATATATATATATATATACACACACGTACGTATATGTATGTATGTATATTATATCTTAGCTTTCCTTATATGTTTGGTCATATCATAAATTTTTTTATCATGTGAACCCAACATGATTGGGTGAATTGGTGATAACCCTGTAATTGTATAGAGTGTGGAGAAAGAAAATCCATAATTGGTGAAGGAAGTGCAAGGTTAATCTCAATTGTGGATAACTAGGGGCAAAAGTAATGATAAAAGTTCACGTGTAATGTGAAAATAAGGTATTGTGACTATTAAGATTAACCCCATTCTAGTTGATCACTCAATTTATTGATCAAGTAATGATAAAAAGTTCATGTCAATGACGAATGACAAAAGCATGTATGCTATTAAGGAGACTAGGTCATGTCTGCTATTAAGCATGTATACTAAGATTAACCCCGCAGGTCACCCCCGGTTGCCAATCCTTCTCGGCAATGGTGGGCAGCGGCATGGGCTCCTTTTTTGTTACTTAAATTTAGCTCATTTTTAAATAAAATTTTTATAAAAATTAGATTTGGACCAAAATGATCACCATGTAGGATAAATAAAATAATAAAAAAAGCCATGTCAACATTTTCTATAAGCCAAATTGGATGGAGTTAACAAAAGTAATTAATTGAACCGATTTGACAAGTTCTAGGATTTAATTTCAAGGACTCTTAGTGCATATATCCGTAGGATCTTTGGTTCATTAGGCACATTCATCCAATTAGACTGGACACGTGTTTGCCATGCGCCATGAAATCTATTATAATTGGATTACAATAGAGTGGTGCACTTGTGCTCTCCCAAATTGCTCTCTTCGGGCCCATGGTTCCCTACGCAATCTCTGCCTTATGCAAGGATACACGAGACCGGTTCTGTTTTTGTTGCTCAATTTCTCGCCGAGATCGTTTCGGAGTTCAGATCGAAGCCTAAGATTATGTCATATATGACCGAGAAGATTGTCCTGAGAATGCCCTGGATCAGGGTTGCTCCCGCCACACTTCGACCGGATTGCCGGCCAGCAGCCGAGAAAGCATATTGTGGGGGTGTCCCGTCGGAACGCGTGGTAATCAGTAAATTTTTCCTCCTATTTTGAACGAAACACAGGTTGTACAGAGAGCCTCTTAGGATTTACTAATACTCAGCGTTACCTACCATGTTATTTTTACAGCAAGGCTTTTATTTCATACATGAAAGAGAATGAAATGCAAAAGGAAATGGGACACACGTATCAAAGAGCGAGGACGATGTCCGGCAAGGAGCGGTTCCGATGCATCCGGGGCTCGCTCTGCCACACCCTAACCTCTTTACCATAGGACTGCACAATCACGGTGAGCCACGTGTTGAAGTACTCGCGGAACTCGGCGATGACCGAGCGGGAGCCGTCCATCTTGAGGGTCCAAACGTGCACCCAGTAGGCATCCAGTCCGTCCCACCCCTCGACGATGACCCGGTCCCGGAAGGCCGTGATCCTCCTGGGCTTGAACCTGAACTTCCGGTCCTCCGCCTCGTGAAGCCGGTGGCGACCCGTGAGCGCCCGCATCATGTACTGGCACTGCGGGGGCCCGTGGTACCTCCACTCCAAGTCGTCGTTTGACGTCACCAGCTTCGAGACCGCATCCCCGTCTCCGGCCACCAGCGCCTTGTACAGCATCGCCACCACCTTCTTGTTCAGCGCCTTGTGAGTAGGGTTTCCGCCGCCATCTTCCCCCTCCATCTTCGCTCTGATTTCCCCCCCTTTCGGTCTCGAGGGGAGAGATCCGACGAGCCCGCTCTTGCTTATATATTACAGCAAACCGAGGGGTCCACAAAGTCAATAGCCAACGCAATTCAATAGTCAACGCCATACACTACCCCAGAAGAAGATTCAGCAGTGTACATCAGCCCAACCAAGGCCGGGATTACTTTAACGAATTGCATGCATGATCTTACGTAACATCTACGCATCGCATCTTCGACCAGTGAGAGAGAGGAGGAAAAACAGCTGTGAAGATTCATCCCCGCTTTCCTCGAAGCGTGCTCATCTGGGGAGCGGATTCATCCCTGCACCTGATCAAGACAAAGTTTCTTCTTGAGATCGGTCGCCAAACGTCACGACACAACCCTTCAAAATTCAACTCCTTTTTTCAATTAAATAACGACTCCGGAAAGCAACAGAATACTTGATTAGCATGCTTGACTATGAAATTAATACATACATTCATAGACAGCTTAACGCTTCTGGTTAAATTATATGACTGCCCTAACCATGTTGGCTTCGAGGGTTTTTCTAGGTTTGGAGGAAGATATTTTTCATTAAAATTTTAATTTCTAGGAGTTCTTTTTTATTATCATTCCCTCAAATTTCTTGTGAAAGTTAAATTCATTCTAGGTTTCATAAGCAGAGTGACCCACAATTGATATCGCCAATTGCTGAATTTGATTAGCATTCTCTACCGATAAAGAGATTTTTGGGACGATATGTATATTACCAACGTTTGGAAATTTAACTTGATTCAAATAAATTCCCTTTTTTTAATGAAGATTTGACTGCTTGGAAATTTGACTGGCTTGGAAACTCATAAAACACCCTCTAAGCCCCATACATTAGTTAATTTAAAGTTTTGGCTTGTGTAAGTGATCTTGACATAGAGCAATTTGCTAGTAATTGGTGACATTTAAATGAGTGACTTTCAGTTCCTGAGCTGAAATCTCTGCAACGACCCAATTAATTATGTCAACCATGGAGGTTGATTATATCGAATCCTTTGTTGTATGTAAAGACTATCACCAAGAAAATCCTGTGATATATACACGGAAGAAATGGCCAAAAGATATTTCGGGATGTGAGGGAATCTAAGCTCACTTGGCATGTATTAATGAATTTTTCAAAAACATTATGAAAAAAAAAATGAAATGAAGTTTTTTTTTTCAAAATCAGGAAAAGTTATTTATTTTTTATTTAGACTAATAAAATATTATGAAAGCTTAAGAAGGATCCCCTTGCCTTCTTAAGCTTTCATGTCTCCTACTCAGTTCATCTTATTATTAGATTATTATAGAGATGAACCCAACTTGGAGTATGAACTATAAAAGAAAACACCTATTAAATCGATCACAAGAATACTGATTACCGTACCTATTATGAAGAATCCTTCTAGTAGCATCAACCATTTATATTGCTTCCCTCCACCATTTCTATAGTACTCTAAAGGATTATGCGCATATACATTTGTGTATGTCTCCATCGAGATTTTTTTGGTGGATATTGAAGTGATCCATAAACCGATTACTCGATGGCTCAAATTATATTTTCTTCAATATTTGTTTAAGAAAAATGTGACCACATAATTAATTACATTGTACAGAGATTTCTTTTCGGACTAATTTTTCATAATTTATTTGAAACAATTGTTGCCGTCTTCATGTGGACGCGATGAGTGTGCAATATACAATAGAAAACATTTACAAAACTCATATTGAAAATAGTATTCCCATATCAAAAATCGTCTCTTTCATGAACCTTCAATTTGCATATTCTCCAAACTCAAAAGATACGTTTACGTCCAAATCCTACAACCATATCTTTCTTGTATGTTCACCTCACGATATAGTCTCTCTCTCTTCTCTCTCTCCACCCCTTGCCACCGTCGCCTAATGCTGCCTTTGTGCCTTTTGCCAGCCACCCTCGCCATCGTCTTTCACGGAGCTCGCGGCCATGGGAGCTCAAACGAGCCACGAGCTTGACATTGATAGGGATGGGCTGGATTGGGATCTCTCGTGACCCCAGCGGGCTCCGTGATAGAGCTCCCGACAGCCATGTGATCCTTGCTTTATGAAATAGCTCGTGAGTCTCTCACGGTGGCGGCCATGGGAGACCAAGCCCCGATTTGGTCTAGATTGAGTTGCCCGACCTCAACCTAGATTGGGTTGAGGCGGCGACCATCGCCAGCCTCAAGTCCGAGGTCAGCCATGGCTAGGTTGGGCGGCTGCGGCTGAACGGTGATGGGGTAAGACAGGGATGGTGGAGGAGAGAAAAACACATGTCAAGATTTGTGGAATTTTTTTTTAATAAATGGTAGGTTGGAAGGAAAGGATGATAATTTTTATAAATAAGTAGGTCAGCAAGAATCCAAATTGACATGAAAATAGCAAACTTCGAGACATAAGTCATGAATATTAAAAGTGGAAACGATATCTTATGTATTTGTGCAAATGTCATGGGCCTTTCTACAATTATCCTTATAAAATACTCAATTGAAAGCATGCGTAAAACTAGACTACCATAATACGTTTCCACAGGATCACTGGAATATGCGACATGGTTATGCTCTTTGGGAGAGCACTTCCATCACGTGTCGGTGTCATGTCGGGATGTGATGTGGACGAACCACCAAACTCGCGGGAATCGATTTTAGTACACACCACGCATGGACTATTCAGGTCATCATATCTTGTCAATTTGCTTTTCCTTTGTTAGCTGCGTTTGGCTCTTGCTATTGCTCAAGCCTGCCGATCGGGAGAAGGAGACAAGCTGTTGCAGGTGACGTTTGTACAGTACGTAACCCCATTGGCAGGAGTGCAGGGGCAAAAGACGTCTTGACAGATGCCTTACTCCCCACATACGTGGAAACGCACGCGTAGGAAAAATTGTGGGTTTTAATGCAATCTCGTCCGTCGCTCTAAGAAAAGAAAAATAAACCGGTCAACGGTCAAACATGACAGAGCTTAGAATGTAAAATTTTTATTTTTTTGGTCAGAAGCTTAGAATGTATAATGAAATGCTTGAAAGTGTGTGGTTTATCAGCTTCATAAATTAGGGACAGCTGGCGAAACGTGAGCCTTGATTCTTCCAACCTAGTGGGTGCGACGTGGAAGAAAGTGTTGAAAAATAACTAATAGTTAGGGTTTGCATCATGCTATAGGCTTATATGGGGGGTGTGCATGTGTCTCAATTGGTTTAATAACAAAGTTTTTCTCTGTTATGCTAGGCTTATCTGCTATATATTTGGGGGTTTGTTTAGCTAAAAGAAAAACAAAGTTTTGTATTCAGATTTATATAAAGATGACATGATGTCCAGTCATTGCCTGCCGACCATCCTGCATGGCATGCTGATGTGGACAGCTTTACAGAAACGATGTTCTACACAGATTGCCATGCTAGTGATTTTAGTTGGCAATCGGTCGAAAGGATTATAATAAAATTTCATGCAAAGGTTTTGGATTACTCTAGCAAAATTGAAATGTTTGGAATCTGAATTGGCATCTACACATTGGTTTATGACTGATTTGATAATTTTCTCATATTTATTGTGGATTATGATGTTTTCAAGCTTAGCAATAAGTCATGTTAGTTTAGAGACTGATTAAGTCACTTAATTAGTTGTTTAAATCACAATGTGTACACATACATATATTATATCTTAGCTTTCCTTATAAGTTTGGTCAAATCATAAAATTTTTCATCATGTGAAACAAACATGATTGGGTGAAATGGTGATAACCCTATAATAGTATAAAGTGTAGAGAAAGAAATTCCACAATTGATGAAGGAAGTGCGAGATTGATCTCAATTGTAGATAACTAGGGGCAAAAGTAATGATAAAAGTTCATGTGTAATGTGAAAATAATGTATTGTGAATGCGAAGATTAACCCCATTCTAGTTGATCACTCAATTTATTGATTAAGTAATGATAAAAAGTTCATGTTACTGATAAGTGACAAAAGCATGTATGCTATTAGGGAGACTAGGTCATGTCTTAAGTATACTAAGATTAACCTTGCCGGCCATCCCCCATTGTCACTAGCTCTTCCCGGCAATGGGGGGGGTTGGGGCCTTCTTTTTTATTGTTTAAATTTAGCTCATTTTTAAATTTAATTTAAATAAAATGTGGATAAAAAATAGATTTGGACCAAAATGATGTCATTTTAGCCACGTCATCACAATGTAAGATAAAGAAAATAAAAAAAGATATGTTAGCATTTTTCATTAACAAATTGAATGGAGTTAATGGAAGGAATAATCAATTCAATAAGTTTTATGATTTGATTGTACTTTTTGCAAATTTTATGACTCAATTACATTTTCATGATAAGTTTTAAGACTTTTAATGCATATATTTGTAGGATCTTTGGTTCATTTGACACATTCATTCACTTAGACTGGACAAGTGTTTGCCATGCGCCATGAAATCTATTTTATGATTGGATTACGATAGAGCGGCATACTTGTGCTCTCCCAAATTGCTCTCTTCAGGCATATGTTTCCCTACACAATCTCTGCCTTATGCAAGGATACATGATACTGGTTCCGTTTTTGTTGCTCAATTTCTTCCCGAGTTCGTCGTTTTGGAGTTCCGGAGTTCAGATCAAAGCTTAAGATTATGTCGTTATGACCGAGAAGATTGTCCCGGGAACGCCCTGGATCAGCATTGCTCCGGCGACCCAACCGCACGTAGGCCAGATTGTTGGCCAGCAGCCAAGAAAGCATATTGTCGGGGTGTCTGGTCGGAATGTGCGGTAATAAGAAAGGTTTTTCTCGTATTTTGAGTGAAACACAAACACGAGTTGTACAGAGAATCTGTTAGGATTTACTGATACTCAGCGTTATGTACCATGTTATTTTTACAGTAAAGCCTTCATTTCATTCATGAAAGAGAATCAAATGCAAGGGGAAATGGGACACGAATCAAAGAGTGAGGACAATGTCCGGCAAGGAGAGGTTCCGATGCAACCGGGGCTCGCTTTGCCACACCCTAACCTCTTTACCATAGGACCAGATGATCACGGTGAGCCAGGTGTTGAAGTACTCGCGGAACTCGGCGATGACAGGGCGGGAGCCGTCCATCTTGAGGGTCCAAACGTGCACCCAGTATGCATCAAGTCCGTCCCACCCCTCGACGATGACCCGGTCCCGGAAGGCCGTGATCCTCCTGGGCTTGAACCTGAACTTCTGATCCTCCAGCTCGTGCCACCGGTGGCGACCCGTGAGCGCCTGCATCATATGCTGGCACTGCAGAGGCCCGTGGTATCTCCACTCCAAGTCGTCCTTCGACTTCACCAGCTTCGAGACGGCATCCCCGTCGCTGGCCGCCAACGCTTTGTACAACATCGCCACCACCTTCTTGTTCATCGCCTTGTGATTTGGGTATCCACCGCCATCTTCTTCCTCCATCTTAACCCTCATTTTCTTTCTTTAGGATCGCCTCAACTCCCGTGTGAGATCTAACAAGCCTGCTCTGGTTATATATGCCGCGAACTGAGGGTTCCGCAAAGTCAACAACTAGTTAAATTAATTACCAGCATGGAACACTGCCACAAAAGAGAATCTAGCGACAGTGAGAGGCACATCTAGGGTTAGGAATTGATGGTGACGAATTGCGTGCATGATCCTACGCAACATCTACGCGTGCGGCAACGAGTATATAAGAGGTACAATTTTAATCCTATGTCCAACTTGTATGCAACTATGTGTGTATCCAACTTTGAAAAACAGGTACCAAGATTCCATCATTTTCCTCAAAACGTGCTGATCTGGGGAGCAGATTTATCCTTGCCCCTGATCACGACAAAACTCTTTGAAGATCGGTCGCCAAATGTGACGACACAACCCTTCAAATTGAACTTTCTTAAGTATTTTTCAGTGTCCCCATTACTAACTAAATGACAGGAAATAAAATACTTCATTAGGCTTCAAACAGCCAACGCATATTTTAAGTATTTATTTATCAGCATCCTTGATTATAAAATAGAAAAATATAGCTTACTTACTAACGGGCTTTTGGCTAAATTATGCAACTACTCTCTATGTACTAATTATATAACTCAGAAACCCATGAAACACTTTGTAAATTCTCTAAACCGGTCAAGTTTAAACTTATGACCAATAGAGTTGGTCTTGACATAGAGTAATTTGCACGCAATTAATGGGCTTTGAAGGAGTGACCTTTGATTTATGAGATAGACATCCCTAACATCTCAACCAATTGTGCCAACCTTGGGGTTGATTAAATTGAATTCCACTAATTCTATGTAAAGACTCTCATCGAGAAAATATGGTGATATATGGATGGGAGAAAATAGCCGAAGCTAATTTTAAATGAGTATACTTTCTGAGATGTGAGCAAAAATAGGTATATGCTTACTATCAACCGAATATATGGTTATCGGTTTTTAAAGTTTGAGAACCCTGTTTTTGGAAGTTGGAAAGCTTTAATTTTCTTACAAGTAAATATTCTAGAATACACTCTTGGACATGTGAATATTCTCCAAAGCTTGGTGAAAATAAACAACAATTTTTTTCCCAATTTGTTATCAAGAACCATCTAGGGCTCATGCCCCTTTCAATTCTAACTTTCTTCTTTCTCTTTCTAAAAGGATGGTTAGCATGGCCCTAGAAATAACGCTATTGCCACCATAACCACCGTTACAAACCATTCTTCTATACTTTCTCCATTCAGATATGCTCATCACTTCCTTTCACTATGTCCCACAATATCCGATTACTTGTTATGGAAAGTACATGTAAAAATGTTTCTCGAGGGACAAAACTTCTATAGTCATGTTGATGGGACCAAATCATGTCCCTTTTGTGCAGCCCAAGCAGCTCTTTGGCAACAACGAGATGTTTCCATCATGAGTCTTCTAGTTGTATCTATCTTAGAATCGATTTTACCTCTCATTCTTAATAAATCAACCAACAAAGCCTTTTGGGATGCTCTCAATGCTTTTTTTTAGCTTAGCTTCCACTATGCAGCTCTCTCTTCGTCTCAGTCTTCAATGTCTACAACAGAAACATGATGAATCGGTTATTGATTTCTTCTAGTGTGCTGAGTCCAATGCTGATGAGATGTGTGTTGCAAGCAAACCTCTTGAACTAGAGGATTCCAATGTGCACGTCTTTCGTTGTCTTCAATTTGATCTCTAGGACATTTTTCCTACATTATTTGACTGCTTTGAACCAATCTTGTTTATGGATCTTCAAGGTCTTCTCCTTAATCACGAGAGTATTACAACTTTCCAAGAGTTGCAGATCTCTTAATCTTCCTCTTAGGCTTCTCTACAACCAACTCTCTCAATGAGATTCCTCTAAAGTAGTCACCATCGCCAGCCTTTAGTCCGATGTCGATAATGGCAAGAGGCTAGGTTGGGAAGTTATCAGCCAGGGATGGGATAGGAGAAAGAACTGTATGTTAAGGGTTGGGGTTTATTTTTTTCAAATTTTTTTTTTTTTGAAATCGCAGCTTGCGAATGAAAATCAACAATATCTATAAACAAGTGAAGTTATGAGACTGTAAATTGATATGAAACCAATGATATCAGCATGCAAATTGAATACATCAAAAGCGGAATTGGTATTTCATATGTTGGAGCAAATGTCAGGAGGCTTTTTACAATAATCCGTAGAAAATAATTGATTGATAGCGAGCGTGTGACTAAATTGCCAGGAAGAACGAAAAAAACTAAATGGCCAGGATAATTCAAATTTACACAGGATCACCCAAATATGCAATCAGGTTATGCCATATGGAAGATCTCCTCCATTACTTGTCAGAGTCATATGAAGATTTGATGTGGATGACCCACAAAACTTGAGGGGTCGGTTATCATCTTATGTCAATTACTTGGTCTTGGTAAACTGGATAAGACTCTTCCGACCAAAATATATATATAAGACTCTTACTATTTTTCGATCCTGCTAAAGCGAATGAGACAACTGTCATAGGTGACGTCGGGGAATGCATAAGGCCTAAAAAGAGAAGTCACAAATCTTATATATTAGTACCAATTTAGTTTTAAATCTTTCAATTAGACAAATTTAATCCTAAATCTTTTGCATTTGTGCAAATACAGTTCATCTAACTATTTTCACTGAAAATTGCTAAGTAAACATTAGCCGTTCTATTTGACATGGTCAATATTGATGTAGATAAATTTTACAATTTCTTTCCTTTTATTTTCCTTTCATTTTGGTTGGTGAGGATCACAATCCTCACCCAAGACCTTTGTGATCCCTCAACTAGTAAGGGTCGCAAACCTCGCTAGCAGCTGGAAGGGCTTGCTGGTCATCACCCAGTGTACGGCCAAGATCGTTGACCAAAATAAAAGGAAAAAAAAGAAAAGAAAAGAAAAGAAAAACAAAAAACAAATAATTTTTTTTACATATTATTTAAATATCCACGTTAGTAGTGCTTGTGCCATGAAGGATGGCTGATGTCTACATCAGTATTTTTTGCCAAAATTGGATGGACATATTCAATTGACACATGCAAAATGTTAGAATTAAATTTATCCAATTAAAAGATTAACAATTAAATTGCCGCAAACATAATAGTTTTAAGAATTTTTTGGTATTTTGTTCAATGACATTTGCATGGTGCATAATACCATTCGTAAATAATATTAGACAAAAGATGTCTTGATAGATGCTTTATTCCTCATATACGTGTGAAGGCCTATGTGCAAATTCGTGAGTTTATTGTAATTTCGCCAGTCGCTCTTCAAAAATAAAATAATTTGGTCAACTCTCGAACATTATAGAGCTATGTATACTTAAATAATGAAACGCTTAAAAGTGAATATATCAACTTAAATCACGATGTTTTATCTTTTTATATCTTAGCTTTACTTATTTTTTGTCAGACTATAGAGTTTTTATTTTATTTTATTATGTGAACCCAACATGTGTAGGTGAGACGATGATAACCCAACAACAATTCATAATAATTCTATGTCTGGAGAAAGAAAATCCATAATTGGTGAATGAAGTGCACGATCAACGACCAGAGAAAATCAAAAGAAAACTCAACTAAAACAAAAACCATTTTACTCTTCATTATGCACTTGCATGTCATGATTTTAAATAATTTAGAGTATTGCTTAGCAATAAGCATTCCGTCGCAATGTATATAACTATACTAATTCAGCCTTCTTTATTTTTAACTGATTGAAAATTAATTAACGGGTAAGTTGGTTATCATTGTCAGAATGCACATTATTAGACTAATTAGCCCAGCTATCGGAAAGTTGTTGGGCTTCATGTTCTTATTGTTAGACATCTCTAAATACATAGTGGGCCTAAAAAACCTAAGATCTCTCAAGGCAAGATTATTCAAAGTGGGCGAGATTTGTTCTGAACAAGATCATACTTTCAATAAAGAATGACGCTTTAGGGTTCCCCTTTTCCTCTGTTCAGCTTTCTATGGATTCCAAATGATTCACAAAGAATCGATGCTGAAACGATGGATGATTTTTCTTTTCTTTTTTTGGTAAAAAAAAACGATGGATGTTTCGTTAAGTTGAATTCGCAACTTGAAAGAATTATGGTATCGAATTTTATCATCTCCAACAGACTATTAGCAACCCATAAAGTAATTCCTCATGATTTATTTGACCTAAACATGAATAACATAGGTTTAAGTGGATTGAAAATGTGATGGGCTGGTGAGGGCACCCTCACCTGAGACCAACGAGGGTCGTTGGTCATTGACAAAGCTCAGTGGTGACTAGTGGAGGGAGAAAGGGACAAGAAAAAAAGAAAAAAGGATAGAAGAGAAAAGAGAAAAAATATAAAATAAATAAAATTCAAAAAAATAAAATGTTATTAAAAATTGTCCATGTTAGCACTGACCATACCGAATAAGATGGTTAGCGTCTAACTTAATGTTTTCTAGTTAAAATTGATTGGATGAATTCAATTGTCAAAAAATGAAAAAAAATTTAGGACTTAATTGGCAAAATTGAAATGTTTAAGATTGAATCGGAAAAAAGTGCAATAAGTTGAGCATTTTTTGGACAATTTTGCCAAATGTGATGTTTGTTGGGTGAGTAAAAGGTGACTCAAGATGCCAATTGACCCCAATACAAATTATATTAAGGGTAAAACTAGATTAATGATTCTCATGTTTTTTCAAAATTGCATGAAAATCCCCATGTCTTGAAAAATTATCTTGATGTCCTTTAATAAACACGTCAAATGGACGGGTTAGGTCGAAAAGAATGCAATTAATATCAACCCATTTTCATGCAATATGAAAAGTAGTGTCTCATACTCGACCTATCACATACCTAACCTGGCCCATGTTGTTAAAACACTATCATATATAACCAAACTTAGGAAGACTTATATTTAAACTGAGATGAGAGCCTAAAGTGAGAAAGTACGAGATTGAATAAGAGTGAGAGAGGCTCCTGCAATTTCACATCCATAATTCCCCATAATTCCAGCATTAAAATTATAATTTGCAACTCCATATATAAATGTCTTTATTAGGATATGAAACTCATTTTTTCACCAATTAGACAGCACTGCAATTTCTTTCTTAATTTAGTTTGCTATACTTCGACTAACATCATCGGTCCGTGGCTTTACCTAACAAGAACAGAGGCTCCTGGCATAATGAATCCTGTGATGTATATTATTCATCTAGTGATTGCTAGTAATTTTTATGGAGATTTGCAAGATCAATCCTTAACCAATTTTTTTGCGTCAAATTATGTGAATTAGCAATATAATTTGTATTAATCAACTATTGATCTCGAACCTTTATTGATAAGGTTTTCAATTTTTTATTCATTAAAAAGCTCAAAATTAATTCGTAATATGCTATATAATTCTCACAAAACAAATACATCAGAGTTATGGAGACTAATTGTTTTCCTTTTGGCATTATATCACGTGCATTGCAAAGGCTCTCACTCTAGTCTTCCCATAAAAACAAGGGCTGTGATGACAAACCACAGTTCAAAATGGCTAGAAATCTTGTTGGTTAACCGTCCATATTGTTCCGTCGTATTTGGAAATCTACTCCTAAAATATTCTCGACAAGACTTTAAAAGATTTTAATAAAAAAACATAAATTTTTGCACGATCTGAACTGACGCTTTGTGGGTACGAAGTTATTTCAGTTGCTTAAGGTCGGAAGTTTTTATTATTATTATTATTATTATTATTATTATTATTATTATTGTTATTATTAATTATTTGTGGGGGCGTCACTGTCATGTCATCATCCAAATTTTTTTTTTGTTCGGGTCAAGATACGGATGATTAATTAAAGTTAATGGGCCAACCACTCTCGTGCCGTCGCCCACATGCTAACCCTATAAAGTACTTTGGCACGATGTCCTTCTTTTATTAATAAAATACAAAAAAAAAGGAAAAAAAGAAAAAAGGGTATCGGTTTGGTCTAGAGTTCAAGAGCAAATGCATGTTCTAACCAACTTTCTTGGTCGGCTTAAATTGAAATCAATTTGCAACGAAGGTCTCGAAATTAGGTCAGGTTCTGATAAATTGGAGGTGACGAAATCGAATATTCAGCCCCCACTTTCTTTCGCCAGCACCTGAAAATTGGATTTCATTGACTGATATCTCAACAAATCAAATTGCCTTTGTACTCTCTGTAGTCAAGTTATTTGGGAAAAAAGAAAGAAAGAAACATAGATAGTCAATTTATCAAAGTATATCAAACGACTTTGTTTTTTTTTTAATGATCTAGGGAACCCCGCATCTCGCTAACAGTTAGGGGAATAAATCATGGGTGCCGCACGTGCTAGCCACCCACACACATACAACCAGATAAGTCACTTTATGACGAAACTGGGATTCAAACTCTCGATTTTTTGCGAGAGAAAGAGAGCGCGAACCAGCTACGCCACCCAAGTGGGTGGTGTATATCAAACGACTTGATCGCCATTAATTTTGTTAAAGAGATTTTATCAATACCATAGACTTTAAGTAAGTAAGACATAATGATACTATTGGTTTAAGATTTGAGTTTCATTTCTTTTGCAAAAAATAGATAATTAAAAAATTTTTTTTTATAAATGATCATTTGAATGCTTGAAATAATTAATCGAAGGAATATATTTTCGTTATTAATAACGGTTTATACTTAGAAATTTTTGTAGACGTTGAAAATATTATTTTTTGTCATGTGTGAATACACCATGTGATGATGATGAAGTGGTGTAATTGAACCATCACCATTATCGGCATATTCGGATTCCACTAGGAGTGATTAGTTTTAATGTGGGTTGGTTTCCATAATAAAATCAAGAACTGGACTAGAAAGGCTAGTTCCCAACTCATGGAATCAAGAACAACCCGCCTGCTCCTCTACTTGACTCCAATAGGCTAATGACTACTTATATAAAATTCTCATAATGTTAATCGAGCTAAGGCCCCATTTGTTTGCTAAAAAAATGTGATATCACTAGAAAATGAAGTCCTGTTCTAGGAATATAACAATATTTTTCGGTGTTTGGCTAAAATTTGAAAATAACAAAGAAAATATTTTCCATTATTTGGTGTGAAAATTCTGATTTAATTTTCCCAAATAGACATATACTATTTGGACACTAATAAGTTGCACATCAGAAGTTGGAAACTAGATATGAGCACTAGAGTTCCACGTCTAGCTGTGATGGCCCTTGACTTGAGTGGTGGGGATTGAGGCACAAGCACCTAGGTCCTGAGCCTCAACCTTGATGGACCAAGCATAGCTTTTGTGGACCCCTAGCATGGCCTTTGTGGACCAGGGTCCGAGTGTTGGGGATTTGAGCTCAGGTACCAAAATTGCGTGCTTGGCCTTGTAAGGTCCACCTCGATGAACATGAGCATAGGCATTAGAGGCTCGTGCACGGGCATTGTGATTCTAGGCTCTACCTTGATGATCCTAAAAGAGGCGCCAAGATTTGGGCACGAGCACAAGGGCATTGGGGTCACATAGGTGCCGTAGACTTGGTTATGGATGCTAGGGACCTAGGCACTAGCATTTTGTTTTCCAATGCTAAGTATAGAGTTTCAGGCTAAGTGTTGATACTTAATCATATTTTGGAAAAAGAATTTTGATTTTTTTAAAGAGAAAAACATTTTCCTTGAATTTAAGCATACGTTTTCTCAGAAAATATTTTTCACGAACAAATGAAGCTTAAAATGAAAATCTGCAGTCCCTAACTCAACATTACCTCTATATCCATCACTTCCCGTCCTACATAGCTCATTCTTGCTTTATCCACGAATTTGAGTGTAGAGATCACCTTGCGTAATTATCAGTTTTGTCCCACCACAAGCACTAACAGATAAAATCCAAGAAAAATATTCATAATCGTCTCTCCTAACCAAGAAGCAAAGTGGACCTTCTCACAGGGGAATTCCTCCCTAGGAACTTTTGTGTTGGATCGGAGAAGGATTGCGTACTTAAAAGAGAGGCAGCGATGGACAGAGGGTGGCGTGTAGCTACAGGCAAGAACGAGGTGTCGAGCGAGAGAGAGACTAGACTAAGGACAGTGAGGAGGGAGGCGTGACTCGTGAGACCAAGAGTGAGCATCGACGCGGTTGTGATGAGAGGCGCGATCGAGAGTGGGTGTCGCGAGCAACGCTGCAAGCGAGAGAGGCATGACTGAGAGTGTGAGTGACTAGCATTGAGAGTGAGCATCATGAGCACGAGAGCGAGAGTTGCACTGGTGAAGAAAGAGGCGATCGGGATTTTCAATTTTCAGCATCATTGAGAATAAATCGTGAAGAATGGGTAATTTAAAATTAAGGTTTTCAGTTTCATAACAATAAGAATTAAAGAAGCAAATATCGATTTGGTCAGAATAGATGAATCTATACTCGGAGTCGGGAATAGAACTAAATTGGGTCTTGGGCAATCCCGATTTGATTCGGTTCCGATTCGGTGCGGTACACATTCCCTAAATTCCTAATCTTCTCGGCACCATCCGGTGCGTTTCCCTTTTTCCATTAACATCTCATCACGCATCACCATCTCTTCCGACATATCCGTGGCGCACAATACCTCAATTAGCACGACAAGGAAGTGACGCGGGCGACGAGGAGGGTGAATTGTCCGAGAGGAGAGCTTCTGAGACCGTGACATTGGCTGGGGCCCACGTGGGGCCCGCGGACCACATCAAAATGATGCCGTACCCCCATGTGCACTTGGCGCCTGTCCTTCCCCGGATCCCCACTCCACCACATAACCCTTTCCCCTAGCCCCCCCCAAAACCCAAAAATAAAATATAAAATCCTCCAAGATTTTCCTTATTTAGCAAAATCCCGGAAAACATTGGAAATTTTGTTACCCCCCTCGCCAACCTTCTCCTTATTCCCAAAATAAATTAAAATTAAAAATTAACAAAATCAAATAAAGAAAATACATTGTAAAGCAACTTAAAAGCCTATGCAACCGCTTGATTGACCACACAATATAATAACAAATCAAGACCCTTATTTCTTTCACCCTATTGATTCAAATTACTTTATTTAAAACGAGTCACGGTAATAGGTACTTCATTGAAGGGATTTAATAACGCACTCTCAATTCACTAGAAAGGTCATGTAAAAAGTCGGGTACGAAGAAGTACGTGGATGATTTCTTAAGGTACGAACGAAAAAATTTCTAGTCAATCATAGAGTATATATGTTATCTTAATTACCCTGTTCGATTATGGTGCTCGCGCGTCAACATATTTTACCAAATACATCTAATCCAGCCGTGGATCAGGACATACCACCTCCCCAAGTTCAGCTTCTAGCTCGAGCTCGAGCTCGAAATCTCTCTGCTATATTTTCCAAGATCCTCTGCAATATTTATTACCATAAATGACGCATGCAGAAACTCTCCGTGGTAGGCTCTGCATCGTCTGACCAACAAAACTCTTGATGCTGGAGCTGCAAGCGTGCAGAGCTTGTCGATCCACGCGGCGACGCTATATACTTCGTCTTCTTCTTCTCCGGGCCGCCGGAGTAACTGAAGGCCGCAGCATTCGCCGGTTCCGGAAGACTTGAGGGGGAGAGAAAAGGAGGAGAGCCGCCGGTTGCGGTTGCTTGGTGTTGGCTGCAGCATATGAAGAAGCTCAAGAACATGGAGGAAGAGGATGACGCCACCGCCGCCGCCGCCGCCGCCGCCGTCGCCGTCCCCGACGACCGACCCACCAACCCTTTCGATGGCCTCACCGAAGAGATCGTCCACCTCATCCTCGACCACCTCGGCGACGACGACCCTCTTGCCCACAAGTCCTTCTCCCTCGCCTGCAGGTCCTTCCTCTCCGCCGAGTCTCGCCACCGCAGGTCCCTCAGGCCCCTCTCCTCCGACCTCCTCCCTCTGATCCCTCGCCGCTACCCTTTCATCGAGCGGCTCGACCTCTCGCTCTGCCCCCGCGTCGATGACGAGGTGCTGGCCTCGCTCTCTCGCGCCTGGAGCTCCACCCTCAGATCCGTGAATCTCTCCCGGTCCAGGTTCTTCGGCCACGCGGGGCTGTCGAGCCTGGCCACCAATTGCGCAGGCCTGGTCGAGATCGACGTGTCGAACGCGACGGAGCTGACGGACGCGGCGGCCGCGGCGATCGCCGAGGCCAAGAACCTGGAGAGGCTGAGGATGGGGAGGTGCAAACTGATCACGGACATGGGGGTCGGGTGCATCGCGGTCGGGTGCCGGAAGCTGACCTTGCTCTGCTTGAAGTGGTGCTTGCGGGTGAGCGATCTGGGAGTCGGGTTGATCGCGATGAAGTGCGCGGACATGCGGAGTTTGGATCTATCTTACTTGCCGGTAAATGCTTCTTCTCCGCAGCTGACAATGTTAAGGATGTTCTTCCGTTAATGCATTGATGTCCTGTCTGAGGGGTAGTTTAATTTTTGCCTACGTTGCTATGATACCAACGGCATATAGGCTGGTAACATTTCCAATTTCGGCGACTAATCATGTAGACATTTGTCCGGAGATGGAGCCCACTTTTGGAATGTTTTTCTTCTACCGTCTTGCAGTGTATAGAAATTCAACTAGAACATCTGTAGCGCTGGCTTCTTCATTGGTCGATTGACTAGTCGGAAGAACTGTTGGCTATTGCGGTCCAACTGGTTCCGAAATAGAAATTGGCCTACCATAGCAAGAACATCCACGATGGACCTAAATCGACTGTGTCTGCCGGGTCATTTACTACGACTTTAATCGCCTTGCTTATAGCTGTTTCATCTTAGCCTTGCGAAATTTGGCGGTGGGTGTATCAACGGTTAATCTAGTGGTGGTTGCTCTTCATATTCGACTTTTACTGAAATGAATTTTGTTGGGTGAACTAGTCACAAATTTCTTTCTTGTTGTGGATATTAGATCACAGAGAAGTCTCTCCAGCCTGTCTTGAAACTAAGAAATCTAGAAGAGTTGATTCTCGAAGGATGTCCTGGTATACATGATGATGGACTTGCCACCCTCAAAGAGAGTTGTCCATCGCTTAAGGTATGCTCATGGTTTCTGGAGTTTGTAAGCTGCTATATTTCGAAACTTTCCTCTGAAGAATGGTATTTCTATCTATGTTGATTCAAAGTTGTCTCTAATTACCTTAGCTCAAAGAACTATGTAAATAGTTGGATAGCTGATGTATAAGAATAATTAGCGTTTCTATGTCCTACTAACTATTCTTGAAAATTGGCATTTGCACAGGTACTTAATCTGTCAAACTGCCAGAGTGTGAGTCATGTAGGTTTGTCTTCCTTGACCAGTGAAGCTCAGTGTCTACAGCAGCTTATCTTATCCTATGGTTCCACTGTAAGTTCTTAGCGCCTTATGCTATCTTGTTGTATTTGACATGCTTCCTTTTGGTTCATACTTTCTTCTTTGTGCTGGTTCAGGTGACTGCTGACCTAGGAAAGAGTCTGCACAAGTTTTTGGGTTTGCAAGTGGTTCGACTAGATGGTTGTATGGTTACATGTTCTGGGATGAATGCAATGGTGAACTGGAGCGCACACTTGAAGGAGCTAAGCTTAAGCAAGTGTGTGGGGGTAACAGATGATTGCCTCTCCTTACTTGTGCAAACACAGAGAGAACTGAGGAAGCTAGACATCACATGCTGCCGGAAGATAACATATGCCTCGATAAATAGCATAACAAGTTCGTGCTCCTTCCTCTGTTCTCTCAGAATGGAATTATGTAGCCTGGTATCAAGAGACGCATATCTCTTGATCGGTCGGCGTTGTCAAAACTTGGAGGAACTTGATCTTACAGATAATGATATTGATGACGAAGGTTTTCTACTGGACTAGATCTTTCTGTGCTTATTTACTTCAGCCAGAGCAAAAGCCTGACATCTCCTGATTCTTGCAGTGCTACTGGCCATATCAAGATGCTCCAAACTTAGGATTTTAAAACTGGGGGTTTGCTCGAAGATCACTGATGATGGACTTAAACATATTGGGAGACATTGCTTGAATCTTACAGAGATTGATCTGTACAGGTTTGTACAGCATTCATTATGTAAGCTATTGATGATTTTACACTGTTTAGTTTAAACTGCAATGCAGACACGAGTGCTTCGTCATTTCACTCGCATCGATTCATTGCTGTTATCACCTGTACCATGAAATGAATAGGGAGAAAATAATCATGACGAAAGGGAGGAACTGGAAAAATTTGGATTTCAAATAGAGAACATAGTGAAGATCTTGTCAAATTTCCTCCTTGACTTCATAAGTTGTAAAAAAATAAATAAATTCCATTATGCTTTTTTTTCACCTGCCAACCTATGAGTAGGAAAGTACAAATATCATGCATGTTCCTTTATAATGACTCAATTACTTGGTTTGTTGTGTTAGGGAAAAATTATGAACTTGTGATACTTATAATTTGAACTTTAACAAACACAAACTATAATTTGAACTTAGCAAGCAGAAATATGGCTGCTAGAATTTTTCTATCTAGGAGAGCTCTTCTTAATAATGTTATGTTATTTTCTGGATTTATTCTCATCGAATTTTGTTTATTAGGTCTATGGGAATAACTGATGCTGGCATTGCCGAAATCGCTCTTGGTTGTCCAGCACTTGAAATGATTAACATGGCTTACAATGAAAATGTCACAGACGTCGCACTGATATCATTGTCTAAATGTCCAAGGCTAAAAGCTCTCGAAATTCGAGGATGTCCTTATGTATCGTCAATTGGTCTGTCAGCTATTGCTAGAGGATGCAGGCGTCTTACCCTCCTTGACATAAAGAAGTGCTACAATATCAATGATAATGGAATGCTTTCACTGGCCCAATTTTCCCCAAATCTCAGACAGGTACTCATCTATTTTGTTTCTCTTACTTGAAAAGCAGCCGATGTTGATGCCTGTGGTGTACTGATAGGATTCACTGATCTCATCATTTCACAGATAAATTTGTCATACTGCTCGGTCACTGACGTAGGGCTCCTAGCACTGGCCAGCATCAATTGCCTGCAGATCATGACTATCTTGCATGTGGCAGGATTGACACAAAGCGGTCTCACAGCTGCTCTGTTGGCTTGTAGATGTTTAATGAAAGTTAAGCTTCATGTGTCCTTTAAATCCTCATTTCCTGAGTCTCTTCTCAGTTACATAGAAGCCCGCGGGTGTATCTTTCAGTGGAGAGACAAAGCGCGTCAGGTATCTTCCCTCCCCCACCCTTTTTATTGGTTGTCTCAGGGTTTATCAACTTTTATTTGACTCATTCTTTGCATATGTCACTGTCACTTGCAAATGCATAGAGCAATGCCAGAGCCTCTCGCTTTCTTTCTTGTTCCTCTCTCTGAATGTGCCAAGTTAGCCAGGAAGATGAAGCCAGTGATGGAATGAGGACAGGATTTATTTTGAGCCTCACAATATATTGCATATACTGCTTGCGAATCAATGTGGATCCGATATAAATTACCAGCACTAATTATTACCCTTTTCTTTTCACTATGATCAGCAAATCGGCATACTATGCTTTAAGTGAGAATAAAAAGCAGAGAGAAGCAAAATATTTGAGAACATTTCAGAGAACTCTACATGAAGAAAACAGCAACGCATTCTAATGGGTGAAGGGTACGCTGAAGCTGTTAATCTGCTTGGACAGGTGGAAATGGATCCAAAGGGGTGGAAGCTGCATTTGTCGAAGAGTCCTTAGGATGCTTGAGACTTTTATTTAGCTTCTCCTTTTTGAAGTGTATGCCTTTGTCCTCATGTGGGAGGAACGCAATGAAGGCCGTGCTCGATGTGTGCACGCTATGAGAGTTTTATTTGCCATGGAAACTCTTCATTCTTGATGCTTATACTCCCAGATTTCTCACTTGACTATGTTTGATCCTTTGTCTGGCAGTGTTCGTTCTGATTGAGCTTCAAAATTTAGGGTATTGACCTTGCTTTCTGGTCGTCATTGTTGCTGCGGTGCTTTAATGTGGCAATGACAGATAAAATGCTATGACAGCTCTTGAATGTCTGCATTTTATACGGACAGAAAAAATTTCTCTCCTCGGCTCCCCGAGCAACAGGTCCCTCCGCCGCTTGCCCGTGGTGACGATGAATAACTTCTTACCTGTGGAATCTGCATTAGAGGATGGCATGATTTTGTTCAATGGCCAGATGCTCCAATGGCCAGATGCTCCTATGATCTTTCTGTCACAAGATGGACAATGATTTTGTTCAATGGCCAGATGCTCCTATGATCTTTCCATCACAAGATGGTGTGGTCTGATGAGAACATGGTCCTCGACACTGGCCTACAAGATCTCCCCTAACTGATATCACCAAGCAAAGGGAAAGGCATGCAAAGAATCGCTCGAACAAGTAAAAAAGAACTTGTTCAAACTTATGAAAGTACATCTAAATGACCACATTATGTTTAGAACTACTTCAAAAAGTAAATCATCGAGGTGCATTGAAAGTTGATGTATGAAAAAATGATTTTTCCTCAACTTTAGTATCATGGTTATGTCCTTGTTATTATCTGCATGTACGTAAATATGTTTGGGAGAAAAGTAATTATGTTTGGGAGAAAAGGAAGCCTAAAATTATAAACTTGATATTCAAGGAAGCGTGCCTTTTGCTCTTACTCACGCCTTAGAGAACTAATTTAAGGAAGACATTCCCCTACCGTAACGGAATTGTTTTTGCCCACTCGTTCTAATCAGTACCGATCCGTCCTCCCAGGACGGAAACAAGCACGTTTAAGCTCTCTCTGTCTCTATTGTCAAAAAAAAAAAACCTCTGTCTCTGTCTCTCTTTGGGCGTCTTCTTCTCGTTCTCCTTTGCGACCAAATCTATCTTGTTGTGATCTTGTTCGGGAATGGCGGAGATCAACGAGCTCGGGAGGGCGCCGATGACGAAAGGGTTGGTGTCAGGCCCGTTCCAGCGCGAGCAGCTGGTGTGTCAGCAGGCGCCCCTCGTGATTAATTCACGGGGCTTTTGGCTTTCCAACCCGTTTGACTCCGCCTTGTCCGTCCTCATGATCCAAATCATCTTGATCTTCTTCACCACCCGTCTCCTGGTCTTCTTCCTCAAACCTCTACGCATGAATCTCTTAATGGGTTACATTCTGGTAATCTCCTTCACTGACGTGGTGAATCTTAGGAACATAAGTATCATTGCAGATGCAACCAACGTAATGGATTGTTGCAAATATGTTGTGTGTTTGCAGTCATGTCTTGTCATACATGATCCTTAGCTACATGTGTGGAACGTTATCTTGACATTGTATGTGGAAGCTCCTGTTTCGTCGATGACAGATAGAGTCAAAGACTTCTTCTCTGATAGTTCTCTTCGATGCAACCAGGCTGGCATAATCCTGGGTCCGGCCGTTTTAGGTCGCAACAAAACATTCGCCGACAATGTGTTCCCGCCGGCCGGCATAGTTATCCTGATGACATTAGCAGAAATGGGGTTTGTGATCCACCTCTTCACCCTCGGTATACAAGTCGACACCCGCGTGATGACCAAGGTCGGGAAGAGTGCTACCTTGATCGGGTCCGCGTGCTACCTCTTGCCTTTTGCCTTAGGCTTCCTAACCTTCTTCATGCTCAGCAGCTTCGGCAACTTGGAAACCCACTTGAAGCACTGCATGCTTGTTGTCATCGCCACCAACGCGATCTCCACCTTCCCCAGTGTCACGTCGCTTCTCACCGACCTGCGGATCTTGAACTCGGAGGTCGGCCGGATGGCCACGCATGTGTCGCTGGTGTGCGACGTGTGGTCGTGGAGTCTGTCGATGGTGGTCAATTCCTTCGCTTTGGCCTCAGGGGACTCCAAGATGGGCTCCGTGTGGTCGGTGACCTTCACGGTCGCGTTCGTCATGGCCATTACCTTCATCGTTCGCCCCATTTTTAGGCGGTCCAACAAACGTGCAAAGGTGTGGTCCCGTGTCTAATCACTGAGTATGAATGAGAACATCATAAGCTCTGTTCAATGTGCCAGATTATTGGTTAACCACTGTCATTTTCGAAGATATGAACTTCCGTTCTCATTAACATCTCAATTCGCCTAAAAAACTTGACACCCTTACAAGCAGGAAGGGGAAGGGGAAGAGGAGGAGGAGGCGCAGTTCTTCTGGGTGATGATTATCATGTTTTGTTGTGTGCTGTTGTCGGAGATTCTCGGCCAACACGCAGGATTCGGGGCATTTTTGGTGGGCTTAGCATTGCCGGGCAGGCTGCCCCTCGGGTCGGCCTTAGTGCAGAAGCTGGACACCTTCTCCAACGTGCTGCTGGTGCCGGCTTTCATGGCAACGAGTGGCTTCCGAGTCAATCCAGGGAACATGGGTGGAACATCGTCGGTTTTCACGGAGCTTGTCATAATGATTGGTTACATCGGCAAGTTCTGCGGGACACTCGTGTTCGCCATCTGCTGCGGTGTGCCGTTCTGGGATGCCATCCCTCTGGGCCTCATCATGTGCTGCAAAGGCATCATTGAGATCGCCATTTACATCCTCATGTACGATAGGAAGGTAATCTTCAGTACTACATGCAATTCGAAAAAAAACAATGGATTTTTATACAGATGACTGGCTGCTGCAATCTTGTAGCTACACAAGCCATCTTTAGCACTTTTGATTTGGGCAGCTGGGATAATTCTTACAACTATAGATGTCCAACTCGATAAATGATGCAGATGATTCGTGTAAACAGAAAAATTTACACAGCTTTTGTATCAAAATGAATCCTTGAACCCTACATAAATGTCTGCTAATGTCATCAGGACATAATTCGCTTTGTGGTATTCATCATGCAGAGGAATTGATCTATACATTCAATGTCAATTTGTATGTCCCAGATCTTGGCTGATCAGGTTTACAGTCATCTACTCGTCACTATGCTAATTGTGACTACATTGGCAAGGCCCATCATCGCCTACCTGTATGATCCATCTAGGAGATATTTGGTCCAAGGAAGGAGAACCATGCAAGAATGGAAGGAAGGGGTGGCGATGCAATTCCTGGTGTGTCTCCACAACGAAGAACATGTCCCCGCCATCATGGACCTCCTCGACGCCTCCCACCCGACTCCCCACAGCCCTATCACCGTCTTCGTCCTGCACTTGAGAGAGCTAAAGGGCCACGCTGCCTCGGTGCTCCTGCCCCATCACCAGCTCCACAAGGCCTCCTCCAAGGCGACCAGCTACAACCACGCTGTCAACGTGTTCCAGTACTTCGAGGAGCACAACAGCGGAAGTGTCGTCGTGCAGCACTTCACCGCCGTCTCGCCCTACGCGAGCATCCACAACGACGTCTGCACGCTCGCCCTAGACAATAGGGCCGACCTCGTCATACTGCCCTTCCACAAGACGTGGGCCATAGACGGGTCCATGGAGTCGACCATGCACGTGATCCGGGACGTGAACAAGAACGTGATGAGCAAGGCGCCCTGCTCCATCGGAATCCTCATCGACCGGGGCCCCTTGACTAGCAGCCAGTACATGCTGATGGGCGAGTCAGAGCCATATCGGATAGCCGTGCTCTTCTTGGGCGGTGCCGACGACCGTGAGGTACTCGCTTATTGTATGCGCATGGTCGAGCATCCAAAGGTCGACCTAACAATAGTCCGGGTCAAGAACGACGACTACCTGAATGGAGAGGACAGCCATCTTGATCAGGAACTGATAGATTATTTCCGGGCTAATGCAGGCAAGAGAAAAGTCAGCTACATAGAGGAGACGGTGATGGATGGGGTGGGGACTACGCAGGTGATCTGCTCGTTCGAGGATGCTGTCGACATGTTGATCGTTGGCAAGCATCACGATCCCTCGTCTCTGCTCATCTCGGGCTTGACTGAGTGGAACGAGTACCCGGAATTGGGAGTCGTTGGCGGCATGCTGGCGACTTCCGATTTCCAGTTCTCCGTCTTAGTAGTGCAGCGGGAGCCCGTGGGGCTCAACCTCTCTTCAGGGATGAGCGGATCTGTGAGTCACAGCCGCTCCTTGTCGTAATTCACTGAGATCGAACACGGAGATCGGACCAAAGTTAGCACGAGCATCCTGCCAGACGGACATGGCTAGACTATCTTGGGTGCAGTGGGATCGACTCAGAGCGGCCTTGCTGTTGCTCCATTGACATTGTGAATGTTTTCTTAATGAAGTCCAAGCTTATCTAGATGTCTATAACATGTTAATGTTGGAGATTATAGGTTTTGAGAGAAGAAAAATCTTTTCAGTTACTTGAAATATTACACCAAGAGACGTTAAGTTTGGAACGCTCAACAATATTACCTCTAGAGTAGGGAAACCCTAGAGTTTATATATATGCAAGTTATTGTACTCCAATTTATATGGGCCCAAATAACTATGCTTTCACCTATTGGGCTTATGTGAACATATTATTTGGATTATATTAACAATATATCCAACAATCTCTTCCTATATTCACCATATAGCACAATCCAATACGATGGTCAGTGTAATGTTCAAATAAATATGAATTATCCACATTCAGTCCAAGACAATTAACTCGGATCAGTCAACGTTTTTTTTTTTTTTTCAAGCAGTAAAGTATTAAACTCAATTATTATTTGCAATCCAAATAAGTGAATCATCATTACCATGAATCTATTTTGAGATCAACAAATCAAAATAAATATTAGGAGTTTTAGATTTGGTCTAAACTCATTCAAATCCTAACACCCAAAATAAATTTCAGACTCGGTTCACAACCAATATATGCATAATAATCAAGTATAAGTAGACAAGTTAAAATAGTCTAAGACCTTACAAATATAAGAAACAAGCATAATAATGTTCACAAAATAGAGGTAACAAAATGCAAGTCTCAAATAAATATATTCCATCAAAATAGGCAATAGCAGGTAAATTGTCAAGTCCCCACAAGCTTTAAATAATATATATTCATTTATCAAGTATGTCATCTTGGTCAAGATCCCACTCATGAAGCTCTCATCTATCTCTATCATCCCCTGTAGAATGTCAAATATGAATTTCATATTATCATGAATTCAATCATTTGAATAAAAACTTAGCACTATTCCATTAGGCAGAGAAGAATATATATTGATATCATAAAGCATCATAATATCATATTCATAAGCATCAAGCCAGTTTCATAAATTATGAACATGATCTAAATAATGTGATTTATAAAGAGCCATTAACTTAAGTTTATTTGTAGGAGAATAACTATTGTCTAGTTTTAAAGAATATGATCAATAGTCAAGTCACTTACAATAACCTAGTCATATAATATCAAGTTTCAATTAAGAACAAAACCAACAAGCTTCTTATATAAACAATTGTTTATATGTTTCAATTTGGAATGTTACAATTACTGATTCCTTAAAATCAAATAATCTAGCATCAAGTTTGGATTGAGATCATTTAACCAAAAAGATAGTCAACTAGTAGAATTGTATCATCAAGTTTGGAATGACATAAGTTTCTCAAATAGAACATTTGAATTAGGTTAAAGTCATATTCATCAAGTTTGGAATGAGACAATTCACCATTTTCAAATTAGTTAGCAATTATGAACATCGATGAAACATATAAACTGTGCTTATCATTGTGGCAAAAAAAGGAAGATTTGATAATTCAAAACATACAATTATAAGGTAAGTAAATGGTAATTAAGACTTGTCTATATAGTCTTTAACCCTATTTCTCTCACTATTTTTAATAATCAATTTTTAGGCATACCTTTAGTGAGAGTATCGGCTATGTTATCATTTGATCTCACATCGATCAAGGTGACAACCTCTTGTTCTCTCAGATAATTCAACAACACATGTCTCAGTCTCACATGTCTTCGCTTTGAACTAAAGAGAGCATTCTTGACGACTTGAACAGTTGCTTGATTATTACAGAATAGACTCAAAGAATTAATCTTTAGCTAAGTCAAAAGAATATCCATAATCAGATTCTTTATCCACTCCGTCTCTTCGCCAGTTGAGGTTAATGCAAAAATTTCTAATTCTATAAACGACAATGCAATACAAGTCTGTTATTTGGATTTCCAAGTAATAGCAGCTCCACCCAAAGTGAATATATATCCACTAGTGGACTTACTATTTCCAATATCTAAACAACATGAGGCATCATAATATCTATCCATAGTTGGAGGATAACTAGAATAATAAAGAGCATAATCTTTAGTACCTTTAAGGTATCTCATTAACTTATTGATGGTATCACAATGCTCTTTACTAGGATTACTAGTGAAACGACTCAACATGTCAACTGTAAATGCTATGTTGGGTCTAGTGTAACTCATAACATACATGAGACTACCAATCAGTTTCGAGTACTTTAACTAATTCACGCTGGTTCCTTCATTAGGACTCAATCTATTATTATAATCATATGGTGTCTTACTCAGTTTACACTTATTGTATCCCCAAGTAAAAAGTAGTTGCTCAATATAATGAGTCTAGCTAAGGGAGATGACTTGCCGTTTAAAACTTACTTTCATACCAAGAATGGTATTAGCAATACCAAGATCTTTCATGTCAAATTCTCTAGTTAAAATAACTTTCACATCACTCACTAGAGAATGATCGGAACCAAGAATTAACATGTCATCAACATACAAGCAAATGATGACTATCTTATTTGACATAAAACGATGGTAAATGCATTTATCTGAATAACTAAACTAAAAGTCATAACTCTTTACCACTTTGTCAAATTTAAGATGCCACATCTTAGGTGCTTACTTGAGACCATACAAGGATTTATTCAATTTACAAACTTTGTCCTTAAGACCTTTCATAACATATCATTCCAGTTGTTCCACAGAAATTTCCTTATTTAACTCTCCATTTAAGAAAGCTGTTTTTACATCCATTTGATGCACTACGAAGTATTCAATAGATGTCAAAACAAGAAGAATTTTTATAGTTGATAGATAACACACAGGTGAATAGACATCAAAATAATCTATTCCACTCTGTTGTTTATAGCCCTTAGCTACTAAACATGCTTTGTATTTAGTTATTGATCCATCATTATTCAATTTGTTTTTCAATACCCATTTATAGCCTATAGTCTTAGCTCATTTTGGCAAATTTATTAGCTGCCAAATGTAGTTTTGCAACAGAGAGCTCATTTCATCATCTATGGCTTCTGCCTACAATAAGGATTCCCTAGATTTCATTGCTTCCTAATAGAAAAATAGATCATCCTCAAGATGGTAAGTAACAAAATCCTCACCAAAACTTTTGGGAACTCTATTTCTTGTAGATATTCTAATTGGAAATGGTTCAACAGCCAGCTGTGTGGAATTAGTATCAGAAGGGCATGTCAAATTCTATAGGAGATTTCAAAATCATATCTGTATATCCAGAAACATTCAAGTCTTGATCTATGAGAAATTTGTTTTCGAAGAACACTGCATTTCTAGATTCTATCACTATGTTAGTAGATAGATTTAAAAACCTATTTGCAGCACTATTTTCTACGCTACCTAGATATATACAAATAATAGTTTTAGGTCCCACCCTAGGTCTCTTGTATGCTTACATAAGCAATACAACCTAAAGTCTTAAGAGTATCATATCTACAAGGGCGCTTATGCCATATCTCATAAGGTATCATAGACAACTTAAAGTGCGACAACCTGTTCAAGATGTGATTAGCAATTAGAACTGCTTCTCCCTAGTAGGAGGAAGGCATGTCAACTGTAAGTAATATAGAATTTAATATTTTAGTTAACGTTCTATTCTTACGCTCGACAACACAATTTGATTGGGGTGAATAATGAGCAGTGGTTTTAAGTATTATACCTTCTGAAGCACAAAATTCATTGAATCTTGTTATTGTATATTCTCCTCCTCTATCACTCCTAAACCTCTTAATTTTCAAGTTGAGTTGATTTTCTACTCTAGACTTGAAAATCTTAAAATTTTCAAAAGCTTCATCTTTCGCTTTCAACAAATAGATATGACAATATCTAGAAAAATCGTCTATGAATGTTATTATATACTTCTGACCACATCTAGTAATGTAATTTCTAAAGTCACAAAAATCAGAATGTATTAGCTCAAGAAGTTGTGTGTTTTTAGAAACCAATTTAAAGGGTTTTCTAGTGATCTTAGCATGTGCACACATTTCGCATTTGTCAAATCGAATAGAAGTATCTAATGGAATGTTGTGAGTTCTAGCCAGACGTTGCATTTTCCTGTAATTCACTTGTCCAAGTCTATTGTGTAGCAACTTTGGATCAATCAAAGTAAAATTCACATGGTTTATGCTATCAGTATTTAAACTCAACATACACATATCATTAACTATGAATGCACAACTGAAAAAACATGAGTTAACAGATAAAGTTACTCTACTATTCATAGTTGAAAAAGACATATTAGCTTTATCAAGTAAACTCATAGATATCAAATTCTTTTTAAGTAAATATACTACTTTAACATGTTTCAGAGTTAGTAATTTACCTGAAGAAAGCACCAAGTTTGTAGTTCCAGCATGAGTCACATTTGCCTCACCACCATTGCAATTTTCCACAGTGTCTTTCACTTTTGTGACCTCAGTAAGTAAGTTTTTGTCATTTGTAGCATGACAAGTAGCACCACTGTCCAACCACCACTCAGAAGAGACGTTGGCCTTTCCATTCTTCATCATTCTAATGAAAGCTCGAGGCTCAGATTCACTAATTAGCATATTAGCCTTATTTTTGTGGTGTGTCATTCTTTGGCTTCTTTGGTAACTTACACTCTACTGCCCAGTGACCCCACTTTCCACAGTTGTGGCACTTACCCTTCTTCTTCCTTTTGGAGATAGTCTTTTTGGCCTCTAACTGTAAAGAGGATTCACCTTTTGGTGACTTGAACCTTTTCTATTATTGGAGTGTGAAACTAAGTTGGCAACTGATTGTTGTTGTCATATTTGTTCCAAACTCTTTCTAGTAATATTTTAATCATCAATGTAAATATACCTCTTTAATTCATCCAGTCCATTTGTTCCTTCAGTTTGTGCATTTCAATCTTGAAAGAACTCCATTTAGTTGGTAGCTTGCTCAACACAAGAACAACAAAGAGATTATCGGACATATCAGAGTTATCATCTTTCAACTTATTTCTCATGTTCTCAAATTCAACTAACTGAGAAGCAATGCTTGAATTCATAGTGAATTTAAAGTTAAAGAATTTCTTTGCTAAGAGAGTTTGAGAGAGCCCTTCTTATTTTTGGAATTGAGCATTCAAGTGATCGCATATCTCTTTTGCCGTCTTATACTCACTATAAGTCATAGCCAGATTAGGATTTAGAGAGTTCAATAAGTAATTTTTACAAATATCTTCATCTTTGTTCTATTGATATTTATCCATATCTTCAATGGTAGATGCAAAATCACTTAACACAGTATAGAATATCTCACGTTCTTTCATGCCAAATTGAACATGTAATTTCCATCTATGAAACTTAATAACATCAAATGATTGCAACTTTAGAATATCATAGGAAATACGCTTTGCCATTTTAATTAGAGCAAAGTGTTATAAAGAGTGCACTTTGAAGTTTTTGGAACCACAAAATCGAATAACTCTCTTAACCTTGATCAAATCGCTTGCCAAAACAAACCCTAAAAAACAGATTTGGTGCGCCCAAAAACCTTAAGATGGATTGCCCTTATCACCAAAATTCGCTAAAAATTTCGTCACCAAAATTCATTGAAAATTCCAATTGAAACTTCCGGGTGCCGTAATTTCTTCGTTCGACCTCTGATTGACACGAGTGACCACTCAAAACATTCGTATCGACGAGTAGAACAAATCCTAAGTGGCTTCACCCTCTAAAATTGACTATAATTTTTGGGTTTTTTGAATCAAAGATTTCGATCACTCGAATATTCAAACTTAGATCCTGCCCAATACCATTGTCGAAATCAAGAGTAAATTATACCTATGAATTCGTCTTGATGAAATCTTCAAGAAGACACCTTACCACTCAAATCCGACACTAGAATATAATACTTCAAGAATGTTGGAGGTTATAGGTTTTGAGAGAAGAAAGTCTTTTACTTACTTGAAATATTACATCAAGATATGTCGAGTTTCGAATACTTAACAGTGTTACCTCCAGTATAGGGAAACCCTAGAGTTTATATATATGTAAGTTATTGTGCTCCAGCCCATATGGGCCCAAATAGCCATGCTTTCATCTATTTGGCTTGTATGTGAACATATTACTTAGATTATATTAACAATATATCCAATAGTTAAGACGTTGAGGACCCATCTTCGACAAGGTGTTGTTCTTAAGATTGTCCGATGGTGTATGACCGTGCATGTTTAAGTTAGAAGCCAAGGTTGCGAAGCTTATTGTCTAGACTTGATAGGCGGATACACACCTAAAGGTTGCATTTAGTAGTCAAGATAAAATTCAGAATAGGAAAAATGTAGATAGAATTTCTAACGTCCATTAAAGGAAAGTTATTTTTCTCAAAAAATTAACAAAATTAAAACAATATTTCAATATAAATAGTATTTCAATTCTAATAAAAGAAATTCAAAATAACAAAAAAGAACAATTTAGTTATTTTAATTCAATCTTATTTTTATTTATATATTCGAATTTAATTCTATTTTATAATATAAATTCAATATATAAAATAGATATATATTTATATTTATTGCATATTTTAGTATTTTAGGTATATTAGTATGTTTACTATTTATAAAATTTTATTAGAGAATTATTGAAGGTGTAACATCCTGAATTTCGACCCATTCCGAGATATATGAAATGGTTATTTTATCAATGCACTGGTAGTTACGTTTACTCTGAGTTGACCTCTCATGAGTTAACTAACTGTTCGGTAAGGCAATTAAGGATTGATATGCGTACGACTAGTGAATTTAATCAAGGATAGGTCGCTCGACCATAAGGATCAAAGATGAATAATACTACACCATTGCAGGCTAATTAGCGAACGGAAATAAATCGATTCGGTAAAAAAACAAGATTGGATTGCGGGTGATTCCACACGACTTCGATATTAATTGCGAACGACGTTAAACCGATTTCCTTTTGGCTCTGTACTCAGTGTGAGCAATTGACACCTTGTGATTATATGACAATCGATGATCGCCTTGATTTAAATGTACGATCGTGGATTGAAAAGTTATCAACCACAGGTCAAACGCACGAGAATCCCTAAATGCCACCCGAAAGTTAGGTCGTACTAAAGTTGCGATTGATCGATTTTAATCGCGAATTTCAATCCGGTATTGAATATCAAACTTTTAAGAATGTCAAGACTAAAACATTGAACGTTGTTTCATTGATTCTCGAATTTATCGGTAAACTCGAAATTATTGGAAAATGATTCAATAGGCTGAGTTTTGGAGCCAAATATTTGGGAGTTTGTGCTTCACGGGTAAAAAGACCAAATTGCTCATTTCTAGAAGTTTGTGTAGATTTATCTTATTCTCTTTTCTTTTTCTTTTTCTTTTCTTCTCTCCCCATCTTCTCCCTCCCCTTTTCTCTTTCTTTTCCCCCACGTTTCCTCTCTCTTCTGCAACCCATCCCCCTTGTCCCCATCTTTTCTCTCTTTTCCCCCTTTTTGACTAGTCTTCTCTTCTTTTTTCTCTCTCCCTAGCCACTTGTCTGACAACCCATGTGTGTGTCTTTGAGAGAATATTGGGTGTGTGCGACGTGCCAGTGTGTCAAACGGGAAGGGACCTCGCTAATCGACATGTGTCCGCGTGTCAGTCCACATCGGTTTAGGGTTTCAAAAAATTGAAACCCTTGCGTGCAAAAGTCTTCTGCCCATTTTCTCTATTTTCTACCCTTCTTTCCTTTTCTTTTCTCGAAGCACGTCCTCTCTTGCCAAATTTCTCTCTTTTGTCCATATTATCTCTCTTCTTTTCTCGAAGCCTCTCCCTGCCCATTTCTCTCTTCGCAGCGGTGCTGCGCCCGACGACCACCGCTGCGCTGAAGCCCGATGACCACCGTCATGCTGAAGCCTCTCCTTGCCCATTTCTCTCTCCGCCGCAGCGCTGCGATTGATGACCACCGCCACGCCTGACTCTCTTCCTTGCTCATTTCTGTCTCCGTCGCATAGCACCCGACGACCACCACCGCGCTTGACTCTCTCCCCTGCCCATTTCTGTCTCCGTCGCATAGCACCCGACGACCACCACCGCGCTTGACTCTCTCCCCTGCCCATTTCTGTCTCCGTCGCATAGCACCCGACGACTACCACTTGGTTTGATCGACGACCACCACTCGGCTTGATCAATGAGCACCACCACACTCGACTCTCTTCCCTGCCCAATTCTCTTCCGCCGCACAGCGCCCGACAACCATCGTCGCGCTCGACTCTCTCCCCTGCCCATTTCTCTCCGCTGCACAGCGCTCGACTCTTGTTCCCTCCGCCGCGCCTCGATCGACAACCACCGCTCGGGTATGTCATTTCCGATCTTCATCTCAGTTCCGACGTTTTTAGGCCTTTGATAATTGCGGTTTTCACCGCTACTTAGTAGACTCCATCTGTGTTTGTTCATAGTTGCTATCACTGAATTTGCTGTGTTTTAGGTGATTGCAAATGAAAACAAAACCGAGAAGCCTAGTTATCGTTTAATTTAAAATAGTCTCAAATTGAGGATTTGTGATTGACTTGAACCTGTTTTGATGATATTGTGATAATTTGGATGTGAATCATTGCTCTGTAGCTGCGTCTAGATCTTTGGCTGAGGTGCCTATCACATGTTCAGCATGGTGTCAAGGACTCCTAATTGCCATTTATCTAAGTACAAGTAGATTTGAACTATTTAAAATTTGCACAGCTGTTGTAGTAGTAAAACACGCTTGGGCACGAAAATTATATGATGGTGTTATGAATGAACCTAAAGGAGTAATGCTTTTGGAAAGAAACTTTGAGACCCTCAATAGCATGAAGAAAATGATGGTTTCATAGCTCTTTTTGCACTTGTAATTTGTGGATGTAATATGTCTTCATTCACGGTTTATTAATGAAATTTTCTAATGAAAATTGACCAGTAGAATAAGTTATGTCTTCAAGTGACAATAATAGAGTGACATTTGGATAAATAAGAATGCTTATTACATGTAGAAAGAGAGACATTGAAACAAATAAAACTTTTGGTCCGCAGTCATATAAGGTATTGGTGTGTTTTAAATGTCGACTTGTTTCTATGTTTAATTGCATTACTATGATGCTTTTTTCTACTATGGTGATGTCTCCTTAGTTGCTTGGGGGGCTGAAAAGCTTGGCGTCTTTCCCTTTCTTGGTACACTAAATATTAATGTTCGAAGTTGTCGTTTTGTGTTAGTTCTCTATTCTGCTTCATCTAGTATGGGGCATTTCTTTAGCATACAATTATGATTAAACTGTTAAACACTTGTTAAGATTGAAAAGAATCTTTTGTGAAATGATTTAATGTTGAGCTTCTCGTCTTTCCCTTTGCTAGTGCACTAAAGCTTGGCATCTTTTGTGAAATGATTCAATATTGAGTTCGAATATAGCCTTCACAAAATTTTGTGGTCATGGATTATGATGGAAGTTGCCATAGTTCCTTGTCTTGAGGTTTTAGATGAGATGGAGTAGCTTTAAAACGTATATTATGTTTATATCAGGGACACATCATGTGGTCCTAAAGTAGAGTTGTGTCTTTTTTTTAATTCAAGGAATTTGCATGTTGCTCATTTAAGATAATAAGTCAGTAAATGTAGATATACTTACTTTTGCATGTTATAATTGATCAAATAGTCCCAACTCGCTTAGTTGATAGGAACACAAAGGCTTTCTGAGAGGACCTTAAGACACTTAAGATTTGTTGTGCTTATGGTTTTTGAGAAAAATTGTCTCTTAGATTATTGAAATAATGTTTTAAATAACTTCTCCTTCAAACTTATGATTTGTTGTGCTATCGTCACTTTTTCCCTTTTAGATTGGTTTTGGTAATTTATGAAGAGATCAAGCTACTCGTCATCAATGATGTCGGCCCCTCTAATGAACAACAATATGTTCGTGCTTTGCTATTGTGGCCTCAAATGTCATCTATGAACGGCAAGGACGAAAGACAATTTATGAAGAAAATATTATGGTTGCTCAAGGTACAACTACTACAATAGAAGAGAAAGTTGTAATTTTTTTTTTATTTGGGTTGATGAGGAAATCAGTCGTTTGGCAAAGAGTGTATCGAAAAGTTTTTGTTAGAGCAATATTGAGCAAAAACCAATGTCAACCAATAATGAGGATGAGGGATGTTCGACGAGTGCTGAAGCCGAAGACAATGCTCTTATGGCCAAATTAAAACAAGATTTGGCAAATGTAAACAAAAATTTTTTTAGATTGAAGATGTTAGTAGTGTTGTTATTTATGATAATTTTAGCATTCAAATTTGACATGTTTTGAGATGGGGCTAGCCTTTGCTTGTGGTACGTATGTAGTACTGACTAGAACCGTCGGGATTTGAATCATTCCTTATATTATTCTTAAATGTCTCGTGATTATGTACATTATTAGTTGTTACCTTGACCCCAACACTCTTTTCTATTGGCAATCTGAAATTTCCAGAAGATGCGTCCGAGGCTTGTTTTTTGATTGTGGGATATTATAGGAAATTGTTAAACAAGTTGGGCTAGTTGTATAGTTTTAGCGTTCAAACTTGATATGTTTTGAGATAGGGCTAGCCTTTGCTTGTGGTACGTATGTAGTATTGACCAGAATCATCGGGATTGGAATCATTCCTTATATTATTCTTGGATGTCTCGTGATTATGTACATTATTGATTGTTACATTGATCCCAACACTCTTTTCTATTGGCAACCTGGAATTTTCAGAAGACGCATCCGAGGCTTGTTTTTTGATTAGGGGATATTATAGAAAGCTGCTAAACAAGTTGGGCTAGTTGTATAGTCTCATGACTATGCGCATGGGAAATTTTCTTCTTTGCTTTGTCAGCTGTCAAGTTCAAAACCTCTCGATGCCGACCCGTTGGATTAAGTATCGGTAAAGCTGGCCGTGCTTAAGATGACTATAGGCAGCCGAGGCCAACGAGTTGTACTTTTCGTGTATGTGAAGGATGTGCGAGTTAGATTGTATCACAGTTAAAAAAGTTTGTTGATAATCGTTAGGTTAAAAAGTTAGTAAGTTAGCAATATTGTAATGCAATTCCCACCACCAAATTTCATTTTGAGTTTTACAAGAAGGCATGGATAGCGATTGATACACCGTAGGAGATTTGCTAAAGAATGCGATGTTTACTATCATCTATTTGAAGTTGCCGTTGAATTGTGACTTGGCTTAGACTTCCATGCATTACTCTTTAATGGCATAGTTGCGTAAAATTGCATGAAGTGCCATGATAGTTTCAGTAGCTAATGAGAGCAAGAGTGGTGGCCAATATAAGATTTCTCCCTTCTGATTATTTGAAAAGTTTCATAGAAATGGGAATGTCCATATAATCTATTCCCATGTAATCTTAGAACTTTCAAGTCAATTCATCAAGTGACATCATCAAATAATTAAATATACAATGCCAATAATGTATTATCAAATCAACCTATAAAAATTCAATCACCTACTTATGCAAGAAATAATAATTTTTCTTCATCTTTCATTTCGTGCATGAAATACAAGCATTTCTCGCTAATGCAGCGAGAGGAGCATTGGCCAATCCATGAATAACCCAACCATTCTTCAATACAAACCCTAAACCCATGGGGTCCAACTGGTAGAAGCCATTCCTGTCGCCCTGTTCCTCGCTGAAACTTCATCATCCACCAAGTAAGGTACTATATACTTTTGCATGTCAGCGAGAGAGATATGGAGATGGTTGCCTGAGACGTTGATGAATTTGACTTTCCCAGTTTCATCTAACGTCTTCAATCCAATCCAATCCTCAATATAAAGCTCGATCTGTAGGAAATGCATCGGTTAGACCCATTCATCTTTTTTCTAGTTGGATTAATTATAAAGGGATGCAAATTGTAGTATCGAGTAAGAATAATAGCACGGTATGATGAGATTAAACTGCAGCAATAATACTATATTGCATTATGTTCTTTCATCCATGCTGTTCCATCCATTTTTCTCATGTAAATACATTTCTCCTTAGGTTATCGATTTATCAAAGTCAAATTTTCTATGAGCAAATGAAAATCATAAACCACTACAAAATGTAATCACATTTCATGTTATGGATATACACCTCCTAAGCCATTAAGATTGCAAAGGAAGAGCTCGGTAAAGACAATACTTCCATAATCCTCGGTCAATATAGTTAATCTTCATATTTAAGGCTTAAAAAATGTTTTTGCATGTTCTTTATTGTATTCTTTTGTTGACCTTACAAGGTAAAAAAAACAATTGATTTGATTTTACCAGAGATTTTACCATAATTTAGCACACTTTACCATTGCTTAGCAGTGACCATCAAAATCACCTGAAAATTTACCTAGCTTATTATGGCTAAAGACACTGATAACTGCATTTCAAGGTACTATTGCTAAGGCACTTCGAAAACTTTTGACTGATTTGTCATCAAGATTTGAAAGGTTTTTGGACAAAAGAAAAAACCAACAAACGATAATTCGATGACAAACTGATGTATCTTAATTATGTGTCTAAGCAACATAGCAATTACCTCATGTGCAGACAAAATAGTATTAAAAGTTCCATCTAGATAGTATCAAAATCAGGATGTTTCCTTTGGTATCAACATGGTGTCTTGCTCAAACTAGAGGGAAATGAAAAGAGTTAGCATCACAAAGCTATAAAAGACGAGTCTAAAATTAACAAAATATACAAAACTAACCATAATAAAGACTAAGTTCTGCAAGCTAGCAAATCTTTCCTTGTAGGTTGAGTTTCTATCATCCACGAGTTCATTATTAATTTTGGGAGAAATTTACAACATTTTAGATAGTTAGCAAGGTCCTACAGAAACAAAAGGCAATTCACACCATAAAGAACATTTAGACATTGTGAGACAATAGCAAGTGAAATGAGATTTTGCATTGAGAAAAATCACTAGCAAATCAAACACATGAAGCTAGAAACAGGTAATCATGGAACATATGCACAACCCTATGTCATACAAATTAAATGTGAGCCACACCTATTTTTGGATAGTTATTAAAAAAAAAAAAAAACTCACTGGATGTACAAAATTAGGACTATCAACAAGATATCAGAAAAAAATTAAAAAAATTAAATATATACATACTATCTAAACATTCTCTATTAACACAAAAGCATACTCACCGTTGGAATCTTCACATAATTAGAGAATGCCAACTGCTCCTATGATTGCATGAAGGTTTCCAAACAAAACAAGAAAAGGCAGTTAAACAGTGATTTGGCGCAATATTTCCCCAGTAAACATGTAAAGAAACGAGTTGTTAATAATAGAAAAAATAGCCTGGATAACACTTGAACCAACATTATCCTTAGGTATCATAATAATAAAAGGGAACTATGAATCAAAAAATGACTCGTAAGATCAAGTTAAACCTGGACATATTCAGAGTAGGCTCCTAGTAGCTCGATCAAATAGTGCACAAGAACACAGAAGATACCTGACTGTAAAAGAAGTAAAAAAAGATCAATTGTTGTGATATAAGCAAACTTTAACCATCTTGTGACCTCAACCAAGAGGCCATTCGAGCATGTATGCTAATCAATCTAAAATTATGCTAGAAACACATGTCAGAGCTTTCCATAAGAGAAACATCCTTCATCCTAAACTGGGAGTGATATTTGCAAATAAATATATGAAAGACTTAACAAAACAAATTTTCTTTATCCTTGTCATGTACAATTCTACTAGAGAGAACTACTCTCAAATAGCAAAACAATTATCTCTTCATCAAATATATTAACTTTGAAGTCTTTTGCATTCTGCAAAATGATACTGAACTTTTTCACTTACAAGATCACAAACTGAACGTGCTTCTTTTTCGCTGCTAATAATTGATGCAATTCTAGCATGGATACCTACCAATGAAGTTTTTTACCCGCTCCCAAGAATAGAGAAACAAACTTATGTTGTTAGAATAGTTAAGAAAAACACTCTGGAAAAATCATTTTGCTATGTAATGAATGCAATGATGAGGATCAAAGAACTTAAGAGAACGACTTGCTACTTGGTATTTGAAAAACAAAGCAAAATAAAAAATTTCTGGATAATTAGGTCTAGCATGGCTGGTTATAGGGTATAAAATCTTTTGATATCTACAAATTTTCGAAATTGATTTTTGAAACGGAATCCATTTGAAAGGATCCTAAGCCTTGGAAGTTGGTTCAAAATGTCTCAACTAATGATAATATATTTATTTGAAGATTGGGAACTAAGGACTTTGGTTGTAATAGAACACTAGGGAAATAATTGGATGGTGATGGGTTTGTTGTGATACTTGATAGCAAAAGTATCACCAGAAGTTAAAGAAAAGAGTTGAGCAACAAATTGACTCATCTAATGTTGATTCATTTATTTTAGTAAACATGAGGATTTCTCCCATTCAAAAATTGTGTTATTTTGAAAAATTTATTTATGTTCCATCGGAATCATTAAAATCAGATATTTCAAGATGGTGAAACGAGTTTGATGATCCATATACAAAGAAATAACCAATTTAATTACATTTTACTAAATAAATGCCAAGAAAAATTTCTCACATAATCTCACAAGAGAAAAACGCAATTTGTATCAGACTCAAAATGGTTCCGTGGGATCTATTATGGTATTCCAACATCTATCAACAAGAAACCATAAACAAGAGTTCATTACAGCAGTAACAATAAAATGAAATAACGCTACAATTTAATATGATTTCATAATAAGCACTTGACTAGTGAATGGAGAAATTTCATTTGTAATTCCTGACGGCATGATGAATGGTGATTGCATCTACATATAACAAATGACTCCATTAGCAAAACACACCTAAATTAATATACAAAGATAATAAATACCTGATTAAGGAATGGACAAAATCCACTCATAAGCCCCGGGGGCATCATGTATGGTGGTTGCTGCATTTATATAAAAAATCGACTAAATTAATAATATATAAATACAAATGGAAGATTAAGAGTGACATACCTGATTAGTAGGATAATATGCACCATAAAACTGACTGGAATTACTTGAATAATTTGAGAAATGAGTTTTATCATGAGTTGCTTGGACAACCAACTCTACAAAATAATAAATATGTCAATGGGCATTTAATAACACATGTAAAATTTAACTAATCATATTAATTAGAATAATATGTCATTCATCTCGATTTTCTATTGACGTTGGCGGATTCCTTTCTTTGATTTTTTTCTTATTTTTCTCACATGAGCTTTTAAGCCTTCCATAAATCACTCATGTTTCTTTCTTTTGAATGGGATATAATACCAAAATCTTGCACGAAGAATCCTCAATATCATCACCACTAGTATCATCATTCACAACTGTACTTGATTTGTACAGTGAAATTTCAGTTTTTGCTTTATCCATATTCTTCCTCACTATTTTCATAGTAATTTCATCATCAGCTTCCAAACTCATTAGTTCAAAAGATTGTTGCATCAATATGGAAAATTGATTAAATTTAGATGAATCTAAGAACATATGATTAAATTTATTCACAATTCCCTATTTGCATCCTTAGTCCATCTTTTCAAAATATATGTGGATAGAATGCTCTTTATCGATACTTAACACTTTCAAGGCATGGCAACACAACCACCCTTTTGCTTCAAATAATTTGCATTCATAGGAAGTTGACTAGTCTGCAAGGTCAAATTTGACAATATATTCATCTTCAATCCCCCTACTCTTAAGAGTAAATAAATAAGTTAATTCATCAAATGCACTATTTGAAATATTTTCCAAGAGGTTTTGGATGAATTCATCATTGAACCTTTTAAAAATGGCATGGGTATACACTGAACCGGTATGCTTCAAGATGTCATGCCAAACCACCAATCTAGGCATCTCATGACAACTATAGTCATCTTCACTTTCAGTTTCTCTCATGTGCTTCACTTGTTCTTCATAGTAATGGACAAGTGCTACAAGAGTCGATGTCTTCTTCGCTAGATTTTGGAAGACATTATTGGTGCTTTTGCTCCTTTGACTTGATACTATACCACATGTAAAAATATTATGACCAAAAGCTAAACTCCATTTATGTTTAAGGTCGTATAATCTCCGAAGCCAGCTGTAATTCTCAATACTCCACTCTTTTTCTATTTTCTTCCAAGTATATTTAAATTCTTCCTCCGATCTGCATCTATACATAAGCTTTGAAAAATACTTATCCTTAAAACCAGGCTTCTTGTAAAGATGTGGAATGTTTTGAGTGGCATTTTTCTCAATATGTTAAGTGCATAAACGGTGTTGTGTATTCAGAAATACCATTTTAATAGCTTTCGCCATGGCTTGATCTTGATAAATGAATATGATTTTTGGAGCCTTATTTCCTATAGACTTCAAAAATGCATAAGATAATCAAGTAAATGACTCTACAGTCTCATTTAACATAAGTGCATAGCCAAACAGAACATTCTTTCAATGATGATTAACTCCAACAAAAGGTGCACATATCATATTATATTTGTTAGTAGGATACCTGGTATCAAACACTAGCACATCACCAAAGCGTCATAATTAAATTTGGACAAACTATCTCTTCAAAATAAATTTGTCAACCTACCATCTTGATCAATCTGTACAGCATAAGAAAACATTGGATTTTGCTGTTTCATGCTATGAAAATGATTTAAAAGATTTTGACAATCTCTCACAGTTATAACTTCATTTCTTTTCATCTGCAAATAATTTCGATAATCATGTAGATTAAAACCTAAGTTTTTGCTTTCTCTAGTTTCATTTACTAAAAACTTATATGTTGAAGTCCCCCCAATGCCAACTTTAACCATGTCAACCAAAACACCCTTGCAAGTTTCTAACATAATTCTTTTACATCTAATTAAATGCCTTTGATTTTCAGGAATAAATGCATGATTATGGTCAAAAACATATTCTATGACTTCATGAACACCATTATCGACCTTAAACTTGATATGAGTGAGATAGCTATATCTAACTTCAAACCTCTCAAATTTCTTTTCTTCATTGACTGAGTTGGCAGAATAACCCTCACAATTACACACAAAAGTCCGTCGGGTTATTTCTTCTTTAGTATTTCTAGTTAAGTTACCCCTTCTCACTTCACAGATTGCATAGGTCACATACTTATTATATGCTTCAAGTTCATTTGAAAAAATCATGCCTAATGCAAACTAAGAGTCTTTATCTAGATCACGCATTACATGTGTAAGAGATGTAGTTTCATGATGCAATAAAAGAAGAACATATAATTATCTCATTTGTTACATAAGAAAGCAAAACATGTTTTATATAATAAAAATAAAGAATTACCTCCGATTCAGCAATCTAATAAATATACGCATGCAAATTTCCTAAACTGTGATTCAAATGACACCCAAACAAATGAGATTTAAGAGAATCCAAGGGACACTTTACAAGAATCCATTGATTAAAGTTCATTAATCTATAAGGAAGCTCAAATTTTGGGGAAAAGAGAGAGGGAACCACAAACATGTGGAAATAGCCAAACAGATCGTTATATTTCATACCGCTAATCCAATTGAACCAAGTCCAAATATTGAAATAGTTGATCTCGCCTCCATGTTTGGTGTTGTCCAAGCAGCCCTAACCTCTAAGCAAAAGCAAGAAGTGTTCAATAACAGGAACTTCAGCTTGTTGATTGGATAGATTATCAGTGTTATTAACAAACCATTTCATCATATTATCAATCCTATCTACTGTTTGGAACTCTAAATGATAGGACATAATATAAGTAGAAGTTGTTTAACACCTGGTCCATGACCCAACCAACTGACCTAGCAGGCCCGAGCTAGTTGCTGAAACTTCGTGTATCACTATCTAGTTCTCCACTAAAAACTCTCTCAAGCAAATACTGACTGGATAATAGCAGTTGTGCATTGAACTTCAAGGTTTCCTCCAACTCTAACTCTCAGAAATAGCAACATCTAAACTTCAGGCGAAAGCCCCATGAATTTAGTATGTGCAATAATCAACATTTCTCTTCAAGTTAGAGCTAAATTAGGAGTTCAAGTTTTATCAATCATCATATAAGCCTCTTAAAATGATAGGAAGTAATAGCAGTAGACATCTAAATACACCATTTGACCAACTAAAGTAACTGCTACATGCATAGTGAGTTTCAGAGAAGTTGATAACTGTGAGTTGCTGTTTGTGAGTTGCTATCTTAAATAGTTCAAATCTACTTGCACTCAGATAAATGGCAATTTAAGAGTCCTTGACACCATGCTTAGATTAGCAAAAGCAACCTGACATACCCAAAAGAAAATGTAGAGATATCAGAGAAGTTGATAATTGTGAGTTGCTATCTGGAGGATCAACTTTTCTTCCACAAGCATAAGTCGTGACCACAGTCAATCTGTCACAAAATGGACATTTTCTTCATGCTATTGAGGGTCTCAAAGTTTCTTTCCAAAAGCATTACTCTTTTAGGTTCATTCATAACATTATCATATAATTTCCATGCCCAAGTGCGTTTTACTGCTACAACAGCTTGAACCGAGAGGAAGGTCAGAAGTGATACCCAAGGGGTGGTCGTCGATTGAGGCGCGGCGGAGGGAGCGGTCATTAGGCGTTGTGCGGCGGAGAGAAAAATGGGTAGGAGAGAGGGTTAGGCATGGCGATGGTCGTCGATCAAGCCGAGCGGTGGTCTTTGGGCACGGTGCAGCGGTGGTCGTCGGGCGCTGTATGGCGAAGAGAGAAATGGGTAGGAGAGGCCGTCGGGCGCGGTGCGATGGTGGTCGTCAAGTGCTGTGCGACGCGACGCGGTGGTGGTCGTCGAGCATGGTGCGATGGTGGTCGTCGAGTGCTGTGCGACGCGACGCGGTGGTGGTCGTCGAGCGCTGTGTGGCGGAGATAGAAATGGGCAAAGGAGAGAATCGGGCGCGGCGGTGGTCATCGGGCGCTGTGCGACGGAGAGAGAAATGGAAAGGGAGAGGCTTTGGCGCAGCGGTGGTTGTTGGGCGCGATGCCGCGGCGGAGACAGAAATGGGCAAGGAGAGGCTTTGACGGGGCAATGGTCGTCGGGCTTCGGCACAATAATGGTTGTTAGGCGCAGCGCTGCAGCAGAGAGAGAAATGGGCAAGGAGAGGCTTTGAGAAAAGAAGAGAGAGAGAATATGGGCAGAAGAGAGAGAAATTTGGTAGGAGAGGACGTAGGAGAAGATGCACTTCAAGAAAAGTAAAGGAAAAAAGGGAAGAAGAGAGAAAATGGGCAAAAGACTTTTGCATGCGGGGGTTTCAATTTTTTGAAACCTTAGATCAACGTGGACTGACACGCCGACACTTGTCGATCAGTGAGGTCCCTTCCCGTTTGACACGCTGGCATGTCGTACGCACCCAATATTTTCTCGTGTGTGTGTGTGTGTCTCTCTTTTCTATGTAGCTTCTTTTGCACGTTCGACCCCCCCTTGCGGCTCCTTTTTCCTCTCTTCTTCTTCTTCTTGTTCTCTGCTAGCTGACTTCCTTGGCTTGCTGCTGCTGCGTTTTCTTGCTACTGCCACCCATCATCGTCGTAGCTCCGCCGTCCCGCCAGCTCGGCGCCAATTGCCGGTGAGTCACTATTTGCTGACCTCAAGCCGAACCGGCCCCGCCCAGCTGCACCGCTCCTCTCCTTTTCCTCTGTCCTAGTGTGCTGCCGTCCTGCTCCAGTTTTGGTCGCGTCACTGCCACTACAATGCCGACCACCTTGCTAGACACTAGACCGCTCAAGGACCATTGCCCTGCTGCTTTCCATCGCTGCTCTCTCTCTCTCTCTCTCTCTCTCTCTCTCTCTCTCTCTAGTTCGAACCAAGCTAGCCTAGCACCACCTGAGCCCCACCACCTTGCCATTGTCCTGCCGTCTTGGTCATCGCCGGAAGCCAGCCTCCACCACCCACGAACCAGCTGTTGCACCACCTCTCTTTCTCCCTTTTTGCTCCTATTCAGCTGTCGCTGGAGCCACCCGTCTGGTCGTTGGAGCTACTGGCTATCGTCCAGATTGTCACGCCCCGACTCTCGAGCTCGCGGCAACCCCATTTCACTTGAGGTCTATTTGTACGACGTCCCAGGTACTGTCGTCGACCAATTCATTTTATCTTGTAATTATGCACATGCGGAAACGAACAACTCCCAAACCAAACAACAGGAATAGCAACAACAGTAGCAGAGGAAAGACAAACACCATTTTATATATCTGAAGGTTAGTCGGCACACCAGCAAATACATACACGCCTTACTACAGGTGACAAGCTAAGGCCTACTCAAAAAGAGACCGGCCTGGCTAACCTAACACTGTACAAGTGTCTACTCGCTGGCCTCAGAGGGATCACTCTCTTCGATCCTCGGAGTGCTTTGCATCATCTAGGGCCTGAAAATGTTAACCACGACGGGTTGAGATAAACTCAGCAAGTTAAAGTCCTAAGCCCCGGTTAGGAACTTCGCTCGCCTCGGGAGTTTAACATACAACCTAATACAGCAATCAGTGCAATACCACCTCAGAGAAATAACCACGAAAGACAGTTTAATACACGGGTGCAATCACGGGCAACCCTACCTCGGCCTTGGCACACGCGACTGCGAAACCGTCATTTAATCCATCACGACATTGAGAGCATGCAAATAATCGAGCATCTCACACAGCTTTCTCATGTCTCACACTCACACATGCTCCGATTATTACGACCCCTCCTCCTCCTCGGCCACGGCACAACCTTATGGTTGGCGGTTACGCTAAACCAGCTTCGTCCTCTTTACCTCGAGGCACGGCGACGTCAAGGGCTCACTCCCAAGACGGCATTCCCGAAGGAGCACAAGACTCGCCCACTACCGTAGTCCCGCTGCGATAGAGGCCCGGGACCCGCCCCCATACCGCGATCCCACATAGAACCCCTCCTGTCGGGCATCCGACCCGACCGAAGTCGGGCGACCCACTGGCCACGGCACAACCCCATAGGGATTGGCGGTCTTCCGGCAACGCCGGGTTCCCTCATTTAATGTGTTCATGCAACACATCATCAATCAATTCGTTCTTTTCTTTGCTCTGTCGTGAATGCACATCGCTCATGCTCATGCGACATGCTGTTTCTGATAACCCACGCAATATGTCATGCAATCTCACTCGACAATTCCAAAATCCAAATTCAACCAATCAACAATCACGTACGTTCCCTCATTCTCGGGAATAAATCAATAAGTCAAATACTTTCACTTCCACTCGGTCTTCGATCATGCATTTCATCATTATTCACGCATATAATTAACAATCGGCACTTCAGAAAAGCATAACAACCAAGAACACATCAATTTGAAACCAAAATTTGTTTCTGTATGAACAGTGCCGTGAACAGTAATCCGTGAACAGTAATCTATGAACAGTAATCCGTGAACAGTAATCTATGAACAGTAATCCGTGAACAGTAACTAATCCGAAATTAATAGAATAATATTAAAATTAATCATAGTTACTAAATTTAACCTAACTAGGGTTAATTAACTCAACCATGATTAATAATTAACCATAGTTACTTTAGAAACTAACCCTAGTTACTTTAATTAATTAACCTAGGTTACTTTAATACTAACTATGGTCAACTAACTAACCCTAGTCAGCCTTAATTAACTCAGCCACCATTAACAAACTAACCCATAATTAACCAAGCACAAAAATTAAACTAATTAACCCCTAAGCAAGATTAACCCCTAAACAAGGATTAGGAAGTTAACTTACTTGGATCGGAAATCCGACGACACCGGCGCGTAGAGGGGAACGAGGGCTACGAGGGGTAAGCTCGGGGATGGCAACGGATGACAAACGATGGCCGAAACGGGCCAAAACAGCCCTCGGAACACTGTTCACGTGGAACCGGTGCAGCTGAGCGGAAAAGGCCGAAACGGGCGGCTAACGGCGACCAGCGGTGCGCGGCTGGCTTCCTAACTTCCAGGACTACACTTTGGGCGGTGGTGGCGGCTCCGGTGATGGCGGCAAGGCTGTTTTCCGGCTGGAAAACAGTGAAGACAGCAAGGAACACCAGAAATGGAAGAGAAAATGAAGAGAAAAAGGGAGAGAGAGGAAGGCTGGGCTGGTGCACGAATTTTGGGGGAGAAAGAGGAGAGAGAAGAGGCTGCTGAAGGCTTGGATAAGGCCAAGGCAAGTGGGCAAGCCACTTGCTTGAAGAGCCAATCAAAAACAAAGCAAAACAAGCATAAACAAAGCCCACTTGGGCACAAAAGCAAAAGGCCAAAAGAGAGAAGCCCATGGGCTGGAAATGGAGGAACTTGGGCCAACTTGGGCCCCTCTTGGGCTGGGCTGAATGGGTGCAAGGCCCATTGGGCCGCCGGTCTTGGGCCGGCCCACCCGCGGGCCCGAAACCCGGTCCAATTCTCCCTTTTTCCGACGCTTCCGTGTCCAACGGAAAATCCCAAAATAAATGAGGCGACGTCCAAATATTTAGTCTTGATATCACCGAGAAGTCGGTTCCCAAAATCGGATTAAAAATCGGGGCCAAATTGAGTCGATTGCGACCGTAGTACAATTTGGATTATCGGGCGCCCTTTTTGGACTTTCCTCACATTTGACCCATGGCCAACCATTCTTTGAACCATGTTTATGCCAATTCTCGAGTCAGGGACGTCCCTCGATTGTCGTGTGATCCCGGGGGCTCAATTGATAATCCCGAGTACCAGATGAAAATGATTCGGTTTACTGTCGTTCGTAGTTCGTATCGAAGTCGTGCGGAAATCACCCGCAGATCGACTTCGTACTTCTGCCGAATTGATTTATTTCCGTTTCCTTAATAGTCTAGTACTTAGAGGATATCGTTCCCGCCCATGTCCTCATGGTCGAAGGCTTCGTTCCTGATCGAAATTGCGAGTCGTACGCGAATCATTTCCTATCGACGCCTCTCTGTAATCCATTATCCCACGAACACACAGTTCGGAAAATTTGTACTGACCAGGCCTTCGACTAATATTGCCCTTTTATAAAATCCTAAAATGGGGTCGATTTTCAGGATGTTACAGTCCAGAGTTGCCGGACTGCCCACCAGCCAGCCCTATGCCGCCATAGTTATCGGTTCCTCCATTTCACAGCTTCTCGCCACGTGGATAGCTGCTCTCGACCAAGATCTGGTCCCGGGCCGCTTTGTCTTGACGCACCAGAAGTTTCGGGGCGTTCCCCTTGTTGCTGCCGTCGCGCTCGTGTCGTCAGAATCGCCAAACTGTGAGTTGATTTCCTAATCTTTGCTTAGGGTGCTAAACTCCATTAGGGGTGATTAGTTTAATATTAAGCTTGGTTAATGCTTTTGGATGATAGATGATTAGTGCTTTATTATTATTGATTAAGCTTGCTTAGTGCTAATCGTGGTTAGAATAAAGTAACTACGGTTAGATTAAAGTAACTGTAGTTGGTTAAAGTAATCGCGATTAGATTAAAGTAACCTTGGTTGGGTTAATTAATCGTGTTGGGTGAATTAACCCTTGTTGGGTTAGAATAATAACAATGGTTAGTATTAATAAATATTATTATTATTTTTGGAATAAAATAATAATAATTTATTAATTTCGGAATTAATTAATTTATTATTAATTTCGAAATTGATTATTATTATTATTATTATTATTATTACTATTATTGGATGATAATTAATTATTTATTTTTGGAGAATAATTAATTAATTAGTTATGGATGACTAATTATTCTTGGATGTTGAATATTGATTGCTGGATAATTATTCATGGAATATTCTTGGAGTAAAATATTATTTTTGGGAAGCACTTGATTTATTAATTGTGTTGGTATCAATTGATTTCGATGGATTATTGTTTGTACTTTCCTCACGTTGATTATATATCACACACACACACACATGCTGCTTTTGATGATATTGTTTAATATGTACTCAGTGGAGTAAATTCGTGGATTGCGATTGTGAATTAAGGTTAATGTATTTAGTATATTTGTATGACTACGTGTGAAATGTATTTGTATTCGTATGACCACGTGTGAAATATTATTGCATTACATGTAGAAATTGCGATGAATTAACATGTACAAGCACTAATCATGTTTGTATTGGCTATCCTGAAAGAGAATAAAAATGAACATGATTATTTGGTGCGCTTGCATAGTCACATAAGAGCCCGTCACCCAGTGGGGGATCTGTGGTTGACGAAATTCGTATTATCGGAATGCCTGGCGGCGGTCCGGGTCGCGGTAGAGGCCGGACCTATACTCCTTGTGAATGCTGTCTGGACGCCAGACGTAGCCATGCCCAATGGAGTGGGACAATGCACGGTTATGCCGGTTGATTGCCGACTTGTGTGTTTGAAGGAAATTCCCCCAAGGTGTTGTTAATAATCAGAACACAAGTGAGTACATAGTGCATGGGATAACTTGAAAGGTGTTCTGATTGTTTGATATAATTGCTGCATTGAGGTAAGCATATGATAAATTGTATCATGCAGGTTATGTGTGTGCCAAAAGCAAGGTAAGGATGCCTGTGATTGTAATTGTTAATTGTTAATAATTGCATATGAGTCTTGGCCTAATCGTGCGTCTGATAATGGTTGAATGGATATTATTCTGTTGTTGATTTGTGGGTAATAGAAATATTGCATGTTTAGGGCGCACTCGAGGCGAGTAGGTCTCCTAACCGAGGCTTAGGATTTTGACTTACTACGATTTTATTTCACTGGTTATTGAATAACCATTTTCAGGTCCGTAGGATGGAGGATCCACGTGTGTTATGGCTCGTTGCCATTTTTTAAAGGAGTAGATTAACCCTTGCTTGTTGATTTCATTGACTCAATAGGAAGATGCCCGTGGTAAGGGTTTGTGCTTGTAAACTTCCTAGGGTTAATCAGTAGATAAATAAAGCAGTACTTTGGAATGTGTTATTATTGGGTTTTCTTACTATCCCTACTTTTTTAATTGACTGGGGATTGTGATTCGCTTCCATATGCGTTTAATTAAAAGATAAAAATAACGGTCGGCGACGGATCTTGGGGAGTCGCAAATCAAATGACCGCAAGAGAATAGGGGTTGTCGCAGACTTGATGGTTGGGTCGTGACAGAAGGGGAAGAAAGAAATAAAAAAGAGGAAAATAAAATAAAAAAGCAAATAAAAATAAAGTAGACAAGTGTGTAGTGAAATTTTTTTGCCATTGCCATTTGTAAAAATTTTGGTTCATTTTATACTAATATGCCATTTATACTAAACAATGTATACAATATGATGTGAATATATTCGACTTTACTACTGTAATTACCAAATTGTGGATAAGATATAGCAAAATCCCTATATTTCGTATTTCATCATATTCAATTGATTAGAAATTCGGACGACCAAACCAAACCAAAAGAGTTGGAATAAGATGATGCATTTCTAGAATTGAGTCCTGAAGATCCTTTTAACACTTTCTCTTTAGCATCCGGAAGTTCTTTTGAATCATCTACCCTAGCATGGAGGGTGGTTGCTTCCTACGTGCATGTTTAAGCAGAAAGTTCATTTTTCTTATCCATGAGAAATACGCATAAACCAACAATTCTATTGTTTCAACAATTAAACCAGAATCCCTTCTACCCAAATCTCAAAATAGTCTTAATCTAATCACGTATACATTTCCTTACATCATGTATTTTGCCAATAATACCTTTTCGAATAACTCAGGATATCTTTGGAGATGTCGGAGATCTCGACTTCCGACCATCTGGTCTTATCCCATGCACCGGACAAGTTCCATCTTCCGACGGTCCAAATGCTGAAGTGCAAATTACACCGAAACCTTAGGATCAAAGAACGTAAGCGAAAGATTATTCTTTGACGACCCAAATGGTACGAACTCCCAGCCTCTGTCGTTGCATACATGCCCGCGCGCTCATGCACTAGCGAACCAGATTCAAAGAAGACAGCCCTACAATGGCGGAAGTATTCAGAGTCACCCGTTCAAGCCACACCATTTTCGTCCTCCGAAAACAACTACAAGCTCGCACAAGCTCCTCTCTCTCTCCCCCCCACATAACATCAACATACCTAGTCTTTCTGGTTTGCTTCTTCTTCTTGGACGCGAGTGAATCGAGCTCTTATGATTCTGGATCACGATGGAGGAGGAAATGAAGCATTGGGAAAGCAAGGAGTCGACGATAGGGATGGTGTCGGGTCCGTTCTAGAGTGAGCTGCTGGTCTGCCAATAGACGATTCACATTATAAACTCGTAGGGCTTCTGGTACTGCAACCCGCTCAACTACGCCATGCCTGTCCTCATGTTCCAGATCACCTTGGTTTTCTTCACCGCCCGGATACTCTTCCTCTTCCTCAAACCTCTCTGTCCTAGCCTCACCATCGCCTACATTCTGGTAATTCATTCACCGCCTAAAAGTTTTTTTTTTTTTTTTTTTTTCCCTTCTATTCAATCATCTCAATAATTTCAAAGAAAATTGTGCTTAGGCTATCAAAACGCTAGTGCGTGAGTGACTTTTCAACCCTAAAATCCTCTCTCTCTCTCGGCACGGCCAGTGGCTCAGCTACAGTGCATGGCATCTCCGGCGGTGGGCGGCGGTGGTGCGAAACCACAACCCTTTGAGGAGCGGCGGTGGTGGCGGCGGCTTCTAGACAGCAGCGTCCGCTAGCTCGACCCTCTCTACTGTCGGCGGATTTTGGCTAGAGTTCACCACCTGGGATCTGAGTGCTGGATGGGAAGCTTCAGGCCTCAATTCGAGCTGACTTTTTGAGGGATTCCTCCCCTCCCTTGCGGCTTTCATCTCACTGAAGCTTTTCTCCTAGGTATGTCTCAAACTCTTCGATTCATAGATTTGGGTTAGGGGTTGAGCTGCTGCATTTCTGAGATGGATTCTGGTTCTCGACCTCCTGGGTTTGCTGCGATGGGTGAGGATCAATCCTTGGCCGCAAATAACTCTTCCAAGATGTGGAGAATTAGGCGTAGGAGTAGAAGTAGACTTCCTCCTCTTTCACGACCCCATTCCAGGGGAAAAGACGAGTCTGTGTTGCAGAGTAATTTGGCTGGTAATGCCGCTGGGGACACTCGGTTTAGTGTTTCTCTGGGACCAAGAACGGGTGCTGGTAAACAGCTTTTAAGTGGGGAAAGCTCAATGATGAATGATGCACCTGCTGGTGCTCTGTCTGTAGCTCAGAAAGGGAAACAGGCAATGCGTCCCTCCCCTGTCCAGAACCATGAAGAAAATGTCGCACCCCCAGCTCGTTCCTGGGCAAGTGTTGCCAGAACTGCTGTCAAGGGATATAATTTGCCGTTTATGAAGCCGTCTTCTATAGATGGCAGGCAGGTTGTCAAGATTTAGGAGGAAACCTTGGATGCTACGGACCCAAAATGGTTTGAATGCCTAGTTGGCTACTTGGTGGGGAAAAAACTACCCTTCAAACTTGTCGAGACGGCTCTAAAAAATGCATGGGGGTCCAAGCTTGTGGAGGTTAAGACAAACGACTAAGGCTTCTTCTTTTTTCGCATCTCGGACGCTGAGTTCCGGTGCAAAACTCTGGATGGGGGTCCTCTCATAGTCACTAGAGTCCCACTAATTCTCCAGCAGTGGTCCCCTCTACTTGAGCTAAAGAAAGATAACCATATGACAATCCCGGTGTGGATTCGTTTGAGGAGCATTCCATATGCTCTTTGGTCTGCACCTGGAATTGGTGCTATTGCTAGTGCCATAGGGAAACCCCTCTATGTTGATCAACGTACTGAGCAGATGGACATGATATCTTATGCACGGGTTTGTGTTGAACTTTCTGTCAATGAAGCTAGACGTGACACAGTTGAGCTCCTTATAAGTGTTGAGAAAACTCCTAGTTTTGATGCTAACAAAACAGCTTATGAATGATTTATCAATCTCTTGAAAGAAAAGGACACAGAATGACATTAGGTTTTAAAGTCTGCTGGTTGCAGAAGATAAAGTATGAGATGTCTAAGAGTCTGACCGTATCAGACGGAAAGACTCATCCAGACTGAGATTTTAAGTCTGAATGTATCAGACTGAGATTTAAGTCTGACCGTACCAGACTAAGATTTAAGTCTGAACAAACCAGACTGAGATTTTAAGTCTGAATGAACCAGACTGAAAATCAGGGCATATTCAGAACATGAGATCATCAACCTAAGATGAACCTACGGGATAAGATCACCAACGGTCAAGTATTTCACTTACTTTATTTATATTGATTCTGTTGTATCAAAGTGATTGGCAGGATCAATCAACGGACAACTTCCAAAGAAGAATAGAACACTTATGGAAGCCTGGATTCTGATTGTATGGGCGAACATAATCAAAGGGGATCCAATCTACCTCCAACGGTCAAAAAAACTTGCCTTATAAAGTTTGTCTAGGAAAGGGAAGACGAAACTCTCAAGGAAAGAGCCAACGGTCGAGTGTGGCTTGGAGAGTATATAAGGATAGGATGAGACCTAGGAAAACGGTGTGGATGAACATTATTCCAAAGCTGATTCAGTTCTTCAATTGTTGTTCATAGTGCACATTTGAGTGATCTAGGTGCTTTACAGAAAGAGAGTTACTTAGTGAGACAAATCATCGAGTACTAGCACTCGAGAGTGTGTAATCACCGTTGATCATATAGTGAAATACAGCCGATTGGCTGGTCGACCGGAGAGTGGACGTAGGCTTGTCTAAAGCCGAACCACTATAAACTGAGTTTGCAATCTTCTCTACTCTCTCTATTTAATTTCAGTTTATAGATTGCAAAAGTTTGTTATTACTTGCGCATAAAATTCCTATACACCTATTCACCCCCCCTCTAGGTGTTAATACTAGTTTCAACAATTGGTATCAGAGCCACGTGCTCAAGATCTTGAAGTGTTTATTACTTCTGAGTTAAAGATCCTCTATGGCTAGTATTCTTGCACCAGGTTTAATTGAGGGGCAGAGCAACACTCGTCCACCATACTTCGATGGCAAGGAGTACAATATCTGGAAGAATAAAATGAAGGCTTTTCTCAGGTCGAAAGATCCACTGGAATGTGATGTGGTTAATAGGGGAATTGAGCCCACTGATAACGCCAGAAAGACGTCAAAGAGTACCGATGGAAAGGAACCAGAACCATCAGCCACTCTCTCTCCAGAAGAAATAACAAAGAGACAAACCATTGATGCAAAGGCTATCTACTCTCTATATTGTGCTTTATCACCTAATGAATATAATCGTATATCTTCTTGTGATACAGCAAAGGAAGTATGGGACAGACTACATGTGACATATGAAGGAACTGATCGAGTCAAAGAAACCAAAGTAAACATATTACTTGGTCAATACGAATCCTTTAAGATGAAGCATGGAGAATCCATAGGAGATATGTTCAGTCGTTTTACAGAAATTGTAAACGGATTAGCATATCAAGGACAGCCTGTTCCTGGACCAATGAAGGTCAACAAACTTCTGAGAGGACTGTCAAAAGAATGGAACAATGTGAATACATCTATCAGAGAAACTCTGCGAATTTCACCTCTAACTGTTGATGAGCTCGTTGGCACCCTAAAGTCTTATGAGGCAGAACAAGTGAACGAAGAAGTGGAATCCATAGGTAAAAAATCCCTTGCTCCTAGGTCTAACTCTGATTCTGATGATACAGATTCTGAGGAAGAACTGGACGACGAGGAACTTGCACTGCTGATCAAAAAGGTAAAGAAATTAAACAGAAAAGGCAGGAAGTTCAACAACAGGAAACAAAACAGACAATCTGGGCAACGCAAAACTGATGACGAGGATGATTATACCAAGGATGTAATCTGCTTTGAGTGTAAGAAAAAATGGACATATTAAACAGAATTGTCCCAAACTCAAAAAGAACAAAGGAAAATTTGAGAAGTACAAGAAGGCTCTCAAAGCTGAAACATGGAGTGACACAGAAGTTGAGGATAGTGAAGATGAATATGGAAACATCTGTCTAATGGCACACTCAGACTCAGACTCAGAAATTGATTCTGACACAGACTCAGACAGAGAGTTCGAGGTAAATCATTCTGAGATTCCTATAGAAGTTTCACATTATATAAATGAGCTTTGTTCTAATCTAAAATCTACTTTGAAAAGGATTTCCAAATTAAAAAGGAAAATTACAAGTTGAATCAACGAACGCTTCCTTGAAAAGAAAAATGGATGATTTCAAAAGGAATTCTTGGAAATTAAGGAAAATCGAGAGTTTCTTTTAAATGAGAATGAATCTATTAAAAAGGAACTTTTGGAAACTAATGAAAATCGAAACTCTTTACAAAAGGAGAATGATTCTTTCAAAAAGGAATTCTTAGATATTACCACAAAATTTTCCAAAGGATCGAAAACTCTACAGCATATACTTTTCATTCAAATTCCTTATTATGATAAGTCTGGACTAGGTTTTTATAAGGAAAATGATTCCCTTATTGATTTTCCCAAAGTCAAGGAAAGAATAAGACAAAGACCTCCTCGACAAGCTTATAGAAATCATTTCAAAAACAATTTTGTAAGACCTTTTGGTAGAAACAATCTCAAATGTTCTAACGTGGAGAAAGAGAACACTTTGAGAACAAATGTCCTAAAGTCTCGGAGACCTGTTCAAAGGAAATGGATAGAAAAAGCTTATACTACTAACTTCAATGGACCCAAGAAAATTTGGGTACCAAAGAAAAAATGAGTGTTTGTAAACATTGTAGGTAAGTTTCAAATGTAAGAAGAAATGGTATTTGGATAGTGGATGTTCAAGACATATGACAGGAAATTTTAAGATATTCATAAGATACGACAGAATCAAGGGAGGAACAGTTTCATTTGGAGGGAACACTAAAGGAAACATTATAGGACTGGGAACTGTCAAGATCGGAAACTTGATCATCAACAACGTTTCTCTAGTCAAGGGTTTGAACTATAATCTTCTGAGCATCAGCCAGTTGTGTGATGCTGGTTTCAAAATAAACTTCAAAGAAAACCTATGTTCGGAACAAGCAATGACTCTTCACGGACTTTTACTTTGGACGAAGACATGGGAACATTTATCTTCGGATATAAATGAAGATACTTTTGCAAAATGCCTATTAACAGTCCAAGATGAAGCAGATATATGGCACCGCAAACTTGGGCTTGTCAGCATGAAACAAATCTCCAAACTTGCCAACAAAAAGCTTGTTCGTGGTTTGCCGTCACTAAGTTACAAGAAAACTGAGTTTTGCTCTGCATGTACACTGGGAAAACAGGTTAGAAGCTCTTTCAATCTATAAAGCAAATTTCCACTAATCGTGTGTTACAGCTTCTTCACATGGACTTATTTGGACCAACCAGAACCCAAAGCATTGGAGGTAAGAAATACTGTCTTGTGATAGTTGATGACTACTCTCGATACACATGGGTATATTTTCTAGCAAATAAAGGAGAAACCTTCTCATATTTCTCAACATTTGCCAAGAGGATTCAAAATGAAAAAAGGTTACTCTATTTCTAGTATCAAAACAGATCATGGGGGAGAATTTGAAAATCAAGACTTCTCAAATTTTTGTGACAAAAATGGCATACATCATACATTTTCATCTCCATACACTCCAGAACAAAATGGAGTTGTGGAAAGAAAGAATAGGTCTTTGCAGGAAATGGCCAGAACATTGCTTATAGAAAGCAAGGTGGCAACTCGATTTTGGGCGAAGCGTTTCTACTTCTTGCCATATTATTAACAGTATATTTCTTAGGCCAATTCTTGAGAAAACCCCTTATGAGATTTTCAAAGAAAGAAAACCTATTGTTTCCTATTTTCGAATCTTTGGTTGTCCATGCTATATCCTTAAAAATGTTAATCATCAACCTAGTAAGTTTGAAGAAAGATCAGATGAAGGTATGTTTCTGGGCTATTCAAACTCAAGTAAAGCATACAGAGTGTTCAACAAGAATACTCAGACAGTGGAAGAATCCATGAACGTAAAGTTTCTGGAGAAAGAAGTCTCAAAACAAAGCAGTCCAATAAATGAAGAATCAGAATCAAATGCAGCTACTGAAAGATCTGGTCTCAACAATGAAGCAGAATCTTCCCAGAAAACTGTCAAAGAAGCAACTCATGAAGAATGACTATCTCAGCTTGATACTCCTGCATCAGCAGAAGATTCTGATAATAATGAAGTTCCAAACAGAAACTGGAAGCATAAGTCCAGTCATCCCAGGGATCTCGTAATTGGAAATATCTACGAAGTGATTCAAACCAGATCAAGAAACAAAAAGGACATAGGTATTGTTGCACTGATTTCTGAAATTGAACCCAAAGGAATTGATGAAGCACTGGAAAATGAAAGCTGGATAGAAGCAATGCAAGAAGAGCTTCAACAATTTAAGAGAAATGATGTGTGGGAGTTGGTACCCAAACCAAAAGGACGAACAGTCATTGGAACCAAATGGATTTTCGAAACAAAGTTAATGAACTTGGGAAAGTCACCGAAAACAAGGCAAGGCTCGTGGCTAAAGGTTATTCTCAATCTGAAGGGATAGACTATGATGAAACCTATGCTCCAGTTGCAAGACTAGAAGTAATCAGACTATTACTTGCTTATGCTTGTTATCAAAATTTCAAGCTATATCAAATGGACGTGAAAAGTGCTTTTTTGAATGGGTTTATCAAGGAAGAAGTATATGTAGAACAACCCCCTGGATTCGAGGAAACAAGAAAGCCTGACCATGTATACAAATTAAAAAAGGCACTTTATGGTCTGAAACAGGCTCCTCGAGCTTGGTATGAACGATTGAGCAAGTTTCTACTAGATAACAAATTCAGAAAAGGTATGGTAGATACAACCTTATTCATTAAGAAGGAAGGTAAAGATATTCTGCTGGTACAAATCTATGTAGATGATATTATTTTTGGTTCATCTAATGAGCACTTGTGCAAGAACTTCTCAAAGTCTATGCAGGAAGAATTTGAAATGAGCATGATGGGAGAACTGACATTCTTCCTAGGACTTCAAGTTAATCAAACGAATCGTGGAACTTTTATTCATCAAGAGAAGTATGCCAAAGACTTGATTAAAAAATTTGGAATGGAGAACTGCAAGAGGACAGAAACTCCAATGGCAACCTCCATCAAACTTGATCAGGATGAAAAAGGGAAGAAGGTTGATCAGAAGAATTATAGAAGCATGATCGGTTCTCTTCTCTACCTTACTGCATCTAGACTAGATATCCTATATAGTGTTTGTCTTTGTGCGAGGTTTCAAGTAGATCCTAAAGAATCACATCTTTCTGCTGTTAAACGTATAATTAAGTATATAGCCACTTACCCAAACTTAGGGCTATGGTATCCAAAGGAAACAGATTTTACTCTTCTTGGTTACTCAGATGCAGATTTAGCGGGATGCAAAGTAGACGAAAGAGTACTTCAGAACATGCCAACTTCTGGGAAGAATGCTAGTTTCATGGTTTTCCAAAAAGCAAAATACTGTGGCTTTATCAACTGCAGAAGCAGAATACGTAGCACTTGGAAATTGTTGTTCTCAGATTTTGTGGATGAGACAACAACTAAGAGACTATGGCAAGGAAGAATGCTGCACAGAAATAAGGTGTGATAATACGAGCGCCATAAACCTCACCAAGAATCCAATTTTACATTCCGGGGCAAAGCACATTGAGATCAAACATCACTTTATAAGAGACCATGTGCAAAAGGGAGATATATATGTGGAATTCATTGATTCTAAGAATCAATTAGCAGATATCTTCACAAAGCCGCTGGACAAAGGTACATTCGATTCAATATGTGGGTGTTTAAACATCATTAACCCTTTCTTATAAATTCTGTGAGAACAGGAAAAAGTCTGATAGTGGAAATCGTCGGGTGATTGAAAAAGGAAATAATAATATGGTGTATTATTTCCTTATGAAAATCTGGTATTTATTTGAGTAAGTTTTTTGATTCGAATATTTGATTTGCATATATTCTGGCATATTTCTATGATAATTGAATATTCTTGTTAAATTTAGAATAACTGCTATTTTTAAATTATTTTCGACTATTCACTTGTTCTCCTAACAAAGGTATAAAAACACCCAAAGGTCGAGTCTTTTCCTCACCACTCTTCAGAACGTCTGTTTACAAACCCTAACTGAGAAAAACTCTTTCTAAAACAATCTTCGTCCAAAACCAACCCTCTTCGAACAATGGCATCGAGATCCTCCATATCCAGATCAAGATCTCCATCACTTAGAAGAAGATCAAACAGAGTCGTTGGAAGAGGAGGAAGAAGAATTGAGGAAGGGCAGACGCATTTTGACCTGACACAGACGTCCGAAGAAACTCAAGGACAATCTCCTAGAGTTTCTCCTCAAAGAAATCAAGCAGATTATGAGGAATCTCCAAGAACTCATCGCTCAGAATCGGAAGAAAGGACTGTCGCATGTAGAGGTACGTCTGGATTAACTCTACCGACACCTACTGAAAATCCTCATGTAATTATGAGGAGGTATGAGAAGTTAGTTCGGAGAAACGTTAGGGAAGATGTCAAACTGTTTTTCTTGAGGCAGAATGGGTTTGCAAATGAGTTCCGTCTCATTCGGGCGTGCGAGTGCTGCTGAATCAACATCTACTCGTAAAGAACGAGTGAGTGATACGAGGAGAAGTAAAGATAAGGTGAAAGAAGATGATGAAACAATCTACAGAAATTTTGAAGTAAGAATGGGAATTCTTTGCCGTAGTCCGAACACAAGCGGAAAATTATTTCGCTCCAAAGAACACAAGACTTTCTTTAACAATATGTTGGAAAGAGGAGTCATGAATCATAGGATTGTTGATTTTGATTATCTGGATGCTACTGACGTAAATCTGCGAGAAAGCTTTGAGAGATTGCAAATGGACAAATTCTGCACTGATTCTGCTGCTGTTTATCCTGAACTAACAGCATATTTTTACTCGAATTTGACATTTCTATCTCCGGACGAATGCGGTTTAGTGTGAATGATAGGTTTTATGAGGTTAGTTCGGATACTCTTGCGACATTATAAATGTTGAGAGAGGTGCATTCGAGTCAATAGATGTCCCTTATGAAACATCGTAAGTTTCTCACAAAATCAGTAAGGGCCACTATAACTTATCCTCTTTTAACGTCCGCAAGAACTATTCTCGCACAAAATCATCATCGGTTGCATTCGTCCAAAAGCATCATCCAAGACGATGTGTCTAAATTTGAGGCAAAACCGATGTGGGCAATTGAAAGAGGAGTATCTTGTTCTCACTACCTCACACAATCATTTTGCATATGTATCGTACGATCTCAAAGGGAAAGTGACAGCTACCCTATGGAGCTTTAGTCACAAGAATCTTTAATCATCTCAAGATAGATATTCCCAGAAGATTCAGTACTAAAACTCTTCCAACAATGATCATTGACATGAAAATGATCAACAAGATGAGACTGAAGGATGTTGCTGAGACATGGAGACGAAAAGAAAAGGAACTGGCTATATCAGAGACAGCAAAAAGAAAAGGCAAAGAATCTGCTTCTGATGGGCCAAGTTCTAAAAGGAGAAGACAACTCCTACTGATAGATGAAGAAGATGAAGAAGAAAGCATCTCTGCAATTCTGGCAAATATGCGTCAACATTCTCGGAGAATGTCTGAACAAGAGGAAAATGCAGAACACATTCTTCATAGAGAAAAAGAGAAGGATGCAGGATATGAAGAAATGGATGAGCCAGAAGAAGCAGAAGAAACAGACGCAGAAGAAGAACAAGATGAAGAAGGAGATAAGAACAGAGAAAAAGAGGGGCAGCAAGAATAGAATGAAGCATCAACTGAGGGGGAGCATCATCATGAGAATATTAACATTCACGTTCCTGCAGCTTCATCTGGAAATGCTGATTACCAAAAGATCTTCGAACTTTTAACAGAGATCAGGGATCGACAAGTACAGATGGAAACCTCCTTCAATAACAGACTGGAAACTCTTGAGAAGACAGTCAATCAGTGTATTAACAAGATTAAGAAGTCTGCATCAGATATGGAGGATTTCACCCTTGTTCGGACCCCAAACAAGAAAACCTCTTAAAAGGATCTTTTTCAGTTGACTATTTTTTTTGAAAGTTGACAAAAAGGGGGAGTAGATATGGCTTCTATTTTGCTTTACTGTGCTCGACTGGTTCTAGATGTGTTTTTTATTTTGCTCGACTTGATTTTTGCTTGACTCAGCTTTTTGGTTGATATCATGACAGTTGGATGACAGATGGTTTTATCATTGTGTTAATGCATGATAAATGACTGATGATATTCTCTTATTGAAATTTATACTGACAAAGTCTGTATCTTGTTAAACTGTAATTATGTTATGCAGGGTTGATATGAGCTATACTTATAAGTTGGGCAGGATAGTTGGAAACAGGTCTATTTAACCATATTTTGTAGGGACATGAAGCCATATGTTTAAGTTGTTTTGTCACCATCAAAAAGGGGGAGATTGTTGAGAAAACTCCTAGTTTTGATGCTAACAAAATAGCTTATGAATGATTTATCAATCTCTTGAAAGAAAAGGACACAGAATGACATTATGTTTTAAAGTCTGCTGGTTGCAGAAGATAAAGCATGAGATGTCTAAGAGTCGACCGTATCGGATGGAAAGACTCATCCGGGCCGAGATTTTAAGTCGAATGTATCGGAGCGAGATTTAAGTCGACCGTACCCAGACTAAGATTTAAGTCCGAACAAACCGGGCGAGATTTTAAGTCCGAATGAACCGGACGAAAATGCGGGCATATTCGAACATGAGATCATCGGACCTAAGATGAACCTACGGGATAAGATCACCAACGGTCAAGTATTTCACTTACTTTATTTATATTGATTCATTTGTATCAAAGTGATTGGCGGGATCAATCAACGGACAACTTCCAAAGAAGAATAGAACACTTATGGAAGCCCGGATTCGATTGTATGGGCGAACGAGAATCAAAGGGGATCCAATCTACCTCCAACGGTCAAAAAAACTTGCCTTATAAAGTCTGTCCAGGAAAGGGAAGACGAAACTCTCAAGGAAAGAGCCAACGGTCGAGTGTGGCTTGGAGAGTATATAAGGATAGGATGAGACCTAGGAAAACGGTGTGGATGAACATTATTCCAAAGCTGATTCAGTTCTTCAATTGTTGTTCATAGTGCACATTTGAGTGATCTAGGTGCTTTACGAAAGAGAGTGACTTAGTGAGACAAATCACCGAGTACTAGCACTCGAGAGTGTGTAATCACCGTTGATCATATAGTGAAATACAGCCGATTGGCTGGTCGACCGAAGAGTGGACGTAGGCTTGTCTAAAGCCGAACCACTATAAACGAGTTTGCAATCTTCTCTACTCTCTCTATTTAATTTCAGTTTATAGATTGCAAAAGTTTGTTATTACTTGCGCATAAAATTCCTATACACCTATTCACCCCCCCTCTAGGTGTTAATACTAGTTTCAACAATAAGTGGCGAAACCAGAGTTGTCTCAGTAGAATATGAATGGAGACCTTTGTTCTGTCAAACTTGCGGTGTTTTTGGCCACAGATGCCAAGCCACTGACCCTCCTTCTACCCTGTTTGGTCCAGAAGTGAATCCTCCTAAAATGGTTGTAGTCCAGCCAATTAAGGATGCTACTGCTCCTCAGTCTGTAGCTGGGAATGATCAGTCCAGCCAGCAACCAAGTGTGGAGCCTTCGGAGGCCCTCTTGCCTAGTGATCCTCACTCCGACTCTTGGCAGACTCTGCTACCTAGTAGAAAGGCCTCTCATAGGAAGGCTGGTGACCCCAAGGAAGTGGAACAATCTACTGTGCATGACACTCCTGCACACAATTGGCGGAGGTAGAGCAGTGCATCCCTGAATAATTCTTAGCAGAGGCAGTTGGTGGCCAAAGGGCCGGATGACCTAGTTATTTCCTCGGATTCTTTCTCCTCTGTAGATGACTTGGATGAAGGGAATGACGGGGGAAGTAGCTTAGAGGAAGAACTACATGTGAGGGGCCTCAAACAAGTGTTAGCAGAGGCCAGCAATTCAAAGAGTGCCCAGCGTGAGGAATCTTCTCCAGTGGATGCCATGACACAAGTGAGCCCCCAAGCTACTGCACCAGCCAAGGTCTCTCCTACTCGAAAAAAATCTACAGCTAGCAAGCGCCGTCCCGGGAAACGCAAGTAGGCGCTTCTGCCCCCTTCTTTTTGTACATATATGAATTTTACTTTTTGGAATGTATGGGGTATGGTTGACCTGGTCAGACAATTCGAGGTTAGAAACTTTATAAGAAGTAACAACATATGATGCATAGGTTTGATGGAAACAAAAGTCCCATCCTCCCGATTCAGGGACATCTCTGTTGGCTTGACGTCAGGTTGGGAATGGATCTCCAATTATGAGTACTCTACTCGGGGTAGGATATGGGTGGGCTGGAACCCTAACTTGGTGAAATTTACAATTCATTATATGAATGGCCAGATTATCCATGGTTTGTTAAATCACCTAATCTCGGGTAAATCTTTTTTCCTATCTGCCATATATGGGGATTGCACGTTTGTTACCTGCAGGCCTCTCTGGGATGATCTTATTAGGTTGAGTGGCCTTCTTTCAGATAGCCCTTGAATAGTTGCTGGTGATTTTAATGCCATACGGGATCCTTCTGACAGACTTGGTAGTCCGGATATTTGGATGCCGACTTTTGATGAATTTAAAGACTGTCTTGGATGTGCTGAATTGGAGGATCTCAGATATGTGGGGTTCAGATATACCTGGTCCTCTTTTTCTGGAGACCAGAGAAAACAAAGAAAAATTGATCGAGCCCTGGTTAATAAAACTTAGTGTGAAGAGTTTTCCTATTCAGAAGCCTCTTTCCTCGCCCCTGGTATTTCTTACCATACTCCCGTGTTGGTGAAAGTTGTTGCGCCAGTTGCTCACAGAAAACCCTTTAAAATTTTCAATCACTGGATGCTCCATCTTGACTTCCAGTCTATGGTTGCAAATGTGTGGGAGACTCAGTTGTCAGGTTCTCCTATGTTTTGACTGTGTGCCAGACTTAAACTATTGAAGGGCCAATTGAAGCTACTCAACAAAGAAAAATTTTCGGACATCTCCAAAAGAGCGGCGGACGCTAAGAGAGCTCTAGACACCATCCAAGAGGAGCTGAATCGTGACCCATGGAATAATGCATTGGCTTAAGCTGAGCACACTCAATCTCGGTCCTATTATGAGCTTCGATCGATGGAGGAATTTTTCCTTCGCCAGAAGTCTCGAATTCGGTGGCTCAAAGAGGGGGACCAAAACTCAAAATTCTTCCACCACTCGGTTAACTACCGTCATCAGCGTAATCGAATCATTTCAGTCATGGATAGCTCGGGCGTGCTAGTGTTGGACTCGGCTAATGTACAACAAATCTTTGTGAATTACTTCCACGATCTTCTAGCTCCGATGTCTCCCATGGTGCACCCTCTCTTCAAATGATCAAGGAGGTTCTCCCCACCACGCTCAATGAGGAATAGGTTAGAATTCTTTCCAAGCCAGTTATTCCCCAGGAGATTAGGGATGCTATGTTTTCTCTTGCCGGAGATAAAGCCTCGGGGCCAGATGGTTTTAACTCAGATTTTTTTTAAAAAAATTTGGGAGGTTGTTGGCCCCTCAGTAATTGAGGCAATTATGGATTTTTTTTCAATATGGCCATATGCTTAAGGAGATAAATTGCACCATCTTGGCGCTGGTTCCAAAAATTCTGAATGCCACTTTTGTCTCGGATTTTCGGCCCATTGCATGTTGTAATATGATATATAAATGTATTACCAAGATTATCTCTAATAGAATTGCAGCCATTCTCCCGGATATCATTAGTTCCATTCAAACAACATTTGTTAAAGGTAGGCGGATAAGCGACAACATCCTTTTGGCCCAGGAACTCTTTAGTGGCTTCCACACGAATCCCCACACCCCAAAGTGTGCTATAAAGGTGGATTTTAGGAAAGCTTACGACACCCTGGATTGGGACTTCTTGGTATCAACTCTTATTGCTTTTGGCTTCCCAGATCATCTGACTCACCTTATTATGGTATGTGTTCACACTCCTAGATTTTCAATTGCTATTAATGGGGATCTACACAGGTTCTTTGCTAGTGGCCGAGGGTTGAGACAAGGCGACCCGGTGTCACCCTACCTTTTTACGTTGGCCATGGAAGTCTTTACAAGGATTCTAGAAGCTCAAACCTGTAGCCCTGAATTTCGGTTTTTCTGGAGGTGTAAACCTACTTGTCTTTCGCATCTTTTCTTTGCGGATGATGTGTTTATCTTTTGTGAAGCAAATCTGGTTTCCGTCTCTTATATGAAGGAAGGTCTAGATATGTTTTTCCAGTGGAGTGGTCTTACCCCTAATGCCAACAAGAGTGAAATCTTTATCTCGGGCGGCTCTCTGGCTCTCAATGACCAGATATTACGACTTCTGGGGTTTAGGCTGGGGTTCTTACCAATGTGCTACCTTGGGGTGCCTATTATTACATCTCGGCTCAACAAAGCATATTGTAATGCCTTGGTATGTCTTCTTACCAATAGAGTTCAATCTTGGACTCATCGATTCTTGTCATTTGCGGGCAGGCTCCAACTTATCAAATCTGTACTTCATGCCATTCAAATTTATTGGGCCTCTATTTTTTGGCTACCGTCTGCAGTGGTAGATAAAATTGAGCTTATCTGCCGCCAATTCCTTTGGAAAGGGCCTAATTTAGGGGCAGGGGGTGCTAAGGTCTCGTGGAATGATGTTTGTCTTCCCAAACAGGAGGGAGGTATGGGTCTGAGGAAAATATGTGATAGTAATATAGCTTCCATGCTTAAACATAGATGGATCCTATTTACAGATAAGTGTCTCTATGGTGCAAATGGATACATGCCATCCACCTCAAGAGAAACAACTTTTGGATTGCCTCTCCTCCGACATTTTGTTCATGGGTGTGGAGAAAACTTCTAGCACTCAAGGGAGTTATTAAAAGTCTTGTAAAATGGAAGATAGGTGATGGTCTATCCACTTCCCTTTGGTTTGACCCTTGGCTAGATATTGGTCCATTAAACTTAGTCTTCTCTGATGCTCACATCTACGAATCGGGCATCCCAAGGAATGCCGTGGTTGCTGATCTTTATTCACCTATTGGCCAGACGCTTTTACATGATCTCAACTCTTGGCAACTAGTAATTCCACCGTTATCAAGATCCCAAGACTCCTTTTCGTGGCTTCCGCATCCTTTTGGTAACTTCTCTATTGCCTCGGCTTGGTCAGTTATTAGAAGGAAAGCTTCCCCAGTTACTTGGTCTGATTTTGTATGGAACAAAGCCAATGCCCCAAGACACCAATTTCTCTTATGGCTCATCTTGCGCAATCGGCTCCCTACTCAGGTGCTCCTCATGTCACACGACAGAATACCCTCCTCCCTTTGTGCTTTTTGTGGTACTAGACCTGACTCTATAGATTATCTATTTTTTGAGTGCCATGTCTCCAATTCACTTGCTTCTTTTTGGGCGGCTAAGTGCAATCTCCCTTGGAGCAATAGTTCTTGGCTAGACAACTGTTATTGGGCCATCAACATATTTTCGGGTGTTGGTTTCTATTATGATATTTTGAGATTTTCATTTGGGGATCTTTGTTATGTGATATGGAAGTCTAGAAACGATTGTCTTTTCGGGGCAAAAATCTCTTCATCCTAGCCATGAAGCAACACCTAATTAAGGTGATCAAAGACAAAGCTCTGGCTTTCAATCACGTTGAAGACTCCCCAAGAAACAGGAGATTGTAGCGATGTTGGGGGATCCACCCTTGAATTTTTGGTGATGTCCAAGATGAAGGTCTAGATGTGACCACCTAGTTCCTTTTATGTTAGTTAAGTGTTCTTTTTCTTTTTTGGTGAAATGGGTACCCCTCCACTCCAGTGACATGTTGTCCTGTTGAGTAAAGGTTGGTACCAATTTTGTAACATCCTGAAAATCGACCCCATTTTAGGATTTTATAAAATGGCGATATTAGTCGAAGGCCTGGTCAGTACAAATTTTCCGAACTGTGTGTTCGTGGGATAATGGATTACAAAGAGGCGTCGATAGGAAATGATTCGCGTACAACTCGCAATTTCGATCGAGAATGAATCCTTCGACCATGAGGACCTGGGCAGGAACGATATCCTCTAAGTACTAGACTATTAAGGAAACGGAAATAAATTGATTTGGCAGAAGTACGAAGTTGGACTCTGGGTGATTTCCACACGACTTCGATACGAACTACGAACGACGGTAAACCGAATCCTTTTCATCTGGTACTCGGGATTATCAATTGAGCCCCCGAGATCACACGACAATCGAGGGACGTCCCTGACTCGAGAATTGGCGTAAACGTGGTTCAAAGAATGGTTGACCATGGGTCAAATGTGAGGAAAGTCCAAAAAGGGCGCTCGATAATCCAAATTGTACTACGGTCGCAATCGACTCAATTTGGCCCCGATTTTTAATCCGATTTTGGGAACCGACTTCTCAGTGATGTCAAGACTATATATTTGGACATCGCCTCATTTATTTTGGAATTTTCCGTTGGACACGGAAGTGTATGAAAAAGGAAAAATTGGACCGGGTTTCGGGCCCGCGGGTGGGCCGGCCCAAGACCGGCGGCCCAATGGGCCTTGCACCCAATTAGCCCAGCCCAAGAGGGGCCCAAGCTGGCCCAAGTTCCCCTCCATTTCCAGCCCATGGGCTTCTCTCTTTGGCCTTTTGCTTTTGTGCCCAAGTGGGCTTTGTTTATGCTTGTTTTTGGTTGTTTTTGATTGGTTCTTGAAGCAAGTGGCTTGCCCACTTGCCTTGGCCTTATCCAAGCCTTCAGCAGCCTCTTCTCTCTCCTCTTTCTCCCCCAAAATTCGTGCACCAGCCCAGCCTCACTTTCTCTCCCTTTTTCTCTTCCTTTTCTCTTCCATTTCTGGTGTTCTTTGCTGTCCATGCTGTTTTCCAGCAAGAAAATGGCCTTGCCGCCGTCACCGGAGCCGCCACCACCACCCAAAGTGTAGTCCTGGAAGTTAGGAAGCCAGCCGCACACCCCCGGTCACCCCTGGTCGCCGTTAGCCGCCCGTTTCGGCCTTTTCCGCTCAGCTGCACCAGTTTCGCGTGAACGGTAACCAGCACTGTTTTTGGCCCGTTTCGGCCATCGTTTATCATCCGTTGCCATCCCCGAGCTTACCCTTCGTAGCCCTCGTTCTCCTCTACGCGCCGGTGTCGCTGGATTTCCGATCCAAGTAAGTTAACTTCCTAATCCTTGTTTAGGGGTTAATCTTGCTTAGGGGTTAATTAGTTTAATTTTTGTGCTTGGTTAATTATGGGTTAGTTTGTTAATGGTGGCTGAGTTAATTAAGGCTGACTAGGGTTAGTTAATTGACCATAGTTAGTATTAAAGTAACTAAGGTTAATTAATTAAAGTAACTAGGGTTAGTTTCTAAAGTAACTATGGTTAATTATTAATCATGGTTGAGTTAATTAACCCTAGTTAGGTTAAATTTAGTAACCATGGTTAAGTTTAATATTATTTTATTAATTTCGGATTAGTTACTGTTCATGATTACTGTTCACGATTACTGTTCACGGCACTGTTCATACAAAAATAAATTTTGGTTTCAAATTGATATGTTATTGGTTGTTATCCTTTCTTGAAGTGCCGATTGTTAATTATATGCGTGAATGATGATGAAATGCACGATCGAAGACCGAGTGGAAGTGAATGTGTTTGATTTATTGAGTTAGTCCCGAGAATTAGGGAACGTACGTGATTGTTGATTGGTGGAATTTAGAATTTTGGAATTGTGGAGTGATACCGTATGACATATTACGTGGATTATCGAAATGGCATGTCGCATGAGCATGAGTGCATGAGTGATGTTGCATTCACGACGGAGCAAAGAAAAGAATGGATTGTTTGATGATGTGTTGCATGGTCACATTAAGAGGAGAGCCCGGCGCTGCCGGTAGACCGCCAACCCTTGGGGTTGTGTCGTGGCCTTTTGGTCGTCCTGACTTCGGTTGATTGCCTGACAGTGGTCAGTTACGGGGCTGCGGCAGTGAGAGGGCCCCATGCTCCATAGGGAATGCCGTCGATGGGAGAGAGCCCGTGACGTCGCCGTGCCTCATGGGGGAGGACGATGTCTGGTCTTTGACTGGTAGACCGCCAACCATAAGGTTGTGCCGTGGCCCTAGTGGTCGTAATAATCGGAGCATATGTGTGGATGTGAGGAACGAGAAAGTTGTGTGAGATGCTCTGATTATTCGCATGCTCTTAATGTCGTGATGGATTAAATGACGGTTTACGCGGTCGCGTGTGCCAAGGCCAAGTAGGGTTGCCTGTGTTTACACCTGTGTATTAAACTGTCTTTTGTGGTTATTTCTTTGAGGTGGTATTGCACTGATTGCTGTATTAGGTTGTATGTTAAACTCCCGAGGCGAGCGAAATTCCTAACTGGGGCTTAGTACTTTAACTTGCTGAGTTTATCTCAACCCGTCGTGGTTAACATTTTCAGGCCCTAGATGATGCAGTACCGAGGATCGAAGAGAGTGATCCCTCTGAGGCCCGTGAGTAGGCAGCTGTAGCCTATTTCCTTTTTGACGAGCCTTCCCTCACTTGTACAGGTTTAGGTTAGCTAGGCCGGTCCCTTTTTGAGTGGGCCTTAGCTTGTCGCCTGTAGTAAGGCGTGTATGTATTTGCTTGTGTGCCGGCTAACCTTCAGATATATAAAATGGTGTTTGTCTTTCCTCTGCTGCTGATGTTGCTATCCCTGTTGTTTGGTTTGGGAGTTGTTCATTTCTGCATGTGTATAATTACAAGATAAAATGAACTGGTCAACGACAGTACCTGGGACGTCGTACAGATAGACCTCAAGTGAAATGGGGTTGCCACGAACTCGAGAGTCGGGGCGTGACAATCCCGTCGATTTTGGTATCAGAGCTAGGTTGGCTAATGGAGTGATAAGGTGCGATGAGTCTTGCGTTGGTGCGTGGGGATAGTTAGTAGGAAAGACAATTTCTTTGCTTGCATGTGATTGACTACAGGATCCTTCGTGGTCCTTTGTTGTAGGGTTGTCTCATTTTCTAATTCCGTGTGGAGGGAATTGGAATGCAGGCTAGGAGAGTCCTGCAAAATGAGCAGTCCGGATTAGAGTACCCCTGGTTTGAGGATCCCAAGTCAGAAGGGTCAGAGGAGGAGGACGGTGCAAGCAAGGAGTTTAATCTGACTAGAGCTAGTAGTTTTCAGTTTGTAGGGAGCCGAGGAGGGTCCTCGAGTCCCTTGATTTCTTCTTTGGAAGTAACCAGGTTGTCGGGGTCAGGATGTCGAGGTTATTTGGCGTCCGTGAGTGATACGTTGAATGAAGGACTGAACCTGGAGGACATCGTGATAGTACGAGATTATCCTGATGTCTTTCCAAAGGAATTACCGGGACTACCCCTGGCCAGAGAGATAGAGTTCGTAATCGAGTTGGCTACTAGGATGGAATTAATCTCGAAAGCACTGTACAGGATGGCATTGTCAGGATTAAAGGAATTAAAGGTACAGATGCATGAATTTTTGGATAAGGGTTTTATTTGCCTAAGTATATCGCCTTGGAAAGCGCCGATCCCCGTTTATTAAGAAAAAGGACATGGCAGAGTTTGCATCTTATATGGTTAATCATTGGCTTAGGAAAAAGCTGATCATAAGAGGAATGGTATTAGGGAAGATCAGTGTATAATTGGAATGCCAAGTGTTGGACTCGAAGGTTGTGACTATTGGTACGACTTCCAGTGTGATCATGCTACTTATGCGTTAATTGGTTTTGGAACTACGCATTTGTTTATAACTGAACACTTCGTTAAGTTGGTAAGGTTAAGACCAAAATCGTTGGAAGAAATTCTTAACAGTGGACCTAGTTAAAGGACGAGGTTGTATGTAGAAGGATGTTCAGATTGTACGATGGTCGTTGGCGATCAAAAGGAATTGATCGATTTGATTGTGTTGGAAATGTACGATTTCGATGTGATTGTTGGAATGTATTGGTTTACTAAGTATTGAGTTACAATGGATTGCTATTGGAAGGCAATCCAGTTTAACCCATTAAGTGGGGTTCGTTTCGAGTTTACTGGAATCAAGGAGGACTCTCAATCCCTTTGAATTCGTCATTGGAAGTAACTCGTTTATTGGATGAAGGTTCCTAAGGTTATAGGACGATTGTGGTTAATTTGTTAGTTGAGGAATTAAGGATGGATCGTTACACTTTTGCATCGATTAGTGGCAATTTAACCAATGGACGGTCATGAGCAAGTATCCATTACCAAGGATGGATGATTTGTTTGACCCACTTCAAAGAGCTTCGATATGTTCCAAGATAGACCCAAGGATGGGCTATCAGTCGTTGAGGATTTAAGAAGGAGGATAAACTGAAGATGACATATTGTGTGCGATGTGATCGCTACAAAATTACCGTACTGTCGTTTGGATTAACTAATGTGCCAGTTGCTTTTATGGATTTGATAGATTGACTGATTAAGGCATATTTGGATTGATTCTTAATTGTGTTCGTGAGCAATATATTTGGATATTCGAGGAATTCAGAGGAACACGAACAGCACTTGAGGATAGTGCTATAAACTATTGGAGAGCATAAACAGTATGCCAAGTTTAATACCTGCGAGTTTGGGTTTCTTCGCATTGTTTGTTGGCCGTATGATTTTGGACGAGAGAATTTCTGTGGATCCATCAAGATTAAGGCAGTGATGAATTGGCCAAGACTTATGACAGTGATAGAGGTTCAAAGTTTTCTAAATCAGACAGATTATTACAGATGATTCGTAGAAACGTTCTCTACGATGGCTATGCCTTTAATTCGAAGGTTAATGAAGGACGTAAGAATTTGAGTGGACGGATAAGTGTGAGCGTAGTTTCCAAGAGCTTAAGCATAAGCTGACTGGATGTTTGAGGAATGGATTCTGTTGGAGGGAATCCGTGATTCAAAATTCAGGCTCGAGGTATGTCATCTTTCAAGTTTAATGGCTACCCTTAGGATCGAACCTGAAATTCAAGCCAAGATTAAAGCAATATAACCTTTGGACGCTGAGGTCCAAAAGATTCTACAAATGGACGCGATCAAGAGAAAGTCGGATTTTCAGGTATCCGAGGATGGGATCTTGAAATTCCGTGGACGGTTATGTGTACCAAGTGACATCGAAATTAAGGAGAGGTTGTTATCCAAAGCGTATCGTAGCGACTATAGTGTGCATCCGGGCGTACGAAGATGTATCGGGAATTGCGGCGGTATTATTAGTGGAACGGTATGAAAATCGACATCGCCAAGCATGTGGTGAAGTGTTTAACTTGCCAACAAGTGAAAGCGTAGCATTGCAAGCCAGAAGGGTTATTGCAACCTCTTGAAATCCTTGAATGGAAATGGGAGCACATCACGATGGACTTCGTGACGGGATTACCAAGAAGTCAGCGGGGTAATGATGCAATTTGGGTTATAGTGGACCGATTGACGAAGTCAGCTCATTTCATCGCTGTACGCAAGGATTTTGCTTTGGAAAAGTATGCAGAATTGTACGTGCGACAGATTATTCGTTTGCATGGGGTGCCGGTGACTATTACTTCAGATCGAGACCCTCGATTTACGGCTGCATTTTGGAAGAGTCTACAGATTTCGATGAGAACAAAGCTACAGTTTAGTACGGCCTACCATCTTCAGATAGACGGTCAATCAGAGAGAACAATTCAGACTTTGGAGGATATGTCGAGAGCCTGTGTATTGGATTTCAAAGGAAGTTGGGAGGAACAACTTCACCTCGTGGAATTTGCGTACAATAACAGTTATCAGCAGAGTATTAGAATGGCACCATTTGAAGCTTTGTATGGCAGACCGTGTAGGACTCCAATTTGTTGGGACGAAGTCGGCGAGCGGAAAATTACTGGGCCAAAGTTAATGCAGTAATCGTTAGACGCCATCAAGATGATTCGAGAGAGGTTAAAAACGACTCAGAGCAGACAGAAAAGTTATGGAGACAGACGATGTAGGCCATTGGAATTTCAAGTGGGCGATCATGTGTTCCTTAAAATATTGTCGATGTAAGGTACATCGCGATTTGGAAAGAAAGGAAAACTGAGCCCAAGGTACGTCGGACTGTTCGAGATTCTAGAAAGGATCGGAAATTTAGCCTATCATCTGGCGCTACTGCCTCGACTTGCTCAAGTGCATGACGTATTCCACGTGTCGATGTTAAGGAAATACGAGCCGGACCCGACGCACGTGTTGAATTTTGAAGAGATAGAGATGGACGACAGGGTGTCGTATGTGGAGAGACTGATTCGGATTGAGAACCGAAAAGAACAAGTGCTGAGAAACAAGATAGTCTCTTTGGTCAAAGTCAGTTGGCAGCGTCATGGTACAGAGGGAGCTACGTGGGAAAACGAAGAAGTCATGAGGCGTCAGCACCCCTATCTTTTTGAGGATTAGAGTATTAGTTCAAATTTCGAGGACGAAATTTCTATAAGAGGGGAAGAGTTGCAACATCCTGAAAATCGACCCCATTTTAGGATTTTATAAAATGGCGATATTAGTCGAAGGCCTGGTCAGTACAAATTTTCCGAACTGTGTGTTCGTGGGATAATGGATTACAGAGAGGCGTCGATAGGAAATGATTCGCGTACGACTCGCAATTTCGATCAGGAACGAACCCTTCGACCATGAGGACCTGGGCGGGAACGATATCCTCTAAGTACTAGACTATTAAGGAAACGGAAATAAATTGATTCGGCAGAAGTACGAAGTTGGACTCTGGGTGATTTCCACACGACTTCGATACGAACTACGAACGACGGTAAACCGAATCCTTTTCATCTGGTACTCGGGATTATCAATTGAGCCCCGAGATCACACGACAATCGAGGGACGTCCCGACTCGAGAATTGGCGTAAACGTGGTTCAAAGAATGGTTGACCATGGGTCAAATGTGAGGAAAGTCCAAAAAGGGCGCCCGATAATCCAAATTGTACTACGGTCGCAATCGACTCAATTTGGCCCCGATTTTTAATCCGATTTTGGGAACCGACTTCTCAGTGATGTCAGGACTATATATTTGGACATCGCCTCATTTATTTTGGAATTTTCCGTTGGACACGGAAGTGTATGAAAAAGGAAAAATTGGACCGGGTTTCGGGCCCGCGGGTGGGCCGGCCCAAGACCGGCGGCCCAATGGGCCTTGCACCCAATTAGCCCAGCCCAAGAGGGGCCCAAGCTGGCCCAAGTTCCCCTCCATTTCCAGCCCATGGGCTTCTCTCTTTGGCCTTTTGCTTTTGTGCCCAAGTGGGCTTTGTTTATGCTTGTTTTTGGTTGTTTTTGATTGGTTCTTGAAGCAAGTGGCTTGCCCACTTGCCTTGGCCTTATCCAAGCCTTCAGCAGCCTCTTCTCTCTCCTCTTTCTCCCCCAAAATTCGTGCACCAGCCCAGCCTCACTTTCTCTCCCTTTTTCTCTTCCTTTTCTCTTCCATTTCTGGTGTTCTTTGCTGTCCATGCTGTTTTCCAGCAAGAAAATGGCCTTGCCGCCGTCACCGGAGCCGCCACCACCACCCAAAGTGTAGTCCTGGAAGTTAGGAAGCCAGCCGCACACCCCCGGTCACCCCCGGTCGCCGTTAGCCGCCCGTTTCGGCCTTTTCCGCTCAGCTGCACCAGTTTCGCGTGAACGGTATCCAGCACTGTTTTTGGCCCGTTTCGGCCATCGTTTATCATCCGTTGCCATCCCCGAGCTTACCCCTCGTAGCCCTCGTTCTCCTCTACGCGCCGGTGTCGCTGGATTTCCGATCCAAGTAAGTTAACTTCCTAATCCTTGTTTAGGGGTTAATCTTGCTTAGGGGTTAATTAGTTTAATTTTTGTGCTTGGTTAATTATGGGTTAGTTTGTTAATGGTGGCTGAGTTAATTAAGGCTGACTAGGGTTAGTTAATTGACCATAGTTAGTATTAAAGTAACTAAGGTTAATTAATTAAAGTAACTAGGGTTAGTTTCTAAAGTAACTATGGTTAATTATTAATCATGGTTGAGTTAATTAACCCTAGTTAGGTTAAATTTAGTAACCATGGTTAAGTTTAATATTATTTTATTAATTTCGGATTAGTTACTGTTCACAATCACTGTTCACGATTACTGTTCATACATAAATAAATTTTGGTTTCAAATTAATATGTTATTGGTTGTTATCCTTTCTTGAAGTGCCGATTGTTAATTATATGCGTGAATGATGATGAAATGCACGATCGAAGACCGAGTGGAAGTGAATGTGTTTGATTTATTGAGTTAGTCCCGAGAATTAGGGAACGTACGTGATTGTTGATTGGTGGAATTTAGAATTTTGGAATTGTGGAGTGATACCGTATGACATATTACGTGGATTATCTGAAATGGCATGTCGCATGAGCATGAGTGCATGAGTGATGTTGCATTCACGACGGAGCAAAGAAAAGAATGGATTGTTTGATGATGTGTTGCATGGTCACATTAAGAGGAGAGCCCGGCGCTGCCGGTAGACCGCCAACCCTTGGGGTTGTGTCGTGGCCTTTTGGTCGTCCTGACTTCGGTTGGTTGCCTGATAGTGGTCAATTGCGGGGCTGCGGCAGTGAGCGGGCCCCATGCTCCATAGGGAATGCCGTCGATGGGAGAGAGCCCGTGACGTCGCCGTGCCTCATGGGGGAGGACGATGCCTAGTCTTTGACTGGGAGACCGCCAACCATAAGGTTGTACCGTGGCTCTAGTGGTCGTAATAATCGGAGCATATGTGTGGATGTGAGGAACGAGAAAGTTGTGTGAGATGCTCTGATTATTCGCATGCTCTTAATGTCGTGATGGATTAAATGACAGTTTCTGCAGGTCGCGTGTGCCAAGGCCAAGTAGGGTTGCCTGTGATTGCACCTGTGTATTAAACTGTCTTTTGTGGTTATTTCTTTGAGGTGGTATTGCACTGATTGCTGTATTAGGTTGTATGTTAAACTCCCGAGGCGAGCGAAGTTCCTAACCGGGGCTTAGGACTTTAACTTGCTGAGTTTATCTCAACCCGTCGTGGTTAACATTTTCGGGCCCTAGATGATGCGTATCGAGGATCGAAGAGAGTGATCCCTCTGAGGCCCGTGAGTAGGCAGCTGTAGCCTATTTCCTTTTTGACGAGCCTTCCCTCACTTGTACAGGTTTAGGTTAGCTAGGCCGGTCCCTTTTTGAGTGGGCCTTAGCTTGTCGCCTGTAGTAAGGCGTGTATGTATTTGCTGGTGTGCCGGCTAACCTTCAGATATATAAAATGGTGTTTGTCTTTCCTCTGCTGCTGTTGTTGCTATCCCTGTTGTTTGGTTTGGGAGTTGTTCGTTTCTGCATGTGCATAATTACAAGATAAAATGAACTGGTCGACGGCAGTACCTGGTACGTCGTACAGATAGACCTCAAGTGAAATGGGGTTGCCGCGAGCTCGAGAGTCGGGGCGTGACAAATTTCTCCCCCTATGTACAATTTGCTGGTTTGAAAAGTCAATATTACTTACCCTTACCAAAAAAAAAAAAAAAAAAACGCTAGTGCGTGAGTCGGTCCTTATGTGCACACAAATATAATCACATTGAATAGATTACGGGATCTGGGAAATCAATGAAAGAATAAGAAGAAGATGTACTTAGGTGGAGGGAATATGAGAGGGGTGCGAAACAAAATGTATGTTCAGCATCTGCTCCTTCAACATTTTGTGATGCCAGTTTCCAAACATGGCTTCATCTGGTGTGACCAGGCAGGCATGGTAGTCAGTCCGTCTCTCTTCGGCAAGAACAACAGATACCTAGCCGAGATATTCCCTCCGGAAGGCATAACCATTCTCATGACGTTTTCCGAACTAGGGTTCATGATCCACCTTTTCACCAAGGGCGGAGGGCTAGGACGAGCGAGCTCCTGATCGGGACCATGTGCTTCTTCTCACCTTTCCTGAGCTCCATTCTTTCCTACTTCACCCTTAACCGCTTAGTCGTCTTGGGCGGCTCATTGAGGTACACCATCCCCTACGTCGCCATTGTCAACTCCCTCTCCTCCTTCCCTGTCATCACGTCGCTCCTCACCTTCGGATCCTGAACTCGGACCTTGGACGGTTCACCACCCTCGTGTCGCTGGTGTGCGACATGTGGACATGGAGCTTGTCTCTGCTTGCCGTGGTCTTCTGCCGCACCGAGTTGGAGTCACTGTGGTCGATATTATTCACCCTCACGTTCATCTTGGTCGTCATCTTCATCATTGGCCCGGTGATAAAGCGGTCGACCCAACAGGAACAGGTAAGGCGTGTCCATACGCAATCACTTGGTAAATTCAGATTACGAATTTATTGTTAGAATATATAAATAATAAACCACACCGTCATCTAACAGCTTAAGCTTTTAGAACAGTCGGCAGTGGTCCCACAAAATCTTTCATGGTATCAGAGCGAGGCTCGCTTCTGACCTAGCTTCCGTAAATATTCATCAGAATTGCCCTCGGTAGCTTATCAAGCTTGTTGTTGCAAATTTCCTCCTGCAAAACAAGTTGACACACCGAAAGGGAATTCGTTTACACATCTTTAGACAATATGACCAGAAATCAGAATACCACTGATAAAGATATTGTGCCTACGATGGAAGAAACATCATCCAAAAACAATCCTACAAATCAGACCCAGATGCAAGAGGATCCCATTCCCTCAGAACAAATACCTATCTCGACACCATCCTCTAGGACAGTTCAGTGGCCTGGAATGCAATGGATTCCAATTCAATGGGCTAGTGGACAACAAGGCTCACTTGGAGAAGAATCAGGTTTCGCATTCCCGCCCAATGACCCGCGTGGAATGCCTATGGGTTACAGACCCGAATTCAATCAGGCGGGTCAGGGAGCAAACCCCTACCAGGGAGGGCAACCCGGGTTCTACCCGTATGCCGTTCCTGCCGTCGGCTATCGACCAGAACCTAGGGACCCACTCTATACCACGCCAGCCGACGGACCGGAGGTGCGACTCATCACTCTGCAACTCACCGGACCTGACAATTACAATGCTTGGGCTCGAGATTTCCGGCGAGCTCTCGTAACTAAGGACAAAGATGGGTTCATAGAGGGTACAATGCCTTTTCTGACGGAGGAACGGATGCGACGATGTTGGCGTAGATGTAGCCAACTCGTCCGCACCTGGATCGGGAACTGTATAGCTCCCAATGTTGCTGCCGGCCTCCCACCAACAGAAGATCCGAAGCAAATGTGGGAGAATATTCAAGAAATGTATGGGAAATTAGACCGAGCGAAATTATTTTCGCTCACTCAAGCATTATTGGGGTTGAAGCAAGGGAACCTTTCGGTTACCACTTGCTTCAATAGGCTCTCGGCTCTGTGGAACGAGCTCGAGGCAGCCAAGGAGGAACTTAAGGGACCCGAAGACACTCTTGCTCAATACAGGCAAATCAGAGAGAGAGAGAAGGTTACCCGATTTCTCTTGATATTGAACGAAAGCTTTGCGTCGTTCCGATCACAAATTCTCGCCATGGATCCCGTCCCTCCTCTCGGTCGAATCTATCAACTGGCGGTTTAGGAAGAAAGCCAAAGGCTCGTGACAACGGAATATGTCAAGGCGGGAGAGGCCGTGGCGCTCGTTGCTCTGGCGGGGCCATCGCAGCGAGCGACCAGCGCTCGCGGGCAGCAGCCGCGAACGCTGAGTTTGCTTGGCATCTCACGAGGGGGCAAAAACCATCGTTTGGAAGAAGATGAAGTACAATTAGGGTTTACACGGATGGACGGTCCAGATCAAAAGGGGGAATCTGACGGTCCATATTCCATGATTCATGGGCTTGAATCCAAAGGTGAATATTCAGCAGGATTTAAGCAATCCTATGGTCCAAAAGGTGCTGCATTGTCTAAGGGAAGTGGGCAAAATTATAAAAATAGAGGTAAATATTGTGATTATTGTAAGCGCCCACATCATACCATAGATACATGCTGGAAATTGCATGGTAAACCAACTGATAATAACAAAAAAGAGAGATTATTCTGCTTATCAGGTCATGGCACAAGGAAATGGAAGGGTAAATCAAACAATTACCCTTGACCAATATCAGAATATTATGAAGACCTTGAATCAGTTGAAGACTACAGACAAAAATGTGGGATTCTCAGGTATCTCTATTTCTGAAAGTAGTAATATTTCAGTTGATGCATGGATAATCGACTCTGGCGCCAGTGACCATATAATTTGTGATGAAAATTATTTTCGACAATCGTCAAATACACTCTTCCGCGTCGCTTTGTCTTCCTAATGGTACCATTACTTTTGTTACTAGAATTGGTACAGTTTCCCTTAGCCAGAGCATTACTCTAAAAAATGTTCTATATATTCCTGAATTTAAATTCAACCTGATTTCAGTATCAAAATTATGTGAGGACAACAACTGTCGTGTTGAATTCAATTCCGAGAATTGTTTCTTTCAGGACCATTTGACTAGCAAAATGATGGGCTTGGGTAGTATGGCAGAAGGACTCTACTTTTGGATCAACCTTTCAAAAGACTTTGATTTCTCATTGCTAAATAAAAGCATTTCTTGTAATGCCACTATTAGCAATAAAAATTATATTTCTCATCAACGTTTGGGTCATAGTGCATGCTTTCCATATCCAAATTGCCCAATTTGTCCTTTAGCAAAACAATCACGGTCATCATTTCCCATGAGTACGTCTCGAGCGGCTAGTGCTTTTTCTCTAATTCATGCCGATATATGGGGTCCCTATCATACCCCACATCGTGATGGGTCCCGATTCTTCCTAACTATTGTCGATGATTATACTCGAGCTACTTGGGTTTTCCTTATGCAATCCAAGAGTCAAACATTTTCCAATTTGACCAACTTCCTTTCCTTGATTCAAAATCAGTTCAATACATCTGTTCAAAAAATTCGAACAGACAATGGACGGGAGTTTTCCACTACAGAATGTAATTCTCTCTTTGCATCTCATGGGATAATTCATGAAACTTCTTGTATCTACACTCCTCAACAAAATGGAGTTGTAGAAAGGAAACATCGTCACCTTTTAGAGGTAGCTCGAGCTCTTAAATATCAAGCATCAATTCCTGAAATTTTTTGGGGAGATTGTGTGGTCACGGCGGCATATTTGATTAATCGCATGCCAACTAAAATTCTTGACGGGCGATGCCCATTTGAGATGCTTTTTGGGAAACCACCGGAATTAGGACACCTGAAAGTTTTTGGTTGTCTATGCTATGTAACAACTGTGGGACCTAAGGACAAGATGGCCCCGCGAGCTCTTCAATGTATTTTCATGGGATATCCATCCCTCCAAAAAGGATACAGGGTCATGGAAATATCGACGGGACGTTTTCTTGTCAGCCGGGATGTTGTTTTCCATGAAAATATTTTTTCCATTCCAGGAATCAATTTCTTCATCATCAACAACTGAATTGGTGCCCAACAATCGACAATTCCTATCGGAAGAAGATCTCTCCATGACTTCACCATCAATTTTTGTTCCAACAGGCAATATGCTAGCTATCCTGGGAAATATAAGCCCAGCAGTTGAGTCACCAGTCTCACCTCAAGAAGAACCCGAATCATTTGTCTCATCCCTACAGCGATATAATGAGACATCATCTTCACCAATGCCAATTGAACAACCGATTGAGCTACCACGACGTTCTGGACGACTCACACGTCCACCTTCATGGACTAAGGACTATATATGCTCCACATCATATTCTCAAGGTACACGGTATCCTGTATCCTCCTATATTTCCTTCAGTCGATTATCACCAGAACATATGTGTTGTATTAGTCGCATATCAGAAGTACATGAACCTTCAACATATGAGGAAGCAATACGTGATTTACGATGGCGACAAGCCATGGAAGCTGAACTAGATGCTCATGTGGATAATCACACCTGGGATATAGTTCCATTGCCTTCTCATAGGAAATCAATTGGCTGCAAGTGGGTATATAAAATCAAATATAAAGCAGATGGTTCTATTGAGCGTTACAAGGCCAGGTTAGTTGCTAAATGATTTACTCAACAGGAAGGCTTCGATTACCATGAGACCTTTTCTCCTGTGGCTAAAGAAGTAACTGTTTGCTCTTTCTTATCAATTGCCGCATTCCGAAATTGGGAGCTACATCAAATGGATGTCCATAATGCCTTTCTTCATGGTGATCTCGATGAAGAAATATATATGGATCTTCCTCAAGGCCTTCATAGACAGGGGGAGTCTCTAGTGTGTCGTCTACGTAAGTCCCTATATGGACTCAAACATGCTTCTCGACAATGGTATGCGAAATTCACTTCTGCACTTACAAATGCAAGCTTTCAACATTCTAAGCATGACTATGCTTTATTTTCTTGGACCAATGGTACCTTGTCGATTTACTTGTTGATATATGTTGATGACATACTTATAATGGGAAATGACGATTTGGCCATTAGAAAATTTAAAGAATACCTGCATCTAAATTTTCATATCAAAGACTTGGGGCTTTCAAAGTATTTTCTTGGGATTGAGATAGCTAGATCTGATAAAGGAATATGTCTCAGTCAGCGAAAATTTGTCATGGAAATTGTATCTGAAGCAGGATTATCAAGATGCAAGCCAGCTGTTATTCCTATTGAACAAAATGTCAAGCTCACAACATTTGAGTATGATAGGGGTATCGTACCATCTAATGAAGATGAGTTGCTTCGAGATCCATCAGGTTATCAACGGCTCATTGGGAAGTTGATCTATCTCACTATGACTAGACCTGATATTTGTTTTGCAGTACAGATACTTAGTCAATTTATGCATAATCCAAAGCAATCCCATATGAATGCAGCACTAAAGGTTGTAAAATATTTAAAAGGATGTCCAGGACTTGGAATTCTATTGTCTTGTGATTGTGACATGAAGATGACGGCTTACTGTGACACTGATTATGCAACTTGCCCAATGACTAGAAGATCTGTCACAGGTTTATGCATTAAGTTAGGAAGGTCTCTTATTTCGTGGAAGACTAAAAAACAGTCGACCGTTTCTCTATCCTCAACCGAATCAGAGTATCGAGCTATGGCAAAGACGGTTTGTGAAATAATATGGATACGAGGTTTACTCATGGATCTCGGAGTAGAACTTGATGGAGCAACTGAGTTATTTTGTGACAATGATGCTGCACTTAAATTGGCAGCAAATCCTGTTTTTCATGAAAGAACTAAACATATAGAGGTTGATTGTCATTTCACTCGAGAAAAAATTCAAGAAGGAATCATTACTACTCGAGGAATTGGGACAATAGAACAACCTGCAGATATCTTCACTAAGCCCTTATGTCAGAGACATCATACTTATTTATTAAGCAAGCTTGGCGTCTTTGACATATATAAGCCGCCAGCTTGAGGGGGAGTGTTGGAGAAGGAATTGATTCCAACCTTGATTCTGATTCTAATTGATCCTCGGTCGTGGATAATTGAAGAAAGAATATGAAAATGTAATCATATGTAATCATTTTTATTTTTTCCTTATTTCCTTTTGTACTATAAATATTAGCATATACCTGTACAAGGAATATGAAGAAAAGAAACAGAAATACATTTTCCCAGAAACACATATCGCCTTCTTTCATTTATGTCTGAGTAGTATCAGTTTCGAGGATAACAACATCCACTCCGATGAACTTATTATGTCCAAAACCACCGCTACGCACAGGATGAAGAAGAGGTGGAGGTCCATTTCTATAAGATCATGGTGATCTTGTTGGGGTGCGCCCTATTGTCAGAGATCCTGGGCCAGCACTGCAGCTTCGGAGCGTACCTGATGGGCTTGGCTTTGCCGCACGGACCGCCCTTCGGGACGACCTTGGTCCAGAAGCTGGAGACGGTTTCGGACAGCCTGCTGGTGCCTGCGTTCTTGGCAGCGAGCGGACTGCGGACGCAACTGTCGGGCATGGTTGCGGTGTCGTCCGGGTACATGCAGGTGATAATAATAATGGGTTACGTCGGGAAGTTCTTTGGGACGTTCGTGGCCGCCGTCATCAGCGGCACGCCGTTCTGGGACGCCGTCCCTCTCAGCCTCATCATGTGCTACAAAGGCATCATCGAGGTCTCTGTCTATGTCATGTTGTTTGATAGAAAGGTTAATTTTTTCTTTTTGAGTCGCCTTCTCTCTTTTCTCGCTCCAAATCCGTGGCGGTGCCGCCGCCTCCATTCCATCTCCTCCTTATGCTCATGAAATCCATCTCGATTTGCATGTCCAGATAATAGATGGGCAGGTCTACGCTCAGCTACTGGTGACCATGGTGATCGTGACCACGTTGATAAGACCCCTCGTCGCTTATTTATACGATCCATCTAGCAGATACATGATCAACGGACGAAGGAACCTCCCGGAATCGAAGGAAGGCGTCAAGATCCAGATTCTCGTCTGCCTCCATAGCGAAGACACCGTCCCCACTATGGTGAACCTCCTCGAGGCCTCCAACCCCACCCCTGTCAGCCCCATCTCTGTCTTCGTCCTCCACCTCGAGGAGCTCAAGGGCCGGTGCGCCGCCATCCTCGCCCCCCACCACCACCTCGACAGGACCGCCTCCCGGGGGGCCGGCTCGGACCACATCGTCAACTCCTTCACCAACTACGAGCAGAGCAGCGGCGGGAGCGCCGTGGTGCAGCACTTCACCGCCATCTCGCCCTTCGAGAGCATGCACGACGACGTGTGCTCCCTGGCGCTCGACAAACGGACCCACCTCATCATCCTGCCTTTCCACAAGACGTGGGAAATCGATGGGTCGGAAGGGTTCACCAAGTACGGCTTCCGCAGCGTGAACAGGAACGTGATGAGCAGGGCGCCCTGCTCCGTCGGGGTGCTCATCGATCGGGGCTCGCTGGGAAGCGCCCACCATACTGCGGCCGGCGAGGCCATGCCGTACCGAGTTTCCTTGCTCTTCTTGTGGGGCGCAGACGACCGGGAGGCGCTCGCCTACAGCATGCGAATGGTCGGCCACCCTCGGGTCAGCCTCACGATAGTTTGGGTCAAGATTAGAGAGGATCAGGACGAGAGCGAGAGCCAGCTTGACAAAGAAGCGATGGATGACTTCTGGGCCAAGGTAGGCAACAGTAGGAATGTGAAGTACGTCGAGGAGATGACGAAAGACGGCGTCGGGACCATACAGGTGATCCGGTCGATCGAGACTGCGGTTGACCTGTTGATAGTGGGCAAGCACCACGACCCATGGTCGCCGCTCATCTTTGGCTTGATGGAGTGGAGCGAGAACCCCGAATTAGGGGTCATCGGCGACCTGCTCGCCACCTCCGATTTCCACTTCTCAGTTTTGGTAGTGCAGCGGGAGCCCACGGCGGCAGCATCCTTTCCCTTATTGGGTTTGGCAATCAGCGGCTAGGCTGCAGCATTCGCCGGTTCCTGAAGACTTGAGGGGGAGAGAAAAGGAGGAGAACCGCCGGTTGCGGTTGCTTGGTGTTGGCTGCAGCATATGAAGAAGCTCAAGAACATGGAGGAAGAGGAAGCTGCCGCTGTCGCCGTCCCCGACGACCGACCCACCAACCCTGTCGATGGCCTCACCGAAGAGATCGTCCACCTCATCCTCAACCACCTTGGCGACGACAACCCTCTTGCCCACAAGTCCTTCTCCCTCGCCTGCAGGTCCTTCCTCTCCACCGAGTCTCGCCATCGCAGGTCCCTCAGGCCCCTCTCCTCCGACCTCCGACCTCCTCCCTCTGATCCCTCGCTGCTACCCCTTCATCAAGTGGCTCGACCCCTCGCTCTGCCCCCGCGTCGATGACGAGGTGCTGGCCTCGCTCTCTCGTGCCTGGAGCTCCACCCTCAGATCCGTGAATCTCTCCCGGTCCAGGTTCTTCGGCCACGCGGGGCTGTCGAGCCTGGCCACCAATTGCGCAGGCCTGGTCGAGATCGACGTGTCGAACGCGACGGAGCTGACGGACACGGGGGCTGCAGCAATCGTCGAGGCCAAGAACCTGGAGAGGCTGAGTGTCAAAAATATGTCTCGAATTTGAGCTCGTTGAATAAAATCAAACTAATGAGGATATGTGAACTCGATCATACGTGGATCAAGAATTAATTGTACGTGATCCTGATGCCTTCTGCATGCGTGTCTGATGCGAAATAAAAGTACGTGGGTTTGTCTTGAAAAAAATAAAATCCAAATTGGATTTTTGTGATTATCCGTGATTTTGCATGCTGGCGGGACTCTCTACATTAAATGCTCTGCATGCAAAACGGAGAAGGAAGAATGAAGAGAAGGGATGCAGTAGAAAAGAAAGAACATGCGTGTTTGACTCTCAAGTGCAGTTAGAAGGAGGCGTGCAGATGCAAAAGGGAAAGTCCAAAATTCCTGCCTTCATTTAATGCAAATAGGAGCTCCAGCTTTTGAGTTGTCTTTCTAATTGCAGAGGAGAAAAAAAAGTCAAAGAAGAGGCAAAATAGTCCATGGACGTGCAATTGTTCTCCACCTCATTAAATGCATGCACATGGCCATGTGCATGCATGAGTGCTTCATGAAAATTGGTGAGTGGCTTCAGAAGGTGGCAGCCTTTGATAAATTGAGGAGTTCACATTTGTTCCTTTCTCTTCCCATGCTCCTATAGAAGGAGGACGTTCGAGGCCGAAGAGAGGAGGCCGTGTAGAGAGAGCTCCAGAAAGAGAGAGCAAGAAGAGCGCGAGACTGAATGCGTGGGAGCTCTCGGCAGAAGGGAAATTTTCTCATTGTAATTACACCATGGTGTTTTAGTCAGTTAAATTCTTGTTAGTAGAATTTGTTTAATTCCTTGAGTGAGAATTTTACTGGGAATTGTGAGAGGCTAAACACTGTGTGAATTATTAGGTGTAATTGGGGGCTGGGAAACACTGAGTGAGTGTTTGAATACTCGACTGAGTGTAATCTCCATTGTATCGCTTGGTTCTATAGTGGAATTCCATGCTGCTCTCCCCGTGGACGTAGGTTCCGATATTCGGACCGAACCACGTAAATTCGGTGTCCGATTTCCTTTCCTTCCTTCTGACTAATTTTATCCGATTCGCTCGATCAATATCTGACGTCAAATTTTCTACAAGTGGTATCAGAGCCAAGGTTGGCGAATCGGTTGTGATGGAAGAAAGAAAGGTGAGAATCGACCGGTTTGATGGGAAGGATTTTGCCTTCTAGAAGATGCAAATTGAAGATTATTTGTACCAGAGAAATCTACACTTACCTTTATATGGAGAGAAACCAGACTCGATGAAAGATGCCGAGTGGGAATTGCTGGATAGACACGTGATGGGTGTTATTCGGCTCACGTTGTCTCGGAACGTTGCATTTAACATCGTGAAAGAGAAGACCACTGCGGGACTGATGAAAGCCCTGTCGAATATGTACGAGAAACCCTCTGCGATCAACAAGGTCTATTTGATGCGACGTCTGTTTCATTTGAAGATGGGCGAAGGTAAGTCGATTGCTGAGCATGTTAACGAATTCAATGAGGTTGTTAACCAATTGAGTTCAGTTGAGATTACCTTTGAAGACGAGGTACGTGCATTGATTTTATTATCCTCACTACCTGATAGTTGGAATACTACTGTTACTGCTGTTAGTAATTCCTCTGGGTCAAGAAGCTTGACATTTGATGAGGTTCGTGATTTGATTTTGAGTGAAGACATTCGTAGGAAAGAATCTGGTGAACCTGTACCTGTTGCTTTAGTAGGTGAAAGTAGAGGAAGAACTAGTACACATGTTAACAGGAATAGTATAAACATGAACAGACGTAGTCAGTCTAGGACTGGTGGAGTTGTCTGTTGGAATTGTGGTAGGAGTGGGCATCGTAAAAGAGACTGTTTTAAGCTGAAAAATGAAAAGGGTAAGGGAATTAGAGTTGAGTCTACAGATGATGTTGCTGCTGTAGCTGAAAATAATTGTAATGGTGTCGATTGTGTCTTGTCTGTCACTGAGGATTTGTCATTTGACGGATGGATAATGGATTCTGGTTGTTCATTTCACGCTACACCAAATAGGAATTGGTTTACTACTTATCAGTGCACGGGTAGTGGTAAAGTCCAGTTGGGGAACAACGCTGAGTGCGATGTTGTGGGTGTCGATGATGTTAAAATCAGAATGCATGATAATATTGTAAGGACATTGACTAGAGTAAGACATGTTCCAGAATTGAAAAAGAACTTAATTTCCTTGGGTGCTCTAGATTCAGCTGGTTGCAGGTTTTCTTCAGAAGGTGGAGTTCTAAAGGTTGTACGAGGTGCCCTGGTGATAATGAGAGGAATCAAGCATGATGGCCTATACAAACTTAAAGGTAAGATAATGACAGGTTTCGCCCCAGAGACGTCGGATGCATCTGTTTGAGAGTCTAATGACTGCTCGAGGAAGACCTGGGTGGTTGTGCCGATGCACAAATTTGATGCTGGTGTCAGGAATACGCGGTCAAGAACTTTGATCGAGATGGAGATTGGTAGGTCGATCAAGCATGTGCAGACTGACAGGAGCATGGAGTTATGCTTGGAGCTGGTAAGTAAATTCTGCATGAAGGAGGGCATAGTGAAACACCACACTAATGCCAGTAAACCCACAACAATTTGCAGAATTGATGAGCAGGACATTACTAGAGACGGCTCGAAAAATGGTCTCTAGTGCTAGTGTTGCTAGGAGAATCCTGGCTGATGTGCTTAGTACGAGAAGCTACCTGGTAAATAGATCCCCATTGACTGTTGTTGAATATTGGACTCCCGAAGAAGTGTGGTCAGGTAACGTTGCTAGTTATTCTATATTTAGAATGTTTGGTTGCCCGTGTTATTTTCGAGTGAGTGATGGTAAGCTCGATGAGAGGGCAAGGTGTATATTCCATGGCTATGCACAAGGTGAACGGGGCGATCAGTTGTGGTGCCCAGATATAAATTCACCTATTGACAGTAGGAAAGTTACCTTTGACAAGTCTCCGGTACTTCTAGTTAAGAGTGTTTGTGGCAGTGTTAATACGGATCTGGACGGTGTTCAGCTCAAGGTGGAGTTGCAACTAGAAACTCCTGAGGTAGCAGGTACTAGCGGAATAATCGACACGGATAATGCTTGTAGCGAGGTGGAGCCGGTAGAGCCAACGGTTGCTGTTGCTACTAAAATTGACAAGGTGCGTGTTCAACCTTCGGTCAGATATGTTTGCAATAATGGATTTGCTTTATCTGTAATACAGGAGGTTATGTCAGAAAATCCTTGTGGAGCAGTTAATTATGCAGGTGGAGTTGGTGTCTTGATGAGGTTCACAGTTATGGTGAAGTTCAAGCGTGGCTTGAACTTGGAAGCATTATGTGGCGGTTGAGCCCATTGGGGCTGTGGGAGAGTAGTAGTGAGATTTCCACAGAAGCGATGGTGATTTGGCTCAAACGTCGAGCCAAAGTGGAGATTGTTAAAAATATGTCTCGAATTTGAGTCCGTTGAATAAAATCAAACTGACGAGGATATGTGAACTCGATCATAAGTGGATCAAGAATTAATTGTATGTGATCCTGATGCCTTCTGCATGTGTGTCTGATGCGAAATAAAAGTATGTGGGTTTGTCTTGAAAAAAATAAAATCCAAATTGGATTTTTGTGATTATCCGTGATTTTGCATGCTGGCGGGACTCTCTACATTAAATGCTCTGCATGCAAAACAGAGAAGGAAGAATGAAGAGAAGGGATGCAGTAGAAAAGAAAGAACATGCGTGTTTGACTCTCAAGTGCAGTTAGAAGGAGGCGTGCAGATGCAAAAGGGAAAGTCCAAAATTCCTGCCTTCATTTAATGCAAATAGGAGCTCCAGCTTTTGAGTTGTCTTTCTAATTGCAGAGGAGAAAAAAAAGTCAAAGAAGAGGCAAAATAGTCCATGGACGTGCAATTGTTCTCCACCTCATTAAATGCATGCACATGGCCATGTGCATGCATGAGTGCTTCATGAAAATTGGTGAGTGGCTTCAGAAGGTGGCAGCCTTTGACAAATTGAGGAGTTCACATTTGTTCCTTTCTCTTCCCATGTTCCTATAGAAGGAGGATGTTCGAGGCCGAAGAGAGGAGGCTATGTAGAGAGAGCTCCAAAAAGAGAGAGCAAGAAGAGCGTGAGACTGAATGCGTGGGAGCTCTCGGCAGAAGGGAAATTTTCTCATTGTAATTACACCTGGGTGTTTTAGCTAGTTAAATTCTTGTTAGTAGAATTTGTTTAATTCCTTGAGTGAGAATTTTATTGGGAATTATGAGGGGCTAAACACTGTGTGAATTATTAGGTGTAATTGGGGGCTGGGAAACACTGAGTGAGTGTTTGAATACTCGACTGAGTGTAATCTCCATTGTATCGCTTGGTTCTATAGTGGAATTCCGTGCTGCTCTCCCCGTGGACGTAGGTTCCGATATTCGGACCGAATCACGTAAATTCGGTGTCCGATTTCCTTTCCTTCCTTCTGACTAATTTTATCCGATTTGCTCGATCAATATCCGACGTCAAATTTTCTACACTGAGGATGGGGAGGTGCAAGCTGATCACGGACATGGGGGTCGGGTGCATCGCGGTCGGGTGCCGGAAGCTGACCTTGTTCTGCTTGAAATGGTGCTTGCGGGTGAGCGATCTGGGAGTCGGGTTGATCGCGATGAAGTGCGCGGACATGCGGAGTTTGGATCTATCTTACTTGCCGGTAAATGCTTCTTCTCCGCAGCTGACAATGTTAAGGATGTTCTTCCGTTAATGCATTGATGTCCTGTCTGAGGGGTAGTTTAATTTTTGCCTACGTTGCTATGATACCAACGGCATATAGGCTGGTAACATTTCCAATTTCGGCGACTAATCATGTAGACATTTGTCCGGAGATGGAGCCCACTTTTGGAATGTTTTTCTTCTACCGTCTTGCAGTGTATAGAAATTCAACTAGAACATCTGTAGCGCTGGCTTCTTCATTGGTCGATTGACTAGTCGGAAGAACTGTTGGCTATTGCGGTCCAACTGGTTCCGAAATAGAAATTGGCCTACCATAGCAAGAACATCCACGATGGACCTAAATCAACTGTGTCTGCCGGGTCATTTACTACGACTTTAATCGCCTTGCTTATAGCTGTTTCATCTTAGCCTTGCGAAATTTGGCGGTGGGTGTATCAACGGTTAATCTAGTGGTGGTTGCTCTTCATATTCGACTTTTACTGAAATGAATTTTGTTGGGTGAACTAGTCACAAATTTCTTTCTTGTTGTGGATATTAGATCACAGAGAAGTCTCTCCAGCCTGTCTTGAAACTAAGAAATCTAGAAGAGTTGATTCTCGAAGGATGTCCTGGTATACATGATGATGGACTTGCCACCCTCAAAGAGAGTTGTCCATCGCTTAAGGTATGCTCATGGTTTCTGGAGTTTGTAAGCTGCTATATTTCGAAACTTTCCTCTGAAGAATGGTATTTCTATCTATGTTGATTCAAAGTTGTCTCTAATTACCTTAGCTCAAAGAACTATGTAAATAGTTGGATAGCTGATGTATAAGAATAATTAGCGTTTCTATGTCCTACTAATTATTCTTGAAAATTGGCATTTGCACAGGTACTTAATCTGTCAAACTGCCAGAGTGTGAGTCATGTAGGTTTGTCTTCCTTGACCAGTGAAGCTCAGTGTCTACAGCAGCTTATCTTATCCTATGGTTCCACTGTAAGTTCTTAGCGCCTTATGCTATCTTGTTGTATTTGACATGCTTCCTTTTGGTTCATACTTTCTTCTTTGTGCTGGTTCAGGTGACTGCTGACCTAGGAAAGAGTCTGCACAAGTTTTTGGGTTTGCAAGTGGTTCGACTAGATGGTTGTATGGTTACATGTTCTGGGATGAATGCAATGGTGAACTGGAGCGCACACTTGAAGGAGCTAAGCTTAAGCAAGTGTGTGGGGGTAACAGATGATTGCCTCTCCTTACTTGTGCAAACACAGAGAGAACTGAGGAAGCTAGACATCACATGCTGCCGGAAGATAACATATGCCTCGATAAATAGCATAACAAGTTCGTGCTCCTTCCTCTGTTCTCTCAGAATGGAATTATGTAGCCTGGTATCAAGAGATGCATATCTCTTGATCGGTCGGCGTTGTCAAAACTTGGAGGAACTTGATCTTACAGATAATGACATTGATGACGAAGGTTTTCTACTGGACTAGATCTTTTTGTGCTTATTTACTTCAGTCAGAGCAAAAGCCTGACATCTCCTGATTCTTGCAGTGTTACTGGCCATATCAAGATGCTCCAAACTTAGGATTTTAAAACTGGGGTTTTGCTCGAAGATCACTGATGATGGACTTAAACATATTGGGAGACATTGCTTGAATCTTACAGAGATTGATCTGTACAGGTCTGTACAGCATTCATTATGTAAGCTATTGATGATTTTACACTGTTTTGTTTAAACTGCAATGCAGACATGAGTGCTTCCTCATTTCATTCGCATCGATTCATTGCTGTTATCACCTGTACCATGAAATGAATAGGGAGAAAATAATCATGACAAAAGGGAGGAACTGGAAAAATTGGATTTCAGATAGAGAACATAGTGAAGATGTTGTCAAATGTCCTCCTTTACTTCATAAGTTGTAAAAAAAATAAATTCCATTATGCTTTTGTTTCACCTGCCAACCTATGAGTAGGAAAGTACAAATATCATGCAATGTTCCTTTATAATGACTCAGTTACTTGGTTTGTTGTGTTAAGGAAAAATTATGAACTTGTGATACTTATAATTTGAACTTTAACAAACACAAACTATAATTTGAACTTAGCAAGCAGAAATATGGCTGCTAGAATTTTTCTATCTAGGAGAGCTCTTCTTAATAATGTTATGTTATTTTCTGGATTTATTCACATCGAATTTTGTTCATTAGGTCTACGGGAATAACTGATGCTGGCATTGCTGAAATCGCTCTTGGTTGTCCAGCACTTGAAATGATTAACATGGCTTACAATGAAAATGTCACGGACGTCGCACTGATATCATTATCTAAATGTCCAAGGCTAAAAGCTCTCGAAATTCGGGGATGTCCTTATGTATCGTCAATTGGTCTGTCAGCTATTGCTAGAGGATGCAGGCGTCTTACCCTCCTTGACATAAAGAAGTGCTACAATATCAATGATAATGGAATGCTTTCACTGGCCCAATTTTCCCCAAATCTCAGACAGGTACTCATCTATTTTGTTTCTCTTACTTGAAAAGCAGCCCATGTTGATGCTTGTGGTGTACTGATAGGATTTGCCGATCTCATCATTTCACAGATGAATTTGTCATACTGCTCGCTCACTGACGTAGGGCTCCTAGCACTGGCCGGCATCAATTGTCTGCAGATCATGACTATCTTGCATGTGGCAGGATTGACACAAAGCGGTCTCGCAGCTGCTCTGTTGGCTTGTAGATGTTTAATGAAAGTTAAGCTTCATGTGTCCTTTAAATCCTCATTTCCTGAGTCTCTTCTCAGTTACATAGAAGCCCGCGGGTGTATCTTTCAGTGGAGAGACAAAGCGCGTCAGGTATCTTCCCTCCCCCCCACCCTTTTTATTGGCTGTCTCAGGGTTTATCAACTTTTATTTGACTCATTCTTTGCACATGTCGCCGTCACTTGCAAATGCATAGAGCAATGCCAGAGCCTCTCGCTTTCTTTCTTGTTCCTCTCTCTGAATGTGCCAAGTTAGCCAGGAAGATGAAGCCAGTGATGGAATGAGGACAGGATTTATTTAGAGCCTCACAATATATTGCATATACTGCTTGTGAATCAATGTGGATCCGATATAAATTACCGGCACTAATTATTACCCTTTTCTTTTCACTATGATCAGCAAATCGGCATACTGTGCTTTAAGTGAGAATAAAAAGCAGAGAGAAGCAAAATATTTGAGAACATTTCATATAACTCTACATGAAGAAAACAGCAACGCATTCTAATGGGTGAAGGGTACGCTGAAGCTGTAAATCTGCTTGGACAGGTGGAAATGGATCCAAAGGGGTGGAAGCTTGCATTTGTCGAAGAGTCCTCAGGATGTAATATATGGGTTTTGACCCAGTCAAAAGAAGAAAGAGAGAGAGAGAGAGTTGAAAAGTCAAAAAGGAAAGGAAAAGAAAAGAGAGAGTGAGAGTCTTCGGGAGAGAGAAAAGAGAAAGAGAGAAGGGAAAAGTAGAAAGGACAAAAAGAAGAAAAAGAAAAAGAAAAAGAAAACAAAAAAAAGAGAAGTATATAAAAGGATAAGAAGGGGGGGAGCTCGAGCAGAACACAGAAAGAAAGAAAGAAAGAGAGGGAGAGGGAAAGAAGAAGAAGGAGAAAGGAAGAAGAGATGAGGGTTTTGCACCATGGGGACCTCGCCAAGCCGATTCAACTTGGTATTGCAACGCCCGGTAAGTGCTCGCGTCCCTCGTTCGTTCAATCGGAGTAGTTTTGAATTTAGGGCTCAAAATTCGGAATTATTGGATATTTGAATGGCGAAGGCCGATTTTTGAGCCGTTGAGCTGCACATTTTTATAGAAATGCTAGTTTAGGATGTTGTGAAGTTATAGGACTTTACGGATCATGATTTGAGCTTACGGTTTACTCGGAATAAAATTTTGAAGTTTCCCGCGCGTGATGAACAGTGCGCGTCGAACACTTTGGGGCCATATTTTGTCGATTTCTGACTTGATTTTTGGAATGGGTAATTGAGGGTTCTTTGAGTACGTGGAAAGAGCTTTCTATTGACTATAAGAACGTTTAAAACGGAGCTCGGTGGAGAAAGTTATGGCATGATTAAGTTGCATGTTCAAGCTCCACATCATTTGGATATGCGATTTGTTAGCGCGTAGGTGTCGTTTTATCGACAAATAAGTATGGTTTAGGTGGGTTGTAATTAGGATAGCGTTTTACTCAATGTTAATATTATTTCTCACCTATTTGTTAGGATTGCGGGTCCTAATGGTTCAAGTAATCGTCGTCATTTAAGCATAGGCTTTCTAAGGTGAGTGGTGCTATCTCTTCTAAGAATTTGTAAATTCATGTCTTCAAAGCGATATGGATTTGAAATATTATGAGTTATGAATAAGCATATTTGTTGCATAAAATTTGGATCGAGCATTTACTACATTTTGATATATGTGAACGATATGAGAATTATTTGGTGGAAATATGTATTTTGTTCAATGAACGATATTAAGAAATATTATATATTTTGGGTTTGTGAAACCTTTTGGAAGAGACTCACAAGGAGTCCTTGATTTTAAATATGACATATGAAAAGTTATATATTGATTTATGAATTGGTTTATAAAGTGAAATTTGGAATAGTTTGGGAAATGTATTGTGATTTATAAAGTGTGATTTTGTAGAGATTAATCAATCGACTCGACCATTGATATTTGAATTGCAATGGTGAAAAGTTGCGGTTTGGTTATTAAACCTGAGTTGTGAAATGATTTTTAATTTGGGCTTTATGTGTCACGCCCCGACCCTCGAGCACGCGGCAACCCCTGTTCTCTTGCGGTCATTTGATTTGCGACTCTCCAGGATCCGTCGCCGACCGTTATTTTTATCTTTTGATTAAACGCATGCGGAAGCGAATCACAATCCCCAGTCAATTACAAAAACAGGGATAGCAGGAAAACTTAACAAGAACACATCAAAAGTATCGCTTTATTAACTAATTGATTAACCCTAGGAAGTTTACAAGTACAAGCCCTTACCACGGGCATCTTCCTATCGAGCCAATGAAACTAACAGGCCAGGGTTAATCTACTCCCTTCAAAGACGGCCACGAGCCGTAACACGCGTCGATCCTCCATCCTATGGACCTGAAAAATGTTAACCACGACGGGTTGAGATAAACTCAGCAAGTCAAAGTCCTAAGCCCCGGTTAGGAACTTCGCTCGCCTTGGGAGCAATCTAACCATGCAACCTAGTTCCGACAAACAACACATATCACACCTCAAGCAACATTATCAGACGACAGTTCAATAAGCAATTGCAAACACAAGCAACCCTACCTGGCCTTGGCACACGCAACCTGTAGAAACTGTCATTTCAATCATCACGACATTAAGAGCATGCGAATAATCAGAGCATCTCACACAGTTTTCTCATATCTCACACCCACACATGCTCCGATTATTACGACCTCTCCTCCTGGGCCACGGCACAACCTTATGGTTGGCGGTTCCTAGCTAAACCAGCTTCGTCCTCTTTACCTCGAGGCACGGCGACGTCAAGGGCTCACTCCCAAGACAGCATTCCCGAAGGAGCACAAGACTCGCCCACTACCGCAGTCCCGCTACTGACAGAGGCCCGGGATGTCACGCCCCGACCCTCGAGCACGCGGCAACCCCTATTCTCTTGCGGTCATTTGATTTGCGACTCCCAAGATCCGTCGCGGGAGTTTAACATACAACCTAATTCATCAAATCATCCAGCACCATCTCGTAGAAATAACCACGAAGACGGTTTACTACACAGGTGCAATCACAGGGCGACCCTACCGGCCTTGGCACACACGACCCGCGTAAACCGTCATTTAATCCATCACGACATTAAGAGGCATGCGAATAATCAGAGCATCTCACATAGCTTTCTCATATCTCACACCCACACATGCTCCGATTATTACGACCACTAGGGCCACGGCACAACCTTATGGTTGGCGGTCTACACCGATCAAGACCAGGCATCGTCCTCCCCCATGAGGCACGGCGACGTCACGGGCTCTCTCCCATCGACGGCATTCCCTATGGAGCATGAGGCCCGCTCACCGCCGCAGCCCCGCAATCGACCACCACCGTCGGGCAACCGACCGAAGTCGGGACGACCAAAAGGCCACGGCACAACCCCAAGGGTTGGCGGTCTACCGCGCCGCCGGAGCTCTCCTCTTAATGTGACCATGCAACACATCATCAAACAATCCATTCTTTTCTTTGCTCGTCGTGAATGCAACATCACCCATGCTCATGCGACATGCCATTTCGATAACCCACGCAATATGTCATGCGATCTCACTCGACAATTCCAAAATTCCAAATTCCACCAATCATCAATCACGTACATTCCCTAATTCTCGGAATAACTCAATAAATCAAGCACTTTCACTTCCACTCGGTCTTCGATCATGCGTTTCATCATTATTCACGCATATAATTAATAATCGGCACTTCAATAAATCATAACAACCAAGAACACATCAAAATAAGCCAAAAATTAGCTTCTGCATGAACAGTGCCGTGAACAGTAATCTGTGAACAGTGATTAGTGAACAGTAATCCGTGAACAGTAATTATGAACAGTAATCATGAACAGTAACTAATCCGAAATTAATAAAATAATATTAAACTTAACCATGGTTACTAAATTTAACCTAACTAGGGTTAATTAACTCAACCATGATTAATAATTAACCATAGTTACTTTAGAAACTAACCCTAGTTACTTTAATTAATTAACCTAGGTTACTTTAACACTAACCATAGTCAATTAACTAACCCTAGTCAGCCTTAATTAACTAGACTAATTAACCAATCAACCTTAATTAAACACAAACACACAAATACACTAATTAACCCCTAAATAAGGATTAGGAAATTAACTTACTTGGATCGGAAATCCGGCGACACCGGCGCGTAGAGGGGGACGAGGGCTACGAGGGGTAAGCTCGGGGACGACAACGGACGACAAACGGTGGTCGAAACGGGCCAAAACAGCCCTCGGATTACTGTTCACGCGGAATGGAGTTTCTGGGTGAAAATGGCCGAAACGGGCGGCTAACGGCGACCGAGGGTGGCCGGCGGTGTGCGGCTGGCTCCCGACTTCCGTGGCTACACTTTGGGCGGTGGTGGCGGCTCCGGCAACACCGGCAAGGCTGGATTCCGGCGGAAAAACAGAAAACACAGCAAGAAAAGGAAGAAAAAGGAAGAGAAAAGAGAGAGGAAAGGGGTGGCGGTCCGGTGATGGTTTAGTGGCTTCTCGACGACGGCAAGGCAGCAAGGACAGCAGCTAATGGTGGCTGGTTTGGGAAACACAGCAGCACAACTGCTGTTTTGGAGGAAAACCAGAAAAGAACAAAAGAGAAAGAGAGAAAGAAGGAAACTTGGGAGAGTGGGGAGGAAGAAAAAAAGCAACGTGGGGAAGGGGCTGCTGAAACTTGAGGAGAGAGAGAGAGAGAGAGAGAGAGAGAGAGAGAGAGAGAGAGAGCAAGCAAGAAGCCAAGCAAGAGACCAAGTCAAACTTCTCTTCATCAACTTGTCCCAAAATATCCCATTCCTTGACTTTTCTTCTCTTTGTCCTCCAACAATAAATACATCTTCTAGAAAGGGCAATTTGGTAATTCCTCAAAGTATAGTATACCTTACTATACGCGTACACGGGCCAAGAATTTATACGGGCGGTTAGCTTGGGCCTACGTGGCCGACTCCCCAAAGGCGCAAGGCCCATTAGGCCTCCAATCGGTCCAATTCCTCTTGGTTCCAATTTTTCGGCCCATTAAACCCTTTTTCTGAAAATTCTCGGCTTACCGAAATTCAGGATGTTACACGGGACTCGCCCCCATACCGCGGTCCCACATAGAACCCCTCCCTATCAGGCATCCGACCGAAGTCAGGCGATCCACTGGCCACGGCACAACCCCATAGGGATTGGCGGTCTTCCGGCAACGCCGGGTTCCCTCATTTAATGTGTTCATGCAACACATCATCAAGCAATCCATTTATATCTTTGCTCTGTCGTGAATGAAATATCACTCATGCTCATGCGACATGCCATTTCAGATAACCCACGCAATATGTCATGCGATCTCACTCGACAATTTTTCCAAAATTCAATTTTCAATCAACATTCAATCACACACATTCCCTAACTCTTGGGAACAACTCAAGTCACAGTCTGTCGATCCAACAATATTCAGTTATCCCAAATAAGTATAAAATATAATTATATTTAAAGATACTCATTTAAGAAACATATAATACTATAGTCGATTTTTCCGATAAAATAGTTTAAGTCCCACAAAATACTTATAATTATTTTTCAATCCCATAATTAATTATCCAACCCAAATAATTCCATTTAGTAAAACCCTTCTTCAATAAACCAATGTCATTAAATAAAGTAGTATATAAATACTATCGACTTTGGAAAAATAGACCATAGTAATTTTCCCCCAAAATTACTCAATTAAAACCATTTCCAATAAATAATCATAATTAATTATTTTCTCCAAAATAATTAATTTTCAGCAATGAATAGTAATAACAATATTACTATTAATAATTCGAAATTATAAATTAATTTAATTAATTAATAATTCCGAAAATAATAAATAATTATTATTTATTCCAAAAATAATAATAATAATATTTATTAATACTAACCATGATTAACACAAGCAAGCTTAATCAAATAGTATTAAAACACTAATAATCATCATCCAAAACACTAATCAATAATTAAACTAATCAAACTACTCCTAAGCAAGATTAACCCCTAAATAAGGATTAGGAAATCGACTCACGGTTTAGCGATTCCGACGACACGAGAGCGACGGCGGCGGCGAGGGGAACGCCCGGGAACTTCCGGCCCGTTGGGACGAGGCAACCCAGGGCCGGATCTCGGCCGAGGGCGGCTGTCCGCGCGGCAAAAAGCCGAGAAACACAGGGACCAGCGGCTGTGGTGGTCCAAGGCTAGCTGGCGGTCGGTCCGGTGACTCCGTGTCACGCCCCGAACCCCCGAGCTCGCGGCAACCCCTTCTCTTGGTCGATTGAAAGCGACGTCCCAGGACCCGTCGACGACTATTCATTTTATCTTTCGTTAAGCGCAAGCGGAAGACAAACCATCCCCAGACAAACAAGCAATCAAACAGGGATAGAAGGATGAACAAAGAATGACAACAAAGAACTACTCATTTATTCAAATTACTGGATTAACCAATGGAGGATCGTTTCCGAATTACAAGCCCGACAAAAAGGGCCGATCCATCCTCTAAGCGAAACCAAAAGAACTAGGCTAATCCAACAAGACACAAGGAACCCTCGGGTTCAACACCATAGTCACTCGGACCCATCGGACTCAAGCTCCGTCGAGTCGATCACTGGAGAAGCGGGGGCAGGATTCTCCACTGCAGGTACCCCATTCTAAGGACCTGAAAATGTTTACCACGACGGGTTGAGATAAAATCTCAGCGAGTTCTTCCCCCTAAGTCTCGGTTAGTACGCCAACTCAACCCGGGTATCTCTCCGTAACCACCCCTCACTCAACCCACAACAAACAACCAAAACCAAACAACAGCCAACAACAACGAGACGTGGCAACCCACAATCAATATTCGGTTCGCATGCAACCTTACCCGGTATGCCATACCCCGCGCGTCCAATCTCATACAATGCAAGCAAGGCACATGGCCGTTAGATGAAACAGTTCATCAATCACATGCGAATCGCGCCACAAGCGATCTCACCTGGCCATTGCCACACCCTGCACGACTGTCAACTCATGCGTGCGTACCACAAATCATCACGACATTAAAAGCATGCGAATAATCAGAGCATCTCACACAACTTTCTCATGTCTCAAATCCACACATATGCTCCGATTATTACGACCCTCTAGGCCACGGCACAACCTTATAGTTGGCGGTCAACCGGTCGTAAACCGCATCGTCCTCCCCGTGAGGCACGGCGACGTCATGGGCTTTCCCCACCGACGGCATTCCATAAGGAGCATGGGCCCGGCCTCAACCGCGACTCCGCATCTGACCACTGTCAGGCGACCCAATGGTCACGGCACAACCTCGAAGGATTGGCGGTCATCCGGCTCAACCGGGCTATCAACTTTAATCTGACCATGCAACACATCAGCAAACAGTTCATTTTTGTCTTTGCTTTTGCTTGGTTGTGAATGCAACATCGCTCATACGCTCATGCTTATGCGACATGCCATTTCGTATAACCCACACGATATGTCATACAATCTCACTCGACAATTTCCAAAATTCAATTCAACCAACATTCGATCACGCATTTCATCAATATTCACGAGTATAATTAACAATCGGCACTTCAATTAATCATAACAATCAATAGCACATCAAATTCGAGACAAAATTTAGCTTCGGATGAACAAAGGCCGTGAATGCGAAATCGTGAATTATCGAACATGAATTATGAACAGTGATTTTTCCGAAATTCAATTAATTAAAACATTTAATCCAGAAATTAAACAAAACATTAATTAAAACAATTAATCAACCAATTTAAGCAAATCATGCTTAATTAAACACATAAACACAATTAATCACAAATTAAGCACAATTAAGCCTAATAAGCAAAATTAAGCTAATCTAATCTTAACCATCTATCTAACCACCTATCTTAGGGATAATACAACTTAATTAAACCCCTTAAACCAAGATTAACACTAACTAACCAACCCTAAGCAAGTTTAGGCACTAAATAGGGATTAGGAGCTAAACTCACCCGTTAGGCGGGCCGGCGACACGGACGCGGCGGCGGCGACGAACCCGACACCCGGGGACCTCACTCACGATGATCCAAGGCGGTCCCGGGGCTGAGAACAGCAGCAACAAACTCGAAATCCCTCTGCAACTCTGAAAACTGCACTGCACAGGAGGAAAGTGGCTGATCGGAGTTGAACGGGCTGCCCGGAGCTCCGGCGAGAGGCGGGCCAGCGACTGGCGGCACCTGGGGGTCGAGGGGGAACCACTTGTGGCTGGTATGGGCGGAGATTGGGTCGGAAAGGGAGGAAAATGGCCGAAACAGCAAAACAGAACAGCAGCAGGCGGTCAGAAAACGGTCCAGCCGGCGGTGGCTTTCGGCCGGAATACGGGACGATCGGAGGCTCCTTCCGGCGATCGGCCGACGCTGTCTGAACGGTTTTCGTCTTCTGAACACAAGGGCGGGTGGCACGAGACGAGATTCCAACGGGAAGGCAATGAACAACTCAGATTTCGGTGAAAGGTCAAACTGAAAAATAGAAGGAATGAAGGAAAACCATGGGAGAGAAGGGTGTGCGGTTTGGGGAAGATGAAGAGGAGAGAGAGAGTGAAGTGAAGGCTGAAGGATAAGGCTTATCAAAGCCTTCAATGCTTGCCCCACTTGTCAAGAAAATGACCTCATCTTCTCTTTCTTCTTTTTGACTTTTCTTCAAAATATCCAAGGGCATTTTGGTCATTTCCACCTTGCACATTTCCTAATCTGTCCTTGGGCTGAAAATGGAGGGGCGGGCCTAGGAAATGGGCTGGAAAATGAATAGGAACGGGCTCGGGAATTTATTGGGCTTGAATCGGCTCGGTTTTAAACAATGGGCTCGGAAGGGTAAAGGGTCGGTTTGGCCCAACGGGTTCACTTGCTTGCCTCGGGCCTTCCATGGTGGCTGTCCCACCTTGGGCGTGAGGCCCACACTGATTTTGCCCGGCCCACGTCCTCATAGGCTCGTTTTCTTGGTCCGAAAATCCCTTTTCCAAATACTCGGCTCAACCGGCAGTGTCGACTGTCTAAGAAGCATCGTCCAAAAGTCCTTCTCGAACATTCCCGAAAATTCGAAGTTCAATACTAGATTCTCATGCCATGTCAATTTCGCCCGAATGCCATTTTGGTACTGCTCAGACTGACAGGCGGCTTTGAGGATTCACGTGTAACCGACTCGTGCCAATTCATGTTCAAGACTTCTCGACACATGGACGTCCTTGACTACATGAAATTGCGAATGATCGATTCTTATTTCAAAGTACACGATTACCAAGGATCGACATAGGGCCATTCGTGAGTTCGATAACAGTAGACGGAATCACCCGTCGTCCCATTATGTTCTGCGCACGAATCGACTCCTATTTGTCATTGGAATCGACCTGCATGACTACAGGATCGTCCTTACGCAAGTCTCACGGTCTAGTCGTTTTCCCAGGTCAAGTTCTTTAGTCGCACGAGTTCTGTCCTCATTAGCCTTTCCCCTCAAGGTCGCATCTCGGAGTGATCAGTTCCGAGTGAGATCAACCAACAATGCATTGACGAAATTAACGCTCGTTCCTCCCTAAAAGGACTCGAATTTCAGGATGTTACACTCCGGACGGCGGCCAACAGCTCCGGCGAGGCGGCGACAGCTCCGGCGATGGCTGGACAGAACCGGAAGAGGGAGAGAAGAGGCGGTCCAGCTGGCTCGAGGGATGGCAGCAAGTCGGAGGTGGCTTTGGTGCGGCGGAGGAGGCTCGGGGACGATCCTCCGGCGGCCTACGGCGGTGACCGGCGGCGGCGGGTAGCGGCAAAGCCGCTGGCCGCTTCTCCGGTCACGGCCAAAGCCAGGAGGGGAAGAGAGAGCATGGCAACGGCAGCGGCTGCTGGGATAGCTCCTGGGCGGCTCCCAGCGGCGGTCTCGGGCGGCCAAACGGCGGCGGAGGGCGGTCGGACGGCTAGGGCGAAGCAAACCGAGAGTGAGGGGGAGAGCGAAACCGAAAGCAATAGGGCGGGGACTGCGCGGCTCGCGGCAGCCCGAGAGCAGTCCGGCGTGCGGGCAAGGCGGCCGGCATTGCGCCGGCGGCGCGGCGGGGACGAGAACCGAAGCAAGGCGGCGGCACGCCCGGACGGAGGAAGAAGACAGAGGAGAGGCACGGTGCAGCGGGGCAGAGCCGGTTCGGCCTGAGGCCGGCGAACGGCGGCGAGCTGGTGGGACGACGGGGGTGAGGTGGTGACGGGTGGTGGTCGCCAGCAGTGGCGGCTGCGAGAAGGATGAGCAGCAGCGGCAACTAGAGGCGCCGGCCAGCGAAGACAAAGAAGAAGGAGAAGAAAAGAAGGAGGAGGAAGAAGAAGTGCGGGGAAAGGGGAGCGTCGATCGTGCAGGAGAAGAAAAGGAGGAGAGAGAGAGAGAGAGAGAGAGAGAGAGAGAGAGAGAGAGAAGACCAGTCAAAGGGATAAGAAAGAAAGATAAGATAAGATGGGGCAAGTGGGGCTGCCGACAGGGGAAAGAAAACGTGGGGAAAGAGAGAGAAAAGGGGGAGAGAGAAAGAGGGAGCGTGCGGAAGAGAGAGGGAGGGACGCGCGGGAGAGAGGAAGAGAGAGAAAAGGGGAAAAACCCTAAATTTAAAAAATCAAAAAGGCTTCTAGAAGGGGGGTACTTGGTCTAATTACCCTTGAAGCGCGATTTCCAAAATCCAGTCCTAATCTCGACCCGTTAATCCACTTTGGGCAATTTCCGGGCTTACCGAAAAATTCGAGAATCAATGAGGCACGTCCAATATTTTAGTCTCGACATCCCTAAAAATTCGATACCCGATACCGAATTGAAATTCGTGGTTAAAATCAATCAATCGCGATTTTAGTACGACCTAACTTTCAGGCGGCGTTTAGGGGTTCTCGCGCGTTTGACCCGTGGTTGATAGCTTTTCAATCCACGATCGTGCATATTCAAATCAGGGCGATCCTCGATTATCATGTAATCACGAGAGGTTAATTGCTCACACTGAGTACAGGGCCAAAAGGAAATCGGTTTAACGTCGTTCGCAATTAATATCGAAGTCGTGCGGAATCACCCGCAATCCGATCTCGTATTTTTGCCGACTCGATTTATTTCCGTTCGCTAATTGGCCTGCAACAGTATAGTATTATTCCTCTTTGATCCTTATGGTCGAGCGGCCTATCCTTGATTAAATTCACTAGTCGTACGTGTACCGATCCTTAATTGCCTTGCCGAACAGTTAGTTAACTCGTGAGGGGCCAACTCAGAGTAAACGTAACTAACAGTGCATTGATAAATTAACCATTTCATCTATCCCGGAATGGGTCGAAATTCAGGATGTTACATTATGACTTGTGTATAATATTGTTATGGATTGGTGTTGATGCTCAATGTCGCTGTGAGCCTAATGAGGGGCTTGTGGGTATGCACATACTAGTCTAGGATATCCTTGTGGGTCGAGCCACCGGCTTATAGTAGGTGGAGACCTAACCAAGGGGGGAATCTTGGTCGCTTTGTCACGTAGCGTTATTCGTGACCATGGCTGAATATTTGAGCTGAGTTTGGTCAATGGAATATGCCATTGACATATGATTTGAGTTTAGTCGATGGAATGGACCATCGAATTGTGGGTTTATATGAGATGGATCAATGGAGTAGACCATTGATATTTTGCATGAAATTAACCAATGGAATGGACCATTGGCGTGAGTTAATGAGATTAATCAATGGATTAGACCATTGATGTTTGTTTTGATATTATTGTGAAATAAATATTTCTGCCATAAATATAGTTATGTTGAAACAAATGTGATTTATCCTCTTATTACATATTTGTTTTATTTTGAAATTGGGTTAAAAGAGTTGTGATTTGTTTGTAAATATGCATAGTGGGTGTTCGATCCGCTTAGAAGAGATGCATTACTCATTGAGCTGTGGTTTGCTCACCCCTCTATTCTTCCAATCTTTTCAGGTTTTTCAGCTAGTGATGAGTAGTACGAGAGCGATAGCCATGAGGGGACTTTTGGGAGCAAACTTTTGGGAGCTTAGAGGCTGCGTCCTTCGAGAGAAGGACGGCCGTGTCATTCCCCTTTCTGGCTAGGATTTGGGGTGTGACACAGGATGCTTGAGACTTCTATTTAGCTTCTCCTTTTTGAAGTGTATGCCTTTGTCCTCATGTGGGAGGAATGCAATGAAGGCCGTGCTCGATGTGTGCACGCTATGAGAGTTTTATTTGCCATGGAAACTCTTCATTCTTGATGCTTATACTTCCAGATTTCTCACTTGACTATGTTTGATCCTTTGTCTGGTAGTGTTCGTTTTGATCGTGCTTCAAAATTTCGGGTATTGACCTTGCTTTTTGGTCGTCATTGTTGCTGCAGTGCTTTAATGTGGCAATGACAGATAAAATGCTATGACAGCTCTTGAATGCCTGCATTTTATACGGACAGAAAAAATTTCTCTCCTCGGCTCCCCAAGCGACAGTTCCCTCTGCCGTTGCCCGTGGTGATGATGAATAACTTCTTACCTAGGATGGCATGATTTTGTTCAATGGCCAGATGCTCCTATGATCTTTCCATCACAAGATGGTGTGGTCCGATGAGAACATGGTCCTCGACACTACCCTACAAGATCTTCCCCAACTGATATCGCCAAGCAAAGGGAAAGGCGTGCAAAGAATTGCTCGAACAAGTAAAAAAGAACTTGTTCAAACTTATGAAAGCACATCTAAATGACTCACATCATGTTTAGAACTACTTTAAAAAGTACATCATAGAGGTGCATTGAAAGTTGATGTATGAGAAAATGATTTTTCCTCAACTTTTGTATAATGGTTATGTTCTTGTCATTATCTGCACGTACGTAAATATGTATGGGAGAAAAGGAAGCCTAAAATTTTTAACTTGATGTTCGAGGAAGCGTGCCTTTTGCTCTTACTCATGCCTTAGAGAACTAATTTAAGTAAGACACTCCCCTACCATAACGGAATTGTTTTTGCCCACTCGTTCTAATCTGTACCGATCCGTCCTCCCAGGACGGAAACAAGCACGTTTAAGCTCTCTCTGTGTTGACACCTAAATTTTGACCTAACGTGTGGCTATATTTGCAGGCTGACTCAACCCTTAAGCAAAATTGGAAATTATGTTCAGCCTAATAAGGGACCATGAACCTCGCCCATAATATGAGGAAGGGGACAAATGAATTGCACACGTGAGGATAGAAAATTCGGAAGGAAATCAGTGGGATACTAGGGGTTGCAATTTTCACGAAGAATCTTCGGAGGAATTCATGGGATAAGATGGACGAAATGGAGGGAAGAAAATGAAGACATTTGTGGCAAGTGGGGACTGTGGAGACTTACAAAAGGAAGCTAATGAGCTGAAATAAGATGGGATCAATCTGATTGGCTATGCAAGGAAGGTGGGAATCCTGGTCAGCCATTCTTGTTGTAATGGATATTCGAATTTTGGTAAATGAGGATCTAAATTTCTGATTCAGAATCAAGAGCCAAAATATCGAGTGAACGGGGAAGGCGGGAAATTCGACAAAGGAAGGAATCAAGACGTGAAATAGGAAAGATTGAGCTGGCCACCAAATCGCGTACCGATTTGCAAACCATGAATTAAGGCAATGAGAAAAGGAAATTCAGAAAATTTCCCGTAGAAAGAGACGCTCGAGGCCATTATAAAAGGAGGGGAGAAGAGCACGAGAGGATCATCAGTTTTCTCATCACCATACAAAGCTCTTTCGTGTTTTCACCAGGTTGTGGTGCCTTGCATACATCACAACGTAGTCTTTTTTTTTTTGAGTCCTTAGTCTTCAAATGAGTCTCCAATAGCGGCTACAAAAGTTCTGTCATCACTGAAGATATCCATCGTTGATCATCGTTGCTGGTCGCTGCTGTTTGCTGCTGATTTGCTACTGGTTTGCTGCTGATTTGTTGACGTTCATTGCCGCTCTGGTGCGTCGTTGTTGCTACATTGCTGCTGGTCATTGCTGCTACATTCCTTTAGTTGTTTCATATAATATCGTGCTTCTGGTTTGTGCCAATCTCTCTTAAAAACATTGTGATAATGATAATATCATTTTTTAAAAATATGTTCAGGTTCATATTTTCTCATGATCATTATCGTTGAATGTTATTTTATTGTTCACGCAATTGCTTGGTCATATTTTACACATTAATGGTGTAATATTACAAAATCCAACAAAGGTTGTATGCAAAACATTTTTTTAAAATAAGGAGAAAAGGTACAAGTCCCCGAACTCATGATTTTTGGTTCGCAGAAGTAAAATGTACTCCCACATTTTACTTGGGTGTCTAATCGACCCGAAACCGATTAGTGGCGGCTCCAATAGGTAAGATAAATATCATAGTTGAATCGAGTACCAAGTTGCGATTAGTAGGACTTGGGAGAGTCCGTGCTAAGCACTGCGTTTAGTAATCCATCAACCTCCTTCGGGAGGGTCGCGACAGCTTGGCGACTCCAGGGGATTTGGATTAAAATTCGTAGAGGACTTAAGGCCTGAATTTCTCTTGTAAAAAATGTTTTTGTTTTTCATGCTCGATGACCACGTACACCACTAATTTTAGGTGTTAAATGGTTTTGCAGGTGAAAGTTATATAGGGTGAAGTATATGTTTAACCCTTGTTCTGCAGATGAAGTGTTGTTTAACCATTATACAATATGCCATGCATGTTTTAAATGTTTTAGCACTACACCTTTACACACACGTCCCGTGACCGGACCTGGGTCACATGCTAGGAGAATAGTTAGGATGGTGTTAAGAGGACCCGGCAACTCCCGCGGACACGCGGGGGCCGCCCTTTTAACCCCGCTTCTTCTAGGTGTCGAAAGTGTTCATCTTTATTCGCAGACACGCGATGGTAAAGACAACCTTTCGATTAAGCCGGTATCAAGAGGGCCCGATTTAGCCAACGACACGTTCGGCTAATTGGTACACCCTCTTGAACTATAGTCTCAAGCCTTATTTTATTTTATTTATTTTGTAAATCTCACCTTTAGTTTTGAACCTCACCCATACATTCGCATGTCTCGTGTTTGTTGCCCTACTTCTCATGAGTAAGTTCTTTGTACTTTTATGCTATTTACAACATTCTTTTGGGTCCATGACAATGTTAGGTCAACCATTGGTAAGAATTTGAATACAATGAGGAGGACTGAAATTCAGCTTTTTCCACTCCCAAGACCGAGCTCCAAAAGTGGTGGGACAAATTAGATAAGAATGGACAGACTTATGTGACGTCAAAGATAGGCGGTGCTCATCTCTCTTCGCAAGTCGAGACTCATAGTGGGATGATCATGGCATTGACTCATTTCTGGTGCTCCGCAACATCAACGTTCATATTTGGAGAGCACGAATTGACACCAACTTTGGAAGAGTACAAAGTGTTCTTGTAGGAATTCCTCTAGGGCCTGAACTTGTTAGACCCCCAGTTGGTTTAGAAGCTGCATCTGTTTTGGCGGAATTTTTGAAAATTAAAACAGACGAGGTGAACAAACTTTTAAAGTGCAATAATAATTCTTGCCCATTTGCCTTTTTAGCCGAACATTTTTCAAAGCAATCCTCGTCACACCAAATGGGTAGAATTTTTATTTTGGCTTTTTTTCGGATTTGTGATTTTTCCTTATCATAAAAATGCCATTAATCCCTTAATCGCATGGGTAGTTAGACAAGTATGTGCCGGCATGAAATTTATCAACATGATATTAGCTGAAACTTTCTTGTCCCTTACTCGCTTTAAAGAAAATGGGAGAGGGGCTTTTCATGCAACCCCTGAACTTTTACAAATATGGTTCCTTTCCCACGTCAAGAATTTTGGCATTTACATGGTTATTTTTAAAGTTGATGATTCTCGTCACCCGATCCAAAGGTTCATAAAAAAGAAAGACTTGGCCCCTAAAAATTCCTTTTCTGAATGGATAGATTTTTAAAAGGCCCAAGCCCCGAGGATTTTCGATGGTATGCTGGCTGGTTTAGAGTCCGTGTGGCGCGCCTCACTCACAATGCGAATGATCCAATTCCATTACTGGGATTTACCGGCATTACATACTACTATCCGGTGAGAGTTATCCGTCAATACCGGTCACTTTGAGATTCCATCCCCTTTGAAGCTGAATTTGTCTAGAGTGGATTTCATCCAAAAGAATCGTGGCTACCAAATTGAAGTGGAAGATAGTATAAATAATTGGGATGACTGTCCCCTACAAGAGATCATTTGGCCAGAAGTCATCAATGGAAAAGAAAAATTATATCATGCTTCCCGGCGCTACATCCGTCATCATCAAATCGATCCCGCTTTGCTGCCATCATACCCAAGGTGACACCGAAGCCCACTCTTCAAGTGCGGACTCAACAGCTCGAGGAGAGAGTGGAAAAGCTGAAGCCCGCGTAGCCGTTTTGACTAACAAAAATAAACGGCTTCGTAGCATAGTCTCGATTTGTATTTAGATCATGCTTTGTTTGATGTCTTGAGAAGTTTGATAGATTTTTTTCAAATAATAAATGCAAGTTGTCATGGATCAACCTCATATGTTATGATGCTTATTGTCTTATTCTCGATACAGGTGTGAGTAATTTTGATACATCACGGCTCACCCAAGATCACCGATTCGTACTCGTTCTAGAGCCGCAATGGCGATAACACCGAGCAAGCTCGCGTCACCGCCCTCGAGACAGAGATGAAGCAAGTCATGAATGTCCTAGAACAACTCTCCAAGCAAATCGATTCTATCAAGATGAACACTCGCCCCACTAGCTCGGCAAGTTGAAGTGGTTTTACCACAATCCCCTCCCTTGACGACCCGGAGACAAAGGAAAGAACGTTTCTACCGGTGGCTCATCAACTTCCAATGATGCGCCTCTAGTCAAGGATGCTAATGCATCCCCAGCTTTTACCGATGATGAAGTGCAAGTCATACCTTCGGCCACGCCGAAGACAGGGAAATCGAGCGAATTGCAAAGATTGAGGAGAAACTCGACAACTTCGGGGTTACGAAGAGGAGCTCCCTCGAGGTCCGTCCCACATCACCAAAGTCAAGGTCCCCAAAAAATTCAAGGCGCCTGAGTTCAATAAGTATGATGGCACGTCCTGTCCTAAGTTGCACATGCAGTATTTCTTAATGAAGATGACTCCACATGCTAATAACGTGCCCCTCATGATCCATACTTTCCAAGAGAGTCTAGCTGGACCGGCTCTACAATGGTATGTAATGAAGAAGGTTAACTGTTTGAGGCTTGGGAGGACCTTTATGATGCTTTTCTGCGGCAATACAAATTCAATATCGATGTCGCACCCTCTCGTGAAGACTTGGTTCGTATTGAGAAGAATAAAACCGAATCTTTTAAGGCTTATGCTACAAGATGGAGAGCACTAGCTGCGCAGATTACGCCTGAATTAACTGAAAAGGAAATGCTGGATTTATTTATGAAGACTCTGCCATTCGAATTTCGCAACCGAGTTCTTGGATCCAAATTTAACTCACTCGGAGAATTGATCTCAGTGGGTGAGCGCATCGAGGTAGCCATCCGTGATGGTTGGGCATCTGACCAGATTGGGCCATCTAAGAGGTTCACGAGCAGAAGAGATAAGGAGCCGATTGCAGAAGTTAATGCGGCCTATATCATGCCAACTCGCACCACCCAAAGTAACATCCGGACTCCGAACATTCAGCAAAGAGGATCGCGACCGTTCTTTGGCCAGCAAAGGGACTCTTCCCGGCGACAATTTACACCACTTCCGAAGCCTTTGTCGAAAATTCTACCAATCCTCCGTAAGAAGGGTTTATTGGCTAAGGAGCCCCGACGTCCTAATCCCGAGCGCTTCCCCAATTATGACCCATCTAAGACATGTGACTACCACATGGGAGAAAAGGGGCATTCTGTTGACGATTGCTTCACACTCAAACACAAAGTCCAAAACTTGTTGGATGCCAATGTATTCTCCTTTGGTAATTCACAACCTAATGTTCAGAAAAATCCGCTACCTGATCATGCGGAAGGAGTGAATGTCATATTCAATTCCGATGATGGAAGAAAGAAGGGCCCGAAAGTACACATAGATGTTGTTTATGACAACCTGGTTCAGTTGGGTATTATTCAAGTGAGGAGAAGCTCACTATGGCTCAAAAGATGCAGAGAATTAAGGCATTGATCGATGAGAAGATGATAGTTTATGGAGATCATACTGGTATGGTTTCGACAATCACTCCATTGGTCATTGATTTAGAATATGAATTCGCTAATCTAGATATTGGGGTTGATAAGATCGATCCCTTGACCCAAGATGAGTCGGTGGAGATGAGTTGATCATTGACATGAACTCATCGATGATGAAGAACTAATCCTTAGCGTTACGCAACCTTATGCGTATACAAGTGATAAGGCGGTCCCATGGTGTTACGACATGGAGATAGATGTTGTCACTCGTGCCGGGCGTGCCTATGCTCAAGCCAACTCACAACCCGTCAAGCGCGGTGATGAGGAAGCAAAAGAGTTCTTGTCTATAATTAAGGCAAGCGAGTATAATGTGGTAGATCAACTTCGAAAGATGCCAGCCCAAATCTCTTTATTAGAGTTACTCCGGACGTCGAGAAACATCAAAAATCCCCGATGAAAGTCCCGAGCGAAGTACACGTCCCGAATCTATCGAGCGGACAAACTTGAAGAATTTGTGGGGTCTATCTTGTTAAAGGACCAGATCGCATTCTCGATGAGGATTTCCCCGAAGGAAGGGGACATGGCAAGGCTCTTTATGTATCGATTAAATGCCGAAGCACCCCGGTGGCTCGTGTGCTTATTGACAACGGATCGGCCTTAAATATTTGTCCCTTGGCAACTTTGAAACGCCTAGGGTATAATTTGGGAAATATCCGCATGGCCAAAACTTTTGTTCGTGCATTTGATGGGACCAGAAAGAAACAAATTGGAGAGGTCGACTTAGATTTGCAAATTGGACCAGCATTGTTCAATGTAGTCTTCCAAATTTTGGATATACCAACGGCATTCAACTTATTGCTAGGGCGTCCATGGATACATGCTTTGCAGAGCTGTACCCTCAAGCCTCCATCGAAGGTAAAGTTTGTGATCGAAGGGAAGCTTATCACAATTCGAGGAGAAGATGATTTTAGAGTCTATCATGAGACGGCTATTCCATATGTGGAACCGAGATTCCAAGGTTGAGTCTAGCTACCAAGCCTTTGAGCTAGTATCAACCGTTCAGGTGGCCCAGGGTGCTACTCTACCGACCCCGGAAATATCCAAATCTGCAATCATGGTAGGCAAGATCATGGTGGGAAGTAGCTTCGCTCCTGGAGATGGCTTAGGCCAACGTGGTCAGGGCACCCGACAACCAATTGAAGTGGGGCAAAACTCATACACAACTGGATTGGGCTATCGTGGCAGGGGTGGACGATCCTACCGAGGAAGAGGAGGAGGAGAGAGGGGTAGTCTTAGCATACCCCACATCAAGTCCACATTCCCAGGACCTGCAAAATTAATGCAAGAAGAAGAGGATTCATTATACAAGCAAGAGCATGAGAAAGAAGACACGCTTGAAGGGGTCATCAGCTTGTTCGAAGAAGACTTTGTCCTTGCCATCGATGAAGTTGATGACATTGATTCTGAAGTTGATGACATTGACTCAGAAACCCCAATGCATGACACTATGCAAACTTATGAAGTCTCAAGCTATAGCGATGATGAACACAATGCTATTCAATAGTTTATCGAGTGGGAGCAGCATGAAAATTCGAAGCCGCTTACTACCGAGCAACCGTCACCATAAACCTTAGTGGCACCAAGACATCAAGGAGGTTAAGATGGGGCAAACCTAACTAAACTTGAAGCTGAACTTTTGATCCAGTTGCTAAAAGAATATCGGGATGTCTTCGCCTGGACTTATGCCGATATGCCTGGTTTAGACCCATCGATCGTTGAGCATTGTCTCCCAACCAATTCAAACATGCCTCCTAAGAAGCAGAAGCTACGAAGGACCAAGCCAGAACTTTCCAAAAAAATAGAGGAGGAAGTCATGAAACTCCTCGATGTGAAATTCATTGAGGTCTCGCAATATCCTGAGTGGGTGGCAAACATAGTGCCGTGATGAAAAAAGATGGTCGTGTTCGAGTTTGTGTTGACTATAGGGACTTAAACAAAGCAAGCCCAAAAGATGATTTTCCATTGCCTCACATTGACGTTCTGGTAGATAGCACGGCTGGGTTTAAACTCTTTTCTTTCATGGATGGGTTCTCTGGATATAACCAGATCATGATGAATGAAAGAGATAAGGAAAAAACATCATTCATTACTCCATGGGGAACCTTTTGCTACAAAGTTATGCCTTTTGGCCTTAAAAATGCTGGGGCAACTTATCAACGGGCCATGGTAGCACTTTTTCATGATATGATGCATGAGGAGATTGAAGTGTATGTTGATGATATGATCGCCAAAACCCGTGAAGGAGAGAATCACCTCAAGACCTTGAGGAAGTTATTTGAACGACTTCGCAAGTTTAAATTACGCCTCAATCCAGCAAAATGTGTTTTTGGAGCAACTTCTGGCAAACTATTGGGTTTCATCGTTAGCAGTAAAGGCATCGAAGTTGACCCATCAAAGGTCAAAGCAATATGCGATTTGCAACCACCGACAACAGTGAAAGAAGTTCGTAGCCTTTTGGGAAAATTGAATTATATAGCTCGATTCATTTCCCAACTCTCTGAGACAGCTAAGCCTTTTTTTAAACTCCTCCGAAAGAATGCCCGATCAAATGGGATGATGAGTGTCAAAAAGCGTTTGAGGAGTTGAAACATTACTTGATGAGCCCGCCGCATTGGTTCCCCCAACGCCCGGGACAACCCCTCACTCTTTATCTCACGATTAACGTGGAATCGCTAGGAGCAATGCTTGCTCAAAGAAGGCCTACGGATAGGAAAGAATGTGCTATTTACTATTTGAGTAAAAAATTTTCTGCGGTAGAAATGAACTACTCTAATGTTGAGAAGACATGTTCCGCCTTAGTTTGGGTCTTACATAGACTAAGGCAGTACACCTTGCATTATCAGATATATCTGGTTACCCGGGATGATCCTATCAAATATTTGCTAGAACAACCAGCTTTACTTGGGAAATTGGCAAAATGGCAAATCTTGATTTCCGAATTTGATGTGCAAAGTGTGTCACAGAAGTCAGTGAAAGGCCAGGTAATCGCTGATATGTTGGCGGATGGTTCCACGAAGATTCGAAATAAAGACGAGTTGGACCTACCCGACGATCGCATTTCAACGGTGGAAAAGGAATCATGGACCATGTATTTCGATGGTGCAAAGAAATTTATCCGGGTCTGGAACTGGAGCAGTTTTAATATCTCCCAACGGACAACATTATCCCGTGGCCGCAAAGTTGGTATTCCCTTGTACTAACAACATAGCAGAATATGAGGCTTGCATTCTTGGCCTTCAGGTAGCCATTGAGATGGAAGTTAGCAAGTTGAAGGTCTTCGGTGATTCGGCACTTATCATCCTCCAAACCGTTGGGAAATGGAAAACTCGAGATGCTAAACGGTCCCCTACCACGAATATTTGGAAAGTCTCGTAAAAGAGTTTGACAATATATCATTTGAGTACCCGTCGAGATCTCACAATCAATTCGCAGATGCACTTGCTACACTATCATCTATGCTCCGAGCCACAAATGGTCTAGAAGTCGAGCCCTTAAAGATCGAAGTTCTTGCAAAACCAGCCTACTGTATGATGGTAGCTGAGGAACCAGATGGAAAACCGTGGTATCATGACATCATGACGTATATTCGAAGCCAAAAGTTCCCTGAAGGCAGTGGTCCAACTGATAGGAAACAGCTTATGAGACTTGCCTCAAAATTCTTTATCAACGGAGATATGCTGTACAGAAGATCCTTTGATTCAGTGTTGCTGAGGTGTGTGAATGCCAAGGAAGCCACTCAACTAATGGAAGAAATACATGAAGGAGTGTGCGGTCCCCACATGAACGGTCATATGTTGGCTAAAAAAATTATGAGATTAGGATACTTCTGGTTGACCCTAGAAAGCGATTGCATCCAACATGTCCGGCCGCCACCGTTGCCAAATCCATGGAGACAAGATAAATGTCCCTCCAAATGAGTTACATCGGTTATGTCCGAACCATGGCCCTTTTCAATGTGGGGCATTGATGTAATTGGCCCAATTAATCCAAAAGCATCGAATGGCCACCGTTTCATCCTCGTGGCCATTGATTACTTCACTAAGTGGATAGAGGCAACTTCATATACAACCGTCATTGCGAAGAACATCATCAAGTTTGTACGACGAGATATTATTGCTCGCTATGGTGTACCCGAGGCTATCATCACTGACAATGGATCAAATTTAAATAACAAGCTTGTTGATGATTTATTGAAGGAGTTCAAAATTCGCCACTTAAATTCATCTCCTTATCGCCCCCAAATGAATGGTGCTGTTGAGGCAGCAAATAAAAACATTAAGAAAATTCTAGCAAAGACAGCTGATAATTATCGTGATTGGCATGAGAGACTCCCTTATGCATTGATGGCGTATAGGACTTCAATTCGAACATCTACTGGGGCAACACCTTTTTCTCTAGTATATGGCATGGAAGCAGTTTTACTGTCGAAGTGGAAGTCCCTTCATTAAGAGTGTTATCTCAAATCGGGCTAACGAAGCCGAATGGATGCAGCAAAGATATCACCAGCTCAACATGATTGATGAGAAGCGCCTAAGAGCTGTATGTCATGGTCAGTGTTATCAACAACGGGTGGCCAGGTCCTTTAATCGGAAGGTTCGCCCAAGACACTTTGAAGTTAATGATTTAGTACTACGGAAGGTACTATCGATCATTCCTGATCCTCGAGGCAAGTTCACCCCAAATTATAGTGGACCATATGTTGTGAAGAAAGTACTTCCTGGGGTGCTTTAATATTAGCGTAAAATGGATGGACGTGAATTCATGAATCCTGTAAATTCTGATGCTTTGTAAAGAAGTATTACCCATGAATGAAATCTTTCTTTTACCCGAAAACATGATAATTTGGGGCAAGGAAACAATCATTGGTTGAAAGTTTATGCATAATAATTTTGCCTGTCCAAATCACCAATTTTATTTGAAGCTTATCTTGTCAAATGAATGATGTGTGATGCTAAGAATGCCAAATGAGAAGTGTCGGGATGATGAAAGACAATCCTTATCATACACACGGTCCCTTATACACTGAGACAAGGATAAGAAATTCCATGTTCTTGAGGTAGAGAGCTTTCTTGCAAAAGGTACATAGACTGAAATGATGAGGGGCATCTCATTTCTTTTCCTTATACAAAGTACGAGGTAACCATTGTTTAACCCCTTTGAGCTTGAATGTCGAAGAAATTCTTTCAAAAATAGCCCTGTCAAGAATCACCCCATATTGGGGCAAATTGGAGGTAAGGGTGCTATTACAAGGTGAAAAATGGATAGGACTTTCTTGCCTTCACTTGTATCAATCTTTGAGTGTCTTTAATGCAAATGAACTCAAAATGTGAATTTAAGTGCCTTAAAATGATGAAGAGCATTCATTTCTCTATCATACACACATTTTATCCCTTGCATAACCCAATTGAGCCTGTAAATTAATTTCTAAAAAAACCTAGTTGGTGATCACCCCCACATTGGGGCAAGGTAAATGAGTTACCATATTGAGACAATGTGGTTCGGAGTGTAGATTGAAGATGTAGACCCAAGAGCTCAAACAAACTGAATTGTCCAAGAGTTGATGGCGTCATAAAAGCCAAAGTTTTTCTATTCCATTGGGGCATTGCAAGAAATGTATCAAAAAAGAAAGAAAAAAAAAAAAACGAGAAAAAAGGGGTGAGAGAAAAACTATTGAAGCCCAATTTTTGAGGTCGAAGGCCAAGTTTCTGAAAATCATCCTCTAATGGAAAGGCAATGATTTTGTAAATGTTGGACTCTCATGGTTGATAAAGTATCGACACAAGAAGACAATCCCGATGCCAAGGAGAAGATTGGTAATGATGCCAAGATGATCACCTACTTAAAAACCCTTCAGTCAAAAATCTTTGAGCCTAACAAATCCTTTCATTTCTCAAAACATAAACCTAGCCTATGTTACATCCCTTTAAAGTCTCTTCGAGATTATGGCACTTAAATTAACATAGGGGTTTTAGATGTCAAAAGCTTTGCTCAAAGAAGTGCGGCAAGATTGTTTCTATTTCATTTGCAGGGTTCTTGATTTGTAAACCAAGTAGAGATGATGCATGAAGGACAATCAAAGCCATGAATTGAATATCCTTTGACCAAGCCTACATTACAGTCCTTTTGAAAGACCCCTCAGATCGGTAAGATTGTATCGCTTGCAAGAAAAGCTTGGACCCTTGTTAACATGATGATGATGGTGAGATAGAGTGATCATTTCATTTCCCGCAGTAATGAAACAACATCTCAAAGAGTGACAAGTTCTTTCGGATCGGAGGTCTCTTATTTGGCATTTTGAGCAATCCATGTCATGAATAAAGGTTGTCTTGATAATGATTTTCTCTTGTGAAATTTGGTGATGCGGACATGGTGAAATTGATATGCTTAAATCTCAATTAAGTAATTTAATTGGTAATCTAATAGAGACAAGAGCCATGTGGCAAGTACTTTGCTTACCTTTGAATCATTACCCAATGAAGATTCCATGTATATCATCAAGACAATTCGAGATACCCGAGGTGAGTTCCGGTACCTTTCAAGGCAATCTGAGGTGAGTTCCAGGTACCCTTCCAGACTATATGAGGTGAGTTCCAATAGTCTGTCTATTATACCTAAGGTGAGTTCTAGGTACCCTTCAAGGTGATCTGAGGTGAGTTCCAGATGTCTATTATACCTGAGGTGAGTTCCAGATGTCTATTATACCTGAGGTGAGTTCCAGGTACCCTTCCAGACGATCTGAGGCGAGTTCCGATGTCCATGTCCCGAGGTGTCATACCTAAGGTGAGTTCCGGTACCCTTCCGGACTATATGAGGCGAGTTCCAATAGTCTATCTATTATACCCGAGGTGAGTTCCGGTACCCTTCGAGGCAATCAAAGGTGAGCTCTAGATGTCGTAATACTTGAGATGAGTTCTAAGTACTCTTCAAGGCAATATGAGGTATTTGTCTAGACTCTCAACAAATAATTTCATACCTGAATACAGTTTTCTAGGACTCTAGATCAACCTTGATAGGTACACACTTTATCTTTGTACTAGCATCATTCCTAATGCATTTCCCTTCCCCCCAAAAGAAAAGAAAAAAAAAAAAAAAAAGAAAAAAAGAGAGCATTTGCATAATTGAAATTTAGGTGTCATAAATCTTTGAAGGAAACCTCTGCGAGACTCCCCTTCAAAGAGGGGCAGCTGTTGACACCTAAATTTTGACCTAACGTGTGGCTATATTTGCGGGCTGACTCAACCCTTAAGCAAAATTGGAAATTATGTTCAGCCTAATAAGGGACCATGAACCTCGCCCATAATATGAGGAAGGGGACAAATGAATTGCACACGTGAGGATAGAAAATTCGGAAGGAAATCAGTGGGATACTAGGGGTTGCAATTTTCACGAAGAATCTTCGGAGGAATTCATGGGATAAGATGGACGAAATGGAGGGAAGAAAATGAAGACATTTGTGGCAAGTGGGGACTGTGGAGACTTACAAAAGGAAGCTAATGAGCTGAAATAAGATGGGATCAATCTGATTGGCTATGCAAGGAAGGTGGGAATCCTGGTCAGCCATTCTTGTTGTAATGGATATTCGAATTTTGGTAAATGAGGATCTAAATTTCTGATTCAGAATCAAGAGCCAAAATATCGAGTGAACGGGAAGGCAGGAAATTCGACAAAGGAAGGAATCAAGACGTGAAATAGGAAAGATTGAGCTGGCCACCAAATCGCGTATCGATTTGCAAACCATGAATTAAGGCAATGAGAAAAGGAAATTCAGAAAATTTCCCGTAGAAAGAGACGCTCGAGGCCATTATAAAAGGAGGGGAGAAGAGCACGAGAGGATCATCAGTTTTTCTCATCACCATACAAAGCTCTTTCGTGTTTTCACCAGGTTGTGGTGCCTTGCATACATCACAACGTAGTCTTTTTTTTTTTTTGAGTCCTTAGTCTTCAAATGAGTCTCCAATAGCGGCTACAAAAGTTCTGTCATCACTGAAGATATCCATCGTTGATCATCGTTGCTGGTCGCTGCTGTTTGCTGCTGATTTGCTACTGGTTTGCTGCTGATTTGTTGACGTTCATTGCCGCTCTGGTGCGTCGTTGTTGCTACATTGCTGCTGGTCATTGCTGCTACATTCCTTTAGTTGTTTCATATAATATCGTGCTTCTGGTTTGTGCCAATCTCTCTTAAAAACATTGTGATAATGATAATATCATTTTTTAAAAATATGTTCAGGTTCATATTTTCTCATGATCATTATCGTTGAATGTTATTTTATTGTTCACGCAATTGCTTGGTCATATTTTACACATTAATGGTGTAATATTACAAAATCCAACAAAGGTTGTATGCAAAACATTTTTTTAAAATAAGGAGAAAAGGTACAAGTCCCCGAACTCATGATTTTTGGTTCGCAGAAGTAAAATGTACTCCCACATTTTACTTGGGTGTCTAATCGACCCGAAACCGATTAGTGGCGGCTCCAATAGGTAAGATAAATATCATAGTTGAATCGAGTACCAAGTTGCGATTAGTAGGACTTGGGAGAGTCCGTGCTAAGCACTGCGTTTAGTAATCCATCAACCTCCTTCGGGAGGGTCGCGACACTCTGTCTCTATTGTCAAAAAAAAAAAAAGCTCTCCCTGTCTCTGTCTCTTTGGTCGTCTTCTTCTCGTTCTCCTTTGCGACCAAATCTATCTTGTTGTGATCTTGCTCGGGAATGGCGGAGATCAACGAGCTCGGGAGGGTGCTGATGACGAAACGGTGGGTGTCGGGCCCGTTCCAGCGTGAGCAGCTGGTGTGTCAGCAGGCGCTCCTCGTGATTAATTCACGGGACTTGCCCGTCCTCATGATCCAAATCATCTTGATCTTCTTCACCACGCGTCTCCTGGTCTTCTTCCTCAAACCTCTCCGCATGAATCTCTTAATGGGTTACATTCTGGTAATCTCCTTCACTGACATGTGGTGAATCTTAGGAACATGAAGTATCATTGCAGATGCAACCAACGTAGTGGATTGTTGCAAATATGTTGTGGGTTTGCAGTCATGTCTTGTCGTACATGATCCTTAGTTACATGTGTGGAACGTTATCTTGACATTGTATGTGGAAGCTCCTGTTTCGTCGATGACAGATAGGGTCAAAGATCTTCTTCTTCTCTGATAGTTCTCTTCGATGCAACCAGGCTGGCATAATCCTGGGTCCGGCCGTTTTAGGTTGCAACAAGACATTCGCCCACAATGTGTTCCCGCCGGGCAGCGTAGTTATCCTGATGACATTAGCAGAAATGGGGTTTGTGATCCACCTCTTCACCCTCGGTATACAAGTCGACACCCGCATGATGACCAAGGTCGGGAAGAGTGCTACCTTGATCGGGTCCGTGTGCTTCCTCTTGCCTTTTGCCTTAGGCTTCCTCACCTTGTTCATGCTCAGCAGCTTCGGCAACTTGGATGCCCACTCGAAGCACTGCATGCTTTTTGTCATCACCATCAACGCGGTCTCCACCTTCCCCAGTGTCACGTCGCTTCTCACCGACCTGCGGATCTTGAACTCGGAGGTCAGCCGGATGGCCATGCATGTGTCGCTGGTGTGCGACGTGTGGTCGTGGAGTCTGTCGATGGTGGTCAATTCCTTCGCTTTGGCCTCAGGGGACTCGAAGATGGGCTCCTTGTGGTCGGTGATCTTCACGGTCGCGTTCGTCATGGCCATTGCCTTCATCGTTCGCCCCATTTTTAGGCGGTCCGACAAACGTGCAAAGGTGTGGTCCCGTGTCTAATCACTGAGTATGAATGAGAGCATCATAAGCTCTGTTCAATGTGCCAGATTATTGGTTAACCAGTGTCATTTTCAAAGATATGAACTTCCGTTCTCATTAACATGTCGATTCGCCTAAAAAACTTTGACACCCTTACAAGCAGGAAGGGGAAGGGGAAGGGGAAGAGGAGGCGCGCTTCTTCTGGGTGATGATTATCCTGTTTTGTTGTGTGCTGTTGTCGGAGATTCTCGGCCAACACGCAGGATTCGGGGCACTTTTGGCGGGCTTAGCATTGCCGGGCAGGCTGCCCCTCGGGTCGGCCTTAGTGCAGAAGCTGGACACCTTCTCCAACGTGCTGCTGGTGCCAGCTTTCATGGCAACGAGTGGCTTCCGAGTCAATCCAGGGAACATGGGTGGAACATCGTCGGTTTTCATGGAGCTTGTCATAATGATGGGTTACATCGGCAAGTTCTGCGGGACACTCGTGTTCGCCATCTGCTGCGGTGTGCCGTTCTGGGATGCCATCCCTCTGGGCCTCATCATGTGCTGCAAAGGCATCATTGAGATCGCCATTTACATCGGCGTGTACGATAGGAAGGTAATCTTCAGTACTACACGCAATTCGAAAAAAACAATGGATTTTTATACAGATGACTGGCTGCCTCAATCTTGTAGCTACTCAAGCCATCTTTAGCAGTTTTGATTTGGGCAGCTGGGATAATTCTTACAACTATAGATGTCCAACTCGATAAGCGATGCAGATGATTCGCGTAAACAGAAAATTTTACACAGCTTTTGTATCAAAATGAATCCTTGAACCCTACGTAAATGTCTACTAATGTCACCAGGACATAATTCACTTTGTGGTATTCATCATGCTGAGGAATTGATCTATACATTCAATGTCAATTTGTATGTCCCAGATCTTGCTTGATCAGGCTTACAGTCATCTACTCGTCACTATGCTAATTGTGACTACATTGGCAAGGCCCATCATCGCCTACCTGTACGATCCATCTAGGAGATATCTGGTCCAAGGAAGGAGAACCATGCAAGAATGGAAGGAAGGGGTGGCGATGCAATTCCTGGTGTGTCTCCACAACGAAGAACATGTCCCCGCCATAATGGACCTCCTCGACGCCTCCCACCCGACTCCCCACAGCCCTATCACCGTCTTCGTCCTGCACTTGCGAGAGCTCAAGGGCCACGCCGCCTCGGTGCTCCTGCCCCATCACCAGCTCCACAAGGCCTCCTCCAAGGCGACCAGCTACAACCACGCCGTCAACGTGTTCCAGTACTTCGAGGAGCACAACAGCGGAAGCGTCGTCGTGCAGCACTTCACCGCCGTCTCGCCCTACGCGAGCATCCACAACGACGTCTGCACGCTCGCCTTAGACAATAGGGCCGACCTCGTCATACTGCCCTTCCACAAGACGTGGGCCATAGACGGGTCCATGGAGTCGACCGTGCACGTGATCCGGGAAGTGAACAAGAACGTGATGAGCAAGGCACCCTGCTCGGTCGGAATCCTCATCGACCGGGGCCCCTTGACTAGCAGCCAGTACATGCTGATGGGCGAGTCAGAGCCGTATCGGATAGGCGTGCTCTTCTTGGGCGGTGCCGACGACCGTGAGGCACTCGCTTATTGTATGCGCATGGTCGAGCATCCAAAGGTCGACCTAACAATAGTCCGGGTCAAGAACGACGACTACCTGAATGGAGAGGACAGCCATCTTGATCAGGAACTGATAGATTATTTCCGGGCTAATGCAGGCAAGAGAAAAGTCAGCTACATAGAGGAGACGGCAATGGATGGGGTGGGGACTACGCAGGTGATCTGCTCGTTCGAGGATGCGGTCGACATGTTGATCGTTGGCAAGCATCACGATCCCTCGTCTCTGCTCATCTCAGGCTTGACTGAGTGGAACGAGTACCCAGAATTGGGGGTCGTCGACGGCATGCTGGCGACGTCCGATTTCCGGTTCTCCGTCTTAGTAGTGCAGCAGGAGCCCGTGGGGCTCAACCTGTCTTTGGAGACGAGCGGATCTGTGAGTCACAGCCGCTCCTTCCCGTAATTCACTGAGATTGAACACGGAGATCGGACCCAAGTTAGCACCAGCATCCTGCCAGACGGACATGGCTAGACCATCTTGGGTGCAGTGGGATCGACTCGGAGCGGCCTTGCTGTTGCTCCATTGACATTGTAAATGTTTTCTTAATGAAGTCCAAGCTTAGCTAGATGTCTCTAGCATGTTGTTAAGACGTCGAGAACCCATCTCCGACAGGGTGTCGTTCCTAAGATTGTCCGATGATGTATGACCGTGCATGTTTAAGTTAGAAGCCAAGGTTGCGGAGCTTATCGTCCGGACTTAACAAGCGGATACACCCCCAAAGGCTGCATTTAGCGGTCATGATAAAATTCAGAATAGAATAAAGGTAAATAGAATTTCTAACATTCATAAAGGGAAGTTATTTTTCTCAAAAATTAACAAAATTAAAACAATATTTCAATATAAATAATACTTCAATTCTAATAAAAGAAATTCAAAATAACAAAAAAGAACAATTTAGTTATTTTAATTCAATCTTATTTTTATTTATATATTAGAATTTAATTCTATTTTGTAATATAAATATTATGGGTATTTTAGTATTTTAGGTATATTAGTATGTTTACTATTTATAAAATTTTATTAGAGAATTATGGAAGGGGAAGAAAGAAATAAAAAAGAGGAAAATAAAATTAGAAAGCAAATAAAAATAAAGTAGACAAGTGTGTCGTGAAAAATTTTTGCCATCTCTTTTTGTAAAAATTTTGGTTCATTTTATACTAATATGTCATTTATACTAAACAATGTATATAATATAATGTGAATATATTCGACTTTACTACTGTAATTACCAAATTATGAATAAGATGTAGCAAAATCCCTATATTTCATATTTCATCGTATTCAATTCTATTATAATTTGAAATCTAGACGACTAAACCTAACCAAAAGAGTTGGAATAAGATGATGCATTTCTAGAACCGAGTCCCGAAGATCCTTTTAACACTTTCTCTTTAGCATCCGGGAGTTCTTGAATCATCTACCCTGGCATGGAGGGTGGTTGCTTCCTACCTGCATGTTTGAGCAGAAAGTTCATTTTTCTTATCCATGAGAAATATGCATAAACCAACAATCCTATTGTTTCAACAATTAAACTAGAATCCCTTCTACCCAAATCTCAAAATAGTCTTAATCTAACCATGTATACATTTCCTTACTGTTGAGAAAACTCCTAGTTTTGATGCTAACAAAACAGCTTATGAATGATATTTATATATCAATCTCTTGAAGGAAAAGGACACAGAATGACATAGGCTTTAAAGTCTGCTTGTTGCAGAGGATAAAGCATAAAATGTCTAAGAGTCTGACCGTACCAGACGGAAAGACTCATCCAGACTGAGTTTTAAGTCTGACCGTACCAGACTGAGTTTTAAGTCTGACCGTACCAGATCGAGTTTTAAGTCTGAATGAACTGGGCCCGAGATTTTAAGTCCGAAGAAACCGGATGAAAATCTAGGCGATTCGAACTTAAGACCATCGACTTAAGATGAACCTACACGATAAGATCACCAACGGTAGAGTATTTCACTTACCTTATTTATGTTGATTCTGTTATACTAATCTGATTGACAGGATCAATTAATGAGCAACTTCCAATGAATAATAGAGTACTTATGAAAGCCCGGATTCTGGTTGTATGGGCAAACAAAATCTAAGGGGATCTGATCTACCCTCAACGGTCAAAAAAACTTACCTTATAAAGTCTGTCCAAGAAAGGGAAGACTAAACTCTCAAGGAAAGAGCCAACGGTCGAAGTGTGGCTTGGAGAGTATTTAAGGGTAGGTTGAGACTTAGGGAAAGATAGATGAACATTATTCCAAAGCTGATTCAATTCTTCAATTGTTGTTCATAGTGCACATTTGAGTGATCTAGGTGTTTTACAAAAAGAGAGTGACTTAGTGAGACAGATCTTTACCGAGTACAAACACTCGATAGTGTGTAATCACCGTTGATCATATAGTGAAATACAGCCGATTGGCTGGTCGCCCGGAGAGTGGACGTAGGCTTATCAAAAGCCGAACCACTATAAACAGTGTTTGCAATCTTCTCTAACTCCCTCTACTTGATTTCAGTTCGTTGATTCGAAAAGTAGTATATATTTGATTGATTAATCTCTACACCTATTCACCCCCCCTCTAGGTGTTTATACTAGTGATTTCAATTGGTATCAGAGCCTCGTGCTCGAGATATTGAAGTGTTTGTTACTTTTGAGTTAAAGATCCTCTATAGCTAGTATTCTTGCACCAGGTTTAATTGAGGGGCAGAGCAACACTCGTCCACCATACTTCGACGGCAAGGATTACAATATCTGGAAGAATAAAATGAAGGCTTTTCTCAGATCGAAAGATCCACTGGAATGGGATGTGGTTAATAGGGGAATTGAGCCCACTGATAACGCCAGAAAGACGTCAAAGAGTATCGATGGGAAAGAAACAGAACCATCAGCCACTCTCTCTCCAGAAGTTATAACAAAGAGACAAACTATTGATGCAAAGGCTATTTACTCTCTATATTGTGCTTTATCACCTAATGAATATAATCGTATATCTTCTTGTGATACAGCAAATGAAGTATGGGACAGACTACATGTGACATATGAAGGAACTGATCGAGTCAAGGAGACCAAAGTAAACATATTACTTGGTCAATACGAATCTTTTAAGATGAAGCATGGAGAATCCATAGGAGATATGTTCGATCGTTTTTACGTAAATTGTAAACGGATTGGCATATCAAGGACAGCATGTTCCTGGACCAATGAAGGTCAACAAACTTCTGAGAGGACTGTCAAAAGAATGGAACAATGTGAAGACATCTATAAGAGAAACTCTGCGAATTTCACCTCTAACAGTCGATGAGCTCGTTGGTACTCTGCAGTCCTATGAGGCGAACAAATGAACGAAGAAGTGGAATCCGAGGTAAAAATCCCTTGCTCTTAAGTCTAACACTAATTCGATGATACGATTCGAGGAAGAACGGGACGACGAGGAACTTGCACCGTTGATCAAAAAGGTAAAGAAATTAAACAAAAAGGCGGGAAGTTCAACAACAGAAACAAAATGATAACTGGACAACGCAAAACCGATGACGAGGATGATTATACCAAAGATGAAATTTGCTTTGAGTGTAAGAAAAAGGGACATGTTAAACAGAATTGTCCCAAACTCAAAAAGAACAAAGGGAAATTCGAGAAGTACAAGAAGGCTCTCAAAGCTGAAACATGGAGTGACACGAAGTCGAGGATAGTGAAGACGAATATGGTGCATCTGTCTTATGGCACACTCGGACTCGGACTCGAACCGATTCGAGCTCGGACTCAAACAGAGATCGAGGTAAATCATTCGAGATCCCTATAGAATTTTCACATTATATAAATGAGCTTTGTTCTAATCTAAAATCTACTCGAAAAGGATCTCCAAATTAAAAAAGGAAAATTACAAGTTGAATCAACGAACGTTTCTTTGAAAGGAAAATGGATGATTTCAAAAAGGAATTTTTGGAAATAAAGGAAAATCGAGAGTTTCTATTAAATGAGAATGAATCTATTAAAAAGGAACTTTTGGAAACAAAGGAAAATCGAAATTCTTTACAAAAGGAGAATGATTCTTTCAAAAAGGAATTTTTAGATATGACCACAAAATTTTCTAAAGGATCAAAAACTCTACAGCATATACTTTCCATTCAAATTCCTTATTATGATAAGTCTGGACTTAGTTTTTATAAGGAAAATGATTCCCTGATTGATTTTCCTAAAGTCAAGGAAAGAATAAGACAAAGACCTCCTCAACAAGCTTATAGAAATCATTTCAAAAACAATTTCGTAAGACCTATTGGTAGAAACAATCTCAAATGTTCTAACTGTGGAGAAAGAGAACATTTTGAAAACAAATGTCCTAAAGTCCGGAGACCTGTTCAAAAGAAATGGATAGAAAAAGCTTATACTACTAACTTCAATGGACCCAAGAAAATTTGGGTACCAAAGAAAAAATGAGTATTTGTAAACATTGCAGGTAAGCTTCAAAAGTAAGAAGAAATGGTATTTGGACAGTGGATGTTCAAGACATATGACAGGAAATTCAAAGATGTTCATTGGATACGACATAATTAAAGAAGGAACAGTTTCGTTTGGAGGAAACACCAAAGGAAAAATTATAGGACTGAGAACTGTCAAGATCGGTAGCTTAATCATCAACAACGTTTCTCTAGTCAAAGGATTAAACTACAGTCTTCTGAGCATCAGCCAGTTTTGTGATGCCGGCTTCAGAATAAACTTCAAAGAGAACCTATGTTCGGAACAAGCAATGACTCTTCACGGACTTTTACCGGACGGAGACATGGGAACATTTATCTTCGGACATAAATGAAGATACTGCGAAATGTCTATTATCAGTCCAAGACGAAGCAGATATGTGGCACCGCAAACTTGGGCATGTCAGCATGAAACAAATCTCCAAGCTTGCCAGCAAAAAGCTTGTTCGTGGCTTGCCTTCACTAAGTTATAAGAAAACAGAGCTTTGCTCTACATGTACACTGGGAAAACAGGTAAGAAGCTCTTTCAAATCTATAAAACAAATTTCTACTAATCGTGTGTTACAGCTTCTTCACATGGACTTATTTGGACCAACCGAACCCAAAGCATTGGAGGTAAGAAATACTGTCTTGTGATAGTAGATGATTACTCTCGATTCACATGGGTATATTTTCTAGCAAATAAAGGAGATACCTTCTCATATTTCTCAACATTTGCTAAGAGAATCCAAAATGAAAAAGGTTACTCTATTTCAAGCATCAAAACAGATCATGGGGGAGAATTTGAGAATCAAGACTTCTCAAACTTTTGTGACAAAAATGGCATACAACATACATTTTCATCTCCTTACACTCGAACAAAATGGAGTTGTGGAAAGAAAGAATAGGTCTTTGCGGAAATGGCCAGAACATTGCTTATAGAAAGCAAGGTGGCAACTCGGTTACGGGCGAAGCGGTTTCTACTTCTTGCCATATTATTAACAGTATTTCTTAGACCAATTCTTGAGAAAACCCCCTATGAGATTTTCAAAGAAAGAAAACCTATTGTTTCCTATTTTCGAATCTTTGGTTGTCTATGCTATATCCTTAAAAATGTTAATCATCAACCTAGTAAGTTTGAAGAAAGGTTAGATGAAGGTATGTTTCTAGGCTATTCAAACTCTAGTAAAGCATACAGAGTGTTCAACAAGAACACTCAAACAGCGGAAGAATCCATGAACGTAAAGTTTCTGGAGAAAGAAGTTTCAAAACAGAGCAGTTCAATAAATGAAGAATCAGAATCAAATGCTACTACTGAAAGATCTCGGTCTCAACAAAAAGGCGAGAATCTTCCCGAAACAATCAAAGAAGCAACTCATGAAGAACGACTAACTCAGCTTGATACTCCCGGATCGCCAGAAGATTCTCGATAATAATGAAGTTCCAAACAGAAACTGGAAGCATAAGTTCAGTCATCCCAAGGAGCTTGTGATTGGAAACATCAACGAAGGGATTCAAACCAGATCAAGAAACAAAAAGGACATAGGTATTGTTGCACTAATCTTTGAAATTGAACCCAAAGGAATTGATGAAGCACTGGAAAATGAAAGCTGGATAGAAGCAATGCAAGAAGAGCTTCAACAGTTCAAGAGGAATGATGTATGGGAATTGGTACCCAAACCAAAAGGACGAACAATCATTGGAACCAAATGGATTTTCAAAACAAAGTCAATGAACTTGGAAAAGTCACCGAAACAAGGCAAGGCTCGTGGCAAAAGGTTATTCTCAATCTGAAGGAATAGACTATGATGAAACCTATGCCTGTAACATCCTGAAATTCAAGTCCTTTTAGGGAGGAACGAGTGTTAATTTCGTAAATGCATTGTTGGTTGATCTCACTGAACCGATCACTCCCGAGATACTAACCTTGAGGGAAAGGCTAATGAGGACAGAACTCGTGCGACTAAAGACCCTTCCGAGCCCATTGTTTAAAACCGAGCCGATTCAAGCCCAATAAATTCCCGAGCCCGTTCCTATTTATTTTCCGGCCTTTTTCCTAGGCCCGACCCTCCATTTTCAGCCCAAGGACAGATTGGGAAATGTGCAAGGTGGAAATGACCAAAATGCCCTTGGATATTTTGAAGAAAAAGTCAAAAAGAAGAAAGAGAGGATGAGGTCATTGTTTGGCAAGTGGGGCAAGCCTTGATGGCTTGGATAAGGCTTATCTTCAGCCTTCACTTCACTCTCTCTCTCCTCTTCATCTTCTCCAAAGGTCGGACACACTTCTCTCCCTAGTTTCCTTCCTTCCTTCAGTTTTTCAGTTCTGACCTTTCACCGAAAATCGAGTTGTTCATTGCCTTCCCGTTTGAATCTCGTCTCGTGCCACCCGCCGTTGTGTTCAGAAGAGAATTTCCGATCAGATAGCGTCGGCCGATCGCCGGAAAGAGCTGCCGGTCGTCCCGTATTCCGGCCAAAAGCCGGCTGTCGCCGGACCGTTTTCTGACCGCCTGCTGCTGTTCTGTTTTGCTGTTTCGGCCATTTTCCTCCCTTTCCGGCCAAACCACCACCCATCCCAGCCTCAAGTGGTTCCCCCTCGATCCCCAGGTGCCGCCAGTCGCTGGCCCGTCGCTCGCCGGAGCTCCGGGCAGCCCGTTCAACTCCGGTCAGCAACTTTCCTCCTGTGCAGTCAGTTTTTCAGAGTTGCAGAGGGATTTCGAGTTTGTTGCTGCTGTTCTCAGCCCCGGACCGCCTTGGATCGCTGTGGTAGAGGTCCCCGGGTGTCGGGTTCGTCGCCGCCGCTGCGTCCGTGTCGCCGGCCCGCTTAACGGGTGAGTTTAGCCCCTAATCCCTATTTAGTGCCTAAACTTGCTTAGGTTGGTTAGTTAGTGTTAATCTTGGTTTAAGGGGTTTAATTAAGTTGTATTAGCCCTAAGATAGGTGGTTAGATAGATGGTTAAGATTAGATTAGCTTAATTTTGCTTATTAGGCTTAATTGTGCTTAATTTGTGATTAATTGTGTTTATGTGATTAATTAAGCATGATTTGCTTTAATTGAATTGATTAATTGTTTTAATTAATGTTTTGTTTAAATTCTGGATTAAATGTTTTAATTAATTGAATTTTCGGAAAAATCACTGTTCATAATTACTGTTCACGATCACTGTTCACAATTACATGTTCACGGCACCGTTCATCCGTAAGCTAAATTTTGTCTGAATTTGATGTGCTATTGATTGTTATGATTAATTGAAGTGCCGATTGCTAATTATACTCATGATTGATGATGAAATGCGTGATCGAGTGTTGGTTGGATTTGGATTTTGAAATTGTCGAGTGAGATCGCATGAAATATTACGTGAGTTATGTGAAATGGCATGTCGCATGAGCATGAGCGATGTTGCATTCACGACAGAGCAAAGTTATAAATGGATTGCTTGATGATGTGTTGCATGATCACATTAAGAGAGGGAACCCCGGCGTTGCCGGAAGACCGCCAATCCTTATGGGGTTGTGCCGTGGCCGTTTGGTCGTCCCGACTTTTTGTCGCTGCTCGACGGGGACATGTGACGGGACCGCGGTAGTGGGCGGGTCCTATGTTCCCGCGGCTGCGGGACTGCGGTAGTGGGCGGGTCCCGTGCTCCTTCGGGAATGCCGTCCCGAGGGAAGGGATGACCCCGACGTCGCCGTGCCTCGAGGTAAAGAGGACGAAGCTGGTTTAGCCAGAACCGCCAACTATAAGGTTGTGCCGTTGGCCCGGAGGGGCGTTAATAATCGGAGCATGTGCGAGTGTGAGACATGAGAAAGTTGTGTGAGATGCTCGATTATTCGCATGCTCTTAATGTCGTGATGATTTGTGGTACGCACGCATGAGTTGACAAATCGTGCGGGGTGTGGCAATGGCCAGTGAGATCGCTTGTGGCGCGACTCGCATGTGATTGATGAATTGTGTCATCTAACGGCCATGTGCCTTGCTTTGTCGCGAGCTCGAGAGTCGGGCGTGACAATGCCCCGCTTGCAAGACTAGAAGCAATCGACTATTACTTGCTTATGCTTGCTATCAAAATTTCAAGCTATATCAAATGGACGTGAAAAGTGCTTTTCTGAATGGATTTATCAAAGAAGAAGTGTTTGTAGAATAGCCTCCTGGATTCGAGGAATCAAGAAAGCTTGACCATGTATACAAATTAAAAAAGGTACTTTACGGTCTGAAACAGACTCCTCGAGCTTGGTATGAACGATTGAGCAAGTTTCTACTAGACAACAAATTCAGAAAAGGAATGGTAGATACAACCTTGTTCATTAAGAAGGAAGGTAAAGATATACTGCTGGTACAAATCTATGTAGATGATATTATTTTTGGTTCATCTAATGAGCACTTGTGCAAGATCTTCTCAAAGTCTATGCAGGAAGAATTTGAAATAAGCATGATGGGAGAACTGACATTCTTCCTAAGACTCCAAGTCAATCAAACGAAACGTGGAACTTTTATCAATCAAGAGAAGTATGCCAAAGACTTGATTAAAAAATTTGGAATTGAGAACTGCAAGAGGACAGAAACTCCAATGGCAACCACCATCAAACTAGATCAGGATGAAAAGGGGAAGAAGATTGATAAGTAGAATTATAGAAGCATGATCGGTTCTCTTCTCTACCTTACTACATCTAGACCAGATATTCTATATAGTGTTTGTCTTTGTGCGAGGTTTCAAGTAGATCCTAGAGAATCACACCTTTCTGCTGTTAAACGTATAATTAAGTATATAGCCACATATCCAAAATTAGGGCTATGGTATCCAAAAGAAACAGATTTTACTCTTCTTGGCTACTCAGATGCAGATTTAGCAGGATGCAAAGTAGATAGGAAGAGTACTTCAGGAACATGCCAACTCCTGGGAAAAATGCTAGTTTCATGGTTTTCCAAAAAGCAGAATATTGTGGCTCTATCAACAGCAGAAGCAGAATATATAGCACTTGGAAACTGTTGTTCACGTATTTCGTGAATGAGACAAAGAACTAAGAGACTATGGGAAGGAAGAATCCTGCACAGAAATAAGATGTGATAATACGAGTGCCATAAATCTCACTAAGAATCCAATTTTACATTCCAGGGCAAAGCACATTGAGGTCAAACATCACTTTATTAAAGACCATGTGCAAAATGGAGATATATATGTGGAATTCATTGATTCTAAGAATCAATTAGCAGATATCTTCACAAAGCCGCTGGACAAAGGTACATTCGATTCAATATGTGGGTGTTTAAACATTATTAACCCCTTCTTATAAATTTTATGAGAACATGACAAAGTCTGATAGTAGAAATCGTCGGGTCATATCACTCTTAGAAGAAGATTGAAAAAGGAAATAATGATATGGTGTATTATCTCCTTATTGAAATCTGGTAATTATTTTAGTAAGTTTTTGATTTGAATGATTGATTTGCATATTTTCTGGCATATGTCTATGATGATTGAATATTCTTGTTAAATTTAGAATAACAGCCAATTTAATTTGTTTTGGGTTGCGACTGTTCACTTGTTCTCCTAACAAGGGTATAAAAACATCCAAAAGTCAGGTCTTTTCCTCACCACTCTCCAGAACGTTTGTTTACAAACCCTAACAGAGAAAAACGCTTTCTAAATCAATCTTCGTCAAAACCAACCTTCTCTGAACATGGCCTTGAGATCCTCCATATCCAGATCAAGATCTCCATCTCCTAGAAGAAGATCAAACAGGGTTGCTGGAAGAGGAGGAAGGAGAATCGACGGAGGGCAGACGCATTTCGACCTAACACAGACTTCTGAAGATACTCAAGGACAATCTCCAAGAGTTTCTCCTCAAAGAAATCAATATGATAATGAGGAATCTCCAAGAACTCTCCGCTCACAATCTGAAGAAAGGAATGTCTTACATAGAGGTACGTCTGGATTAACTCTACCGACACCCACTGAATGTCCTCATGTAATTATGAGGAGATATGAGAAATTAGTCCGGAGAAATGTCAGGAAAGATGTCAAATTGTTTTTCTTGAGACAAAATGGGTTTGCGAATGAACTCTGTCTCATTCAAGCAGTACAGGCTGCAGAATCGTCATCTACTCGTAAAGAACGAGTTAGTGATACAGGGAGAAGCAAAGATAAGGTGAAGGAAGATGATGAGACGATCTATAGAAATTTTGAAGTAAGAATGGGAATAGCTGCTGTAGTCCGGAACACAACTGGGAAATTATTTCGATCCAAAGAACACAAGACTTTCTTTAACAATCTGTTGGATCGAGGAGTCATGAACCATAAAATTGTTGATTTTGATTATTTGGATGCTGCTGACGTGAATCTGCGAGAATGCTTTGAAAAATTGCAGATAGACCAATTTTGCACTGATTCTGCTGCTGTTTATCCTGAATTAACAGCATATTTTTACATGAATTTGACATTTCTATCTCCAGACGTAATGCAATTCGGTGAATGACAGGTTCTATGATGTTAGTTCAGATACTCTTGCTGACATTATAAATGTTGAGAGAGGAGCATTCAGGCCAATAGATGTCCCTTATGAAACAGTCTGTAAGTTTCTCACAAAGTTTGTAAGGGCCACTATAACTTATCCTCTTCTAACGTCTGCAAGAACTATTTTGCACAAGATCATTATCAGCTGCATTCGTCCAAAAGCATCATCCAAGACTGATGTATCTAAATTTGAGGCCAAACTGATGTGGGCAATTGAAAAAGGAGTACTGTTCTCACTGCCTCAATCATATTGCATATGTATCGAACAGTCTCAAAGGACAAAGGACAGCTACCCTATGGAGCTTTAGTCACAAGAATCTTTGATCATCTTAAGATAGATATACCCAGGAGATTCAATACTAAAACTCTTCCAACAATGATCATTGATATGAAAATGATCAATAAGATGAGACTGAAGGATGTTATAGAGAAATAGAGACGAAAAGAAAAGGAATTGGCTAGAGCAGAGACAGCAAAACGAAAAGGCAAAGAATCAGCTGCTGCTGAGCCAAGTTCTAAAAGGAGAAGACAACTCCTACTGGTAGATGAAGAAGATGAAGAAGAAAGCATCTTCGCAATTCTGGCAAATATGCGTCAAAATTCTCAGAGAATGTCTGAACTAGAGGCAGAAACACATGCAGAACACATTCTTTGCACAGAAAATGAGAAGAATGCAGAATATGAATCAATGGATGAGCTAGAAGAAGAAGAAGAAGAAACAAAGCGAAGAAGAAGAAGAAGAAGAAGAAGAAGAAGAAGAAGAAGAAGGAGATAAGGACAGAGAAAAAGAGGGGCAACAAGAACAGAATGAAGCATCAACTCAGGGGGAGCATCATTATGAAAATATTGACATTCAAGTTCCTGCAGCTTCATCTGGAAATGTTGATTATTAAAAGATCTTAGGACTTTTAACAGAGATCAGGGATCGGCAAGTACATATGGAAACCTCCTTCAATAACAAACTGGAAACTCTCGAGAAGACAGTTAATCAGTGTATTGATAGGATTGAGAAGTCTGCATCAGATATGGAGGATTTCACCCTTGTTCGAACCCCAAACAAGAAAACCACTTAAAAACATCTTTTTGAACTGACTAACTCTTTTTGAAGTTGACAAAAAAGGGGAGTAGATATGGCTTTTTTATTGATTTTTGATGAATTTATCATTGTGTTGATGCATGACAGTTGGATTTATCATTGTGTTAATGCATGATACTGTGATATGAAAGTTTTGATTATGAATGATTGATGATATTTTCTTATTGGCTGATCACACAGTACTAATAATGTCTGAATCTTGTTGAGCTGTAATATGAAATTATGTTGCTGCTGAATTGTCTATGCAGGGTTGATATGAGTTATACTTATGAGTTGAGCAGAATAGTTGGAAACAGGTTCTATTTAACCATATTTTGCAAGGACATTAAGCCATATGTATAAGATGTTTTGTCACCATCAAAAAGGGGGAGATTGTTGAGAAAACTCCTAATTTTGATGTTAACAAAACAGCTTATGAATGATATTTATATATCAATCTCTTGAAGGAAAAGGACACAGAATGACATAGGTTTTAAAGTCTGCTTGTTGTAGAAGATAAAGCATAAGATGTCTAAGAGTCCGACCGTACCCGCACGGAAAGACTCATCCGATCGAGTTTTAAATCCGACCGTACTGCATCGAGTTTTAAGTCTGACCGTACCAGATCGAGTTTTAAGTCTCGATCGAACTGGATCGAGATTTTAAGTCTCGAACAAACCGGATCGAAAATCTAGGCGGTTCGAAACTTAAAACCATCAGACTTAAGATGAACCTACACGATAAGATCACAAATGGTAGAGTATTTCACTTACCTTATTTATGTTGATTCTGTTATATTAATCTGATTGACAGGATCAATTAATGAGCAACTTCCAATGAATAATAGAGTACTTATGGAAGCCCGGATTCTGGTTGTATGGGCAAGCAGGATCTAAGGGGATCTGATCTCCCCTCAACGGTCAAAAAAACTTACCTTATAAAGTCTGTCCAAAAAAGGGAAGACTAAACTCTCAAGGAAAGAGCCAACGGTCGAAGTGTGGCTTGGAGAGTATTTAAGGGTAGGTTGAGACTTAGGGAAAGATAGATGAACATTATTCCAAAGCTGATTCAATTCTTCAATTGTTGTTCATAGTGCACATTTAAGTGATCTAGGTGTTTTACAAAAAGAGAGAGACTTAGTGAGACAGATCTTCACCGAGTACAAACACTCGAGAGTGTGTAATCACCATTGATCATATAGTGAAATACAGCCGATTGGCTGGTCGCCCGGAGAGTGGACGTAGGCTTATCAAAAGCCGAACCACTATAAACAGTGTTTGCAATCTTCTCTAACTCCCTCTACTTGATTTCAGTTTATTGATTCAAAAAGTAGTATATATTTGATTGATTAATCTCTACACCTATTCACCCCCCCTCTAGGTGTTTATACTAGTGATTTCACTTACATCGTGTATTTTGCCAATAATACCGTATCAAATAGCTCAAGATATCTTTGGAGATGTCGGAGATCTTGACTTCCGATCGTCTGGTCTTATCCCGTGCACCAGACAAGTTCCATCTTCCGACGGTCTGAATGCTGAAGTGCAAATTACACCGAAACCTTAGGATCAAAGATCGCAATCGAAAGATTATTCTTTGACGACCCAAATGATACGAACTCCCAGCTTCCGTCGTCGCATACGTGCCCGCACGCTCATGCACTAGCGAACCAGATTCAAAGAAGACACCCCTACAATGCGGAAGTATTCACAGTCACCCGTTCAAGCCACACCATTTTCGTCCTCCGAAAACAACTACAAGCTTGCACAAGCTCCTCTCTCTCTCTCTCCCCCACATAACATCAACATACCTATTCTTTCTGGTTTGCTTCTTCTTCTTGGACGCGAGCCAATCGAGCTCTTATGATCCTGGATCAGGATGGAGAAGGAGGAAATGAAGCATTGGGAAAGCACGAAGGCGACGATGGGGATGGTGTCGGGTCCGTTCCAGAGCGAGCTGCTCGTCTGCCAACGGATGAATCACATTATAAACTCACAGGGCTTCTGGTACTGCAACCCGCTCAACTACGCCATGCCCGTCCTCATGTTCCAGATCACCGTGGTCTTCTTCACCGCCCGGATACTCTTCCTCTTCCTCAAACCTCTCCGTCCTAGCCTCACCATCGCCTACATTCTGGTAATTCATTCACCGCCTAAAATTCCTCTTTTTTTTTTTTCCTTCTATTCAATCATCTCGAATATTTTCTAGCTTAGGCTATGGAAACGCTAGTGCGTGAGTCGGTCCTTACGTGCACACAAATGTTATCACATCGAACAGATTACGGGATCTGGGAAATCTACGGAAGAATAAGAACAAGATGTACTTAGGTGGAGGGAATATGAGGGGTGCTAGGATGCGAAACATAATGTATGTTCAGCATCTGCTCCTTCAACATTTTCTGATGCCAGTTTCTAAACATGGCTTCGTCTGATGTGACCAGGCAGGTATGGTAGTCAGTCCGTCTCTCTTCGGCAAGAACAACAGATACCTAGCCGAGATATTCCCTCCGGAAGGCATAACCGTTCTCATGACGTTTTCCGAACTAGGGTTCATGATCCACCTTTTCGCCAAGGGCGTGCAAGTCGACACCGGCATTCTGCGGAGGGCCAGGAGGAGCGAGCTCCTGATCGGGACCGTGTGCTTCTTCTCACCTTTCCTGAGCACCATTCTTTCCTACTTCACCCTCAACCGCTTAGTCGACTTGGGCGGCTCATTGAGGGACACCGTCCCCTACGTCGCCATTGTCAACTCCCTCTCCTCCTTCCCTGTCATCACGTCGCTCCTCACCGACCTTCGGATCCTGAACTCGGACCTTGGACGGTTTGCCACTCACGTGTCGCTGGTGTGCGACACGTGGACATGGAGCTTGTCTCTGCTTGCCGTGGTCTTCCGTCGCACCAAGCTCGAGTCACTGTGGTCGATATTATTCATCCTCACGTTCGTCTCGGTCGTCATCTTCATCATTGGCCCGGTGATAAAGCGGTCGACCCGACAGGCACAGGTAAGGCGTGTCCATACGCAATCACTTGGTAAATTGAGATTACGAATTTATGTCGAGTAGTATCAGTTTCGAGGATAACGACATCCACTCCGATGAACTTATTATGTCCAAAACCACCGCTACGCACAGGATGGAGAAGAGGAGGAGGTCCATTTCTATAAGATCATGGTGATCTTGTTGGGGTGCGCCCTGTTGTCGGAGATCCTGGGCCAGCACTGCAGCTTCAGAGCGTACCTGATGGGCTTGGCTTTGCCGCAGGGACCGCCCTTCGGGACGACCTTGGTCCAGAAGCTGGAGACGGTTTCGGACAGCCTGCTGGTGCCTACGTTCTTGGCAGCAAGCGGACTGCGGACGCAACTGTCGGGCATGGTCGCGGTGTCGTCCGGGTACATGCAGGTGATAATAATAATGGGTTACGTCGGGAAGTTCTTTGGGACGTTCGTGGCCGCCATCATCAGCGGCACGCCGTTCTGGGACGCCGTCCCTCTCAGCCTCATCATGTGCTACAAAGGCATCATCGAGGTCGCTGTCTATATCATGTGGTTTGACAGAAAGGTTAATTTTTTCTTTTTGAGTCTCCTTCTCTCTTTTCTCGCTCCGAATCCGTGGCGGCGCCGCCGCCTCCATTCCATCTCCTCCTTATGCTCATGAAATCCATCTCGATTTGCATGTCCAGATGATAGATCGGCAGGTCTACGCTCAGCTACTGGTGACCATGGTGATCGTGACCACGTTGATAAGACCCCTCGTCGCTTATTTATACGATCCATCCAGCAGATACATGATCAACGGACGAAGGAACCTCCCGGAATCGAAGGAAGGCGTCAAGATCCAGATTCTCGTCTGCCTCCATAGCGAAGACACCGTCCCCACTATGGTTAACCTCCTCGAGGCCTCCAACCCCACCCCTGTCAGCCCCATCTCTGTCTTTGTCCTCCACCTCGAGGAGCTCAAGGGCCGGTGCGCCGCCGTCCTCGCCCCACACCACCACCTCGACAGGACCGCCTCCCGTGGGGCTGGCTCGGACCACATCGTCAACGCCTTCACCAACTACGAGCAGAGCAGCGGCGGGAGCGCCGTGGTGCAGCACTTCACCGCCATCTCGCCCTTCGAGAGCATGCACGACGACGTGTGCGCCCTGGCGCTCGACAAACGGACCCACCTCATCATCCTGCCTTTCCACAAGACGTGGGACATCGATGGGTCGGAAGGGTTCACCAAGTACGGCTTCCGCAGCGTGAACAGGAACGTGATGAGCAGGGCGCCCTGCTCCGTCGGGGTGCTCATCGATCGGGGCTCGCTGGGAAGCGCCCATCATATGGCAGCCGGCAAGGCCATGCCGTACCGAGTTTCCTTGCTCTTCTTGGGGGGCGCAGACGACCGGGAGGCGCTCGCCTACAGCATGCGAATGGTCGGCCACCCTCGGGTCAGCCTCACGATAGTTTGGGTCAAGATTAGAGAGGATCAGGACGAGAGCGAGAGCCAGCTTGACAAAGAAGCGATGGATGACTTCTGGGCCAAGGTAGGCAACAGTAGGAATGTGAAGTACGTCGAGGAGATGACGAAAGACGGCGTCGGGACCATACAGGTGATCCGGTCGATCGAGACTGCGGTCGACCTGTTGATAGTGGACAAGCACCACGACCCATGGTCGCCGCTCATCTTTGGCTTGATGGAGTGGAGCGAGAACCCCGAATTAGGGGTCATCGGCGACCTGCTCGCCACCTCCGATTTCCACTTCTCGGTTTTGGTAGTGCAGCGGGAGCCCACGGCGGCAGCATCCTTTCCCTTATTGGGTTTGGCAATCAGCGGCTAGGCTGCAGCATTCGCCGGTTCCTGAAGACTTGAGGGGGAGAAAAGGAGGAGAACCGCCGGTTGCGGTTTCTTGGTGTTGGCTGCAGCATATGAAGAAGCTCAAGAACATGGAGGAAGAGGAAGCTGCCGCTGTCGCCGTCCCCGACGACCGACCCACCAACCCTGCCGATGGCCTCACCAAAGAGATCGTCCACCTCATCCTCGACCACCTTGGCGACGACAACCCTCTTGCCCACAAGTCCTTCTCCCTCGCCTGCAGGTCCTTCCTCTCCGCCGAGTCTCGCCACCGCAGGTCCCTCAGGCCCCTCTCCTCGGACTTCCTCCCTCTGATCCCTCGCCGCTACCCCTTCATCAAGTGGCTTGACCTCTCGCTCTGCCCCCGCGTCGATGACGAGGTGCTGGCCTCGCTCTCTCGCGCCTGGAGCTCCACCCTCAGATCCGTGAATCTCTCCCGGTCCAGGTTCTTCGGCCACGCGGGGCTGTCGAGCCTGGCCACCAATTGCGCAGGCCTGGTCGAGATTGATGTGTCAAATGTGACGGAGCTGACGGACACGGCGGCCGTGGCGATCGCCGAGGCCAAGAACCTGGAGAGGCTGAGGATGGGGAGGTGCAAGCTGATCACGGACATGGGGGTCGGGTGCATCACGGTCGGGTGCCGGAAGCTGACCTTGTTCTGCTTGAAATGGTGCTTGCGGGTGAGCGATCTGGGAGTCGGGTTGATCGCGATGAAGTGCGCGGACATGCGGAGTTTGGATCTATCTTACTTGCCGGTAAATGCTTCTTCTCCGCAGCTGACAATGTTAAGGATGTTCTTCCGTTAATGCATTGATGTCCTGTCTGAGGGGTAGTTTAATTTTTGCCTACGTTGCTATGATACCAACGGCATATAGGCTGGTAACATTTCCAATTTCGGCGACTAATCATGTAGACATTTGTCCGGAGATGGAGCCCACTTTTGGAATGTTTTTCTTCTACCGTCTTGCAGTGTATAGAAATTCAACTAGAACATCTGTAGCGCTGGCTTCTTCATTGGTCGATTGACTAGTCGGAAGAACTGTTGGCTATTGCGGTCCAACTGGTTCCGAAATAGAAATTGGCCTACCATAGCAAGAACATCCACGATGGACCTAAATCGACTGTGTCTGCCGGGTCATTTACTACGACTTTAATCGCCTTGCTTATAGCTGTTTCATCTTAGCCTTGCGAAATTTGGCGGTGGGTGTATCAACGGTTAATCTAGTGGTGGTTGCTCTTCATATTCGACTTTTACTGAAATGAATTTTGTTGGGTGAACTAGTCACAAATTTCTTTCTTGTTGTGGATATTAGATCACAGAGAAGTCTCTCCAGCCTGTCTTGAAACTAAGAAATCTAGAAGAGTTGATTCTCGAAGGATGTCCTGGTATACATGATGATGGACTTGCCACCCTCAAAGAGAGTTGTCCATCGCTTAAGGTATGCTCATGGTTTCTGGAGTTTGTAAGCTGCTATATTTCGAAACTTTCCTCTGAAGAATGGTATTTCTATCTATGTTGATTCAAAGTTGTCTCTAATTACCTTAGATCAAAGAACTATGTAAATAGTTGGATGGCTAATGTATAAGAATAATTAGCGTTTCTATGTCCTACTAACTATTCTTGAAAATTGGCATTTGCACAGGTACTTAATCTGTCAAACTGCCAGAGTGTGAGTCATGTAGGTTTGTCTTCCTTGACCAGTGAAGCTCAGTGTCTACAGCAGCTTATCTTATCCTATGGTTCCACTGTAAGTTCTTAGCGCCTTATGCTATCTTGTTGTATTTGACATGCTTCCTTTTGGTTCATACTTTCTTCTTTGTGCTGGTTCAGGTGACTGCTGACCTAGGAAAGAGTCTACACAAGTTTTTGGGTTTGCAAGTTGTTCGACTAGATGGCTGTATAATTACATGTTCTGGGATGAATGCAATGGTGAACTGGAGCACACACTTGAAGGAGCTAAGCTTAAGCAAGTGTGTGGGGGTAACAGATGATTGCCTCTCCTTGTGCAAACACAGAGAGAACTGAGGAAGCTAGACATCACATGCTGCCGGAAGATAACATATGCCTCAATAAATAGCATAACAAGTTCGTGCTCCTTCCTCTGTTCTCTCAGAATGGAATTATGTAGCCTGGTATCAAGAGATGCATATCTCTTGATCGGTCGGCGTTGTCAAAACTTGGAGGAACTTGATCTTACAGATAATGACATTGATGGCGAAGGTTTTCTACTGGACTAGATCTTTCTGTGCTTATTTACTTCAGTCAGAGCAAAAGCCTGACATCTCCTGATTCTTGCAATGCTACTGGCCATATCAAGATGCTCCAAACTTAGGATTTTAAAACTGGGGTTTTGCTCGAAGATCACTGATGATGGACTTAAACATATTGGGAGACATTGCTTGAATCTTACAGAGATTGATCTGTACAGGTCTGTACAGCATTCATTATGTAAGCTATTGATGATTTTACACTGTTTTGTTTAAACTGCAATGCAGACATGAGTGCTTCCTCATTTCATTCGCATCGATTCATTGCTGTTATCACCTGTACCATGAAATGAATAGGGAGAAAATAATCATGACAAAAGGGAGGAACTGGAAAAATTGGATTTCAAATAGAGAACATAGTGAAGATGTTGTCAAATTTCCTCCTTTACTTCATAAGTTGTAAAAAAAAAAAAAATTCCATTATGCTTTAGTTTCACCTGCCAACCTATGAGTAGGAAAGTACAAATATCATGCAATGTTCCTTTATAATGACTCAGTTACTTGGTTTGTTGTGTTAAGGAAAAATTATGAACTTGTGATACTTATAATTTGAACTTTAACAAACACATACTATAATTTGAACTTAGCAAGCAGAAATATGGCTGCTAGAATTTTTCTATCTAGGAGAGCTCTTCTTAATAATGTTATGTTATTTTCTGGATTTATATGAATCGAATTTTGTCATTAGGTCTACGGGAATAACTGATGCTGGCATTGCCAAAATCGCTCTTGGTTGTCCAGCACTTGAAATGATTAACATGGCTTACAATGAAAATGTCACGGACGTCGCACTGATATCATTGTCTAAATGTCCAAGGCTAAAAGCTCTCGAAATTCGGGGATGTCCTTATGTATCGTCAATTGGTCTGTCAGCTATTGCTAGAGGATGCAGGCGTCTTACCCTCCTTGACATAAAGAAGTGCTACGATATCAATGATAATGGAATGCTTTCACTGGCCCAATTTTCCCCAAATCTCAGACAGGTACTCATCTATTTTGTTTCTCTTACTTGAAAAGCAGCCAATGTGGATGCCTGTGGTGTACTGATAGGATTCGCCGATCTCATCATTTCACAGATAATTTTGTCATACTGCTTGGTCACTGACGTAGGGCTCCTAGCACTGGCCAGCATCAATTGTCTGCAGATCATGACTATCTTGCATGTGGCAGGATTGACACAAAGCGGTCTCGCAGCTGCTCTGTTGGCTTGTAGATGTTTAATGAAAGTTCAGCTTCATGTGTCCTTTAAATCCTCATTTCCTGAGTCTCTTCTCAGTTACATAGAAGCCCGCGGGTGTATCTTTCAGTGGAGAGACAAAGCGCGTCAGGTATCTTCCCTCCCCCACCCTTTTTATTGGCTGTCTCAGGGTTTATCAACTTTTATTTGACTCATTCTTTGCACATGTCACCGTCACTTGCAAATGCATAGAGCAATGCCAGAGCCTCTCGCTTTCTTTCTTGTTCCTCTCTCTGAATGTGCCAAGTTAGCCAGGAAGATGAAGCCAGTGATGGAATGAGGACAAGATTTATTTAGAGCCTCACAATATATTGCATATTGTAACATCCTGAATTTCGACCCATTCCGAGATAGGTGAAATGGTTATTTTATCAATGCACTGTTAGTTACGTGTACTCTGAGTTGGCCCCTCACGAGTTAACTAACTGTTCGGCAAGGCAATTAAGGATCGGTACGCGTACGACTAGTGAATTTAATTAGGGATAGACCGCTCGACCATAAGGATCAAAGAGGAATAATACTACATTGTTGCAGGCCAATTAGCGAACGGAAATAAATCGAGTCGGCAAAAATACGAGGTCGGATTGCGGGTGATTCCGCACGACTTCGATATTAATTGCGGACGACGTTAAACCGATTTCCTTTTGGCCCTGTACTCAATGTGAGCAATTAACCTCTCGTGATTACATGACAACCGAGGATCGCCCTGATTTGAATGCACGATCGTGGATTGAAAAGCTATCAACCACGGGTCAAACGCGCGAGAGCCCCTAAATGCCGCCCGAAAGTTAGGTCGTACTAAAGTCGCGATTGATCGATATTAACCACGAATTTCAATCCGGTATCGGGTATTAAATTTTTAAGGGTGTCGAGACTAAATATTGGACATTGTCTCATTGATTCTCGGATTTATTGGTGAGCCTGAATTATTGGAAAAGGATTCAACGGGCCGAGTTTTGGAGCCAAATATTTGGGAATTTATGCTTCAGGGGGTAAGAAGACCAAAATACCCCTCTCTAGATATTTGTTTAGATTTTTATCTTGTTTTGTCTTGTTCTCCTTTCTTTTCTTTCTCCCCACGTTGGCTCCTCTCCTTCGTCCGCACGTTTCCTTTCTCTCTCCCCCTTTTCTTTCTCTTCTTCCTCACGTTTCTTCTCTTGGTCGGCAGCCCCTTGTCCCCATCTTATCTCACTTTTTCCCCTTTGACTTGTCAACTCTCTCTCTCTCTCTCTCTCTCTCTCTCTTCCTTCCTTTTCCTTCGCACGTTCGAAGCCCCCTTCCCAGCCAGCTTCTTCCTTTGTTTCTTCTTCTCCTCCTTCGGCCAACACCGGTGGCTGCTGCTGTTGCTGTGTTTTCTTGCTGTTGCCACCCATCACCACCGCAGCACCGCCGTCCAGCCAACTCGCCGCCGGTCTGCCGGTCCGCCGGTCTCGTCGTTTGCCGGCCCCGCGAGCTAGCTGCACCGCTCCCCCTCCTCCTCTGTTCGAGTCTGCTGTTGTTCCTGCTGTTTCTGCTTGCTGTTTGCTGCTGTCCGCTACTGTTTCTTACTGTTTCTGCCGCTGGAAGTTGCTGCCGTTGCTGCTGGTTGCTGCTGGCCGCTGTTCGGGACACAGCCAGCCGCTGTCCAGCATCGCCAGCCGCTGTTCGGCTGCTGTTCAGCACAAAACAGCTTCATCGGAAGCTGTTTTGTTGGAAAACGGCCGCCGGTTGTCGCCCGTCGTTGTCCCCGAGCGAGCCGCTCGTTCCCCTCGTCGCCGTGGTAGCGCTCGTGTCGTCGGATTCGCTAAACGCGTGAGTTGATTTTCTAAACCTTGCTTAGGGTGCTAAACTTCCTTAGGGTGATTAGTTTAATATTAAGCATGGTTAGTGTTGATGATTGGTGTTTGATTATTATTTGATTAAGTATGTTTAGTGTTAATCGTGGTTAGAATAAATTAATTGTGGTTAGAGTAACTATAGTTGGTTAATCGTGGTTAGATTAAAGTAATCTTGGTTGGGTTAATTAACCATAGTTGGGTTAGACTGGTAACCATGATTAGTACTAATAAATATTATTATTATTTTTGGGACAAAATAATAATTATTTATTAAATTCGGAATTATTATTTATTATTTTCGGAATTAATTAATTTGTTATTAATTTCGAAATTGGTTGTTATTATACTTGGGTAATAATTAATTAATTATATTTGGAGATGATTAATTAATTAGTGGTGGATGATTAATTATTCTTGGATGTTGAATATTGATTGTTGGATAATATTATTCTTGGGTGTTGAATATTTATTATTGGATAATTATTAATGGAATATTTTTGGAGTAAAGTATTATTTCTGGAAAGTACATATTTATTAATTGTGATAGTATTGATTAATTTCGATGGATTATTGTTTGTACTTTCCTCACGTGGATTATATATCGGTGGATTACTAGTTGTACTTTCCTCACGTGAATCATATGTTGAATACATGTATATATGCTGCATCTGATGACCTCGTTTAATATATACTCGGTGGAGTAAATTCATTGACTGCGATTGTGAATTAGGGTTGAGGATATCCAGCATATTCGTGTGACTACGTGTGAAAGACATTTGTATTCGTGTGACCACGTGTGAAATATTATCGCATTACATGTAGAGTTTGCGATGAATTAATGTGCACAAGCACGAATCATATCTGCATTGGCTGCATTACAAGATAATGAAATGAGCATGATTAATTGATGTGCTTGCGTGGTCACGTAAGAGCCCGTCACCCAGTGGGGGATCTGTGGTGGACGAAGTCCGTATTATCGGAATGCCCAGGCGCCGGATGCGGTGTCACGCCCCGACTCTCGAGCTCGCGGCAACCCCATTTCACTTGAGGTCTAGTTGTACGACGTCCCAGGTACTGTCGTCGACCAATTCATTTTATCTTGTAATTATGCATATGCGGAAACGAACAACTCCCAAACCAAACAACAGGGATAGCAATAACAGCAGCAGAGGAAAGACAACACCATTTTTATATATCTGAAGGTTAGCCGGCACACCAGTAAATACATACACACCTTACTACATGCGACAAGCTAAGGCCTACTCAAAAAGGGACCGGCCTAGCTAACCTAACACTGTACAAGTGTCTACTCGCTGGCCTCGGAGGGATCGCTTTATTCGATCCTCTGCACGCATCATCTAGGGCCTGAAAATGTTAACCACGACGGGTTGAGATAAACTCAGCAAGTTAAAGTCCTAAGCCTCGGTTAGGAACTTCGCTCGCCTCGGGAGTTTAACATACAACCTAATACAGCAATCAGTGCAATACCACCTCAGAGAGGAAGACTGTAACATCCTGAAAATTGACTCATTTAGCCCGATTTTTAATCCGATTTTGGGAACCGATTTCTCCGTGATATCAGGACTAAATACTTGGACGTCGCCTCATTTATTTTGGGATTTTCCGTTGGACACGGAAGCGTCGGAAAAAAAAAAAAAAAAAAGAAAAATTGGACCGAGTTTCGGGCCCACGGGTGGGCCGGCCCAAGACCGGCGGCCCAATGGGCCTTGCACCCATTCAGCCCAGCCCAAAGGGGGCCCAAGCTGGCCCATTCTCCTCTCCCTCCTCAGCCCATGGGCTTCTCTCTTAGGCCTCTTGCTTTTGTGCCCAAGTGGGCATTGTTTTTTGCTTGTTTTTGCTTTGTTTTGATTGGTTCTTCAACAAGTGGTACCCATTCAGCCCAGCCCAAAGGGGGCCCAAGCTGGCCCATTCTCCTCTCCCCTCCTCAGCCCATGGGCTTCTCTCTTAGGCCTTTGCTTTTGTGCCCAAGTGGGCATTGTTTTTTGCTTGTTTTTGCTTTGTTTTGATTGGTTCTTCAACAAGTGGCTTGCCCACTTGCCTTGGCTCTTATCCAAGTCTCCAGCAGCTCCTTCTCTCTCCTCTTTCTCCCCCAAAATTCGTGCACCAGCCCAGCCCCCTCTCTCTCCCTTTTTCTCTTCCTTTTCTCTTCCATTTCTAGTGTTCTTTGCTGTCCATACTGTTTTCCAGCCGGAAAACAGCCTTGCCGCCGTCACCGGAGCCGCCGCAACCGCCCAAAGTGTAGTCCTGGAAGTTAGGAAGCCAATCGCGCACCCCCGGTCACCGCTGGTTGCCCCGAACCGCCCGTTTCGGCCTTTTCCGCTCAGCTGCACCGGTTCCGCGTGAACAGTAACTAGCACTGTTTTTGGCCCGTTTCGGCCATCGTTTGTCGTTCGTTGCCATCCCCGAGCTTACCCCTCGTAGCCCTCGTTCCCCTCTACGTGCCGGTGTCGCCGGATTTCCGATCCAAGTAAGTTAACTTCCTAATCCTTGTTTAGGGGTTAATCTTGCTTAGGGGTTAATTAGTGTATTTGTGTATTTGTGATTAATTAAGGTTGATTGGTTAATTATTCTGGTTAATTAATTCTGACTAGGGTTAGTTAATTGACCATAGTTAGTATTAAAGTAACTAGGGTTAATAAATAAAGTAACCATAGTTAGTTTTAAAAGTAACCAAGGTTAGAATTTAACTATGGTTAGGTTAATTTGACCATGGTTAGGTTAATTTGTTAACCATGGTTAAGTTTATTTATTTTTATTTATTTATTTAATTTCGGACGAAATTACTGTTCACGGATTACTGTTCACGGATTACTGTTCATGCAGAAGCTAATTTTTGGCTTATTTTGATGTGTTATTGGTTGTTATGTTTTATTTAAGTGCCGATTGTTAATTATACTCGTGAATATTGATGAAATACGTGATCGAATGCTGATTTGGATTTTGGAATTGGCGAGTGGTACCGCATGACATATTGCATGGGTTACTGTAAATGGCATGTCGCATGAGCGCATGAGCGATGCCGCATTCACGACAGAGCAAAGAAAAGAATGGATTTTTTTGATGATGTGTTGCATGGTCACATTAAGAGGAGAGCCCGGCGCGCCGCGGACCGCCAACCCTTGGGGTTGTGCCGTGGCCTTTTGGTCGTCCCGACTTCGGTCGGTTGCCCGACAAAGGGTCGGGCCATTGGGGGCTGCGGCAAAGTGAGCGGGCCCCATGCTCCATATGGAATGCCGTCGATGGGAGAGAGCCCGTGACGTCGCCGTGCCTCATGGGGGAGGACGATGCCTGGTCTTTGACTGGTAGACCGCCAACCATAAGGTTGTGCCGTGGCCCTAGTGGTCGTAATAATCGGAGCATATGTGTGGATGTGAGGCACGAGAAAGTTGTGTGAGATGCTCTGATTATTCGCATGCTCTTAATGTCGTGATGGATTAAATGACGCTTTACGCAGTCGCGTGTGCCAAGGCCGAGGTAGGGTCGCTTGTGATTGCACCCGTGTATTAAACTGTCTTTTGTGGTTATTTCTCCGAGGTGTTATTGCATTGATTGCTGTATTAGGTTGTATGTTAAACTCCCGAGGCGAGCGAAGTTCCTAACCGGGGCTTAGGACTTTAACTTGCCGAGTTTATCTCAACCCGTCGTGGTTAACATTTTCAGGCCCTAGATGATGCGATCGAGGATCGAAGAGAGCGATCCCTCCGAGGCCCGTGAGTAGGCAGCCGTAGCCTATTTCCTTTTGACGAGCCTTCCCCCACTTGTACAGGGTTAGGTTAGCTAGGGCCGGTCCCTTTTGAGTAGGCCTTAGCTTGTCGCCCGTAGTAAGGCGTGTATATATTTGCTGGTATGCTGGCTAACATTCGATATATAAAATACTAGTTGTCTTTCCTCTCGCCGCCGTTGTTGCTATCCCCGTTGTTTGGTTTGGGAGTTGTTCGTTTCCGCATGTGCATAATTACAAGATAAAATGAATTGGTTGACGACAAGCACTGGACGTCGTACAACTAGACCTCAAGTGAAATGGGGTTGCCGCGAGCTCGAGAGTCGGGCGTGACAACCCCGTCGATTTTGGTATCGAGCCCGGTTGGCTGATGGAGTGATAAGGTGTGATGAGTCTTGCGTTGGTGCGTGGGGATAGTTAGTAGGAAAGACAATTTCTTTGCTTGCATGTGATTGACTCGCAGATCCTTCGTGGTCCTTTGTTGTAGGGTTGTCTCATTTTCTAATTCCGTGTGGGGGATTGGAACGCAGTTTAGGAGAGTCCCGCAAAATGAGCAATCCAGGATCGAGTACCCCGGTTTGAGGACCCCAAGTCGAGGAGTCGAGGAAGAGGACAGGCGCGGGTACCGACTGGTGCAAGGGAGGTAGCACCGGAAGATCCGAGGATGGATGGGATCATGCATGCCATTGAGGCTTTGATAGGTCGCAGAGCTCGCACCCAAGCCGCCGGGCGCGGCTGTCGCAGCTTGCTCCCGCAGCTAGGCCCGGATCGGTAACCGGCCTATGCATCGCTTGGTAGAGCAATTCATGAAGCTTAAGGCGCCCAAGTTTTCGGGGCCGGCGACCGAGACAAATACCCTCCGGGTGCGGGAGATAGAGAAGACTTTCACCTTGCTTTCAAGTGTTCGAGGAGGAAAAGGTGATAATGGCGGCTTACCAACCTGCAGGGGTAATGCCGGCACTTGGTGGGAAGCTACCCAAGGATGGGTATTTCCCGAGGGTACAGCTAGGGTATGGGATACCTTCGGGAGGCTTTTCGAGTAAGTACTTCTCGACCGTGCGAGAGAGCGAAGTTGGCGAATTTCGAGGCTGCATCGAATCACATGACAAAGGGATCGCATGAGGCCAAGTTTGCGAGAGCCGTCGAAGTACGCGCCACGGTTGGTCGAGCATCCTTTGGACAAGGCCGGGAGGTTTCGGGACGGATCAAGATAGAAATCGGGGACCACTTGGTGTCGGTGAACCTGAAGGATTACAATGAGCTTTATGAGAGAGCTCGATGATTGAGAGGCACCTTGCGAAAAAGGCAACCGCATCCGTATCGCGGTTTGTGCCTAGTAGAGACAAATCGGTTTGGGAAGAAACTGATGGCGAGAGAAAGGTATCCTCTTCCGCTTTTTAGAAAGGACGGTGTAGGGAAACCATCCTCGAGTTCGTTTGGAGGATGCCGAATATGTGGCAAGAGGCATGGGAATGCCCTGTGTCCCACTCAAATGGGAGCCTGTTTCGGATGTGGTCAGGTGGGCCACCTAGTGAGGGACTGCCCACGCAGGCCCATGATGCCATTCATGCCACGACCGCCAGCCAGACCACCGATGGGGAATGTTCAACAGGGCAATCAATACAGACCCCCTGCTCAAGGACGGGTGTATGCAGTCACGAGGAAAGAGGCGGAGGACACGCCTGCCGTGATTACAGGTACGATATCTCTACACGACCATGCTGCTTATGCGTTGTTTGACCCGGGAGCTTCGCACTCCTTTATTGCTAAACGGTTTGTAGAATTAGTGGGATTAAGACCAGAACCGTTGGAAACGGTTTTTGTTATTTCTACTCCGTTAGAGGATTCGCCTTTATCTCGCAAAGAGGTTGTGCTAGCCGTAAACCGATTATAGATGGTCGGGAAGGAATAATTGATTTGATTGTTTTGGCGATGTATGATTTTGATGTCATTATTGGTATGGATTGGCTGACCAAGCAAGGAGCTACTATGGATTGTCGGGAGAAGAGAATCCGATTTAATCCGATAGGAGCTAGTAGTTTCCAGTTTGTAGGGAGCCGAGGAGGGTCCTCGATTCCCTTGATTTCTTCTTTGGAAGCAACCAAGTTGTTGGGGTCAGGATGTCGAGGCTATTTAGCATCGGTGAGTGATATGTCGAAAGAAGGACCGAACTTGGAGGACATCGCAAAGAGTACGAGATTATCCCGATGTCTTTCCAAAGGAATTGCCGTGACTACCCCCGGCCCGAGAGAGACGAGTTCGTAATCGAGTTGGCTCCCGGGACGAACCAATCTCGAAAGCACCGTATAGGATGGCGTTGTCGAGTTGAAGGAATTGAAGGTGCGGATGCAGGAATTATTGGACAAGGGCTTTATTCGCCCGAGTGCATCGCCTTGGGGAGCGCCGACCCCGTTTGTCAAGAAAAAGGATGGTTCGTTGCGGTTATGCATTGACTACGCATGCCTTAATCAAGTGACGATTAAGAATAAGTACCCGCTACCGAGGATTGACGACCTGTTTAACCAACTCCAAGGAGCATCGATATTCTCTAAGATAGACTTAAGGACGGGCTATCATCAATTGAGGATCCGAAAGGAGGACATACCGAAGACAGCTTTCCGTACTCGTTATGGTCATTACGAGTTTACGGTAATGCCTTTTGGATTGACAAATGCCCCCGCTGCTTTCATGGATTTGATGAACCGGGTGTTTAAGGAGTATTTGGATCGGTTTGTGATCGTGTTTATCGACGACATTTTGGTGTATTCGAAGAGTCCGGATGAACACGAGCAACACCTAAGGACCGTGTTGCAAACCCTAAGAAATCACGAGCTGTATGCGAAATTTAGCAAGTGTGAATTTTGGTTGGCTCGAGTGGCATTTCTAGGCCACGTGATCTCAGGCGAAGGGATTTCGGTAGACCCGACCAAGATTGAAGAGGTCATAGATTGGCCGAGACCGACTTCAGTAACCGAGGTTCGTAGTTTTCTAGGACTGGCTAGTTATTACAGACGATTTGTGGAAAGATTCTCTTCAATAGCTATGCCAATGACGCAGTTGCTGAAAAAGGACAAGAAATATGAGTGGACGGATAAGTGCGAGCGTAGTTTCCAAGAGCTTAAGCATAAGCTGACTACCGCACCGGTTTTGACTATTCCGTCAGGCTCGGGAGGATATGAAATTTTTAGCGACGCGTCATACAAGGGACTCGGTTGCGTTACGATGCAACATGGTAAAGTGATAGCGTATGCTTCTAGGCGCTTGAGGCCTCACGAGCTGAATTATCCGACGCACGACTTAGAGTTGGCGGCCATCATATTTGCGTTGAAGATTTGGAGACATTATCTCTCGTGGAGAGAGATTTCAGATTTATACGGACCATCAAAGTTTGAAGTATCTCGTTCTCCCAAAAGGAACTAAACATGAGGCAGCGTAGATGGATGGAACTTCTTAAGGATTATGACTCGCGATATCCCGTACCATCCCGGCAAGGCAAACAAAGTGGCGACGCCTTGAGTCGCAAGTCATCGGGCCGAGTATGATGGTTCAAGAATGGATCCTATTGGAAGGGGTCCGTGATTCGAATTCAGGCTCGAGGTATGTCATCTTTCTAGTTTGATGGCTACCCTTAGGATCGAACCTGAAATTCAAGCCAAGATTAAGGCAATGCAACCTTTGGACGTTGAGATCCAAAAGATTCTGCAAATGGACGCGACCAAGAGAAAGTCGATTTTCAAGTATCCGAGGATGGGATCTTGAAATTCGTGGACGGTTATGTGTACCAAGCGACGCCGAAATTAAGGAGAGATTGTTATCCGAAGCGCATCGCAGCGACTACAAGTGTGCATCCCGGCAAGACGAAGATGTATCGAGAATCTGCGACATATTATTGGTGGAATGGCATGAAGCAAGACATCGCCAAGCACGTGGCGAAGTGTTTAACTTGCCAACAAGTGAAAGCGCAGCATTGCAAGCCAGGAGGGTTATTGCAACCTCTTGAAATCCCCGAATGGAAATGGGAGCACATCACGATGGACTTCGTGACGGGATTACCAAGAAGTCAGCGGGGTAATGATGCAATTTGGGTTATAGTGGACCGATTGACGAAGTCAGCTCATTTCATCGCCGTACGCAAGGATTTTGCTTTGGAAAAGTATGCAGAATTGTACGTGCGACATTATTCGTTTGCATGGGGTGCCGGTGACGATTACTTCAGATCGAGACCCTAGATTTACGGCTACATTTTGGAAGAGTCTACGACTTCGATGGGGACAAAATTGCAGTTCGACGGCCTACCATCCTCAGACAGACGGTCAATCAGAGAGAACGATTCAGACCTTGGAGGATATGCTGAGAGCCTGTGTATTGGATTTTAAAGGAAGTTGGGAGGAACAACTTCATCTCGTCGAGTTCGCATACAATAACAGTTATCAACAGAGTATCAGAATGGCACCGTTTGAAGCTTTGTACGGCAGACCGTGTAGGACTCCTATTTGTTGGGACGAAGTTGGCGAGCGGAAAATTACAGGGCCAGAGTTAGTGCAGCAATCTTTAGACGCCGTCAAGATGATTCGAGAAAGGTTAAAGACGGCTCGGAGCGGACAAAAGAGTTATGGGGATAGGCGACGTAGGCCATTGGAATTTCAAGTGGGCGATCATGTGTTCCTTAAAGTATCGCCGATGCGAGGTACATCACGATTTGGAAAGAAAGGAAAACCGAGCCCAAGGTACGTCGGACCATTCGAAATTCTAGAAAGGATCGGAAATTTAGCCTATCGTCTTGCACTACCGCCTCGACTTGCTCAAGTGCATGACGTATTCCACGTGTCGATGTTAAGGAAATACGAGCCGGACCCGACACACGTGTTGAATTTTGAAGAGATAGAGGTGGACGACAGGGTGTCGTATGTGGAGAGACCGATTCGGATTGAGGACCGGAAAGAACAAGTGCTGAGAAGCAAGACGGTCTCCTTGGTCAAAGTCATTTGGGAGCATCATGGTACGGAGGGAGCTACGTGGGAAAGCGAAGAAATCATGAGGCGTCGCACCCCTATCTTTTTGAGGATTAGCATGTCAGTTCAAATTTCGAGGACGAAATTTCTGTAAGAGGGGAAGAGTTGTAACATCCTGAAAATTGACTCATTTAGCCCGATTTTTAATCCGATTTTGGGAACCGATTTCTCCGTGATATCGGACTAAATACTTGGACGTCGCCTCATTTATTTTGGGATTTTCCGTTGGACACGGAAGCGTCGGAAAAAAAAAAAAAAAAAAAAAGGAAAAATTGGACCGAGTTTCGGGCCCACGGGTGGGCCGGCCCAAGACCGGCGGCCCAATGGGCCTTGCACCCATTCAGCCCAGCCCAAAGGGGGCCCAAGCTGGCCCATTCTCCTCTCCCTCCTCAGCCCATGGGCTTCTCTCTTAGGCCTCTTGCTTTTGTGCCCAAGTGGGCATTGTTTTTTGCTTGTTTTTGCTTTGTTTTGATTGGTTCTTCAACAAGTGGCTTGCCCACTTGCCTTGGCTCTTATCCAAGTCTCCAGCAGCTCCTTCTCTCTCCTCTTTCTCCCCCAAAATTCGTGCACCAGCCCAGCCCCCTCTCTCTCCTTTTTCTCTTCCTTTTCTCTTCCATTTCTAGTGTTCTTTGCTGTCCATACTGTTTTCCAGCCGGAAAACAGCCTTGCCGCCGTCACCGGAGCCGCCGCAACCGCCCAAAGTGTAGTCTTGGAAGTTAGGAAGCCAGCCGCACACCCCGGTCACCCCTGGTCGCCCGAACCGCCCGTTTCGGCCTTTTCCGCTCAGCTGCACCGGTTCCGCGTGAACAGTAACCAGCACTGTTTTTGGCCCGTTTCGGCCATCGTTTGTCATCCGTTGCCATCCCCGAGCTTACCCCTCGTAGCCCTCGTTCCCCTCTACGTGCCGGTGTCGCCGGATTTCCGATCCAAGTAAGTTAACTTCCTAATCCTTGTTTAGGGGTTAATCTTGCTTAGGGGTTAATTAGTGTATTTGTGTATTTGTGATTAATTAAGGTTGATTGGTTAATTATTCTGGTTAATTAATTCTGACTAGGGTTAGTTAATTGACCATAGTTAGTATTAAAGTAACTAGGGTTAATAAATAAAGTAACCATAGTTAGTTTTAAAAGTAACCAAGGTTAGAATTTAACTATGGTTAGGTTAATTTGACCATGGTTAGGTTAATTTGTTAACCATGGTTAAGTTTATTTATTTTTATTTATTTATTTAATTTCGGACGAAATTACTGTTCACTGGATTACATCGTTCACGGATTCTTGTTCATGCGAAGCTAATTTTTGGCTTATTTTGATGTGTTATTGGTTGTTATGTTTTATTTAAGTGCCGATTGTTAATTATACTCGTGAATATTGATGAAATACGTGATCGAATGCTGATTTGGATTTTGGAATTGGCGAGTGGTACCGCATGACATATTGCATGGGTTACTGTAAATGGCATGTCGCATGAGCGCATGAGCGATGCTGCATTCACGACAGAGCAAAGAAAAGAATGGATTGTTTGATGATGTGTTGCATGGTCACATTAAGAGGAGAGCCCGGCGCTGCCGGTAGACCGCCAACCCTTGGGGTTGTGCCGTGGCCTTTTGGTCGTCCCGACTTCGGTCGGTTGCCCGACAAAGGGTCGGTTGGGGGCTGCGGCGGTGAGCGGGCCCCATGCTCCATATGGAATGCCGTCGATGGGAGAGAGCCCGTGACGTCGCCGTGCCTCATGGGGGAGGACGATGCCTAGTCTTTGACTAGTAGACCGCCAACCATAAGGTTGTGCCGTGGCCCTAGTGGTCGTAATAATCGGAGCATATGTGTGGATGTGAGGCACGAGAAAGTTGTGTGAGATGCTCTGATTATTCGCATGCTCTTAATGTCGTGATGGATTAAATGACAGGTTTACGCAGTCGCGTGTGCCAAGGCCGAGGTAGGGTCGCTTGTGATTGCACCCGTGTATTAAACCGTCTTTTGTGGTTATTTCTCGAGGTGTTATTGCATTGATTGCTGTATTAGGTTGTATGTTAAACTCCCGAGGCGAGCGAAGTTCCTAACCGGGGCTTAGGACTTTAACTTGCTGAGTTTATCTCAACCCGTCGTGGTTAACATTTTCGGGCCCTAGATGATGCGATCGAGGATCGAAGAGAGCGATCCCTCCGAGGCCCGTGAGTAGGCAGCTGTAGCCTATTTCCTTTTTTGACGAGCCTTCCCCCACTTGTACGGGGTTAGGTTAGCTAGGCCGGTCCCTTTTTGAGTAGGCCTTAGCTTGTCGCCTGTAGTAAGGCGTGTATATATTTGCTAGTATGCTGGCTAACATTCAGATATATAAAATACTAATTGTCTTTCCTCTGCTGCTGTTGTTGCTATCCCTGTTGTTTGGTTTGGGAGTTGTTCGTTTCCGCATGTGCATAATTACAAGATAAAATGAATTGGTCGACGACAGTACCTGGGACGTCGTACAACTAGACCTCAAGTGAAATGGGGTTGCCGCGAGCTCGAGAGTCGGGGCGTGACAAAGACAGCAGAAGACAGTTTAATAAACAGGTGCAATCACAAGCGACCAAAGATGATATACCTTAAGGGAAACGCAACACTGAACTTAATAATCAAACAGTCTTAGTCTTGTCTCGTATCGCTTTTCTAACGTTAGCCTTGCCCGACATCTTAACCACATCCACGATTGCCAACAATCTCTCGGACCAAAGATCATCCTTTCTCGATGCTATTCCAATAGACTGGAGTTCCACAAACTTGACCATACTTCTGCTATATCACTCGAATAAATTTTATCCCACAAGCATTCTCTTTTTGTCAGTCTGTAGTTCAGTTCATTTTTGCCCCTTTCGACATCCTAGAAGCCTGCCAGGAGTCGCTCCTTGCTCAGGCACTCCGGCCCCGGCGTCCACTCCCCGCCCTCATCGGATAAGTCGTCATGGGCATCTACGAACTACACCACTTCTAACAAAAGTCCCTTTTAAACATGCTTTATCTCATAGAGGTATTATCCGCTTTGGCCTGTCCCATACCAAGCCTCACGGTTTTAACCTCATCTGAGCACCTCAAAGTACAAAACTTTCTCCAGCTCGTCAAGTCATGAGCTCGTTTCCACAGGACCACTCGTCAACACTTGAAATTTGATCCACCAAATTTTTATGAGCTCACATTCTGAACTTCACAAGCCCTCAATCGTTGTGACGCGTAAACAACTACTCATCCTTGTTATCTTACCACTTAGTCAAATCCTTTATATGACACCTCACTGTAAGTATCGTATTCTCCAATACTAGACTAAATCCTCAAAATTCCACCAATCAATAATCACGTACATTCCCTAATTCTCGGAATAACTCAATAAATCAAACACTTTCACTTCCACTTGATCTTCGATCATGCATTTCATCATATTCACGCATATAATTAACAATCGGCACTTCAAGAAAGCATAACAACCAAGAACACAACAATTTGAAACCAAAATTTACTTCCGTATGAACAAAGTCCGTGAACAAAAGAATCATGAACGATGTCCGTGAACAAGAACTAATCCGAAATTAATAAAATAATATTAAACTTAACCATGGTTACTAAATTTAACCTAACTAGGGTTAATTAACTCAACCATGATTAATAATTAACCATAGTTACTTTAGAAACTAAACCTAGTTACTTTAATTAATTAACCTTAGTTACTTTTAAAACTAACTCTGGTCAATTAATCTAACCCTAGTCATCTTAATTAACTCAGCCACCATTAACAAACTAACCCATAATTAACCAAGCACAAAAATTAAACTAATTAACCCCTAAGCAAGATTAACCCTAAACAAGGATTAGGAAGTTAACTTACTTGGATCGGAAATCCGGCGACACCGGCGCGTAGAGGGGAACAAGGGCTACGAGGGGTAAGCTCGGGGATGGCAACGGATGACAAACGATGGCCGAAACGGGCCAAAACAGCCCGGAATCACTGTTCACGCGGAACCGATGCAGCTGAGCGGAAAAGGCCGAAACGGGCGGCTAACGGCGACCAGCGGTGACCGGGGGTGCGCGGCTAGCTTCCTAACTTCCAGAACTACACTTTGGGCGGTGGTGGCGGCTCCGGTGACGGCGACAAGGCTGTTTTCCGGCTGGAAAACAGTGAAGACAGCAAGGAACACCAGAAATGGAAGAGAAAATGAAGAGAAAAAGGGAGAGAGAGGAAGGCTGGGCTGGTGCACGAATTTTGGGGGAGAAAGAGGAGAGAGAAGAGGCTGCTGAAGGCTTGGATAAGGCCAAGGCAAGTGGGCAAGCCACTTGCTTGAAGAGCCAATAAAAAACAAAGCAAAACAAGCATAAACAAAGCCCACTTGGGCACAAAAGCAAAAGGCCAAAAGGGAGAAGCCCATGGGCTGGAAATGGAGGGGAACTTGGGCCAACTTGGGCCCCTCTTGGGCTGGGCTAAATGGGTACAAGGCCCATTGGGCCGCCGGTCTTGGGCCGGCCCACCCGCGGGCCCGAAACCCGGTCCAATTTTTCCTTTTTCCAACGCTTCCGTGTCCAACGGAAAATCCCAAAATAAATGAGGCGACGTCCAAATATATAGTCCTGACATCACTGAGAAGTCGGTTCCCAAAATCGGATTAAAAATCGGGGCCAAATTGAGTCGATTGCGACCGTAGTACAATTTGGATTATCGGGCCCTTTTTTGGACTTTCCTCACATTTGACCCATGGCCAACCATTCTTTGAACCACGTTTACGCCAATTCTCGAGTCGGGGACGTCCCTCGATTGTCGTGTGATCCCGGGGGCTCAATTGATAATCCCGAGTACCGATGAAAAGGATTCGGTTTACCGTCGTTCGTAGTTCGCATCGAAGTCGTGCGGAAATCACCCGCAGATCGACTTCGTACTTCTGCCGAATCGATTTATTTCCGTTTCCTTAATAGTCTAGTACTTAGAGGATATCGTTCCCGCCCAGGTCCTCATGGTCGAAGGATTTGTTCCTGATCGAAATTGCGAGTCGGACGCGAATCATTTCCTATCAACGCCTCTCTGTAATCCATTATCCCACGAACACACAGTTCGGAAAATTTGTGCTGACCAGGCCTTCGACTAATATTGCCCTTTTATAAAATCCTAAAATGGGGTCGATTTTTAGGATGTTACATGCGGGTCGCGGTAGAGGCCGGACCTATGCTCTTTGTGAATGCCGTGCTCGGGCGCCGACGTTGCCGTGCCCAATGCAAAGGGGACGATGCCCTAAGTTAGGCCGGTAGACTGCCAACTTGTGTGTTGGAAGGAAATTCCCCCAAAGTGTTGTTAATAAATGGAAAACGAGAAAGTGCATGGTGCATGAGACAATTGAGAGGTGCTCTGATTGTTTATTATAATTGCTGCATCGAGGTGAGCATATGATAAACTGTATCATGCAGGTTGCATGTGGCAAAAGCGAGGTAAGGATGCCTGTGATTGCAATTGTTAACTGTTAATAATTGCATATGAGCCTTGGTCTAATCGTGCGTCTGTTAATAGTCGATTGGGTGTTACTCTGTTGTTGAATTGCTGGCGATAGAGACATTGCACGTCAGGGCGCACTCGAGGCGAGTAGGTCTCCTAACCGAGGCTTAGGATCTTGACTTGCTGAGATTTATCTCACTGGTTATTGAATAACCATTTTCAGGTCCATAGGATGGAGGATCGATGCGTGTTACGGCTCGTGGCTGTTTTCGAAGAGAGTAAATTAACCTCGGCTTGTTGGTTTCTTTGGCTCAATAGGAAGATGCCCGTGGTAAGGGCTTGTATTTGTAAACTTCCTAGGGTTAATCGGTAGATAAATAAAGCAGTACTTTGGAATGTGTTATTGTTGGGTTTTCCTGCTATCCCTGCTTTTGTAATTGACCGGGGATTGTGTTTCGCTTCCGCATGCGTTTAATTAAAAGATAAAAATAATGGTCGGCGACGGATCCTGGAGAGTCGCAAATCAAATGACCGTAAGAGAACAGGGGTTATCGCGGACTTGAGGTTCGGGTCGTGACACATATACTGCTTGTGAATCAATGTGGATCCGATATAAATTACCGGCACTAATTATTACCCTTTTCTTTTCACTATGATCAGCAAATCGGCATACTGTGCTTTAAGTGAGAATAAAAAGCAGAGAGAAGCAAAATATTTGAGAACATTTCATATAACTCTACATGAAGAAAACAGCAACGCATTCTAATGGGTGAAGGGTACGCTGAAGCTGTTAATCTGCTTGGACAGGTGGAAATGGATCCAAAGGGGTGGAAGCTTGCATTTGTCGAAGAGTCCTCAGGATGCTTGAGACTTCTATTTAGCTTCTCCTTTTTGAAGTGTATGCCTTTGTCCTCATGTGGGAGGAATGCAATGAAGGCCGTGCTCGATGTGTGCACGCTATGAGAGTTTTATTTGCCATGGAAACTCTTCATTCTTGATGCTTATACTTCCAGATTTCTCACTTGACTATGTTTGATCCTTTGTCTGGTAGTGTTCGTTCTGATCGTGCTTCAAAATTTCGGGTATTGACCTTGCTTTCTGGTCGTCATTGTTGCTGCAGTGCTTTAATGTGGCTATGACAGATAAAATGCTATGACAGCTCTTGAATGTCTGCATTTTATACGGACAGAAAAAATTTCTCTCCTCGGCTCCCCGAGCGACAGTTCCCTCTGCCACTTGCCCGTGGTGATGATGAATAACTTCTTACCTAGGATGGCATGATTTTGTTCAATGGCCAGATGCTCCTATGATCTTTCCATCACAAGATGGTGTGGTCCAATGAGAACATGGTCCTCGACACTGCCCTACAAGATCTTCCCCAACTGATATCGCCAAGCAAAGGGAAAGGTGTGCAAAGAATTGCTCGAACAAGTAAAAAAGAACTTGTTCAAACTTATGAAAGCACATCTAAATGACCACATCATGTTTAGAACTACTTTAAAAAGTACATTATAGAGGTGCATTGAAAGTTGATGTTTGAGAAAATGATTTTTCCTCAACTTTTGTATAATGGTTACGTTCTTGTCATTATCTGCACGTCCGTAAATATGTATGGGAGAAAAGGAAGCCTAAAATTTTTAACTTGATGTTCGAGGTAGCGTGCCTTTTGCTCTTACTCATGCCTTAGAGAACTAATTTAAGTAAGACACTCCCCTACCATAACGGAATTGTTTTTGCCCACTCGTTCTAATCTGTACCGATCTGTCCTCCCAGGACGGCAACAAGCACGTTTAAGCTCTCTGTCTCTATTGTCAAAAAAAAAAAAAAAAGCTCTCCCTGTCTCTGTCTCTTTGGTCGTCTTCTTCTCGTTCTCCTTTGCGACCAAATCTATCTTGTTGTGATCTTGCTCGGGAATGGCGGAGATCAACGAGCTCGGGAGGGTGCTGATGACGAAAGGGTGGGTGTCGGGCCCGTTCCAGCGTGAGCAGCTGGTGTGTCAGCAGGCGCTCCTCGTGATTAATTCACGGGACTTGCCCGTCCTCATGATCCAAATCATCTTGATCTTCTTCACCACGCGTCTCCTGGTCTTCTTCCTCAAACCTCTCCGCATGAATCTCTTAATGGGTTACATTCTGGTAATCTCCTTCACTGACATGTGGTGAATCTTAGGAACATGAAGTATCATTGCAGATGCAACCAACGTAGTGGATTGTTGCAAATATGTTGTGGGTTTGCAGTCATGTCTTGTCGTACATGATCCTTAGCTACATGTGTGGAACGTTATCTTGACATTGTATGTGGAAGCTCCTGTTTCGTCGATGACAGATAGGGTCAAAGATCTTCTTCTTCTCTGATGGTTCTCTTCGATGCAACCAGGCTGGCATAATCCTGGGTCCGGCCGTTATAGGTCGCAACAAGACATTCGCCCACAATGTGTTCCCGCCGGGCAGCGTAGTTATCCTGATGACATTAGCAGAAATGGGGTTTGTGATCCACCTCTTCACCCTCGGTATACAAGTCGACACCCGCATGATGACCAAGGTCGGGAAGAGTGCTACCTTGATCGGGTCCGTGTGCTTCCTCTTGCCTTTTGCCTTAGGCTTCCTCACCTTGTTCATGCTCAGCAGCTTCGGCAACTTGGAAGCCCACTTGAAGCACCGCCTGCTTATTGTGATCGCCATCAACTCGGTCTCCACCTTCCCCAGTGTCACGTCGCTTCTCACCGACCTGCGGATCTTGAACTCGGAGGTCGGCCGGATGGCCACGCATGTGTCGCTGGTGTGCGACGTGTGGTCGTGGAGTCTGTCGATGGCGGTCAGTTCCTTTGCTTTGGCCTCAGAAGACTCGAAGATGGGCTCCGTGTGGTTGGTGATCTTCACGGTCGCGTTCGTCATGGCCATTGCCTTCATCGTTCGCCCCATTTTTAGGCAGTCCGACAAACGTGCAAAGGTGTGGTCCCGTGTCTAATCACTGAGTATGAATGAGAGCATCATAAGCTCTGTTCAATGTGCCAGATTATTGGTTAACCAGTGTCATTTTCAAAGATATGAACTTCCGTTCTCATTAACATGTCGATTCGCCTAAAAAACTTGACACCCATACAAGCAGGAAGGGGAAGGGGAAGAGGAGGAGGAGGCGCAGTTCTTCTGGGTGATGATTATCCTGTTTTGTTGTGTGCTGTTGTCGGAGATTCTCGGCCAACACGCAGGATTCGGGGCATTTTTGGTGGGCTTGGCATTGCCGGGCAGGCTGCCCCTCGGGTCGGCCTTAGTGCAGAAGCTGGACACCTTCTCCAACGTGCTGCTGGTGCCGGCTTTCATTGCAACGAGTGGCTTCCGAGTCAATCCATGGGGCATGGGTGGAACATCGTCGGTTTTCATGGAGCTTGTCATAATGATGGGTTACATCGGCAAGTTCTGCGGGACACTCGTGCTCGCCATCTGCTGCGGTGTGCCGTTCTGGGATGCCATCCCTCTGGGCCTCATCATGTGCTGCAAAGGCATCATTGAGATCGCCATTTACATCAGCTTGTACGATAGGGAGGTAATCTTCAGTACTACATGCAATTCCAAAAAAAATGGATTTTTATACAGATGACTGGCTGCTGCAATCTTGTAGCTACACAAGCCATCTTTAGCAGTTTTGATTTGGGCAGCTGGGATAATTCTTACAACTATAGATGTCCAACTCGATAAGCGATGCAGATGATTCGTGTAAACAGAAAATTTTACACAGCTTTTGTATCAAAATGAATCCTTGAACCCTACGTAAATGTCTACTAATGTCACACATAATTCGCTTTGTGGTATTCATCATGCTGAGGAATTGATCTATACATTCAATGTCAATTTGTATGTCCCAGATCTTGCTTGATCAAGCTTACAGTCATCTACTCGTCACTATGCTAATTGTGACTACATTGGCAAGGCCCATCATCGCCTACCTGTACGATCCATCTAGGAGATATCTGGTCCAAGGAAGGAGAACCATGCAAGAATGGAAGGAAGGGGTGGCGATGCAATTCCTGGTGTGTCTCCACAACGAAGAACATGTCCCCGCCATAATGGACCTCCTCGACGCCTCCCACCCGACTCCCCACAGCCCTATCACCGTCTTCGTCCTGCACTTGCGAGAGCTCAAGGGCCACGCCGCCTCGGTACTCCTGCCCCATCACCAACTCCACAAGGCCTCCTCCAAGGCGACCAGCTACAACCACGCCGTCAACGTGTTCCAGTACTTCGAGGAGCACAACAGCGGAAGCGTCGTCGTGCAGCACTTCACCGCCGTCTCGCCCTACGCGAGCATCCACAATGACGTCTGCACGCTCGCCTTAGACAATAGGGCCGACCTCGTCATACTGCCCTTCCACAAGACGTGGGCCATAGACGGGTCCATGGAGTCGACCGTGCACGTGATCCGGGAAGTGAACAAGAACGTGATGAGCAAGGCGCCCTGCTCGGTCGGAATCCTCATCGACCGGGGCCCCTTGACTAGCAGCCAGTACATGCTGATGGGCGAGTCAGAGCCGTATCGGATAGGCGTGCTCTTCTTGGGCGGTGCCGACGACCGTGAGGCACTCGCTTATTGTATGCGCATGGTCGAGCATCCAAAGGTCGACCTAACAATAGTCCGGGTCAAGAACGACGACTACCTGAATGGAGAGGACAGCCATCTTGATCAGGAACTGATAGATTATTTCCGGGCTAATGCAGGCAAGAGAAAAGTCAGCTACATAGAGGAGACGGCAATGGATGGGGTGGGGACTACGCAGGTGATCTGCTCGTTCGAGGATGCGGTCGACATGTTGATCGTTGGCAAGCATCACGATCCCTCGTCTCTGCTCATCTCGGGCTTGACTGAGTGGAACGAGTACCCAGAATTGGGGGTCGTCGGTGGCATGCTGGCGACGTCCGATTTCCGGTTCTCCGTCTTAGTAGTGCAGCAGGAGCCCGTGGGGCTCAACCTGTCTTTGGAGTGAAAGAAACTGTAGGAAAAATGGAAATTGTATTCTTTTATTGTTGAATGAATCATCTTGTACATGTACGAGAGTATATTTATAGTACAAATTGGAAATCAGAAAAGATATACAAATATATACACAATATTATCTTTCTATTTTTCCTACTAAATATTCCGATAATCTTCCTCCGTAGATAAATCATATCAATTAGAATCACGATGGATATCGGATTTTATCCATTCTCCAACACTCCCCCTCAAGCAGGTGGCTTATATATGTCAAAGACACCTAGCTTGCTCAGTAGATACATATGTTGCCTTTGACACAATGGCTTAGTGAAAATGTCTGCAGGCTGCTCCACAGTTCCTATTCCTCGAGTTACAATAATTCCTTCTTGAATTTTTTCCCGAGTGAAATGGCAATCAACTTCTATGTGTTTCGTTCTCTCGTGAAATACTGGATTTGCTGCCAACTTAAGTGCAGCATCATTGTCGCAAAATAACTCACTTGCACCATCAACTTGCACACCAAGATCCGAAAGTAATTCTCGTATCCAAACTATTTCACAAACAGTTTTTGCCATAGCTCGATATTCTGATTCAGCTGATGATAATGAAACCGTCGATTGCTTCTTTGTCTTCCATGAAATTAAGGACTTTCCCAATTTAATGCAGAAACCAATAATCGATCTTCTTGTCATTGGACAAGTGGCATAATCTGTATCACAGTAGGCCATCATCTTCATGTTGCATTCACGTGATAATAGAATTCCGAGTCCTGGGCATCCTTTTAAATACTTCACCACCTTCAATGCTGCATTCATATGAGACTGCTTTGGACAATGCATGAATTAGCTAAGTATTTGAACCGCATAGCATATATCAGGCCTAGTCATGGTAAGATAAATTAATTTTCCAACAAGCCGCTGATATCTTGACGGGTCCTTGAGTAGTGGATCTTCCTTATGCGGGGATGAATTCGTATCATATTCAAATGTCGTTAATTTGACATTTTGCTCAATAGGTATAGCAGCTAATTTACATCCCGACAATCCTGCTTCTAATATAATTTCTTGGACAAACTTTCGCTGATTGAGACAAATTCCCTTATCGGATCGAGCTATCTCAATACCAAGAAAATATTTGGGAGGCCCCAAGTCTTTAATATGGAAGGTCGAATGCAAATATCGCTTAAAATTCTGGATCGCAATATCATCATTTCCCATGATAAGTATATCGTCCACATAAATAAGCAAATGGATTGATGAGATACCTTTGGTCCATGTGAATAATGCATAATCATGCTTGGAATGTTGGAAACCTGCACTTGTAAGTGCCGCGGTGAATTTTGCATACCACTGTCGAGAAGCTTGTTTGAGTCCGTATAGGGATTTACAGAGACGATATACTCTAGACTCCCCCTGTCTGCGTAAGCCCTGTGGAAGTTCCATATATATTTCTTCATCTAGATCACCATGAAGAAATGCGTTGTTGACATCCATTTGATGAAGTTTCCAATTGCGAAATGCAGCAATAGATAGAAAAGATCGCACTGTGACCTCTTTAGCAACAGGAGAAAATGTCTCGTGATAGTCGAAACCTTCTCGTTGTGTGAATCCCTTTGCTACAAGTCTAGCCTTATATCGTTCAATGGAACCATCTGCTTTATACTTGATTTTATAAACCCATTTGCAACCAATAGCCTTTCTATGAGAAGGTAAGGGAACAATATCCCAAGTATTGTTCTCTATAAGAGCACATAATTCAGCTTCCATGGCCTTTTGCCATTGTATATCATGCACTGCTTCTTCATAGGTAGAAGGTTCCTGTTCTTCAGAAATTCGACTAATACAGCACATATGTTTTGGCGATAGTTGGCTAAATGAAACATAGGAAGATACGGGATATTTTGTACCTAGAGAATCCAAGGTGGGACATATGTAATCCTTTGTCCATGTGGGAGGACAAATATGTCTTCCTGAACGTCTAGGCTTTTCAATAGGTAATGACTCAGTAGTTGGTGAAGATGATGTAATCGGCTGTGATGATGGACTAGGTGAATTATTTATTTCACAAGAGGAAGTAGGACACTCATTCAATATATTTGAGTTCCCAAGGCATGCCATTGTAGGTGTCTGCTCATGTGCAATTGTCTGTTCAGGTGGAAGTATAATGTATTGTGGTGTTACAGGAATATCTTCTAGGAATTGCCGATGATCCAATGTTGATGTTGATGGCTCCTCTGAAGAAATCATATCCTGGAAGGGAAATATATCTTCATGGAAGACCACATCTCGACTAACAAAGAAGTGACCTGTAGATACTTCCATAACTTGATATCCCTTCTGTAGAGTAGGGTACCCCATGAAAATGCATCGGATGGCACGGGGATCCAATTTATCTCGACGTCCCACATTCGTTGCATAGCACAAACATCCAAAGACCCGGAGATGAGCAATACTTGGTTTTTTTTCGAAAAGCATTTCAAATGGAGTCTGTCCTTCAAGAATTCTTGTTGGCATGCGATTGATTAAATAAGTAGCCGTGACCACACAATCTCCCCAATAGGATTCAGGAATAGAAGCTTGATATTTTAGTGCTCTAGCAACTTCTAAAAGATGTCGATGTTTTCGTTCAACAATCCCATTCTGTTGTGGAGTATAAGCACAAGAACTCTCATGAAGTATGCCATGAGAGGACAGAAAAGATTGACACTCGGTTGAGAAAAATTCACGCCCATTATCTGTTCGAATTCTTTGAACGGATTTGTCAAATTGATTTTTAATCATTGACAAGAATTTCGATAGACGTGAAAAAGTTTGACTTTTGGATTGCATGAGGAATACCCAAGTGGCACGAGAGTAATCATCCACGATAGTAAGAAAAAATCGAGATCCATCACGATGTGGTATGTGATAAGGACCCCAGATGTCTACATGAATTAAGGAGAGAATGGTACTAGTCCGAGAGACACTATTTGGGAATGGTGCTCGTGATTGTTTAGCTAAAGGACATATCTCACAATTAGGATGAGGGAAGTAAGCACTATGGCCCAAACACTTATGTGAAAGCAAGATTTTATTATTAGAAACAGCATTACAAGATATGCTTTTGTCTAAAGAATTGAAGTCCCTTGAAAGATTGATCCAAAAATATAGCCCTTGCACCATACTACCCAATCCCATCAGTTTCCCAGTTGAAAGGTCCTGAAAGGAACAATCGTCTGAATTGAAATTGGCACGACAAAAATTGTCTTCACAGACTTTGGAAACAGACATGAGATTAAATTCGAATTCAGGAATATAGAGGACATTTTTAAGAGTAATGTATGGGCTAAGATGGACTGTACCTATTTTTGTGACATTGGTAACATTCCCATTTGGGAGGCAAACAGTTACGACAGAATGATATATTTTATGGACATCATAAAATAAATCCTCATTGCAAATTATGTGGTCACTGGCACCCGAATCAATAATCCATGCATCAACTGAAATTGCATTACTTTGGCATAATGAAGTACCTGAAAAATTTGCAGCTTTGTCAATTGCCTTTAATTGATTTAGTGACTTCATGATATGCTGATATTAATCTTGTGTAATTGGTTGATGAGCCCTATCAATTCCCTGCGCCGATACCTGATAAGCAGAAAATTCCTTTTCTCCTTTTCCTTTGTCAGTAGGTTTACCATGTAATTTCCAGCATGAATCAATGGTGTGATGCGGTCTCTTGCAATATTCGCAATACTTACCCTTAATTTTTGAAATTTGCCCTCCCCCTTTCTGTGATAACGTGGCCCCATATGCATCATTGGATTCAGTTCCATAAAAGGGAGAATATGGACCGTCCGATTTGCGCCCATGTGCCTGATCTAGACCGTCAAATCTAGATGAATATGGACCATCCGATCCTCGCATGCCCCTTTGATTTGTGCCGTCGGATCGCGAAAAATATGGGCCATCCGATCCATGCCCTCTTATGTGACCTGGGCCGTCGGATTTTATAAGAGTAGGGTTTCCTCTCTCTTCTTCATCCCATGGAGAGGCAGTCCCCTAAGGCATTCCAGATCTCGTTCCAGAGCTCTGTGCACAGCTCGTTGCAGCAAGAGCCATCCTCTCTCCTCCTTTCTCATATCCTGAAGTCACAAGCCGCTGATTCTCCTCTTGAACGGCTAATTGGAAAATGCGACCAAGTGACGGCATAGGCTCCATGGCGAGAATCTATGAACGGAAGGGTATGTAGCTCTCATTTAGGGTTAGGAGAAATCGCGTTACCTTCTCCCTCTCCTTGATTTCTCTGTATTGCTTGAATGTTGCCTCTGGCCCTTCGAGCTGCTCCTCAGCGGCTTCAAGTTCATTCCATAGGGCTGAGAGTCGATTGAAGCAAGCTATAACCGTGAGGTTTCCTTGCTTCAATTCCGACAAAGCTTGAGTGAGTGAAAAAATTTTCACTCGGTCAAGTTTCCCATACATTTCGCGTATATTATCCCACATAGTCTTTGAATCTTCGGTGGGAGGAAGGCCGGCTGTGACCTCGGGTGCTATGCAGTTCCCAATCCAAGTGCGGACGAGTTGGTTGCATTTGCGCCAATGTTGCCGCATTCGATCGTCAGCCGGTAACGGGATGGTTCCATCAAGGAACCCATCCTTGTCTTTTGTTACAAGGGCTCGCCGAAAGTCCCTTGCCCAAGCAAGGTAGTGGTCTGGTCCGGCGAGTTGAAGAGTGATAAGTCGCAACTCCGGTCCATCGGCCGATGATGTATAGAGTGGATCCCCTGGCTCTGGACGTCCGCCGATGGTCGGAAAAACGAATGGCGCAAATTCAGGTTGAAGATCCGGGTAGGGATTTGTCCCTGGAACGCTCGAGTGCAATTCGGGTCGAGAGCTTGGGTCTGACTCATCATTGAATTGGAGCCCCTGACTTGTGTTTTCTCTGTTTTGTGGCCCGTAGGTCGTTTGCTGTTGACTTGATCCGACCCCACCCCATGGGCATTGGATTGGAACCCATTGAATGAACGGCCACTGAGTTGAGGTAGGGAACTGAGTTGCAGCAGTAATTGGAGTCGCGTGCTGTTGAGTAGGATCTCTCTGATCTTGTGAGCGATCAATCTGCTCTAAGATTTGGTTGGATGATTCCTCCATTGTAGGTAAGATTGGATCTTGACTATCGTTGTTGTTTGGGTTGCGCATGTCAGAGAAAAAAGTGAATTCCTTCGAAGTGCTAATTTGTTTTGCAGAATGTGGTTTGCAACAACAAATTTAGAAGACGTTTGAGGGCAATCCGAGCATTGTTTTGTGGAAGCTAGTCAGAAACGCCTGCTCTGATACCATGAAAGAAACTGTAGGAAAAATGGAAATTGTATTCTTTTATTGTTGAATGAATCATCTTGTACATGTACGAGAGTATATTTATAGTACAAATTGGAAATCAGAAAAGATATACAAATATATACACAATATTATCTTTCTATTTTTCCTACTGAATATTCCGATAATCTTCCTCCGTAGATAAATCATATCAATTAGAATCACGATGGATATCGGATTTTATCCATTCTCCAACATGGAGACGAGCGGATCTGTGAGTCACAGCCGCTCCTTCCCGTAATTCATTGAGATTGAACACGAGGATCGGACCCAAGTTAGCACCAGCATCTTGCCAGACGGACACGGCTAGACCATCTTGGGTGCAGTGGGATCGACTCGGAGCGGCCTTGCTGTTGCTCCATTGACATTGTAAATGTTTTCTTAATGAAGTCCAAGCTTAGCTAGATGTCTCTAGCATGTTGTTAAGACGTCGAGAACCCATCTGCAACAGGGTGTCGTTCCTAAGATTGTCCGATGATGTATGACTGTGCATGTTTAAGTTAGAAGCCAAGGTTGCAGAGCTTATCGTTCGGACTTGACAGGCGGATACACACCCAAAAGCTGCATTTAGCAGTCAGGATAAAATTCAGAATAGAATAAAGGTAAATAGAATTTCTAACATTCATCAAAGGAAAGTTATTTTTCTTAAAAAATTAACAAAATTAAAACAATATTTCAATATAAATAATACTTCAATTCTAATAAAAGAGAGTCAAAATAACAAAAAACAACAATTTAGTTATTTTAATTCAATCTTATTTTTATTTATATATTCGAATTTAATTCTATTTTGTAATATAAATTCAATATATAAAAATAAATAAATATTTATATTTATTGCATATTATGGGTATTTTAGTATTTTAGGTATATTAGTATGTTTACTATTTATAAAATTTTATTAGAGAATTATGGAAGGGGAAGAAAGAAATAAAAAAAAAGAGGAAAATAAAATTAGAAAGCAAATAAAAATAAAGTAGACAAGTGTGTCGTGAAAAATTTTGCCATCTCTTTTTGTAAAAATTTTGGTTCATTTTATACTAATATGTCATTTATACTAAACAATGTATATAATATAATGTGAATATATTCAACTTTACTACTGTAATTACCAAATTATGGATAAAATATAGCAAAATCCCTATATTTCATATTTCATCGTATTCAATTCTATTATAATTTGAAATCTGGACGACTAAACCTAACCAAAAGAGTTGGAATAAGATGATGCATTTCTAGAACTGAGTCCTAAAGATCCTTTTAACACTTTCTCTTTAGCATCTGGAAGTTCTTGAATCATCTACCCTGGCATGGAGGGTGGTTGCTTCCTACGTGCATGTTTAAGCAGAAAGTTCATTTTTCTTATCCATGAGAAATATGCATAAACCAACAATTAAACTAGAATCCCTTCTACCCAAATCTCAAAATAGTCTTAATCTAACCATGTATACATTTCCTTACTATTGAGAAAACTCCTAGTTTTGATGCTAACAAAACAGCTTATGAATGATATTTATATATCAATCTCTTGAAGGAAAAGGACACAGAATGACATAGGCTTTAAAGTCTGCTTGTTGCAGAAGATAAAGCATGAGATGTCTAAGAGTCTGACCGTACCAGACGGAAAGACTCATCCGATCGTGTTTTAATTCGACCGTACTGCACCGAGTTTTAAGTCCGACCGTAATGCCGAGTTTTAAGTCTCGAATGAACCGGCATCGAGATTTTAAGTCCGAACGAACCAGGATCGAAAATCTAGGCAGATTCAAAACTTAAGACCATCAGACTTAAGATGGACCTACACGATAAGATCACCAACGGTAGAGTATTTTACTTACCTTTTTTATGTTGATTCTGTTATACTAATCTGATTGACAAGATCAATTAATGAGCAACTTCCAATAAAGAATAGAGTACTTATGGAAGCCCGGATTCTGATTGTATGGGCGAACAGAATCTAAGGGGATCTTATCTACCCTCAACGGTCAAAAAGACTTGCCTTATAAAGTCTGTCCAAGAAAGGGAAGACTAAACTCTCAAGGAAAGAGCCAACGATCGTAGTATGGCTTGGAGAGTATTTAAGGGTAGGTTGAGACTTAGGGGAGAGACATATGAACATTATTCCAAAGCTGATTCAATTCTTCAATTGTTGTTCATAGTGCACATTTGAGTGATCAAGGTGTTTTACAAAAAGAGAGTGACTTAGTGAGACAAATCATCACCGAGTACAAACACTCGAGAGTGTGTAATCACTGTTGATCATATAGTGAAATACAGCCGATTGGCTGGTCGCCCGGAGAGTGGACGTAGGCTTATCAAAAGCCGAACCACTATAAACAGTGTTTGCAATATTCTCTAACTCCCTCTACTTGATTTCAGTTCATTGAATCGAAAAGTAGTATATATTTGATCGATTAATCTCTACACCTATTCACCCCCCCTCTAGGTGCTTATACTAGTTATTTCAATTAGTATCAGAGCCACGTGCTCGAGATCTTGAAGTATTTGTTACTTCTGAGTTAAAGATCCTCTGTGTCACGCCCCGACCCTCGAGCACGCGGCAACCCCTGTTCTCTTGCGGTCATTTGATTTGCGACTCCCCAGGATCCGTCGCCGACCGTTAGTTTTATCTTTTGATTAAACGCATGCGGAAGCGAAACACAAACCCCGATCAATTACAAAAGCAGGGATAGCAGGAAAACCCAACAAGAACACATTCAAAACTACTGCTTTATTTATCTACTGATTAACCCTAGGAAGTTTACAAGTACAAGCCCTTACCACGGGCATCTTCCTAACGAGCCAATGAGACCAACAGGCCAGGGTTAATCTACTGCCTTCAAAGACGGCCACGAACCGAAACACGCGTCGATTCTCCATCCTACGGCCCTGAAAAAAAATGTTAACCACGACGGGTTGAGATAAACTCAACAAGTCAAAGTCCTAAGCCCCGGTTAGGAACTTCGCTCGCCTTGGGAGCAATCTAACCATACAACCTAGTTCCGCAAACAACACATACCACACCTCAAGCAAGATTATCGATGACAGTTCAATAAGCAGATGCAAACACAAGCAACCCTACCTGGCCTTGGCACACGCAACCTGCAGAAACTGTCAATTCAATCATCACGATATTAGGAGCATACGAATAATCAGAGTATCTCACACAACTTTCCCATGTCTTACACTCACACATGCTCCGATTATTACGACCACTAGGGCCATGGCACAACCTTATGGTTGGCGGTCTACCGGTCGAAGACCAGGCATCTTCCTCCCCCATGAGGCACGGCGACATCACGGGCTCTCTCCCATCGACGGCATTCCATAAGGAGCATGGGCCCGGCCTCAACCGCGACTCCGCATCTGACCACTGTCAGGCGACCCAATGGTCACGGCACAACCCCGAAGGATTGGCGGTCATCCGGCTCAACCGGGCTATCAACTTTAATTTGACCATGCAACACATCAGCAAACAGTTCATTCTTGTCTTTGCTTTTGCTTGGTCGTGAATACAACATCGCTCATACGCTCATGCTCATGCGACATGCCATTTCAGATAACCCTCACAATATGTCATGCAGTATCACTCGACAATTCCAAAATTCAATTTCCAATCAGCATTCAATCACATACATTCCCTAACTCTTGGGAACAACCAACAATTCAAGTCACAATCTGTCAATCAATTCCGACCAATCCACATCACGATACTCCGATACCCAACCACGTGTCTCAATATTTAATAATAAATAAACACACGTCTCAATATTCAATAATAAATAAATACCTTTCCTCACGACTACAACAATCAACTATTCCCCAATAATACTCAATTATCCCAAAATAAGTATAAAATATAATTATACCCAAAGGTACTCATTTACTATAGTCGATTGTTTCGATAAAATAATTCAAGTCCTACAAAATACTTATATTTATTTTCCAATCCCATAATTAATTACCCAACCCAAATAATTTCATTTAATAAAATCATTCTTTAATAAACCAATGTCATTTAATAATATAGTATATAAACACTATTGACTTTGGAAAAATAGACCATAGTAATTTTCCCCCAAAATTACTCAATTAAAACCATTTCCAATAAATAATCACAATTAATTATTTTCTCCAAAAATAATTAATTTTCAGCAATGAATAGTAATAACAATATTACTATTAATAATTCGAAATTATAAATTAATTTAATTAATAATTCCGAAAATAATAAATAATTATTATTTATTCCAAAATAATAATAATAATATTTATTAATACTAACCATGATTAACACCAAGCAAGCTTAATCAATAATATTAAAACACTAACAATCATCATCCAAAACACTAATCGATAATTAAACTAATCAAACTACTCCTAAGCAAGATTAACCCCTAAATAAGGATTAGGAAATCGACTCACGGTTTAACGATTCCGACGACACAAGCGCGACGGCGGCGACGAGGGGAACGCCCGGAACTTCCGGCGCGTCGGGACGAGGCGGCCCGGGACCGGGTCTCGGCCGAGGCGGCTGTCCACGCGGCGACAAGCTGAGGAATGGAAGAACCGGCGGCACGGCGCTGGCTGGTGGGCGGCCCGGCGACGGCGGCCGGCGGCCAGCAGCTCCGGTGACCAGGTGGGCGGCTCCGGCGAGGTTGGACAGAAGCTGGAGAGAGAAGAGGGAGGCGGTGCAGGCGGCTGGTTCGGGGGGCAACCGGCTAGGGTGGATCCGATGTGGCGAAAGGAGCTTGGGAGTGGTCCTTCGGCGGGCCTGTGGCGGTGACCGGCGGCGGCGTGCAGCGGCAAGGCCGCTGGCCGCTTCTCCAGGTCACGGCCAAAAGGGGCCGAGAGGGAGAGAGAGCATGACGGAGGCAGCAACTGGTTCAAGGGGGTGGCGGAGGCTGGCTGGTCGGTCGGCTGGCCTCCGACAATGACTAGGGCGGAGGGACGACGGCGAGGTGGCGGAGGAGCCAAGGACGGCAGCTGGTCGGGTCTAGGTCGGCCAAAACCGAGAGGAAGAAGAAAGATGGGGTGGCGCCAGCGGCTTGGGTAGCCCGTCGACGACTCCGGCATCTGGGCGCGGCAGCCGGCAGCAGCGGCGACGACACGACCAAAGCGGAGCGGGAGACAGCGGCTCGGACAGAAGAGGAAGAGAGAAGGGCAAAAGCCGGGCGGGCTGGTTCGGCTCAAGGCCGGCGGACGGCGACTCACCGGCGACCGGACGACGAGCTAGTGGGACGGCGGAGTTGCGGTGGTGATGGGTGGTGGTTGCAAGCAACGACAGCAACAAAAGAAAGGGCAGCAGCAGCAAGTCAGGCGTCGACCAGCAGAGAAGAGAAGAAGAAGAAGAAAGGAAGAAGAAGAAGCAGCTGCAGTGGGGACGTGCTGGGGAAGCTGCCCGAAGAGAGAGAGAGAGAGAGAGAGAGAGAGAGAGAGAGAAGACCGGTCAAAGGGATAAAAAAAAAAGATAAGATAAGATTGGGGCAAGTGGGTGTCGACAAGGAGGAAGAAAACGCGGGGGAAAGAGAAAGAAAAGGGAGAGGAGAGAGAGACGTGCGGAGAAGAGAGAGGGAGAGAGAGAAACCCTAAAATTCAAAAAAAAGCAAACAAGCTTCTAGAAGGGGGGGAATCCGGTCTTTTTACCCCTGAAGCGCGGTTCCCAAAAATCCGGTCCTAATCTCGACCCATTAATCGAACTCGAGCAATTTCCAGGCTTACCGAAAATTTGGGATGTTACAACTCTTCCCTCCTTAGAAAAATTTTGTCCTCGAAATTTGCCGAACTTCCAATATCCTTAAACAGATGAGGGTATTAATGCCTCATTGCATCCTCTTATTCCCAAGTCATTCATTTTGCCTCATAATGCTGTCAAATACTTTCAATGCTGCCAAAATTCCCAATCCTGCCCAAACTGTCTTTGGTTCCAAAAGGCTAAACACTTGTCCACTTTTGCAAAAAGAAAAAAAGTTGCAAAAAGTTGGTTTTCCCTTCTTCTTCTTTTTTTCTTTTTTTTTCTTTTTACTAAGCGACTAACTGCCGCTTCGGGGATTCGAAACCCCGTCCTCGGACCTGCGGCTTCATCCCGCGATACCACTCGGCTACAAGCGCCGACGGTGCTCAAACTTGCTTTCTTTATCCATTTAAGGCCAAAAATCTTTATTCGCTCCAAATTTCGAAAGGTTCGATATGTCTAGGGCTCAGCTTTCCTTTCTTAACCAATTGAGATGTCCCTATCATAGGCGACACCTTAAGGAAAACATGATTCCCTACTTGAAATTCCAAAGGCCTTAGTCCTTTACTCGCATCAACTTTTTAGCGACTTTGCACTGTCCCTGATATCTTCACAACATCCATCAACTGCAAAACCATCTCTGAACCAGTGATCGTCTTTTCTCTGACCTTGTTCCAATAGACTGGAGCTCCACAAACTTGACCATATTTTTGCTATTCCATACCGATAAAATCTTATCCCACAAGTACTCTCTTTTTGCCAGTTTGTAGTTCAGTTCATTTCAGCCCCTTTCGACATCCTAGAAGCCTGCTGGGAGTCGCTCCTTGCTCAGGCACTCTGGCCTCGGCGACCACTCCCCGCCCTCATCGGATCAGTCGTCATGGGCATCTACGAACTGTACCACTACTAGCAAAAGTCCATTTTAAACATGCTTTATCTCATAGAGGTATTATCCGCTTTGGCCTGTCCCATACTAAGCCTCACGGTTTTAACCTCGTCCAAGTACTCCAAAGTACAAAACTTCCTCCAGCTCGTCAACCCATGAGCTCATTTCCACGGGGTCACTTATCGATACTTGAATTCTAATCCACTGAATTTCCATCAAATCGCTGTCTGAATTCCACAAACCATCGGTTGTTCTTTCAACATTCCTTTCACGTCCAATTAATAACCAAACCAAAATATCACATCAATCACTTGAAGAAACCCTTACTAATACCTCAAGAAGAAAATCATCGATAATGTTATTTCACCATTTATCCACCTAACATCAAGGGATAATTAATTCTTAATCCACCGAAGACAAAAATCCATTCCTCAAATCCCTATTTTAATTATCACCCGAAATAATCCACCTTGGGTAAATTCAAATCTTAATCGAATCTAAGACCTCCGAGCAATAAGTCATCCACCGTAAATCTTATCAAAGGTTATCACCATTTAATAGATCATCTCTTATGATCCAATACCTACAACTCCTCAAATCATCAAAATAGAACTTATCTGACTTCCATTAAATCCAATGATCTCAATTGTCGTGACGCGTAAGCAACCAATCTTCCTTGTTGTCTTACCACGCCGTCAAATCACTTATACGACACCTCACTGTAAATTTCATAATCTCCGATATTAGACTAAATCCTCAAAACTGGTGTAGTAATCAGCTTATACTTAAGCTCTTAAATATTGTGCTCGCACTTATTCGTCCATTCAAATTCTTATGTCCTTCGTTAACCTTCATATCGGAGGCGTAGCTATCATAGAGAACCTTTTTAACGAATCATCTATAATAATCTATCCGACTTAGAAAATTTTGAACCTCTGCGACTTATGAATTCCTGATGCCTTGATCTTAGTGGATCCATAGAATTTCTTTCGTCCAAAACCACTCGACCCACAAAAGCAACACGAGTAAATCCAAACTCGTACATATTAAACTCGGCGTACTATTTTATGCTCTTGAATGGTCTATAGCATCATTCTCAAGTGCCGTTCGTGTTCCTCTAAATCCTCGAATATTTCAATATATTGTTCGCGAACACAATTCCGAATCAATCCAAATACACCTTAATCAATCAATCCATCAAATCCATAAAAATAATTGGCGTATTAGTTAATCCAAACAACGGTACGGTAATCTCTTAGTGACCATATCACACCCAGTGTGTCATCTTCGGTATATTCCCCTTTTTAATCATCAATTACTGATAGCCCGTCCTTTGGTCTATCTTGGAACATATCGAAGCTCCTTGAAGTGGTCAAACAAGTCATCCGTCCTTGGTAATTGATACTTGTTCATGACCGTCCTTTGGTTACACTGCTGATAATCAATGCATAGGTGCAATAATCCATTCTTAATTCCTCAGCTAACAAATAAACCACAATCGTCCAATCATCTTAGCAACCTTCATCCAATAAATGGATTACTTCCAATGATACAATCGAAAGGATCAAGGGTCCTCCTTGATTTCAGATTTCAAACCATCTCTGACCTTCTTACTCGGTCTACTAGATTCTCAATCATTCTCTGTACATACTTCGAGAACTCTGCAACCTTAACCTCCTATTGCACAACTGACAATTGATTCTGACGAAATTGCAGGAATTCAGTCACCTTTTTCTCCCATGTGCACTTAGAAAAGAATTTTCCGTTGAACGCTTCAATGAAGGTACTCCACTCGAGGACCGTACATTTGGGCAAAACCCTTCCTTGGGTTATTTCCCACCACATGCTCACTTTACCTTGCAATTGGTACTCTGCCAGGACTATCTTATTTTTCTCTGAACATTCCAACAATACGAACACTTACTCCAATTCCTTGATCCAGACGGTTGCGACATCAAGATTACTCATCCTAGCAGACTTGGACGGCTCTAACTCCAAGAACGGTTCAACCAACTTAAACATTGACCAATCGTCAATCCTCTTTCCAACCCACTGAACTTACAAGGTGAGATAGGAGCAACAACAACGGCAACAGCAACAACATCTTGAATCTGAGCTCACTGCCCTATCTCAAAACCTTCCTCAAGGACTCTCGAATCAGGATCGTTCGTCTAATAGAATTATCACAGAACCTTATTTCCAATTCCACGAGGAATTAGAAATCAAGAACGACCCGCTTAAAGCCAGAGAATCAAATAAATAAACACAAGCACGGGGTGTTTTCCTAACTAACTATCCCAAAACCCATCGCACCTTATCACTCCATGTATTGACCGGGCTCGATACCAAAATCGACGGGGTTGTCACGCCCGACCCTCGAGCACGCGGCAACCCCTGTTCTCTTGCGGTCATTTGATTTGCGACTCCCCGATCCGTCGCCGACCGTTAGTTTTATCTTTTGATTAAACGCATGCGGAAGCGAAACACAAACCCCGATCAATTACAAAAGCGGGATAGCAGGAAAACCCAACAAGAACACATTCAAAACTACTTTTGCTTTATTTATCTACCGATTAACCCTAGGAAGTTTACAAGTACAAGCCCTTACCACGGGCATCTTCCTAACGAGCCAATGAGACCAACAGGCCGGGTTAATCTACGCCTTCAAAGACGGCCACGAGCCGAAACACGCGTCGATTCTCCATCCTACGGCCCCGAAAAAAAAATGTTAACCACGACGGGTTGAGATAAACTCAACAAGTCAAAGTCCTAAGCCCCGGTTAGGAACTTCGCTCGCCTTGGGAGCAATCTAACCATGCAACCTAGTTCCGGCAAACAACACATACCATACCTCAAGCAAAGATTATCGATGACAGTTCAATAAGCGGATGCAAACACAAGCGACCCTACCTCCGGCATTGGCACACGCAACCCGCGAAACCGTCAATTCAATCATCACGATATTAGGAGCATACGAATAATCGAGTATCTCACACAACTTTCCCATGTCTCACACTCACACATGCTCCGATTATTACGACCACTAGGGCCACGGCACAACCTTATGGTTGGCGGTCTACCGGTCGAAGACCAGGCATCGTCCTCCCCCATGAGGCACGGCAACGTCACGGGCTCTCTCCCATCGACGGCATTCCATAAGGAGCATGGGCCCGGCCTCAACCGCGACTCCGCATCTAACCACTGTCAGGCGACCCAATGGTCACGGCACAACCTCGAAGGATTGGCGGTCATCCGGCTCAACCGGGCTATCAACTTTAATCTGACCATGCAACACATCAGCAAACAGTTCATTCTTGTCTTTGCTTTTGCTTGGTCGTGAATACAACTTCGCTCATACGCTCATGCTCATGCGACATGCCATTTCAGATAACCCTCACAATATGTCATGCAGTATCACTCGACAATTCCAAAATTCAATTTCCAATCAGCATTCAATCACATACATTCCCTAACTCTTGGGAACAACCAACAATTCAAGTCACGCCCGTCAATCAATTCCGACCAATCCACATCACGATACTCCGATACCCAACCACGTGTCTCAATATTTAATAATAAATAAACACACGTCTCAATATTCAATAATAAATAAATACCTTTCCTCACGACTACAACAATCAACTATTCCCCAATAATACTCAATTATCCCAAAATAAGTATAAAATATAATTATACCCAAAGGTACTCATTTACTATAGTCGATTGTTTCGATAAAATAATTCAAGTCCTACAAAATACTTATATTTATTTTCCAATCCCATAATTAATTACCCAACCCAAATAATTTCATTTAATAAAATCATTCTTTAATAAACCAATGTCATTTAATAATATAGTATATAAACACTATTGACTTTGGAAAAATAGACCATAGTAATTTTCCCCCAAAATTACTCAATTAAAACCATTTCCAATAAATAATCACAATTAATTATTTTCTCCAAAAATAATTAATTTTCAGCAATGAATAGTAATAACAATATTACTATTAATAATTCGAAATTATAAATTAATTTAATTAATAATTCCGAAAATAATAAATAATTATTATTTATTCCAAAAATAATAATAATAATATTTATTAATACTAACCATGATTAACACCAAGCAAGCTTAATCAATAATATTAAAACACTAACAATCATCATCCAAAACACTAATCGATAATTAAACTAATCAAACTACTCCTAAGCAAGATTAACCCCTAAATAAGGATTAGGAAATCGACTCACGGTTTAGCGATTCCGACGACACAAGCGCGACGGCGGCGACGAGGGGAACGCCCGGGAACTTCCGGCGCGTCGGGACGAGGCGGCCCGGGACCGGGTCTCGGCCGAGGGCGGCTGTCCACGCGGCGACAAGCTGAGGAACGGAAGAACCGGCGGCACGGGGCTGGCTGGTGGGCGGCCCGACGACGGCGGCCGGCGGCCAGCAGCTCCGGCGACCAGGTGGGCGGCTCCGGCGAGGTTGGACAGAAGCTGGAGAGGGAAGAGGGAGGCGGTGCAGCAGCTGGTTCAGGGGGGGGCAACCGGCTAGGGTGGCTCCGGTGTGGCGAAAGGAGCTCGGGAGTGGTCCTCCGGCGGGCCTGTGGCGGTGACCGGCGGCGGCGCGGAGCGGCAAGGCCGCTAGCCGCTTCTCCAGGTCACGGCCAAAAGGGGCCGAGAGGGAGAGAGAGCATGACGGAGGCAGCAACTGGTTCGAGGGGGTGGCGGAGGCCGGGCTGGTCGGCCGACTGGCCTCCGACAATGACTAGGGCGGAGGGACGACGGCGAGGTGGCGGAGGAGCCAAGGACGGCAGCTAGTCGGGTCTAGGTCGGCCAAAACCGAGAGGAAGAAGAAAGATGGGGTGGCGCTAGCGGCTTGGGCAGCCCGTCGACGACTCTGGCGTCTGGGCGCAACGGCCGGCGCCAGCGGCGACGACATGACCAGAACTGGAGCAGGACAGCAGCTCGGACAGAAGAGGAAGAGAGAAGGGCAGAAGCTGGGCGGGCTGGTTCGGCTCAAGGCCGGCGGACGGCGACTCACCGGCGACCGGACGACGAGCTAGTGGGACGGCGGAGCTGCGGTGGTGATGGGTGGTGGTTGCAAGCAACGACAAGAACAAAAGAAAGGGCAGCAAAGCAAGAAGTCGGCGTCGACCAGCAGAGAAGAGAAGAAGAAGAAGAAAGGAAGAAGAAGAAGCAAACAAGTAGGGGGGACGTCTTTGGGGAAGCTGCCCGAAGAGAGAGAGAGAGAGAGAGAGAGAGAGAGAGAAGACCAAAAAGGGATAAAAAAAAAAAAAGATAAGATAAGATTGGGGCAAGTGGGTGTCGACAAGGAGGAAGAAAACGCGGGGGAAAGAGAAAGAAAAGGGAGAGGAGAGAGAGACGTGCGGAGAAGAGAGAGGGGAGAGAGAAACCCTAAAATTCAAAAAAAAAAAGCAAACAAGCTTCTAGAAGGGGGGAATCCGGTCTTTTTACCCCTGAAGCGCGGTTCCCAAAAATCCGGTCCTAATCTCGACCCATTAATCCAACTCGAGCAATTTCCAAGCTTACCAAAAATTTGGGATGTTACACTATGGCTAGTATTCTTGCACCAGGTTTAATTGAGGGGCAGAGCAACACTCGTCCACCATACTTCGACGGCAAGGATTACAATATCTGGAAGAATAAAATGAAGGCTTTTCTCAGGTCGAAAGATCCACTGGAATGGGATGTGGTTAATAGGGGAATTGAGCCCACTGATAACGCCAGAAAGACGTCAAAGAGTACCGATGGAAAAGAAACAGAACCATCAGCCACTCTCTCTCTAGAAGAGATAACAAAGAGACAACTATTGATGCAAAGGCTATTTACTCTCTATATTGTGCTTTATCACCTAATGAATATAATCGTATATCTTCTTGTGATACAAAGAAAGGAAGTATGGGACAGACTACATGTGACATATGAAGGAACTAATCGAGTCAAGGAGACCAAAGTAAACATATTACTTGGTCAATACGAATCTTTTAAGATGAAGCATGGAGAATCCATAGGAGATATGTTCAGTCGTTTTACAAAAATTGTAAACGGATTAGCATATCAAGGACAGTTTGTTCCTGGACCAATGAAGGTCAACAAACTTCTGAGAGGACTATCAAAAGAATGGAACAATGTGAAGACATCTATCGAGAAACTCGCGAATTTCACCTCTAACGATGAGCTCGTTGGTACTCTACGGTCCTATGAGGCGAGAACAAATGAACGAAGAAGTGGAATCCAGAGGTAAAAAATCCCTTGCTCTTAAGTCTAACACTGATTCTGATGATACAGATTCTGAGGAAGAACTGGACGACGAGGAACTTGCACTGTTGATAAAAAAGGTAAAGAAATTAAACAGAAAAGGCAGGAAGTTCAACAACAGGAAACAAAACAGACAATATGGGCAACGCAAAACTGATGATGAGGATGATTATACCAAGGATGTAATTTGCTTTGAGTGTAAGAAAAATGGACATATTAAACAGAATTGTCCCAAACTCAAAAAGAACAAAGGAAAATTCGAGAAGTACAAGAAGGCTCTCAAAGCTTAAACATGGAGTGACACAGAAGTCGAGGATAGTGAAGACGAATATGGAAACATCTGTCTTATGGCACACTCAGACTCAGACTCTGAAACTGATTCAGGCACAGACTTAGACAAAGAGATCGAGGTAAATCGTTATGAGATCCCTATAGAAGTTTCACATTATATAAATGAGCTTTGTTCTAATCTAAAATCTACTCTGAAAAGGATCTCCAAATTAAAAAAGGAAAATTACAAGTTGAATCAACGAACGTTTCTTTGAAAGGAAAATGGATGATTTCAAAAAGGAATTTTTGGAAATAAAGGAAAATCGAGAGTTACTATTAAATGAGAATGAATCTATTAAAAAGAAACTTTTGGAAACAAAGGAAAATCGAAATTCTTTACAAAAGGAGAATGATTCTTTCAAAAAGGAATTCTTAGATATTACCACAAAATTTTCTAAAGGGTCAAAAACTCTATAGCATATACTTTCCATTCAAATTCCTTATTATGATAAGTTTGGACTTGGTTTTTATAAGGAAAATGATTCCCTGATTGATTTTCCTAAAGTCAAGGAAAGAATAAGACAAAGACCTCCTCGACAAGCTTATAGAAATCATTTCAAAAACAATTTCGTAAAACCTATTGGTAGAAACAATCTCAAATGTTCTAACTGTGGAGAAAGAGAAAATTTTGAAAACAAATGTCCTAAAGTCTGGAGACCTGTTCAAAAGAAATAGATAGAAAAGGCTTATACTACTAACGTCAATGGACCCAAGAAAATTTGGGTACCAAAGAAAAAATGAGTATTTGTAAACATTGCAGGTAAGCTTCAAAAGTAAGAAGAAATGGTATTTGGACAGTGGATGTTCAAGACATATGACAGGAGATTCAAAGATGTTCATTGGATACGACAGAATCAAGGGAGGAATAGTTTCGTTTGGAGGAAACACCAAAGGAAACATTATAGGACTGGGAGCTATCAAGATCGGTAGCTTAATCATCAACAACATTTCTCTAGTCAAAGGATTAAACTATAATCTTTTGAGCATCAGCCAGTTATGTGATGCCGGCTTCAGAATAAACTTCAAAGAGAACCTATGTTCTGGCACAAGCAATGACTCTTCACAGACTTTTACTGGGCGAAGACATGGGAACATTTATCTTCTGGACATAAATGAAGATACTGTGAAATGTCTATTATCAGTCCAAGACGAAGCAGATATGTGGCACCGCAAACTTGGGCATGTCAGCATGAAACAAATCTCCAAGCTTGCCAGCAAAAAGCTTGTTCGTGGCTTGCCATCACTAAGTTACAAGAAAACAGAGCTTTGCTCTGCATGTACACTAGGAAAATAGGTAAGAAGCTCTTTCAAATCTATAAAACAAATTTCCACTAATCGTGTGTTACAGCTTCTTCACATGGACTTATTTGGACCAACCAGAACCCAAAGCATTTGAGGTAAGAAATATTGTCTTGTCATAGTAGATGATTACTCTCGATTCACATGGGTATATTTTCTAGCAAATAAAGGAGATACCTTCTCATATTTCTCAACATTTGCTAAGAGAATCCAAAATGAAAAAGGTTACTCTATTTCAAGTATCAAAACAGATTATGGGGGAGAATTTGAGAATCAAGACTTCTCAAACTTTTGTGACAAAAATGGCATACAGCATACATTTTCATCTCCTTACACTCCAGAACAAAATGGAGTTGTGGAAAGAAAGAATAGGTCTTTGCAGGAAATGGCCAGAACATTGCTTATAGAAAGCAAGGTGGCAACTCGGTTCTGGGCAGAAATAGTTTCTACTTCTTGCCATATTATTAACAGAGTATTTCTTAGACCAATTCTTGAGAAAACCCCTTATGAGATTTTCAAAGAAAGAAAACCTATTGTTTCCTATTTTCAAATCTCTGGTTGTCCATGCTATATCCTTAAAAATGTTAATCATCAACCTAGTAAGTTTGAAGAAAGGTCAGATGAAGGTATGTTTCTGGGCTATTCAAACTCTAGTAAAGCATACAGAGTGTTCAACAATAACACTCAAACAGTGGAAGAATCAATGAACGTAAAGTTTCTGGAGAAAGAAGTTTCAAAACAGAGCAGTTCAATAAATGAAGAATTAGAATCAAATGCAGCTACTAAAAGATCTGGTCTCAACAAAGAAGCAGAATCTTCCCAGGAAACAGTCAAAGAAGCAACTCATGAAGAACGACTAACTTAGCTTGATACTCCCGCATCGCGAAGATTCTCGATAATAATGAAATTCCAAACGAAACCGGAAGCATAAGTCCAGTCATCCCAGGGAGCTTGTGATTGGAAACATCAACGAAGGGATTCAAACCAGATCAAGAAACAAAAAGGACACAGGTATTGTTGCACTGATCTCTGAAATAGAACCCAAAGGAATTGATGAAGCACTAGAAAATGAAAGCTGGATAGAAGCAATGCAAGAAGAGCTTCAACAGTTCAAGAGAAATGATGTATGGGAATTGGTACCCAAACCAAAAGGACGAACAATCATTGGAACCAAATGGATTTTCAGAAACAAAGTTAATGAACTTGGAAAAGTCACCGAAACAAGGCAAGGCTCGTGGCAAAAGGTTATTCTCAATCGAAGGAATAGACTATGATGAAACCTATGCCCCGGTTGCAAGACTAGAAGCAATCGAGACTATTACTTGCTTATGCTTGCTATCAAAATTTCAAGCTATATCAAATGGACGTGAAAAGTGCTTTTCGAATGGGTTTATCAAAGAAGAAGTGTTTGTAGAACAGCCTCCCGGATTCGAGGAATCAAGAAAGCCCGACCATGTATACAAATTAAAAAAGGCACTTTATGGTCTCGAAACAGCTCCTCGAGCTTGGTATGAACGATTGAGCAAGTTTCTACTAGATAACAAATTCAGAAAAGGAATGGTAGATACAACCTTGTTCATTAAGAAGGAAGGTAAAGATATTCTGCTGGTACAAATCTATGTAGATGATATTATTTTTGGTTCATCTAATGAGCACTTGTGCAAGACCTTCTCAAAGTCTATGCAGGAAGAATTTGAAATGAGCATGATGGGAGAACTGACATTCTTTCTAGGACTTCAAGTTAATCAAACGAAATGTGAAACTTTTATCAATCAAGAGAAGTACGCCAAAGACTTGATTAAAAAATTTGGAATGGAGAACTGCAAGAGGACAAAAACTCCAATGGCAACCACCATCAAACTTGATCGGGATGAAAAGGGGAAGAAGGTTGATCAGAAGAATTATAGAAGCATGATCGGTTCTCTTCTCTACCTTACTGCATCTAGACCAGATATTCTATATAGTGTTTGTCTTTGTGCGAGGTTTCAAGTAGATCCTAGAGAATCACATCTTTCTGCTGTTAAATGTATAATTAAGTATATAGCCACTTATCCAAACTTAGGGCTATGGTATCCAAAAGAAACAGATTTTACTCTTCTTGGCTACTCAGATGCAAATTTAGCAGGATGCAAAGTAGACAGGAAGAGTACTTCAGGAACATGCCAACTTCTGGGAAAAATGCTAGTTTCATGGTTTTCCAAAAAGCAGAATATTGTGGCTCTATCAACAGCAGAAACAGAATATGTAGCACTTGGAAACTGTTGTTCACAGATTCTGTGGATGAGACAGCAACTAAGAGACTATGGGAAGGAAGAATGCTGCACAGAAATAAGATGTGATAATACGAGTGCCATAAACCTCACCAAGAATCCAATTTTACATTCCAGGGCAAAGCACATTGAGATCAAACATCACTTTATTAGAGACCATGTGCAAAAGGGAGATATATATGTGGAATTCATTGATTCTAAGAATCAATTAGCAGATATCTTCACAAAGCCACTAGACAAAGGTACATTCGATTCAATATGTGAGTGTTTAAACATTATTAACCCTTTCTTATAGATTCTATGAGAACAGGACAAAATCTGACAGTAGAAATCGTCGAATCATTAAAAAAATAATAATAATAATGATATGGTGTGTTATTTCCTTATTGAAATGTGGTAATTATTTTAGTAAGTTTTTGATCTGATTGATTGATTTGCATATCTTCTGGCATATGTCTATGATGATTGAATATTCTTGTTAAATTTAGAATAACTGACATTTTAATTTGTTTTGGGTTGCGACTATTCACTTGTTCTCCTAACAAGGGTATAAAAACATCCAAAAGTTGAGTCTTTTCCTCACCACTCTCCAGAACGTTTGTTTACAAACCCCAACTGAGAAAAACGCTTTCTAAACCAATCTTCGTCCAAAACCAACCTTCTCCGAACATGGCCTCGAGATCCTCCATATCCAGATCAAGATCTCCATTTCCTAGAAGAAGATCAAACAGGGTTGCTGGAAGAGGAGGAAGGAGAATTGACGGAGAGCAGACGCATTTCGACCTAACACAGACTTCCGAAGATACTCAAGGACAATCTCCAAGAGTTTCTCCTCAAAGAAATCAAGATGATTATGAGGAATCTCCAAAAACTCTCCGCTCACAATCTGAAAAAAGGAATGTCTCACGTAGAGGTACGTCTGGATTAACTCTACCGACATCCACTGAAAATCCTTATGTAATTATGAGGAGATATGAGAAGTTAGTCCGAAGAAATGTCAGGGAAGATGTCAAACTATTTTTCTTGAGACAGAATGGGTTTGTGAATGAACTCCGTCTTATTCAAGCAGTACAGGTTGCAGAATCGTCATCTACTCGTAGAGAACGAGTTAGTGATACAGGGAGAAGCAAAGATAAGGTGAAGGAAGATGATGAGACGATCTACATAAATTTTGAAGTAAGAATGGGAATAGCCGCGTAGTCGAACACAATCGGGAAATTATTTCGATCCAAAGAACACAAGACTTTCTTTAACAATCTGTTGGATCGAGGAGTCATGAACCATAGAATTGTTGATTTTGATTATTTGGATGCTGCTGACGTGAATCTGCGAGAATGCTTTGAAAAATTGCAGATGGACAAATTTTGCACTGATTTTGTTGCTGTTTATCCTGAATTAACAGCATATTTTTACTCGAATTTGACATTTCTATCTCCAGACAGAATGCAATTCAAAGGTGAATGACAGGTTTTATGAGGTTAGTTCAGATACTCTTGCTGACATTATAAATGTTGAGAGAAGAGCATTCAGGCCAATAGATGTCCCTTATGAAACAGTCTGTAAGTTTCTCACAAAGTCTGTAAGGGCCACTATAACTTATCATCTTCTAACGTCTGCAAGAACTATTTTGCACAAGATCATTATCAGCTGCATTCGTCCAAAAGCATCATCCAAGACTGATGTATCCAAATTTGAGGCCAAACTGATGTGGGCAATTGAAAGAGGAGTTCTGTTCTCACTGCCTCACACAATCATATTGCATATGTATCGAACAGTCTCAAAAGACAAAGGACAGCTACCCTATGGAGCTTTAGTCACAAGAATCTTTGATCATCTTAAGATAGATATACCCAGAAGATTCAGTTCTAAAACTCTTCCAACAATGATCATTGATATGAAAATGATCAATAAGATGAGACTGAAGGATGTTGCAGAGACATGGAGAAGAAAAGAAAATGAATTGGCTAGAGCAGAGACAGCAAAAAGAAAAGGCAAAGAATCAGCTGCTGCTGAGCCAAGTTCTAAAAGGAGAAGACAACTCCTACTGATAGATGAAGAAGATGAAGAAGAAAGCATCTCCGCAATTCTGCAAATATGCGTCAAAATTCTCGAGAGAATGTATGAACCGAGAGGCGAAACACATGCGAACACATTCTCCGCACAGAAAATGAGAAAAATGCAGAATATGAATCAATGGATGAGCCAGAAGAAGCAGAAGAAACAGAAGCAGAAGAAGAACAAGAAAAAGAAGGAGATAAGGATAGAGAAAAAGAGGGGCAACAAGGACAGAATGAAGCATCAACTCAGGGGGAGCATCATTATGAAAATATTGACATTCAAGTTCCTGCAGCTTCATCTGGGATTGCTGATTATCAGAAGATCTTAGAACTTTTAACAGAGATCAGGGATCAGCAGTTACATATGGAAACCTCCTTCAATAACAAACTGGAAACTCTCGAGAAGACAGTTAATCAGTATATTGACAGGATTGAGAAGTCTGCATCAGATATGAAGGATTTCACCATTGTTCGAACCCCAAACAAGAAAACCACTTAAAAAGATCTTTTTGAACTGACTAACTCTTTTTGAAGTTGACAAAAAGGGGGAGTAGATATGGCTAGATATGGCTTTTTGATTGAATTTTGATGGATTTATCATTGTGTTGATGCATGACAGTTGGATGACAGTTGGATTTATCATTGTGTTAATGCATGATAAATGACTGATGATATTTTCTTATTGGTGCATGACAGTTGGATGACAGTTGGATTTATCATTGTGTTAATGCATGATGAATGACTGATGATATTTTCTTATAGGCTGATCACACAGTACTGATAAAATCTAAATCTTGTTGAGCTGTAATATGAAATTATGTTGCTGCTGAATTGTCTATACAGGGTTGATATGAGCTATACTTATGAGTTTAACAGAATAGTTGGAAACAAGCTCTATTTAACCATATTTTGCAGGGACATTAAGCCATATGTATAAGATGTTTTGTCACCATCAAAAAGGGGGAGATTGTTGAGAAAACTCCTAGTTTTGATGCTAACAAAACAGCTTATGAATGATATTTATATATCAATCTCTTGAAGGAAAATGACACAGAATGACATAGGCTTTAAAGTCTGCTTGTTGCAGAAGATAAAGCATGAGATGTCTAAAAGTCTGACCGTACCAGACGGAAAGACTCATCCAGACTGTGTTTTAAGTCTGACCGCACCAAACTGAGTTTTAAGTCTGACCGTAACAAACCGAGTTTTAAGTCTGAATGAACCAGACTGAGATTTTAAGTCTAAACGAACCAGACTGAAAATCTAGGCAGATTCAAAACTTAAGATCATCAGACTTAAGATGGACCTACACGATAAGATCACCAACGGTAGAGTATTTTAATTACCTTTTTTATGTTGATTCTGTTATACTAATCTGATTGACAGGATCAATTAATGAGCAACTTCCAATGAAGAATAGAGTACTTATGGAAGCCCGGATTCTGGTTGTATGGGCGAACATAATCTAAGGGGATCTTATCTACCCTCAACGGTCAAAAAGACTTGCCTTATAAAGTCTGTCCAAGAAAGGGAAGACTAAACTCTCAAGGAAAGAGCCAACGGTCGTAGTATGGCTTGGAGAGTATTTAAGGGTAGGTTGAGACTTAGGGGAGAGACAAATGAACATTATTCCAAAGCTGATTCAATTCTTCAATTGTTGTTCATATTGCACATTTGAGTTATCTAGGTGTTTTACAAAAAGAGAGTGACTTAGTGAGACAGATCATCACCGAGTACAAACACTCGAGAGTGTGTAATCACCGTTGATCATATAGTGAAATACAGCCGATTGGCTGGTCGCCCGGAGAGTGGACGTAAGCTTATCAAAAGCCGAACCACTATAAACAGTGTTTGCAATCTTCTCTAACTCCCTCTACTTGATTTCAGTTCATTGAATCGAAAAGTAGTATATATTTGATCGATTAATCTCTACACCTATTCACCCCCCCTCTAGGTGTTTATACTAGTTATTTCAGATCCTTTGTCTGGTAGCGTTCGTTCTGATCAAGCTTCAAAATTTCAGGTATTGACCTTGCTTTCTGGTCGTCATTGTTGCTACAGTGCTTTAAGGTGGCAATGACAGATAAAATGCTATGACAGCTCTTGAATGTCTGCATTTTATATGGACAGAAAAAATTTCTCTCCTCGGCTACCCGAGCAATAGTTCCCTCCACTGCTTGCCCGTGGTGATGATGAATAACTTCTTACCTGTGGAATCTGCGTTAGAGGATGGCATGATTTTGTTCAATGGCCAGATGCTCCTATGATCTTTCCATCACAAGATGGTGTGGTCCGATGAGAACATGGTCCTCGACACTGCCCTACAAGATCTCCCCCAATTGATATTGCCAAGCAAAGGAAAAGGCATGCAGAGAATCGCTCGAACAAGTAAAAAAGAACTTGTTCAAACTTATGAAAGCACATCTAAATGACCACATCATGTTTAGAACTACTTTAAAAAGTACATCATAGAGGTTCACTGAAAGTTGATGTATGAGAAAAATGATTTTTCCTCAACTTTTGTATCATAGTTATGTCCTTGTTATTATATGCACGTACGTAAAAATGTATGGGAGAAAAGGAAGCCTAAAATTTTTGACTTGATGTTCGAGGAAGCGTGCCTTTTGCTCTTACACACGCCTTGGGGAACTAATTTAAGTAAGACACTCCCCTGCCATAACGGAATTGTTTTTGCCCACTCGTTCTAATCCGTACCGATCTGTCCTCCCAGGACAGCAACAAGCACGTTTAAGCTCGCTGTCTCTATTGTCAAAAAAAGAAGAAGCTCTCCCAGTCTCTGTCTCTTTGGTCGTCTTCTTCTCGTTCTCCTTTGCGACCAAATCTATTTTGTTGTGATCTTGCTCGGGAATGGCGGAGATCAACGAGCTCGGGAGGGTGCCGATGACGAAAGGGTGGGTGTCGGGCCCATTCCAGCGCGAGCAGCTGGTGTGTCAGCAGGCGCCCCTCGTGATTAATTCACGGGGCTTTTGGCTTTCCAACCCGTTTGACTGCGCCTTGCCCGTCCTCATGATCCAAATCATCTTGATCTTCTTCACCACCCGTCTCCTGGTCTTCTTTCTCAAACCTATCCGCATGAATCTCTTAATGGGTTACATTCTGGTAATCTCCTTCACTGACATGTGGTGAATCTTAGGAACATGAAGTATCATTGCAGATGCAACCAACGTAGTGGATTGTTGCAAATATGTTGTGGGTTTGCAGTCATGTCTTGTCGTACATGATCCTTAGCTACATGTGTGGAACGTTATCTTGACATTGTATGTGGAAGCTCCTGTTTCGTCGATGACAGATAGGGTCAAAGATCTTCTTCTTCTCTGATAGTTCTCTTCGATGCAACCAGGCTGGCATAATCCTGGGTCCGGCCGTTTTAGGTCGCAACAAGACATTCGCCCGCAATGTGTTCCCGCCGGGCAGCGTAGTTATCCTGATGACAATAGCAGAAATGGGGTTTGTGATCAACCTCTTCACCCTCGGTTTACAAGTCGACACCCGCATGATGACCAAGGTCGGGAAGAGTGCTACCTTGATCGGGTCCGTGTGCTTCCTCTTGCCTTTTGCCTTAGGCTTCCTCACCTTCTTCATGCTCAGCAGCTTCGGCAACTTGGATGCCCACTCGAAGCACTGCATGCTTTTTGTCATCACCATCAACGCGGTCTCCACCTTCCCCAGTGTCACGTCGCTTCTCACCGACCTGCGGATCTTGAACTCGGAGGTCGGCCGGATGGCCACGCATGTGTCGCTGGTGTGCGACGTGTGGTCGTGGAGTCTGTCGATGGTGGTCAATTCCTTCGCTTTGGCCTCAGGGGACTCCAAGATGGGCTCCGTGGGGTCGGTGATCATCACGGTCGCGTACGTCATGGCCATTGCCTTCATCGTTCGCCCCATTTTTAGGCGGTCCCACAAACGTGCAAAGGTGCGGTCCCGTGTCTAATCACTGAGTATGAATGAAAATATCATAAGCTCTGTTCAATGTGCCAGATTATTGGTTAACCACTGTCATTTTCGAAGATATGAACTTCCGTTCTCATTAACAAGTCGATTCGCCTAAAAAACTTTGACACCCTTACAAGCAGGAAGGGGAAGGGGAAGGGGAAGAGGAGGCGCGCTTCTTCTGGGTGATGATTATCCTGTTTTGTTGTGTGCTGTTGTCGGAGATTCTCGGCCAACACGCAGGATTCGGGGCATTTTTGGCGGGCTTAGCATTGCTGGGCAGGCTGCCCCTTGGGTCGGCCTTAGTGCAGAAGCTGGACACCTTCTCCAACGTGCTGCTGGTGCCGGCTTTCATGGCAACGAGTGGCTTCCGAGTCAATCCATGGGGCATGGGTGGAACATCGTCGGTTTTCATGGAGCTTGTCATAATGATGGGTTACATCGGCAAGTTCTGCGGGACACTCGTGTTCGCCATCTGCTGCGGTGTGCCGTTCTGGGATGCCATCCCTCTGGGCCTCATCATGTGCTGCAAAGGCATCATTGAGATCGCCATTTACATCGGTGTGTACGATAGGAAGGTAATCTTCAGTACTACACGCAATTCGAAAAAAACAATGGATTTTTATACAGATGACTGGCTGCTGCAATCTTGTAGCTACTCAAGCCATCTTTAGCAGTTTTGATTTGGGCAGCTGGGATAATTCTTACAACTATAGATGTCCAACTCGATAAGCGATGCAGATGATTCGCGTAAACAGAAAATTTTACACAGCTTTTGTATCAAAATGAATCCTTGAACCCTACGTAAATGTCTACTAATGTCACCAGGACATAATTCGCTTTGTGGTATTCATCATGCTGAGGAATTGATCTATACATTCAATGTCAATTTGTATGTCCCAGATCTTGCTTGATCAGGCTTACTGTAACATCCCGAATTTCAGTAAGCCCGAATTATTGGAAAAGGATTCAATGGGCCGAGTTTTGAAGCCAAATATTTGGAGTTTGTGCTTCAGGGGTAAAAAGACCAAAATACCCCTCTCTAAGTGCTTGTTTAGATTTTTGTGTTGTTTTCTTTCTTTTGTCTTTTTCTTCTTTTTCTTCCCCCAACTTCGTCCGCACGTTTCCCTTTCTCTCTCCCCCTTTTCTTTCTCTTCCCCCTCACGTTTCTTTCCGTGGTCGACAGCCACTTGCCCATCATTTTCCCCATTTGACTTGTCAACTTTCTTTTTCTCTCTCCCCCATCCACTTGCTGACAACCCCACGTCTCTCTCTCTCCTCCTTTCTTCTCCTGCAAGTTCGATGCCCTCCCCCATTCCTAGCAACTTCCTCTTCTTCTTCTCCTCCGGCGACGCTGGCTAACTGCTGCTGCTGCTGCACTTTCTTGCTGCCACCACCCATCACCACCGCAGCTCCGCCACCGCCCCTGCTCTTCGCCCGGTCACCGGCGAGTCGCCGTCCGCCGGCCTTAGGCCGAACCAGCACCACCCCAGCTTCTGTCTTCGTCTCCTCCTCTGTCCGTCGCCGCTGCAATGCCAGCCGACCGCCGGACGTCGGAGCAGCGAGCTGCTGCCTCGCCGTCGCTTGGCCACCACCGCCTTTCGCCTGACCGCCCCAGACCGAGCCGCTGCTGCTCTTCTTCGGACCTGACCTAGCTGAACCAGATCCGGCGAGCTGCCATCCTTGGCCCGACCTCCGCCCGTCGTCCCTCCGCCACCTGGCCGCTGCTCGCCGTCTGCCCAGACCCCGCCGGAGGCCGACCGACTAGCCAGCCTCCTCCACCCGCGAACCAGCTGCTGCATCGCCTGTCTTTTCCCTCTCTCGGTTCTGTCCAGCTTCGCCGGAGCCGCCCGCCTGGTCGCCGGAGCTGCTGGTCGCCGTCCGGAGTTGCCGGGCCGCCCACTAGCCAGCCCCGTGCCGCCGGTTCCTTCGTTTGTCGGCTTTTCGTCGCGTGGACAGCCACCCTCGGCCGCCGAGACCCGGTCCCGGGCCACCTCGTCTCGACGCGTCGGAGTTCCCGGGCGCTCCCCTCGTCGCTGTGGTTGCGCTCGTGTCGTCGGATTCGCTAAACCCGTGAGTCGATTTTCTAAACCTTGATTAGGGTACTAAACTCCCTTAGGGTGATTAGTTTAATATTAAGCTTGATTAGTGCTTTTGAATGATGGATGATTAGTGTTTTATTATTATTTGATTAAGCATGTTTAGTGTTAATCGTGGTTAGATTAAATGTAGTTGGTTAATCGCGGTTAGATTTGAGTAATCTTGGTTGGATTAATTAATCGTAGTAGGGTTAATTAACCATAGTTGGGTTAGACCGATAACCGTGATTAGTATTAATAAATATTATTATTATTTTTGGAATAAAATAATAATTATTTATTAAATTCGGATTTATTATTTATTATTTTCGGAATTAAATATATTATTATTAATTTCGAAATTGGTGGTTATTATTTTTGGGTAATAATTAATTAATTGTTTTTGGAGAATAATTAATTAATTAGTGGTGGATGATTAATTATTCTTGGATGTTGAATATTGATTGTTGGATAATATTATTCTTGGGTGTTGAATATTTATTATTGGATAATTATTAATGGAATATTTTTGGAGTAAAGTATTATTTTTGGAAAGTACAGATTTATTAATTGTGCTAGTATCGATTAATTTCGATGGATTATTGTTTGTACTTTCCTCACGTGGATTATATGTCGGTGGATTACTAATTGTACTTTCCTCACGTGAATCGTATGTTGAATACATGTATATATGCTGCCTTTGATGATATTGTTTAATATATACTCGGTGGAGTAAATTCACGGATTGTGATTGTGAATTAGGGTTGAGTATATTCAGCATATTCGTGTGACTACATGTGAAAGGCATTTGTATTCGCGTGACCACGTGTGAAATATTATCGCATTACATGTAGAGTTTGCGATGGATTGATATGTACAAGCACGAATCATGTCTGCATTGGCTGTTCGGAAAGATAATAAAATGAGCATGATTAATTGATGTGCTTGCGTGGTCACGTAAGAGCCCGTCACCCAGTGGGGGATCTGTGGTTGACGAAGTCCGTATTATCGGAATGCCCGGGCGGGGTCCGGATGCGGGTCGCGGTAGAGGCCGGACCTATGCTCTTTGTGAATGCCGTCTGGGCGCCAGACGTTGCCATGCCCAATGCAAAGGGGACGATGCCCGGTTATGCGGTTGACTACCAACTTGTGTGTTGGAAGGAAATTCCCCCAAAGGTGTTAATAAATGGAAAACGAGAAAGTGCATGGTACATGAGACGATTTGAAAGGTGTTCTGATTGTTTATTATAATTGCTGCATCGAGGTGAGCATATGATAAACTGTATCATGCAGGTTGCGTGTGGCAAAAGCGAGGTAAGGATGCCTGTGATTGCGATTGTTAACTGTTAATAATTGTATATGAGCATTGGTCTAATCGTGCGTTTGTCAATGGTTGATTGAATGTTATTCTATTGTTGAATTGCTGGCGATAGAGACATTGCACGTCAGGGCGCACTCGAGGCGAGTAGGTCTCCTAACCGAGACTTAGGATTTTGACTTGCTGAGATTTATCTCACCGGTTATTGAATAACCACCGTCAGTCCGTAGGATGGAGGATCGACGCGCGTAACGGCTCGTGGCCGTTTTCGAAGGGAGTATATTGACCTCGGCTTGTTGGTTTCTTTGGCTCAATAGGAAGATGCCTGTGGTAAGGGCTTGTATTTGTAAACTTCCTAGGGTTAATCAGTAGATAAATAAAGCAGTACTTTGAAATGTGTTCTTGTTGAGTTTTCCTGCTATCCCTACTTTTGTAATTGACTGGAGATTATGATTCACTTCCGCATGCGTTTAATTAAAAGATAAAAATAACGGTCGGCGATGGATCCTGGAGAGTCGCAACTCAAATGACCGCAAAAGAACAGGGGTTGTCGCGGACTCGAGAGTCGGGTCGTGACACTTACAGTCATCTACTCGTCACTATGCTAATTGTGACTACATTGGCAAGGCCCATCATCGCCTACCTGTACGATCCATCTAGGAGATATCTGGTCCAAGGAAGGAGAACCATGCAAGAATGGAAGGAAGGGGTGGCGATGCAATTCCTGGTGTGTCTCCACAACGAAGAACATGTCCCCGCCATAATGGACCTCCTCGACGCCTCCCACCCGACTCCCCACAGCCCTATCACCGTCTTCGTCCTGCATTTGCGAGAGCTCAAGGGCCACGCCGCCTCGGTGCTCTTGCCCCATCACCAGCTCCACAAGGCCTCCTCCAAGGCGACCAGCTACAACCACGCCGTCAACGTGTTCCAGTACTTCGAGGAGCACAACAGCGGAAGCGTCGTCGTGCAGCACTTCACCGCCGTCTCGCCCTACGCGAGCATCCACAACGACGTCTGCACGCTCGCCTTAGACAATAGGGCCGACCTCGTCATACTGCCCTTCCACAAGACGTGGGCCATAGACGGGTCCATGGAGTCGACCGTGCACGTGATCCGGGAAGTGAACAAGAACGTGATGAGCAAGGCGCCCTGCTCGGTCGGAATCCTCATCGACCGGGGCCCCTTGACTAGCAGCCAGTACATGCTGATGGGCGAGTCAGAGCCGTATCGGATAGGCGTGCTCTTCTTGGGCGGTGCCGACGACCGTGAGGCACTCGCTTATTGTATGCGCATGGTCGAGCATCCAAAGGTCGACCTAACAATAGTCCGGGTCAAGAACGACGACTACCTGAATGGAGAGGACAGCCATCTTGATCAGGAACTGATAGATTATTTCCGGGCTAATGCAGGCAAGAGAAAAGTCAGCTACATAGAGGAGACGGCAATGGATGGGGTGGGGACTACGCAGGTGATCTGCTCGTTCGAGGATGCGGTCGACATGTTGATCGTTGGCAAGCATCACGATCCCTCGTCTCTGCTCATCTCGGGCTTGACTGAGTGGAACGAGTACCCAGAATTGGGGGTCGTCGGCGGCATGCTGGCGACGTCCGATTTCCGGTTCTCCGTCTTAGTAGTGCAGCAGGAGCCCGTGGGGCTCAACCTGTCTTTGGAGACGAGCGGATCTGTGAGTCACAGCCGCTCCTTCCCGTAATTCACTGAGATTGAACACGGAGATCGGACCCAAGTTAGCACCAGCATCCTGCCAGACGGACATGGCTAGACCATCTTGGGTGCAGTGGGATCGACTCGGAGCGGCCTTGCTGTTGCTCCATTGACATTGTAAATGTTTTCTTAATGAAGTCCAAGCTTAGCTAGATGTCTCTAGCATGTTGTTAAGACGTCGAGAACCCATCTCCGACAGGGTGTCGTTCCTAAGATTGTCCGATGATGTATGACCGTGCATGTTTAAGTTAGAAGCCAAGGTTGCGGAGCTTATCGTCCGGACTTAACAAGCGGATACACCCCCAAAGGCTGCATTTAGCGGTCATGATAAAATTTGTAACATCCTGAATTTCGGTAAGCCGAGAATTTTCAGAAAAAGGGTTTAATGGGCCGAAAAATTGGAACCAAGAGGAATTGGACCGATTGGAGGCCTAATGGGCCTTGCGCCTTTGAGGAGTCGGCCACGTGGGCCCAAGCTAGAAAAGTGGGCCTAAGGAAGCCCAACTTCAAGCCTTTGAGCCCGTTAGATTTTTCAAGCCCGTTTCCCTTCGATTTGAGCCCGAACCGATTTTCTTCTAGCCCGTATAAATTCTTGGCCCATGTACGCGTATAGTAAGGTATACTATACTTTGAGGAATTACCAAATTGCCCTTTCTAGAAGATGTATTTATTGTTGGAGGACAAAGAGAAGAAAAGTTAAGGAATGGGATATTTTGGGACAAGTTGATGAAGAGAAGTTTGACTTGGTCTCTTGCTTGGCTTCTTGCTTGCTCTCTCTCTCTCTCTCTCTCTCTCTCCTCAAGTTTCAGCAGCCCCTTCCCCACGTTGCTTTTTCTTCCTCCCCACTCTCCCAAGTTTCCTTCTTTCTCTCTTTCTCTTTTGTTCTTTTCTGGTTTTCCTCCAAAACAGCAGCTGTGTTGCTGTGTTTCCCCGAACCAGCCACCATTAGCTGCTGTCCTTGCTGCCTTGCCGTCGTCGAGGAGCCGCCCAACCATCACCGGACCGCCACCCCCTTTCCTCTCTCTTTTCTCTTCCTTTTTCTTCCTTTTCTTGCTGTGTTTTCTGTTTTTCTGCCGGAATCCAGCCTTGCCGGTGTTGCCGGAGCCGCCACCACTGCCCAAAGTAGCCACGGAAGTCAAGGAGCCAGCCACACACGGTCGGCCACCCCTGGTCGCCATTAGCCGCCCGTTTCGGCCATTTTCGCCCAGAAACTCCATTCCGCGTGAACAGTAATCCGAGGGCTGTTTTGGCCCGTTTCGGCCACCGTTTGTCGTCCGTTGTCATCCCCGAGCTTACCCCTCGTAGCCCTCGTCCCCCTCTACGCGCCGGTGTCGCCGGATTTCCGATCCAAGTAAGTTAATTTCCTAATCCTTATTTAGGGGTTAATCTTGCTTAGGGGTTAATTAGTGTATTTGTGTATTTGTGATTAATTAAGGTTGATTGGTTGATTATGTTGGTTAATTAATTCTGACTAGGGTTAGTTAATTGACCATAGTTAGTATTAAAGTAACCTAGGTTAATTAATTAAAGTAACTAGGGTTAGTTTCTAAAGTAACTATGGTTAATTATTAATCATGGTTGAGTTAATTAACCCTAGTTAGGTTAAATTTAGTAACCATGGTTAAGTTTAATATTATTTTATTAATTTCGGATTAGTTACTTGTTCACGGATTATCGTTCACTAATCACTGTTCACAGATTATTGTTCACGGCACTGTTCATGCAGAAGCTAATTTTTGGCTTATTTTGATGTGTTCTTGGTTGTTATGATTTATTGAAGTGCCGATTATTAATTATATGCGTGAAGAATGATGAAACGCATGATCGAAGACCGAGTGGAAGTGAAAGTGCTTGATTTATTGAGTTATTCCCGAGAATTAGGGAATGTACGTGATTGATGATTGGTGGAATTTGGAATTTTGGAATTGTCGAGTGAGATCGCATGACATATTGCGTGGGTTATCAGAAATGGCATGTCGCATGAGCATGGGTGATGTTGCATTCACGACAGAGCAAAGAAAAGAATGGATTGTTTGATGATGTGTTGCATGGTCACATTAAGAGGAGAGCCCGCGCTGCCGGTAGACCGCCAACCCTTGGGGTTGTGCCGTGGCCTTTTGGTCGTCCCGACTTCGGTCGGTTGCCCGACAAAGTGGTCGGGCTGCGGGACTGCGGCAAAGCAAGCGGGCCCCATGCTCCATAGGGAATGCCGTCGATGGGAGAGAGCCCGTGACGTCGCCGTGCCTCATGGGGAGGACGATGCCTGGTCTTTGATCGGTAGACCGCCAACCATAAGGTTGTGCCGTGGCCCTAGTGGTCGTAATAATCGGAGCATGTGTGGGTGTGAGATATGAGAAAGCTGTGTGAGATGCTCGATTATTCGCATGCCTCTTAATGTCGTGATGGATTAAATGACAGGTTTCGCAGTCGTGTGTGCCAAGGCCGGGTAGGGTCGCCCGTGATTGCACCCGTGTAGTAAACCGTCTTCCGTGGTTATTTCTCGAGATGGTGCTGGATGATTTGATGAATTAGGTTGTATGTTAAACTCCCGAGGCGAGCGAAGTTCCTAACCGGGGCTTAGGACTTTAACTTGCTGAGTTTATCTCAACCCGTCGTGGTTAACATTTTTCAGGCCCATAGGATGGAGGATCTACGCGTGTTACGGCTCGTGGCCGTCTTTGAAGGCGATAGATTAACCCCGGCCCGTTGGTCTCATTGGCTCGTTAGGAAGATGCCCGTGGTAAGGGCTTGTACTTGTAAACTTCCTAGGGTTAATCAGTAGATAAATAAAGCAGTACTTTTGAATGTGTTCTTGTTGGGTTTTCCTGCTATCCCTGTTTTTGTAATTGACCGGAGATTGTGTTTCGCTTCCGCATGTGCATAATTACAAGATAAAAATAACGGTCGGCGATGGATCCTGGGGAGTCGCAAATCAAATGACCGCAAGAGAACGGGGGGTTGCCGCGTGCTCGAGGGTCGGGCGTGACAACCCCGTCGATTTTGGTATCGAGCCCGGTCAATGTATAGAGTGATAAGGTGCGATGGGTTTTGGGATAGTTAGTTAGGAAAACACCCCGTGCTTGTGTTTGTTTATTTGATTCTCTGGCTTTAAGCGGGTCGTTCATGGTTTCTAATTCCTTGTGGAGTTGGAAATAAGGTTTCTATGATAATTCTATTAGACGAACGATCATGATTCGAGAGTCTTTGAGGTAGGGCAATTGAAGGATGGGCTAGTGCTTAAGGAAGAGCACTAGGGGATCCTAGATTTGATTTAGATAGGGCGGTGAGCTCGGATTCAAGATGTTGTTGCTGTTGCCGTTGTTGTTGTTGTTGCTGTCTCGCCTTATAAGTTTCATTGGTTGGAAAAGAGGATGGACGATCGGTTAATATTTAAGTTGGTTGAACAGTTCTCGGAGTTTGAGTAGTCCAAGTTTGCTAGGATGAGTAATTTTGATGTCGCAACCTTCTGGACCAAGGAATTGGAGTAAGTGTTCGTATTGTTGGAATGTTCAAAGAAAGATAAGATAGCCTTGGTAGAGTACCAATTGCAAGGTAAAGTTAGCATGTGGTGGGAAGTAACCCAAGGAAGGGTTTTGCCTAAAGGTACTGTCCTCAAGTGGAGTACTGTCGACAAAGCGTTCAATGGAGAATGCTTTTCTGAGTACACGTGGGAGTAGAAGGTAATTGAATTTCTGCAACTTCGTCAGAATCATTTGTCGGTTGTGCGATAGGAGGTTAAGGTTGCAGAGTTCTCGAAGTATGTTCAGAGAACGATTGAGAATTTAGTAGACCGAGTCAGAAGGTCAAAGATGGTTTGAAATCGGAAATCAAGGAGGACCCTTGATCCTTTCGATTTTATCATTGGAAGTAATTCGTTTATTGGACGAAGGTTGCTAAGGTTGTTGGACGATGGTGGTTAAATTGTTAATTGAGGAATCAAGTATGGATTATTGCACTTATGCATTGATTATCGGCAGTGTAACCAAAGGACGGTCATGAACAAGTATCAATTACCAAGGATGGATGACTTGTTTGACCACTTCAAGGAGCTTCGATATGTTCCAAGATAGACCAAAGGACGTGCTATCTGTAGTTGAGGATTAAAAAGGGGAATATACCGAAGATGACACACTGGGTGTGATATGGTCACTAAGAGATTATCGTCCCGTTGTTTGGATTAACTAATACGCCAGTTGTTTTTATGGATTTGATGAATTGATTAAGGCGTATTTGGATTGATTCGGAATTATGTTCATGAACGATATATTGGAAATATTCGAGGAATTTAAATGAACAAGAACAGCACTTGAGAATGATGCTGTAGATTCGAGAGCATAAAACAGTACGCCGAGTATAATACGTGCGAGTTTGGATTTACTCGCATAGCTTTTGTGGGTCGAGTGATTTTGGACGAAATAAATTCTATGGATCCACTAAGATCAAGGCAGTTATGATTTGGCCAAGACTTATGACAGTGGCAGAGGTTCGGAGTTTTCTGAGTCGGACAGATTATTATAGACGATTCGTAGAAAGGTTCTCTATGGTAGTTACGCCTCCGATACGAAGGTTAATGAAGGACGTAAGAATTTGAATGGACGAATAAGTGTGAGCATAATGTTTAAGAGCTTAAGTATAAGCTAATTACTGCACCAGTTTTGAGGATTTAGTCTAGTATCGGAGATTATGAAATTTACAATGAGGTGTCGTATAAGTGATTTGATTGCGTGGTAAGGCAACAAGAAAGATTGGTTGCTTACACGTCACGACAATTGAGGTCATTGGATTTAATGGAAGTCGAGATAAGTTCTATTTTGATGATTTGAGGAGTTGTAGGTATTGGATCATAAGTGATGATTTATTAAATGGTAAGATGATTTATTGCTCGGAGGTCTTAGATTCGATTAAGATTTGAATTTATTCAAGGTGGATTATTTCGGGAGATAATTGAAATAGGGATTTGAGGAATGGATTTTTGTTTTCGGTGGATTAAGAATTAATTATCCCTTGATGTTAGGTGGATAAATGGTGAAATAGCATTATCGATGATTTTCTTCTCGAGGTATTAATAAGGGTTTCTTCAAGTGATTGAGGTGATATTTTGGTTTGGTTATTAATTGGACGTGAAAGGAATGTTGAAAGAACAATCGATAGTTTGTGAAATTCAGACAGCGATTTGATGGAAATTCAGTGAATCGAATTCAAGTATCGATAAGTGACCCCGTGGAAATGAGCTCATGGGTTGACGAGCTGGAGAAAGTTTTGTACTTTGGAGTGCTCGGACGAGGTTAAAACCGTGAGGCTTGGTATGGGACAGGCCAAAGCGGATAATACCTCTATGAGTTGGTGCATCTCTAAAAGGGACTTTTGCTAGTAGTGGTGCAGTTCGTAGATGCCCATGATGACTGATCCGACGAGGGCGGGGAGTGGACGCCGGGGCCGGAGTGCCTGAGCAAGGAGCGACTCTGGCGGGCTTCTAGGATGTCGAAAGGGGCGAAATGAACCGAACTACGACCGGCAAAAAGAGAATGCTTGTGGAATAAAATTTGTTCGCGTGGTATAACGGAAGTATGGTCAAGTTTGTGGAACTCCGCTATTGGAACAAGGTCGAGAAAAGACGATCACCGGTTCGAGAGATGGTTTTTGCGGTTGATGGATGTTGTGAAGATATTTGGGACGGTGCAAAGTCGGTAAAAAGTTGATGCGAGTAAAAGACTAAGGCCTTTGGAATTTTAAGTAGGGAATCATGTTTTCCTTAAGGTGTCGCCTATGATAGGGACATCTCGATTGGTTAAGAAAGGAAAGCTGAGCCCTAGACATATCGAACCTTTCGAAATTTGGAGCGAATAAAGATTTTTGGCCTTAAATGAATAAAGAAAGCAAGTTTGAGCACCGTCGGCGTTTATAGCCGAGTGGTATCGCGGGATGAAGCCGCTTGGTCCGATCGGGGTTTCGAATCCCCGGCGGCGGTTAGCCGCTTAGTGTAAAAAAAAAAAAAAAAAAAAAAGGAAAACCAACTTTTTGCAACTTTTTTTTTCTTTTTGCAAAAGTGGCCAAGTGTTTAGCCTTTTGGAACCAAAGACAGTTTGGGCAAAATTGGAAGTTTTGGCAAAGACCGAAAGTGTTTGACAAAGATTATGAGACGAATGAACGACTTGGGAAAAACGAGGATGCAATGAGGCATCAATACCCCCATCAGTTTAAGGATGCAGAAAGTCTTACAAATTTCGAGGACGAAATTTTGTTAAGAGGGGAAGAGTTGTAACATCCTGAATTTCGGTAAGCCGAGAATTTTCAGAAAAAGGGTTTAATGGGCCGAAAAATTGGAACCAAGAGGAATTGGACCGATTGGAGGCCTAATGGGCCTTGCGCCTTTGAGGAGTCGGCCACGTGGGCCCAAGCTAGAAAAGTGGGCCTAAGGAAGCCCAACTTCAAGCCTTTGAGCCCGTTAGATTTTTCAAGCCCGTTTCCCTTCGATTTGAGCCCGAACCGATTTTCTTCTAGCCCGTATAAATTCTTGGCCCATGTACGCGTATAGTAAGGTATACTATACTTTGAGGAATTACCAAATTGCCCTTTCTAGAAGATGTATTTATTGTTGGAGGACAAAGAGAAGAAAAGTTAAGGAATGGGATATTTTGGGACAAGTTGATGAAGAGAAGTTTGACTTGGTCTCTTGCTTGGCTTCTTGCTTCTCTCTCTCTCTCTCTCTCTCTCTCCTCAAGTTTCAGCAGCCCCTTCCCCACGTTGCTTTTTCTTCCTCCCCACTCTCCCAAGTTTCCTTCTTTCTCTCTTTCTCTTTTGTTCTTTTCTGGTTTTCCTCCAAAAACAGCAGCTGTGTTGCTGTGTTTCCCCCGAACCAGCCACCATTAGCTGCTGTCCTTGCTGCCTTGCCGTCGTCGAGGAGCCGCCCAACCATCACCGGACCGCCACCCCCTTTCCTCTCTCTTTTCTCTTCCTTTTTCTTCCTTTTCTTGCTGTGTTTTCTGTTTTTCTGCCGGAATCCAGCCTTGCCGGTGTTGCCGGAGCCGCCACCACCGCCCAAAGTGTAGCCACGGAAGTCAGGGAGCCAGCCGCACACCGCCGGCCACCCCTGGTCGCCATTAGCCGCCCGTTTCGGCCATTTTCGCCCAGAAACTCCATTCCGCGTGAACAGTAATCCGAGGGCTGTTTTGGCCCGTTTCGGCCACCGTTTGTCGTCCGTTGTCATCCCCGAGCTTACCCCTCGTAGCCCTCGTCCCCCTCTACGCGCCGGTGTCGCCGGATTTCCGATCCAAGTAAGTTAATTTCCTAATCCTTATTTAGGGGTTAATCTTGCTTAGGGGTTAATTAGTGTATTTGTGTATTTGTGATTAATTAAGGTTGATTGGTTGATTATGTTGGTTAATTAATTCTGACTAGGGTTAGTTAATTGACCATAGTTAGTATTAAAGTAACCTAGGTTAATTAATTAAAGTAACTAGGGTTAGTTTCTAAAGTAACTATGGTTAATTATTAATCATGGTTGAGTTAATTAACCCTAGTTAGGTTAAATTTAGTAACCATGGTTAAGTTTAATATTATTTTATTAATTTCGGATTAGTTACTTGTTCACGGATTCTTGTTCACTAATCACTGCTTCACTTCACATCGATTCACGGCACCTTTGTTCATGCGAAGCTAATTTTTGGCTTATTTTGATGTGTTCTTGGTTGTTATGATTTATTGAAGTGCCGATTATTAATTATATGCGTGAAGAATGATGAAACGCATGATCGAAGACCGAGTGGAAGTGAAAGTGCTTGATTTATTGAGTTATTCCCGAGAATTAGGGAATGTACGTGATTGATGATTGGTGGAATTTGGAATTTTGGAATTGTCGAGTGAGATCGCATGACATATTGCGTGGGTTATCGAAATGGCATGTCGCATGAGCATGGGTGATGTTGCATTCACGACGAGCAAAGAAAAGAATGGATTGTTTGATGATGTGTTGCATGGTCACATTAAGAGGAGAGCCCGGCGGCCGCAGACCGCCAACCCTTGGGGTTGTGCCGTGGCCTTTTGGTCGTCCCCGACTTCGGTCGGTTGCACGACAGTGGTGGTCGGGCGGGGCTGCGGCGATGGCGGGCCCCATGCTCCATAGGGAATGCCGTCGATGGGAAAGAGCCCGTGACGTCGCCGTGCCTCATGGGGGAGGACGATGCCTGGTCTTTGGCGGTAGACCGCCAACCATAAGGTTGTGCCGTGGCCCTAGTGGTCGTAATAATCGGAGCATGTGTGGGTGTGAGATATAAGAAAGCTGTGTGAGATGCTCGATTATTCGCATGCCTCTTAATGTCGTGATGGATTAAATGACAGGTTTACGCGGTCGTGTGTGCCAAGGCCGGGTAGGGTCGCCCGTGATTGCACCCGTGTAGTAAACTGTCTTACGTGGTTATTTCTCGAGATGGTGCTGGATGATTTGATGAATTAGGTTGTATGTTAAACTCCCGAGGCGAGCGAAGTTCCTAACCGGGGCTTAGGACTTTAACTTGCTGAGTTTATCTCAACCCGTCGTGGTTAACATTTTTCGGTCCATAGGATGGAGGATCGACGCGTGTTACGGCTCGTGGCCGTCTTTAAAGGCAGTAGATTAACCCCGGCTGTTGGTCTCATTGGCTCGTTAGGAAGATGCCCGTGGTAAGGGCTTGTACTTGTAAACTTCCTAGGGTTAATCGGTAGATAAATAAAGCGAGTACTTTTGAATGTGTTCTTGTTGGGTTTTCCCTGCTATCCCCGTTTTTGTAATTGACCGGGGATTGTGTTTCGCTTCCGCATGTGCATAATTACAAGATAAAAATAACGGTCGGCGATGGATCCCGGAGAGTCGCAAATCAAATGACCGCAAGAGAACGGGGGTTGCCGCGTGCTCGAGGGTCGGGCGTGACAAAATTCAGAATAGAATAAAGGTAAATAGAATTTCTAACATTCATCAAAGGGAAGTTATTTTTCTCAAAAATTAACAAAATTAAAACAATATTTCAATATAAATAATACTTCAATTCTAATAAAAGAAATTCAAAATAACAAAAAAGAACAATTTAGTTATTTTAATTCAATCTTATTTTTATTTATATATTCGAATTTAATTCTATTTTGTAATATAAATTCAATATATAAAAATAAAAAAATATTTATATTTATATTTATTGCATATTATGGGTATTTTAGTATTTTAGGTATATTAGTATGTTTACTATTTATAAAATTTTATTAGAGAATTATGGAAGGGGAAGAAAGAAATAAAAAAGAGGAAAATAAAATTAGAAAGCAAATAAAAATAAAGTAGACAAGTGTGTCGTGAAAAATTTTTGCCATCTCTTTTTGTAAAAATTTTGGTTCATTTTATACTAATATGTCATTTATACTAAACAATGTATATAATATAATGTGAATATATTCGACTTTACTATTGTAATTACCAAATTATGGATAAGATGTAGCAAAATCCCTATATTTCATATTTCATCGTATTCAATTCTATTATAATTTGAAATCTGGACGACTAAACCTAACCAAAAGAGTTGGAATAAGATGATGCATTTCTAGAACTGAGTCCTGAAGATCCTTTTAACACTTTCTCTTTAGCATCCGGGAGTTCTTGAATCATCTACCCTGGCATGGAGGGTGGTTGCTTCCTACGTGCATGTTTGAGCAGAAAGTTCATTTTTCTTATCCACGAGAAATATGCATAAACCAACAATTCTATTGTTTCAACAATTAAACTAGAATCCCTTCTACCCAAATCTCAAAATAGTCTTAATCTAACCGCGTATACATTTCCTTACATCGTGTATTTTGCCAATAATACCGTATCAAATAGCTCAAGATATCTTTGGAGATGTCGGAGATCTCGACTTCCGATCGTCTGGTCTTATCCCGTGCACCAGACAAGTTCCATCTTCCGACGGTCCGAATGCTGAAGTGCAAATTACACCGAAACCTTAGGATCAAAGAACGCAAGCGAAAGATTATTCTTTGACGACCCAAATGATACGAACTCCCAGCCTCCGTTGTCGCATACGTGCCTGCGCGCTCATGCACTAGCGAACCGGATTCAAAGAAGACACCCCTACAATGGCGGAAGTATTCACAGTCACCCGTTCAAGCCACACCATTTTCGTCCTCCGAAAACAACTACAAGCTCGCACAAGCTCCTCTCTCTCTCCCCCACATAACATCAACATACCTAGTCTTTCTGGTTGCTTCTTCTTCTTGGACGCGAGCCAATCGAGCTCTTATGATCCTGGATCAGGATGGAGAAGGAGGAAATGAAGCATTGGGAAAGCATGAAGGTGATGATGGGGATGGTGTCGGGTCCGTTCCAGAGCGAGCTGCTCGTCTGCCAACGGACGAATCACATTATAAACTCACAGGGCTTCTGGTACTGCAACCCGCTCGACTACGCCATGCCCGTCCTCATGTTCCAGATCACCGTGGTCTTCTTCACCGCCCAGATACTCTTCCTCTTCCTCAAACCTCTCCGTCCTAGCCTCACCATCGCCTACATTCTGGTAATTCATTCACCGCCTAAAATTCCTCTCTTTTTTTTTTCCTTCTATTCAATCATCTCGAATAATTTCAAAGAAAATTGTGCTTAGGCTATGGAAACGCTAGCGCGTGAGTCGGTCCTTACGTGCACACAAATGTTATCACATCGAACAGATTACGGGATCTGGGAAATCTACGGAAGAATAAGAACAAGATGTACTTAGGTGGAGGGAATATGAGGGGTGCTAGGATGCAAAACATAATGTATGTTCAGCATCTGCTCCTTCAACATTTTCTGATGCCAGTTTCTAAACATGGCTTCGTCTGATGTGACCAGGCAGGTATGGTAGTCAGTCCGTCTCTCTTCGGCAAGAACAACAGATACCTAGCCGAGATATTCCCTCCGGAAGGCATAACCGTTCTCATGACGTTTTCCGAACTAGGGTTCATGATCCACCTTTTCGCCAAGGGCGTGCAAGTCGACACCGGCATTCTGCGGAGGGCCAGGAGGAGCGAGCTCCTGATCGGGACCATGTGCTTCTTCTCACCTTTCCTGAGCACCATTCTTTCCTACTTCACCCTCAACCGCTTAGTCGACTTGGGCGGCTCATTGAGGGACACCGTCCCCTACGTCGCCATTGTCAACTCCCTCTCCTCCTTCCCTGTCATCACGTCGCTCCTCACCGACCTTCGGATCCTGAACTCGGACCTTGGACGGTTTGCCACTCACGTGTCGCCGGTGTGCGACACGTGGACATGGAGCTTGTCTCTGCTTGCCGTGGTCTTCCGTCGCACCAAGCTCGAGTCACTGTGGTCGATATTATTCATCTTCACGTTCGTCTCGGTCGTCATCTTCATCATTGGCCCGGTGATAAAGCGGTCGACCCGACAGGCACAGGTAAGGCGTGTCCATACGCAATCACTTGGTAAATTGAGATTACGAATTTATGTCGAGTAGTATCAGTTTCGAAGATAACAACATCCACTCCGATGAACTTATTATGTCCAAAACCACCGCTACGCACAGGATGGAGAAGAGGAGGAGGTCCATTTCTATAAGATCATGGTGATCTTGTTGGGGTGCGCCCTGTTGTCGGAGATCCTGGGCCAGCACTGCAGCTTCGGAGCGTACCTGATGGGCTTGGCTTTGCCGCACGGACCGCCCTTCGGGACGACCTTGGTCCAGAAGCTGGAGACGGTTTCGGACAGCCTGCTGGTGCCTACGTTCTTGGCAGCAAGCGGACTGCGGACGCAACTGTCGGGCATGGTCGCGGTGTCGTCCGGGTACATGCAGGTGATAATACTAATGGGTTACGTCGGGAAGTTCTTTGGGACGTTCGTGGCCGCCGTCATCAGCGGCACGCCGTTCTGGGACGCCGTCCCTCTCAGCCTCATCATGTGCTACAAAGGCATCATCGAGGTCTCTGTCTATGTCATGTTGTTTGATAGAAAGGTTAATTTTTCTTTTTGAGTCGCCTTCTCTCTTTTCTCGCTCCAAATCCGTGGCGGTGCCGCCGCCTCCATTCCATCTCCTCCTTATGCTCATGAAATCCATCTCGATTTGCATGTCCAGATAATAGATGGGCAGGTCTTCGCTCAGCTACTGGTGACCATGGTGATCGTGACCACGTTGATAAGACCCCTCGTCGCTTATTTATACGATCCATCCAGCAGATACATGATCAACGGACGAAGGAACCTCCCGGAATCGAAGGAAGGCGTCAAGATCCAGATTCTCGTCTGCCTCCATAGCGAAGACACCGTCCCCACTATGGTGAACCTCCTCGAGGCCTCCAACCCCACCCGTCAGCCCCATCTCTGTCTTCGTCCTCCACCTCGAGGAACTCAAGGGCCGGTGCGCCGCCGTCCTCGCCCCCCACCACCACCTCGACAGGACCGCCTCCCGGGGGGCCGGCTCGGACCACATCGTCAACGCCTTCACCAACTACGAGCAGAGCAGCGGCGGGAGCGCCGTGGTGCAGCACTTCACCGCCATCTCGCCCTTCGAGAGCATGCACGACGACGTGTGCGCCCTCGCGCTCGACAAACGGACCCACCTCATCATCCTGCCTTTCCACAAGACGTGGGACATCGATGGGTTGGAAGGGTTCACCAAGTACGGCTTCCGCAGCGTGAACAGGAACGTGATGAGCAGGGCACCCTGCTCCGTCGGGGTGCTCATCGATCGGGGCTCGCTGGGAAGCGCCCATCATATGGCGGCCGGCAAGGCCATGCCGTACCGAGTTTCCTTGCTCTTCTTGGGGGGCGCAGACGACCGGGAGGCGCTCGCCTACAGCATGCGAATGGTCGGCCACCCTCGGGTCAGCCTCACGATAGTTTGGGTCAAGATTAGAGAGGATCAGGACGAGAGCGAGAGCCAGCTTGACAAAGAAGCGATGGATGACTTCTGGGCCAAGGTAGGCAACAGTAGGAATGTGAAGTACGTCGAGGAGATGACGAAAGACGGCGTCGGGACCATACAGGTGATCCGGTCGATCGAGACTGCGGTCGACCTGTTGATAGTGGGCAAGCACCACGACCCATGGTCGCCGCTCATCTTTGGCTTGATGGAGTGGAGCGAGAACCCCGAATTAGGGGTCATCGGCGACCTGCTCGCCACCTCCGATTTCCACTTCTCGGTTTTGGTAGTGCAGCGGGAGCCCACGGCGGCAGCATCCTTTCCCTTATTGGGTTTGGCAATCAGCGGCTAGGCTGCAGCATTCGCCGGTTCCCAAAGACTTGAGGGGGAGAGAAAAGGAGGAGAACCGCCGGTTGCGGTTGCTTGGTGTTGGCTGCAGCATATGAAGAAGCTCAAGAACATGGAGGAAGAGGAGGAGGAGGCACAGTTCTTCTGGGTGATGATTATCCTGTTTTGTTGTGTGCTGTTGTCGGAGATTCTCGGCCAACACGCAGGATTCGGGGCATTTTTGGTGGGCTTAGCATTGCCGGGCAGGCTGCCCCTCGGGTCGGCCTTAGTGCAGAAGCTGGACACCTTCTCCAACGTGCTGCTGGTGCCAGCTTTCATGGCAACGAGTGGCTTCCGAGTCAATCCAGGGAACATGGGTGGAACATCGTCGGTTTTCATGGAGCTTGTCATAATGATGGGTTACATCGGCAAGTTCTGCGGGACACTCGTGTTCGCCATCTGCTGCGGTGTGCCGTTCTGGGATGCCATCCCTCTGGGCCTCATCATGTGCTGCAAAGGCATCATTGAGATCGCCATTTACATCGGCTTGTACGATAGGAAGGTAATCTTCAGTACTACACGCAATTCGAAAAAAACAATGGATTTTTATACAGATGACTGGCTGCTGCAATCTTGTAGCTACTCAAGCCATCTTTAGCAGTTTTGATTTGGGCAGCTGGGATAATTCTTACAACTATAGATGTCCAACTCGATAAGCGATGCAGATGATTCGCGTAAACAGAAAATTTTACACAGCTTTTGTATCAAAATGAATCCTTGAACCCTACGTAAATGTCTACTAATGTCACCAGGACATAATTCGCTTTATGGTATTCATCATGCTGAGGAATTGATCTATACATTCAATGTCAATTTGTATGTCCCAGATCTTGCTTGATCAGGCTTACAGTCATCTACTCGTCACTATGCTAATTGTGACTACATTGGCAAGGCCCATCATCGCCTACCTGTACGATCCATCTAGGAGATATCTGGTCCAAGGAAGGAGAACCATGCAAGAATGGAAGGAAGGGGTGGCGATGCAATTCCTGGTGTGTCTCCACAACGAAGAACATGTCCCCGCCATAATGGACCTCCTCGACGCCTCCCACCCGACTCCCCACAGCCCTATCACCGTCTTCGTCCTGCACTTGCGAGAGCTCAAGGGCCACGCCGCCTCGGTGCTCTTGCCCCATCACCAGCTCCACAAGGCCTCCTCCAAGGCGACCAGCTACAACCACGCCGTCAACGTGTTCCAGTACTTCGAGGAGCACAACAGCGGAAGCGTCGTCGTGCAGCACTTCACCGCCGTCTCGCCCTACGCGAGCATCCACAACGACGTCTGCACGCTCGCCTTAGACAATAGGGCCGACCTCGTCATACTGCCCTTCCACAAGACGTGGGCCATAGACGGGTCCATGGAGTCGACCGTGCACGTGATCCGGGAAGTGAACAAGAACGTGATGAGCAAGGCGCCCTGCTCGGTCGGAATCCTCATCGACCGGGGCCCCTTGACTAGCAGCCAGCACATGCTGATGGGCGAGTCAGAGCCGTATCGGATAGGCGTGCTCTTCTTGGGCGGTGCCGACGACCGTGAGGCACTCGCTTATTGTATGCGCATGGTCGAGCATCCAAAGGTCGACCTAACAATAGTCCGGGTCAAGAACGACGACTACCTGAATGGAGAGGACAGCCATCTTGATCAGGAACTGATAGATTATTTCCGGGCTAATGCAGGCAAGAGAAAAGTCAGCTACATAGAGGAGACGGCAATGGATGGGGTGGGGACTACGCAGGTGATCTGCTCGTTCGAGGATGCGGTCGACATGTTGATCGTTGGCAAGCATCACGATCCCTCGTCTCTGCTCATCTCGGGCTTGACTGAGTGGAACGAGTACCCAGAATTGGGGGTCGTCGGCGGCATGCTGGCGACGTCCGATTTCCGGTTCTCCGTCTTAGTAGTGCAGCGGGAGCCCGTGGGGCTCGACCTGTCTTTGGAGACGAGCGGATCTGTGAGTCACAGCCGCTCCTTCCCGTAATTCACTGAGATTGAACACGGAGATCGGACCCAAGTTAGCACCAGCATCCTGCCAGACGGACATGGCTAGACCATCTTGGGTGCAGTGGGATCGACTCGGAGCGGGCTTGCTGTTGCTCCATTGACATTGTAAATGTTTCTTAATGAAGTCCAAGCTTAGCTAGATGTCTCTAGCATGTTGTTAAGACGTCGAGAACCCATCTTCGACAGGGTGTCGTTCCTAAGATTGTCCGATGATGTATGACCGTGCATGTTTAAGTTAGAAGCCAAGGTTGCGGAGCTTATCGTCCGGACTTGACAAGCGGATACACACCCAAAAGCTGCATTTAGTTCAGAATAAAATAAAAGGAAATAGAATTTCTAACATTCATCAAAGGAAAGTTATTTTTCTTAAAAAATTAACAAAATTAAAACAATATTTCAATATAAATAATACTTCAATTCTAATAAAAGAGATTCAAAATAACAAAAAAAAAAAACAATTTAGTTATTTTAATTCAATTTTATTTTTATTTATATATTCGAATTTAATTCTATTTTGTAATATAAATTCAATATATAAAAATAAATAAATATTTATATTTATTGCATATTATGGGTATTTTAGTATTTTAGGTATATTAGTATGTTTATTATTTATAAAATTTTATTAGAGAGTTATGGAAGGGGAACAAAGAAACAAAAAAGAGGAAAAAAATTAAAAAGCAAATAAAAATAAAGTAGACAAGTGCGTTGTGAAAAATTTTTGCCATCTCTTTTTGTAAAAATTTTGGTTCATTTTATACTAATATTGTAACATCCCGAAATTTCTACCCATTTTGGAATTAATAAAAAGAGTTAATTCGTGATGCACTGTTAGCTGCGACTGCCTTGAATTGATCACTCATTGGCAACTAACCTATTCGAAAGGGTAATTAGGGATTGATACGCGTAAGACTAGGGAAATTGAACCGGGATTTACCTCTCGACCATAAAGATCGAAGAGGGACAATACCATGCCCTTACAAAGCAATTAGTGAACGGAAATAAATCGATTATAGAGGAGTACGAGGCCGGATTGAGGGTGATTCCGCACGACCTCGATACTCACGATAACCGACGATAAACCGATTTCCTTCTTGACTTTGTACGTGGGATGAGAAATTTATTCCTCGAGATTACATGACAACCGAGGGTGGCCCGGGGATTTAAGGAACCGAACGTGGATTGAATTTATTCGACCACGAGTCAATTTCGCGTGAAAATCCTAAAAGCCGTTCGGTAGTTTAAGTCGTGCTAGAGTCGTAATCGACGGATTTTAATCTCGATTTTCAATCCGATTTCGGGTATCGAAATTATAAGGACCTCACGAATAATTATTTGGACGCCACCTCATTGATCCTCAAATTTTTACGGTAAAATCGAAAAAAGTCGGAAAAAGGGATATCGGACCGAGAAAAGTGTGCCGCGAGAAACGGGCCTAAATTAGAATTTTCCGCCACAAGGGCTGGTCCGCGAGGCCCATTGGATGGGTGAAGTTCCCACTTTGCCCTTGTCTTCTAGAAGCTAGAAGCCTTTTTTTTTTATCTTGGTTGATATTTTTGGTCAAAGTTAGCATGTCTTGCTCTTCAAGTTTGACTTCCTCTCTCTCTTCTCTTTTTGCTTTCTTTCCCAGCCGCACAATCTCTCTTTCTCTCCCAGCCGCGCACTCCCTCTCTCTCTCCCAGCCGCACAAGTTTCCTTCTTCTTCTTCTCTCTCTCTTTTTCTTCTTTCCCTCTTGGCTCCTCTGTTTTTTTCTGCACCTGTTTCCCTTGTTTTCTTCCTCTGGTTTTGCTGTCTTGAGGTCTTGCTGTTGCTGGGGCGGTTCCAGCTTGCTCCTACAGCTGGGACAACGTGTGCTTGCTGCTGTAGAGGTTCGGTTTTGCTGTCTCTGAGTTTTTCTGCTGCTGTTTCTGCATGTTTAGCTGCTGTTTTCTGCTGTTTTGTGCTGTTTTGGTCCCCGGTAGTTGCTGTATTCACCGAGTGTCGTTGCTGGTCGCTCCTATTGCTGTCCAGGACACGGCTAGCTGCTGTCCAGCCGTTGTCGGCTTTGTTTTCCTGCTGCTCAGTGTCCAAACAGCCACACCGGGGCTGTTTTGACAAGATAGTTTGTTCCCCGTTGTCCGTTGTCGATTTCGAGCGGGCCGTTCGTCGTTCTCGTTGCCGCGATCGTCCCGGTACCCTTGGAACGCGTAAACCGTGAGTTGATTTTCTAAACCTTGCTTAGGGTGCTAAACTCCATTAGGGGTGATTAGTTTAATATTAAGTTTAATTAGTGTTTTTGGATGATGGATGATTAGTGTTTTATTATTATTGATTAAGCTTGCTTAGTGTTAATCATGGTTAGAATAAAGTAATCGCGGTTAGATTAAAGTAACCTTGGTTGGGTTAATTAATCGTGGTCGGGTTAATTAACCGTAGTTGGGTTAGATTAATAACCATGGTTAATATTAATAAATATTATTTAAATATTATTATTATTTTTGGAACAAAATAATAATTATTTATTAAATTCGGAATTATTATTTATTATTTTCGGAATTAATTAATTTATTATTAATTTCGAAATTGGTTGTTATTATACTTGGGTAACAATTAATTAATTGTTTTTGGAGAATAATTAATTAATTAGTGGTGGATGATTAATTATTCTTGGATGTTGAATATTGATTGTTGGATAATATTATTCTTGGATGTTGAATATTTATTGTTGAATAATTATTAATTGAATATTTTTGGAGTAAAGTATTATTTTTGGAAAGTACATTATTTATTAATTATGCTAGTATCGATTAATTCCGATGGATTATTGTTTGTACTTTTCTCACGTGGATTATATATCGGTGGATTACTAGTTGTACTTTCCTCACGTGAATTGTATGTTGAATACATGTATATATGCTGCCTTTGATGATATTGTTTAATATATACTTGATGGAGTAAATTCACGGATTGCGATTGTGAATTAGGGTTGAGTATATTCAGCATATTCGTGTGACTACGTGTGAAATGCATTTGTATTCGTGTGACCACGTGTGAAATATTATCGCATTACATGTAGAGTTTGCGATGAATTAATGTGTACAAGCACGAATCATGTCTGCATTGGCTGCATTACAAGATAATGAAATGAGCATGATTAATTGGTGTGCTTGCGTGGTCACGTAAGAGCCCGTCACCCAGTGGGGGATCTGTGGTTGACGAAGTCCGTATTATCGGAATGCCCGGGCGAGGTCCGGATGCGAGTCGCGGTAGAGGCCGGACCTATGCTCTTTGTGAATGCCGTCTGGGCGCCAGACGTTGCCGTGCCCAATGCAGTGGGACGATGCCCGGTTATGCGGTTGACTACCAACTTGTGTGTTGGAAGGAAATTCCCCAAAGGTGTTAATAAATGGAAAACGAGAAAGTGCATGGTACATGAGACGATTTGAAAGGTGTTCTAATTGTTTATTATAATTGCTGCATCGAGGTGAGCATATGATAGACTGTATCATGCAGGTTGCGTGTGGCAAAAGCGAGGTAAGGATGCTTGTGATTGCGATTGTTAACTGTTAATAATTGCATATGAGCCTTGGTCTAATCGTGCGTCTGTTAATAGTCGATTGGGTGTTATTCTGTTGTTGAGTTGTGAGCGATAGAGACATTGCACGTCAGGGCGCACTCGAGGCGAGTAGGTCTCCTAACCGAGGCTTAGGATTTTGACTTGCTGAGATTTATCTCACTGGTTATTGAATAACCATTTCGGTCCATAGGATGGAGGATCGACGCATGTGTCGGCTCGTGGCCGTTTTTAAGGGAGTAGATTAACCTCGGCTTGTTGGTTTCTTTGGCTCAATAGGAAGATGCCCGTGGTAAGGGCTTGTACTTGTAAACTTCCCAGGGTTAATCGGTAAATAAATAAAGCAGTACTTTGGAATGTGTTATTATTGGGTTTTCCCGCTATCCCTACTTTTGTAATTGATTGGGGATTATGATTCGCTTCCGCATGCGTTTAATTAAAAGATAAAAATAACGGTCGGCGATGGATCCTGGAGAGTCGCAAATCAAATGACCGCAAGAGAACAGGGGTTGTCGCGGACTCGAGGATCGGGTCGTGACATCCCCGTCGATTTTGATATCAGAGCCTGGTCAATATATGGAGTGATAAGGTGCGATGGGTTTTGGGATAGTTAGTTAGGAAAACACCTCATGCTTGTGCTTGTTTATTTGATTCTCTGGCTTTAAGCGGGTCATTCATGATTTCTAATTCCTTTTGGAGTTGGAAATAAGGCTTCAGTGATAATTTTATTGGACGAACGATCCTGATTCGAGAGCTTTGTGGAAGGGCAGTCAAAGGATGGGCTAGTGCTAAAGGGAGAGCACTAGGGGATCCTAGATTTGATGAAACCCTACAGGCATTGGAAACCTTGGGTATTGAGATAGGGTAGTGAGTTTAGACTCAAGTTGTCGTTGTTGTTGCCGCCGTTGTTGCTGTTGTCTCGCCTTGTGAGTTCTATTGGTTGGAAAATGGATTGACGATCAGTCGATGCTTAAGTTGGTTGAACCATTCCTGGAGTTTGAGTTGTCCAAGTCCATAAGGGCGAGTATCTTGAGGTCGCAACTTTCTGGATCAAGGAATTGGAGTAAGTGTTAGCATTGTAGGAATACTCAAAGGAAGGTAAGATAGTCTTGGCAGAGTACCAATTGCAAGGTAATGTTAGCATGTAGTGGAAAGTAAACCAAGGAAGGGTTTTGCCCAAAGATACTGTCCTGGAGTGGAGTACTGTCAACGAAGTGATCAATGGAGAATACTTTCTGAGTGCACGCAAGAGCAAAAGGTAATTGAATTTTTACAACTTTGTCAGAACCATTTGTCAGTTGTGCAATAGGAGATTAAGTTTGCAGAGTTCTCGAAGTATGCACATAGAATGATTGGGAATCTAGTAGACCGAGTCAGAAGGTCGGAGATGGTTTGAAATTGGAAATTAAGGATTAGTTGGTGCCTTTGAACCTAAAGGACTATGATGGATGGTACAAAAGAGCCCGACTAATTGAAAGGACGTGGCAAAATGAGTAGCTGCATGTGGAATGGTTTGCACCTTATATGGATAATCATAGGCTTAGGAAAAAGCTAATGATAAGAGGAATGGCATTGGGAAGAATCGGAATATAATTGGAATGCCAAGTGTTGAATTCGAAGGCTGTGACTATTGGTACAACTTCCCAATGTGATTATATCACTTGTGCGTTTAGTGGTTTGGAAGTCACGCAATTGTTTTCAGCAAAATACTTTATTAAGTTGGTGAGGCTAAGACTGAAATATTTGGAAGAGGTTCTTAACAGGTTGACCCAGTTAAAGGATGAGGTTGTATGCGGTAGGATTGTTCAGATTGTACGATAGTCATTAGCGATAAAAAAGGAATCAATCGATTTGATTGTGTTGGCAATGTACGATTACTATGTGATGGTTGGAAGGGATTGGCTTATTGAGTATCGAGTTACAATGGATTGCTAATGGAAGGTAATCCAGTTTAACCCATTAGGTGGGGTTAGTTTTGAGTTTACTGGAATCAAGGAGGACCCTCGATTCCTTTGAAATTTGTTGTTGAAAGTAACTCATTTATTGGACAATTGAGGTTAAATTGTTAATTAAGGAATCAAGTATGGATTGTTGCACTTGTGCATTGATTATTGGCAGTATGACTAAGGGACGGTCATGAACAAGTATCAATTACCAAGGATAGATGACTTGTTTGACCCACTTCAAGGAGCTTAGACATGTTCAAGATAGACCCAAGGACGGGCTATCAGTAGTTGAGGATTAAAAATAAGGATATACTGAAGATGACACACCGTGTGTGATTTGGTCACTACGAGATTACTGTACGATCAGTGGGATTAACTAATACGCCAGTTGTTTTTATGGATTCGATAGATTGAGTGATTAAGGCATATTTGGATTGATTCGTAATTGTGTTCGTGAACGATATATTGGAAATATTCAAGGAATTTAAAATAAACACAAATAGCACTTGAGGATGGTGCTATAGACTATTTGAGGGCATAAAAAGTATGCCAAGTTTGGTATATGCGAGTTTGGATTTATTCGCGTTGCTTTTGTGGGTTGAGTGATTTTGGACGAAAGAAATTCTATGGATTCGCTGAGACCAAGACGGTTATGATTTGGGAAAGACCAAGACTTATGACAGTGATAGAGGTTCGGAATTTTCTAAGTTGGACAGATTATTACAGACGATTCGTAGAAAGGTTCTCTACGATAGCTACGTCTTTGATGCGAAGGTTAACGAAGGACGTAAGAATTTGAATGGACGGATAAGTGCGAGCATAATGTTTAAGAGCTTAGGTATAAGCTGATTATCGCACCAGTTTTGAGGATTTAGTTTAGTATCGGAGATTATGAGATTTACAGTGATGTGTCGTATAAAGGATTTGACTAAGTGGTAAGATAACAAGGACGAGTAGTTGTTTACGCATCACGATAATTGAGGGCTTGTGAAGTTCAGAATGTGAGCTCAAAAAAAAAAAAAAAAAAAAATTCGGTGGATCAAATTTCAAGTGTCGATAAGTGACCCCGTAGAAACGAGCTCATTGGTTGACAAGCTGGAGAAAGTTTTGTACTTTGAGGTACTCAGATGAGGTTAAAACCATGAGGCTTGGTATGGGACAGGCCAAAGCGGATAATACCTCTATGAGATAAAGCATGTTTAAAAGGGACTTTTGCTAGTAGTGGTGTAGTTCGTAGATGCCCATGACGACTGATCCGATGAGGGCGGGGAGTGGTCGCCGGGGCCGGAGTGCCTAAGCAAGGAGCGACTCCTGGCAGGCTTCTAGGATATCGAAAGGGGCAAATATGAGCTGAACTACAAACTGGCAAAAAGAGAATGCTTGTGGAATAAAATTTATTCGCGTGGCATAACAGAAGTTTGGTCAAGCTTGTGAGACTACAGTCTATTGGAACAAGGTCAAAGAAAGGACAATCATTGGTCCAGAGATTGTTGGCAGTCAGTGGATGCTACTAAGTTATCAAGGACAGATAAAGGACAATGTAAAGCTGCCATAAAAGCAATACAGACAAAAGACTAAGACTGTTGGATTATTAGGTTCAGTGTTGCGTTTTTCTTAAGGTGTCGTTGATGAGAGGGACATATCAATTTGGGCACTACTAGTATCTTGGCTTAGAGATTTGCGGGATAAAGCTCAACAAGTCCAACTGAGAATTCGAACCGAGAGGGGTAGCAAAGTTGCTTTTGACAAAATTAGATAATGCATAGCCTTTGGGAACCAAAAAGACTTGGAAGTATTTGGTATATCAAGGTACAGAAGGAACGACCTGGAGAAGTGAGGATGCAATGAGACATTAATACCCTCGTCTGTTTAAGGATATTGGAAGTTCGGCAAATTTCGAGGACGAAATTTTTATAAGGAGGGAAGAGTTGTAACATCCCGAAATTTCTACCCATTTTGGAATTAATAAAAAGAGTTAATTCGTGATGCACTGTTAGCTGCGACTGCCTTGAATTGATCACTCATTGGCAACTAACCTATTCGAAAGGGTAATTAGGGATTGATACGTGTAAGACTAGGGAAATTGAACCGGGATTTACCTCTCGACCATAAGGATCGAAGAGGGACAATACCATGCCCTTACAAAGCAATTAGTGAACGGAAATAAATCGATTATAGAGGAGTACGAGGCCGGATTGAGGGTGATTCCGCACGACCTCGATACTCACGATAACCGACGATAAACCGATTTCTTTCTTGACTTTGTACGTGGGATGAGAAATTTATTCCTCGAGATTACATGACAACCGAGGGTGGCCCGGGGATTTAAGGAACCGAACGTGGATTGAATTTATTCGACCACGAGTCAATTTCGCGTGAAAATCCTAAAAGCCGTTCGGTAGTTTAGGTCGTGCTAGAGTCGTAATCGACGGATTTTAATCTCGATTTTCAATCCGATTTCGGGTATCGAAATTATAAGGACCTCACGAATAATTATTTGGACGCCGCCTCATTGATCCTCAAATTTTTACGGTAAAATCGAAAAAGTCGGAAAAAGGGATATCGGACCGAGAAAAGTGTGCCGCGAGAAACGGGCCTAAATTAGAATTTTCCGCCACAAGGGCTGGTCCGCGAGGGCCCATTGGATGGGTGAAGTTCCCACTTTGCCCTTGTCTTCTAGAAGCTAGAAGCCTTTTTTTTTTCTATCTTGGTTGATATTTTTGGTCAAAGTTAGCATGTCTTGCTCTTCAAGTTTGACTTCCTCTCTCTCTTCTCTTTTTGCTTTCTTTCCCAGCCGCACAATCTCTCTTTCTCTCCCAGCCGCGCACTCCCTCTCTCTCTCCTAGCCGCACAAGTTTCCTTCTTCTTCTTCTCTCTCTCTTTTTTCTTCTTTCCCTCTTGGCTCCTCTGTTTTTTTTTTTTCTGCACCTGTTTCCCTTGTTTTCTTCCTCTGGTTTTGCTGTCTTGAGGTCTTGCTGTTGCTGGGGCGGTTCCAGCTTGCTCCTACAGCTGGGACAACGTGTGCTTGCTGCTGTAGAGGTTCGGTTTTGCTGTCTCTGAGTTTTTCTGCTGCTGTTTCTGCATGTTTAGCTGCTGTTTTCTGCTGTTTTGTGCTGTTTTGGTCCCCGGTAGTTGCTGTATTCACCGAGTGTCGTTGCTGGTCGCTCCTATTGCTGTCCAGGACATGGCTAGCTGCTGTCCAGCCGTTGTCGGCTTTGTTTTCCTGCTGCTCAGTGTCCAAACAGCCACACCGGGGGCTGTTTTGACAAGATAGTTTGTTCCCCGTTGTCCGTTGTCGATTTCGAGCGGGCCGTTCGTCGTTCTCGTTGCCGCGATCGTCCCGGTACCCTTGGAACGCGTAAACCGTGAGTTGATTTTCTAAACCTTGCTTAGGGTGCTAAACTCCATTAGGGGTGATTAGTTTAATATTAAGTTTAATTAGTGTTTTTGGATGATGGATGATTAGTGTTTTATTATTATTGATTAAGCTTGCTTAGTGTTAATCATGGTTAGAATAAAGTAATCGCGGTTAGATTAAAGTAACCTTGGTTGGGTTAATTAATCGTGGTCGGGTTAATTAACCGTAGTTGGGTTAGATTAATAACCATGGTTAATATTAATAAATATTATTTAAATATTATTATTATTTTTGGAACAAAATAATAATTATTTATTAAATTCGGAATTATTATTTATTATTTTCGGAATTAATTAATTTATTATTAATTTCGAAATTGGTTGTTATTATACTTGGGTAATAATTAATTAATTGTTTTTGGAGAATAATTAATTAATTAGTGGTGGATGATTAATTATTCTTGGATGTTGAATATTGATTGTTGGATAATATTATTCTTGGATGTTGAATATTTATTGTTGAATAATTATTAATTGAATATTTTTGGAGTAAAGTATTATTTTTGGAAAGTACATTATTTATTAATTATGCTAGTATCGATTAATTCCGATGGATTATTGTTTGTACTTTTCTCACGTGGATTATATATCGGTGGATTACTAGTTGTACTTTCCTCACGTGAATTGTATGTTGAATACATGTATATATGCTGCCTTTGATGATATTGTTTAATATATACTTGATGGAGTAAATTCACGGATTGCGATTGTGAATTAGGGTTGAGTATATTCAGCATATTCGTGTGACTACGTGTGAAATGCATTTGTATTCGTGTGACCACGTGTGAAATATTATCGCATTACATGTAGAGTTTGCGATGAATTAATGTGTACAAGCACGAATCATGTCTGCATTGGCTGCATTACAAGATAATGAAATGAGCATGATTAATTGGTGTGCTTGCGTGGTCACGTAAGAGCCCGTCACCCAGTGGGGGATCTGTGGTTGACGAAGTCCGTATTATCGGAATGCCCGGGCGGGGTCCGGATGCGGGTCGCGGTAGAGGCCGGACCTATGCTCTTTGTGAATGCCGTGCGGGCGCCGGACGTTGCCGTGCCCAATGCAGTGGGACGATGCCCGGTTATGCGGTTGACTACCAACTTGTGTGTTGGAAGGAAATTCCCCTAAAGGTGTTAATAAATGGGAAAACGAGAAAGTGCATGGTACATGAGACGATTTGAAAGGTGTTCTAATTGTTTATTATAATTGCTGCATCGAGGTGAGCATATGATAGACTGTATCATGCAGGTTGCGTGTGGCAAAAGCGAGGTAAGGATGCATCTGATTGCGATTGTTAACTGTTAATAATTGCATATGAGCCTTGGTCTAATCGTGCGTTTGTTAATGGTCGATTGGGTATTACTTTGTTGTTGAATTGTGAGCGATAGAGACATTGCACGTCAGGGCGCACTCGAGGCGAGTAGGTCTCCTAACCGAGGCTTAGGATTTTGACTTGCTGAGATTTATCTCACTGGTTATTGAATAACCACTGTCAGGTCCATAGGATGGAGGATCGACGCATGTGTCAGCTCGTGGCCGTTTTCGAAGGGAGTAGATTAACCTCGGCTTGTTGGTTTCTTTGGCTCAATAGAAAGATGCCTGTGGTAAGGGCTTGTACTTGTAAACTTCCCAGGGTTAATCAGTAAATAAATAAAGCAGTACTTTGGAATGTGTTATTATTGGGTTTTCCTGCTATCCCTGCTTTTGTAATTGACTGGGGATTATGATTCGCTTCCGCATGCGTTTAATTAAAAGATAAAAATAACGGTCGGCGATGGATCCTGGAGAGTCGCAAATCAAATGACCGCAAGAGAACAGGGGTTGTCGCGGACTCGAGGATCGGGTCGTGACAAATATGTCATTTATACTAAACAATGTATATAATATAATGTGAATATATTCGACTTTACTACTGTAATTACCAAATTATTGATAAGATATAGCAAAATCCCTATATTTCATATTTTGTCGTATCCAATTCTATTATAATTTGAAATCTTGAAAACTAAACCTAACCAAAAGAGTTGGAATAAGATGATGCATTTCTAGAACTGAGTCCTGAAGATCCTTTTAACACTTTCTTTTTAGCATCCGGAAGTTCTTGAATCATCTACCCTAGCATGGAGGGTGGTTGCTTCCTACGTGCATGTTTAAGCAGAAAATTCATTTTTCTTATCCATGAGAAATATGCATAAACCAACAATTCTATTGTTTCAACAATAAAACTAGAATCCCTTTTACCCAAATCTCAAAATAGTCTTAATCTAACCACGTATACATTTCCTTACATCGTGTATTTTGCCAATAATACCATATCGAATAGCTCAGGATATCTTTGGAGATGTCAGAGATCTCGACTTCCGATCGTTTGGTCTTATCCCGTGCACCAGACAAGTTCCATCTTCCGACGATCCAAATGTTGAAGTGCAAATTACACCGAAACCTTAGAATCAAAGAACGCAAGCGAAAGATTATTCTTTGACGACCCAAATGATACGAACTCCCAGCCTCCGTCGTCGCATACGTGCCCGCGCGCTCATGCACTAGCGAACCAGATTCAAAGAAGACAGCCCTACAATGGCGGAAGTATTCACAGTCATCCGTTCAAGCCACACCATTTTCGTCCTCCGAAAACAACTACAACCTCGCACAAGCTCCTCTCTCTCTCTCTCTCCCACATAACATCAACATACCTAGTCTTTCTGGTTTGCTTCTTCTTGGACACGAGCAAATCGAGCTCATATGATCCTAGATCAGGATGGAGGAGGAAATGAAGCATTGGGAAAGCACAAAGGCAACGATAGGGATGGTGTCGGGTCCGTTTCAGAGCGAGCTGCTCGTCTGCCAACGGACGAATCACATTATAAACTCGCAGGGCTTCTGGTACTGCAACCCGCTCGACTATGCCATGCCCGTCCTCATGTTCCAGGTCACCGTGGTCTTCTTCACCACCCGGATACTCTTCCTCTTCCTCAAACCTCTCCGTCCTAGCCTCACCATCGCCTACATTCTGGTAATTCATTCACCGCCTAAAATTCCTCTCTCTTTTTTTTCCCTTCTATTCAATCATCTCGAATAATTTCAAAGAAAATTGTGCTTAGGCTATGGAAACGCTAGTGCGTGAGTCGGTCCTTACGTGCACACAAATGTTATCACATCGAACAGATTACGGGATCTGGGAAATCTACAAGATGTACTTAGGTGGAGGGAATATGAGAGGGGTGCTAGGATGCGAAACATAATGTATGTTCAGCATCTGCTCCTTCAACATTTTCTGATGCCAGTTTCTAAACATGGCTTCATCTGATGTGACCAGGCAGGTATGGTAGTCAGTCCGTCTCTCTTCGGCAAGAACAACAGATACCTAGCCGAGATATTCCCTCCGGAAGGCATAACCGTTCTCATGACGTTTTCCGAACTAGGGTTCATGATCCACCTTTTCGCCAAGGGTGTGCAAGTCGACACCGGCATTCTGCTAAGGGCCAGGAGGAGCGAGCTCCTGATTGGGACCATGTGCTTCTTCTCACCGTTCCTGAGCACCATTCTTTCCTACTTCACCCTCAACCGCTTAGTCGACTTGGGCGGCTCATTGAGGGACACCGTCCCCTACGTCGCCATTGTCAACTCCCTCTCCTCCTTCCCTGTCATCACGTCGCTCCTCACCGACCTTCGGATCCTGAACTCGGACCTTGGACGGTTTGCCACTCACGTGTCGCTGGTGTGCGACACGTGGACATGGAGCTTGTCTCTGCTTGCCGTGGTCTTCCGTCGCACCAAGCTCGAGTCACTGTGGTCGATATTATTCATCCTCACGTTCGTCTCGGTCGTCATCTTCATCATTGGCCCGGTGATAAAGCGGTCGACCCGACAGGCACAGGTAAGGCGTGTCCATACGCAATCACTTGGTAAATTGAGATTACGAATTTATGTCTGAGTAGTATCAGTTTCGAGGATAACAACATCCACTCCGATGAACTTATTATGTCCAAAACCACCGCTACGCACAGGATGGAGAAGAGGAGGAGGTCCATTTCTATAAGATCATGGTGATCTTGTTGGGGTGCGCCCTGTTGTCGGAGATCCTGGGCCAGCACTGCAGCTTCGGAGCGTACCTGGTGGGCTTGGCTTTGCCGCATGGACCGCCCTTCGGGACGACCTTGGTCCAGAAGCTGGAGACGGTTTCGGACAGCCTGCTGGTGCCTACGTTCTTGGCAGCAAGCGGACTGCGGACGCAACTGTCGGGCGTGGTCACGGTGTCGTCCGGGTACATGCAGGTGATAATAATAATGGGTTACGTCGGGAAGTTCTTTGGGACGTTCGTGGCCGCCATCATCAGCGGCACGCCGTTCTGGGACGCCGTCCCTCTCAGCCTCATCATGTGCTACAAAGGCATCATCGAGGTCGCTGTCTATATCATGTGGTTTGACAGAAAGGTTAATTTTTTCTTTTTGAGTCGCCTTCTCTCTTTTCTCGCTCCGAATCCGTGGCGGCGGCGCCGCCTCCATTCCATCTCCTCCTTATGCTCATGAAATCCATCTCGATTTGCATGTCCAGATGATAGATCGGCAGGTCTACGCTCAGCTACTGGTGACCATGGTGATCGTGACCACGTTGATAAGACCCCTCGTCGCTTTTTTATACGATCCATCCAGCAGATACATGATCAACGGACGAAGGAACCTCCCGGAATCGAAGGAAGGCGTCAAGATCCAGATTCTCGTCTGCCTCCACAGCGAAGACACCGTCCCCACTATGGTGAACCTCCTCGAGGCCTCCAACCCCACCCCTGTCAGCCCCATCTCTGTCTTCGTCCTCCACCTCGAGGAGCTCAAGGGCCGGTGCGCCGCCGTCCTCGTCCCCCACCACCACCTCGACAGGACCGCCTCCCGGGCGGCCGGCTCGGACCACATCGTCAACGCCTTCACCAACTACGAGCAGAGCAGCGGCGGGAGCGCCGTGGTGCAGCACTTCACCGCCATCTCGCCCTTCGTGAGCATGCACGACGACGTGTGCGCCCTCGCGCTCGACAAACGGACCCACCTCATCATCCTGCCTTTCCACAAGACGTGGGACATCGATGGGTCGGAAGGGTTCACCAAGTACGGCTTCCGCAGCGTGAACAGGAACGTGATGAGCAGGGCGCCCTGCTCCGTCGGGGTGCTCATCGATCGGGGCTCGCTGGGAAGCGCCCACCATACTGCGGCCGGCGAGGCCATGCCGTACCGAGTTTCCGTGCTCTTTTTGGGGGGCGCAGACGACCGGGAAGCGCTCGCCTACAGCATGCGAATGGTCGGCCACCCTCGGATCAGCCTCACGATAGTTTGGGTCAAGATTAGAGAGGATCAGGACGAGAGCGAGAGCCAGCTTGACAAAGAAACGATGGATAACTTCTGGGCCAAGGTAGGCAACAGTAGGAATGTGAAGTACGTCGAGGAGACGACGAAAGACGGCGTCGGGACCATACAGGTGATCCGGTCGATCGAAACCGCGGTCGACCTGTTGATAGTGGGCAAGCACCACGACCCATGGTCGCCGCTCATCTTTGGCTTGATGGAGTGGAGCGAGAACTCCGAATTAGGGGTCATCGGCGACCTGCTCGCCACCTCCGATTTCCACTTCTCGGTTTTGGTAGTGCAGCGGGAGCCCACGGCGGCGGCATCCTTTCCCTTATTGGGTTTGGCAATCAGTGGCTAGGTCGTAGACGACGGATTGCGAGCCCCTACAGCAAGAGATTGTTTTTCTTTTGGCTGTTTTGTGCATAGTATGTGAAGATTTGTGATGTTTTGGACATAGAATCTTAGTAGGTAAATATGATGGACAGTTGGACAAAGTTCTAAAACCGATGTACATGTGCAGATTGTTCGGTTTGGAGCAAATATGATAGACATTTTAATTCAATTAATTTAAGTGGATAATTTGAATTGCAACTGCTAAGATGACAAATTTTTATTGCTTTGTGTAGGAAAAATTGTGGTTTTTTTCTATTTCCATGATGGTTAATTTTATTAAGTGTTGGTAGGTGCATGACCGGTAAACGTTTTGGAAATTTACAAAAACTTTAATGAAACTATCAACCTTCTATAGTTATCAAATTACTCACTTTTGCACTAACTCCCTCGCTTTTATTTGTGCACATACTAATGCTTTGGATTTACTGACTGTTACTACTGTTGGCTGGGTCCGCCTCTTTTGTGGGGCCCAACTGACCTAATAAAAAGAAAAGAAAGAGAGAGAAAAAGGTCAAAAGTCAAAGAAGAAAAGAAAGAGCTGCTGCCGTCTGTGGAGAGAGAAGTGAGAAAGAGATTTCCCCGAGAGAGCAGACGGAGAAGAAGAAGAGAGGGCTGCGATTTTGCGGTCCGATTTGAAGACCAAAAGTTGCCGTGTCGTTCGTGAGTCGGAAAGTTACGAGTTGAGCAGTTTCATTAGTTAAGAACCTTCTCCAAGTTGTCTCTCTCGATTAGGATTTCTACTCCATTTGTGTTAATCTGCCTTTGTGACAATGAAATACGGTTGTATTATTAATGTCGTGCCTCTAACACGTGACTAGAGAAGAATTCTTTGTATATCTTAATAATATTGGTGATTAGTGAAATTTTTGGGACGATCCAAGGTTTTTCCTACATTGAATTTTCCACGTAAAATCTTAGTGTTGTTGTTACATTTGTCTCCTTATCATTTCCGCATTGAGGATTGTTGCTAGATTAAGTCGATTATGGTCAATTTAGTTTTAGGAAAGAAATTGTTCATCGATTGGTTTAGTTTTTGATGAATCGTTATATAGTTCCCTGAGAAAGTGGGATCAGAGTTAGCATTGAGATTTTAGTATCAAATGGAGGAAACTAATCGCGCAATGTTTAAGTTAAATGCCTTGAATTATTCCATTTAGAAGCTTCAGATGGAATACATGTTATATTACAAAGATTTATATGATCACGTTAATGGTGATGATACTAAAGAAGACAAGGAAGACAAAGAATGGAAGCGAATGAATTGAAAAACAGTTGGATTTATTTAGAAATGGATTGATGATGGGATTTTTCATCATGTTGCATAAGAGACAAAAGCCGACACTTTGTGAAAGAAATTATAGTATCTCTACGAGAGGAGGATCCTACAAAATAAAGTTTTCTAATTAAAAGACTTGTAAATTAGAGATATAAGAAAGCGAGCAACATCTCATAACACTTAAGTGAATTTGAAGATGTTGCAAATCTTGATATTGACTTTGGTTATGAATTACAATCATGTCTATTGCTTAATACTTTTCTCGATAGTTGGAACGGTTTGACTTTGGCATTAAACAATTCATCTCTTTTAACATGCTTTCTATAGGCAAAGCTAAAGAAAGCCTACTCACTGCAGAAATAAAGAGAAGACGCTTCAATTATGCGGCTAAATCAAAAGCTTTTGTTATAGAAAACTGGGCGAGAAGTCCATTAAGAGAAGTTTCAGAGTAACGATAACATGGGCAAGTCAAGAGGAAGGTCGAAATTAAGGCCGATGAGGAGTGTAAAGTGTTATAATTATGGCAAGATTAGACATTATGCTAAAGAGTGACTGTCGCCAAAGAGGGATAAACTCCATGATAGAAATAGAGACCGAAAGAAATAAGAGAAACATGTTACAGTCGCAGTTGCATCCAATGGTGTTATAGTGTTCATTTGTGACGATACTTATGAACCTTACATGCCAAAACTCTAGTTAGGTTTTTGATTTCACAGCTTCATTTCATATCACCTCACAATGTAACTACTTTGCATCCTACCACAACATTAAGCTGAACCCTCACTTTTTTTTTTTAAATTTAGTTTTTAAATTATTTAATTAATATTTATGTTAAAAGCTACGTCAAGGCCACAACAATGTCGTTTCAACGTAGTCTTTGTTGACTCAGCTTTTCGACGAGTCACATAAGTGAGTTATATCATTAAAATAAGTTATATTAAATTTTTAGTACCATTTGTCATACTTGATACTTAAATGTTTCAGTTTTCAAAAAAAAAAAAAATACTACGTTTTATAACTTTTAATATTTAAGTGTCTCCATGTGCCAGGTTTTGGCACTTGCTATTCTTTTGCCAAAAATACCATAATAGAATGGAGTGCCGAAGGGAATGAATCGAATATTTGATGATCGGATTTAGTATATACTCTTTCATGTGATGTTACCTAAGTCATTCTAGGGTAAAATGATAAGAATAATAATGGACTTGATAAACCTTTCTTTATCGGTTCCTCTTAAAGGAATTGTTTCGCAAACAGTTTAGAATGGGGAAAATGTTTCTTATAATCATTTGAAAGTGCTTGTTCACTAAGCATTCATGTATGCTCTAAGCTTGATGATAGGTTTAAGTTGTGCATGTTCTTAGGTAATCGATATGAAGAGTTTGATTACAAGTTATGAAATTTAGCTGTGAAGAAAGTCATTAGAAGCCGAGACGTGATGTTCTTTTGAGTATCAAACCATTGGAGATGTTTATAAGCTAAGAAGGCCAAAGCATGTTGCTCAACATCCTATTAATTTTAGCTAAATCCTCCTACCATATTAGGTGAAAATCACGGGGGAGAAGTACAAGAAATCATAAATATGGTGAATTCTCATATAATATTGATTCTTCAGTTGAGACCAATGAAATAATTGATAAGGGTGAGTATTGATCTAGGATCAACCCTAGATCAGTCTAAACCAACCGATCCAAATCTAGCTCCTAGGGGGATTGGATTGACCTTTGGTCACAAGGCTATTGGGACCTAAGGGTGAATATTGGTCCAAGGTTGACCTTGCACTAACCCAACTTGCTTGTCCAAATTTGGTTCCCAAAGGAACTAGGCTAATCCTTAGTCCTAGGATCCTTATATCATGTACTGTGCAAGTTGCTCCTCTATCTTAGGAGTTTAAGGTTGGTCCAAGCCGGACCAACCCAGTACATTATGTATATTATATATTATATATTTTTGTTTACTCTAAATTTCAGGGCCTCCTCCTCTCTTTTTTTGACTTTGTCATGTAAATCTAAAAGTAGAAAGAAATTCATTCCTCATTCGACCAAAAAGAAAAAGAAAAAACTCTTCACTTGCCTCGGCCTCACTCCACCTCTATTCACTCGCCTCATCGCTCGTCTTTGTTACATCACCTCGCATGTTCGTTATTATGATTCATTACTTTTAGTAAGTATAAATTTCTATCGTTTCTTATTTATTTTTATTTTTTATGTTTGATATGCATTAATATTCATAATTTGGTTACTTAACATCACATTATTAATTAATATGTAATTTGAAATAATACGTTTGTTATTTTAAAGAATACTAAAAATGAAAAAGATTCGCATTCGCATAATTATTAAAGTTTTTTTCTCAATCCCACCCGGTGATTAGCCAAGAAAAACGCATCGTCTCCTCCTTCCTTTGACTTCTTCTTCAACCTCTCGCCTTCACCTTCTCAATCCTCGGCCGTCCTAACTTCTCGATGTCGTCGTCGTCGTCGTCCTCCTCCTCCTCCACGCTCCCGACCTCCTCCAACCCCTCTTCTTCCGCGTCCTTTTCCTCCGCCTTCGCGTCCCTCCGCGCCTTCCTCTCCCGCCTCTCCTCCTCCACCCGCCGCGCCCTCTCCGGCCGCCGCCCCTGGCCGGAGCTCCTCGACCGCTCCGCCTTCTCCCGCCCCCACTCCCTCTCCGACGCCACCTCCCGCCTCCGCCGCAACGCCTCCTACTTCCGCGTCAACTACCTCGCCCTCCTCGCCCTCGTCCTCGCCCTCTCCCTCCTCTCCCACCCTCTCTCCCTCCTCACCCTCGTCTCCCTCCTCGCCGCCTGGCTCTTCCTCTACGCCTTCCGCCCCTCGGATCAGCCCCTCGTCCTCCTCGGCCGCACCTTCTCCGACCGCGAGACCCTCGCCGTCCTCTCCCTCCTCACCGTCGTCGTCGTCTTCCTCACCAGCGTCGGGTCCCTGCTCATCTCGGCGTCGATGGTGGGCCTCGCCATCGTGGCGGCGCACGGCGCGTTCAGGGATCCCGAGGATCTGTTCATGGACGAGCAGGAGTCCGCGGGCTCCGGCCTCTTCTCCTACATCGGCGGCGCTGCCTCTGCCGCCGCCGCGGCCCCTTCGTTGGCCTCGCGTGTCTGAGTACGTTTCCGCGTCACTGTTTCTGCTCGCTTGGCAGATGATGATTTGAAGATACTTTGCTCTGATCTTTCTAGTGTGAGATTCATGGCTTCTTTTCGCATTCACCATCTCACTCCAATACTTGTTTTCTTATTAGATCTCATGTATTTCATGTTTCATGTCATGCTTTGGCTTGCTTTTTCCCTGAATAATCAATATGATGAATTCTATGCAAAAAGGCTTGGAACCACCCTCATGTTGGAATGCAGACCGCATATGTATGCTCCGTTTTCTTTGTATTCAATCCCATGTGGAGGAGGTGGGAGAAGAAAATGTTTATAAGCGTTAATAGTAGCTGTGAGATAACAGAGCGCACTCTTGCTGTGGAAATCTATTTGGGAAGTCAAGGTTCCTGTAAAGGTCTCTTTTTTTTGCTTAGGAAGCTGCTTGGGGATGTGTTCTTACTTTGGTTAATCTTCAGAAGAGAGGAAAAATACTGGCTAATAGGTGTCTTTTGTGCAAGATTGAAGAAGAGAGTGTGAGTCACTTACTTTTACAATGTAGCTGGACCAGAAAGGCTTGGACTACAGTTTCTGCAATTTCAGGAGTAAATTGGGTGACATCAGGCTTCAACTTTGGGCATGGAGGGAAAGAATTATTCTGGGTGTTGGAAAGTAACGGATGACTAAGATGATTGTTCTCTGTTTTTTTTTTTTTTTTTTTTGGGGGGTTAATTTGGATAGAGAGGAACAAGAGGGCATTTCAAGAAGTTGAAAACTCTTGGGATTCTTTTAGGGGTAATTGATCGCACACTCTTTACTTTTATTAAAACTGGGAAGTTCGATTTCATGCATCTAGTTTGTTGGAAATGTTAGGAACAGTCTATTGTGCGTAATTTTGTATATGGATGGTTTTAGTTGAAGCTGTTTTGTACAGGGTGGGTACCCTTTGGTACCCTTCATTGTGAAATTTTATTTATCCTTACTGAAAAACAAAAGTTAGCAGTGAAATAAACACGCCAGGCAAGGGTTGATATTGAGATAGTGAGAGCTAAAGATCGTCCTTGTGACTTTTTGATGTAATGATTACTGAGAGCTACGAAATTTTTGGCTCCCTTTAATTCTTGTAACAATTCATATACGTTCTTGATTTGCCATGAGTCTGTAAACCTGGGGTGTGACTGAATGGGGTCATGAATTGGAAGTTACCTCTCATTTAACCACTATCGGTAGGACATACACAGTTGATCTGAATATCCATTAAAACAAAGATGAACTACTTAGGGTGGGAAATCATGCCATTTTTTATTAATGTGTCTTGTGTTGTTAAATTTTAGATAAAACATACTATTTCATGAGAAAAAACCACTTGACCTGGAGCAGCCTTTCATTCAGACATGAACTCATTGTTTTTCTACAGTGTCAAGTTGAAATGCATTCATGAGAACTTACATAACACATGACAGAGGAGAAATAGCGAAGTTCCCTTTGGTTTATTTAGGGTGGAGACTTGGATAGAAGTGTTCTTAGTGTCCTCACATGATGTTTGAAGAACTGTTGACTCGTTAAGAGTCTAATAACGCAGATTTTTACACATAGTTCTCCTTGTTTCTTTCAAGTGCTGCTGAATTATGCTGCACAGTTTGAGTAATAGTCAGAAGATCTTGTTGCTATTGTTCATAGAATCAGGGTTTGCAACTTCTATTTATACTGTTTTCACTATGAATAAAGGGTGGCAAACCTTTGACCGTGTACATTTTGAACCCTTATTATAGATAGGAGGATTGTGAGAACATGATTGAAGGCATTGAAAGAACAATTAGATCCAAATGTGAGAATGTTACAGGTGGTGTGAGTCCCCCCCCTTTTCTCAGAATGATGTAGCCGAAATTGATTTTACCAAAACTGATTCATGTGTAGTATAGCAAAGTTTAAATGGAAGTTTACATAGGTCCTCTGATCCTGCCAATTGCTTCCTTGTTTCGGGTCCTTGGCTTTCTCTAATTGTGTTTACCTCTTAATGTTAGAAAAGGCATGACTATATATGATTCATTTTGACAGGAGAATTGACTCCCTCTATGGTAGATGTTGGCAGTTTGCCATAGGGAGGAGGTTTGGTGATTTTGGTTAGAATGATGGCAGGATTACTAAGATTATTAGTTAATACAATTATACTAAATAATTTTGGCAGATTGTTAATAGGTGTTGATTGTTGGATATGGCCATGCTTGTTGAAATGTCCACTTGCAATCACTCAGTTCACTTATTATTTTTTTTATAAACCAGTGTAACTACACCCAGCATTACCCTTCTGATTATTTGTTTGAACTTCCAGGCTTCAGAGCCCGATCTTAGATAAATGTTGTTCTTCTGGTTTTCCTAAACATGAAGTTGTGCAAAATCTGCTGATACTTCTCCTGACTAGATTTACGGCAATGGATACAATGAAAAGCTGACCAATGCAGTTAACACGGCATTCAATGTGCATCAAGGAAATAGAATTGACCAGCAGCCAGAATCATTCACTTTTGGGAGCTTTCCGGTGCACAATTTTGGAGCCTACAATCATTGCAACTGTCAACTGCAAAACCATCTTATTCGTCTTTTTCTAATCCACCTCCATGAGGAGTCAACTTTGTTTTACCATCCTCGGAGACTACAGAGAATACGCAAAGGCAGTTGGTATTGCAACCGCTACCTAATCCCCAAGGTCGCCACTTAGAAATGGTGTCCATAGCTTGGGGGCAGGGACTTATTTAATACTAGTTGAACACCGTATAAAGTGGTGGACATGGCAAACTTGCTAATTAGTGATCGATGTATAAATTTTTTTTATGAATATCATCAGAATTAAAGTAGTGGTCTTGCAAAGCCAAGTGATATTTGACAGTGATAACTTTGTTTTTCTTTTGGATTGTTTAAGGTTAAAGTAGTCCGATGAAGCTAACGCAATGGAAACTCGTGATGGCCAACACCAAGTTTGTTTTGAAGGAGACTATTTTATCCTTCAAAAGGTTTCGGTATTGTGCTGGAAACTTCTGCTGCGATCTTTTATATCTTACCCATGTTTTCTAGAAGTTGGACGATTTGGATTCAGAAGAGTAAAGAAATTGTAGTAGGAAAATTAGGGGAGGTAAAAACACAGTGGCTGTTCGATTTATTTTGGCTGAGAAAAGAATGTGGATGTCATTTGATTGAAAAGCAAAATCTTAGGCCTCGTCGCTCTGAATGTTTGTAGGTGGAGCCATAAAAAATGAACCGAGCTCGGGGAAGAACAGTTTAGCCATGTGCTTTAACGCCGTCAATGCACGAGGCATTGGTGGGAACTCGGTCAATTCGAGCAAAAAAGGTGCTCAGCCAACCCTGGCCAGAAATTCCAACCTGCCTGTAAAATGGCATCTGACTTTACAGACTGTATGCTCGGTCTTGAGCATTACTCTTGGACATAGAAGGAGCTCTGAAGTTAGGCAAAGGCCGTCGGTTACTTACCGAGCTATCTAACAAGAAATTAACAATGACATTCAGACAAATCTTAGCAAAGTAGCAACAAGATGATATGGAAATTATCCTAGACCCTTTCAAATCCTTTTCGTTTAGCTTTTCCAGGAATCCTTTGATTCAACAAACATGGGATAGAAACATAAGCCTTGTTGTGGCAGAGGCACCTGTCCAGGCCTTCAGCATTCTTTTTCATGAGTAGTTTCTTTGTGGTTTTGACTTTGCCTTTGCACAATACATTATCTGGTAGTTCTTAAGAAGATTGACGAGGTCAGTGGGTGCAACAAATCCCCTTTGCAGTTGGACCGAGCGTTCGAAAGTCTGAACATCTTCATTGACTGATAACCTTGATTATAATAGAATTGATAGTACTTTCCTCTCTGACAAGCTCGAAAGATTTTCCCTGCGGAATTTCCTTCCCACTGTTCAACTCCCGCTTTGTCTGCACATTATGTACCAGCAACCTCGATTGAGTCACCCGTATTAGAATGTGCCTGGATTCATTCACAAAAAACTGAGTGTAGCAATGGAGACTCGTAAGTTCATCGACAAGCCTGACCAGTCTTGCCTCCTGATTGCGTTATCTGTTGTGCTAGCGTCTTTGGTTTCTTTCTCAGATGCTGAAGATCATTACCATGAATTTGTTGTAGGTCCTCCTCATACTTCTTATTTTCCTTTATCTCTGTCTCTGCAAAATGACTAACTTACGAAGTTCTAAATTTGTTCATTTTCTGTGATTCAACTAGATTCAAGCGCAACCAGTGAAAAGGCTATGCAGAACCCACAAGATTATCACTGTTAATGGGCAGTTCCCGGGGCCGACATTAGAAGTGAGAGATGGAGATTCTCTTATTATCAAAACCACGAATGCTGCTCAATACAATATCACCCTTCACTGGTAAAGTTCTCAAATCACAGACTCTCGCAATGAATGCATGAGTTAGTGCAGCCATAGCAAGTTAGATGACATTTGTGAGGTGTAAATCAGATTCCAGCCTGTAATACTTACTGAGCTCTGCATTCTTGAATCTCAGGCTAACTGGTTGTGTTTGTCAGGCATGGAGTTCGACAAATAGCCAATCCGTGGGCGGATGGACCTGAATATATTACCCAGTGTCCAATACAACCAGGAGGGACCTACACATACCGCTTCACCATCCGAAACCAAGTGGGGACATTGTGGTGGCATGCGCATAGCCAATGGCTTCGGGCTACTGTTTACGGAGCTCTTATCATTTACCCTAAAGTTGGGTTGCCCTACCCTTTCCTGACACCAAGTCAAGAGATTCCTATTCTTCTTGGTAAGGTTGAGCATATAAGCAACATAACCAATCCTTAGTATTGATAACTACTCACGTGACACGGTGATGCTTGTGCATAGGGGAATGGTGGGATAGAGATCCTATGGCTGTCCTTCAGCAGGCCCAGTTCACAGGAGCCGCTCCGAATGTGTCCAATGCATTCACTATCAATGGCCAGCCAGGAGATTTCTACAGATGTTCTAGCCAAGGTTTCCAACTACTTTTCCGATTAAAATTTTGTGCCAATACTATCATAACTGTAATATACTGAGAGCTTGTGTCCGAGTAGTAACATGACGATGACAAATGCAAATGCAAATGCAGAAACCACGGTGTTTTCAGTGGAATCAGGCGAGGCAGTCCTATTAAGAATCATTAATGCTGCACTCAATCAAGAGCTCTTCTTTGCAGTGGCCAACCATAAGCTAACTGTTGTAGGGGTTGATGCTGCCTACACCAAGCCCTTTACAACGAACGTTATCATGATCGGACCTGGTCAGACCACTGATGTTCTCCTCACTGCCGATCAGTCTCCATCTCGCTACTACATGGCGGCAAGCGCATATGAGTCCGCCCAAAATGCAGCATTTGACAACACCACCACCACTGCCGTACTTGAATACAGTTCAGAGACTTGCAGTGCAAGAAGGCAGTCCTCTCAGGTGCTTCTCCCACAACTTCCGGCCTTCAATGACACAACCACCGCAACTGCATTTACTGCTGGATTAAGGAGTCCTTCCAAGGTCAGCATCCCTAGTAAAATAGATGAGTACTTGTTCTTCACGGTGGGTCTCGGACTCATTAATTGCTTGCTTCCAAGCCCGAATTGTCAAGGCCCAAATGGAACACGCTTTGCTGCCAGCATGAACAACGTCTCCTTTGTCTTCCCGACTGCCCTCTCCATTATGCAGGCCTATTATCAAGGTGTTCCTGGCATCTTTAGTGCAGATTTCCCACCTGTTCCCCCAATTCTATTCGACTACACCGGCAATGTGAACAGAGGATTGTGGCAACCTGTAAAAGGGACGAAAGTATACAAGCTAAAATACGGTTCCATGGTACAGCTTGTTCTGCAGGACACGAGCATTGTGAGCACCGAGAACCACCCTATGCACCTCCATGGATACCAATTTGCTGTGGTTGGGATGGGCTTTGGCAACTTCAATGCGGCAAGGGATACGCCGAACTTTAACCTCGTCGATCCCCCTGTGAGGAATACCATTGGGACGCCCGCAGGAGGATGGGTAGCAATCAGATTTGTGGCCGACAATCCAGGTAAACAATGCGCTCTGTCAGTTTTCTTCTAGTCCCCGACTTCGATGGAGAATTCACTAACTTCCTTTTCTTTCTGTACATATGTATGGCTGTTGTAGGAGTCTGGTTGATGCATTGTCACATTGATTCCCACCTGGTATGGGGTCTTGCCATGTGTTTCCTGGTTGAGAACGGGCAAGGCGATCAGCAGACCGTGATACCTCCACCGTCGGATCTACCTCAATGTTGAGCACCATTCATCGAACTTGACATCAAAGTCGCATTCTTCTGATCTCTAGGAATGTAACATATTTTTCCCTGGACGTGCTATGATCTCAGGCAGATACTTTACTTGATTCCTGTTTAGTTCCATTATGCAGTTTGACGAGCTCTTTTTGAAGAAAAACCAAGCAAGTGAATTGACTGACTCGAACAAATTCAGCAACCTGAAACCAAAAAGCAGTGTGACCAGTAACTGTATGGACTGTGAAATATATAGAAGCTACCACTCACCCAAAAATAATCAGCATCTTGCGATTATATCAACAAGTAGTCCTTTTGGGCTCGAACCGGGCCAAAATCCTTAGAAATGGTATCGGGGCGTGTACCTTCCATATGTATGGTTTGAGGAGATTAGGGCTATCTAATGAGGGCGGAGAGTAGTCATTGCAGTGAGAGGGTTCAGGTAAGGGGTGACTCAATGCTAACACAACATCTCAAATTTGGTTGGCACTTTGTGTGTTGCTTTGAATACTCCTTTCGAGCGTCGGCCCTAGTGGATCGGATCGAGTCATTATAGATTGTATGCTGCAAGTCTCCTTCACCTAAAAAACATTGTCCCCATCTTCAATTAAGAAACCTTGACCATTTGCTAGATCATTGAAGACAAAAATTTTGAACTCCTACGTCGTCTTGAACAAAGATAGCGAAGATCAATTTTTAAGGAACTATATCCTAATGAATCACAAGATTTTGTACTCCCAGGTCCTTGACGCATGCAGATTAGGCTGTTGATAGTCGAATTATCTGATCCGTGGATCCTTCGGATTTGAAGACAAAACGAAAAGATTACTCTAGAGAGGGAAATTATTCAAGTTAATGCTATCAATTTCCACCAAGTAGGATTTCAATCTTTAAGTTTCACTCCTTTGTGCAAGCTAATACAAGATGGACCAGTAGAGGTGTCAATGGGTCGGGTCGGGTCGGGTTTTTATGTTACCCAACCCAACCCCAATCGCAAAGGGTCGCACTCCGACCCGACCTGAACAAAAAAATCGGGTCAAGTCGGATATTTGGGTATTTTCTAGTAAAACTTTAAGAATATATTACATTTATTAAAAAAGCCAGAGCCGATTCGACCCGTTTCGACTCGGCTCTAAATGATATTAGCTTCATACTTGGACAAGATTTTGACCCGACTCGAAAATACCCTAAGTTTAGAGTCGGGTCGGGTCAGCCCGGGTCTTTTTAACACCCCTATGAACCAGTAACTCATCATGGATTTCCTCAATACCTGATGAAATCAAACGATTACAAACAGTAAAACTTGGAGAGGTTGGAGTCGCATTTGCATCTTATTGCTCTTTTATTGCTTTTTCCTTTCTCCTGATTTAGATTTGGAAGTTTTCTTTTCCTAGTCTAGTTTTTGATTTGAGAATGAACTCTTTTGATCTCATTCTAGATTTGGGTGTTATTTTCTCCAGATCTAGATTTGGGAGTTTAATAAATATGCTTTTAAGAATTCGATACCCCTCTGCTCTATTCATATATAAGTTCTCTGCCTCCAGCCTCAAAGATAATTGCAGATGTTTTGGCGTTTTGTTGAGTTATGAAGATTTGGTCATCTACATATTAGATCCGTGTTTGATATTGGTTATCTCCGTACCGCGATGATGTAGAGGAAGCCGAGCCTAGGCCCACACCACCATCTGACGATGTCGTAATTATTGGAGAAGGAATTTTCAGCATGTATTCATTGCTGACAAAGACATGAGTTCCAATGATTGGCCATCAATTTTGTTTAATAGATCTATTCTTATGGATTGAGTTTATGCTTAACTTTACCGGTGTTCCATTGATATTTTGGTTTTCTAGATTTGACTTTGTTTTTCAATATTCATGCTCTGTTTTGATTCCCTTTGTCATAAAAATTATGTTCTTCTTAATTTTTTCAAGTAATGAATATAATTTCTTTTGGACATTAAACGAAATTCTCACTAATCCTTTTGTGATTAGGCCAGAGAATTATAATTATTTTTACGGAAAATTCTAAATAATGACCTAAAGCAAATTTTGTGTCAAAATAGTAACAACGACAATTTTAAATAATGGTCTGATTTCGTCACTGGACAACTTGTAAAGACAATTTTATATATAATTTTTTTTCTCTCTTTTTTTCAACGAAGGCCCAACGACGCTTGCCAACTATTAGGCGAGGGACCCTCACCTAAGGCCAATGAAGGCAACTCTCACCTATGGCTTTCCAGAGTGGTGTTGCCCAAGATGGTTGGTTGCTAGTGAGGTGATTCTTGCCCCAGGTGAGTCGTCCTCGCCAGATTTGAGCGAGGGCAACCATAGCCTAGCTTTCTCCAAGCATCATTGATTGCTAGTCATCGTTTGAGATCAACCACCGATGAAGAAGAGGTAGAAAAAAAGAAAGAAAGAATTAAAAAAAAAAAATGACGAAGATTCCCTTGACTAATTAAAAAGTTAACTTCTTTTATGAAATTAATATGAAAATTTCAAGCGCTTATTTAAAATAAAATTTACTTTAAATTTTTATTTGTAAAAATAAAAAGAATTCGTACTTTTAGTTGGAATTTTTCTTTTAATTATTTTGGCAGTCTATAGTTGTTGAGCCGCTTCCAGTTGATGAGCAAGCAAAGCTGAAAGCTCAGCTCCAGCTCCAACGTCCATCTTCTTCGGAAACTCCGAAAGAAACCGAAACCAAAAGCTCGCGACTTCGTAGAAATCGTCACATGCGCGCTCTTCTCCATTGCCCCACCACCACCACCATCACCACCCTCGCCAGATCCTGCGAAACCCACTTCGCCCTCGCATCCCTCTCGCCAAGATGAGCTCCCTCTCCCTCGCTCTCCCCTCCTCCGCTTCTCCCAAACCTCTCCTCTTCGCCGCCGCCGCCCCCGACCCCTCCTCCTTCAAGCCTTCCCCGTTCTTGCGTCTCTCCGGCGCGCCCCGTAATGGGTTCCCCAGCCTCGGCCTCGGGAAGGCGGATCGTCGATCCAGGGCCTTCATGAGCGTCTCCGTCGGATCCCAGACGGCCGTCGTCGACGACGGGCTGTTTCTTGATTACAAGCCCTCCACGGCTTTCTTGTTCCCCGGTCAGGTGCGTTTCGATTCTTTCTTCTCTCGCGCGCAATTTCGTTTGGCGCGGATGTTGAGTGGTTCTTGTCTGATCTCGTTAAAAAAGAGATGATTTTGCGAAGCGGGTAGATTGTGTTTTGGGTTAAGCGCTGCTTTAGTTGCATGAGCAGTGATGGGTCCCGGCTTTGTTGGAGTGGTGAAGAACCAGTTGTGTAAGATCATCCTTAGAGTAGCCTGAGTTGTAAACCACGTGTGTATATACCGGAAAATTGTCGTGCATCGAGCCGTGATGTTGCGTTGTGCCTTATGCTGGGTGAATATGGCTCCCCAGGTGGAATGTACTTTGTCTGAAGTTTCTCTGTCAAGGTTGGCTAAATGCATATAATTGAGCCGTGTATAGAAATGCAGTGGGCATTTACTCTTATAAGGACATAACTATAATGAATCTTGTTATGCTGGCGTTTTGCTATTTGTATAATGTTAGTGCTGTGGCTTGTAACCTTGCATCCCTTGCTCAATGGGGTTTTGTAAATTATAATCTAAACTTGCAGGGTGCACAAGCAGTTGGAATGGGAAAAGATGCCCAGAGTGTGCCTGCTGCCGCAGAATTATACAAGAAGGCAAATGACATTTTAGGGTATAGTCCTCTCTCTTTTAACCTTTGACTGATCAATGCATGTCCTGGGAAAAAGTCTTGGACAAACTTGAATTGATAATGCTTTACTGGGTCTATTTCCTGGAGAATGCCAGGGTGCATGAGCCGATTCATTTCAGATTTGATTTGTTGTGGCATGTTTGAAGAGTCTCTAATTTTAGCTCTTGCATTTTATGAAGGTATGATCTTCTAGATGTTTGTAGCAACGGTCCAAAAGAAAAAGTTGATTCAACTGTTATAAGTCAGGTACCCACTGCAATCACCGCTCCATAGTACTTGTCTAAATCATTGCAAATCATCCTTTGTTTTCACTTTTTTAGGGAGCAGAAGACGTTGGTTTTTTGGTTAAATCAGTGTGATAAATTATGGAGGTTATTAGTAATAATTACAATGTCATCTCTTAGAACAATGATTGAGAAAATGTTGTTTGCATCTTGCAGCCAGCCATCTATGTCACAAGTCTGGCTGCAGTTGAAATACTACGTGCTCGGGAAGGAGGTCAACAGATAATCGAATCTGTTGATGTTACTTGTGGATTAAGCTTGGGAGAATACACTGCTCTTGCATTTGCTGGAGCTTTCAGGTCAATGATACTTTTATTGCATCTTCTTTCTTGTATTTGTACGAGTGCACACAATGTAAGTTCCCCAAAGTTGGTGGCACACCAACCACTTAGGATCAGCCTAGTTGGTTGGGGCATCAGAGGATTTCCAGCTTGGGAACTAGAGGTCATTTATTGAAACCCCTCCAAATGCATACAAGCTGCACTTGGTCAGGGTCACTTACTCAGGCTGAAGACCTGGATCCATCTGGTTCATTGAGACTTACTTGGTGTTCTGTGGACCGTATAGCTGGCTCCTTACACCAGTGCCCTAGGATTATCAAAGAAGTTGGTGGCGGTAGCAAACAATATTGAAATTAACAATTATGCGTTCTTCTAAGCTCTACTTTAACTACCGTGTACAATTCTCTGTATTCTTTTTGCTTGGTGTGGTTTACCTCTCCTTTTCTTTACTTCTCTCTGCCCATCTTATCGCTTTTGGAATTTCCCACAAGCTTTTGTATCAACTTTGAGGAGATGTAGTGCCCCTTCATTTTCTGATTTGGCTCCATTTGTTTATCAGCTTTGAGGATGGGCTTAAATTGGTCAAACTACGAGGAGAAGCAATGCAGGTGATCATCTTTTATACAAGGCAATTGGAGTTGTACTTAGATTTACCACTTATGTGTTCCAACATCAAACTTTGCTCTACTATTGGCTATCACGTGACTGCAAATTTCATCGGTAATAATGTCTAATTGCTATGGCCACCAGGAAGCTGCTGATGCAGCTAGGAGTGGCATGGTCAGTGTCATAGGTTTGGATTCAGAGAAGGTCCAACTGTTGTGTGATGCAGCTAATGAAGAAGTTGATGAGGAAGATAAAGTTCAGATTGCAAATTACCTCTGTACTGTAAGATTTCTTCTGCTAGAAAGCTGTGGATGTTTAATTTGTTTATATTCTACATTTTTCTCTGAGGTGCAAAAAGGAAATAGCCCAACTATTGTGTAGTACAGAAGTGAATAATGCCAGAATCTGGAGCAGCTAGTCTGACTAAATTACCTATCTTTTAATCATTTTCAAGTGAAGCTAAGTAATCGGTTCTATATTGTTAGGGCAATTATGCAGTCTCTGGAGGCTTGAAAGGAATAGAAGCAGTAGAAGCTAAAGCAAAGTCGTTTAAGGCTCGGATGACGGTATTCTTCCTTTGAATATGATCATTCGATAAAAGCATGGAGCCAGGAAGTAAAACCAGTTTTTGTCCCTGATTCATTAGGTGCGTCTAGCTGTTGCTGGGGCTTTCCACACAAGCTTTATGAAACCAGCAGTCTCTAGATTGGAAGCTGCATTGGCTGCAACAGAAATTAAGACTCCTAGAATACCAGTCATATCCAATGTCGATGCAAAACCACATGCTGATCCAGATACAATTAAGAGGATATTAGCCAATCAGGTAAAAGCAAGCTCAGGAATGTGTTCTGTTTTGGGAATCAAAGACTGTTGTTGAGCTAACCTTCACTTCAAAATCGCAGGTGACTTCTCCCGTTCAGTGGGAAACAACAATCAAGACTCTCCTTACAAAAGGGTTGAAGAAGAGTTATGAATTAGGGCCTGGAAAGGTAAAACATTACAGGACGCACTCAAACGATTCCTGCTTTATACTCATGAGAATTGCATATTAATGATGGAACATTGGATCATTTCCAGGTGATAGCTGGTATTGTCAAGAGAATGGACAGGAGTGCTGAGATTGAAAATATTGGGGCTTGAAACTTTTGCATGGTTCCTAGAATTTGTTGCTGCGATTTTGTCTCCTCATGTGGCTTCTCAGCACGCAGAGCTGGAGTGTCTTGCTTGACCTTCTTTGAGTCATGAAGAACTGGAGGTTCCTTTTCTTTGCTCACCTTCTCTGTTTTTCCTCCGTTTGAGCCAGTTCATGATTGCATACAGAGGAACTAGATTTACCTGCACTTGCTTTGTATGAAAGATAATATTGGATAAAAAGTAGTTCCCTGAAGGGAGGAATAAAGAGCTAATTGCTTTATTACGCACTCCACTATATAATCATCTTCTCTTTCATATATTTTTCTCTGTTTACTTTTTCTTTTTGTGAGAGAGCCAATTTATTAGGAACCCTGGTACTTGAACAAACACTTGAGGAGGGGGAAAGTGACACCGCCAATAAAAGAATGAAAGTTTTTAAATGTCCATAATCTAGATTTTCTCAACGGTGCAAAATGGGAGATCTTTTCATTGAAGAACTTAATTGTCGAAATTACATAGACATTTTGTGAGAGGGTACTGGAAAGGCCTACTGTTGAGTGGCCTGACTTAGTAGCTCATGACGACAGTTGCAATATCACCAAGCGATGGCTAAGCTGGTGTACAAGTTTGGTAGTTGGCATCAATTGGCCAGTGTTTTCAAAACTGTGCCGGGCAGAGTAAGTTCGACCAGTTCGAGTTGGTACTGGTTTCTGATTCAATGTAGAGTCTGATCCAGTCTTTTTTTTTACCAATTCAGCCAGATACCAGTTTGCTTGTATTTGATGTAATCAAATGCCCATAACATCACATTTGCTTGGAGTAGTGATGCTGATGATAAAACGGAGTTGATGGCGGATGCCATGCCCATGACGGTATTAATTGGGCGCCGTTGCCAGTGGTGGTGCGATCATGCGGTGATCCAACATCATTAGGTGCCGTTCTAAAATCCCTTTTTTCTCCCGTAAACATGTCACAAATTTCGTTAACAAGTGCTCTAGGGGGTTGTGCATTTTCCTTTTTGGCCTTCTGGACGCATAGCTAAATGTTCGGTAACAATGCCTTTTCGAGGGTTTCGATGCTCTCTGGATTTTCCAATTTCCCGACTGGACAAAAGCTCGTCCGTATATATTAATTAGCGCAAAAAGAAGGAAAGAAAGCTGTAGATGGAAGATATAGATTGTGTCCACATATCGAATTGCACAATTGGGTGATTGCAAGCCATTTGCAGAATTATTTTCCATAAAACGATTCATTTAAAGTTGGCACCGGTTGGTGCTATCTTTGTTTTATCAATAATGACAATTCATGTCAGAAACTTGATCCCGTAACGTAATGCCCAAGTTGGGAAGGAATAAGGAAACTGTTATAAATGAAGAAACTAAGATACCGCACAAAGCTACCTCGCATCCAGAAATTATCAGTGAATCTCACAGATATTGCTTCCTTACGAGTGGAAGGCCATTGTATATTTGATCACCCGCAATATATTTGCTTCAGCAGAAAGCAATATCATAAACTTTATAGGCAGCGAAAAATCTTATAATCTCATAATCTCACCGAGGGTTTGTTCCTGGAAGCGATTTCAATGGAGGTAAGACCAGCAAACTCCCCGGCTTGCTGTAGTTCCTCGGCCTCTTCCCCTCCGTTAGTCTTTCACGTCTGATTGCTTCCCATCTTCCCTTCTCGATCATGTCGCTGCAGAGAAGCACCATGAGAATGAGGGTCCATTGCTGCAGAGCATGCCAAAAGAAGGCTAAGAAGATCTTGGAGAAAGCGGATGGTGCGTTGCTTCTATTGCATGACCACGAGATCTTTTCTTTGTTTTCCATTCTGGTGCGGAGCGTATTGTTTTTGGCCATGGTGACTTCATGGCGTGTTAATGATGCATAGCTATGTACTTGGGTTTGGTTTTTGCTTTGGCAGGAGTGCAGGCCATATGCATTGACATAGGCGAAGGCTTGCTGACGATCACGGGCGATGTGGAGCCTTTCATCCTGATAGAGATGGTGGAGAAGGAGGTCAGGAAGAAGGTGGAACTCAGGTCCTTCCAAAGGTACCCGGCGCATGGTAGTGCTGAAGAGTGGGGCGGCTGTGGCGGCAGGCGTCATGAAGAGATCAAAGTGGCCGACTTGCTCAGGGCGAGAGATAGGAAGAAGGCTGCTCACGGCGGGGCCGACAGAGAAAGGGTAGGGCATGCCCATCCTGCTCCTGTGGGCCCGCACTGGCCAGGACCTGGAGGCTGTCATCATCCTATGGCCGGGCCGTGCCAGCATCAGGGAGATCCGGAACGGCCGCCTTATCATCCTATGGTCGGGCCGTGCCAGCATCAGGGAGATCCGGAACGGCCGCCTTTCTGGTGTCCGCACTGGCCGCCTCCTCCTGTGTGCTTCGGGGGGCCGCCTCAGATCCCGCCACCTTACCACTACTACCAGCCTATGCCTCCACCGACGATGCAGCCACCGCCGCCGCCGTGTCCCCACCATCATGAAGCGCAGCGACGAAAGCGATGATCAGCTAAGAGAGACATCGAAATCTACTAGGATTGCCTAATTCCGTTATTAAAATACCTGTTTGGGTTCTTAAAGGACCAGCTATTAGATCGGTGAACCACCGATGCTGATGAGCCATGGTTTTGGACAAATTTTATGCGAAAGTTGCTTTTTTTTTTTCCCATTTTTCCAACCTTGTACCGTTCTTAAACCAGCATTCAGTTTTTAAGGAGGCCACGAGCGATCGTTGTAGCACCCATCCATAACTGACGGCTTTTGGTTAGGCTTCGAAACTACAGTTATAAGAACAAAAACTGCGGTTAAAGAAGGTGCAGGCGGAATGAACAATGAATGACGTGATAGCAAATGCCATAGAATATCACACGTAGCACTATAGCAGAGAATGTTGAATCAAAGTGTTTGTACCTCAGAATCAACTAAGCGAAACAAAATGAAAAGTAACTGAAAAGGCAAACAAGATTGAAATACTAGAGATCGTTCATACTTTATCAACGGTGTTGCGCAATGATTAATGTGGTAGCAAATCCCGTACTGCAAATTATAGTGTTTGTTTCATAGAATCAACTAAGCCAAACAAAATGAAAAGCTTTCATAGAATCAACTAAGCGAAACAAAATGGAAAGCAAATGAAAAAGCAAGCAAGATTGAGATACCAGAAATGGTCCATGCTCTGTCAAAGTGATAGTTTTAACACTAATCTATCACTAATGGCTTTTGGTTAGGCTTCAAAACATCAATAATAAGGACAAAAACTACCATTAAAGAAGGTGCAAGCACGATGATTAAGTGCCATAGAATATCATATCTAGTACTATAGTAAAGAATGTCAACTGCGAATTATAATATTCATTCCACATAATCAATTGCATGAAATAATATGAAAAGCAAACAAGAAAGCAAATAAGTTTGAAATACTAGAAACGGTCCATACTCCATCAAGAGCGGCTGATATCAGTAAGATAAGATAGAACAAAAACTGCCATTAAAGAAAGTGCAAGCACTACGATTAAATGCCATAGAATATCGCACCTGGTATTATAGTAAATAATGTCAACTACGAATTAGAGTGTTCATTCCACATAATCGATTATATTAAACAATATGAATAGCAAACAAAAAAGCAAATAAGTTTGAAATACTAGAAACGGTTCATGCTCCATCAAGAGCGGCTGATATCAATAAGATCTATCTTGATTATATGAAACAATATGAATAGCAAACAAAAAAGCAAATAAGTTTGAAATACTAGAAACGGTCCATGCTCCATCAAGAGCGGCTAATATCAATAAGATAAGATAGATCAAAGAAAGACCAAAACCAGGAAGATAAGATAGAACAAAAACTGCCATTAAAGAATGTCACGCCCCGAACCCCAAGCACGCGACAACCTCTTACCATGGTCAATTGAAAGCGACGTCCCAGGACTCGTTGACGACCATTCATTTTAATCTTTTGTTATGCGCAAGCGAAAGACGAACCATCCCCAGTCCAACAATCAATCAATCAATCAATCAATCGGGGATAGAGGGATGAATAACAAGAACAACCATCACTACTCATTTACACAATTTACTGGATTAACCAACGGAGGATCGTCTTTTGAATTACAAGCCCGACAAAAGGGGCCAATCCATCCTCTAAGCCAGGCCAAAAATAAACTAGGCTAATCCAGTTATACAGAATGAACCCTTGGGTTCAACACTACGGTCACTCGGACCCATCGGACTCGACTCCGTCAGGTCGATCACTGGAGAAACGGGGGGCAGGATTCTCCACAACGGGTGCACCATTCTAAAGACCTGAAAAATGTTAACCACGACGGGTTGAGATAAAATCTCAGCGAGTTCTTCCCCTAAGCCCCGGTTAGTACGCCAACTCAACTCGGGGTATCTTTCCAGAACCACCCCTCACTCGACCCGACCACAAACACCCGGAATCGGCAATCAAACCACGAGACGAGTTCAACCAACAATCGAGGGTCGGTTCGCATGCAACCTTACCCGGTATGCCATACCCTGCACGTTAAATCTCATTCAATGCAAGCAATGCAACCAACAATCGAATAGTCGGTTCGCATGCAACCTTACCCGGTATGCCATACCCTGCACGTTATAAGTCAGCACAATACACGCAATGCACATAGCCGTTAGATGATGTAGTTCATCAATCACATGCGAGTCGCGTCACAAGAGATCTCACCTGGCCATTGCCACCCCTGCACGTTATCAATTCATGCATGCGTGCCATAAATGATATGATCACCTCATGCATAATCGGAACCAATGATGCCATGTTTTCTCATGCACTCTCGCATTCACACGTGTTCCGATTATTATTGCCCCACAGGGCTACAACTTGGCCGAGGTGCAACGGCGCTACGATGCCCTTCCTCCGCAGAGGCACAACCGTGCCCTTCCGTGCTATTGCTACGGCGCCCTTCTTCTGCAGAGGCGCAACCGTGCCCTTCCGTGCAGGCCGAGGCGCTATGGCGCTATGGCGCTACGGCGCCCTTCCTCTAGCAGAGGCGCAACCGTGCCCTTCCATACCCAAAAGACGTCAAGGGATACTCTCCCGAGACCGCATGCCCATAGAACGTCAAAGGATACTCTCCCGAGATCGCATGCCCACAGAACGTCAAGGGATACTCTCCCGAGATCGCATGCTCATAGAACGTCAAGGGATACTCTCCCGAGACTGCATGCCCAACAAACGTCAAGGGATACTCTCCCGAGACGGCGGTTTCAACTTAGTGATCACGCAAGCACATCATCACAACCCACTTATTATCTTTGAGCATTAGTCAATGCACACATGCTTGCATATGAAACCTCAAATCATTTCTCACAAAAGCGGTTCATATCCGGTGTCCCTCGGACAAACCATTTCTCCCACCTTTCTCATAAAAGCGGTCCATTTTCGGTGTTCCTCGGACAAACCATTTTTCCCTTTTTGTGAAATTCACACGATTCATGCGAATGTTCATGCCATGACACATCAATTTCACTTCATATGATCAAGACACATGAAATTATGCACAATTTCACTTCCGGATGAACAAGAATCATGAACGATGTCCGTGAACAATGTATCAATGAACAATGTCCGTGAACATAATTTCCGAAATTCATTTAATAATAAATTAAATTCAGAAATTAAATAAAACATTGATTAAACACAAATTAATCAATCAATTAAGCTAAACAAGCTTAATTATCACATAATCCACAAATAAGCACAATTAAGCATAATCAAGCATAATCAAGCATAATTAAGCAAGATTAAGCTAAGATAATCTTAATCACCTATCTAACCACCTATCTTAGGGCTAATACAACTTAATTAACCCTCCTAAATCATCATTAACACTAATTAACCCAACCCTAAGCAAGTTTAGGCACTAAATAGGGATTAGGGGCTAAACTCACCCGTTAAGCGGGCCGGCGACACCGGCGCGGCGGCGGCGACGAACCCGACACTCGGGGACTTCTCCCACGACACTCCAAGGCGGTCCCGAGACGGAAATCACAGCAAAAGCTTCTGCTCACACCCCCAACTTCGAAAACAAAGATCACAGAGGAGGACAGGGGCGACCGGAGTTGAACGGGCCGACCGGAGCTCCGGCGAGCGGCGGCCAGCGATTAATGGCACCTGGGGTCGAGGGGGAACCACTTGTGGCTAGTATGGGCGGAGATTGGGTCGGAAAGGGAGGAAAATGGCCGAAACAAAAAAACAGAACAGCGGCGGGCGGTCGGAAACGGTCCGGTCGGCGGTGGCTTTCGGCCGGAATACGGGTCGACCGGCAGCTCGTTCCGGCGATCTGCCAATGCTATTTGAACGGAATTTCTCTTCTGAACACAACGGCGGGTGGCACGAGATGAGATTCCAACGGGAAGGCAATGAACAACTCAGATTTTGGTGAAAGGTCAAACTGAAAAACGAAGGAAGGAAGGAAAACCATGGGAGAGAGGTGCTTTGCGATTTTGGAGAAGATGAAGAGGAGAGAGAGAGAGTGAAGTGAAGGCTGAAGGATAAGCCTTATCCAAGCCATCAAGGCTTGCCCCACTTGCCAAACAATGACCTCATCTTATCTCTCTTCCTTTTTGACTTTTCTTCAAAATATCCAAGGGCATTTTGGTCATTTCCACCTTGCACATTTCCCAATCTGTCCTTGGGCTAAAAATGGAGGAGCGGGCCTAGGAAAAAGGCTGGAAAATAAATAGGAATTGGTTCGGGAATTTATTGGGCTCGAAACGGCTCAAGGTTAGACAACAGCTCGGAAGGGTAAATGGTCGGTTTGGCCCAACGGGCTCACTTGCTTGCCTTGGGCCTTCCATGGCGGCTGTCCCACCTTGGGCGTGAGGCCCACACTGTTCTTGCCCGGCCCATGTCCTCGTAGGCTGGTTCTCTTGGTCCGAAAATCCCTTTTCCAAATACTCGGCTCAACCGGCAGTGTCGACTGTCTAAGAAGCATCGTCCAAAAGTCATTCTCGAACATTCCCGAAAATTTGAAGTCCAATCTTGGATTCTCATGCCTTGTCAATTTCGCCCAAATGCCATTTTGGTACTACTCAAACGACAAAGGCTTTGAGGATTCACGCGTAACCGACTCGTGCCAATTCACATTCAAGGCTCCTCGACACATGGACGTCTTTGACTACATGAAATTGCGAAGAATCGATTCTTATTTCAAAGTACACGATTACCAAGGATCGACATAGGGCCATTTGCAGGTTCGATAACAGTAGACGGAATCACCCGTCGTCCCATTATGTTCGCCCACGAATCGACTTCTAGTCGTCCCCGAAATCGGCTGCGCATGACTACGGGATCGTCCTTACGCAAGTCTCACGGTCGAGTCGTTTTTCCTGTCGGGTTCTTTAGTCGCACGAGTTACGTCCTCATTAGCCTTTCCCCTTAAGGTCAGTATCTCAGGAATGATCAGTTTCGAGTGAGATCAACCAACAATACATTGACGAAATTAACGCTCGTTCCTCCCTAAAAGAACTCGAATTTCAAGATGTTACAAAGAAAGTGCAAGCACGACGACTAAATGCCATAGAATATCGCACCCGATATTATAGTAAATAATGTCAACTACGAATTAGAGTGTTCATTCCACATAATCGATTATATGAAACAATATGAATAGCAAACAAAAAAGCAAATAAGTTTGAAATACTAGAAACGGTCCATGCTCCATCAAGATCGGCTGATATCAATAAGATAAGATAGATCAAAGAAAGATCAAAACCAGGAAACAAAATAAGTAAAAAGGAAAAAGGAATGCACCAGCCGGGAATCGAACCCGGGTCTGTACCGTGGCAGGGTACTATTCTACCACTAGACCACTGGTGCCTCTGTTGACCACTTACGCCCAGAAAATAGATCATATATATTTACTTCGTACACTTGGACTTCAGCATAATCGGCTATCCTGAATTGGTGGACCAGTTAAAAGAGAACGAAGCAGGGGCTGTGGGAGGACGTGCGGTTGAAGTCGAAGCGGGAAATGGCGGTTCCCATGCTCAGAGCTTCAGCTCCTCCTGGTCACTTGGGCGCGCTCTTCCACTCCAACGTGAAGAAGCCCTTCCATGTCCAGAGACTGCCCTGTTCTCCAACCGAACTCAACCCTGTCCTGCAAGCGCAAACGCACGTTTCAGCCTCTTTCGTTTTGTCTTTTCTCGCGTCCCCCGTCTCTGGGTACTCTGCCAATTCTTGAATTTTGTCCTTGTTTTGCAGTGATGAGACGAGGTCGGAGTCAAGGTTGTCTCTTTCTGTTGGGACACACCTTATTCCACACCCCAACAAGGTGAATTCCCACGAGTCTGCCGCATTGATGTAGTGGTTTTTGTAAAATGGGTCTTAGTATTTAGCACTCAAATAAGGATAAATGCTAGTTATGAAAAGGTACCCGAAACGTTAGATGAACTTTCTTGCTTCTTGGAAAGGTTGACAAAGGCGGTGAAGACGCGTTCCTGGTGAGCGGCTTCAATGGGGGAGTCATTGCTGTTGCTGATGGCGTTTCCGGGTACTTAACTGCAATCCCTAGGACAGATGTTCCAAGTTAACATTTTTTATAGGATCAAGTGCTGGGAAAGCTGCCCTGCTTTTTGTTGACTGATCTGTGCTAGCTGAAATTGTTCTTTATCTGTGTTGGTATGAGATGGCAGTTTCTAATGAGAGTAAAAGCAATGAGTATGTTGTGTTGTGAAGGCATTGATTGATCATCGATGATTAAGTTGATAATGATTCAGACAAGTGACGGCTTTGGGAAACTTGTGAATACCATGTTGCTGATTGTTCGCCAAATTGCTCTTTCACTTGGCAGTTGGGCTGAACAAAACGTGGATCCTTCGCTGTTTTCTAAGGAATTGATGGCTCATGCTTTGTCTTTTCTCGAAGATGAGGAGGTAGACTTGTTTCAAAGCGAATAAAAAAAGTAGATTGCTTGCTTCATCCCTTTGATTAACACGCTCCTGATTTCCCTAGCGGTAGTTCTCTGACAAGAAATTAGGAAATCGGGACATCGCTTAAAATTTGAATTAATGTGCTTGCTTGTTGATTAGTGGGAGCTTAAGAACCTGTACAGTGTTACTCATTTGTCAGGTAAACTACAATCCTCGGATGCTTCTAAAGGAAGCACATGCTGCTACCTCCTCTGTAGGTTCAGCTACAGTGTAAGTTATTTATATTTTTGACTTCACAATTTTCAAGGTTTTTTTGTATAACATGATCCTAAAACGATGTGTCTAAAGATGGTTCCACCATTTATTTCATATCTTTTCCTTTTCATCAGAGTTGTTGCCATGCTGGAGAGAGATGGGATCCTGAGAATCGCAAATGTAGGGGATTGTGGATTGAGGGTTGTCCGAGGCGGTAACTTCTGTGTTAAATTTCATGATATTTGGACTTATTGGTTCTTTTTTATTTTGCTTTCAGATTACTGAAAACCACACGGTACTGAATTTGCAGGTCAGATAATCTTTTCTACGTCTCCACAAGAGCACTACTTCGACTGTCCCTACCAGCTAAGCTCAGAACCAGTTGGCCAAACATATCAAGATGCTGTGGTATTTGATAGAACATACTCCTCTCAGACTTCATTCTCCATCAGAAAATTTTTGCTGTTTAGTCAACAATATTATGCAAAAGATTGAGAAGTATATTTTACTCTGTCATTTCCAAGAGTTAGCCACCGTATTCAAATGTGGAAGGTGCTTCCACTAGTGAAAATATTCTTGCTTATTGGAAAATTTACATCTTTCTCTTCTCTCTGAATCTTCTTTGAAATCTGCTAACAGTCTTCACTGTGTGAGAAATTAGCAATGTGAAGTATAGGACAAATACACCTTATCTGGATTTGCTGTGCAATATGACTTTTGCTAGTATTTCATATATGATTGATGCACAAGAGTTTAGTTGTATGCCTGCTAAAAGGTTTGGTTGGTTTAGTCAAGTTGGTGGTATAGTTGAAATATAAATATCTCATGGCTGAATTTTGTCAGCCTATATTATGCAAATACTCTTATTATCTCCATTCACCAAGAGCTTAGATTTCCTTCTTGATTACCAGGTTAGCACTGTTGAAGTAATAGAGAAAGATACTGTGGTTATGGGCTCAGATGGTCTCTTCGACAATGTTTTTGACCATGAAATTGTTTCAACATTGGCCAAACATGGTGATATTTTAGAAGCTGGTAGGTCTTGCTCAAATATTAGAAAGGTCCTGCAGTTTGTGTGCTCAATTCTAAATGGACATTGGTTCATTGTTAGCAAAGGCATTGGCTGATCTTGCCAGAGAACACTCCATGGACCCGAGTTATGATTCCCCGTACTCAGTTGAGGCCAGAACAAGGGTGATATTGCATAGCCAACTTATTCACCACTGATTAAGAGCTTAGATAACTAGCTACACCTTGTCATGAGGCTGAAGACTGGTTTTGCAGGGATTGGATGTTCCCGCATGGAAGAAAGCGCTTGGGTTTAAGCTTACAGGCACGGGCCACGGCCTCTCTCTCTCTCTCTCTGCTTGCTCCCGTATATATGAGAAATATCATCTTTTCAACTTCATCTGTCATATGTAATTCATGTTTGTTGTTGTCAGGTGGAAAGCTCGACGATATAACTGTAATTGTTGGTCGAGTTGTTAGACCACATGAATCCTCAGACACCAGACAATGTTATTGAATGAAGTGCAAGAGAACTAGGCGTGGGGTCACTTTTTCTGCTTATCAAAGTGACGTCTTTTGAAGGAAATTTTCATATTGTAAAAAGGTTGGATGAACTTCAGTCTGTATTCTTTCGTCTGAGGTGGTTGGCTTTCGTTTTATGTGCCGTGTAACCGCTAATTGGAGTTCATTCTCCAAAGCTGAATTCCCACAGGGACAAACTCTGCGTGCGCGTTTGTAGACATGTCTAACTCGAAAAATACCTCCATCGTCCACTTCAGTGTTCACAGGAACAGAGACTTCAATAGCTAAGACATCATGAATTCTAAAAGAACGCAGCTATTCCCCATGTATTATAAAAAAGAGATCAGAGCTTTGGTCCAGTTGCCTACGCATCAAAATTCGATACGAAGTTTCACAAAGAAACAACTGTGCCAGAAATCATTTAATACAACTCAACTATGATCGATAACATTATTTGAATCGCAGAAACAACTGTGCCAGAAATCATTTAATACAACTCAACTATGATCGATAACATTATTTGAATCGCCAAAAGTGTGATACGAATACATTAATTCGAGCTAATCAACTCATTTTGCTATCGGAAGCAACTGCAGGCATATTCTGAGGATGATTACTCGTTTCCTTCTCCAACGCCTCAAGCCAAGCAGACTCCACAAGAGAAAGATTTCCGCATCATATTTCGCTTCAATAGTGTGGACGGTATTGGTGCTTCAGCAGGGTTAAAAAGAGCAAAACTTTGACACTGGGTTCTCAGGTGACAACAGCGCTATTGCTGTTAAGTTCCTCAAAAAATGACTTTGAGGCTTCATAAGTAGACCAACAGATTGCAGCAGCAGGGGCATGGAATAGCATCCTAGGCATCCATCCTCTCATGAGCCCTCTGTATCCATCCTTTTGTACTATCGTTTGAAAAACATCCCTCATTGAACCAGTCTTAAATCTATCACATCCACAGACACCCTGAAAGAAAGCAATGTATATGAGACAACAATTACATAACGCTACCCAGATATCACAACACAAATCTTAATAAACTTTAAGCCTTAGTGTGAAATTCAAATCTTAAAAAGGTCCCTAGCATATTTCTTAAGACTCATTAACTATGCTTTGAAATGTAAATTTCCTATTTGACATGCAGGTACTTGAAATGAATGCCTTTTTTGATTTTCATAGTGTCTCGATAAGGGTTCTACTTTCTTTGATTTACCTTAACTGGTCTACTAAGGACACTTCTTATCAAGATCTGTATTAAATACTACTTCCAAATGAAACACATAATTGTTTTTATTGTTCAAAAGTGCTCAGCAGTCATCCTGCAGATCAAATGAGAATAACACATCAGAGCACTGAAGAACCGTGGGCTTCACTACTCCTGACTACATACCCTTCAAGACCAATAACCATTACATATGCAGACTGAAAATGAGACTCGTTGTCAATTAGTTTGAAGTCACCCATGGCAAAAGCTCAGTAACATGAAATACTTCCTCAAAGTTTTTCCAATTCCCTGATACAAACACCTTTTCTTTTTATCTTTGTTGACATTACCAGCAAATTCTTTTGGTTCATAAAGCAAAAACCACCAAAAAAGGGAAATAAAAAACAGAACACTAGCCAGGTAAGCTCAAACTCCATGACTACACACAATGACAAGTTGTCATTGACAACTGAGTAATGACTCTTAGATATGCCTTAAATGTGGTCGATAAACCTTAAAGATGCGACTTAGCCACAAGGCCAAGAACAATATGCTAGATGAGAATAATCCCATTCCAATGAGATATAGAGCGGTGTTGCCAATTAGAAAAAGATTGCAACTTGCTTGTCTAATGCTGAAATCAATTTGCGAAGCATGAACCGTATCTGCCTGAAAATTTCCCTTCCAAGACTAGTAACTAGAAAGTCTGCTACCAACTATGTAGAATATCTATTTCTTCCCGTCATTCAAAAAAGAACAAAACCAAAGTAACTGGCAACAGCCAAAAATATCATCTGTTTTTACCTGACACTGCAGCTGAGTCTTCACAACATCAAGAGGGGTTGTAACAGCAGCTGCCAGTGCCCCAGCACCAGCTCCTGCTGTGGCATGAACAATCCAACCTTCATCATTCACACTTTCTGGCGAAACCTCCATTAAAGCCCTCTTTGCAGCCTCATATGTCGCAAAATGCACGGCAGTGAATGGAGCATTCATAACGACGGTGGTCCTATACGACGCATAAAAAGCCCTAAATCCCTCTTCCTTCATAACCCTCCTAACACAATCCAAAACCCCTTTGTAAGGACTGTTGTTCAGCTGTAGTCTCTGCTTGACCATATCCATCGGCGTAAACACGGCATCACTGGCGACCGTGGCAAACACCCCGGAAACCGCGTGGGCAGCCGAATTATTCGGATTCCCGCCGGAGAAGAACTTCTTGCAAACCTCATACACCGAGAAATACACGGCGTGGGCGGGTCCGGCGCCGAGCCCCATGGCGCCGATGCCACGGTACAGACCCAACGGACCGTTCGACTTCAGTATCGACCGGAGGGCCTGGCCGAGGCCCACCGACTTGATGGGACAAGAGCCCATCGCCTGCATGTGGGTCTTCACCGTGTCCACGGGGAACATGGCCATGTGCTCGATGGACCCGGCGACCGACCCGGCGATCATGAACTGCCAGAAGCGGAGGCCGTCGTGAGCGGCGACCACGACCTCCGGGTGAAAGTCGGGGGGCTGCGGGACCGGCCGGAAGTCCCGGTTCTGAAACTTGGGGGTGGCGTCCGTCGTGGCCATAGACGAAATCTTAGAACTGCGTATCTACTCGTTCCCCGCGATTACAGCTATGCGAGGCTCGATGGCTGCTTCCTACGCCCGCGACGGCGAGGATTTCCAGCATCCGCCAGAAGCAACCGACAGCCAAAAAGCACGGCTCGTGGGGCAAACCGCAACTTCGCCTACGGAGCCGAGAAGAGATCGCCGCCGCCGCCAGACCCTCCGCTGCTGCGGCGGCGTCTCGCGACCGGCAAGGTCCGACGATGCTCCGGAAGACTCGATTCGGAGGTAAGGGTTGGCGAGGGGATAGGGGCTTGGATCGCGCCAATTAGGGTTCCAAGAATTTTGGGGGAGGTTTTGTGCTCCTTGCTTTCTTATTATTATTATTTTTTCCCTGCTTCTTCGTTTCGGCCCGACTCAGCGGTTTAAGGCAGATCGGCAAACCGCCTTGGTTACCAAAAATAAACTCGCTGGGGGGTCGCGTGCGATGCACTCGCGCCATCCCCAAAGGGCCAGATCGACATAAATAGAGAGAGAGTGAGAGAGAGCGCGTGGTTTGAAGTTTATTACCAGACAGGGAAGAGATTATGCGTAAATGAGATAAATGTATTGGAAATTTTAAAATTATCATTAAAGTGTAATTTAGTTATAAACTTTAAAAAGTACAATTAAGTTTCAAAATTTATCAAATTGGTCAAATTAAATATTATCTTTGATGACACGTTTTGAAAATTTTATGACTTAATTGCACTTTTATATAAATTTTAAAACTTGATTGTACCTTCTGAAAATATTAGAATTTGATTGCACCTTCATGACAAATTTTAAAAAATTTAATGTATTACATTATTATATGCATGAAAAGCATAAATATATATTATTTATTGTAGAATGATTTGTAAGATAAAATATATTCAATTTCTTAATATATGAGAAAATATTTACTTGTGTGGGCTTAATTCTCTAAAAAGAAAATATCAAATTTTAAGTTTAGTTTCAAATCTACCTAATTAATTTTTTTATCTAAAATAATTAACAGCTTTAACTATAATTCCAAATCTGGTTCGAACTTTTTCTCACTTAAAAAAATTCACAAACTTTCAATATAGTCTCGAATGTGCCTTTGTTAACTTTCCATTAAAAAAATTTCGTTGGTTGTTTCCCGTGACATTTCCACTTCGGTAACGAATCCAATTAGCAATGTGACATGAAAAATTATATCCAAAATGAAACTGCTCTTTGACATAAAAATTAGGGATGATTAACAATGATTTTTGGATAGAGGATTAAAGGGATAGATTTAGGACTTAAAGTTAAAGTTTCTGAGTTGTTTTTTTGACAAAAATATTTAGAATTGGATCTAAAATTTATTTTTTTAATAAAGAAAAAAGTGTAGCGCTAATTTGGGCCGTCCTTATAGTTGGAGGCTCTTTTATAGACAAAAAAGAAAAGAAATTCGAGGTAGAATTTTAAGATTGAATTTAAATTTACGGGTTTTTCATGAATTAGGCCTACTTCCATGAGCCAAAAAGATAAAAGAGTATTGAAAAGGTATATGATACACACCTTCTTCACTTTTCCATGCTCTTAGGTGCTTTAATTATTTACCATATCAACCAGTTACTAAGCTCCATGTGATGATAACTTAAGATAAAGCAAAAACTAAAAAGGTAACCATTTTCATATAAAAAGTAATTTCTTCGCTTTTTTTGGTACCTTATTTTTTTTTAAAAGTAACTTTTGATGTACGTAATGAGCTATTGTGACTAGCAAAAAATGGCAAGCATGTGTAAAATATGAAAAAAAATTCATAATAGAGATATGGGAAATTTTGATTTGAATGTTTTTCTAAGAAATAAATTTAATTATCACCGATTGAGAAAGGTTACTCAATTTCTCCAAATTTTTTTTACTTCTTTTTTCTTTTTTTAGGAAAATATATTGAGAAAAGGAGGGTGAGCTTGGCTAGGCTCGTGTAATCAAAATCTTTTTGTCATTTAGATGATAGATTAACACTACCGCCACAAGAATCTAAAGCCTCTATCACACCGCCCTGCTGCGATGTTCTTCAACTTAGACTCTAGAAAGGAGAGGAAACTTCTTAGGAAAATATATAACTTAAAATTACACGTAATTATCGATCCAATCATATCTAATGAATCGAAAGATAATTTAAATCAAGTCGTCTCTGGACATTACTCGCGTTTCTAAAATATTTTCCTTGTTTCTCTCCTTAGAATATGTCTTAATGTTGGGCTCGTAGAATTTAATCCGATCAGATTTAATTGTGTGGACGCCGTACCATGATTGGAGGGAAAGTCAACCGATAAGGGATGACTGGTTTTGCGTAATATTCATATGTTGACTCTTCATGTATTTGAGAAGCGGTAGGTGAGTTATTGGCGTCCCATCATCTGGTAATGCCGCGAATCACGTCGTCTTGCGCGGTGTTTGTGCCGGGAAAATCCTATCATATAATTCTTGTAAATTCTTCCGTGAGATTAAGAGATCGAAATATAAATCTTGATACTAAAAGCCATGTAAGATTATTTGATATAATTAGGAACGTGAAGTGTTATATTGCTTCATATATGGTATAATTATATATACTTTTTTCATGAAACAGATTATATTAATCGAGCCTCGTAATTGCAATATCCAAATTACTTCCTTTCAGTTACTTGTTTCTACAACATCAGAAATTGATATGCTCTCCTCATTTATAAAATCAGCCAAGCTCTAGAAATGTGATCCACCCATCCATCAAGTAGAATCGTCAAAATAGGTCATTGACCTATTTCTTAACCCTAAATGGGTTACAAATAATTAGTTACATAAGTAAATGAGTTGAAACATAAGATGGATATTAACTGATTTACAACTTATTTAGATCCAACTCGTCTCTATAACTCTTTTTTCAATCTTTATTGCCATGACTCGGTGTTGTGTTTGCTTACTCCACACTCTTAACTCAGTTTAGGTATCATTTTTCATAGATTGAATTAAATATTAAAGTGTTTTAATAATATGAGTCGGATTGAGTCGAGTCTGTGCTGAGTATGAGTTGGATCTAATATGAATCACTAAATTTGCATTGACGGACATGAGTTAAAATAGATTAAATGAGTTAAATGGGTTTGGATCGGACCATTTTCGATCCAACCCAATCCCGGTCCCGAGTCACCTGTTTTACAAGTCTTCCGTGAAGTTGTAAGCTTCTGTAGCCCCCTTTGTATCATGCCAACGATTGCGGATGACTCCACCATTTCTGGGAGAGTCAAGATATAGTAACAGGAACGTGATTTTTATTTTTAATTTTTCAGGGGACAAGAACAACCAAAATTCCATCCCAACAAAAACAATTGTGACCGGTTTTTTCAAGAAGATGGAAGCGATGAAAGAAAGAGAAACCCGAGGCCGCCATCGGCCAAAACGATGCCGCCGGGATACTTCTTCGAATCCCGTTGCTGACTGCTCAGGAAAGGAAATTGTCAGCCACGGTGAGAGTCGGCAGAGAATGAAGCCGGCCCAGCAATTCTGTGAATGGAGCTTCCATCCTGGCGAAAACAGCTTAAATAAATTCAGAGAAACGTCGAGCCTGTACTCGATCCGGCAGGAGCAAGTTCGGGACCGTTGCAAAGAATACAAGCCGAGCCCTCTGTGATGAGCAAGGTGAGGGTGATGTTGGGGGCTCTGGAAAACATGAACGCTGCAGAAGTGCATCATGGGGTTGATGTGTAGCCCTCTTTTCAGGATGAAGGAATACATTAAACCTTCATGAACTGTCATTGCAATGGGAAATGTCCCTGATGAAGGAATTGATGTTAGTCTCGGTCGATCCATCTTTTCCGATCGCTTGCCGACATACCTCCTGGAGATGCTTAGCCTGTCTTCTGATCTCTCTGCTTTCATTGTCTTCCAAATCCATGAACTTATGCACGAGCCCCGTGATATCCGTGTCCACCCTCCATCCAATCTTCCAGTCCTCGATGACCATCAATGCATTGCGGCCTTGATCCATAGCTATGGGATATGCGAGCATAGGAACTCCCGCAAAAACAGCTTCCAAAATCGAATTCCATCCGCAATGCGTCCAGAACCCCCCAACCGACGAATGTGACAGCACCCTCGACTGGTCGCACCATGGTACGATTATTCCCCTATCGCCACACAACTCTCTCAACCTTGCAGCTTCATCACGCCCCACCCACAAGAAACGAACGCCACTGTTGCGCAAGCACCCTGCGATCTCATCCATCTTAGAGCTGGAGACGGAGAGAAAGCTTCCGAGGGAGATGTATAGGACGGAATTACTCGGCTGACAGTCCAACCACTTTCAGTAATCGGCATCATTCAAGCAAGAGTCATCTGCAAGTCGAGAGAGAGGGATGGCTGGACCGATGGTGTAGACTGGGAACGACAAGCTAGCTTTAACAACGTCGATAGCCAGATAATCCACCTCATACACAGTTGCGAGCAAGAGATACTTAGCCTCGCGTACAATCTTAAACGCATCAAGGAAGCCCTGCAGAAATGGATTGTTCCTCCGAGAATGGAGCAAGTCTGCTAAGCGTGTCGGAGGAAGTCCGGGAATGTAACTGACCCGCTCGTCCCCTTTTTCTGCGATGAAACAAAGACAAAGCAGGGGAACACCAATCAGGCCCTGTCTGCGTGCGCATCAACGGCTGCTTTCACTAGTTAACATCGATGTACTGGTAATTAGACATGCCAGTACGCTGTCTCTGCTTAAGCAGTCAGCTCTATATGTCACGCCTCGACTCTCGAGCTCGCGGCAACCCCATTTCACTTGAGGTCTATTTGTACGACGTCCCAGGTACTGTCGTCGACCAATTCATTTTATCTTGTAATTAAGCACATGCGGAAACGAACAACTCACAAACCAAACAACAGAGATAATAACCACGGCAATAGAGGAAAGACAACCAGTATTTTATATATCTGAAGGTTAGCCAGCATACTAGCAAATACATACACGCCTTACTACAGGCGACAAGCTAAGGCCTACTAAAAAAGGGATTGGCCTAGCTAACCTAACCCTGTACAAGTGGGGGAAGGCTCGATAAAAAGGAAATAGGCTACAGCTGCCTACTCACGAGCCTCAGAGGGATCGCTCTCTTCGATCCTCGGTACTGCATCATCTAGGCCCTGAAAATGTTAACCACGACGGGTTGAGATAAACTCAGCAAGTTAAAGTCCTAAGCCCCGGTTAGGAACTTCGCTCGCCTCGGGAGTTTAACATACAACTTAATCTAGTAGTCGGCACAATGCAAAGAGAAACAAAAGCATAGGACAGTTCAATAAGCAGACACAACCACAGGCGATCCTACCTGGCCTTGGCACACGTGACCTGCAGAAACTGTTATTTAATTCATTACGACATTAAGAGCATGCGAATAATCAGATCATCTCACACAACTTTCCCATGTCTCACACTCACACATGCTCCGATTATTAACGCCCCCTCCTGGGCCAACGGCACAACCTTATGGTTGGCAGTTCCTGGCTAAACCAGCTTCGTCCTCTTTACCTCGAGGCACGGCGACGTCAATGGCTCACTCCCAAGACGGCATTCCCGAAGGAGCATAAGACCCGCCCACTACCGCAGTCCCGCTACTGACAGAGGCCCGGGACCCGCTCCCATACCGCGGTCCCACATAGAACCCCTCCCTGTCAGGCATCCGACCGAAGTCAGGCGACCCACTGGCCATGGCACAACCCCATAGGGATTGGCGGTCTTCCGGCAACGCCGGGTTCTCTCATTTAATGTGACCATGCAACACATCATCAATCAATTCGTTCTTTTCTTTGCTCTGTCGTGAATGCCCATCGCTCATGCTTATGCGACATGCCATTTCTGATAACCCACGCAATATGTCATGCAATCTCACTCGACAATTCCAAAATCCAATCTCCAATCAACATTTGATCAAGCATTTCATCAATATTCACGCGTATAATTGACAATCGGCACTTCAATAAATCATAACAACCAAGAACACATCAAAATAAGCCAAAAATTAGCTTCGCATGAACAAGTGCCATGAACAAAGTGATTAGTGAACGATGTCAGTGAACAAGTAAATTCGTCCGAAATTAAATAAATAAATAAAAATAAATAAACTTAACCATGGTTAACAAATTAACCTAACCATGGTCAAATTAACCTAACCATAGTTAAATTCTAACATTGGTTACTTTTAAAACTAACTATGGTTACTTTAATTAATTAACCCTAGTTACTTTAATACTAACTATGGTCAATTAAATAACCCTAGTCAGAATTAATTAACCAGACTAATTAACCAATCAACATTAATTAATCACAAACATACAAATACACTAATTAACCCCTAAGCAAGATTAACCCCTAAACAAGGATTATGAAGTTAACTTACTTGGATCGGAATTCCGGCGACACCGGCGCGTAGAGGGGAACGAGGGCTACGAGGGGTAAGCTCGGGGATGGCAACGGATGACAAACGATGGCCGAAACGGGCCAAAAACAAATGCTGGTCACTTTGTTCACGCGGAACCTGTGCAGCTGAGCGGAAAAGGCCGAAACGGGCGACTAATGGCGACGAGGGGTGACTAGGGATGCGTGGCTAGCTTCCTAACTTCCAGGACTACACTTTGGGCGGTGGCGGCGGCTCCGGTGACTGCGGCAAGGCTGTTTTCCGGCTGGAAAACAGTGAAGGCAGCAAGAAACAAGCGAAATGGAAGAGAAAAGGAAGAGAAAAAGGGAGAGAGAGAGTGGGTGGGCTGGTGCACGAATTGTGGGGGAGAAAGAGGAGAGAGAAGTAGGCTGCTGGAGACTAGGATAAGGCCAAGGCAAGTGGGCTTGCCACTTGCTTCAAGAACCAATCAAAAACAAGCAATAAACAAGCAAAAACAATGCCCACTTGGGCACAAAAGCAAAAGCCAAAGAGAGAAGCGTGGGCTGGAAATGGAGGGGAACTTGGGCTAGCTTGGGCCCCTCTTGGGCTGGGCTGAATGGGTGCAAGGCCCATTGGGCCGCCGATCTTGGGCTGGCCCACCCGTGGGCCCGAAACCCGGTCCAATTTTTCCTTTTTCCGACGCTTCTGTGTCCAACGGAAAATCCCAAAATAAATGAGGCGACGTCCAAGTATTTAGTCCTGATATCACGGAGAAATCGATTCCCAAAATCGGATTAAAAATCGGGCTAAAATGCGTCAATTTTCAGGATGTTACACTATACAGGAATTCCAATTCAAATGAACTGAAACTGAATTGAACTGAAACCATTTCAAGCTCGCCATCTTTATTGATTGCCCATCTTGTCCGTCAATTCACTTCACTAAATCTTCAATCTGAAAACTTTAGATGCTGGAGAAGCTACGGAACGGGCATTCTGTAATCTGAATAGCCAGTTGAAAAGCTTGAGGAACTATGGCGAATCTCTTCGTTTAGATCTAGCCTTATGGGTTATACCGGTCACAGGTCAAGAAACATACAACCCCGCTTAGAAAACATAAATTCTCAGAACACAATTGATTATCCAGAGTTCTAGATTGGCCCGAAACTGTTATGTCCTTTTAGGCCTACCAAAAATTGTAACTGCTGCACCAGAACTCATGCTCGACAACGATGAGACAAAACGGAGACCGTACTTACCAGTCAAATCAACCGGGAAGTGGCCGTTTCGTTCCAAGAGATGGAAGTGAGAGAAGAAAGAGAAACCCCAGGCCGACATCGGCCAGAACGACGCCACCGGAATGTTCCTCCGGCTCCCCGAGCTGATGGCCCATTTCAGCAGAGTGTCGGCTACGATGATGGTCGGCGCAGGCAGGAGCCGATCCAACAGCTCCTCGCATGGATCTCCCATCTTGGTGAAGACGGCGTCAGCGAACTCGGAGTAGTGCTGTGCCCGGACCAGCTCCGAGGGGAGCACGTTCGGGATGGCGGCGAGAGATATGTTGGTGGGCTTAGGATCGGACCCGATGAAGCCGAGCCACTCCTCCGTCACGACGAAGGTGATGGTGATGTCCGGGACTCTGGAGGACAGGATCTTGCAGAAGCTCATCATGGGGTTGATATGGCCTCGTCCAGGGTACGGCATCGCCACCACGTGGAGGCTGCCGGCGGCTGTCGTGGCGGAGGTCGACGGCAATGGAGCTTCCATTTTCTTGGATTCGCGACGTCCGTCCGACCAGTGGACTGTTCTTGGAGTTCGATCGAGGTTCGTCGAACTTCATGAGTTGACTTATCGTTTAGCGAGTGGGGAAGGTTCGGCGATGGAATTGGTGCACGCCCTTCTCCGCATGCGGTGGTCCTTCCCTCGTCACGGCGGAGAGAGAAAGTATTATATGATAAAGAAACTTGCGAGTGCAATAATAATTGGGATTTTGTCATATATAATTCAAGATTCGATTAGTAATATTTAATATGTAAAAGAAAAATGATGGACCCCATGTAATCGGAATTTGCGTTGATGACGAAATATTTTTCACTTAAAATCGTTTGTTGGCTTTCATAAGAGAAAATGGATTTCATAGTAACTCTATATGAAAAATATCACAGAGGCACAAGAAAATTAATAGATATATAGTTTAATAGAATTCAATCGACATTAGACTACCTAAGATATAGATATAACGTCAGAATAATTCCAATGAAACACCTAGAATAAAGATATGTGCTGAAACTTAATTGACAACGAGGTAATTGAAATCTACAATAAGACCCTTTTCCTCTCCATTCTACATTTTAGGGTGCCTTTGTTTCGCGGAAATCGTACCATTTTTGGAAAATATTTTTCAGGAAATCATTTTTCTTGAAAATGATTAATTTTCTTGTATTTGGTGATATGTGATTGAAAATGTCTTCAGGCGTTTGGATGGTATTTGGAAAATGATTGAATAACATTTGACCTAATAAAAAAGAAGGACCTAAAGACCTAATAAAGAGGGAAAGTGTTTTCCTTTTCCCACGCACAGGAATTCATTTTCCTAAAATAAAACATAATATTTCCTTTGACCGGAAAGTATTTTCCATTGACTAAATCATTTTTGGAGAAACAAACAGTGGAAAGTCTATAAAACACTTTACAGAAAAATATTTTCATTGAAACAAACATACCCTAAGTTTCTCTCTCCGTCACTCTATGTTATTTTGGGAAGTTATTGGTGGATGAGTAAATGATAAGAGCACATTCTTTGTGTACACATAGTCCAGGACAAGTTTCACGTGATTCCTTGCATTTTTTTCTTTTAGTCGGTAAACCAAACTTAATGAGACAATGCCCATCACATATCAAGAGTGCAGAGAAGGGCCAGAATCGCGTCTGCTCCATCTGTGGGTGGAGGAATTTCGAATTCTAGGGTAGACATTTTGTATGTTACTTTTCTCTCGAATTTAATCTCTCCCAAATGGTTCAGATGTCTTCGTCTCTTCTGTTTCCATTAGTGATTTCCCACGTAAAGGTTTGATTTTTGGTGAACCACGATCCTCAGTTTCCTGTTTTAAAGCTGTTGTCTCTGCTAAGCACCGAGTGTGAAGCTTTGATGGGCCAAAAGCGAAGAAAGAAGCATTAGCAGTAATGTATAGGGTTTCGTTTTGGTTTTTTAAGCGATCTGTAGGGATTCTTTTTCATGGATTTTGATGTAATTAAATGAAGGTTCTCCTTCATGGATTGGGTAAATATCTCAATCGTAATATGAACGATCAAAGGGAGGTATAAGTGCAATATACGTGCAATATATATAATGGGGTGGAGTTGGAGCTTTGTTCTAGGAGTGCCTAAGTTCTTGCTATAGAGATCTTACTTGGCAATATCAATTACCAGTCCTTTTATCTGTGTTCAGATTAGTGCTTCTTTTGGCATTGTTAAATTTTCTTTTTTCAATTTCAACTGCATTTGTTTAGGCTTGTATGTAGTAGTTACTAATATCAGAAGCAGTCAGCTCCTACTGTGCAACTTAACCTAATACACTTGGTAGCAAATTTGAGTGTTGTTATTAGCAAGCCTGAAGTTGTGGATATACAATTACAACTAATTAATCGGTTTCACACAATCCCTTGCGGTATTTTATTCCCAAAGCTCACATACAGAACCTCAGAACCACTCAATAAATTTTGATGTAATGTAATGTCACCAAATAAGCCGAGAACATGCTTAATTTTGTGTTTTCTAGGGTTTGGGTTGTCACTTGGGTGTTTCCCAATTGTGGCCGGCCGCTTGTCTTGCGGTTGTGGCCAGTAGCCTCATGCCTTTGGCCAGGCTTCGCCAACTATACGCAAGCACGATTCATCTTTATACTGAATTAGCAAAAACAAAAAATTCAGGACTAAATTGGCGCAGTAGATTCATGACTTTATGAACAATTTTCCCATTTAAAAAATTTGAAGTGTTTTAACAATATGAATGAGTTGAGTCTATGTGGAGTATGAGTCATTAGATTTACATTGCATGGACATGGATCAAAATGAGTTTAATGGATTTATTTGGATTGGACCATTTTCGATCCAATTCAATCTCGACCTGACTCACCCGTTTGAAGTTGTAAGCTTCCGTTGGATGTCGCTCCCTTTGTATCCACGCCAAAGATTGCTGGTGACTCTCACCATTTCTGGGAGAGTCAAGACATAATAACTGGAACGTGATTTTTCTTTTCCTTTTTTAGGGTACAAGAACAACCAAAATTCCATCCCAACAAAAACAACTGTGATCGGTTTGTCCAAGAAGATGGAAGTGATGAAAGAAAGAGAAAACCGAGGCCGCCATCGGCCAAAACGATGCTGCCGGGATTCAAAGCATTCGAATCCTGCTGCTGACTGCCCAAGAAAGGAACTCGTCAGCCACGGTGAGAGTCGGCAGAGAATGAAGCCGGCCCAGCAGTTCTGCAAATGGAGCTTCCATCTTGGTGTAAACAGCCTCCACAAATTCAGAGAAACCTCGAGTTCGGGACGGTTGCAAAGAGTACAAGCTGAGCCCTCGGTGATGAGCAAGGTGACGGTGATGCTGGGGGCTCTGGAAAACAGGAATGCTGCAGAAGTTCATCAAGGGGTTGATGTGTAGCCTCTTTCCAGGATGATGGAATACATTAGACCTTCATGAACTGTCATTGCAATGGGAAATGTCCCTGATGAAGGAATTGATGTTAGTCTCGGTTGATCCATCTTTTCCGATCGCTTGCCGACATACCTCCTGGAGATGCTTAGCCTGTCTTCTGATCTCTCTGCTTTCATCATCTTCCAAATCCATGAACTTACGCATGAGCCCTGTGATATCCGTGTCCACCCTCCATCCAACCTTCCAGTCCTCGACGACCATCAATGCATTACGGCCTTGATCCATAGCTATGGGATATGTGAGCATAGGAACTCCCGCGAAAACAGCTTCCAAAATCGAATTCCAACCGCAATGCGTCCAAAACCCGCCAACCGATGAATGTGACAGCACCCTCGACTGGTCGCACCATGGTACGATTATTCCCCTATCGCCACACAACTCTCTCAACCTCGCAGCTTCCTCACGCGCCACCCACATGAAACGAACGCCGCTGTCGCACAAGCACCCTGCGATCTCATCCATCTTAGAGCTGGAGATTGAGAGAAAGCTTCCGAGGGAGATGTATAGGACGGAATTGCTCGGCTGACAGTCCAACCACTTTAAGTAATCGGCATCATTCAAGCAAGAGTCATCTGCAAGTCGAGAGAGAGGGATGGCTGGACCGACGGTGTAGACTGGGAATGACAAGCTAGCTTTAACAGCATCGACAGCTAGATAATCCACCTCATACACGGTCACGAGCAAGAGATACTTAGCCTCGCGTGCTGTCTTAATTGCATCAAGGAAGTCCTGCTGAAGTGGAGTGTTCCTCCCAGAATGGAGCAAGTCTGCCAATCGTGTCGAAGGAAGTCCGGGAATGTAATCGACCCGCTCATCCCCTTTCTCTGCGACAAAACAAAGACAAAGCAGAGGACGCCAATTAGATCAAATCTTCGCGCGTATCAACGGCCGCTTTCACTAGTTACTTCGATGTACAGGTGTTCAACACAGCTATATACAGGAATTCCAATTCAACTGAACTGAACTGAACTGAAAGCATTTCAAGCTTGCCATTTTTATTGTTCGGTCATGTCCTCCGTCAATGCACTAAAACTTTAATCTGGAAAGTTTCAGATGCTGGAGAAACTACTGAAGATGCATTCTGTGGTCTAAATAGCTTGTTGAAAAGTTTTAAGGAACTATGGGGAAACCCACTGTTCAGATATTAGCCTAATGGATTATGACAATCGCAGGTCAAGAAACATGCAACCCCCTTGGCAAACAGAAATTCTCAGAACATAAGACAAAACGGAGACCGTACTTACCAGTCAAATCAACCGGGAAGTGACCGTTTCGTTCCAGGAGATGGAAGTGAGAAGAGAGAGAGAAACCCCAGGCCGCCATCGGCCAGAACGACGCCACCGGAATGTTCCTCCGGCTCCCCGCGCGGACGGCCCATTTCAGCATAGTGTCGGCCAGGATGAGGGTCGGCGCAGGCCGGAGCCGGTCCAGCAGCTCCTCGCATGGATCTCCCATCTTCGTGAAAACGGCGTCGGCGAATTCGGAGTAGTGCTGGCCCCGGACCAACTCCGAGGGGATCACGTTCGGAATGGCGGCAAAGGATATGTTGGCGGGCTTGGGCTCGGAACCGATGAAGCCGAGCCACTCCCCCGTCACGATGAAGGTGATGGTGATGTCTGGGACTCTGGAGGACAGGACCTTGCAGAAGTTCATCATGGAATTGATGTGGCCTCGTCCCGGGTGCGGGATCGCTACCACGTGGAGGCTGCCGGCCGCTGCTGTGGCGGAGGTCGATGGCGATGGAGCTTCCATTTTCTTGGATTCGCGACGGGCGTCCGGCCAGTGGACTGTTCTTGGAGATTCAGTCAAGGTTTTTCGAGCTTGGTGTGTTGACTAGTCCATCAGCGAGTGGGGAAGGTGCAAGGAACGATGGAGTTGGTGGCCGCCCTTCTGCTTCACCACAGTGGAGAGAGAAATTATTATTTGATAAAGAAGTATAGTTTAATACTAATTGGGATTTTGTCATATATAATTCAAGATTCAATTAGGAACATCTGATCGCAAAAAGAACATGATGGGCCTGTTTATTGGGAATCGTTCATCGGTTTTTACTAGGGGAAATGAGTACCGTGGTGACTCTAAATAATAAATATCACGGCAATACAGAGAAATCAATAGGTATGCAGTTCAACGGAATTTAATCACTGTTGAATTTATAGGTATTAAAATGTTTCAGCTCTCTGGTAGGACTCACTTGATTTTTATAAATAAAAAAATAGAGTAAATGAAAGAGAGTTGAAAAGTCAAAAGAGAGGAGAGAGAATAAGTGGGATTTTCTCTCACTTACGGAAGCCAAACCAGTCGGGAGAAAGAAAAAGAAAAAGAGAAAAGGGAAGAGAGGGAGAGAAGAAGAAAGGGAAAGCAGAGGATTTCGCATGTGCGTGTCGCAGGAGCTCGCAAAGCCGACTCGACTATTTTACACAACATCTGATGAGTACACATGTTTCTTGTCTCCCCAATCGAAGCATTTTTCCGGTTTAGGGTTCAAATTCATAGCATTGGAAATATTGAGGGGCAAAATCCGATTTTTGAGTTGTTGAGCCATATAAATTTATAAGAATGGTAGTTTAGGATGTCATGAACCCATAAGATTTTACATAATTAAATTTGAGCTTGTGGTTTGTCCGAAACGGAATTTTGAACTTCCCCACGCATGGTGAACAATATGTATGCGGTCACCTTGAGGTCTGATTTTATCAGTTTCGGCTCAAAATTGGGTTGTCCAACTTATAGATCTTCTAGTGCTTGGAATTATCTTCATTTTGACTACTCAAAGTTCGAAAAGAAAGTTTTGGCATAATCAAGTTTTGCACTCAAGTCTTGCTTCATGAATGGCTTTGAATAAATTACTTTTGATAGACGTCATTTTATTAGTGTTAAGGCGTAGTTTAGTTGTCTCATATTCCTCAATTATTTGTTAGGATCGTGAGTTTGACGATACAAGTACCGTTTTATTGGGTCATAGGCAACGACGTAAGTAGTACTATATCTTCTTTGAATTTGTAAAAATTCGTGTTGAGAAAATTTTATGGATTATATATGGTATGGGATTATGAAATGACATTATTATTGCATAAAAGTCGAATCAAGCATCAACTACTTTTTAATTGTTTATAAAGGCTTGAAAAGCATATTATGCGAAGTATTGGAAGACAAAATATATTTGTAATTGCTTTGCATATGCTTTTATGGAAAAATATGTGAATGACTTGAGAAATGGATGAGAAATGGTGGATGACAATGTTGCAAAAAAGTATTTGCTTAGTTTATGATATTGATTTATGAATTGGATTTCTAGTATTAGAGGATAGTTATTTTGCTCATTATTATTGTGAGCCCATTGAGGGGCATGTTGGTATGTATACCGGATTTAGGATATTCTTATGAGCTGAGCCACTGGCATTATAGGTGGAGATCTTGCCAAGGGAGAATCTTGGTCGCCTTGTCACAAGGCGTTGTGTCGTGACCATGGTAAAAGATTGAGCAATAGATTGATCCATTGACATGTGATTTTTGAATAGAGATTATCTAATGGACTTGACCATTAATTCGTGTATGGTGATTGTGATTTAAATGAGTTTTTAATATTAGTTTAAAAGTAACTCCTATATGATTTATTCTGTATTTTATACATTGAATTGAGCTATAAAATTATGATCTTGCTTTGAATTCATGCATAGTGCTTACTCGATCTGCTTTAAAGATATGTACTATTCATTGAGCTGTGTTACTCATTCCACTCATCTTTTATGTCTTCAGGTTCCTCAATTAGCGGCAAATAGAGCAAGAGGTTGTTGGGGGAAACTTTTGATTCTTTTGGGTACAACTTAAGGAAGAAAGTTGTATAGTGTTTGTTATCTTTTGGGTTGACTGAGTTCTAATTGTAAATATTATTTTGGAGAATTATAGAAACTCTTATGTGTAACCAACGAGAGAGAGAGAGAGAGATATATATATATATATATATATGTGTGTGTGTGTGTGTGTGTGTGTGTGTGTGTGTGTGTGTGTGTGTGTGTGTGTGTGTGTGTGTGTGTGTGTGTGTGTGTGTGTGTGTGTGTGTGTGTGTGTGTGTGTGTGTGTGTGTGTGTGTGTGTGTGTGTGTGTGTTTGAGTTACATATATATTAATATCAAGTTGTTGGTTATATTGAGGTTGAGTTCTTCATGTGGAAGGACAGCCGTATTATATTCCCTTTTCTTGCAATTTTGGGATGTGATAGGTATATACTTTATTAAATTGACAGTTAAATATACAATGTTGGAATAATTCCAACCGAGCATTTGGAAGCTACAACAAAGATACACGTTGAAATTTACTTGACAACAGGGCATTTCAAAACTACAAGTAAGATATATGTTGGAATTGAATTGACGATGAAAAATTTGAAAACTATAGCTATGATCATAATATGGGAATTGAAAGATAGCAAGATTTGTTTGTTTGTGGGTAGGGATCTACAACATACAAAGTGTATTATAATGTTCACAACATAATTACCTATATAAGTAGTTCATTGATAGTGCTAGTCATGCCTTCACATCTTCGGAGCTTTCAATTTCATATGTTCACTTGGAAGTGATCGTTCCAATTGCAAGTTGGTTATAGGATCAATAGGATTACGGGTGTGCGAAAAAACTAGAAATTGCTCGAAATCATACCAAACTAGGACAATCGACCTATGACAGCGATTTCTGATCAAAATTGTCCAGATGGATTCAATTGGCAAATTGTAAAAAGATTTATAACTTAATTGGTATAATTAAAAATTTTAAAATTGAATTCAAAAAAGTCTAATAAATCTACAACTTTCTAGATAATTTTCACAAAGGAAAGGTATGCGCAAGGGTAGCCTTAGAGAATTGTCACTATAACGTCTCATCTTCAGGCGGTTTATAAATTTAAATAAATGAATAACTTCATAATCCTATGCATAGTTACGAGAAGCTACAATAACACCATCCATAAGAAGTTAAAATATTCAAAAATATCGATGCTAAGCAAGTACATTTGTCAATGCCTACGTCGATGACTTCATCCTAGATAAGCCTCCACGTGACCACACATTTAGATCTGATAGAAAACTTATTTGCTCCTCGAGTTTGTCCCCTCGCCAAGGGAGATTTTCTTTTTGTGGATGTTAGATAAACCTGCCATGTGCGTCGTTTAGCGTGTTTAAAAGCATGAGTAAATTTAAAACTGGTTGGCAAGATTTCAGACAGACAACTCATTTAATTTGTCACACATTGATACATTACTAATAATTCTATATAAGCACCAACAGTTATTTAGTCAATAACATTTTAGTAAGTTGCCAGCAGTTGTGTGTAAATAAAGTCAGTTATTTAATTGTTTTAACTCGCTAGCTATTTTTATAAATTGAAAATACATATTTTCGTAGCTTACCGATAAGTTAATAATTGAGACCGTTGTTTTATATTCGAAAGATTATCTGATTTCAATTCGTGGCCGCATGTATGTAGTTTTGGTATCCAGAAACTGTTCATGGTCAGCTGTTCTCCCTTCAGCAAAACTTCTGTGAATAGACTTCACCTTGCAGACACTTATGCTCCCTGCATGAGCTAGCAGCAGCAGCAATCCATTTAACTGATTCCAAGTACCTTCCTGCTTTCACTCTAGTTTGGTTGTTTAGCTCAAAGGGTGTTGTTCTTAAAGCGCTCGACTGCGCATCACCGACCCCAAGAAGTCCGTTCTCATATTGCAGATGAAGTGGTGGTGATATCGCTTATTCAATGTTTAGGTATGAAGATCCCTGACAGCAGAATAAGTTCTATAGAGTCACTAACCAATGCAAAGTTTCATCCAAAAGTACAAGAAAAGATGGTTACCACGCATGCTGGCATCTAAGGAATTTGATGCGGTATGCTGTTCATAACGACACAAGAAGCATATGAGCAAAGATTACCACTGAATCAAAATCCTTGCTTATCTGAGTCCGATCTAAAACTTTTATAGTAGTCAACAATTAACATCTGCAAAAAGCAGATCAGTATACGACATACAGAAAGAATATGGTAAAAGCACATGCTTAAGCATCGAGCTACCTTCAGACGGTTGGAAACAGCATCTTTTCGCAGCCAGAAAGTTATGAGGAAGGAGTCCACTATAATCTAAATGGAAGAGAAGTGAGGAAATTGACTGTCCAAACATGCGACGGATGGAACAACGAAAAACTTTACCTGAATTAAATGTGCCTCAACACAAGAAAGAACCAGCAGACTGGATTCACCAAAATGCACCACCGAGCCGCTCAACGACAGCTACCATCACCAGTAGAGTTTCCTGCAATTGTGGTTGAAGCTTCAGTGGCGTCATCCTTGAGGAAGTAATCCTTGAATTACCCAGCTGACAGATTCAGACAATAAAGCAAAACAGTATACGCATGGTGCTCCTTAGAAGAATGTACAGCAGTACTGCTTATTGATAGCTGACTCCTTAACTGAAAAATCGCAACTCAAGGTCAAACACACCAAGAAGCTCGTCCTAATGGACTTTTTCCTCAATTGCCACAAAAATTCATGCCATTTATTGTTCAAATTTCGTTTAGCTGTGCATCCAACCAGGATAATCTTCAATCAAATGCCATGGGACTTTCATTCCAAAATTCAGAAAGGCCGCTACCACTAGATGATATCCAGGTGGCTTCATAATCTCCATTTAAATGCCATGGGACTTTCCTTCTTTCTTTTTCCCTTTTTCTCTGTTGTTTTAGCTTTTCTCGTGTCTCTGCAGATATCAAACTGGTGCAGAATGAGACAACCAACTGGTAAATTTATTCTAATGAAGTACGAGCTATCATCTTTAAGGGAATGGATAATATTGGGACAGCAAATGTCACATTCTCACAAAAAAAAATCCTAAAATTTCCTAAATATCAAACATTAGACTTAGTTTATGTCCTCAAGTGAGATGCTTATAGGATCTCAATTATATTCTTTATCTGCATCTAACACACTTGTGTGCTTCCTCTATTTCCTTGGCTCAGATGCAAGTTGCAACGTCTATTACTCTCCTACTTTTGATTTGGGCTACTCAGACTGCACAAGAAAAGCAGTCAACAAATTACCTGTGGTATTTCCTGGCTTGCCACGAGAAGAGCAGCATTTGCATTTTCTTTCTTTGCAAAAGCAGATTGACCACCACCAGTGACAGTTGAGAGTTATTGTATAGCAAAACCATTAAATGCTAATAGGATGAGATGAAGAATTCTGCAGACGTACCACCGGCCGTGGTGGCTCCGCTGGATAAGGCTTACCATGATCCTTGACGAAAAGGGGAGGAGTTCGAATCTTAACGGGGTCATTAGATGACTTAAGTGTGCTGCCGAGGGTGGTGGGTCCTCCCGCTTACGTAGCACCCTAGGGTTTACCCTCTGGCTGTCAGCCGTGCGGGGTTCCCTGGGTCACCAAAAAAAAAAAAAAAAAAAAGAATTCTGCAGTCACATAACACAATCATGTTGTATCATAATGCAGTCAAAACACAATAAAGAATTTTATTGAAAATTACTCTGGTGAACTTGGAATATAGACATATCCCCAGCAGACAATTGTAACGGTTTCGCTTCCTACAATGGTGGCCATACCCTTCGGAGAGATGGGTAATGGTTTCTATGCTTAGGGATATGCATATTTTTTCGTTAGTAATACATGTTCAGATAAAATGTATGTTAAAACATCTAAAATTGAACCATAATGTTTTCTCTATATAACTTGTCCATGGGCCCTCGGCTACACTCTTTAATGAAGATTAAGAGCAGAATTCAGGAGCAAGTTAAAGGTAAGCTACTCAGAAAAGGACATTGTTAATTGTTACAGTGATATTAGGCCACTGGTAGCCACATATTTGTGCTTTGATAACATAAAAAAATAGTTTTACATGTAATAAGCAGCAAATTTATCATTCGTGATAGCTTGAAAGGTAATCTTACTATAAAATACATTAATGGTACCCACTCCATACCAGTCCACTCATTAATCCGGAAATTCTGACATAGAAATTAGTATGTCCATCTCACCTCCCATTAGCATTGGATTTCACAGTAGTAAATAGCTGGTTATTTGTCCTCATAAAAAGGTAGTAAAATGAAGATTGGACAAGAATGAAGAGCATATATTCCCATCCCAATCACAAGGAAAACTGCAGGTTGGACCATCAGCAAAAGCGAGCAAGTCTTCACTTTTAGATAGTATCGTGTTCAACAGAGTAGGACACATTATTATTGCCCAACAAATGCTAGGAAATCTGATAATTAGCAATTTGGCAAGTGCTCCACCTAAGTGAGATGCACAAATTCATCAAGCACAGCACTAGACAGAGCTTTTGGAATATCATATCCATCTATTATGCCACCACATGTCTTCGCTGCTAACATTTAAGAGATCTTTCAGCATATCGTCATGACATTGCTCATTAAGATCAACCAGAGTGCCTCTGGAGTAGTTAAATAGGGAAAAGGAAATTGAACAACAGGATGACCAAAACACAATTATTCTTCCTTTTACACCATCAAGCCAAGCAAAACAAATGCATTTATCGAACGAACCGCACTCCTTCGTATACGTCAGGAGTCCATTGATGAGAAGGGGCTAGGGAAAGCTTGAACCCAATTCCTACAGTGATGAATAGAAGCGCAATTAAAATTCCTGGGGAGTTATACATTTGTGTATTGATAAGACCATTCACTATTTCTTGAAGCTCGATCTCTCCCCCGGATGAACCATATAGCCAAGAGAAACCATGAACCAGAATAGAAGAGATTCACTAATTACTTGACTATTGGCCCTCTATCTACTACATTTTCTTTCCCTGTCACTTCCAGATGATTCAGAAGAAGATGAGTTCAAACTTCATAAGTCATCATCTGAGCTTGACCATTCTCGCTGCTGCTGCTGCTGCTGCTGCTGCATGATGAGACACGGCATGCTCTTCAAATACTCACGCAAGTTCTCAGTTATGCTGCCAAGTCCAATGGATGTGAAGAAGTTGATGGAGAATCTTGTGTTCTTTGAATTGTCTTTAGGAAAATTGATTCAAAAGAGCCACACATCAATGGATCATTCAGGCTTTCATTAAGCAAACAGATCCCCAGATGCTCTGACAGTTCCTACAAGAGGGAAAGTGATGTCAATGAAAGCCTATCTCAGTGAATGACAATTTTGTTAGTTCTGAGAAGTATTTAATTTGAGATTATAAGGAGAACTAACTGACATTAGCCAACGAATAGAGAAAACACTAAAAGGAGTACCAGAAAACACAAACATCTTTGTGGTGCATCTATCTAAAACTTAGATGGAAAAAATTTCCTGCAATTAGGATTGCATATGTTCAACCCAGTATACTTATTCTTAGATACTAAAAGAAAACATGCCACATAAACTTATTTCATGAGCCATATTCATATTGTGCCTAAATCAAAGAATAGAGACCTGACCAACAGTAATTTCTTCTCACCGAAGTAAATAACAGATAGTCTTCTTTAGAGCTGACAATTCGTTTCTACCATTGTAATTTAGTAAAAGAAACCAACAGTAAGTCTGAAATTTTATCGATTGGGTTTTCACTCACCTGAAAGAGGATTTTGATAAATATTTGAGATAGAGAAGGGGTGTCCTCCTCAGTCAATTGTACATAGGCCAAGACATGCCACGGTAGAGCATCTGTGCCAAGTAAATGCACAAAAAAATTTGATACATTTCTCACTTTGTTTGTCTCTAGAAGGTGAACCATTCAATATTGTTGAATAAAGCATCTCTCAAAATTCTCCTGATAGACTTTGTTCATCATGCAAAAACGCTGCCCCAGCAGACCATAGTAGCAGAGGTAAGTTCTTTCTTGACTGCAACACTCCAACAGCATTATACATAACTCCATCTGCACAGCCCAAAAAAGACAGTAAGTAAATAAGACAACTGGTTCCAAGGACAGCAAATTAAGCAGCTGATGGAATAAAATAAGAATTCTTAAAGCATCCCATATGTAAAGGAGGCAAAGATCCATGAAGGAAGAACGGAAAAATGTTGAAAAGAATTATAACAAATTAGCACGTGAAACTACAGGCAACACATAAACCATCAAACTAGGGACATTGATGAAAGTTGCAATCAAAGATTTTAACTGAATCCACCATCTGGCTTAGAATAAGCTTAGCACCCCCTGTGAAAGCTCTCGCCCCTGTTAACCTCTGAACAAGTCACTTTCAGAAATCTCTACATTCTGGGGAAACTCAACCCCAGGCACTCAGTTGCACAACCAAGCAAAACTTTCACTAATTTAGCATTATGCGCCATCCACAGTACTAATTGCAGAAACATTGAAGCATTAAATGCTTCCAAATAAAAGGATACTACTTTCAAGCTATCACGTCTAAGCTGCCATTTGCCTTATCAGCTGAGTCAGTCAAAATGATGAGGCAAAATATACTGAGGAGATGATAAACCAGAAGTGTCAACAAGATCTCAACTTTTCATCTACTCCATATCTACTCAAAACTCATGTGGCACGAGTAATGCACCAGAAAGTCTTCCAATAACCACACACATAAGTACAAAATCGATCTCTACCCTCATCGTCTTCCCTTGCTCGACGAGATCCTCTCCCCATGTGTTGCTACCGGAAAGGTCACCACAAATTGAAAAAATCGAAAAGAGAATGGCACTCACTAGGGTGATCTCTTTTTACAGTGACAATTCCAAATAAAGAAGGAACCGCTTCCGATAAAACCACCCAAATAGAGTGACAAAACTCGCCGGCCCTTTTCCCAGAATGGGATAATTCACAAAAACACGAACACCGAAGAAACGGAATTGTTCAGAAACAGATAGTCGACGAGAAGAGGGATTTCTTACAATAAAAACCACCCAAGAGAGTGAAAAAACTCGCCGACCCTTTTCCCAGAATGGGATAACTCACAACAAAACGAACGCAAGAAGAAACAGAATCGTTCAGGAACAGAGCCTCGAGAAGAAGAGGAAGGGAGGGAGCGCGTCAAAAGTACCCGGAAAGGTCCCAAGGGTTGAAGTTGTAGAGATCGATCGATGCCAGCAGCACTCGCGCGGTTCAGCAACTCGTCGTCCGTCTGGTGAGAGCGCAGGAGCGAGAGAGGGAGGCCGGCGGAACCGTGAGAGACCGAGAGTGAGTGAGAGACTCAGAGAGCACGAGCGCGCCAGAGCATTAGAGAGAGAAGCCTTCTGCCCTTACAATTTTAAAGTGGAAGACCGTTCGCATCGAAGCAAATTATCCAAAAATCAGTTTCCTAAAATAACTCGAATGACGATTCTGTCTTTCTCCTCCTCCTACTTCTTCTAAAATCTTTTTGCCAAATTTTCAATCTATTTGCATAACAAAATCCATTAATGGGGTAAATTAAGATAATGTTCTTAGGTTTCAGTCAGCCTTGAATTTATTTCATTCTCTTAATTCCGAGATATTAATTAACGAAAATTCTTTTTTTTCTTTTCTTTTTCTTTCATTACTCTTATATATAATTCGAATAATCATCACAATAATTAACTCTACTTCACGTATTCAACATTTAGTGGTTGGCCATGGATCAAATTAGGATAGGTATTATCAACCCTAGGCTATACTAAGTACAATCAAGCATAAAGATGGAGAGGATAAGAGTTCATATTTTGGGTTATAAGAAAGTGTTTCGTAACAAAAGCCAATGTCCCACGACTACATAGGAGATGGATTGATGATGATGATAAATTGTCATGTGAACTATTTTTCATACCCACAAATTTAATCGAGATATTAAAAAAAAATCAGATAATAAGCAAATTTACTTCTTTATCTTCATATTGTACTTCCATTGACATTGACAGCTTTCTTCAAAGATAGACAATACCTTGGCATAGATTCTATACAATCACATGAAAGAAACAAAGTACCCGTACAAAAGAGAAACATGCAAGAGGCAATGCCATAATGTAGGAAGTATGATTGAATGCTGGAACTGAAGGTATAACATGACAAAGCAAAACGTGTCCAAATAAACAAGGGAAATAGCCACTGAATTGGAAAAATATGCCCCTGGTATGTCGTGCAAAGTGATGGCCAATGCCAACAAAAAGTTCTGCTAATTGTCTGAAACTATTTGATGAATTTAATTAATCACTCTTTGAAAGAAATTCAATGGACAGTCGATGTATAAAGAGGGTCGAAGCAATAAATATCATAATCGTCGTTCAATCGATTCCAAAAGCATCCAATGGAGTTGAAAAGTACTGAGTAGGCAGCAGGAACTTGAGAAAATTGAACCATCCCTTATTCGGAATAGCAGTACTTTATATAGAAACAACTAGAATTGTACAGCTCCCTTTTGCCTCAAATAGCTTATTGAGCCAAGTCACCAGATCTTCTAAAAGAGAACCTAAATCATAAAGATTCTTCGAAAAACACAATTCTAAAAGCAAGGCTTCAACAGATTGCCAAATTCGACATACTGGAGAATAACATACCTGTGAGGATGAGCGAGCACGCTCCCTTCCCTCTACTATATATTATCAGCATATATGAAAAATAGTTACAAACCGGTAGCTAAGATTTGCCAGGTACCTAGAGGATGATTCTATTTTACCAGAGTTTGAGGTTAGCCAGAATAGCCAACAAAAAATGTGTCTAGATGCAAGTGACGAGTAGTTACTGTTCTCTACCAGGCAAAGCATGCATTTACAAATATGCGAATCCCGTGACCTGCATATCAAACAGGGTCAAAGCAAGGCGAGTGGAGACATTGAAAACGATATCGAAGGATATGTAACTTGTCTATTCTTTGTCTTAAGAACCAGATAAAGATAAAAAGAACTGTCTTTGTAGTTACTAGTGAAGTTGCCAAAAGCAACAAAGAAAAACAACACTATTGCTTTGGGTCAGGTTATCTTTGAAAGAAACACAAGACCGTCTTAGACTATAAAGGCCACTTTTATAGGGTCGAAAGCCAAGAGTTTATGGATGAATCAGTATCCTCATTTCAAGGTAACAAATACATTAAATTGAACATTGGACTTCAATTGGGGGCAGCAGCCCCACCTGACAAGCTATAGCCCCATCCCTAATATCGACTTAGCAATGCAGAAAATAACAACAGCGAGGTGTTATCCTCCTTCATAGTGAAGTAGATACTGGTGTATCGAGCTTGGACGTAGAGAGGTGAAGTGGCTATCACGGTGACAAGATATAGACCTGAACAATAAAATCACAGCATGGATAGCTTGATTAGGTAATCAAAGTGTAGGAGACCATAATAATTGAATTGCTAATGCCTATCAGCACAGAGAGTATTCAAATGCATTTGCATTCCGGAAGAACGTTTGGACCCATCGACAACTTGAATTGGTGCAAAATAGTCGACCAGTCTCAATCGTCCCTGGACCACCGTTTGGGAGTTCTTTGGTTAGGTAGACATTCCATTCAAGTGACTGGCATGTCATCTATAGGTTGGGTCTGCTGTGTATAAAGTGTCGATCGTCTGTCCAAACATCCCACCTATCAATTAAGTATTACTGAGTTTACCAGAAGAGAATTGAATACTTCACTGTGCAGTTCCTCCTGCTTAAGTTCATGGATTTGGACAACGATGAAAGCAGAGAGGTCAGGAGACAGGCTAAGCATCTCCAGGAGTTATGTCGGCGAGCAATTGGAAAAGGTGGATCAACCGAGACTAATATCAATTCTTTCATCGGGGACATTTCCCATTTCAGTGAAGTTTAGAAAGTTTAATGTATTAGTTGATCAGTGCTGTTTCCGCATTTAAACTTGAAGCTACTGAACATGCATTCTTTGATCTGAATGGCCAATTGAGGAGTAAGGAACTATCGTCAAACTCATTGTTTAAATTGATCCCAATGTCGTGTTTTTAGGCCCACAACCATTCTATTGCCAGAGACACTGTAATTGGAGTTCCAGAACTCATTGATGCAACGATACTAAGACAAAGCGCAGACTGAGCTTACCAGACGAATCAACCGGGGAGTGACCACGTCATTGATGGAAGTGATGGAAGAAAGAGAAACCCGACCCCCCCTGGTTGGCCGTAACGACGCCACTGGAATATTCCTCTGGTTCCCCGCGCAGAGGGCCCAGCTCAGGAAAGGGTTGGCCACCATGACAGTCGGCGCAGGCCAGAGCTGATCCAGCAACTCCTCAAACGGACCTCCCATCTTAGCGAAAATGGTTTCGGTGAATTCGGAGTAGTGCTGAGCCCGGACCAGCTTCGAGGGGAGCACGTTCGGGATGGTGGCCAAGGATGTGTTGGTGGGCTTAGGCCTAGAACCAATGTAGCCAAGCCAATCCTTAGTGACAACAAAGGTGATGGTCTCTCACCCTAAGGCGAATCTCCTATATGTTTCTTCCTCTTTGAGGCTTTTAAGGACTTGCTTATGTCCAAATGTCCGGGAGTCTCGAGGATGGAATCTTGCATAGGTTCATCATTGGGTTGATGTGGCCCTGTCTTGGGTGCGACATCACCACTATGTGAAGGCTGGCAGTGGCAGCAGTGGCCATGGCCGAGGTCGATGGTGATGGAGCTTCCATTATCTTCAAGTTTTGATAGCCGTCCAACCAATGGATTTTTCCTAGATTTCAATTGAGCTTGTTGAACTAGGTGAATCAACTACTAGGATTTGCCTCAGTAACCACCATTCCCAAGTAAAAAGGGAGAGGTGGGGGTTCGAATCTCAAATTTCTCAAGGGATTGGGATCGGGACGATTTAATTTCAAGTGTGGATTTCAACTCCCATGCTCTGTAAAGAGGTAAGGTAAAAATTTGAGAGTGGGAATTAGTATAAGAACAAAGTATGACAACAACAAAAAAACTAAATGAGTCAATTCATTGATCGGCGAGTGGGGGAGGTAAAATAATAGAGCTAGCGTACACCCTTCTCTTTCGCCACTTGCGGTTGTCGTTTTCCTATCAAGGTGAAGCAAGAGATTATAATATGATAAAACAATACACGAGACTGATTAATGGATTTTCGTCATATATAATTCAAGTTTTATTTTGGAGTATCCATTCGTAAATTGACATGATGAATTCTCAATGACTATTGCAATATGGTCGCATTGACTAGGTCCATTTCAAGATAGAACAATGTTATGTCGTAACCAAAAGAATAATGATAATTTTGGAAATTTGGAATGAATGAACAAGTTGGAGGGAGAAATTGTATTTAGAATGCTTTATGATGGCTTCTGTCAATATGCAACGCTCACCCTCACATTTTTATATAATAGCACAATAGCTACGCTCTATTTAATGATGAAGACAAACATCCCACACACTTATTGTACAAAGGACAAAAATGTCAATAACAAAAAAACACAAATATTAAATGAGCCAACAGCCATGAACGCTTTGCTCCTTCTGACAATGATGATATCGACAAAAAACCAAACAATGGCTCGTCTTTTCCTTATGAAGGCATTTAATGTTGGAGGGATCACCAAACGTCGCCCGCCATAAATCATGCTGATTTTCTTTTATCTTCAATCATCTTCTTTCGTCCATCATAAATCAAGATATCCAACCAAATCTAGAACTACTGAACGTGCTCCAATCCAGCAATCAATTTATACTATTCTAACACGTGAGGCACATAAATCTCGAAATCAGTTGGTAATTAAACTTTGATTGATTACTTATTAACGTAATTACAAGTTTATAAGTTACTAAAAATCTATGAGAATATCAACAGTTATACAGCCACTAATGTTTTCATCAGTTACCAGCAATCTTGTGTTAAGTACTAGTAGTTATCAATCGTCCTAAATTATCAGCTATTATTTCTACAACTTCTAATAATTTACAAGCATAGTTCATCAATGTACTAAGTTAAGCAATTAAATAGAAAAATTCCAACTATTCTATCTAGTATAACTTACTCAAAATGTTACAGATGATATTCAGAAATTACTTTTCACCATCATGTATTTACATCGAGGAGACTGGAATTCAGGACTGGACAACCACACTCTATTGCCAAAATCATGAGAGAAGCAAAATTAAAGGGCATGATACTCAAGAAGTAAGCTATGTTCAACAAGAGAATGGCGTATTAATTAATGTCCTCAATGTTTGCTGCACCACACAAAATATCCCTAATAAAGGCACCAACGTTTGTCTCAGACGATCCGTCCGGTCCAATCGCATGGTGGCATAACTCTTGAAGTTGTTTGGCCCTCCTCCTCAGTTCTTTGCTCTCGCCGTCGCCTGGATCCATGAACTTGCGCACTAGCCCAGTGATGTCGCCCTTGCCAACTCTCCACCCAACCTTCCAATCGTCCACGATGATCTTGCAATTGTGACCTTGGTCCAAGGCTATCGGGTATGCTAGGAACGGAAGCCCTGCGTAGACACCCTCCTGGATCGAGTTCCATCCACAGTGAGTCCAGAACCCTCCGACCGAGGGGTGCGTCAATGCCCTCAACTGGTCGCACCACGGCACCACAATCCCCAAGTCACCTCCAGGCAACAGCTCCTCCAGCCTAGACGCCTCGTCCCGCGCCACCCACAAGAATCGGGCATTACTGTTGCGCAACCCCACTGCGATCTCATCCATTTTGGAGCTCGAGACCGAAAGGAGGCTGCCGAGGGACACGTACAGAACAGAGCTACCCGGCTGGCGGTCCAGCCACTTTGTTATGTAATCTGAGTCGTTGTTCGAGCGTGGATTGTCTTTGAGCTCAAAGTACGGGATGGATGGACCGACGGTGTAGATAGGAAACGATAGGCTCGATTTCAGAGCGTCGACAGTCTGAGATTCGATCTCGTGCACGGAAGAAAGCAACAGGTACTGTGCTCGATGGGCCCAGTCAACTATCAAGCGCAGTCTCTGCATCATCTGTTCGCTCCTTCCACCAAGCAAGTCCGTCAAACGTGTTGGAGGAATTCCAGGAATGTAATCCACAATTTCATCCCCTTTTTCTAGGACAGGAAAGCCGGTTTACTCAGAAAATAATGTGAAAACGGACATCGAATTTTAAGATTTCTGTGCATCAAAATAGCAAGAACCACAGGAAATTGATTTGCGATTTGGCACGCAGAAAAGGTATGGGTGCATACTTCAGTTTCTTTGGTTAAAGGTACGTTTTATCCAGAGTTACAAAATCCAAGAAGTGCCTACTTGCGGTTTTATCGGGTGATAGATAGGCAAGGCTCGGAAGTTTGACGAGTGTTGATTTTGAATTAGGCTTAGAACGACGGCTGACCTGACAAATTCTGGGGTAAATGGCCGTGCTGCTCAAGAAGTTGGAAGTGGTAGAAGAAGGAGAAGTTTGAGGCCGCGCTCGGCCAAAACGAGGCCACCGGAATGTTCCTGCGGTTCCCAACGCGGACCGGCCAGTACAGGAACGTGTCGGCCACCAGGAGGGTTGGCGGAGGGCGGAGCTGGTCGAGCAACTCCTCAAATGGGGTTTCCATCTTCGTGAAGACAGCCTCGGCGAACTCGGGGGAGAGCTGAGTCCGGACCAGCTCGGATGGGATCACAATGGGGATGGTGGCGAAGGATATGTTGCTTGGCTTCTGGTCAGAGCCAACGAGGCCGAGCCACTCCTCGGTGAGGACGAAGGTGACGGCGACGTGCCGGGCTCGGGAGGCTAGGATCTTGCACAGATTCATCACGGGGTTGATGTGCCCTAGTGCGGGGAAAGGAATCGCCACCACGTGGCAGGTCGGTGCTTGGCGCTCCATTCGATCGGCTGGCGGCGACCGGTGATGGTGAGTGCGGGGTCGATAATTCCGATGGGTCGCGGCGGATCAAATGGGCGATGGCCGAGTGAAGAGACAGAAGCGATTGATTACCGCGCACATTCCGAGGATTGATGGGGTCTGATGAAATACCAAATGAATTTGTCTTGTGACGTGTAATGCTACTCCAACTCATGATGGTGACGGCCAGCAACCATTCAACGAGAGGGCCTCCAAAATCTCCACGTGTTGTCTGCTTGTTCGAGATGGTCAATAATGCTGTTTAATAAGCTTAACAAGAGGGTTAGATAGGTAGCTGTTGCTGGTGGTTTTGAAGTTCCTTAGCGTTAGTTGAGTCGTGTGGTTGAAAATCAATTGGATAATAGTTAAATGTCTGTATAATTGTAGATGAGTCCATGTTGAACTCTTGTAGCGCAATTCTTTGATACCATGTCGGAGGGAATCTCTCCTTAAAACTGATACTAGCAATCTTCTATCGTGTGTCGGGATTGCACTTTCCTGATGTCTTTTGCGGCTAAGCATTTGGATCATTCGAGAGATCTGGAATTGTAGGTTCTCGAGAGGCCCCGGGTTCTTGCATTAGCACTTTATTTTCCTTGAGACGTTAAGAGTAAATACGGCCTGCCTTTTAGGACCCTCGGCCACAAGCTCATTGAAACTTTGCTTGCCCTTTTCCTGATTTGCTTCCCATCCTTACTGTCCAAGTCCATGATGATCCTGTGGGCAGTATCAACGATGACTAGCCACTAATCTTCTAGTCCCACTCGACTAGACCCCTATCGCTGCAAACACCTTCAGCCCAAGCATCGGTGTCCCTGCCTGCCCCCAAGAATTGAACTCCCCCATTGTGCACTCCCACGCGGTCACTCGAGAACGATAAGGAAGCTCCCCAGAGAAATGTACAGGACGGAGGCTTCTAGTCGAAAGTCTAACCACCAGAAGCATTTTGCAATGGCAATAGTGAGGAGTTAGTTTATCAACATAAATTCACATAACTTAGTTAAAATCACTGGGTTTTATACGACATTACCAATTCTCTTTTAGTCCACGTAGCATCTCCGTTTAGATTGTTTCAAACATACTTATTGTTCCTATAAATTAATTGTTAGAATAGTATAAAATTGATTGTAGGAGTTGAGCACGTTCATGACTGGGTTCTAGATTTGGTTGGATGTCTTGATTTCTGATGGCGCCAGAAGAAGATCGAAGACAAAAAGAAATCTTCATGATTTATGGTGGGCTATGTTTGGGTAGCCCATCCACCATTAAATTCCTTTAAGGAACAGAGGAGCTCTTGTTTGCTTTTTTGTTTTCAAAAAACGTGAAGTTTCACCATTGTGAGAAGGAACAAAAACTTCATGGCTATGGTTCATTTCATGTTTGTGCTTTTTTGTTGTTGACATTTTGTCATTAGGATAATAAGTGTGGGGATGATTTTCTATCATTGCTCTTATATATAATTCAAATAATCATCACAATAATTTAACTCTACTTCATGTATTTGACAATAGTGGTCCGCGATGGATTGACTTAGGCTAGGTATTTTTAATCCTAGGCTATACTAAGTACAATCAAGCATGAAGACTGACAAGATAAGAGTTCATATTTTGGATCATAAAAAAATTATTCCCCTTACTAAAATGTGTTTTTAACAAAAGTTGATGTCTCGCAACCACATAGGAGATAGATTGATGATGATGATGATTATGATGATAAAATTGTCGCGTGGACTATTTTTCACATCAAGAGATTTAATTGAGATATTAAAAAGCAATTAGATAATAAGCCAATTTACTTCTTTATCATCATAAATAATACATTTATACTTCCATTGGCATTGACAGCTTTCTTTAAAGTCAGACAATAACTTGGCATAGATTCTACACATTCACATGAAAGAAACAGAGTACCCATATAAAAGAGAAACATGCGAGAGGCAGTGCTATAATGCAACATGATGCCCAATTAGAGATATTGTCGGTAAGCAGCCGTAGGAAGTATGATTGAAAGCTGGAACAGTAAGATATACCATGACAAAACAAAAGGTGCGCAGATAAACAAGGGAAATAGTTACTGAATCTGAAAAATATGCCTCTGGTATGTCGTGCAAATTGATGGCCAATGCCAACAAAAAGTTCTACTAATCATCTGAAACTATTTGATGAATTTAATTAATCACTCTTCAAAATAAATTCAGTCGACAATCGATGTATAAAGAGTGTCGAAGCGATAAATATCATAATCATCATTCAGCCGATTCCAAAAGCATGCAATGGACTTGAAAAGTACTGACTAGGCAGCAGTAACTTGAAAAAACTAAACCACTCCTTATCTGGAACGGGAGTACTTCATATAGAAGAAACTAGAACTGTACAGATCCCTTTGCTTCAAATAGCTCATTGAGCCAAATCACCAGATCTTCTAAAAGAGAACAAAATCATAAAAATTCTTCAAAAACACAATGCTAAAAGCAAGGCTTCAACAGATTGCCAAATTCAACATACTGGAGAATAACATACCTATGAGGATGAGCAAGCACATTCACTTCCTTCTGCTATATATTGTCAGCATATATGAAAAATCGTTACAAACTGGCAGCTAAGATTTGCCAGCTACCTAGAGGATTATTCTATTTTACCAGAGTTTGATGTTAGCTACATTAGCCAACAATAAATATGTCCAGATGCAAGTGACAAGTAGTTACTATGCTCTGCCAGACAAGGCATGCATTTACAAATATGCGAACCCCGTGACCTGGATATCAAACAGGGTCAAAGCAAAGTGAGTGGAGACATTGAAAACGATAACGCAGGATATGTAACTTGACAAACTGAGAGCTCTTTCTTGATTCTATGGGTGGTGGTGCATTCTTTGGTCAGTAAGAACCGGATAAAGCTAACTAGGAACTGTCTTTGGCCGCTAGTTTGACTCTGTGATGCCCTTAGATGTTCTGGGCCGCACGCGCGCTACACTGATGTATTCAACGATCTATTCTTTGTCATAAGAACCGGATAAAGAAGAAACTGTCTTTGTAGTTACTAATGAAGTTGCCAAAAGCAAAAAAGAAAAACACTATTGCTTTGGGTCGGGTTATCTTTGAAAGAAACACAAGACCAGCTTGGACTATTAAAGCCAATTATAAAGGGTCGAAAGCCAAGAGTTTATGGATGAATCAGTATCCTCATCACAAGGTAACACATATAAAATTGAACATTGGACTTCAATTGGGGGCAGTGGCCCTGCCAGACAAGCTATAGCCCCATCCCTAATATCGACTTATCGCTGCAGAAAATAACGACAGCGAGGTATTATCCTTCTTCATAGTAAAGTAGATACTGGTGTATCGAGCTTGCATGTAGAGGGGTGAAATGGCTATCACAGTGGCAAGATATAGACATGAACAATAAAATCACAGCATGGATAGCTCGATTAGGTAATCGAAGTGTAGGGAACCATAATAAATGAGTTGCTAATGCCTATCAGCACACAGTATTCAAATGCATTTTCATTCCAGAACAACGTTTGGACCCATCGACAACTTTAATTGGTGCAAAATAGTCGACCAGCCTCGATTGTCCCCAGACCACCACTTGGGCGTTCTTCGGTTCATTAGACATTCCATTCAAGTGACTGGCATGTCATTTATAGGTTGGGTCTGCTGTGTGTAAAGTGTCGATCGTCTGTCCAAAAAATCTTACCTACCAATTAAGTATTATTGAGTTTACCAGAAGAGAATTGAATACTTCACTGTTTAGTTCCTCCTGCTTTTTGTCATATAATGGCCTCTAAGTTCAAGCATAAATGCAGAAACATCACTGATCAACTAATACATTAAACTTTCTGAACTTCACTGGAATGGGAAATGTCCCTGATGAAAGAATTGATATTAGTCTCGGTTGATCCACCTTTTCCGATCACTCGCCGACATAACTCCTGGAGATGCTTAGCCTGTCTCCTGACCTCTCTGCTTTCATCGTCCTCCAAATCCATGAACTTACGCAAGAGGCTCGTGATCTCCCTACCCACCTTCCAGCCGATCTTCCAGTCCTCGACGACTAGTGTTGCATTACCACCTTGATCCATAGCTATGGGATATGCAAGGAGAGGAACTCCAGCGACAATAGCTTCCCAAATCGAATTCCATCCACAATGCGTCCAAAACCGCCAACTGACGAATGTGACAGCACCCTCAACTGGTCGCACCATGGCAAGACTATTCCCCTATCGCCGCACAAATCTCTCAGCCTGGAGGCTTCCTCACGCACCACCCACATGAAACGAATGCCGCTGTTGTGCAAGCACCCTGCAATCTCATCCATCTTAGAGCTGGAGACCGAGAGAAAGCTTCCGAGGGAGATATATAGGACAGAATCACTCGGCTGACAGTCCAACCACTTTAAGTAATCGGCGTCATTCAAACAAGAGTCATCTGCAAGTCGAGAGAAATGGATGGCCGGACCTATTGTGTAGACCGGGATAGACAAGCTAGCTTTAAGAGCATCGACAGCCAGATATTCCGCGTCATACACAGTTGCGAGCAAGAGATACTTGGCCTCATGGACGATGCTAAATGCATCAAGGACGTACTGTAGAATTAAACCAATCGTTCCGGTGCTGATCAAGTCTGCTAATCGTGTCGGAGGAAGTCCGGGAATGTAATCGACCTGCTCGTCCCCTTTTTCTATGACAAAGCAAAGACAAAGCAAAGGCAAGCTCAGCGCTGAGTATCAAAACTCGGTGACACAACTATAATGAGATAAAACGGAGACTGAGCTTACCAGACAAATCAAGCGGGAAGTGACCGTGTTGTTCAAAGAGATGGAAGTGATAGAAGAAAGAGAAATCCCAGGCCGCCGACGGACAGAACAACGCCACGGGAATATTCCTCCGGTTCCCCGTGCGGAGGGCCCAGCTCAGGAAAGTGTCGGCCATTATGACAGTCGGCACAGGCTGGAGCCGATCCAGCAGCTCCTCAAACGGACCTCCCATCTTGGTGAAAACGGCATCAATGAATTCGTCGTAGTGCTGAGCCCGGACCAGCTCTGAGGGGAGCACGTTCGGGATGGCGGCCAAGGATATGTTGGCGGGCTTGGACTCGGACCCGATGAAGCCAAGCCACTCCTCGGTCACGACGAAGGTGATGGTGATGTCTGGGGCTCTGGAGGACAGGTTCTTGCACAGGTTCATCATGGGGTTGATGTGTCCTCGTCCTGGATATGGCATCGCCACCATGTGGCGGCTGCCGGCGGCGGAGGTCGATGACAACAGTGCTTCCATTTTCTTGAAGTTGCGAGGACGTCTAACCAGTGAATTTTCCTCGGAGTTCAATGAAGGTTCTCGAATTTGATGAGTTGACTCGTCCATCTACGAGCCAGGGATGTAAAATAATGAAGCTAGCGTGCGCCCTTCTTCCTCCGCCAATTGCGGTTGTCCTTTCCTCGTGACGGCGGAGCGAAAGAAATTATTATATGATAAAGCACCGCACCAGTTTAACCACGAGTGGGATTTTGTCGTGTATGATTGAAAAACTTAATTTGGATTATCCAATCTTAAATTAACATGACGAATTCTAAATGATTATCGCAATGTGACATTGGTTGAGTAACATTTAATTTGGAGCGTTCCGATGTGATAAATATTTGAGTATTTTATCATCAAGTTATCAACTAATTTTGATTACACAAACTTATGTTTGAGTCATATGACCACTTAAACTTTGGTTGTTTTGAAAACTATTTCAATCATTTACCATTGTGTATTTTTGGAGATTATCATGCGTTTGGATAATTATATTTGATATCAATAATGACCATTCCAACAATCTATCAATACTTAATTTTGAAACATAGTAACACCGCTTAAGTTTAGCAAGAACGTTCATTTGGTTATTTGAAAAATGCCGACACTTACAATAAGCTAACAATATATTTTTGGGAAGCTTACCCGCGTGTTATAGCTAACAAGTCTCATACGAAATTATACTCTTTTTGAAATTATAAAAAATTATTCAAATAATTTGTGAAAATTTATTTGCATAACTAAATTCAATTAACTCTTATTTGAAATTATCAACTTTTATTTGATCTGATTACCAACATGTATTTGATTTTTCAAATTTAACAACTTTTGAATTAATATAATAATATATATATGCACAACTTACAAATGTTTTAAAGTCACCGATGTTTCTCTTTTTTAAGTCACATACCAACTATTAATAGATTTTTTCAAAAGTACCATCTGTTTCAACAATTTCCCATCAATTATTTGGGGAGTATACCGTCGGTTTAAAGTAATTGTTTTATATGATATTATTGACACCTTTGAAAATTATTGACTTGTCCAATGGTTTAAAGTTACCAACCCTTTTTTTTTTATAAAATTACCAACTCTTAATTTGAGTTAGTTTTCATCATTTATTGACCAAAATTTAGTTTGATATATTATCATTGATTCCGATCATTTATCAACAATAATTTGCATAATTTTTACCAACTTGTAAAACTACTAACTCTTATATTAAAATAACAAATAATTATGCGAGTCCACTACCAACTTTACCAACATTTGTTGGGAGTTCACCAACGGGCTAAAGTTACCAAGTTATTTTAGAAATTAGCGAGCCACTTTTAAATTTACCAGTAATTTTGATGATTTACCAACATTTATTGGAATGCAGAAACATCACCGATCAAATTATACATTCAACATTCTGAGCTGTCACTGCCATGGGAAACGTCCCTGATGAAGGAATTGATTGTTAGGAATTAAGTAAAATTGATTTTGTTTCTTTGAAAAAGATTGATGCAGAATAATGAAGAACCAACGGGAAGCAATCTAAGAAAGAAGAAAAGGGAGGCAAAGTTCAACTTGCCTACTTCTCTCTACCGACTTCATGGCTAGAAGAGGATTGATTTACTTGCATAGGAAGCACGTAAAAAGCCAACATGCAGCCCACAATTGTGACAATTCAAAGCTGGCTTATAAGAAAGAAAATTGCAGCTAGACTTTCACATCGAAGGCGGCAAATAAGAGAAAAAGTTCAGCTTTGCTTCTTGTATCTTGGGTGCAGGCGGTGGACATCCTTATAAATATAGATGTAGGTCATTAGCATAGAGAGGCCAAAAAGTGCAGAGAGAGTGAAGGAGAGAGAGAAGAGGGGAGGCTAGAATAAAGAAGAATAGAGTTGGCCTAAGCAGAGAGAGCCCTAGGATGAGCCTCATAGAGTTGCTTTGTGTGAGTGAGTTGTTCCTTCGTGATCGAGAGGAAAGCTTGTATTAGTGGTGTGTATTTGTATAAAAGCCTACGTAAGGCCTTTGAAAATTATTGTCTCCCCACCAAACCCTCTAAAACTATTTGTTATCCTTTTGGTTCCAATAATTGGTATCAGAGCTAGAATCATATATCCAACAATTGGTATCATAGTTAGGGTTGTATACCCAACATTGATGTTAGGATCATCTTTTCCGATCAACCACCGGCATACCTCCTGGAGATGGTTAGCTTGTCTCCTGATCTCTCGGCTTTCATTGTCTTCCAATCCCATGAACTTACACACCAGCCCCATGATCTCCGTGCCCAACCTCCATCCGACCTTCTAGTCCCCGACGACTAGCGCTGCATTGCGGCATTGATCCATAGCTATGGGATATACGAGCAGAGGAACTCCGGTGAAAATAGCTTCCCAAATGGAATTCTATCCGCAGTGCGTCCAAAACCCTCCAACCGACAAATGTGACAGCACCCTCAACTGGCCGCACCATGGCATGACTATTCCCCTATTGCCGCACAACTCTCTCAACCTTGAGGATTCCTCGTGCGCCACCCGCATGAAACGAATGCCGCTGTTGCACAAACACCCTGAAATCTTATCCATCTTAGAGCTGGAGACTGAGAGAAAGCTTCCAAGAGAGATATATACGACGGACTTGCTCGGCTGATGGTCCAACTACTTCAAGTAATCAGCGTCATTCAAAGAAGTCATCTGCAAGTCGAGAGAAATTGATGGCCGGATCAACAGTATGGACTGGGAAAGGAAAGCTAGCTTTAAGAGCATCGACAGCCGGACATTCCACCTCATACACAGTCTCAAGCAAGACATACTTGGCCTCATGAACGATTCATGAACGATGCTAAATGCATCGAGGAAGTGTTGGAGGACTCCACAACAGAATGAGTCTGATCCAGGAATGTAATCAATTCACTCGTCCCCTTTTTTCTGTAACAAGGCAAAGACAAAGAAGAGGGCATCAATCAGACCCAATCTTCGTGCACATTTAGGCCGTCTTTACTAGTTTCTTAGATAAATTGGTATTCAGAGACAACTGGCACGCTCTGTCTCCGCATAAGCTGTCGCCCCTATGCAGGAATTACAATTCAGATGAACTGAACTGAAAGCATCTCAAGCTTGCCATCTTTATAGGTCAGTCATTTTACGGGGAAAGTACAGTGGGAGTGCTAAAAGTTGACACGGAAGAACACTTAAATGCCAAAACTTATAAACGGTACACTTAAGTGTCACTTTTAAAAAAAAATGGATTACTTAAGTGTCAAGTCGCCGGAATCCTGCCGGAAATCCTACATGGCATTTTTTTATTAATTTTTTACCTACGTGGCTTGCCGGAAATTGAAACGACGAAAAATCAGCGCAAAACGACGTCGTTTTTGCGCTGACATGGATTTTTAAAATTATTAATTAAATAATATTAAAAAAATTTAAAAACAAATATTTTAAAATTGATTAATTAAAAAAAAAAAAAAAAAAAAGGGAGGGAAAATCTGCAAAGGCGTGTGTAGCCCTCGCCGCCCCACCAACCGGGGGAAGGGCCGGCGATGGTGGGCGAGGGTCCTCCCCCACCGTCGCGAGCCCTTCCCGGCCGGTGCGGCAGTGCCGCATAGCCCTCACCGATTCCCCTCCCCCTTTTTTTTTTTTTTTTTTTTTTAAAATAAATTTGATTTTAATTTTTTTTTTAAATTTAATATTATTTAAATTTTTTTTTTTATTAAAATTGCCACGTGGAATTTTTTATTTTTGAAAAATGTTCCGCGAGCCACGTAGAAAGAAATTGTCGGAAAATGGACACATGGCAATTTGGCCGGATTTAGCACTTGATCCATTTTGCTCGATTTTGGCACTTAAGTGATCCGTTTTAACTTTTGGCACTTAAGTGTTCATCCGTACCAACTTTTGGCACTTAAGTGTTCCTCCGTGCCAACTTTTGGCACTCCTGGGGTCCGTGTGTCGTCATTTTGCCCATCGATACACTAGAACTTGCTGTAGAAGCTACTTAACATGCATTCTCTGATCTGAATGGCCGATTGAGAAGTATGAGGAACTATAGTGAAACTCTGTTTAGATTTTTGCTTAATAGACCATGCTAACCACGCTAAACTGACCCCACGGTGTCGTGTGTTTTTAGGCCTGACAACCATTCTATTACCAGAGACACTGTAATTGCAGTTCCAGAACTCATTCATGCGACTATACTAAGACAAGCGAAGACTGAGCTTACTAGGCAAATCAACCGGGGAGTGACTCTGTCGTCAATGGTAGTGATGGAAGAAAGAGAAACCCGACCTCCCCTTTGGCCAGAACGATGCCACTGGAATATTCCTCTAGTTCCCCACCTAGAGGGCCTAGCTCAAGAAATTGTCGACCTCGATGACGGTGCAGGCCGGAGCCGATCCAGCAGCTCTTTGAACGGACCTCCCATCTTGGCGAAAATGGCTTCGGTGAATTCGGAGTACTGCTGCGCCCAGAACAGCTCCGAGGGGAGCACGTTTGGGATGATGGCAAAGGATATGCTGGTGGGCTTAGGCTCAGAACTGATGTAGCCGAGCCACTCCTCAATGACAACGAAGGTAATGGTGATGTCCGGGACTATGGAGGACAGAATCTTGCAGAGGTTCATCATCGGATCGATGTGGCCCCGTCTTGGGTACGGCATCACCACTATGCAGAGGCTGCCAGCCCCGGTGCTGGCCATGGCCAAGGTTGATGGCGGTGGAGTTTCCATTTTCTTCAAGTTGTGGCAGCCGTCCAATTAGTGGATTTATCCTGGAGTTCAATTGAGGTTGTTGAGTTAGATGAGTCAACTACTGGGATTTGCCCTAGTGGCCATCCTTCATGTACGAGAAGGATAATATGGGGAGTTCGAATCTCCATCTTTTCGTAAGTTGAAGTAAGAACAATTTAGTTTCAGGTGTAGATTTCGACTCTCACGCCTCGTGAAAATGTAGAGCAAAACTTTAAGTGCAGGAGTTAGCATAGGAGTAGAGTAAAATAGATAAAAAAAAATTAAATAAGTCAATTTATCGATCGGCAAGTGAGGGAGGTAAAATAATGGAGCTGGTGTACACCCTTCTCCTCCACCACTTGCGATTGTCGTTTCACCATCATGGTGGAGCAAGAGATTATAATATGATAAAGCAATGCATCAACGTGCTCAAATCCAACAGTCAATTCTAATACCCAACATAAATCATGACATCCAACCAAATCTAGAACTATTGAACATGCTCAAATCCAATTGAGGGTGGTTAACAAGAATCACCTAGGGTGAATAGGTAATATAATAAAATCTTATACAAAATAAAAATAAGGAATAAAACTGTTCGAGATAGAAGTCTGGATGTCAGCAGACATAGCATGATTCAGAATTCTAAACAATAATCATATTTTAGGACAAGGTTCTAAATTTGCTATGCAGAAATCAAACTTTGAAGCACCCAACACATATGCACTAAATTATAACAATAATCAATAAGAGATTAAGGAATAAGAGAAATTGTACACGAATCTTATAGTGGTTCGGCTTAGATTAAGTTTATGTCCACTCTCCCACTCTAACAGCCTTCTAACTGGATTACATTATATGATCAACAAGAAATTACAACTTTGAGTGTAAACATTTAGCGATAGATCACACTATCTTACTAAGTCACTCTTGTGTACTTTTCCCACGATTACAAACTTTTAAACTCACACAAGACAAGTGTATATGGTCAAAGTATGCCTAGACTTAGGAATTATAAATTCTATGCTTCGTCTCTTCCTTACTCTTCGGTCCCTTGATCTCCTTATATACTCTTCCACTTCCAAACTAGCCATTGGACAGTATCCAGAAAATCGTCTTCCAATCTACCCGTCGGACAGAACTGTATCAAGAAAATTTAGTAACCGTTGATTGACAGAAGTAGAATCCGCATCTTGATTCTAGTCGCCCATACAAGCAGAATCTAAGTTTATATAAGTAGAGCTTCTCCGTTATAAAAGTTCTTGTCTTCGGAATCCAATTGCCAATCAAATAAATTGAGTCAATTAAATCTATTTTGGTATAGAATCCAAACCAGATTACTAGCTGTTACATGTTCTGGGTCTGCGTCTTGTTTTATCAGATTGTCTCATTCTGAACTTATTTCGTTCTAAACATTAAGTTCTGAACTTGCTTCAATCTGAACATGTATCTCGTTATACTCATGTTGTTTTGAACCTGTCTTATTCTGGACTTGTTACGATCTGGACCTGTTCAGTCTATATGTAAAGTCTGAGTCTGTTCCGTCTAAAGTAGACTTCTTAATCTGTACTTGAGTCTGAACGTATTCATCTTCGAAGTTTGTGTCTAATAGATTTATCATTAAAGTTTGAACATATTTAGTTGTAGAATCTGAACTTTGTTCAGCTTCAACAATGAGTTTATCTTCTAGTTCTTTCAAGTATGATCCTTGATAATACCATTTATACATTCCATCATCCACATAGCGGCTTGTGCATTTTTCACTAAATTATTCAATCATCAAACACATTAATAGCCTTTAATTTATTTTGTCATATTCAAAACATCATGAGGGATTTCCCTAACACCAACAACCAATTATTTACTAATCAAACACATGAGGTGTATAAATGTCGATATCCGTTGGTAATTAAACTTTGATCGATTACTTATCGAAAATATAACAAGTTTGTAAGTAAAAATTTATGAGAATAGCAAACAGTTATTCAGCCAGTAATGTCTCCATCATTTACTAGCAATCTTGGGTAAGTACCGGCAGTTATCAATAATCCTAAATTATCGGCTATTATTTCTACAACTTATGATTATTTACATGCATAGTTCATCAATGTACTGAGTTAAGCAATTGAATAGAGAATTCCCAACTATTCTATCAATTATAAGTTACTCTATTCAACATGTACTAAACAATATTCATAAATCACTTTTCACTATTACGTATTTACATCGAGCATATTGGAATTTGCGATTGGACAGCCACATCCTATCGTCAAAATCAAGAGAGAAGCAAAATTAAAGGACACGATACTCATGAAGTAAGCTTTAACTTTCACAAAATCGAGAGCGAACAAGAATCCTAGCTATGTTCAATGAGAGAATGAAGTTCTAATTAATGTCCTCAATGTTCGTTATACCATGCAAAATGTCCCTAATGAAGGTGCTGATGTTAGTCCCGGACGATCCGTCCGGTCCAATCACGTAGTGGCATAACTCTTGAAGGTGTTCGGCCCTTCTCCTCAGTTCTCTGCTTTCGCCGTCACCTGGATCCATGAACTTGCGAACTAGCCTAGCAATGTCGCCCCTGTCGACCCTCCACCCAACTTTCCAATTGTCCACCACAATCTTGCAATTGAGACCTTGGTCCATGGCTATTAGGTATGCCAGGAATGAAAGCCCTGCATAGACACCCTCCTGGATTGAGTTCGAGCCGCAGTGGGTCCAGAACCCCCGACTGATGGATGTGTCAATGCCCTTAACTGGTCGCACCACAGCACCACAATCCCCATGTTATCGTCAGGCAACAGTTCCTTCAGCCTAGAAATCTTGTCCCGCACCACCCACAAGAATCGGACATTACTGTTGCGCAACCTCGCTGGGATCTCATCCTTTTTGGAGCTCGAGAACGAAAGGAAGCTGCCAAGTGATAGGTACAAAATAGAGCTACCCGGCTGGTGGTCCAACCAATTTATTATGTAATTTGAGTCGCTGTTTGAGTGAGGATTGCCTTCGAGCTCAAAGTACGGGATGGATGGACCGATGGTATAGATAGGAAACGACAGGCTCGGCTTTAAAGCGTCGACCATCTGAGATTCAATCTCGTACACGGAAGAAAGCAATAGGTACTGTGCTCGAGGGACCCAGTTGAAAATCGAGCGGAGTCTCTCCATAACCTTTTCATCAACTAAGTCCGTCAAATGCTTTGGGGGAATCCCAGGAACAGAATCCACATCTTCGTCCCCATTTTTGGTGACAAAAAAGACAATTACTTAGTAAATAATGTGAAATTGGACATGGAATTTTGGGATTTATATGCATCAAAACAGCTATAACAACAGCTAAATGATTTGACATTTTTTGCGCAGAAATAGTATAGATCGAGACTTCAGTTCCTTTGGTGAAATGTAAATTTTCTCAGAGTTCCGAAACTTTGTTAGTGCGTGCTCGTCAGCAAGACCCAGAAGATTGTTCAGAAATCTGTGCAGTGAAAGATGGCTGACCTGACAAATTCTGTGGTAAACGGTCATTCTGCTCAAGAATTAGGAAGTGGTACAAGGAGGAGAAATTTGAGGCCGCGGTCGTCCAAAACGAGGCCACCGGAATGTTCCTCTGGTTCCCGACGCGGACCCGCCAGGACAGGAGCGTGTCGGCCACAATGAGGATCGGCGGAGGGCGGAGCCGGTCAACGCAAAACAAAGTTATGGAGCCGAACACGTCTTCTGTGATGTGCATGCTTCTTCAGCTCATGGTGGTGACACGTAACGTAGCCATAATTCGACGTGGGTCCCCAAAATTTCCATTTCAAGTTTGTTTGTTCAAGATGGTCGACAGTGGCGTCTAATAAGCTTTACCGGAGGGGTAAAATCTCGTTCCCTACATAGTTATGACTGACATGTTTGGTTTTCCTCTCAAACATTGTCTTTTGTCTCTTGCTTGAAAGAATTCTGTGGGGATAGAATTCAACTCATGATGATCAAAAAAAATCACTGGGGAACAAAAACCCTTTTGTGGCCGAGCAATCCGATCAATTGAGAGATCCTGAATCGCGGGTACTCGAGAGTCCGCAGGCTCTTGCATTAGCACATTGTATTCTTTGAGATGTCGCCGATGAAAGCAATAATGCTGGAGTAAAGATGACCTGCCTTTCCGGACCGCTTGGCCACAAGCTCGTTGGAGCTCGCTTGCCCTCTTTTTGAGTTCATTTCCATCCTCACTATCCAAGTCCATGCACCTCTTGTTAGGAGCACGTAACAAAAACCCGATACTTTCACGTGAGAAAATCACCAAAAGGGAGTCCAATTCAAACCCATTAATATATCCAGTTGAATCTACCTCATTCAAAGAAAAATTAACTACTCAACATAACTTAATTTTTCGATATAAGATTTCTTTAACACAACTCACACATATATCCTAACACACTTGGGCAATCTTAACAATGGCTTGTCTCAACACCAATTCGTCCCTTCGCTTCTTCACCCTCCAACCAATCTTTCAGTCCTGCTGCACCTGCTTACAGTTGGAGATTTGATCCCAAAAAATTGGGAAGGCAACCATGGGGACGCCGAGGAAGACAGCTTCCAGAGTGGAGTTCAACCTGCAGTGCGTCCAAAACCCTCCAACCGAAGAGTCGTTTAGCACCTTCAACTGATCACACCAAGGCACCACCAAACCCCTATCGCCACAAACACCGTCTTTGACCAACGAATCGTTGTCTCGGCTCACCCACAAGAACCAAACGCAATCCCACCGCAAGCTCATCCATTTGGTCGCTCAAGACCGATAGGAAACTCCCTAGAGAAAATGTATAGGACGGAGGCTTCTGGTCGAGAGTCTAGCCACCAGAAGCATTTTGCGATGCCAATAGGGAGGAGTTAGTTTACCAAAATAAATTCACACAACTTACGATGTGTTAAAAATCACTAAACTTTTATACAAAATTACCAATTCTCTTTTAGTCCATGTAGCAATTTTATTTAGATTGTTTCAAATGTACTGATTTTCCTTCAAGCTAATGACATGTTGTCACACCCCCAAAACTTTAAGAAAGGAATTAACAAGGCCGTCTTTTCACATGAAAAATGCAGCCTCAAACATAATTAACAACCTAATATTAACATACATTCGTGCGCGCTCACACACATATATATAAAATAAACCAATAGGTTGGTTATAATATCAGAATTTCCATTATCCACCAAAAAGAATAGTTATAACTAGAACTCAATCAACCGAACAAACTATTAAAAACTATAAAAACAACTCCCTTAAGCCATACCCAAAATACAACTCCTGAAGGTTTCCCACCGATAGTGCTCTTGTCCTAATTGCCGCTAACCAAAAAAACCTAAAAATCAAGTGGATGAACAACTACAACCCAATTAGTAGTATATTTCTACTAAGTTGATCAAGCCTCCACATTGCACATTTAAAATTCAAAGACTTGATCCATTTATGCCAATTCAAAATATAACTAACTTACAAAAATAAAATGAGTTATATATTATTTCTACTTATTTGTATCAATAGCAAAATTTTCGATTCATTCATAATATCAAAATAAGTATCATTGGTTTAGTTTAATAATCGAACTCGTCATATCTCATGTCAATGGTTCATTCCATGCCCAATATCTAACTAAAGGCTCTAAAAGTGGCTCTCACGAATTTATGTTATCGTGTAGATTCAGTGGCCTACATATATTAATAATATAATGCCCTAGAGGTAACTCCCACGAAATTACGTTATCGTGTAACACCTAACCCTTTAATATGCATATCAATTATACAATGCCCTAGAGGTGGCTCCAATTGACTCAAGTCGTCACATAGCACTTAGCCCTTGGCTACAAGGCTCTAAAGGTGGTCCTCACAAATCATGTGGTACTTAGTCATTTACCAGTTCATATCACAATTGGTTTCTCAAATTTTTCAAGAGTTATCTCATAAATCAAATATGTAGTATGCATAACCCTTTAGGAAAGGTTTATCGAGCCATCCCATAATAACTCAAAATACTAAACACTGGTTTTACAAAACCAAAGAAGATATCACTACCAGTCACCTAGGATGCCCCAACATCAAATAGCAAATATTACTCAAACCAGCAATCTTGCGATGCTATCAAAAGAGCCAGAAACAATGTAAAAACCAAGTAAAATGCTATTTCAACTATGAAATGACTATACTAAGCTTAGACGATAGCAAAATGACTCCTACGCACTAACAAATCACATGCTAAAGCGATTATTCAAGCTATTTGTAATGCGAAACTCGCACACAAAATCTTAAAATTCTCACTCTGATCATTATTTCTAAACAAGTCTTGTCAAATTCATGGCTCTACAACACCATAAATCACTATTTTTATGATATTCTATAACTCAACAACTCAAAAATCAGATTTTGTGAATCAAATTTTACATTATTCTGAATTTAAGTCTCAAATTTGAAAACTAATTCTTCTGGAAGAACGAGTGGTGCGAACATTTTTCAGGCCTAGTTGAGTCGCTCTCTCTCTCTTTTTCCTCTCCTCTTTGTCTGTCTTTCCTTTCTTCTCTGTCTTTCCTTTCTTTCCTCTCTATTTCCACGCGTCTCGGCCCCCTTAATGGCAGAATGTCCAATATTGCTTCCTTTTTCCTTTACTTTTTGACTTTTCAACCATTTTTTTCTTTTTCTTATAAAGTGGTTCCCACCACTGCTTTGACTTGATCAAAGAAAATATCTAAATATTGCACGTATTTGCATAATTTTCAACGGGTTAAAAAGACCAACTTTTATACGAAATTATCGCCTTTTTTGAAAGATACTGATCACTCTGATGATTCACTAACATTTATCTTGCAGAGTTTAAATTACTAACTCTTTTCTCAAACTACTCAATCTTATTTCAGTCAGTCATCAACATTTATTTGGTTGTTTTTAATTGCTATCTATTCCCACAATTTACCAACAAATTTTCCAAAATATTTTCCAAAGCGTTATAAATGTTCCCAGCTAACTTAGAAAGCTACTGATAGTTGTATGAAATTATTTATTCTGGCTTTAGTCTAATTACTAATGTTTATTTCATTGTTTCAAAAGCACCAGTTGTTGCGATAATTGTACCAATACTTCTTTAAGAGTTTGCCAACAGGTTAAAGTTACCAGCATAAGAATTCATCAGCTCTTTCATAAATATGAATTACTTATGGATCTACTAACTCCTCTACAAAAACTTCCAATTCTTATTTGATGACCGTAACATGTCTGTAGCCGATTCAGTAAAATGATGATAAATTATTAAAATAATTGATAAATTGGAACAATCCAATAAATATTGGTAAGTAATTGGGATTAGAATTTGTAATTTCGTAGAAAACTAATAACTTTAACACGTTTATCTGTGAAAAGATATGTTGGTAATTTGAAAAAAATCAAATAGCTGTGATATTTTTTTATGGTTTTAGGAAAACGTTAATGTGGACGGACCAAACAAGTTGTCAATCGACTTTTTTACGAAAACTTCCATGAATCTGTTAGTATGGAAAATGATTTGCCGATTGTCAAACATGGGACACCAGAATTTTTCTTCTTACTTAAATCAATAGAAAACTTATTGTGATATGTTAAAAATCATTGATATTTGAAACTTGCTTTGATGAATATAGAATACACAAATTGTATATGAATAGCGGACCCAAGGCTATAGACACCAACGGACATATTCTTATCTAGAAACTTATGTATTATTTACCAAGTAGAATTTACTCTACCAAATAAGTTCCAACCAATATTAAGAAATTACTTTTCATTGTCATGTTTTTAACTTCAAGGAGGTTGGAATTGATAGACCAGACAAAAACATTCTATCCCCAAAATCATGAGGGAAGCTAAATTAAAGGGTGTGATACTCGTATAGTAAGCTTTAACCCTCGCAAATTGACAGAGAACAATAACAAGTTGTGTTCAACAAGAGATTGAAGCACTAACTGCTGTCCTGAATTTTCGCTGCATCGTGCGAAATGTCCCTAATGAAGGCCCTGATGTTATTCCCAGATGATCCATCTGGTCCAATCGCGTGGTGGCATAACTCTTGAAAATCTTTGACCCTCCTCCTCAATTCTCTGCTATTGTCGTCAGCCAGGTCCATGAACTTGCGCACTAGCCCGGCAATGTCACCCTCACCCACCCTCCATCCGACCTTCCAATCATCCACGACAAGCTTGCAGTTGAGATCTTGGTCCATAGCTATCGGGTATGCTAGGAATGGAAGCCCCGCATAGACACCCTCCTGGATCGAGTTCCACCCACAGTGGGTCCAGAACCCCCCAACCGATGGATGTGTCAATGCCCTCAACTGGTCACACCACGGCACCACAATCCCCATGTCTCCGTCAGGCAATAGTTCCTTTAGCCTAGAAACCTCGTCACGTGCCACCCACAAGAATCGGACATTACTGTTGCGCAACCCCACCACAATATCATCCATTTTGGAGCTCGAGACCGAAAGGAAGCTACCTAGGGACAAGTATAAAACAGAGCTGCCTGGTTGCCGGTCCAGCCAATTTATAATGTTTTGAGTCGCTGGTCGAGCGAGGATTGCTTTCGAGCTCAAAGTATGGGATTGATGGACCGATGGTGTAGATAGGAAACGACAGGATCGGCTTCAGAGCATCGACCATCTGAGATTCAATCTCATAGATAGAAGAAAGCAGCAGGTACTGTGCTCGAGGGACCCAATCCCACATTAGGCGGACTCTCTGCATAATACTTCCATCAACCAAGTCCGGCGAATGTGTTGGAGGAATCCCAGGAACGGAATCCACCTTTTCGTCCCCTTTTTTTTGACAAAAAGGGCAATTACTTAGTAAATAATGTGAAATTGGATATGGAATTTTGGGATTTATGTGCATCAGAACAGCAAATTGATTGGCGATTTCTTGAGCAGAAATAGTATGGGTCGAGTCTTCAGTTTCTTTGGTGAAATTTACATTTTTATCGTGTTACGAAATTCTTTCAATGCGAGATTTTTAGCAAAACCCAGAAGCTCTATCGTGTGATAGGCAAGGCCAAAGCTCAGAAATTTTGGCTAGTTTTAAAACGATGGCTAACCTGACAAATTCTGTGGTACATGGCCATTCCGCTCAAGATGTAATCGGTACAAGGAGGAGAAATTTGAGGCCGCGGTCGTCCAAAACGAGGCTACCGGAATGTTCCTCTGATTCCCGATGCGGACCGCCCAGGACAGCAACGTGTCGGCCACAATGAGGGTCGGCAGAGGGCGGAGCCGGTCAAGCACCTCCTCGAACGGGGTTTGCATCTTTGTAAAGACGGCCTCGATGAACTCGGCGAAGTGCTGAGCACGGACCCTCTCAGACGGGATCACGTTCGGGATGGCAGCGAAGGATACGTTGCTCGGCTTCTGGTCGGGGCCGATGAGGGTGAGCCACTCCTCGGTGAGAACAAGGGTGACGGCCACGTGCGGGGCTCGGGAAGCTAGGATCTTGCACAGGTTCATCAAAGGGTTGATGTGCCCTCGTCCGGGATACGGCAACGCCACCACGTGGCAGGTCGATGCTTGGCGATCCATTTGAGCGACTAGGCGGTGGGCGGTGGCGTTGGCTGGGGGCCAGGTGAGAGACGGGGGCGATCAACCACAGGGCGAATGCCGAGCATCAAGGGGAAAACATATGACAAAGGTAACGCGATGGCGTCATGCCTTACCGAATGAAATTGTCTGAAGTTGACTGATCGACGCAAAACATAGATATGGAGCCGTACACGTCTTCTGTGGCCAGTATGCTTTCTTCAGCTCGTGGTGTCGACACGAAACGCAGCTATAATTCAACGTGGGGTCTCAAAATTTCCCGGTCTGGCCTGCTTGATCGAGATGATCGATAATAATGTTTAATAAGCTTTACCAGAGGAGTACGACGTTGCTCCCTCAATGATAGTTGAACTGACGTATTAACATCGCCTCTTTTTTTGGTTGGAAGAACTCTGTTTTGGGGGAGGGGGAGGGAGTTGGTGGAATTCAATTCGTGACTATAAAAAAAAATTAACAATGCGTGTTTGAATATTTAAAATAAGAAATTACGTATGGATGTAATAATTTAAGTATTTAAAATAATTGATAGTGATTTCATAAAATATCACTTTATATTAAAATATTATGATATTTAAATATCAAGTCATATATTCATATAACAATTACAAATCTCACAAATTCCTGCATAATATGAAACTTTTGAGGTCTATAGTTCGAATATTTCAAGCCCTACCTTTCGTTATGGTATTAAAGCAAAAAATCCTGAGTTCAAATTTTTCTTGACCCATATATGCTTCCCTAGTGAAATAATTTCAATTACTTATTTCCATGTTTTAGACTTAGGCTAAAGCTCAATTTAACAACTTAAGTTTTTAAAATAACTAGAGTGTGAGATTCAGTAAAATCATTGCCAATTGTTCACAAATCGCACATTCTATGACTTTCCCTTTACACTTAGTTTGGCCTTTTGAGTCTTCCAAGCCCTAGCCTTCAGCATGATATCAAAGTAGAAAGTCTTCCGTTCAAATATTTCTTAGCCCATATTTGCTTTCCCAATGAAATATTCACATTTAGTTTGGCCTTTTGAATCTTCCATGCACTAGCCTTCATCATAGTTAAGTAGGAGGTCTTGAGTTCAGATATTGCTTGGCCCATATTTGCTTCCCTAATGAATATTTCTAATTACATATTTCCACACTTTGAGGACATAAAAAAAGGGTATGGAAAGATTCGAACCAGGACCTCTTGCACTAATAGACGTGAGATTCTATGAAATCATTGCCCATTGTTGTTAAAATGTAAATTTTTTAATTTAAACTTTCTCAATGAAAGATTCTAACATTGTCTTTTTTTGTTTTTGCTAGAAAGAACTGTCGAGGTAGAATTCAATTCATGATAATCAAAGAAACATTAGTAGTACAAATACTGGTCGAAAGCCACAATTGGCAAGCTCTATCATGAGTCGGAATTGCACTTTCCCAAAGCCTTTCTCCAGCCAAGTATTCAGATCAATTGAGAGATCCTGAATCACCGCCACTCGAGGGTCCATGAATTCTTGCATTAGCACGTTATTTTCTTCAAGATGTCGCCAATGAAAGCATTGATGTCGGAGTAAGACGACCCGCCTTTCAGGATCGCTTGGCCACAAGCTTGTCGAAGCTCACTTGCCCTCTTCCTGATTGCCTTTCCATCCTCACTGTCCAAGTCCATGAACCTCTGGAGACTCTCAGAAATGGCTTGTCTTGACACCAATTCGGCCCTTGTCTTCTTCACTCTCCAACCAATCTTCCAGTCCTGCTCCACCAGCTTACAGTTGGGGATTTGATCCCAAAAGATCGGGAAGGCGAGCATCGGGATGCCAGCAAAGACAGCTTCCAGGATGGAGTTGTACCCGCAGTGCGTCCAGAACCCTCCAACCGCAGAGTGGTTCAGCACCTTCAACTGATCACACCAGGGCACCACCAGACCCCTATCGCCGCAAACACTGTCTTCAACCCAGGAACCGCCGTCTCGGCTCACCCACAAGAACCTAACTCCGCTGCTGCGCACTCCTGCCGCAAGCTCCTCCATTTGTTCTTTCGAGACTGATAGGAAACTCCCTAGAGAAATGTACAGGACGGAGGCTTCCGGTTGAGAGTCTAGCCACCTGAAGTAATCAGGACGGTCATCTCGAGATGCTGACACCGAGGATTTATCTTCGAGTTCCAAGTAAGGTATTAAAGGTCCGACGGTGTAAATAGGGAGCGAAAGTTCGGCTTTGAGAGCATCGATGGCATGAGGTTCGAGCTCGTAAAAAGCGGTGGAGATTATATACTGAGCTTTCGGCATCCAAGAGAAGCCTTCCAGTGCTCTGCCCACGGTTACTCTGCCTCTGCCTTCGAAGAACGTCGGAAGATCGACCAAACGGGTCGGCGAAAGTCCTGGTATGTAGTCTACGAGCTCATCTCCTCGCTCTGTTGCGCAAAACACATCGACAATATCCATCAATCGATTCGCAAATCAGAAAGCACAAAATGAAAAGGAAAAAGGCATCTTCTCCAATTAAACCACACCTGCCAGATCAATGGGGAAATGGTTGTTCTGAACAAGGAGGTCAAAGTGATGGAACACTGAGAACACCGACACCGCCATGGTCCAGAACGACCCCACCGGGATCTTCCTCTTGTTCCCGATCCGAACTGCCCAGAAGAGGTACGTGTCGGCCAAGATCGTGGTCACCGGCGGCTCGAGCCGGTCGAGGAGTTGCGCTACAGGAGCCTCCATCTTCGTCATCACCGCTTCTAAGAACCCGGGGAAGTTCTCCGCTCGGACTCGCTCGGACGGAATGACATTGGGTATGGAGGCGAATCGGACCGCATCAGGCTTCGGCTCAGACCCGACGACCCCGAGCCACTCCTCCGTTACCACGAAGGTGATGAGAATATCTGGCGCCATCGACGCGAGGAGCTTGCAGAGGTTCATCATGGGGTTGATATGGCCCCTTCCCGGATACGGAATTGCCACCACATGCACCGTCCTCGCCGCCCCGGCATGTGACCGCGAGAGATCCATTGACTCGACGGTTCAAAGAACTTCGAGTGAAAAGAAAAGAAAAGGGATGGATGCAATTGGGACAAGTACTTGTGGACTGGAAAGATCCAACACAAAGGTTAATCTGTGCTCGCGGATAGGAGCAGGATTTAGACTGACTGGTGTTCTCCCTTCTTTTAACCAAAACCAAAAAGGGCAAAAAAGACAGTCAATCATCCAATAGGAGCCAGAATTACATCATCACAAACGAGAGAATATTAGGTGGGCTGGTTTCTGGTTTCGACGCTGGTTTCGACGCTCATGATGGTCTTTGAGCCGTGGCTAACACATTTTTCCCTCGCTCTTCACGCAACCTCCACTCTGCTCTCTGTCTTTTCTTCGCGAAGCCCCCTGCTCGCCGTCGCCTCCCCGAGCCCCGCTTTTGATTTTTAACATTTTTTTCCTCGAAAGGAATCAGCATAAATGTCGGCTCACCAGATGGACACGTGTCAACAGTTGAATGGTGCGCTGCACCATCCTACGTGGAGTTTTAAACACACCCAATATTTTCTCCACAATTACATCATCACAAACGTGATGGGCTGGCAATTAGCGTGGCTAACTGACTCCCGTCTTTTCCCGAGAAAATGATTGATGCTTTCTGGCTCTTTTGACTTTCTTTTTACCCGTCACATCTACTCGAATGTGGCTAACTTCGTGGAATGCACTATCATTCAATATACTAACTTCGTGGAATGCGCTATCATTCAACGCACCATGCTCTTTCTCTGTTGACGCCACAGCATACGGAGAATAGTGTCTTTGACGCGATTTCTTCCATCCAATGCAAACCTGCCCCGTTTGTGGTCCTGGCATAGCGTCCATTCATGCTCCGCCGTTACAATTTTCTAGTGGGAAGCAAGTGCAGAAAAAGATAAGCACAGTAGGGCCAAGGGAAGGACTAGTCAAAGAAGAGCTTATCACACCAAGGGCAACACTCCGGCGGATTTGTCTGATTAATAGCTGCGAACGTTTTAATGCAGTGCTGTTTTAGAGAGAGCTTTGCTTTACTAGTTTTCAAGCTTGTATCAACACAAACTGTCTGCGCACGAAAGCATCAATGCTTCGATTAGATGATCCACCCTCCAAGAGGGCATTTCGCGTTATTCCTTAAAGTTCCAGCTTTTCAAGCTCATCCTATTGTAGCATTATCAAAATCAAGATCAAATATCTTCAATTTCTATACAAGACGAGTTCAAGAGGAAAATTTGATGTTCAGTGTCAATATGCGAGTTGAATCAAAGCTTAAGCTTGGCAGTATTAAGGATAATCCATTTTCGCTCCGATCCGATTCAAAAGTAGAATCGAGAATCGAAACGAGAAGACCGGATCTCATTTTTTTGGGATTGGGGACCGGACTGGTCGGTCTTAAGACTAGGTTTAGACTAATTGGTTTGGTCGATCCAGTGCAATCAACTGACTATTTACAAAAAAATTAAAAAATTAAAAAATTATTATAATTATTATTATTTTAGGATTTATTATATTTTTTAATAAATTCAAATATATATTGTTAAATAAAAAAATAGTTGGTCCAGTCTAATTTTTCTCAAAATCGAGAATCAAACTAAAATTACCAATTTCGTTTTTATAAAATTGAAAAACGGATTGATGACTTGGAATCAGATCAAATCGGCTGATTTGCTCACTCTCAGGCAATATGTCTGCTGGATACACCTTGAGAGAGAGAATTGTATTATGGCAAGCGGGTAGGGTTCCAATGAATTGGGAGCATTTTCCGGAAAGAAAACGATTTGATTAATAGAATCACTCCATCTAAAAAGGGTAGTCCGATTTGACATCATGATGATGTCAAAACTCAATGGCGAGTTGTCCCTCTCTCGCTCCGTCCCTCTCTCTCGTGGCGGCGTGGAAAAGTAACGGAGCAACCCAAAGCTGTCTACGCTAACAAAAGCAGCCTTCTTGTCGCATTTACTTTTGATATTGTGACATATCAATTTCTCTCTTTCCTAGTTTGTTTTCACTATTTTTTTGGCAGTCACCTGTTTGTCTTTTCTCTAGAGCTGAAGATTCCATCGGTCGGTTTATGAACCTCACAATGACATTGTAATTTTCCTCGTTCTACTTATATAATTATCGCATACCAGTGTCATGGGCCAATACTTGATATAGTGAACGGTGCGGCATATATGCTTCATTTTGGCTTCTTGTTTGGACACCTAACCTAAGCTTTCCTTAGTGTATCAGTCAATCACTCACTAGTCCATTTTAATCATAAAAAAAAAGTATTTTTATTACTTAAATGTTGCATGATACAAATAAGGAGGGAGAGAATCCCTACTTTTATATGAAACCATCCAATTACTATTGTTGATCATCCCTTAATTAAATGGTAGAGATCCACTCTCCCAACTACCATCTACCCAACTACCATCCAATTACTATTATCGTGGGCTTCTACAAGAACTAACACACGTTGGGCTGCAGCATTTTCCTAGGGATCAAAACCGTGTCGCTGATTGGGTTGCAAGGGCCCATTATGCTAAAAATCTCTCATCCGATTGGATTGCGAAACCACCACAATTGCTGGAACTTCTTTTATGTTTGGACCTTAGCTTATCATGTAATCCTTCCTTTATGGATCACTACTATAAAATCTACTTTTCCAACCAAAAAAAAAAATCAAATATAAAATCACTATCTATGATATTAAATACAAAAAACTATCTTGGATACATATATACATTTTCAAGAAACCCTAAGCCTTTGGTAGCTCAAGACTTATTTTGTTCCCTTAGATCATTTTTCGTACATCGAGCCTTGAAAACCTCATAACTATGACATTCTTTCCTATCCAATCAAGCAACACTCTCGGCGTTCTCAACTCAAAAGTCTTTCACTTGCCTAATTACATCCTTTTCTTGGATCATTGGTTTCCTCAGTGTTGGCAATTATTTCGTCTCCTTGGTCTATCCTGTTTTGACTTGACAATTATAAGACTTGAATCCCAACTCATTCCACAAGCTGAGTTCAGCCTCATCCATGTTGTTCGACAAGTCTCCCACTTCAGGAAAAGGCACATGAATAGGCATCTCACTTTAATTTGGTATAGGTTGCCCCAACTCCATCTTTGACTCCTTCAAAGGTTGTGGCTCTACTCTCGAGTCATCTACGAGCTCCTCAACTCTCAACCTTCCATCCATGAGTTGTATCACTGAGATGCTCTTGGTCTTCATCAACCCAAAGATCATGGGCACTGGTCATTTTGGGTTAGCAATAACAATTGACTTTGTTCTCATATCGATCATGGCATTCATGCTATAAAAAATTATAAACTCAAGATAAGATAATATTCATCACGTGGAATTACTTCAATAGAGAATTTGTCCTTCCAATAACTAATGCGTAGTTCAACATTCCGAACAATGCCAACAGCCTGCACATCATCTAAGTTGATTGCCCTGAACTGTTGTCCGATCAGTGCCACTTGAAGACCCAAACTCTTTGCCTCTTCACTCAACAAGAATATGTTTGAAGCACCTGTATCAATCAAGGTGTAGAGTTTTGTGTTACTAACCTTGACTTCCACATATGGCAAACTTGTACATGGAGTATTATTGGGCAATGCTTGAGTCTTCACAGAGTTGAGAATCTTTACTACTTCGAGCCGCACTTCTCTTTTCTCTTGCTTGGATTTCTCTTCTTCCTCCTCACATCGAATTGCTTCATGAATACCCCTCTTTGAGCAATCTCGAGCAAGGTGTGGGCCTTCACAAAAGAAACACTTGATTGGTTTTCCATCCACTTTATCTTGTGGTTTCGTTCACTTAACACTTGAAGTCCTTCCTCGCTTGTCTCATCGACCATGGGTAGCTTTCTCCTCTTCATCTTCATCATGGTGTTGATCTGCTCCCCACCTTTTTTCCTTGGACTTGAGATCTTTGAACCGATGGAGATCAATCAAGGACTCAGCTATGGTAAGAGTTCTCGATAGCTCTTTCACTCTTCGGCATTCCAATTCCAACCTTGCCCAGGGTTTAAGCCCATCCATGGATGTGAATAGTGCCTCAGAGTCTCTCATATCTGGAATCTCCAACAATAGCTCTGAAAACTTTTGCCCATAGTTATGAATATCTCCCTTGTGAGAGAGATGATGAAGCTTAATCCGAGCTTAATTCTCAGATTCTGGGAAGAAATGTTCGTGGAAAGTGGCAATGAAGTCATCCCATCAAATGATCAGTTTGGCTCCCCGCCTTTCATCATTACACCGACCTCGCCAACAAAGCAAAGCAACATCACTCAAATACAAAGTCTTAGTTCGTATCTTAGTCCCTTCATCCTTGATTCCCATAGTATCGAAGCACTGCTCCATATTCCATTCAAAGTTGTTCACTTTTTTGACATATTGGTCTCCCTTGAACTCATTTGACTTCAAAATGTCCACTCTTAGACTTGACATGATGGTGACCAATCCTTACCCATCGTAGTCTTGCAAGCCTTGAATTTATCTTTGACCATCTCTACTCAAATACAAAGTCTTAGTTCGTATCTTAGTCCCTTCATCCTGGATTCCCATAGTATTGAAGCATTGCTCCATATCCCATTCTTAGTTCGTATCTTAGTCCCTTCGTCCTTGATTCCCATAGTATCGAAGCATTGCTCCATATCCCATATGAAATTGTCCATCTCTTTGGCGGATTGGTCTCCCTTGAACTCATTTGACTTTGAAATGTCCACTCTTAGACCCTAAGAGAAGTAGGACAAGAAACATGTCATTCCCTTGCGCATGTCCAGGGGACTGAGGCGCGGACGCACCACCATCTCTTCTCCCTGTGCACCGTCACCCAAGCCATCACATTCTCCTTCCCTTCGAGCACAGCACACATTGCCCTGGGCCATCACATCCTCGCCCCCCCCACCTTGGGCACAACGCACATTACTCCATATCCTATACGAAGTTGTCCACCTCTTTGATGGATTGGTCTCCCTTGAACTCATTTGACTTCGAAATGTCCACTCTTAGGGTGCGTTTGGTTCAGCATTTGCAAGGGACTTTGAATACAATGCAAATGCTGAAAGCCTAAAGCTACTTAAGGAAATACAATTATGTTTGGTAAAAAAATTTTGTAAATGGACTTTAAGTTGAATGTGCGTTTGGTAAAAAAAACTTTCGCAATGGGTTTTGATAGGTATAATGGGTATAATATATGTGTGTGTATATATTATTTTTATTTTTATGTTTTTTAAATTGACCTAAAACCCTTTGCCGGTCCGGCGAAGGGCTTCAGCCGCCAGCAAGCTAGATCTAGCTCCGGTGGCCGTCGAGTGACCTCGGGCGACCCTCGACGAGGGTCGCACGACCTAGGTGACCGCCGCCTAGGTCTCACGGCCGTAGGCGGCCCTCGCCTGAGTCTTGCAAGGGTCACACAACCATCGGCCGCCGTCGCGCGACCCTCGCGAGACCCAAGCGGCAATCGCCTAGGTCGCACGGCCCTCGCCGAAGCCAGATCTGGCTCGCCAACGGCCACAGCCCTTCGCCAGACCGGTGAAGGGTTGCCTCAATTTTTCAATTAAAAAAAATAAAATTCAGTGGTAAAATTGAAAATATGAAAAATCATCGATGGTAGTTTTGGAAGGAAAAAATATATTTCAGCATTTTGAAGATGCCGAAAGCCCAATTGAAAGCTAATTCAAGTAGCCTTGGGCCAAATGGTTCAGCATTTTTCCAATGGGCTTTCAAGCCTAAAAGCCCTTTGGAAATGTTAAACCAAACGCACCCTTAAACCCTAAGAAAAGTGGGACAAGAAACATGTCCCCCCCCTTGCGCACATCTGAGGACTGAGGCGCGGACACACCACCATTTCTTCTCTCTGCGCACCATCGCCCAGGGCTGTCAAATTCTCCCCCCTTCGAGCATAGCGAACGTCCGAGGACCGAGGCGCGGACGCACCACCATCCCTCCTCCCTACGCCCCGTCGCCCAGGCCGCCACATTCTCCCGCCCCACTTCGAGCACAACGCACGTCTAAGGACCGAGGCGCAAACGCACCGACATCCCTCCTCCTCGCGCATTGTTGCCCAGGCCTCACATTCGCTCACCCCGCGCACCATCACCCAGCCGTCACATTCTCCCCCTTCGGGCAGGCCTCACATTCCCTTCTCCTCGAGCATTGTTGTCCAAGGACCAAGGCGCGAACACACCACCATCCCTTCGCCTCGCGCATTGTTGCCTAAGCCTCACATTCGCTTGCCCTGCGCACTGTTACCCAAGCCGTCACATTCTCCCACCCCCTTTTGAGCATAGTGCATGTCCAAGGACCGAGGCGCGGACACACCGCCATCCCTCCTCCTCACGCATTGTGGCCCGGGCCTTACATTCGCTCAACCCACGCACCATCACCCGGCCGTCACATTCTCTCCCCCTTTGGGCACAACGCATGTCCGAGGACCGAGGTGCGGACGTATCGGCGCGAACGCACCACCATCCCTCCTTCTCGCACATTGTTGCCCAGGCCTCACATTCGCTCACCCCGTGCATCGGGCCGTCACATTCTCCCCCCCTTCGGGCACATCGCATGTTCGAGGACCGAGGCATAGACGTACCACCATCCCTCCTCCCTACGCATTGTTGCCCAAGTCTCACATTCGCTCGCCCCGCACACCATCACCCGGGCCGTCACATTCTCCCCTCCTTCGGGCACAGCGCACGTTCGAGGATCAAGGCGCGGACGTACCACCATCCCTCCTCCTCGCACATTGTTGCCCAAGCCGTCACATTCTCCCCCCACTTCGGTGGTCCCACAAGCGGTCGGGAGCCGATTCTGATACTATTTGTAAGGACCTGGGACCCGCCGAGTAATATTGTCCGCTTTGGCCTAGGCCCGCACGGCTTTAAAACGCATTACTCAGGGGAGAGGAATCACAATCTTATAAACCATCACATGACTCTCTCTCCTAAGCAATGTAGGACAAGAGACATGTCCCCCTCCCTTGCGCACGTTCGAGGATCGAGGTGCGAACGCATCATCGCCCGAGCCGTCACACTCAAGCTCCTCTAGAAGGTCACCCGTCAAAGTCTTGAGGGCATCACCTCTTCCGTTCATCGACTTGGTGATTGCACTCAAGGCACTCGAAAATTCCTCATGGAGTGACTCTTTGACCTTATCAATTTGCTCCTTCCATTCCTCGCATAAATCGTCCATCATCGAATTCATCCTAGTGACCCTCTCTTCAAAGGAGAACACGACATCCTTCAAGGAAGCTCTCTTAGCCCTCCCACCAGTGTCCTTTTAGACAACATTTTCTTAGGCCTTCTCACCAATAACAGCAACAGTGGCAATTTCTGGTTCCGACATTCTCTCAAACGCCTGGGGTGCACCATAAACTGCCTAATCACACTCTACAACTCACTTTGATATCACTTATCAAAGCCAATGCTTGAGATCGCAAACTGTGTGACACTTAGGCTCCCTTGGCTCTTGTTTGGACGCCTAAGCTAGGCCTTTTTCAATGTATCACTCATTCACTCACTCACCAGCTACTTGAATCATGAAAGAGAAATTGTGAGCGAGAATATATTTTTATTACTCAAATATTGGATTATACAAATGTGGGGAAAGCACCACTATTTTATATATGAGGTATTCCAATTACTACCATTGATCATTCCTTGATCAAATGGTGGAGATCCATTCTTCTCAACTACCATCTACCCTATCAAATACTAGACTACCATATGCCCCATTAAATACAACAATAATCTTGAATACAAAAATACATTTTTAAAATACCCTAAGCCTTTAGTAGTTCAAGACTTATTATATTCCCTTAGATCATTTCTCGATACATCAAGTATTGAAAACCTTGGTAACATGACATTAGTTGGAGAGATTCTCTTGCCTCCATGTCATTTCCTTTGGTCAAAATATTAGTTGCAGGATAAGCTTTAACCCAACAAGAGACTGAAGTACTAATTAATGTCCTGAATGTTCACCACACTGCTCGAAATATCCCTAATGAAGGTGCAAATACTAGTCCTAGACGATCCGTCCGGTCCGATTGCATGGTGGCATAACTCCCGAAGGTGTTTGGCCCTTCTTCTCAGTTCTATGCTCTCACTGTCTCGCAGATCCATGAACTTGCGCACTAGCCCAGCGATGTCGCCTTTGCCGACCCTCCATCCAACCTTCCAATCATCCACGATGATCTTGCAATTGTAACCTTGGTCCATGGCTATCGGGTATGCCAGAAACGGAAGTCCCGCATAGACGCCCTCCTGGATTGAGTTCCATCCGCAGTGGGTCCAGAACCCCCCAACCGAGGGGTGTGTCAGTGCCCTCAACTGGTCACACCACGGCACCACAATCCCCAAGTCGCCTCCAGGCAAAAGCTCCTTTAGCTGAGATGTCTCGTCGCGCGCCACCCACAAGAACCGGGCATTACTGTTGCGCAAGCCCGTTGCGATCTCGTCCACTTTGGAGCTCGAGACTGAAAGGAAACTGCCTAGGGACACGTACAAAACAGAGCTACCCTGCTGGCGATCCAGCCACTTTGTTATGTAATCCAAGTCACTGTTCGAGCGTGGATTGTCTTTAAGCTCAAAGTACGGGATGGATGGACCGACGGTGTAGATAGGAAACGACAGGCTTGGTTGCAGAGCATCGACAGTCTGAGATTCGATCTCGTACACAGAAGAAAGCAACAGGTACTTCGTTCGATGAACCCAGTCGGCCATTGAGCTCAGTCTCTGCATCAACTGTTCACTCCTTCCACCAACCAAGTCCGTCAAACGTGTTGGAGGAATCCCAGGAATATAATCCACCGTTTCATCGCCCTTTACTGTGACAGAAAAAACGGTTTCTCAATATATAATGTGAAAATGGACATCGAATATTGAGATTTATATGCATCAAAACAGCAAGAACCACAGGAAATTAAATTTGCGATTTGGTAAGCAGAAATAGTATGGGTGCAGACTTCAGTTTCTTTGGTTAAACGTACATCTGTTCAGAGTTTCACGATTCAAGTAGTGCCTACTTGCAGTTTTATCGAGTGATAGGCAAGGCTCGGAATTTTGACAAGTTTTGATATTGAACTAGACTTAGAACCCCGGCTGACCTGACAAATTCTGTGGTAAATGGCCATTCTGCGCAAGAAGTTGTAAGTGGTAGAAGAAGGAGAAGTTCGACGCAGCAGTTGGCCAAAACGAGGCCACCGGAATGTTCCTCCGGTTCCCGACGACGGCCGCCCAGGACAGGAACGCGTCGGCCATAATGAGGGTCGGCGGAGGGCAGAGCCGGTGGAGCACCTCGTTGAACGGGGCTTCCATCATGGTGAAGACTGCCTCGATAAACTCTGAGAAGTGCTGAGCCCGGACCCGCTCAGATGGGAGCACATTCGGGATGGTGGTGAAGGATATGTTGCTCGGTTTCTGGTCGGAGCCGACGAGGCCGAGCCACTCTTCAGTGAGGACGAAGGTGATGGCGACATGCGGGGCTTGGGAGGCTAGCATCTTGCACAGGTTCATCATGGGGTTGATGTGGCCTTGTCCGGGATACGGCATCGCCACCACATGGCAGGTTGACGCTTGGCTGTCCATTTGATCTACTAGGCGGCGGGCAGTGGCATTGAGGGCGTAGTCATTTGCTCCGACGGGCGGTGGCGGACCAAATTGGCTAGTGGCCGAAGGGGGCGATCAATTACAGGGCAATTTCATTGAGGCGAAATCATTTGAGTGGGTAAAGTGAGGATGGAATCTGATTAATGTAGAACTTCAGAAGCGCAGCTCTGATACCACTGGTGGAGATTCAAATGGTTGCCAAATACAATAAACATTATTTTATTATTACAACAGCGAGTACGTAACACCGCTACACTAACACCCACTGACACTACGACACGTTCCACGACTGCATGAATGTTTTGTTGCTGTTTGTATTCAACAATGAAGTCATGCCTCACCGAATGAATTTTGTCTGATCGAGGCAAAACAAAGACGTGGAACGGAACATGTCTACCGTGGCGTGTATGCTACTTCAACTCTCGATAGCGACACCCAGCAATACTCCAACGTGGGTCCCCAAAAACTTTCGTGTTTTGTTTGCTTACTCTAGATGGTCGTCAGTGGTGTTTGATACATGATAAGTGACGACTGATACACTGTTCGCTCTTCATAGCTCGAAGTCGGGACGAATCCGTTAGTTCATCGCATCTGGCCGAATCCATCAAATATAACCCGAGATTCATCAAACTGAAAGATTTTAATGAATATGAAGTACATGAACATTGTTATTTTCTATTGAGATAAGTACACTAAAAGTCCTAAAATTTATTACGAAAATGTAATTAAGTTCTAAAATTTTCAAAAGTGTAATTAAGTATTGAAACTTATTATTAAAGTGCAATCGAGTCCTAAAACTTTAAAAAAAAATACAATCAAATCCTAAAACTTATTATGAAAATACGTTCGAGTTCTAAAACTTTTAAAAAGTGCTTAACAAAATGCCTTAATTTGACCAATTTAATAAATTTAAGGACTTAATTACACTTTTTAAAAATATTGCACGTCCATAACAAGTTGTTAGATTTAATTATATATTTTGAAAGTTTTAGGACTTCCAATGGCTTACCCTTTTTCTATTTAAATGAATTATATGGGGACAAAATTCAACTAATGATGATCAAAGATGACCTAGGTATCTGTTATGGGTCAAAATTGCACTTTTGCAGCGCCTTTTTGCAGGCAGGCATCTGAATCAATCGAGAAATCCTTCTGTACTGCGAGTTCTCAAGGGTTCATGGGTTCTTGTTTTAGCATGTTATTGCAATCACATGTCCTGTCTTGGCAGCGTCGGCATGTGACTGCAAGAGATACATCGGCACGATGGGGCAAGCAACTTTGATGAAATAAATAAGAGGATGCAATTATGACAAGGAATTGTGGACTAGAGAGATCCAACCCAAGGTTAATTTGTGATGGCAGATAGGAGCAGATTATAGAGTGATCGGTAATAACAAATTCATGGTTGTGGTTTTTCTTTCTAGGTCTTATAGCTAAAACAAATTCATGGTGGTTTTTCTCTTTTCACAATTTCATATTAATCATAGGTATTAGGTTGACAAGTCGGTTAATGGACAATTGTGCAAAGCACAGGTCAACATAGTAGGAATCCAAAGGTTCTGACAAAGACTTCCAATGGTAAACCAGTAACTTAGCACATAACCTGAATGGGTTTCTTATAACCGCACGCCCTTCTTCCCAATTCTCAGCTCATATTTTTCTTTTCTACTGAGCAATAATATAAGAGATGACATCGGGAAGTCCCACCCCTTGGAAGTTCTTCACATATTTCCTCTCTCTAGGTTTTTTAAGGACTTGTTCAAGTCCAAACTCTTTAGATCTTATTACTAAAATTGCAAAGCAAAAGAATGAAAATAGTTGATATGTCAATAGTAAACTGTATTGCGTCATTACAGATTCAAACTGTAGCTACTTGGGTGGAAAGTACCGTCATTTATTGTTCCCTACTCTTTCATCCGTTTGAACTTTGACATAGGGACAGCATAGCATCCATCACATTTTCATCCACCAGACGTCAATATTTCATAATTCATGCCCCCTTTGCTAGTGACCAACCCCAACAATTTTCTGGACACTCAGAAGTAAACATCTTTAGGACATTGCTATTCAAATAATGCAGTACTGATTTAGACAAACAGTTGATTTAACTAGTGCTCAAGCTTGAATTAATGCAAAAGGTTGTGCAGGAAAGCATCGATGCTTGAATCAGACGACCCGCCCTTCAGGACGGCATTTCGGGTTATCTCTTGAAGTTCCTTTGCTCTCCTCCTCATTGCTTTGGCTTCCTCATCCTCTGGATCCATGAACCGCCGGACGAGCCCCGCAATTTCTTCCCTCGGCACCACATACTCGACGCCTTCCTTCCTCTTGATTCTCCAACCAATCCTCCAATCCTCTACGACCAGCTTGCTGTTCGAGACCTGGTCCCAGTAAATGGGGAAGGTGAGCATGGGGAGGCCAGCAAAGACGGCCTCGAAGGTTGAGCTCCATCCGCAATGCGTACAGAACCCGCCAACAGAAGCGTGGCATAGCACGCTCAACTGCTCGCACCACGGCACCACCAGTCCCATCTCTTCATTCTCGCCAAACTCCTCTTTGATCTGGGGAGTCTGCTCACGCCCCACCCAGAAGTACCTTACCCCGCTCATGCGTAGGCCCGCAATGATTTCATCTATTTGGATTTTCGAGGCGGAGTGGAGGCTTCCCTGAGACACGTACAACACTGAGCGATCGGGCTGCGAGTCGAGCCATTGCCAGTAATTCGCGTCATGTGCGGTACTAGAAGTTGTAGGAGAGCCATGTCCCAGGTTGAAGTGAGGGATTGTAGGGCCGACGTGATAAATAGGAATTGGGATGTCACGTCTTAGGGCATCAATCACCGTGTGCTCAAGCTCATACACAGAAACCAAGATAAGGGACTGCGCTTTCAACACGGCTGCAATGCCCTCGAGGGCATGGTGCAGGACTCGGAGGCCTTTCCCGTAGAAGCAAGTCGGGAGGTCACGGATCAGAATGGGCGGGACTCCGGGTATGTAGTCCACGACTTCATCTCCTTTTTCTGCTAGTCACATGAACAGAGAACATAGTTACCACACTCTACTTGTTTCACATTCCACATCATTGCACAATCAAAGGACAGAAAGAAAAGAATGTGGCAACAGGATATCAATTAATTGCCACTATTTGAATGCTTATTCGAAATAGAAACATATTGTGAAATTGATCTTAAATGAATCATTCAACTAATGATTTTATTTTATTTTTTGAAAAACTAGCCAATTTTCACCAACTTTTTGTTTACCCTATTTATCTTTTTATTTTCTCTGGATTGAGTTGAATCATTATGCCACTAGCCAATTCTAGTAGCTTGAGCTTGGCTCAATGATTCCTCAAAATTGAATTAGCCCGACAAGCTCATGAGTCTAATCAAGCTTCCTTAATATTTTCTAGAGAAATTTAACAAGTTAGTAAAAACAGACATAACAATCCTTCAAAATTGCATTCTATAGCCATATATAGATAAATGTAGGGGAAATTATTAAAGCTTCTTAAACTCAAGCTTGTGCTCGAGTTCATTTATGCACAAGTTGATTAAAATCAAGTCAAGCTCAAACATCTTTGATTTCTATACAAGACGAGCTTGAGCAAGATATTCGATATTCAACAGAGTAGGAGTTGAGTTTTGAGTATCAATATGCAAGTTGAATCAAGCTCAAGTTGGTGTTATATCGGCTTGATTACACCTTGAGAGAGAGATGTGTAAACTAGCATTTCTAATGGGCAGGTAGGGTTAGAATGAAATAGGAGCATTTTGGGGAAAGAATGACTCTCTCTCTCTCTCTCTCTCTCATATAAAGAATCCAGATTTTCGAAAGAACTAGCAATGAAAACGAATTGGCACGACCAAAAGGTGTCTCCGCTCAAAACAAAAGCTTTCTTCTTGTTTCCTAATCTGTTTTCACTATTGTTGGTAGTCACCCATTTGTCTTTTCCTCTAAAGCTGAAGATTCTTCCGGGTCCATTTCTTGACCTCGTAATGACAAATCCTCTCTCTTTTCGCGAAACTCCCGACACGGTCTCTCTCCTCTGTCCGTCGCCATACAGTCGCCATGCCGCCTGCCGCGCCCCGCTGTCGCCGCCCGTCCCATCCGAACCCTGCGACGACCCCACGGCACCATCAACATTCAAGCCTTGAGTTCATTGTCACCTCTCACTCTCTCTCTCTCTCTCTCTCTCTCTCTCTCTCTGTGCACGCGTTCGTGCACATCCAAATTGGCCACGAAGGATTCCTGACTATGGATCTGATCGAGTTGCGCTACAACACGAGGGGTTTGCACTGAAGTCCCATCACCATGCCCGCTCAGGGTCTTGAGTAAGCGGAAATCCTTGAATCTTTTACTAATGCTGGACTTAAAGAACTCGGCGACTAACGTAAGATTCGATTTCACTAGCGCCTCGTGCGAACCTAGATCTTGGGTCTCCCCAGATTGGAGCAGCTATTTCTTGTGAATGTTGCGACATTTGTGGTCATGACCATTAGCCTTCGTCTTAGAAGATAGAGTGGCGGCGGCGGCACGAGGTTGAGGCTAGTGCCCAAAGAGTGCGTGGTTAGGCTTTTTGAGACTTGAAGTAAATTTTCTGGAAGCTTTTGGTATCTTCGTCAATTAGGGTAGTTCAACCAGATCCATCTACCCCTAAATTGAGAGGATCTCAATCCTACCTTCATTAGCTTAGCACCAAAAATACGGAACTCTAAGCTAAAAGCCTATCGTCTCAAAAGTGATATAGAGCATCTCATCGGCTTCAGCTGTGCTAGTTGGGGCACTTCCGTCTCTCAACTCTAGCCTAGGGTTTGAAACCCCGCCATCACGAAGCTTCTGAATTCACTAGTTTTGACGGTGCCTCTCCTAAATCCTCGGGAGGTTTACCCGCTACGGCCAGCACAATTTAAGACAACACACATTCCTTAGAATTATCAAAAGTAGGGGTGTCAAGAATTGAATTGAAAACCGAACTGAATCGAACCGAAATTTCTTATGTTTTCGGTTCGGTTCGGTTTCGGTTCGGTTCGGTTTGGTTAATTGAAAAATAACAGTTAATATTTTCGATTTAATTCGGTTTTCGGTTCGGTTCGATTCGATAAACCGAACCAAACCGGAATTCTTAATAAAAATTGAACAATCTCTCTTCTTTATCATCTTTTCTTTACTTAAATTCCATTAAGCAAAGTAAAAATAGGAAAATCGAATAACCGTCCTGGACCGAACTGAACCAAACCGCATTTTCGGTTCGGTTCGGTTTTTTCAAAAAATCGAATCGAACCGAACCGAACCATTTACACCCCTAATCAAAAGTATAATAAAAAGCGGTACATAACATTCTCACACGTACGTCTTCTAGTTCTCAGCGGAACACTTAACTTAGTCAATCATCACATGAGCTTTCGCATACTCAACGTCCAATCAAGATTTGATCTGATCATTCACCAAGTCCACGCAATCCCTAATGTTACGCCAAACCATATGCGCACGCGCTTGCAGTTCAATATCGACATGTGTTAATTAGTTTATTGCATAAGCCCCGTCTACATCGTACGACGTCACGGAAACACGCTCGATAAACATGGTCATGCATAATGAACTGGCGGCACGCATGCCTTGGTATTGAAATATGCCGACAATGAAAGTTTCGCGTACCTTTCAAGTCCGCCGGGTAATGCCCATTCCGAAAGAGGAGGTCGAAATGATGCTTCACCGAATACATCGTCGCCGACATGGGGAAGAAGGCGGCCACCGGAATGTTCCTCTCCCTCCCCATCCGCACCGACCACACCAGGAACGTGTCCGCCACGATGGCCGTCACCGGCGGCTCTAGCTCGTCCAGGAGCCGCTCCACGGGGGCCTCCAGCTCCTTCAGGACCTCCTCGTAGAACCTCGGGGAGTCGACCTCGCGGCCCACCTCAGAGCGGACCACGTTGGGCAAGGTGACAAAGCGCACGTTGCCCGGCTTCGGCTCCGACCCGATGAAGCCGAGCCACTCCTCGGTCACGACGAAGCTGACGAGGACATGGTGGTCCGGGATCTTGGAGAGGAGGGACCTGCAGAAGTTCATCATGGGATTGATGTGGCCTCTGCGTGGGAAAGGCAGCGCCAGGACGTGGCGGAGCTTGGTCGGGGGAGTTTCTCCGGAGCCCATCGTCGGTGATGGAGTGTTCGGGCGATGGAATCTCTGGGTAGGGACGATGACGAAGAAGAAAATGCTGGTGAATTCACTGTTTATAAAGTGGCAAAGGGAGAGAGGGCGCAATGGCGGTGAAATATGAGGTTGGGCTTTGCTTGTTTGCTAATGGAAATGAATTAGCTGTCTGGCATCTCGATAGTAGAGGGAGAGTCGGACTGTTAACTTTTCCTTTCCATTTCGAGGAAAGATTTTACGAAGGGATTTTCTGACAAGAGAGGAAAAATTCGATGATCTGATCTAATTCCAGGGGTCGATGTCCAAGAAAGTGCTCAAAAGGAGAGTAACTGCGGGCGATGGAAGCGTTCGATGTCTCACATTAGGGGAAAAGGAAAGGGAGAGTTGGACCCCAACTTCTCTTTTCCTTTCAAGGAAAAATTTTATGGAGGTGATCCCTAAGCTCCCTCTAGAAGAAGAAGAAGAAGAAAGAATTCTTTATTTTATTTGTAATCTGGTTCTTCTCTAGAATTATCTATGGCGTGACAATCAATACGGCCTACGATTCCTGACACGATCACAAGAGAGGGAGCGTACGGAAAGTTTGAATGTTAGTTGGAAAAAACTGGTATCGACAAGGACGATCGTATCTCTCCCCGAGAACATCGGCCCATCAAAATCTCGGAAAGTTAGGTTTGACTCTTTAGGACCCGACATATATTATTAAAATATTTTTATTTTTAAATTAATTTAAGAAAATTTGTAATTAAATTGAGGTGGGTGCACGGAATGACCAAGTGGGTAATCGAGTGATGACAAGAGTTATAGAGATAAGTTGGGATTAATGTAAGTTACGAACTCATTTAACATTCATATTATTTTGGATTTTATTATTCTAAACATATTTATAGCCCATTTACTGAATGTAACTAACTAAAAGTGTGCAACGGGAACCGCCCGAGCCGAGACTGGACTGGACTGGACTAGTCGGTTCTGAAAGATCCTAAGGGGTGTCAGTCCGATCCCCAATTCCCATTTTTGGAATTGGTGGCCAATCGATGCAGTTCCCGATTTCAAGGTGAGAATCGGACCAATCATTTTTATTTATTTTTTAAAATTTCTCAATAACCCTCTAAATTTATTAGATAAAAAAAAAAATAACCCTCTAAATTCTATTAGTACTTCACTTTCCCAATTCTCTTTCCCTTCCTCTTGCTAACCCTAATCTAAATGAAACCAAGACAAAAATGTGAATTGAACTTTTGTTGATTTTGGGTTCTACTTTTTCTTTTTTTGCCTCTCTAATAACACGTGCTTAAGCTAGAGGATGTATATTTTTGGAAGTCCATATAGATGTATATTTTTTTCAATGTAATGATAATGACTGATTTGGTTCATTGGAACCGAATCAGACCAGACCAGTCGGTCCGATCAATCCCTAGTTTCAGAATCAGTCGATCCGATGCACGGTCTTAAAAATTACAAACCGGTCGTCTCAATTTGATTCTCGGTTCTTTGGTGGGATGGACTAAATCTTATGACCAATTTTGATAAGTCTACTTGTCATGTTGTTACAGATAACTTGTTAGTTTTGTAATTGTTTTCGCAAGGGTCTATTGGCAATAATTTTGATGAACAAAACTCTCTTTTTTTGTAAAGGTAAGTATTATATATAATTTTCAACATGCAATTGTACAAGGGGTGAGACTCGGCACCAACCCACTCAACGAGACAACATGTCACTGGAGTGGGGGAGGCCAAGTTCACAAAGAAAACAACAACTACAACAAGAAGGAAACAAGGGCAGCAAAGCCAACCCTCGCTCACAAAACTAACCAAAAATATTTGGGTCTAACTCCCAACTACGTTGCAATCTCCTATTTCTCGGGGTGTCGGCTACCGATTTGAACGAGAGAGCTTTATCTTTGACCGCCTTGGTGAGATGTTGTTTCATAGCAGGCACATAAAGATGGGAAGACCGGAATATGATGTCATTCCTAGTCTTCCAAATCACATAACACAGTGCACCGAAGGAAAACCTAGCGATGTCAACATAAAAGCCACTTCCTGAAAGAGTGTTGGAAACCCACCGAAAATTTTCCCACCAAGATTGGTCACTCTAAGGGAGATTGCATTTAGCAGCCCAAACAGAAGTGAGGGAGTTGGACACGTGACAATCAAAAAAGAGGTGATCAATAGAGTCTGGCCTTAGATTGCATAAGGCACAATGAACCATAGGCAATCTATTAAAGGACATGAGAAAAACCTGAGTAGGGAGGCGGTTCCAAGATATTAGCCAAAGGAGGAATTGGTGACGGGGAGCCATAGCCTTGTTTCAGACGAAAGAAGCCCACAGGATCAGCGCCACTGTTCTTCGGATGACTGACCAAGCAAAAGCAATAGAAAATTTGCCAGATGAATGCATAAGCCAAGTGAAAGTGTCCCCCATCGGGTTTAATGGAGGAATGGGGACTTGCCATAAGAGTATCTCATGTAATACGGTTTGACCATTCGGTGAAAAAAGGTCCGCTACCATGGCATGCTAAGGAAGAGCCGATTGGTAAATATAAACATCATCAAAAACTGAATTTATGGGGCCCATGTATAGCCACAGATCGAACCAAAGCAACGTATTTTGTTCATCTCCAATCCTCCATTTGAAGAAACTTATGACTTCCCCCCTCAACGCAAGTAATTTCCTCCAAGCCCACAAGCAAAAAGTCGAGGGGGAGGTAATCCAGAAGTTTTTCCTTTTGAGGTGATTGGCATGTATCTACTTGCACCATAAGGATTCTTTGTCAGTGAATAGGATCCAAATGTGCTTGATCATAGCAGCTTTATTGCTATCTCGGATTCTCCTGATCCCGAGTCCCCCTTCTTGTTTAGGGAGACACATATCATCCCAAGAAACTTTTGCCCCCCCCCCCTCGGTCCAAGGCCAGGTCCTTTCCAAAGAAATTACCGACAGTCTATTCTATTTTGTCAACAATAGACGATGGAAGCCAAAAGATAGATGCACAATATACTTGTATAGCATGCAGCACCAATTTGATAAGTTGCAGTCTACCTACGAAAGAAAAAAAGCGGTGAGTCCAAGATTGAACTCTAATCGTGAGTAAACATACCAAGGCATTACAGTTCACCTTGGTTAAACGAGCTGTGATGATTGGAACACCTAGGTAACAACCAGAAGAGTCCCCCTTCTGAAGTTTAGAATTGGCAAAAGCTGAATTTGAGTAGCCTCCGTTCCGCCCGAGAGAAACACCTTACTCTTGCTATTATTTGGGATTAGACCACTCCATTGGGAGAAAATATTAATCCCCTCCTTCATACAGGACACCGAGGCCAAATTTTCTTCGCTAAAAATGAACACATCATCGGCAAAAATAAATGTGAAAGGCAAAGATTCTCACATCTCCAGTAAAACCAAAACTAAGGCCGGCTTGCTTTGGATTCCAGAATTGCTATCAACACTTCCATCACTAGAATAAATAAATAGGGAGAGACCGGATCGCCTTGTCTAAGTCATCGGCCACTATTGAAGAAACCATGAAGTTCTCCATTTATTGAGATAGAAAATTTCGGAGTGCTGACACATACCATAATGAGATATATGAAATTTGCCGGAAACCTAAAAGCTATTAGAGTTTCCTTCAGAAAATTCCAATCAAGAGTGTTGTATGTTTTTCTGAAATCAACCTTGATAACACACTTAGGGGAATAAGTGTCCAAGTGAAACCCATTGAACAACTCTTGAGCCAACATGATATTATCATAAATACGTTTGCCTTTGACAAAAGCCGTCTGAATAGGGCTTATAATGTATAGAAGCATTGCAGAAATTTTGTTGGTCAAGATCTTGGTAATGCATTTATAAATAGTATTACAGCAAGTAATGGGCCGAAAGTCATTAACCGAAGAAGCGTTCAATACTTTTGGAACCAGCACAAGGATTATACAATTAGACCCCTGAAGTAGACGCCCGAAATTGAAAAAATCCAAGACAGCTTATGTTACTGAAGGTCCAACTGTCTCAGTTTTTCTTAAATAAATCAGAGTTGTACCCATCAGAGCTCGGGGCTTTGTTCCCTGTCAAGGAGAACATCGCAGCCCTAATTTCCACAAGAAGAATAGGCTCAAATAGGGATCTAACCTGGTCATCAGTGAATGTGTGCTTCAAGACATCCTTAATCTTACTGGAAGAGGCCCGCATAGCCGTGTTCACCAGACCCAGTAGATCCTGAAAGTAGGACACAAAAACCCACTGGACTTCTTCAAGATCAGTGACCATATTTCCCGCACCATTCTGGACTAAGAGGATCCGGTTGCGCAGGTGATGGTAGTTGACTAAGTGATGAAAAAATCTAGTATTCTAGTCGCCCTCCTTCAGCCATCGAATCCTAGATTTGTTTAAAGAAAGATTCCTCCAAGGATCGAAGTTCATAGTAGTCACGAGCTTAGGTCAATTCGATCTTAGCCAATGCCACATTTTGTGGCTGCCGAATGAGCACCTCTTGGATGTCATATAAAACCCATTTGGCCACTGCAGCTCACATGAAAATGTCAGAATACACCTCTTTATTCAAATGCTTTAACCTGCATTTCAGCGGTTTAAGCTTGGTGTATAACTTATACATAGGAGTACATGGAATTGGGGTGTCCCACACCTAAGAAACCATGGCATTGAAAACCGGATGAGTCACCCAGAAATTGAAAATTTTAAAAGGCCTTTTCTGTGGCCGAGGGGCCAAGACTCTGACCAGTATTGAGGAGTGATCCGAGATGCCTAGGGGTAGAAAAACGACTTCTGAATATGAGTAATCTAGGCTCCATTTGCTATTAACTAATACTCGTTCAATTTTCCTTTGCTTGCGGTGCACTCCTGAAGAAGATGACCATGTGAAACGCATCCCAACATACCGGAGATCATCCAACTCAACTTGACAAATGTATTCATTAAATTTATCAAAAGAGGGAAGCCAATACTCCGGGCTCCCTAGGCGATCTGAGGAGTGACGTATAACATTGAAATCACCCGCCACTATCCATGGAATATCTAAGAGAGTGGAGCTCAATCGGATAATATCATTCCATAAAGGCCTTCTAGCAACAAACGTATGGTCCCCATACACTGTCGTAAGATACAGGATATATCAAGTATGCAAAAACTTCAGCATGCCATGGATAGCTTGGCTAGACACATAAGAACTAGTAAAATTCACCAACGTTGGGTTCCAACCAACCCAAATGCGGCCCCTTACTAAGTATTCATAATTATTAATCCAATGTCATTCCAAGTATAAGCTAGATGAGATGGATCCAAAAAGGTGGGGCAGGACCTTGGTTTCCAGCAAACCAAGACAGCAAATATTGTTGTCACGCACAAAATGCCTCACTTCATATTGTCTAACCGAGTCTATAATACCCAGGATAGTCCAAAAAAGCTATATTCATATAAAACAAGAGAATGGCAGCAGAGGCCTACCTGTGTTTTCCTCGCCGTTTGCCAACCGGTGGCTTCTGAAGAGGAGATTTTTGCTTGGACGTGGGGCAGCTCTTACCAAAATCATGTGGTTGGAGAGCCCGCTAGGAAGGTTGAGTTTCAGCATTCTCCTTGGAAGGAGGAGTCACTTTAAAGCCAAAAGAAGAGCCCGCCATTTGAGACACCTTCACAGGGATCGAAGGGCCATCAACCTCCTGCGTTTCTTCCTCAAAGCTGCTAGCAATTTCAGCATCATCATTCAAATCATCCGCTGAAGAGAATGAATCCTGGGGACTTCCGGTTCTATCTGACTTTTATTAGTCAGTTTCTAGATGGCCTCATCAAAACAGATGGGGTTCTTTTGCCTTCCTTGGTCTGCAGGAGAGGAGTTACCAGATCCGGCATTCTGCTTCTGCTCCAGTACCATAGAATTTCCGGCAGGAAAAGCGCTTGTTCACAGGCTGAACCTGCCATTGTTCTGGAGGATCCGGCGAGAGGACTAATTCCCAGTGGTTTCATCCACAATTCGTGACTAATCAACATTGTGATTCATGGGGACAGAAGCTGGTGCTGCTGTCAAGGCTTCCTGAGCTTCAGTCAGGCAGGGATTAGGGCCATCATCATGATCCAGACGGCCTGAGGTAGCCTTAAATGAGTTATAGCGATGGCCAAACGTGCCACATGTCATGCAGCTAATCGGCCTCCATTCATACTCGACTGACACCCTCCCGGTTACTCCTTTCAACCGCACTAATATTTCATCATGTCTACTGTCAAAAGCAGACAATTCAACACATATACGGGCATATGATAGCATCTTCAGCTACTTAGTATTCTGGTCTACATAGAGAGGATTACCAATCACACTTGCTATACCACTGATGCCACAAGAGGACCACAGCGCGAATGGGATGTTTCTTAGCCTTATCCAAACTGGAACTTTGGAGTGACTGTCTTTTTGCAACTCCAGGAGCAGGTGCCATTGCTGAAGAATTAATGGAACTTGAGCAACAGTGATGGGACCATTGTCTAGGAGTCTCCTTCTAAAGTCGGCATTAGGAACTCTAAAGAAGAAAAAGCCCTAATCATCAGCTTTGACACCAACCAGTTTAGGGCCCCACACATTTTTTAGAGCTGTTTCAACCAGTTTAAATGGCAACTTCTTGCCTATTAGGTAACCCACGATGCATTCGAACCACATTGGGTCCGTAGCCTACAAAGCATCATCATCAAAGTCAGCCACCAGAACCTTATCAATACGAACTGGAGGAAAATAACTCAGAGAGTATCCTTTCATAGCCGTCCGAGTGACATTTGCCCAAGACCATGGGGGCATAGCCTCCCTCCCATTCTGATGTTGAGCAGACAGGTGGGACTGACCTGACTGAGCACTACCGGGGGGAGGAATTGAGCCATTCCTTCGATTATCTGTAGAAACCCCATGGTTTCTAGACAATTGTTTGGCCTGAGGAGGCCGAGAATCTCGCACAAGTGCAGCACCAGGAGCTTCCACGAGAGCCCCATCCCTAATCAATCTCGGATGGCCACACAACGAAGGCCTATATGACGGAGGCCTACTACGACTCCTACGGCAACTACTCTTCGCCTCAGTGGTAGTTTGATTTGGTAATGAACGGTTCTCCATCAAGACGCAGTCACTCAACAGCAGAACAACAAGCAGCACACGAACATTTACAGGAAACGAACCCTAACCCAGATATGTCCAATAGGTTGATTGGGACATACTGTCACGCCCCGACTCTCAAGCTCGCGGCAACCCCTTCTCCTTGGTCGATTGAAAGCAACGTCCCAGGACTCATCCACGACCATTCATTTTATCTTTGATTATGCGCAAGCGGAAGACGAACCATCCCCAGATAAACAAACAATCAAACAGGGATAGAGGGATGAACAGCCAGAACAACAACAGCTACTCATTTATTCAAATTATTAGATTAACCAACGGAGGATCATTTCCAAATTACAAGCCCGACAAAAAGGGGCCGATCCATCCTCTAAGCGAAACCAAAAGAACTAGGCTAATCCAACAGTACACAAAAAACCCTCGGGTTCAACACCACGGTCACTCGGACCCATCGGACTCAAGCTCCGTCAAGTCGATCACTGGAGAAGCGGGGGCAGGATTCTCCACTGCGGGTACGCCATTCCAGAATAATTCAGACTCCTCCACCCCCTATGATCCATGGGGGGGCCACTCTCACAGGACCCTTGGGGAGACACCCCAAATTACGCCCATTTTCCCAGCTCTTTCTCCAACACTTTCGGTGCCGCTCCTCCCCCGTCCACCGGGGCGTCGGCGAAGAAAATTGAGAATCTCATCCGTGCCTTCAAAAGAGGAAAAGACGGAAGCTCCGAGTCCATCGATATCGACGAAGAGGCTCTCTTCCAGAATGAGATAGCTCATCATAGCTCGATGATTCGGACTATGACTACAATGCTAGAGACGGAAGAGACAAATAAAAACCGTCCTGAAAACACTGTACACCGGTACTGTAGCATACTGTTCACTGTTCACCAAGTCTGTTTTCACTGTTCATCCAGTCTGAGGATGCCCCAGGCCACAGGCAGGAGTCCCACATCGCTGGAGAGAGGCGCGCTGGCCTGGCTTATATTGGCGAGGGCCACCCTCACCTTGTAACTGCAGTTATGAGGCTGAGAGCCTGAGTTGGTATCAGAGCCAGAGTTATTCAAATCTCTCGGCGCGTGCTGGGAGGGCTGGGAGTGGAGGGGAGGATGCCCCAGGCCACAGGCAGGAGTCCAAAACTCCCAAATTTATATCGATGATATTCTTCTGTTTAGCCATGATGAACAGTCTCATTGTCAACTCTTGACACATTTTGCTGATATTGTTAAAAATCATGGTATCATGCTTTCTCAGAAAAAGATGATTATTGCCCAAAAGGAAATTGAATTCCTTGGCATGCGTCTTAAAGATGGAACCTACTGCCCTGAGCCTCATATTGCTGATGAACTCCAAAAATTCCCTGCAAAGGATCTTAATCCTAAACAAATCCAGCAATTTCTTGGCATTGTGAATTATCTGAGAGATTTCGTTCCACACATCTCTAAGTATTTGAGACCTCTCCAACGAATGCTCAAAAAGGATCCTCCCTCATGGGGATCCAAACAAACTCAAGCTGTTGCTAACCTCAAACAGCTCTTGCAAAACCTTTCTCCTTTAAAAATTCCATCCACTGGCAAAAGAATTCTCCAAACGATGCCGTGACAAATATTGGGCAGCCATTCTTTTCGAAGAAATTGATGGAACCAGGCATATTTGTGCCTATAAAAGTGGTCGATTTTCCCAGGCAGAGATCCATTATCATTCCACTTTTAAGGAAATACTTGCAGTAAAGTATGGCATCAAAAAATTTGAATTTCATCTCATCGGACACCATTTTCTTGTTGAAATGGATATGTCCTCATTCCCTCAGATGCTTAAATTCAAACAAAAGCAAGTTCCCCATCCACAACTGCTAAGATGGGCTGAATGGTTTTCTAAATACTCCTTTGAAGTCAAACACATTCCAGGGACTAAGAATGTCCTTGCTGATTTATTGTCCCGTCCAAAGGAACCAATGCAAACCATCAACATGTATGTCAAAAAGGAGCCTTTTCAAGACACATACCGAACAGACAGAATTCCATCCCAGGCCACAAGCAGGAGTCCCACATCGCTGGAGAGAGGCGCGCTGGCCTGGCTTATATTGGCGAGGGCCACCCTCACCTTACAACTGGGAGGGCTGGGAGTGGAGGGGAGGATGCCCCAGGCCACAGGCAGGAGTCCCACATCGCTGGAGAGAGGCGCGCTGGCCTAGCTTATATTGTTTACCACGACGGGTTGAGATAAAATCTCAACGAGTTCTTCCCCCTAAGCCCCGGTTAGTACGCCAACTCAACCAGGGGTATCTCTCCAGAACCACCCCTCACTCAACCCAACAACCCACAACCAGCAAACAACAGGCCAGACAACAGACAGGGCAACCAACATAGCAATATTCGATTCGCATGCAACCTTACCCGGTATGCCATACCCTGCACGTTCAATCTCATACAATGCAAGCAAGACACATGGCCGTTAGATGACATGATTCATCAATCACATGCGAGTCGCACCACAAGCGATCTCACCTGACCATTGCCACACCCTGCACGACTGTCAACTCATGCGTGCGTACCAAAAATCATCACGACATCAAGAGCATGCGAATAATCAGAGCATCTCACACAACTTTCTCATGTCTCACACTCACACATGCTCCGATTATTAACGCCCCCTCATGGGCCAACGGCACAACCTTATAGTTGGCGGTTCCTGGCTAAACCAGTTTCGTCCTCTTTACCTCGAGGCACGGCGACGTCAGGAGTCATCCCTTCCCTCTGACGGCATTCTCGAAGGAGCACAGGACCCGCCCACTACCGCAGATCCCGCGAATCGACAGAACATAGGACCCGCCCACTACCGCAGTCCCGTCACATGTCCCCCGTCAGGCATCCGACCTAAGTCAGGCGACCAAACAGCCACGACACAACCCCATAAGGATTGGCGGTCTTCCGGCAACGCCGGGGTTCCCTCTCTTAATGTGATCATGCAACACATCATCAAGCAATTCATTCTTGTCTTTGCTTTTTGCTTGGTCGTGAATGCAACATCGCTCATGCTCATGCGACATGCCATTTCGAAAACCCACGCAATATGTCATGCGATCTCACTCGACAATTCCAAAATCCGAAATCCAACCAACACTCGATCACGCATTTCATCATCAATCATGAGTATAATTAACAATCGGCACTTCAATTAATCATAACAATCAATAGCACATCAAATTTAGACAAAAATTAGCCTCGGATGAACAAAGTGCCGTGAACGATGTCGTGAACCGTGCTCGTGAACAATAATTATGAACGGTGATTTTTCCGAAATTCAATTAATTAAAACATTTAATCCAGAAATTAAACAAAACATTAATTAAAACAATTAATCAATTCAATTAAAGCAAATCATGCTTAATTAAACACATAAGCATAATTAATCCCAAATTAAGGACAATTAAGCTTAATAAGCAAAATTAAGCTAATCTAATCTTAACCACCTATCTTAAGGCTAATACAACTTAATTAAACTATCTAAACCATTATTAACCCTAACTAACCCAACCCTAAGCAAGTTTAGGCACTAAATAGGGATTAGGAGCTAAACTCACCCGTTAAGCGGGCCGGCGACACGGACGCGGCGGCGGCGACGAACCCGATACCCGGGGACCTCACTCACGACGATCCAAGGCGGTCCCGGGCTGAGAACAGCAGCAACAAACTCAAAATCCCTCTCGCAACTCAAAACCGACGCACGGGAGGAAAGTTGCTTGGCGACGGAGTTGAACGGGCTGCCGGAGCTCCGACGAGCGACGGCCCGCGGCTGGCGGCACACAGGGGGTCGAGGGGGAACCACTTGTGGCTGGTATGGGTGGAGATTGGGTCGGAAAGGGAGGAAAATGGCCAAAACAGCAAAAACAGAACAGCAGTAGGCGGTCGAAAAACGGTCGGGCCGGCGGTGGATTTCGGCCGGAATACGGGTTGACCGGAAGCTCCTTCCGGCGATCGGCCGACGCTATTTGAACAGAATTTCTCTTCTGAACACAACGGCAGGCGGCACGAGACGAGATTCCAACGGGAAGGCAATGAACAACTCAGATTTCGGTGAAAGGTCAAACTGAAAAACAGAAGAAAGGAAGGAAAACCATGGGAGAGAGGTGCTGTGATTTTGGAGAAGATGAAGAGGAGAGAGAGAGTGAAGTGAAGGCTGAAGGATAAGCCTTATCCAAGCCATCAAGGCTTGCCCCACTTGCCAAACAATGACCTCATCTTCTCTCTCTTCCTTTTGACTTTTCTTCAAAATATCCAAGGGCATTTTGGTCATTTCCACCTTGCACATTTCCCAATCTGTCCTTGGGCTGAAAATGGGGGACGGGCCTAGGAAATGGGCTTGAAAATGAATAGGAATGGGCTCGGGAATTTATTGGGCTTGAATGGGCTCGATTTTAGACAATGGGTTCGGAAGGGTAAAGGGTCGGTTTGGCCCAATGGGCTCACTTGCTTGCCTCGGGCCTTCCATGGTGGCTGTCCCACCTTGGGTGTGAGGCCCACACTATTCTTGCCCGGCCCACGTCCTCGTACGCTCGTTTTCTTGGTCTGAAAATCCCTTTTTCCAAATACTCGGCTCAACCGGCAGTGTCGATTGTCTAAGAAGCATCGTCCAAAAGTCTGTCCCGGACGTTCCCGAAAATTCGAAGTCCAATACTGGATTCTCATGCCTTGTTAATTTCCCCCGAATGCCATTTTGGTACTGCTCAGACTGACAGGCGGCTTTGAGGATTCACGCGTAACCAACTCGTGCCAATTCACGTTCAAGACTTCTCGACACATGGACGTCCTTGACTATATGAAATTGCGAAGAATCGATTCTTATTTCAAAGTACACAATTATCAAGGATCGACATAGGGCCGTTCGCGGGTTCGATAACAGTAGATGGAATCACCCGTCGTTCCATTATTTTTGTCCGCGAATCGACTTCTAGTCGTCCCTGAAATCGGCCTGCATATCTACAGGATCGTCCTTACGCAAGTTTCACGGTCGAGTCGTTTTCCCAGGTCAGGTTCTTTAGTCGCACGAGTTTTGTCCTCATTAGCCTTTCCCCTTATGGTCAATATCTCAGGAGTGATCTGTTCCGAGTGAGATCAACCAACAATGCATTGGCAAAATTAATGTTCATTCATCCCTTAAAGGGCTCGAATTTCAGGATGTTACACATACCTGGAGCAAATGGTTCGGTGAGGATGTAGTCCAGCTGGGGAGGAGCAATCCCTCCGAAAATGGCCGCAAAAGAAGCACTGAGCCGGCCGGGCTGGACGCTCGAAGCTCCAAATGAGCAGGGCCGCGGGAACAGAAATTTAGGAGAAGATGAACAGTGTTCCAAGATGGTTATGATGAACAAAAATTTCTTACCTATAGAAAACGCAAAAAGAGAACAATTGAGGCCCGAGAGAGAGAGAGAACAAACACTCTTCTCAAAGTGACAAATATGAGCTTCGAAATGGAGGGGCCACTTCCTGAAGCTGCGAAAATCAAAGGATTTGAAAGAAGGAATAGTCACTTTTTATGGATAAGCCGATTCAGTCTGATTTTTGAAGGTGCCGATCCAATTCCCAATTCTTAAAAATGGAACTAGTGTCCAGACAGTCCGGTTCCTAATTCCAAGAGGGAATCAGACCAAACTGATTATATATACCCTTTTTTATTATTTCTTCAAAAAAATTAGCACAATATAAACTAAATATTATCTCATCTAATGATATCACAAGTTACTTCACAATAAGCATTCATTCATTGTCACTTCCGTCAATATTTTAAGATTTGTCATACTCTCTTATTGTGCACGACTACCTTTTAGTGAGGAAAAAAAAAGTGACAATTACTTTGGAGCAAATGGTCCAGTTCTCAGTTCCCAAAATTGGGAACCAATCCTCCCAGTTCAGTTCTCAATTCCATCTTAAAACCAAATTGGACTAGGAATCGATCATCCTCATAGGTGATCAAGGAAGAGTTATGGCATTTTGAGAGGGAAAATTATCCAAAAAGTCCTAAACTTATTACATTTTTGTCAATTCAGTATTAAACTTTTTAATTTTGTTAATTTAGTTCTAATTTTTTTCACTTCTTGCTAATTGAGTCCATCTGGCCAATTTAGCTGGAAATCACTACCGTGGACACTTGCGATGTCATGTAGAACAACCAAAGCTAATATTGACAATTTTTAATAATTTTTTAATTTTCTTTTCTTTTCTTTTTTCATTCTTCTTCCTTTTACTAGTGGCCTGCCACCAACCATGGCCAAACGGGCTAACCTTACCCACCACAAGCAAGGCCCAATTGGGCGAAGGCGAGCCCCAACAAGGGAAGCCCTTGCCCAAACCAAGCAAGATCACCTGGTCTTGCCAAATCTAGCAAGGGAAGTTCTCACTAGGGCTTGTCCTCACTCGGGTGAAACTTAGTAAAGGTCAGCTGTGACATCTGGGTTATTATTAACTAAACCCGTGTGCCTTTGAGTACTTAGCCATTCGATCGCGAATATTAAGGGTGCATTGTGTACGTGGACAAGCTTGACAACCAAGGTGGGCAAATATTTTAGTCGATCGAGTTGAGTTCCCGAGCTAAGTTATGAGCACATCGAACGGATACGATGTCTAGTCACATACCAAGTTCGAACACGGGAAGCGCCGACGTTTGCGACTCGACACCATTTTCCCTTCACCGCGGTTCTCTCTCTCCCTTCCCTTGCGTGCGCACGGCGCCACCCCAGCCCCGTGCCATGTCACACCGCGCCATCTAGGATCACTCGGCCGCCCCACATCCCCTTCAGTTGGCGTTCTCATTTGCTGCTGAGTCAACCCCAAAGACCGCGCTACTCTCAGCCAAATGGGCGCACCGTGCTGCTGCCAACACAAGTTAAGGCAAGCGGTGAGGGAAATGTGAAGAAGACAGCCGTCCCTCGCTCGGCACCAGCTGCTACGTTCCTGTGTTGCTCGAGTCAACAACACGGGCGGTCACAGGAGGGGAAAAACAAGATTGTAAAAAGCCGACAGCCCTTCCCCTTCGTTCCCCTGCACCCGTCCGATCTCTATCCGCCCTCTTCTTCCTCACTTCAACAACACCGGGACCCCGCCTCTCTTAATTTTTCTGTTTCACGCGACAGCAACGCGGGAATTTCGTGACTCCGCCAGACCAATGCGAGGCATTTTTAAGGACGTCAGGCAAGTAGATATCCTCCATTCTATATCCTATATAGATTGATTGTTGTTCGGCGGGAATAGTTCCTCAGATTTCTGTGAATTCCATAAGTTCGTACGTGTTTATGTCTGGTCGGCAATTTCGGAAGATCAATATAGTTATAATTTTCGAGTCCGTGAGTTATTTGATCCTTGAATGTGCTGTTGAAGTACTGTCTGTGGACTTTTGCGGATGCTTGGGGCTGGAATAATGCGGTTTGAGCAGAAGCAGTGAGTGTCCCCTAGATCTGGTTCGGCCTCGGAGCGACCCTCGGATTTTGCAAATTTTGTACCGGTTTGCGTAGTACGAATTTCATAAGGCCTTCTTGGCAAAAGTCATGCGTATTATTTTGTTCTATAACATACTTCGCAAAATAAGATTCCATTATCTTAGTTGGATCTGTAAGACCCCCTGATTGGTTCACATCTATGGTCAATCACTAGGTCCGCGGATCCATTCTTTTATACGATAGATTGCCAACTCGTAGCACCACCATGACACCGATTTCCCGACAGTTAGGTAGCTGATAGTAGGAGAAGCTCTGCTATCACCCCATTTGCTAGAAAAAAAAACTTTCATTGGCCTTCAAGAATTTTTTGGATCTCTAATGACAAAAATATCTTTGAAAAACAACCAGGTTCATAAATCTGTTTTTCAGAAGTGGAACTGACCTTTACCTGATTTCTATTTTCTACAGAATTTTCGACGAAGAATTTAAAAACAAGTGGTCTTCGCTAAGTCATAGGGTATAACCCAGAATACAAGATAATAAAAATTTCAGAATTTTCCGAGCTCATTGAGCCCATAAAACGTTTCTCTTTTTGTCCTGATACGTTTTGGATTTTGCTACCATTCTTGGTCCGGAAACACAAAAATTATTTAGAAACATACAAGCCAAATTTGATTTCAAGTTCTTCATGGAAAATGTTCCTCTATGTCTTGACAATATTAGATTAAAATTTTGTAATTTTTGGAGCTCATCTACTTGGACAATGTTTGCAATTTCTAGAAGCGTGTGGAACACTAAATTGTGTCGGTTTTGGATGAAATTCCTTTTGTGACTTATCTTGTATTGCCTTTTTATACCAGTCCCATGAGTTATATGTGAATGAAGGTCGGTTGATTTCGAACTTGGGTCTTCCTAGTAGTGACAAAGTAAACAACAAGTTTAAATTGAATTATTGAATTGATGGACCATGAATGAGTATGTGATTTGGATAATGCCATCACTTCTTGAGATGACGATACCCTTAATTGAGTAGGGATGCCTGGAGGGGTAACTGGGGTCCTTTAGATGCCTAGGGGTGTCACACGGTTCCCCAGAGGCCCTCGCGAGGCCAAATGGGTGCGAGATGCCCAAGGGGGTAACGGGGTTCCCCAGAAAATCGTGGCAGCGGAGTAACTAAAATTCACTGGTTGTTGATTATCCCTTTTTCAGATCAGTAGTATGTATGCCCATCGTCCCTGCCTCTACTTCCATTAGCTGATGTGCCCCCACACGACCTCACGTGGCACCTGTCCGAATTTGTGGATCCGGACGTTCCAGACATAACTTTTGTGAAATGTATCGCGATACTGACCGTAGACATTGGGTCCCCAAGAGGTTCAATGCTCCTGGGTTTTTCTAGCTGGATGCGCTCGTGTTGGAGGGCGTCTGGATGGACCTCTTCCCCATCCGGGAGATGAGGAAGCTGATGATGGTGGTAGCACGGTAGATTGAGGTTGGGATAGGATGATAGAATTAGCATTTTGGGATCCAAACAGCAATTTTGGGTGTTAGTGCCAAGGGATAGGTGACCGTGCGTGCGTGTACAAGCAGGCCAAGGTCGGAATAGTACAATGGGTGGTACTTTTAAAAATCCCCCAGTATACTCGGTGTTGTTACCTAAAGTAAATAGATAAGAGATGGAATGCATTAGACACTACTGCATATGCATAAAAAGTGAAAGAATATAATAATTGTATTAGAAGTAACATGATGGGGGCATTACATCGCCCTTGTCCAGGTCAAATTTGGCAAGGCCGGTCCTCGTCCAGGCCAAGGTGACCTCATCAAAACTAGCAAGGGAAACCCTCGCCTAGCATCACCTTCGCATGGCCGATGCCTAGTGATATTGCCTTGGCCTAAGCGAGGGCAAGCCCTAACGAGTTCACCCTTACCCAACCGCGCCTCAGCTGTGGCAAGCAAGGCAACCGGCCCAACCACCAACAAAAGGAAAAAGAAAGCCAAAAAGAAAAGAAAAAAATCAGAAAAAAATTCAAAAAAAAATATTAAAAACTATTTATGTCAGCACCGACCGTCCTACATAGCATTGCCAACGTCCACGTCAACAATTACCTATCAAAAATTGGTCGAATGGATTCAATTGGTGAGAATTGAAAAATTTTAGGATTAAATTGGTAAAATTGTAAGGTTTGAGACTGAATTGATAAAAATATGATAAATTTAAGATTTTTTAGATAATTTTCTTCATTTTGGGAAGATCAGTAGGAGTCGCGTGGCTTGGGCAAAGCACGGGTTGCTGCTCTAGGATGATCTTGATGCTGAGGGGCTGGCTCATAGGCGTTGGCTCAATACGAAGGAAATTGTGCGGACACTTTGTACCCATGAGCTTGCACGTGACTAGACACGAGTTTAAGTCGTGAGTAAGGCTCCAGACTCAGTAGTTGACCGAGGATCGGGCCGAGGGATCCTAGGAGGATGTCCAAGATATGCTATGTAGCCGCCGGACACTAGTGACCATCGATATTACACGTCGTAATCGCTGGTCCCCTGTGTAGGAACGAATCTTGGACATGTCCAGACTGCGTGTATGGATTTGATGAGTTTGTAATTATGGGTTGGAGTATGTGAAGCTTGTGATTTGAGTGAATATCAAAATAAGAAGAAATTTGTGGAGAAATTATCCAAAAAATCTTAAACCTATTGCACTTTTGCTAAATCAGTTATAAACCTTTCAATTTTGCCAATTAAATCTTAAACATTCTTACTTTATGTCAATTGAGTCCATTCAGTCAATTTTAACCGAAATTCTCTGATGTTGACAAAAATTTATTAATGTTTTAATATTTTTTGAATTTTGAATTATTATTTATGCTTTTAATTTCTTTTTTCTTTTCTCCTCATTTTCTTTCTATTTTTCTCCATTTTCTTCCTCTACCAGTCACCTAGCCTTTGGCCTCACCAAAGGCTAGGTGACTGGCGAGAGTCGGCCTGTCACGCCCCGACTCTCGAGCTCGCGGCAACCCCATTTCACTAGAGGTCTTAAAATACGACGTCTCAGGTACTGTCGTCGACCAATTCATTTTATCTTGTAATTAAGCACATGCGGAAACGAACAACTCCCAAACCAAACAACAGGGATAGCAACAATAGCAGGCGGAGGAAAGGCAACACCATTTTTATATATTCGAAGGTTAGCCGGCACACCAAAGCAAATACATACACACCTTACTATAGGCGACAAGCTAAGGCCTACTCAAAAAGAGACCGGCTTGGCTAACCTAACACCGTACAAGTGTCTACTCGCTAGCCTCGGAGGATCGCTCTCTTCGATCCTCGCACGCATCATCTAGGGCCTGAAAATGTTAACCACAACGGGTTGAGATAAACTCAGCAAGTTAAAGTCCTAAGCCCCGGTTAGGAACTTCGCTCACCTCGGGAGTTTAACATACAACCTAATCCAAAGCGGTCGGACAATGCAAAGAGAAACAAAAGCATAGGACAGTTCAATAGCGAGACACAACCACAGGCGATCCTACCCGCCTTGACACACGTGACTGCGAAACCGCCATTTAACTCATCACAACATTAAGAGCATGCGAATAATCGAGCATCTCACACAACTTTCCCATGTCTCACACTCACGCATGCTCCGATTATTAACGCCCCCTCGGGCAAACGGCACAACCTTTTAGTTGGCGGTTCTCGGCTAAACCAGCTTCGTCCTCTTTACCTCGAGGCACGGCGACGTCAAGGGCTCACTCCCAAGACGGCATTCCCGAAGGAGCATAGGACCCGCCCACTACCGCAGCCCCCGCAATCGACAGAGGCCCGGGACCCGCCCCCATACCGCGGTCCCACATAGAACCCCTCCCTGTCAGGCATCCGACCGAAGTCAGGCGACCCACTGGCCACGGCACAACCCCATAGGGATTGGCGGTCTTTCGGCAACGCCGGGTTCCCTCTCATTTAATGTGATCATGCAACACATCATCAAGCAATCCATTTATATCTTTGCTCGTCGTGAATGCAATATCGCTCATGATCATGCGACATGCCATTTCGTATAACCCACGCAATATGTCATGCGGTATCACTCGACAATTCCAAAATTCCAAATTCAACCAATCAACAATCACGTACATTCCCTAATTCTCGGGAATAACTCAATAAGTCAAACACTTTCACTTCCACTCGGTCTTCGATCATGCGTTTCATCATATTTCACAAGTATAATTAACAATCGGCACTTCAATAATTCATAACAACCAAGAACACATCAAAATAAACCAAAATTTAGCTTCTGCATGAACAAAGTCCGTGAACGATGAATCCGTGAACAAGAATTCGTCCAAAATTAAATAAATAAATATAAATAAATAAACTTAACCATGGTTAACAAATTAACTCAACCATAGTTAATCTAACCTAACCATAGTTAAATTCTAACATTGGTTACTTTTAAAACTAACCATGGTTACTTTAATTAATTAACCTTAGTTACTTTAATACTAACTATGGTCAATTAATCTAACCCTAGTCAGCTTAATTAACTCAGCCACCATTAACAAACTAACCCATAATTAACTAAGCACAAAAATTAAACTAATTAACCCCTAAGCAAGATTAACCCCTAAACAAGGATTAGGAAGTTAACTTACTTGGATCGGAAATCCGACGACACCGGCGCGTAGAGGGGAACGAGGGCTACAAGGGGTAAGCTCGGGGATGGCAACGGACGATAAACGATGGCCGAAACGGGCCAAAACAGCCCTCGGAACACTGTTCACGCGGAACCGGTGCAGCTGAGCGGAAAAGGCCGAAACGGGCGGCTAACAGCGACCAGCGGTGACCGGGGGTGCGCAATTGGCTTCCTAACTTCCAGGACTACACTTTGGGCGGTGGTGGCGGCTCCGGTGATGGCGGCAAGGCTGTTTTCCGACTGGAAAACAGTGAAGACAGCAAGGAACACCAGAAATGGAAGAGAAAATGAAGAGAAAAAGGGAGAGAGAGGAAGGCTGGGCTGGTGCACAAATTTTGGGGGAGAAAGAGGAAAGAGAAGAGGCTGCTGAAGGCTTGGATAAGGCCAAGGCAAGTGGGCAAGTCACTTGCTTGAAGAGCCAATCAAAAACAAAGCAAAACAAAGATAAACAAAGCCCACTTGGGCACAAAAGCAAAAGGCCAAAGAGAAGCCCATGGGCGGAAATGGAGGGGAACTTGGGCCAGCTTGGGCCCCTCTTGGGCTGGGCTAGATGGGTGCAAGGCCCATTGGGCCGCCGGTCTTGGGCCGGCCCACCCGCGGGCCCGAAACCCGGTCCAATTTTCCCTTTTTCCGACTCTTCCGTGTCCAACGGAAAATCCCAAAATAAATGAGGCGACGTCCAAATATTTAGTCTTGATATCACTGAGAAGTCGGTTCCCAAAATCGGATTAAAAATCGGGGCCAAATTGAGTCGATTGCGACCGTAGTACAATTTGGATTATCGGGCGCCCTTTTTGGACTTTCCTCACTTTTGACCCATGGTCAATCATTCTTTGATCCACGTTAACGTCAATTCTCGAGTCAGAAACGTCTCTCGATTGTCGTGTGATCCCGGGGGCTCAATTGATAATCCCGAGTACCAGATGAAAAGAATTCGGTTTACCGTCGTTCGTAGTTCGTATCGAAGTCGTGCGGAAATCACCCGCAGATCGACTTCGTACTTCTGACGAATCGATTTATTTCCGTTTCCATAATAGTCTAGTACTTAGAGGATATCGTTCCCGCCCAGATCCTCATGGTCGAAGGATTTGTTCCTGATCGAAATTGCGAGTCAAACGCGAATCATTTCCAATCGACGCCTCTCTGTAATCCATTATCCCACGAACACACAGTCGGAAAATTTGTACTAACCAGGCCTTCGACTAATATCGCCATTTTATAAAATCCTAAATGGGGTCAATTTTCAGGATGTTACATGGCCTCACTGGATAATCGGTGGAGAAATAAGAGGGAGAAAAAAAGGAAAGAAATTAAAGAAATTAAAAGTATAAAAATAATTTAAAAATTCAAAAAATATAAAAAATATAAAAAATTAATAAATATTGTCTACGACAATGCTTACCATATCATATAGGACAGTCGTGTCACGTACGACAGCCGATGTCCACATCAGCATATTATAACCAAAATTGCTGGATAATTTGAAAAGGTTAAGAATTCAATTAGCAAAATTAAAGAATTTAGGATTAAATTAGCAATAGTGTGATAAATTTATAACTTTTTGGATAATTTCCACGAAATCTATTGACGATCGGAGTTTTCTTGTAGCCCTTGTGAGTAAATGCATGAGAACCTTATTACAGTCATTGATTGATCCCTCTTTGGTTTTCGCTGTTTGGGACCACCTAAGGACTCGAAGTAATCGTGATACAGAGATCTAAATGGTCCAATTAGCTCTACCATTTTCCACACGATTATGACACAGAGTACAGAGAAACTCTTACAGAAGAAACATTCAATTTTTTTGGTTGAATACGAGTTTAGTATAGCATGAACTTGCCATTTTCCACACGATAATGACAGTACAGAGTTATGAAGTCTTTCTGCTATGTTGACCAGCAATGGAGAACACAGAATGGACGACCCAGTTTTCACGGTGTCAAACGTTTCTATAATCATGTTCGCTGATAAATGTGCACTCCGTACATATCAATGTCCCCTAATCGAAGTAGTTTCTTTCAAGTCTAACATGAAAATCAATGTCGAATCTGAAAGTGTCAATAATTGCAATGAACTAGATCATGAGGTACTTTTAACTCAGTGGAGTAGTTTAGGCCGGTGTTCCTATTCATGTCCATGTCAATATCAGATCATATCAAGTCTTTCAAAAGATTGAACATCAATACCTGTAATAGCTTTTAAACTTGGTCGAATTCAGAATAGCTTTTCTCCTATCTTGTCAATTCTCATATGTCTCGCGCCATACTGAGACTTTTGCAGGCCATGAACAAGAAGACATGATGAAGTTGGACAGTCACCATTCAAGATGTCCCTCAAAATAAATGTAGAATTTCAAAGGCCGTTGGAGCAACACAACATAAGGTCCAGTGACAGTTGATGTTTCCAGTTCCTGTTATCACTAGTCAGATGATTCAACAGGAAAGGAAAGAGAGAAAAACAATGGCTTACAACATTTTTCTGATCTATACAAAACATAGTTCAGCCAAGGTAGGCATGAGTCCTATACCAGAGCATGCCTGGTGGATCAATGAGCAGCGAACCTGCCTCTAAAATTGACTCCTTCCTTCCTAGAGCTCATAAAATTATGTGAGGAAAACAAAACCCATCAAAATAGTTGTGAAAAGAGAGCTCATCAACAGAAGTTGAGGCAAGACAAGAATCGACGAATGTGAAGTCCATAGTCCAACGGCGAATCTGCAAGTATCGGTAGATGGATCAACAGTTGTGATCAATCCTAATCCTCCAAAATAACAGCTGTCTGGTCTTTGATCATGCTGCTGGTAGTAGCTATTGAATGCATAGGACACATTGCGGGGCCAACCAATGTCATAACAAGATCCACCAGGAGAGACTGCAGTACAATCAGCAACAGAACAAGCATCCAAAGCACTAGCGGTCGAATTGGACAAGTCCTTGTTATCGTTCACAACACACCATCGCGAAGAAAGGTACTCAACATTCTGAGCATTCCACAATTTTCTGGAACCCTGGCCTAAATCAACGTTGTACTTTGCCTGGCCATCAAAAGTAAACACACCCCAGTGTCTCTCGAAATTTCCAGCAGATGTACTTCGTTGGTCCTCATCTAAAAGGCTTAAAATGTAAACTTCCAAAGGAGGATTGCGAGGCCTAAGCGGCGTCCCTGTTTTAGTGTGCATGTGGTCTACAAGACCTTTCACAAAGTCCTCAGCAATGACTGAGGTAGCATTAGCTGCCCCATCTGTCGGCCAACCAATCTGAGCTACAACAATTTCCATCTGAGGGAAACCAGCATTATACAGTGCCGTGACTAGGGTGTCATAGCTCAAGTCAAAGCTGTTTTTGTATATTCTGTGGCTGTCATTATGAGGCCGCGCAGTTCCTTTGAAGAGAGCAAAGTCCAGGGAAATATTCTTGCTCTGGTGGAAGCTGAGGAATGGCAATATTGACACAAAGAAGGGCGACCGATGTTCGCTAAAAAATGTGAGCAGTTGGATCATGGTTTTGTTGATGTCAGGCCTGAAATGTCCTTCAGAGGGGAGGTTTGACTCAGACTGAAATGCATCAAAACTGCACGGAACGACAACTTTCACCTTGCTTCCTAAGTTTGCTTTCGTCAAAGCTGCTTGGATTTGGGTGGCAGCTCCAAGGACGTATGGATAGAACTGATCTCCATGAGTCGAGAGGAATGGCTCATTCCCCACAGCAACGTACCTGTCCATTATCTGGTCAACAGTAATTATGAGGACGAAGAGAAAGGCATACACCATTATATCATCTATGTAGCTTTTGAAACAAGTAACAAACTAGTGGAACAATTAATATCGCAAGTTAAATTGACGGTATCAAGCGCTGCCATGCTGCATGAAGGCCACAAACAAAGGAAGAAACAAATTATATTCCCAACGCATCCCAAAATCTCCCTTTCACTCTTTTTCTTTTCAACTCAGAAATCTCTTGCACTCTGACAAGAAAAAACAGCTCCCTGGAAATTTACGTGGAGAGACCATCCATAGATTCCAACCTCAATACATTGAGCAACCCAAATGGAAATCCTCATATCTAAAAGGTAATTACAAGAGCAAATCAACTGCTTCATTAGCAAATTTTCCAAGAAATGGATTGTTATGACTGATTGGCTCAGTTGCTGAACATTACATAGTTTATAGTGTTTGCTGAACTCGGCATAGCAGTATTTACCACAATGTGTTGCCTGAAAATGTGGAGCATTACATTCATTAATCAAAAAAGTAATTTCTCTCTATACCAATTACTTTCCTTCCTAAGTTGCAACTCACATAACCAATTAGACATCATCACAACACATTCAGAGTTATTGGCTTCGATTGAAGCTAACAATGTCAACAGCATGAGAAGGTAACCCACTCCTGAGCTACAAATCCATCATTTGAGGAACATTATTTTCCTGCCAGACTAACTTTTTATTTTTTGGGGGAATCCAACGTCCTGTATTCTTTAACCTCATGCTTTTTGAAAAGTATGCTTGTACTACTTTTGATACGTAACAGACTATCTCATCATGTTCAGATGAATGTCTACACCATCGTGGAGCAATATGACACTTTACCTTAACATGATTCAGCAAAATCAATTCACAGCCGTATAAGTGGACCTATGTTGGCTATTAACTAATACATAAAGTGTTGAAGTATTATCTTGCATTGCTTGACAATGGATCCTAAATGCTCTTTATATTCATGTGGTCTCCATTCACCGATTAGCTTAAACTTTTGGATTGGATTTTCTAACATAAAGCATTTTGGTCAATTGAGGTAAAAAAAAAATCCAGTATCTTAAATAGCTGGTAGAAGGCTTTAACCGACTTCAAAACCGTGGAGGCTTTTCCCATTGGTCAGGCAAGAAAAGATTTTCGATGTTCCCGACTCTGTTGTTAAGTCCTTGAAGCTAATCTAGGACATCGTTGCATAATGCAAATGCCTTTCTAGGATTATCCAGTTGTCCAACAAAACAATCTCAACAGACATTCGTATCCAACTTGCAGCACAACAAGACAGTTATATTCATTGGAACAACACATCTATATCACCTCCATTATTTTCCACGTTACTACTTTAGACGAATGGTTTAGCAATGGGGTTTTCCACGGCCCCTCGGGAAAAATCGACCATGCCTGATACATTTTGTCATACCTTCTATGCAAAATGCCATACCTCACAACACTCGAAACTCTTAAACTTTTCTAAGAACAACCGGCATCTGTTCTTTTGTGAACCAAAGGTAACTGATAGATCCTCGGGCATTTGTAGAAGTACCCTTAAGAAAACTATTGGCCAGATAGTCTTTCTGGGCATAATAGATAGCATCTGGACCACGCATCTGCCTTAATTAACACAGAAAAAAACAATCTTTATCTCGTATCAATGACCCCAAGTAGAAAAGCTTCCTTTTTTAGGTGTGTCCTGTTGGGTGTCTATACTATATCGCACGAAATGGAAAGACAACGATGTACCCAACGGAGAGAAGTGTGTGAAGTTGACAGAAGAGCATGCATTATTCCAACAGACAACTAACAGCAGCAGCAGCAGAACTTGCGAAATCGAAACATTAAACACAGAGCATACAAATGAGTACAGAAAGGAATCGAAGCTCGTACTCGATCCGAACACGGGGGCCACCGGCGGGGAAGTAGCGAGTGACGTTGTCGTGTACCCAGCTCTCGGCGGCTTTCCTGGAGGAGTTCAAGGTCCGGAGCATGAGGTCGGGAATGCCGACGGTGACGGCGATGCCGGAGTCGGAGAGCGACAGGAGGACATCGGGGTCGGCGTCGGAGAGCCTGACGCGGGAGACGTTGTTAGACCTGAGGAGCTCCACCACTTTGGGCGGGGGCAGGGGGTGGGACGACGCCGTCCCCCAGTTGACGCCGATGGCCCCGGCCCGAGCCCACCCGGCGATCCCGGCGAGCGATGCTACCACCGCGAGGAGATGGAAGTGGAGGGGGAGCGGGTGAGGGATGCTCGGAGGCATCGGTGGGGAGGAGCGAGGTTCTTGAAATGGCGACGGCGGTAGTGAAGGCGGTGGCTGTGGGGGCGAGACAGTGAGCTCGAAAATGGAAAGAATGGGAGAGAGAGAGAGAGAGAGGGAGAGAGAGGGGTGGGCGACAGAGTTTTCGGTTTCTTTATTCGCTTTGGGGGAATTTATGTTTGAACTATGTTCCAACGAGTGACGTGTCGGGATTGTCGGAAAAATTACTAAAAAAGACCTGAATTTATTGTATTTGTATTTATTCAGTCCTATAAATTAAAATTATACAAATGCAGTCCTCAAACTTTCCGGCCAATTTTAATTCAACAACATTAACATCACGGTCCAGTCAATGCCGGTCATTTTATGTGACATGGTCGATATTAAGGTTAAACGATTTATTAAAACCTTCCTAATTTTTTTTCTTTTTTCCTTTTGCCTTTTTTGTTTCTATTTTTGTCTTTTCCTTTCTCTTTCGCCAGTGGCTAGTCTCAAAAAGATGATTAGAGACCGGCCATGAGTGATGGTTGGCGAGAGCTACCCTAGCTAGTCGCAACAAATAAAAAAGATAAAAAGAAAAGAAAAATAAATCATACAAAATTTGTAAAAATTATTTACATCAATGTCAATGATACTATATACTGACGACCAACATCTCTTAGATTAATTTGATGGAGTACATTGAAAAATCACCAAAAGATTTAAGATTTAATTAACTAAATTAAAATATTTATGACTAAATTAACATAAATTTAATAAATTTAATGCTTTTTTTATAATTTTTTCTAATATTATCATAACGTTAAATAAAAGTGGCTTTTTAATAAGGTGCTCCTTTTAACTCCCAAAAAATAAAGTGCTCCTTTAAATAGTATGACAATCCCCTTGATTACTTGTGATCTTGAATTCAAATCTTATTAAAAATATTCTCATTAAAAAAATATTTTCAATACATCATATTGAAGTGGGAGTGTATCTTAAGATCACGCGGAAATATAAAGTTTTCGAGATGTGTGGAAGCTGGCCAAGACACCGCATGATCGCTAAACAAAAAAACAAACCCACTTGTTAAAGTTCTTAATTATGATGTGTTAAATTATATGGTACACAAGGCTTGTTCAGTGAGAAGGCTTTTGATGTATCTGATATTACTCCTGTCTCAATGTAAGATTGCAAAAAACATGCAATGGTGTTGAGATTTTGATTGATGTACTCATGTAAATACATTTGAGTGTAGTTTGAACTATAAAGATCGATTTGTATCAACAAAGGTTTTTCCGATATTTCTAACAGGGGAGATATCTTCAAATGATTCTACCGAATTAGCTAGAAGTTTGTTATTTTATTTCATTGATCTGACTTCAATGACTTTCTAGCTCTGACAAATACAAAATCTATTTTCTGAATGTCTATCTCATGGATATGCCTTAATGTATCTCATCACTGGACACCACGCGATGATTTGTGTTTCGGACAAGATTAAGCATAAATAAATGGATTTAGGTGTTTGCTGCTTGTTAATGATTCCTGGCGAGCGGACATACAGACTCTCCACATCCTTTGGCTCAAAGTTTTGCAGTCGAATGCCTCCCCCATATATCCCCTGGAGCCAGCAGAAATAACCCAGAATTGAGAGTTGAAGATATAGATTGATATGGATAGCAGAGAGTGGAAATTGGAGGCAATACAGCGCAAGCTGCTTGCACAGGAGGAGGCTGTCATTCTTGCAACCTTGGAAATGCTGAGGAATAACAGATTGATATGGCCTGGTGACAGAAGTGGAGGAATGCCTGTTAAAACTGCTTATCATTTCTTAAAGAGAAAAGGAGAGGAAATTTGTTTCCTCTCAGCCTACAAGTTCCAACCAGATTGAGAAGATATTATGGAAGGGGATTTGAAACATCGAATGCATTCACGAAGTAAAACACTTCTTGTGGAGAACGTGTTCTAATGTCCTTGCCGACATGGAGAAACTTGTTTAGAAGGAGCAGAAGCAACGGTTATTAACAAAGGTCGCATTTTTTTAGCTGGCTTATCCCGAAAGGTGGTTGCTCTGTCATTTTCAGGATTGTATACTCAACCCTAATGAGGTTTAAAAAGAAAGCCCAGAGAGCTTGGAACGAGCTTATGAGATTGCAGGAAGAGGGAGTGGACCTCAGAAAGATAACAGAAACTCATCTGAGGCAGGAGTGGGATGGCAAGAGCGGACTGAGGGTTACCGAGCTAAATTCTGAAGGTGCTTTTGATGCAGGATCTTGGCAGGCTAGAACCGGGTGTTATACTTAAAAATGACAGGGGAGCTGGAAGATTGGTCCATACAAATGAAGCAGAAGTGGCTGAAATGTTGGCAATACAGGATGGACTAAAAGCTGGCAAAGGAGGCAATGCATCAATGTAGAGACATATTCACTGAATGTTTTCAACAGATGAAGGAGGGAGAGCCATAGAACTGGAAAACTGAGGCCTAGGCATGAGTAGTTAGCCAAGAAACGTCGGGTATTAGCAAGTGTTGGATGGAATTTAGGCCGACGCAATGCTAATGAATAGGCTAATTAGGTTGCCAAGTGTCCTATATCTTGGATGAGAATATTGCGTATTCTTTCTTGTCATTTCGGTTAAATTATATTGAAATATATCTTTTGTGATATTTTTGCGATAAAATTAGTAAATTCTCGGTAACAAGGATTAAAAATTTAATGTCTCGAAACACTTAATAAGATGTTTAATAACAAGTTTTCAGGGCATTTTCGTTATGCGGGTTATTTAATTAATGAATTTATTTTCTCCGATGCGTCACGCGAGTTTCCCGCTTGAAACGAGAGAGGGAGAGAAAAGTGGGGGGGAGACGTGGTGGAAAGAGTACAGAAAAGTCATGGGGGGTGGTGGGCTCCTGGAATGCTAAAAAGCCAAGTCCCCAATTCATGCGCAGAAGCGAAAATGCTCCTTCCTGTTGGCCATGGGAGTGTCCTACAGGCCGCCTCCTCGAAGACCCTCCAATGTCCTCCCTCCCTTCATCGCCCTCTCTCTCTTCTCCCTCTCCGCCCTCCTCCTCTACAAGGTCTCTCTCTCTCTCTCTCTCTGTAAATCTGCGCATCTACGCATAATTGTGTATTTTCCTGTGGTCATGTTGTCGTGGCGCTTGATTTGGGATCTGGGTTCTTTTGCATCTGTCTGGATAGGCACTCCCTAGTCTCTATCCGTTGTTCCGCTTCTTCATTTCTGTATCTTGAATTCACTGGGGCATTTCGTCGAACAGGTAGACGACTTTGCATCGCGGACGAAGACGGTTGCCGGTCACAACTTGGACCCCACTCCCTGGCACCTGTTCCCTCCGAAGACATTCAATGAGGAAACCCGGTACGCTCGCGCCTCCAAGATCATCCAGTGCTCTTACCTTACCTGCCCCTATGCTACCGAGTCGATCCAGGGACAGGATCGGTCGCGATCCCGGTCTGCCGGCGTCTGCCCGGAATTCTTCACCTGGATCCGCCGTGATCTCGAACCCTGGGCGCGGACCGGAATATCATCAACTCATTTGATGGAAGCAAAGAGGTTCGCAGCGTTTCGGGTGGTCATATCCGAGGGAAAGCTATATGTGGATTTCTATTATGCTTGTGTGCAGAGTCGGGCAATGTTCACGATTTGGGGACTGCTGCAGCTTCTCAGGAGGTATCCTGGGATGGTGCCTGATGTTGATTTGATGTTTGATTGCATGGACAAGCCCAGTATTAACAGGACCGAGCATGCCTCAATGCCTTTGCCATTGTTTCGATATTGCACCACTGCAGAACATTTCGATATTGCATTTCCAGATTGGTCTTTCTGGGGATGGTAAGAATCAACTGGAGCTTTCAACAGTCTTAGTCTTTCCAATCAAATCTGGCTGCCTGCTCTTTCTTACTTGGCAAGAATATGTTATGTTACATGTTTTTTCAAGAGCTATTGCACGGTTGGTTCTTGTTGTTTGTTCCACTGTCTGTTTTAGTTTTCATTAGAGATGTCTAGGGTCAAATTGGAACTTGTTCAATTCCTGTGTGTCTAGGGTCAAGTTGGAACTTGTTCGATTCCTGTGCCTGGCTTAACTTTGTTGTGATATGATCTATTGGCACCCTGAAGAACCGTCATAACTGCTGATATGTCGAAATATACAGGAAGCTCTGTCTTCCTGAGTCCCAAATGCATCTAAGTAGGCCAGTTCAGGTGCACTGTTGCCTGATTTGCCTGTAATTACTTTTACAGGCCTGAGACAAACATAGAGCCTTGGGATGAGGAGTTTAGAGACATTAAACACGGTTCTCAAGCTCTCAGTTGGTCAAAGAAGTTGCCCTATGCTTATTGGAAAGGAAACCCTGATGTGGACTCTCCTGTGCGAACAGAGTTACTGAATTGCAATCATTCCAGTATGTGGAAGGCACAAGTGATGCGTCAGGTGAGTCCAAAGAGATGCATGGACTCCTATGTTGATTAAAACTTGTATGCGGTTGTGAAGTCATGGCTTTGTTTCTGAATGTCACTTTGTCAAATGCCTCATAGGATTGGGCAGAAGAAGCAAGAGCTGGGTATGAGCAGTCAAAACTATCAAACCAGTGTAACCATCGGTGAGTTTTTATGAGACGCTGTAGATTGCTGAAAAAAAGAATATATGTGCAATGTTGTCACACAATCATACCTTCCTGCTTTTTATCTAATTCAAGTTTAAATGGTCAACAACCAAATGTAGTATTCATATACTGGTCAAGTGAGAATTTCTGCTTCCCATTCAAAATTTACAATGTCTTCTGGTATTTAAATAATGCAAAGTGAAGGAAAGTTTCTAGATCTACGAATGAAACTTTTGAGAGCTCAAGAAGGGTCTCATTGTTGGACAACTGCAATTACTTGTGTGCAATCAATGGTACCCTCAATTGAAATTATTCATCCCTGACCTTTATAACTTTCTGAGTCATGTCTTTGTACTCTCACAGATACAAAATATATGCTGAAGGTTATGCTTGGTCAGTGAGCTTGAAGTACATAATATCATGTGGTTCTCTTTCCCTAATCATATCACCTAAGTATGAAGATTTTTTCAGCCGTGGTCTGTTTCCAATGAGGAACTATTGGCCTGTCTCTTCTACTAATATATGTCCTTCCATCAAATATGCTGTAAACTGGGGAAATGCAAACCCATCAGAGGTATGAGTTCCTACTTTGACTTTGCTTATTTTTTCTTAAACTGATCTTGGATTTTCTGCAACTATCGATCACATCAAGTAAGCCCTTTTGCACGCTGTATGTATTTATACTTTGTAAGGACTTCTAAAAGATATCTGTTAACATCGTGCCCAGAGTAGTCTAGTCAATTCTAAATTTTTTATGTTTCTGAAGCATTTGATAGTTGGGTGATCCCATACATCAATTTCTCCAGCATGAGGCCTTGATTGAGAATATCAATTATGAAGTCATGGAATTCTTTTCTGTGCCATATGCTGATCATGGACTTGATAGTGGGAGACTAGCCTCATCTGATGCATTTCACTTCAATTGCATGAGTATCAGTAATGATGATGCCAGGTAGCATTAAAAGAAGTTCTGTTCAGCAGCTCATAAGTTAATGGAGTCAAACTCCATTCCTAAATTTAAGATCTAACCAGAAGTGTTTTGTCTTGATTTATGAAATTTTCCTCATGCCTTCTCATAACCTTGCAAAATCTGTCTGTATAGATATTCATATGATGGGTATTACCCTTTTTCCACCCGTTCTTTTTGGTCAAGCAAATGTGCAGAAGTTGCTGTTTCTTGTCCTCATGTTTTTTTGAGTGGCATTTTTTGCTTTAGCGGAAGCCTTTTCTATTCATCAAAATTCTTTTCTTGTGAAACCTCATGGTTAAATCTTTTGACACTGGTTTTGCAATTGCATACAGTCTCAACTTCTATGAGAATAATAAAATCGAGGTGCTATGAGACAGTGAGCCACCTAAGTATATGTGTCAAGTTAATGGGAAAGAAAAAAGGAGAAAGGTTATGGAATTTTATCCTAATTATTCATCTTGATACAACACGAAGCATTCATATATGCTCCTTTCTTCAAATCTTGAAATCCATGAAGCATTCATATATGCTTCTTTCTCCAAATCTTGAAATTTAGGCTGAGGCAATTGGAAAAAGAGGACAAGATTTCATGGAAGATTTGAGCATGGACAGGGTTTATGATTACATGTATCATCTCATTATGGAGTACTCAAAGCTGCAGGATTTTAAGCCAATCCCCTCTTCTTCTGCACGGGAAGTTTGTGTAGACTCTTTACTTTGTTTTGCCGACCCTAAGCAGAGGCAATTTCTGGAAAGATCAACTGCTTCTGCTTCCAAGGGAGCACCGTGCAACTTTGAGGCTGCCCGTGGTATGAGAGTCACAAACTGGATTAAGCAGAAGGAGAAAGCAATACAAGATTTGAGAAAGAAGGAAATGTTAAGTGCAGAGACATGGTCAGATTAGGACCTGAACTTCTTCTTTCTCTTCAGACAAAGCAATTTGTATAATTCTCGAGGTGACGTGGAGTAAATGAATGAAAGTGTATTCATAGCATAGATTCATCAAAGCTAGTTATTCATGTTATAAGACACTTGCGTTGACAATAGGTTTGTCCATGGAATGCCATTATCCCCAATGCTTCTGTTGATGTTCCTTATCATTTTCGGACTTCAGCAACTAGAAGTGACTTTTGACAGCCTTAGCTCAAGAAGAAATAAGTCTTGAGTCGCAGAGAGATGCTTTCAGAGGAAGGAGAGACTTGAAAATCAGGTGCCTTGCTGATGCTTTTCAACAAGCAAAAGAGGATATAAGAGTATAAAAGACCTTGGGCAAGGCTAGAGCCTTGCCTAGCTTGCAAGATCCCGACAAGGCTCGAGCTGGCTTGTAGCCGACAACTGGTCAAGAAAGAAGCAAAAAGAAAAGAAAATTAATTAAGAAAAAACCTGAACTTTTAGAAAATAAAAAATAATTAAACATTTGATTTAAAAAAAATACATTTTACAATAATAAACTATTCATTAAGCAAGGACCCAAGCCTGAACACTAAGGATCTACACACGGCATTCATGGACCTGAACCTATGTGCTAGGGACCAAAGCTTGAGCATCTAGATCTAAGCACGACCTTTATAGACCCAAGCTTGGATGTTGAGGCATCGGGCATACCCACCAAGGGTTTAGGCCCGACCTTGATGGATCTAGGCATGGGTGCTTAGGGTCCAAACCCAAGCACCGGTGCTTGGGTCCAATGCTTGGCACCAGAGTCCTATGCTCAATCTCAATGGACCTAGGTCTAGTTGCTAAAGACCTCATCTTGAACATTGGGATCTAGGAATTAACATTAGGTTTTCATGCCAAAGCATAGAGTTTCAAGTCTCGAGTGCCAATACCTAATTATATTTTGGACAACATTTTACGGTTCTTTTAAAGAGGAAATTATTTTCCTAAAATGGTAGGAAAACATTTTCCGTTAACTAAGAAAATATTTTCCTTTGATTCATCTTTCTAAGCGTACCAAACACCAAAAAATGAGTAAAATGTTTTCCGTGAGCATTTGTTTAACTAAAAAAAATTCATGATAAAGGAAGATATTTTTTATGGAAACCTCTTCTATTTGTTTGGTAGTTTAGGGAAGTTGTTTTCCTTCTTATAAGAGAAAGTTGTTTTCCTCCGATCTAGACTTTTTTAGTCTATGGAAAACTTTTTCCATAGATCAACTAGTTTTTCATCATCCAAAGTTGGAAAGTCAGAAAACAAATCTATGAAACAGTTTTCCTTCTAACAAGTGGATCATAAAGTATGGTCAGAAGCTAAGTAATGTCACTCCAATTGGGAGGTGTTGATGAACCCTCAAACAGTTTTCCTTCTAACAAATGGATCATGTTAGTTGCATATGAGCATCTAAAACACCTGTAGCTGATGCGCTACAGTGTTTGGAATTGAGGCCACGCGCCACAAGTGGATGCTGAGTAGCTTATGTTTCGTTGCTACTCTGAATCCAACCATTTGCAATTGCACGGGAGCAGACAATAGGTGGCCCAAAGAGTAATAGGCCATGCAACAACGCGAGGTTTCGTTTCAATGAAGGTTTATAATTCATATAGTAACAGAAAGTCGTATCAATACGTGTTGGCTTCACTTCTAAGCATCGAATGTACTGGGGTATTCGAGAACATGTTGGACCACCTGTTTCCCCGCAAAACCACTTTTCACTTTAAGAATTTCTCAAGCAAATGTTTTGTTCTAAACTGAGGGAATCACTTTGTTTCTTTAGAGTTCCCTTTTACTGCAAGTTGTGGGGTATTTGGATTCTATTGGTTTGCCTTTGCTTCCCATCATTGGGAAGGAACATACCGATACTTTGCTTGGACAGCATTTTGCCAAGTAAGATATAAGGTTTTTGCGCAAACACACTCTGGCTTTGCGTCTCTCTCGGGGATACGGAGACTACATTTCATCTGCAATGAGGTCGTGGTCACAGCCAGGAGGTTTGAGAGACACGAGAAAGCCTTTCCGTTTCAAGATCTGCGGTTGCGTTGGAAGACAATTCCATTTCAGGGAGGTTAGACCTCCCAGTGATGTCCGCCGACTGTTTGAGAAGTACTCCGAAAATGGCACGATGAGCATCGATCACTTACACAGATTTCTGATTCATTACCAAATGTTGAAGGATGCTACCAGAGAGGATGCAGTGTCAGTCTTGCACAGCCTTAGGCATCATATCATGTATAGGAAGGAGCTGAATCTTGACCACTTCTTCCGGTATCTCCTCAGTGATCATAACCCTCCAGTCATGCCATCACCTGGGGTAATTAGAGTTATTATATATACATTTTGTCTTCAGCTTCGTCTGACAATGACAGATACTGGGCTGGCCTCTGACCATTCAATTGCTCTTTTAAAGTTTTAACTTGCTGCAGCCCATGTATCTCGGCTAAAGCATAGGACTGGCCTTCTGCATCGATTTTCCCTTGTCCAGATAACACAATTGTCGTTTCTTGGTATTTCAGGTGCACCACGACATGAATGCTCCCCTTGCTCATTACTATATGTATACTGGCCACAACTCCTACTTAACTGGAAATCAGCTAAGCAGTGACAGCAGCTTTGAACCGATCGCAAAAGCTCTAAAGAAAGGTGTAAGAGTAATCGAATTGGATCTGTGGCCAAATTCCAGAGGAGACAAAGTAAAAGTCTGTCATGGAGGGTATGACCGATTAACTGAAAGCATTGTTGTTCTTGTTTTATCTTCTTCTCCAACCATCCATAGATTGTCTCCCGAAATTCTCGTTGAGGACTTTTTGCCACCTCCCTAATCTACTAATGTTTGACAAATCATAATGTGTATCAATTATCACGGGTGTATTTTCATTTCAAGGTTCATGATTACATAGTAAAAAATCTGACATATATTTCAATGTGCGGCTGAAGTTGTGGCCAAGATCCACTCGATCTCATATCTGCTGGCAAGTATCTAGTAGTCAGTCATCATTGAAATTCGAATTCCTTCATAGTTCTCAGTGCAAATTTGCTTCTGTATCTTTGACCATTAATAATTTCTGTTGTAGCATGATCTAGTAATATCATGTGGTTTTTCATAATCCTCAAACCAAATGGCCTCCCTATCATTGCAAATTTGCTACTGCAGACTGCATTTTCACAATATTTCAGTTGCTAGGTCCAAAAATCTGTGTATTTTCAAATTGGTTCAGGCAAGAAATTTAACTGACCTGTGAATTGTCATGACATGATCCTCTTTCCCTTCTTTAGTATGCATATACACATGTAGCATCTGATTGAATTCCTGCGTCATATGCAGTACACTTACTTCTCCGGTCAGTCTCAACAAATGTCTAAATGCCACCTGTCAGAATGCTTTTGTTGCATCTGAGTTCCCTGTCGTGATAACCTTCGAAGACCATCTAACTCCACGCCTTCAAGCTAAGGTGGCTAAGGTACTTTAGAAAAGGGAAAGTATACTATCTGATCCTTTTTTAATTTTGTTTCCCCAGATAAATGTATATTCACCGGGCTACTTTGCTCCAGATGGTCACGAAGTCCTTTGAATTAAAGCTGCATCGACCTGATGCAGACCAACTAGCAGAATTCCCATCACCAGAATCACTGAAAAGGAAGATCCTGATTTCAACAAAACCTCCAAAAGAGTACCTTGAAAGGCAGACCAGCATGGGAAAAGATAAACACAGCGGGCAGGTGAAATAAAATCTTCAATAATCGTGTCTTCTGGTGAATTTTTGCACCTGGAATAAATTTGGAGGTCTAATTACCTTTTGCTAGTCCGAGGAACATACAGGCAAAGACGATAGCGACGAGGATGATGAAGAGAAGAATGCAATCCTCGAATACAAGCATCTCATTGCCATCCACGCTGGAAAGCCAAAGGGCAGACTCGAGAATAGTCTAAGGATTGATACGGGTCAAGTTCGACGCCTTAGCTTGAGTGAACAAGAGCTTGAGGATATATCAAAGGATCATGGACAAGATCTTGTGAGGTAACTTTTAATTCTCGAACTAAGCATGCAACAGGGTTAAGCCTTTGTCCTCTCTTGCCCACAACTAGTACACACGCTGCCATGGTATACTCGTGGCGGCAAAATCTAATGCTTTTGCTTCTAGGTTCACTCAGAGGAATTTGCTGAGGATATACCCTAAGGGTACTCGTTTCGATTCGTCCAATTACGATCCTCTGCTCGGCTGGATGCATGGAGCTCAAATGGTTGCATTTAACATGCAGGTTTTGTTTTCATGACCCGGCTTAGCTTAATTGGAATCTTCATTGATGTTTCCCGTTCTCCATTCATCTACTGGTGCTGCTCAACGTTTATATGTTTTTTGACGTTCTCTTTTCAAGTAGCCTCGCCTTTCCTTTTCTTTTTGGTCATAAACACCGCCCAGGAAATGTTTGTTGGAACAAGTTTTAAAGCAGCTCTGTTCGAGATCAGCTTATATAATCCATTCAATTTTGTTTCTCATCGAAGGGATACGGGAAGTATCTATGGATTATGGAAGGAATGTTCAGAGCCAATGGTCGATGCGGTTATGTTAAAAAACCGGATTTTCTGTTGGATAAAGACCATATTTTCAATCCTAAAGTGCGTTTACCGGTTAAGACGACCTTGAAGGTGTGTGTTCCCATTGTGCAAAATGGTTTTCTCTACATCTGCACCAACAAACATTTACATCTGAAAGAGGTCATGCCTGTGGTGGAAAAAACAGGTGACGGTGTACCTGGGAGAAGGGTGGCATTTGGATTTCAAAAAGACTCATTTCGATCAATTCTCACCGCCTGATTTCTTCGTGAGGGTAAGTAGAATAGAGACGCGATTCATTCAGCTCACAGCCAACGCTTCATGACAACCAAGGGCGAGCGTGCTTACTTTATTCGACTTCTGGATTTGCATTGCTAGGTTGGCATTGCAGGAGTTCCATCTGATGAAGTCATGAGGAGGACCCAGGCGATTGAGGATGACTGGACACCGGTGTGGAATGAGGAGTTCGCGTTCCCGCTCACGGTTCCCGAGTTGGCCATCCTCAGGATCGAGTGCCTAGAGTACGACACGACCGGACACCACGACTTTGGCGGTCAGACGTGCTTGCCTGTGTCGGAGCTGAGAGAAGGGATCCGATCAGTTCCTTTGCATAGCCGTAAGGGGGAAAAATACCGATCCGTGAAGCTGCTTATGGGGTTCCAATTCCTCGAACCTAATTTTCAACTGGAAGATCACAGGGAATTCCTCGAACCTCATTCCCAACTGGAAGTCGACTGGGAAGATGACAGGGAAGACGACAGGGAAGACGACAGTTGATGAAATGTTTTTGTCGGCAAAAAAGATCAATGGGGAGTAACGGAATCAGACTTCAAGGTGTCGAACCGGAATGTGACGGTTGATGAAATGTTTTCGTTGGTAAAAAAAAAAAAAAAAAAAAATTCAACGAGAAATAACAGAATCAGGCTTTAAGGGATGTGAGAAAACACCGTCACTATTTGCCTTTTTAAGGAATTAGTTATCTCACAACGTTCCTAATGGTTACAAACAAAAATCCTCCAACATATAACAAAGTCTCCACCAAAATATCAAATAGCAATTCTGGTGTTTGTATTTCTCTCAGAACTCTCAAAAGGGAAATAATTGAAAACATTGGTTATATTTTTAGAGAAAAAATCGTGAAGTAATTAAAACAAAACAGAAGCGAAGAATTTATAACAGTCTATTAGAATATAGGAAATGTTGCATTGTGAACAAATGAGTCTCAACAAAAATACCAAATAATAATTCTAGAATTCTTCCCAGAACTCTCAAAAGTGTAACAATCAAAAATAACATTGTCCACCTTACCAAAAAAAAAAAAATAACATTGTCCATATTTTCAAAGAAAACCTTGGAGTAAAATGGAAGAATGGCTCCGCTGCTCCAGGCTCTTTACACTTTGCTTTGCTCCCACTCTAGGGATGTCAACGGGTCGGGTTGGGTCGGGTCGGGTCAGGTCGGGTCTTGATGTTACCCGACCCGACCCAAACAATAAGGGTCATGTCATTTGACCCGACCCGATCCGACCCGAAATGCATAAAACATGAAACAAAAAAAACAGGTCGGTTCGGTTCGGGTCGGGTCGGATTTCGTGTTTTTTTATTAAAAAATATTATAAAGGGAATTTGAAATACTCTTACTTAACGTGGTGAGATATCGTCCAACCCGTCCGTGAACCGTGATACCGCAAGCCTTGTCCAACCTGTCCGTGAACTGTGACGCCGCGAGGTCTCGTCCAACCCGTTCGTGAATCGTGACGCCGCGAGGTCTCGTCCAACCCGTTCGTGAATCGTGACGTCGCAAGACCTCGTCCAACCCGTTCGTGAACATCTCCGCAGACAGACAATTTTTTAATAAAAAATTATGACAAAGGAAATTCGAAATGTTCTTATGTGACGTTGCGAGGTATCGTCTAACCCGTCCGTGAACATCTCCGCGACATATAATTTTTAATAAAAAATATGACAAAGGGAGTTCGAAATACTTTTACGTGATGCCGTGAGATCTCGTCCGACTTGTTCGTAAACATCTCCGCAAACAGATAATACTCCCTCCTTTAAAGTTCTACGTCGGCCCCGAAAAGAAGCAAATTATATGAAAGATGGGGAGAGAGAGAGGGGGGAGGGAGAGAGATTGATGGGGGCTGACCTGAGAGGCGACAACGACGAACTCGTGAGATAAGACGTGCTGGATGAGTTGCGAATATAAAGAGTTGTAGAGGAGATAGCTTGGGTGGGTGTGTTTGGGTTGAAGCTTTTAATGTGTTTGGGTCGGAACATTGTTCGGACCCTAACTTGACCCAAAACATGTATTCTATTTGTGTTTATAATTGTTATCCAAATAATATTAAGACCCGAAACATGTATCATACTTATTTCGTGTTCGGGTTGGGTTGGATGGGTTTTTTTGACACCCCTATCCCACTCTGTATTTCGCCCGTTCTTGCCCGTTGTCTCATCTTTCTCTACGACTACAAGTGCCTTCTCGGCTGATCTCGCCGGCGATATCTTCTGGGGTGGATGCAGTTTAATAGATCACACCAATCACATGTTAGGAAATAACAGGATCGGGATCCATCATGCTCGATCTTATTAAGAAACACGATTTCACAAATGATTTATGCGTCGTGGTATTCTCTAATCTATGCTTTGCACTCAACTAGGAAGGCATTGATGTCGCCTAGACTTGTTAAACGGGTGGGTTGGGTTGGGTTTGGGTTGGGTCATAAATGGTCCGACCCAAATTGACCCATTAACCCGTTTATGACCCATTTAAGCATAGTATAAAATTTTTGACCCATATTCAACCCAACCCATATCCAACCCATACCCAACCCATTTTGTTAAAACACTTTCCTATCTAACTAAATTTAGGAAAACTTATTCTTAAAAAATATTTATATTCCTTTAATATTGTTTATTTTTTTAAAAATCGAATTCTTAATAATTTTAATTTTAATTTTTTAAAAATCAATTTTAAATTTATCTTTATTTTAAAAAATCAATTTTTTAATTACCAATGTTTACATAAAAGGCCTTTTCAACCTTGGATTTGAGCATTTGAAATAAATTTCCTTTTGACACTGCCGATGTATATTACAATTGTTCTAAAAGATTATACAATCATATTTTCTCGAAGGCAAGGGGCTTGATGAACAACATGTGCCAAGTAGAGGTGAGGCACTAACTAGAACCAAGTTAGAAATATATGAATGCTATAAAGTTTACAAGATTGATGGAAATAAGCCGCACATTGCTTAAGATGAAATTGTTTTACACTCTAGCGATAGCATAATATGAAATTTACAAGATTGAAGGAAATAAACCACATTGCTTAAGATGAAACTCTTTGACACTCTAGGAACAACATTACATAAACAAACCCTTTATTATCCTCGCATTACATAGAGATATGCAGGTGCAACATATTAGCATCCTTTGTCCATTGTTGATCTATTTTCCAGGCAAGACGATCGGGTTTGACCTTCCGATCGGATAACACATGAGCGGGTTCACAATTGTACCAGAATATCCCCTAAATGATCATCCAGTCCCAACGAATCATAGAAACTGTCCAAAACCAGAACACCAGAAAAATCAAACCTTTCACAAGCAAAATGACAAATTCAGAGTTATAGAGGATACCCCTCAGCTGATACTAAAGACAACCATCCTCCAAGCTCTGACCGAAGTCACAAAAAGGGCAAAGCCTTCATGAACAGAGTATCATGATTCTAGGATCAAAATACACCTAACTACTACAAGATGACAAGACGACAAAGCAATCCCATGCTTACCATCTCTTCCACCCCTAGGAAACACACTAGAACACGCAAAGAGAAAAAGGATGATGTGCAAACATCACAAGGAAAAGACTAGAAACAAATCACCTTCGATTCACTGAGATTGACTCTATTGCTCCCAGCCATGGATGTAGAAACACCCGAATAGCAAAACACCAATATCCATGTCTTTGGCACCTTGACAATTTAAATGTTAACAACCGCCAAGAACTTATGAAACATATCAAATTATGTAGTAGAGTATGTTCATCAACCACTGAAATTGTACATGCTCCAATAGCTACATATGTGTTCAATTCTAAGCTAATTTGCATCTGCCCATCTTTCAAAAGCATGATCTTGTCAAGCAAATTTGCATATGTCAATTTTGATTTACAAATAATGCAAACCAGCATGCTCTGACGACTTAACTGTTCAGAAAAGATAACTACCACTATGGCCTTATAAGTCACAACATCACAAAGTATACTAAGAACACATCATTATGAAGACAATTGTATTAAATCATATAAGCAAACCAAAAGAATAAGATGAAAAAAGTACCTAATGCAAATAGTCGTGAAAGTCAATTATGAGAGACTCCTCATCCAAATCTTCTTCAAGTGGAACTCCAAATAACCAATCTCTAGTACACAGCTCGGCCTCTACACTTTCAGGTGAAAGGGAACTTCGATATTTATTTAAAATCCGTCCTCCAATGCTGAAGGCTGATTCGAGGCAACGGTAGTGATGGGAATGCTCAATATATCACGTGCCATGAGAGACAACTCGGGATACCGATGAGAATGAGTCTTCCAATAATCGAGGACATTGAGATCCGGGAACTTCTTCCTATCAAGCCTATTCTCCTCCAAATACAAATCCAATTGTGACTTAGTAGATTGCGATCCAAAGTGTTCACTCTCAAATGCATCATACTCATCAATGTCGTCCCCAATGTTCTCTTCTACATCCTCAGCTGAAATCTTACCTCTACTAGTTGAAGAAATAAAGCAGTCATCTTTAGAAATATATGCCACATATTCATCAAAAAGCACATAGAGCTTTTTTCGAATGCTCCGTATAAATTCCACATGATCATCCATGTCCAACTTTGAATAGCAAAACTCTAACAAGTGTAGCTTATAACGAGGGTCTAATATCGCAGCAAAAGATAAGATGACGCTATAACACCTCCAATATTTTTCAAACTTTTTGAGCATTGCCTTAGCCATAGAACTAATAGATTCATCCTCAATATCCCTTGCCTGTATTAAACGAAGTTGAATCTGCAATACTCCATAAAAATATAAATTCGCCGTGGGATATCTAACTCCAGAGAAGAGAGTAGAAATACCATAAAAGGGTTTCAACAAGAATGCTATTTTCTTTGCTCTAACCCAATCTTCAGACGATGGACATGTGATAAAATTACTATCAATTAACTTCAAATGTGAAAATGCACCTTCAAAGAAAAGTGCACCTTCAAGCATTAGGTACGTAGAATTCCATCTAGTAGCCACATCTTGACGTACCTTTTTATTGGTCTTTAAGCATGACTGCAATATACACTCGGCAAATTTTACTCTCCTCCCTTGTGTAGCTCTCACATACTTGACAGCTTCTCTAATGTTATGTAATGATCCATCAATAACCTTTAGACCTTCTTGTACGATGAGATTCAAAACATGTGCACCACAACGCACATGAAAAAACTGTCCATCACATAACAAAAAGGATCTCACAGAATGTGTATTTTTCCAAATATCAACCATACTGTCATTGTATGATGCATTGTCTAATGTTATGCTGAAAATTTTCCTCTCGATACCCCACTCTCTCAACAAAGTCAGTAATTTTTCTAAAAGTATGGCACCACTATATGGAGGTGGCACATAGGAGAAACACAAGACTTTTGAATGCAATTGCCAATCTCCATCAATATAATGAGCAGTAATGAGTCATATAATGATCTCGTAGTGACAGAAGTCCATAGGTCAGAAGTCAAACATATTCGACTTGAAAGAGATGCTAAATTGGATTTCAAAATTCCTTTCTCTTTCTCATAAACTTTTATCACATCACTTCTTGCTGTATTCCTTGATATATGCTTCACATTAGGGTTGAGGTAACTAAACAACTCTCTAATAGCCTCGTGCTCTGCAAAAGAGTATGAATAATTGTGTTTGATTATAGCTCTTGCTAGCATGTCTCTAAAAACAGCCTGGTCAAATTGTACTACGGAACCATCAACATTGACTTCTCGGTTGGGACAAGTATCTAAATGACACAACAAATTTTTTGTCCCATGGCTAGCCATATAAGTTACTTCACACCACTTACATTTAGCCTTTTTCATGCCATCACCATCTGTGAATTTTTCAAATTCAGACCATACAATCGAAGTGCATTTTTTTGAACGCTTAGAGCAAGTAGAGTTATCTTCCTCATCCTCATGAATTAAGGATGTAACTCTATGTCTCTCGAATCGATCAGTAGTTGACCATTCTTCTCTCCTCATTAGCTCTTGACATTTCAACTAATTAGTGAAAAAAACATAAATTAGAACAAGTTCATGATTGCACGTTATGAGTTCAACATAAAGAGTAAAGAATATTTTCTCAAAGTCACCTCTAAAATCATACACAACATGCATGTAAAAAGTATTTTTCTGATAAGTAAAGATACATGTGAACAACAAATTACCCATATAACTAATGAAAACCAAGAATACAAAGTTACATGGACACATGAAATCCTGTTTCTTCAACTAAACTGTAACATCCTGAAAATTGACGCATTTTAGCCCGATTTTTAATCCGATTTTGGGAACCAATTTCTCCGTGATATCAGGACTAAATACTTGAACGTCGCCTCATTTATTTTGGGATTTTCCGTTGGACACGGAAGCATCGGAAAAAGGAAAAATTGGACCGGGTTTCGGGCCCGCGGGTGGGCCGGCCCAAGACCGGCGGCCCAATGGGCCTTGCACCCATTTAACCCAGCCCAAGAGGGGCCTAAGTTGGCCTAAGTTCCCCTCCATTTCCAGCCCATGGGCTTCTCTCTTTGGCCTTTTGCTTTTGTGCCCAAGTGGGCATTGTTTTTGCTTTGTTTTTGCTTGTTTTGATTGGTTCTTGAAGCAAGTGGCTTGCCCACTTGCCTTGGCCCTTATCCTAGTCTCCAACAGCTCCTTCTCTCTCCTCTTTCTCCCCCAAAATTCGTGCACCAGCCCAGCCACTCTCTCTCTCCCTTTTTCTCTTCCTTTTCTCTTCCATTTCTGCTGTTTTCTTGCTGCCTTTACTGTTTTCCAGCCGGAAAACAGCCTTGCCGCAGATCACCGGAGCCGCCACCACCGCCCAAAGTGTAGTCCTGGAAGTTAGGAAGCTAGCCACGCACCCCTGGTCACCCCTCGTCGCCGTTAGCCGCCCGTTTCGGCCTTTTCCGCTCGCTACACCGGTTCCGCGTGAACAGTAACCAGCACTGTTTTTGGCCCGTTTCGGCCATCTTTTGTCATCCGTTGCCATCCCGAGCTTACCCCTCGTAGCCCTCGTTCCCCTCTACGCGCCGGTGTCGCCGGATTTCCGATCCAAGTAAGTTAACTTCCTAATCCTTGTTTAAGGGTTAATCTTGCTTAGGGGTTAATTAGTGTATTTGTGGGTTTGTGATTAATTAATGTTGATTGGTTAATTACTCTGGTTAATTAATTCTGACTAGGGTTAGTTAATTGACCATAGTTAGTATTAAAGTAACTAAGGTTAATTAATTAAAGTAACTAAGGTTAGTTTTAAAGTAACCAAGGTTAGAATTTAACTATGGTTAGGTTAATTTGACCATGGTTAGGTTAATTTGTTAACCATTATTAAGTTTATTTATTTTTATTTATTTATTTAATTTCGGACGAAATTACTGTTCACGATTCTTTTGTTCACAAGTTCTTGTTCACGGATTCATCGTTCACGGCACTTTGTTCATGCGAAGCTAATTTTTGGTTTATTTTGATGTGTTCTTGGTTGTTATGATTTATTGAAGTGCTGATTGTTGATTATACTTGTGAAATATGATGAAACGCATGATCGAAGACCGAGTGGAAGTGAAAGTGTTTGACTTATTGAGTTATTCCTGAGAATTAGGGAATGTACGTGATTGTTGATTGGCTGAATTTGGAATTTTGGAATTTTCGAGTGATACCGCATGACATATTGCGTGGGTTATCGAAATGATATGTCGCATGAGCATGAGCGATATTGCATTCACGGAGCAAAGATATAAATGGATTGCTTGATGATGTGTTGCATGATCACATTAAATGAGAGGGAACCCGGCATTGCCGGAAGACCGCCAATCCCTATGGGGTTGTGCCGTGGCCGTGGGTCGCGACTTCGGTCGGATGCGACGAGGGGAGGGTTCTATGTGGGACCGCGGTATGGGGGCGGGTCCCGGGCCTCTGTCGATTCGGGGCTGCGGTAGTGGGGCGGGTCCTATGCTCCTTCGGGAATGCCGTCTTGGGAGTGAGCCCTTGACGTCGCCGTGCCTCGAGGTAAAAAGGACGAAGCTGGTTTAGCCAGGAACCGCCAACTAAAAGGTTGTGCCGTTTGCCTAGGAGGGGGCGTTAATAATCGGAGCATGTGTGAGTGTGAGACATGGGAAAGTTGTGTGAGATGCTCTGATTATTCGCATGCTCTTAATGTCGTGATGAATTAAATGACAGTTTCTGCAGGTCACGTGTGCCAAGGCCAAGTAGGATCGCCTGTAGTTGTGTCTGCTTATTGAACTGTCCTATGCTTTTGTTTCTCTTTGCATTGTGCCGACTACTGGATTAGGTTGTATGTTAAACTCCCGAGGCGAGCGAAGTTCCTAACCGGGGCTTAGGACTTTAACTTGCTGAGTTTATCTCAACCCGTCGTGGTTAACATTTTCGGGCCCTAGATGATGCGATCGAGGATCGAAGAGAGCGATCCCTGAGAGGCCCGTGAGTAGGCAGGCGTAGCCTATTTCCTTTTTTGACGAGCCTTCCCCCACTTGTACGGGGTTAGGTTAGCTAGGCCGGTCCCTTTTTGAGTAGGCCTTAGCTTGTCGCCCGTAGTAAGGCATGTATGTATTTGCTTTGGTATCTTGGCTAACCTTGAGATATATAAAATACTGGTTGTCTTTCCTCTCGCCGTTGTTACTATCCCCGTTGTTTGGTTTGGGAGTTGTTCGTTTCCGCATGTGCTTAATTACAAGATAAAATGAATTGGTCGACGACGATGCACAGGATGTCGTACAATTAGATCTCAAGTGAAATGGGGTTGTCGCGAGCTCGAGAGTCGGGGCGTGACATAAACACTGCTTACCTAGATCTTTCATGGCTTACTCTGTTTTTCCTTATTCTTGTAGCCTCATGTATCATTCATGAGCTCTCTACTTTTCTATCTCCTCCCTGCTCACGTAAAGACAATTAACAAATGAACACATCTTCAATGAATTAAAAAAAAAAAAATTATAAACTTCGAATTCAAGCTAAAAAAACCAAGAATGACTAGATATATCCAAATTGAAGTTTGATCATAAGGGTTGCCACGAATTATGTTCTTAGTCATATTTATTCACGAAATATACACACATGTAATACGACCCTTTGAAAATGCACTATAGAATAGAATTTTCATATTTATAACATTTATTAAATAGAATTTTTGTATTGATGACATTTATTAATCAAATGGAGGGTGTCGCATTGCGTAAGTTTTTTAATGATCCTCTGGCATCCTATATCGAAGAAATGTGCAGTATCATGTCATGGAAACCTTTTGATATTAATTGTTTTTTTTTTTTAGTAAGCTCTTCGTAGTAACGAGTAAATTATTATTAATTTGCTAATCTTCATAACATAAAATATACACAATCATGAATTATAACTTTTTAACCTCATTTTCATGTAGATAGTTCGAAATATATATAATAGTACAAAAATATGCACAATCATATAGTATAACTTTCTTCATCTAATTATAACTAGATAGTGCAAAATACAACCTTCATACCTGTATGAATATGCATACATACGTATATGTATGTATGTTTGTGTGTGTGTGTATGTATGTATGTATGTATGTATGTATGTATGTATGTATGTATGTATGTATGTATGTATGTATGTATGTATGTATGTATGTATGTATGTATGTATGTTGTGTGCGTGACGTCAAAATACACTATATATACACATAGACACACATGCATGAGGATTAGATATGCGAGAACTAGAAATCCACTAAAATGTGCGGATTATAGTCCATCAAATTATTCATTAATGGGGTAAACCAACTCTTGCCTCGTCCTAATATACTCACCTTCAAGTTACACAGATCAAACAGCAAAAACTACTTCTACAACCCAAGATCAATTAAATAAAGATCAAATAATTCCCACTTATGCATTGCACTACAGTCCGCAGACCAGAGTTTGACGCTTTTTATTTGGGCAAAACCAAAGGTTCGGGCACAGAAACCTCAATGTTAGCAAGTCGTGTAAGCACTTTCTACTGCATCATCGTTCTCGTAGTCAGGAAGCCCTTACAATCCTTCATGGGTGAATGCACAAGTAATCAAAATACATGCCCCAACTGCCAACTCAGAAAGCTCGGACCTTCAAACCACTATTGCAGATGGTGCTCAAACAGAGAAGCCATCTCGATCTGCCAGGCACAGAAATAAATTGTAAATTGGCAAAAAAGGGACAACGGTACACAAAGTAGGTAAACAAATAAATTTGAAAGGGAGAAGGCAGAGACTAAGATTTATATTACTGAACTCATCGGATCATCCATAGGAGAAACCAAGTTAACATTTAAGTCCAGAGAGGGTGGCCAGCACATTGGTGAGGGTCACTAACCCTCCTTATGCCTCAGAGAAAAGCAGGATAGGGCGAGGGCCGCCTTGCCCAAAACCAATAAGGGAGGCACGGCCCTTGCATGACAACAAGGTGAGCAACCCATCTCTTGCAGGCAATGACGCAAATGCATTGTATATGTACATTAATAAACCCAGTGTACAGAAATTGCAACAGCAAGATCAACCAGTGAAAAATACATAGAGCTATTTATGGTTTGTTTAAAGTAGGCTATGGCTACCTTTCCTCATAGTTCTTTTTCACACAGGCAGATCACATTTAAAAGTCATTTGCTGATGTATGAGACAATCCCCTATCAGTCCAATTTGAAGGTAGTTGCACGAAAAAAACCACAATATGATGGTTTTTCTCAAGCTTCCCAGAACTATAAGCACATCTTTACATCATAATCAAACACCAGTCCACAAGATTTCTCATACGATGTTGTTCACAATGGCAATAATAGAACACATCCAAAGATGATGGCCACAATCCATGCAGATTAAGTACATTGTTTGTCAAATTAAGAGATATTTGACATCTTCCAAATGTGCGAAAGGATCAAAGACAGAGCCTTAATGACAGTGAAGTTAAATTTCAAGCGAACCGTCACCGGGGACATCTTCTTCAAGGACAAATTCAATTAGAACGTTGAAGGAACCTTCAAGCCTATGAAGGATGGAGCAAATCAGGATCTCATTGCAAGTATAATTGGACTTTCGGATAAAGATGTTTAAGGGACTTCGCTTGGCCATATCTCCATATAGAGGCAGATTTCCTAACGGTGCTATAACTACTGACAAATCCCACAATGAGTTAATGTGACAAGCATGCTCTTTGAATTCCAAGACATGCTTTAAATTCAACAAACAAGGCACAACAAGGCAACATAAGCAAAGTTTCCAATTAGCAAGATGAAAAAGACATTTCCCTTCGTGTAAAATCCATATGCAATCCCGCCCTTCTCACCTCCCTCTGAAGTTTGCCAACCCCCCTCCCTTTTTTTTTTCAGCAAGAGAAACCAAATCCAAATCAAAAGTCATCTCTATTGAAAATTTATGCAAAAGGAGGCCATCAAACACAAGACACATCACAATTCGGTGGGATACCAACGAGAAAAAAAAAAATCCACATGCGATCCCGCCCTTCTCTCCTCCACCGCATTATCACCATTACGGATCACCCCGAAATAGCATATCAAAATTCCCACAAAAGCCCCCTAATAGCCATAACCAAGATGACACGAGCAAAAGCACCTCAGTTAAGCATCAATCACGCAATCCGCTGCTACACCTACACTACACTATAGCTGAATTGGCAAATGAGCCACCGCATCATCAACCCATCAATCAACTACTCAATGAAATAAGCATTCGGGCGTGCGCACCCACAAACAACATGCACGCGCATCCTTCGAGTCCTCCGTGACTGTCACCAGCGAATCCTTCTCCAAGGGTTTGCTTTTTCACGCCGCGATTACTTGCAAAACTCAATCCAGCAAAATGCAAAATGCCCCAAATTTCTTCAGCCGTCTCTCTTAGCAACCACAAAGCACAAGCTGGGCGAACGACAATGGAGACGAAAACAAGACTCACCTGGCGCCGCTTCGCGACGGCGGCGGCGGGCTCGCCTCGGCGGGGGCGAGAACTCCCGATCGAGCAAGTCGCGCTCACTGTCCCGACGACGGACGACCCATCCCTCCCCTCCGTCACGTTTCGCACGTTCGTCCTCGGGACCCTGGCTTGCTCTCTCCTCTCCTTCCTCAACTAGTTCTTCTGGTACCGACGCGAGCCTCTCTCCGTGACCTCCGTCTCCGCTCAGATCGCCGTCATCCCTCTAGGTAGGCCTCGTGCTCAAGCCTTCGTTCGAGCGGAGGTCAATCAAGCCAGCAAGGCACGGTGGCTGGGGTTGTGCGGGCGCGAGTGAAGGTCGGAGATCGAGAGAGGTCCGACGACGGTGGTGGCAGTGTGCGATGGCACCGCCGTGCGAGCGAGAGGAGGAGCTACGAGTAGTGGGTGTGAGAATGCCGTGCAATTCGAAAGAGGAGACGCGATTTGAGAGAGGAGAGGAGAGGGAGAAGGACTGACCGAGTGAGGAGTAGTCGGGTCACTTGGGTGGACTGAGGAGTGAGGAGTTGGGTTTTAATGGGTTTAAACCTTGACCCATTAACAACCCATCTATTTTAGTCCAATTAACTTTAAACCCATTATGGGTGATTGAAAAAAAAAACTCAACCCATTTATGACCCATTTATATATTAAATGGGTCATAAATGGGTACATGACCCATTTTGACAGGTCTAATGTCGCCTATGCCGTCGCCAAGCCTCTAGCGAGCCTAAGACAATGTGCTCGAGTCTACATTCCCAAGTCCCCTCACTTGGCCTTTTCCCCCTCTTGAGTAGGGGCGTCAAATCTGACTCATATTTTGTATTAATGAATTTCACATAGGTTATAAATATATAAAGGCCTAGTTAAAATAGGTCAAAAAAATTTTAAGTTGAATTATATGGGTCGAAAATGAGTTAAAACATCTAATCCATTTTCGTCGTTAAGTTTATGACATGGCTAATATAGAGTTTCTGTAATCATAACACGTAATAGACTGCAACACTTTGTCACCCACCTCGGCTGCTTGCCTCGACGCCACCTCTAACGCTCACCACTCGCCTTGCGCTGCTCACCTCCACCGCCGTTAACACTACTTCTCCCTACATTTGAACTTCTTGTTTCTACAAAAACAAGACAAGATGGAATCACAAGATATCGCGAATATAAGGTGATGAATTAAATTCTACAATCATTGAATTCTACCTAATGTCCCTTATCATGAGCCAATTGGACGGCTGGACACCCATGTTTAGGGGTATAAACAGTTCGGTTCAGTTCGGTTTTTCCAAAAAACCGAACTGATAAGAGATGATACCGAATTGAATCGAAACCATCCCGAACCGAATCGAAAATGCAATTCGGTTTAGTTCGGGACGGTTTTTCGATTTTCCTATTTTTACTTTGCTTATTGGAATTTAAGTAAAGAATAGAGATTGTTCAATTTTTATTAAGAATTCCGATTTGATTCGGTTAACCGAACCGAAAAGACGGTTCAGTTCGGCTTGGTTCGAGACGATTTTTCAGTTTTTCTATTTTTACTTTGCTTATTGGAATTTAGGTAAAGAAGAGATGATAAAGAAGATAAATTATTCAACTTTTATTAATAATTCCAATTCGGTTTAATTAACCAAACCGAAAATGCGATTCGGTTTGGTTTGGAACGGTTTTTCAGTTTTCCTATTTTTACTTTGCTTATTGGAATTTAAGTAAAGAAGAGAGATTGTTCAATTTTTATTAAGAATTTCGATTTGGTTCGTTCGGCTTAGTTCTAGACGGTTTTTCAGTTTTCCTATTTTTGCTTTGCTTATTGGAATTTAAGTAAAAAAGAAATGATAAAGAAGAGAAATTATTCAATTTTTATTAATAATTCCAATTCGGTTCGGTTCGGTTTGGTTCGGGACGATTTTTCAGTATTCCTATTTTTACTTTGCTTATTAGAATTTAAGTAAAAAAGAGATGATAAAGAAGAGAAATTATTCAATTTTTATTAATAATTCCGATTCGGTTCGGGACGGTTTTTCGGTTTTCCTATTTTTACTTTGCTTATTGGAATTTAAGTAAAGAAGATATGATAAAGAAGAGAGATTGTTCAATTTTTATTAAGAATTATGATTCGGTTCGGTTAAATTGTTCAATTTTTATTAAGGATTCTGATTCGGTTCGGTTAACGGAACCGAAAATACGCTTTGATTCGGCTTGGTTCGGGACGATTTTTCAATTTTTCAATTTTTATTTTTCTTATTAGAATTTAAGTAAAGAAGAGATGATAAAGAAGAAAGATTATTCAATTTTTATTAAGAATTTCAATTTGGTTCGGTTAACCGAACCGAACCAAAAACCAGGTTAATGGTTATTTTTTGGTTAACCGAACTGAAAACATATGAAATTTCAGTTAAGTTTGGTTCAGTTTTTTTATCCAGTTTGATTCTTGATGCCCCTACTCATGTTCATCTTTGGTCGTTTCCTGTGCTAACTTAGCAGCTCCCACGATCCATGATCCTTCTCGCCCTAAGGACTTCTCCCGTTCCTCGTCCGACCATCAGCCTCCACTAGCGATCGACTTTAAGCTCCATTTCCATGAGCAAACTGACCATCCTCGCCAAGCCCTTGGACGTCGCTATTGCACAGAGTAGCGACTCTACATCCTCGAGCAGCAACTCGACGGCGATCCCCTTCTGCCATCTGATCACGCTTCTCACGAAATCAACGTCCCCGCGAACCACAGCATATCGGAGAAGCAATCGACCCCCGAAAACGACCTTGAGCTTCACGTCCCAGGTCAGTCGAGATGACAACCTCGAGCCAATTGAGTTGAGGGCCGATCCGGGGTCGAGCTCCGCAGCCCCGATGAGGAAGCGGCCGGTGGGCGAACAGGGAAAGGAGGAGGGGAGGTGGTCCTATGGCTTGAGGACGATTTGGAGGGCAAGGGAGGGATGAGGCCACTGGGCAGGTTGACGAGGAACTTTGTGAGAGGATGAGGTTTGAACCTTGAAGACGACGGGAGAGGTGGCGGAGAGGGACGTGAGGAGGACGTTGGTGCGTCACTTGCGGTGGAGCGCCAAGTCCATGACGACCTTGTGGGCCAACACATCGACTAATTTTATAGGTTTTTTACAATTTTTATTTTATTCGTTATATTTATTTGTTTAACTTTCTTTTTTAATTTGATTTAAAGTTTTTATTCAATTAGTGTGAACTTAAAGTAGGTGTGGATTTTTATAGAATATTAATAGGTTTTAGCAATACGGATCGGTCCACATATAGGTTGAATATGGATTGGATTGGATATGAGTATGATCGAATATGGGTTACTAGATTTACACTATATGAATATGAGTCAATATTGATCGGACTATTTTCAACTTGACCTAACTCACAAATTTGACGGATCTACTCTTAAGTCGGGTCTATTGGGAAAAACATTCGTGCCAACCCGCACGAATGATCAGCATGTTAAAAATTTATGGAAAAACAAGATGCTGATAATCAGGATCGAACGTGGAAACATGTAAATTATGTACTAACCTCCAGCCATTAATGAAATCAAGAACAGATACGCCAAGCTTGAACGGTCGTGAATAGGCCTTCTAGCCAATTGTCCTCTCAATGTTGAGTGTGTTCTCCAATTATTAGATATAAGAGGGTTTAACTTAGATAACCTATTTATATGCCCATTCAAATCCTTACGGATAATATCTCTCGTCAAGATGTCGGCAATTTAATTTGGATAATGAAACATCAATGAAATCAATGCGGGATCATATTAATAATATTATAACACGGTGACCCTGTCGAATTCATCTAGACAACCATCCTCACCCAGAGAGGCTAGCCACCGAGTAACACGATCCAACCATCCAAGGTGATTTCAAGGGTGGCCAACACTGTATTCACAACACTCCAATTCTTCACTCATTATCTTTATCTTCTCCGGAAGGAAGAAATATCCTCTCAGTGCTTTACATCAAGAGGCCTCCGAGGTCCGAGCAAGGCTCTAGACAGAGAGCCTTTTAAGATCCCTGCTCAGGACCGCACAGGACCGCACACGGTCCAACCATTTAAGGTCGTTTCAGAGGTGGCCCATGCTGTACTCTCGACACGTTTCGGTGGCGTCCTCGAAGACTTTGCTGCTGGCAATGCAATCCGTCGTCGGTGTCGGAGACGCGAAGATTCATGGACATGGGGATTGCTCAGCTAAGCACTGACATCACATCCTCGTTTTGCTCGCCTGTCACCTTTACGTCCATCAATCCAAGTCCTTGGCAATTCATCAAAGGCTGACAACACGCCTTTCTTATCCTTCGGCAAGGGAAAAGGAATCTCGCTTCGACTCAAGTCACCGCGTCGTTTTCCTTTCCACTTCGCGTCTGACCAGGTTGGCTTCGCAAAAATATTCATCCCCCGTTCGACCAAAAGACAAGAGATATACATCTGCTTTTTCTATTGAATGATTCTTTTCGCTTCGGCGGTGACCCGGTGGCCGGCCGCCCTGACCTTCGCGCATGCCCTCCACCGGTCCAATGCGCGTTCTTGATTTTACTCTTTGAGTACTCTCGACGAGATTTGAACCCGGAACCGCCCATAAAAATAAGCAAGCTCCCGTCCCGTCTAAGTCATTATCTTGTTGGTTGGCAAGATTTAAAAAACTCTTTGAGAAAGGTCATGACATGCTCTTATACAGGACAAGCCTCAAGATGTGACTTGCTTGCTCTTTTATATGGTACGCATGCTTTGACATTTTTCTTTTTCCAAAAATTTCTTTTGATCCATGTAATTTTTACAAAAGAGAAAGCCCATCTTAAATGGATAAGATTTATACGAATGAATATCCACTAGCCTCGTAAACAAGATCGTGCATGAACTTTACAAAGAACACAAAGCTACCATCATCCAAAAATAACATTGATTTTTATATTAACATTGTTGGTTTTTCTTCGTTGAAAATTGAATCGATATCGTTGGGAGCGCGCAATAAAAATCAAATACCTTCATCTATAGAAATTGCTAAGAGAGAACCTAAGTTCGATTCATTTTTATATACATAACATTATCAATTTTCTTCATTTAAAATCTAATTAATATTGTTAAGGAGCCTACAGCAGCAGAAGTCCAATACATTCACTAGAGGAGATCGCAAAAAATAAAGCCTAAATTCGAGCCCGTCAACATATCATATTCATTGCATTATAACAATCTCTCTCTCACGTGTTAAGTTTGCTCTCCTTTCTTTGGACATTCCCGTTCTCATTTCTTCATATCAAACCATAAGATTTACCATAAAGACTCGCATTATTACACCACAACATCATCGATACACATCAGGAGTGAGCTACCAATTAACTATCGTCTCTAATATCATTTATTGGGAGCATTCAACAGAAATTTAATACAAAAGCTTAAATATGAGTCTGTCAACACTTTCACCCAAAAAAATTAAGTGTTATAGTTTCTTTCCTTTCTTCCTTTTTTTAACCTTTTCTCTTCCAACTACATATTCTCCATCCAAGTCAAAGACAAAGTTCCTCCAATCATATACCTCTAATCAATAGGCCGCAAGTTATAAACATCGCTCACACCCAAACTAAACTAAATATAAACAACGGCCAACATGCGTATTCACAATCCACCAAAGCATACGGGATCGATTGCACTTGTGCTTCCGGGGTCTCTCTGACCCCTTCAGAGACCTCATTTTTTCCTCAATGAACGGCTCGGATTTATCATTTTCCGATCAGACGTTTGCTCCATTATTGTTTATTTTAGAAAGTCTGTTATTAATTTATTCATATTTTCCGGAGGGGAGCTGTTTTAAAATAGACATAAAAAAAATATAAAAAAAAAATATGGAGAAACACAAATTCCGCAGACAAGGACTGGGCGACAGAGACATTCTAGAAACCATCGAAATCCTCTCTCTCTCTCTCTCTCTCTCTCTCTGTCTGGTCGATGAATTCAACGATGGCTTGTAGCGCACATCATGCGAAGGATTGTCCTGTCCCGTCCTTAGAAAATGGGATTTGATCTTTTACCGATCAGCGATTTGGACCTTATCGGATACTTTAGTCGCATTGATGTGCCTCAATTCAATCCACGACAGGGACGTGAAATATAATAGACCCAGTACCCCGGATAGAATATTCCGGCCCAATTAATTTAACCATCGTCATTCTTGACGAGAAGAAATGCATAAATCCCGATAACCTGACTCGGGTCGGGAATTGATCCAATCCGACACGTGTCGATACAGCCTTTTCTTAAGAAGGAAATGATATTTTACCCGAATGCGGATCTTGCAAAAAGTACAACGTAACATATTCGCAATCCGACATTCTCAACTATCCAACATCTGTTTGCCTATTTTGCTGAGGCCTAATCCTTAGAGTAATCTTCTTGAAAACTGGATTAGTATTAAGGTTGTTTTTATTTCGTAGAAAGTAAATGATTTGAAAAATATTTTCCTAAAAATAATCATATATATTATTTAAAATAATTAATTAATGAATAATATTTTTATTATTGATAGTAATCATAAATAATGAAAATACTTTTTATTTTTGTAAATGATATGTGCGATTATTTTTAGAGAAATATTTTTCAAAACATGTATTTTCTATGGAATAAATTAAAACTATGGGTTTCAAGTTTATCGCCGCGGACTCCGGATATGAACTGGTTTTCTCCATGACCATGAGCCTTTTCTCCCCCTTAGTTTAATTAAAGTATTATTCGACCAAAAAAAATTTAGAGTATGAAGCACGTAATTAACTTTTTGATTGACTCTTTACTTAATTTTTCTAGCATATTTCATTAGGCGAAGTAATTAACATTTTGGTTGACTCTTTACTTTTTGTTGACTCTCTACTTAATAGTTTTGTTATAAGAACAATATTCATATTAAATTTAAAAAAATGATAAAGAACACGATCAGATGGAAAATGCATTAAATCGATCGAGGGCCACCACTGTTGTCGTGAAGGTTGCCCTTATCGACGTCTTGACAACGATCACATGTTCAATCAATACTTTTTTTAGGTGCGAAAACATATAAATTGAATATATTTGGCTCCTTCATAATTGGGTCATATTTAGCGCTCACTAAGAAATAATTCCGAATCTATCCTCGGTGAATGATCTAGGCTCTGGCTTGTGTCTTACTAAATGTTGGAAATAGTCTTGTCATAAAAAAGAAAATCTACATATTTATGTCAATTATGGACCACAAAATTTAGCGCGGACAGGGACGGAAGCTGTCTTTGGTACTCGGTGCATTATTTTAGTACGTATATTCTAATAATATTCATGACATTTCCCATAAAAAGATTTCGGCATTAGTTTATCACAAACTTAGTAAATTTTATGATTTTGTCTTGTATTGTCATCACTATTGTCATTATTCTAACAATTCATTGCAAGTTTAATAACTAAAAATGATTGCACAACATGTGAATGGTCTTTGAATATCCGGACACCTACATCGTTTGCAAAATCTCAATTAAAAATTGACTAAATATTTCTTCAAATTCGAATACACACACCAGATAACTACCCAAGTGCTCTCTTGTTAAAATGTTTATTACTAAAATAATAACATGTGGAATTCATTTTTCATGTAGGAGAAATCGATCGGTGAATGCTTTCTCTCTCTCTCTCTCTCTCTCTAAAGGGTAAGGGTTGGCTCCATCTGACCATATGAATTCCGCAAATTTGACGGTCCATATCGATTTTATTGTATAATACAAACTCACTTAATAATTCTTTGTATATAACAAGGATTCCCTTCTAGTTAATTATATGAATATACCACATAACTTATCTAATAGGTATAGCTAATTCTATGTCTCAAAGACATAACAATGACACAAATCGTAAGATGATGAGAATGGATCCATTCAATTTTACCTTGGACCATCTTAATATAGAAAACTTCTCCATCCAAAATATATATGTAATTGCCAACTACCTAACTAATAAAAATTACTCTAGCTAGTCCTTCTTCATACCGAATACATGTTGGATTTAGAGTCTAGTGGCATACTGATTTTTTTGTTGTTGTAACTTGTCAGGAAGTGGCATACTAATTGAAATGGTTAGTTTCGGAGCCATTTAGTTTATGACCCAAGATTACCAAATTTGAAGAAAATACAGTTGTGGTATATTTTATCTCTATATGTTTCAATAGTCTTACAAATGTAAAATAGATAAATAAAAAATTTATGTTAGCACCATGATGTAAATAGCGAGTTTATAATCATAAGATTTTATGATGGCAAATAATAAACTATATAGTTGATAAGCATATAAATATTCCATTAGATGTTTTTTGAATCATCTTTTCTAATTTAAAAAGAAAAAAGAAATAAAATAGAAAAATTCAGGAAGAGAGAGAGAGAGAGAGAGCCACCGGGTTCGACCGAACGAACCTAACTCAGGCCCGCTCTTTATCCCTCACAGTGCACCTCGTTGGTCAAGACTCGAGAGTCAAACGACTACTTCAAGAGCACGGCCACCCAATGAGAAACGCCTGTCATCGAGATAAAGGAGAAGAAACCGTCACCCTAGCTTTCCCCGTCGAGGTTGTTCGACCAATCGATATCCATTTTAGATCTCTTTTTCATGACATATTTGACGGTGCAAGTACGTCCACGTCATCTGCAATAGTACCAAAACGCGTATCGCGTGACCCCACTCCCCCGTGCAAGGAGAAGCAACCGGCCAAAAAATAAAAAGATAATATATATGTATATATATACCTATAGAAATAAACTATAAAAAAAAAACCCTCAAATTATTCTCATTATGATATAATTTGTCCTTAGTTTTTTGTGATATCAAAAACTTCAAATTATGCTTATAATATCTATTGACATATTTAACTCGTCAAAATTCCATCAAATGATTTTTCAATAAAAACGATGCCGTTCTTATTTTACTTGAATCATGTAAGCGCCATATTAATACTCATCGGCAGAATTTTATCTGCTCTAATTGCTAGAATTTTGACGCGAGTAAATATATCATAGATGTATTAATTTAAGATTTTTAAGTATTAAAAAAAGAATTTAGATTAAATGTGTCATAATAAGTATAGTTTAAAGTTTTTTTTTTTTTACTTTTTTCCAAAAATACATATACATACTTCATAGACAACTTAAATTATGATTGTCTCAACTGTTAATCAAGTCTTACAGTAAACATTGCAACAACTTCTCATTTTCAAAAGTCGAAATAGGGCTTACATTACATGATCAGGCTAAATTGGCGCGATGTATTTCTCGATCAGATTTTCAATATTTATATTTCGAAAATCATTATGGGGTGATTGATTCGATTCGCTTCTTCATGTGTCGGGCCCGATGGAGCAATAGCTCGACGAACCCAGGAGGAAGGGCGGTGGGGGTACGAGCTCCATGCCGGACAGCCGTTAGATCATGTGAGTCTCGGGCCCATGCGATCGAACGGCTGAGATGATCCGACGATGAAACCAGTTTCACATGTGATTAAATGGCCCCTGAGGGTCTTGAGGCCGGTCGCGCACAGAATCCGACACGTGGACTTCCACCATTCGGAGAGGATTAGATATTATTGAAGCCCCTCAACATAAATATAATAAAAAATTCCAATTTTTATAATTTTTTTGGGGGGGTCGAATTTTCCAAGTTCATTTGGGGGGCGAAATGTCGCATTTGAGTTTCATTTCATTTTCGTGTACGAGAGAGGGAAAGCCAAAAAGGAGAGCCATTTTCACAGAAGAGAGAGAGAGAGGAGAGAGAAGAAGAGAGGGGGAGGGAGGAGAGCTTCTTCGTTCATTCATAAGGCCGGTGGCTGGCTGGCTTTTTTGACCCGGCGATGGGAAGAGAAAAGTCGATCACTTCTCCTGTCTCTCTCTCCTCTTTCTCTCTCTAGAAAGTGGGTGTGGAGCTGAAGCTTGATAACCAGAGCGCGCCTCTCGTTTCGCCTTGTCCGCCTGCCTGCCGCTTGCTCTGCTCTCTGTGCCCCAAGGTCAGTCTCTTGCCCAACTCTCTTAAATGATTTCTGGGTCGTGTGTTCTTGTTCTTGGGCGATCGTTGTCTTCTGTGGGTGCTTTCGGAACCGGCGCGCAATCTTTATGCGGGTTTGATCGTTTGCCCAGGTCCCGTGTTTCTTTCGTTGTTCTTTTTCGGTTTCGAATTCCGCCGTCCGCCGATGCGGGTGGGATTGTCTCCTCGCTCGTCTCTGTCGACGTGTTGTCAAGAAAAGAACTTTGGGTTTCTTGCACCCGATCATGAGCTTGTGTGTGGAGAGTGATACTATTCATGATGTGTTCGCGTGACTCGGATTTTCTATACGTTCGCTGTATCTTATGGGCTTGGCTTTGCAGCTCTTTGATGATGATCCTTTCTTCGTTTATGCTTATGGGATGATCCTTTTTTCTTTTTTGCTCTTGCGGTCTGATTATACCTTTCGGATGCAAAATTTTGATGGGGAGTGTTTTTAGGTGCTGAATCTTTCCATGTGTAGCGATTCGAAAGGGGAAGCTACTCCAGGAAGCTCTGTAAGGGAGAGTGAATTTGAGAAGCAGAGGATGCTGGCCCGTCAGTTCTCGATCCTGCTCGAGTTATCTGCTGCGGATGATCTGACGAACTTCAAGAGAGCGGTCGAGGAAGATGGCTACGATATCAACGAGCCAAGCTTGTGGTATGGTAGGAGGATCGGCTCAAAGAAGATTGGGCTCGAAGAGAGAACTCCCCTCATGATTGCTGCCATGTTCGGCAGTGTGTCCGTGCTGGATTATATTATCAAGTCTGGCCGGGCCGATGTGAACAAGGCATGCGGTTCGGATGGTGCTACTGCGCTTCACTGTGCTGCGGCTGGTGGCTCGGTACAGTCAGCTGAGGTGGTCAAGCTGTTGGTCAATCCTTTGGCAAATGCTAACTCCGTTGATGCTAATGGAAAACAAGCTGAAGACTTGATTTCTGAGGTCTCTGGTTCGCCCTTCAATTTGAGAAGGAAGACGTTGGATGTCATGTTGACTGGAGGTGGGACTGGTGAGTCTGTTGAGGAAACTTATATCTTGCCTGAGGATCTGGGTAGTCAAATTGAAGGAAGCGAACAAAGAGAGAGTCCGACGGCCCGAGCTTCCAAGGATAGTTCTGAAAAGAAAGAGTATCCCGTCGACCTTTCTCTTCCGGACATCAACAATGGAATATATAGCACAGACGAGTTCAGGATGTACTCTTTCAAAGTGAAGCCTTGCTCGAGAGCTTACTCTCATGATTGGACTGAGTGTCCATTTGTTCACCCTGGAGAGAATGCAAGACGACGTGACCCACGAAAATATCACTACAGCTGTGTGCCTTGCCCTGAGTTCCGCAAGGGGTCGTGCAGGCAAGGGGATAACTGCGAATATGCTCATGGTATATTTGAGTGCTGGCTTCACCCAGCTCAATATCGCACTCGTCTCTGTAAGGATGAGATTGGATGCACCAGAAAAGTCTGTTTCTTTGCTCACAAACCTGAAGAACTTCGTCCGTTGTATGCATCCACTGGTTCGGCGCTTCCTTCTCCAAGATCATTTTCGCCCGGTGCTGGCTCTCTTGACATGGGATCACTGAGCCCTCTTTCTCTCGGTTCTTCTTCAGTCCGGATACCGCCAACTTCAACACCACCTATGACTCCATCTGGGGCCTCTTCTCCTCTTGGTGGGTCGATGTGGAAAAGCCAAATTAGTAGTGCTCCACCTGGCTTGCAGCTTCCTGGTAGCAGGTTGAGAAGCGCATTGAGTGCTAGAGACATGGATTTAGATGCTGACCTGATCAGTTTAGAAAATAATTATCGATTGCAGAAGCAGTTGCTTGAACACTATTCTGATCTGTCCTCCCCTTGTGGTTGGAACAATTCCTTGTCCACCACGTCGGCTTTCCCTGAATATTCAGGTGACATGACTGGAGAAATAAGTAGATTAGGAGTAAAACCAAATAATCTTGAGGATAGTTTCAGGTCATTGGATCCGACCCTCTTGCCTCAGTTACAAGGGCTTTCACTTGATGGTGCAGTATCCCAGCTGCAATCTCCTACTGGAATGAAGATGCGGCAGAACATGACCCAGCAGCTCTACTCGAGCTATACTGACAAGCTTTCCTCCTCACCTAGGGCATTGCCGTCATTTGGAACCGATCCTTCCAGAGCTTCAGCAGCAGCCACTCTGAGTTCCAGGTCATTGGCATTTGCAAAAAGGAGCCACAGCTTCATTGAGCGGAGCACAATGAACTGTCAGTCTGGATATTCATCAGGCGCGCCTTCTCCCACTGCAAGGATGTCTTCCAATAATGACTGGGGCTCGCCGGATGGCAAAGTAGACTGGGGCATTCAAGGGGAGGAGCTGAACAAGCTGAGGAAATCTGCATCATTTGGGCGCAGGAGCAGCAGCAACCGCTTCCTTGCGCCTGCAGATTCTGCAACAGCAACTTTAGGGGAACCAGACATGCCTTGGATGCAGTCCTTGGTCAAGGAAGCCCCGTCACAAAGCCCTGGCAATTTTGGAGCAGAGCATCATCATCATCATCATCAGCAGCAGCAGCAGCAACAGCAGTACCATCTCAATTCTGGAGGTACTGAGCTGCTTCCAGCATGGGTGGAGCAGTTGTATGCGGATCAGGAGCAGATGGTCGCTTGAGATCAGCATTGGCTCCTTACCTAACCAACTATTAGTCATTTCGTTATTGCTTCAATTTTTTTTCTTCTGAGTCGAGTATTAATGTCTAGGAGCCAAACAAACCGGGAAATTGAATCTAGAGGGAAGATGGGAAGAAAAGAGCAGGATGGAAGGTTTCTGCTCGGTCCTTGAGTCTCATAGCTCATAGCATCTCTCATTTTTTCCCCCTGCCAATGTTCTTGATTTGGTTCTCATCATGTTTTCAGGATGAGGCTTACAAACTTTGTAATCTTGTTGTGCTAAACGAATCAGAGCTGCACCTGCCTAAGGCTGCAATACTATTGCCTGTTGACGATGGTAATAATAATAATAATTCGGACATTTAGTACCAAGTTTCATGTCTTGACTTCATTCGGTCTCTCTTGGTATCGAATTTACTCTTTCACTGTTCTGGTGCAGAAGCTTTGCTTTCCCACCAGGGTCGAGCTTCGACTTGAATCTTGCTTTGAATATACGCAGGAGGGAAGTTGGAATGACCGAAGTCCCATCTCATCTGATCTTTGATGTCTGCCCACCCTATCACCTTTCTTTACTGTGAATTGGTTCTGTACATTTGCACGTTGGAAAGCATCTCTAGGAAGGCTTTGAGAATGGGTAGCTAAAGCTAGGATCGACCTTTTGGAGATTTTCCAGGACTTAAATGGCGGAAGTTAGGACAAAAGGGCAAAAGGGGCGAGACACGATCGCTCGATGGATTTTGAACTCAAAACATCTAAGGTTGCCAAAAAAGCTCTAGCTTGACACCTTTCTTTCTCCCTCTGCCTTTATATGGCTAGGGGTGGCCACCTGACCATGATTGGGCCGGCATCGCCTGGCCTGCATTCTTTTCTTAAAATAAAAAAAAAAAATAGTGAAAAGATTTCAAACATTTTAAATTGACTTTTTATTTCAAATATTAAATAATCATGAATAATTATGGAATATTAATGACAAATATTTGTTCAATTAAACATGGATGACACACAAGTACATCTTTGAAAAAAATTAAATAAGAAATGACAAGTTCAAGTGCCTTAATAAAGATTCTACATAAATAACACCCAAGATAATATCTACTAAAGTCGGTGCTTTCGGCATCCCATCTCCTGCCATGACCCCAATGATAAAGTTTTGTTCTTGTCCTCTTGCTCAAGATGAACACATTCAGTATGAGTTTGTTCTTGCAATAACCAATCATGCTTGGAAATAGTAATCTCTACATTTTTTTGCAGTAAAGTTGCACATGTTGTCTTCCATAATCTATCGGTTAGTATTAAACATAGGCTCGAATGGTACTGTAGAAGTCGGTGGGGCCAATAAGTCATAGTCGATATTGTCTTCACCAACTCTTTTAATGTATTTGGAAAAGTTTATTATCAAATACGTCTCCAATTTATTGGTAGATGAAGATGAAAGTGTTCTTCTTCCGAAATATAAATCATATAGATTTTCTTCGTCTCTTGGGGGGAAAGGGGGGGACTCATTGCATCGAACCAATTGAATCATGCAGCATACATATTTTGGAGCCAATTCCTCACCATCGTCAATATCTTCTCCATTTGGATCTCCTCACCAAGTTCCGAATCTTTATAACGTGGAACAGGGGGAGTTTTGATCCCTCCAACTTGAACCTCGAACTCAACATCATGGACACCCGAAAAAAAGGCAAATGTCCTGATGATGTTTGAGGAATGTCGCTTTCATGGCCAGTATTGTATTATTGAAGAAGGAATCACCCTCCTAGTAAACCATTTTAACTTAAATCACCTGCATAAGCAGAATGGCGAGGTTGCTTTTTGGATAATCTGTAGTTGACAAGCATCTGTCACATCACTAAAAACCCATAAGTATTAAAAGCCTTCAGCAAATCCCCAATCTTATCTTGTCAACGAGGGAAACCGGTACTTCCGCTAGTAGCGGCATGGAGCATAACCATTTCCTCGCATGCTTTCTTCAACACCTTACAGGTTGAAATCCCACCTTGTTTTTATGTTTAGAAGGAATTTCTCAACCCGTCTTCCCTAATTAATATACAAGACCTCTAATTCTTGTGCAGTCGATCTCATGTACTGAAACCCCCACTCCCCCAACTTGTGGTGCCACAAACTCATAACATCGTCGGGCTTGGACCGACCCCAGCCCAATCGTGCCGGGCTGGCACGGCCCTTCAGCCAGCTAGACCGTGAATACATTACAAAAACTGTTCAGCTATACCAAAGCTCCTTCATACTCACTGATTTTACCACTTGGAAATAATGTGGAACCAATATCTCTCGCTATACTAAACGCATAAACCGGGTAAATGACGGGCCATAGTTGAGTCAACATACCATTCCAAGATGATAACAGCACAGACAACATGTCATCTCACTAATCTGCATCAAGTAAAAAATGCCAAGATTATGTGCTAACACATAAATCCGCACCTATTGTGATAGATTTATACACATTTTTATTTAAGCATTATTGTTTCATAGAACACCACGTGCTGTTGTGCATCCGGCCTCTTGCTGATGTGTCATCAAATATTCGGACAAAAGAAGTATCGACACTTGTATGTGTCTGAATCTATGCGTGTATAGTGTTGTACCCTAATGACTATATTCGGCTCATGTCACGACCGAAAACGAAAGTCGTGAACCAGTTTATGGCCACGTAGAACCTGTTCCTCCAGCTTACAACGCGGGTGAGATATGCAGAGCGCCAGATAAACCAACTAGTAAATCCTGCCATGGACAAACCTTTTCCCTCCTGCAAAAGACAGATAGAAAAAAGGGACTCTAAATTAGTCTGCCCGTTGAGCTGTTTGCTAACCAGCAAGTTCAATCAAAGCTGATTAGATCACCTTGCTCTGCCTAAGGTCCACCAGAGCTTTAAAACTCCCAATGGTGGCCATGCTTCCGAGATGCCTATAGACAAAGGGATTTCCTAATGCGATTTCTTCGGCACTGTTTGCCCGCCCTCCTCCAGCTTTAGCTACACTGTTTAGTAATTCTGCTAAGTACTTCCCTTGTCTCTCTGCGACCTGCTTGTGCAGAAAAGTACACATCAAATGGCAAAGAACCATCTTTCCAGATACAATCATCACTTGAGCAGCTGATATTCTCCAATTGCAGACCATAGAAAGGCAGATATGCGTGGAAATTGCCAATTTGCACCCTGAATTTTTTAGGATATGGCACACTGCACTATACATACATTCCAACATGGCACCTCACCTTAACTGGTGTGGGACCTTATCGTCTTTGATTAAGGTCTGTTTGTCTAAGCTAATTTTCCTACTTGTTACTTTCCTTTCAAAAATTTGAAGATGGAAACAGATGTTTTGAGTTTTAAGTAGTGATGAGAAAATATCATATATGGTTCTACATGAGAGAAAAAGATATATGGTCCTACATCTCAATATTGGTATATTTTGAAAGGTCTCAAGTTGCTTGCATTAAATACAATCAAATTGTGAGAGCCACAACATTTGAGAAAAGGTAATTGTGAAAAGCAGACGTCACTCATGCCATTTTAGAAGGGTACAAAATGCAACGCCCCAAGAATTTTGGGGTTTTACTGTACCATCTTAAATGAGAAGTGCAGTACTTCGAAATTTAAGAATGAAATACTACATTTTAGCTCTAGTGTCCAATGAGCAACTACTCCAAAGCAGGTCATATTCTGGTGAGGTTTGCAAATAATCATCACTGGAAAAAATTAGACATAACCAATAAATGCTTCAGGAAAAAGGATGGTTAAGATTCATATCTTTTTCAAAACTCAATGGACATAACATAATTTTCACTTAGTGATGTGACTAGCCTCTGAAAAACAGATCGTTTCCTAAGTTGATCAATAAAGAATGTCACGATCTACTCTTACCAAAATAATGAGTTGAATAAGCAAAATTTAAGCCTGCCAATGAACACTGAACAGCACAAATGGACAGAAGCCAACCATCTCGAATGTTCTCACTGATCTTTAGATGTGATGACTAATTAAAGACTGTTAAGATCTAAAAGCTCAGGATGCCCACCTGGGCCAAAGCTGGAAGGACTGGTTTGCCAGTACTATCCAAGAACCCACTGCAATCGCCAATTGAAAATATATCCTGAACAGAAGGAACTCGAAGCCACTCATCAACACCAATCCTGTAAAATCAGATGGGGAGCATCCATGTACACATGCAGCATACAGCTCCCATGTCATCAGACAGGAGAAAGACCTAATATGAAGACTGGAAAATGATATCCAGAGAAAAAAAAAACTGCAGCACAGAAATTTACACAAATGGAACCCAAAAGAAAATATTTTATATGGAAATACTTCATTTGGAGGACCGGAAGCAAATATTTAAACCAATGCTCAATAAAAAGCATGGAGGGAAGAGAAAACATACGGGTCGATAATAGGACGCCACACTTCCAAAAACATGTCATAACCTCCAAGATTAAGTTTTTTTCTGAATAAATATTTTAAGTTCGGTTCAGATTGCCACACACAAGGAAAACTTGCCCAACCACTCAAACCTATGCTCATTTCTTAATTTTAGTAGATACCCTATTGTCTTCTTGCCTTAAATGCCTGTTACTGCACAGAGATTTAGCTGATTGAGGGCATAAAAAGCACATCACATGATTAAGATCAGAGCAACATGGGGAACAAAGTATCTGTGAAAACCCAGGCAACATTTATAAGCCAGCAGTTCTTGTATAGTAGTGTTGTACTTTCATTTTTAATCATCCTTCATTATAGCATTTTAAAAGAACAAATTCATGACTCTCTTTTAGAATACCATTAAAACCAAAATTCACTGAATCTTTAGTGTTTCACCAAAAACTACCCTTTGCATTGCACTTTTATCATTCCCAAAATGTAAAGCAATACAAATAAGAGAAGTGGAATCATAAGTTCACCTCCCTCCTGGGGATTTTGGAAGTTGCAGAGATCTCACAAAAGGTGAGGGACCAACACCAGTAGACCACACCAACAGCCCATAAGGAACCTCCGTGCCATCACTGAGAATTATCTTCCGAGATTTGACATCCTTCACAACACCTTGGACCAAATGAACTCCACACTGCAAATATGAGAATATTAATTTACATATTCAACCGAAATATATTAACCAGATAGGTATCCCATTGATTTGACTCAATGAATGCTTTTAGGAAAAGAAATTCTTTTCAGGAAGGTTTCTTTTTTATTTTATTTTCTGACACAATGGCCCTTCAGCTGAAGCACCAACTGATAAATTAGTCTTTCAACGTGAACATGGCAAGACAAGATAATCAAGATGTTGGAGTTTCTTCTTGCATGGCTAATAAATTCTCTGTATTGGATAACATCACCGACCTTTGTCAGCTGCTTTGTAGCATATCGCCGAAGACGATCATCAAAGGAAGATAATATCTCATTTGCCTGTAATAATGACTTGGAAATTAGCTTTGGGAAAAGCTGAAACGCATTATAACCCAATACTCATTTAAAGTAATTTGCTAAGGGAAAAACCTCTATCAGGGTAACACGGATGTAGTCTTTCACATGTGCATATCTTTGATGAACATCTTTCATAATGAAATCACTCAGTTCACCACTAAACTCTACACCTGTTGGACCCCCTCCAACAACAACACAGTGTAAGAGTCTGCGCTTTTCTTCCTCTGAAATACCTGCATACACGAAAAACTATAACTACAACCATATGGGGTAAACTGAGTGGCTTGACTAGATATCACATAAGATATAAAAAGGAAAGGACAAAAACAGATCCTAATGATATGAATCCAACTGTAATATCATACCAGGCACATCGGATAGCATCAGGTTCAGGAGCAGCTTCCTGCGGATTTCTTGCGCATGGTGCACTTCACGAAGAAATATTGCATTCTCGTTCACACCTTGGATTCCAAAAGTTGAGGGCTCTGCTCCTAATGCTACAACCAACTTGTCGTAAGCAATTTTAAACTTCCAAGGCTCTAAACTGTCCATTCCATCAGTTACAGTCTCGCAATACACCTTCAACGTCCAAAGAAGAACTAACATTAAGAGTTCACTAACAAGTGTTGATTCCATTCTGGTCATGCCATAAATTATTAAAAAATAAAATAAAAAAATTCACCTTATCTGAAAGATAAGCACTAACACAGTTACAGAAAAGGACGAAAGAACAATTCCAATATATTTTGCATGTTCATTAAATGAAATGGGAGCTTCTTTGATCTATGAAATCAGTAGATAAGGATGAAAGTGACGGACAACTGAATCTTCTCTGCACAAATAGATCAGACCGCAAGACAACTCAGAGATCGAAGGAATCCAACAAAAAGACCTCTAAAAAGAAGCCAACTCAATAATTTTGCAATCAGATTACTGAATTCAACTTCCGATTTTACTCAAGGCCAATGCAAAACGAAAACTGCAGCCCAATCACTGCATCAATTTCATGGCCCGATTGGTAATGCAAGCTAGTCAAAATTGGTCTGCCAAATAAAGCCACATCTGATCACTATCGTTGGGAAACAACTTCTCTGTTTGCTGTACAATAGAGTTTAACATTAAAGAAATAGGAATATGATTACGAATGCAGATAGCCAGCATGACAGATAACACCTAACAGCTCTATGATGTATCTCAATTTGTGGCAACTAAAGAAGGGACCCCAAGTCCTAAGGAAGGGTTAACTGTTTCCAGGGTCCATAGAGGATACCCCTGATGGTAAACCTATAATAAACACGTTTATCTTTGGTTATGACAAAATGAATGTGCTTGGAACAGATTCACCAACAAGGGATCATGGACCAGTCATCTTAGACACAGGGAAAGAAAGTTCACGTTTTAAGCATTCACCAGCACAAAAAGCCATAGATACATCCAGAAAGCAAATTCGACCAAACAATTCACGCATAACCTCAGTAACTTGCCGAACCGTAACAATCACAGCAGCCAACCTGTGGACCTACACTGAATCATTCCATGAAGCAGATGCATTGAGCTTGCAGAGATTTTCACAACAACCAACGATACTTTAACCCCTCTACAACAGCATTTCTTAAGGCATTTGGTCAACGAACCCCCAGAGCAAAGTCCTTGAGCACTACTACAAACAGGAATTTAGCATTGCAATCGACTAAAAGAGCGATGGTTTCACACAAAGAGCAAACTTTACCGAGTGATTGTCAGGATCGACCCTGGTACACTTGGCGAGGAAGAAATAGGACCCCGGCGCGGTGGAGATGGCGGGCTGGATCCGCCCGATGGGCTCAGCGACGGACCGGAACTCCAGAGTCCCCACGCACGTCGACGCCAGGAGCGGCGTGAACACCATGTGGTTCCTCGGCGACACGCACACCACGTCGTAGGCCTCGGTGTCCAGTCCCTTCATCAGCCGGCAGCCTGCCCAGCCGGAGCCCAGCACCACCACCCTCGGCTTCTCGCCGGGCCTCGTCGGGGCCAGGTCCGGCTTCCCCGGCTCCGCCGCAGCCGCCGCCGCCAGCGCCGGCCCGGCGGCCGCGGCGGTGGAGACGAAGTGCGAGAGTGGGGCGAGGAAGTGGTTGGGTCTGGTGGGTAGCACCGAGTTCTTGAAGTTGGAGACTTGAACGAATCTTCCGAACCAGGCCATCTTGGAAAGTCTGATCTTTTCGCTTGCCGCTCAGCTCGTCCAGCTCCCGGTGAATGGGATTTGCTTCGGCACGACAAGACGTCGTCCCCGGAAATCTCGGGGAACACGAACGATTGACGCACGTGCTCGCGCTTCCCTCTTTCTTTCGTGGGATGGGTCGGTAGAGAGACAGAGAGACAGAGAGACAGAGTTGACGTGGCGAGAAGATGTAATTTCTACAGTACAGGTGACCGGGCCGAAACGCAACGTGAGCGGAAACGCTTCGGTGAAATATCTTTTCTTGGAATAGATCGTTTGACTATTGCGGTCTATTTACATTCCCACGCTTGTCATGTCATGATCCGTAAATTTTCCCGTGACTTCATAGTAGCATTTGAGATTATTAGGTCCGTATTTGAGATTATTAGGTGAAAAGTGAGTAACACATAAATAATTAATATAATTAATATATGAAAATGGCGTTAGAACAGCTAGTGTTAAGAATTTTAAAATCGAATGATTATCATACAATCCCGTATAAGAAAACTATTCATCGTACTATTCTCTATAATAACTATAATAACTAACGAACAGAGATTGGCGTAACTAGTTCCGCAATTTTGCTTGTTAAGCACCACATAGATTATTTCGCAAGTAAAAAACTGCCGTCCCATAACACATGCATTTCGATAAAATTTCACGTTCGGGCTCTCAAGTTATCAACTGCAGCTGAATACTGAGGAATCATCAATCGTTGTGGTGCAGCGAGGCTCTTTATCCCTAAAGAAAATGTGACAGACGGATGTCGCAATGCCCGCTGATGGTGCACGAGTGATGACTTCACTCTGCTTTGTGTGGCCAGGATTCAGGATGCAACGTAGTTCCGCTCTCGAACATCGGATTCAGCGACAGAAATGCTGAGACTTTCTAGAAAAAGGATTCCTTAACAAAGTGAAGCGTGCAGTGGACTGTGAAGATGGCATAGCAGTTTCTTGTCCCCCTTTATGCAAAAGGGATCAGACCCAGCAAAGACAAGGATTCTATAAAGTTAAATATTAGTGGGACCCAATTGAATATGTTCTCCCCAGAACTTGGCATCCCACTCATCAGATGTTGAACAGGTACCTTGTGCTCCCCAATCAAATTTAGGTTCTTAGCTCACAAAGAAAAAACAAACAGAGTATGACCTATTGTAGCTGCTAAATAGTATAATGTTTAGAACAAAGCAGACTCGAATTTTTCCATAGTCACTCCACAGAAATCCTGAATACTATCTGACTAATTCAGAGACCAAAACAGAGTATCATCTCCATCAAGAACAATTTCCATGACATGCTTCTCAGTTACATTGCTGACAAGTTAGGGTAAACAGGATTGCCCACTGCCTTCATGGCAATTCAATCCTCTACAAAATTGCCGATCATTGGATTGCGGTGAGCTGGTATCATAACATCGCACAACCATCACCGTTTCTTGAAACCATACTTCTTGCGTTCGTAGAAGAGATCGGTTTTGGCACTTCCTAGATTGACGATTTTCGGACACCCGTCCCTGTCCTTCTCCTGCTGCGTGCACTCTTTGCAGTAGTAAGCATCGGAGATTCCCACTCCCCCACAGATGACACAGCGGCCCTGAAAAGAACCATAGTTGCACTCGTCACACACGCGTACCAGTGTGCATGGGCGGACGTAGGAATCGCAAACAACGCACTTCCCATCACATTTTCACAGAGTCGTCCAATGGCAATTCCTGGCTGTTTCCTGCACATGATCAAATCAGGATGATGCTTGGCCATGTTCTCTGCAACAAGCCTCTAGCTGTGAAACCTGGATGGTAGGAAGCTGCAGATATCATAGCCACACAAGGTTATACTTCATCATTGAACATATAATCAGCAATCAGTTGAGCCAAGCAGCATTGTGCCAGAAAAAAGGGCACACTAACAAAAATTCACTACAAAATGAACAGGCTATCATAGGAAATGAAAAACAAGCAAATTTAAACTAATTTGATTATCTAATGATTTATACTTTTAACACTTTTAAAGGTCAAGATCCAGTTCAAACCAAAACAGATTTGCCAGTTGAACCACATAAACACCTACTTTGGCTGGTTCTTGACTTGCAATTGTGTAATGTACTAAACCAGACCAGTGGTCAAATCAATCTAATTAAAATGCCAAATCCATTTTTAAAATAATGCAAAACTTAACATATATAAGGTTTTGTTTGAACCTCTAGATCTTGAAGTGGACAGAATAAGCTTTAAGAGGAGAAGAAATCCCACAAGTCATCAAACTGACATGACAAGCTATCTGAATCTTTTTGTCTTCCCCATACAGCATTTGGCAATCAGAAGGTATCCAGACTCTAGTTGGTTTAGTGGCCAACTACTGTTTTGCAAATGGTGAGAATGCCAGATAGATTCTAGGTGAAACAACATACTGCAAACAACTCTAGACAACAAAATGAATGGTTCCTTCCCCACAAAAGAAAAGGAAAGGTGAGGCACAGGCATTTGAAATGGTGAAACAATTGTAGTTACCAAGTGCAAATTGATTCAATCATGTGAAATGTGATTTAATAGATATGCAACGTGAATTGATTTGATATTAAACTGACAGATCATGGAGACTAGATAAATCTCTCCCTCAAGGGACGACAATGGGGAGGAGGCGAAGCTAGGGCAGGACCATCCTTGCCCCATGCCCCTATTAACTTTTGTTGTGACCTGGATTTGGCGTTGCAGAGGGGATTGATTTGTCCACAAAGACCAAAGGCAAGTAAAATGCAAGACATCATTTGCAACAGAAAAGACAAACAATGCGTGGAGTGTCTTAAGTCCCCAAACTCTAGCAATCAAATAAGCAAAATCTTCACACCTATTAAAGAAAAAAGAAAAGGTCACACATGCAGCTCTCCCTTCTAATGGTTCAACTTACTCTGCCCTAAAAGTTTCTCCTGAAGGGCGAACTGTTCCATATCCAAAAAGAGGTTACTATAATTCCAAGCAAGAGCTGTAGAAAGACAAGGTAAGAGGCGCAAGTAGAAAGAAGTAGAGAGGGATGGACCAGAACAGCAGTAAAAAACAAAAGGACTTTGAAAACATGTTGAGAGAGAGACCCATCTCACCTACCGATATCTATTTCCAATGAAGTCAAAGACACCAAATCTAGACATTACAACCACTTCCATTCACCCTTTTCGGACATTGTCTTATGACCATTAATGAGAAGTTTCTTATAAATACACAGCAGAGGCGGTTAAAACCTATTCCTGCCTGCTCGCACAATGGATATAGCTCTTTGCTCATCCTAATCCCTAAAACATACACAATCCAATACCCCCCAGGCATTGGAGCAGGTGATTGTCAGTTCCTCTTGGGACAGAAAATATGGGCATACTTAAATTCTTTCTAAAGAACCAGATAACAAGCAGAAATAGTATGGGTTATTCAACAGACACCGTCCAATAAAAGTTCCAGGGCTAAAACATGCATAATATGATTGCTAGTCATAAATTCTATCAATTTCACTCAAGTTTGGCCAGGAGTTATATCCGGACTTCATGTTGTTACCATAAAGCTCAAGGAAGGTTTTAGATCTCTAGAACACGCAAATGCAAAATCCGCAACATGTCACAATCCTATTAACCAACCATAGTTCAATTTTACTAACAATTTGAGTCTCTGAAAACTATACTAAGTAGATTAGTTAAGCACCAAATACCTAGCATTGCAAACTATGCACAAGACTTCTTCAGGGAGGGTGCCTATAAAAAGCTAAATAGAGCAGTAGCTATACTATCCTACATAAGGAGAGTATATAACCCAATTCTGCAATTTCCAAAGCAAGCCCTTCGCATCTGGCATTCAAGAAAACATCACTTTGAAAGCTTTGCACCTCAAGAACCAACATAAGCTAGATCAAAGATACAAGTTACTACTTGGCAAATATGCCCAAATGGAAGATTTATATTTGGTGACGATAGGACACATTAAATATGCTTGCAACTTTCCATCACTAGACCGATACGATGAAACTATGAGATTAAGTTTCTTTGAGTAACTTCATTACAGTCTACAAAGTTACTGGCAATTTCATTGCACCCAACATTTTATTGAAACTCAAAGCACAACTTTTTTGGCTTTTAACCCAAAATGGAAAAAATAGCCAAGTCACTAGCATCCAGGTAGCTCATTGTTTCAGGGTATTACTTCCAGTGGCCTCACAGCATGAAAATCAGACATATCTACCAGTATGTGCTCAATTGTTTCAGGGTATTACTAAGGCTCAAGCAAATCTCATTGGAGCACTCCAAACTCACCATAGCCTACATATATTAAATCTGGTGCAGAATGGCGGAAAGCAGATGGCTTTAATACAAAGTACTGGGTTTGGAAGCCCAGACGACCAAGCTATGTCAAAAGGGCATTCAGAAACACAGCCGAAAGACAGCCCCGCGTTCTTGTACTCATTCTTAAATTCCGGCCATGTTCTCGGGACCAACATAAAGAACAGGCCAAGTGAAGAAGCTTCTAGCCTCGACTCAATTGACAAAAGAAACGATCTCTCCGCACAATAGTCATGCCATCTTCTTCCCAAGGGAACAAAAAGAACAAAGTCCAACCGACCGATGAATCACACCGCGCTTTCCAGCTCAACGGAACTAAGAAACTAAGACGGACAAAGCAAGACAACAAGCAAGAGAACCAACCCACGAAGCAAACCGCCCGAAAAAGAAGGGAGAACTCGCCAAAACCCTAGAACAACAAGATCCGTTCATCGTACTCCGTGCTCGACAATGCAACCACGGGCGATTGATTAAACAGACGGACCCAGAGACAAAAACAACCAGCGCGAAGAAGTACCTCTCTCCAAGGCTGATATAAGTATGCGCAGGAGGGGTAAAAGACCGCCGTCAGCGGTGTCGCCGGCGATTGCTGTGCGGCGGCTTCTGCAGGGACCTCTCTGTGGAACCACCGACCTGAAAATGGGGGATCTTTCCAGAGTTCTGCCCCGCAGCCTACGGCAATTTATAGGTGCCTCGGGAGAAGTCGAACGAATCTCGACCGTCCATTAAGGGTTTCGCATTGTTTTACCTGCTGTATCGGTACCCGGTATCATGCACTGTTTTTTCTTGTCATTATTTCTCGTAAGGACAAAGCCATCAATCAAACATCACAAAAATCACAATCTTTATCCAGTATCTCATATCTACTTTTATATAACACATTTATTCTAAATTTTTTCTCATGACATCAAAAATTTAAAAAAAAAAATTAATATCAAATCACAGAAAAATATTTAGAATAAACATGTCATACAGATAAAATAAAAATTAGATTTTTAGTGTCATGAAAAATAATTTAAAGTAAATATGTCATGGATAAAGTTTGGATTTTTTTTTTTTTTTTTTATGGCTTTTACCCTTTCTCTTGTCCACCAAATTAAAAAGTGATTGTGATTTGAGGGAAGAGGGAGGCCAAAACCAAAAGTAATTTATTCATAGATATGGCAAGAAGCATCTTCTCTCTACACGCTAAAACTATTACTGGCTGCATCTTCTCTCTCGTGATAGATATGTCAAGAAGCATCCACATTTTTTTTTTCCTTGAAAAGCATGGGTGATGAAGCCTAAGGTGTATTTGGTCACCAATCACGGATTCAAATTACAATCTTGCCAACTATATTTTTCAGACCCATCGATATCACTCATAATTTAATGCTTTTTGTGCGAAACCGAAATTTTCATTATTTAATTCCATCTCGGGAAGGAAATTAATTGGCCGGATCACCTACCGGATTAATGAATTGAATACTTAAAATAACCTTCTCTCCCCTATAAATTAGTCCTCTCTCTCACATGCACACGATGTATCATGAAGTCCACACCGACTGATCATATTCGTGTTATTTCGACTCTCTTTGGAATCGGATCATTCCCCTCTCCCTCGTCTTTAGATTGGAGTTAGCGGTGAAAATGAGGGTCTCATGGGGTGATCATAAATTTTTTTCTACATAGACAATAGAATGATAATCTACATGCTAAAACTATAACTATATTATCAATACTTCACTGCTGGAGAAAAAAGCAACTAGCTCTTTTGTTATCTCCCCATTAGGAAATAAAATAGTCAATCGTGAATATAATCTTGCAATTTATGGGGAATAGTGGGAAATATCTAAGGTTTTTAGGAAAATAAAAATACAATAGCATCTTCACAATTTGGCAATAATCCTTGCAAGAGGAGTGAGGCAGAGTGTTTTTCCTACAATGAAAAATTATAAATTTCATTTTAGAAATTCATGTTACATAATTATATGCCACATTTTACGTGTTAAATTGAGGTCAAATTGTAGTCAACTAAAAAACCTAAAAAAAAATAGTAATTTGAAAGAAATAAATAAAAAAGTAAAGGTACGCCTCAATGAATTCAGAATCTTTAGAATATGACGTGTGATTCTATATTTTGCAGGTACGTGCGCAATTGGGTCTTGGGCCGCAAGCGTTGACGTGTCGTCAATGACTGGCCGAACCATGCGATCTTCAGTACGCATGCCCGCAGGGGATCAAAATATTTTCGAATAAGGTTATTTTAGTCCGAGGACGTGGCAAGCGAGGATGTCGCGACGCCTGATCCGCACGTCGGTCGGGCGTATCGGGGCCGTCCGTTAGGTGGGCCCGGTCTGCGCACGGCGGTGATTCGCCCTACGCCTCGGGGCCCCACAAGGTCCCAGTCCAGGTCCGTGTCTACCCTTTTCGCGAGCGAGAGAGACTGAAACTGAAACTGCGACTGAGACTGAGACTGAGACTGAGAGAGAGAGAGAGAGAGAGAGGGTGACTCCGGTCGGTGACGCTTCCGTTTCGTCTTGGCTTTCTGGGCTCTTGGCTCGGCGAATTCCCTCACGATCGACGTCGTCGTTTCTCGCTTGGTGGATGGACGAAATGGCCGGTAACGTCGACGGGGAGGGATCGAGTGGCGCGAGGAAGGGCAGCAAGAGGAAATGCAAAGCGAAGCTTCTGGTTGGCGAGAAAGTGGAGGTGATGAATGCCTGGCTTCCTCTGTGCGTGCGTGCGTGCGTGCGTGCGTGCGTGTGTGGCTGTTTTGGTTTTCTGGGTTTGTTTTTATGCTATGTGCATCGTTTCATTTCACCGTCCCTTCGGTCGTTCACGTCGAGTGGAGCAAATGGTCGCGTCTGGCCTTCTCTTTCCGTTTCGTTTTCCTTGTCGTTTTTCCTGGTGGAGTCTCTCTGTGTGGTGCCGACGATTGACGTTCTGTCGTTGGTGATCATCAAAATTTTGATGTCGCGGAGCGAGTGTTTAAGTGGGCACGTGTGTTTGGTTAGGGACACGTCGTTCCGTGTGAGTTGCCTTTCTTCAGGATCATCGTCTGCATTTCGAGAGTCTCGGCTGGGCGACGAAAAAAGGGAAAAAAGATCCCACCTTTGGGCTGTAAATCCGAGTTTGCTCGTGTTCCGTTGCATGCAAGGATGAATTTGGGCTCCTTGTCGTTTTCCCTGGGGGGGAACGTTGATGATAGAGCTCATGCTCTGATTATTTATGCAGGGTTGGGTTAGAATTCTCCTTTTCACGACCGCCCATGTGCGAAGAGACGAGAATCATCTGAGTTTCTACCGCATTTCTCTTAGTAGTGATGATTTCTGCGTGATATGTGCAGGTAAAGAGTGATGAAGACGGTTTCCAAGGCTCGTGGCACTCTGGAGTTGTCATTTCTCATGGCATCAGAACGCGGTGCGTCGAATATGATCACATTCTTGTCGACGATGGCTCTGGCAAACTTGTGGACACTGTATGCGTGCCACTTTCCGTGGATGGATTGGTCTCTTGCACAGTTGACCGGCATAATGACTGTGTTTTTATAAGGCCAGTGCCGCCTATTTACGTAACTGGTCCGTATGACTTCTCATATGGAATGTGTGTGGATGTGTTCCACATGGACGCTTGGTGGGAAGGAGTGATTTTTGACCATAATGTTGGCGCAGAGAAGAGAAATGTTTTCTTTCCGGAATTGGGTGATCAAATGTTGACTCAACTTGCTGATATTAGAGTTACTCAAGATTGGGATGAGATTACCGAGAAATGGCAAAGTCGAGGGACCTGGCTGTTCCTTGACTTAATTCAAGTGTATGAGCAGGAATGGCCTATTCCTGTTTCCTTGAAGCAGATATGGTACGATTTGCGGGGAAAAGAAGCCTTTCAAAGGAGTAAGTGGACATCTAGGATAAGGCCTTGTGGGAGAAGCTGGTGTTGGAAACTATCAATGAAAACCTTGCAATTGCTTCAATTGATCTTATTCCCTTTTTAGACTTTCCAAGATTGAGAAACACAATGGAAGAATGCTGTATGCTGTTGGAGTTACCCGAAATGTCTTCTAAAGTAAATCACAGTGGCATAGTGGCTTGGGATGACCCTCATGCTACAGTGCCTTTCCACGGGATGCAAAGTGTGGACAGGATGTATTGCAGGGATAAGTCGACGAGCTCTGAACATCATGTTGTGGATGGCATTTTGAAACTTTCTGGCCCTAGTGACGCGGGATATGAATGCCCCTTTTCAAATAGCACTGTTGCGCAACCTGTTGGACATACGCATGATCTGGATGCAGTCACTTTCAAGAGAAAAAATGGGCTGTCTGATACAAATGGTGCTGTTTTGTCAAATATAACCTGCCAAACACCACAGGCTTTACGAATTTCTACTGAAAATTTTCAACAGAGTTTTTGGGTTGCCTGTCAAGGACACTCTGAAAAGGCAAATGAGAAAGCCACAGATTCAAATGGAAGGAAATGTGAAACCTCTTGGCAACTTGTTGGTCGTGACATGACTTCACAAGCTGAATGTTGTCCGTATGCTATTATGAAGTATGCATCTAATATAAGCAGGACTGATCGAAATTCTTTAAAGGCAGATGTACGAGAGCACCTGTCATTTTTAGGCTGGAAAATTGAATTCTTGAAGGGCATTAACTGCCCCAGGTATAAGTATACCTCTCCCGATGGGAAGTGCTATTACTCACTATTAGAAGCCTGCCGAGACCTAAGGAAAGTTAACGGGAGAATACGCATTCGAATAGCCTCAGGTAATAACAAGAGCTTGGTCGCTTCAGGTGGGAATCTTCTCTTGCCTTCAACTTTCGACAGTTGCAATATCAGTACTGGTCGTGGTCCGAATCCTTCAAGAGCTGTGGCACCATTAAGTATTGGTGTGCTCAATGTCAGATCAAAATGTAGTCCTCAGGCTGTTGTGTCCACTAACAAGCCTGGATCTGATCAGACTTACCATACAGAAGATAAGGCAACAGGAGTCGTGAAAATTGATGCGAAAAGCCATAGCTTAGCTGTAAGAAAGGAGCTAAAGGATATTGATGAGAGAGGAAAGCCCAAAATGAGATGCGATTCATCCACGGAACGGAGTCATGATTCAATTATTTTGGCGCTTCCTTATCCTGGCAACAATAAATCGTCAGCAGCTGGTTGGGGTGCAATAAAACGCTGGGGTGATAAGCGGCTAAGAAAGAAGAGGATGTTTCGTTCCAACTGTGGAGAATCTCAACTGATTGGAAGTCAAAGTGAAGATTGTTCAACTGCGATAGGTGGATTCAGCTGCAACAGAAAGTCGAGAGACACTAAGCATAAACCTACTGATACTGCCAGGTTGAGAAGTATGACATCCCAAGCTTTGGTCAAAGTTCGAGGTAGGGGAGCCGATTGTCCAAATCGCATTCGGAGATCAAGCAAAAGGATTCAGCAGGTTGTCCCCAGTCCATCGTGCCGGCATCCACAAAATGTACTGTCTTGGTTGGCAGAAAATGATAGAATTTTGTCCAGAAGAAAAGTATATTACAGAAGGGGAAAGAATCGTGGTACTTTGGCTGAAGGAAAAGTAATTCGTGGAAGGATCAAGTGCAGTTGTTGCAAAAAGGTGTTCACATTACGTGGATTTGCATATCACGCTGGCCAAAATGACCAGAGAATAGCTTCCTGCATATTTTTGGAAGATGGCAGGTCACTATTGGACTGCCAGAAGCAGCTATTAAGTGATAGAAAAATGAGTAGATTCACCATCGAGCAACACAGTAAGACCAAAAGAAAATGGAAGAATGGCAAAAGTGACTGCATATGCTCAGTCTGTCATTACGGAGGCGAGTTGATTATGTGTGATCAGTGTCCATCCTCATTCCATCAGATTTGCCTTGGCTTGAAGGTAGGTAACTTATTGGATTAATACAAGAATAGTGAGGTTATTTTTTCATTATTTTTTCCTTGTCCATTCTCTTTCCCTTACTCCAAGGTATTTGTGGTATAAAACCTTTTTATTTGCTGTCCCCAATAGGAAATTCCTCGCGGTGACTGGTTTTGCCCGTCATGCCGTTGTGCTATTTGTAGCCAAAGCAAACCTAAAGAAGATGCTGTGCAGTATGTGGATGATGAGAGTGCTTTTACTTGCAACCAGTGTGAGCGTAAATGTGAGATTTTTTAATATTTAGCCTTATATAAGGCCTGCAAGTTGAACACATGCACATAAATTGATAAGAACGCACTAAAAGTGCTTTTTAGCTATGCATTTTGGTACGTATGAACTCACTGTTTGTTTCTTTCCAGATCACTTAGGGTGCCTAAGGAAAAAAGGAGCAACCAACTTGGAAGCTTATTCCCAAAAGGACTGGTATTGCAGCAAGAACTGCAGAATGGTACTCTGAAACTCCACACTTTTCTTCTGATCTTCCATATCATACCTAAGCCAGCTAGTGCTGATTATCTCGATTTTATCACGACTTTGAAGTGCTATAATGCAATTATAGATACTTTGAGTCCTTTCACTCTGAGTTGCCTGCAAATGGTAACATGCAAATGTTTGACTGGTGCTGAATAATTCCTAGTCTCCTATTCCAACCTGGCATCCTTCTCCTCTTTCCATCTAATTTTGGCTGTTCATTGTTTTATTTTTCTGGTTTGAAGCGAAATGAAGTAAAGAGATGATCTTGATTAGCAGTAACTTTTTCATTTTTTAAAGCTCTGTTTATCTAGATCCCAATAGTCTGTCTTTTGTTGTATCTTTGTTTACAGTCATAGTGTTACTGTTTTTTTCCTAAATTGAGAATTTGCTCTGTGCATTAGATGCTTGAATGGCAAGCTTCTGTTTTTTCTGGTATATCTATCATCTCTAAGTTGCACTACAGAGTAAGCGATGTCTTAAAGGCTCCATGATCTTAATTGCTGCTACGGTTGCATATCTTCTGAATCAAACGCTCTTCATAATGATGCTTAGTGTCTTCAAACAGAATCAATAGAAAGGCCTGTGGAGTTTGGAGTTAGCAAGTAGGTATTACTTGAGTTTATTATCACGCGGAATATAAAAGGGCCATACCCAGGCAGCATGAAATCCAACACCTTTTTTGGGGGAAAATACTGAAAAGATACCTCACCATTGTCCCAATGACCACTTATCTACCTCTATTTTTGCAAATGGCATGCGCATATCTGGAAGCAAAATTCCACTTAGAAAAGATCAAATTGCTTTTTCTTGCAAAGTCTCTTGCTTAGGCTTTTGTAATTTGGTTGTTGGTTTTGAGTGTTTTGGGTGGGTGTGAGAATTTAGGATTTGCGGATGTGCATTTTTGGAAAGAAAATGATATTTTCGTGAATAGGAACACAAGGATAATTGATGTGATTGTGCAAACTGGTCTCCAAAAGTAAAAGTCAGGTATGTATTTGGTATTTTCAAAAGTAGAGGTATGGAAGTGGTCATTGGGTGAAAGTCGTGGTATGTTTTCCCTCCTTTTTGAAATAGTGAAGCCAACACTGTTTTAACTGCTTGTTATTTCATCCTTACATCAAGATGCCAAAAACATGTGCAATTGGAGGACGGATTCTTAGCTATAGCATCTACTGAATATGGAATCACTTTTGCAGATCTTTCTCGGGCTTAATAAACTCCTGAGGAAGCCAATTCAACTGGGCATGGGGAATTTGACATGGACCCTATCAAGGTCTATTGATACTGATTACCTTGATGGTCGTGATCGTCATATTGAGTCCGTGATAGAAACTAACTGCAAGCTGAATGTTGCTGTTGATGTGATGCACGAATGTTTTGAGCCTGTAAAGGAGCCCTATGCCAGGAGGGATCTCTTTCAGGATATTATCTTTAGTAGACGGTGGGAAATGTTGATTTTCATCAAATATGAAAGTTCTTTTTGTGTACATTTACTATAGTGTTACCATTTTCACTATAGTTTGATTTATTCACTCTTTGGTGTTGTCATTTTGTTAAGATACTGCACATTATTCATAGCATAAGCAAGAAATGATTTATTATCATCTCATAAAGAAACTAAGAAATAAGGCCACTTTTTCGAGTTGCCACTTCAACCCATCCTATTTATAAGACCTGTTAAAGGAGGGCAACTGATGTCTAGTTTTAAGGTTTCATTCTCAAATATCCCATTTGAATACCCCTCATTTACTAGACATACAGCCATATGCATCACATGCATAAATAGCTTATCTAGCAGTTTTCTAGCACTTACCAGAGGCAAAAGTTTCTGACAGGATTGGCATTTGTTGTATCATCTTCCCTACTGGTGAAAGGTTCTTTGCTAATTGAGTGACTCTGGCTATTCCAAATTGTTCATTTGCCTTGATGCCTTCTTGCATCTGCATGCAAAAGTTGCATCTAGGAAAATTTTCTCTATGAACTGCACCCTGATGCTGAAGTCTTTGATAAAATGAATGTTCTTGAAGGTGCTTTTTCACAAGCTACTATCTTTGATTATGGGATAATGAAGCTTATTCATAAGCCTAGATGAACTATTTTTCACCTTTATGTCATAATGTTGTATGTGTACTTGCAAAAGTAACTCTGCTTGCCCAATTGGATAAAAAAACAAAAAACAAAAAAATAAATAGAGAGAGACAAAACTGAGAACTTAACACTGGACTTTAGCGCTCATGGATGACCAAAACATCATGCACAGCACTGTCACTACGAATTCATGTGATAATTGTTCTCGTGTTTATTTAAAATACCAAGCAATGTTGCTTAACGATCCTGTTGTCTTGTGACCTTGCAGATCCGAGCTTAAACGTCTGAATTTCAGAGGATTCTATACGGTGTTATTGGAGAAAGATGACGAGTTGATCTCAGTGGCTTGTGTTAGGTAATGAGTTAGAATTTTAGGTTTTATACACACGATATGCCTTAAATGATTTTGCATTTACTGTTGATCACCCTGTTATTACTTGGTTATCTTGACTTCTAGAATTTAATTTTTCTATGTTCAAGGGTGCTTGGGCACAAGGTGGCAGAAGTACCCCTAGTGGGGACCAGGTTTGAGTTCCGTCGTCGTGGAATGTGTCGCATCTTAATGAATGAGCTTGAAAAGGTAACTCTTCTGATTTATGTGCATTTGTGCCAATGTATGTACATATGCGTGTGGGGTGTGCATTTTGCTCTCTCTCTTTCTCTCTCTTCCATCACAATCATTTTGGCACTTTTAACTAGTGTCATGGGAGGGCTAGGCTTGGCATAGTGGTAAGATTACTTGTGAGTTTAAGGTCACAGATATGGCCCATGGAAATAGCCTCTATGCTAGAGAGCTGGGGAAGGCTGCAGTGGACCTCACCCAACCATTGCATGGTGTGTAGCTCTATGCACACACTGCTTCCTCCCCCACCTTGAACCCTCCAGCAATCCATACTTGCTGGTGAAGCACAATACTGGGGTCATACAATTTGATAATCAATTGGGTTGGCAGGCAAGTGAACTTGCCTCCATAGTCGATCCTAATAATCTGCTCTAAACACTTTCTTTGGATTTTTTCTATCTGGAGACTTATGTAGCCACTAAAAGCTCTAAAAGTAGGTTCTAGTTCTACAGGTTTGAGAAGTTAAACCTGGTTTACACTGGGAGAGTAAAATCATGCAGCAGAGCTGTGCAAGAAAGTTATTTTGATAGAATGTGCATTCTTCGATGTTTAAGTGGACATTGTTCATTTGAGATGTATAAAAAACATCTATATCCTAGTTGAAATTAATTAGGAGACTATTTAGCTAGGAGTCAGTAAAACTTAGGGCTGTTTTATAACCCGATTTAATGAGATTACTTGTTTGATAACCCTGGTTAGCACTCACCTTAAAGATTCAATCAAGTAAAAATCCATTAAATCTGTTAAGGACTGGGTTACTTAATTCATTCGTTACAAATTCTTGATGCTGATTGGCATCATTAGATAACTTTGGTAACATCAACTAATTTTTTTATTTCTTGAAATAGAAAAGTGGCTGGGGAGTAGATTTGGAATAGAAACAAGAAGTAGAAAAAAGTTACTTCTTGTTTCCGGGAATAATTTTTGGAGTGAGTCATTTTTTTCATTTTTCATTTTTTCCTTTTTTTCTTCTTCTTCCTCTTCTAACCAATTGCCACCTCCTCCTCCCCAGTCATCGCCAGTTGCTGCCACCATTGGCTAGAGGAGGAAGAAGAAGATAGGGAAAAAAAAAAAAAAAAAAAAAAAAAAAAGGAGAAAAATTATTAAAGAATTAAAATAAATTTTACATTAAAAAAATTTGCGGCATGTACCAGATGCATTCCTGTTCTTTTTCTATTCTAGGAATAGAAATTTTATACAGTTACCAAACACGTTTTTTTTACCCAGAAATTGTTCCAGGAAATATAAATAGAAAAAAAACAATTTCTGAAAAGAAATTATTTTCAGGAATAGAAATGTTACCAGACATATCCTTAATATCTCTAGTCCTTTGTCTCGAGAAACCACGTCAAGTACATGAGATCATATTGCGAGGTGAATTTGCACTCCACCAACTCTTTCCTTGTCTCTAAATTTATATTCTATTGATAGTTCTTCCAACTGCTATTTGAAATGGTAAAAGAACTTGTACCTCCCATCAAATTTTTAGTTTCACACAATCAATTATCAAGTTAATGTACATTTTTTATTACTTCACTGTCCTCTATTTCCACTCCTTCCTCTGTTTGTGAATTCCTTAGACATCCTGGTTGGAAAGCTGCTATGATGAAGGGATGCTTAATAACAGCAAAACAGTAGTTGAAATCTTGGGCAACCTTTCTGCTGATAAGTTTATTGCTGATTTTAAGTAGATTTATATAGAGAAATTGACCATATAGTTCAATTATCTAGTTGAAAGCTCATTTGTAGCTTAATGATATACTCAAGTCTATAAAATTGATTATTTAAATATTTTTTTTAAACTTGCTAAAATGCATCCCTCAAGTTATTATTATAAGATAATCCCACATTGCTTGTCTACGGGGCTTGTCTGGGTCTTGCATACATGCAGCTTCCCTTAATTTGATAGTTTAAGTTTCTGGTTGGACATTGTAACATGGTATTAGAGCTAACTCCCAATTCGCCATGCCCCATTTAATATTTCATTTCCTTTATGGTTCTTTTCTGTCCTATTCTTAGTTTATCTGTTCCACATGCCATTCTTCATCTAATTTTCACGTGAGAGAGGGTGTTAAAGTAATCTAACTTGGCTTGTCTAGATACACGTAGATATAATCTACCATAATAACTTAACATTTTGGATGATGTCCTAAAAATTCTTTTGATGTTTCAGTAGCTTTTACATTAGTTAGGTATAAAGAATGCTTTCCTGGATGGAGATGAGGAGAAATACGCATGGAGCAGTCACTTGCCTTTGTTAGTTAAGGGGAGTAGAGAGCTTAGTTTGTTGACTGAAGAAGTGTACAAAACAATCTTCTTGAGCATGGTTTGGTAGCTTTAGGGAAGTGGTGGTTAACTTTGCCCTTCGGAGATGCTTTGTCGATCATCCAATTCGATTAACAAATAGATCTCAAAAATGCAATCCCTTTGAGTTGTTAAATGATGTGATAGAATAGATTAATTCGAAAGTTGAATTACTCGATAGTTGCAAGGCAAGGGCATGCCTTTTGCCATTAGTGTTATTAGTTGATTTCTAGCCACATGAGACCTATACTTTGGGATCAGATGTACTTATTTGGAGATACATGGAAGGTGCTCTAGGGCACGGTTTACTTTATGAAAATCATGGTATGCTGATATCTAATAGAAGGTCAACATCCGGATACTGTATTTGTTTGGGGTAATTAGACATCGTGGAAAAGTGAGTTGCAAGCTGTTGTTATTGGGTCAACTACCGGTTTAGAGTAGGAAGCCGCAACAAATGCCACTTGTGAGCCGTTACTCTGAAACACATGAGGGAGGAACTTGAACTTACACATTCCGATCCCATAACCCTCAATGTGATAATCAAGCTGCAATAGATGGGGCATCTAATTCTGTTTGCAACAAATATACCAAACATATCAAGGTTGATTGTTACATAGTTTGACAGAAACTTCATTCTGCAAAATGTGCGATCAATAAGATTTTTGGATCAGTTGGCAGATTTATCGGCTAAAGTTCTGGAGGCTCTAGAATTTCTTATCTGTAACAAGCTAGAGAGGAGTGATGATGTGTGTTTTAGTTTAAATTGTGATATGTCCATATGTGGCATCATCCTGTATTTAAATAGGGTTGGAGGCCACATTTGTGATTAAGCCAGATTTTTTTCCCATCTCTTTCTTCTTTCCTCTACCTAAACTTCCATTAAATCGTCAAATAGAGTGAGTGTTAGCCCACACAGTCTACTCAATGCCTATGCTATTTGATTCCATTTTTGACCCTTAAAGTGAAACTTGCTTTATCCCATCTCTCTTTCTTTCTCTCCCTAGATAATTTAGTTTGAGAAAAGAGTTAATTTCCCTTGGCATTGTCAATTATCATTTAACAAGGTGAGGTGTGGACCAAAGCAAGCCTTTATTCATAGTTCCATATTCTCTGAATCCCAGTCCTCCATCCTGCAATGAGATCGTATTGCACCTGGGCATTCTTACATGGTACTTCCTCTACAAAGTAATGACCAGTTAGCCTACTGTGATAAACATTAGAGCTTTACATCATGATCTCTTTTGGAGGGATAGAAGCAGAGGGCAATTCAAGGAGTCAAATGAAGTGGTGGATATCTTTGTTAATCCTTGAATTGCGGTAATTATTATGCCGCTATACTTTGATCTATATCATTGTAACCACTCAACTTTGGACATTGCTTCAACATTTCCACTCCATCACTTTGCTGTCAGAAACAGAACACTAACGGAAACTTGATGTGGATGTCCTACAGGTATTCTTTCAAATGATGGGCAACTTATCTACATCAAATTCCAGTAGTCTTTTTTATGGCAAATTGATGGTGTGGCCACATCAGAACATGGCAAGAGTTGAGTGGTTACAATGGCAAAAATCAAAATTTGGCAGTGTTAATGAAAACTATACATTAAACAATGGTCCGAGATATTTACTCAAATGGACAGAATCCCGCTTTTGTCAAGAGAGATTGCAGAGTATTGGGCATAGCACATCAAATACCAGTATCAAATTTTAACACCTGTGTGGGACAAGCTGCAAAAATTACAGGGCTTGGGATCAGTTTGTATTTAGAAGGGTAGAAGGGGGTTTCCATGACAAACATGAGAGAACTCCAATGCAACAACAAATTGGAATTTGCTTTTTTCTTTTCAGCTTTTTCCATTAGGATAACTGGATTTCACACCCCCTTGATGCATAAACAGTCATCACATTTAGAAAGCATACTTACCTCCTGTCACTTGTGTGTATTGGCTGAAAGCTCTTACATGGCATTAAAGCCACCTTACCAATTCATTTAATAATTTCTAATCTTGAGATGTTCAGGGAGGGGGTAAGTGCTCAATTTGAAAAATTTAGGACCTAGCTGAATTTTTATCAAAAGCTGGAGCGATGCATGAGCAATTTACCCTTATCAGTAATATCTACTGTGGAATGATAATGTACCTTTTACATGGAATTGCATTTTGGGTTGACTCATGTGGAACAGTGGAAGAGATGGAATCTATTCTGCAAAGTTTTACTACAAGCTTTTAGAACAGATTAGTGGTGCTGGAATGAATTTTCCCTGGAAAGTGAGGGTTCCAACAAGAGTTCTTTCTAGAAGCAAATTGGGAATGAGTCCTTACGTTTGATAACTTACAACAAAGAGGCAGAGTAGCAGTTGATTTGTTTTCTCTGCAAAAAGGAGGCATAGACTGTCTGGCATCTCCTCCTTCATTGTTCTTGGATGTGAATGTTTTGGTAGCTTATGCTTCCACTGTGGTTAATCATGGGTTATGGAGGTTCTATTGAGCAAGAACTTTTGGGTTTGGCAGGGCATTTATTTACAGCGCAACAAGAAAAGGATTGACTTGGTCCCTCTCTTTTTTGGTTGATTTGGAAGGAGTGGACGCGAGAGCTTTTGATGAAGAGGAATCTTCCTTTTCTGTTTTTATTGAAAATCAGCTTAAAACACTTTTAGTTTAGTGGAAACTTGCTCATGAATGTAAATATCTTGGTTGATATAGTCGATGATTTATCCTAAAATTGGTTTCGAGTGCTGTTTTGTACATGGCTTTAGTTTTTTAAGCTCTTTTAGCATATGGGTATGGGTTGCACACCCTTGGTGCCCTATAATTGATCCATTTTACCTATCAAACAAAAAATTTCATACTTGTTCTAGGTTTTATGTTTTTAAAATCTCGCAAAGTTAACATGTTTTAGACATTAAACACAAGTTAAAGAACATTAGAATTTGTTTGAGTTGGTATCTTGGACTTCAACTTTTTGCTAGTTAATATGAAGGGTGGCAAATGTGGGCACTATTATGTTTTTGGTGACTCAATGAACATGTCATATTAGACTTAACTTTTCATAAATTGCTCAGAGTCTGTTTGATATAGCTCTAGTTATACTGGAGTTGTGTTACTTGTGTTTAGTACTACCCATTCTAAAGTCACAACATTTTAAAGCTGGGTGAGGCAGTTTGCTAAAAGTTGCGGTAAAATTGTACCAAACATAGCCTCTTGTTAGTTCCTTATGACTTAGGGAGTAATGAGGACTTTTCCATTTTCTTCCCTTTCTTTATCCAGGACTGTTTAATGCTATTGTGCTGATTAACTTTATGTTCTCCTTTTACAGAAGCTGAAGGAGTTAGCGGTAGCAAAGCTGGTTTTACCTGCTGTTCCTAGTTTGATCAACACATGGACTACTTCATTTGGGTTCACAAAAATGACTTCTTTGGAGAGATTACGGTATCTGGATTATACTTTCCTAAATTTCCAGGATACAACCATGTGCCAAAAGCATTTGTTGGATAGTCCATCAGTAGTCTGCTTCTTAACAGGTATTTGTTGCGATCATTCTTCATAGGAGACCATTAGAACTCATATTCAGGAGTAGCAAATCTCTCCATATGCAGGTACATCCCCTAAAATCCATGATGAACTGAAAGGAAGTGGTAGCAAAAATAACTTGGGAGTGTCAACTACCGTATCTGAAGTATATAAGGCAGATCAACATGAGGAAAGTGGGCCTGTGGACCAAGGCCATGGAGTGCATGTCTCTTCCTTCTCATCTCAGGGAACAAGGTGAATTTGTTGGAGCTATATGGTTTGTTAGTGCCAGCCAAAGGGGAAAATAAAACAGTCAAATGTAATGCTTGGTTTAACTGATGTTAAATCAAGTCAGAGCATGGAAAAAGAAAATCTTGCATTTTGGAATCTTAGATCACATGTGGAAAACGTTCTATCCCACTGGAGAAGGATGAGGAAGAATTGCAACAGTTCTTCCTAATGAATATGCAGATTCAGAATATGTTTGATAGTTAATTGTCTTGGAGGAAATGCCAAGTTTTGTGCTCTGTCGATGAATTATGCATATCCTTGTGGAAATTGAGTCTTGAAAGTTGGGCTCAAAATTGAGTCTTTAATTTTTGCATATGCTGAGTTGTCTCCTCGGTGAAAGTTCATGCTTTTTTATGGGACACATTTGAAAGTTGGGGTCAAAATTATCCGCAGGGTGAAAGTTGGTGTCTTTTTGTTAAAACCCTAACTCAAGAGTGCTACAAAAAGTGCAACATCTAGGGCGTCTTCTGGAGATGATTTGTTAGATCCTGTAATGCCAACTTTCTAGTGTCATTGAGGATGGCCAAGACCAATGTTGCATCAGAAGCTAAATCTCAACGAAAGTTAATTAGCAATAGTTTGGTGTTTTTGTGTATGTGAAGTTTATTCATTGGGTGCTATTCTTCTTCTGCTTTGTATAGCAAGCAGAAATGCAAGATAGATTCGATGCCTTATGACCAAAATTGTTCATAGAGTAATTAGCATGGTAAAAACAATCACTTGGTTGAGAGAGAAATGTGGCTTGATTAACATTGATTTTGTGTATGGTTTCTGGCTTGGTAAATAAATGAATTTCCTACAACTAAACTTCTACATAGGGCCATAGGTCTTACCTTTCAATGGTAAGTTTTAGATTTAATAGCGTGCCTGATTCTAAGTATTTCCATAGGTCTTACCTTTCAATGGTAAGTTTTAGATGTAATAGTGTGCCTGATTCTAAGGATTTCCACTTTACTTCCTGGGAGATGGGTGGATTCCCCCTTATGGCCATCATCTTCTCAAGCTGAAATTCTTATGCTAGACACCTGGACAATTGGTTGGATACGCCATTGACATGCCCACCTTTTAACACATTCTGCTGCACAATCAGCCAGAATGTTTGTTGCTTAGGGAACAGTTTCATTTATAGTATATGGAACTCAAACAGGACCAAACTAGAAGCTAGAATTATGGAGGGAAACTTTGAAAATCATGGGCTTTAGCACTCTTCTGATTTGATAGCCATCCTCTTTAGGGCGTGACCTTTGTATTATTTCTTCCCTACAGCTAGGAACTGCACTCGTATCTCTCTTCTGATAAGTTTTTGTTTTATCTTACATTCAACAATTACAAGTAGAAAATTTATGCATTAATTTATGTTTTCTCCAGGGTCTCTCCCTAATATGGCATGTGGCTTTTAAAAGCTTTATTTTGGTAGCATAGCCTATTTATGTCACTGACTGCTGTGATTTTTCACCAGTTTGAATGCAAGCAATGCTGTTGACGGTGAGGGCAGAGTTGTTTCTTTGGCTATAGAGGTATGTGCTTCTCACCAGATAAAATTAATTTCGTTCTTTCATCGAGTGCTGAATTCCCAGTATGAATTCTGGTCTGTTTCTTTAGCAGGTTAACCAGCCCACTGAACTCGGTAATGGACCAGGCTTCCATGAAGGCATTACCATCGGTTCAGCCAGAATGGACGACATCAAAGTTTTGAAGTGCTACAAGCGGAGGAAGAAGTTCTCAGCATGAGATCTAGTCAGGTTGGGATTTTATTTTTACCATGCTTTCTAGTTTTATCGGTCTGGGACTCCCCCTTCTCTCTCTCTCTCTCTCTCTCTCTCTCTTGCCTTAAATGCAGATTTGAAGGGCCTTTGTTTCTTTTCGTGTTCGCCCAGATAATTTTCCAGATTTCAGCTAAGGACAGTGATCTGGAATTTTGGTGATTTGAAAGGCTTTTGTTTCTTTTTGTGTTCGTCCAGATCATTTTCCAGGTTTCAGCTACGGACGGTGATCTGGAAATTTTGGCCTGATAAGCATTTGGCCTTCTGCATCAGACAGCAAACTAATTATTAGACACCCTGTAATCTCCTGTTCTTTTTCTAGGCAACCATCATAATGTTCCTTCTTCCGGATTTCATTGATACCGAGAGTTTCACTGTCAGGAAGGTCCTGTAGAGATTCAGTTATATTCATGTGGGTTTCATTACATGGGTGAAGGTTGAAGATGGCCTGATGTTAGCAGTTAAACATGTGCTCTATCATTAAAATTTGCCATTATGTACTTGGATCTTTGACTGTCTGAAATGCTTCTGGGGAAGGTGAGAGGTTTACCATGTGCAGCTCTAGACTAGAACAGCTGCGCCGATTGTCCTTTTGTTTGTTAGTGAAATGTTATAATATTTGTATATGGTGGGTTTTTTTTTTTCCTCTCCTTTTCTTTCTTTTGCTGAATATTGCAAAATGTTAGTTAAATGTGAAAATTGCTTACTATCATATCATATCAATGTGCCCGGTAGATTGATTGGTCCTTGATGGAGGCGGAAAAATTCAAAAGTGATGTCACCTAAAAAGACCCGCAAAAAGTATGCATTTTTTACAAATAATCCTGGTCCCCCAGCAAAAAGTCTGAACTGTCTTGCACCTAATGGGCAATGATTTTTCGAAAATGAAAATGGAAATCTACAAAAATTTATTAGCCTCGAAGGATTGATTCTAGTTGGTTCAAAAAGTGAGCAGGTTGGCAGGATTTACCGAGAAAATATTAGTGGCGACGAAGCACCATGTCATTTGCTGATGCTGCGCATGTTTTTAACTCATATTCAATAACAGACAGGCATGTGTCTAAAAATAAAAATACGATTTCTCTTCTTCCTCCATCAGCCACTTTCCTATGCTGATCTGGTTGCCGTCCATGGCGGTCGGTGCCGCATTCAGGCATCTTTTTGGTCGGCTCTTTAGATTTGGCCTTCCACGGTCACCGGCACCAAATGAATTGGTGTTACTCCCGACTATGTCTCTAGATCTAAAAGTTCAGTCGGGCCAGATTGGGAAGCATCGCCTGTGGATGAGCGAGGATGACAGAGGGGTGCTCGCGTTGGATGCATCCGTGTTGATGTGTCCATGTCGGCTTGCGTTGCGTTACTCTCGATCCTTAGACATGGAGTCAAGGTGACCGGACATGGACTTTGTTGCTTGCAATCCTTAACACGGAGACTAGATTTGGACGTTGTCGCTCTCCTTCGTTGCTCGCGGTCATTAACAGTTCTACAGTCACAGTGATTAGATTTGAAAGTTATTGCTTCTAGTAGTTGTTGCTGTTGGTGGATGGATGGACAAGCGAAGCTTGCAGCCATGGCCAAGGGCAAATTTGGATGAGTAATGATGGAGCCGACGACGAGCAGTGATGGAGGGGTAGCTTGGGTTGATTGCAAGCTACGCCGGAAGGGGTGGAGAAGGTGGCCAAAAGGGGGGATCAGTTTTTTATATTTTATTTTACCTTGGCAGACACATGTCAATTTATGTTAATCTGTTATTGAATATTAGTAAAACGAGTGTTGCATTGGCAATTGACATAGTGCTTTGCAACCATTGAATATTTTCTCGGATATACAATAGTATAATGATTTAATTCCCTCTTCATTCGATGCAAACTATTTGGCATTTATCAGTTATCAAGATTTTCGCTTTTATTTTGTTTGAGCCATAGTTTTGAAAAGGAATTATATATGTCAAAAAATTATTTATGTGAAATTTTTATATTATACTTTTCTCCTTTATGAAATGCGACCATGTTCTCGTGCACGGATTAAATTTATCTTTTATGTCCAATCAAATGAATACTGAACGTGTCGAAATAGGAGAATTCATAGGATAATGGCCCTTTTGAGTCAGGATTGCCTAGAGTAGCCACGAACCTTTAGCAGGTGAACATATGCTTTGCGCTTTTGTCTAAAAAGGAAGTGATTCTCAATTACTGGTGAATTTGGCCGAGCACTTAATTGGAATTGACCGACGGAGCATGAGAAAAACTGAAGCAGTTCTTCTTTTGGGTAGACACCGAGAACTGGAATCACCCAATTTTTTTGCCAAATAAAGTAAAACTTATGACCTAAAAATGAGAATTGCCATTTCCCAAAGCAACAAGAAAAAGGGTAAAAAAAGACACCAAAAATCCTCAACTGTGCTCGTTATGACACATTACTTTGCGTAACACATTTATGCTGAATCAAAATTCTATCGATGAACATCGTTAAAATTTTGCTCATATGAATGACTGGAAGTGAACGGTGTTGACACGACACTCACTTGACGTAAATAAAATAAATTTTTTGTTGTTTTGGCTTAACAATCATCCGCCGGAACCTCGACATGGGATCAATGTGTCGCATAATTACAAATTTGGAGTTTTGGTGGCCTTTTCAATTTCTTCGAGCCCGACTATTCCTAAAACCAATGTGAGTCTTTTCTATCTTGCTCGAATCCAGTTCTGCATTCCAAAAGCAATGGGACCAACCCCTCACTGAGATCTAAAGCAAACTCGAAGATCAGCACATGGCTGCGGCTGGTGCACCAAAGCCTAATCCAATCCCCTCAATTCCTCATGTCGACCAAGGGAAGCCGATACAAAAAACAAGAAAAAGTGGGAAAGGAGACACCAAAAAAAGAAAAGAAAAAAACGGACGTTCAAGGGTCCATGTCAAACTTCACAAGGCCACCGCCACTAGATGTACAAGCCATCCTATTTAAAAGTCCTAAAGCTCTCTCGTGAACCTCAGCTTAGGCACCTTCACATGCTCATATCTTTTCAACTTGTATATATTGCTCCAGCTACAAGCCACTAGTCATTACATCATAAGGGACATCCTAAAACGCCTGTCACTCCTGTCTCTCTGCTTCTCTCTCTCTGTTTTTGTCCATTGCAGCATTCCTCACCATGGCAAGGCCTTCTTGCTCTGGACCTGCTTCTCGCGCCATTAGGCCGTGCTCGCTCGTGGCGATGCTGTGCCTCTTCTGGCTTCAGCTTCACTCGGCTTCTTGCTTGGCCTTGCCTAGGGCGAGGGCGAAGAACGCCCGGGTGGTCCATAGGAAGCCGATGCTCAGGGCCAAGCAGTACTCCAACTGCTCGCTGTATGTGGGGACGTGGGTCCTCGACGACACGTACCCATTGTACCAGTCCTCCCAGTGCCCCATCATCGACCCCCAGTTCAACTGCCAAGCCTTCGGCCGCCCGGACTCCGACTACCTCAAGTATAAATGGAAGCCTCTCAACTGTGAGCTTCCCAGGTAGAGAGACGACCGTGAACTTCGCTCTTCTTCAGCGTTTTTTTTTCCTTTTCCGGGTTTCTTGTTTAGGCACGCGGCGAGTGAAGTGAGGACTTAAGACAGTGATCTTGCAGGTTCGACGGGCTCGATTTCCTGGCGAGGATGAGGGGGAAGACGGTGATGTTCGTGGGGGACTCGCTGGGGAGGAACCAATGGCAGTCGCTGGTCTGCATGATCTCAGCTGCCGCCCCCAGAACGCCCGTCCAGAGGATCTCCGGCGACCCTCTGTCCACTTTCAAGTTCCTCGTGAGTTCCATCATCTTGACTTCATCCTCAAACTAAACAATCTTGGCCAAAGTTCGCTTCTTTCCATGTTTCTTGCGGACGAAAAAGAAGTTCCAATAATGCTGTACACACCGAACGTTTCTTTCTCATGAAAGTGATGCGGTGAAATCATTGGGTGCTTACCTAGGTGGACCAGAAGCATCATGGAGCCCCGCTACAGCACAAATGAGTGCCGCTCCCCAATTATTGTTTCTTTAAGGACTCGCTCGCTAGTGGCCCATAAGTACACACGCCGCCCGGTGCCTTAGGATTTACATATACTCAAAAGAAGCTTTTAGACCTTGTTATATCCATTTAGAATTTGACAATATCGCGCGTCGAGTTCAGAGGCCGTTCGATAAGAGACTTATTGTGGCAATTACTGCTGTGAAACAAGTGCCGTGGCATTTGAGAATGTGTTTAGGCTCACCCGCTTTGGTCATAGAAAGCTGCTGCCTTCAGTTTTGAGGTGCTGTAATGTGAGAACTTTGTACTGTTTCACACATAAGTCACCGCACGGGCACAACACGACATGGGCTCTTTGTGCACGGTCTTGTGGGTGTACCAGTAGGTGGCTGTCGGTAGCGTGACTCCGTGAGTGAAGTGGCGGAGTACTAGTACTCACGTGGAGATAAGGCAATCTCGATCACGGAGCACGGGGCAGTGGCTCCGTGCCAGAATTTTTCTTTTCTTTCCCTGTCAGAAAAAGTGGCACTCTGCAAAATTAGGAAGTCAACTTCTCTCTCTCTCTCTCTCTCTCTCTCTCTCTCTGCGTTTTTGCTGGGAGAAAGTGGAGATCACTGTGATTTAACACATGGGATTTACATGGCAGGACTATGGCGTGTCGGTGTCCTTCTACAGAGCCCCCTACTTAGTGGACATCGACTCGGTCCAGGGCAAGAGGGTCCTGAAGCTACAGGACATCTCGAGGAATGCCGACGCATGGCGGGTTGCCGACGTCCTCTCGTTCAACACTGGTCACTGGTGGATCCACAAGGGTTCTCTCCAGGGGTAAAACAATACAAATAAACAGCTACAATCATATTTATAATTGAACTCGACAATGAACTGCTAATCCTAAAACTGACGATGGCGACTGGCGATGAAGGTGGGATGTAATGGAGATGGGAGAGAAGTACTATACGGACATGGACAGGCTGGTGGCGCTGGGAGTGGGACTCAGGACATGGGCCAACTGGGTCGACGCCAACGTCGACAGGGCCAGGACCCGGGTCTTCTTCCAGGGCGTCTCTCCCACTCATTACAAGTAAGCAACCCTGTCTGCTGTAATAATTGAGGTTTGAGCAACTTGTCGAAAAGAGAGAAGAATCAGGAAAAGGTCGACATAGCTCAGCTCCAAATGACTAAAAATTCAATCTTGATCGGGCGACTTAGCTGTGCGGATTCGGTTGCCTTTTGCGGCCGATCCTGGTCCCATGCTGACTCAAATCAGCACTTTGTGGGTCTGTATATCATTAACATAGCTGAGGTAGGCCACAAAAAAACCAAAAAATTAGAGAAGGAGAGATGATGCCTGGGCCATCTCTCGCGCATCTCGACCGGTCGCACCTGCTCAGTCGATCTTCAAGGCCTACTCCCCTCGCATTAGTTTGGCGGGTCGAGGAATCTAGCACTAGAACGATCCCATCATGAAAGTATCGCGTGCGTACTTGCAAGACGTATTTCTGGTCATAGAAATTTCGACGAAACGACCCCCTTCGAACAAGACAAGAGTCTCGTGTGCAGGTTCTATTGCTTGAAGTGATGGAAGAGGACGGGTAAAGGGAGCAGGTAATTCGTCTCCATTACGAGGTCCCGCCCATCTTGTCCTCAACCCCATTTTACTGTACTATACAAGGCTAATTGAGAACCACCCAATGTGTCGGCCGGCCCGCCATGGGCGCATGCAACTCCATGAAATTCTCATGTGGTAGAATGCCGACATTAATAGTCCTTCAAGTGCAGACGACCCAATCGAGTGGTCGAGAGACTGCTCTGCTCTCTCGCCAGCCTAGCTCCTACTGGCCATGGCAGTGCCCCTTGTCGGTCCGTTTGCATCTGTCGCTCTGCGATAAATTGCACCTAAATGCATGCAATCTGCAGGTTAGCGCGATTCATCCGGCTGTCGGAGGATTTCTAGCTTCGAAAGCTAGAAATCACTTAATGTTCGAATTTCACGAACCACGTGTAGGTTACTCTAGATTAGGCGCAAAAGACATTGACTTAATGGGTTCGTAGGATTATGTTCAACGTCCGTAAGTAATGATTCGTTTTCCAGAATTGATGCAAGTAAGTTCATACTGGATTGAAGTATAACTAAGTTATCTACAAATGTTACCTAATTGTCTATTTAGTTGATTGACAACTTGCCGGTTGATCGGATGAAATTGCAGTCCGAGCGAGTGGAGCACGGGTTCGACGGCCACTGCGTCCAAGAACTGCTATGGCGAGACGGTGCCAACGAGCAGCACCACCTACCCTGGGACTTATCCCGAGCAGATGAAGGTGATAGGCGCAGCAATCAAAGGCATGCAGACCCCGGTGAACCTTCTCGACATTACGATGCTGTCGGCCCTCCGGAAGGATGGGCACCCTTCGATCTACAGTGGTGACCTGAGCCCCGAGCAGAGGGCTAACCCCGACCACTCCGCTGACTGTAGCCACTGGTGCTTGCCCGGCTTACCGGACACTTGGAACCAACTGTTCTACACTGATTTACTTTTCTAAACTTTCACATCTTTGGTGTTAGATTTTACAAACACCTCCCAAATGGGATTTGACTTTAGGTTTGAATTACAAGTTCCACTTAAGATGTGCAAAGTAAGAGGGCGTCTTGCTGTAAATTAGTGAAGCCAATGCTCAAGTTGGATTGCAGCTTTCATTGTTCAATTGGAAAAAAATGCTACTTTTCTCCTTTGCTGATTGCATAATTGGAGCTGTCCAATTCTGTGCTTGCCTAAAGTAACTCTGAGCTCTCATTTTTATCATGAACAAAAGCCCAAAATTAACCGGGAACTAAGGCCAGGTACGGTACGTCGATTTGTGGAACGTCAAGTGACTTGGCAGGCTTGCAATACAGGTGAGCCTTTAACTTAGTGGACCGTACTTGAGACATAATAGAATATTGCCAGATCACTTAGAGTCTTTTTGTTTCGTACAAATTGAATATTCGTTTCGTATAAATTGAACGCTGAAAGGTATTTTTTTTTCCAAAAAAGTCAGGTTAAGTTTTTTAACAAGTTTGAAATCATTCTCGATATTTTTTGCGAAAAAATGGAAACACACATCAAGCATACTAAATCCGAGCTCAGCACACGATCTCGATCTCAATTTGAGCTTAGGAACTAGGCTTGGGCTCCTGGGCTCAGGCATTGAGCCCCAACTTCCTAGGATTCGTACCCCCTAACCACGAGCTTTGCCATTCGGAGCCAGGGTCGAGGCGATTGGGTCGCGAGAGTCGGGTTTAGGGCATCAGGACTTCTTCTTCATCCTGATCATAGATAATTTCTTGATGGAAACAAGATTGATCTGCTTCTTGAAGATTCATGAATATTCGAAAGCCAACAATTAAAATTGCGAAGAAGTCGTACACCATACTACACGTCAATATTTGACTATTAAGAATTTCCAAGAATCTTGCGTTGGATAAACGCTGTAAAATTTATCGAAGGTAAGTTAGAGTAGAAGTCAAATCTAGATAAGCTTAGTCTTTTTTTCTTTTTGAGATGGGAAGAGAAAGAAGAGTGTAGATGCCATAATAACCCGTTTGATTTTACTTGAGAATCGGATTGGACCGCCCATAAAAATAGGCCTAGTTCTTGATTCCAATGAAACAAAGTCTAGTTCCCGGTTAATTTGGAACTAGTATATAGGCTCCAGGTGTTGGAGCCTACTCATCAACCCATTCAAGAACCGGTTAAAATCTAATTTTTGAAATTGAAAGGAGAGGATTTATTATTCTTAAAAGAGCTTAACTTTCTTATTGCTATGTATTTCTATTTGTTTAACCGCTTTCATTGCTCGTATTATTTTGCTATAATTGCTATATGCCTTGATTTTAAAAAAAAACTGAAGAAAAAAAGAAAGAAATTGATTCCAAGTTCCAAAGCTTTGGATTGTGCCGGTAGGTTCCCACTTGGGAATTGGTTAGAACTATTTTTTAAAGTTGGAAGAAGATGATTTACTATTCTTTAATTGGAAGAAGATGATTTACTATTCTTTAATGAGGTTAACTTCCTTAGTACTTTATTTTTCTATTTGTTTTATATCAAAGATTTTATTTTGAGCTGTTTTATTGCTTGTGCTATTTTGCTATAATTTCTATCTATCTTGGTTTTAAAAAAAAAATGAAGCAAAAAAAAAAAAAGCCAGTTTATTTGGAACTGGTATTGTGTGAGTAGATTCCAAGGTGTGGTGTTGAACCTATGCACCCACCCATCAACCCATTCGGAAATAAATTAGAACATGTTATTTATGATTGATTATTCTTGAAAGAGCTTAACTTCCTTATTATTTTATATTTTTGCTTATTTTGTATCAATATTTTATTTTGAACAGTTTCGTTGCATATACTATTTTGCTATAATTGCTATTGTCTTTTTTTTTTTTTATAAAAAAAATGAAGCCAAAAAGAAGAAGAAAAAGGAAATCAGTTTCTAGTTCCTAAGATTGGAATGGGTATTGTGTGAGTAGGTCCCTACTTCTTGATGCTGAACCTACCCACCCAACCACAAAGAAACTATTTTGAACCAGTTTTTCGAAGTTGGAAGAAGATGATTGATTGTTCTTAAAAGAGCTTAACTTCATTATTATTTTATATTTATATTTATATTTGTATTAATATTTTACTTTGAATCGTTTTGTTGCGTGTATTATTTTGCTATTATTACTATTTATTCTGATTTAAAAAAAATGAAGGAAAAAAAAACCAGTTTTCGATTCCAATTTTTTGGAATTCGTATTGCATGGGTCGGTCCAAGTTCTAAATGTTGAATGTACTGACCCACCCACCTACTCGGAAACCGGTTAAAATTTGTATCTTAAAGTTGGAAGAATGTGCATTATTATTTTTAAAAGAGCCTTATTTCCTTATTGCTTTATATTTCTGTTTGTTTTGTATCGATGATTTACTTTGAATCGTTTTACTGCTTGTACTATTTTGTTATGATTGTTATTTGTCTTGGTTTTTTTTTTTAAAAATTGAAGCAAAAAAATCAAAAGTAAATGGGTTCCCTGTGAGATCCTAAAACTGTATCAGATAAATATGTTATATTCTAGAGTCAATTCCAAGACAAACGAAGTAAATTTCAAGTTTCAAAAACTGATAAAGATTTTGACTTGGTTCCAGATTCCAAATATGAAATCTATACTCTAGAACTGATCATCCTCGATAATTATATTTATAACTCCAAAAACTAGCCAAATGAAAGGATTTGGAGTGTGAAATAAATAAAAGTGAAGTAAAGATGACCAATTATGGAGTAGACATCATCATGAATCCAGTAGCCCAATTAGGTCCTCCCAAGAAGGCCATATGCACAAATTCAATTAAGGAATAGACAAGCAATTTTCTTTATGGACTCATGGCCATCCAGACTTTGTCATTCAATAGAATAAAATAAAAAACCGATATCTTGCGAGGGCTAGGATAAGGTATTTTCGTTCTGATATTTTGTCCGGCGAGCTTATTTACAAGTTGTATACTGGAAGAGGTGCTCCAATTGTTTGTACTTAATTTCTATTTCTTTGAATTTTTTTTTCCTCTTTGAGAAATCATTATTGCATATTTTTTGTTTTTCACTTTCAAACACAAAAGTATAGTATAGAGATGATTCCGAATAAATCTAAATAAATTGTTTTGTACATGATTCCTTGTAATTGATATTTTGCATTATTCAATCCCATTGAATTTCATTTTTGAACACGTTTGTGCATACGTAACATACAAAGACATAAACCACATAAATTTCAATGATCAATTTTGTTGAATTATAATTTCTTGGAAAACATTTTATTTTATCGCGAGTGTGTTTGTTTCGTAAAGAAAGAAAATGCTTTTTGGAAAATCGTTTAAAATCATTTCTTTAGGAAAATGTTTTTCCGCTATTCAAGTTAGGGAATTGATATCATAACTTTAGGCATGCATATTTTATTTAACTGTAAATAGTTTTTGTTGACTCATCCTAATTTGTGGAAAATTCTTTCATTCGAACAAACATACCCATATAAATGTCAATTGGATTGTTTATGATTATTGACGTATTTTGTTATCGTTCCTTTTGGGTCCCTTGTGCTTAGTTTTATTAGTAATATCTACATAACCATGAACCATTTTAAAATTATTTGTTATCTATATATTTCTCCAACCGTAAAATACGTAAGGTTTATCTCCATTATTTTAGATTAGTCTAAAAGTACAATAAACTTTATCAATAGAGCACAATTTTTCGCAGAGAAGCGCGATCAAGTAATCGTTTATGAATTGTGGGGTTTTGGGAGGGCGATTGAATTTCACTCTTTCTTTCTCCTATAAATAATTAGAACCAAATCCTACTTGAAATAATTAATTTTATTATGTCTATAAACTGAACCATTGGGGAACAATGTAATTTATTTCGCTTATTACTACCAAAAGTGCATACGCCTCGCTGTACGTTAAAAAAATTTATATTTATAAAATCTTGCAAAATTTTCTTATTGTGAAGTATTTGAATTATTAAATAATAAAAAGAAACAATCAACATGACACGACGCACAACACGACGCCACATGTAAACACTTGAGATAAGTTAACTGCAGCGTCTCGATAATCCTGTTGACATTTTATGAGGAGGACCAATTTCCAATAAAAAATGAAATAGTTTAGTGGCTAGATTGACAAATAAAAAAAAGAAAATACAAGAACGGGAGAGAACAAGTTGAAAAGGTACATGGACCAACGGTGCTATCATCCCTAAATTGAAAATTCTTTCCATAATAAAAAATGCGCAGGCCTAACCTTAAAAGATTGCTCGAGTGGACCGATAAGCATGGCTGTCATCCTCGCTAAGATTTGAATTCGCATCATCACAATTATGCATTTTCTTAGTGCCACTCAAGGAGCACAATTATTATGTCTTTAGTAATTATCTAGTATATGTAGAATGGAAGGAGTGTCAAACCTGATAGTAGGAGTGTCAACAGTTTGTTTCGAATTTTCGGGAAACACAAACCATTTGGATGTGTCTTGATTTGGTTTTTTGATTTTCTTTTTTATAATAGTAAGAAGTGATTTAGTAACAGAGGAGAGAGCTTTAGTAAATTGTAATATTAAGAAGATGGAGTGATTTTTAGCTCGGTTCAATTAATTGAACATGAATTTTTTAATTATTAGAATCGAAATCCAAACCAAATTGAAAATGCACAATAATTCGATTCGATTTGAATCGATTCAATTTTCCAATTTGGTTATAACACCTCTATCTGAAAGAGGTTAGCCAAGTGCTCAAAGGATTTTAAGGACCTCATTATATATTAAAATAGAAAGAGCGACATGCGCATTCTTCTCACGACAGGTGGCAATTCACCCTCTCGGGTTCATGTCCTACATGATAAGAACTATGAATCGGGTTAACCATAGCACAATTGTGCCTAACAAGCGTACAACTTGAAATTCAGCAAAAAAGACCAATCTTTTAATAAAATTGTGTTTACACAGATCACATACAGCCCATGTTAGTACTAACATGTTAATCTTAAATAGAATTATATGGATCAATTTCATGTCTTACGGGTTTGACAACACAAAATTGACCCACGAACAATTAGAATACATTTTGATTTGGTCATATTTCTATTTCTAAGAACAATTTCTGTTTAGAAATAGCTTTTGTCATTTCTATTTTTTAAATGAGTTTCTGAATATTTGAATGCATTTAGTAATTGCATAAAATTTTTATTACCTAAATTGAAAAGGAATAATACTGCATTTAGTACGAACTTTAAATTCTTTTTGTGAAGAAGAATTTCTTTTAGTATTTAATAATTTTCTTTGGCTCTTCTGATTCTTTGAATTTTTTTTTTTTCTTTTCTTTTTCCTCCTCTTGCCGGTCATCAAGTTTTGACATTTATTTAAGAAATCGTTCCCGGAATAAATTTCACTTCCTATTTTTATTACACATTTTTTTCCTAGTTATTGATCTGCTTTGGGAATAGAAAATTAGCTTACGTCATCAAACGAATCCTTTTTTTTTTTATTTATAAATAAAAAAAATTGAAGAACGAAACGTTAAAAAACCTCCCCAAGCTTCCTAACTCCACCGCCGCTGTCGCCCCCCTATAAAGCCCTCGCAGCCCCCTCTCTCTCTTCTCTCTCATCTCTCTCTCTCCGCCGTGCTAATTCGATCGTCGCCTCCTCTCCCGCCGGAGCTCCGCCGCAAACCGACCGTCGAGCAATGGCGAGCACCGAGCCCGAGCACGAGCGCCGGGAGGACGAGGAAGCCCAGGCCGGCGAGGATGAGGACACTGGAGCCCAGGTCGCTCCCATCGTCAAGCTCGAGGAGGTCGCCGTCACCACGGGCGAGGAAGACGAAGACGCCATCCTCGATCTGTACGATCTCCATTCCCATTCTCCGATCCCTCCTCCCACCCCCGGCGATCGTTCTGATTTCCTAGGTTTTCTTTATGGATCTCAAATGTTCCGCGGTTGCCTAATCCGGTTTCTGTGTGTTTTTCACGGTGTCCTTGTCTCTGTCTGCCACCTGCTTGCGATTTGTAGAAAAGCGAAGCTGTACCGTTTCGATAAAGACGGGAGCCAATGGAAGGAGAGGGGCGCCGGCACTGTGAAGCTCCTGAAGCACAAGGAGACTGGCAAGGTCCGGCTCGTCATGCGGCAATCCAAAACCCTGAAGATCTGCGCCAATCATCTAGGTCCGAGGCTTCACGTTTGATTTTTCCTGGTGTAGATTATGCTAGCTGCATTCGATCCTTGGTGGCAGGCCTTCTGATCGTCGCGACTGCGTGTGCTTTTTGGTTTTTGCAGTTATTTCTACCATGACTGTCCAGGAACACTCGGGCAATGATAAATCGTGCGTTTGGCATGCGACCGATTTCGCCGATGGGGAACTAAAGGACGAGCTTTTCTGTATCAGATTCGGATCAGTTGAGAGTGAGTTTAGCTGATTCTCTGATCTTCTCTTAGCTTTGATGGGATTGGTGATGTAAGCTAATTTCATTAGAAGTTAAGGATGAGCTCTTCTGCATCTAATTTGGATCGATGGGTAATGTGTTAAGCAGATTCACTGATCTTCTCTTAACTTGATGGCATTTAGAGCTTAAGCTAATTGGACATAGATGTTGATAGGTGTGTGACGAAATTGCCTATGTTCCTCTTTTGCTGGTATTAGTGTAATGTGACTTTTGGATGCTGATTACACTGAGTTTACTATACCACATTGCCATAGATTGTGATTACACCTGTCGTAATGTGTCCTTTTCCCCTTTGTTAGATGGATCTTGACGATATAGATTTGTGCAATGCTTATAAGATTTGATTCCTATAATTTGACTGCGTCTATTCTCTTGTATTTCTAAAGCTATTGCTTTCGTTCTGTTTGTGGGAGTGAGAGGCTTCCTTATACCTTACTTAGGATCTCAAATGTGACATTGGGTTCTTGTCCTGTTTGGCTGGATTGTGTCCTCTTGTCTCTTTCTTGCATCTAGCCTTCATTGTTAGCTCCTGAGTCAGTGGGGGCATATCATGTTAGCATTGAGCATCTATTCATTATTGAAGCTCATCATGTTTTGACGGCTCTTTACAAGTAATTTATCTGACCTGACTGTATGAGCACTTCTCTAGTCTAAATTTGCAAGTGAAAAATGTATATTAGGTCTCTATATGCAGCTACTCTTCAATAACTACTATCATTCTCATAAATTCATCAAGTCATGATTCCTAATAAAAATTTATATGGGGACATGTTCCTTCCAAATAGAACTCACTTTGCATGATGATGTCTATATTTGGGAGCTACTAGTTTCCTCTGGCAGAATTTGAGATCAGAAGTTGTGGAGGTGGATTTAGTTACAAGCGTTCTCAAGTCACTATTACCCAATGATTGACCTTGTATGATAGTGCTCATGTATCCTAGTTATTCATAATTTCTTTGCAATAATTGAGCATGCTGCTTGATTGTAAGCCTCATTATGGCATCTCTTCTGCTTGATTTCCAAAGTGTGCTATCTTCTGGTTGGTCTCTGTATATTAGAAGATCAACTGTCAGAATGATGAAAAGTTCTCTTTGCCTTATGTTCCAATTTACGTTGCAGATTGCAAAGCCTTCATGGAAATGTTCCAGGAAGTTGCTGAATCCCAAAAGAAGAAAGAGGAAAATGAGGATGCTAGTGAAGCTGCTGGAATTCTTGAGAAATTGAGTGTTGAAGAAAAGAAAACTGAAGATAAAGCTGGGGAAGAGGTGGCTGCTGCTTCTGAGGGGGAGAAGGAAACTAAATCTGATGGAAAACCTGATGCAGATAAGAAAACCGAGCCTGCTTCCTCAGCTTGAGGGGTTTCAACGTGTTCATTGCTCATTTTACATCAGCAACATGAGGAGGTACATTTCGGACCTCTTCTGCTGCCCATCGATTGCTTATCTTCCTTCTGGTGAGAATCTTGGGGTTTTCTTCATGGGCTGGAATGTAGTTGGTCAGTCCTTTGATTTCCTGGTCTGTCGGGGATTGGATGGAGTCATGTTTGCATCTTCAGGGATGTTTTTTCAGTTTGGATGTGCCAAATGTCCTACTAGGTTTTCTTCATACTATTTATTTTCTTTTTTGTTTTGTTGCAGTTGGTCGGTCATGGTCGTCAAATAGTGCACAAAAATGCCTGTTTTATAAGCTGAGTAATGTTGTGAGATACTTAATGATTTTGTGCAGTCAGAATTCGTCATTTTATTAGTGGTTGCAGTTGTTTCACGTCAAGAGAAATGATTTGGTCATTGAGGAATATGTAGGGTTGCAATGTTGCATGTACAAATCTAACACGGTCCAAATAAATAATTTTGCCAAACTGATTGCACTATGCAACAATCTAGGAGCATGTGGTGGCATAGTGGGGGAGAGTTCTTTCACCTTGATCGGCTTGATCGTTGACCAAAGGTTGAACAATTGGAGTGCCGTCACACCTTGACTTGGAATCCGTTAATATATATCCAAAAGCAAGATAAATTCTCAATCTTACATACTCAATGGTCCATGGTGCAATAGAGGATGCACAATTCGACTGTTCCGAGGACCTATGTCTTGGACTTTGCTTGGGACCGGTGGCTAATGCACCTCACTTACCGTTGCCTCTCCCTTACTTTGAGAGGGAAATGAGACAAGAATCTTTCTATTTTGCTAGTTTCACCGCTTGCCTCAGTGGACATATGTGGCCTAAAGGTTGGATTGACGTTGTCAAGTCGTTTCTGCTTGCTTGTTATTTCCTCCGAGCTCTGGAACTTTCGCTAAAGATTTAAAGTTCAATTTAATGGATTTTCCATTTTTTGCTATTGAAGTCGTGATCAGAATATATGACCGAGCCATAAATTGGGGGTGAAATTTTACTGTCAGCATTCATTGTTTTTGAGTCCAATGGATAGATGTTTTGTCTTCTTGAAGACGGTTGCTGGCAGGAGTTTGAAGAACACTCTCAAAACAGTTGCTAAGGCACGGGCTCTATTTCTTTTATGTTTGGTTTTCTTCAAAACTTTAGAGAGGCTCTGAACATTATTAACGATGATTACTGGAAACCGCGCATGCATAACTGTTGCTTTCTCTTGTGGCTTCGTCGCCGTTTGGAAACTTTGGGCCACACGACAGTCTCGATTTTGAACTTCCCGTCGATCGGGTGTGCAGGTTTGAGATATCTATACTGTTATGGTTTCTCCACTGACGTCAACTCTTAAGACTTCACTGGCAGTACTGAACGTCATCTCTTCCCCCAAGCAAGTATATAGTTTCAACCCAGTTCAAGCTTCGGGTTGTGTTTTCTTAATCGGAGGGCTTTTTGCAAGGGAAGAGAGGTTTTAAACATGATTAAGCATTTGGTTTAGTTTTGAAAATGGGCTTTGAGTGTTTGGTAAAATTTTTTGGTATAATTAAGCAAACTGTGTTTGGTATAAATTCTTTGCAAATGGACTTTGAGGTAAGTTGTGTTTGGCAAAACAAAAATTTCCAATAGACTTTGGGTATATTGTTTTATTGAAAAAGGACCCAAACTCTTCGTTGGAACCGGCAAAGGGCTATGGTTGTCAAATGAGCTAGATCTGACATCAGCAACCATCGGTTGAGATTGCTTGAGGTCTGGTGAGGGTCGTGCAACCCAAGCGACTACCACCTAGGTTGCAAGGGTCACACAAGACCTTGCTTGGGTCGCGCAACCCCATGTGGCCATCACTCGAGGTTGTGTGACCTGGCAAAGGTTGCATTGCTTAGGTCATGCGACTCTTGCCAACCTTTCGCTGGCCCCTCTCTTGGGTCACATGACTTCGCTGGCCTTCCATTGGCCTTTCACCAGCCTGATCTAGTCTCGCCAATTGCCCTTGCTAATAGTAACATGGGACAAAATTGGAAATTTGAAGAATTGGTGAGGGAAGTTTAAAAATAAAATAAAATTTCATCATTTGATCAAATGTCGAAAGTTCAATGCTAGTCCCTGGACTTTTAGTTTTTCTAAGGCTAGCATTTCGCCAAAAGCCCCTTTAAAAAAACTTGTCAAACACCTCGGCATTTTCTCAAGAGACACGGCTCGTTTGGTTCGGCTTTGGGCAAATGCCTTTAAGAAAATGCAAATATTTTCAAGTTAAAGGGGTTTTTGAAATGTAAATATTGTTTGATAAATTGAAATTTTTTATTGCATTGCGAAGCAACTTTAGCTTAAATGCTGTTTGGTAAATACTACATTTTGTAAATTTTTTTTTAATCTACTTATTGGTGGCCAGATTTGGTCGTTAGATAGCCTCGCTTGAGGTCGCATGACCTCAAGTGGGCCGACTTGAGGTCGGGTGACCTCAGGCAGTGGTCGCCTAGGTCACATGACTCAAACGACCGCTCACTAGGTTGCCAATGCTGGTGCCCCCAAGTGATGGAGGCGTCTACCTGGGTCGCCAACGTTGGTGCCCCTAGGCAACGGAGGCGTCCGCCTGGGTTGTGCAACTCGCACGACAGTCACCTCCGTTGCCTCACCTGGGTTCGCGGGCGACGATCACCTTCGTCACCTGGGTTGGCGATAGAGGCACGTGACCTAGGCGAACACCACTTGAGGTCGCTGGACCTTAGGGAAAGCCTGGGTCGCACGACCTTAGGCAGCAATCGTGCAGTCAGGTGACCCCTCAGGCAGTGATCATTGGTGTCGAGGACCCTTTGGCTGGCGGTCATCAATCTTGTTGTCTCATCGGAGAAGATGAATAGTGATTGCATAAACTATACCATTTGCATTTGGAAGATGCAACTTCTCAAAGTGGCTCCGGATCTTTCTTAGACTAAAGGCTTTTAGAGTCATTTGGAAATGTAATTGTATTTGATCAAAGCCCTCCAAAAAATCAAAAAAATGGGTTTGCATTTAGTCAAGGTCCTTTAGGCCTCCAAAGCCCCTTCGCAAAGTCAAACCAAACAGGGCCTAAGGGGCTTTGGAGGTCGAAAGTTCCTTGAGAAAGCTGTATTTAAGCCCCCTAAGTTTCGTGAGCATGCTATCCGTTCTTCGATCAACAAATAAGGAAACAAGTAATTGAGGTGAAACATGATGTCTTGTCAGGAATATCTGAGAGGCCAATTGACCGTTCTCTAAACTCATTAAAAAAGCACAATAACGGTATAGCCCTGCCCCAATCCTTTGTTCTTTTCTTACTTAGGCCCTAATCTCTCCAGTTAACAAGATTCGAAAGCTTAATTGATCCCGGGATTCAAATCCATAATAGGCACAAATCTATCACTTACCGAACAATCAACTTATAAACAACCACCAAAAATAAAAATAAAAAGAGAAAAGGTAGAGAAAAAAGGGCGGCGTTGCCTTAGAGTCCAAGCTTGTGAAATAGGCAATCGCGCATCAGTCTGCCCCTTCCCATTTCACACCACTCGTTTCCTTCTCAATGTCTCAGCTCTTTAGTGTTTCGTCCTGAAGAACGAATCGATGCGAACACTTTTCGCGCCTAATCTTTCGCATTGATACACGAAATGATAATGACCACATCCCCAAAACTAATGCTGCCCACCAAGGTGTCAATGGGTCGGGTCAGGTCGGGTCTTGATGTTACCCGACCCGACCCCAATTGTAAAGGGTAATGTTATGACCCGACCCGACCCGACCCGACCCAAAACGCTTTAAGACTCAAGACTAGATTAATTTCTTTCGAGTAAGTTGTCGTCATCGTCATCGTAGTTGCTGGAACCACCTCGTTTCTTCAATGGACGGCTCTTCGCCTTTGTAACAGTCGAAGCTCCATTTCTGCATAAGAATATATACATAAGAGAATATGCTGTCTGAATGGTTTTAATAGAGGAAAAAAAAAGAGAACCGATCACAGTCCCAGATACTTCTCGCAGACCCCACATCAAACTCATCTGCTAAGACATCAGCTCCATGTGATTCATCATGCACAATGAATATTTATATGCCTACACCTTCAAGCAACAGAATGAATCTGCACAATATACACACACGGCCTTGTATGTTAATCTTGACGTTCGAGAGGGTGTCAAACAACCAAGAAAACTTTGAAGGATGTCGGTGGATCGACCCTTTGGAAGGCAACCTCCCCAACTCATCGATATCAAAGCAGAAGGGCTTCCTAATAAAACCACAAATGGGGTGATTCCACAAGGTGACTGCATGATTCATTCAAGAATCTACCCGAGTTCTCAGGGACATGACCTCATAATTTGTTGTTAATTAATCATCGGCAAAAGGAGGATCGGGTTGAGCAGCGGATGAAAAATGCATGGAGAGGGGTTCGCTTCTTCTTTGTTTATTTTATCCAAAATGCACGGACGGTATCACCGGTACCGTATCAGTGTCAAAAAGACATGGGCCGACCCGTTTCGACTCGGCTCTAAATGATACCGGCTCCATACTTAGATAATATTTTGACCTGACCCGAAAATACCCTAAATTTAGGGTCGGGTCGGATAGGGTTGGCTTGGGCCTTTTTGACACCCCTACCCACCACCTCCTTGTTCAATGAAGCTCTCTCGTCTTTCCTCCATAAAATTCAATCCTTCTAATAAGTAAAAGCCACAAGAAAGACTTTATCATCAATACTGGAGGAAGTACACGTCAAGTGCCAAAACTTGATACGGATGTACTCATAAGTGCCAAAGCTTCTAAAATGTATATTTAAGTGCTTTTTAAAAGCTTCTAAAATGTATATTTAAGTGCTTTTTAAAAAAAAATTGGACACTTAAGTGTCAACTCCGATGAGACTTGTCGGAAATCAACGTGACATTATTTTAATAATAAAACCGATCCACGTGACTCGCCGAAATATTTAATTAGCAATTCTTGTTCCAAAATGATGTTGATTTGCCCCCCAAATTAGATTTTTCATATAAATATATTTAATTTAATTTTAAAAAATAAGTATATAAAAAATGAAGAAAGGCAGCAAATCGATGAGCGCCGTAGTTTTTTTTAATTAATTAATTATTAATTTAATTTAATTAAAAATTATATTAAAATTAAAATTTGACCAAAATGATATCGTTTTGGGTTTCTCAGGCCACATTAATACAATGGTATTAATTTTTTTTTTAAAGAAATGCCACATCATTTGAATTCTTGCCAGAAAAAGTCACGCCAATTGTTTGGTAAAAAATTCTTACTATTAGTACTTCAATATATATATTGAAAACTTTGGCACTGATGTGTCCATTGGTATCACTCAAAAATTTTTATTAATCGACCTAGCTTGTGAAATGTATACCCAAAACCATCATAAATCACAAGGAAAATTATCAAAGAAGTGATAAACCTATTACATGAATACTAGTTTAATCTTAAGCTTTTCAATTTGACTAATTTAATCCATATTCTTTTGATGATTTGCCAATGCCATCATTCTGGCCAATTTTAACTAGAAATTGATGACTTGGTGTTGGCCATCTAAAGTGGCTGTTATACCAAAACGGGGCTATGCCAAAAAAAGAAAAGAATGAACCAATGCGGGTATTCAATCCCTCATGGTGCCTCTATTGGACCTTACCTCAGTGGGACTAGTTTTAAGCATTCAATCTACACTTATTAAGGGCATATGGTGCTCTGATATTAGGTTTTTGATGCACAAGATCTTTATAGAAGCATGTGTAGAGCATACTAATGGAACACCGCGGCTATGTGTTGGCACCAACGTAGATGACTTTTTCCATTTTAAAAGAATTTTTTCTGAATTTTTTCTTAAACTTTTTTTTAAATAAAAAAAGAAAAATTATTCACCTCAATACCGGCCGTGCTACTTCACTAATGTCCAACTTCAGCAATTTTCCGGCTGAACATTCCCGAAAGAGTTACACTAGGCAAAATCGGGCGGATCAAGAAGCTTAATGCCAGACCGGCATCTTTATAATGAATCCATCATTTCTTTATTTCTGGGTAATAATCCCTGAACGCATAGCCAAGAAGCATCGACGCGTGACCGTCCGGTTAAGGAAATAAATCGCGATGTATCGAGCATCTGATCGATTCCAGTGGCGCCAAAGGGGCAACTCTCGTTTTGCCAAAACCGGTCGATTCCTTGAACCCCACGCATCTGCCATCCAAGGACGGACCGATGGATGGATCGATCGATCCAATGCACGAACGAACTCGTTCCTCCCTCCTGACTTGCCGCCGTGTGCTCGCTCTTCTTCAACCGCACCCTATATCTACGCATGCGCTCCTGCTCGTCCTCCTCCACCTCCACCTCCGCTCCTCCTTCAACCGATCGCAGTCTTCCCTCCGCGCTCCCCTCGCATCTTCTGTTGTCTTTGCCAGTGTCGTCGTCCCCGGGATTCTTGGACCATGGACTGCACGGTTGCTCCTCCGATGGACTCGAGCCGCCCCGTCGCCGCCGACGGACACATCGGCTCCCCCCCGCAGAACGGCAGGTGCTCCTCTATCCAGAGCTCCCACCTCGCCTCTGAGGCCAGCCTCGGCCGCCACCTCGCACGTCGACTCGTTGAGATCGGCGTGGCTGACGTGTTCTCCGTGCCTGGGGACTTCAACCTCACCCTCCTCGACCATCTCATCGCTGAGCCCGGGCTCAACAACATCGGGTGCTGCAACGAGCTCAATGCCGGGTATGCTGCTGATGGCTACGCAAGGGCCCGTGGGGTCGGCGCCTGCGTTGTCACCTTCACGGTCGGTGGGCTCAGCATCATCAATGCCATCGCCGGGGCGTACAGCGAGAACCTCCCCATCATCTGCATCGTCGGCGGGCCGAACACCAATGACTACGGCACCAACAGGATCCTGCATCACACCATCGGATTGCCGGATTTCAGCCAAGAAGTGCGATGCTTCCAGACCGTCACATGTTATCAGGTAACGAGGGAAACGTCTGTTCAGACTCTTGACATTCAGCACGAATTATAGGATCATGTCTTTCCATTTGGGCAAGGAGAAACCATTTTGTAGATCCAAACTCGAGCGATCTCGAACCCGACTCTGGCCATCATGCTACTAAATTTTGTGGTGCCGCAGTACACTAACCTTGAGATTTGTTCATGCCATTACAGTTCTTTGGATGATAATGTAGAATTCAGCATTCTAGTGTATGTGCAGTGATGACGGTCTGTAAAATCTCGCTGCAGGCAATCGTGAATAATTTGGAGAGCGCGCACGAACAGATCGACCGAGCCATTTCGACGGCTCTGAAAGAGTGCAAGCCGGCGTACATAAGCATCAGCTGCAATTTGCCAAGCATTCCTCACCCAACTTTTAGCAGAGCGCCAATCCCATTTTCCCTGCCGCCAAAGTATATTCCTGTTCTCTCTTCCTTCACTTTCGCTTTGGATCGGACGATTTGTAGTACTGATTCAATTTGTTTCCTGGGGACGTATTGATGATTTTACTAGGATGAGCAACAAGTTGGGGCTACAAACTGCTGTTGAGGCTACGGCCGCCTTCCTCAACAATGCAGTGAAGCCGGTCCTGATTGGTGGACCGAAGCTCCGAGTTGCAAATGCCTGTAAAGAGTTCATCGAGTTGGCCGATGCCTGCGGTTATCCCATTGGAGTAATGCCATCTGCTAAAGGCCTTGTCCCCGAACACCACCCTCACTTCATCGGCACATACTGGGGGGCCGTCAGCACTTCCTTCTCTGCTGAGATAGTTGAGTCCGCGGATGCCTACCTGTTTGCAGGGCCCATCTTCAATGACTACAGCTCCGTGGGCTACTCACTCCTGCTCAAGAGGGAGAAGGCGATCGTTGTGGAGCCCGACCGGGTGATCGTTGCCAATGGCCCTGCTTTCGGTTGCATCCTGATGAAGGACTTCCTGCAGGCGCTCACGAAGAAGCTTGAGTTCAACTCCACTGCCCATGAGAACTTCCGAAGGATCTACATTCCCGAGGGGATCCCTCTCAAATGTGACCCTGACGAGCCCCTGAGGGTGAACGTTCTCTTCCAGCACATACAGAAGATGCTTTCGCAGGACACGGCCGTGATTGCTGAGACCGGAGATTCCTGGTTTAACTGTCAGAAACTCAAGTTGCCCGAAGGATGCGGGTAAGCAACATTACTAGTCTAGTGTTCCAGTGTTTCAATAATTGTTGACCTAAAAGGAACTCAAGTTGTGTTGCAGGTATGAGTTCCAAATGCAGTACGGCTCAATCGGGTGGTCCGTAGGCGCTACGCTTGGATATGCACAGTCAGTGCCAGATAAGCGAGTCATTGCTTGCATCGGCGATGGGAGCTTCCAGGTTAGCATGTTTCTCATACGCCAGGTCATTGGAAGTTCGATGAGTATTTGTATGTACTTACAAACAGCCTCTATCCCTGACTCTGCATCACTTTCGCATTATTTCTTTAAATCCTTTCCTTGAGTATTTGCATCAAAGGACTAATTGAATGTAAACTCAGGCTATACCACTCATTCTGCCACATCTAATTCTCTGCATCTTGCAGGTGACGGCACAGGACATCTCGACTATGATCCGATGCGGCCAAAAGAGCATCATCTTCTTAATAAATAATGGCGGCTACACAATAGAAGTCGAAATCCATGATGGCCCATACAATGTGATCAAGAACTGGAACTACACTGGGTTGGTGGACGCCATCCACAATGGTGAAGGAAACTGCTGGACCGCCAAGGTCAGTTCGTTTACAATGCCATGAAATGTCGTTACTATCACGACTTCACTATATTTTCAACTCGAAAATACTGGTGAATAAAAAACAAGCCGTGTCTGTAATTATGCAGGTGCGTTGCGAGCGGGAGCTTGTGGATGCAATCGCGACAGCTACGGAGGAGAAGAAGGATTGCTTGTGCTTCATCGAAGTGATTGTCCACAAGGATGACACCAGCAAAGAGTTATTGGAATGGGGTTCTCGGGTGTCTGCAGCCAACAGCCGCCCACCGAATCCGCAGTAGAATGGCTGAGCTGAGATTCCAAACTTCCTGAGATCGCGTCACTTCCTTAGTTTCATCATCTTCCCCTTTTCTTTCGAGCTCTTGCTGCATTAGCTTCAATGTTCAGTTCTGGTCTGAACATAATTTGACCATTGCAATAAAAGCTGAAGATTTCCTTTTTCTGTTCCATCACGTTTTCATCGTGCCTCGTCAAGCCGAGAACTGATTACTGTGAATTAGGTCTGCTCCTCAAGGTCCAAACTTCTAAATGAGTCACAGGGAAAATCTGCAAGCATTCCTGCAAGAAATAAGACTCGACCATATTCACTAGTCAGCAGAGACTGGTGAGATTGGTAAATAGAACACGTTACATATCGGTCAGATCTGAGAGCTTTAGGGGTGCTGAACATTATGCGGCTGAATCATGTCCAGGACCCTGCTTCGTCTGATAGGGGTCTTAAGAAAGGAAAAATAAAAAAAATAAAAGTCGGTCCAAATAGAGATTCGGTTCGTCGGTGTGTTTGGAGTCGGTTCCCATAAATATTTATCAGCCGCAAGCAAAGTTTTTAGAGTTCAATGGCTGCTGGAAGTGCATCTCATCTGGAATTTTACTATGTTCAGGTGATAATTGAATTCTTTCGGTTTCAGACTCTGTCGGGACTTGCACGTATATTCCAGCTTTTAGCTCGACTATTGGAAAGAAAATTTTGGCAAGAGAGTAGATCGATATATCATGTTGGTATAAAATTAAAGAGACGTGTCGAGGTTAAGGAGAAATCATATTTTGAACACTGGAGTCAATGCCATCATTTGGAGATTTCTCGGACACTACCTTTATTTGGAGTATTAGGGTCTGTATGGTAACGCTTATGTTCCTAGAAATAATTTTTGCTTAGAAATGATTCTTTTTTATTTTGTTCCCAGGAACAATTTCTAAGCTTTTGAAGGCGTTTGGTAACTGTCCAAAATTCTTACTTCTGGGAATAGAAATGCATTTAGTAAAAATTTTTGATCTTTTTATTCTTTTAATTTTTAGTACCTTTTGTTATATTTCTTTTTTCTTTTTTCTTTTTTCTCCCATTCTTCTTCTTGACCGCCGCCACCGATGGTGGCCTAGCGAGACTCCGGCGAGGCAAGGCTTGGCCTCGCGTGGCTTGGGTGAGCTCAAGCCTCGCTGGTGGTAGTTGGGTGAGGCTCAAGCCCAACCTGGCAAGGCTCAACCTCGATGGTGGCTGAGCGAGGCTCGCCTCCCTAGATCTAGGCGAGGCAAGGCTCCGGCGAGCTTGTCAGACCTCGCCCTGGCCTAGTGAGGCGCTAGCAAGCTCGCCAGACCTCGCTCGGCTGCTCATCGGCGACGGCTCAAGGGTGGTGATGGGGTGGGAGGAGGAAGAGGAAGAAGAAGAAGAAAGGGAAGGCAAAAATAGAGAAGAGAGAAAAGAGAGAAAAAAAATTGACTGTCAAAATTATTCCTGAGAGCGAGAAGCAACTTTTTTTTCTTCTTGATTCTACTCCAAATATATTCCCTAGAACAAATTTCTTCCCGAGAACAAAAAATTTAGTAAACGCATTTTTATTCCAAATTCGCTCTCGTGAATAAAAGATAGAATCAGTTGTTTCCAGGAGTGTTACCATATAGCCCTAAATCTTCTGGTTCACTCTATAATACAGAGAGACGGAAATGAACTTTTGTTAACTCAGTTCACTTGCCATTGGCCAAGAGTTCGAATGCATTGCCAATGTTTTAACAACAAATCCAACAAATCCAAGTGCAAAGTTACTGATATTCGTTGGAAAGGGAATTCAAGGAGAGTTGTTCATACACATAACGCGAGGGAACTGGTAACAGTGACATATTCAAGGACTTCAAAAAGTATGGACAATTAATGTCAAAGCATTCAAACATGTTCCCTAAAACTCCCATCAATTACATTCTCTTGATAGCTCATTATCTGTTATTTGTTGGTTGTCGCCAATCTAAGTATTGGAGGACCGGTTTGTCCTGCTGAGTGACTGCTGGTGCCGTGATTCACCATTCCTTGTACAGGATCTATTGATTGAAAGCTTATAATACTTACCTTACCAAAAAAAAAGTATTGGAGTATCGGTCGTGAATCCAATAGAAGCCTCCTTACTTAGGCATCCTTTGCCTTTGGCACGCAGATTTCAGGTCCAGTACCAGATTGCAAATTTGTACATCAATGGACACAATAACTTATCCAAACAATGTCGGACTCGAAATCTTTTCTGCTAGCACACGGTTCAAATCTCACCGTGTTTGATTTGTCTCGAGGCAACTTGATATATGTTCATGACACTCAAAACCACCCTGAATTGCCAACACTTTGCTTAGACTGTCCTCGCTCATTGGGTCACACGAATGGACTGATCCAGAAACATATATCGGTATCGAGCTGTGCTGGATCCAGACCAAAGCTTCTACTTCAGAATCAACTTTCCACATTTAATCCACCGAAAATATGAGGCAACAATGATCTCCATGCAATGACATCACCCGAAACCGAGTGCCAGTAATGCAATGAAATGCCACACAACGAGGGCTGCCTCGGCAGGTCTCAAGCAATAAATGTCTGCAACTGCCTACAGAACTGAGAATGAAATATGAACCATGCAAAGTGAGTGGAAACCAACCAGAAAGACGAGAGCTAAACATATATACAGCTTTTCTTTTGGACAAGTTCCCTTGGTCCTGGGGCATGTATTGGCAAAGAGTTTCGGTGAAAAGAAAGGCAAGAGTCGGGCATAGGTTTGAGTGGTCAAGAAACCTCAAGGATTTATTAGGTGACATGTCCCAACCATTCCACACATTAGCCCTCTCACCAATACTTGTATTATCATGTGGCAGGTCGCAGGTCCATGAGGTTCCCTGGCCATTAGGGAATTCCTAAAGAAGGGCCATGAGCATAATAAGATCTCTGGCTTCGGGGGCCCTACATGGCGAAAACGATGGGTCAGATCGAACCATCATGGTTCAGAAGATCTAGTATCTCTCTCCTGCTCCACTTTATCCTTATTTTGCTTCGGGGAAATTTCATGGACATCTTCTATACTTCGGCGAGATTTGACGGATCTCCTGCTTTGGAAATCTGGTCTGGCCCTCTGCCGCAAATAACATTTGTAATGCAAGTGAAATTTGACGAGGATCCCGTGCTTTTTGAAATTCTTGTTTGCAAACCTTTGAAGATGCGGTTGAGAAAATCACCGCAGAAGCAGAAAAAGAACTCCTTTGCCTCTTGTCACCAGGGGAAGATGATCATTGTATGCCACCGAAGTTTAAGTAGTGTCTCTGAAATTTCCCATGATGGGTAATTTGCTCTAGCCAAACTACAAAGCAAAGTTTGTCGGAAAGCACAGATGCTTGGGCTTTTCTTGGGTTTAATTGGCTTCGAAGTTTAATATTGGCAGTATTGTTGTCTCTCCCTATCAACAGATCATAGTGTACTTACAGTGTTCAATCACATTATAGCCTCTGAGCATTACTTATTGGACAATGGAGTACAGATCTGAAATTCAGGGGCGTATGTGAGAGCATCGCATCACCTTTGGAAAATCAAATGATTAAAAGCAATATTCTTTTGGAGTTACGTAAGTCCTTAAACTACTTCATTTGAAACTTGATCTGAACCTCGAGATCCTTAGAAGGAATTATTTGGGGCCAAGCAAGAAAAAGATGCAAACTCCAACAAGGGACACATCGGTACGTTAAAATAAAGAACACATCCTTACGGCCTACTTGGTTGTAGGGGAATGAGGTCCTGCAGGAAGGAAACTTCCATTTGGAAAATAAAAATGATTAAAAGCAATATTTTTCATATGATTGCTTAGTTGCAAGAAAAAAAATTTCTAGTTCAAACAAAATACAACCGGTAGATGTGTGATTTTGCAGGCTCCCATCAAATTATTTGTTAAAGTCACTCTTGAGCTATAAGAGTAGCACCAACTAATAGATGCTCTGTACTCCTCTTTTTGTGTCCTTGAGAATGATAAAGCAGACAGGTAAAAAGTAAAAAAGGAAGAAAATCAGTAATATCTCATTCTGGTAGGCAGTACTAATCAGGAGCTTTTCCTTTTCCTTTAATTAACCACTGTTAGCAATCAGCATCCTTCGCTGCACTGCAAATTTGCTTTCCTTCATTTCTCATCATATATTTTCTTCCCAAGTACCCTCCATTCTCTTCCATTGCTTCAGAAGCAAAAAATCAATACATGCCCATTTGCTACCATAGAGATATCCACATCAATTCACATGGCTCTCATTTAAAGGGCAAGAAAAACTCAGTACCAGATTGACCCTTGTTGCCACCCTCTCTCCCATTCTTGATCCAACACTCAGAAAAAGGAGGGCAACCAATCATGCTCTCTCTCTCTCTCTCTCTCTCTGCAGATAGGATTTTGCAATCAGTCCTAAATCATTTTGCCTCTGGGCCAATCATCATCAGACCCCAAGCTGGAAATGTAGAAGAAACTTCCTTGCCTTTGAACGGTACAGTTCCAGTTCATACCGTTCAAAGTTCATGGCAAATTCAAGAATTTTCTTTTAACAGATAAATGGATGACAAAAGGAGCAGCACAGTGAAAGCAAAAAACATAAAATTTAATGGTACACCTACCATGGCTTCCCTAGGACAACTACCTAAAAAAAATAAAAAAATCCCCTCGTTGCTTTTGTGCCTGAAACCCCAAGATCTCTCAACTCACCTATATTTCAATATAAAAAACAAAGGTCAACATGCTAATCACCGTAGCCAACCAAAACTAGACCAGAGAAAGGTCTAAAACAACCTTGTCTGCAGCACTAGCCTTCTGGTGGCCCGACTGCCACTGCCACCGCATTGAGGGGGCATTGTTGTAAAGAAGCACTGATTCTTCACCATTCCGTGAAACATCCCTTACTTGAGAAATAAGGCTATATATGAGGTAAGGAGGTCCTGACATATCCAGTGTCACTGGTCATGCCTCTTCTAAAGGGGAAAACAGACGACGGAGAGAAAATGCCAAGAGAAGGCGATGACTCAGAGATCACCACGCTCAGGATACAACTCGAAGCTTGTGTGGCAAGGAATGTTTCCTTGGAGAAAGAAAATCAGGAGCTGAGGCATGAAGCAGCACGCCTAAAGTCGCAGATAAGCTCCCTCAAGGCACATGACAACGAAAGGAAGTCCCTTCTCTGGAAGAAGATACAGAACTCACTAGAGATCGAAAATGCGTCTCTGCAGAAACCAACTGCTAAGATAGCGGAACATAATTCGCCCCCTGAGAACTTTTCTCCGAGACCAGCTTTTGCAGCTAAAAAGGAAAGAGAAGAAAGGATCCCGATTCCACCACCGAAGCCTAATGCTAACCTTGCTTCCTTTAAGGAGGAGAATGGGAAAAAGTCGCCAGTGGCACCAGCACCGCCCCCTCCACCGCCACCATCAAGATCGCTTTCAGGGGTCCGAGCAGTTCGCCGTGTGCCAGAAGTGGTGGAGCTGTATCGTGTGCTGACGAGGAAAGATGTACGGATGGAGAACAAATCCAGCCCAACGGGAGCACCCAGAGTCACATTCACTAGGAACATGATCGGAGAGATCGAGAACCGCTCTTCTTATCTCTCGGCTGTAAGTTTTAGCAGCTAACTTTTTGTATGTAACAGTACTTGACAAATACCGACTTTGGTTCAAAACACATACTTTTGAACAGATTAAATCCGATGCGGAGAGACAGGGGCAATTCATCAATTTCCTAATCAAGGAAGTGGAATCGGCAGCCTTCAAAGATATGGCTGACGTGGAGGCGTTCGTCAAGTGGCTGGATGAAGAACTGTCGTCCCTGGTTGATGAGAGGGCAGTCCTGAAGCATTTTCCGCATTGGCCTGAAAGAAAAGCAGATGCCATGAGGGAAGCGGCTTTTAGCTATAGGGACTTGAGGAACTTAGAATCCGAAGTTTCTTCATTCCAGGAAAATCCCAAGGAGCCCCTCGTCCCGGCCCTGAGAAGGATGCAAGCACTGCAAGACAGGCGAGCATGTATAAAAATTTATCATCTTCTCCATGTGTCCGTTGAAGAAGTTGTTTATTGATTTTGTGATTCTAATTTCACGTTCACAGGCTGGAGCAAAGTATTAACAATGTGGAAAGGATGAGAGAGAGCACAAGTAAGAAATACAGAGATCTCCAGATTCCTTGGCAATGGATGCTGGACACGGGACTGATCGGTCAGGTAGGCAGCTTTTGAATAGGAAAAACTAGGCAAACTATTGTCGCAACACGACTTATGATCCTAAGTTCAAGTAGGCTGCTGCTTTGAATCACTGACACAATCACCCGAAAGTGCTTCCAAATTTGTTAATCTTACCTCAGAAAATGATTCTACACCGAAATTGTCGCTTCACTATAGTTAAGAGCACAGCTTGAGGTGCTTCTCCATTCTCTTGCAGATGAAGCTGAGCTCGCTGAGACTGGCAAAGGAATACATGAAGAGGATAGCTAGAGAAATGCGCGCTAGTGAGTACTCACAAGAGGACAACCTTATGCTTCAAGGGGTTCGCTTTGCTTTCCGAGTGCACCAGGTAAACTATGCACCGAAAGATGCGCTTTTCTTTTCTATACATATGGGCGTATCTAAGTTTCGACAATTCAGTTCGCAGGTGGTTTTGATGATGAAACCATAAGTACATTTGAACTACTGAAGAAGGCTGGCTTGGGTTATCAGAAACAACAAAGTATGGCCAGAGACTTGTAATCATAAGCGGTTGGTCAGGTCAGGACCTCTATGTAGGCAATTCATATAGAAAATTTTGCCGTCTTCTTTGTTTCGAAAAAAAGAGAAAACGGGAACCTCCTAGAGTCACTTGCTATAGTTAATGTATGCACTCAAACCATCTTATGTCTTTTATACACTTCTGGTGAAAATCCAGATAGGAATGAGCTTCTCTGATGAAAGAGCAGTTTGGATAAGTTGTGTGTCAAATCTTCTGTTAGGACAAGTATCCTCTGGAAGAGAGGACGATTGACTCGTCTAATGTTAGCTAGGCCTAATTCTTTTAGATCTTACACCAGTAAAAATCTGGACAATCATAGTGGTTTCACTGAGCACATTTAAACGAGTATGTGATTAACATGAATGAGTCAGTTGCACTAATATTGCTAGTTGAATGCGTATTCGTTAATTATGCTAGATACAAGTAACTATGATAGAGCTCGAGTCTATACCACATGGTCATTGTCCTGTATAAACAGAATTGGCGTGCACATTGGGTAACTGCGGACTCCGGATGAAGAGGATTCCACGAAATAAGAATATAGAATAGATGCATCATGTTGTCAGTCACCAATATTAGGGAATTACAATTTCATTGCCAAAACTTTCAAGTCCCGTCCAGATTACTGAAGTCACAGGATGAAATTGGTTATCAATAGTTGCAACCATCATTACCCTTAATCAATTTTTTTCTTCTCTTTAGTAAATGTTCTTGATAAAAATTCTAGCAGTCCGTCATCTCTTGGTTAGTTGCCCCTACTGATGAAGAAAACTGGTACTATTATACCATTGATGCTGGACACAGACAAGAGAAAGTCGAAGAGCGACTGAAAATATCGACCGTAAATGTTCTCAATCGTGACGAAATTGATATGGCGTACCTGGTTTTCATATATAATCATCTGAAACACCAGAATTCTATTTGATAATGAACATTCGCCAACATGCCATATCAAGTTATACCCTGTACTCCTAAAGCTAATTAAAGAGTTATCTCATATTTCCATCCTATATCTCACTTTTAAGCTGTGAAGCTGTTCATGAGCAGAAGGCAGTATGACTCTCTTCACTTGTTTGTGTAGATTTTAGTTTTGAGGGATTTAGTTAATCATTACAATCATACTGCAGTATCAATCCTAGGGCATTAGATAACCTCCAATGCATTGTGAGTCTATCTTAGGGCATTGTTGTTGCTAAAATCTGTACAGTCCACTGTTAGCAACCCCAAGTCGAAGTGCAGAGAGACTGCAAAAAGCCCCGGAGTTTTCTCCCATTAGAGCCCATCCCAAGCTAAAGTTAGCTGCCACTCACGGAGGATTTTGAGAGAGAAAGAGAAGGGCAGGGCTCCGTAGGAGAATAAGGCACACCTCGATTAGATGTCATGTGCTTAGGAAATGGACCTCATTGTTTTTAGCCATTACTGCTAGCTGAGATTCCCATTCCCATGGGGCCTTCCAGTGGCTGGTGGACTTATCCTTGTATCTCTGATTCTTTTACACTCAAAGAACTTCAGTAAAGCTAAGGGAGGGTCCTGATGCAAATTCCTGCGAGAAGCCAAAAGCATATATGCTTTCTCCAAAACTGGACTCCACACCAAACTCTGAAAGATTCATCCACCTTGCTCATCACAAGTATGGAATTTGCGCTTTTGGGAAGGTGGCAAGGCTGTTGCCGGGTCCTCATCCTTAACCAGTTTGGCAAAGAACGGGTCATATAGCACGTTAATGAAAGGCGAGCAGTTGTATGTTGTTTTAGCTTCTTTTTGTTGTTTGTTGCATCCGGGAGTTCCTGTTCCTTGCTTTGATTCTAAGCACCCATCTTGCCACCAAAGCAGAACAACGTAGGCTCATTGCATAGATTGGCTTCTTAGTTCTTACCCTGGTGACCTCACCATCGATTCGAAATGCCACCGAAGTTTTGACCCATATGCTGAAGGCTATTGTCTGCCTCTTGCTGCATCCGGGCATCCTTGAACTCCTCTAGTTTTCGCCACATCAACTTTGTGTCGGCTGCACGATGATCACCATGCTTGCCAGAGCAGCTTTGCACCGACCAATGGAGCTCACCGTCCACGTCCTCGAGCTGCTGTTGCGAAGTCTAAACCAGACCCTCCAAAGCATCTACCGGGTCATAAATGTGTCAACAACTCGGTTCGAAATTTCTCATATCAACTATGCGAAGTTTGTTCACTTTACCCACTCGATGTGCTCGTTGAACTTCATGAACTCGTCATTTTAGCTTATTCACGAAAGAAATGTGATGTGTGCCTGCATGCCAATTACCGCATTATATGGCGAGCGGAATCTGGAGCCATTATACCACTCAATCCTCATCGTGGAGTGGTCGAATCTGACAAGAAGCTTATCGCTCCTGATCCCTCGGCAGTTCACAACATTTATACACAGGAATTAGGACCTAAATGTTTGATATGTGTTTCCACCATCAAACACTTAATTAATGTGATTGGGTATCAAAACTTCTAAACGATACGATGAAATCCTATAATTTGGTATGCACAATCAACTACTTCTGTGAGTTTTGTTTAGGGATAAGTGTACTGAAAGGCCTAAAACTTATAGGGAAAGTGCAATTAAGTCTTAAAACTTATCAGATTGTTTAATCAAGTTTCCGTTGATCCCACTATTTGAAAGTTTTAGAATTTTATTACACTTTTTGAAAGTTTTAGGACTTGACTGCACTTTCATAATAAATTTTAGGACTTTATTGCACTTTTTGAAGTTTTGAGATTCAATCGCATTTTCGTGACAAGTTTTAAGACTTGTAATACATTTATCCCTTTTATTTAATTGAAATGATGTAAAATATTGAGGCGGCACTTTTTAATATTTTTCGACGATGCATGACAATCGGTTGAGGTGTTGGGGCCATATAAAAAAAAAAAACCCCAAAATGAAAAGCAAAACGAAAAGGTAAAAAATAAATGGAGAGGCAGAGAGCTAGCCAAAAAAGAATATATGCACTTCCAACTAAATTAAAACCGACAACTGTCATCCCACATGTAATATCTCAACTAATGCCCAAAAATTGAATCCCAAAGTTCCCCAATCCCGTTAGCCGTTAGCTGAAGGATATGAAAAAAATTGAAATGAGAGGGGATGAATAATTATAGTTCTGTGAGTAGTACATATGTCTTCTATGCAAATCAAACTCTTACTATGCCTACTTATTCAGCAATATCAAAACTCAATTGCTCAAATCTAGTATATAGCAAACTTACAAGATCAAAACGACTTAAATAATATTTCAACATAACTATACTCATAATAAAAATATCATTTTTATCAATAATATTAAAATAGATAATTAATAATCAATGGTCCATTTTATTGATCAAACTTGTATTACACATATCTCAAGGCCATTGAGGCTGTCATGAGACTTACATTATCATGTAACACTTAGTCCTTAAGTAGTATAATGCTCTAGAGGTGGCTCTCATGATACTTGTATGATTGTGTAGCACTTGGATAGTGATTGACATATACTAATGATATAACAACCTAGAGGTGGTTCCCATGAGACCAACACATATCAATAGTATAAGTCCGCAAAGTTGATTCCCATGAGATTTGTGTTACCATGTAACATTTAATCCTTCACCAACACATATCAATGGTACAAGACTTTAGGAATGGCTCTTATGAGACTTGCATTAAAGTGTAACACTATCATCAACACATGTCAATTCTTTCTACAAAACTAAATCTAGAATTTGTATCAATCAGTTTCACAAAGTGAATCAAATCACCTTTCACAATTCAATTTATCAAGTAAAATGAATTTCATAAAGCATTTTGCAAATCGATACATATAACATTTCATAAACCATACTCAAACTTAACATAACTTTTTCACAAAAAGCTTTTGCAAACCCAAAATATATAATCTTTTTCAACTTCGTTCATCAAACATAATATATATATATATATATATATATATATATATATATATATAGTTCACAAGACATTTCACACACCATTTCAGTATTTATTTCATCTTTCATAAAATGTTTCCTAAACCATACACAAAATAACTAAAAGAACTAGATGCCTGATATGAAATTATGCATCAAATATGCTATTAACATCACCTTTGCCTTTTAGCCAAATCAAACTTATCACATAATATGCACATAGTAAGATAAATTCAAAGAAGAGATAGTACTACTCACTTGAGAATGCCTTCAACCAAACAATAATGATTACTTGAACCAACGCACTCATAATTTATGAGTGAGAAATAATGTCAAAATTGAGTAAATCGCTACCTTAATTGAGAATTGGCTAAGCTAAGTTTATCCACTAATAAAAAAACTTCTACACCTTAGTAAATCGTTTACCCAAAGCGATTATTTAAAGTTGTGCGAAAACTCTAAAATTTTGTTCCGCCTAAACCATTACTTCAATCAACCAAATAAAAAAAAACCATTACTTCAATCGATTCTTATCAAACTCCACAACTCTACAACGCCATAATTCACCATTTTTATGAAATCTCATCGCTCAACAACTCCAAGATTGAACTTTGCAACTCAAATTTCACATAATTTTGAATTTGTGCCCTAATTTGGAAAATTCCTTCAATTGAACGAATAAGAAGGTCTAGTAATTATTGGGCGTAGCAATTCCAAGTTGATCCAGCTTGTCAGGGTGTCAACATTGTGCTCGCGTGAAAATTTTATCTCTCCTCTCATTCCCCCTTGCTTCCTCTCCTTCCAGATGATCTCCTTTTTAGTTTTGTCCATTGGCTTCACTGTTCATGCGCATATTAGATGAAGGAAATTTGTTAGTGGGTTGAATTATGGCTATTGAAACATGGGCTTGGACTTTGAGAACATGGACTGGGTTTTTCTTTTCGCCCATTATTACATCAACCGTTAAATGATTTTTTAATTTACTAATAATTATTTGCGCAGCATATCAACTTGTTTAGTGTACTAACTACTCTAGGAAATTACCAATAATCATTTGAGTCCTTGGATCAATATTTATTAGATCACTTTGGAAATTCCCAACCTTTCCTATAATTTATTAATACTTATTTATTGAAATTGCCAACGTATTAAAGTTATTTAACCCTTATACAAAATCACTAATTATTTTCAAAATTACCAACCACTCCAATTATATAGAATCATTCATTTGCAGAGTTTAATTTGGGAACTCTTACATGAAACTACCAACTGATATTTGAATAAGTTACCAGCGTTAATTTGATTGTTTCAATACTTACTAACATGTACGATGACTTACTAATCAGAAAAAAGGTTAGTAGCTCCTATCCCAAATTATCAGCTCTTATAGAGTCAGAGCATTTGATAATTCCAATAAAGGGCTGAAAATTTTTTTGTAAAAAAAAAATTCACTACTTAATCAGATCAACCTTATGTGATAACCTTAAATAGAACTGACTTAAAAGATTCAATTAAATAAAAGAATTGACTTATACAAATTTATCTAGGAGGGATTAGGAAGGAAGATATGATTATGAAAAGGTAATTTTGTTTCTATGGAGAGAAAGAGATTGAAGGAAACAATTTGGAGGGATCGGCGAAGTAAGTTATATGGGATTTGAAGGGCTTCGGTATAAACAAAAGATTTCTTTTTTCTCATTCATACCCTTATTTTTATATCTGTTTCTAAATACATTAAAAGATATTTTTAGCAAAATACATTCTCTTGATTTCTTCAATAGAATGATAATTGAAAGAAACCGGAATTTTCCCAAATATATCAACAAAACCTACAAATGGTGGTCATCTTTCTAAGTTTGATAAATGATTAATAACATTCATCTATTAATTTTAAATTATTATCCAGCACTTGACATTATCAATACTTAATATTCAATACATAGATTTCAGCATCTAATTTTCAATTTTACCAAACAAGCCTTAGCAACCAACTTGTTTTAATTGTTTTAAAAGTATCAACTGGTCTCATAATTTATCAATGTCAATCTGGAGAGCTTACCAACTAGTTGAAGTCACCATTCTTACACATAATTACTATCTCTTCTCGAAATTACCAACTAAATTCCATACCAACATTATATACGAAACTTACGTAACTAACTTTTACATTAAATTATCCATTTTTATTTGAATCACTTATCAACTTTTATTTGATTATTTATTCCAAGAGTAATTTTCCAGCATTTGTTTAGGGAGCTTGCCAACATGTTAACGTCACAACCAACTAGATAGTGAAAGTGGACTCAAACAAGAGTTGATGACCATTCACAAATAAGTGGTGGCAAAATATTAAGACAGATGGTGATTTCAAAACAGTTGCATAAACATTGCTTACCCAATCAAATAATAGTTTTTTTTTAAACTAACTCTAGACGGTAACTTATTCTATAAATAGTTGGTTATTTCTTGAATTAACATTGGTAATTTGCTATAAGAGTTTGTAACTTTGATATGATGGTAACTTTAGCAAACAGAGCCGATAAGTTCTTGGAACAATTCGTAATTTTTAAACATTCACTTGAAAATTGGTAAATGGACTCAACTGAGAATTGGTAGTTTTCTATAAAAGTAGGTGACTCTATTACACTGGTAGGATACACGAGCAAATCTTAATAATTAATAAAATAGTTGGTAATCTTGATAACATATCAAATAAATATTGATCCTTTCACAAAATCTTTTGTCGGTGACTTCCTCTTATTTTTTTGGCAGGCTAAATCAATTACGAGCAAAATATAATATTAGACAAATTTTGAAATCTATGATGCTCTTAAAAAATTATGGTGTTTTGTGTTTTCGCTCGTTGAAAGCTAGAAATTCGTTTCAATTCGTGTAATCTTCTAATTTACTTACTTTCAATTAAGGAAAAATGATATTTATGATTCATGAATTTTGACCCAACGTGCAATTGGCCCATAAACTTCTAATTTGTTTAATATGGTAGTTGAATTTTTACTTATATGAGTAAATTTTTAGTTGAAATTGACAGATTACTTATATAATTATCCTTTCAATCGACGTGGATTCGTACCTCATTCCACCAATGGTACAGTTGGGATGAAAAGGTCGGTCACCGCCCATGGCCTCGGTCCCCCCACCCGGCGGAGAATAAGCCCAACGACGAGCATTTTCGCAAACGCTTGGAAGGAGAGAAAGAGAGAGAGAGAGAGACATACGAGGAGGCTTTTACTCGTTCTCTATCTCTCTCGATTCTTATCGCGCATGAAAAAAAATACGCGCACGCAAACAAAAGGAAGGGCGCGAACTCCCGTCCCCTCTCTCTCCATCGCTCGTTCTCCCTCCTCTCCCGATCTATCCACTCCCCCACCACCCCCCACCACAAGCGGACACGAGCCGGGAGCATCGAATCCGCACCCTGTATTTGTTCTCTCGTCATTCTGGTCCTTCCCCATTTCACCCTTTTGCCCGCTTCGTCTGCTTCGCAATATAGAGAACCGGCGGGGGAAGGAGAGGAGGCTTATCCAGAACCGGTGCGGGGATTCCGGGCTTCCTTCGCAATGGGGACGGGGTCGTCGAAGAACGCCGACGGCGGGTTGCACGGCAGCGAGGAGAGGGAGGACCAGCAGCTCTACGTCTCGCTCAAGATGGAGAAGTACAAGCTCAAGGGGGAGCTCATCCCTCACGTCTACGGCTCCGTCCCTCTCGTGGGCTCCTGGGATTCTTCCAAAGCTGTAATCTTCTTGCTTCCCCCTCTCCCCTCCCTCGGGTTTTTTTCCCTTCTCCCTTTTTTTTCTCATGGGTTCTTTTTTTTTTTGCTGCTTTTCTTTGGGGTAATCTCCAGCTGTCAATGGAGCGTGAATCTACATCAACTTGGGAGCTGAGTTTTGTGGTTCCTCCCAATCACGGTATCTTCGTATATCTACGTTCTTGTTTCGTTTTCCCTAAATTTGTTTTTGAGGAAAGAAACTGAGGGTGCAATTTATGCTTCTAGTGCACAATGCTATTTGCTCCGACTGGGTTTGGTGACACCTTTTCTTGAACCTAACGAAGGCTTATTAATAGAAAAAGGGGTCTCGGTTCAGAGTCAGTCAGCATCTAAACTAGTTGCTTTTTTAGTTCTTAGGAGTTGTTTTCCTCAAATGGGAAGCTTCACTACTTCTTTTTAACCTTGTGATTTTAAGGAGAAAAGGGGCTAACTTTGTCAGTATAGGTGCTTGCAGAGGAGAGCACTGATTTTTACATTTCCTACTATGATTTTTGCATTTCCTATTATGATTTTTGCATTTCATCCTAATAATAGAGACCCTGGATTTCAAGTTCCTTTTGAAGCCAAAATACAGCAGTGCACCTGTTATAGTTGAGGAAGGTCCGAACCGGGTCCTCACTGGGGGTCACTTACAAGGGGACACAAGGCTTGTGATTTTCAGGCTTAGTGCTGATGAGGTTCTTGAATACCCGGTTGTCATTAAAGCCGATAGGGTATCTCCATTTGATCTTGCTGCCAGTTGGAGAGCCTATCAGGAGAATCTCCAGCCTTCAACTGTTCGTGGGATCCCGGATGTTAGTATTAACTCAGTGCCTGAGATGGGTATTGAGGTACATATGCCTCACTATATTTCACTGAATTTTGGCAGCCTAACTTGACCTTTCTTATCCTCCATCCGAATTACCTTTCAATTAATTACGTTAAGATGGGATGAACTGTGGAGATTTGTTCCGTATTCTTAAATATTCATATGATAATACCTTCATCTGATTCAGTTCACATGAAATATTGCTAGCCCTCATATCACGATGGGTGTATTTCACTGAATTTTGGCAGCCTAACTTGACCTTTCTTATCCTCCATCCGAATTACCTTTCAATTAATTACGTTAAGATGGGATGAACTGTGGAGATTTGTTCCGTATTCTTAAATATTCATATGATAATACCTTCATCTGATTCAGTTCACATGAAATATTGCTAGCCCTCATATCACGATGGGTGTATTTCACTGAATTTTGGCAGCCTAACTTGACCTTTCTTATCCTCCATCCGAATTACCTTTCAATTAATTACGTTAAGATGGGATGAACTGTGGAGATTTGTTCCGTATTCTTAAATATTCATATGATAATACCTTCATCTGATTCAGTTCACATGAAATATTGCTAGCCCTCATATCACAATGGGTGATTAAATTTGGAAATTGCTAAATTATTGAACAGCACACCTTTGCTCCAGATGCGTTCTTGTTAGCTGCATGAGAGGTTAAATTATGATAGAAATGTTATTATATATAATTATCCTCATGTCTATGCTTTTACCTGTGATGGTTGAAAACCTAATGATAGGATTGCTGATCTCTTGTCCTGTTCATGATGTCTAGCAGTATCCAGCTAATTTTGGGATTGTTGTATTTGTTACAATGGGGGATATTTCCACTTGCTGATACATATTAGGGTGGATTGGTAGTTCAACTGTGCTAGTTTGGATTCTTGTTGGAATTGTCTAAGTTTATCTTTTCTCTGCTCTTTATTTTTTTTCTTCCAGAATGGATCTTCAGTTAGTTTGGAGCTTGATCTTGAACATTATGTTATCCCAGCTCCATCAACTTCCACAAACTCTGGTTTGGTTTATGCTGCTAACATGACTGAGACTCCAAGATATTTAACCAGTTCTGGTGTTTTTTCTAATTCCGAAGGTTCAGTCAATCCCTCACATTCCTTCAAGGATAGTGGTGTTTCTGTTGATCGCCCTGCACCTATAAAGGTTCATCTCCTAACTTATCTTGTGTCCTTGTGGTTGGACACATTGTTACTCCATTGATGTATGATTTGACTTCTTATCTTAATTGTATCAAACTATTAATCTACCACCGTGATAATTATATGTTTATCAGGTGTATCTTGGCAATGTTAGTTCTTATTGTATTTGCCACACATTTATTTGCATGAGCACAGATCAATTAGTTGGCTGTACTTTTTGACATCACAATAAACCCATGTGCAGTTGCTCTCTCTGCGTAGTGACTGCTTTAGTGAAATTGCACTCATGAAATTCCTGCTCCTTTAGTTCTTATTTTCTACTTTGATTTTGGTAGGAGATGGAGATAGTTGTCCCAGATCCAGCTAAGGTGTATTCTGGTTCTGGCATGGTTGAATCAAAGTCTGTTGGAACTTTTTCGCCGTTGCAAAAGCAGGATAGTCATCGGGGACTCTTTGTAGATCGAGGAGTTGGATCTCCTAGATTAGTCAAATCAGCAAGTACAACTACCTTCAGTTTTGATCTTAAATTGCTTTCAGAGACCAAGGTTATTTTAGATTGATATCTTGATTATCATCCCACAAGATTTTTCTGGTGGAATTTCTCAACTTCATCTCCTATCATTTAGAAACCAATGCCGGCAGCTGCTGGAGCTGTGGCTGCTGCAGCAGTAGCTGATCAGATGCTTGGGCCAAAGGAAGACAGTCATTTAGCGATTGTCCTGGTAATTTCTTTCAGAAAAGAATTAGTTACATCACTGATTAATGTAATTGCACCATTGACATGTTTATATAGTTGGTGGGGATAATGGGTGAATGCTATGCTTTTGACTTTCCCTGATAGACTCTAAGATGGCTTCAAACCACTCATCTGGTTCCTCCTTTTAATTTGTGTCCACTACATAGTACTGGTTTTGAATTTTACAAATGGGAGAGTTATGGTTTGCCTATAAAGTTTTATGTCAGATTCACTTTGTCCTCTCAAGATTAATTTGTTTCAGTTTGACACCTTGAGTTTATATTACTGCTTCACTTTGCCTTATAATTCTTATTGTGGTTGCTTTTTCAATCAGAGGTTAATTGTCTCCTCACATGACTTGTTTTTTATTTTCATAGATAGGCATGTTTACCATAACTCACCACTTTGGCCAAAAGTAATCTCCATTAGTTCTAGAAGATTCTCTCTACTTTGCAAATTCTCTGCGAAGCAGTACAGAAGCTTTTTGATGGAAGGGAGTTTTATGAGTTCCTTATACTTCAGGTCGGCTTGCCAGCTCGAGGTAAGACTTTTACTGCAGCAAAACTTACTCGATATCTTCGTTGGTTGGGCCATGATACCAAGCACTTCAATGTTGGAAAGGTATAACTTACTGTTACGACTGTTTACTCAGTGGTGCCAGATCTCTAACTTTGATGAGTTACACTTTTTTTTGTCATTTTCACAGTATCGGCGCCTCAAGCATGGAGCTAATCAGGTAGGTTTCGATTTACCATGCATGTTTGCTTTAGTCTTGATTTTCTTCAATGATGATTCTTCCTATTACACAGCAAATTGCTTTTGCTGCTGATGGTGAGCTGAATTAACGTGTGCACTAGGTTGTCTGATCCCTCTTTGCCTCTATATCTTCTTTAGTTTGTGGCTCGTTAGATAGTCAGTTTAGATATCAGGTAGCAGTTTATGCCCTTTAACTTCATAGTGTTCGGTGGGATATGGCACTCAGAAGGTCTTTCTTATAATTTACTTTCTGTAAAAGCTGCACTTGGCCATTTTGAAAATTAATGACTGACTCTTGCTAATTGGATGGCACATAAAGTATAAATAGTTACTTCAGAAGCTGGTCCTATTGATCAGATAGAAATTTTTCTGGTCATGTCGTGTATCAGGGTTCTAACAGCTTGATTATATTATATGTTTCTTGCTGCAGACTGCAGATTTCTTTCGAGGTGACAATGAAGAAGGTGTAGAGGCACGTAATGAGGTGATTATCTGCACTAGAATTGTATTTGACAAGTAAATAGTAATTTGCTGTCCCTAACATTGCTGAACAATTGGAGGTAATGATACCTTGTTCAGAGTTTAGTTTTAATAGTTGAAAAGTTCTAAGCATGGTCACATCAGTCTTAAATGTGCAATTTGCACCGTCCACTGCCACTGGACCTGTTTGGGTTCTGTGACAGTGGATGGTGCAGTTTGCAGTCACCTGCTCAGTCACTACTTAGACCTGTGTGGTTACTGCAGTTCCTGAATTGTTTAGGACCTTTAGTTCAAAGAAGCTGACTTGCTAGTGGATTCTGTGTGGTTTTGATGCTCCTTATAACAATTTAGTTTAAAAATCAAGAACTCATGTTCCCTTTCCATGTCCAAAAAACTTGTTGTGGTGGCAGACAAACCTCCCCACAGCTTTTAGTAGCAAAATGGTAAACAACATCATGCATCCTCATTCTTGAGATTCAATGGAAAAGGCTGGGCAAGCAATCAAAGAAGCTTAAATTGTTGTGAGTTGACACCATTGACTGTGTGGAGAAGCAAGCCAATTACAATTTAACACTACGAATATGCATTGCAGTAAATAGGAAATTCTGTCTTTGAATTTGATATACGGTGAATTCTAACTGGTGATGTGGTGTAACTGCTGCTTAAAATACTTTCTCTCGGTTTATAAACAGCCGTTGCCCAATGTGAAGCTGTTTGGTTTGAATTGGTCTATAAGGATGCAGGAAGTGAAGATGTTCCTTTTCCTTTTCTCTTCTTGGTCCTCCGTCATGCTGACTTTGGGTTGTTCTAACTATCGTGTAACTAGATTTTGGAGGCCAGTAATGTCAACAAATTTTTTTACTTTCTGTCCTGACATACACGTACTAGGTGGCTGCCCTTGCCATGGAAGATATGATATCCTGGATGCAGGAAGGAGGTCAGGTCAGTCCATCTGGATCAGATCTTGCAGAACCCACTCTGATTTCTTCTTCTTCTTCTTCTGATTTTACCATTTGTTATTTAATCTCAGGTAGGGATATTTGATGCAACAAACAGTACCAGGAGAAGGAGAAATATGCTGATGAAAATGGCTGAAGGCAAATGCAAGGTACAAGGCCCATATTATGGCAGATACAAAATAATTTTTCCACCATGCAAATTTGTACAGTGAATGAATCTTGTTCACAGGAAGAGGACAGTATTGATGTTAGGTGCCCAGAATTTTGTACTTTGATAGAAATGTCCATCATGAGTTTACAAATTTAACGCATGCCTCCATTAAAAATGGGTTGCCAGACTTTACCCAAAAAATTCACTTTATGTCACTAAGAAGATAGGAAAAAGAGGCTAAGCTTGATCTATCTTTCCAGCTTAGTGGAAGTCATTCAGCTCTGAACCAAAGCTTATCCTCATCCTAATACTTAGATCATGGTCGAGCAACCCCATGAGTGGATATATAGGAAACCAAATGCAGGCTTTGGAAGACCCTTTTGAATTCATCCATCCCCAAGTCAAAACTGGTGCTTTCTGTTGCACCAGGGGGGGTTTGTCCTTTGATTAAAAAAAAAGAAGAGAGGGGAATTGATACTTTTGTAACCATTTTTTCACTCCTTGGGCACTTCCGATCACGATAAAGCTACCAAGAATCAATTGGCAATGTGGAGAAATGAGGCAGAAATTGATGCCATCATTTTGCTGGATTGATCGCTCAAGACCTTTGGTCTCTAAATCCCAGAAAAGCAGAAGGCTGGCTGGTTGTTTGCCCTTGGATTTCCTTGTCAATTTCAACCCTCTGCTGGAGATTGACTGTGTCAGTGTCGATACACCAACTCGATTCTAGGGACAATTTTTTTGGATAAAGAAGGCATATTGGGCAGTGTTGAAGCTTCCCCCAGCTCCACAGCCACAGCATGGAGGAGCAGCTCCTAGAAAAGAAGAGTAAAGTTGGTTTATACACAAGAAAATTAACCTATTTGTATTTATTGGAGACAGACCTTCTATTAGTAATTTATGCCTGGTATCCATATGGTTTCTGGAGTAGAAGGTTGATTCTTAAGTGAGAGACTCAGACGGATTGGGATGCATAATTTTCCCTTGAGATGATGCAAACCCACTATTTTACTTGCCGCATCATAATTGTTGCCATTATTATTTCCACTTTTGTATCTCTCTCTGAAATACTTGAGTTTATATACAGATTCAGATCCTTGAAGAAAGACTTGAGACAATCTCATATTTGGATCAGTGACTTACAGATCTCTCTCCCCTAAAAAGAAGGGGGTGAGAAGAAACAAATGGTTTTGATACTGTATTGGTACAAAGGCATTTGGCTTCTTATAAAAGAATGACTTTATTAGAAACATTTACTTTATGAGTTTTTGCTTGTTCATTCAGTTTTAATGTCCTTACCATGATGTTGTGTCGATGTTGATTTTTGATTGCTGTCTTCCAATTGGTCGATGCTGATTTTTTATGTCTCTTTACTTCTTTGTGGCAGATTATTTTTCTGGAAACAATATGCAATGACGAGAGCATTATTGAACGAAATATACGTCTTAAAATTCAACAGAGTCCTGACTATGCTGAAGAGTATGTATGCTTTCTGGAGCTATTGCCATTTCAAATGTAAGCAAACTTCTGGACTTACCACTGGCATCCTTTTGCAGGCCAGATTATGAAGCTGGATTACGTGACTTCAAAAATCGATTAGCCAATTATGGAAAAGTAGCTTCTCTATTGTCTAGCAGTTGCTACTGATCAGATTCGTTATGGTGAATTTATGATAATTAATGATCTGCAGTGATGCAAATATCACCAGGTTTATGAACCAGTGGAGGAGGGATCTTATATCAAGATGATTGACATGGTTGGTGGACATGATGGAATAATACAAGTAAGATAGTCTAACTCTCCATTCTTCTTCAAAGATGCAGTTAGTTACACATTTATTTTAGTCTAACATGTTGGTGCTTCTGTTTTAACCATGTTGTGGCTTGGCTGCTTATCCTCTGATTGGAAGTAGACAAATGCTTAGATAGATTTGTGCGTGGTTTTTCCAATACATGTTTGAGCAGTGCGAATTCAAACAAGCAATTTATATAGGTGGAGACGTGAATAGGTGGTTTTATATTTCCAAAAATAGAAATCTTGAACATTTCTTGAGCTTGGAAATTGAAAATCTTACGTACCATCAAAAAAGTTTATAATATCATTAATAATAGGTGAAGATCGATTTTCTGCAATGTCAATGCTCTTATCTAATTCTAGTGGTTGGGGTTGGCTGGCTGGCTAGATGCTTGTTAGTTTGTACCTCTGACAACTATATTTAGCTTTTTGTCGAGCGATTTCTGTCGGGTTTCATTTTTTTAATTTTATTTTCCTTGGGTGGGGGTGGTTGTTTGGGAGGAGAAGGCGACTGGCTGGTTGCAGCTGCTTCTGAAAGTGATCTATCTGTGGTATGTGTGTGGGACCATATTATTGGCTCCTATTGTTCATTTGTAAAAATCAATTACTTCTTTAACTGAATCAAAGTTATTGGTTTGCATCAAATAATAATTAGGTAATCTTGCAGAAAAGCCATTTATTCTGTGGTTGTGCTCATTTTGTCTTTTGAGTAATTGAAAGTATGTTTGTCCTTGACTCAGGTGAACAATATCAGTGGCTATCTGCCTGGACGGATTGTTTTCTTCTTGGTATGTACTTGTATGACATCTGTGCTGCTTTTGTTTCTGCCTCATCATAACATATGATGCCAACAAATGGTTGGTTTTGTGGTTGCCAATGTTCTCGTTATGGAGTATCTGTACATATTGTTTGAAGTTCGAAGAGACAAAGTAGATTAATAATGTGACTGGGTCAATTGTTTGCTGTCTGAAACTTATTTTGAGACTGAACATGTTAGTGGAATTCCAGCATAAAAAATGAAGATCATTTGATCCAGCATTTGCTTCTAAGCTGCTGAGGCCTCTCTTTGTTCAAGGAACTGTGCTCTACATGCAAATTGATGATTAAACAATGTACATCAGTGTGAAGATATATAAGTGATTCTTTGTGTTGAGTGTTCCTGTTTAACATGATAGCGTCTTCTTACTGTTCAAAATGAAGAAATCATGCTAAATTGATATCTTTGCATCTGTCCCTGGTAGTGTCTTCCTTACTGGTTGTGCTGATGAGATAGTTCCTAAATTGCTATTGCAGGTCAATACACATCTCACGCCCCGCCCTATCCTACTAACCAGGCATGGGGAGAGTTTGGATAATGTGAGAGGCAGGATAGGTGGTGATACTGTGATAAGGTATGTTTTGCTAGTAATCATGATGGTGCATTTGGTTGGCTAATTCTGAACTGAGTTATTTTGTTATTTCCAGAAGGTTGAATCGGGTAGGAGATACATGGTTTGCATCTTTATCAGCCTGTCATGGACCTTTTCTTGTCACTTGTCATTCATCCTGACTGAATGATCTGTTTTCTTCATGTTTATTCTGCTTGAAAAAGCCTCTTAAGAATGGGAGAACTAGTTCTTATAATGTAGTCCAATGTGACTTAGAACAAGAGTAATGCCAATAACTTTATCTGCTTATAGAATGCATTAATTCTCATGGCAATGCATATGCTGTTCCAGTTCCACAATCTTTTATAAAGATGATATCCCTTGCACCATCTTCAACTTTCGATTACATCCCATTGCCAAATAAGGCATGGCCCAAGAGATTCCAGCCAAAAGCAGAAAGAAAATACCAGAAGCAGACCAGCATGGCAGGGACTATGACTTAGATGGTCGCTTGATTTAAATCATCTTACGAGATGCACTCCAAATAATTAATGATACCTTAATGGGTGCTTTGACATTGCGTTATTATTTCCATGAAAGTAATTGCCATCATCACTCTTTAAGAAAATGATTTTGCTAAGATGTTGCTTGAAACATTGTAACCGTGAGTCAGTAAACCACTTCTTGCTACCGTATCTTGTTTGTGTCTGGCTGATTACTTTCATCCTACCATAAGTGGTAGTATCATCTGAGTCTTTTGTGGGTTTTGTCCCATAATGAAGTCCATACTACCTGGTTCTATTACTTTATTTTTTAGCATGCAATTGCTATGATTAACTGATCATTTGGTTGCACTTTTCATGGCATAATACTTCTAGTTTATATGGCAGTGACGCTGGGGAACTCTATGCAAAGAAACTTGCTAACTTTGTTGAGAAGCGACTGAAGTCTGAAAGAGCAGCTTCCGTAAGCTTCAATGACATGCATAATAAGTGTTCCATCTTGCACAATCTATATCAATCTAATTTTTGGGTTAAACATTTGATCTCCCGAAGAATCTAATTGTGATGATGGATTCGCATCATCATTGAATTCCTTTGTTCGGTCTAATAGGAAAAGTTAGCTAGCAAATGAGATGTCATGTAAATTGGTTTGATGTCAAAACTGATGGGCAGTGCCAATCCTGTCACTGGCTAAAATTGGCTCTCCTTTCTCCTTTGTTCATACTTCAGTGAATAAACTCAAATTACTACCTTGGTTATACTTTGAAAGAAGTAAAATATTTAAGGTCATCCTTTCATTTGTATACCTTTTTGGGGTGTATATATTGGTTGCTTATTTTTTCTTATCATGATATTCTTTGGACCAGATATGGACAAGCACTCTGCAGAGAACTATCCTGACTGCTAGTCCAATTGTTGGGTTCCCCAAGGTTTGTGATTTTATGTGTGTGATCCTCTATGCTTTCTTCATATTCTTTGTAAAGATTTCTAATTAGTGATAGAAGTTCTCTACTACTGCAGATACAGTGGCGTGCGCTGGATGAAATAAATGCTGGAGTATGTGATGGAATGACTTATGAAGAGATAAAGAAAAATATGCCTGAGGAATATGAGTATGTTGCATTTTCATTTTCCCGCAGATGTACTTCATTCTCTGTTCTTGTTGGCGGAATCCTTGCGAGACGATATATATATAATATAAGATCTTATTTCCTCTTACTACAATACAGGGCACGTAAGAAAGACAAGTTGAGATATAGATATCCCCGTGGAGAATCTTATCTGGATGTTATACAAAGGTTTACAGTTTATATACGTACCTAATCATGGAATCAATGAATATTTGAAGTTATATTGGGTCTTTGATGCATCATCTGGGCACAAAAGTGACTCTTCCTCTTGTGGATACAAATAACTTTTGCAGGCTAGAGCCAGTGATCATTGAGCTTGAAAGACAGAGAGGACCCGTGGTAGTCATCTCTCATCAGGTTATACTCTTATTGCTGAAGTTGAGAAGTTGAAGTTTTTTCCTTGCCAAGTTGGTGGTCAGAAGATAATTCATTGCTTTATTCGCAGGCTGTTTTGAGGGCATTATATGCTTATTTTGCTGACAGGCCTCTGCAAGAAATCCCACATATTGAGGTAATGCTCATTTTCTTGGAAGCTAAGGGCCTGTTTGATAAATATTATGTTCTTGGGAACAACTTTTGATCGAAATGATTCTTTTTTATTTTGTTTCCGTGAATAATTTCTGAGTATTTGAAGGCGTTTGGTAAATTGTCCAAAATTTTTATTTTTGAGATAGAGATGCATTTGATAAGACTATTCAATTTTTTTGATTCTTTTAATTTTTTTTTTTTAATACTTTTACGATAATTTTCTTATGTTTCTCTTTTTTTCCTCCCTTTTCTCTTGTTCTTCCTCCGTTGGTGGCCGATCGCTGCTGCCGGGTGGGGCCTAGAGAGCTTGTCGGAGGTTCGCCTGGTCACCGGCAAAGCTCAGCCTCACACTGGGTGAGACTGAGCCTCACTGGTGGCCAGGTGATGCTCGACCTTGCCCAGGTGGTGTGAGGTTGGCCTTGCCCTGGCCTGGTGAGGCCCAGCCTTGTGTTGACTGGCAAGGCCGAGCCTTGTCGGTGGCTGGGCGAGGAGCCTCGCCCAAATTTGGGGAGGCAAGCCTCGCTAGGCTAGGGTGAGATTGACCTCGAGCCTCACTGGGCTGTTCGAGCCTTGCCTAGCTACTGGCGAGGCTTGGCCTCGCCTAGATCTGCAAGGCTGAGCTTCGCCTGTGGTCAGGCGAGCTCGCCGGACCTCACCCGGCCGCTCATCAGCTGCAGTCGCGGTGGCCGGGGGGCGGGATGGGTTGGGAGGAGGAGGAAGAAGAAGAAAGGAAAAGGAAAAAAAGAGGAGAGGAAAAGAGGAGAGTGAAAATTGATTCTAGATATTGTTCGGGAGTAAGAAGTAACTTTTTTTTTTATTGTTGATTCTATTTTAAATCTATTCCCAGGAACAAAAATTTATCAAACGGATTTCTGTTATAAATCTGTTCAGAAATCCGTTCTCGGGAGCAAAAGAATAGAATTAGTAATTTCTGAGAGTGTTATTAAACAGGCTCTAATTCCACCTTCAGTGGCATGCCATTAATTTGGGACTGGACATGTGTTCTAATGCAGTAATAAATATGTGATGGTGTTCTCAAAATGAAAGGAATTATGCATCTGTATGGTTAATTGCCATAACCATTCGAAGAAAGACTTTGCTAAATGCTCTTGTGATTCAGTTTAAAATAGTGTTGGTAAAGGTGGGCAGGGTAACGTCAATCGAAGCGATTGGGTTATGCTCATGGACTTTCTGGTGGCTCTTTTGGTGATCTGTTTTGGTTTTTAGTTGAAACAGTAAAATCTTAGCTTAGGCCACGTAAAGTGTTCATTTCATCGTGTTCTTCACATAACTCCTTGGTAATAGCGTGGGCGATTCTTTCTTCAGGTGCCGCTCCACACAATTATAGAGATACAAATGGGAGTCTCTGGGGTCCAGGAGAAGAGATACAAGCTGATGGACTAGTTAGGACAGGTCACGTCTTTTTGGCTAGTTTCTGTAACCTTAATGATATCGAGGAAAAAATTTTCCATTTCCAATTGTTCTCAAGCCGATTCATCAACAAGATGTAACTCTTGCATAAGTGCCTTGATAAAAATCGAAATCAATGCCTTTAATGTACATGCTACGAATTTCGTGCAACCCTAGATGACAAATCCGTCACTGGTGGTTTCACGTTGAACAAATCGAATAAAGATAAGCTATTGCCACTGCAAAAGCCATTCAAATTCTGCACTTCTCAAAACTTCATCCAGACTAATTGAGTTTCTTGATCGCTCGAGGGGATTTATGCACCGACCCTCGCGGAGTGAATGGCTTGGTGTGGTGTCGCGACATGGAGTGCCGTCTCTGCGACTCCACGGGGTTAAAACTTAAAACCCGGCGGCGTGTTATCTCCGCCCCACCCGTGTTTAAACTCACAAGCATGTATGATGAGGTGATCCTTTGATGTACAGTGAAGAAAAAGGACAGGATGCTCCAAGTAGAAGTGCCCCTGATCCGATTCCTGAAAGCCTGAAATGGTCAGCTCAGAGCTGGAACGATCACGAGCTCTCCACTCCCACTAGTCCTACACCGATCACATCGTGTGTCGCATGCTAAGTTTCAAAGCCTGAAAGGCACACAGCACAAGAGGGTGGTACAGCCTGCCGTTGAAGAGTCAGAAGAAAAAAAGTGAAACAGATAAAAAGCCTTTTGGGGTCTGCTCTGTCTAGATTCACATGAGACCCCTGAAGAGAAAAGTTTTGACTCGCCTGTGCCTTTTGGGTTGCTTGCCGCTCTCGTCATGGCATATTCTCGCTCCACTTGACCATGCTCACGAGGTAGTTTTTACCATGGTTTGGAAATTGCAAACGTAGTTTTACTCCAAAGATGCGAATTTTAAGAAAATCTAGATGCACAATTCAATGATGCAAACGACCGACCCTGCCTGCCCTCGCCTTCTACCATTGCTCGAAACCGAGCTTGAAGCGCTCCCTGAATTGCCAGGATCACACCATGTAGCACGTGTCGTCGGATCCCGAAAGGCTTGCAGGCCTGAAGTCATTGGAACCGAGACTGGACCGTGCCATCACGTTCCCATCGACTTACCTACAACGACTGATAAGATAATGATAAGAAAACACGACCGTCCAATCCTTGATGTCACCAACTCTCGGCATAAGGGTCAGAAAATTGCTGAATCAAAGGATGAACTCACTCAGAGACATTGTACCCCTAAATTTATAATATGGTTGGGGGTGTTTGGACCTCGGGATCCCTCACCTGCAACCCCACCGAAACATTAAACAAAACCACATGCCTCCTCGAGGAGGCTCCTCCTCTGTTTTCTTGCCGTCGCCTTCACGCCCTCATTTTCCTCTCTATCTTTTCTCGGGCGTGTCTTGCACGTTGGAGTCTCCTCTTTTGACTTCTCGATTCCGCACACTCATGCACCATCCTCTCCCCATCAAATCTCGAGCCCCCCTTCGCCACCGATTGCACCGTTTCGTGTCCCCCGAATGGCATGACATGACCCGGATCAAACCATCTAAATTGTGGGCTACGCTCTTTAGGACTTGAGAGCGTATCTCTATTGGGCGATACTATTTGCCATATGAGTGAACCGCTCGGACAAACTGGTATGGTCTGATCCGATTCTTGGAAGCGTCGGTCCGGTTTCTAATTCTTAAAAGTAAAACCGATTTCCAAGTGATCTAGTTCTTGGTTCTCCTGGTTCCAAGAGAGAACTGGACCGGATGGACTATATATACCATTTTTTATTATTTTTTCAAAAAAATTAGTAAATTGTAAATTAAATACTGTATTATTCAATGGTATTATAAGTTATAATACAATAATTCTTCACTCATTATTGTTTCTATTAATATCTTAAAATTTGTTACTTTTTCGTTGTGCACGGCTATTTTTTAAAAAGAAAAAAAAGTGGCTAGTTTCATTAAACCAAATCGGATTGAATCGAACTTGATAGTCCAGTCTAGTTTGGTTCTCAATCTTAGAACCAAACGGTTTGGTCCTTAATTTTCAGTTCCAACCGGATCAAACCGGATGGAATCATATTAGACTAGGCATTGATTACTCCTAGTTTGCCATATGCATTAGTCCCATAATCATCTATCTAGCCCTTTCTCTGGTGTGAACGACTGTTGATCTCGATGTTGATATAGTGACAAAGTCGGTAGATTTGTTGTCGGTGTCCAAAGCGGATCAGGACGGATCCTTATTGAAGGTCGAATGTCATTAGAGTCGATGTCTTTCGTGTCGCTTCGTTGCATAGATTGATTTGGCGAAATTGGTTCGGACGTCCTCGGAAATACTCGAAATTTATTTCGAGAAGGAACGGAGAAAAAGTCCAAGGGGGCCAAGGCGACACCTACTTCATTTTCACGTAAATGTTCGTTCTCTCTCTCTCTCTCTCTAGCTAAGTCAATACTAGTCGCAGGAGATTCTGACGCTCTCTCTTCCTTTTAGTCCTCCTCCTCTCAGTCATCATCATTCATCTCTCTCTCTCTCTCTCTCTCTCTAGCTGGAGACCATGGTGAGCCTGTCGAGCCCGTCCCCACCCACCGCGCCGGCGACGGCGAGCCCTAGCCGGAGCCGGAGCCACCTCGTGGACACTATCTTCTCCTACGACGGCAACGTCATGCTGGCCGCCATCATCTGCCTCCTCCTTGTCATCCTCTTCGTCCTCCTCCTCCACTTCTACGCCAGGTGCTTCCTCTCCTATTCCTCCTCAAGCCGCCACCGCCGCCGCCGCCTCCGCCCTCCTCCTTCCTCTGCCGCCCTCTCCGCTCGCCTCCAGATGCTGACCCGCGACGCCGCCCTCCTCTCGCCGTCCCCTCCTCGCCCCGCGTCCAAGGGCCTCGACCCCTCCACCATCTCGTCCATCCCTCTCTTCGTCGCGCGGCCCGACGGCGGGGAAAAGGACGAGGAATGCGTCGTCTGCCTGGGCGGCTTCGAGGAAAACGACGTTGGCCGGAGGCTGCCGGAATGCGGGCATGGCTTCCACGTGGACTGCATCGACACGTGGCTTCGCTCCCGCGCGAGCTGCCCCATCTGCAGAGAGCCAGTCGTCGCTAATACTCGCAAGGAGACAGAGAGCAAGAACAAGCTCGCGGTGGCAGAGGATGCCGACTCCGCCGGCTCCGCTGACGAGAGCAGGGACGCAACGGTTCAAGAAGAGACGGGCTCGAGCTCGGCCGAGATCGCGATCGACATCGTCCCCGACGGCGCCGACGACGACAACGACGGCGACGCGGGCAGCCCGTCGTCGCCGTCGGCCCGAACTCAGCAACAACCGACGACGACCCTCGGGGGTTCGCTGAAGAGAATGCTGAGCAGGAACAGAGCAGAAAGCAAGATTCATCCCTCCTCCGCATCGTCCCCGCCGCCGCCGTCATCGGTCAACATCAGCGACCCGGAATCAAACGCTTCATGTTAAACGTTTCATTCAGAAAAGACATCACAAATTCCACCGATCCAATCACAAATTTCTTGCTTGAAATTCTCTCGAGGGCCAGATCCGACTTTCGTTTCCCACGACACGTTCGTCCGCAGATGGAGCCGTTCCGTTCGGGTTTGACTCGACGGTCATTGAAAACCGAGGCTTAGGTGGGAGGTTAGTCAAGGAAATCCGATATACCCACGACCCAGAAAAAAGGCCACGGAAGAATCATCATCACGAAGTCAATACGTTAGGAGTGTAATCATCTCTCGATTTCGAGTAAATTAAGGGCTACGGTTGAACGGAGCGCCGTATACAATTCGCGGTCCGCATGTCAATCGTGCGACGAAAGTCAATTTTGTCTGTATCAATTGTGGGCCGCTTTGCTGTAGGTACGGCTCCGCTCATGTGCTAGACTGGGTTCCCTGAGAAGGACAAGAGAGCCTCTGATGAATATTGTACATCTTTTTATAAATTTTTTTGGGCGCAAATTCCAGGTTTTGGGGCCGACGTTCTGCTGACGGTCAAAAAAAAAGGGCAGAGGTGGGGTGGGCGGGGTGGATGGTGATGAGATGGCCTCCACCTCTGGTCCGCCATCGCCATTTATTCCTGCCTGCTACGCCTCGTTCAGTGCATTGTCTTGCGGTACATTGCCCGTTCTCGTTAGACATTAGGGGCGGATTTAGGCCTTTTTTCCGGGCCTTCTCTAGACAAATGCGCCTCGCTGCTCCGGATAAAGTTTCCATCTCCTTCTGCGGGTCAAAGATTAGGGGGGGAATTCACTAAAATACAGGTTGGAGCGAATGGGGTAGGGGTTGCATTTGAAGGTCTTTTTAGCCCAATGCCGATTGGCTCGGGTGAGAATCGTGCAATCGAACGACTATTGCTTGATGAGCTCCGATGTGGACCCGGTCCGTCCGACGGTGGCTCTATTTTGAAAGCGCCGATGGGATCTCTTTGAGCACGATAATTCACCTAAAATGATGTGACGAGCAAACCGAATGTTGGATGGAAGAGATGTCGTATGTTTTATATCCTTTTGGGGGTACTAGGGAAATTGGCAATCCATTAATCTCCATCGACTATTGCATTGCCTGTGCCGACTATATTGAGCGATCATGAAGTCATATGCTGTGATGCCTAGAATAGCACCAAGGTGGTGGCAACAATGATAGGGGTGAGCAAAGCCGGATCGAATCGAATCACAATTTTTCTAGAGGTAGTGATGCTCATCTTAAGTGGAATGAGTTACTATAGTGATTGTTTTAGTATCTTGGTTCTGTTTGTTTTGTAAAAAAAAAAATGAAATGCTTTGAAAAACTTTTTGTGAACTATAATTACTTATATTGCTTATAAAAGTGAATCAATGATATATATTTTTATCATTCACGGAAAAATTTAAACATAAATTATTGTCAATAATGAAAATATTTTCCTTTGACTAATTATTTCAAGTGATACAAGCGATTATCTTTAGAAAAATGCTTTTCACATCATTTATTTTTATTTTCCGTAAAACATACGAAATTTTTATATTATTATCGATTTTGTACTCATGTTGCTACTTATTGTAGTTTCGACATACTTTCTTAATTTGGATCCTAAAATGTAATGTCAACAGCATATACAAATTCAAAAATCCAAAAGGAATCGCGGTTTGAGAAGGAATTAAATCGCCTAACATGCTAGAGTTCAGCTTGGTTTCAGCACACCAAATGATTCGGTTATGTTCGGTTCTCCTTTCTCTCGGTTCGGTTCAACCTCGAAGTCCTCGCCCCCAAACCACGAGGCCGAACAACCCAGCAGCTCTTAATCTCTGAAGAAAAATGGCCCGAATGTCGTCCGACCGCGACGACAATCCGCAAAATTCTACACTGGTGCTGCCGGTGCCGTCACGGTTTGACAAAAAAAAAGGAAGCAAACAAAGAAAAGTTACCAGGGAAAGAAGGGCACCTTCTGCTGGGTCACATGCGATGGACCCCTGACATGGGGGGCGGCGAAATAGTTTAATGCTCCTACCTTCAAGCGATTGAAATGCGACAAAAATTCACAGGACGGCCATAATAGTTTTCAGGTCAGCAGTCAGCACCAGCTGCTTCCTGTGCTCGCTCACGGGAGAGAGACTTCACTGCAGTAATGGCCGGAGCTCGGATCCGGCGGCAGCTCCGTCCACCTTGACGTCCCCCTAAAAAGAGAAAGAGAGAGAGATTAAAAAGGGTGGTCCCGGCGGGGCTCGAACCCGCGACCTTCGGCTCATAAGACCAACGCTCTAACCAACTGAGCTACGGGACCATTTGTGACTGCATTTTCCCATTACGTGATTTTGTTTCTTTCTTTCTTTCTGCGTGTCCCTAAATATCTAGGGCATCGTACTGTGGTCGAGAGACTATTCCAGCTTCTTGCCCTTTGATTCTTGAACGGGCATAGAGTGCCTAGCTGGCGGGACACGGTACGGCCGACACCGACATCTCTCCCATGGGTACTAGCCTACTAGGGAGTCGGGTCCTATATTTTCATGTCCGACGTACCATGAAGAGCTTGTTTCGACATCAACTCGACTTCAAGGATAGACATAGATTGTGCGTTCGGCCTATCACCGCTTGCAAATGCTTTCTTTTTGAGAGATTCAAAAAAAAAAAAAAAAAAAAATCCAAAGGAAGGAATTGCATGAGTTTCCACCATTAGGGTTTGTACAAATCAGCCAACCTTTTGATTAGACTTGTCTTGTTAGCCTTGTCTACATGTACGTCTGCTCTGTAACATCAGCTTTGAAACCCACCCCCTCAGGGCCTTGTGTGTGTACCCTTTCAGAGGACCTGTCATGATTTGCCAATGTAAGTTAAGTAGGAAATTATAATAATAACAATAATAATAGTTATTGGTTGGCGCTTTCTTCCTCTCACAAAAAGGTCGAGAGTTCGAATTTCAGTTTCGTCATAAGGTGACTTACCTGGTTGTATATGTGTGATGGCTAGCATGTGCGGCCTTCAAGATTTACTCCCCTAACTGTCGGCGAGTGCGGAATTCCCTGAGTTATCAAAAAAAAAAAAGTTATTATATTCATAAAGAATGCTCACCTTAAGTAGATGAACTCTGTACCCTTAAAACACCACACTGGCTCCTCGTGATCCTATTGAAACAGGAGCAACAAAATTCTAATGATTGCCCGAATATTAAATTACTGCTCTTGACGGTACGAGAAATAGAACCTACACCGACCGTCTGATCTACACACAGAAAATTTGTCCTTATTAAAAACTAAGCCAATGAGATCAATTATCTATTTTTAACATCCCTCTCCACCTTCCCCAGGGAATAGTCTTTGTAAGATATCCCTTCTTACCTGTAAAGTTACGCTTACAAATGGAACAGGACAACGTATAGGTTGTGCATTTGGTGGTGGATTTATCTAGGGTTTGGAGAGTTTTTCCCCCTGTCAAGCACGAACCAGCGGGGCCGTGATTGAGGATCCTAGTATTGTCATATTTTACTCTTCATTTTAGGTCGAATTCCAATCTTATCTTGAACTTATTTTTGTCTTAACAAAGTTGATCAACTTTTGCTCTAACCAAAATCTATTCACGCGTCCAAAAATTGCCGCTTTGCTTCAATTTTAATAACATCATGAGGCTGATGTTATTACGTACAAAGGCAAAGGTGTTGATAAAGGTGTAGAACATTTAACTACTCTTAATATCGATAATTTTGAAAAAATTAGTGACAATTTTTGAATGCATGGGTAAATTTGGGATTTTTTTGGATTAAAAAATTCGGGATGAAATTGTCAATGAACCTTATGTTGGGTATTTTTTATTATTATTAGGGAAGTACGCCATTAAATATGAGTTTTAAGCTAAGTGAGACGAAAAAATCAACAGATACAACACTAAATCAAATTTATCTCATCATAAAAAAAGTGACGCGTGGACAACTAGGGATGATTTCCATCTGTCGCTTGTATTCTGGGCTACAATTTTTATCTAAGTTACTGGACTTCAATTTATTCACTTAATGGACTGAATTTTCGTTTAATTTACACTTGACTGCTCACCTCACGCGTGCCCAATGCTAGGATGAACTTGCAAATTCCAAACTTGCAAGTGCCTGAAAATAGTCATGTCTGAAAGATTGGCCCAAAAGCCCATCACGGTGGGCCTTTTGGGCCCCATTGTCCTTTTCATCTTTGTTAGAAAAATTTTCTAATTTAAGTTTATTGTACAACAGTACAAGGCCAATTCAATTTTAAATATTTTAATTACATTAATTTAGCCTTCAATTTTTTGACAATTTGATAAACCTTTTACTTGTACCTATTTAATCCTAATCCTTTAAATAACTTTTTGATGATTTGTCAATATGTCATTTCAGCCAAATATCCAATTAATAGGTGTAGGACTAAATAGGTAAATTATAAAAAAATTTAAGATTAAATTAATGCAATTGAAATGTCTAAAACTAAATGTGTCAAAATGTTTATGATTATATTAGTATAATTGAAAGGTTTATAACTGAATCGGTTGTTGTATAATAAATTTATGACTTTTTGGACAATTATCCCTCTTTCTTTGTTATTCTAATGCTCTTTCTTCCCCATTTGTATCCAACGTGGGCGATTTATGACATGGCTTACTTGCATGGAATGACATTCCACACAAGTAAATAGGTTTGGAATTGACACGAGCCCATTTATGATCCGGAAAAATTATGTCTCATGTGAACTCACTCACTTAACTCATTTGAACACAAATCAATGTGCTCAAAAGAAAGTGTTAACATGGCATTTATTTTAACACAACAACATTAGAAAATAAACACACCTACGGACAATAAAGGACTGAATAAAAAAACGCATTTAGGGATACAGAAGTCATAAAATATAAATAAGTAACTTACTAATACACTAAGATGAAATGTGAAATGTGTTGACACAAAGGCATCATGTATAATCAAGTTTTACACGTTTACCATGTATACATGCTAATGTATCTCGTAAATAGGCTAACAAATCGTATTGCACCTTTATCGAACATGATAAGAAGTTTGACAATCTTGTTAGTCATGTTGTGTAAGCCGTGTTATTTGGCAAATCGTGTTCATGTTGAAATAATTTGGGACGTTGATTAAATGTATCGTGTTCAAATTAGTTATATTCATATTATACTTTGATCTTGACACAACACGATACATCATGAATTGCCCGCCTTGTGCTGCTTCCCGCACAGTCCAATGACATTATTCATCGAGGTCTCCAAATTGTGTTTTTAAAAAAGGCCTTGAGAGACCTATGATCACGTGTTGATAATCCTACATGTAGCAGTACTACGACGCTACGGCTGAGCAAGGGATAGACTAGGTGAGATATTTGCATAGACATTATTAGAAAATTGAAGGAAAATTTTCTATTAGCCATTCTGTCCGTTATTGGAAAACACCCCAAAAATTTGACAACTTTGTATCGATAATCTGTTCAATGATCGACAGCGATAAAAGTGATTTGTCATGGTGCATGTGCGTCTTACATGTTTAACTTCAATCCAATCAAGAACATTTTCATCAAAATATATATAAAAATATATTGCTTAAAAAATTAAAATAAAAGACAGAGGCAAAGGAGGAGAGCTCTAGGGAAGCCGGAGCAGGTTGGCTAACCCTCTCTAGCCACTATGAGGCCCTCATTGGTTGTGGGTGAGGTTAGACCCTTACCTAGATCTAGTGAGGGTCACGAAGTTCTTGCTTAGTGTTCATTTGGGTAAGGGCCACGACCCTCTCCCATTGCTAGTAAAGGTTTTGCGATCCTCATTAAACTTCATAAGAAAAAGAAAATAAAAAAAAAAAGAATATAAATAGAAAAGTTATAAATAAATTCAGAAAATTTTTAAAATTGTTCTGACACCTCCAACTCCACTTGACATATTGGGCATATTATCATTACTTGAAGACTGGTGAAAAAATTGTCTATTTTTTATGTGCGTGTAAAATGAGTTAGTTCTCAACTTATTTAAAACCATCAAATTGTTGAGCATTTATTTATTGGATCCACTTAAACCTATTTTTAAAACTCAAGTCAATCTATTTATGACTTGCACTATAGAATATGGGTCGTAGACCCATTTTGCCACCTAAAGCTAGCAATGCCGAACCTTTTAAAAAGGTAAATGGACTACACCAAAAAGAAAACGACAAAGGGTATGTTTGGTAACTAGTCAAATAATGAAAATTTCTGTTCTTTTGTTTTTGGGAGTAGATTTGGAATATAAATTCGTATGTTAAAATTTTTGTTCTTGGAAACAAATTTGAACAAATTGTTCCTAGGAATAGATTTGGAACGGAATTAAGAATAAAAAAAAAAGTTGCTTCTTATTCCCGGAAACAATTTCAAGAATTAGTTTTTTTTCCTTTCTTTTTTTCTTTTTTCTTTCTCTTTCCTTTTCTTATTTTCAACTAGAAATTTTAAAGTTTTACCAAACGCATTTCTATCTTGAGAATAAAAATTTTGGGCAGTTACCAAATACCTTCAAATATTCAGAAATTGTTCTCGAGAATAGGATAAAAAAGAATAATTTATGAGCAGAAATTGTTCCTAAGAACAAAAGCATTACCATGCGCACTCAAAGTAATTTTTGAATTTCAAGTAGAAGTACCCATTGGTACTTCATTGAGAGACAATATGAGAGGCTAGCGTGATAATCGGCTCATCGGCTAGACACCATGTGCCCAATACGCCTTCCTGCTATCACTACTGCTTCGACAATTTGAGGACGAAAATGGAAAGTAAAAATCGATGACTCTAGCTAATGGCGATCGAAATACAGCGTCTTTCACTTGCAATCCAGAAACAAAGTAAAGGTGAACCTCGCCCAGCCAAAACAAGAAGGAAGGGTAAGAATTCGGACCGAACTCCTAAAGTTGTGCTGTTGATTCCATCAACTCTATGATTTATATATTGTTTGGGCAGAAACGGTCACAAAGTGTCTGGGTGGTGTAGTCGGTTATCACGCTAGTCTCACACACTAGAGGTCCCCGGTTCGAACCCGGGCTCAGACATTCAAAGGATTGACAGGGCAGCTAACGTAAGTCATTTGTGTTTTTGACACGCGTGGTGCCAACGGGGGCTTCCACTTGATTTTAAAAAAATCACTGTGGTTTTTTTTTTTTTTTTGGGTTGGTTTGAAATGGTTCAATTATTTTTAGAAAGATTCACAATTATTAGCTCATTTTTTTAATTGAAAGTAGAGATGATCCAATGGGTTTAGAACCCAAATCTGATAATGTATGTCATAAATGGGTCACCTTAAATTTTAAAAGTAAGCTTAATTAGGTCAAATAAATGAATGCCCAACAACTTAACGGGTTTTAAATTGATTGAGAACTAAACCATTTTAAACCAATGTGAAAAGTAGAGAACTTTTTCATTTGTCAAAGGATTGGGTAAATGAAGTTGTACCGGTCCTTTCCTATATAACCCGATGTTCTCGGAGAAGTTTAATTCAATTTGAAATTTTTATCGGGGGGAGAAAAGTTGTGTGAAGTATGAGTTTACAGACGTGATACCGCGTATAACACAATTAGGTGGAAAGTCGGGATGGAGATTTTCTGGACAAATTGAGACCCAACAGAAAAAAGAAAACAAGATCACAGGGAGCTTACTGGTATAAATAACATCTTGGGGGGCCGAATGCGAGAATCATGAAACCGAATGGGGGGAGGAAATGTAATTTACCAAGAAAACGGAGTTGCAGAAGTAGGGTGGAGGGTGCAGCTTTTAAATTGCAACCGACCAACCGCAAGCACTCAAAAACGACAGCAGAGATGTCCCCGTCGAGCGTGTTCTCCCCTTGCTTACTCTTTCTCTGAAAAGTTCCGAGTTTCAACTAACTGTCAATTCAACCTCCTTCCACTTTCCCCTCAATCTTCCTCACCGCATTCCCAATCCCGCACAGGCTTGAGGGACAAAGCTTGCCATCTTTAAGCAGGAGGCACATGGACTAGATTTACCGTGGTGTCTAGATTCGGTTCGGGTCGTCAGGCCGATTGATGGAACTAAGTTGTTGCTACCACAGCTCGTAAACAAGAGGAGGAGCATGGCGGTCGTGAAAGACATGTCTAAAGTGGTTCCGCTGGAGGACCCGGCTGGCGGGGAGAGCAGGCTCGAGGCCCGGATAGGAGATCGAAGCGTTTCTCGGGCCCGCGGGGCAGTTGCCAAGGTCAGAGCAGAGGTCGATAAGCTGTCTGAGAAGGTTGGCTTGCGTTGTCGCTTTGTCAGGTTATGCGATTTTGTTGCTTCTTTTTGTCGAGTTGATTGATCGGCATAACTGTGATGCCTTTGTAGGTTGTGTCGTTGGAGACAAACCTTCGTGGTGGAAGCTGGGTCGACGGCAAGGAATTCGTTGTCTTGACAGAGTTGCTCATGGTGAAGTTACTCGAATTGGACTCGATTGAGGCTGATGGAGAAGCAAGAGTTGAAAGGCGGATCGAGGTTAGATAATGAACATGAGAATTTTCGATCGGTGATCCTAATGCATACAGATTTGGCCATTGCATCAATCTAAGAAATAAAAATACTGGTATGATGAATGATAATTTCAAGCTCTTTCATGATATAAACCATCCAAAACTCGACAAAAGACTACACGAGCAAGTGAAAAGGAAGACAAATTTCCGTTACTTCTTAATTAAAGGGCACAGAGAATGACGAAGCTGCGTGTTGATGATTTCTTGTGCACAGGTATGTCGAGTCCAGAGCATTGTAGAAACACTCGACAGTCTAAAGGCGAGAAACTCCGACCCCTTGAGCAGGAGCAGAAATGCTACACCGGCTGACAGCAAGAGCGAGCAGATCGAGTCACGAAATGGCGTTGGCATTGTAGAAACACTCGACAGTCTAAAGGCGAGAAACTCCGACCCCCTGAGCGGGAGCAGAAATGCTACGGCGGCTGACAGCAAGAGCGAGCAGATCGAGTCACAAAACGGCGTCGCAAATGCCCAAGGCAGCTTGCAATCTTCTACAAGAATTACTCTGGACTGGGAGCTGTTTGATTAGGGGAACTGATCAGCGGATATATATCTACGTGCAAAGTGAAAAGAAAATCGTGCAGATATACCAAGGATCTAGATTATGCTTTTGGTCTCCCAGGTCGCTTCATCTTATCTTCCCAAAGAGTGGCTGAGTCGCTTCCGTTTCATCGTCTGTGTGTTCTGTTCACAAGCAAAGCGAAGCATCTTCGTTTTGTTTCAGTCATTGAAATGCAGGGTCTGAAATTGTATGAATGAATTGACAGCTGCAGATATAGAGCACAACTGGTTCTTCACTCTAGGAAGTCCAGGAGGGACAACGGGAATGACACTGCTGCTGTCGAATATTATCATGAAAATTCTGACTATAGCCCACTTTCTTAAATGCTTTTATCCTCTTCTCCTGATTTTGATGACCCATTAGCCGGCGACTGAATGTTTGATAGATTAAACTGCTGTGCTCGCTCGCTCGTGTCTCATGCATCAAACTCATTTCACCAACATTATCGGTCTACCTTCGAGCCCAAGATGGATTTGTTCCGATAAACGGAATCCCTAAAGGTCGGAGGCTGAAAATAGGGAATTTTTCTGGGCAGAGGGACAGCAATCATGGCACATATGTAGCAGCTAACAGTTCCTCATTAGTTGTTGACATGTTCTGTGGTTGCATGTGACCTCAGCAACAGCAGTTTCCAAGTGAAGCACTTGAAAACAAAGAAAGGACTATGTCACAAGTACAAGAAAACTTACCACAAAACATAAGAAAATTACTTTTGGCAAAGAGAAATACAAGGAGAAAAATCACTTACCAATTAATGAAAACATACTCATTGTTACCAATCTCGAAACGACGAGAAAGAGCCTAATTTCTCGATGTCTAGCATCCGCAACCGGTTATTATGTGCCATTTGAATTGGCGGAAGATACATATATAAGAAAAAGAGATGCAAAATTTTTTGATTTACACAAGCAAGATGGATTATAGGTGGGCTTCCCATTTTCCTTTTCTTTGGTTAAACATACCAACTCTACGCTTCTTGATTTGCATGCCGTAAATCAACCACGTAAGGAGGATTTTGCTCATGATCCAGCAGTTTTGGAAGGTGATTAATTAATGAATATGAAAAATCAACGAATTAAGAAAAAATATGGATGACAATCAATCAGTCCTCCCAGTTCCCAAAGAGATACTAAAAGGCAGAACACCATAAATGTTTAGATAATAAATGGCAAAAACCTGCATATGCAAATTAAATGCATTCTTAACTTGTAGGAACAATTTCCATTTTGAAAATATCCAACAACTAATAGAAAACCAATAAGGTTAATACTATCAAAAACTCCAACTAATACATTAGTGACAAATCTAATCCAAATTAATTTTTTTACCATGAAAAAACCCAAATTGGTATACTTATAACAAATTTATCTTTAACTAATTTTTTTATCACAAAAAATCCTAAATTGATATACTTGTGACAAATTTATTAAAGATTAATTTTTTTTATCGCAAAAAATCAAAATCTGGTATATTTGTGACAAATATGCTATTAGGTAGATTTGATTAATACTACAAAACTCACAAAGTTGATACACATGTAACAAACGGAGAGTAAAAACCTAAATTGATATACTTATCATTTGCCATGTATTATCCAATTCGGCAATTTGATGGTAAAATTTAAACAAAAACTAATGGAGGATAGATTTGTCACAAGTGTACAAATTTGAGGTTTTTAGTGATTAAACAATTAGTTTAAGCTAAATTTGTCACATTTATATCAGTTTGAGACTTTTCGTGATAAAAAAATTAGTTTAGGGAAAATTTGTAATATACACACACCAATTTAAGAGTTTTTTTGTGGTATTAACCCAAGCCAATGAATGTGACCCGAATGATAATGAAGATTAAGGCTTCGTTCGTTTCATGGAAAATAACTTTTAGAAAAATATTTTCCGAATTTTTCGACATTCGTTTCATGGAAAATAAATTCATTAGATAAAACATTTTCCATAAAAGAAAAAAAAGTCTTCTAAAGTAAGGGAAAATGTTTTCCACTTTTCAAGTTGGGGAAAACATTTTCTACACTCACTCTTTCCTATCTTACATCCCCTATTAGTTCTCACTTCTTTATTTTATTTTTTTAAATCAATTTTTTTTATTTTTTCATAAATTCAAATTTTTTGTTATTTTTTAATAAAATAGATTTTTTTTTGTCTTTCTTTTTGTTGTTTTTCTTTTCGTTTGGCCGCCGGCTATGGCAACGGTTGGCAATTGACAACAAGTGAGTTGAGCTCACCGATCCGGCCTCGCCGCCGTTTGGCGACGCTTGGGCATTGCCGATTTATGAGGCCCGAGCTTTGCTTCGGCGTTTGGTGACGCTCGAGCATCGCCGATCTAGTGAGGCCCGAGCCTCGCCATCGTTTGGCGAGGCCCGGGCATCGCTAATCTAGTGAGGCTTAAGCCTTGCCACCTCGAGCTCGCCTCACCAGTGAGCTGATCAAGCGAGCTTGAGGCATGGCTAGCCACCGGCTAGCGACCGACCAAGGAAGGAGAGAACACAAAAAAAAGAAAATAAATAAATTAATAATCATTTTAAAAAATAAAATAATAAAAAAACTATTAAAAAGAGTTTATAAACTAAAATATTTTTCCAAACGAATAGCGGAAAATATTTTCCACTTCAAAATCAAGTTTTACCCGAATACTGGAAAATAATTTCGTTTTCCTGAAAAATAGCTTCCTAAAAAATATTTTCCAGAAAAGCAATACTTTTCGTGAAACGAACGGAGCCTAAGTGATAAATGATAGTAGCACAGTCTTACGACAATGGCTAGCTATTATCATTAAAGCTATGGATCGAATGAACAGCCGTGGGCTCTAAAGTTATTTCATGTTCATTTATACAGAAAATCAATGTTTATGATATATGTCCACATTTTAAGAAAAATTTCAAATAAGCGTCTCAAATATCCTCATTTTCTAAAAAAAATGACTTATAATAATTTTTTTTCAAATAAGATCCATGATAGTTTTGAATGAGGGCCGACCTCGCCGGCTAGCCAAATATTCCGGTAGGTCAAGGAATTTTCATTTAAAAACAATTTCTTTGGGAAAATTCCAAAAAAAATGCTCAAAATGTCTTCATTTTTTTAAATAAGGGCTTAAATTGGATATTGTTTTAAATAAATGTTTGAAATGCTATTACTTTCTTAAATAAGGGCCTGAATGGCTATATTTGTTTCAAAAAAGGGTCTGAAGTGACTGTATCTATTTCAAATAATAATTTGACTTTCCGGTAGTTAAGGCATTTTCGTCATTTATCATTTTTTTTTTCTAGTTCTTCTTCTCCTTTGTTGCTTGTTGGCTGGCCACCGACGATGCCACATAGGGCTAGGAGAGGAGCGGCCTTGCCCTAGGGAGGGTGCCCCTTATGGCTATTTGTGAAGTCGGCCATTGCCAGATTTGGCAAAGGTGGCATTGCTTGTGGTTGATGAGGGCTTGGCAACCTCATTAGTCACTCATAAGGGCTAGCGAGGGCTTGTGGGCCCTTGCTGGCTATGGGCGAGGGCTTGATGACTGTCGCCAATGATTGGCAAGAGTCATCGAGCCGTCGCTAGCCCTAGGCAAGGCCGACCCTCCCCAGATGTGGTGAGGGTGGCCTTACCTGTGGCTAGCAAGGGCTTGTAGGCCCTTATCGGCCCTTACTAGCTGCCAGCGAGGGTTGTTGAGCCATCATCGGCCTAGTAGCAACCCTGACTAGCCTTTACTAGTGGTTGGCGAGGGTCATTGAGCCCTCATTAGCCTTTGCTAGTGGCTGCTGGAAAATAAAAAAGAAGAAAAGAGAAAAAGAAAAGAAAATTTGGATGAAAATGCCCTTGACAGGTTGGATAATTTAGGTGACTATTGAGGTTAGTCTCTTATTTGAAACAATCTTGGCCATTTAAAGCTTTTGTTTCAAACAAGGTTTGTTTCGGATTCTTATTTGAGAAAATGGTGACACTTCAAACTCTTTTTTGAAATTTTTTCATTTTTTTTTATCACTTCTCCCCTCCTTGTTCATCGTCTTCGTCCAGGAAGATGAACAGGGAAGAGTGGCCAAAGCAATGGCCATAATGACCTGAGTTGTATGTAAGAACAACTAGGTGGTGCTAGCCGCGGGTGAGGGCCATGAAGCCCTGGCTGATTGCTGGTGAGGGTTGGGCCCTGCTCGACCTCCAGCCAAGGTCGTTATGGCCATGGGGAGGCCACCTCACCCAGACCATTGCGGTACCTACGCTGCGTTGCCTAAATCTGGGTGAGACTAGCCTCGCTTGTGGCCGTGATGGCCTCCCTAGATCTAAGCAAGACCAGGTGATCGAGGAATTCTATTAAGGGCGATTTGGGCAAGGCCATGGCCGGCCGATCACGGAATTCTCCTTGCAGAAATGAAGTACGGAAGCGACCTGTTGTAGTCCATGGACCGCTGTTTCCGTCTCTGCTTCTGGATCTGCTCGTGCAAGCTCTAACGTTGAGTTTGCACTGCTCGAAGCAAATTTATGGTTGGATTATTTGTGAGTATACGTTCTCTTTTGACCTTCTCTTCTCTTCTCTTCTCTTCTTTCTTTCTTCTTTTCTTTTTTCCTTTTCTACTGGGTCCAACAAGGGCTGCTGGAGCTTGCCGGCTGCTGGGTGAGGGCCATGATGCCCTCGCTAGTCGATGTGGAGATCTGGGTGAGTTTAAGCGCTTCAATACAAAAAATTCCAACAAATCTAGCTTATTGTAAAGCAAGAGCAAAATCGTAACAAACATATGCCTTTTTCATTAACTTTGGTTCGATATCAAACACGAGAATCAAGATCTGGTCACCTTGCAAATGCCAACCAAGCTCGAACCTAAATCAACATCAGGGACAGAAACAGTAAGACGAGCTCAGGTTGCTTCAATGCGCAAAACGAAGAACATAGCACGATCCTGGTGGTGAAGACTCGGCCATGGCGTGGCTGATGCCGCCCGGTGGGCACCCAGTGATGAGGCAGCATGGAAATGTTCGGCAGAGATTTGAGACGCGATGCTGCATCGGCAGTTGTGGCGGGCACTCACGATATAGCTACGGAGGTCCCACGGCGAAGAAGCAAATGAATAGGGAAGAAAAAAAATATATATAAAAAAAAAAAACAAATTTGAACGAAAGTGTCTTAGACGAACTGAAGTGAGGTTGACAATTTTTTTTAACATTGACATGACCATTTTAGATTCTTGATTAAAATAAAGTTCACTTTGGACTATCTTTTGAGAAAACGAGGGCACTCATATTCTTATTTGGAATTGCCCCCCATATTCTAATCTCCATTAGGTGTACTTTTACTGAAGAAAAATTTGCGTTTTTTAAATTAAAAGCATACCATCAAATGTAAATATGAACACTATAACTGTTTTGACAATTGAAATAATTCGAATGAAGAACATCTACAAAATGCATTCATATATATCACTCTTAGAGCTAAGACAAACCAAATTATAAAGTCAGCTCATTTTAGTCATGAACTTTCTAATTTTGCCAATTTATCCTAAATCTTTACGTGAAATTTCGATTTAATCTTTCTAGTAAACTTTCAAAGAAAATCAATGATGCAGTGACATGTTATGTAAGACAGCTAGTGATAATCGAACTGCCATATTAATAATTTCCAATGAACATTGACTAGAGGGATAAACATATAAATAAGCCACGGCATTTTAAATCTCCAAATTGTCTTAATTAAGCTCACATACTGAAAACTAGATCAAGCATAACATGTAAAGACATAAGGGTTTCGGCTCTTTCAACAAGAGCTTAATTAAACTAAAAGCATCTTAATCTCATAGCCTATATAAAGTTGAACGTTGGACGTCCCGGTTGGTCCATGTCCACAAATGGCGCACTTGCCATGTTGCTCTTCAGGAACTCTCCATAGTTTTGCTGATGTTTCACAAACACCCCCTGTAGCCTCTCCTTCTCTTCCATCAGTTGCACATGTTGAGCTGCATCATATATAAGTCAATTAAATTCTTATTCCCCTTTAATAAGCGTGCACGCAGAGAGAGAAAGAGAGAACCTGCTTTGAATTGGATTTCATGACATATGAAACCAAGCTTTTGCTTTAATGTGCCATTCTCGACTTGGAACGAATAGTACTGTCCTGTCAAATAGCACATCATCACGGAGTCCCGTCGTATGTTGGCCTATATACGTCAAACAAGAAAAGTTCAAAATCATTAGATGCTTGTCATCTTAATCACCTCAAATCCAAATCTCGAAAGTACACCAAATTGGAATATAAACTGGAGGAAGAATTAAAATGATTGCTAACTTCAAGAGACTGGACTATCCATTCCAGTTGCATTATACGGCAAGTTTGTTTGGAACGATAAGTTTGAGCGTATCGCTTGTTTGCCAACATTCTGAAAGACACAAATACAAAAGAAATTGAAAACAAAGTCATGACTTTATACACAATTTCGAAATGCATTTGAATGGTTATAACTTTAAAAGCACCTCTTAAGCTTTTGAGGGTCCATGCTAGGGTTTGAAGAGCTTTGTCCTTTCATTCTTTGGCTTGTTGGAGGCAATGGAGGCATCCCTGGAGCAATGGCTCTCTTGTTCTTGTCGTTGGAGTCGTTGAAGCTCTCCGTTTATCACTTCAATGAAAGGATTGCCTATAACACATGGACAATAAGTTAGCAGAAGATCATTAAAGTCTCAAAATCATTCTCCAGAAAGATCAAAATGAAGAAATAAACTAGTTAACGAGAGATACTGGAATTTGTTTATTTACTCGCAGCGATTAAGAAAAATGAAGAACAGAGAAATAAAAGAAGTGAGTTTCTGAAGCCACTTCGGCTTCTTATTTATAGGAGAGACTAACAGGCCCATCTCCCTTGGGTTTTGCAATACCTACATTAATTATTCACGAAGAAATTTCATTTTCAGGAAAAAGGGCTAAACATTCTGGAAATCCCTAAACCCTGGATGACGACATTGAATTCTTGGCCACTTTTGTCTTGACAACGTAGCCAAAATTGGCATCCATGCTGTCAAAATGAAAATTCTTTGAGTGACAAGCATTAATAACGGGGATTAGAAGGCTGAGCCAAGAAGGTAAATTCAGGAGATGTCATTTTGGGAAATATCCATGAGGAAACTTCCTCTTATGCGGCTTGAACCAAATTAGGAGCCTAAAAAATGTACCATCCTTATTATTTGCCTCTATTGCATTATGCAAAAAGGGAAAGAACATGGAATTTAATAATTAACGTTGGATAGAGGGGTGTACTCGTGCATGGTCGGTAGACTTGCAATTAGTCAATGCCCATCTATGGAAATATGTGGAGATAATAATATTACAAGTATCATAATTTTAGGGGAAAATACAGCGCAAGTGCCAAAACTTGGTACAAAGGGACACTTAAGTGCAAAAAGTTACAAAAGGTACACTTAAGTGCCACTTTTAAAAAAAATTGGATCACTTAAGTGTCAAGTCGCCGGAACCCTGCCGGAAATCCTACGTGGCAATTTTTTATTACTTTTCTTGCCTACGTGGCTCGCCGGAAACCGAATCGGCCAAAAATCAGCTAAAACGATGTCGTTTTGGCTGACGTGGATTTAAAAATTATTAATTAAATAATATTAAATAATTAAAAATATTAGAAAAATTAAAATCGATTTTATTAAAAAAAAAAAAAAAAAGGGGGGATCGGCGAGGGCTGTGCAGCCCTCGCCGATCCCCTCCTTTTTTTCTTTTTTTTTTTTTATAATAAAATCGATTTTAATTTTTCAAAAATCTGATGTGGACAATTTTTTTTTTAAAAAAAATTGCCACATGGATTTTTTATTTTGAAAAAAAATGCTCCGTCGCAAATGAAGTTGCCGGAAAATGGACACGTGGCAATTTGGCCGGAATTTTTCGCCGTTGGCACTTAAGTGATCCCTTTTGCTCCGATTTTGATACTTAAGTGTACATTTTGTAACTTTTGGTACTTAAGTGTCCCTTTGTGCCAACTTTTGGCACTCCAAAGGTCCGCATGTCCATAATTTTAATATGACACTTAGTTGATTACCGTAACTTTTTTTTTCCAATTACTTATCTGGCATAACTAACGCATGATTAACTTTAGCATCATAGCTTCTTCTTCTTTTTTCCAATCACTTAAACATCATATAAATTTTCAATTAATTACTTCATTATCATAATATTTTAAAATCATTTATCACAAGTGTCATGCCTATTGAAATTTCGATACTTGGGTGAAAGTTTAAAAAAGTTCATGGCATTCAAGTGATTGATTGAAAGTTATGACACTCAAATGAACATTTTTTTTTCAAAGTTATGACGTCTAAGTGGTTGAAGAAAAGGTTAAAGGCTCAAGTAAATAATGTGCGGAAATTATGGTACTTAAGGTGTTTTTATCTCAAAATTTGTGAACTTGTGATATTTTCAGTCCTCTCTTCTCAAGACATTCTCATGAATGAACTTGTCAAAATTGGAAAATCGTTTATGCTTTCACGAATAAGATGTTACTATGCGAAGCTTGCTAATCAAACTATTTTAGATAGCCACAAGTTGACATTTTTTTTTTGGTCATAACACAAGTTGACATTTACCCGTGCATTTTCTGTTAAGTAGGCAGTTGGCCAAACGTTGGGAAAAAAAGAAGAAGAATGTAATTACCCAGCCATTTTTGGGATACAATTGCCTTTTTCCATTACATCAATCAAACCAAAGAATAGTAAGATCAATCAACAATTACTCAATAAGGTTACATGCTCGACCAATCTCATTATTTTCTTTCAAGGAGCAATGGAAATATAAAAAAGAAGAAGAAAGAGTTGGTAGAGGGCAAGAATTCTAAAAGAGTACTTATAGGATACACCGCCAGCATCGGAAATGTTTTACTCAAACGGTCTTATACATCATAAATTTGGAAGAGGGAAAAGTTACAAAAATAGTCTTTAACCTATTACTTATAAATATATTAATTTGATCAATTTAATCTTAAAGCTTTAAATAATTTGCCAATTAAATCATTTTGGCCACTTTTGATCGAAAATTACTTATATGGGCACTGATTGTGCTATCACTCCTTGTCATCACTCAAACACAATAGCGATAGGGGTTCAAATTTAGTCTTAAAGCTTTAAACATTTTAATTCGACTAATTTAGTCTTAAAGCTTTAAACAATTTGTCTTGAATCATTCTAGCCACTTTTGATTGAAAATTGCTTACATGGGCATTGATTGTGCTATCACTCCTTATCATCACTCAAACACAATAGCGATAGGTGTTCGAATCAAATGCTGAGCTTCTAAACATGAAAAGTGGAGCCAACCAAAATCCTTTGGCGATGCAATCCTAAGTCTCCAAAGTAAAATGGTAAATTTGCTTTTTTATGACTCAAATTGTGCGGGAAAATTACCAAAAAAATCTTAAACCTGTTACATTGATATCAATTTAGTTTTAAACTTTTCAATTGGACCAATTTGATCCTAAATCTTTTTACATTGGTATTAATTCAATTCATCCGACTAATTTAGGCTAAAAATCAACAGCGTGGACGTTGTCAATCCTACGTGGTATCGCATGTGTTGACTTGGACATTTTTGAATAGTTCTTAAATAATTTTTCGATCTTTCTATTATTATTTTAATTTTTTCCCTTTTTCCTCTTCTTTTTTTTTTCTATTCTTTTTCTTTGGCTTGTGGCTGGTAACAGCCATGGCCAACAACCGGCCACAGGTGTGGGCTAATGAGGGCCATAGTAACCTAGTATGCTCCTTATAATTGAGCATGTAATTTTTTTTTTTTAAGCCATGAGCTTGATTTTGGAGTCAATGTAGTTGAGCCCGCAAAGGCAAGCGAAGTAATCTTGCAGTCCAAATGAAACCTGGGCAAGGGCTGATCTCGCCTAGGTGAAGGGGAGTGTTAGTGAGGGCGCTTGCCAATGCTTGTCCTCACCCACGCCAGGCAAGGCCTAACAAGGCCAACCCTTATGGATGCTCGACCTTGCCCATAGGATGTCTAGTGAGTCCGACCATCGCTAGTGGTCGACAATCGGTGACTGGGCGCTAGCAACAAGAAAAGGGAAAGAAAAAAAAAGAAAGGAAAAAAAGAAACACATTCAGAAAAAATATTTAAAAAATTCTAAAAATTGTTTATGTCTTGCTAGTCGAGCCTCGTTGGATGATTAACATTCATGTTAGCAATTTTTAATCAAAGTGGGCTAGATGGATTCCATTGACAAATTATCATAAGGCTTAGGATTTAATTGGCTCATTTGAAATGTTTAGGGCTAAATTGGTACAAACTTAATAAATCAACAAGCATGACAAGTAACAAGCAACTAAAAACTGAGTGATTGCGAACTCACTTGATCAGAGTCATAAAAGGCAATCAAGAAAAATGAAGGTGAGATTGATAACAAAATCCTAGTCTCGGGTTTTTCTTGAGATACCGAAGAACTCGTATAAGAGCTTCCTAGTGCTACGCTTTTGATTCTTGTATGAACTAAGAAAGTCTATGGACCAAATAAACAAATTCGAGCCGATTATTAGTGAGATAAAGTAGACGTCTTGCTCATCGACGATAACAACTTGGATTTGTCAAGGCAAGTCCAGTTGCTCTAGTTAACTGCTTGTTGCTCCATTTGGGAAGTTGCCGATTTAGTTGCAGCATGCTACGCTCAATAGGGATATCAAGTACATACTTTCTCTAACACAAGAGTAATCCTAATGTCATCCGCATCACTCCCATTTCCAAAGGCATTTTTGACTGGCTGAGGTCCTTGATATAAATTCACTTGTCAAGGTACCATTTCAAAAGTGAAAATAATGAGACTGAAATTGACTAATAACTTATTTGATATAACATACTTTTCTTTAAAAGTTTGTATCTTTCTATGAACTACTTTTCATGCTTTGTGAACCAATACCCAAAATTATCCATAATTAAGCTCATATTTAAGTACATTTTGGATAATTGACTATTGGTAAAACCGTAATGGACACTTTACTCTACATTGAGATTTGAGGACACTCTTTATTTTTAGAAGGGATAACTGTAATGAAAGTCTTAAGACTTGTTGTAAAAGTGTGATGAAGTCCTAAAACTTTAAAAAAATACAATAAATTCCTAAACCTTATCAAATTAGTACAATTAAATCCTTTCCTTGCTTTGTCAATTTACCTAATGAAAAATTCTGACATGACATTTCTATATATTATTCTCTTTCTATGTGGCATTTTTTTTTATAATTTTCTTCTCCAAATTTTACTTATTAAAAAATAAAAAACAATACTGAAATTTTATTAAAAAAGAACCCAGTCCTAAACATTAGAAAGGGACGACTGAGGTCGCTAGGGCCTAGCTAGCGCTAACCTCAATGTGGGGGAGGGTTGGACCCTCAATAATGGTTTACGTTCATATGGATGGTCTCGACGGCATCACCACAAGTGAAAGTGAGTGCATGGTTTTGCTTTTTCAATTTTCCCTCTCAAGCTTCAAGGGACCAAGCAATTCCTTTTGGCTTTGTTGATTGCGTAGAATTTCTCAACATAAATAACCAATAAATCAAGAATGAATCAGATCCATATATGACTGTAAAATACTAAAACTTATATGTACAACAAAATTAAAACGTACTCGTTTGAGCTATAACTTCACTTGAAAAAAATAGATCAAACTGATGGTAATCAACGATCTATTGGAATGCCAGATCTTCCTCTTTATGACATATTTTAGTATAGCAATTTTTATTGGGATTAAGCAACTGATAGGTATAACCTACCCTTTTATAGGCTTGAGAAAGGACTTAGCAAACCTTAATCAATAGTGTGTCAATTGGGCCTCTCCTATTACGGGCTTCAATTAAATACAATTATTTACACTTTACTGCTCAATTAGGTCCGTTATTAATAGATACCAAAACCTAATTTAATAAGGTCACTCAAGGGTTTACATATATTAGAATATCTATTAACTTAATTATTTAAATTAGAAAATCAATTAATTAATGTAAGCTCATATTATAGGAAATTTCCAACATTCTCCTACTTGGACTATATTAATTAACTTATTTTTATTTTGAAAACGATTTTATATTGAAAACGACACTCTTGGATTAATAACTGAAAATTTGTTTTTATGTGGCTACAATTTTGAAAAAAAATATTCCAATAACAATATTTCAAAACCAATTCAATCCTATATAACCTTAGTATAAGACTATGGCGATCAATTTGTTAAGAAAATACAACAACACATGACTTTCCATAATCACATATAATAAGTATTATATTTTCATGGATTATGAGCTTAGTAGTGTGGTAAGAAATAATTTCAACATGTGATAAAAAAATACATTATTTCTTATCAGTTCTCAATATAATTTCTCGACGACTTGAAACCGTATTAGTATAATTCCTAAATAACATGAAATTGCCTCCGTGTGATTTCTAACCAACATGAAATTGCATAACTATGTCACAATTCAATATGAGATTTCATAATTAGTGACATCCAATCATTTTTAAACTAAAATTTGTTTAAAGATACTGTTTTATACTTCAATTTCTCAGTTGATAGGAGAAATGATAACAATAGAATCAACAATAATAATCATCAAAAATAAATGCTTTAATAGATATCACAAAAGCATTATTAGTTTGCATATAATTTTAATATCCATAAATAGAAATTATATAGCTCCCACTAACAAAAGAGATCAAAAAACTCCAAAACACCTATATTCTTTAAACAAAATGGATCGTAAACTTTTTTTGTTAGAAGATTGGCCAACAAAGACCTAATTCTAATATTCTTGATCATAATGTCTCCTTTTTTGACTAAGTTATTAACAATATAATATTTGATTTCCATATATTTAAACGCATTGCTGATCTTGTTATTCTTGAAATAAAATACTGTTGCAGTATTGTCATAGTAGATCACCATAGGTTTAGTGATAAAGTCCATAACTTGCAATTCTGAGATCAAAATTTTGAGCTAAACAACTTAAGTTTACACATCATTACACACCATAAACTCAGTATATACTGTAGAGTTTGTAACCAAGGTTTGCTTTGTACTCTTCCAAAAAATAGTACCTCTAGTCATCACAAAAATATATCCAAAAGTTGATTTCCTATAATTTGAACAACTAGCAAAATTAGCATTTCAATATCCAATCACCTTTAAATCCTTTACTCTGTTATACACGAGTATGAAGTCTTTTGTTCACGGTAGATTTCTTATCACTTTCTTAGTTGCAACCTAATATTTATGATATGGATTCGACAAATATTTCCCAAGAGTATTCACAGCAAAAGCAATATTAAGTCTAGTAAATACTTGTGTATACATAAGATTGTCAACTGCACTAGCATATAGAACATTCTTTATTGCTTCATTCTTAACATCATTCTTGGGGCATTGTTCTATGTTCAATTTATTTTCTTTCACAATAGAAGCTTCACCAACCTTGTGGATTTGCATATTGAATCTTTTCAAAATACGATATATATATATATCTGAGATAACCCCAGAACCTTCTTAGATCTGTCACAATGAATCTCAATGTCTAAAACAAAAAAGGATTTCCCAAGATCTTTCATATCAAATTTTGCAGACAAATTTTTTTTTTTTTGTGTTATTTAATAGATCAACATCTCTACTAGCAATCAAAATATCATCTACATAAAGTATTAAAAAAATATATTTACTCCCATTTACTTTTATGTAGTTGTATTAATTAAACTTGTTTTCTTCAAAGTCAAATAATCTCACAAATTTATCAAATTGCAAGTATCACTGACATGATACTTGTTTATACACCATATATTCATTTCCGGCTTCTTTAAACCCTTTAGGTTGCTGCATGTATACTTCTTCATCTAGATCTCCATTTAGAAATGTTGCTTTTATATCCATTTGGTGAAGTTCTAAGTTAAAATGAGATACCGGTGCCGTTATTATCCGAAATGAGTCTTTAGTAGAAATTGGAGAAAATGTTTCAATATAATCAATGCATTTTCTTTGTGTGAACCTCTTTACGACAAACCTTGCCTTGAATATCTCTACGTTGCCTTTATTGTTTTTCTTGGTTTTGAATATACATTTGCAGCCAATTGGTTTATGCTTCATTCGGTAAATCAACAAGTTCCCATACTTGATTATTTGACATAGAGATTACATCATCCTTCATTGCTCCTAACCATTCATTTGTCTAATTACTATTAAGAGTTTATTTAAAGATCGCCAAATCAACTATATGTCCATTGTCAAAATCAGCTTTTCTAAGATAAACATGATAATCATTTAAAATTTTTGGTCTTCTTTGTTGCTGTGATATTCGCATAGGCATTTTTGGAGCCAGATCATTCGTCTGGAGAATTTCATTTGTGATAAAAGGATCTATCATTATGTCCCTAGTATCTGCTTTTTGTTGAATTTCCACTCTACAAGACTCACATGGAATCATTATTCAAGATGGGCAATGTAATAAATACCATTTTGTTTGGTTATTCCCTTTTGAAAGATTGAGAAGAATTCTCTTTAGCAACATCTAACTCTAGGAATTTAGCAGTTTGAGACTCAATGATTCTAGTACCACAAATAGGATAATAGAATCTATATACTTTGGAATGGCCAGGGTATCTAATAAAGTAACAATTGGTGGTCCTTGGTTCGGTCTTTTTTCTGAGAAGGATCATAAATTTTCACTTCTGTACGATGTCTCCAAACTCGAAAGTGATTTAAGCTTGGTTTCCTGCCCATCCATAATTCAAAAGGTGTTTTCGGCACTAATTTACTAGATACATGATTCAATATCTAAGCCGTTGTTTTAATTGCATTACCCTATAAGTATTCAGGCAAATTAAAACTCTCCATCATACTTCGTTTCATCTTCATGAGTGTACGATTGTGCCGTTCAAGTACACCATCATATTTAGGACTCCCAGGCATTGTACATTGAGCGACAATACCACAGTCTTGCAAATATTTAGTAAATGGTTTCATTCGTTGTCTAGTCTTGGTATATCACCCATAATACTTACCAATATGATTCTGACAATTTTGATTACTTTTCTCAATTGTTTCTCAACTTCAGTGTGAAACACTTTGAACATGTCAAAAGCATCGACTTTCTCTTTAATCAAGTATATATAACAATAATTGGAGAAATCATCAATGAATGTGAAGAAATACTTATTTTCACACGAGATAGTTAAATATGGTCCATTAATATCTGTATGAATGATCTCTAATAGAATTTGATTGTGAGTAGCATTTTTCTTCTTGATTTTAGTCAATTTTCCCCTTACATAATCAATATAAATCTTAGTATCATTTGAGTCAAGAGGAGGAAAAATATTTGCATTAATGAGTTGCTTTAACTTTTCTTCGGAGATGTGCCCTAATCACTTATGCCATAGCAATGAATATCTTTATTTCATTAAGGATCTCTTAGCAATATTATTTTTGATATTGAAGGAATGATATAGTCTATCGGGAGATAAGGATAATCGATATAATCCATTGAACGGAACACAATTCCCAATAAATCTTGAATCATAACTCAAATCCACTCTTTTATTTGCAAAATAAAGACAATATTCAGTTTTGTCAAGCAAAGAAAGAGATATCAAGTTTCTCTTAAAACTAGGAACATAAAAAACATTGTTCAAAATAAGATGAAAATCAGAGTCTAAATTTAAAACAGTTGTACCTATGCACTCAACATTAACTCTAATGTTGTTTCCAACTTTAAGCTTCGACTCTCTCAAACTTTGATTTCTTAAATTTGTAAGACCCTATAAGGTAATAGTCACATGAATAGTAGTACCATAATCAAGCCACCAAGAATCCAAAAGAACATCAATCAGATTTGATTAAAAAAAAATCAACAAATAACCTTAATGATCCTCTTTTCTTGCTTTTAGCTAAGTTTTGAACTTGTAGCAATTGGCTCTTTTGTGACTTTGCTTCTTGAAGTGAAAATACTTGAAATCCTTATATCAATTTCTCCCATTATTCCCATTTTTCTTGAAGTCTTAGCCTTTCTTTGAACCGTGAGCATTTGATCATTTAAGCTGCCATTTTCCTCCAAAGGAACTCAGCTTGGCATTGGCAATTAAGTGAGTAGTCTCATACTTCTCCTTCCTTAACTTCTTCTTCTCAGTTACACATTTGGTAATCAAGGCATTGACACTCCAAGTTTCATTCTAAGCGTCATAAGTAATCTTAATCTGGCTAAATTCAGCTAGTAGAATATTTAAGGCGTGATGCACAATATAATATTTAAAAAGGACAATTTTATGAACCTTAAGTTTGGACTGAATATGGACAATCTTTGGTATAAATTTTCTAACACCCTTGGCAACATCATATCTCATGTTCATTAATTCACTCAGCAAGTTCCCAACTTCAGCCTTGCCTGAAACTTTATGTCTTTCTCCCACTGCTTCAAGGAACTATCTTGTATTCGTATTTTCTGGCAAATCACTAATGAGATGCTAAGTAATAAACCTCTTCATAACAATAAGGTTAAGTTGATTGGATTTTTCCTACCTAGCATAATAGGCCTTTTGATCTACTGTACTTTGATTATTGGGATTGAAGGGTTCATTCTTATGTAAAGCCAAGTTCATATCCACAATTTCAAAGCAAACTTTATATCTTACTTCAACTTCTTGAGGTTTGATCTAGTTTACATTTCAACCGTGGCATTGTTGTTGTTTATAGCAAAGATAACTGTTTGTCACATATAATACAATAAGATCAATTATGGGCAATAAGCAATTCAACAAAAATAATTAGCATATTATAAACTCCCCTTTGGGAAGAGTTTATAATGCACCGCTATTTTCCACATTATGAAGTTTATAAAGTGACAATAAGGAGAATTACATATAATTGTCAATGATCTATTTCCTTTGGGCAAACAAATCCTTTAAATTATACATATCCATGATTTTAATATATAGAGATGATAATGTGAATTACATATAATTATCAATGGTGTATTTGCTTTGTACAAACAAGACATTTGAATTATATATTTCCATTATCTCAATAGAGAAGGGAATTGCATATAACTTTAAAAATTTATCCCATTTAAGAAGATAGAATTTTTGAGTCATACATCCCCATCTCTCATCTTTATTATATCTATATTGAGGGGAATTAAATATAATTTTCAAAAAAATTATCCCCATTAGGCAGATAAATATTTTTCAATTATACATCCCCATATTTTAAATTGGGAATTTATCTTCATGCAATTTTCAAATTAATATACACAATAACCCCTTTTAGGCAGGTAATTGTATATACTAATTGTTATCAATAGGGAACTAAATTTTTTTTTTTATAAATAATGTTCCATTTAATCAATGCCAAAAATTCATTAAATAATATGAAGTACTTTACGACATATGATTCCCAAGATCATATTGCATTTATCAAACAACAATTTTTGTCACAATTTTTAATTTTGTTTATTTTACTTTAATTTCATCATTTTTATATTTCATATTTTTCATGGAATTAAATATGGATAACAATAAATAATTTCAAATAGATATTTAAATATGCCTAAATTATAATTAACGAAACAAAGTATTTATTATATTAAAATTAGGCATATTAAAAAACTGGGAAGCGGGCCACAAATAAATAGGACCAAGCGGCCCAAGTCCTCATACGGCCTCCTCAAATTTTTTATTACTATTATTATTTTATTATTATTTTTCTCGGTAGAAATTTGGCCAAGCGGGCTTGGGCCAGAAAATTGTGGTCACTGGCTCGCGTGAGCTAGCTAGTGGTTTTGGGTTCACGCCTAGAAACTAGAAGCCTAGAGACTAGGCTCACGCCCAGCTACAAAATGGGCCTAGAAGCCTGCAGGAGTCAACCTCCTACTCACAAGCTTGGCAAACCCAGAAGCCTACATGCGGCAGTCAGCCTAGAAGATAGGCTTCACGCTCAGAAAACAAAAGCCCCAGAACTGGGCTCATGTTCAGAATTTTAGCAAGTCCAGAGATTAAAACAGATGGGCCAAAATAAAAAGAAAAGGAGTTAGCCCAGCAAGCCCACACATGCATTTGGCCCAGCTAGAGGTCTTCTTCAACCTCTAGTTGGAGCCTTGAATTCTGTAAACCGGGTCACATGACTTGATTTCAACTCAAAGCTCAAAAATTGCATATTGTGGTTGATTTTTATGAGATTTTCCCATGGGTTTTGCTTCCAACATCATTATAAATTGATTGGAATGAATTAAACGAAAAAAAAGCGAATAAATCATCTATATTCAAGCTTCAAAAATTTCGGATCCAACACTCATGGCCGAAATTTGGTTTTCTCAAGTTTAAGCCAAAAAACTCACCTTAATGCAATCAAAAGATTCTAAAACATACATATTACAATACCCATGCAATAATTTATAACATACATCATTCAATTGCAAGTAATTTAAAAATTCTAGAACTTTTTTCAAGGTATAAACCCTAGAATTTAAAATTTGAAATTCTTATTCAATTCTCAACGAACCTATACAAATTATATGTTGTTGGAAAGATCTCGACATGCTCTGATACCACATGTAATTTTGGGTTTCAGAATCAATCGATCAAAAAGTCTACATGAAAAAATAATGGCAACATTCAAATCAAGAGAAATCTTTTTTTTGAATTTGTTCATAAAAAAATAATTTTGGGTTCTACAATCATATATGATTTGCTCTGATACTATATGTAAAATTTATCAACATAAATAATCAATAACTCAAGAACAAATAAGATCCATATATGATTGTAAAATACCAAAACTTATATGTATAGCGGAATTAAAATGAACTGTAACATCACTAGAAAAAAAATAGATTAAATTGATGGTAATTAACGATCTATTGAAATACTAGATCTTTCTCTTTATGACATGTTCAGTATAGCAACTTTTAATATGATTAAGCAATTGAAAGGTATAACTTACCTTTTTATAGGTCATAGAAAAGACCTAGCAAATCATAATTAATAGTGTGTCAATTGAGCCTCTCTTATTACGGGTTTCAGTTAAATACAATTGCATATACTTTGCTGCTCAATTAGGCTCATTATTAATAGATCTCAAAGTCCAATTCAATAAGATCACTCAAGAGTTTAACATATAATAGTATATCTATTAACCTAATTATTTAAAATAGAAAATTAATTAATTAATGTAAGCACATATTATAGAAAATTTGCAACAAATCGTACTTGATTAGGATTGAATGGTATTCCTTTTCATCCCTTACCTAAATTGAGGCAAGGCCTCGCTAGCCCTTGCTTAGAGTCTGTGTCTCTCGCCCAAATCTGGGGTGAGGGCATATACCCTCCCCTAGGTGTGGGGTGCACGATTCTAGGTCAGACAAGAGAGAGTATGGAGTGACAATCAGCACATACGGACACAGAAAAAAGGGAAAGAGGGAAGGCTCAGAAGAAATTAAGGAAAAAGGAAGATCGACGAGGCTGGAGCGGTGGAGATCTGAAGAGAACTTTCGGTCAAAGATTGGGGAGCAAAACGACAAGAAAGAGTGAACATTCACCATATGCTCTCAGGGGAGGACATTCAGGAGGCAGAACCTTCAATGTTCGTTCGTTTACTCAACATTGATCCACGAACGCTCACAAACAAGGCTTCGGCACACCCGCTTTGATTCACGACAACACCAGGGGACAATGTTCTGAATTTTCAGAACAAAACAGAGGGGAGAACGGGAGATGGTTTGGAATTTGAGAGAACGAACGTGCGAGCTGTGGTCGCTGGCGATCTCTGCCAGCCCTTTCCGGCGATGCGGTGGTGCCCCCAACGGCCAGAGCTCCGTGGTTTTTTTAAAAGATGGGTTATTTTCTTTTCTTTTCTTTTTTAATAAAATTTTAGTATTTTTTATTTTTTTTTAGTTTTTTGGTCGGAATTCTTTATTTTTTTTAATTTAAATAAATTTTGGGAAAAAATAATAAATGATGTCACGTAGGAAGGAAGAAATAATATAAAAAAACTACCCTGTCAAGATTTTCTAGTTAGGCAATTTGATGGAGTTAAAGAATGATTTAATTGCACAAATTTGATAGGTTTTAAAATTTGATTGTACTTTTTGAAAATTATAGGATTCAATTATACTTTTGTGATAAGTGTTAGGATTTTTTGTGTACTTATTCCTTTATAGAATGGAAGAATAGACCTATATATCGTCAATGTTAAAAATGTTTACACAAATAGCTTCATCCACCGTTGATTGAAGGATATAAACAATCCATTCTGTCCTTCTCTCTCAAATCAATAATGTATAAGATTGTTTTAATAAAATCTTTTTTACACGGACTATGTATGCTATAATTACTCTTTTAGAATTCTTGCCATCTAACGAATCTTTTCTTTTTCTTCCCATTCCCATTGCTTCTTTAAAGAAAATAATGAGATGGGTCGAGTATCACTTTGTTGGGGTATGTAATATTATCAAGTTATCTTGATTGATCTTACTATAATTTGATTTAATTAGTGTAAACGAAGACCATTAAGTAACTACTTTCTTCGTTTTTTTCTTCCACTGCTGGATCAACTACTTAAGGGAAAACGACCTGTAAATCTCAACCTGCGGCTATTTAAAAATAGATCGAATGGCAAACTTTGCGTAGTAAAACATCTTATTAATGAAAAGATAAACGATTATCCAATTTTGACTAATTCGTTTACGAGAATGATTTTGAGAAGAGAGGACTGAAATACCATCCCCCAAATCCAACGTTAATTATTGAACTTCACGTTCTTTCCATTTTCTGCAGATGACAATTGAAGCAAGTAGCAAGTACAGCACATTTTTAAGGAACCTAATTAAAGTTCAAACCCTAAAGGAGGATACATCCTTAAAGTTATTTCCCAAAAAATCTCCTAGATTTATCTTTTTGGCTCAGCCTTTTAATCCCCATTAATAATGCTTTCTATTGTTCACCTAAAGAACTTGATTCTTGACAGCACGCATACCAATTTTGGCCATGCTATAGTGACAAAAATGACCAGGAACCCATGCTGGCTTACTTTGGGGATTTCCGAAAGAAATGGAAAGCTTAGCCTTTTTCTGATAATGAAACGATGTCTTCAATACATCATGCAGTATAAGGAAAATGCATAGGATATGGGGCCACTGCTCAATCACACTGGCGCCAGTTAGCTTAAGGCCCATTAGTCTTTCCTATAAATGAGAGGCCGACTCGCTTCAGAAGTTCATTACATTTATCTTTCTATCATTCATTTCTCAGTGTGCGTAAAGAAACAAATTTCAACATCTTTGGCTTGCTAGTTTGTTCTTTTCTTTTGCTCTGTTTAGAGAATGACTCGAGACTTTCATTATGTTTGTGCTCACTTATTGTTCATGCGTTATAGGGCAATATTTTTATTTAAGTGATAGATGGAGAGCTTCAACAACTCCAACAACAACAACAAGACAACCATTGCTCTAGGGATGCCTACATTGCCTCCAGCAAGCCAGAGAATGGAAGGACAAATCTCTCAAAGCCCTAGCGTTGAGCCTCAGAAGCTTAAGAGGTGCTTATAAATGTAAAAACCCATTAAACGCGTTTCCAAATGTTAGGCATAGACTCCCAAGCCCATTTTATTGACCTAGACATTTCATTTGAAATTGATGGTCGGAAAGAAATGGGCAAAAGAAAAAAATAGAAATGGTGAAAATGGTGAAGAGATCTTTGATTTTTGGTTCTCTTCATATTCTAATTCTTATGTATGTAAAGTGGTGACTATTTTTTCAATTTTCTTGTGTTTGTCTTTCAGGACATTGACAAGCAGGCGATATGATCAAACCTTTCGTCTCAAACAGATTTCTCAGATAATGCAATTAGAAGAGACAGTGAAATCTCTCGAAGTTGGCCACCGATTTGATATTTCCACCAATTTATGTTCATTTAGTGGGCTCTCCGGATTTTGCATTCAAGGTGATTAAGATGACAAGCGTATACTGACTCTGAAAATTTGTGTTTGATGGATATAGGTTGATGTAGAAAGGGACTTCGCGGCGATTTATTATTGGAAGAGACAACACTACATATTCCAAGTCGAAAATGACGAATTAAAGCAAAGACTTGGCTTCTGTTCTCTTGAGATCGAATCCAAAGAAGGTTCTTTCTTTCCCTCTGTGCGCACGCGTATCAAAGGAGACATTAAATATATAATTGACTGATACTTGATGCAGCTGAATATGAGAAACTGAAGAAAGAGAAGGACAAGCTAAATGAAGTGTATGTGGAACAACAGCATATTATGAAGAGCTCATGAAGGGCAACATGCCAAATGCTCAATTCATGGACATGTACCAACTGGGACTTCCGACCTACAATTGTATGTAGACCATGAGAATAAGATGCTTTGAGTTAATTGAACTCTTGTTAAGAGACCCCTAATCTTTATGTCTTTTCATTTTTTGCTTGATCCAATTTTCAGAATGAGTATGAATGTTCTATTTATGTGAGCTTCATTAAGACGATTTGGAGCTTATAAACTCCGTGGCTTCATTTAAATGATTATTCAAGATGAACCATTTGCTAAACTTTTGCGTGCCTCGCGATCTTATAGTATTGTTTATCTTTGCTTGATCTAATAGTATTGCTTATCGTTGCTCTAAGAATGAGTAATAATTAATATGCACATGCTTTATAGATGTTCTTCATTTGTATTGCATCATTTGTCGAAATAACCTTGTACATATTGTCAGGGGAAAAATCAATCATCGAGAAGAACAATGAAATCAGATTTGAGGCATGATAACACTCTCTTTAAGGAATTATATTCCCAACAATATTGTTAATGTTTACTAGTAAAAATCTTTCAGGATATAACAAAGTTTCAATAAGAATACCAGGTAATAGTTTTGGTATACTTCCAAGATCTTTCAAAAGGAAACAATTGGAAACTATGATTGTATATCTTTTGAAAGAAAACGAAATTGGAAGTTGAAAATATTTGTTGACACTCAAAATTACCCCTATACACCTTGTTTTGTTCATAAAAGCTAAGGATGACCAATATTCTCGAATGTATTTGGGACTAAATGTTGACAGGATTCTAGAAAGACATACTTAAGTTGATGGCAAGGTAATTGATTGCCACATGTCAAGCTGTGGGAATAATGCATTAGATTTGGAACTTGAGCAAGATTGGCATTAAATCCCAAGCGAGAGTAACTGCTATTTGGAAGGCACATGAAAGCAGTTATGTACTTGATGGCAAGTCACGCAAGCATTGTCAACAAGTTAAGAAACGACTAGATGTGACTAAGGCAATCAAGAAAAGAAGAAAAACGTGGGAAAAAAATAAAAGTGCTATCCAAAGAAAGCAATTGACTAAAGATCGCTAGGCTATCCTATAGATACCACAAGCCATGCAATTTAGAAGCCTCTCGAACATTACAACAATTATTTTTACTTTATCTTTACTTTAACGCATTTTAGTTGTAGTTTTTAAGACCCTCATCATCTAATTAAATTCCAGCATGTATTCATATCGAGTTTAAAATCGTTGATTCAATTCCAGTGATGTTCCACAAGCTCAACGTCATTGATTACATTTTGGCGTTGTGTTTCCTATTCAAAGGTATTGCCGTTGATTAAATTCCAGCCATATGCCTAAAACAAGCCGTGTTGTTGATTAAATTCCAGCATAATTTGGGTCTAGAGGGCAAGTTATACAACTAGATGTATTCAAAGTGCATCGGTGATTAAATTTTGGTGTGATTCATCTTTAGAGGTTATTAATTGCCAAGTCATCTTTGTGATAGTTGCCACATTTGTAATATATAGGTTGAGAATAAAATTCATATTTACAGTTTACATTCTTTGTCTAGATTCAACACAAAACCTGAGTCTCCTAAAATAAAATCGAAATGCACCATTCAATGAAAGATTTTTTTGTAAGAATCAAATCCGGTGGAACAATATTAAATGGAAATGTTTTTTTTTAACACATATAACCTTTCAATGAGATTAAGAAGTTATGTCTAAATAGGCATAGTCTCTAAAGGTTTAGAAGTTATGTTTGAATAAACACAACCTTCCAAAGGTTTAACAATGCCAATAACCATTAGACAGAAATAATAAATTCAAAATAAAATAATTAAAATAATAACCGTCCCTCTATTATGAATAATCACATTGTTATATTAGGACACAATGGTTATTTTATAATAATAAATTTGAATTTTTATAGAAAAATAAAAAAGATCATTGATTAGTGTCAAATCTCTTCCACATGTGCATCTATATATATATTTTTGAAGTGGACAAAGCACTTCTTAGTTTATTTGTAAAATAAACTACCGACAATGCCCCATTTTATTTATAAAAAAAATAAAAAAATAAAATTTGTAAAAAAGGGAAATATAGCAAAAATGTCCATGAGATTAATTTACATACATAAAGGTCTCCTTCAAGTTAAACCTTTATTTCGTGCAAATATCTAAAAGTTCTATAAAAGTTTCAAGTAGCTGGGCTTCAAACTAGCCAATTTAATAGTAGAATTGGTTATATCACACATATATTAACCTCTTGTTTTAATGAGAAGTTCATAGTTTACTTAGAGCTATTTTGTTTTTGTGTTTGTACTTGTTTCATAAGCTCTCTAAAAAGCAACTACCATAACTTTCGTAAGAAGCAACATTACTTCTAAGCTCATATAGATGAAATATCTATATGTGTTTTCATAACTCACAAATACATTACTAATTTGTATTATGCTTCATTAAGAATATAATTCGGTCTTCAAAACGTCTAGACGATACTAACTTCTCATGTCCATGTATATTAGTATTACACAATCACATTCAGTAACTTGGCTTTACCCATTAAACCTTATAAGTAGTGATATGTTCAAAAATTAGATCAAGTTACAATTATTGGTGATTTTAATCAAAGAGTTTCAACCCCATTTCTTTTAAGGTCATATTTATCACATCTCTTGGTAAAGCCTTTGTAAAGGGTTCAACCAGATTTTTACTTGACCTCACATAGATAATTGTTATGGTACTATCTTGAATCAATTGTCTTACATAATCATATCTTAGACTCATATGTCTGGACTTACCATTGTAATCACTACTACAAGCTTTTGCCAAAGTAGCCTAACTATCGCAATGAATAGAAATATGAGGCATAGGACTAGGCCATAATTTGTTGTCCTAATTCATTTAGCCCTCTTTCCCAATTACTGTTAAAATAATGAATTCAAATTCCATTGTGGAGTGGGTTATGCATATATATTTCTTGCTTGTCCAAGATACAACACCCCCAACCTTAATATGAAAATCCATCTAGAAGTGAAGTGTTTATCATTCACACTTGTAATCCAACTAGCCTTAGGGCCCGTTTGGTTTGGCTTTGGGCAAATGCTCTTAGGAAAATGCAAGTATTTTTAGGCTAAAGGGGTTTTCTGAAATGCAAATACCATTTGGTAAAATGAAATTTTTCATTGTAGTGCGAAGCTACTTTGGCCTTAATGTCGTTTGGTAAATACTACATTTTGTAAAGCACTTTGACTAAATTTCTTTTTTAATAAAAATTTGTATTTGTTTTTAATCTATTCACCAGTTGGCCATCGACCACCCTTTGGCCACCCTCCGGCGGCCAAAGGGTGGTCAGATCTTGCCATTAGTCAATCTCCAACGGCTAGATCTGGCCATCGAACAACCACGCATGAGGTCGGCCGACCTCAGGCGGTGGTCAACCGTCGCCTCTTTTGCTTGGGTGCACGACCCAGGCGACGGCGACGGTCGCTTGGGTTCGCGACCTAGGCGAACACTGCTGGGGTCGCGCGAACCCAAGTGCCAGCGCTTCTGTCACGCGACCTAGGCGCTGGCGCCTTCGTCGCGCAACCAAGGCGACGACGGCAATGCCTAGGTCGTTGCTGGGGTCACACAAGCAACCATTGCCTGGGTCGCGCGACCTTGGGCGGCAGTCGCCGCGTCGAGGACGCCTTGGGCGGCGGTCGTCGGCGTCGAGGACACCTTGGCCGGCGGTCTTCGTCCTCGTTGGCTCCTCGAAGAAGATGAACAGTAGTTTCGTGAACAATGCCTTTTGGAGATGCAATTATATTTGGCCAAAGTCCTCCAAAAAATGAACCAAACGGGTTCGCATTTGGCCAAGGGACTTTCGGGGCTAAAAGCCCCTTGGCAAAGCTAAACCAAATAGGGCCTTAGTGTATCCTTCTAATACAACTAGATAATTATTATAAAACAATCCCAAATTTTTAGTTCTCATAAGATAATAAAAAATTCTGGTAATAGCTTCCAATGTTCAATACTTGGATTATTGGTATATCTACTCAACTAATACACGGAATAACAAATATCAAGTCTAATACAATACATTGTATACATTTAAGACCTATAGTATTCACATATTCAAGTTGTGGTATTGCTCTACTAGTATTATAATTCAACTTAATACTTGAATCGAATGAAGTACTCATTTCTTTGAAACTAAGATATTGAAATTCATTTAACTTTTTTTCAACATAATCACTCCAACTCAAAGAATAACCCCCACTATGTTTGTTAACTTTAATACTCAAGATAGTATTTACTTCACCAAAATCTTTCATTTTGGAAATGGCAATTAGATACTTAGTCTCAATGACTCCAATCATATCGGTTCCATAGTCCTCTTCAAATACTCCACTTCAAGACTATCTCAGGAGGCATCCGATTGAAACTATGCATCCTTAGGATGCCAGGCCAATAGGATCACTGAGTGCAATAAAAACTTTTCATCCAATGAAACCCCATGGATTGTCTAGAAAAGATTTGAGTGATAGTGCTTTTTCACGGGTTCACTGACCCTCCTCACGAGACTTTGGAGACCACGTCTTTGATGCCCCCGTGCAAGAGGTGTCAAGAAGTTGGATTTATCTGTAGCATTCAGAGGACTAGATACTACTCTCCCTCTCGATCGGCCCAAACATAAATCCACCTCCTCCATCCAAAGGCCCCGATGCAAAATGAATTGTTTAATCCTTCATCCAAGGGCTCCGAGAACTCCAAATCGACTCCACCTTTCCCATTGGGAACGAAGCACCACATGGCGAGAGAAATATTGTCGCCCATAAGTATACTCGCGACAAACCTCACAAATGAGATCTCTGATGTGGAGGGTTCCTATGACTTTGTACCATGAGCTAATACAGGGCAAAAGAACTCAAGCGAAGTTGAGAGAACTCAACAAACCCAACCATCCCACGGTTGCCCAAGTCACTATGCATCATCAAATTTTCATGCTCAACGAAATACACCAGTATTTGTGCAACAAGATTACTGAAATTGCTCCAATGCCTTCCAGACTACATAACAATAAATGGTATAACTACCAAATACAGCACAATAAAATCTTGTCCTTTTCAAGGACACTGACTAGACAGTATTAGGAGATGCCGAGAATTTTCTCTGTACACGCATCCACACCCCTCGAACATCTCTCTCCAACAATCACCATGGATGGACATGGGAACACACCGAGATACAGAGCAACAAAGAATGACAAAAAGTGAAAAAAAAAAAAAAAAAAAAAAAGGTGCTCATATTTTCAGTCTTAACGACAATGAAGCGTAAGCAAAATTGAGTCTACACGATTTTGAGATTATTAATCCACACTGCAGCATCCTCATATTTACGTTGGCGGTGTATGCTGTATGCTATAATTACTCTTTTAGAATTCTCGTCCTCTGCTAACTCTTTTCTCTTTCTTCTTATATCATTGCTTTTTTAAAGAAAAAGAGATGCGTCAAGCACTACTATGTTCAGGTATGTAATGTTATTGAGTTATTGTTGATGGATCTTACTATAATTTGATTTTATTAGTGTAACATCAACATGCAATTGTATTCGAAAACTATCTAAGTAATTACTTTCTTCGTTTTTTCCCCTCCACTAGATTAACTAACTTAAAGGGAAATGACGCATAAATATCAACTTGGGGGTATTTCACAATAGATTGAATATCAAACCTTTCAAAGTAAAACATCTTATTAGTGAAATGATAGACGATTTTCCCATTCTCTCGAATTCATTCACGAGGATGATTTTGAGAATAGAGGACGGAAAGCATCATCCCCTAGACGTTAATTGTTGAACTTCAAGTTCTTTCCATTTTCTACAGATGATAATTGAAGCAAGTGACAAGGATGGCCAATTTTTATGGATCCTAATTAAATTGCGAACCAAAAAAGAGGAAGCCTCCTCATAGATATTTCCCAAAACGACATCCTCTTAACTTCCCTTCTTCTCTCAGCCTTTTAATCCCTTCTTGTAGATAGCAAACATGGTAACTCCAGGAACTGAGTTTTGACAGCCTGCATGCCAATTTTGGCCAAGCTATAGTGACAAAAATGACCAAGAACTCATGTCGTGTGGCGGGGTTACCTGAGGGATTTCAGAAAGAAATGGAAAGTTTGGCCTTTTCTGAAAATAAAATCCCACCATAAATGTATCATGCAATAAAGGAAAATGCATGCTGGTGCCAGGTAGCTTAAGAACCATTAGCCTTATAAATGAGAGGCCAAGCTCGCTACATTAACCCTTCTCTCATTCATTTTTCTTAATCAGTGTGCGTAAAGAAACAAATTTCAGTATCTTTGGTTCACTAATTTGTTATTTTCTTGTGCTCATTTAGAGAATGATATTGAGACTTTTATTTCTTTTGTGCTAACTTATTGTTCATGTGTTATAGGGCAATCCTTTTATTGGCGTGATAAATGGAGAGTTTCAACAACTCCAACAACAGCGACAACAAGAGAACCATTGTTCTGGAGATGCCTCCAACAAGCCAGAGAATGGAAGGACAAAGCTCTCAAAACCCTAACATTGACCCTCAAAAGCTTAAGAGGTGCTCCTAAAATTTAAGACCCTTTAAACGCGTCTCAAAATGTTAGACACAGAAGACCATGCCATTTTCATAACCTAGACATTCATTTGATAGTGTGGGTGGGAAAAAAATGGGTAAAAAGAAAAAGAAAACAAAGAAATGGTAATAATGGAGATATCAGATTTTCGCTTCTTTTATATTCTATTTCTTATTTGACTAAAATGGTGACCTTTTTTTTTTTTAAATTTTCTGTTGCGTTTATGTCTTTTAGGAGGTTGGCAAGGAGGCGATATGCTGACACCTTTCGTCTCAAACAAATTTCTGGAATAATTAAACTTGAACAGACAGTGCAAGCTCTTGAAGTTAGTGATTGATTTGATTCTTCCTCGAACATATAGTGTGCTTTTGAGATTTGTCATTTGAGGCGATTAAAATGACGAGCATCTAATGATTCTGAATTTTTCTTGTCTGATGTATATAGGCCAACATAGAAAGGGACTCCGTGAGGATGTACTGTTGGAAACGACAGCACTATTTGTTCCAACTCGAAAATTGCGAATTAAAGCGAAAACTTTGTTTCTTTTCTCATGAAATCAGATTGAAAGAAGGTTCTGTCTCTGTCACTGTCTCTGTCTCTTTGACGCGCAGTTATTAAAGGAGAAATTAATAATGTAATTGACTGAAAATTGATGCAGCTGAATGTGTGAAACTGAAGAAAGAGAAGGACGAGCTCAAGGAGGCGTATGTGAGTCGGCAAATATATGAAGAGCTCATGCAGAGCAACATGGCAAATGCTGAATTCATGGAAAGGGACATAGACCAACTGGGGTTTCCGACCAACAACTTTATGTAGGCCATGAGATTAAGATACTTCGAGTTAAATTAAGCTCTTGTTAAGAGACCCAAAATCCTCATGTCTTTAAATTTTGGGCATGATCCAGTTTTTAATATGAGTATTATCTATGTGGACTTAGTTAAAACAATTTATAGCTTAAAAACTTCATGGCTTATTTTCATGTTAATTCGAGATGAACCATTTGCTTATGTTTTGTGCGCTTCGTGATTATATACTATTGTTTATCTTAGCTCTAAGAATGGTTAATATTTAGGATGCCCACGATTGGTAGATCTACTGTTGTCGGAATAACCTTGTACATGTTGGCTGTAGAGAGTCTATCTAGCCAATAGATTAAGTAGAACATACATATACAAGACATCGATAAATTTGTGCTCTCCTTGACTCTTCCGAGGTAAGATCATTCGCTTGAATCAATTGAAAAAAGTAGGGATCCAAAATCAAATTGACCAGGCAATGATACCGTGCCAATTTTGTTGGACAAGTGCATCAAAAGTCCTAAAAACTTGTTGCAAAAATGTGATTAAATTCTAACACTTTCAAAAAGTGAAAACAAGTCTTAGAATTTGTTAATTTGGTGTAATTAAGTTATTCCATTAACTTTGTCCAATTAAGTTAATGAAAAATGCTAACATTGCTTTTCTTTTATTATTTTTCTTTCCTATGTGGCATATTGGTCCAAATCCTAATTTTCATTGCATATTTTAATTTTAGATTACAAAAGATGAAGTCCAAAAGTTTTACCAAAAAATAGATAGACTAACTAAAAAGCACAAAAAAGAAGGGTCTACAACCTCACCTGGCTAGGTGATGCCATCATTTGGAAGGGCCGGTGGTAGGGGTGGGCATTGTCTGAGTTATGCTAGTCTAGCACCTACATCGAGGATCGACCTGTACAATGTTAATCCTTTTTGGGACAAGGGACCAACCTCGTTGAGCTTGGGATCGAAGACTAAACCTACCCTATGGGTTCAGTCCAGTTCCAAGGTTAGCTTGGGACCGACTGATTTCTTTTTTTTCTTTTTTTTGGGTATTTCCTTGAAATAGCAAAAATACTTTTAAAATTACATATTTATCAGCAATGCGATATTAAGCAACCAAATTATGAACATCACTACAAATTAAATAGAAAGGCATCAACAGAAATCTCCACTTACCAAAAACAACAAACCATAAAAGATGAATATGTGAAATACATTTTAAACAATAAATGTTCAAAATATGTAATATAAATTATGAATTATACATATATGCATAAACACAAAGATGTTATATTTATAAATACGACGAGAAAAGAGGCACTCGGTATTTAAGTTGTATACGATATATTGGTTCGGGCTGAACCTATCATAAACTATCGGGATCAATAGCCAACCTACACAATACAAGTTCTAATGACCCCAGGACCAAGGACCAGCCCAATCTCTCTAGGAACCAAATTACAACTGGTTGAGTTGGGTCTGTTTAAACCGTGGATCGATGCTCAACCCTAGCTGGCAGAGTTCACCGGGGCCGTGGCAATGGTCAACAACCCTTAGTGACCTTAGGTGAGCGATTCTCACCTAAATCTTGACAGGGGCATCTCTCTCTCTATGCGACTGAGATTATCTCTCTCACACGCGTTCTCAATCTGCATGATGAGATCTTCCTTAGCGTGAATCTCTGAATCGTCCTCGTCATTGGTATGACTGTCCTGGTGAATTGGAAATTTTCCCCTTCTACTGAGCCTCCGTCGTAGCTACTAAGGATCTGTGGGGGTATGAGAGTGTTTTGTTGTGCTCTGGGCTTTCAATCTCTCACTACTTCTTTTGAGGGAGTAGCCCCGGCCCCGGCCTCAGCCTCGGCGGGTATCATAGCAGCCACCTTCATAAATCTATTGAACGACAACACTTCCTCCTCCAAGCTCATGATCCTTCACCTTTTCCTTCCCTTGAGGAATAAAAGTGACTATAATACCTGCCTCGCTTACGGTATAGACGCCGTTGTTACGCCTCCCGACGACGCTCTTGCCATGGACGACCTCTTCATCCAGCGGCGGACCTGCTGTCCCTTTTCGACGACAGTGGGCGGCAGGTGAGGTTGCACGCCTTGTTTTTAATTCGTTCTGTTTTTTCTAGTTGGTGTCCTTTTTTTTTTTTTTTTTTTTGGATAAACTTTTGGACATTTTTCAACCTAATTTAAATAACATTTTTTAAAATATTAGGACTTGGAATAACACAACGTCCTTTTAAAGCTTTAGTTAACCTTAATACCAGGTAGGCCGTCACATAGAAAAGATAAGATAACAATAAAAAAAGTCATCTATGTTTTTTATTAACCTAATTGGACAGAATTAACAGAAGGATTTGCTTGCATTACTTTGACAAGCTTTATGATTCTATTATACATTTTGAAAATTTTAAATTCTATTGCGCTTTTGCGACAAATTTTAAAGTTTCCGATGTACTTATTTTTATTTGATATTATTCAATTATTGGTCCTAATGGATTAGTTGACCCCACTTTAATGTTATTAGGTAATTGTTGACCTAATGTTGATTAAAATGAAAATGTACATGATAACATTTATCCCCTCTCCCTTATATCACTATAATGGCTAGTAGGGGAATAATTGTCCAAAAAGTCCTAATCCTATTATAGAGAGGCCAATTCAATTTTAAAATTGTCAATTTAGCCAACTTATTTTAAACATTTTAATGATTTGCAATGTAGTTCCTCATGCCAATATTAGCTAGAAAATCATTGATTTGGGCTGTCTGATATGGCACGACCAGTGCTAATATAAATGATTTTTGCAATTTGCATTTAAATTTTCTCATTTTTCCTATTTTCTTGCTTTTCCTTTTACTTTTTACTTTTTTGCAATTTCCATCCGCTGGTTGCGAAGGCCTTTGGATTGGGCCGGTAGAGGTCACCCTTGTTGGCTCTTGCTTGTGGCTGACAACCTTTGCTAACCATTGTCAAGGGTAAGTGACCGGTAGAGGGAAATAAGGAATCTACAAAAAAGGAAAAAGGAAAAATAAACATTGCAAAAATTATCCATGTTAGCATCAATCAAGCATAACATGTAAGATAGTCGATGCTAATTAGACTATGATGTCAGTAATTTCCAATCAAAATTAGTTAAAAGAAATATATTGACAAATTGTGAAAAGATTTAGAACCAAATTAACTAAATTGAGAAGTTTAAGATTGAATTGACCGCCATGTAATAGGTTTTAGGACTTTTTAAGCAATTTTCTCGCTGACCACATACATATAAATCTTTCATGGCACTACTTCATTGTCATGTAAAGTTGTATTTGACTACCGACATCACATGATCTCATGCATCAATGAACATGAATTACCTTTAAAAACCACGATTATCTTGAACTTGCGAGTTATTCAATTCATGGCTCTAGTGAAAAAAGCTAGCCATGGACGATAAATTAATAACCTTTTATTGTATGTGTGTGGTATGTTAGGATCATCATGGAAGCGAAGTACGTATTACAGTGTCAATCAAATGCATTAGATAGTTCGAACCACCATATAAGTGAGTGACATCAACCATAATATGAATTATGTGTTAAGTTCTACTTATCATTCTTATCTCTCTCCTAAAATTGTATTCAAAGTACTCCATGAAATCCTTTCTAATTATACCATTTATAAAAGTGTTTGCTTCATTGTCGATGGCGCTACTAATGTTTATCACTTCAATTTTCATTTGTTTGAGCCACCATAAATCGGCCAATTGCTCACAATGGACAATCGCGACCATTGTTGATTAACCATTCTTTAATTTATTTCTTGATTCTTAATAATCTCTTAAGATGCGTTTGTTTTGCAGAAAATAAATAATTTGAAAAATATTTTCCTAAAAGTAATTACTCATATCGCTTACAAAAATGAACGAATAAAAAAATAATTACCATCCAAGAAAAATTTAGATATGAATTGTTGTCGAAAATAAAATATTTTTCATCGACTAATTATTTTAAATGATACAAGCAATTCCTTTTAGGAATATTCTGCAAAAAAAATAAAGCCTTTGTTTCCAAACTTTCATTTTTCTTTGGTTCGGCTCGACATTTATGGTGCACTTAATTGAAGGAAGATTTCATGAAAAAGGAAAATACTTATCGGAAATCATATTTCAAGAAAATGATTAATTTTCCTTTGTTTGGTAATTATGATAGAAAAATTTTATTGGTATTTAAATCACATTTGGAAAATGATTTCAATCTCATGCAAAAAAAAAAAAAAAAAAAGACTTTTTTTTTTTGAATTTTATTTTATTTTATTTTATTTCTCTTTCCTTCTTCCTCCTTTGCTAGCCACCAGGCCTCAATGATGATTGCAACATGCCATTGGTATAGTTGTCGAGGCCTAGTGAGCTTGAGCTTCACCAAGATCTAGCAAAAGTCAAGCTCACCACAATGAAGTTGGCAAGGCTCAAGCTCGCCTGAGGTTAGCCCTCACCAGCCCATGCCTACCAGCAGAGATAGAAGAAGGAAAAGAAAAAAAGAAAAGAAAAATAAAATAAAAGAATCAAATATATTAAAAGAATTGATTTTTTAAATTAAGGAAAAATAAAATATTGAAAAAAAATTTAAGATGAGCAATACAAAAAGTGTTTTCACTTTCTTAGATTTAGGAAGTATCTTTCTTAATTTTATGGAAGAATATTTTCCTTGATCGGAAAGTGCTTTTGGTTATCATATCAATTTTGGTGAACCAAACAAGTGAAAATTCTAAAAACAAATTTTGGAAAAGCACTTTCCCACCCTTATTTTGCATTGAGATTCCAGGTCACAATTCTTATTTATGACCTGAATGTGTGTCAAGAGTAGCGTTATGTCATTATGAGAATATTACTTCGGCTACGTACTCATGTTGTGAATTTTAGGGACTGAGATAAGAATCATATATAAAACAAGATGCTTAAACTTTGTATCACATATTTAACTTTACCTTTCACAGTTCTTGATAAATTTTCTACTTAACACATGACCTTATAAAAGCCATCCAACACTTGAGCTACCTCGAGTCACGCGTTGGCGTCAAAACAATGAGCCTTAAATTGACTATTGACATATTTGATATAACATATATTTCTGTAACTTGGACTATGCATTGCTTGTGTAAAATAAAATTTTACACAAGCGACCTTATATATAAATTATTTGAGGGTCGCTACTACCCATTCTCTCAAAAAAATTTCTTATTTGATCTCTCACAGCATTTTCTTTCCATTTTCTTCAGACGACAATTGAAGCAAGTAACAAGGATGGTTGATTTACAAGGATCCTCATTTAAGTTCAAGCCCAAAAAGTGGAAGCCTCCTCATATATATTTCCCAAAAGGACGTCTCCTAAATTTCCCTTCTTGCAGCTTTTTAATCCCCATAATGCTTTCTTTGTAGGTATTTTCAAGGCAAACATGGTAAGTCCAGAAATTGAGTTTTGACAGCATGCATGCCAATTCTGGCCACGGTGTAGTGACAAAAATGACCAAGAACAATTGTCGTGATGCGGGGTTCCTTTAGATATTTCTGAAAGAAATGGAAAATTTAGATTTTTCTTAAAATGAAGCCACAATATTGATATATCATGCATTATAGGAAAATGTATAAGAGATGGGCCCCTATCCAATCACATTGGTTCCAGTTAGCTTAAGACTCTTTAGGTTATGTATGGTAATCATTCTATTTCTATTTCAAAACTATTTTTTTATTCGGAACTTGTTCGAATAGAAATCCGTTTGGTAAAATAATTTTATTTTTCTATTTCTAAAACATTTTTATTCCAAAAATAGATTTGGAATAGAAATTAGAAATAATTTTTTTTTACTTTTCTATTTCTAGAATAAAAATCAGAAATTGTTTATTTCTTTTTTACTTTTCACTCGAAGAAGTTTCTTATCGTCCACTGGTCACCACCACCCCTACCAACCAGCCATTGGCCATTGCCACTGCTGCTCAAGAAAGTGAAATTTTTTTCATTATCAAACAAATTTCTATTCTGAGAATAGAAATTTTGTGTCATTATCAAACGCGTTTTGTTCTCAGAAACTCATATGAGAATAGAAATAGAAAATTCTATTTAAAAATCAATTTCTGACCAGAAATGTTATCATTTACACCTTTAGTCTTTGTTATAAGTGAGGGGCCAAAATCACTTTAGTTCCCTACATTTATCTTTCTCTCATTCATTTTTCTTTATTAGTGTGAGTAGAGAAATAAATCTCTGTATCTCTAGCTAACTAGTTTGGCCTTTTCTTTGGCTCTTTTTAGAGGAAAATTTTGAGGCTTCCATTACGTTTGTGATAACTTATTGTTTATTGTTATACGGCAATCTTTTTATTGAAGTGATAAATGGAGAGCTTCAACAACTCCAACAACAACAGCAAGAGAACCATTGCTCTAGGGATGCCTCCATTGCCTCCAACAAGCCAGAGAATGGAAGGACAAAGCTCTCAAAACCTTAATATTGGTCCTCAGAAGTTTAATAGGTGCTTGTAAATGTAAAATCCTTTAAACTCGTTTGAAGATGTTAGACATGGACGACCATGCCCATTTTCTTGACCTAGGTATTTGATTTGGAAGTTTTGGTCAGAAAAGAAATGGGGAAAAAAAAAACAAAGAAATGGTAAAAATGGTGGAGAGATATACGATTTTTGGTTCTCGAAATATTTTAATTCCTATGTATATAAAGTAGTGACCTTTTTTCAATTTTCTTTCTTGTTTGTGTCTTTTAGGATGTTAGCAAGCAGGCCATATGGTGAAACCTTTCGTGTCAGACAGAATTCTCGAGTAATGAAGTTGGAAAGGACAGTGCAAGCTCTTGAAGTTAGTGATCGATTTGATTCTTCCACCAATTTATGTTCATTTAACGTGCTCTCGAGATTTAACATTGGAGGTGATTAAGATGACGATCATCTAATGGTTCTGAATTTTTCGTGTTTGATGTATACAGGCTGACGTAGAAAGGGCCTTCATGAGGATGTACTATTGGAAACGACAACACTATTTATTCCAAGTCGAAAATGACGAATTAAAACAAAAACTTGGTTTCTGTTCTCTTGAAATCAAATCCAAAGAAGGTTCTCTCTGCACGCACCCGTGTTAAGGGAGAAATTAAATTGTAATCGACCGATATTTGATGCAGCTGAATACATGTTGCTAAATAAAGAGAAGGACGAGCTAGAGGAGCTGTATGTGGATCTGTAAAAATATGAAGAGATGGTGAAGAGCAACAATGGCAAATGCTGAATTCATGGACATGGCCATGGACACCATCCGGGACTGTCGACCTACAACTTTATGTTGGCCATGAGATTAAGATGATTTGGGTTAATTAGGCTCTTGTTAACAGATCCAAAATCCTTGTGTCTTTCCATTTTATGCTTGATTCAATTCTAATATGAGTATGGTTGCAAATCATGTGAGCTTAGTTAAGACAATTTGAAGCTTAAAAAACTCCGCGGTTTATCTACATGTTAATTCAATATGAACCGTGTGCTTAAGTTTTGTGTGCCTCGGGATTCCATAGTATCGTTTATCTTAGTTTTAAGAATGGTTAATATTTAAATGCAACCGATTCGTAGATGTTCTTCATTCAAATCGTTTCATTTGTCGGATTAACCTTGTACATATTGGCTGTGGAGAGCATATCTAGCCAATCGACCACGTGGGCAACCCTCGTCCAGGTCTCCATGAGGGCCCTTCTCTCTCTCTTCGCACGACTGTAATTCTATCTCTCTAGTGCAGGCGTTCTCAGATCTACGTGGTGAGATCTTCATTCGGCGTGTGAATTTCTGAATCGTCCTTGTTGTTTGTGCGACTGTGTCCCGGTGAATTAGCAATTTTCCCCTTCTGCTGAGCCTGCCTCGGTAGTTATTATGGATCTGTTGGGGGCGCGCGTGCATTTTGCTGTGCTCTACGGTTCCAATCTCTCACAGCTAGCCACTCTCACTCTAAGTGAGGTTCCTCCCTATCCCATGGCGATAGTTTTCCTGGAAACCCTAATCTTCCTTTTTTCCCCTTTACAATACCCCATGGCAACACCATTGTAGGATCTGGTGTAGCTCCATAACTGCCCGATCTAGCCCTTCTTCTCCATTTCATCCGAACCTCTCTCTAGTTGCTGAACCATGTTGCCCCATCCCCATTACCCACCAGATTAGCCTCACCTCTTCCAGCTCCCTCACATACCCACTACCTGAGCTTCTGACGGCCCTCTCCCAGCTTCCTCGTATATCATCCACCTGGATTCTGACAGTGTCCGTCTAAATCCCTACTTCACCAAACCCAGCTCACGAGCTCCCTTCACTCCCAAACCCTCACCATCTAGCATTTCTCCTCCTACAAAGAAACCCCCCCCACCCTCACATCGATACCTATCCAGTCAGAAATGGAAAGCGAGCAGGAAACCCAGCTGAGAATGGCGACCTTGTGCAAGCGTATGGGGGACTTATGGGCTGCAGATGACCTTACGGAACTCCCTGCACTCATCCCAGAATCTGTACATCAGGAAAGCAAAATTATGCTCCATGGTAAGCTATCATCTAAACCAAATGTCAACTTTCCAGCCTTTGTGAACACTATGAAGAGAGCCTGGAAGAATGAGTCGGTGATCTGCAAGATGATAGACCAAGGTTTCTTTGTATTTACCTTTCCGTCGGTTGAAGAAAAAGAAAGAGTGCTTGAATCGGGACCATGGTCTTTTGCGAGCAATCTCCTAATCCTGAAAGAAGGAGACCCGCATATACTTGAACACTGTTACGATTTCTCCCACTATCCTTTCTGGGTGCATCTAGTGGGCTTACCTAGAGCTGTGATTACAGAAGAATCGATTAGGAAGATTGCCGGAAAACTTGGCAAGGTCGAAAAGGTCAAGATAGATGCAAAAAATAATAGCTATAGTCGAATGGGCAAAGCTAAGATGCTGTTAAACCTGAATAATCCCCTCAAAACTGGTACAATTATTAACTTGGGAGGCATGAAGTGGTGGATTGATTTTAAGTTTGAAAGACTACCGCATTATTGTTACTCGTGTGGGTGCATGGGACATTACTCTACTTCTTGCCCACACATTCCCTATGAGGCATCGGGATTACCTCAGAACAAACCTAGACAATATGGGCCATGGCTCAAAGCTGAAGTCAAAGAACCGAGCCCATGCTGGAAGACCTTCTTTGGGGACATTGAACCTGTCGATGAGGAAGATGAGATGGTTCCTGAGACCCCTGTTCACCAGGCTACAGGAATTACTAACACAGTCATGGTGTCGCCAAGCGAAAAAGCACTGGTACTATACTAGCCAGCAGTCACTACAAACACATTAGAAGGCTCTCATGTGACTCGTGCGGAAGGTAAACGGCTCCAAATTACTCAAGCAACACCCCCCTTTGATCTTGACCAGCAGCAATGTTCTGGATCAAAAAAGAAAGGTAAATCAGTTTTAAAATCCCAAGTGGTAAAAAAGCAAAAAAGGTTCACTCCCTATGGTCCCACGGGAAATTCAGGACTTCTATTTGATGAGGGGAATCTCCTAGACACCCCAATCCAGACTTGGGAAGATGAGCAAACCCGGGCTTTGGTGGCTAGCCCTAATAAGCCACCCTGGGATATATGAAACTTATCAGCTGGAACTGTCAGGGGCTGGGCAATCCCCTGATAGTCCAGCAACTTAGAGCCCTAGTGGCTCAAGAAAGGCCCAATATAGTCTTCCTTATGGAAACCAAGAATAAAGAGCCGATTCTCAAACATCTTGCTCAGCGTCTTAAATTCAACCACCTCAAAACTGTTGACCCAGTAGGGATTGCAAGTGGGCTGGCCCTTCTATGGACCGAAGAAGTACAGGTTAAAGTGGAGTTCCACTCAGATATGTGGTTGGGGGTTTTTTGCACAGACCCAAACAGCGGTGTTGGTATGAGAATTTCATTTTTACATGCCCCTATGGCTTTCTAGGATAGACTTACGCTGCGGCAAACGCTAAGGACATTTAACTGCCCCAACTCATCCCCGTGGTTGTGCATTGGTGATTTTAATGAAGTTCTGTATCACTGGGAAAAAACAGGGAGGAGAGAACCAGACCGATATCGAATGGTGGCTTTCAGGGAATTTGTAGACTCCTGTGCACTACTTGACATGGAAAGTAAGGGTTGTGCGTACACATGGTCAAACAAAAGGGCAGGCGACCAGCTAGTAAAAAAGAGATTAGACAGAGCTCTATGTACCCTAGATTGGCAAACTTATTTTCCAAATGCTGAGGCATATGCACTACCCCCAATCGGGTCAAACCACAGCCTCCTCCTATTGTCACTACACCCACCAACTTCCAGACTGCGAAAGCAGTTTAAATTTGAAGCCTTTTGGTTAGAAAAACCAGAATGCCAAGAAATTGTTCGACAAGCATGGAAAGGAGTTGCTGGCAACCCGGGAGATATTGTTAGGAAAACATAAATGGTGATCCAAGGTCTGACATCCTGGAATAGGAAGACTTTTAAGAATACTCTACACCAAATAGAGCCTCTTAAAAAGAAACTAACAGCTATAATCAATGCTGTTGTCGGGGTATCGCAGAATGAGGAGTACAGACAGATTGTACGACAAATTGAAGATTTATGAAGATAAGAGGAAATGTTCTGGAGTATGCGTTCTAGAGTTAATTGGTTAAAGTGGGGTGATAGGAACACAAAATTTTTCCATGCAACCACCATTCAACGGAGGCAACGGAACAGAATTTCCTTTCTGAGAATAGATGATCACAACTGGAGCCATGACCCCACTACTCTAAAACAACACATCTCAGATTTTTACAAGACTTTATACTCGACAGTGGGAAATAGAGACTATGTACCTGTTTTGGAGCAATGTCCTCAGCTGATCACGAGGGAAATCAATACAGCCCTAATGAGCCCTATCACCAAGGAGGAAGTAAGCCATGCCACTTTTCAAATGGGTCCTACCAAGGCACTGGGACCGGATGGGCTAAATGGGCTATTTTACCATAGTAATTGGCCTATACTTGAGGATGACATCTTCAAGACAGTGGAATCCTTCTTTGGGATAGGCACATTCAACCCCTCATTAAACAATACCCAACTGACCCTTGTCCCAAAAGTCCCTAACCCTGAGAATATCTCCTAATATAGGCCTATCAGCCTATGCAACTTTAACTACAAAATTATAGCCAAAGTTCTAGCGAATAGACTAAAACCATGGCTCCTGAAGATCATTCTCCCTAAATAGAGCGCCTTCATTGAAGGTAGGCAAATCCAAGATAATATCTTCATAGTGCAGGAGGTCCTACACCAGCTCCGGATTAGGAAAAGGAAACGAAGATTCCATGCGATACTGAAGCTGGACATGCAAAAAGCCTACGATAGAGTGGAATGGGATTTCCTATGTGACTATTTGCTGAGGATTGAATTCTGTGAGAAATGGGTTTCCCTCATTAAATGGTGCATTTCCTCTACATCATTCTGTATAAAAGTAAATGGGGAGTCTATAGAAACTTTTCAACCTTCTCGAGGTATTAGATAAGGTGACCCTCTTTCACCTTATTTGTTTATCCTCATGGCTAATGCACTCTCGCACCTCATATCTAAAGCAGTGTTGGATGGAACAATCAAAGGGATTAAGCTCAACCATCAATGCCCAACCTTGTCTCACCTCCTATTTGCGGACGATGCCATATTTTTTCTAGAAGGCAACATCAAAGAAGCTTAGAACCTGTCTAATATTCTCAATCAGTATTGCTATGCCTCAAGTCAGGCCATAAATCTCAACAAATATGGTGTGTTTTTTGGGACAGGGTGTCCACATGGATTAAGAGAAAATTTGGCAGCAGAGTTGAGGGTACCTATACTAGATAAAATAGGTAAGTATCTGGGGATTCCTTCAGATTGGGGTAACACGAAAAAAGACATGTTTTCATGGGTACTTGCAAAGGTGGACAGGAAACTTGAAAGCTGGAAAGAACACTTAATTTCAAGAGCTGGCAAAGAGGTCCTTCTTAAGGCAGTCATCCAAGCATTGCCACAATATGCAATGTCAATGTTCAAAGTCCCTGTTTCCATTTGTAAAGCTGTTGAGAAAAAAATAGCAGCCTTTTGGTGGAAGCAAACTACAGCCAGGAGAGGGATCCATTGGAAGAATTGGAATATGCTCAAAGAGAGAAAAGACCTAGGGGGACTGGGGTTTAGGGACCTACTTGACTTTAACAAAGCCCTCCTAGGGAAACAAGCATAGAGACTCAGCCAAGCAAGAGATGCACTATGGGCCAAACTATTCCAAGGTCTCTACTTCCCGAGAGGTCCATTTTGGAACGCAAAAAAAGGTCTCAGACCCTCTTGGGGGTGGCAGAGTATCTTATTGGGAAGAGATGCCATAGAGTCGGAGCTAAAATGGGACGTGGGGAATGGCGAGAGCATACGAATTAGAGAAGACAGGTGGTTGGTGACAGGAAAAATTGGCGGTCCGGCGAACCTTAACGACCCACAGGTCGTAGCGGACCTCATTAAGAAGGAAACAGGGGAATGGAGGGTAGATCTACTAGAGGAGACTATTGGAGATCCTTTTATCCAGGAAATCCTTGCTATACCTCTAAGCAGGATTCCGGAACCTGATAAACTTATCTGGACTGCGAATAAATCAGGCACATATCAGGTAAAAAGTGGATACAACACCCTCCGAGCTAAAAACAGAACCCTCTCCGCCCCCACGGCGACTTCATCTTATCAGACCCCAAGAACACTATGGCTACAAATCTGGAAACTACCTATGCCTCCTAAAGTCCAATTCTTCATATGAAGTATATGCCAAGATGCTTTGCCTACCAAAGAAAACCTCCACAGAAGGGAACTATTACCTGATTCGCGATGCCCCATATGCCACCTCGCCCCGGAAACCCCTGAACATCTCTTTCTCCTCTGTTCATGGACAAAGCAAGTCTGGACAGCCACTGAAATCCCATTAGATACCTCTCCGACTCTAGTTTCCCGAATGGACAGAACAATAAGCGACTTCCTTACCTCAACCACCTCACCGAAGACGAAAGCCCTCTTCGCTAATGTCCTCTGGTTCGTCTGGAAATCCCGCAACAAAACAGTCTTCGATCAGCTACCGCCTAACCCACAAAAAACAGCAATGGAGGCTCAAACCCAAACCAAATTACAAGTGAAATGGCTACCAAATAGCAGAGCCAAACCCTTACCTCAATCGGAGATCTGGAAGCCGCCAGAATAGGGGACAGTGAAGATTAATGTTGATGCAGCCTAGAACAACAGCTCAACTGAAGGATCGGTTGCTGGTTTGTGTAAAAACGAACATGGTGTCCTCCTTTCTAGCTTCACCCGCTCGATTCGAGCCCCATCCGCACTAGTCGCTGAAGCCCTAGCGATAAGAACGGGTCTACTGTGGCTGGAAGACACACGAACTGCTAGTCAAACTAGAAGTCTTCCTCTTCAGCACGTGCAAATAAGCTCAGACAACTTAATTGCTGTTCAAACCATTGTGGGCCGTGAAGAACCTCCGTGGGCCCTGCGCTCGGTTGTCCTGGATTGCAAAAGGCTGTTGGGCCAACTACAACGAACCCAGCTCATACATGAACCAAGAACCGTGAACAAGGCTGCTGATTGGGTTGCCAAGGCCCACCTAGCAAATACTCTCCCATCCTCTTGGGTAACCCACCCGCCGCAACCTCTTTTATCTACCTTATGCTTAGAATTTGGCTCTTCTTGTAATCGATCTTTGAGTTCGTAATGAAAAAGTTTCCTTTCTGACCAAAAAAAAATAAAATCTCACAGCTTCTTTTGAGAGGGTAGCCGTGACTGGGGCCTCAGCCTTAGCGGGTGTCACTGCCCCCATCTTCAAAAATCAAACGAAGAACAACAACAGTTCCTCCTTCGAACTCTTGATTCTTTACCTGTTCCTTCCTACAAAATGAAGAAGAGACTATTAATGCCTACTGATTTGGTGATTTCTTAGTCTAATTAGCCTAAATACAAGCTCAATTGACCTTGTTTATGATTGATTTGGTGAATGATTGCTCTATTTTGATTAGTGATGCATGATCCTTCGGTGTTTAGCTTGAGAATGGGGATAAGAGCTTAATTAGGTGCTTAGGCCTCATTTAGTTTGGCTTTGGACAAATGATTTTGAGAAAATGCAAATAACTTTGGGCTCAAAGGGTTTTCCAAAATGTAAATAGCGTTTAGTAAATTATAATTTTAAAATGCATTGCGAAACAACTCTAGGTTAACGGCCGTTTGGTAAAAACTACATTTTGCAAATGACTTTCATTTAAAAAGTTTTAAATAATATTCTTAGTTAGCCTCCAACATCTAGATCTAGCCACCAAACAGCCTTGCCTAAGGTCGCGCAATCTTAGGTGGTGGTCGCTTGGGTTCGCACAACTTAGACAAAGCGTAGCAAACCTAGGCGACGCTTGAGGCTCGCGACCTCAAGCCACCTCACCTAGGGTCACACGACTTCAGGTAACGGTCGTTGAGGTTGGGTGACCCCTCAGGCGACGGTGGCTAGCATGGGCGATCCTTGACCGGTGGTTGTCAGCCTCCATTTGCTTCTCCGAAGAAAATGAATAGTAACTGTGAACAGACTTGCATTCCAAAGATACAACTTTCCAAGGGACTTTCAGACCTATTTTTGGCTAAAGGCTTTTAGAGCTTTTTGGATATATAACTACATATAGCTAAAGTCCTCCAAAAAATTAAATCAAACGGGTTTGTGCTTGGTCAACATCCTTTAGAGTCCCAAAGCCCCTTTGTAAAGTCAAACCAAGCGAGACCCTAATGACTTAGCCTGTTGCTTGAGGGACATTCAAGTTGGGGTTAATAATCATTTAGTTATAATCAATTAACCCTTGCTTTACAAGGTGAATGGGTAATTGAATCGGAGGATAGACATCAAATTCTCAAATCAAATTCAATTCTCTTGGTGAATGATTCATTGAGTGAACATCGTATTGTGTGCATTGAGTGATTGAATGAATGAATGACAAATGAAATTGATAGTAAAGATCGGCGGTTGGGAAGCTCGAATAGGCAATCCATGGTGGTGATTAGATTTAGGATTATTAGCTTAATTTAGTAAATAGACATAGAAATTAATGATCAAAATAGCTTAGATTTTAGTTGATATAGTCTAGCTAGAACAACAAAAATCATTCTAGACTTAAAATCACTCTCTTAATAAATAGATAGCTTAATCTAGCTTAGTATCATCTTTCTTAATAAAATGATTAGACGCTAGGCTCACCTTAATCTAGCTCAAATTTAGAATCAGGCTTAGTCAATAGAATCAAATTTTTGGAGTTTCTTGTCCTGAAACTAATAATAAGTCGGCATAGTATTATTTACCTGACTTGGTATTAGGCCAAGTTTATGGGGATCATGTCTTGAGGCTTAGAATAAAGCCATGTAATATTCTTTACTCGACAAGTATCGAGTTTTATTTCCCGTAATTTGCTTTAGGCGTTTTTAAAACTTTGACATTTACTTCCTGCACTTTTAGTACATTGATTGTTCTTTTGCTTTTTAGCATAGTTAGAATATGCTTTAGGGTCATAATAAACTATATTAAAAAAAAATTGTATGAACGCTTAGTGACATCAAATGACTTTTAGGGCACATTATTGGTTACAAAGACCGTTTGAACACTTAGATGAACAATCTTACCAAGTTAGAAGTATCAAAAGGGCACTATGAAAATATTAGTATAATTAAGTCCTTGACCTTAGAAAATCTCTAATTGCGCAGAAAGTAAAACAATCTCCCATATCTCACTTAGTTTTTAGCTGATCTTAATAAATTAGCAGGAACTCCTGTTTCACGAAGAATGTTATAGGCTAAATCGAACTGAAATGAATCCAACGTCATGCGATATAAAGGTTTGGGATAGTCCATGCCTAATTAAGAGTGTAGGCTTACCTTTGAGCGTTATCTCTAAGCCCATCCTTTTCCCTGACACCACTACATCGACAGAAAAGAGGGTTGTGAAAGGTGGCTCAAACGATAATGAAGATCATCTTATAAACAATAGTAGCGCCCTTATATGACAATGAAGCATGCAGCTATAAAATGACATACTTAAGATGATTTCATTAAACACCGTGAATATAATTTCAAAATAGAGAAAAGGATGATCAGTAGAATTAACACAAAATTCTCATTACAAATGATGTCCCTCACTTATATGGTGATTCCACCTATTTGATGCACCTGATTAACACCTTATATGTGCTCTGCTTCCTTAATGAGCCTAACATACCATTGTAAGACCATAAAAAAGTGATTAGTAGAATATCTTCAATGGCTAGCTATTGGAGTGATGGATCGGATAACCGACAAGTTATATGGTGATTCCACATAATTTCAAAATGGAGAAAAGGATGATAAGTATAATTAACACAAAATTCTCATTACGAATGATGTACCTCATTTACATGGTGATTCCAACTATTTGATGCACTTGATTAACACATAATATGTGCTTTGCTTCCTTGATGAGCCTAACATACCATAGTAAGACCATAAAAGCGATTTATAGAATATCTTGAGTGGTTAGAGTGATGGATCAGATAACTTACAAGTTCAAGATAATTGGTGTTTAAGTTATTTCATGTTCATTTATGCATGAAATAATGTAACATTAAGAATGTGAATATGTCAACCTCATGTGTGTCCTACAAGATGTCCGTGTGCGCGATCATTAGAATGATTATGAGAGAGAGGGCATAAATTTTATCATATGAGAAAAGTATCAGAAAATTTTTAAACTTTTTAATTGGATCAATTTAGTCCTAAATAAGTCCATCCAACCAATTTACACTAGAGATTATTAATATAGATATCAACCATCCTACATGGCACGACTAACATTGATATGGAATTAAATATATGAATTCTAACCTGATTGAGCCTAATCAAAGTAAAATGAGATTAAGTTCACGTCACCTTCGCCAAAATGTAGCATGATGGAGAATCGGAGACTACCTTGTCAATGAAGTCAAACTAAGTCACAACGGGCAGTCCAATCAACTACAGAAACTCTAGTGATCATCGGCGGCTAAAATGAAGACCGGTGGAAATGCGTTAAGCATATTTTAACCACTTCAATCTTCGCGATCACAAAATAGAGTTGAATAGCAGCCTCTCGGAGCAACGGTTCAATGATGGCTACGTCGCCTTGGGCATGATGGCCGCCAGAAACAATATGGGGTTACTTTTTGAAAAATTTTCTCCACTATTTTTTAAGGCTCAAATGGGTTATCAATGACCATTTGTAGTGTTTGGGGAAAGAGAAATGAGAAGCTCTCTTCATTTTAGTCCATGTACCATTCATAAGAAAATCCTCATCTAAGGTACATGTGTACTTATTCAGAACCAATCACTTTCGAAGTGTTTGTCGGAATGATGCTTAGGAATAGTTTGCCTTTTGTCATCCAGCACCATGCATTAAACATTTTTTGGTGTCCTTGCTATATTCACTAATTCAACTTTTTAGATGGGTTTTTTCATAAGGCAATAAGTCATAGTTTGATGACCAGTCACTGGAAAGGCCTTGGAATTACAATTTTAATTCCAACTAACCCTAAGAGAATTTTAGATGAGAAATTGCCATTAGCCTATTAGGATCGTCTTGAAACCAAGTGAAGAATGAGAATATACATCACTTCATACGTAATAAGAGATTTAAAATCAGAGACTTGATTACACTAGCTATCTAATTAGTGCATTTTTGGTACCTAAACTTGATTATTTATCAACTAAAGTGTTCCTTCGGTTTTTTCACCAATTATGAATTCTAAGGTTCTCGCCTGCTCGGTTTCCATGTGATGTTTTTATTAGTGTTTACTATGGTCCTATAAAGGTAACTTACCATTTCACTAAAAAAAAAAAATCACAACTTAGGAAAACAATATAAAAGAATCACGATCAATTAATTTAAGAAAGTAATGGAGAGGGAATAAAACGATAAAGTATGGCAAGATAACCTGATACAAATCAGGTACAAATATGACATGACCTTGTTACTAAGCTCCGGGACAACAATCCCCATGAGTTATGATCAAATTGATTCTTATTCTTGTCTGAAGAGACTAATCTAACTAAAACTACAACTAAACAAGAAGGAATCATGAATTTTCCTAAACCATTTACTATCTAAATGAAACCAAACAGATTTTAAGCTAATTATAACACTAAAATCTAACCACCTAATAAAGGCCTATTTTCCTGATCAAGTTTCCATTTTATATTTTCTGGACTTTTTTATTTTTATTTGTTTATTCGAGAAATGGAGATTCGGGCTGGGCCCCTGGACCCTGCCCGCAATATGGACCACAATTAGACTCGGAGGATCTGGATTGGGTACATGGATTGGACTCTTTATAACAAGCCCGTCGATTGAATTAAATCCAACTCTACTAAAAATCAAAACTGAGCCCAGACTATCTAAGCCTAATCTAGCCCAAACTCATTCTAAAATCGAGTCAAGCCCCGAATATTCTCCTCGCTTCTTCATTCTCGACCCCTCAACTCCAAAACATGAGCTCTCCTTTTCCTTTCTGCATTTCATCCGCCATAGCTAATTGGACGTTTACGGATTCTTTGTGAAATTATCATAGTACTTAGCCACCATCACCATCGTTAACCTTTGTTAGCATCAAACCGCAGCAATCTTTAACCTTCGTTCACCATCAGACCACAGCTATTGTCGCTGCTTCTCCTTTCATTATTCTCTACTGAGCAAGCTCCATTGTCACTCACTTATACTAGCTCTGGTCATTGAACAAATCCTTCATTTTCATTACTAGCCGCTTGCCATTCATAGCCACAAACCAGGGAGGTGCAAGATAGAGAATCACCAAACCTTGATGTATGGATGTTCTTAAGAATCGGCTTGATTCCATACAGAACATGAAACACAGAACACAGAAACAAAGAATCACCAAACCTTGATGTATGGATGTCTCACGGGCAATCACCACTCACCGTCATTAAGAACATGAAACACAGAACACAGAAACATAATGATGCAGAGATGTATTTGGCCATTGTGAAAACATTAGAACTCATGCTTAACGGACTCGAAAATCAATTAATATCACTTAATTGATGTCAACCTGTTTTCAGATTTAGAAAATGAGTAAACTAATTCGCATTGAACCTTATAGACATTTCATTGCATAGATTGCAATCAATCATTAAGGAGCAGACTTTTGCAATTTTAAAACTCATATTATGACTTACTTGTCTCACGTTGCTTGATAATGGATCCTATTTTGCTTTTTATATATATGCGATCTCCTTACTTATTTGGATTGGACATTCTAACATAGCATCAGAGCCATTATTGTCCTTTTTGCCAAAATTCCATGTGCTACTCGTTCGACTTGCATATGAAATCACTTGACAATGGTCCTAGATGCTCTTTGTGTATATATATATATGGTATATGTTCATCGATTAACTTAAGTTTGTTGGACTTTCAAACGACACTCGAACGAAATTAACGTGTAGTTTCAAAATAAATTTATGGTCTCTAACATGACCGAGCCTAATCAAAGTAAAACGAGATTTACATTCACTTCACCTTCCCCAAAATGTAGCATGATGGAGAAGTCCAGCCAACTTCAGAAACTCTCTCTGTGATTGTCGTCGGCTAAAATGAGGACCGGTGTAAATGCTTCAAGCGTGTCTTAGCCACTTCAATATTCACGGCCGCAAAACAGAGTTTTTTTTTTTTTGGTCGAAAACGTAGATTTTTCATTAGTGCTTCATAAAAAAAGGATTACATGATAGACTAAGTTCAGAACAAAAGATAAGCTCCAAGGATTGCGGTGGCCGATTAATCTAGTTTGATGGGAGGTTGTTCGCGTTATGGGCTCGTGCGACCCAGTCTGCGGCTCCGTTTTGGGCTCTAGGAATAAACTGCAACCAAACTTGTTGCATTTCTTGAAGAAGAACAGCGGCTTCTTGAGAGCTTTGACGGTTCGGCAAAGGCTACGTCGTCTTGGGCGCAATGATGAGCCAGAAACGGTGAAGAAAGTCTCTTGAATTCAGGAAAAGATTGAGGAATCAATGTTCGTGATTGAATCAAAAATCGAAAGCCAGAAATCAGAGAATAAGAGAGAAAACTTGGCCGTTAAATCCTGTGGGAACGATCAAACGATTTTCTCAACTTCCACGCTCAATGAAGACTCAAAACTCTTTAAGTCTTTCAAGTTGTTGAGGATCCGCTCGAGCACCAGTTCGAGGCTCAAGCGCGAGAGCATCATGATTGAAGAGCATGAATGTGGCAAGAAATCGGAATATCGATTCCACGAAGCTTAAAGATGAGCGATGAAATTGAGATTGAGAGCCGACTAGCAAGAGAATTTGAGAGAGTTGGTGGAAGATGAAGTGAGAGCTAGAATCTTAAAACTTCCTGTCTCTGTAAGCGTTCCCACAGTTTCAGTGAATGGAGCTCCCGGGTGTAAACCAAGGTGCTCGCCCAAAGCCGGTGCATTCAGAAATCATGTTCTAGAAAAAATAGGGGGGTGTCCCTACGCGTAGCGGATATTGCTTCGCTTCGCACGCGTGCTCCTTTCTTGCTCTAATTGCTTCCCTCATCTTCCTTCTTCCTTCTCTACTCGCGTATTCCTCGTTCGCCACTGTAGACGAAGAGAGAGAAAGAGATTACTTCATGTGGATGGGCTAAGCTCATGTAGATGGACCGAGCTTGTTTCATGGAGAGGATTAGATTGTATTTTCATAATAAATTTCATGACTTTCAACATACCTATCTCTAGTAATTTTGACTCTTGCTCTTTTGTTTGATTCGAGCAAAGAATATTGCTTTGGAAGAGCCTAGGAGAGTCCAAATTACTTAATTTGTAGTATACCCATGTTCTCCTTTCTTCGATTGGATCTAGAGACTCTGCAGCCAATATGTACGTGGTACGTGGTTAATCTGACAAATATAATAATTTGAATGAAGTACATTGACCAAGCGAAGCGCACAAAACTGGGGCACTAATTCATCTTCGTGGGCATACAAATAAGCCCTGTAGTTAGGGGTGAGCGCGGTTCCCGGGTAGAACCGGGAACCGGAGGGTCCGGTTCGGTTCCCGGTTCTAGGGAGACCGGTTCCAGTTCCCGGTTCCTCATTTCCCGGAACCGGAACCGGAAGGGAAATAAAAAAAATGGAAAGCAAGCAGCAGCAGAAGTCAGCAGGAAGCAAAGCAAGAGAAGGTCACACGGCATGGGTTAGGTCGGCGAAGTCGATGGCGAGAGGGAAGTCGACGGCAGCAGCATGTTGCCAAGGATAAGGGCCGGTTTCGGAGGAGCTGCTCGAGAGAGGTTCTTCAGAGAAAAATCGGGAGGAGGAGGGGGGAGAAAAAGAAACCGAGAACCGAGAGAAGAAAGAAGGGGGGAGACCGGAGAAAAGCTAAAAAAAATGAGCTAGAGAAGGAGAGAGACCGAGGGGCGGAGATCGGAGAGAGCCCGAGAGAGAAAAGGAAGGAGAAAGGAGAGAACGAAAAAAAAAAAAGCGAGAGATAAAAGTGAGAGAGAGACGTGTGTTGACTGAAAAAAGACGGAGAAAACAAGTGAAAAAGCTTCAAGAGAGGAGAGCGACCGAGAGAAGGGAAAGATCCGGGAATCTGAGTGTGAGAGGGAGGCTCGAGAGGGTCTTCTATTGTTGCCGGAGGACCACCTAATATCCGCCGCCCGTCGCAACCACCGAACGAACCAGGTTAGTTTGTTTATTTATTTACCTTTTTCACCGGAATACCTGGTTTTTGTAAGGCGTTGGGCCGGAGCTCGCGCAGAGCAGTTCGCGTGAGCCCCGGCCCTTGTCGTCCCTCCACTGAATTTCCTTTGCATGCTGCCATGTTTAGTTGGAAGCCTAGTCCCGGTATAAGTTCGGTTTGAGTTGGAAACCCTTCGGTTTATTCATGCCCGCCAAGTGTTTGATGAAATGACTTATAGAAAACCGAAGGGGGTTCATACTTTTAGTCGAAAACCGATATGTTTTCATGCTCTTTTATCTATAGAATCACTATGTATTCATTCATATTCGAGGTTCCATGATGATTCGTATGAAAAACCCGTGTATCGTCGAATCGGTGAGGGTTTCGCAGCCACCGGAGTTTATGGCCGGTGGTGGCCGATGTCGACGGGATGAGTGGCTGATAAAAGGGTGGTGTCTCGGTAAGGAGAGAGGAACCATTTGTGAGACTTGTGCTGTACCTCTTGCTTTGCAATATGATGACATGATTGTTTTATGACTTAGGGAGATCTTCATAGAAATTGTGTCGTTATCATTATAAAAACTATGTTGAAAGGGATGATCACAGTTCCCGATTCTAGGGAGGGAGGTTATGGTTCCCGATTCTTCTTTTTTCAGAATCGGAACAGGCTCCACTTAAATGAAAAAAAAAAAATACCTGTTGAACCCTGGAACCGGAACCAGAACCTGTAAGAGGGTAGGTTCTAGATTCCAGATTTCGACGGGTAGGTTCCAGGTTCCAAAAACTGAGGAACCTATACCCGGGGGTAGGTTCTAGGTTCCAAGCGGAACCTATAAGGAACCTGGAACCGCTCACCCCTACCTGTAGTTCCAAATGATCCTAATTGAGCTCACATATATAGAGCAATCCTGATCATACTAAAAACGAGATCAACCATTAAATGTTTAGACATGAGGATTTGGCTCTTTTTTTTTTTTATCGAAATAGAAATAACATTCATTAAACTCGAGCCCCTTTACAAGAGTAAGCACCAAAACATAGAATCTCCCAAAGAGGAGAAGGGGGGTTAGCAATCCAGTTTAGGGGAAGGGTCTTACATCTAGAGGCTTTTACAACTCAGTCCGCCAATCTATTTGAATTGCGAGGGCAAAAAACTATTTCTAGACTCTCAAAAAGGGCCAATAGGCTAATACATTTAGAGATAAGTGGTTCAACATCCCAAGAAAAGAGGGAAGAATCTTTTAAACAACTCACCAACAATAAACAATCAAACTCCAGCATTAATTTCAAATAAGGTCAATCAGCAAAGTGATAGAGAGCATAAAGACAAGCAAGGATTTCGGCTTGAAAGACAGAAGATGCTCGAACTAGTCGCCAACAGCCTTCTGTCAATCTTCCTTTTGAATCACCGCACACAAATACAATTGCCCCCTCCGTGATCCCTAACAGATGAGACCCATCGATGTTTATCTTCAACGAATTAAACTAGAGCTTAAATAACTCAAAGCATCTTAATCTCATAGTCTACATAATTTAACAGGTCGGACATCCCAATTGGTTCTTGTCCATAAATTGAACATTTTCGATGTTGCACTTCACCAGCTCCACATACTTTTGCTGTTGTTCCACATACAACTCCTTTAGCTTGTCCTTCTGTCTCTTCAATTCCACATATTCAGCTGCATCAAACATCAGTCGAATCACATTTTTAATTTCTCCTTAAATATGTGTACACACAGAGGGAGAGAGAGAACCTTCTTTGAATTCGATTTCAAGAGAACGGAAACCAAGTTTTTGCTTTAATTCGCCATTTTCGCCCAGTAACAAATCGTTATGTCTTTTCAAATAGTTGATTTGCACGGAGTTCCTTTCCATGTCACCCTAAATGCATCAAATAATAAATATTTAGAACCGTTAGATGCTCATCATCTCAAATGCCAAATCGTGAAAGCATGCTAAATGGAATATAAATTGGAGCAAGAATCAAATTGATCGCTAACTTCAAGACATTGCTTTGTCTGTTCCAATTCTATTATCCGGGAAATTCGTTTGAGATGATGGGTTTTAGCATGTCGCCTGTTTGCCAACTTCCTGAAAGACAAAGACAAAAGAAAATTGAAAAAAAAAATCACGACTTTAGATGCATAAATATTAGAATCTAAGAAGATGGGAAAGTTTTAATATCTCTCCACCATTTCTACCATTTTTTTTCCCATTTTTCACCAACAATTTCAAATGAAAAGTCTAGGTAAAGAAGTGGTCATGGTCGTCCATGCCTAACATTTTGAAATGCGTTTAAAGGGTTACAACTTTATAAGCACCTCTTAAGTTTTTGAGGGTCTATGTTAGGCTTTTGAGAGCCTTGTCCAGTCATTCTCTCGCTTGTTGGAGGCAATGGAGGCATTCCTAGAGCAATAGTTCTCTGGTCGTTGTCGTTGGAGCTCTCCATTTATCAATTCAATAAAAATAAGTTTTCCCTACAACACATGAGAAATAAGTTAGAACAAGATCATCAAGGTCTTAAAAGCATTCTCTAAAAAGAGCAAACGAAAAGAACAAACTCATTAGCCAAAGATACTGAGATTTGTTATTTATTCGCACCAAATAAGAAAAACGAATGACGGAAAGACAAGAGGAGTGAGCTTCTAAAGTGAGTTCGGCCTCTCATTTATAGGAGAGACTAATGGGTCGTAAGCCAGCTGCCAGTGGTGTGATTGGACAATGGGATCCATCTCTCGTGCATATTCCAATACCTGCATAACATATTTCGATGATTTAGCTTCATTTTAAGGAAAAATGCTAAACCTTCTGGAAATTCCGAAATTAACCTTGCATAAAGACATTGAATTCCGGGTCATTTTTGTCTTTATAGCAGGCCAAAATTGGCATGCATGCTGTCAAAATTTAAATTCGAGTAACAAGCATTATTGATGGGGATTATAAGGGCGAGCCAAGAAGGGAAATTTAGGTGTCATCTTAGGAAATATCTATTCTTTTTTTGGTTTGAACTTTAATTAGATTCCGTAAATGTGCCGTGCTACTTACCTTTATTGTCCTTTCCACAAAATGGAAATTACATGATAATTAACTTATGAATTTTGGGGGGATTTTTTTGGGGGGGAGGGGGTTTGGGATGGGAGTGATCAAAATCCTCGGGTCGGTAGGTTCCAAAATTGAAACCTGGAACTTATCCGGTTATAATCGATTTCTAATTTTGGGACTTGGGAACTTACCATGTTCGCCTGAAACTGGTTTTGGAATCCACTCTGTTTTTTCGGTCCGATTCCAAAGTCTACCCGAGAACCTGTTTTATTTTTTTTCCTCTTTTTGGTTCCTTTTTTAAATAGCAAAATTATATAGGGCTATGAGTAATGAATTGATTCAAAGTAAAAGATGAACAATAGAAATCCTAATTCGCCAAAAACAATAATCCATAAGATGAATACGTAGTCACGTACAATATAAACAATAAAAAGTTCAAACATGTAACATAAAACATAAATTATAAAAATCAATTCCTCATTCATTCATAAAAAATTTAGGAGAAGAAATTGGCAAGGATTTTTGAGGAAAGACAAAGGACGAAAACAAGGCGGTTTGGTTTGGTTCTTAAGTGGGTATTTACTTGGAACCTATTCCCAAATAGGTTCTAATGAGAACCATTTCCCAGCCTTGTTTTTAAGGCAGCCTAGTCTAGTTCTCGAGTAGAACCAGTTTAATTGCACACCCCAAGTTAGGGAGGATTATGCATGGTTGATGGCCTTGCCATTAGTCATATCCCTAAGAATATGTTTTACTATGTGAATTTTGCTATTCAAACTACTGGAAATAGCCAAAGGTTACTCATAATTGGGTAGAAGAATACCTCAAGTGCACAACTTTGTATAGGGGATACATAAGTGCCAAAACTTTCAAAATGTACATTTAAATACAAAAGTCGGAGAAGAAATGAACATTTAAGTGCCAACAATGAGCCATGTCTAATTTCTAGCAAGCATCGTCAGAGTTTGCATTTAAGTATCCAATTTTTTAAAAAATAGCACTTAAGTGTACATTTTAGAAGTTTTAGTACTTATATATCCTCCCATGCCAAATTGTGGCACTTGGGCGTTCTTTGCCCCTCATAATTGATACCTACGCATGCATTTTCCATATCTAATGGTGGAAAGAAACTGAGAAAGTAATTACCTAAATGCAAGTTGCGTTCGTAAATTTCAACTTGGAGCTATCGGAAATAGTTTGATTAGCAAACTTCGCATAGAAAACATCTTATTGGAGAATGAATAACGATTTCCCATTCAAATGGCATTAACTAATTGTAAGTCCACCAACCAGGCGTATGTCCTACCCCCTCTCCGACGTTGATTTCTGAAATTCATGTTGTTACCACTTCTCGCATATGACAATTGAAGCAAGTTACAAGGATGGCCCCATTTTAAGGGTCCTAATTAAAGTTCAAACCAAAAACGAGGAAACTTCCCCATGGCTATTTCCCAAAATGTCGTCTCCTAAATTTTCCTTCTCGGCTCGGCCTTCTAATCTCCATTAATAAGGCTTCCTCTTTTAAATAGTTTTAAGGTAAACACTCTCTTTAAGGATTTTTTTTTTTGGTTGGGGGGGGTTTTGGGATGGGAGTGATCGATTCTCGGGTCGGTGGGTTCCAAAATTGAAACCTAGAACTTATCCGGTTATAATCGATTTCTAATTTTGGGACTTGGGAACTTACCATGTTCGCCTGAAACTGGTTTTGGAATCCACTCTATTTTTTCGGTCCGATTCCAAAGTCTACCCGAGAACCTGTTTTATTTTTTTCCTCTTTTTGGTTCCTTTTTTAAATAGCAAAATTATATAGGGCTATGAGTAATGAATTGATTCAAAGTAAAAGATGAACAATAGAAATCCTAATTCGCCAAAAACAATAATCCATAAGATGAATACGTAGTCACGTACAATATAAACAATAAAAAGTTCAAACATGTAACATAAAACATAAATTATAAATATTAATTAAATAATATTAAAAACGGGTGAGGGTTGGGTTAAAGCCATGCATTCCTCATGGTCGCTACCATCACCCCACCATCATCGGGAATGACCAAAGACAGTAGGGTGACGGTCAACCGGACCAATGGCCGACAGTCCTTGACCCAGTTGGGCAAGGGCCGGCAACCCTCGTCGAATATGGGAGAAAATTGCAACCCTCACTCCAAATCTGGGCTAGAGCCCGTAAGCCCTTGCTACCAGTTGGGCGGCGGCTAGCAACCCCAACCAATCCTTGCCCAATCGTCACCGGCCTTTCCTAATGATGGTGGGGCAATAGCAACAACGACGAGGGCTGCACAACCCTCACCTTTTTTTTTCTATATAAAATCAAGTTTTTGGGGTTTTTTTGGTTGATATGGCATTTTTTCACCACATAGCCACATGGATAATTTTAAAAAAAAATTTGACACATCAACAAACAAAGTCGCCATAAAATGTTACGTGTACATTTTGATCGGATTTTCTTACGGTTGGCATTTAACTGATCCATTTTGCTTCAATTTTAACACTTAAGTGTATTTTTCGTTACTTTTAGTACTTAAGTATTCATTGTGCCAAGTTTTGGCACTCTAGGTGTCTGCATCTCCAAAATAGAAAATAAAATGTTGGGTTAACACCGTGAAAATCCTCAAACTAGTACATTTGTGAAAAATTTACCACAAACTAATTTTTGACTACAAAAAATGCCAAACTAATATATCTGTGACAAATTTACGTCAAATAATCACAAAATCCAAACCAATACACTTGTGATAAATTTACCTCAAATTCATTTTTTTATTTTAAAAAATCTCAAACCGGTATATTTGTGACAAATATATCATCCGTTAAATTGGATTAATACCACCAAAACCCACAAAACTAGTACAACTATGACTATACCTATCAAAATGGGTGTATAACTCATTTATAACCCATTTAAATATTAAATTGGTCATAAATGAGTCAGGCTTTCTTTTAATATAACCCATTTATGACCCATTTAAAGAAAGTCTGACCCATTTATGACTCATTTAATATTTAAATGGGTCATAAATGGGTTATACACCCATTTTAACATGTGTATTTATAATGGATTTAAAAATTAAAAAGACTAAAATATATGGGTTGTTAATGAACTTGAATAAGTTTAAAATTTTTAAAAAAATTATAAAAATAAGTTTTCCTAAGTTTAATTAGATAGAGAAATGTTTTAACAATATGGGTCAGGTCGGATATGAGTTGGGTATAGATTGGGTTAGGTATGGATCAAAAATTTTATACTATACTTAAATGGGTCATAAACAGGTTAATGGGTCAATTTGAGTCGAACCATTTATGACCTGACCCAAACCTAACCCAACCCACCCATTTAACAGGTCTAATTGTGACAAAGCCGACAAGTCGGCGGTGGCTCGACGGTGCTCAACCAAGGACAACTAGGTGAGGGAGCTGCCGCTCGTCTCAGTGAGGTTGGGATGCTCACAATGGCAGTAGCTTCACCGTCGTCTCGGTCAGCCGGAGGGAGTAGCGAGGCAGCTGGTTCGCGACTCAGTGGTGGCAGGTGTATGCATTGGACGTAGCAACTAGTTGTCATGGGAGCAGAAGAGCAGGTTGGCGTCTTGGGGTAACGGCTGTTCGTCAAGCTCGGTGCAGGCTACGGTAGTGAAGAAGGCAGCGGCTCATCAGGTGCTGGTGTATGGAGAAGTGAGCGTCAGCGTCTCAGGGGCAGTCATGGTCGTCACGGCGGCTGGAGCGGAGATCAAGCAGCCTCGTCATGGCAGTTCAAGGCTTCTTAGGCGACATCCGAGTTGGTGTGGCTTGCAGCAAAGGAAGCTAACATCGTCGTTGGTCGGGGGGAGCTGCTTGTCGTCTTAGAGGGAGCAGCGGCTGTAGCCTAAATCTAAACGATGCATTGACATCAAAACAACGAGCCTTCAAAAAAATTTTAACTGTTCAATCTATATTCTCATCTCACTCTCAAATTTTTAATTTCTTATTTACGAAGTGAAAGAATCAAATCCTATACTTACCCATTACCCCTACCACTGGGCAATGTGCCCAAGGGCCAATGAGCGTTAAATCGGCTAATGACATATTTGATAAAAGAAATTGAAAAAATTTATATATTTTTATGAACTTTTTTGTAGAATTGTGAACCAATACCCAAAATTATCCTGAAACTTAGACCATAGATTCCCTGTGCGAAGAAAACTTTACAAAAGCGAGCTTATCCATAATTGATCTGAGGGTTGTTACTTTTTATTCTCTCAATCAATAATGTACAGATTTGCTTTAATAAAACCTTTTTCTTACATCAGTGATACTATCATTACTTTTCTAGATTCTCATTTTCTACTCGCAATTTTCTTTTCTTTTTTCCATTTCCATTATGACTTGAAAGAAAAACAAAAAAACGACAAGGACGACTGTTACTTTGGTCGGGTATGTAACAACATCGAGTACAATTTAGTTTAATTAGTGTAAATGCCAATAAGCAATTGTACTCCGATGGCTTTAAGGTAATTACCTTCTCGGTTTTTTTCCAGCATTAGATAACTACCTGCTTAACGAAAAATGCTCGCGTGAGTACCAATAATGAATGAACCTACAGCTATCTCAAATAGTTTGATTAGCCACCTTCACATGGTAAAACATCTTCTTAGTGAAGGATATGACTAATTGTAAGTTTACCAACAATGCATAAGTCCCACACACATCATATATTAATTATTGAACTTCATGTTCTTGTATTCTTTGCTTCTTCTGCAAACGACAATAGATGTAAGCACCAACTACGGAATATTTTTAAGCAACCTAATTAAAGTTCAAACCTTAAAAGAGGAAACTTCCTAATAGGTATTTCCCAAAATGACACCGCCTAAATTCCCCTTCTTGGCTCGGCCTGCTAATCCCCAGTAATAAAGCTAGTCACTCAAAGAATATGAATTGTGACAGCTTGGATGCCGATTTTGGCCATGCTATAAAAACAAAAATTACCAAAAATAATGCGGTCATGCAAGGTTAATTTAAGGATTTGCAGAAGGTTTAGCATTTTTCCTGAAAATGAAACTGCATCATCAATATATCACGCGGGTATTAAAATATGCACAAGAGATGGCCCCCATTGTCGATTCAATTGGTGGTAGCTAGCTCTCCTATAAATGAGAGGCCGAACATCAGAAGCTCACTCCTCGTATCTTTCTCTCATTCGTTTTTCTTAATTAGTGCGAGTAAAGAACAAATCCCAATATCTTTGGCTAACTTGCTTGTTCTTTTCTTTTGCTCTTTTTAGAGAATGATTTTGAGACCTCAGTGATCTTGTTCTAACTTATTTCTCACGTGTTGTAGAGCAAAATTTTTTTTACTGAGGTGATAAATGGAGAGCTTCAACAACAACGACAAGAGAACCAATGATCTAGGAATGCCTCCATCGCCTCCAACAAGCGAGACAATGACTGGACAGAGCTCTGAAAAGAACATAAACCCTCAAAAGCTTAAGAGGTGCTTATAAAGTTAAAACCCTCTAAACGCATTTCAAAATGTTAGGCATGGAGGACCATGCCCTTTTTTTTTTACCTTGACATTTCATTTTAAAGTGTTGGTGAAAAATGGGAAAACAAAACAAACAAGAAATGGTTGAAATGGGAACAGATATTAAGACTTTCCCTTATATTGTAATTTTTATGCATCTAAAGTCGACTTCTTTAGTTTAATTTCTTTTGTGTTTGCGTCTTCAGGATGTTGGCAAATAGGCGAAACGCTAAAATCCATCATCTCAAACAAATTTCCCGAATGACGGAACTGGAATGGACAGTGCAATGTCTTGAAGTTAGCAATCGATTTGATACTTCCTCCAACTTATATTCCGTTTAGCGTGCTTTCGATATTTGGCATTTGAAGTAATTAACAAGACAAGCATCCAACGCTTCTAAACTTTTCTTTTTTGATGTATATAGGGTGACGTAGAAAGGTACTCCGCGCAGATCTACCATCTGAAAAGACAACGCGATTTGTTCCTAATAAAAAATGGCGAATTAAAGCAAAAATTTGGTTTTCGTTCACTTGAAATTGAATCCAGAAAAGGTTCTCTCTCTCTGTCGTATGCGTGTTGAAGGAGAAATTAAAAAGCGTAACTGATTGATGTTTTGATGCAGCTAAATATGTGGAACTGAAGAGAGAGAAGGACGAGCTAAAGGAGGTGTATGTGGAACAACAGCTGAAGTATGAAGAGGTCATGAAGCGCAACATGGCAAATGCTCTATTCATGGACATGGACTCACTGGGACGTCCGACCTATTGCTTTTTGTAGGCTAAGAAATTAAGATGCTTTTAGTCATTTAAGCTCTTGTTTAAAGAGCCAAACCCTCATGTCTCTACATTTCTATGCTCGATCCAGTTTTTAGTATGAGCGTGATTGCTCCATTTATGTGAGCTCAATGAAGACAATCTGGAGCTTTAAACTCCATGGCTTATATATATGTCAACGAAGATGAATTATTGCCCAAGTTTTGGGTGCTTCGATTGGTCAATGTACTTAATTTAAATTATTTCATCTGTTGGTATAAACCTCGTATGTATTGATCGTAGAAAGTCTCTTTCCAATCGAAGAAGCCGAACATGTGTATGCCACACATTGATAAATTTGTACTCTCCGCGTTTCTTCCAAATTAACATCATTTGCTTGAATCAACTAAAAGAACAGGAGTCAAAATTAATATGCTCTGGCCTGATTTTATTGTCCGAATTTCGTTTATTGCTACACTTCAATTGTGTGTGCTAACATTTATGCCCTCTCCCTCATAATCACTCCAATGGTTGTTCGCACATACATCGTCACATGACACGTGAAGTTGACATTGTTCGACTTCTCAACATTACAAGATCTCATGCACAAAGCAACATGAAATAACTTAAATGCTCACGATCATCTTGAACTTGCAGGTTATTTGATCCATTGCTCTAACAAAAATAGCTAGTCATTGACGACATTCTAATAGTCGCCTTTCATGATATTTCAAAGCATGAGGCGAAACATGACAAAAGGGAAGATCGGCAGAGTCAGTCTCAACGAATGATGAAATGTAGCGGGAATCAAGTCTATACGTTAATAAAATGACCAATGTACGTCAATACGTCTCTAGACTACGTAAAAACGGGAGTTATTTCAGAGCTGTGTCCTAGAGACATTTCAACAAACAATGTGAGTGCGGTGAGGGAATTAAATCTGGTTTTAAAATTTAAAGTAACTTTTTGTCTAAGGAAAATATATATATTAACACGAGGAGATCGTCATGCAACCATCAAAACTGATCAGATTTATGTTTACTCAGAAACTCAAGCTTTACATCTCTGTTCTTTCTTTCATAAATTGAGACAGAGCTATATGTTTGGACCTTGACAAAGACGGACTTTGAACGACACCAATGATTAAACAAGCAAAGAAATGTCCTAAAACTCTCCACCGGCAATGATGAGGATGATTGTTGATAGTGAAGTTTTGGCTGAGAGGAGGACTCATCGAACTTCACGACCAATTAGAAGAGCGAAACAAAGTATCTCTTGTGCAGTGATCAAGTGAACATAAGCAACGAGAGATGGGGATGAAAGACACTAGAAGTGCCATAAGTTATGTATGACATTCACTTTTGTTGACACCTAAATTTTGACAATTTGTTTAATTATTTATTAATCACATTAGAAAATTAGAGATTAATTTCTAACCCCTTAAAAAAATTCATTAAAATTGCATCTCATATAAACATTAGGAGCATTTGCGTCACTATTTTTAAAATTTATCAAAAAACAAAAAAAACAAAAAAATTAAAATTAAAAAAAAATCGAAATTAAAAAGAAAAAGGAGGGGCAGTCGGACCGGGTTCGGACCAACCTTGGGCTGGCCCCTTCCTCTTTTTCCTTCTCTTTTTGGTGCCTAGGCCGGCCCTTCTCCCTTTGTTTCCGCCCGGCCCATGTACGAGTCTTCTTCCCCCTCACGCCGGTCACACCCCTGCAAAAAAAGGGACAGTACAACGACAAAGAGGGGGCTAAGCAGCAGGCCACGGCGTGATCTCATGGTCGGAGATCAAGTCAGCTGTGGCAAGCTGGCATGGCAGAGGCTATGCACGCCTGCTGCTGTTCATAAAAAGAGCAAAGAGAGAGATCGAGAGGAAACAGAAGGAGAACGAGAGAGAAGGACCGAGAGAGGGAGGAAGAGAGTTGGAAGGTGAAAGATCAGGCAAGCCCAAGAGAGAAGGTGAGCTCAAGAGAGTGGTTAACCGTCGCCGGAGGCCCGTCCGTCCGCAACCGTCCGACGCGGCCCTTCCCCCCTGAACGAGGTAGGTCCCCTAAACTCAAGTGCCCTATTTTCTGGAAAATGCCGTGCTGGAGCTCGCGGCCGACCAGCTCGCGCAAGCTCCGGCCCTCGTTGCCCTTGCATTTCGTTCCCATATTCCTTGTATGTCGTGCTCGAGACCCCCAAGGCACGTTCGAGGCTCGGTTGAGCCGGAAACCTTAGGTTTCGATAGCGCACCCCAACTGTTCGATAAAATGTCCCAAAGAGATCCGAAAAGTCAGTCCGTGTTTTAGCTCAGAATCGATCCGTGCTTGCATCCGTAGCTGCTGAATCATGTTTTTTGTTTGCGTGGTCACTGTGTTTTGGCGTGGTCTTCGCAAAATAATCGTGTCATTGGGAGAACAAGGGTTTTCTTTGTTCCGATGAACGGATTAATAGTCGTCGAAGAAGGTGGCCAGCGGCGGTCGCCACCGATCGAACGGTATTAGGAGTGATCGGTTCCCGGTCCGGTCCGGTTCGAAGGTGAAACCGGGAGCCAGACCGGTTCCCAAATTCTAGGACCGTGGACCAGACCGGCCAATCTAGAACCGGGAACCAAACCGACCGACCGGTCTAGTCTAGTCCGTTCCGGTCCAATGAAACCGGTAATTTTCTTTTTCAGTAAAAAAATTATTAATATTACAGCACATTCTCAAAAACAATCCACTTCATTTATATACCGCTTTATTGATTTGTCCTTTTAATCTATATATAATTGTATTTTCCTAAAACTCTAAAGATTTTCTTCTTCTTCTTTTTAATTCTTGAGAAATTTTAAACTATTTATATTAAAAACTATCGGTTCGGTCCGGTCTGGTCTAGTCCGGTCAGTCCAGAACTAGACCGACTAGCCACCGGTTCCAAAAATGAGAATCGGGAATCGGACTGCCGACTACGGGAACCACCAAAAACCGGCCGGTTCTTTGACCGCAAATGTTGCTCACTAAGGCGCAAAGATCTTGATCGTCATTTTCAAGCCATGATCAAGCTGTTTTATCTACTTGGTGCAGATTGGAATCTTAAGCCTATCTTCTTGGCATCCATCCCAAAAGAACTCAGCCAAGCAGCTGAAAAAACTCTCCAACAAAGGCAGAAAAGCGTGACAGAAGCTACTCTTGGTGAAATCCAGCAAGCCGTTCACATCGCCATAGAAGAACTTTGTCTCCGAAGAGAAGTTTTTCGAAGCTTTCTCAAAGAAAACAGACACCTTGATAAGGCATGCTTCAAACCCGGTCTAAAGATTAAATGTCCCAAGGATTGTTCTGATCCTTCCTACACAGGATGCAAAAAGAAAAGACATTTCAAACGCCTTTCCTTCAAAAAGACAAGCAAAGGAAAATGCAAAAGTAAGTGGAAATTTTTGCGGAAAAGCCATCATCGTTCTTCCAATAAGCGTAACAAAGACAGGTGTTATGTTCGCAACAAAAAGGACATTTGCAAAAAATTGTCCAAAGGCAAGCAAGCGAGGTAGCCATTTGATAGATAAAATTGCCAAAAGCACCGGTATCCAACTTGATGACTCGGATATTGAGTCCATCTTCTCTTTAGACGACCAACCATCCGAAAATACTCTTTGTGCCATCCAAACATATAGCTCAGATTCAGGTTCAGATTCTGAGAACGATGTCTTCACATTCTTCCCTGATTCACCAGCAGAAATTGAGCTCAATGAACCTGTCCATCACCCGTATATCCCTGTCCACATTCTCCTGTCCAAATACCATAGACCAATTCCTTTGGTAGCACTCATAGATACTGGAGCAAGTTCTTCCATTCTAGACACAAAGATCCTCCCAGAAGAATTTTGGAAACCTTACACCAGGTATTTCAACTCTGCTTCTGGTGACACTTTTGCTACTAAGTATCGTAGTAAACCCATTACTATTCAGTTTTTTCCCCAATGTTCTATCACCACCAAAATTCTTGGCTCAGTCTCCGGACAAAGATATCATCATTGGTTGGGACATCTTGACCTAACTTCCAAAACTCAGAATTCTGTCTCATGGCCTTCGCTTCAAAAATCAATTCAAGGAATTTGTAGACATTAAACGACTTTATGCCCTTCAACCAGCCATCCTGGATCCAATAATCCAGAACCTACTCTCTTCCTGTGCCGAAACACACTCCGAATTTTCCCAAACTTGCACCCAACCTTTGTGGAAAAACTCTTCTTTTTATGTCAAACTTCCCTTTAAACGAAATGAAGACATCAATCCTACAAAGGCTAGTCACTCAGGAATGAGCCCTGAACATCTCACACTTGCACAGAAAGAATGCGCAGACCTCCTGGCACAAGGTCTCATTGAACCTTCTGATTCCCAATGGGCATGTGAAGCATTCTATATCAACAAACGAGCTGAGCAAAACCGTGGGAAAATGAGGTTAGTAATCAATTACCAACCTCTGAATGAGTTCCTTCAAGATGATAAATTCCCATTGCCTCATCGAAATTCCCTTTTCCTAAGCCTTGCTCAAGCAAAGATTTATTCAAAATTTGATCTTAAAGCAGGATTTTGGCAACTGGGTATTGACCCAGCAGACAGACCCAAAACTGGGTTCTGTATTCCAAACCAACATTTTCAATGGACAGTTGTCCCTTTTGGTCTCAAAACTGCCCCTTCTTTGTTCCAAAAGGCTATGTGCAAAATCTTTGAACCCATACTCCAAAACTCACAAATTTATATTGATGACATCTTTCTATTCAGCCATGATGAACAATCTCATTGTCAACTTTTGACACAGTTTGCTGACATTGTAAAAAAATATGGCATTATGCTTTCTCAAAGGGAAATTGAATTCCTGGGCATGCGCCTTAAAGATGGAACATATTGCCCTGAACCCCATATTGCTGATGAACTCAAAAAATTCCCTGAAAAGGATCTCAATCCTAAACAGGTCCAGCAATTTCTAGGCATTGTAAACTATCTGCGAGATTTTGTTCCACACATCTCTAAGTATTTGAGACCTCTCCAGCGCATGCTCAAAAAGGATCCTCCCCCATGGGGATCCAAACAGACTCAAGCTGTTGCTCAACTCAAACAACTCTTGCAAAACCTTCCTCCTTTAAAAATTCCATCTACTGGCAAAAGAATTCTCCAAACTGATGCCAGCGACAAATATTGGGCAGCAATTCTTTTCAAAGAAATTGGTGGCACCAGGCATATTTATGCCTACAAAAGTGGTCGATTTTCCCAGGCAGAAATCCATTATCATTCCACTTTTAAGGAGATACTTGCAGTAAAGTATGGCATCAAGAAGTTTGAATTTCATCTCATTGGACACCATTTTCTTGTTGAAATGGATATGTCCTCATTTCCTCAAATGCTTAAATTCAAACAAAAGCAGGTTCCCCATCAAGAAGTTTGAATTTCATCTCATTGGATACCATTTTCTTGTTGAAATGGATATGTCATCATTTCCTCAGGTGCTTAAATTCAAACAAAAGCAGGTTCCCCATCCACAACTACTTAGATGGGCTGAATGGTTTTCTAAATACTTCTTTGAAGTCAAACACATCCCAGGAACTAAGAATGTCCTTGCTGATTTCTTGTCCCGTCCAAAGGGATCAATGCAAACCATCAATATGTATGTCAAAAAAAAGCCCTTTCAGGACACATATCGAACAGACAAAATTCCATGAGGTTGGCCCAGTCTAAAATACCCTCCTGATGTTCCTGAGGCAATCCACCACAATAATCTGAAAGAAAGACTTCCAGAATTAATGTGGGAATATCACCTCCGAATTTTCCGTGAATATGGTGGTCTGATGCTTAAGCCAGACGGACTCCATCCGCAATATCCATTCATTCACCCTCTCAAATGGTCACCTGATGAAGAATTCCCAGAAGAACTGAAATGGTTATTGTGGTACATGTTCAACCTGTACACTATAGCCATTGAATTTCCCACTGATAAAATTTTGCAGGTTATTCACAAGGATGGCCAAGCTCAACCTCATAATCGAAACACCTCTTGGAGATTTTTGCGTGGTACAAACCACTCCAATATTGGAGAGAACTATTCAAAGTCCAAAATCGCCAAGGAAGGCCTGAACCAGAAAGACACACTGTTGTCCTATTCCACCGACCATGGACATTTTCCCATCCATGTGGATGGATTGTTGACAAACCTTCTATTGCAGGAATATCAAGCTACAGGCCTCAAAATTTGCTCGAATTCACCAGACACTTCCATACTCAGTCACGACAAGCAGACCAGCATCTCATGAACTCCAAAGGATCCTATGCCAAGAGAATCGTACCATCCCACCAGAAGCATGGCTATCTGCACAGGTCCCTGCCTCTTGGGACCACCTTGAAGCTTGGGATTCCACCAGACCACAAATCCAAGAGGCTCTTCATACCTTTCGGCAGAACAATCCAGACTCCTCCACCCCCTATGATCCATGGGGGGGGGCCACTCTCACAGGACCCTTGGGGATACACCCCAAATTACGCCCCTTATCCCGGCTCTTTCTCCAATACTTTCGGTGCTAGCTCATCCCGTCCACCAGATCTGTCGGCAAAAGAAATCGAGAACCTCATCCGAGCTTTCAAAAGAGAAAAAGACGGAAGCTCCAGTCCAGATGCAGAAGAAGCTTTCTACAGAGAACAATTGGCTCATCATAGCTCTGATGATTCGGACTATGACCACTACAATGCTAGAGATGGAAGAGACATTTAAAAAAGCCATCCTGAAAACACTTTGTACACCGTGCACCGTAGCATACATTCCTTTGTTCACCCGATGCTTTTCACTTTGTTCATTCGATCTTTTTTTCGTAGCAACAGGCGAAAAGCTACTTGTTCATAGCCATCACGGGATTTCTTTAGGACTCCCTACGTGTGTAGCCCTTAAGTGGCTAAGTTTGCTCAATTATGTCCTAGCATGGCCAGTCCGCCTGCTCTTGTCGTTTGTATCCTCCCTTGCCTATATAAGAGTAAGGAGTCTCCATTGTAAGATCCATCGAGTGAAATAAGAAGTGTGTTGTGTACTCTATCTCCAACATGATCTTCTAAACACTCTCATTCTCTTCTAGTCCAGAACGATGGTTCTGAACAAACACTGTGATTTAGAAAAATCCTGGAGTATGCTCTGCACTTGCCCTTAGGGGATCCTGTGCAACAGAATTTCCGATATTTTAGAGTTTACTATGATCTAAGTTTTTTGTTTGAGAAGGAACTTGGTGACTAACAAGCAGTCCCTATTGAAGGCCAAGAGGGCCGTGTGTGGGATAGCATACTTGTCACAAGTTTGCAAGTCAAACTCTGGGTTTAGATCATCCCGGGATGGGAGGTTCCTGTTGCACACCCCTAAGCAGTATGACCAACGGGCGATGGTGGTCCAAGCACCGGTGAACTTTCGTCGGAGACAACGTTTGTTGGCGTTGGTTCGGTGGAGGAAATAGTCGGACAGAAGAAGCTGCATGAAGACATCGGGCGTGCATGAAGAAACATGAAAAGCAGACCAAGAAAAAAAAAACAAAAAAGCAGAAGGAATAGAAGGAAGAGGTGGGCTTCGGTGAAGAAGAAGGTGCATGTACGTTTGGGAGAAGAAGAAGATCGAAGGGAATAAAAAAAAAATAGAAAAAGAAAAAAAGACAAAATGGGAGCAGTAAATTAACATGGGCTTAATTGGCTTAATTAGTTTTGGGCTAGTCATAGATTTAAATGGACCGTGGTTAGTCTGGTCGGGCTAGATGGTGCACTGGTGCAATTTGGGCCGAGGCTGAACGGGAGAGAATCTAAGTGGGCCGAGAATTGTCCCTTTCTTTAAAAAAAAAAATCTGTTGTGGGCCTCCTTGTTGTTTCTCTTTTCCGAGTGGGCTTTGGGGTCAGCCCGCTTTTAACCGACCAGGACCAATAGGGTCGGGTTCGGTTTAGTTAGGGCCGGGTCTTTTGACTCGGTCCGAATTGTTTTTCATATATTAAAAAAATCAAAAAATAAAATAAAAAATTCAGAAAATCATTAAAAATTAAAAAAACCATTAAAAATTAGAAATTTCAGAAAATTCATGGAAAATACAAAAACTTGAAAAATTATGAAATTTTCAGAAATTTTTTTTAAATCGAAAATATTGAAAATATTAGAAATTCCCAAAAAAATTAAAATTCCAATAATTCTTTTTATTAAAAAATAGAGTTCCCTAAAAGGCTTCAAAATAGTTATTGGGCAATTTCTCTCTTAAAAGGTGTGGGAAAATTATCAGTTCAAGATTGTGTTTAAAATTAAACATGCCCGTACGACTTCACCTTATGATTTTAATTATCCTCAGATACAATTGCTCTAAATTGCACATTTACGATGCGATGGTTATGGTTCTCCCTTAATCTAATTAGGATTGTCATTTATTTATCTTTTAATTATGCTAGGTGTTTATCATCTCTTGCAATTTATTTAATGTTTCTTTTAGTTGTTGATTGTTATTTTGATGGTTGCGAATCTACATGATCACCTCACATGTTAGTGGATAATTCTAAATCAATCCAAAACTGCTTGACAAAAGTCTTTTTGAAATGAGCAAGATTTGGTACCGAAATGACACTAATTGATTAATTAGTGTAATCAAGTCCCATACCTAAATTCTCTGGTTATGTAGAAAGCAAGGCATACTCCCATGCCTTGTTTGATTTCTAGCCGACCCTAATAGGCTAATGGTGACTCTTCATCAGAACACTTTTATAAACACCCAATGTCACAAGGAGTATAGGTTTAGGAGAGCCCACATCTAATTGAGGATCCTAGACTCATCTCTTTGATAATACCCCTAAACCTATGTATGTATTTCTTTTCCCCTCGGGATGGAAAAAATAGGTCACGACAACTTTAGTGTCAAAAAATTTTGCCGATTTACTTAAATGTTAAAATTTGAGAAAAATGATTACTTAAGCGCCTTTAGCTAGAAAAATTACATGGCTTTTATAATTAAAAATTTTATTTGATGTGGCATTTTTTTGACACTAAAATGATCGCTTTTTCATTAAGATTGACACTGAAGTGATCATTTTTTAATAACAATCGACACTAGAGTGATTTTTTTTACAACGACTAGCATTAAAGTGATCACTTTTTAACATACTACATGACGTTATTTATGAGTTATATGCTAACTGGGCACACCGTTGAAAAATTAATAAAATATAGCCACATCATATTTCTAGCAACTCATATTAGAGTCAACACTTAAGTAATTGGTTTTTTTTTTTAAATTGTACTTAAGTGATTCAAAAAAAAAATTGAAATTAAAGTGAGCACTGTTGAGCCCGGCGATGAGAAGATTTTCTCCAGAAAGTTTGCCGGCGCTTTCTTCTTCTCCATGAATGAGTGAAATCCTCACCTCAATTTTCCTTAGCATCCCTCTCTAGAGTTTGTAGTACCTGATTTTAAACGGACTCGACGTGCAAATGTAAAAGTTCGAGATTAGGTTCCCAATCGCGACAAGAATCATTTCTTGTCCAAAAATGATATTTTAGTGTTCTTAGTCAAATTTCAACTTCCACTGTTTTTTGTGTAAGTCAAGACATTGATTTTACCAAAGTCTTTAGACTTGCGTTTGTGGCCAACTCCTGAAGTTTTCCTTGATCAAAATTTTTCAAAAAAATCAAAAACTTCACAAATCAACCCCTTTTCATCTTAATTTGACTTTGGCATCATCAATTTTACAAAAATCAATCGAAAAGCAAATTAGTTCCTTTCCAGTCAATTTTTAAACAAATTTCCTTCACGACATTTGATCGAGAGATCGTTCTCCATCCAATTTTGAAATTTCAAGTCATAGGCAAAAACCCCAATTTGAACCTCAATTAGTGGTCTTGAGCGATTCTTCATGAATAGTATCAGTTAGCCAAAACTAAGTCCAACTTTTTAGAGGTAATTCAAATCCAAAGTTAATTTTGACAAGATCACAACAATTGTATTCAATTGACCAACTTGGCGATCCAAATTGATGAATTCATGAAGGTTTCGTTCAATTGACTCTATTCACTTTGACCCATATTGCAATTTTGACATAAATTGGGGAAATTGGAGCATTACATGTTGATTCAATTGAACCAAATTAATCTGCATCGAGTTAGATCGACCCAATTGAACTCATTTTGATTCAAATCATTAAAATTTAGCTTAGTTGAACACAATCAAGAAAATTGGAATAAAATTGGGATAAATAGTGAGCCGGTTCAATCTAGTCTAGCCTTGGTTAACCCAGTTTAACCAGATTTGATTTGGCCAAGTTTTTCAATCATTTTTCAGCCAAAATTCTGATTGTCTGACCAACATACCATGGCAAGCCGACTAGCCCTCTCCCATATGTGTAAATTATCAAAATGCCCTTGATCCTTGTCTTTTTTTTCTTTTTTTGGGGGTCGGAGACCCTTGTCATTTAAAATCAACCAAAAAGAGCATTTCTTAATAATTAAGGATATAATCTTGGCCATTCATCATGAACTCATCCTAGCCATCCATGTGCGTCATGTCATTAATCCTTATGACATGAAACAAACCAATCGGTTGAGTTCTAAAGGGCTAAGGATCAATTTTGAGCAGTTGGATCGATCCAATGGTTGGGATTCAATTTGAGAGGACTAAATAAAAAAATTTCCCTCCAAAATTTCGAGAGGCCAGCCAATCACTGGCTGTTTCTAGTGAATCTCCAACTCTTCAATCATCTTCAATGAGTCTTCAAGATGTTCGTGGCCAGCGATCATCTAAGGGTTCTAAGGACACATCTTCAAGATGTTTGAGGCCGGCGATCATCGAGTGATTCTAAGGGCACATTTGTTAATGCTCCAAATTTTTCTATTCTTTTGTTATTTCACCTTCGGAATAGAAAAAGAACATAAATCTATTTGGTAATGTCAACTAGTATTTCCATTCGCTAGAATTGAAAATCGTTCCAATGAATAGATTTAGAACAAAAACAAGAAATTAAAAAAAAAAATTATTCATGGGAACAATTTTTGAAATAAGTTTTTTTTTCTTTTCTTGTTCTTCCTCTTCTAGCTAGTCGTTGCCACCACCGCCACCCACTACCACCGGAAGAAGAAGAAAGGGAAAATAAAAGAAAAATCTTAAAAGTTATTAAAAAAATAAAAGAAATTTTACGTCACAAAAAGAATTTGTGGGTTGTATCAAATGTATTGATATTCTTTTTTTATTTCAGGAATAAAAAAAATTTGTGCCGTTACCAAACGTATTCTTTTACTAAAAAATTATTTTAGAAAATAAAAATAGAAAAAAATATTTTAAAAAATAAATTATTTTCGATAACAAAAATATTATCAAACACACCCCATATCATCACCGGATAGTCATGAAGTCAGCCGATTTCCTCGCCCAATGAATCACCGTGCTCTATGCCAATGATACTTCTTGTTGGTTCCAACACCATTTCGACCAGTCGCGAATGTCACCTCGGTCGCTGTCCCTTGCGATTGCATTTCCCGACATTAGCTCGACATCCACATGGCTGGACTTCAACAGAATTGTCGTCAGATCATCTTCAATTAGCCCATTTCTTCTAATTGTCCATTTGGGATTTACTAATCTGATTTTCTCCGTGGCCAATTCATAGAATCCTTGAAGCTATAACAGTATCGAATTGCTTGATCGCATGCCAAAACGTCTACATTCAAGGTTAGTTCATTGAACTTAGCTGGGATATTTCTCGTATGGCCAAATGCATGTAGGAACTTTCATAATGGCCAATTGTGAGGTTGTGATGCTGAATAAAGGTCTAAATCAATGTATGTTTAGCAATTCATATTTAAGAATGGATGATAGTTCAATGCATGTTAGAATGTCAAGTATTTTTGGAGTCCAGAGAGAGCCGCTGAGCTTAATTATATGATTTGGCCTAATTAAATTTGACATTAGGAAAAAATTTCAGCTAGTGTATCGATACTAACATCCTAAGCTTCAATTTGATAGGTCATGAGCTAAAAATTGGAGGTCATTTGTTAGGTCAAAATTCTCCGAAAAATTTTAGAGTTAGGTTCTGTAATTTTCGGTTCAGATCTGACCTTGCTCTCTTCTTAGATTATTCTATTTTTTTTGTGTTCCGCATCTGAAAAACTTGTCTTCATGAAAGTTGTAGTTAGCATTTCAATATTTCCAAATATAAAAGTTTCATAAAATTCTAAAAGTTTTGATCGGTACAATGCATGCCCGAAAAAGACGCTCAGATTATGTATCTGATCTTTTTGTTTTGTTCCTGCGCTGACTGATTTTGTTTTGCAAATTCAACATAATTCAAGTCCTCCTTTGCAAAAACTTAAAACTAAAAAGTTATTCGTCGGGGTCTAATTGAGTTTACAAGAAAGTTTCAAGAATAGATAGCAAAGTTTAGGGGGCCAATTGGGCCAAAAAGAAGGAGAAGGTCGTTCTCGGCCTCGAAAACTGTTTTCAGTCGAATCCCTTGGAAAACTTGCAAATTTCATATGGTTGAAAGGATTATTTGCAAAATTTAAAAACATTTAACGTTTTTTAACAGAGGAAATAGCTCTCTGTAAAATTTGGTGGATTTTGAAACTTCTTAATATTTTTCCCATATTTTACAAAACTGGGTCAGATTTCGGATCAAATCACAATCTCAGTATTGGGTCAATGTCGAGTTGATAGGACCTGAATTAGGTCAAGTGGTCTTCATGAACTTTAAACTACACGCTTCAAGCTTTCTAATGACATTTGAATTGCTTGGTGCGTAGGTCATTAAGCCTTTCAATCTAGTGCAAACATAATTGCCCAGAATCAGTAAAACTGAATAAATGATCCAATCATCGGCTCACTAATTGATTGTTGATTGATCAAGGCTAATTAGCCTAAATGCAAGCCTAGTTAAGCTTTACATGTGATTTTAGATGAATGATTAGGTTCATGATACATGGTGATCAATGGGTATTTTTTTTATTTTTTTGATCAATGATCGACAAGTAATTTAGTATCTTTTCTTTCCTACACATTATTTTATTTTCCTACCTAAAGCTTCTAGATTTGAGTCGTAAATTAAATTCCAACATAGTTTGTTTGCATTTGGTTACTTTATAAAGTCTATATTCTTTAATTTTTGTCATCGATTAAATTCCAGCACGGTTTGCATCTATATAGCCCTATTCTAATAACAATTGCTAGTTCCTTATTGCCAATGATATTTTTTTATTTAGAGTTAGCACAAAACCCTTGTTCCCTTTAATTAAAAGCTGAAGAATGATTTTCAATGAAAGATATTTCATTACAGGAGGATTTCATTATCATTTTAGAAGTCAAATCAATGAGCCTTAAATTGACTAATGGCTTATTCGATATAAAATATTTTTTTCGTGAAGCCTTAAATCGTTTTATTAATTCTTTGTATGCTTTGTGACCTTGAACTCATACTCAAGTATGTTTTTGATAATTGACTATTGCCAAAATCCAATGGACGCTCTTTGCCTTAGAATGAGATTTGAGGACACGTTTCTAGTATGGAAAGGTAGACAATACATTGTTGATGTAAAGAAAAGTTTATACCAAATGGCCTTATTCATCATTTACTAAAAGGATTGTAACTATTCACTCTTTCAAATCAATGACGTATAATATTGCTTGAGGAAAATCTTTTTCACATCAATAGTGCATGTTATAATTACTCTTTTAGAATTTTCGTCCTCTACCAACTCTTTTCTTTTTCTCCCCATTGCCATTGCTTCTTGAAAGTAAATAATGACATGGATCCAGCATTACTTTGAACTGGTACGTAATATTATTTAGTTAATGTTGACTGATCTTACAATAATTTGATTTAATTAGCATAATGCCAACAGGCAACCATATCCCAAATACCGTTAGGTAATTACTTTCTTCGGGTTTTTTTTTTCACTGCTAGATCAACTACTTACTTGACGGATAGTGCACGCGTAAATAACAACTTGCGGCTATTTAAAAATAGATTGAATAGAAAACTTTGCATAGTAAAACATCCTTATTAGTGAAAGGATAAACAATTTTCCAATTTTGTCGAATTCATTCACGTGAATAATTTTGGCAAAAGCCAACGTTAACTATTGAATTTCATGTTGTTTCCCATTTACAGCGGGCGACAATTGAAGCAAGTGACATGGATAGCCAATTTATAAGCATCCAAATGTAAGCCTAAACCCAAAAAGAGGAAGCGTCCTCATAGATATTTCCCAAAACGACGTCTCCTAAATTTCCCTTCTTGGCTCAGCCTGGTGATATTCCCATGGATAATGCTGTCTCTTGCAGTTCAAGACAAACTAGGTAACTCCAAAATTAGAATTTTGACAGCATGCGTGCTAATTTTGGCCATGCTGTAATGACAAAAATGACCAAGAACTCATGTCATGATGTTGTGGCGTGGGGGGTATTTTAGAGATTTTCCAAAGAAATGGAAATTTTCGGCCTTTTTTGAAAATGGGACACTATCATCGAGGTATCATGCAGTATTGGAAAATGCATAAGAGATAGGCCCACCGTCCAACTACAGTGATGGCAGGTAGCTTAATACACGCTAGTCTCTCCTATAAATAAGAGGCTGAACTCTCTTCAGAATCTCACTACTTTCATCCTTCTCTCATTCATTTCTCGTAATTAGTGAGTAGGAAAACAAATCCCAGCTTATCTGGCTATATAGTTTGTTCTTCTTCTTCTTCTTCTTTTTGCTCTTTTTCTGAGAATGATTGTGAGACTTCCATTTCTTTCGTGCTTGACTTATTGTTCATTGTTATAGGGCAATCCGTTTTTCCAACAACAACAAGACAACCTAGGGATGGCTCCAGTGCTTCCAACAAGCCAAAGAATGAAAGGAAAAAGCCCTCAAATCCCCGACATCGAGCCTCCTAAGTTTAAGAGGTGCTTGTGAATGCGAAACCCTTAAAACGTGTTTCAAAATGTTAAACATGGACTACTGTGCCAATTTTCTTGACCTAGACATTTCATTCGATGTGGTGACTTCTTTTAAGATTCTGATTCTTGTGTATATAAAGTGATGACACTTTTTTCATTTTTCTTGATTTTTTTTTGTGTCTTTCAGGCCATTGGTAAGCAAGCGATATGGTGAAATCTTTTATCCTGATGAGGCTTCTCAGATATTGCAACTGGAATCAATGATGAGATCTTTTCAAGTTAGCTACCGATCTGATTATTCCGTCAATTTATGTTCATTTTAGTGTCTCTCGAGATCTAGCATTCGAGGTGATTAAGATGACAAGCATCTAATGATTTTGAACTTTTTCTTGTTTGATATGTATAGGCCGACATTGGTAGGGACACCTGGATGGTGTCCTTTAAGAAATATCAACACCGTTCATCCCGAGTCGAAAACGAAGAATTAAAGCGAAGGATGGGTTACTGTGCTGATAAAATGGGATCCAAACAAGGTTCTCTCTCTCTCTCTCTCTCTCTCTCTCTCTCTCTCTCTCTCTCTCTCACTCACTCTGTGCGTGCACGCTTATTAAAGGAGAAACGAAACTAATGTAATTGACCGATATCTGATGCAGCTGAATTTGTGGAACTGATGAAAGAGATAGAAAAGCTGACGGATGTGTATATTGAACAACGGCGGAATGATGAAGAGCTCCTGAAGCGCAACATGAATCAGATGGGACTTCCGACGACCAACTTTATGTAGGCCATGAGATTAAGAGACGCTTTGAGCTAATCGAGCTCTTGTTGAGAGACCCAAAATTCTTATGCCTTTGCATATTATCCTTGATCTGGTTTTTATTATGAGAGTGACTGCTCTATCTATGTTTGCTTAATAAAGACGATTCGGTGCTTAAAAACTCCATGGCTGGCTTCATTTATATGTCTGTACAAGATGAATCCTTTGCTCAACTTTTGCGTGCCTCGCGACCTTATAAGGTCGCTAATGTCCGCTGTAAGAATGATAAATGATTAATATGCGTGCGCTTCATCGATGTTCTTCTTTCGTATCGTATCAATTGTCGGAATAACCTTGTACATATTAGCTGTGGAGAGTCTATCTAGCCAACGGAAGAAGTGTATACCGCACATTAATAAATCTGTACTCTCCTCGACTCTTCCAAAGTAACATCGTTTGCTTGAATCAACTAAAAATGCCGGAGTCCAAATCAATTTGTCCTGGCCTGATTATATTGTTCGAATTTCGTTCGGCTATGCATCGCTGAATGGACATCTTACTAGTGTTCTTCGGTAAAAGTAGACCTAATGGAGATTAGAATATGGATGTATGTCATAACATTAACACCCCCTTTCTTATAATCACTTGAATGGTGGCCGTGTGCTCGTACGTCTTGCATGACACTATTGCATCAACATGTAAAGTTGACGCTAATTCGACCTCTTGACGTTACGTGATCTCATACATAGATAAAGATGAAATAACTTTGATGGCCAGATTATGTCGAACTTATCCGATCCGTTGCTGTAAACAAAATAGCTAGCCGTTTATGATAATTTAATAATCACCTTTTGTGGTAATACTGTGGTGTGTTATGCTCATCAGGTAAGCACAGCACATACTAGAGTGTCAATCCGGTGCATTAAATAAGTTGAACGACCATATAAGCGAAGGGACATCGTGTTGTATATGCGGAAGACATCGGACCTTGCAATTTAAGTCCATGCAAAATCATTAAACGAGAAATAATAAAGGAACTAAAGAATTACGATATTCAATCCGATTGTCAATACTTACAATCACAGATCAAACAATTAAAATTACAATCGTCCACGTACTTGACATCTAAATTAAGCCCAAACCTAGAATATTTACAAATAAATAATTCAATTGGAAACATAAATTACAGAACATATCCTCATGTGTTCAAGCCCAAAACAAAAGCTTTTCGTATGGCCGCAAGCAAGAACGTCTTCCACGTTCTTTTTCTTTTACCGTGCGAGGACTCTTTTTCACTGTGCGGCTTCTGCTTGTGCGGCCCAAAGAAGACACTGAGACGTCCACTGTACGACTTGGTCAAGAAATCCAAATCTTGGTCAACCGGTCAAATCAGATTCTTATTCTTTCCTCTCTCTTTTTTTTTTTTTTTAAACAGAAACAAATCCCCACATATAGAAATATGTGCCCTTAAAAAGCAATTCTAATCCAATTATAATTCACTGGATTTCTTTCCCATTAGTTTAACAAAACTTATCGATATTTCCAAACGGGTCGGATTCTGTAAACAATTCAAATTCGAAACATAAATTTAACAATTCTCCACATTGATTTAACGATTAAAGCCTAGTCATAATCAAATCATAATGCTATGCCATTCTTCCAACACTCCGATGGGCACTCATAGATGCTAATTATACTCAAGCAAATTTTGAGTTTCGCCAAAGGAATAAGCTTAGTCATCATGTACATTGGATTCATAATTTTTCACAACAACCTTACCCTTCATTAAGACATTTCAGATAAAATAGTACTTGATGTCGATATACTTTATTCACTCGTGATAAATAGGATTATATGTTGCATATATTGCACCTCTATTATCAGTGTATATCAACACTCTTCTACTTCATCCCAAAGTCCAAGAGCAAATCTCAGTCATATCACCTCCTTTGTTATAAAGAGTGCCATGTACTCTAACTTAGTCAAAGACAATGCAACATAATCCTATAACGATGTCTTCCAACTTATTGCACCTTATGCTAGTGTAAACAAGTGTCCCGCTAAAAACTTGCACTCATCCATGTCACCGACTTGATCTGAATCCACATACCATGTGGTATCACTTCCATTGTTGTCCCTTGGTACACTATCCCCTCATTCATTGTCCCCTTTAAGTATTTAAAGATCCATTTCACAATTTTCCATTAAGCTTTGCTAGGATTAGGGGTGTCAGTAATCGAACCGAAAACCGAAAATCGAACCGAACCGAACCAAAATTTCGTGCATTTTCGGTTCGGTTCAGTTTCGATTCGGTTAATCGAAAAAATCGAATTATATCCCCTAATTCAAAATTTATCCAATTCGGTTAACCGAACCAAATCGGTTAACCGAATTGAACCGGCTTGCAAAACAAAAACCGGAAATGACCCGCGATCTTTTTCGCTTTTCTTCTTCGCTTTCAATGCTCCAGTGAAGGAGTGAATTCCGTCAGCGTTCCCCTCCGCCGCAGATCGACGCCTCCCGAAACCCTACGATTCTCGCTGGCGGCGACTGCCCTCTCCTCCTCTGTCTCCTCTCTCTCTCTGCATCTCTGGCGAAAAATGGCGGACGCCAGCGGTGGCGGGAGCGGGCCGGCTTCGGCCACACGCTCGCGGGGGGCTCTGAAGCGCAAAAGAGGGAATTCCTCTTCTTCTCATTCCTTGTTCAAAAGCCTTAGCGCTGACGAGCGGCGCGACCAGATCGCCTCCCTCGAGGCCGAAATCCAGGGGGTTCTCACGTACTGTCGCAAGATGATGGAGAGGCGGGAGCTTGCCCTGGACTTGAGCTCGGCGGAGTGCGGGTCCGCCAACAAGGCAATCGCCTGCTGCCTCGAGGAGAGCGCCTCAATTCCCAGATTTCACCTGTTCTGGAGAAGGCGCTGTTGGATCTCTGCAAGCGAGCAGAGTCGGGTCTAGACTTGGACGAGGAGGTGATCACAAGCCTCGTCTCTTGCTGCGACCTCGCGTGCTAAAAAAAAATTGCTAAATTTTTTTTTGAAAAAACCGAAAAACCGAACCGAACCGAACCGATATTTCGGTTCGGTTCGGTTTGGTTTGGTTTGGATTTCGGTTCGGTTCATTGTATTTCCTTATCGGTTCGGTTCGGTTCTGTTTTCTCATAAAACCGAACCGAACCGAACCACTTACACCCCTAGCTAGGATGGTTCATATGATGGCTAACACTCATAGCTTGTGATATATTATGTGTAGTGCATATTATAACATACACAATATTACCCACTGCACTAAAATTAACAACACGGACATATGCTCTTCCTCATCCTTAGTGATAACTCATCAGAAAATTTAAAGTGCTTCGTTAATGGTGTACTCATTGATTTCACTGTCCATATATTAAAATGTGTTATAATCTTCTCAATATATTTCTTTTGAGATGATATAAAACTCTTGCAATCCTATTACACAAAATCTCAATACCTAATTTTTCCTTGCAACACCTAAATATTTCATCAAACTCAACACTCAATTGCCTTTTTTAGCACATCAATATTAAATATATTTTTAATTGTCATCAATATGCCAACAACATATAATAAAAAACTAAAGGTTTATACCACAAAAAATTTCAAACCAATACACTTGTGACAAATATACTCCAAAACTAATTTTTTGACCACGAAAATCTTAAATTAGTACATCTATGAAAAATTTACCTCAAATGACCACAGAAAATCCAAACCGGTATATTTGTGATAAATTTATCCCAAACTAATTTTTTAACTGTCAAAAACCCACAAACCGATATATTTGTGACAAATATACCATCCATTAAATTAGACTAATATCGCAAAAAATAACAAAACGGGTACAATTGTGACAAATGAAGAGTAATATTCCAAACTGATACACCAGTCAATTGTTACATATCATTCAACTCAACAATTTGATAATGTAATTTAATGAAAACTAACAGAGGTTAAATTTGTCATAAGTGCACCTAAATATGAAGAATAAAAAAACATTTCTTTTTACTTGCTTAATTTTTCAATGTTCTTAGCTAGGATTTTATCTATCGTACATCCTTATTTATTATTGAAATATAAAAACAAAAACAAAGGAAAGCTTTTGACAAAAAATAAAATAACAAGTCATCAATGGAAATGGAAAGAGAGGAATTCAAACCAACTCGGGGTAAATTTGTCAAAAGTTTATCATTTTGGAGTTCTTTGTAGTATTAACCCAATAAAATAAATCAAAGACCCATCATCCAATCTCCTTAAGTAAACACTACTTTCCATTTGGTTTTTCGAATAATCCCAACTAGCCATAAAAGCATCAAAATGCTTATACCATTGTCTTGGAGACTGTTTCAATCCATACAAAGATTTCTTTAATAAACAATAAAATCCCTCAAGCCGCCTCATGTAAATCCACTCCTCCAACTCCCCAAGAAGAAATGTCATTTTCACATCTAGCTACTCTTACACAAAATCATGTGTAGCAACTAAGGCAAGTAATACATTAATAGAAGCATGCCTTACCATAAAAGAGAACACATCACTATCACTTTGATCAATGCCCTCCTGTAATGTATCCCATTTTGCAACAAGTCTCATCTTATACCTCACTATCTCAACACTAGGAATGCCCTCCTTCCATTTATAGAACCCTTGGCTTTCAACAATCTTTCGACTCTTAAGTAGGCTGGCTCCCATGTCCCATTTTGATGGAATGATTCAATCTTTTCACTCATAGCCCTTAGCCATTACAATGACTCAAAATTAGCCATTGCCTCAAAGTAAGACAAATGCTCATATGTCTCCATCTCATTACCTACAATCAATGCACAAGCAATATCTATATAACCATAATGTACTAGTGGTTGAAAATTTGTCTTCTCTATCCACCCCTATAATGTTGTCGCGACCTATTTTTTCCATCCCGTGGGGGAAAGGAATATCTAAACAAATAATCCTTAGGGGTATTATCTAAAGAGTGGATCCAAGACCCTCATTAGACGTGAGCTCTCCCAAGCCCATACCCCGCGTGACATTAAGTGTTCATGAAAATTTTCAAATGAGGAATCGCCACTAGTCTATTAGGGTTGGCTAGAAACCAAACGAGATATGAAAGTGTGCCTCACTTTCTACGCAATTAGAGATCCTAGGGTCGGGGACTTGATTACACTAATTAACCAATTAATGTCCTTTCGGTACCTAATCTTGTTCATTTCAAAAAGAATTTTGTTAGACAGTTTAGATTGATTTTATATTTAACTACAAACATGTGAGATGATCATGCGGGTGTGCAATCATCAAAATAACAATCAACAATTGAAAAAAGCATTAAATAAAATTGCAGGCGAAAAAATAAACATCTAGCATTAAGAAATAAATAAATAATAATCCTAATTAAACTAAAGAAGAAATCATAATCATTGCATCCTAATCATGCATTCAAGGGAAATTGTATCCGAGGATTAAAACCCTAAAGTGAAGCCGTGAAGGTTTGTTCAATTTTAAACATAATTTTAGGCCGATGATTTTTAGACACTTTTTTAAGAGAAAATTGGTCTAAGAATTATTTTAGAGCTTTTTAGGGAACTCTAAAACAAACTTGGAATTTTTGGGATTTAAAAAAAAAAATTATTTTTTTTTTCTTTTTGAAAATTCTAAAATTTTAATATTTTCGATTTTTTTAAAATATTATTTTTTTATTTTTAAAAATATTTATAAATTTTCCAAGATTCTGAATTTTCTGAAATTTCTGAAATTTTTTTTTATGATTTTTAGTATTTTTATATTTTTTTGAACTTTTGGATTTTTGTGATTTTTTTATTTATAAAAAAAAAATTCGGACCGGGTCTGGAAGTCCGACCCTGTTGACCCGATTCGGACCCTGTCAGTCCGGATTGGGACACAGAAGACCGGGCTGGCCCCTAGCCCACTAAGAAAACAAAAGGCCCACACGGATTTTTTTTTAAAAAGGAAGCCCAATTTCGATTTCTACTTTCCTAGCCCAGAAAAAAAGAAGCCCAGCCCATGAAAACTTCAGCCCAACAGAAGCGGGCCCGCTATGAACTCAGCCCAACGGGAGCGGGCCCGAGGCGAAGCCCAGCCCCCTTGCTTTATCATTTTCGGCCATTTTCGTTTTTCTTTTTTTTTTTTTACTTAAAAAAAAAATTTGGTCTTCTTCTCCATGCATGCCCGACGTCCTCCTCCCCTCCGAGCGTGCCTGCAACTGCTTCGCCGGACCAATGCCAGCGCCGCCGCAAGGCCTGCCCGTCCCGAGGAGGTCTTCATGCCACCTCCAGGCGCCGGTCGTTCCGTCCGACCGGCGTCCGAGAGTCACCGGATTGATTCCGGCGAGGTGCGTGTCTCGGCTTACCCCAAATGGCGCGGAATGACCTACCGAAAAGCTGGGAAAGTGACTAAAACTATGCATGACAAGGATAAAACACTGAACGACGCAAAGGGAGCCGAAAGCTGAGCTCCGGTCGAGGGTTAGATTCGGTCTTCTCATTGGGACATTTTGTCGAACGGTTAAAGGGCGCTACGAAAATCAAAGATTTCCGGCTCAACTGAGCCGTGAACATGCTATAGGGGTCTTCGGACATAAAATATAAGGAAGCAGAAGCAAAACGCAAAATCGACGAGGGCCGGAGCTCGCGTGAGCCAGTCGGCCGCGAGCTCCGGCCCGGCATTCTCTAGAGACAAAACAGCGGAGGTTCAGGGAGACCTACCACGTTCGAGGGGTGAGCGGCGGCGGACGACGGCGGCGTACGGGCCTCCGGCAACAGCTAGCTGCTCCTCGAGTTTCCTTCTTCCTCCGGTTCTCTTTTGTCTCTCGGTCCCTCTCTCTGTCCGTCTCTTCGGTTTTTCTCCTCTCTGGTTTTTTCTTTTCGGTCTTCCTTTTCTCTCTCGGGTTTGCCTCCTTTTTATCTCGGTTTCCCTCTCTCTAGCCTCTGCCTTTCATCTCTTTCCCTCCCCGCCTCTCTGTCTTTCTTTCGTCTTTCTTTCGTCGGTTTTCTCTCGGCTGAGCTCCACCGAAGACCTCTCCCCGCTGCTCTCTCTTTCCCTTTTCTGCTTTCGCCTTCTGCCGACTTCGCTTCTGCCGTCTGACCTACCGACCTAAACGCTGCCATCTCCCTGCACCTCCTCTTCTGCCCATGCTGCAATCTGCCTCGATTTTCTGCTCCCGCAGGTCGCTCGTCCCAGGCGCGGGGAAGAAGAAAGGTGGACGGGCCGGGCTGAAGAAGGAGAGAAGGAAACGTGGGCTGAGTCCACGCGGAGGAAAATAAAAGAAGAAGTGGGCTGAGCCCACGAGGGGGAAGAAAAGATAGAAGGGAGGGGGGTCAGGCGGGCCCAGCCCCGGCCCAGACTCCTTTTCCCTTCTTTTTTTTGGAATTTTTTTAAATTTTTTTATCAACTTTAAAACTAGTAATGCAAATGCTCCTAATATCTATATGCGATGCAATTTTAGTGAAAGAAATTTTTTTATTAAGGGATTAGAAATTAATCTATAATTTTTCAATACAATTAATAAATACTAAAATAGATCATCAAAATTTATGTGTCAACAAATGTGTTGTAGTTGTGTCGGATGTTTAATATTATTGACTTCAAGAACTACAACATCAATTGCAGCCTCTAGCTCTATTACTTTTGAAGTCTTTGGAGTCTCCATTTGAAGCTCCACCTCATTACTAACATTGCGATCTATCTGCTACACTAGTTGTGTCTCAAGACTCTTCCTTTAAAGCAATGCAGCCTAGTCAAAGATCATGTCTATGTTAATTAGAAAATCGAGTGATCTGGAATTAATACACCACAATCGATAGCCTTTCACCCCATGTGTATAACCTAGAAATGTACACTTCTTCGCCCTTGACTCAAGCTTACCATCACTCACATGAGCATACATAGAACATCTTAACACTTGTAATCCAAAGTGATCAATAGGTTTACCGAACCAAACTTCCTTTGGAGTCTTCCACTTAATAATAAATGATGGAAATCAATTAACTAGGTAACCAGCTAAGTTCACTACTTCAACCTAATATTTTTTGCCTAACCTACATGAAGAAGCATGCACCGAACTCACTCAAGTAAAGTCATGTTCTTCTGTTCTACTTTGACCCAGAATTCCTTAACTTTGACCTGCTTTTATCTCTACTACTAGTCCCCAATATTGGTCTCTACCACACTAATCCTCATGCTACATCTTGTGCTAAACTATTATTTCGCAACTTCCTTTGTCCTCCTTAGGGAACAAAATGAACTTTTCCTCTTTCAAGATAGTTGCAGTATGCCCTTGTAACAATGAATCAATAAAGTGCCCTCATGATGTTGGGAAAGAAGCTAACATCATGACATATTCTTCATCATCAAGGATCTTACCAATATTTTTTAAATCCATCATGAGTTTATTAAACTCAAATAGGTGAGGTTTGATAGATGTACCTTTAGTGTATCTAAACCAAAATAATTCTTCAACATGTCCAAGTAATTGTTCAAAACATTTGTTACATGCACTATTACATACAAGCTTTGAAGTTTTGCCCATAACGCTGCAACATCCTCCTCAACCACCTCTATCAACACATCATCTAACAAATTCAACATGATTATTCTCTTTGTTTTCTCCATTAACTCTACCTTATCGGCCTCTTTCATCAAAATCAATAACTCATCTTTGCTATCTAATGCCTTGGCTAAATCTTGGATTGCTAATAGCACAAGCATCTTAACACTCCACAATCCAAAATTGTCCATCCCGTTAAACTTATAAATTTCTACTTTCGCTCTAGAGATAATGGCAACAAGAGAATTTCGAAATAAAAATCAAACAAACTAAAGCCCAAATCAAAATTCAAAAATCTGATCCCAAGCTCTATACTAATTGGTGTAATTTTTTATGTGGAAAATATCGGATCTTGTAATTTACTTCAAAACGAAATCACTAAATAAATAAATAAGGAACAATAAAGGACACCAAATATTTACATGATTCGGTATGAATGTGTATACCTACATCTATAGAGATAGCCAAAAGCAAATAATCAATTATAATTAGAAAAATCAAACTCATAATCACTCTTATGCTCAAGCCATATTTAGATTAAGTGCAAATCCAACATGTTTATAAATAAACAATTTAAATGGATGTAAAACTCAAAACCGAATAATAATGTTTTTAAGCCCAAAGCAAAAACTTTTCATATGGCTAGAAGCAAGGACTTCTTCTACTTTCCGTCTTCATTGGCCTATCCTCTTCTAGGGATTTTTCTACCTAGGAGGGCTGCCAATGATGGTTCCTCTAGCGAGGGCATCCTATTTGGCTACATTTCTTATTTTAACGTGTTAATGCCCACACACCTCGCATCCCTTGTTCTAAGTTGTATATTTTTCCTCCCCAAGAAGTAAGAATATCCAATATCCCCATTTTACATGCCGGAGTTCAAATGAAACAATTTAAGAATGTATGATGCATTTGGTTCAGCATTTTTAAAGGGCTTTTAGGCTTGAAAACCCCTTAGGAAAATGCTGAACCGTTTGGTTTAACTTTGAAGTTGACTTTCAACTTTCAAATGATCTTCAAAATGCTGAAATTATTTTTTCCCTTCTAAAACTACCCTCACTAATTCTTCATATTTCTGATTTTGTCCTTGATTATTTTTTTATTAATTGAAAAATGAGGCAGCCCTTCGCCGAACCGACGAAGGGCTACGGCCGTCGGCAAGCCAAATCTGGCACTAACGGCCATTGGCTAAGGTCACCCGACCTCGAGCAACCTCCGACGAGGATCACGCGACCCAGCCAAGGGCCGCTGGAGGTCGCCCGACCTCAGGCGACCTAGGTGACCGCCACCTAGGTTTTGCAAGGGTCGTGCAACCACCAGCCGCCATCGCGCGACCCTCATGAGACCCAGGTGAGGGCCACCTGCAGCCGCAAGACCTAGGCGGCGATCACTTGGGTCACGTAGCCCCTAGGTTGAGCAACCCTCGCCGAGGATCACCCAAGGTCAGGCGACCTCCAACTGCCCTTGGCTGGGGCCACGTGACCCTCGCCGAGGGTTGCCAACGACCTCAGGCAGCTCTTGGCTGGGGTCGCACAACCCCCGCCAAAGGTCGCCTGACCTCGGGCGACCTCAATCAATGGCCGCCAACGCCAGATCTAGCTCGCCAGCAACCGTAGCTCTTCGATGGACCGGCGATGGATTTAGTCCAATTTTCCAAAAAAAAAAAAAAGATATATATACCTATAATATCCATCAAAACTCATTGTAAAATATTTTTTTACTAAACACACATTCAACTCAAAGTCCATTTGCAAAGAAATTTTACCAAACACAATTGCATTTTTGCAAGTAGCTTTGGGCTTTTAACATTTGCATTAGACTCAAAGCTTCTTGCAAATGCTTAATCAAACACACCCTTACTTAAGTCCTTTTTTCTTTTATTGTGCAGCATCTCTTTTTCACTATGCAGTTAATGCTTTGGACTTCAACAAGTCCTAAAACTATTTCATATGCACTCTAGAACGTAAAATTTGAAGGTATTCTTAGGTTAGAGAGAAAGAAAAATATTCTCTTACCAATGAGGGTTCTAAGGCATGCGGGCATCAATGCATTAAAATAAGGAACGCAACCCGACTCGGTGGCTCGCTAAAGAGACTACCATAAGCGGCCCTCGTAGATGAAAACACTCCTAAAGGAGGATAGGCTAGTGGAATGGCCTTTCGACTAGTGCAGCTAGTGCTTGTGCGGCTCAAAGAACACGCAAAGGCGTCCATTGTACGACTTGGGGAAGAAATCCAAATCTTCGTCAACCGGTCAAATCTGATATTATTTTTTCCAATTTATTATTAGAAACAAATCCCCAAAAATATAGATATATATGCCCTTCAAAAGCAATTCTAATCCAATTAAACTTCTTTGGATTTCTTTCCTATTGGTTTAACAAAACCGATCTATTGTTAATATTGATTGTTTTGTTGGTTCTTCGATACTCTCAAATGGAAATTGTTCCTAAAAGTTAAGATTACATTTCATTAGCATATGCAGGTTTTTGACTATTCTAAACATAGCGTTTTTCCTTTTGACATCTCTGTTCGATTGAAGCCATTGACCGAGAGTTAATAATTGATTTTTTTTTTCCATATTTTCTTGATTCTTTAATTTTTCCTATATCCACTAATTAATCACCTTCCAAAAATGCTAGATTATGGACAGAATCCTCATTCGTGATTGATTTATGGCATGCAAATCAGGAAGCATAGTGTAGATACGTTTAACCAAATAAGAAAATAAGAAGCCTAGCGAATCCATCTTGCCTATGAACTTTGGCGAACATATACCGTTTTGCTTTGGATCGATAGTAAAACTGTAAACTAGATTGTCGTAAATATTTATGCATATACTAACACTGAGTCACTTAAAAAATTCTAAGAAACTTGAGGCATGTCTTAAAATGTCTCCCTCGATGAATATTGGATGAAACTATATGTAGCACCATTTTAAGGTTCCGCAATTTTTTCTCTTTGTATCAAACTGGTGATATATTAGCTCGAGTGCACCCATGCATGACATCGAAACAACACTAGAACTTTTCTCATGCAACTGATGTAACAAACGCTTTACTCATATGTCAATTTACATGTACAACAATTAATGTTACGTGATTGCTTCAAATTCAGTTTATAGAAGCATTATCTTTCTCGTGGATTCTAATTAGCAAAATTGAAATAAGGTGACAGCATTAGTTATCCATCTAATAAGTGTCCTAGTTGTTCTGTCACCTTGGTTGACTAGATGAGGAAGAATTCTCATAAACGGAAGGACTAGCGTTGGAATGAAAACAAAATTGAGTAACAGAAGCTGGGAAATCAAGAAATGAATGACTGTCAAACATGGGAAGAATCATATTTTGGCAACATATCTGTACGGTCATGTACGGACGTTGGCCAGATAATAAATCCCTAAACCAGCCAAAAATTCACTTATAAATTCACTTGATTCTCGTGAGTTCAAGTGCAAATCAATCCCTCTCTGAGCTTGCACATTGGTACTGTTGAGCAGTCCTCGCTGCGTTTTATTATCTGTTGTTATTTTCTAGTAGAACGCATCAGGAAATGGATGATAGGAACAAAACGAAAGACTTCTTGGCCCTCATGGATCCAACAAGTGCTTCTTTGTCAACTCGTTCACTGCAAGTTTCCCCAAAAATCTACTGCAAGAACGATGAAGCCGAAGCTCCCAAACCTACCATTGGTTGCAAGCGACGTGCCCGTCCCCTAAACCCGGACATGGACCCTAAAAAACTTCGAAGGTGGATACTTATAAATGAGAATACAATTGTGCTTTGATTGCTTTTCTCTTTAGTTACGTCGGTCCGTTTTTTAGTATTTTCGTTTGTGCATATCTTGTGACGATGATCATCGATCTGTTTATTAACACAATTACCATATCGTGTATACACAGGATCTTATCGAATCGTGCATCTGCAGACAAAGCTAGGTTGAAGCAGAATCAGCGTATTTGTGAGATGGAAAGGAAGGCCAAAGCTTTAGAGGTGATCATCTTGTCCACTCCATTACAACGACTAGACAGATCTGTGCACAAATGAGCACAATCTTATCGAATCCCACATTAGTTTTTTAATTAAAACAAGGGTACATATCGCCGTGGTCCACATGCACGATTTATTTCCTAATCCATCACAGGTCTCTATTATATTTGTGTGGAGGCGCAGCAAAATCCATCACAGACTCAAATTAAACAACATTCCCTAAATAAAACATAAATAAAAAGATTCACTGTTGACTCGGGATGGCTTTAGGAATAACTTACAATGCATAGGACTCGATAAATCGTGAAAATTCTGAAAGACTCGTTCTCGGGTAAAGTTTAGCAGCACTCAGTAATTTGACCATTATTTTTCTCTACAAGAATTTAAAATCACATGAAACTCGTTGCCTTAGAAACTAGGCACATTGAGCTTTCCAACCATATATTTTGCCACCACATTGGGGCATGAAATCATCATCAAAGCTCAGAAGAAAATGGCCCTTGAAATGCCGCCATAAAGATGAACTTCACCTCTAATTATTGGATAAGGCTTAGACCTCTTAAAATGATTTTTGTTAGATAAGTTGTGGTGACTAAGATAAATTAACTGCTTCACGTTACACCACATCCTCAATTTGAGACTTCTTTTGCCTAACACCTTACGCACGTAACTCAACACCTTGATTTGATAATAAGAACACGATGAATGAGAAAAATAAACTAATGGATTCATGTTGGTGTGTCTTGTGCAAATATAGGCACACATTTTGATGCTCTCACCTCAAATTGGCGTCTATCAAAAGCAACATGAGATGCTGCTAATGGAACAAGAGAGTCTGAAGCGAAAAATCTCGGATTATGCACGCAATAAACATCAGAAGCAAGGTAATCAACGATCTCTATTCTTCAGTTTCTCATCATAACTTTTGTTTGGTACTTATGCGATGAGCACTCATTTGTTTGGATAGCCGAAATAGAAGAGAACAAAGATTTGGTGAGACGGCTAATCTCAATTCTGGGCAAGCAAAGAGAGATTGCACAAAGACAGGCACTATACGGAGGCAAAATAGTATATTATGGGGATACCAATAACCCAGGTAAGCTGAATAAAAGTGTATCTTCACAAGGCAATTGTTTACTCCTGTGCGTTAATTATCCGTATGTACAGATTCATATATTTACAAACCTGTGGTTTTAGATCGTGCAAGAAAATATTAATCATTCTGTACTTCATTTGTGAATGCAGTTAACCAGAGAAATGTATGTGTGACAAATAATTAGAATTCTCATTGAAGATAAACATGCTACCGCAAGATCTACATCACATTTATCAAACTTTTGTATATCATACTTGTAGGACCCGAGCCGTGCTCAGGAATGCAATGACTGGTCATAGAAGCAGACTTGAACTATTTAGTGATTTAAATGTTTTTATATAAGGAGCATAGATTGTATTTCGGCCAGAAACATGAGAATTGAACGTTAACGTTAGTATAAGATTGACGTCATATTAACAACTTAATTTTTTTATCTTGTGGGATTGAATAGTTTTTAACAATTTTGCAGCTCAATTTGGAAAGAACACAGGGAGGTGACTAGCAAGCCGAGTGAAATTGAAGTGAAGCAGGGAAAGACGGAAGAAGGACGCACATGGATGCCGACTCCTTGGGTACCTAAGATGGTGCCGGCACTGACTCTTAGCTTGGGTCCTTGCTCTAAGCCACAACCGAAGGCAAACAGTAAATCTAAGGATCCTTTGAGTCTCAGTTTGGCCATTAATTAATAGATTACCTGTGAATATGGGTTTGTAGTTAAGCAATGTATCTTTCATTTGATAGCGCAAGACTTTTAGCATGTATGCCTTTCCGTATCTCTTAAATTTTAAGAAAATGCAAGCATGCAATTGACAAATTTAAGGTGTCTTCAAATACATGTGCCTAGTTTTCACTCTTTTTTTCACTGTTTGGAATGCATCTTCGCCTCTACGTCTATTTGCTCTAAAGAATATCAAGATCAGAGACACTGAATTTTTTGCTAAAATGGTTGATGAAATTGAAGATCAAATTTGTCGGAGCTACCCATTTGTGTTTTAAAGGTGACTAATAGACGCCAAATTGTGAGGTTTCCAAATTTTCAACAAACCGCCGAGCAGACGAGCATGCTGATTAAGACCCAACTCATTGCTATCGTTCAGACACGTTTTGTGTGTATATGTCACTCTTGCAACTTCAAACTTTCAGGTTGAAATCTCTAGCAGTTTGGATGATTGTAGTCCTCTCAATTTAGAAGGAGACTGATTCACATCACCTATAGATGTATCTTAATATTGACCATTTGTCTATGTTTTAGGGCTGATGGTGTGTAATTAATGATCTCTATAATCTAAACAGAGCTAAGTACTTTGATAGGATTCTGATTTTCTGGGTACTTCGAGTCCAATTAACATATATTTCATAAAAAATGCGAGAATGCACTCATTTATTGGTTTTCTTTTTCTTTTCTTTCTTTGTGGAACATCTCCGCTGCTCTGTTAGTGAAGATCACGAAGCTTACAGAAGGTTTTAGATACCTCCAGGATGTTTACATTCGAGTTGCATAACAGTAAAGCAGTCATACTGATTATCTACGTGACTGCTTTGTGCATGGATCCTGCTAGTAGTCTCAATATTCCCAACTAAAGTTTGCCCTTCGGAATGTAAACAAATTCTAGTAAAAAGTCATCAAATCCTAATAGCATCCTTTCTAGTAATCTAAGCAGAAGAGCATAAAGCGAATTAGAATGCATAGAAGAATTGGTATATAGATATGTAAAGTGGAGATCTATTCATGATTATTGCAGACAAAGCTGAACATAGATTTGGACATAGATATGTAAAGTGGAGTAAACTGAAGCAGAATTCAACTAAGAATATCACATTTGAAGGACAAGAAAGAACATACAGCATGACCAACTGGCCTTTTCTTGGTGTATCATCTTTTTGAGCAAGTACCAACAGGATCTCACCAGAATACATAAACCTAATTCATGATCAGATCCAGGGTACTCACGAAATCGAGATACTTTGGATAAGTAACATTAGCACTATCATCACTTTCTTTCAAGCTCTTGAGCTTATCAAAGGGCATGTTGAGATCTAGTGACAAGTCCAGCAATGATGATGATGATGATGATGATGGGCATGATAAAGAAAGACTTAGATTGCTATCCACTACTTCACCCTCATTTTGTTCCCATGAATCATTCCTCCTTACCTCCACAAGTCTTGGCGTCTTATTGCTCAGAGACAGATTCAGATCAAGATCGCCACCGTTGTCGTCATGATTAGCCTTTCTTTTCACCGTGCTTCGCTCCCTGTGGTTGCCGTCGATATCAATCCTGCAGATCCCATCCTGAGGAGCCTTTTTCATTCCGTGCATCAACTGGTCTTTTGAGGGTTGCATTAGGGTTGACTTTTGCTGTGTATGGGCATGTGTGAGACCGGACAACAATGAGAAATTAGTGGGCTCTAGCACCGGGTCTTGAGCTTGTTTCCTTCTTCCTAGCTCAAAGTAGAAGTTGTCTTTTGTGTTTGGATGAGAGTGATGAGACGTGTGCTTCATGTTGTCACCCATGAAACCTGTGAGTAGGATTCCATTTCGTGCATTTGCCATGGCTACATCAGTCAAATAGGGTCCGCTCATCCAGTTCCGGTCACTGCTCCAGCAAAAATCCCTGCACAGATCGAGACAGACACAGAGATTTTAGTATTGGGATAAGAAGAGCGGTGCACATTAATTCATGAACTATGTCACATGGCAATCCTTCCTACCTGATGTTGGAGATCCTACGGTCGAGATTTTGGAGAATGGAGTGTCGCCAGAAGGCTTGAGGAAGCTGATCTGCACTCCCCATGAAATCCTGTCTTGTGTTTATAACTGCAAAAAGTAGGTTTAATAAATTGTTAGAAGGAAAAAAAAAAAAAAAAGTGGCTGAGAAACAAGAAACCTATATGAACTCTAAGCTTAAATCAACACTGGTTTTTTACCTTCTCCTCGATCATTAATCTTCTTGCTCCGATACATCTGTGCCCAACAGCAAAAGAAATTGAATTCAACTCTACTAAGCAATTATTTTTGTTAGAAAAGATAGTTCTTATATATATATATATATATCAGAAAAGGTCATGAGATCTTTTATCACCTGCAAATGGCTCTTGACATGAGCAATACTAAGCCCCTTGATGTTCATCAGCTGCAAGACCAATTTTGGTGTGGCTCCTAGATAAAATAGAAAAAAGAAACAAAAAAACCCAAGAAAGGAAAAATCTATTCAATCAACATAATAAATCGAGGAATAATCACAACACATACACAGAGAAACAAGAATTAACAGAAATTTTTTACTTTCTTGACCCCCAAGTCGCTCCACTGCTTGAACAAAGCGAAGGTGAAGCTCAGGAGTCCAACGCAACCTCGGCACTTGAGATCTCACGTACGGCCTCAAGCCAGTGCTAGTACCAGAGCTGCTCACGCTCTTCTTGTTATCGTTGTTGTTGTTCTCGCTGAACTCCTCAATAACGCTGTTGCTTGAGCTTGTGCTGTTCCTAGTCTTGCTCTCGCAGTCCCCTTCCTCCTCATCCTCGCTTATGATCTCCAGTGGAATCGCCACCATCTTGTTCAAACTACCATCATTTTGATCTTCATTCATGGTGGTTTGCGAGATCAGAGAGACCAACCAGCCCAACGATGACGAGAACTGAGCTTTAAGGGGCTGTTTCTGGGTAAGATTCAACCCCTGGAGGAAGGAAGAGGAGGAGGGTATTATTCATGTGTCAAGTTTGTCTGGTTTTGGTCCGAGAATTTTTCCCAATGGCATGAAAGAGAGAGTGAGGTTCCATATGGGAAGCAACACGACAAACCCTAGCCAGGTCTCAACGTGGCCTTGGCCACAACAGAGACACGCCAGTATTTCAACGGGTAAACTGAGTCCTAATTGTACGTATTCGGTCGTAGATCGTAAATTACATACCATACGTGATTTTTTTAACCTTCCTGCAGCAAATAAATAAAGCACATGAGCATGTCCTCGTTTCCAGATGCTTCTTCTATAATAAAGTGTGTATTTGGAGCGGGTTGTCGTATGAAGTGGTGGAAAGGTCGGAGAAACATGCATGATATGGCTGGTCGAGTGGATAAATGGGATTATTCAATCTCGAATTCCACGGATATTCTCTCTCAGAAACACTGCCTTGCGCGTGAATATCACCACGTCTTTTAAACTTCGTTTTTCTTCAGTTTGATTTTCTTTTTTTATGGGAGAATACCATTCAATGGTTTACTCCTACGTCTCTCTACCTTCCCGTATATTTCTCTGAGATTTCTCTGCCCGGACTAGGAATCTTCCGAGCACCCTAGACATTAGACTCATGATGTTCTTGTCTCGAGTCATAATCTGCAATTTCTCAAGAGAGATCACAAAGCTGCTCCGAAATTGATTCAACAGTCTTGACGGCTCGAGGTCTCAATCTCCATCTACAGAAGTCAATGGTGATGAGTTAAATAAGCTCTTTTAATCGGTCAGCTTGTTAAAACGCTAATGGAAGGTTCTTTCACTAACGGAGAGTATGCAGAAACTAATGGAACCCGTCCATATAACTCCGGTTCGTATGAAAATTGGAGTCAGCAATCAATGGACCATGATCTGTTTTGGCACGCCAGGTTTGACATGAGCTCAAATAATTCAATTTAAAAAAAAAAAAAAAAAAAAGCCAACATATGCTATTTCCGAGATACTAGAAAGAGAGTATGCGTATAGCAAATATATCTTATTTTTCCTTCATTCTGCTGAGGATTGAGAGGGTTAACATGATAGTGTCCTCTCATCATCTTCTCAACAGACACAATCACCTTCCCGGTTCCAAACCCATTTCAATATGTATTTTGCCGTATACCCACTTGAATTAAATAGAGGTATTAGGTAGACAACAAGCTCCCCTACATCATTGATTAAGCTTTCTATGTACCGCTAAGCTCAACCTTTCGGAATGGCAAAACATGCCAAGCTCATGTTGAGAAGAGTTGTCCGAGTGTTTTAATGGCGAAGGGAGGGAGGGAGGGAGGGAGGGAGGGAGGGACTAGATCTTGGGTCCAAACCTAGGATATATACATCTCGGACTGGTGAAGTAGATTCATTGCAATGATTAAAAAAAAAATGATGCTTCGTGCATTAGGTTTACGTTTTCTGGATTAAAAAGAAATGATTCATTTGGCAGGGTTAGATCTTCTTTGTAAATGACAATAAAAAACCATGTTAGAATAAGTAAGATGCGATTCAAAACTCTACTGGACAGATAAACCATAGGAATCATTTGTACTCATCTGTGAGGGTGATGGAAAAAATAAAATAAAAACAAACTTAACAGCTCGAGGACTAATACATAAATTCATAATTTTTTTTCATTTCAATCCCCCCTGGATTAACCCTATTTAACCCTATTGCATAAGTAGGTTTAGGTTTTCCAATGAGGAGGGAGGAGGAGGAGGAGGAGGAGGAGGAGGAGAGAGAGAGAGAGAGAGAGAGAAGGCAAGGCATTGAGAAGACTGCTCGACGATTCTTGCTGTCGGTGTTCACGGATGTTTGCTCTCGTGTTTCCTTTCCCTTCTTCCCCATCCCGTTGAAACCGCACATAATACCAACAAAAGAACTGCATTTCTTTTTTGGCCCTTCCCCAAGATTCCACGGCCCCCGAAAGCTAAAGAATCGCATCACTTTTGGCCCTGACATTCATCAGATTCGATGCTTCCCGCTCTGTCCCTATACGCACGATTAGCGTCGCTAGTTTTCACGAAAATTAAGGTTGCTGTGTAGATTATCCGTTCGATCCATCCTCTCATCATATCATCTCCGTCGTATCCACCACCATCGGAAGGTGTCAATACGTCCGAGAGAACCTTTGAAGTTACAAAAGACAAATGAATAAGGATGGCCTTTCCTTTTTGACACATATATTAGAAAGGTTGTCCAATGTTGACCGTTGTCGACATGTTCATAAGTTACTGGCCCCTTTTCAGAACTTGACCTGATATTTGGAAATAAACTGTGGTGGAACGAAAGCGAGCTCCTGCGTTTTGAATTTTCGATTTTGGTTTTGCCCCGAATGCTGCATTGGACTCGCATGGCCTGGCCTAGTCTGCATGACCAGACGAGGAAGGGGGGGTAGCCATCGAGATCCATGAAGATCTTTTTGATGTTGGAACTGACCACTTGGGAAATTTAAAGAATTCGAGAAAACCATGAGAGAGTGCATTGAGATCGACAACACCATACATGTGGATCCGGGTCCTATGGTTGATATCCCAACACTCGCGTACGAAGCTAGGGTAGATTGAGTATGTTATGTCCCAGAGTAGGGTTTTTTTACTCCACAAGTACCCCCACCATCACCAATGATGGAAGGAAAAATTGGCCCCTCTCTTAGGGCAAGTACTTGCCGAGACCTGGATCCACGTGGAGAGGGTCCATCGTGATGATCACGTGTGGGTCTTGCATGATCAATAGACACGACATGTTTAGTAAGCGTAGACAGTTCCAGATTCCGTATAAGTTTTACTTGAAACTTGAAACCTACTCGTCGAAACATGTTTCTTATTTATTTATTTTTAATCTAAGACTTACCATGCACACATTATAACCTAAAACTTACTCTGTCACTGATTCCAATATCAATTTTAGAGTCTATTTAAATTTTCACATATATTATTAATCGAACGATTGTAATAAATTATCATATTTAACAACGACTATTTATTGCTAATCCTCTAACCACAATTTATATTTAAATGCACAGAAAATTTGAAACATTAATAAAATAAAAGTCTTAGTTATAAAATGAAAGTTCGAACTAGTAGTTTCATATTATACACTCATCATCAGACATCACAAAACACCGCACAATCGCATGAAAACATAAACCAAGAAAACACAAAAACATATTCTAGGTTTAGGTTCTAGATTCCATATTCTATCCTAAAATCATGCTTACTCCTACCGTTTATGTTCATGGACGCACTGATTCGTGCAATGCTCACCCCTTCTCTTGGGATGTTTCTAAGGATCATTAGGAGCCAAATCCTCAATCCCTCCATAATCATCAAATTAAAAAGAACGTATATATCGCCTATTGATCGTAATGTCTTTAAAAAAAAGTTCATGTGCTATGACAATTTGTGTACAAGAGTTGCCACAACGTTGCCATCCGGGTTACATCCCTCGGTAGACCATACAAATGCCCCTTCTCTTGACTTATTTTCAAACGAGTCAGTATTAAGAGTCTCATCAAAATAGATTGGACATATTGAAACTATTCTCTTTTCGCCGTCCATGGACGGTAATTTCTCATATAATAGATCCATAAAGCATACAAAATTGAGCATTATTATACGTGGATAAGGGGAAGATTTTGCCTGGCGACTCTGACTAAAATTAGACCAGAAGCATTGAGATGGTCAATTCTGTCCCCATGCCGGGATGCTCGGCAAGCAGCCCTCAACGACACATTATTATATATGAAGAGAGAAAACGCAAAGCATCTTGAGATGTCACTACACCTCAGGCTTACTCAATCAACATACAATCAATCTATCTTAGACTCCATTTATTTCACAGAACATATTTTCATATTCTTTGGGCATTTGGGTCACTTGGAACAATGAATCAATAAAAATATTTGCTGAGTCAACCAAAAATTTATACTTAAATTTAAGAAAATGATTTCTACCTTAAAAAATGAAAAATCATTTTCTAAACTATGACTAGATATCAATGCTTGGACTAGAAACTCGACGTTTGGGTTCAAAAATCCCAATGCTTATTCCCAAGCCCTTGACAGTGGCTCCTGGCTAGAGCCAAGTTCGCCAAGATCCATTGAGGCCAAGCTCGAGTCCAAAAAGGCCAAGCCAAGATCACCGGTGCTCAAGCCCTGGTCCATAAAGGTTAGGTTGGGGACATACACGCCCATGACCAAGCCTAAGACTCCAATACCATGGCCCGATGCCTCGACTTGAGTCCATAGAAGTTAGGCCCGAGACTCTAATGCTCATACTCAAATCTCTAACAATCGAGGCTAAATCCATTAAGGCCAAGCTCGAGGTCCATAGCACCTAGGCTCGTGCCCAAGCCTAAGACCTCGCACACAGGACTAGGTCCATTAAGCCTAAGATTGTAACTCTAGCGCCAGTGCTTAGGTCCCTGACAACCGGGCTAGTTTCTATTGAGGCCACACTTGAGACCTCAACACTTGGGTTGGATCTATCGAGACTAGGCCTAGGTTCTAGATGCCTGGGCCCATGTTTATCAAGGTCGGGCCCAAGACCTAGATGCCCGACGCTCGAGGTTAAAACCCCAATATCCATGCTTAGGTCCCTAACACCTAGGCTCAAGTCCATTGTTCTCAAAGGTTGGCTTAGGACATCAATGCCCATGCTTGGGCCTAGGGCTTCAATAGCATCGCTCGACTCTCCAATGCTTTGGCCAAGCTGGGCCCAAGACCCCCATGCTCGTGCCTATTTGTCTAACACCCAAGCTCAGATCCATTGAGGCTAGGCTCAAGTCCACAGTGCTCGAGCTCCGCACCCAGGACAAGGTCCATCAAGGCCAAGATCGTGACCCTAGTGCCCGATTCCTTGGCACTTGAGTCTGTTTCTATCAAGGTTATGCTCGGGACCTCGGCACTCAAGCTAAATCTATTGAGCCCAAGCCCAAGTCCTCAATGCCCATGACATGTCCATCAAGGCTAGGCTCAGGACCTCGGTGTCTATGCTTCAGACCCCAACGCCCTTGCCAGGGTCCCCAATGCCTAGGCCCAAGGCCCAAGTCCATCAAGGCCGGGTCCCAATCAATTGATGTTTGTCCAAGTCAATCAAAGTCAAGCTCAAGACCCCGGCACCCACGCCCAAGCCCAGGACCTCAATGCTAAAGCCTGAGTCCCCAACTTCTACACCTAGGTTCCATCAAGGCTAGGATCGAGACCTTGGAGCCCGTGCTCTAGTCCCCAACACCTAGGTCAAGGTCCATTGAGGCCAAACCTGTGATCCTAGTGCCCTTACCCGATTCTTGGTTACCAATGCGCAAGTCATTAGCACCCGAATAATATAATATAATTGTCTTTAAAGTTTATTTCCGAAGTAGGAAAAATGACTTGCGAAGTATTGATACATTAAATTTCACGGTAAACTTTGTTTTGACCTAACAAATAAATAAATAAATAAACCATTGGCCGTATAAAGAAACTCATATAAGTCAAGCATGTAGGAAAACAAATCCACGTGTCATTACGTTGATTTTGATTCTCTTAATGAGAAATTGGTAATAACCTTTTCTAAACGCATATAGAAATGTTATACTGTATAGGTAGCACAACCGAATTCTAAAGTGCGCTCTTTTTTACTTTCAATAGAGATAATCGTTGTAGATTTACATACCATGACATTTATCTATTGGCTTATTGGCATTGCTAATCAGCCATAGTCAAGCTTGGAAAATAAAACGATTGCATACTAAGCTTGCCACACGATGGTACCTTTAAGCATTGTCTTTTCACACACGTATCACTGCACAAGATCATCAAATGAAGAGTTAGATTCTATTAGGTGTGCTCCATATTCCCCATCAACAATATGACAGAAGAGATGTAACAAAGAGATGTGATATGCTAATTATAGTTAAATTATTAGTTAGATGTAACCCTAATTTAATGATGAACCTGGATAAAACCTTGCATTTCAGATTTTTTTTTCTCACTTTTACTCTCTATTGTCTTTGTAACTGTGTGGCAAATCCTAATAGATTCAACCAAAATGAGAGGCCACTGATGAAGAGCGAAGCCCTAAAGAAGGCTAACTCCAAATTATTATGGAATTTCTTCTGACTTTCCTCAAGCAAACTGATAATTTGCTGCCATGCTTTCCAGCTCATGGGGGACCAATATCGATTAATAACATGATCGATCTCACGTTCAACCTTAAAGGGCTATTATATTCCTTGATTTTCCACGCTTATGGAGAGGACAAGTGGTCGCTGTTTCCCTCTAAAAGAAAATGAGCGTGGCCCCATTGAAAGGGACCAGGGCAAAATAATATTAATAATAATAATGTCTGATAAAACAACCGAAAATATTGATTGATAAATCGCGCATATGTCGAGCTAGAATATGGTGGGAACAGTGGATTCGATTGAGACAGATTAATTATTGATTCGTGCAGGGACGAGATTCGAGATGAATTGGGGGGAGTACATCTCTCTTAGGGTTTTGCCTAGTGCTGCATGTGAGCATTAGAATAGCTTTTGATGTTCTTGTCTGATTCTCGTGGAGACTTGGGAAGAAAAGAAAGAAAAGAGGATTGCAGGATTTCCAACGTAAGGTCAACTCCACAGCAATCGATTTCCATGTTTTCCTACTCCGCGCCTTTAAAAAATTGATTGATATTTGGATTTACATCGACCTTTTCTCCATAGATTATGCCCCACCAAAACACCCCTCGATAATTTATGATTTCATGAGAAGACGTGAACGCTATTTATGCGGTTCAAAAAGAAAAACATTATTCCAAGAATGAGCATGTTTGTCCTCTTCACACCATCGCCACCACCTCGCCCGAAGGCCGCTGCCCCGACTTCTTTATTTATTTAGGGTTTTGTTGAGTCGTGAATCGTTGACGAATGTCTTCTAATTTTTTTTTTTAAATATGCTTGATAAAGATGTTTTAACTTTTAAAAGTATTGAAATCAATGCAATGTCAAAAAATGGTTAGGCCCCTTGATAAGTATCCTAGAAATACTCTATGACGAAATGCTAAGCCATTGGCAGCAGGAATTTGTTTTCACAAACGGTGTTGAATTTGTGGCAAGCATACACATTTACAAAACCTAGGATTACACCGCATGTGGAGATATTATTGAGGGTGGTCCTCCAACAAAATAAATTTAATCGTTCAATTATCTATTGGCCCCAATGGAGTAGCATCCTATTGCTTATTCTTGACTATTTGATTGTTGTCCAGAATAACTGGCTCGACAACATCAGCTTTAAGTATTTTTACTCATATGATTAGAATTTCCTACTATATATAATATATAATATATACTTATTATTCGTATCAGCCCCTTAGTTTCAATCTTTCTACATTGGTGATTTTAAGAATGTAACTATTAAGATGGATTTTAATTCGTTAAGTAAGAAAAGAAGAATAGGGAGAGTTGATGGGCTCTCAGCCCAAAATCTATGGGCCTGAAAGGGGGAGAGGAATCGAACTTGAATAATAGCAAGTCAGGCCCATTTGTCTTTGATCCAGCTGTACCAGAGAGCCCAGTAGATGCACACTCGACGCAGTTTTTGAATCGCTTAACCGACACGATCTGCACAATCAACTGCTCCTTGTCCTTAAATCCACTTTAGGGTGCATGTTGGGAGAGCTTTTTCAAAATGCTTTGGGCCTTCCAAGACCATGGGCAAAAGTTTGAGATGTTTGATATCACAAATCCAAATGCTTTTGAGTCGAGGTCAAGTGTTTCTAAGGTTCTTAGCCCTAATTCAGCTCCCATGCAATATTGGTTTTGAGCATTTTCGACGTACTACTTCATAGGATGATGAATTACTGCTTTCTAACTCTACCTTCAATGATATTTTCCCATTCCCGTCTTGTCTTGTCTTGACTCCACTGCTTTATCGTCTCTGTCTCTCTCTATAACTATCGCTCCAAATCTAGGTCCTTAGCATCTAGTCGACGATCGCCAAGTGCCGAAGGTTGACAACCATGGGTCTATCTCAATTGAGATCTAGAGGATCACTAGTCTATCATAGGTCAAGAGTCGCAAGAGATTCGCCGATGCTTGCATGCTCGTCCAACAGCACGCAAGGCCTATTAGGCTCCATTTGTTAACCATTTTATTTTTCTATTTTTCTATTCTTTTGTTCCTTGAAATAGAAAAAGAAAATAAATACGTTTAGTAACGCCAACTGATTTTTCTATTATCAAGAATAAAAGTTGTTTTCAAAATAGACTTGAAATAGAAATGAAAAGTGAAAAAAGTAGTTCTTATTCTTGGGAACAATTTCTAGAAATTATTTATTGGGGATTAATCACCGCTTATAGCAAGCCGCCACCCGCCTACCACCGCCCGCCGTCTAGTGCCACCACGGCCGGCCGCCGACCGGGACGCCAATCTCTACCACCTATCGCCAACCGCCCCAACCACTCGCCACCGGCCACCCATCGACCGCCAATCGCCGTTGTCCTTCGCCCGGCAACCAACAATGGCTAACCTAAGCGGTGGTGGTGGCGACGACCGGCAAGGGTTGGCGATGGCTAACCACCGGCAGCGGCAGCGATAGCGCCCGACAAGCGAGGGTGGTGACCAAGGGCATCAGTCGCCGCCCCTGCCCACCAGTCTCCACCGCTGTCAAGGAAGAAAGAAATAAAAAATTTTGTCAATACTAAACGCATTTCTATTCTTTTTCTATTCCGAGAACAAGAAATTTTTATAGTTACCAAATGTCATATTTTACTCAGAAATTGTTCCGAGGAGTAAAAATAGAAAAAAACTATTTCTCAAAAGAAACTGTTCCCAGAAGTAAAAATGTTACCAAACGCACCCTTAGTATATCCCCAAGAGCCATTGCTCTTCCTTTTTCCTTTTTTTTATTATTTATTTCAAAGTTGCTTTATCTATATATATCTTGAAAGCCAATTATCCAAATGCTATTTGCTTCAAACAAATACACCTTAGGTCTAAGAACTTTAGAAGAATGACTTCACATTTCATGGAACTCTCCTAGATGTTGCCTTAATCACATTGAGGTGATTCTTGACTTGAGAAGTTCTTAATATGTAAGGATAAGTGTGCAAAAAGTTTTAAAACCCATCACCAAAGTGCAATTAAATTCTAAAACGTTCAAAAAGTGTAATCAAAGCTTAAAACTTGTTACAAAAATGTAATTAAATCCTAAAACTTTCAAAAAAATATAATCAAATCATAAAACTTGTCACGAAAATGCAAAGAAATCCTAAAAATTTTAGAAAGTACAATATAATTTAAAAAAATTTCACGAAAATGCATTGGATTGACCAATTTGACAAATTTTAAGATATGATTATATTTTTTGAAAGTTTATTATTCAATGACACTTTCGTGATAAGTTTTTTAACTTAATTATACTTTTTGAAAAATTTAAGACTCAATTACACTTTCAAATTTGAAGAGATTCTTAAAAGACTCAATAAAGAAAAATAGGTAAGAGATTCGCCCAAAGATGGAAGACAAACCCCGCAATGTTACCTCTCAAAGAAAGAGATTTGAGGAGGGATTAAGAAGACTCTCGGTGATGAAGATAGTTACCATGTCAGGATTTTAGTCATAGCTATTACCGGAGAGGCAGGGATAATAGCCTCCTACGCAACGTTCTCTGCTCGACCGGTTTGCCCTTCGAGCAAAGTTTTATAACCGACTAACGACTTGAGTATCTTGGACGATGGACCAACATTGATGGTGGCTCTGATTGACAATGAAGGCAGCAGTGGTGGTTAGTCCACGTCGCGAAGAAAGGGCACGTACGCTAGTATAGAGAGAGAGAAATCCCATTTCTATTCGCTCATTAAAACCGTCTCCTACTCATTTTACAAAAAGATCCAATCCGAAGGGAGCAAATTGGGAATAAATTCGAACGCAGGGCATCGGCACTGTTTTCTACGGGTCAAAGTTACCAGATGTCTGGAGGTCGGGCATGTCTTTGGACCCTTAAGATCTGTCATTATCATGCAGGATCTACCCTCGCACCCCCGGCAACATGCTAATAATACATGTTCCCTGACTTATGTAGGTCCATAATTATAAAATTAATTGCGCCTATGGCGTCCCCAATTGAATTCTCATGTGGGCTAAAGGACACGTGATTGCGTGGGGCCTTTGTCCCTAGCCTGCCTTGTGCAAGTTGCACCGGGTACACAACACAATAATACCCCCCATAAATAATACTTTCGCCAAAATTAGACTAATCCATTTAATTATCCAATCAATGAGACGACGGTCTGATTATACATATATATAATGTGTCAATAATTTGGAGGAAAAATAAATAGCTTTAATACCACGAAAAATTTCAAATTTGTATATTTATCTGACAAAAAATATCAAATCGATATCTTTGTGACAAATTTACAATAAATTAATTTTTTATTATAAATAATCTTAAGTCGGTATATTTGTAATGTCCGTTAAAATGATATTAATATTATAAAAATCCACATATCGATATATACATGATAATCATCACATGTCATCTAATTCAGTAACTTGACGATGAAAATTTAATAGAAATTAATAAAAAATAAATTTATCACAAACTTGTCAATTTTGAAATGTTTCGTAATCTCAACTCAAATAAATGTCGATAAGCGCTCCGGGCATAAGGCAACGTCAGGCGTACGTCTCGATTATTCATTCATTTTAATTTATTTATTTTTGTATTTATTTTTTCATTTTTATGAATATTTTTTGGGGGGAATAATTATTGCTGCACGTCCCATCATGTGCATATGCTTCGGAGCTGTAAAAAGCTTATCATGCGCGTGTCAGATTGAACGAAATGCGTCGCAACGCAACAGCAGCCCCAACTTGGAATTCATAAAATACACATTTTCAAAAGTTTCGTCCACTCGTCCCCTTCCGCCAATATTATTTCCATCTCGGTGGGTCCCCCCGACCGATTCGGACACCTAAACCGCCTCGTTATCTTCCTAATTTAAAAGTTGTCGGGCCGCTCCTGCTCCTCCTCCGACGACGGTGGAACTAATCCACGAGGAGGTCCGCCGGATAAAGCCTCGTTCCAAATGACGTGTCCCATCAAATTTTATTTTTTTCACTTTCTATTTTATTTTTATTTTAACTTTCAAATTTTTATCATATCTCAATTGAGACTCGAAATCTACACTTGAAATTAAATTGTCCCCGTCCTAATTCTTTTTAAAAAAATAGAAATTCAAATTCCAACTCCTCCCTATTCTTGTGAAATGAGTAACTCCCATTGATTATGGGCACGAGCATCTTTTTTTAACCAACAATCATTCCAAAAACATGAGAAACTTTTCCTATGCGACCAATCGAGCCTTTGAAAGAGATCTTTCTATGGATAAAAATTAATGAATTTTCCATTTTATAAAGTTTTGTAAGAGCTACAAAACATGTCCGAATAACACTGACTCTAGACAAGAGAGACAGAGAGAGATAGCGAAAGCTTTTAAAGCCAGACAAGTTAGCCAGAAAAAAAAAAAAAAAAAAAAAAAAAAAAAAAAAAAGCCCATAGGGGCATACGGTGAATGATTTGAGGGTTGAGGCTTCATGTATTTCATTTCTCGAATATTGGATCGGATATATTTGAGACCCCTAAAAAAATTGGGAAATTCAAAAGGATGAGATTATAATAGCCAACTAATCTCTTCTCATTAGAACTAGTCTTCCGATTAATTTGTGATGCTAAGCAAGATATACACTACAAGTCTTCCCAAAGAAAAAAAGAAGAAGCGAAAACACGAGCAGTTGACCAACTCGAAATAATCGGGACAAGATCGGGGGGCCCACATCTTGCATGAGATGAGAGGCTCAGGGGATGGCTTTCTTTATTTTCTTTTGTTTTTTGGCGGTGGGCGTGGTCCGACCGAATCCACCGAATCGAACCGGAGGAGTTAGCGAACTAAATCATCATTTTCATCGTCTCTTTTCTCTCTCTAGTATCTCCACTCGCATTCGCTCTCGCCATTTTCACACAGCAAGACAGCAGCAGGCAGCGAGAGAGATAGAGAGAGAGAGAGAGAGAGAGAGACGAGTGCCGCTGCTTGCTGCTGCTGATTCTTGGGGGCTCCGCCGCTGATCCGCCGCCGGACCGCCCCTCTTCCCCTCGCCGCCCGGCCGCGGCTCGCGACGGCGGCGGCTCCGCCCCCCCTCCGGCAAGCTCTCTCAGGTTAAAAAGATGAGCGCTTCGAACTCGCTCCCCCTCCCCTACCGACTCGGAGACCTTTGCTGATACCTTGGTCGAGCTCGACTTCGCCTGAATCTGGTCTCCCTCCGCGCCGGCGCAAATGCGTTTCGCGAAGCTCGTCGATCGGTTCAAGAGCACTCAGGTCCACGCCATAAACCCTCCCGACCCCGCTCACTCCTGCACCCCCGGCGACGCCGCTGCCGGCGCCGGAGGAGGCGGCGGGGGCGGCAAGCTGAACGGGCACTTCCTCAAGTTCATTGGGTCGAAGCCGAAGCCGGCCCAATCTGCTTCGTTGGCTCAGTCTCTTCTTCTCGCTTACGGACTCCCCACGGTTGACCTCATCGAGCCCCCGATCGAGCCCTACCTTAAGCCGATCAATTTCGTGGAGGCCTTGGCTGATGTGTTTCGCCGGCTCGAGAGATGCTCTCCGTCGGATAAGGCGTCGCTGTGCATCGAGCAGTACTCGATGCTGCGGGGCCTCGGCGACACGAAGCTGCTCCGGCGGTGCCTGCGGGCTGCGCAGGTGGGCGCGGCCGATGTGCACGCCAAGGTTGTGCTCGACGCGTGGTTGCGGTTCGAGAGGAGAGAGGATGAGCTGGTGGGTTTCCATCCGATGCAAGGTGGGGATGGGATGTCTGAATGTCCAGAGTCCAATTTGATATGCGTTTGTGGTCCTAACTCAATCTGCTCTTGTCAGTATTATGAAACAATGAATGCACTGAACAATGTGCATACGCTTGATGGGAATGAGAGTTTTAGCATAGAGGAAGAGGGGGAAGATGTCGTATTTTGTGTTGGTGATGAGGAGGTCCACTGCATTAGAAGTAAATTCGCAGCTTTATCACCTCCATTCACGGCCATGTTATATGGTAATTTCGCAGAATCTAAAGAGGCAAAGATTAATTTCTCTCTCAACGGGATCTCTGCTGAGGGAATGCGGGCTGTCGAAATATATAGTAGGACCAAAAGGTTGGACATGTTTGGTCCTGAGATTATTTTGGAGTTACTTTCTTTCTCGAATAAATTCTGTTGTGAGGAGATGAAATCAGCATGTGATGCTTATTTAGCTTCACTTGTTAGCAGCCTCGATGAAGCCTTGATTCTCATCGAGTATGGTTTAGAGGAGACCTCCTATCTTCTCGTAGCATCTTGTTTGCAGATGTTGCTTAGTGAGCTCCCGAGGTCACTACGTAACCCTGGGGTGATGAAGATTTTATGTAGCTCTGAGGGTAGAGAGCGACTGTCCCAAGCAGGACATGCTTCATTCTTCCTGTACTATTTCTTGAGCCAAGTGGCTATGGAGGAGAGTATGGTGTCTAACATCACTGTGATGTTATTGGAGAGGCTAAAGGAGTGTTCTACTGAAAGGTGGCAGAAGGCACTTTCACTGCACCAATTAGGTTGCGTGATGCTCGAGAGAAAAATTTATAGTGGTGCGGAGCAGTATTTTGAGGCAGCATCGGAGTACGGTCATGTTTATTCGATAGCTGGCATTGCTAGAGCAAAGTATAAGCAAGGCCAACATTATTCAGCTTATAAGATGATCGACTCTCTCATCTCCGAAAACACCATGGTTGGTTGGATGTATCAGGAACGATCTCTATATGGCGTGGGGAGGGAGAAATTGTTGGATGTGATTAGTGCGACTGGACTGGACCCTACACTCTCATTTCCCTATAAGTACAGAGCTCTGATAAAGGTAGAGGAGAAGCAGATTAAAGCAGCCGTATTAGAGATTGACAAAATTATTGGGTTTAGGTTCTTACCTGATTGCCTTGAGTTACGTGCTTGGTTCTTCATTGCACTTGAAGATTATGGAAGTGCGATGAGAGATGTTAGGGCTCTTTTAACTTTGGAACCTAATTACAAGATGTTCAACGGAAAGGTTTGTGGAGGCCAATTGGTAGATTTACTCAGCCATCAGGTTCAGCAAACAAGCCAGGCCGAATGCTGGATGCAACTTTATGAGCGGTGGTCTTCTGTCGACGACATAGGCTCTTTGGCTGTCATACATGAGATGCTAGATATTGAACCTAAAAGGAGTCTCCTCTGGTTTCGGCAATCTCTTCTCCTCTTGCGGTACACATCTCTTCCTTTTCGCTTCCTTTTAAAATACACCATATATTATTATTATGAGTGTTATTGAACTTTGAGTGAGAAGGCCTGGCCTTTGAATTTGGGTGATGATTTCTGTTGAACTACATACTCCCCACTCGGAAAACAATGGTCCTCTCCACAGTGACCTTCTATGCAATTTATTAAGTTGAAACACAACTATTGCATGTTTTCCATTTTTCATTTTTATCATTTTAAGGACGAGTGTCCTCTTTTAGCTGCTAGTGTCTGTGTCGTCTAGATTTACGGCAAAAGAAACACCTAGCGGGCTCTGTGTCATCTAGAGTTACGGCAAAAGAAATGCCTGGCGGGCACTGTCATACTTCATGCTGTTGTTTAATGCTCATATAGAAGCTGGACGGATGTAGAAATCACAGCTTTTGTAATTATCACAGGTTGAATAGTCAAAAGGCTGCAATGAGGAGCTTGAGATTGGCTCGAAATAATTCTAGCTCTGAGTATGAAAGATTGGTATATGAAGGATGGATATTATATGACACGGGCAACCGTGAAGAAGCTCTCTCGAGGGCTGAGAAGTCTATTGCTATTCAAAGATCGTTTGAAGCTTTCTTTCTTAAAGCTTACGTCCTGGCAGACACAAGCTTGGATTCAGAAGCTTCCTCTTATGTTATCCGACTTCTGGAGGAAGCTCTTAGATGTCCTTCAGATGGTCTGAGGAAAGGACAAGTGAGTGTTATGAATACTACAGTCTCACCCTTGGCTATATTGCTTGGAACACTTTTTTGATTGTTTGGCTGGAATGTGTTGCAGGCATTAAACAATTTAGCAAGTATTTATGTGGATTGTAGCAAACTTGAATCGGCTGCCACTTGCTACACGAATGCTCTTGACATTAAGCATACGAGAGCTCATCAAGGGTTGGCACGTTTATATCATCTGAAAAGTCAAAGGAAAGCTGCTTATGATGAAATGACCCAGCTTATAGACAAGGCAAACTATAAGGCATCAGCATATGAGAAACGGTCAGAATACTGTGACCGTGACATGGCGCAACATGATCTCAATATGGCTACACAGTTGGATCCACTGAGGACCTATCCGTACAGATACAGGGCAGCAGGTATTTTCCGTGGCCTCAAATGTTTGCTTTGAATGTGCTGTTTACTCTGATGGAAAGGCATAGTCTACTTTTTGTCTGACAGGTTAGGTCTCGCCTACTCGAGTATTTTGTTTTAATGTACGTAAGTGCCTGCCGTCATACTAATCAAGCTTTTAGAAATGAACTGATGAGAGCATGAGTCTTATTTTTTGTTTTTAGTCCACTGCCAGTACTCACTACAGATCAGTAAATTAAATTGGAGTTTTTGGCCACTTCATCAATGATGCGGTTAAAGAAGTTGTCTTTTGTGTGATATGTCAAAATGAAGAATTTGGTAAAAAGAAGCAAAGCAAAAGGTACTATAGGGGGTGAAAAACAGAGAGAGAGAGAGAGAGAGTGGTATGCTATTGATGGATGTAATTGAACATTCTATGGTACCTCTCTGTTGTTAACCCACTATTTCAATTCATTCCTGACTTCCACTTACTATCCGATACTTTCATTTATGTTCTGAACTTTCGCCTGTTTTCACGGTGTCTCTTGTAACAGTACTAATGGATGACCAGAAAGAAGTGGAAGCTGTTGAAGAGCTCACTAGAGCCATAGCAGTCAAGCCCGACTTGCAAATGCTTCATCTTAGAGCAGCATTTTTTGAGTCAATGGGAGATTTCAGCTCTGCTCTCCAGGACTGTGAAGCAGCTCTCTGCCTGGATCCAAACCATTTGGAGACACTTGACCTCTATCATCGAGCACAAGGCAGAGCAACTGAACAAAAGAAATGACCGATTTGTTGCTAAAGCTGTCAGTAAGCAAAATTCAATGCAGAAGGTCCCTTAGGGACAAGAAAACAGATAGATATGCTGGAATTGCAATTCGCTCAACTTGAAGCTGCAAACTTGCCATGTCCTTGAGAAGGTATAGTCAGAGAATGAACAGAAAGAAAAGGATTGGCAAATGTGAAGGCCTGCTGGATAGAGTGCTGCTCAAATGTCATCTCCTGCAGATGATGGTCCCACTGGCACAGATCAAGGATTGACCCGATGAGAAGAGGAACGGGACTGTGATTTTGATTACAGTCATAAAATTATTTTTCTCATTCTAAATAGTACGTCTGGTCTCATACATGTTCTCTTCTTTTAGATTAAAGCTTGTCTCTTCCTTTCCTTGTATATAATCATAACTATAGTCTCAAAATTCTGTGGCTTTCCACGAAAAAATCATTGACTTGATTCCGTTGCAGTGTTTTGACTTATGCATTCATTAAGAATATATATACAAGGGAACAGCATAGCAGACGAACTGTGAACGAACTTACTTTTATCCTATTGAACCGTTGACCGAGATCTCGCCATTACAGGTTGCTGTACTTCATGGCTTTGGTCTAACGTTGCTGATAGTTAATGGCTTCTGATGCGTCCATGGTAAGTGGCAAAAAAGTCGCTCTACATTCATGAGAGGAAAGCTGAAGTGCCATGCCAACGCATTCTCGACTTGTTCCTCACTGTCATGTCATGTATGTACGCTAATAGAGTGCCCTTTATAGAATCATACATTCCTTCATTCCAACATTAGTTTGTTTTCTACTGGTTGGAGGCATTGGTTGTAAACGTGAGGGTTTATCCAGATGAGAAGAGTATATCCATGCCTGTTACTGCAGCGAGGAGCACAAGTCACAAAACAAAAGATCAGAGCGAGCCGGAAGACCCTCGTCAAATAATGGTGGCACTCACTAAATAAATTTGCGCGAATCGACTTCCAAAGAACCTGTTTTTCACGTGCTCTGTTAAAAATGTTCTCTGGGAGTTAATGTTGGATTTTCTCATAGTATAGCAAACCATTCAAATAGCAGATCCGACTCCCAATTTCTCTTAGGCTTCATCCAGGATCACCGATGATGATTAAACTGAGGCCAACTTGCTCGATCATCTTTGAGGAGAGTTCGGATGGAGGGAAAGGATACAGACAGTGCACGGTGATGGCGACAGTCTATGGGCAACAAGAATGCAGCCGCATTGTACCAGTGGTGAAAACAAAAAAACAAAAGATAGCGCGGCAAATGCAGTGCCTGAGCGACTCAGTAGGATTCTTCAGATTGGCATAATTCCGTGTTATTCCAGTCATTTTCATGAAGTATAATCTTCTCGAGATAAAAAGAGGAAAATCAAAATAGTTTGAATCGAAGAAGTGAGTTTGGCATTGTGTCAAGGCGGCTCTTAATGAAGTCATAATGAAGGCAGTGAATGCAAGGTTAGGTAAAATGCCAAGTTCTCGGCTACATTGGCCCTTTCCATTTAGGAAACCTATCGGTACCATAATTCATTTGATGACATGACTCATAGTAGCAGTTCAGCTCTCCCCATCAATGCATCTAATCCTCTTCCATTCAATGCTTGACGTTGCTTTTCGCCACTCTTCTTTTTTCTCTTTTTTCCTAGTCACGACCACAGGGACAGAAGAAGATGAGATGAAAGAACGCAAGCGATGGGTTTCTGTTCATTTTAGGTGACAAGTTCACATAGATTCCAGCCATTTTGATGCTGATCCCCATCTTTTCTAATGAATCTGTCGCCTTCTCGTTTCATATTTACCCACAACCCATCATCATCTCAGTGCGATTTGTTTATATTTAATCTTTCTTTCACAAACCCATGTAACCCATTAAGCAAACGACGTCTCCTTCATCGAAGGGTCGTCGTATTTTCTGTCGATGAACTCGAAGGCCCGCATCGATATTCGATGCCCGAAACAATAACGACAACAACAATAACAACAGCGAGGTTAAAAGATGTCCGTTTGCGCCACGGAAACTTCACAGCAATGGAAAATCTCACAAACATCAATCGCTATTACATATTACATATGTTACAACCCCATGTGATGCGAAGGACATGGGGCAAGTTAACAGTCCTACCTCTCCTGTCACGGTTTGTCACTACTTTTCCCATACATAAGAAAAAAGGAAAAGACACTAAATCAACAAAAAGGTCAAAAAGTCAGCTTGACTTTTGGCTCATCCCATCCCACCACCATCCCCCCTCCCTCTGGTGATGATGGGGAATGCATACCATGCTTTTGCTTCCCCCAGTTATTATTGGGCCTATGCTCGTCTCCCCATTAATTATGAGGAAGAGAAAAAGATCAAATTTTTTTGTTCTCGACAATTGGAAAAAGCTAAGAGAAGATCAAATCTAGAAAAGGGTTCAAAACAAAAAAGGAACTTACAATTAGCAGGGAATGATGATTGTATTAAGACAAACCAATCACATCAGATGCGTTCGCATGGTGGTCGGGATCGTCGACGTCGTCGCGTGTCGACGTCGTCCCGTGTGATTGATTCGATTTAGTAGAACGAGAAGGTTGGATAATGATTAGGGGGGTGCGGATGTACAGGAGGAGCACTTGACGAGGCCGTTCTCGTTGCAGGCCGTGCAGCTCCGGAACCCGCTCTTCTCGGTGTAGAGCTTGTGGCTGCCGTCGCACTCGCCGCACAGGACGAACCGGTAGCCGCCGCAGGCGTCGCAGACGCCGGGCTCCGCCGCGGGCACGCCCTCTACCAGCTTCTTCAGCTCCCCGATCTCGTGCAGCTGCCGTATCTCCTCGGCGCCGCCCACGTACCGGCCGCCGATGAACACGCGCGGCAGCGCCAGCTTCCCCTTCTGGCCGCCGTCGCCGCCGAGGATCCCCTGGAGCTCCGCCATGAAGCCGGAATCCATCGACAGGTCCCGCTCGTCGATCCTCACGCGGAATCCCCGCAGGATCGACCGGACGGCCTTGCAGTCCTCGAAGGTGGACCTCACCACGCGCAGGCTCGTGAAGTAGACCACAATGCGGTTGCCGTCGGCCCCGGGGATGGGGACGGGCGGGCTGGGCGGGGCCTTGAAGGGTTCGGGTTCGGGTTCGGGTCCAGGTTCGGGCTGGGGAGTGGGTCCGGGCTGGGGAAGGGAGTGGGAGCGTAAGAGAGAGGAGGCGGCGGCGACGGTGGGGCGGAGGAGGAGGGGGTGGTTGCGGGGGAAAGGAGAGGGGAGGAGGGTTCGGCGCAGAGGGCCTGGATGTCCTTGAAGGTGGTGCATGAGAAGATGCCGGAGGAGGAGGACGACGACGGCGAGGAGGGAGGGCCGCGAGCTTTGACCGTCGATTTGGCCCACGGCCGCCACATCGAGGGCGGAGGTAGAATCTTCCCTATCTTTCTTTCTTTTCCGTTCTTGCCTTCCTGGATCTTTCCCGAAACGAAGACGAGACGAGACGAGGGTTGGTCGGAGGTGGAGGTTTAGCTAGGAACGTGGGCACAGTGAAAATGGCGATGGTTAGAGAGAGAGAGAGAGAGGTGAATGTGGGATCTGTTTCGCTGTGGTGTAGGGGAGAGAGATTGATGGAGGTTCTGGTTGCTTGAAGCGAAGGCATGCGGAAGGAATGGAGGAGGAAGTAGGAAAGGAGAGAATGGTGCAGGATTTTGGAAAGAGAGAGAGAGAGGTTGGTTAAGGTAGTTGAGAGAGGAAGGGTAGGGTTCATTGCAATTTTCTCTTTTCTTTTTAATTTTTTTTTTTAAAATGATGTTATTAGAAAGGATATATTTTATTTTTTTTAGGGGTAGAAAAAGGGGAGGATGAGAGGCCGATACGATAGATGGGGACGATCGCGCCTAATTATAGATCAGCGATCCTAATTCACTTCCAATGTCAAATGTCGATTTTACCCCCCCTCTTTTTTACTGCTCTACATCATCCGTCGAATGTCTCTATATTATCATTTCGCTGCAAGTACGAGGTACTGCCTCGCGTAGGTACTGCTGACCGTCTCTTGGTCCAGCGACAGAACCAGCAAGTCGCGCCTTCGATGGTGGGAGATTGATCTCTTCGAAATAATTCCGCCCGTTCTCACTAGGAAATAAGAAGTCGCGTAAGAATATTTTGGGTTAGACGAATAAACGCAGCTTCATCCGCACGTACACTTAGCTTACCACGCGGTTTTTTAAGACGGGAAGACATCCCTTTTCGCGACAGAAATCGAGACTGTCCCAACACATTCTCGCAGGTGCATGTGAGATCCGCGCGCAAATCTTTCGGATAAGCTTGATCGTCGAGAGGAAAATAGCCCAAATCACCCTCTCGAAATTCCGGGCGGGCATCCCAGATGGGTATCTCTACGAGCAATTTCAAGAGACCTCCCTCTGGGACTGCACCACAGCAAGGAGAGGATAAAAAGTCAATGCGAAATGATGGGGGCGGGGGACCGCTAATTAATCCTGTCGAAAGATTTTTATTTTTATTTTTTGGGACAGTCCGGCATGTGTGAATTCATGCAAAAGTAAAGCGAAAGCCTTCAAAAGCTTGTGAGCAGGTAACAGTGAGTGAGTGAGTGGATTCTGAAAAGCGCCACATGCCTCCTCAAGAGGAGTCTAAAAGCGGTGGAGGAGGATTAAAGCCTCAAAACCACATGCTCTGCCCTGGTGGGGAGAACCTCGAAGAGACTCGTCCATTTCATGATGCCCCTCAAAAGCATCGTATTCCATTTGAAAGTATTCCATTCCTATCACCTCTCCAAACGAGGTCGCTCGTTGAAGATAGATGCTTCGACCAGAAATAAGCCTTAAAGCGGACTCCGTAAAGCTTCATTGCCGCCTACAGAACTGCAGTTTCCGCGTGGAAAATTCATGGAAATTAAAACCTACCCCTCGTAGCATCGGCTAGTCTTCAGCCTTGCCGGTTTCCTGCTCTTCAGCATTTCACAAATTGTACCAAGCAAATAGCGCGCATTGGACATGCCAGCTTCTGAAATACTGCCATTCCAACCCAGATTTAAGCTGGACATTCCCCAACTCTATGGAGAACGGTCAACAAACTTCCTGCTTAATGGGGGAAATACAACTGAAAAACACTCAGTACCGAGCCTGGCAAATGATGCAACATCGACGTTGTACTCAGAATGATTCATATCTAATGTAACATGTATGTGAACTACTCGTCTTGCCCTGAAATATTTTGGGGAACTCCTCGTATAATAGACAGAAATTTTTTAAGGAAAGTCAAAGCCGCCATCGGACCACTCTAAGATATGGAGAGGATAGAACAGAGCCTAACGAAAGTAAACCGATATTTGAGGGATATCAATGTCGTCGCCCTCATCATCCTCACACGCCACCACAACATCCAAGTGGCGACGGTAAGGAGGGACTTCCAACTTTGCTACTTCTTTAGCCAGATCCACAACTTTCCTGTCCATTCGCTCCTGGTGCCTAGGGAACATACTATTGTACAGCAAGCAACTCCCACAAGAAATGCTGTACGCATTTAGGCCCTTATCTTGAAGCCACTGCATAAGCTCCCTCAAAGTCGGGTTGTTCTCAATGATCCACCTATCCCAAACAGTCCAGGTCAAATCACGGTGTTTCACGGCTTTGGGTGGGACTGGCTCAGCCATGGAGAATAGTGGAAGTGCCAAGTTAGCAAAGGTGTTGCGGTAGTCCTCCAACTTGTGCCCTCCATCAAGAACCTTGTACAGCTCCAGACAGACGAGTCCAGTGGCCATCGCAGTCGAGGTTGCGATGGCTGGGATGATCCGTCCAGCAATAAACTTGGCTTTAAGCTTGTCCACTTCTGGAATGCTGTAGTTCCTAGCCCTCATGTTGGCTAATGCTGCTATCAGGTCCATGTGATAGTTTGTATCATCATCCTGTCCATGACAGAAAGTGCAACATCTGTAAAGGGCTCTGACTAAAAGGAAAGTTAATTTATGAAAGAAATCATCGAATTCATATAACCATTCCAAGAATAGGAACCTAGCCAAATAAAACAGTAGGCATAATGAAAAGAGTAATTCCTACGCACCTTCTCAAACTGTATGGGTTTCATTCTAAAACCTGGAGGAAGGTTTGAGCGACAGTGCTCTAATCTTGAAATAAGGTCATTAATTGCCGCCGTGTCATCAATAGATGCTGCGGAGAGACTGGTCGCCTTCTCGTCTGTCACGATATTTGCATTTTCCTTTGGCTGAAAGCCTGGGACTACCACTTTATCAACAGCTTCGGCCATTTTTTTAGGATTTTTAGCCCAGTCAGGAACCGGGATCCCGAAGGTCTCTGCTCTCAGTATTGATGCCGCCATAACAAAATGAAGGTGCCCAGGATCAGAGACCGAGAACTGAAGTGGACGAGGGAAACGCTTAGGTGCAGACCAGAAAGGAGCTCCAGTGCTGGTTAAAGCATTTTCAGGAAATGTATATATCAACTGCTTCACACGATTAGTATAATAATCTTCAAACCTAGTACAGAAGAAGCAATGGGTCAGTCACCAACCTAATGTAAGCTTTCTAGAAAATGGTAACAATCATAATGAATGTGAAAGAAGAGTACTTCAGACGAGCCCAGGAGATGCAATCTTCAAATCTCTCACATCTTTCCTTGTCAAGGCACTCAAGTACATGTTCCAAAGTGTCCCTCGCCTGTGCATCGCCAGCATTGATCATTGCCTTGGTGTACTCCACCGGGTTAGACAAATAAGCATTCACTTCAGCTGGGGTCTTTTCAAGCAAACCCTCAAACTCGGATCTAGCCCAGGTCAGACAATGGTCAATATTATGTGGAAAAGAGTGCACAGTGCACATTGGTGCTTGTTTCTCTGGAGGGTCTCTTGAGGCACCATAATTTTCAGTGAGATGAGGTATAACCATTTGAGTGTTGCATTTGGCACCAAGTGTTCCTGACTCAAGAAGAGGTTTCTGGAAATATAAGCACCTTTGATCAACATAAAGCCTAGCATTGACATTGTCTAGTGCATTGATCACAACACTCAGATTTTCCCAGAAAGTGTCATCAAAAACATTCTCCGTTTCTGGCCCAACACGATTCTGCAGAGCTTCCACATTAAGACGAGGATTTATTGAAGTTGCAGCTGAAGCGGCAACAGTAGATTTGGCCTGTCCAATATTCCAATCACGAAACAGGAACTGTCTGCTGAGATTGCTCTTCTCAATTACATCATCATCGGTAACAGTCAGCTTCCCATGCTTGCCACATGAAACACCCATGAGGGCAATATTCTTTAAGAATTCACAACCCAACGCACCAGATCCTACTAGAAATACTTTAGCATCTTCTATTTTCTTTTGCAGTTTGGACCCAAACACGGAAACCTGTGCATCATAACGGCTATTCCGAGGTTTAAGATCATCAAGATCCAGTGGTTCTGTCGGCAATGATTCCACCGAATCAAAGTAGAAAAACTGCAAATGTTAATAGAGCAATCAGAGCAATTAGTAGTCAAACTTTTGCATCTTGACAATAGCCAAATCCACTAATACCGTCTGCATGTTAAAAGGGACAAAAAGAAAACACCTCTCAAATTGGTAAAAATCTGAAAGGTCCATATTATGGACTTCCAGACAATGGACTGTGTTTTCATGGCAGATGAACTCGTAAAATCTCAATCACCTTAGCCAAATGAAGCTCGTAATATGATCATTCAAGAACCATTCAACAGCAAGGGAAGCAAGTGGGCAAATTCGATTTCACAGATTCATGCAGCAAGTGAGAAGGCTTTACCTGAAAGAGTGGATGGAACTTCCCTGAGCATGCCTTTACAACCTCCTGTCCCACAATTCCTCCAAACATGGCAGCCATTGGATTTAAAACTGCCCTAGCACCAAAAGCAAAGTGCTGCAGAAGTTTTGGGTTGATATCTTCCAATTTCCCATCTCCCAAGCTATCATTTATACCACTGGCAACAGATATAAACCTCTGAGCATCCTCTTCTGAGCCAGCAACAGGGTAACGCCCACACTCTGACACAAACTTATCAAGAGCTTGAAATGCCAAATGGAGGAGAGGAGGACGATCAAACTTGGAAAAGTCACTCAAAAGGAAATCACCAGGATCTTTTATAGCTTCTTTAAGGGGCTTAAACTTCAGTGCTTTAGGCAGTTTCACTTGGGTTACTATACCACCTTTCTCATAAACTCCATAATTTGTGGTATCTTCCTCAAGAATAAAAGAATAAGGCCTGGCACTCTTGATCTTCCTTGGCTTTCCATCATTCAATTCAGTCATTCCATGAACTTCTGAGAACACAACAAGGTCGCCATCTTGAAATTCAAGCCTTTCATCATCTACACATGACACTAGGGCAGCATTGTCGTTGCTGATGGATGCAATTATGCCTGTATGTGGTTCTTCTCCATCGACATCAAAGACTGTGAACTCTGGTCCAAAATCACAGAATACAGAGCCAAAAAGGCCTCTAACATCAGCTTTTATAAAAGAGATAGGAGGTTGATGAGTATGGCAATAATCATCGAACTCGATGGCTCTGTGAAGATCAATATCTGTAAATACAACGACCTACATCACCCAAAAAGAAAACAGACCCATTAGCTTTCACCAATCACATTGCATGCTATATCCGCAGGTGTTTCGCAAGGCATTATCAGTTTGTCTGAATTGTCACTCCCTAGACCTTGTTTTCATAAGAAGCGAGGAACAGCAGTGTATTGCAGGAATTTATCTCTAGAATAGAGAGAATACAAGGCATAAATCTAAAAATCCACAGATAAATAAAGGTAGAGGAGCCAATCAGATTAAATAATATCAGCAATATTCTCATCAGACTCCAGAGAAAAAGATAACACAAAGGCCTCATCAGTCACAAATATGCTGAGCAATTTAAATACAGCAGTTCAAACAACTTTCCCTCCCATTGAATCTGCACATATCATCGATGTGTATAAGTACAACTTGGTGTTGTCCGATCAATTTATTAAACCAGCAAATAAAAAAAGACTAAATGTTTAAGAAAAGGTTGATCTTGAATTGGAGACTGATGTATCTATTTCACCAATAAAATAAATGGCCATATCTGAAAAAATTATAAGTCCAGTGAGTAAACTAGAGCAAGGTTGCCCAGTTGGGTTGACCTCCATGAGTCCTCTATCTCTCTCCAAAGATGAAGCAGAATTCATTTTTCAATTCCAAATAACTGCTTACATTGATGGAGTGAGTTCTCTGCTGGAAGTTCGATTAGGAAGGGAAGACACCTTCAAATTGTACATTGAGGCACAGTAAAAGTGGATTCCCCTATTAAGTTCATCTCCTCATAAAAAAAACAAGCAAGGAAAAAAATTTATTGCACATTCTATGTCACGACATGCATTACATGTCTTCAAACCCCTGAACTATCAATCGACAAGAAGTAATGACCATGAAACAAGCTCACATCAAAATTCAGTAGAACAAGTACATTAAGTCCCAAGTCCCTTGTTTCTTCAATCCACCAGCTAAAGCTAATATCCAAGAAACTAGGGAGTATCTCTACAAAGAATGCCAATATCATGTCATTGGCAACAAATCACACAGGCCATCTGATATATTATCAGGAGTACACTTCTTCACCAGTTAGCAACATAATTTACGATCCATACAAGGGACTTCCCATGCCTTCACAAAAAAGCAGATACGTAATGCAACAACAGAGGTGTAATACATCAGACTAAAACATCATATCTGTTTGGCATGGCTGTATCTCCTCGTTCTTGGAACTATTACACACGACTTTTGCATTTTCTTGTGCTACAGTATGTTGTGAACATAGCTACAACCGGGAGATTTCTCAAGGTGTTGTAGTGATTAATAAATCAAGTGTTTTGCACATGAGTTGTTACTCAACTTATTTCTTCATCACTAAGCGTTATTGTACCCTAGAACTGATGAAAACATAGAGAAACTTTTATACATAGAAGCTAGAAGCTAGAAGCCTAGAACAAGAGAAGTTACAAAAACATGTATTTTGTTTGAGTGAAATTTTAATCACTCTTAACTCTGAACTAGTGCTTTTGAAACCTTATCAATCTCTCTCTTGTAGAATTTTTAGAGAAAAATACAACAAAAATCAACAAAAAAGATGCTTAGTTTTGTATCACCAATCTTCCATCTATTACATTCCAAAATCAACTACACAGACTAGTAATGTATGTCCTGGTATCTCTTTCAGGTTCTATCAATCTCTCTCAAGACCAAATGCCCCTAGAGAGAAGAGAGAAGCCACAACACAAACGATGCTTACTTTTCAATCACCAACCTTCCATCTACTGTATGAACCACATATATCTTCCATGAACAGATTATGGTATGTGATCCACTTGTGAATCAAATGAGAGAAGCCTGTTCAAATTGTTTGGTAGTGTTAAATGTCATTTGAGATGGGTTGGTTGTGTTTGACGGAGACCTTCGGATGCACCATTAGGCAGAGGATCAGGAGATGGAGACATAGTTTAGAAGGAGCATGGAGACAGAGGAGGACATGATATGAGGTGATAAGGAAGAGATGGAGCATTTAGAGCTTGATTGAGTACAATGGTTTAATAGGATTAATATTGTCAACCTTTGTTGCATAAAGCTTGAGTTGTTGTTACTTTATGTGATCCTAATTAAACATTATTGCATCAGACTTTACCGATAGTAAGCAACAGTGAATCATACAAACTACTTGCAATAGTGTCACAATAAGATGCTCACTTTTTTGCTTTAAGACACTATCAATACTCCTGCCAAGTATTATACCCATTGAAGGACACATCACTACTTAAGTTGTCCTAATAAATTATTTAAGTGTTGCCTAAATTCATAGCCCCTCAATGATAACAAGGAAACCACCATTTTCTTGCTAGTAAAGTTGGCTAAAAATCACCTCTTCTTACCTTGATGCAGCTCATTTTAATATAAGCACAATGGATATAACTAATATTTTTGTCAGGAATGACTTCTAAGAAGTGCCAGCCATCAATAGTCTAACGTGTTCATTTCTCCCCGATCTGTGTTTAGATTGGTTGCAAAGAAAAATCTCAAAAACCATTGCTTCAGATACTTTTTCATAGCCTATCAGTATACCCTGACTATGTACAATCATCATGACAGCTTGATAATATAAATAGCAGTCACAGCAAAAAAGTGGCCAAGTAACATTCTTTTAGAGAAAAAGAAAATTCACTTTTCAGAAACCAAGGGTTACGGTATATTTCATAATTCATAATTACACCCTCACCATGGGCAATCAATCATACTGACAGCTTGATAAAAAAAGTTGCAATCATAGCAAGCAAATGGCCAAGATTTCTTAGGGGAAAACTTTAAACCAATAAGACAGGTAGATTACCTGGAAGTCAGAAAGATGCTCTTTCGTCAGTTTTGTTGTAAGAGTAGTGACAACCACTGCGTTATTGAGCTCTTGCAATTTCTGTACAGAGGCAAGTGCCCTGTTCTTACCAATATCATTTTCTGAATAGAGAAAATTGCTTGACAAATCCCACAGTTCCACCACACCTTCATCATGCAAGGTCACTGACTTGACACCGGCAAGAACAAGATTCTTTGCTGCATGAGTTAAAGTTAAGTTCAGAAACAAAAGTTATGTCCAGCTCAACTATTAGCATCACATTCATGCAACACTAACAAACGATAAGGGCGGGACGGAATGACTGATCTTTACTTCTGTAGCATTCTTATGATGCAGACAAATGGAGGCATGCTCTATGGGCAAAGATAGCATGGTTAGTAGGTCACATTACCAACAGCCACTGTAATAAAAGATACATACAGAACCATCGTTTATCCTTTTCTCTTGCTTTGGCCAACTAGAATTTGAAGTTTTCTATGGACCTTCTACACTTGAAGCTATTCAGAATGCAAACCTCGTTGAAAGTACAATAAATTGAACAATCACTAGAAGAAGAACAGGCCACAAAACAGTGACGTCAAAGCACTAATTCGCAAAAAATTCCAATATGCTCCAGAGAAGGAAGAGGTAGAAAATGAGAGCAGATGCAAGTACAAATATTTTTTATAAATACATTAAGACAATGACTGAAAACGATGAAACTAATGGTCCAAAATGAGACAAAAACTTCACGCATCATGATTACCGGATGCGGCCATAAATAGAAGATCAGGACATGCGGAATTTAATAGAATCGCGTACATGCTATAACAGGACAGTAACTATCTGGTTCAGCTCACACATACCAATCTCGACGCCGAGGCCTTGCATCCCCGAGACCAGGACATTCGAAGCGAAGAGCCGCCGCATGGTCTCGCGTCCATAAACCGCGAGCTGCCGGCTGTGCAGATCCTCGTCGATATCAGTCGGCATCGAGCCCCCCAAAGCCATGGCCGGCGCCTCGCTGGTGCTGGTGCTGGTGCTGCTGGTGCTCGCTGGCTGGCTGCTGGTGCTCGCTGGCTGGCTGCTGCCGCTACCGTTGTTCGCTACGTCGCTCTTGCTGTTTCCGGTCGCGGTCAGCTCGGGAGGTCCGAAGCAGCCGATGCGACTCTTCTTGAGCAAGGAGACGCCGGACGAGGCGTTGCTGCCGCTGACTTCTTCTCCTCCTCCTCCTCCTCCTCCTTCTCCTCCTTCGACGACGGCTCCTTCGCCCGCTCTCTTTCTAGGAAGCATAAAGTGCAGCAAGCTGCTGAACAGGCCACAAAACCCCACGCACACCGTCAACAACAGCAGGGACAACAACCACCACCACCACGATGACTTTGAAGAAGACACGAAGACTCGCACGCAATCGAAGCGAAAATAGGCAGCGCGCTCGAGCGCGAGGCCGAGCAAGATCGGCGCCGCCAGGAGGACCGCCACGGCGCACAGCCCCGCCGCCGAGCTGAGGCTGAGCTTGAGCATGGCGCGGATTCCGATCCTCGCCGCGACCGACGCGGAGCAAGAAGAAGGTGGGAGTAGAGAGATCGATCGCGATTACAGAAGCCGATTGATCGAGAGAGAGAGAGAGAGAGAGAGAAGGAAGGAGGGAGGGGAGGGGAGACGTACCGATAGGGAGGCCAGGGCTGAAGAAGAATGGAATCTTCGAGAAGTGAGAGACGATGGAAGATGGAGGTGGTGGCTGTGTTGTATTTGTACAGTGAAGCCCGGGGTGGTTTAGGTGCTTTTGCACTTTTCCTGCGTTAGATTTTTTAAAGGAAGAGCTGTGCGACGTGGCGGAAGGCCTGACGGGGTCGATTTCGGGAATCGACAAATGCGCGTTGGAATGATTCGGAGGACGTCCGCGCCGATATCGGGCCGGGCTCCTCGATCGGATCGGATCGGATTCTCTCGACCCGCCCGGCAATGGTCCCCAGATTTCCATCTTTCTTCTTTCCTTTTTCTTTTTTCTTTTTCCTTTTTTCTTTTGGGTCGGAGCCAGATTTCCATTTGCGACGACGATGCTCTTTTCGAGAGTTTGAGTTTTTGTTTTCTCATCGATTTCGAAACGTGAAATTAATTATGATCTGTCCACCGCACGCAGATTTTGAATTCGCTATAATATTTCCGTATGATTAGTATGGGATACATCTTTTCTTTTCTTTTTTATTGGGTGGTATTATTATTGATTTAGAAAATTATAAAGTGCCGTGTGACGATGACGAGTACCTTCCACCATTACAATGAGTCACATCTGGAGATCGGTTGTAAATGAAACTTTATTGGTCCCATGCTAATTCTTTATGTGTTTCAAAATTTGTTATCGATGAAGTTTGAAATGAGAGCATTTCTTTCTCTCCAAGGAAAACTTTTCTATCAGTTGAATTGATCATCGATGGATGTTTACAGCTTGACTTGATGAATTGGAACATCATCTTTTCAAATGTGCATTCATCAAGAAAAGACACGAGGTTTCATTTCTCGACTATATCTATAGATCATATAAACCAAACCCATCCGAGCCATCGATCGTATGGACCCCAGGATGGACTCGAATAATCAATGGTGCGGATGCTATTGATTCACTTGACGTGATCTTAAAGACCTTTGTTGATAATGAAAAATTGCGATATGAGCAGGGACTACATGTGATCATAACAAAAGTAATTGCTTTCATCGTCATAAGATCCTCGTCCTAAGCAAAGAAGAGATGCTTTGAACCCAAAGTTGGGTCCCCACGTTGGCTTTTAGAAAGGTGATAAAGTAGCAAGGCACATATCCTTTCTTTTGCCTAGATTCAATGCCCGAGCAACCCAAATTAGAATAAAGAAAGATCGAGAAAATAAATTATAAGAAAATTAGATAGTTTTAAAGTTATAAATCTTCCATCATTGAGCACTTGACCTAATCATACCTAGACTTTTTATTTTTATATTGGATGCTCTTCCAGTACAATAACCCCGTGTGGCCTTCGACATCTGTTCTAAACCTCTTAAGAAATTATTTTAGAGTTAAAATGAATATAATTATAAGTGAATTAGGTCACTAGAAAGCTCCAGAGATTGGGCATTTGACCAAGAAAAGAGCTAATCATAAGTAAATTCGGTGAAATTTTACCTCTTAATGTCGGTTGTGATCCCATTGTAGGAGTCCTTAGATCAAATAAAAAGTCGTGTACCCCAAACTTTTGTACCATGCTCATCACTAGATATCGCTATCTCATGACACTATGCTTCAAGTGAAGTGAAGTGAGCGGCATGACATGTACAAAAGCCAATTACTTTCTTGGGTCCAAACCAATGGCTCTATCCCATCGCACGCGGAGCGTACGTCAACGGATAATCACTAGACGTGAGATGCAACGCAAGCATCGTCAATTCCAGAACCATCCGGCCTCTCGCTAGGGAGTCGCCAGTGGCCATATGATTCCGATTTCATGACGTTCACGGGGCAATTCGATCTGAGCTAAGATGAATATCATTTCCTAAAAGGAAAAGGAAATCGACAAATTTTGTTGGGCCATACTAGGGCTCGAAAGCAAGTCCGCAGCAAGGCCATTATCGAACGGATGAATCCACAAGGCCTTTCACTTCTTTTCTATATAGGGCTTGATAGCGCCAAGTCCATAGGCATATAAAACAAGTCCCCCGCAAACAATCTAATGGGCCCCCATCGTCACTCTCGTCTAGCCCTGATCAGAAAAAAAAAAATTAAGTGCTCTCGAAACACGACATCTCTATCCCACCATCCTGCCCAAACTAACCTATGTATATGTAGGCAATTTGGTTGTGGTTAGGGTGGCCATCGGGCAATGCAGGTAGGAGCACGCCACGATTTGGATGCCTGGGCCTGGACCCATCTCCACCACGGTTGGGCCTGGGTATAGTCAGACTACCGGCCCTAATGGGCCAACCTAGGCTCGACTTTTCTTTTTGTGGATTTGACCTTTCAGGCCTGCCGTTAAAAGCTTTTTCGGGCTCAAATGCCTAAAAATTGAACCGTCAAACTAACGACGTCAACGACCGTTTGGTAAAGAAAAAAAAGCTCCTGTTATTGGCCCCCTCTCTCTCATTTCACAATCCCTCGATCTTCACTCACATATCACTACTTCCAGATGCTCTTGCTCTCTAAAACCGTTCGCCAATTTTTATTTTATTTTCCCTTTTTTTTCCTTATGACTATTAAACTGCACTCCAAGTATGGCAATGGAAAATTACGACGAAGACGACCATTTTCTATCAACCCAATTTAGTCTAGATTTCGACCGGCAAAACTGATCCAAGCTGTTCGATGAGTTACTCAACGACTGCATCTACGTGTCGGCACCACCTCGGCAATTAGTCGTGCATGACAATGACAAGACATTAAAAAAACAAAAAACAAAAAACCGACGATGGGCGGAATTGCCACGAGCTAGTTACCGCTGAAATGCTGCCTTCGAGAACATCCCTATCCCCCATTAAACAAACCCAAACCCCCCGTCCCCAAAAGAAAAAACAAAAGCCAATTTGGGAGAACAGTTTTGTAGTGAGAAACATGAGGGAGAGAATCGAGACGACTAGATTCTTTGGACTTCGACGTGCAAAGCATGTGCGACCATAATGGTCAACATATCATGGGGCTGAATCGTACTAAACATGTTTGATAGGTGAGGACAAATTGAGCATGGACCAAATGATAAACCTAATAAGGTCGAACATCCTTATAATCCGAACAAGTAATCATTATTGAGTGCCGAAATATTTCATAATGAGTCCTGGCATCGACAATTTTATGATTATTGCCTTATCATGCCTGAGTTACCAATTCATCAAAACCGTTTGTCACTCGATGATTTTTTTCCTTCCAATTTGATCCAACGGTCCTAATTGGACATGGGACTGGTCCCGTGAATCGCCGGATCAGACGACAGAATTGCTCAAAGGAAAATGACTATAGAGACGCCCTTCGATCTCTTTAGCTCTCTTGCTTAGCTCAGATCAATCTCTGTCCGAAGAAAAGAGAGAAAAAGTTGCATGATCCTCAATATGAACACCGAGCCGAGGTAGGGCTTTTGGAAAGAAACATGTCATACGACTTTTCACCGCCCGGTGAGACAAGGAAAAACAAGAGGGGACCCCATGAGCACCCCGCAGATCGAACAGCAAGGCGATTCTAGTACTGCCAGCACTCGAGCCTTGTCGTGCTCCATCCCCAATCCCCCAATCCTCCATCTTTTGCTCTCTCTCTCTCTCTCTCTTTTTCCCCCTACCCTTTTTGCTCTATGAATCAACCAAAAGGTTCACCGAATGACCCGCCGGTCGGTTCCCCGCACCGGATAAAGTAATTCCTCGTCGCTCACATCTTAGTCACAGTTGATGTGTAGTTGCATGATGGGGTGTGTGTAACGTCGCAATGCGGTGATAATTCATAGAGATGATGAAAAGATTCTGCTTTTCAGCTCCCAAAAAAGCGAAGAAAAGTGGATAAACGGGGCGATAAAGGGAAAGATCGAAAGATCTATTTCATTCCTCATATGCAAAGTTTCGAGCATCTACAGCTTTGCGCGTAATTAGCACCCAGCGATCATGGGTGCAGCATTGGATACAGCTAGATTCTAGACAATGATAGATCGAGATGCGCAACAAGGGTTACCTGTTATCGTTGCCACTGTTGATGTAGTGCAGCAAAAGCGAGAGGATCTCGGAAAACTGAGGGCGCTTCGAAGGGCTGTTGTTCCAGCATTTCGTCATCAGATTTCTCAGGAATTGCGGGCAGTCCTTTGGAATATCCGGCCTGAGTCCACAAGCCGCGATCCCCACTGCCGCCTGAACTGGAGAATAAGCAGAATAAGCTGCCTCGCCGGTCACCATCTCCCACATTACCATCCCAAAACTGTAAACGTTACTCATCCATGTCTCGCTCACACTTTCCGGATCACCTGCAATTATCTGTCAAAACCAAAACTGAAGTTATTGCATATATCATCTAATTTAATCACATAGATTTGCACTCTAAACATTTCTTCTTATATTTTGTAGTTCTCTAAAAGCAGCTTGCAGCTTGTTTCTTCCAAGACAATGCTTATTATTTTAACATAGTTCTGCTCAAACTGTCTGAAAATTATTGAACTTTCATGGGTCCAGAAATCAGGTTTGAGCTGAATCCTATCCGACAAATTGGACTAGTTCCACCAAATGGAAAGAGGCGATCTGTGACTAAATAATGGATAATGAGGTACAATCGATGCTGGATCCCTATAATACAGCTCTGCCGAAAAGGTCGCTAAGATGAAGATCATTAGAAAGAGAACAAAAGCACCATAAGCAGGGGCTCCACTAATGGACCCAGTTCTAATCAAAGGTGCCAAGTCTCGCTCCGTCTTCTAAGGTCATGGCCTGGAGATGATGGGATTTAGTGAAAGGCATAGAATTTGCTTAGGTAATGGTAGACAATTATACACCAGTAAAAGCAAAAGCAAAAGCAATAATGAAAGGCATGGAAGGCATGCTCAATGAATGATGTCATAATAATGACCAAAGTCCCTTTTAGGAAGAATGGAATGGGCAACCTTGTAAAGTGCTGCCTCTGTGCATGGAATCTGGTTGAATAACTTGCACAATAGCGACAAGGAAAAAGAGTGAAATAAAGCACAGAATATCTCTCCCGAGAGACATGCTAGATTGAATGAACAATGGTAGAGAATATGAATTTGACGCGGTTTGGTAAATTGACAACTGGAAAGAGGCAACAGGGTAATCCAACCAGTGATAGTCTGACTTTAGGTTAAACGATTTATAATCCAAAAAGTTTGTGATGACAAATTTAGCATGTTTGAAGAAAATTGGACAATCCGAAGGCAAATGACATGTGATTAATTGAATACAACTGTCACAAAAATATTCTTGAGTGATACTTCAAAACTTCAATCATATACATGGAAAAAGTTTATCGAGTTAGAGATTGGACAGTTCTCCGCTAAAAGTTATCTAAATGTGGACTAACAAAGCTAGTCGAGATTTGCAGCAATATGTGTCGGGGAACAAATAGCAACATGTAAACATGGCTTGATCCAATTTTGAATGTGTTGGGGATTTATCTGTGTAGAACACCAACCTAACAGCTAAGCCTGTGCTTTACGAGTATGGTGTTTGTAAAAAAGGAAGATGTACACAGTATAGAATTAAAACTGAACAATATAATGCAGCAGAATACAAACCTCAGGAGCCAGCCACCGGTAACCATCGGTTTCATACTCCATTGCTTCACCGACACTCTTACAAGCAGCAACAATGCCCATATCCCCCAAGCAGGCATTCCCATGACGGTCAAGCAAAATTCTCTGTGTATTGAGGTCTCTATACGTGACACCATGGTCGTTCATAAACTTGATTCCTTCCACAACATCGATTGCGATTCTGACAATCTCCCTGATTTGAAGCTTCTTGCTTTTAAGCATCGAGTCATGAAGTGATCCACCTTCCATCAACTTTGTCACGACGCATAGCCCATGACTTTCATCTATGCAGACACCAATAAATTGCAGAACATTTTTATGCCCACAAGTCATTAGTTCCAAAAGATCTTTTCTGAGCTCAAATTCATAAGAGTTCCCTTTATCACAACCCTTGAGCTTCTCGATCCCCACTCTCCTGCCCTTATAAACCCCCTTGAAAGAACTCGGGCCAATCTGATCGACAAATTCAAGATTGTCTGAGTTCAGAAGCCATTTGGCAATCTCGTCCCCACCCGACTGTATTGTCTGCCACTCATCAACAGAAACAACAAATGACGATGTGGGCAGGGGCATCTGAAGCTGAACCTTTGGATACACATTCTCACTACCATTTCGATAACTCAGCTCCCCCACGTCATCTTCAAACTGTCCTGCTTCTCTACTGTTGGCAGTCTCTTCTTGACAGCCACAAAGCCCAAAAGCCAGCTTCACAGAGGCAGGTCTATGCTTCTTCATGGCCAGCTTCAGGGCATTCTCGATTCGGGTTTTGAACATCCTTTCTTGCTCTGCTTGCACTAACAGAAGCAAAATCCCTAGTGTAAACCCCTTCTTCTCAAAGATCTGTATCTTCTTGCAGCAAATGGAGGCATTGTCAAGGGCCCCTGACATCACCGACCACGAGATGGACGAATTGCAGGCAAATGTGAGCTTAAAAACTGACCCCTGGACCTCATCCTGCGACAGGTCTTGGATAAGAATCGCGGGACGATCATCCCCCGAAGCCTGCTCCATCAATTTGATATGGAGAAACACATCCTTCATATCAAACCCTGCTTGTGCATAACTGCCCAAAAGAATCACCCAGCCACAACACATCGCATCAAGAAACAGACATGAAAAACAGTGCCCTATAAAAGTTAAGCAGAGCAAGGAACACTCAATCGAGTGAAGACCAGCTTTGGAATCGAATCAAAACCTGAGGGGCAAAGAATCGTAATGCTTGCGGATGTTGGAGACGAGCTTCTCGGGCAGCTGGCTCCCCGGGTAGAGCTGGGTCAAGCTCCTCACGACGCTCCCCCACACCATCCTCCGGCAGCCGTCGATCTTGGAGGGCTGCGGCGGCGCGTCGCGCGACGAGTCCAGATTCAGCGTGTTCTTCAGCGACGCGATGGCCTCCGACACGTTCCGGCTCAGCCTCTGCAGCTTCTTCTGCATAACCGACGACGACGACGGCTCCCTCGCCGCCCCGGAGGACGACGACGACGACGACGACGCCGCCCCCCCCCCCGCCCCCGCCCCCGCCACCGGGGACCCCTCGGACCGGTCGTGGGTCCGCATCAGGACCTGCTCCACCATGTCCTCGTCCGTGCTGGCCCTGCTCGACCAGCACTCCAGAGCGGCAGCCATTGGAGTGGGGTCGGGTCGAGATCCTGAGCCGGAGAAGTCCCGAATGCGAGCGACCCAGCAACTCCCCTCTCCCTCTCCCCGAATCTCGCTTCACTCCCCGAGTTCAGGAGAACAGAGAGGCGCTCGTCCGCCGGCACGTACCGTCGAAGGAATCATTTTTCCTTTCTGGGTTCCGGATTCCCATCGAGCCCGGCTCAGTAAGTACAACGAATTCAGGACAGAACACGACGGTGATGGTGGCGACGGATGGACGGTTCGGTTCCTGCGGGGGTGTGCGTTTTATCGATGGAGGGGGACGAGGGGCTCCTTTGATGACGGGTGGTGGTGCGTGATTAGACGGGTGCGTGATGATCAGCGAGAGCGACGCATGTGAGAACGTTGGCTTCGGTTCTTTTTTTTATATAGGGGACGATGGGGAGTGGTTAGTCCGGATTCAAGATCGCAATCGAGAGTGTCATCACGGAACAGCGCGCGGTCGCGGTCGCGGTCGTAAACAAATGCGGGAGATTTCTTCAGGTCGATGATGACGGAGCTTTTTACATGCGAGGGGGATTGAACGATGATAGTGCAAATCCGAGCATTGGTCGGGGGGTCCAGACCGATAACGTTTGACCGATGCTAACTCGCGAACCGACTCGACAGCCGCAGGTGCTGGTCAATAGTCGAGTCGCCTTCAAGAATTTAGCTGCGGACTTCGGACGACTTTGGCCAGAGAGAATTTTAACCTAGACTTTAAGGTAAATTAGCTTAAAAAATTAGAAAGCTAGATACTTTAAAATAAAATAAAAAGAATAAAGAATACGAACAAGTTGGGGATGGCCCTCCTATTTGTTGCCGGCAAGGTCGTAGTCGGCTCCTCGGCGAGGGCCCACGACCCTCGCCTACCAAAGGTGAGGGCTAGGCTTGCCGGCCCTTACTAGAAAAGAGAGAAAGCCACAACCTTAGATGATTTGAGAGAGCGTTGCTACCCTCTCCCTATTCTAATGTGGCCCTCGCTTCTGTTCCGCAAGGCCGTTGGCCCTCACAAACATCCCACCGGCAATGGGGAGGCATCAGCCACAAGCAAAGAGTCTGGATTTTTTTTCTTCTTCTTCTTTGTGTGTTTTTATCCTTTTAAGGTTTTTACCTTGTTTATTATACGTGCACAGAAATTTTTTTACCTTTTTTATGATTTTTTTTTATATTTTTAATTCTAGTTCAAAAAGAACATACTTTAATTAAGATTTTGTGTGAAAACTAGAATATGGATCAAAAAGACGTCATTTTAATGCATTAGTTAACCTTAACGCCATGTAGGACTTTGTCAAATCTGACAAGGGTTGCTCAAGTGAGGCTAGCACTTGCTTATGACTTTCAAGGGCGGTCTCGCCAATCCTCCCTAGTTATTGCTAGTGGCCAACATTGTTTAAGATTGGCCACTGATGAAAAAATGAAACAAGAAAGAAAAAAAAAGCAAAAAAATCGAGAAAGTAAAATGTTGAAAAATACCTTAAACTAACCAATGAGATTAAGCCCTTATTGAAGACAAACATGGCCACCCTCAAATAAGGGCACTTTCAGGTATTTATTTGAAATTTTCCCTACTTCTTAGACTAAGGATAAAGCAATATGAATGTGTTTAGATTCCGTTGAAATATAATATATATAATATAAGTATGATTATTGCAAGCAGCACTCTATGATTCTATCCACATTTAATATAATTGTCAATAAAGAAGAGAACAAAGTAAGATCACATGCAACAACTTTATATTGTCAGGATACGATGAGACTCAAATGGAAAAATAAAGGACTTCTACAAATACGCCAAAAATCATAAATATTGCAGAAATGTAATCAAATTTTAAAACTTTTTAAAAGTATAATTAAATTTTAAAACTTGTTCAAGTAGTATAATTGAGTACTTTTGTTGGCATTATCCAATTTGAAAAACAAAAAAGGCTGATATGTCTTTTTATTTATTTATTTATTTCAAGCGTATGTAATTTGACATGCACGCCACTTTAGAATATAGTCGAAAAAAAAGGTGAGCCAAAAATCAATAACAATAATAATAAAACACTTAAGAAAAAGAAATGAAAGAACCGGGAAGAAAGAGAGAGATGGCCCATGGCTGAGGGTTGAAGGGGCAGGCGGCGGAGCCCCCAACTTTGCCGACGAGGATGGTGGCCTTGACAAGGGACCATTGCCATCGCCATCGCCATCGCCATTGCACTCGAGCATCTCATATCAAACCATTGGTCTGCACTCTCAGCTATTAAATTGTTGATTTCTAGAAGTCAAGATTTGAATCGTCTGGACCGCCCAACTAGGTGGCATTTTGATGGGGGTTCCGGTGGCATCGCCACTCCAAGGCCAGTGGCCCTTGATTTTGGACGACCACCTTTGCTGTGAAGGCGGGAGGGGGGAAACTTTAATCGCTTGAGAAGCTTACGCAATAAATATTTTTTTGATCGGATGGTTATTTGATCGGATCGTTATTTATCTGATCAAATAATCATTTTTTTGATAAATAAAGTGCGATAAATATACTTATTTGATCGGATGGTTTTCTTTTGATGACAAGAAAACTCACTTCAAACATCGAAATATTTATTTTTATTAGTGGTGAATAGTTTTCATGTTTTGTAAGAGTCCCATCTGAAATTTTTGGAACTTATCTTGTCACAAGTTCCAAGATAAATTCCAGATTTTATGTAGGTTATATTTGTATTATTGATTAGATTGTAATGAATCATTACTTTGAATAACCACACTTATTGTTATAATTTATTAATCTTAACTTGTATTTAGACAAATGAAGAATACAAAATATTAACAATGTAAAACGTTTAGTCATAAAATGAAAATTCAAATTAGTAGTTTCAAATTATATATTTATCTTTAAATGCTCGAAATACTGCAAAATTACATGAAGACATAAATAAATATGAATGCAAAAACTTTTTTCAGATTTCAAGTTGTAGATTTCATAAACTTAAAACTTTGAATTTACACATCGAAATGAATTCGAAACCTATTCAATATACTTTGAAATGTAGAACTAAATAGATTTTCATTAATTCGATTCTTCGATTTCAAGTTCTACCCTCCGAGACGTTGCTCGGCCCTGGCTTTTTTTATCGATTTTGTTTACATAAAGAGGCGAATGACATTCGGGCATGACCGACTAGAAGCACCCTATTATCACGCCATGTCACATAAGAACATTATCTTTAAGCATATAATGGGTTTGGCAAAAAGAGCTGAGGAATCGACATTGACATCTGACAGGGACGGGGACGCTGGGCCTGGTCCTGTGGGTCCCGCCTTGTGTAAGACGTGGTCTGCCATGTGCCCCACCACATGCACTGCCATGATCGCCAAGGGCTTGGCGTTCATCCGCCGTTGATTTCGGCCAGCGATTTAGAGAGAGAGAGAGGGTGTCGGTATTTGCGAAGTTGCCACTGGGGAAAGGACTCGTTTCCCATCCATCAGATGCGGTTTGAATGAGGCTTTCTGAATCCCGGGGCCCACCCAGTCGAATTGCCAAACGATATAACATAAATGACCCTTAAATTTTACCCTAATTCATAATATAATATTTTAATTTTAATTTATTCAATACGATCCTTAAATTTTAATTTAATATTCAATATAATTACTGAAATTTTAATTTATTTAATATGATTTATAGACTAATTCAGGAAATATTCATGATCATATTAAACAAATTAAAAGTTCAGTTATTACATTATATAATAAACTAAAGTTTGGAGATTATATTGAATAACTAAAAATTTTAATGATCAAATTACACATTAAGTTAAAATTCAAATATCATTTGTGTCATTTTCTTAATCTCCAAATATATATCTAGTATACGGCAACCACCCCCAATGCCCTTGAAGAGTGATGGGCATCTTCCATATATTTTATGAGTATTGCTCTAGTGGCAACAAGCATTTTCATCTTTTTAGCCATAACGATGCAATGTCAAAATCAATTCATAAGCTCTTAGATCCTAGTCAATGTTTAATTTGATATTCACTCTCTTATTCCAGGTCAAATCAATTTTTGTGCTCTTTAATTTGAATCAATTTAGTTTTATAGTTAACATGACAATCAACTTTATCAACGGATTCATATTTTATAAATTGGATAAGTGTATTAAAAGTTCTAAAATCTATACAACTTTTCAAAAGATATAATTAAAATCTACAACTTATCAAAATGCTTAAGCAATCATAGTGAATTACGAAATGCGACATCGCTAATGTAATTCCGAGAGGTAGGTTCCATTTCCAGATAATGCACGAGGAAAATTATTCAAGATGGGAAAGTTTGGCATTAGAAAAATCCTTTTATTTCAGGTGTACCGCGATTGGGTGCTAAAATGACTCTCGCATGCAAAACGACAACTCGCGGGCGTCGTGTCGGACGGTGCGCGGTCCACCTTCGGGGGGGTGGGCCTCGTGTCTTGTCTAGCCCAGTCTAGCCTCGAACGTAACAGCCCGGTCCACACTCCTGTCGATTCTGGGCCCCGCTCCGCTGACATCTCTCTCTCTCATTTCTTCGGCTGATTGAAAAGAAATTTTGAATTTTCTTCTGACGTCATGCTGGAGTTGGCCGTACTTCACTCTTCAATCCGGTTTCATCGCGTGAAATGTGGAAGCCTTGGTAACGCCAAAGTGTCGGCCTCACCAACCCCGGAGTTTCGAGTTGGGGCCGATGCAAGAGTAATTACGACTCGAGTCAAAACATTTCTGTATTCTCGAGTTAGTCCGACCGTCCGAGTAGCGTGTTTCTTTGCCCCACAACTTTTCCCTCGAAAGGGTTTCCACGTAAATCTCGGCGTCCTTACTCACGTCGAATTCTCTCTCCTGTATCTCTCGAGCGGGCCCAACGGAGAATTCCGCCGCGGCCGAAATTGGGCCGACCTCAAAGGGCTTGATAAGTTAATACCGTTCTCATGGGCCTGGCCCATGAAAGCTCTAAAATTCAGCGATGCAGACACTGGGTTAGGCTACTTAACCCGGTATAAAACACAATTTCCACCCAGAGGCCTGCCTTTGGCATCAGACCACGCCGAGGCCGATGTCCTAACAAGCGAGAACCCAAACCGACTCGCACGTCTAGCCGGGTATCGGTCCGGCTTCCGGCCAGCACCCGCCCCTAGGTCCGCCTCGAAACCGACACGATCCCTGAACACGCCTCGAGGCCATCGACTATACGGTTCGAACCCGGACCCGATGGACGGGGACTCCTTATTCGGACAAAGATAGAAAGACCCGACTGACGGATGACGGATTCTAGATGATTGCGGTCGCTTTCACTGCTTCATATTCTGCATTATCTGGACCAGCGAATGGGAGCTTGAAACCTGCCTCTTCGTATTCTTTTCTCCTTCGCGAGATCAGATTGATGAGGAACAGGTTACGTCTCCGAGACAAAACTATTTTGACTTTAGTTGCGCAGGCCATCATGATAGGACGCAGCACGATGATCTTCGCTTTCGTTGGAAGAAATACGCTGAGCGAAGCAAAGGTCCTATGATTGAGCCGGAAAAAAGTAGTAATATTTTCCTTCTTTCTTTCTTTTTCCTTCCTCCTCTCCTCTCCATTAACAAGTTATATAATTGTCTTTAGGAAAACAATTAGAAAGATAGCTGTCTCATGCACATTCCACCGCCTTTATTCGTCTTTCTTCATGGCCCGGACCATCTTTTGTGATTTGCTGGCAAAGAGGGTAACAGAAGAGGTAGGGAGTGGCCGTATAAAGCAAAACCCTAATCGGGACATTAGAATAATGAAAGATAAGTCAAGATTGGAGGAGGGTTTTAAACGTCGTTGTCGCTTTTTCGAATCCTCTGATTTACATCATCACTTTAGTGAATGTACATCAAATTACACTCAAACATATATTCGTGTTTGGTTTTACTTTAAATTATTTTTCTTTTAAGATTATTTCTCTCACTTTTTTCAGCTTACCCCTAACGAAAATTAGACCTATCAAATGAGTAAATCATATTGGATTTGGGTCGTGTTTGGATCGAGTCATAAATGATTTGGCCAAAATTGATTCATTTAACCCGTTTATGATCAATTTATCATAATGTAATATTTTTGACCCATACTCAATCCATTTAACTAAATATAAGAAAGCTTATTTTTTATGATTTTTTTTATATAAAAATGATATTGCTAAAACACTTTCATGCAATACAAATCTAGTGGACAATTTTAATAATTTTTTTTAAAAAAGCCTTCTTTTGTTTCTTGGAAAATATTTTCCAAGAAGTATTTTCTCCATGAAGTTACAATATTTTTTTTTTTGTTTTTGTTTGAAATTTGAAAATAAATTAGCAAATACTTTTCGAAGTTTGGTATGAAAAATATGATTAAATTTTCCTAATTTTCCTCCCCGACTCCTTTTAATCTTTTTTTTTTTTTTTTTTTTCAAAAAAATGAATTTTTAATTTTTAATTTTTAATTTCTAAAAAAATCCAATTTTTAATTGTTTCTCTTTTCTCTTTTCTTTGTGCTTCTTCTTCGGTCAGTGACCGGCCATAGACAGGCTTGAGTCTTGCCAAATGTAGGCGAGGCCTTCGCCAATCTCACCTCTCCGACATTGACGAGCTCAAGTCTCGTTATATTGACAAGGCTCAAGCCTCGCCTGGCTGAGACGGCCGGCGACTTAGGAAGATGGAGGAAGAAAGGCGAAAAACAAGGAAAGAAAAAAAAGAAAAGAAAAGATATATAAAAAATTAAATATAATTTCGATTTTTTACAAATATAATTTTATAAGGTTAAAGAGGAAAAGAGGGTGGGTTGTAAAATGGGTTGTAATTGGATTTAAACTAGATACATTTAAGATCAATATATTTTAGTCCTTTTATTTTTGAAATCCATTATCGGTGATTTGGAAAATAAAGCTTGACCAATTTTGATAGGTGTAACGAAAATGTCCCGACACCGATTGTGGCAACCTTGCCATCATCGGGGGAAGCTTCCTTGCAAGTTAGGTTGTAGATTGCTAGTGGGCTGGGGCCTTAGTGGCCTTTCCCTCCAACTAGGGTGGGCTCCACTCATGCATTACCAATCCCCTCTATTAGGTCAATGTCTTTTTCTTGCCTTGACCTTGGTAATAACCAACTTCATTTTTATATCTCATGGTCCATACGTGGCTTTTTGGGGATTCGTCAAGGTCCAACATTCGACACATATTAGTGTTTGGTTCTTTTTACAAGATCGTTATTCTTCTTTCAAAATTACTCCTCTCACTTTTCTAAACTCCCCCTAATGAAAAGGTCCCTGGCACCGATTGTGGCAACCTCGCCATCACTCACCCCAGATCATGATGTTGCTACTGCTCCATCTCCACCCCTCGTGACTCCTAGCTATATAGCTGCTAGCTATAATGGCTATGGTAGGAGCTGCCATTTCTAGATTAGGAGGAGATTACTGTGGCCTCAGTTCAAGGTTGTGATGGCCATGGTGTTGCTTGCGTCTCCATAAAGATAGAGAAAAAGAGGAGGGAGAGAGAGGCTTGTCGACCAGTGGAAAGAGTGGGAGGCTAGGTTGACATCGATCACAACAAAGGATCAATGGATTGTGTGACTCTAGGTAGCGCTTGAAATGGTTAATGCGGTGTCTATGATAGCAATTTACAAAAAGACACAAAGGTGGGATGATGGAGAGAAGGGTACGATGGAGTTGTGGAGTTTGATAGATAATAAATATTATTAAAATTCAGAACTTTTATTACTGACGGCATACATGTAAGTTTCATCATAATGATGCATGCCCTAGATTCCCATTGAATATTGGGGTAGTATCTTTTGAAGTAGAAACACTAAAACTTGTAACTCTGATACTAATATTCATATTGATAGTGAGGAGGTCACTTAGGTCGGCACCTGGATTTTTCCCTTTTGAATTTTGAAAGGATTTTCCACATGAAAATTCAGTTGTTTTTTTTCCCCCTTCAAATATTCACGTTCCTAGCAGGGTGGTGGGGAAAGGCAGGTTTGGGCGAGGTTGATGGATAAACGAGAACTATCATTCGGGTCTTTTGGTTAAAGATGTAAATTGTCAATTTTGAAAATATAGAATACAAATTGAAGCGAATGTGAAATTAGTGAGGGAAACTTTTGAAATTTCCCCCACAAAGATAAATAACCCATGCTTCGGGAGTTTTGCTGATAGAATTTTATTTTAAAACTAATATCTAGCTCTATTTTAGGCATGAGCTACTATACCATTAGGTTACGTTTGATCCTATGGATTTTCAGTTAAGATAGAACTAAATATGATAAGATATGAAATGTAGAGATTTTGTTATATTCTATTCACTATTTGGTGAATTACAATAATAAAAATGAATACTTTCATATTTTATCACATCTATTATTTTGTATGAACAATATATTGGTATAAATAAACCTCAAAATGCGCAAACGAAGATTATAAAAATCTCTCCCAATTTGATGTTAAAGAAGCCAGTAATGCATATATATAGATATCCTCCCTCAATCAATTCACAATAATTGTACAATCTAAGTCTAAAAATCAAAAGAGCTCATTGCAACATTCTAAAGCACATGTTCAACTAAGTTAAGAAATGGAAACAAGCACATCAATATCGATAAGGTAGATTAATCAGCTAAGGCCGAATCTAGTAAGAAAGAGAATATGATCATTCATTCACCTTCGCTATATAAAAAAGTATGGTGCTTTAACTCCTTTTCACTTTCCCGTCACTTTCGTGAAGCTTCAACATGAATCATAGAATTATGGAAAAGAATGTTCTTCGACACTATTGCTACTCTGGTAGACTTTTATCATGAATTAAAAAGCTACGGAGGATAATGAGCTTCGACTCTCTCATCATTTTCGTAGAGCTTTGGCGTGCACCAAAATACTTCGAAGGAATTGTAGACTTCAACATGAAGTAGAGATACAATGGAGAAGGAGATAAGGAGGGTAGCTTCTTTTCTTTTTCTTTTTTTAATATAGAAATATCATTACTCCTCATTCTTTGAGAGCTAGAAAGATCTTTTAAAGTTTGAATTAGTTCATTAAAATATGGGTTCTTCCGTTTCATTTCTATTTACTTATATATTTTTAATTTTTTCCCCTTTATCTTATAAATTTATTTTTTATTGCTTTCCATCGTTCCTTAATTTTTTTATTAAATAATAAATTATACTAATATGCCTAAAATATGTACTAAATATAAATACATATAGAATATACATTATATAATAGAACAAAATACAAATATATAAAAAGGGAATAAATGAAAACAAAAATGTGTTATCGTGCAATTTTCTTTTTTCTTTTTATTAAAATCCACAAATTATAAATATTTGATTATTATCTTAATTATATTAATTTAAGAAGTTTATTATTCAAGACAAATAACTTTTGTACCATCGATATGTGAAATCTTATTCACCTGTATCCCACCTCTCCTATGGGCATTTTATCCAGACTATATCCCTCTTGTATCTAATTTAATCCTATCTTAAGCAAGAACCAAACACAAAATAAGAAAATTTTAATCATATCTTGACTTTTATCCCGACTAACATATGTAGATCCATTGTTATACATGTATCTGTCATTTCAAATGCGATTCTAATTTTCTTTAAATTTTAGTTCATGCACTACGCTCTCATAACGGTTGACCATATAGTAAGAGGGCGAGATGAACGTGTGCCTGTGTCTGTGTGTTATATATATATATTTTGAAAAAAAATAGAATAAATTGCTCCTCCTCCTCCCACCCTAGATGAAGTTGATTTGCTTTTTGACGAGTGACGATAAGGGAATCGTCCTGTTGAGTGGGGGGGACGAATGCCAAAATGAAGACGCATCATCGGCCTTTTGTATTTAAATAGTAATTGAAAGATAGGGGATGAGATGTGGGGGCGTGAAGCGGACCTCTTTCGTCCGAATTCAGGAACCAAGGACGGAGAGAGAGGGAGAGGGAGGGGTAGGGGTCTACAAGGAAACCGGGGAAGATTGGAGGGGAGGGGAGGGCATTGGATGCGCCTTTGTTTTCCATCAACAATTCAACATTAAACAATTGCAATTGCTCAAGCCGTACGACGCAACCACCATATTCTCTCCCTCTCTCTCTCACTAAAATAATTCTTCTCTTTTTAAGCCCCAATAATTGTCCTTTTTTCCGAGTTGATTAGTTTAATAATGGGGGCGCCTTAATAAATTAATGGCCACGATTATGGTGGTGTCCTCGTAGGTTGCAGCTCGGTCTATTGCTGTGAGATCATTGTGAACTGTCGTCGATTCAAGGGAGTGAGGACTCTCCATCATGGACAGTGAGGGGGGAAATTGTCTGGAATTCTTGAACTTGTTTATATGACGGTCAATTTAGTCATAAATTTTTCAATTTGGTTGGAAAGATTGCACTAGCAAATTACCAAAAGGTTCGAGACTAAATTAGAGAATTGAAATGTGTAAAAATGAATTGGTCATCATACAACGAATATAGAACTTTCCGCATGATAATCCTGATGGTAAGGTGTTTGATGGGTGCAAGCAAGTTTTTGAAAAAAATCAACTAATTGTGAAAGTGCTTTGAATGATTGATAGTCTATAATAAGTATACGTACGTCATGCAAATAATATATGTATCACTCACTTGAGTGTAATATGATATTGCATGATTGTCCAATTTACTAAAAAGCTAGTATGCGCATGTTTTATGGCATAGGATGTGCATCCTTATAGTGTTTCCATATGGTGTTACTATGTTGTGTAAAGTAGAGTGCATCGAAGATAATAGGAAAAGTGTTAAAAATTTTTTCGACTTATTGCATTTGCGTCAATTTAGTCCTAAACCTTTTAATAGTACTAATTTAATCCTAAACCTTTTGATTTGGTGCCAATTTAGTCTTAAATATTTTGACTTGGTGTCAACTCGGTCACAAACCTTGTAACGGTACCTATTTAGCCATGGCTAAAGGAAGAAGAAATGAAGGAGAGAAAAAAAAAGAAAAAAGAAAAAATATATTATTAAAATATTATTTTAAATTATCAACGTCAGTGCTTGCGATGCCACAAAAGGCGCCGTCATTCACTTCAATAATTTCTAGCCAAAATTAGTCAAAATGACTTATTTAACACTAAATCAAAAAGTTTATGACTAAATTAGCATTAGTTAAAAATGTTTAAGATTAAATTAATATAATTAAAAAGTTTAGGATTGAATTGGTATCAAGTTAAAATGTTTGAAATTAATTTGTCACCATTAAAGGATTTAAGACTAAATTGGCATCCATACAATAAGTTTATGAATTTTCTGACACTTTTCCTATAGTAATGATATAGAATTGCCATGTCTATAGAAGGATTGTTGTTTTGTACATAATTTGTGCAAAGTTGGGGTTGTATAAGCTGTCAGTTCATGTGTGGTATGTCTATTATGAAAGCTTTTCTAAATATAATATTTTGTTCAGATTTGATCATAGTGCCTTCTACTCATTACCTTCGGTATCACGTTAGCCACCCTATAAATTGAGCTACCTTGATGAGTGTGGGTGGAGCGGTTTGTATCAATCGGTTTCAATCGAGTCGAGTGATTTGGATACTAGTGTTGTAAATCAAAAAAAAAAAAAAAAAAAAATGCCATTGCAAACCCAACTAATTCAGGCACCCAAGCCCCCTGCCTCCCTCCCTCTCTTTTGCTCTCTCGCACCTGCCTCGCCTCGCCTCACCTAGTCTCACCTTAGTGCCTCCGTCGACATCTAGATGGCGATGATGATAAGCCTTAAAGCTAATGTTATATCTCTGTAGAGGAAACAAGATCATTAATCAAGCCACTTTTTGATTTAGGGTTTGATGGAATTCAAATCAAGAGCGATAGTGATGGGAGGTCGATTTTATGAGGTGGATGGCAATTGTAGGTAGAGAGAAAGAGAGACCATTACCATTTACCACCAAGCAAACAACTGATCGTATGTTCTAATCTCGTGATATGTCAAAGCTAATCCTAATCAGAAATTGCACAGCTCTAGCGGTTCCGCACAAAAGAAACAAAGAAGAAATGGACGCGTTTGGTGGTCATGATGAACCATTTAGCATAGAAAACGATTCATCTCCCCCCCCTCAAAGGAGCTCAAATGTTTTCCTCGGTGCTTGTCGGCACTCCATCTCCATCCTCTGAAGTGAAAGAAAGCCAAACGGCAGTACCGTGATGCTCCTGCACCTACAAATCCTAGATTCCTGAGGGCACAAAAAGGAGCTCCAAATGGAATAGGGGAAATCACGCGGGCCTCTGATCAGGATTATATATCGAGACGTTTTTGGATGTATCCGAGCCAAGTACGTCCAAACTCATCTATCATGTGAATTCCATGTGAGGATCACCAACATGGATGGTTCAAAGGTATTGAAGTCATATGTATTCAGATCACCTACGAATTTGCATGTATTTACCAACGGGCCTTTGCTTTTGATACCATCAAGAGGTGACTTATATGATCTAAGGGGTCCCTTGAAGTGGGTCTGGTCGTATCGATTGCATCAATCAATGAGGGTATGATGATTAGGATTGTGGAGGGCTGATGGACTGTTGAAGTCACTACCTTGAATAGGAATGATGTGTGTTATAAGCTTTCATTTCTTGGTCTGGGAGAGAGGAAAAGGGATGAAGTAATTTCGAGGACAAGTGTAATGGATAAAATCATCACACTTCTCCTGCCTCGATTATTTCTGCTCTAGGAGAACTGCTTCAATCATTCCTTCAAGGGACAAGATTACGTTGGAGCGTCAAAGAATTCTCAACTAATGAATTGAATGCCGCGTATTTAAATCTCATGAGCTGTATGTAAACTGTTCTAGATCAAATGTCTGAACTGAACTGAATTATAGTACTCATAAGATATTTCATGAGTTTCAAGATTGCTAAACATCTAGGCTTGTGCACATGGAATGTAAAACAATATTTGGACCTTCGTCGTTCTTTTACCCGTATGTTGCTTTTCCTCCACCCTTTAAAAACGAGACTGTATTCCATCAAAGAAATAGGAAAGCAAAAATCAATTGGTTTGATGCCCGGGTATTTTTACTAAGTTCTTCCATTCCAAAATTGACACGCTTCTTAGTACATAGATAAAGGTGGTTGGAGAAAAGCTGAGAAGACTTAATCTATAAGTGACGTTGCGAATAGAGTCGATGATAGTACAAATTCACATGGGAACAGGGACTTTCAGGAGGGAACTTAATGTGGGTCCGACAATCCCTTAGCTAGTGATTAGCGGGTCTATCGGACCAAGTCTACCCGATGACTTCTCATGATTAAAGCTTGAGATTACACGGAAGTTAGTTATTTAGGTGCCCATATGTCCAAAGATTGGGTTGATGGCTATGTATCATTGGCGTGGTTGTCCTAAAAACCACTAATTGGTTGGCCATCGGAGTACTAAAGAAGCAACATATCTCGATAAAATATGCCCATTTTTATCGACAAGCTCATGATCCAAACTCTCTTGTTTGGTCTAATAGTGTTGCTAGCTCCTATTAAATTAGATATCAAATTGAAGCGCTTTGTGCATATTGATTTCGATCTAAAAAAGGGGGTTTTCCGCTGTCAAATAACAGCATTAACTCCACTTTCTGAAAACATGGTTTTCATTGGCGTTTTCTCGGATCATCCATCCGCATGTGAACCTAATCTAGATGATAAAATCCTGACAAATGACACACAAATGACCCCATGAAAAGGACCCCGACATTTTAATCCTCTTTCTTTGCCCTATCGTCTTTCCCTGCCTCCTTCAATGGCTGATCCATCGCATCCTTTACCGCTACTAGGATGGCTGAAGCCATCATCATCGCGTCTAGATCTGAGCCACCCCTAATACTATTGCTAGGACATATAACCCATGACACTCGCTGCTGCCATCAGCCTCTCCGTATTAACTCAGGATTTGAGTACAACCAAATCGCAAGATGAGATAATGACTCATCTACACTCTCTCTCTCTCTCTCTCTCTTCGTATTAACTCAGGATTTGAGTACAACCAGATCGCAAGACAAGATAATGACTCATCTATATAATAATTGGATTGACGTAGCAAAAATTTAGTACTTTCGTTTGGGTGATCATTGGGATGAAGTCTAAATCTAAGGCCATCAACATATTGATTTGGTCCTACTTACACTAAAAAACTTTAGTCAATGAGCTATATATATTAATCGCCTAGCATGTCCCCAATGTTGGATTTCTTTTACCTAACAATTTATAAGTGCACTTTATATGAGACTTGTTAAGTCCACTCCCCTTAATCTTGGTATACTTTTGCGCCAACATTATATCAACTCGAGAAATTTGCTTCTTGGCTAGGTAAAGTTTCACATAATGATGGTGAGGATAACATCTACTTTTTACTCTCACCTCAATCGGCTTGACTCAGCCAAGCTTGGCAGAAAGCCAGGAGATACCATCCACCACCTCGACTAGTTAGTTGCATCCAAGATTTTCGTTTTTGAAGATATTCACGAGACACCAATATACATTAGGAATGAAGTCACCAATCAATTATTGGCTCTGATACCACTCATGGGCCGGAGGCAGCGGGAGCCCAATACTTTCACTTGAAAAATATCACTAAGAGGAAAGTTAATCCAAGAGCTTGTCAACATATTCAGTCAAACTAACCTCCACTCAAAGGTTTAAACTAATAAGTTGCGGCCCGATTAATATATATGATTGCTTTATTGACGCCAAAGGAATGTAGACAAATTAGATATAACAAAAATGAGAATTTAAATAAATAAGTCACTCGTCACTCAAAAGAATTTACCTATAAGATAAGAGCAAATTAAGAAATCTTTCTCACTCTCAAGTCAAATGCTAAATGAGTTATGAATCAAAGCAAGTCTTGAGTTCTTATTCATCATAGTATGTTTATATAGATAAGCTTGGAACGACAGTGCAAGAATGAGTACTCGTTAAGATTCTTTGAAAAGACAAAAGGACTTATAGGGCAGACAAACTAGTTTCACTAGAAAAGAACAATAATTAAGTAATGACTTGAGATTTTAAATGACATTTACTAGACCTTGAAAATATATAACATAAATGTTGTCGGGTGCATCTATCCAAGTTTTACTTGTTTCAATGTTACTGAGTTTATGACCTCCAATGAATATGAACACATCTCAAGCACAAAGTGATCAAAGTAAATTCGGAATCGATGATTGCCTTGTAAATCGACAATTAAGTTATAGATTGATAATAATGCAATTGACATTTTACCCACAAGATCGATTTAGTAGGATCAATTTTTTCTAGGAATGCTCCGGCATCATTCACATTATATTAATAAATTCTCGTTATGATATTTTTCCCTCCGGTACCTGGCATGTGCACCATAGCATTGGCTGCTTCATGGCTGCCATATGAATGCCCAGATTCCAAATAAAGAAGGTGAATCCTCTGTCTCTGACCACGTGTGGTATTCACATGCAGGGAACACGGCTCGCATCACGATGAGACCGTTGTTATGGAAAAACTAAAGGAGGCGGTAAAAACTAATCCCTGGTCAGTGGTTAATTCAGTTTTCAGGTGAAGGTTGAGTTGAGACTGGTGGCAATAAATAAGGGGGGGATGACTTGACGTTTGACTGGAGCGAGTCCAGACAAAGATCATTCTCTCTCTCTCTCTCTCTCTCTCTGTGTGGGACTGGGACACGTGCCGGTGACAAGATAAGAGAGGGGAAAGCTTTTGTGCAGTGGGAAGGGGGACAGCGACACCACTACCGCTATTAAGATCAGGCCTAGCGAAAAGCAAATGAGGAGGCGATGAGCAACAACGTAGGACGCGGAGCTTGCAACAGGGTGGCCAATTTAAAAGTAAGTTTGACCTCAGCAAGACCACATTTATTGCCATAACTGTTCGCAACCATCTTCGATGTCAAGCGCCCCCGCTTGCTTTCCCGCTCAAACACGCGCAATGCGTCGTTTGGACCATCGGTTCATTTTCCTGTGTCACGAAGATCGAGTGCATTACTTAGTGGCAAGGGAGCCTATCTTGGATAATGTTCCAAGATAGGGGCCATTTCTATTCAACGCGGCTATCGTGGTGGTGAGTTGTTAGATTATATTCTTTATTTTAATATGTCGGTGTCCGTATACTTAATTCATCTTCGTTAATATAATATATTTTTCAAACCCTATACTTATACTCATCACTAGGGTGTCAAAAAAATCCATCCAACCTAACCCGAACACGATCCGAACATGAAATAAGTATGGTACATGTTTCGGGTCTTAATATTGTTTGGGTAACAACAAATGGAACCCACCCAAGCTATCTCCTCTACAACTCTTAATATTCGCAACTCATCCAGCACGTCTCATCTCACGAGTTCGTCGTTGTCACCCCTCAGGTCGCCCCCATCAATCTCTCTTCCTCTCCCCCCCTCTCTCTCCCCATCTTCCATATAATTTGCTTCTTTTTCAGGGCTGACGCAGAACTTTAGAGGAGGGAGTATTATCTGTTTGCGGAGATGTTTACGAACAAGTCGGACGAGATATCGCGGCATCACGTAAAAGCATTTCAAATTCCCTTTATCATATTTTTTATTAAAAAATATCTGTTTGCGGAGATGTTCACGGACGGGTTGTACGAGGCCTCGCGACGTCACGTAAGAACATTTCGAATTTCCTTTGTCATAATTTTTTATTAAAAAATTATCTATCTGCGAAGATGTTCACGGACGAGTTGGACGAGGCTTCACGGCGTCACAGTTCAAGGACAGGTTGGATGAGGCCTCACGGTGTCACGGTTCACGGACGGGTTGGACGAGGCCTCGCGACGTCACGTAAGAACATTTCGATTTTCCTTTGTCATAATTTTTTATTAAAAAATTATTTGTCTGCGAAGATGTTCACGGACGAGTTAGACGGGGCTTCACGGCGTCACAGTTCAAGGACAGGTTGGACGAGGCCTCACGGTGTCACGGTTTATGGATGGGTTGGATGAGGCCTCGCGACGTCACGATTCACGAACGGGTTGGACGAGCATCGCGGCATCACGATTCACGAACAGGTTGGACGAGGCCTCACGGCGTCACGGTTCACGAACGAGTTGGACGAGATATCGCGACGTCACGGTTCACAGACGGGTTGGATGAGGTCTTGCAGGGTCACGGTTCACGAACGGGTTGGACGAGACATCGCGACGTCACGGTTCACGAACGGGTTGGACAAGGCTCGCGGCATCACGGTTCACGGAAGGGTTGGACGATGTCTCGCAACGTCACGTAAGAGTATTTCAAATTCCCTTTATAATATTTAAAAAAAAAAACAAACACGAAACTTGACCCGACCCGAACCGAATTGACCTGTTTTTTTTGTTTCATGTTTTATGCATTTCGGGTCGGGTCGGGTCAGGTCAAATGACATGACCCTTATTGTTTGGGTCAGATCAGGTAACATCAAGACCCGACCTGACTCGACCCGTTGACACCCCTACTCATCACACTAAGGATATTCATCGTTTAAACTCATTGGCTTATCATCTTGCCAGCGATCTTCCTGTATCATGTAGATTGAGTGGATTACTCTACTGTAAAAAGAAGAGGACAATTCTATACTTACTTGTATGTTGATATGGATGTGAATGATCTTTTGATTGAATCATGAGGTGCCCATAGGGTTTGTTTGGTATCACTGTACTCATAAAATGGCCGTGATCACTTAGCTTGTTGTCATGCACTAGGTGAATGCACTTAGGGTTTGGAAATTTGGGTAAGAGGACGTACCATCGTCTTTTGTACTCATCTCCTGTCGCCATTTTTTGAGTTGTTATATGTGTACCACATCTCCATCTTTTGTCTAATGTGAAATATCTTAGCTCGCTTGTGCTCTCCTCCTCGTCTCGGCCACCTCGGCCTTTGCTCGTTGTTTATTTTCAACAACACCGTCGCTCTGGTTCCGGTAACAAGCTCCGTGCAAGAAAGATCTGCTACGAGCTTGTGTGCCCTCCTCTGTGTGAGAGAGATCCACATGTTCATCTTTTATATAATCTTTTCTAAAATAGTGAGATGAATTGGGTTATCCTCACGAGGACATACATCACTCTTAAATTCGACTAACCCTATTGGGTACCTACGCAATTCAATGGCTATATCGCATGGATCTTATGTTGATTGAGTGAACGCAACAAATACTTAAAAGTTGATTTATCGTAATAGCTGTTTTGATGAAATAAATTTGTAAGGTACATCATATTCATTTTTAGTGCACTACAACTATTGATCTTAATAATCTTCACTTGAGACCCACATATAAAACGATCAATGTTGATTGTCAAATCTAGCGAACATACGCGAAACCCACCTTTTTATTTAGGGATCCAAATTCGGTTTAGTGCCTAGGCTACGGCACAGTGAAACGGCCGTCAAAAGAGGAAAAAGAAGAAGGAAAGGCCCGTGGTGGCCGAGGGTCGCGGCGCGTGAGAGTTGCGGCGGCGGCAGGGGTGGTGGGGGTGGGGAGTACGAACAGAAGAAAAATGGGGAGTGGCGGGGGCCGCCGGTAGCGAACGGGAGGCAAAGTCGCGTCCACCGCGGTGGGTCCACCGTGTGGAAACCGATGGAAAGATGGGGATCCCAAAATTTCTTATTGCACCCAAAATGCCTCCCCTTCCCCCATCGCAATTCCGCCCAGTCCCCTTCGTTCACTTCATCTTGTACGTCTCTTTTTCACGTCCCATCACCTCTCCCTTTCTCTCTCTCTCTCTCTCTCTCTCTCTATTTCTCTCTCCCTCTCCTTGAAAAGAAAAATCACTGGCCTTTCTCGTGAAAAGATCCCTCCTGAGAGCATCACCCGAGCCGTCCTCCTTCCTTAGCTCTCCTTCTCTGGCCCCCCCTCTCGATCAGCAAGCACCTCCCGGAGCCGCTCCAGGTCGCCGACCGGAAAGTGAGGAGGCGTTCCGCTACTGGGTCGGGTCGTCCTTCTTGACCGTCCTTGGGTCCGAGGTGAAAGAAGAGATCAGATTCGATCCCGGGGAATCGAAATTCCAACTGCAGATGGCTTCCGCTTCGGGTGCCGGGCCACCCGAGCAGCCGCCGCCGCCGCCGCCGCCGCAGCAGCAGCAGCAGGGGGGAGCTGTTACGGCCACCGCCGAGGGTCCGTCGTCGGCGGCTGCACCTTCGGAGGCGGCGCCACCGCAGCCGCCGAGCAGGTACGAGTCGCAGAAGCGGAGGGACTGGAACACGTTCCTGCAGTACCTGAAGAACCACAAGCCGCCGCTGACGCTGGCCCGGTGCAGCGGCGCCCACGTGATCGAGTTTCTCAAGTACCTAGACCAGTTCGGGAAGACCAAGGTCCACGCCGCGGGCTGCCCCTACTTCGGGCACCCGAACCCGCCCGCCCCCTGCGCGTGCCCGCTCAGGCAGGCGTGGGGCAGCCTCGACGCGCTCATCGGGCGGCTCCGGGCCGCCTACGAGGAGAACGGCGGCCGCCCCGAGTCCAACCCCTTCGGCGCCAAGGCCGTCCGGATTTACCTCCGCGAGGTCCGGGAGGGCCAGGCCAAGGCCCGCGGCATCCCTTACGAGAAGAAGAAGCGGAAGCGGACCCCGGCTGCACCCGACGTCGGCGGCAGCAGCAGCACTGCCGGGGAAGGCTCTGGCTCCGGCGACGCTGGCGGAGGCGGAGGAGAAACCACCGGCGGCAGTGGCGGGAATGTTGGACCCGCTACCGCCCCGAGCTAGCACCGGCGCGTACCCCACCACCTCCAGCGACGGCGTCATCTCTCTCTCCCTATCTTCGCCTTTTCTTCTTCTTCTTCTTTTTACCTCCATGGCCGCCATTTTTACGAGCGATATCTGTGTAATTGTAATTACGAGTCAATCATATACATTCAACCCCGCAGAGACGAATCCTATCCTGGCCCTCTTCTGCTCGCCGCCGACACGGTACGTCTTCATTCTCATCTTCTTCCCACGCTCGTTCCGCTCGAAATTCTCCCGACACTCTTTCGACACGAAACGAAAAACGGAGAAGAAACCTCGATGGCTCCGAGCCCGCCTTCGTGTTCCGACGTCGTGTCTTTTTGAGGGCTACTGCTGATGGTCCCCTGCTTTGCTTCCGACGGTACCACACGTGCGCATTCGCCTGTTTCGGTCCAAGGTGCACCCCTCTCTTCTTCCTTTCTCCTTTCCCCCCTATCTCCATCTTTAGATTTCCAACTTCTGGATCATAAAAACAACAACAAAAATAATAATAATAATTCGGGGAAAGAAATATTATTTGGTTTTACTCCCTGCCACGATTGACTTATAGGGTTTTTAAAATTTCCATCATCGTCGACTGTGAAAAATAATTTACATGACCAATCAGCATGTGGAAGAATTCAATTATGTTGATCCGTTGATCCCACGATTATTTTCTAATATATTTTTCACCTGTAGTAGACCCCACGATAATATATAATTTATGTCGCCACGGCCGCGCTCTCTCCATCTGCCCTTACCTTTCTTGCTCTGCTAGAATAATGCTGTGTACTAATATGATGGCATTGCTTCTTGGATAGCAACATTCACAGATTAAAGAAACATTTCCACTAGCATCAAATTGGAAGCAAAATCCAAATCTTGTGATTGCTTCCCTCACATTTCTACTTTTTTCCAATTTATTTATTTTAATTTTTTTCTGGGGGTATCCACCCACCTCAGTGCGAAAACGACCAGTGGCCAACCTTTTGCTTCCATTTTCCTGTTATATTTATCTTGGCATCTTGTTGATTTCCTCCTTTGTTTGAATGGAAATTTATTCCAGACCCACCAAAAAATTTTGGGTTTATAATAGAATTTTTGCTCTTCTTGTGGTTATTTCTCTAATTTTGTTGTTTATGGACTGGTGAGAGCATATGATAGTTTCTCCTTCATCATATATGATGTTTCTGCATCTGATCCGAGGGGACTTTTGCGCTGGAAATTAGAGTTGTTTGGGAGCTCGAATGATGCCTGCTTATGATAATGCTATCATGGATCCACCCCCTTCGTCTTGCACTTGTTCGATTCGTGTCCGCTTCCGACTTCATTATGTTGCTGGCATGTCGATACTCAGTGTCGAGTTTTTATACCCGTAACTGTGCTGTGCTGTGAAGTGCTGTAGCTTCTGTATTTTAGGAATACATGTTCTAACATCACAGCACCTTGAAGCTGGTTGAGAACGACTTCCCTAAAACTATTTTAAGCTGTTGTAACCGTCGGCTTCTACAGTTACGAGGTACTTGCCGAGACCTTAGGAAAACTTCAACTATCAGGACCCGCTTTCGCAGCTGTAACTGCTACCAAACATGGACTAGAGCAAGCAACAAATGGCCCTTTTCTCGACCAATGCTAAACGAACCACTGGTTTTTGGGATTGATATGATGAAGTAATATGGCAAATGGTAAAATAACCCCTTAAACAATACGATCATATGTTACACGCTTATTGTAAATTAAAATTTAGTAGTTCGCTTTTAAACAAGTGTAATATGTATTTTACCCTAAACATATATTGAGAATTAGTTTTGAGATTCATCTATCTTGCTGGTAAAGTTTCCCGAGCATTCTCAATGTACAATGATGAACGAGTGAAGGATAGCGTCTTCAAGCACAATAGATGAACAAGATAATCAACAAATTTTGGTGCGTTGGCAAAATTGGGACTAGAGTGGAAATTGAGGATTTTTTCAAGATAAAAAAAAGGTTTGAGACATAATTGAAATTAGACTTACAATTGAGGGTTTTTTAGGGAATTAGCATGTGTTTTTAAACCAATAGAACACGAGCAATTATATAACTTTTATGCAGGTGGATCGAGACCACTTCTTTAATGTTTTTCAGCGGTACATGTACTATGATTTCCTTTTAATAAAGAAGCCCCGTTTTTAAGATTTCTTTCGTACCTGTCCTACTCGTTATAAGCCAAAAGCTAAAATGATATATGTTAATTATGTCATTATGTATCTGCTATTCATGTTCCGAAATGAAGCTCTGCGATTGGCCTCGGCTCTTGATTTTTAGTACGCTACATGGGGCACGAGAGACAAAAAAACAGCCCATCTTATGTAGTCGTCGAAATTGATTATTCTCATGTCCAAAGTCTCTTTTGGGAAGGGATGTTCTTCCGGGGGAGGCGACATTTCTAATCTGATATCTAATAATTGTAACTAAAAGAGCAGATTGGTCTCACTTATGGAAAATTAAGTAAGTTGTCACTATTGTAGGGCAATTTTCCAGCCGATCCGCCCGCCCCACGCCTCCAATGGTGGCGTAACATCCTCTTCATCGACTCTCCGTATCATCTCGGCTCCTTATTACCATTCTCTTCGTTAACTTTAAGAATGACAAAATTAGATTAATAATTGGGTTTGTCCAACGACGAATAGAAACTAATGTCCGAGTCATAAAGTTCACAAAAAATAAGCATAATGATAACCACTAACGTTACGTAGCGATTATCCTTCATTATCATTTTGGGGAGGCGAAAGAAGCCCCCTCATCATCCAACTTCGAGGATGAAACATTGCGTAATGAAGTTTCAAATATAAAAAAATTTCTTTTTTTAATGGTATTTCTTCTCTCTCTCCTATCTTATAATATACAAGTGATTATCCTTAATTACAGATTTTTGTACGTCCTCTATTCTAACTAAATTTATTTCTAGGTGTCAAATTATAATATAAGCCGCTATCGACACCGAATAGTCTTGTCTACAACACCGGCGGATATATTATTGAGGGGAAAATGACACAAATGGTTTTGAACTTTGGCTTAATATTCAATGGAGTCCCTGAACTTTTTATTTATTCATTATGGTCATTGGAATTTTAATATATATTTAATATAGTCCCTATAATTATATGCAAATATTCAACATTGTTATTGATCTTGAATTAATGGATCATATTGTAAATTGAACCAAATTTTAGGACTGATTATGTCATTATCTCATTATTGAGAGATAGGGTTAGGATCAAACAGGAATATATCCTTGCTCACCGCCTTTTTGCACCCTCTAACTTATTCACTTGTCTCAGAAAAGAAAGAGGGGAAACTGGACAAATCCGTGGCACGCTAGACGATGCAGGTACGACGTACTAGACTGCATGTATTGCGGTTTCCTCGCCCATGTCCATGCATGCATCGACATGTTCGGACAGAATCGTACGTCCAAGGACAGATGCTAAAGGTAAACGAGAGTTACCAGTCAATGAAGAGGAGGGTCCAGCTCCTCCTGAGGACGATGAATGGTTCTGAAAGCTTTCACACGTTAGCTCTTTGCAGGACAAACCGAATTGATCACTCCTGCTTTCGGGATTGTTTTCCAATTCGAACTCCCCCTCGACAAACTGAATCGCCCGTCAAAGATATCCTAAAAGGCGGCACAGCTCAGCTTGGCTCGAATTCGATATCTCGAGGCGTTTACTGCAGAGAGAGGATGTGGCTTGAGTCGAGTGGAGCAGGCACTTCTCAGCACTGGCTTTGAATTGTAGATACGAGAGAGTCGAATGCTAATGTACATGCGACGTGGTACAGGTATAGCAAGATTGCGACCGAATGGCCTAAAGCAAATCATCCCTGGTACAGTTGCTCAAGGGCTGGAAAGAGCAAGAGCGAAGGAGATGCGTCTAACTAAAACTAATATCTCTTTCCCAAGCTGCTTCTCAGCACTGGCTTTGAATTGTAGATACGAGAGAGTCGAATGCTAATGTACATGCGACGTGGTACAGGTATAGCAAGATTGCGACCGAATGGCCTAAAGCAAATCATCCCTGGCCTCAAGGGCTGGAAAGCAAATCAACTAAAACCTCTTTCCCAAGGTTCTCAGCACTGGCTTTGAATGCTCAAGGGCTGGAAAGAAAGCAAATCATCCCTGGTACAGTTGCTCAAGGGCTGGAAAGAGCAAGAGCGAAGGAGATGCGTCTAACTAAAACTAATATCTCTTTCCCAAGCTGCTTCCATAGCAATCGGCTATATGCGGTCGGATACATTACATCGAGGGTGTTCATGCACATGCATCGCCATTTCGATGCAGTAGATGAGCAGAAAATGCACGCTCTGCAGCAGTGCCTCTCCCTGTATTCACTATAAGCCCGGTCTTAGCCGAAAGCCAATAAATTAAGGAATGCCATGATCGCGCAGCACATGCAACATTTCATCTTTCGCCTTTAAGAAAACAATCCACTGCTCTTCTTCACAGTCAGATCTTCAACCATAACAGTAGCAAACTAGAAATTTTGAAAGCCGGAAACACCAACTTAGCCACTTAGGCCAAACGTGTATTGCACATGCTTCCCCGGTTCTGAGGAGGCACCAGGACGGGCCATGTTGTAATTCAAAGCAAGTTGAAATTAGTCGGGATCAAGTTCATGTACCTCCGCAGTGACAAAGTCGCAATCTAATCAATACCACGGCAATTAACCGTGAAAATCCACATCGAGTTGTTTCTTCCTTTTCATGAAATGGAACTCGACTTTTGTTGAAAATGTCTGAATTCATGTACAACACGAACCTAAGTTCAGGTGGAGGGCCTTCAGAGCGAGGGATTGAACATGGGAAAAAGCACTTTCGTAAACACTAAATTGATCGAACCACGTCAAATTCAAAAACCTGAAATCAGAGAAACCAAAGAAAAAAATGATATTACTTGCCTGACAATTGAAGGAGAGACTCTGTCTGATCGCAAACTCGAAGAAGAGAGGATAATCCCAGAAGTGGAAGAAGAGGGAGCGAGCGACAGCAATGAAAATGATGAGCTGATCAAGAGAAGGAGATGAGAGATGATGGAGATGGTGTCGGCAGAGTCGCGAAGTCGTGGATGAGTTAGAAACAAGAGACGCGTTGTGGAATGAGGAGTTTCGGGGACAGTAAAAAGGAAGGAGGAGAGAAAGTGCCCGTTCTATTGGCAGTTGGGCGAGACTGTCGGAGACCGAGAGCCACGGTTTGCTTCGGTTTCGGTCTCGGTTGGCAGCGACAGAGAGTCTCAGTACGAGAAGAGGCCAACAACCTCCTCTTCAATTGATTTCCGGGACCATTTTCAGAATGGGTTCTGATCCATCGTCAGGCTGGATATCCTCTAGCTGTTATCTTTCCCCTTATATTCTTGCTCGAAGTTTTTGCATTTGCCTATTTGTCCTTCATTTGTTTGGAAACAATTCATGCACTTTTCATAAAGATTCATCGTTCGTCTCCCCATTCAACTAAATGAAGCACAAGAGCGATTCCCATTTTCAAGTATTAGTATGTGATGTCGTCCATGATCGTCATGAGCTCCACGGGGCCAACATTCAGTAAGCTCACTTATCATCAATCCTCCATACGCAATGTTATCATTCGGCAAGACTTAGGGTTTCATTAATCTGTCACTAATGATAGGAACTACTTAAGTTCTTGCCCAAGGAAACACCAAAGATGTTTCATCTTATTATCTGGCATGATGCGGTTGCAAAGGATGATGGTCACGAGCTGTTGGGCTTGCATGCAGATGGAACCTACTACCTTCACGTCCTCACTTCCCTGTTTCTCATTCTCCAAATAACATCAGCAGAAATCTTGGTATAACTCGTCTGCATTAATTTGATTACCTATCCTTGCCATCTTGAACAGCCACTGGCGAATGTCTCACGAGTGTCGTGTTAACTATCCAATCCACAATATCAGCAAAACTGAAGAATTTGAGATCCGATTAAGGTTTCGAACAAATAAACTGTTCAAGAAGGAAGTGGCTGATAGACTGCTTATGCTCGGTATGTATAGGAAGAAACGGTAAATGCCCAGACATATCTATTATCCTTCTCTTGCATCAATGAGCAGTGGAATAGCAGTATTTTAGGAATTAGGCGCGCATAAGATATGCCTGACTTTGAATTTTAAAGAGAACGTGAACCTTTTGTTATGAATTGAGTAGTTCAGGATCATTTCTCTTTTGAACACAGAATGCCGAGCTGCATTCTTCTCTCCTGGGAAGGGCTGGCGTATGTTGCTAACCAATCTAAAATATTGGTCATTTCGTCATGAAGCCCAGATAATGACAGCCACGCACAAAAGACTTACAACCACTGCTTCAAACTTTATACAGGAATGTATCAGAGGAATTTACATGCGCATCTGAAACACATGGCTGTGAGCCACCCAACTGAAAGTGCCTGCCTGCACAAAGCTTGAAGTCTGCTCAAACGGTGAAAATCTTTCGAACCTTTTTCATTTTCCTACGACAGATGGGACAAGAACCATCTTCCTCCGCAATCCTGAAGAAATAAAAGGTCAGTGAACATCTGAAGATCTTGGACAGCTAGTGTCACTATTCCATCGGTATTTGTTAGCAAGGGGAAGGCGATTATGTTCCTTCCCATACATCAACAAGCAGTAACGTGTGAGCCTCTAAAACAACCAACTGCTATGACTAGTGGGAGATGTCTACCTTGATCCGCATGCATAGCATGCCGCACAGTGTCCACATGGAAGGAAGAAGCAATCCCTAGGGGCATCAAAACAAATGACGCAGAGACCACGGGGGTTGGTGTGGTTTTCTCCTTCTCCAAATGGCTCTCTTTCAAGAGAAGTAATGGCCAGCTGCTCTTCCAAATCCTCCTCATCATGCGATACGGAATCATAAGATGAACCCCAGCTTGATAGATCATCCTCCTTAGGAGAAAGCAATGGTGCCCGTTCAGTTTCCATCTGTCCCTGTTGAATTCCTGTACTTTCTCCACTGCTGGATTGGAACACTTTACAAAATTGAAATGCTAACAGTAGGAGAATGGTCATCACGCCTACAAGAAGAAAAGCCTGAACATAAGCATGACCATGCCCATGGAATTACAAATGAATTGATGAGAAGGAAGGAGAACCTGATCCAACAAAATAGGTGATCCACCGAGGACCATAGGAAAGTTTGACGTACCAATTGTCAGGGGAACCCTAATTATCAAGTCACAAAATTCCATACGTAAGAAGTAAAAAGATTGACAAGCAGGGAGTTCCTACGGTTACAGCTTCATTACCTCTTTAAATCCCGGAGAACTCAGAATAGCGGCATTTTCCCTCAGAAGAAATACCTTCAAGCTACATGAGCGGTTTCCAAGGGAGCATCTATAATACGCCTGGCTTGTGTCATAGAGGAAAGCATTTACGGTGAACTTCAACTCTACCTGTGAAAACAGAATAGGTACATTAGTTTATCACCCAAATATGTCAGCAAATGCATGACTTTGGCTTAGAAATTCTCCTAGTTTAAGGAAGCCATCTTTTGAGTACGTTGATAGGCCTCTTCTAGTAAGTTCACTCTAGGCGCAATCAAGTTTCCTTGAATACCTCATTAGACATGCTCATTCTAATTCTGCTTCTTGGCACAGTAAAGCTTACTGGCTAAACTTCCAGTCAAGTAACTTCCTAACAGTAGCCATCTCCTGCTCACTAATTGATGTATATCTGCATCCTTTGTTTCCCTTTTTCCAGATACTACATGATTTAAGATAACTTTTTAAAGTTGATTCTGCTAGAATGTCAGATGCACATCCGGTGACATTACCTTCACCTCCTCTGAATTCAAGTTACCAACGGCAATATAATAACTAGAAGATGTAGGAAATTCTTGCTGGACTGTGCCCACCCCTGCATAGTGACATAATATCAGAAAAGCCTATCTGAGCAAGTGGTCATAGGACTCTTACAGATTAGACATTTTACCGTATATGATATTCCAAGATAGTGTTGTATTTGGATAAGATGGATCCTCAATCCACTCAACAAGGCTTTCTCTGCCTGCAAATTTTTCAGGAATTTTAGGTCAGGGTGGTTCAGAGAAGAAGAAACTGAAAACAGATCCACTTCGACTCATAAACTGGTAGTAGCACTTCACTAGCACAAAAAATTGCAGATGCAATATGCCAGGCCACAATTTCAGGCATTATTGTTGTAGTTTCCGAAGAAATGACAAAGGAAAACATTTGATAGAGCAAGCACAAACAGAGAATATAAAGGAACTACGTTTTATGCAGGAAAACATCTTCCTTGTCAGAACAGAGAACACATTTTCTCAGATCATGCAAGTAGCGGTGTAATCAATTATCAAAAAGGATGAACAATCAAAGAATTAAGCAGTCACCAGAAAATAAGAGCCTCAAGAAGATAGAGTCAGATAGAAAGTGCTCCAACTGAAATAGGAAACATATAGTAGAATATACACCATTTGTCATAGTTACTCCCAACAGAAATTTGCAGTTACCTCTGGCAATCACTAAGGATACAGGCAAGGGAGATTTTACACTGTAGGAGATATGCACTTTTGATCCTGCATTCAGGAAGTGTATCCACTCCTGCAAGATGATCAGGTAGATACACTAATCAGAACGTTGGCAGCACTCAAATGGAAGATGAGGTACCAAGGAGAAGATCAACAATATAGTAGATGATATCATGCCTTGTGAAAGTTGGCTGATATAGATACATTATGAGTTTCAGTCCAGGTTGTTTCGACATCGAGGAGTGGAGGTTTGGTATAACCATACAGCATGGGACCATCTTTTGATTCATCTAATTCCTCAACCTGTTCAAGAAATTAACAAGGTTCCTAGGGAATGAAAACAGCCCTTCAGGCAGCTGAACTATCAAAACTGAAGAGAAAGAAATGACGATGAGCAGATCACCTTAATAGACTGCACAAATAAAGGATTAGTCTGTATAAGCCGAGAGCAATTTGGCCCCAACTCTAAATTTATAGATCCATATAACCCAAGAATCAAAGTCATAGATGCTGCTGGTGACAAGTAGGAGGAGAAAACCAAAACGAGTCGATCAGTTCTGTGCTTGAACAAGCACCACTAAAGCCAAACAAATGTATAAGTTAATACAAGTCACTCTTGCAAGCTGAAACTATAGTATTGGCTTGATACACTCGAATAGGGAACTGAACACATAACTGGAGGGAAAAATCAAGCTTTGACCGTAGACAAGTCACTAGGCATTTCCGAATTAGTTCCCTCATTGCATTGAAAAACTCGCACAGGCAACAATGAATTTTTGTATCTTCTGGTACTAATGAAGGATCAGAATATCATATCGAGGACCAAACAAGAGATCTTGCTTGCTAAAGCTAACTGTATCAAACTAATATTCTCGAATCATGGAAATGAACCCAAGATTGAAAAGAAAAAAGCACTCTTTCAACGCAGAGAACATAGACATTTTCGAATTAATTCCGTCATCGTTTTAAAGAACATGCAGGGGAGACAATGAGATCATATACAATTATGAGGTTGAAAATGAAGGAAAAGGAAAACGGACCAAAGAACCAAAAGACAACGAGAACTACGAGGCAGGACCAGACATCGTCTCTCATCTCTGAAGAGGCCACGTTGGAAAAGGAGATGTTGACGAGATACGAGACACGAGGAGGCCGCCGCAACCACCGCCTCTGTCGTTGCTGGTCGTGGCCGTCGTGGTGGTGGTGCCGGAGTTGGTGAAGATGCTCGTCTTCGATTTCGTCGCCATCAACGCGGTCATCCTCGACCCGCGAAGTCGACGGTAGATCGTGGGTCACAGCCGAAGAGGAAGAAGAAGCCGCGGATTCACGTGGGTCGTGATCCGTTGCATCCTCCATCGTCGGCGAAACAAGAAACCTTATGAACTGAAAACAGAGAAGAGAGAGAGAGAGATGGTCGATTTGGCCTCTGATTCGGAGGAGCTCGGCGTTCGTTGCTATGTCTGGGACAGAGAAATGGAGAACGAAGAAGAAGAAGAAGAAGAGCAACGCTCAGGTTCGTGGGTCGGGGCTCGGGGCATGCCTCGGAGGTTGGGGACAAAAGAACCGGTCATTGATGATGCAGGGGCGGTGGCGGTGGCGGTGGCGGGGCATGCTGAGAGGCTCACCAAGCAGTCCACCCGATCGCTCCCCTGTTTTCTTGCACGTCGCAGGAATGGTAGCTGTCCCGGCGACGGTTAGTTAGTTCGTTGAAGATGTCTTAAAAAACAAAAGGTTCGTCGGTCCGACAGAGGATTCCAATTGGTCATCATTGGCCCGTTTACGTCCGAAGTTGTCCCGCCGTGCGTGGTGACGTCATGGGAGAATAGCACTAACTGGGCACGTTAGACCGTTATCGAAAGGTAAAAGATGACGTGAGACGTCTTGAATCTTTTGTGGGTTTTTGAATTACGGGGGTAATCTGTTTGATGAAATGTCGGGGAGTCATTAATGTTCATACTAAATAAGATCATGACATGATCCGTAAAGGAGCATCTGATCATGTGATAACAAATAGACTGGAGCAGTACTTCTGTAGGAATATAGACGAATTCGAATAGGATTAGCTGTCGCGAAAACACTGTTACATGTACTACAGGATAACCATTCCATTCGAATGAGTCCCACCTGAGAGAGAAAATAATGCAGACAAGTCACGTTTTCCTCCTGGACGAGTGGCGTTGACATGGTTATTGAAGTGATCCGGTTATGTTATAAGTTCGATTGGCTGCAACCACAAGCTGCTCCACTACTCGGCCTCACTCCTCGTATTGGACTTGTCATGTCAATCCTCTCTATAATTTCTCATTCTGGTAAATATAGATAGTATAAATATTCTCAAAGATCAAACACATTAGTTTTGCAAGGACAGAAATAAATAATTTTTGTGCACTACCGCCGTTGGTAATGGGATTGGAGATTTCCAACTCATGTAATGAACATCACTTGTTCAAATCTCATATAATACTTGCAAACTATTTTGGATCAGTGCCACATGTATGCACCTAAAATTTCTACTATAGGGTTTGCAAGGGGCTTTAATCAACCTCTAAGGGCCGGAATGATAAAATTTCTAGGTAGAAATTGATTTTTGAAATAGAAATAGACAAATAGATTCTTAGATGAATCTTCAAGCAAAAGTATACATTTGATAACGATACAAAATTTCTTCTCTTGAGTGACGGCGACAGGGGGAGGCGGCAGTAGCCACTGACGATAGCCATTGATGACCAACAGGGGGGAGGGGCAAAGGCGATGGCGGTGGCGAGCGACTAGTGACCGCTAGCAGTAGTGGTAGCGAGAGGCCAACTAGGGGAGGGGGCAGTGACGGTTGGTGACCAGCAACGAACGAAGGGGGCAAATGGCTAAGAGTTAAAGAAAGACCCTTTTGAGTGAGAAGTAGATTAGAGAAACATTTTTTTATTTCTATTTAAAAAATAGAAAGATAAAAAAAAAAAAATTACATCTAATTTCTGTTCCAAACATATTTATGAAATAGAAATTTGTTCCAAAAATAGAAAAATGAAATTATTTTATTTAATGGATTTCTATTATAGAGACAAGTCTGAAATAGAAAAATAATTTTAAAATAAAAATAGAATAATTATCATGCATAGCCTAAATAATTAAATCTCACGGACATGTGTCACGGAGGAGAGGTTTCCCTCGTCAATGGGGCTTTCGTGATCGAGGAGGAACGACCCAAAGACCCCTCGAAGAATCCCAACGCTTCCGCATCATTCTCAGGGACGGACGATCCGGTAATTGCGCCATGGTTTAGAGTCTTCCTGTCTTAAATGTAGTTAGTTGCCATAACGTCATAAATGTCGGTGGTTGCCACCGTAATAAGTATCGGTAGGTGACATCATAAGTACTGGTAGATGGTAGGTGAGGCAGTGTGATCTCGTCCGCCAGATCGAATGTCAATCCACGGTTGTAATCAGAGGGCCTCAAGTATAAGAAGGGGTGCCCTCCTCTCACTTGTAATCATCCAACTATTAGCTATCTGAGTTCTCTTTCTTTCCTCCAGAGCTTCTCTCTCTAGTTTCTCTCTCTACGATCCGAGTAAGGGAAGTGATCCATCCCTCCGAAGAAGGCTTGGCTTAGGAGCGACGATCCCCTGCGATCCGAAATAGCCTAAGTCGCCGCACGGTCGAGATCCTGAACGATCGGCCCGTGACAAGTGGTATCAAAGCAAAGAGAGAAGTAAGAAGAGGAGCACCAACTGTTCGAAGGAATGTCGAGCCAAAAACCTATTGTGGATGGAGACAACCCATCCAAGGAAGTCGACCAAATACGAACTACTCAAGTAAGTTTGAACAACCTCCGCCCTCGCCTTGCTTCATTTGCAAAGGGAATCACTGGACGCAAAAGTGTCCACAAAAGCACCGGGTGAATGCCATCCTTTCCGTCGAAGAAGAAGAACGGCCAAAGGAGGAGAAGCGGCAAATCCGACTCGGTGGGATGAATCTCAATGCCATGCAAACACAACCTCTGCCCAAGAAGAATACGGAGCAAGTGGACATGTTCTTCGTTGAACTCGAGGTATGTGGAATAACTCTCTACGCCTTAGTCGATACGGGGGTGTCCAATGTGTTTATGGCAACCGAAGTAGCAAAGAAATTGGGCTTGAAAGTACGGCCGAACGGAAGGCGCTTCAAAACCGTCAACTCAGAAGATCTCGCAAGCGGAGGAACAACTCCGGAGGTCGAAGTCCAAATTGGCGGATGGAAGGGCAAGATTCCGTTCGAAGTTGTTCCGCTCGACGACTACGACCTCATCTTGGGGATGCAATTCTTCGACCAAGCCAGGGCCATGATCGACCTAGGATCCAAGTGCATCATATTGCTTGATCCGAAGTGCCCATCCATGGTGCCGATGTTCAAAGGGGCGATGAACACCAAGATGATCGCCGCGGTCCATCTTCTCGACAAGAACTTAAAGGCGGCCAAGTGCATGGCCGATCAACCGAAGACACCGCCAACTCAAGACATGTCGATCGAAGTCCTATTCCCCGAAGTGGAGTCCATGCCCCGTGCCAAGTACGAACCGAAGAAAGGTATGTGCGCCCACATGTTCGTAAAGCCGTTCGAGGTGCCGTTCGACTCGGTCAGGACCAAACGGAATAGGAAGAAGAGAGAAAAAGCCCGCGCCAAGAAGAACTCCCTCCATGTTGTGAGTGCCGAGGACGTCGCTCGATTGAGTGGGGGAGAATGTCATGGAGGAGAGGTTTCCCTCGTCAATGGGGCCTTCGTGATCGAGGAGGAACGACCCAAAGACCCCTCGAAGAATCCCAACGCTTCCGCATCATTCTCAGGGACGGACGATCTGGTAATTGCGCCATGGTCTAGAGTCTTCCTGTTTTAAATGTAGTTAGTTGCCATGACGTCATAAATGTCGGTGGTTGCCACCGTAATAAGTATCGATAGGTGACGTCATAAGTACTAGTAGATGGTAGGTGAGACAGTGCGATCTCGTCCGCCAGATCGAATGTCAATCCACGGTTGTAATCAGAAGGCCTCAAGTATAAGAAGGGGTGCCCTCCTCTCACTTGTAATCATCCAACTATTAGTTATCTGAGTTCTCTTTCTTTCCTCCAGAGCTTCTCTCTCTAGTTTCTCTCTCTATGATCCGGGTAAGGGAAGTGATCCATCCCTCCGAAGAAGGCTTGGCTTAGGAGCGACGATCCCCTGCGATCCGAAATAGCCTAAGTCGCCGCACGGTCGAGATCCTGAACAATCGGCCCGTGACACATGTGACTGGTTTATTTAAGGGGAAAAAGAGGAGTAAAATAACACATGGTCACAACAAGTAACAATGCCGCATAACATTCCATAAACCCAGTCCTTCCTCGTTTGTTTTTATATGGCAAGCCGCCAGCAGCCTTATCTGTAATTTGTTAGAAGAAATGTATATAACAAATGTAAATGTCTATTTCAAGACTTGACCAATTGGTGTGTGTATAATTGAGTATGTGTTTATTTCAATAATACATGCATCCAATCATTGTGCTCTAATGTGACGGCATCTGTGCCTTTGGTGAACATATAATCGGAAGGTTCTCGAGAAGGCATGTCACTAATTGGTGGATGGTACTATCATTGGAACATGACTGGAATGGCTTTTGGGGATCGACTTTTTTGACAGATTGGTATGCGCCGCCATCTTATCCCCTCTCGTGGCAATGGTGTTTCACATGATTATATCAATTCGAGACTTGACATGTTTGAGTGAATCGTTGATCTCTTGAATTATAAAATAATCTACAAATTTGGGATTGTTTATGCATCCATCGATTAGATTTTCCATACATTTACCTAAAGAATGATGTATCTTTACTGTGTAAATTGTACTTTGATAGTTACATAACAATTAGAAGTAAATTTTGGACATTATAATGCAACGATTAATGAAAACGAGTACATCAAGAAATGTCTTCTTATGCATGGGGATCATCATCACATATGCTGAAGAACAAGATTTTCTTCTTGTTTCCAAATCATAATTCTTACTCAAAGTTTTCCAAATCATAGAATTTACAAATGTCTTCTTGGGGTCTTTGATACAAAATACTAATTACCCTATCAAATTTTACGATTCGATAGAGGAGGACCCTGTGAGAGAGGCAAACGGCAGGCAAGAAACTCACCACGGCCGAAGATAGAGAACCCAGTGACAAAGGACTTAAAAGAGACCGACTGGCTGGACGGTGAAGGCTTGCACAGTGAGCCGAAGTCGAAAGGCGAGCGAGACCGTCAACGTCGAGTGCTTCTTTTGCGGGGCTCAACGCAAGGCGACAAGCCGTCCCCAAAAGCATGAAGATTCTTGTTTCATGGTTTATCGCGTCGAGTAGTCACGGAGTGGAATGTGACATGCTTGTTTTTGTTTATACCAAATAAGTAATGTGAAGGTGAATAAGGAATACAAATAAGAAACCTAATCAAGATCTAATTGCAAGATGGTTATCTTCACTAAAGCTAGAACCCAGTTGGCACTCACTGTCATTTTCCATGGATGGGATACTATTTTTCTCCCTCCAAGATGGCTATCTTTACTACAAGCTAGGGATTTAACTTCAATGCTAGGGGAAACACAGAAATTAGAAACCCAATCAAGATCTAATTGCAAATGATCATCCCCCCCCCCAAAAATGGGTAGGAAAAATAATCAATGAACCAATTGCATAAAAATAAATCAATTTGAGAGTTCAAACTTAGCACCATTGCCTGAAATGAAAGGACTAATTCTTGGTCTACAAGCTCCCAGAGAAGCATATCTAAAGCATAATCACGAAGCACGGAAAATATATATGAAACCAATAACAACATGAGTGCATGGTGCACCAAGAAGTGAATGCTTAAATCCCGACCCAACTTATGCATCTTCCATTCGGAAGGAGACAGGACTTAACTCTCTGATGATGACAATAACTGCGACTGCAAACACAGAGCAAGTGATCTCCATGGTAGTACATTAATAAGATGTGCAGAAACAGACATCTTCACCAAGAAGGAAAGTTTCAACCAATTGAAATGTGCTTATGACACGCAAGAAGGACAAAGGAGGATGGAGTCTCATCTCACAAGTCTCTTTATGAATGAGAACGCACCCTAGATCTGCCCAACCTCATCCCCACTGCTGAAATGCAACTCATGGTAATGGATTGAAATGGATCAACAGGCACAATTCATATGCCTGATGCCAGGGCAACTAAAATGTACAGGGAAAATGACCTGTGATCTCCCTGATGAACTCTGCGTCAAAACCATTAGCAACCTAAGAGCAAGCAACAAGCAGCCACTTTTTCAGCCACAACAGGCATCACCACTGTGGTTGATTGAAACCGAATGACAATCATGAATTCTTCCTACTGCACTCAATTGTTACCCCTACATATACCCTGTCACGACTGAGGCATTGTCTAGACCTCCCCTACATTGAGTCACTTCTCTATAGTCAGCCTTGACAGATAATAGTGGATGATAGCATTTGGTAGTCAAAAAGCTGGAGTGAAAACATTAGACCTTGTCGTATATATTATACATCTTGCCAGCATCAATCCTTTTTAGAAAACACAATGATGTTACTATCATTCCAACTTCCACAGGATGTCAGCAACATTAAGCTCATACAACAGATCAACAGAAATATTTAGGGTGTGAAGTAAGTTACCACATTCTAGTAATTCACTCCTGTACAAGAATGACTTACAATGAAAACTTACTTTAGTTGCCAATTCACAGAGAATTCTTGACTCATGGAATTTTTCATGTTATGTTGAGTGATCAGCAAATGAGCCATTATCTCAACCCACCTAAATACATCCAACTGGATTTCAAAACCATGAAACTTCAATTATTACCAACCACAGCATCCACAGAGTCATACAGGAGTTCATTGCATTATTACATCTAGAATTAAATCAATCCATCTCTCTAACATATCCTCATGGCAGAAGTGTTTCTGAGCATTGAACATAAAAGGATCCTTCTAGCTGCCACTAGCGGCCACTAACTTTATTCAAGTTCAATAAACATTGATATAATTCGCTTTACATTTAGATTTGAATATGACGCATTTCATTGATAAGAGTATACCAAAAGCAGAAGCCCAATGCTTTTTTACCTCTGAAATTTACCGTTGGAGCTTTTGCAGAACTTCCAATTTTGAACCTAGTGACATGGACAAACCGGAGTGCACCAGAGACAGAATGCTATCATACTTGCTTAGGCTACCATGCAAAACAAGTCATTCAGAGGCTTTCCCGAAGCTTCCAATTTTCAACTCATCTAGAGCCATGGAAAACTGAATTTACGAAGCAACAATGAATAAGTACAGCAATTTGAACGTCTCCCCCTGCTTACGTTCTTCAGCCAAGCAAATGCAGACCATCCCTCAAAAGCTCTTTCTCATGACCCTTGCGACTACAGTTAAGTGAGCTCTTCAAAAATATCACGGCAAGAAAATAAGTTTGACATAGAGAGATGCAATCTAAGAAAATAGTACCCGAGCCAAGCACATCATATGATCATCTAGCGGCTCCTCAGCCCTGATATTCCTAATAACATTCGAGAACTCAATCTTCTCCAATTGTCATAGTTTCAAAGACAATCTGAACCGACTGTTTTTCCTACTCATATGAAGAGCTTAATATCTTGGCGTTGAATTAAAAAGAAGAAGAAGAGGGAAACAAAAAGCAGGAGACCAAATAGAACATGAGTACCTTCATATCTCGGCAGTGCGGGGCTAAATAATGAAGAGAAGCAGTCCCGCAGCCAGCGTCCTTACAACACAAAAGAAGCATCAGACAAACGCGACGCATGAATACCATGTTCATTATCGACCACGACAGAGGTAACTCCAATCGAAAGACGTACCACTACTCACCGACACGAACAACCAAACGTCTAAAGACTCTTTCTTTCGCAAGACCAGACTCAGCTAGAAACGAAGCCAAGCTAAAATTAGTTGATTAAGAAGCACAAGCTTAAAGGGATTGATATTACTGATAAAACCATCACTCCTTCGATGGATGCGATCAGGCCCCCGACCACTCCAGCTTTTCGCCGTTCCTCCCGCCGGCACAGTTCCGCAGGGCACGGCGCTGCTGCACGACCCCGGAGAAATTGACCGACAAATCCGAGTATATCGACTGCACCTTCGAGATGTTTCCATTGATCTCGCGAATCAGCGCGACGTTCTTCGCGAGGTTGTCGGGGACCTTGGATTGGTGGTTCTCGTTGACCTGGGAGATCAACACCCGGTTCCGATCGAGCACGGACTGCACTTGCAGGAAGCTCGCGCTCAGCATCTCCCATACCTCGGCGTCGCACCCCTCGCCCTCCAAGCCGCCGGGGGGCTCCGGCGTCGGGCGATCCGCGGTGGCGACGGTGGTGGTGCTGTTCGCATTGGTGTTGGTGTTGGTGGAGGTGGCGGCGGTTCTCCGAGGCTTAGCGACGGCGGATTCCTCCATGAGCGGCGGCGGGCGGGCGGACCGATTTCACGTGTGCATCGATGCATGCGGAATCATTCCATCGCTCAGCTCTGTCGCGACTCGCGATATTTCTAAACGGCGGAGGAGCGGAGCCCTTTTATATCTTGTGCCGAGGCAAGCGACAGTTGATGCCGGTGGTGGACTCGTACCGGTTACAGCGCTGTACCTCAACTGACTTGCCACAGTTGCTTCTAGAGTAACGACACTCCCAAGATCACAAGATCTAAATAGTACCCACGTTACATGATTGCAATGGAGAACCGTCGCTATAACCTCGTACTACGAAAAATCCACCTTCCTTCCGCAAAATGGCCCATAAGTTTTCATCACCGTGCAATATTAGCCTTTAATTTTTAGTTTATTTAATTCACTCCTTAAATTTTAACTTTAAATTATATGAAAACATTTAACATTATCTTGAACTTAAATGGTAAAAAGATAATATTAAATATTTTATATAATTTAAAAATTTATATTAAATATTTATCAAAACTTTAAAGACCATACTGCAAAATTTAAAATTCAGAAATTACATTTTTATTAAACTAAAATTTAAAAATTATATTGAATAGATAAACAATTTAAATGACATTATATAATAGATCATAATTTCCGAACCACCCTTGCAATTTTCTCTTGGTTCCTCTGGCGTAATAAAAACTCATTTTACAAATCTCGTTGAGTGGATCGCGTCGTACTCATGGATGTACATCGAACTCGAGTCGTGTCCTCGTCCCATGGGCGGAGTCCCATCCGTGGAGAGACAGTGAGAGGGTTAGGTTGAATCCCATCGTTTAACGTTTTATCTTCTGATGGGATCGCATCGGAAAAAATATAATATTCCCTCGCACGACCCACATAATGGCCATTGATTAATGATTTAATTGGCTGCTTAGATATTTTGGACCGGGAAAATACTAAATTATCTCAAAACGACAAAATATCTGGAGAACAATCTCGGCCGGAACAAAGTGAACATATTCGTCAGCATCCACCTTTTCTTTTTCTTTTTTCCGGGGACCGCATCGGAGACTCCGAACTCGAGTTCGGACGAGAAAACTTTTGACCTCTTTTCAGTTCGTCCGCGTGCGCACGATTTCCAGATTTTCCATTTCCATGGAAGGCGCGTCACTCTGAAACACGTGTTTTCAGCGCGGGAACATGCCACGCTGATCAACTTTTCGAGATGGTAACGAACTGGAAATTGAGTGCTGTTCGGAGATAATGTTTTCTCCATTTCGCGATACGTGTACTCAGAGCTGCCATAAGATCATTTTAACCATCGAAACGCGCGTAAATCATAGTGTAATGTAGCAAAATGGATATAAAAAACAGATGGATTGCACTTGAAATACCTATTCCAGTCACTACATCACTTTTGTAGTTACCTTCTCTACCCAGTGAACAAGCATCAGAAGCATCCACCGATTTGGACAGCAGTAAACTCACCATTACTATCTCTTCACTGACCTTGTAAACTGGTGCAGAACAGTTTTGTCTTGCCAGTATCCCAGAATAAGCAGACTTGGTCCGATTCCCATCGGCGATACCATTACCATATCACAAATCTCAAACGGAATCTGGTCACATTAGTTATACACAATGAATAGATTAGTCGAGGAGTTGTAGTCTACACCTCAGTTTGAGTAAAGCTGCTATTTTCCATCTCTCTACTCTAAACAGCATAGTGATACAAGAGGGTTTCTGCTTCAACATAAGGACCTGCAACATACCTTACAAGCTACACGACCACTGACTGCCTAATACATCGACCATCAACCCACCGAGGACATGGTTAGAATAGTACACTTCTACTGTGTTTTATACAGCTGAGTCAGATTCTCCTGGATCAGTTACGAACGCAAAACCTGCTTTCTGTTACTGTAACCAGTTTTGCCTGCAAATTTGCTTAATCGCTGTCACTGTCAGCATCTACAAAGCTGAAATTTCTGCGCTGATCAAGTTTGAGGACCACCAATCCTTGGTTCTCCTCGCTCCACTCGATACCTTCCCTTTCCTACGAGTCTAACAACCTACACGTAGCAAAAAATATGTTTTCACACAGATCTAAAATAAGATACCTTCCCTTTCTACAAGTTTTAACAATCTACACGTGGCCAATAATTGTCTTTGCACAGATCTAAAATAAGAAAGAGCCCCAACCCAATCACAATCAGTCTACACATCAACAAATATAACTTTACCAACATCAGTAAAACAAATCAAAACAACAAGAAGTTAAGCAATTTTAAGCTTCTGTGTTTTCTTCCATTTCTTTCCTCCAACAAGTCTTCTGATTGGTGGATTACAAAACATGGACGCGATCACGACTCAATTGAGTTCAGTGGAAATCAAATTCAATAACAAGGTAAAATTTTTAATTTTGCTATCTTCTCTACTTAAAAGTTGGAATGCATCGTGACTGCAGTGAGCAGTTCGTCTGGTCAGAAAAAGTCAAAACTTCAGGAAATCCAATATTTCATTCATGGCAAGAATATTTGCAAAAGAGAGTTGGATGACTCTTCAGGCGCTACCTTAAATACTGAAGGCAGAGGGAGAAACAATCAATGAGGATGAAACTAGTGCTGTGGTAGATTGAAGTCTAGAGGAAGAAGCAAATCAAGATCTCGTGATGAAATGATTTGCTGGAATTGCAAAAAGAAAGGCCATCTAAGACAAGACTGTAAAGCCCCAAAGAAGAAATTTCAATATCGAGATTGAAATCAAGAGGTAGAAAATCTGTGAATGTAACTTTTGAAGCGACACTTAGCAATGATGCTTTAATTTTGAGCATTGAAAGTTTGATTGAGTCTAGCATTCTAGACTTAGGTGATCGTTTCACTCCACCTCGTGCAGAGAGTTAATGCACAATTTTGTTGCTGGAAAGTTTGGAAAGGTTTATTATTGATAATGAACCTTGGATATTATGGGGAAAGGTGATGTTCACTTAAAGACTGCTATAACAAGTATCATGGAAGTTGTGGAAGTCAAAAATTTTCCGAGACTTAAAAGAAATCTATCTCTATAGGTCAAGTGGACAGCATTGAATACAGAACTATTTTTGGGACTGCTCTTGGAAATAGTTAAAGGCTCTACGATTGTAGCACAGGGAACAAAGTTCAAAACACTCTCCATGATGGAAATCGCTAGAGAAACAACACCAATTGTTGAGTCAGAAGCTGATTCCAAATTGTGGCACAGTAGACTCGTACACATGAGCAAAACATGAGCGAAAGTATGACATCAAAGGGAAAACTACCTGATTTAAAGTCCATAAATATTGGTCTATGTTAAGATTGCATTCTAGGCAAGCGAAAACATCCTAGTTTTTCAAGGATTGGGAGAAAACTAAAGAAAGGAAAATTATAATTGATGTGTTTAAATGTCCGGGGCCAACCCTTGCACATTCACTTGGAAGCTTATGCTCCTACGTCACTCATTGACAACTTAGGAAGGTATGGGTTTATTTTCTGAAAAACAAATCTAATATGTTTCTCAGCTTAACTCGAGAATGAGACTGGCTTGAAAATTAAATGTCTACGGTCTGATAACCATGGTGAGTAGAATACCAAGAAATTCAATCAGTTTTTTTGCAGAGAAGACTGGCTTGAAGATTAAATGTCTAAGGTCTGATAATCATGGTGAGTAGGATACCAAGAAGTTCAATCAGTGTTTTTAGCAGAGAACAGAATCAGGATGATAAGAGCAGTTTTCAACAGACCATAACAAAACAAAGTTGCTAAGAGAATGAATAGAACTCTAAATGAACATGCGAGTATGAGGATGCATGCAAGATTAGCCAAGATGTTTGGGGGATGCAATGATCACTACAGCATATTTGATCAATTGAAGACCTTCAGTTCCACTTCATTTCAAGCTACCAAAAGAAGAATGGAGGTGAATCTCTCGCATCCGAGAGTTTTCAGTTGTGTTTCATAAGTCCACATATTCTAACTACAGAGATAAGCTTGATGCCTAAGCAAAAATGTTTTTTCATTGGATATGATTGTGATTATTTTGACTATCAGTTATAGAATGAACAAAATAGAAAAATAATAAGAACTGGCTAGCAATGTTACATTTAATGATAACATGTTGTACAAGAGCAAATCTGGGGAAAAATCTAGTGTGAAGAAACAAATGATGAAGACTACATACATTGAATTGGAGGGGGTTTCAAATAGTATTCAGGTTAGGAATTTGAAACTGTTGCTGTAGACTGCAATAAGAACTAGAACAAGAATTAAATACACCTGAACCCATGTTGTTGTAGATCTCCGGTTATGTTTTTACTTTACGAAGCTAGAAACTCTTATACTAATACTAATACTAATACTAATACTAATACTAATAGTGAAGAGATTGCCTAATGCGGCACCATGATTTTTCCCTTCCCGATTTTGAAAGGGTTTCCAGGTAAAAATTAGTGTCCTCTATTTTTTCTTGTCAATGATTCACATTCCTAACATGTCTTGCATGTGGGTTACCGGGTCTATTACAACTTGTGCGGTCTAATTTGAGAATGAAGTGATTGTAAGTCAATGTTATTGAACAATAAAGATCACCAATCCTAGATCAACACTGAAAAAGGAACAGTTCATTCAAGTCAGAAGAAGTTAACTCATACCGACTGTTTCAGCTTTGATTTGCCCACACCATGCGACCCACAGCCTGTTATTACCTTGAGTTTCTGTATAGCTAAGAAGAACCAAAAAAGGTACAAGAAATTCTCAGAATCGTTGCAAAAAAAAGCCAGGCACACCCAGCCGACTGACCAATAAGCAAAAATTTCACAAGAGATTGAAATTTCTGGAAGACAAATGTCACCATCCAGGATTCAGTAATCTCTTACAGGGCAATAGCAGGTGAAATTTCAAGAGCCTCATTGCTTGTTTGACTTGTTGCCCATGCAAATCAATTGTTATCACATTCTCTATGTTCTTGTTTCTGCGAATTATGTGCACCAGCATCCACACAGAAATATTAAAAGCCAAAATTGAATCTGATACATAAAATCATGCACAATACACTGACCTAGCTCTAAAAATCTCTTGGCTTGCCCTCTCTTCTGCCTCTCGACCCATTTTAGAGTACTTCTTCCCCTAAAAGATTGCAATGTTACTTTGATCCCTCATTCAGAGTAAAAGAAACAACTCTGCAAGCAATAAAACAACATAGAAGCGAATACTTCTGCAAACTATTTCTAAGTTGACACAAAATACATCAAAAATAAGAAAGTATCAGAGAGTTCTCTTCCAGGTATTTTGAACACTAGGTTTTGAACTCACAATTAAAGAAAGATGAAAAGTCATACCAAGCACCTGTCCATTAAATTAGCATCAAACTACAAATACCTTCGATTAATTTACACTCTGGACATTGGCATCCATTTTTTTCTACTGCATCTCTTCAACTTGAACTTAAAGATTCCATTTTCCATTCTTCACTTCTTGAGCCTAAGTCCTCATCATAAATGTTACACATGATGCATTATTTGGCTGTGGGAACTACTCATTCCATTAGGTCAATCTTCTTGCTCGATTTTCAACCAAATTGCTAAAAAAATTTTAAAATCTTCCACTGGATCACTGCATTACCACCAAGGCCTTTTTTGCATGACATGGAACTCTCTCATCAATTATCCATTATCTTTTCTTGCAGATGGGTAATGCACTTTATTAATTAGACAAATAACCAGCAAATAAGCATAATGATAAGGTGAGCACAGTTAGGCACCATGAATCCAAGTTCTGATAGATTATTCAACCCTTTGACCCATGATCCACATCTGCAAAGGGCCTCAAAGGGGGTGGTAAAACCACCAAGGGTGTCACACTCCAAGGGTACAGATAGTCAAAAAATCTAAACTAGGATTCAAGTTCTTACCTTCAACTAGAAGTGGCAATATGAATCAGAGACTCATTTTCTAACTCATATACAAAGAAGATATGAGTAAGCCAAAATTGTTTATGAATAATAACTCCCATTTATACGCAAAATATATGAGACCCCAGGCCTGGACCTGACTCCCCAATGTTTGTACCCTCCTGGTCTAGATCACTGGTAATGACCAAGTCCCCAACAGCTGGACCTAAGTCATTGCTAGCGGGGCCTGGGACCTCAGTGCCTGACCAGGAGCACTGCCAAAGGAGGCATTGTTCGGATTTGGGGCTGGATGCAGGTTGCACTGGCCAGACCCTGGGTCCCAGCACCCATATCCTTGGAATATAGTTTCTTTAAAGCATAAGAAACACATTCTGAGTGGATATGGTTCAGTTACAGCTGGGATAGGTATGCATCGAGCAACTTTAATTTCCATCCACACCTCCCCACACCTACCCATTGCCACCCAATACCCTCAACAGACCAATGGGCAGCTCATGAACTTAAATCTTACAACAAATAAATAAGTACGGTTAGGATTTAAACAACAAGTAGTCCAGTATACCATTCCATCCTCCAAAATGCCCATCACCTCAAACCAAAAAAATAAATAACATGCCATTAAAATTCAAGCTAAAAACAGTGGCACTTCACAGCATTTCATTTCAATGACTAAATGGCTAAGATGTACGAGAAGAGTTAGAGCATTCTAAATAAAGACACACACCTCCTCAGAAAGGACAGCAGCATACCCCTTTGCCCCTTTAGAATAAGCAACCGCAGCCTACAAATATGTGACCACTCATCAGTCCATTCAGTACAAATCACCCTGTAAATCATGATAAAGTTTCTTATAGCCAGCAAAGACAAATGTATAGGTAGCATCTTACCTTTTGATAAGAGGATTTCATCGAATCCCAGTGTTGCTCAGCTTCTTTCCTGAGAACAGTGTATTCATCTCCTCTAGCTACAATTCCATAGATATGAACAGATGGTCAGTAAAGATGGCTTACATACATCTCTAATCATGTGAACAGCTAGAATGCTACATAAGCCATAATTAGTAAACTACTCAATAGTCTGGTCAAAACTGACTCGACATGAGGAATCGTTGTCCCATTTCTGACATGCACAGACAAACAGAATCAGGTTACAATTCTTGGTGTCAACATCAATTGCTTTCATCATTAAACTAAAAGAAATAAGAAAATTTCAAGACTTCCATTAAATCCATAAGAAATTTCACATCTTTGATTTCCCTTGGCTACTTCAACCAAGATGACACAAAAGAGCAATGACTGAAAAAACTACAGAACAAATCTGAAGATAGGGCCACAATTAAAATGGGTCATCCGATGATTTTTGAATTACTAGAGGTTTTCTTTATATCATTTCCTTAAGATCAGGAGTTTCATCTGCTAGAAATTGTAATGAACTTAACTGAGGCAATTATTTTTGGTTTGGGTCTCACAAGTTACTCTCTGTTAGCTACAAATATATGCAGGCTGACAGAATTGGCTTTTACTTTGTGCCTTTTGCTTAATCTAAATCTAGTGGCCCACACACTTTGATATTTATTTAAATCCAAAACTAACAAAAAGTTTCACAACACTCAAATGTTGACACGTAGAATCACATAAAATTATTTTCGTAATGTTTTCAAATATGAATAGAATTTTAAAATTTGGCTGTAAAGTAAAAAAGCATTTTTTGCTTTTGCTCAAGTGTAAACAAACAAGCACTCACCTCCTTTGGTCTGTATGAGCCATTGAAGAGGATTTAATTCGCTCAAATGGTTGAACCAGGGATAATCACATAAACCAGTCCAGAACTATTTTCACTTTTGGACTGACAATGTATGCAATTGCCAATTAGCCTAATAACAGTTTATAATCTCAGGAAATAGTCATGATATTGGATTAGCCAAAACCCATCCTCAAGTTTTGACAACATTAAGATATGCCAATCAAGCAAAAAGATGAGGTTTCCTTCCTAAATTAGGCAGATATGAAGTAGAAAAATACCAATATTTTGCTCATGAGATTCAAGCTCATTTCCAAATGTGTTCATCTTCTTTGCTACATGCCTCCAGTTCATAGTTCTTGGTTCATGTTGGGGGCTTTTTGATATCTTGTAAAGGCATTCCAACACTTCTTGAGAAACATTAGATTCAATAGATCTACCGGAAGGAACGTCAAATAATTCCTACAACCATAATAAACACATTTTAGAAACATAAATGACCATTTTAGAGAAATTATCCAGGGGAGAATTCCTTGAGGATGCAGTTTTGATAAGATTCATGTGGAACTAGAAGAATGAAGCCCCAATCAAATTTTTCAGCAGCAACATCACATTAGTATGTTCTACAAGAAAACTAACTTAAAAAAACATATGAACAAATAATTTGATCTATGAATGACGCTCATGCTTCAAGTAGTTTATCAATGTAAGTCAAGAGGAACACAGAATAGTTAAGAAAAGTGACATGATGCAACTTGGAGGTCCCAAAAAAGTAAGGAAGAGAGCAATGGCATCAAATAAAATAAACAAACGATTTCTTTGTCATTGTATATCCGAATGAATCAAATGATTATAATGGAAAATGAGTTAACTGAAAATCGACAAACCAAAAACAAACTCTCTTGAAATATGCAGCCTTCTTGTAGTGGCGAAAGGGTAAGGAAGGCAATCAATTGGATCAACCCTCCTTAAGTGTTAGTATAGAAATCTCGTAACCCCTGCAAAATATCCACTTTGAGCCATAGTAGATGCCCGCAGAGTCTTGACCCAAGAAAGGTCCCTAGAGTTAAGACTTTGAGAATCTGAAGCTGAACTCATCATTGTAGCCCAACTGGCATCCCAGCGCGAAGTACTCTTTTGCAGGTGGGTTGACTAGCGAGCCAACTATGCTTTGAACTTGTGACAACACAGAAGACAGTAGCTGCCTTCGCCACTTGGTTATAACGCTTGCTTGTAAGCCTTTGAAAGGCACGAGAAGCGAATGAATTCCCCAGTACACTATCTGGAATCCCAAATCACCCATTATTGATCATATTCCTAGATCTACAAGATTTATTTCAGCTTGAAGGTTAATCAACATGGAGATTTGTCAACAGAATCCAATTGAATTTGCCTATTTAGTAGTTTATCATTATCGCCAATCATTATAAAATTTCTCAAGGAAATAACCGCATTTACATGGGAATAAGTTAAGCAAAGAAAGCATTTTCTGAATTCCACATTCTTAATACCTTCTGCACACTTACCTCAAGTTCATAATTTATCTAACAACATTCAATCACTAGTCCAGAAGATTGTCAATGAAATGACAACTTGAATTCAATGGTGTGAAAGTACAAAAGAGGAACATGCAAAGTTTGGTTTATCACAAAGATAAGAAAAATACCTGCACTCACTGCTTATGAACCATGGATTATCATTAGATTCACTTTCATATGATTGAGAAGTGCAATCAGATAACCTATCTGCAAACTGTAGAGAGACATTAACAGTTACTTTTATACTGTAGAAAAGAAAGCAAAAATATTGAACAGATTCGACAAGTAAGACAGCAGAAAAGGCTAAAGAAGATTTACAGCAAAATGTAAACAAAGCATACAGCTAAAAGCTTGCTTCTTCTAAACCTAATCAAATAATTCTTAGTTTCTCAAGAGGTTGAAATCCTCAGAATCAAAGCGCAAATGTATATATGAGTGATAGTAAATATGGATCCATATATCTACATTGGCCTTTGCAAAATAAGTCTACCAAACATTGGTCCAAATACTACAGCACCATAATCTAATGCTCAGAGCTCTATATAGAAAAATTTACACCCCACTCTGCCTACATAACCAAAGATACACACTAAAGACAGGATGCAACAGCAAAGCAGAATTGCCACACCATCCATGGGAAGCATTTGTATTCAGTAAGTAGAAGTGAGGAGAACAAGCCCCAAGAGTAATCCACTTCAAATAAAAGTGATCAGCTGAAAATTCAGAACAAGCTGCACGAGAATCGACTCAAATTCATATCAGCACAAACCAAACATTTCCCACAAAACAATATCCAGGGAATAAAAGAGGAGCAATGAAGATTTCAACCTATAAACGACATAAAAGTGAAAATAACATTGCTCACATTTTCACTGCATTCTAAGGAAGATCTTGTATCTTCTCTACTTTCTATGTCAGTATTCAAGTTTGTCCAGTTCCTTGACTGCTCGCATGAGGAAGCAGATAGATCGAGTAATACATCCAAAGCCTGACAAACACCAATGAGACAAGCCAACATCAGTACCAAGTGTTTAAGAACTGTAAGCCAATGAAGCAACAGGGTATCTAGGACTGTAGAATTTCAGAAAAGGTCCCACTACCAGACAATTATGTACATGGGTGCGTCTAACAAAGATGACATCCAAGTCTGAAATGATTATTAACAAAACCAAAATGTATTGTTTTATCAAGCATATTTGCACATGTAGCAAATCCAATGAAGATCTTTATAGAAAAGAAAAGGGATAAGTGCACTAAAAGTTCTTAAACTTGTCGCGAAAATGTATTGAGTCATAAAACTTTCAAAAAGTGAAATCAAATCCTAAAACAAGTCAAATTGGTACGATCAAGTACTTCCATTAACACCATGTTCAGTTAACGAAAAGTGCTGATTGACATTTTTAATAATATTAATATCCAAATCTTATTTAAATTATTTTTAAAAATAAAAAATGCTAAAATTTTGTTAAAAAAAAAACTCAAGCTGAAATAGAAAACAACAAAAGTAAGAAAGACAACAAGGCCCTCACAACAGAAAGACTTGATTGTACCAATTTGACAAGTTTTAGGACTTAACTTTTTCGAAATTTTAGGACCCTATTGCACTTTTCGCGACAAGTTCTAAGACTCAATTGAGCATATTTAAATACATAACAAATTAAATGAAGATCTTATATAAAAATAAATAAAGATTAAGTTCTACGTGAATATCGACAGAAATCCGAACATTATAGTTAACAGAACCAGAAACAAATAAATATATAAATATAACTAAGATGCGAGAAAGGACATCATATCTGTTAACAAATTGAATATTATTTCAGTCAAATTGTTCATAATACCTTCCCAACATTGTATCCACACTGACCTGAAAAGAAAAAAATTTTAAGTCAAAAGTAGACAGATGACTGTAATCTTCATGCAATAAAAAAAGCCGTTGAAATAATGCAAGCATCTCAGAGACAGGGGCACAACAGTTTAAATAGATAGAATAGAATCAAAAAGTCTAAAGGATACCATCACCAGATTAATGTAGACTCAAATCTGACTAAGAAAAAAGATACGATTTGAAAACTTCAGAACACAAACAAGTTGCGTTGCAAATGTTGAGTAGGCAGGGGATACTGGCCGTGATGTGGCTACGGCTATAATGGATGTAACTTGTCCACAACCACCAACCGTGACCTCAAATATGAATGATAAACATGACTTTATGTTCTGGTCCAATGTTCTCGTTATAGTATGAATTCGGGTCAGATCAGCTTATTTTTTATTTAAAATGGCATGTCTAATCTCTAGACTCAATTTGACTGACACATTTCTTGAAGTGATAGAGATGACGAAGAAACCAAACCAGCCAATATAATCCAAAGGCATTGATATTTAAAGGGCCACATACAACATTACTGATCTGATCTTCTCTCCACTTACACATCTCAGCCAAAAGTTAGTTATCAAAACCAGAATAAGAATTCTCCTCCTTTAAACTCTCCATAAAATTGCAAAAATTAAGTGTTTCCCAACTATGCCATACCAATCAGCATCAACATGGTCTACAGCCAGTTGTCTCATAACAATTTGTGATCAAATAACCCTAATGTTCAATCACCATAAGTTAGGGAAACTAATCAATTCCTAGTTACAATTTCATTTGTACTTCCAGACTCCCCTCCCTGGATATTCATTTCTTCAGTCTTCAGGGAGTCGACATCCCCATGAACTAATCAGAAAGCACAACTCAATGACAGAAAAAATCATCGGACTTTCACACCTCAAAACACACGATTAAAGCCGGTAACTGCAAAAACGTTCACAAAGTCGCTTACAGAGCACATCTCTAACAACGGCCAAGCTCAGCTCGCTGTCTTCTCCAAGCATTGCGTGAAGAAATTGCTCTGTCTCCTCCCCTTTACCGTGAACAATCGTCCCATTCAAAAACCCATTCGACCTGGCGGAATCTCTCGCTGAACTCACTTTCAGATACTCCTTCCCCAGGACCGTAGACACCGTTCCCGTCGCGGCCACCAATTTCTTCGCCTTATTACCCCTGACTCGCTTCTCTCTCAGCGCATCCTGCATAAAATTAGCCTCCACGTATCCCTCGCTCGACCCAGAAACGGAGCTCGAGGCGAACCCCGAATCCGAGCTCGAGGCGAACCCCGAATCCGAGCCCGACGCCGCGCTCGAATTCGAGCTCGTGGACGGCTCGTCCGCATTGTCCGACGAGCCAACCGCCAGGATCTCGGCGGCTCGATTAGGGTTGCCCTCCGCTTCCCTAAAAGCGGCGTCCGCCTCCTCCACCGAAATCGAACCGAAAGCCTCGACTAAGGCGCCGACGACGATCCTCCGGGTCTCGTCGCCCTCCACCGCGGGCCTCCGCGCCGCCGCCGCGTCGGCAACGGCGACCGGCCCCCGCGGGGCGTCCGTCCCGTTCGTCTGCTTCCTCCTCTTCTTCTTCCTGTTCTTATGATTCATGTCGGCGACTCAGACGCCGCCGGCGAGCGGCGATTTCCCTTCCGAACCGCCTCCGATTCGGAAGGCGACGACAATCCGAGGGACGCGGAGTCGAGCGGCGGTGGGACGCTCGAACGACGACGGAGGGGGAAGGAGAGAGAACGAAGGAAGAAACCCGCGAGAGAATCCTCGATTGCCCGGTCGGGACCAGAAGGGAAAGAGACGGAGAGGAAAAGATGGGAGATTCGATTGTTCGAGTGGGAGACGAACACATATGAACATATGAACATGGGGCGGAAAGGCGGACGAAGCAAAGGCTGTTCTTTTCGTCGTCCTTTTCTTTTTTTTTTTTTTTTTTTTTTTTTTTTTTGCTTTTTACGGAGAGTGGTCAAATCTTTTTGAGCTTCGATTGGATTGGGAGGCCTGTTTAACCACCACGGACCGTCGGCTACGTGGCAGGCCGTCACTCGTCCATGGAAGAATCTGAGCTTTTGTTCGTTTGTTTTGCATCTAAAAGCATGGGGCCCATTACACGATCAATGATATCTCGACTTTTGACTCCACATGTAATGCGGTCTACACTTTACTTAACGTTGGAGATCTCGTCTCTGGATTTTTAATATGTAGATAATATTAAATTTTTGATTAAATTAAATGTGCACCAAAAATTTAAGAAGTGCATCAAATAAATTAAAAATCCATAGATTAAATTACATATTAAATTGAAATTCAATGACCGTATTACATATTTAGTCAAAATTTGTGGACCATTCATATTATTATCTTGAATGGAGGTGATAAAATTGATTGAAATTTTAATTAATAGGTGGGTCATAAATGGATTGTCTAAAATTTAAAAAATGGGTCCAAATTAGCCCAATAAATAAGGGTCCACATGAAAACATTTTTATTTTTTATTTCTCTATTTTTAAAATATTCCCAAGAGTAGGTTTAGAACATAAATCATGTTTGGTATGACAATTTCACCCATTTTTTTTCTATTAAAATAAATTTCTAAAATTTCAAAAATAAATAAAGACTTGGAATAAAACCCCAAATCAAAATAAATTAAAATTTTTTGTTTCTCTATTTTTAGAATAAAAACCCTAAAACAAAAGCCCCCAAATAAAAACTTTTCTCATCATTCGATCTTGTCAGTTTCAAACATCCACCCCTCAACTCTCTTTGTCTCTCTATCTCTCGCCACTAGTCCCTAGTCACCGCCACCTATCATCACTAGCTGCTCCCGCCTGAGCATCAAAAAAAAAAAAAAAATGAAAAAATGAAAGTAGTGGTTTCCCTCAATTAACGAGAAAATTTGGGTGCTCCAAACGAGAGATGATAGAGAACGGAGAAAATGAAGAGCATAAGAAGAAAACTTAAATGAAGAATTTGGGGTTTTGTTTTTATTTTTATATCATTTTAGCTAAAATGCAAATTTTTGGGCGACTATTTGATATCCTTATTTGAGACTCGGTTTAGTCACTTCGGATCTTAATTTGAGACAACGGTCACTTTGAATCAAAAAATTTATATCGATATTAAATACTTATTTTGCCTTATAAACTCATCTAGAGAGTAGGAATGGTGGAACAAAAATTTTGTCACATGCGCCGTGCCCCGCCCTAAATGTTTGACGACGTAAGAGTCTTCCAATTTTATTGAAGTCCCATTTCACGACCTGGCCATCCCCATCATCTCCCTCGGTCATGCTTATACCCACTTCTTGTCGTCGGTTTATACGCCTAGGGCCATCGGAATGTATCATGCGGCTTATAGTAAGTCAGGGATGTAAAATGATTTGATAGTACATGAGTTCTTTGCAGTTTATTCTAGAACATTAGATGTTGGCTTGGATAAAAGAGTTACCAAGAGATATGGTTGAGATCCCGTTCTTGGTTCAAGTAGGCGACCTCATTAGAATGTATCATGCGGCATTGTACATTGAGCTAAAAGGTTCAAAGACTCCATTGAATAAATTAAAAATTTAAGGATCACGTTGAACAATAAGCCAAAGTTCAGAGGCCATTTGCATTATTTTCCCTTCTTTATATAACGATTTTTCAACAAATCCAATTATACTTGATTGCTCACTTAGTCAAGCCCACGCATCTTGGAGAAAAAAATAAGCATATAATAAAATTATGTGAGATAGACGGGCATGATTGAAACTCTTCATCAATTAGGTAAAGCCTTCCTTGTACCTATGGGCTGCAGACTAGGCCTGCACCAAAAGTACCTTCAAGTCCTTATAGCATGGGTCGAGTTTGGAATCCAATTCGATAACTATTAAAAGTACTTTTGTTTCACGAAAAAATGAATGATTTGAAAGACGTTAATTTAAAAATGATCACTTGTATCGCTTACATGAATGAATGAGAAATATTTTCATCGCCCATGTCAAATAAATTATCGAAAATGAAAATACCATTTTTATTGATTAATTATTTCAAGAGATATAAATGATTATTTTTTAGAAAAGTAAAAATGATAAAAATATGCTTTAAAAATCCTCTCCTCCCCAAAAGCCATTGTCGGGTGAAATTGGTGAGTGTGAAACCGACCGTGCATGAGCCCAAACCCTCGTGGGATTCCTCAAGAGTCGAAACCAAAGGCGGTGGGGTTTGCAGATCACACGCATGCCTTTGCCGCATACCGGAGCATATCTTCCCAAAACACTGTCGATGTTCACCAGGGAAGTAGTAAGTGAATACTGAATAGCGGTAACTCCCGTCATCCTTACCAGTTCCGTTTCAAGACCGTAACGTCGTTTTACTGTTACATTACGAGCTGATGATGACTGGTTTCCTCAGAGCTTTTCCAGTTTCTGCAGGCATCTCATGCAAAGGTGGTGAACTTAATTTTACTGCCGTCGCCACCCTCCAACTCGCGCCATCGGATTCCCCGGAGAGCAACGCCTCCTCACTCAATCAGAACGTGCAGCTCATGCTGAAGAGAGAAGGAACTGAATGTATAGCTGCCAAGAAGAAGACATCCTGGAAATTTCAAGGAAGCTGCTCTTGGAGGTACGATCTTTCGATGCTTACGTCGCAATAATGTTGTCACGAACGTCAGATCTCTTGTATAACTTTCAATTGCTTGACACGTTTTCTGTATTGTAATTATACCCTCATCGTACTTGTAGAACGAGTCTATACAATACTCTCTTTCCCGTCGTCTTACGTATAACCTCCGTACGGTCATATACAGCAAGAGCAAATAAAAAACACAGTTCGCTTGTGTTCTCTTGTATCAGCTTTATCAGTTGAAGCTTGTGTGCTCCGTACTGAGTCCGCTGACTGCCATGGATTCCTTTCAACTGGATGAGGGTCTGGACTTGGAAAATGGCGATGGATTCGAGAACAATGAGATTACAATCGTCATGCCACACATACAGCAAACCATTTCTTCTTCTTCTTCTTCTTTGTCTTCTTCTTCCTTAGTTCTTCCCAAGGATTCCTATCCAAAGCCACTTGATTCGGGCGGTCGCTTCCCAGTGTTGAGACTAGTCCTGGATGACCTACAAGTTCTTTTGGGCACAAAACTTGCTTTGCTCTTCCCAGCAATTCCCTTAGCGATTCTCGCGAATTTCTTCAACTTTGGAAGAGTGAGTAGTAAAATACAAGTGCCTACCTGAAATGAATCATATAGTAGTGGCTTAACAAACATTGTTCCTTTCCTAGATGATAACTATTATTCTTTACATAGAGCAATTTAATGTTGGTTTTGAATATCAATGATGATCTTGATTTTGCTTGCAACAAAAGGCATGGATCTTCATCTTGAGTTTGCTGGGGCTCACCCCACTTGCTGAACGTATCAGCTTCTTGACCGAGTATGCTGCTACAAGCCTAATGGTTAACTCTTTCACAATATAACACTTTGGCTAATTAACTTTCTCTCCTTTTTTTCTCCTGTGTGGGTTCCTTGCGTTGCGAGCTAGGCAAATTGCATATTTCACTGGTCCAACAGGTAAATTAATTTCTAGGAATTAGTTATTGAGCATATTCATGCCGTCAAAAAGTTTCTTTCTGCGTGTCTTATGGTTTTTCAATCACGACATGTTTCTGATTCTGAATTTGGACCACCTACCAGCAAACAGACGTGTTTTCTGATTATGGAATCACTCTGAAAGAGAACTTTTCAGATTTCGCTGGGCCAAATGGTTTCATTGATTACTGAGGAAACAACTGTCTGTTCATGGCTTAGAATCAACCTGATTTTTCTTCTCCCATTTTGCAGTTGGAGGGCTTATGAATGCAACGTGTGGGAATGCAACAGAGCTTATCATAGCCATACTAGCCCTTAGGCAGAACAAGATACAAGTACTCAAGTACTCGCTTCTGGGTTCAATTCTCTCCAACCTTCTCCTTGTTCTCGGCTCCTCTCTCATCTGTGGAGGCTTGGCCAACCTCTCCAAGGATCAAACTTTCGACAGAGTAATTAAACTCGACTAAACAAGACCAATCAGTCATTGATGGTTTCTGGAAAGAAGTGCATAACATCATGAAACTTGGTGCTTCATGGATTCAACAGTAATTAGCATTTGTTTTTCAAGTGTTTGCAAGTGGTTCCTTTCCAATTGCAACTAGTGGTTGTTGATGACTAATTGTTAATCATCTCCTACAGAAACAACTTGATATCAACTTGATGCTTCTACTGTTGGGACTACTGTGTCAGATGTTGCCTTCGATGTTTAGATATGGTGGTGGGGGTGGATCTGATCACTGGGCACATCAAAGCCTTCGATTCTCCAGAGCCAGTAGCATGATTATGCTTTTAGCCTATGTTGCCTACATAATTTTCCAGTTGAAAACACACAGGCAACTGTTTGAGTCCCAAGATCAGGTGCAGACGAGTAGCGCACACCCCATTCCTTGACAAATAAAGCCTGTCCGTTTGTTATATCTACTTATTTCACTTCATTTTGTCGATGAGCAGGAGGACGAGGGGAATGAAGATAAGGCAGTAATAGGATTCTGGAGTGCATTTGGCTGGCTGATTGTTATGATGACAATCATTGCATTGTTGTCCGAGTATGTCGTTGGTACAATTGAGGTATGGCAATCTCTTCTGAGATAAACACTACCCAGAATAACTCCTCTTAGAGTTAACTCAATATGTTTAAAACTAATCACAGTATGTCTAAGTTGGTTTCTGTCTTGGCCTATCGGAATTGGTCTTAGCAATGTATTCTAATCCAAAAGTACAAGTCTCAAGCCCTTACCAAATTTTTAATGAATCAAGCAAATGTGTTTCCCATTAACTACTGCAATCTCAATTTCCGCACGACCTTCTAGGCGGCATCAAATTCTTGGGGCATTTCAATCAGCTTCATCAGCATTATTGTTTTGCCAATTGTGGGGAATGCTGCAGAACATGCTGCCTCTATTATATTTGCGCTCAGGAACGAGTTGGTAATGTGGATGAAAGGTCACTGTTTCATCTTTGCTTGGAGCGTGCATCATGTATCACTGACTCATTCACTTCTGACCTTCTGCTCAGGACATTTCCTTGGGTGTAGCTATAGGATCAACGACTCAAATTTCTATATTTGTGGTAAGTCTGAACAATTTAATGGATATTGACATAATGACACACTCGGTATTTATGTGAAATTTCGTTGAAAACAAAACTTGCAGGTTCCTTTATGCGTTGAAATTTCTTGGACGATGGGTGGTCAGATGGATCTAGATTTTGATCTCCTCGAAACTGTTTCGATTGCCTTCGCGATAATGGTCACGGCCTTCGCGCTACAGGTTTGTCATTCTTGTACTCTGGTATCTTCTACAGATAATCAATTCACTGCTGTTAGTGTCTGCTTTCAGAGATAGTGGAGTAACATGTGCTCCACAATTTCATCTGCAGGATGGAACTTCACATTACATGAAAGGGTTGGCTCTCTGTCTAAGCTACGCCGTCATTGCTGCATGCTTTTTTTTCTATGGCACTTTGTAGTCGTCCCCTCCATTCCTATTTAAACTATGAAGCTAATGAATGTCGATTTCGGTCCCTCGACTTTACCTAATACTGAGAAAAAAGGCCTTCACCGATTCTGGATAGACACTGAATAGCAGTCTGCCACTTTGTAATTGGAGATTGGTCAAGTACTTCCGTACACTAGTGAAGCATACATGCAGCATTACATAGATTTGCCACCAGGAAAATTCAGTTGGCTTCTAAACCATCATCATCTGAAGCACCTTTCAGAGGTTGTGCACAATTTGATGGTGCAAGACCTTCGGACAAGTCAGAGCTTGAGTAGACTAGCACGAGGACGTAGCTCACAAAAGTTGAGTAAGCTACCTCAGGAAAGAAGTGCTTTAAAGCTGAACAAACGTTGGATATCATTGATTATGTTTAGCCTGGACGCCCTAAACTGCCAACTCTATGTAACTTGCACTTGTTGCCCTGCCAGACTTAACCTTAAAGAGCAGGCAAACGTTTTATGAATGTTATCTTGTTATCTTTTACCCATTTCTCTCGACACTGCAGTCAAGAGATGTCCCACAAAAATACATTCTGGTGTGGCCTTGTGGCAATCAAACCTCTTACACCATATCATCCTCTAGCCCCTCTGCATTGATTAAGAGCGAAAAACAGTTGCACAGATGGCCGATTTCAATTATTTTTCATTTTTAAAAGCAAGGAATCATTCTCCATTATGTGCAGCAGGACCAAGAGAGCAGCAGACCAATGGTTTAATATGAGTATCTGGTATCACATTTTCTCAATCAGGAGCAAATCCTTTACAGAAGTCAGCAGATACACTTTGAATATACTTGAGAAAGCTAAGCTAAGGTTTACTTCACCGATAGTTCTCTAAAACAAGCTTAACAGAACAAGAGCAAGCAGGAACATGCGTTTTCAATATTACAACCAGATCAAGAATGATCTACAAATGGATTTTAAGCTAATACCTGTGTCATAGAGCTACAAGAGATTGCTGCGTGGATGTGCTGCCTCTAAAAGTAAAGCTTAGCAAGTGTAATGAGGCAGGAAAAACAGCAAAATAGAGGCTACGATTGTAGTGGTATCAAGAAAGCCAGAGTATCATGGCTTTCACAAAAGCAGTCTCCGTTCTGCGTGCTATTGCTTTTCCTTTTTCATCTTCTCTGGAAGTTGAGGATTTTGACAGAGAAGGCAAAGACAGCAAAGAAGAAAAGGTTGAAGCCAATAAGCACAGCCACCGACACTCCAATCATGCCACCTCCATAGCCAAGACTAACCTCCAGATACTCTTTCACACTTCCCTTGAAAGAAGGTCCAACTATCTGAGTGTCCACATCCCCAAGCTGAGAACTGATGATACCGCGAAGTGTCCATGCAACTGGGCAGATGTAGTAGAACCATATCCACCAACCCGGGATATTCTGCAATTAGTGCACAAACTGGATCATTAAAACTTGGCAACTTAATTTCTTAGATTAGGACAAGCACTCTCCTTCCAACAGTGAGGAAGTAAGTGCTTCAGTGTTAGACCTCACGTCCAAATATAAGTGAGATTAAAATCCAGAATTACTTTTCATCAATAGGTACCCAGACTTCAATTTGCTCCATGAACATATTCTTAGGAGAATCTTTTAATCCCTTATCTTACCAGCATGGTCAAAAAGCTAATTCAAAAGAGACAGGATCAACCTTCTCTTGTTATATGCAGAAAGAAGAAACTCAGATCTTCGTCAGCAGCAAAATGACAATCATGTTGTCTATCCAGTAGATTCTACGGTCAAGTAAGTCAGAACTGCGACTTCATATAGGAGGAGAGAAAGCTCTATCCTCAGCATCCCTAATGATATGTGTGCACACACCCATGAGAGAGAGAGAGAGAGAGATTCCTCATGGGTGCTTCAGTAGTCTTTGCAGTAAAACAAATAATGGCATGCTCATTCCTATCTATTCCATCACTCAACAGGTTAATCTAAAGGTTTTGTCATGTTCCTTCTAGAGTTGTTTCCGATAACTGGCGGGAAATGCACCATGGAGGCCAAGGTAATCAGCCCAAAATCAGAAATCAGAGAGACAACAGTAAACTTACCGGTTTTGGGACAAGAAATCCTGACAGGAGATTCCATAGAGAGTAAAAGGCTGAAGAAATGACGGCTGCTAAATGCTGTGAAGGAGTGAGACCAACAGCCATCATGCCGTAAAAGGTAAAGTAGGTGAAGGTAAGAAACATGAACACAAGAAAAAGAAAGAACTTTCCTGCAACAAAAGTGAATAGGGGGTCAACCACTAATCTTCAGGCTCAAAAGTAGATTAGAAAATTCAAGAAGATCAGAAGTTTCTCACTTGCTGTCCTCTCGAAGTTAACCATGAAATATGTGATGACTCCATATATTATGGATTGTACAGCCACGTACGGAATCTCCACTAGGCCCTGGAGCGAAGAAGTTAAGGATGTTATTCTCCACTCCACTAATTTTTACAAATCAAACCTCTTTCAGCATAAAAAACTTACCTGGGCTGCAGCATAGGACAATGGGGAGTACATTCCAGCTGCTTTCTCTCGATAGAACACCGTCCTCTCAATGGAAACAATTGGTTGTACAGAAGAGGCATTGTTGACACCAAGAAACAAGCATGATGCATATAGAGCTCCCATAACCATAAAAAGGTCTTGAGGCGACTCTCTGCATAATGTTTAGTCCAATATGTTTTACAAAATATTCAAACAACAATGCTAGGAGATATGTCTAGATTTAACTAAAAAGACAGGATCGCTTGTAGTAGTATTGGACTCAAGAATTAGAATAGACTACCAGAGACAGAAAAATCAAGAAAAGCCAAATTCCACCTGGACAGTCTCATCTTGAATATCTAAAATTCCAAGACGTGTTCTCATCTTGTTTGTCAGAATAGTTCACGACCATTTAATTAATTAGTTCAAGGACGCAAATAGAGACTCAGTTTTCATTAATCCAGAATATGGCCACATGCATGTGAGATTTCAGTAGTTGAGTCCAGAGCAAGCAAATTGCCTATACAAAGAAAACACATTTCTAAACTCATCATATGGTAAATGAAATTCCAGGATTTGAATTTTGGCAACCAAAATGAAAAGATCCTAGTGATGCCAAATGAGAAACTGTTATCCAGATCCAACCGACAAAACCTAAATCTACTACTTGTCGACTTCATTTTAGATGAAAGCTGCCAAACATCATGGATTCTGACCTCCAAATGGCACATCAAAAAGAACAAGAAATTTGTGTGCTTCCATGGTAGGAGGTTCTTAATTCTTATCCCTGCTAGACGGTTCCCAGCTAATGTATCTTAATTCTGAAGGACAACAAATTTTATAACTTACTTTAGCTTCATGTTTTCTTATGATAGTCAGCATTAGTGGGGCAGGACTTGACACATGGAAAGTTATTTTATTAATTGATAATCTATGGTAAAAGTATATGTCTTTCCCGTGAGATTCCTAAGACAATAAAAGAAGATGGTCTTGAGAAGTCCACATGAAATTTACCTTTTTGAGCCGATATCCCAAAAGACGGAGCCTAAAATCAGTGCACTTAATGTAGTGAAAAAAAGCCTCACGGCATTATACTGTGGACTTCTCCAATAGACCAGATTTTGTTTCCAAAGACAAATAAAAAATTGAGAGATTTGGTCCTGTGAATACATAGTGTCAAATTTTAAAGGCTTTGAGCCAGCAGGTGGGACACTTAAGCGTTCAATCGTGGCTTCCACCCCCCTGGAGCAAAATGAAGAAAAGTTAGCGATGGATAATTGTAATAGGAGGAGATAAACTCAAAAAATGTGGGGCAAACGTCGGCCACAAATTTCTGCCCACATAGTTAAAGCAATGTCAAATTAGATTACCTGAACTGATCCGAATTTTTATAAATATCTGCAAAATCAGCACCAATCTTCTGTTCAGCAGCCGGTGTAGTAACCTCAAGCATCCAAGTTGCTGGATTATAACCACTTTGGATTGGAGTAATTTCATTGATGCCCTACATCAAGGAATAGGATAACGACTGTTATCTGTGCATAACGAGATTTAACAGTCATTGGGCATTCTGTCTAGTTGACCGAAATCTCAGCAATTCCATCAAACATAGTACATTACCCCATTTGGTCCCACTCCCCTTTTCTCAGCCCCCAGTACAAGAATAAGAACTGTTTTGGGCTAGGTAAAAAATTAAAAGCACAAACCAAACCGTCAGTTACACTGCATGAAGCAGCAGCTGCCAGAAATTTAACTAGAAGAGAGCAAAAGCAAACCCGAACATTTCAGCATTTAAAACTGTTGGAAAATTTGACCTAGAAGTTTAAACTATTAGATGGGGAAAAAAAATGTAAACGAATTCCACCGAAAATATACTTCAACATCCCCTATCACATGCACATCATGACAAAGGATTGCGGAATAATTGTCTCCCTCGTGGAAGAGAAGAATGTGGAATCACTCATAAGAGAAACTGTTAGGAAATCCTACCTAAAATCCTAAACTAAGGTGAAGGGAGACTGGAATATAAAACTCAAATAAACCCCATAGAAAAGTGATTAAAAACATGGAATTAATGGATGGGGGTCACACACACTAAATCAACCTCTGACAAAACACGGCTCTACCATGTTAGAAAGCCAAACTCCAAAAGGTTTAGCTAATAGGTGGTGTGAGACTGAGTGAATAAAAGGCTTATATCAATCCCATAAACAAGCAATGTGGTATAACTTAACAAAAATCCATGCACAATATCAAATATTAAATGGAAAAAGGAGGCCGGAACTTGCTCGATACCACCAACCTAAAAGACTAAGCTATTAACATGGAGGAATCGACTTCACCATACAGATACACGAAAAATGAACCATAAACAGTAGGAAATTTTTTTTACCTGAAAATAGTCTATTAGGATCTGTGAATTTGTTCCAAGCTTGCCTCCATATATTACACATCCACCACGTTTCATGAGAAGCAGCTGTGATGAAATAAAATAAGAAGCTGCATCAATGTAAAGATCTGGCAAATCAAAATAGTGTTGAATTTGACATAATTGTTTGTCCTTCTAACCTCATCGAATGCTTCAAATATGTCAATACTTGGCTGGTGAATGGTACAAACCACAGTTCTTCCAGTATCAACAGTATTACGAACAGTTCTCATCACAATAGCTGCTGCTCGAGCATCAAGACCAGAGGTAGGTTCATCCATAAAGATAATAGAGGGATTGGCAACTAGCTCAACTGCAATGGTTAACCGTTTCCTTTGTTCTGTTGATAAACCTGAGCTACCGGGTAGGCCAACCAGAGCATGCCTAAGCATATCAAGCTCAACTAATTTCATTACCTCTTCGACAAACTCCTGCAACACAAGAGATCTTGTCAACAATGAGGTAAACTCGACCCAACCATCATTGTTAAATATTAACTTAATCTCTTAATATTCACCAGTCTTTTTTCTTTGCTGACTTCTTTTGGGAGGCGGAGGCTGGCAGAAAACCAGAGAGACTCCTCAACTGTTACTTGGGGAGAATGTATATCATTCTGCTCTACATATCCAGAAACTCTAGCAAATGTATGCTGCTCTTTTGGGTGACCTGATATCCTTATTTCACCTTCAATATATCCACCGGTTTTCCTTCCAGCAAGAACATCCATTAAAGTAGTCTTACCAGCTCCACTGGAACCAACCAATGCCGTGAGCACTCCTGGAGAGAATACTCCACTAACTTTCGACAAAAGCTGTAATTTACTTTCTGGTATACCTTGTGAACGCATAGCCTGACAATTTTTAGAGATATGTTTTACGGCATTACACTTTATCATGTAGAAAGTTGACACAAATTAAAGCATTCAAAATTACCCAAAAAATTTAATGCAATTGAAATCACACCTTTGGCATGTCAACAAAGTAATTGACATTATGGAAAGTCATTGTTAATGGCTGAAATGGAAGAATCATGCCCTTCTTCTTGTTACCCTCCCCAGAGGATGTTGGATTTGATGTTGATTGTGTACTATCCCCTGCATAACCGTCACAGGTTTGGCAACATTGCCATACCCAAGTACAGTGCAACATTGGTGAGGAAAGATAAGCAGAATTTGTCAAAACACAGTACGCATCCCTCTGTTATGAAGATAATATACTTTTACTAACCAATGCCCTGGCTGGACTTTTCTTCAGTTTCATCCACGGGTATCACACTTTGCACTGTGATGATAGCTGTAAAAGGAAAAGGAATATCCTCATTAAGCACATACATCCTAGACCATGAAGTACCCCAAGAAGATACTTAGCTAGCAAGCAAGTTGTTCCTAAATTTACTTAGACAGCAATGGAAAGATTATCTGACTTACGATTAAGGTAAGCCAAAGCTAAAGTCACGATATTGTTGAAGAGCAGTGCATAAAGCAATAAAACCCCAACTCCAAGCCAATACCAATGACCACTTGATGGGAAGCTATGTGACTGAAGTATGTTGTAGCCAACTGAATTATTACCATAGGCAGATTTCTGTGGATTAACAGTTGTCAGGAGGATTTTAATATTGGGACAAAGAACTTGTACCCAGCAACCTCAAGTAACATACCTCCGTCCATCTTGTGGCAGTAAATTCGTTAACAGAGATTGCACGTTGCCCATAGGATAGTGGGGACAACCAGAAACCCCAGACCCACCATGGCTTGATCATGGCTGAAAGAAGGGCCACAAAATCAGTAATCCAATGACATTTTACTTGCTTTGTGCCATCCAATGCACACTTTTCTTGTAAAAGAAGGACCAAACTTACACTTTGGAATAATAAATCCACCCAGTAAGAATATAACTAGCAAGGCAGCAGACCCAAATGTATTTGCAATGACCATGTCTCGAGCTATTGAAGCCATCATACGGAAGAGACCCAATGCCATTTGGTGCACTGCAAAGAGCAATAGCATAAACCGGAAAAACCTGAAACAATAATAAATGTGAGAAAAATTTGCAGGATTAGGACAACCTACTTGAAGGACATTGAGTGGAAAAACGTACCTCCCAGCGGCAGGAGCAAATCCAACAGTGTAGTATACTACACAAGACCACACAACGGCCTCAATAATAGAGTAAGGGACACGTAGAATCCAGCTGACAACAGACCATGCCCATGCTGGATAGAAAAAATTGTCTCTTTGCTTGTAGAATACCGGTAGCCGAGATATTGTTATTGGTAGCTCAGAAAATCCATTAAACATCATGTGTATTAGCCCAAAAAAAAGGCAGGATAGGTAGAGGTTGCCATTTGTCTCATCAGTTGGATGTATTCTTGTCCGTAAGAAAATTGTGCAGGTTACCAGTCCAACACAAGCAACCTTCAATATATGAAAAAGAAACAGTGAAAATATAACTGACATAAACCGCAGAGATAATTGTTTAGAAGTTCCAGATATATGTTGCAGTAAATTCAGGGAGAGTAAAGAAGAGAGCACCAGAGTGTAGCATAATAATTTTGGATATGGAGTGATACTGAGACATCATGTTGCGGTTCACATGACATGAATGAATGAACTATGAAGTTGCAAGAACAGTGGTGAGAACTGGGCAATCAAAATACAGCTATACCTGACAGGTCCTAAAAATGTACAGAAAGCGATGTCTGCTGATTAGCAGCACTTCTCGGGCAAGGCATGTTTTGAACAGCTCCCACTTTGAGACAGCAAATTTCGTCTTGGACAAAGCATTAGGATGGTTGTTGGATTGAACATTTGAAGCCGCAAGAACAGACTCGACAGAGCTACCAAATCTGGACTTTTTAAATGCTTCTGCAATTTTGGAAACAGGTAGAAACTCGTATGGTCTAGATGGATCTGCCCAATACTGAGCTTGATCCTTTCTTGAAGTGACCTGGTGATAAGAAGAGTTAGTCATGCTCTAGGAAGACAAGAAAGTTTTATCATGGCAAGTACCTCTTGGAGAAAATCCGCAATTCCCTTGCGTGGTGGCAAACGAAAACCTAATGATTCGAAAAATTCTAACACGTCCGACCGAGGTCCTTGATACACAACTTGTCCTTCTGACAGAAGCACCAAGTCATCAAACAAGTCAAATGTCTCCGGTGCAGGCTGAAGAAGAGCCATCAGGACAGTTGCATCCATTAAATGAACGAAATTTCTGACACATTTAACGATTTGGTACGTCGTAGAGCTATCTAGCCCCGTAGATATTTCATCCATAAATAAAGTCTTCCTAGGTCCGACAATCAATTCTCCTGCATCAAATATGCAACAAGCATTAATTTGGTCGATGAATTTATTTCTGTACCAAATATATTGGTTTAGTTTCCAACTTAATCTCAAATAAGGGGCTCACCAGATGGACCATATATATGATAAAAGGTGTACATGAATTGCACGTGAATTGCACGGGCTTGCTGGCCAGTAAACTTGGGATAATATTTGAGATTAAGTTGGTTACTCCATCACGGTTTTATTTAAGGCAATGTTCACTCTGAACCCTTTTTTGGAAAAATGACCCCACTTCATAACCCTTATTTGCAATTTTGTCTTATTTTCATTTCCTCAAATTTTACATGAGATTTTTTTACTCTTTCAAAATTTCCATCTTCCTCAAAGCATGCTTGGTTCGTGAATATCATTATTTGAATTTAACTAAAAGGTTAAAATGTCGTATGAGAAATCTTTGAAAACTTTTGCATATTGTAAAATTGAAGAGTAAGTTTACGGAGCTTGTAGTTTATTAGGAACTGACAAAGATCAATGAAAAGAAAAAAGAGTTCTTAGTGCAACATGTAGAAGTGACTTTTAATTTCTAGAGAGAAAAAGAGAATAAAGAGATATGGTGAAGGTCTGTAGGAAAATCCTGACATCCCTGAGGACCATCAAGACCGAGAAAAAAAAAGAATAAAGAGAAATGGTGAAGGTCTGTAGGAAAATCCAGACATCCCTGAGGACCATCAAGACCGTCACAAAACTTGTGACCATTGCAACATTAGTTTTCAATATCTTATTGACCATTGCAATTCTTTATTTTCTGGATACCATTCTCAATTCATTTCGATCAAGAGATATGTACGAAAAAATCATTGTCAACTCTTTTCAGCGCTAGACTTCAAAATAGCTCCTATGGTTTGCAAGGGGCACGCTATTCAGATTTCCAACATTTTTTCAAAAAATTTATCCTCGAAAGAAATGAAAATGAAATCAAGATGAATAGATGCAGTTCACTGAATTGATTCTGCTGGAGAGCCTCTTCCAAGACCAAAATCAAGTCCAAGTGATACCTGCTTTTGCACTTAATGTTCCAAGTAAACAAGCTCACCTTTATGCCTTTACAAATACTAGGTAATAGTATATCAATCATCAGTGATATCATTTTAATAGTTCAGTTCCTTTTGCATTTTGAGCAAAGCTAGCACAGCCTCAATGTAATAAGTCAAGTATGTAAATTTCTGTCAGCATGGCACAATGCATGATATATAAGCACGGCGGGAGAATATACCTGTTGTGACTCTTTTTCTTTGGCCACCTGAGACTCCCCTGAGCATATCATTCCCAACGAAGGTGTCCGCACAAATTTCAAGACCAAGCACTTTCAAAACATATTCTGTCGAAACGCTATGTCTTTTTCCACCAACAGATGATGCCTGTGCAGTTGAGGTGCAATCTGAGATTATTGGGATACAAGTCGAGAATTGTTCTAGGAGGCAACATTCTCATGGAAATCAGAGTATAATACCTTCATAAATGCATCAATCTCTGGACTTGGACGTATGTTCCTTTCCTTCTCTAAACGGGCTAAATCTTTCAAATATTCTGCAGTCACAATTCAATAGGACTCGACAAAGGTAGTCGACGCAAGTAAATGTGCACCTCTTATAAAGGTCTACTTACAAAATAATCCAAACGTCTAGCTGAGCAGATAATTTTCCGAGTATAATACGGAGAAATTAAAGAACTCCAACTCGAGCCTTAATAAAAAGATCCTACATCCACTCTCTACCAGTGTTTCAAATAAATTTAACGGAACAGCAATAACAGTACCCAGCATTCACCCAAAATTGTGAAAAAGGATAGTAGATGACAGACAGACAAAAGAGAAGCCCTTGATGCGTACATCATATAATAATGGTAGAACTCCAATTAATGAAATTAGTTTCACATATGTACTTGTGCCAAAGGAAAAAACTCGTTGGCTACCCAAAGGATATGTACAATTCTCTAGTAGAGAAAAGACTACTAGAAAGAACCAAAATCATGTGGGTTCAAGTGCAATGTTGACCGTGAAAGGGAGAATTTAGGGGCACACTCCGTAATCGTTGTATGATCAAGAACCAAGCTCAACTTGGTGCCAAGTGCCAACTAACGCTAGACGAGTTGCACGTTTGGACAATCAGGAAGTCACGGGCATATCCTACCAAGGTAGTACTCAAACTTGCAAAAGAGCAAACATTTTCAGAGGAGCGCCTGCCTGAATCTGTTTCGAATCCAAAATACTTGATTTTTGCCACACTTAAACAGAAACAAAAGTATATTCCACGTCCAGAGTAGAAACTCACAATAAGATCACCGAAAGACTGGAGGCGAGAGTACCTGCAAAACCTTCGCTTGATCCTTGACATCTCGCGGCAAAATCAAAGGTTTCTCGAACAGTTAACTCAGCAATATGATTATCTGTTTGGCTTATATAGGCAGAGGTCCTTTGAACGCAGAAATCACTGAGCTTAGTCCCATTATAGGTGATATTACCACTTTTCTGGAGCAAAAGTAGACATGCAATCAGGGGATTTACCAAGGACCTATAGTTATTAAGTCTTTCAACAACAGATTGCAAATAAATCGTTTTACTTTTAGCACGGTAGGAGGTTCTGTACCGAGACTCTTGTCAAAATGAGGAGGAGGGGGGGAAGGGTATAAGGTTCTGTACCGAGACGCATTCTTCCTGCAACTTCTCCTAAAGTCCACTATTATTTATTTTTGCAGTGCGTTTGCCCCACTCTTGTGTTATTAGGGCTGACTTCTCCCAAGATAGTCAAGTATAACTTAGCCTATAGAGGGGCACCGGGCCAACGCTTTTGTAGACCCCAGTATGCACCTTACTCTACAGAGTAGAAATATGATGATTTTGTCGCAATTATAAGATTTTTCTTTCATAGAAATCACAAGTAAGATTAGACGTCTATAGAGTCTTGGTACTTCTTTAAACAAAATACGAAACTACCATTTATTTTTATGTGTAGAAGTTCTACTCTAAATGTTAAGGCAGCTATAAATTAGAGAATATTACATTTGGGATAACTTTTCAAGAAGGGTGATGGGACAAACAAATTTTGAGGTAAGATGGTGAAAAAATGAAGTCATCCAGGCAAGCTAAAGTATTGTCATTCAAACCATTGGATGCTTGACCCAGAGGCAAGGTCTTGGTTAATTAACCAGGACATAAATAAAATGATAGATCATCCAAAAAGCTAATCCTATAGGAATGAACGGTACTATGGCCAAGCTATATACCACAGTACAGGGGTGAACTATTGGCTACCAAAATAATGTCAGCTAAGCAAAGGATTTCATGGGCTAAAAACTTTACTATAAACCAGCTCTCTCGAAGTCAAATATAAGTAAATTTCCCTTTTCTGTGTAAGTATATCTTTGTTAAACGCATCTGACCGTAAGTATATAGTAAGGACATTTTCTAATGGCGAGTTATTATTATGGATGACTAACGGTATATCTTGCATAATTAATAATTATTTTGGTTCGAGTTATTAAATTTTAAGGAAAAAAATAGAAAAGGAAACTACTGCCCAGAAAGGCCCAGGCACGGAAGATAACTTTAAATGGAAATTAGCCACATGAGATGCCTCACGGATGATTTTGGCGAGTTCTTAACGTTGAAAAACTCTAGTAAAGGAGTAAAGTTCTTACCTTCAAACTGGCATCGAGCTTCCCTGCCAGAGCCAAAAGCAGCGTGGATTTTCCAGAACCCGGGGGACCTAGGAGCAGCGTCATCCTACAGGAAGGCCCAATAGAGAAATAAATAAATAAATGGTTTGCTCTCGACTGGACACGACACATGCTACCGCGTAACGGGGTCCGTCCAGCCCCAGCACACTGGGTTTTAAATGCTCTGACGTTTCTGTTTCAATGCATGCAGCCGAATTACATGACGTGTTACGTGATTGCCTATGTGAACTATTTTTAGACGCATTTACGTGAGCTGACGACGGTCCAGTCGCCTATGGTACATAAAGTTTGGTGATTCTAGTAGCTACGAGGAGGAACTTGCTGGCAAAAGAATTTTATTCCTGAGCTCGACACGTGTCTCGGCAAGACGTGCCAATTTTTTTGAAGTTTCATGTTAATTCGTAAGAGTAATATTAAGTACACTAAACCGACACTCTGATGTTCACATTAGTTGATATATAATAAGAAAGTAATTTAAAACATTTCAATACATTTTTATTGATACTCTTATTTTCGCAACAAACTCATTATTAAAATTTTGGATGGACAAGATGCAAGCACTTTCTCACTCTAAGATAAATATTAAGTATCAAGATGCCTTCGAGTAGAGATCTCGGACTGGCACTATTTTCTCCACGATACCTTCCCGGCTTGACGACTCCGCTGATGTTCTTCAAGATCGTGAGCGACTGCCTCTTCGGTCGAAATATCCTCAAGACGGTCAGGACGTACTGCCCATGCATCACCCACGCAGCAGATCGTTAAATGTACGTAGTCATACGCCACGTGAACGAATCACCAAATCAAGAAAAAAGGGAAAGGAAAAGGAAGTGCTGCATCGCGTGATATTGAGTACGAAAGAGAAGAATAGTAAGGACACCTCGATCATGTTGCGAGTGTAATTCACCAACGTCGGCAATGCTCTCAAGCCGCTCTGCACCCGGGCCTCGATGTTCAGATTCTCGAACCGCACTTCGACCTTCGGCACCTCCAAGCCAGCCCTAGCAGCGGATCGTTTCAGGATGCAGAAGAGGAAAAAATCAGAAAGTGAGAGCAGTCACGCTCGAATCGGTTAGTTTCGTGTGCACAGGTTCAGCGTCCGCGAAGAAAAGGTCACAGACTACACGTGCACCTTTATCTCCGAAAAAGGAAAATGATCGAAATCACCAACACGCAGAACACCAGTCGATCAATGGCACGCCATGACGACTGTCACCGGAATCAAGAGCTTCATGAAAAAGAGAAATGCAGACGTTTCCATTACCGGTCGAGGCGCTCCTTCACGGCGGAGAGGAGGCGGTAGTTGTCCTGGTCGTCCGTGGCCAGGGCCTTCCTGACGACGAGCTCCCGCCTGAGGCGGTCAAGCTTCCGCACGTCGATCGTCTCCGTCTGCCGCGCGCCGCCTCCGCTACCGCCGCTCTCCGACGGCGTCCGGCTGAGGAGGGCCATGTTGGGCCGCTTCTGCGACGGGAGGCGCTCGATCGCCGCCCACATCAGCTCGCTCTCGTCCTCCTCCACCGACTCCGCGTTCGACGGCCGCGAGAGCACCTCGCGCCCGCTCTCCACCTCCACCTCGAAGAACTCGCTCCCGTTCGACGCCGCCATGGCACACTCCCTCTCTCCCTCTCTCCCTCTCTCCCTGTGGAATGCGGAAGATCGGATGGGGTTGCGGGGGGGATTTTTCTAGTGGGGACGTGATCTCAACAGACTTGCCAGCTGCTACAGGGAGAGAGACGATCGCCCCGGGATCTCCTGAAAGGGAAGCGGGCGGAAATGACGGGAGTGCCCCTAGGGATGTGATCTCAACCGACTTGCCTGCCTGCCTACACGGAGGAGAGATGATCGCCCCGGGAACTTTTCAAGGGGATAGGTGTGCGGAAAGACGAAAGTGCCCCTGCCCCCACCCTCCCCGCGGTCCGAAGTTCTAGAAGGCGTCAGTTGCGCGGGGAGGTCGGGGACTATGACGTCATCTCTCGTCCTGGTCTTCCGGGCGACCGCGCGCATGTGAAAAAAAAAAAAAAAAGGCACGTGAAGCTCGAAGCAAAACGAGAAGGACCGGATGATAAATAAATAAATAGGAAGGACGTCGCGAAGAAATTCTCGAATTTTGGTCTATCTTTTTTTTCTTTCGAAGTTGGTTTTTTCGTCCTCTGAGATCTGGATATTTGTCTTTTCGGCCACGAGTGAGTGACTCGTATCGTCATATACCCTTTCGCCCGCCATTTAAAAAGCGGATGTAAATCCCTTTTTTCCTTAAATTTGCTCTACTTTTTAAAAATTATTTTCCACGTCATCTTTGAATAATATCGGCAAGCACGTGCGTTTTTTTTTTTTTTTTTTTTATAGCTTCGTTGGTTATTTATCCGTCTGATTAAAATTTCAGTTATCTATTCTAAAGTCGTTTCATAAACAAAAGTTAAATATTTGAGAAAATGATTAAAAACATTTTTTTGTGATTGATTTAAATTATAGCTTACAAAACATGGTTGAGGAGGAATGCTACATTGAATAATTTATACTCCTAAATAATACTTAAGAAATGCCAATTACTACTATATTTAATTGTAAATAATAATTAATTATTTCAAAATACAGTTAACAAGTTTATAATGAGTGAAGAATATGATTATTGTTAATACTTGAGAATTATCAACTATTATATTATTATTGCAAGTATATTATAAAATAAAAACTCATTAAAAGAATTATCATTTAATTCATTCCCACAATAATTTACGTTACAACCAAAGAAAAGAATTCTTATTCCGTACTACTCCACATATTACCTTGTCGAAGATATTGAAATCGCCATCTCGTTTCAATCCCAAATCCCATTACATTATGTCGTACCAAATGCAACCTATTCCATGTATTCAAAGAATCGGCATTAGAAACATTGCATAAATCTGTAAATTAACAAGTAGCTAAGGAGGAAGCTTGGTTTATACAGTAAACTCTCATTTAATTCATTCCGACAACATTTTAAGTGACAACCGAAGAAAAATATCATCCCATCATACTCCACAGATTGCTGATTGAAGATATTGAAATCGCCATTTCGTTTTGGTCCCGAATTGCATCACGTTCCGCCACACCGAATGCAACTTCTCCATGTGTTTAAAGAGCTGGCATTTGTAGATTAGCAAGCAGTTAGGCAGGAAGTTGGGTCTCGGCACTAAACGATTGGACCGCAAAGCTAACGGTTGCCTAATAATCTGGTCCGCTTTTCGTGAGCGATGACGAAGGATGTGCCGTGTGAAAAAAGAATTTGTAAATCGAGAAGGCACGATGATCTATTCAAATGACTAATAAGCGGTCGTGGTCTATGTACTGCTTTTAATTTTACTTGCCTGCTTAACATGTTTGAAATTACATTTATGGGCCAAACAAAAAAAAGGAAAGAAAAACTCTACTTTAGTTTGAAATTTTCGTAAAAACCTTTCACCTGTAAATCTATGCAATTTATTTCGTTGATACCCGTGATATTCTATTAGATTCTTTGCACAATCCATAGATATTGAAACCCACAAGTCAAGTAACTCTTACCGATGTCATCATGATCAACTGATTAATAAGGACGCGAATGATAACATTTCTGACTAGAAATTGATTTATGGAAGAGAAATAAATTTTTCTATTTCTATTTTTAGATGAGTTTCTAAGCCAAAAAACATGTTTGATAATAATAAAAAATTTCTATTCTTGGAATAGAAATTCGTTTGATAATCAAAAAAATTTCACTTTCCCAAGTGGCGGAAGTAATGAGAGGGGCGGTGGCGATTAGTGGGTGACCAGCGAGCGACGGGCGATTGGCGTGTAGCCGAAGGTCGATGAGCGATCGGTGGCCGGCGGCAGCGGTCGGCAATGGGACGAGTGGTCGTGAGCGGCGAATGGCAAGAAATTCCTTAAGGTGAGAAGTAAAAAAGAGAGAAACAATTTTTTATTTCTATTCTAAAATAAGAAAAGTAAATTTTTTTTTATTTCTATTCCAAACCTATTCTATTCCAGAAATAAAAAAAGCAAATTTTTTTACTAAATGAATTTCTATTATAGAAATAGAAACAGAATGGTTACCATGCATGCCCAAAATGTTTGTGTGCTATTATCACATTTTACTTTTGCATGCCTATTTAACATGTTTGGAATTACATTTATGGGTGAAAATAAAAAGGAAATAAAAAATATATAATTTAATTTAAATTTTTTGTAAAAACCTTTTACCTATGAACCTATCTAACTCATTCATTCATATCCGTGATATCATGTTAGATTCATTACACAATTCTTAGATATTAAAACCTAGAAGTAACTCCAAACAATCTCACCATAATCGAGTGAAGATACAATCTAAGACTCAAATTTAAGTCGGGAGGAACAAGAAAATTTGATTATGATATGTATAATCTAAGGACATATAAGCATGAAACTTGAACTCAAATAGTCTTAATTATGTAGAACAACGGCAAAATGCTTAAATGGAAATCTTCAAATGTCAAAAGAGCGAACAATCCCACAAATCAAATAAGATCGCAGGATTTTCAAATTTGCAAGGGGGTACACCGATCAGGGCAATGTTCAATATCAAATTCACGTGTTTTTCTCGATTTTCAAGCTATCAAAGATCTTGGACGTGTTTTTCAAATTTTCAAGACGCGATTTGAAGACTTTCCGCTTTATCAATATTTTCTCCTTAATTATATTATTTGATTATTTCCTGAAGGGTGACCACCCTATAAATAGTCGCTTGGCTAAGACAATGTAAACGTCACTTCATTATTAAGAATAAACACGACCTTCTGGGATCTCTTTCCAACCATATCTTCCTTTACGTCACTTAATCCATCGATATCATCGCTGTCTGTTAATTGGGCCTAGTGGGCGATCGACGGAAGGGAGGCTCGCTCGACTTGCCGGATTCGGAGAGGCCCAAAAGGCAAACGAGGGCTTGGAAATGGACAAATGCCGTTGCATCGAAAAGCCTCGCACGTGCAACTTTGGTCTCGGCCTAGTTCAAATATTTACTTGTAAACTCAATGCGTGATGGAAGGACTTCCTCCAATATAAAAAGTTCGATTTCCGGACCCAAACCCTATTGTCCTTTATTCAATGCACGAGTATCGTAGGGCGATGTTGCTCGTGAAGCTCTTTCGTCGAGTGCGCGATCATGGCAGGTCATAAGGAAAAAGCCCTTGCTAACTCCGTGACAATAGCCACGGATGGGCACATTGGCGGTGAATTGGGTCGAAATTAGACACCAAAAAAAAGTGATGGAACTTCTCGAAACTAATTCACCTTTTTTGAATGTGCAATTTCACATACTTGAAATGCTTTTAGGAATAAAGTTTACACTATTATAAGATAAGACAACTTAAAAGTATAACATACATATAAACCTTTCCTCCTCACCTTCAATCACATTTGAAAACAATTTATAAACTTTATCATGACCACCCATCACTGGTTGTTCAGAACATGCTTTTCACTTTTAAATTGCAATCAAGTGAATTGTGCATATTCAACTATCAAATTTGTGCATCCATAAACAAAATAACAAGTCAAGGAAGATTATATTTCAAATTCACCATCTCTAAAGAGGGACTTTTAAAAGTCTCGAGAAAAATACATCCATTGTATATTTAATTAATGATGAACAACAAAATGCCATCCTTAAAAATTACAATGTTTGACACATAGGAATATATGCTTGGAAAAGGATTCTAAAAAATAATATTTATTTTGAATAATGAAGTGATGTTTACATTGTCTTATGTGATTATTTACTGGAAGTTCACTTTTGAGGAAATAGTCAAATAACTAAAATTGAATAACATAATTAAGGAAGAAATATTAATAAAAGGGAAAGTGTTCAAATTGCGTCTTGAAAATCTGCAACACTCCTTTGAAATCTTCAACAATCTAGAAATTACGGAAAATGCTTAAATTTGATATTAAACATTGCCCTAATCAGCATAGTCTGTCTATAACTTTGAAAATTCGGTAATCTTCTTTGATATATGAGACTGTCTATTCTTTTGACTCTCAAAGATTTCTATATAAGCATTTGTCAGTCATCCTACGTCAACGTTAATGCCCGAAATTGGGGTATCGTCGTAATTAAGTATAAAAATTAGTAGGCATAATAAACAATTTCATGGTACTATTTTTTTTTTATCGGACCATAAAAATCAAATTATATTTCACGGTACTATCTTATCCTCCCCGTAACGACTACACCCCGCTGTCCGAACGACGATACGTGGCCTTGTCCTCCCAGGTCCACTCCCGCCGCCCTTCTCTGCTCAGCTCTCTTCAACCACCGTCCCGACAGACTCTACGGCGGCGAGACATCATCACCCACCACTCGCCAAGAAAGATCCCAACTTTCCCTCCGCCGTAAATGCTTTCTCTTCGCGCCCCTTTGCCGTCGGAGCACCTCGACACTCTCGGGCGGAGGCCCTCGGTCGCCGCACCTGCCGGAGCGCGAGCACGAGGTCCCTGCTCCTCTTTCGTCTCCTCCGCTAGGCTCGGCAGAAGTTTCGCCGCCGCCACGGACGTCGCTCCCAGAGAAGGGGAATGGGAGCTGGGCGGCCTCCCGGCCGGGCTCCGGCGGGACGCGATGCCGAGGCACGTCGCGGTGATAATGGACGGCAACGCTAGGTGGGCCCGGCGGCGGGGACTGCCGACGGCGGCGGGGCACGAGGCCGGGGTGAGGTCGCTGAGGGAGCTCATCGGGCTCTGCTGCGAGTGGGGGATTGGAGTCCTCACCGTCTTCGCCTTCTCGTCCGATAATTGGGTTCGGCCAAAGGTCAGTAATTTTGACTGGTAATGGGAATGGTGATGAACATGGAATGGCAAGTCTCTTGTTTTGAGCATTTCTTGTGGTGGGTGTGAGGCTCATGTGACGTTTGGGTGCAGGCTGAAATTGAACTTTTGATGGGATTGTTCGAAAGAGTGATTAAAATGGAGCTGGAGAAATTCATGAGGTTAGAGGTCGAAACTCCCGCATCACTTCATGGCTATGATCCTCCTTGCTTGCTCTGCATATGCTTGGAGTTGTGTTATAATTTACTTGGTTTAATGTAGCTGGTAATTGCTGTGATAAAGGGAGAGGGAAAGTGATCGAAGTCTTCAATGATGCTGTTCCTGAAAATGACAAACCAGGAGAATCAGTCCGTTTGAATGATAGTACAAGCTAGAAATGTAGAGACGTCTAGGAAGTGAATGCCTATTGTTGTTGTTTAAGGTTCCTAATAGATTGAAATGCACAGGACTTCAGAGTTGGGGGGAGCATGGGCATCCACGAACTTGTGACAAGTTCATGTGATCCTCTTGGCATTTGAGGCAGGATTGATGATGTGGGTTTCTTTCTGAACTATTGTAACATAACTTGTGGGGAATAAATAGGAAAATGGAAATACCGCAATTTTTAGGCTGCTTCTCGTTTCATCAGTTTGTGCTATCTTTCCATTCATTCAGGGTCATGTGAAGACTTTTCGGCTTGACAAGAGATATTCATTGCTTATTATGAATTCAAAAAATTTATGGACCAAGAGCTGCTTGTGATATACTGGCGACTTCTGGTTGACCAGTCATTGTTGTTGACAATATCTGATGTGTTAAGATTTAGACATATGGTGGTGTTGAGCTTCTCTCTTACTTTGATTGGAGTGAGATCAATAAAATCATATTTCAGGTCTAACCCTTAATATTCTGTAGAAGAAAGTCAAAAAGGTATATGACTTTTTTGAGAATTAAAAAAGGGTTTATGGCTCTATGGTTGTTATCCAACAATTTGACGAAGTGGTTTTCTAATTAATTCTGCTTGATTACTTATTGCTCTACTGAAAGTTTGATAGAGGTTTCTGCCATGTCATATAATTGCAGACACAATCAATCTGGCAATTGATGCATCAAAGGTAATTTGACACCTGCAGACACGCTCGTATGTGGTGCATCTATAACCGTTGATACTAAAAGCTCATGGTTGAAGTCAACTGAAAAGGAATACATCAATCTGTATTATACATATCTGGAGCTTCCTCAGAAGGGACTCAAATTGTTTATGGTTGCTGTGCTAAGTAACTGAAGATTGAGTGTCTTTCTCTAATTGCTAGCTAATTTTCACTGCTTAAGTTAAATATGTGGATAGATGCTTTGGATGGCAAGCATCCATAAATTTGATATTTTCATGCTACCTGTATAATAATGTTGGCCTGGTGCATGCTGACTCTTTTTTCTTAACAGGAGCTTATACTAGTTTATTACTTCCTTTCCTTAGTACCAAGTTATGGAATTAGGACCAGATATTCAACTAATTTCATCTTCTTGTTATAGGGAAGGAGTTAAAATATGCTTGATTGGAGATTCCTTGAAGCTTCCCAAGTCATTGCAAAAATTGTTTGCGGATGCAGAGGAGATGACTAGAAGCAACTCCAGATTCCAACTTATTGTGGCAGTGAGCTACAGCGGGAAGCATGACATAGTACAAGCATGCAAAACTATTGCTCGCAAGGTAAAAGATGGTCATCTCGAGTTGGAGGACATCAGTGAGAGAATGATAGAACAGGAGCTAGAGACAAGCTGCAGCGAATTTCCCTGCCCAGATTTACTGATTCGCACTAGTGGTGAACTTAGGCTCAGCAACTTCATGTTGTGGCAGTTAGCCTATGCTGAACTTTTCTTTGCACCAGCTCTATGGCCTGATTTTGGGAAAGCTGAGTTCATAGAAGCCTTGCTTTCATATCAGCAGAGGCAGAGACGATATGGAGCGCGGGTTTCTTAATCATAAGAAGATTATCTTCATATTCATAGCCTTGATGGGGAGATCTCTCTCAATTTGTGTCATCATGTTTAGGCGGTAAGTTTCATTCATTGCGTGAAACTATCGCCTGCCTTACAATGTCCGAGCAATTGATTCATACCTTATTTTCATTGTACACGCTGACGCATGTTGTAAGGCTATGTAACTCGGAATTCATCCATGTTCCTTACAGTGGATTCGCCTCATTGTATTTCACCATTAACAGGAATAAGACGGACTCCGTGGACATCTGGAGATTTATCCTCTTCATATGCTTGTAGGTTGTCGTCATCAAATGCACAGTTGTAACAGGCTTGTAGCAATTTTTTGTATTACTTCTGCTTGGTCAAGAATGTATGAAATCTTTGGCTTGCAGCCTTGCACTGGTGGGCTCGCTTCATGTAATGCAGGATGGAATCCTAGGATCACTGCACCTTTTCTGGAGCCAGGCCATTCGTTTTCCTTGCATCTCCGGCAAAAATGGCTGACAGTTGAAACCTAATTGTGTCCAGCTTCAGCCATACCATGCAAACCAGTTCCTGATCTTTGGCATTTATTTAACCGTAGGTAATGAATGTCTAATCCATGAAAATGAAAGATGCCGAGAGGAGATTGCCTAGCCACAACTCGATTCCATACAAAATTCGAGTCGATGAGACGTGAATTGTCTAAGTAGCTTAATTGCTCCACTCGATGTTAATTATCAAAGAGGGGACTAGTGTCGTTTACGCATCTGAATTATCTGAATAGGCTAGCAGCAAGAACACGAGTCAATCCAAACCGCCTAAAAATAACGCATGGAAGGAGAAAACCTTGCTTAGATATGCATTTATGGATTGAATATGGAATTCACATAATCAACTATCGTGATTGATTCGTTCAATGTCAACTCGGGTCTAGATACATGTTTTTCTAGAAGACGGCTAGAAGACTTTTACCAAAATAAAAAAAGAAAATTACGATGTTCCCCCAGGATTTTAGGATCTTTTCCACTTGTCCCCCAACTTCTCAATTTTTACATAAAGGCCCTCCCAGCTGATGTTTTCGACTTGATTTCAATGCACGCCCGGCGTTGACTGTGGCCGCCTCATCTCTCGAGAATCGATCACGTGATGTCTCAAATTGATTTTTCACCAAAGATCGACTTGGGCATTTTCCCTTTAAAAACAAGAGTACCTGAACAATTGACGATTGACATTACCACTTTCACAAAATAATATGTTAGGCATCTAAACCATCGTCATACGAGGCACTTTTAGGAGGTTGTTCCCGTTTTGCTGGTGAAAGAAGAGTCGGACCTTGAGCGGACTAGCACGAGGACGTAGCTCAGAAAAGTTGAGTGAAATGCCTTACTAAAGAAGCATGATTAAAGCTGAACTAGCCTCTACCTATCCTGCCTTTTCTTTGGGCTAGTAAGCATGATGTTTACTGGATTGCCCCTGGTGCTGGAGGCGTTTTTCACCTAAGTAGGTTCTCCTAATCCAGCAATTTCTTCTTTTTTCTCACAGTTATTCTTTTATTGTTTCAGGTTTTTCCGGTTTATGCTGTCACTCTTTGCAGTGCACCAAATGGCGTCGGGTATTTCCACATGATGGCTACAATAGCTCGAGACACAGTCGTTGAAATGCAGCTGGAGCTGCTGCCTTGCTAGTTATATTCTTTCTGGGTGGAGTAGATCCATGGTCATTTGGGAGTCATGGACGATTTGATCCGAAGTCGGTAGCAGGAAGTTTCTCTGGCGGTACCGCAAACAGAAAGGATTTTTTGATGCCAGCTCAAGCAAGTTCCTCCTATGCTTCCATCACCTGTGCAAAGCTCAAAGTCTTCAGAGTCTCAGGCTTGAAGATTACTTCCTCAAGGTAACAGTGCACTTCTTGTTCTAGCTAGCGTAACTGAGAAAAATTTAAACATGGATTTCAGAGTATTAGTTGCACCGAGCTCTTGTTCTGATTTAGCATTGCGATTTGGCGCCTCGCACACAGTATTTTTGGCTACTGGAAAGGTCCCGGAGAAACTGCCCGATCGATGCCCCCATTTGGAGACTTTCTGCGGTATAAAGTTCGGGTAGCACAGAGAAGATTTCGGCTGTAATATGCCTGACCAGATGTTCCCCGCTCACAGAAAGAATATAACTAGCAAGGCAGTAGATCCATCTGCATTTCAATGACCATGTCTCGAGCTATTGAAGCCCTCATGTGTAAGAGACCCGATGCCATTTGGTGCACTGCAAAGAGCAACAGCATAAACCGAAAAAACCCAAATGATAAAAGAACTACAGCGAAAAAAAAAAAAAAATTGCAGGATTAGGAGAACCTACTTCGAAGGACGTCGAGTGAGGAAACGCCTCCAGCGCCAGGAACTTTCAGGATCTAGCTAAACGAGGGACATTCAGTAAAACAGCGGTTGCCCCATAAGTGCCCCCAGCACAAGAAGAACCTGTTTTGGGCTAAGGAAAGTCCCATAGAAACCTCGCAGTGAAACAATGGGGTTCATACTTCAACATACACATATTTACAGAAGAAAAACACGGGACCAAACGAAAATTTTCACCGGAAAATATTCTATCGGCGTCTGTAAATTTGTCCCAAGCTTGCCTCCCTATGTATTACACGTCCTCCGCGTTTCATGAGAACCAACTGTGAAGATATAAAACAAGAAGGTGCACCCATGTAAAGATGATGGCATGTTAGGACAGTGTTGAGTAGGCCAACTAATTGCTCGTCCTTCTAACCTAATCAATGCTTCAAATGTGGCGGTACTTGGCCGGCGAACGGTACAAAAACCACAGTTCTTCCAGTATAAACAGCATTAGGAACCGTTCTCATCGCAATAGCTGCTGCTTGAGCATTAAGACCAGAGGTAGATTCATCCATAAAAGATAGTTACAGGAATTGCAACTAGCCCAACCGAATGGCTCAACCAATCTCATTACCTTGTGGACAAACTCCTATAACATGAGAGATCTCGTCAACATAAAGGCAAACTCGTTCCAACGGCGTCAAGATGGGTTATGGACCCATTTTGTGAGTCATGTTCTATCATAATAAATCGAAAATGGGTTAGAATATGTGACCCATTTTTGAGCTAACTATCAAACGTATGAGTCATTTTCGACCCATAAACCGAACCGAAACGTGTTTTTCTTCTTTGAATCATCCTCAAACTCAATGAGTAATGGTGACCAACCGCGATGGCTCCATCCCATCTCAATTTCAGGTTTTTTATAAAGATATATTTAATTGATAAAATTCTTTAAAAATATTTCAATTTATAGGTTTTTTACATTTTTTATTTTATATACTATTGTTTAATTTGATTTGAAATTTTATTCATTTAGTATAAAGTTTAAAGTGAGTTTAGGTTTTTCTACAATAATAATGACTCTCGTCAACATAAAGGCAAAACTCGTTCCAACCAAACTGGTTTTAATGGATCTAGTTCCAATTATGATATTTTAATGTACAAACTAAATCTCTTATCAATCACCTGCGCGTCGGCGCCTCGGGAAGAAAGGGAGACGAGGATGACTGGTTTGCCGAGGAGCTGCCGAGAATCGGAAAATGGGTTTGGGTGGGGAACGGGAAGAGAGAGAAAGAAAGAAATGTTTCCTTTTCTTATGAACGGAAATTATTTTCCCCAATTTTAGAAGGAATTCTCTGTCCATCCAAACATATTTCCTTTGACTATTTATTTTCCATGCTCCAAACGTCGAAAAATGAAAGAAAAATATTTCCCTGAAACATGTTTTTCAATGCCTGTTTTCCGGCATGCCTCGTGATCGTACCATAAAAATTCCAGTGACGTTCTGTTCAGTTTATGAGATGCTGTCGGATACCACGAAGTGCGTGACTCACTCTCTACGGCGACCATAGAACAAAATGCGAGGAATATGGTGCGACCAATCTTGACGATGCCCATGTTCATCCATTGCTTTTTTTGTAAGGTCTCCTAAACCAGGACGATCTTAGCCGGTTTGCATTCTCTTAGTTATTCTCTGACTATCGACATAACACCAGCATATGCCTGTTATTAAGAAAAAATATACATGGAATGAGTGAAAATGTTTAAAGATGCAAGTGATATGAGGCATTTAAATTCAATTCGAAATAAGGGATTAGGTGATGATTATATTGACTATTTAAATTTAAATTTTTGCCTTTCTTCTTGTACCATGTTATGTCGTGATACATCTAATGAGATCTCGGGATTTTATGAAATTTTGAGGTAAAAGTATGAGATCAAAATCTCTTTGAGGGTTTGCTTTTTGTACAACAGAATTTATTAAATGGGCAAGCAATCATGCTAATAACTAAAAAATAACTTTTTACATTTTAATTTTAGCAATTGCTAATATTTTTTGGTCAGTTAGTAATTGCTAATTGATATAATTTTATTTAATAAGTTTTCTTTTAGAAAAAAAATATAGGGGGAAGAAATGGTTTCTCCTAAAACAGTACGAAAGTGGGTCTAGCACTTTGATGGATGCCTATTAATCTTGCCCTGTCATTTCCTCGTTACTTTTATTCGGCACCAAGATAAGTCCTCCAGCACATCCTTCGTCATCGCCCATGAAAATCGTACTCTTATCTTGACATCTATTTTGGCATTGAATTTGACATAATAACCAGACAAATTAGATACTTCTTTGGGACTGCAGACCACAGACAATTTTGAGAAGCCTTAGTCACTAATGCATGCGCGGGATGGTCGAGTGTGTTTTGAGTGATAATTGGGTGACGAAGAATGGATGAATGATAGATTATGATCACCGCCAAGGCTTAAAGGTCGTATCACCAATCTAAGATAAAGGTCAAAATTGATAAAGTTCATCATTAACTTAAAATGACAGACCACCTACCAAGGATAAAAGGATTTGATATAAGAGAAGCCCATTATTAAAGATTAAAGGACAAATCACCAGTCAATGGTAAATGGTTTCTTGGCTAACCACTAAGAAATAATTCACTTTCTTAAAGACAATAGACCGATTGCAAATTCACTGCTGAAATTAACTCTGCTCGATTACTATTGAGCTACGGAAAGTTCGATAAGGCTTCTGCAATATCATAAAAAATTGCAGATACGATCGATTTGGCAAAACTGTTTCTCGCAAGGTCAAAAGATGGCCATCTCGAGTTGGAGGACATCGGCGAGAGACTAGTAGAGCGGAAGCTAGAGAAAAGCCTCATCGAAATTCATAGCCTTAATGAGGGAGAGATTGATCCGATTGATCTAGCGCTTCAGATCCGCGTCATCATGTTTATGCAGTTAGTTTCATTGATGATGCTGGTGCGCTTGGTGCATTGTAGACGTGGATTCATGTCGTTGTAAGGTTGTGTGACTCGTCCGAGTTTCTTATAGTGAGTTCGTCTAGTTATATTTCTCAGATTATCAGGAGCAGACCAGCTTCGTGAGCATATGGGAATTTGTCCTTTTCGTGTGCATGTGAGTGGCACCTTGTACGCATCGAGTACGCAGTTGTAACGGGCTCGCAGTTGTAACGGGCTCGTACATGTCGTGGCTTGGAGACTCTGTTTTGAAGAAGTTCTGATTCTTCAAGAATCCATGAATTCTTGACTTGTTGTGCTTCACTTGTTGGCCCTCTTCATGTAATGCATGTTAGGATTCGACACAATCACAAGAAAGTCGAAAAAAAAAATCAAAGAAGAGAATTTGAGAATTAAGGATTTATCTTGGTTCACCTTAAACAGAAATTACATCCAGAAAATGATTTAGCAAATCGCACATCTATGTTATATCTCTTAATTACAAAAGAAAGAGATTACGTATACCCGGTAGCTATTTATGAATCCAGACCTAAATCATAAATAAAATATGGACTTAAATTATAAAAGCCCTCTAACGGTTTGGAGACACTACCCCTACGACTCGGCTGGTGTGGCCCTCGGACCTCACCCGCTTATCAGGAGAGGGATTCCTGTGCCAATCTATCTATAGAAAGCGTGAACCACACTCCAACAATGTGAGAGGCGAAATCCTAGAATCACTGCACCGTATCTGCAGCAAGCCATTTGTTTTCCTGCCACCTTTGACCTCCCCAAAAAATGAACTCGGTCAGGTGATTATCACTGGACAATAGGAGGTAGGTGATAATCATACTTTCAATTATAAATGCAAAAATCAAAATAATAATAAGAAGAAGAAGAAGAAGAAGATGGGAATCGTTGACTTTATTTCCCGTTTGATGAGTGCGAATGAAGAAAGGGGACAATGCTACCGAGCGGAGTACCTGCTCCAGATAAGTCCAGTTGCCGGACACATTGTGTCTCATTCCTTATCCTCATGCTTTACTATTATATTAGAACCAAGCAAGATTCCAATTTTTCCCCCTAATTCTAAGTTAGATTAACGTATAATTCCCGCTACATCGAGCTTGATTTTGATCATGACATTAAGTCAGCATGTTTTCAGCCCTATCTCCAGCAAAAACGGTTGACAATTGAAGCAAAATGTGGCCGGGACCAGCCAAACCATGCGAACCATTTGTCGATCTTTGGCATTAACTTCGTGTACAAAAGGTGTAATTGCATGTGAAGCCACTTTAATCCACCAACTCCATTTATTTCAATCTTCAAGCAGGCGAGCTGGGACATCATGCATCTTCCTAGTTGCTTCTTTTGAGTCTTACTTTATATAAATATCGTTGGCGTCTAATCTGGTACACTAGTGGAGGTCCTTTTATAGTTGAGAGTCAGTAATGAATGTCCAATTCATCAAAATGAAAAAGATTCTAGCCACGACTCAATTCCATAAAATGATTGGGTCATTAAGTTATGAGTTGCCTAAGCAAATCAACTGCTCTACTTTATCTTAATTATTGAAGACAGGACGGATGTTTTATGCACATTTGAATTACCTAGGCAGATTAAGGGTGCGATCACGAGTTAATAGGAACCGCCTAAATATAGCACATTAAAGAGGGAAATTCTTGCTTAGATTTGCACCCATGGATCAAATGTAAATTTAATGTAATCAATTGTTGTGATTGATTCAGTCAACATCGTTAGGGTGCAGATAATTTTTTTCTCGAAGAGGGCGGTAAGACTTTTACAAAATGAAAAAGGAAAATCACTATTTGCCCCCGGATTTATAGGATCATTGCAACTTAATATCTCAATTTTTTCATAAAGCTCCCTAATGTTTTCGATTGGATTACAATGCAATCTCAATGTCCACTCCGGCCACATGTCCCTTGAAAATCAATCACATGATGTTGTCACAGTAAGGACTTGAGGGCAAAATCGTCATTCCATAGGCAGAATTACATTTTGCTCTCTAAAATGGTTACAAAGTTATCAATTATCTCTTGACGTTTCAAAATTTTGTCAATATGCCCTCCAATCTTTTGAATTTCATTATAATCATCTCCTTATCATCATTTAAAAAAAAAAATTATAACTAATAAAGAGTACAAAAAATCTTATAAAAAGGAATTGAACTAAATAATTTAAATATATATACCATGCAAAGTACATATCTAAATTTTGGTAGTATTTAGTTAAATGTAATTGAAAAGCGTATTGGGAAACAATTTCTAGCTTAAATGTTATTTGAGAAAAGCTACGTTCATAGAGAACTCTAACTATATCTTTCAAATAAAAATAATTGAAGCTCAGTAGCCGAGAGCGTGATGGTGCTATATTTGATTTGTGGGTAGTCGGATCTAATTTCTTGTTGTCGTTGCATATCGATGAATATAAATTTGAAGTTTCAAAAGATCAATATGGGCAAAATTAAAGGGAAAAAATATATTAGCATTTCGAAAATGTTCAAAACTCAAAAATTTGAATTATGATTTATATTGAGTTATAGGTTTTTGGAGGAATTTGCAAGTGCCAAAAGAAAACTCTCTCTTTTTGCCAATCGCCTGGACACTTTGCCCAGAGGATCTTTGGGGAAATGATTCCCAAATCCAGCCGAAGTGACCTCGACCTTTGAGACCTTGCTTCAGGTCTCGAGCTGATTGACGTGGCCATTTTTCCTTTCTTGGGTTGTGCCCTCCCTGGGTACGACTCTCTCTTTCTCTCTCTAGAGCAACGACGTACCAAACGAGAGCATCTGAATCATTTGATGGTCGATGCCATCGCCGTCAAAGTATTGTCAGTCGCGATCGGCCATCACCAGCCACCCCGTTTCCCATTCCTCGTGGAGTCCTTGGATGATGATGCCTACAAATTGATTGACAAAGAACCTCTTGGTCATTTCAGTTAATCGAGCCCAGTCAAAAGATATGATTTACATGGAATCCCCACTCTCATCTACTCCTTAGGGGTGCTTTCGTATTGATTTGCGAATGATCGAAATGTCATTTTCTAAGTGCAATAGAACTCTTATATATATACATATATCTATATATATCAGAAAGTAAGGATCTAATCAAAGATGATTCACATAATGTTTGCTCGTTAGAAATTTATAGACCATATCCCTTTTTCCTTTCATTTTCCCTTAAGTATAATCGATATTTTTCATTTTGGTTGAGATTGCAATGAAATTAGAAAGATCAAGGGTCACATTGCAAAAATACCAAAGTATCGGAGTGTAATTTATTATTATATAGAAAATCTAGGGAGCAAAATGTAATTCTTCTGAATTTGCTGGTGCTTGCCCCTCTCAAGTGAGCATTGCTTAGTTACATGAGAGCACATAACTGACTTTTTAACAAGAATTGGGCTAGAGTCTAGAGGCGTCCATCGGTCTCAGTTGCACCCAAGAATTGGATTGGTCAGTTTTGAGTGGTTTTCTCCAGAATTCATTCCATTCTTAGTTCTTGGGAAGGAACATAATTGATCGGATGGAATCGATAGAACCAACTCAAAGTATATTATTACTTATTTTTTTTTTCATCAAGGGCAAAAGGCATAAATTATTCATGAGACTAATCTCTTCTTCTACTATAACTTCTCCTTGATTAGTAATTTCATCGCACTAGAGTAATTTTCGATACATTTAAGAACTTCTTGAGAAAGAAAATAAAACATTTATTGGACCAATAGGCCTAGTTTAGGGTGGATAATGTTGATTAGGAATTAGACCAATCAAACTAATGGATTGAGTCAAGTTTGGCTTGGGTAAAAAATGACCTCACTCAAATTGACCCATTAAATCCATTTTAATCTATTACCACTCAATACAAATATAGCGATTTATACCCGATTTATATTGCTAAAGTATTTTAATATTTAACCCAATCTTGGAAAAATTATTTCTTATGATTTAAAAAAAAAAACGGAATTACTTAAATATGTACATGCAACGCAAATCCAATGGAGAATTTTTTTAGTTAAAAAAATTGCCATTAAAAGATTGATTTGTTCTATTTTTTTATTTTCTTTCTTTTCCTCCTTTTATTCTAGATTCGATGAGGCCATGAAGGTTTTGTCGGTCACAAGTGAGGGTCGTGGCCCTCGTCAAGTGGCTGTCTGGGTGAGAATTGTGACCCTTCCCTACTATCAATGAGGGCTTTGCAAGCCTCACTTAGTATTAGGGAGAGTCAAAGAACCAAAGAAAGATAGAAGAAAAATTTTATAAAATAATAAAAAATGACCTGATTCACTTAAGCTTAAGCTTGTTAGGTAACCGGTTTAAGACCTATTTAAGGTCCAGGTATTCATTTATGATCCACTCAAGTTATTTTAAAGATTCAAGGCAATCAATTTATGGTTCACACAATTAAATATGAGTTAAAATTTGGATTTTAAATTCATTTTGACACCTCTAATGAGAACGTACTTTACTTGGTCCCAGTCCTTGTTCTAGGATGAGAATCGGCTCATTCTGAAACTGATTATCATTATTGGAGTCCACGCTAGAGTCGCATCGAAAATATCATAGAATTAAAGATTTAATATATTGGGGGTGGGGACCGTTGCAACCACCCTAAAAATCCGAGGGGCGGATTAGTAATTTCCTCAGAGGAAAAAAAAGGAAAAAAGAAAAGAAAAGACAGGCAAGACGATGACGATGATGGACGATGATGTGATGATACTATTTGTTCTTGCCTCGCGGATATTCTCGAAGGGACGCAGAGACAGACACACATTCTGGGGGGACGGCTTGAGATGATATTAATTTAATTTAATTAATAAGTTAATTATATATTAAATTATACTTTCATTTAATAATTTAAAATTTAAAAATAAATTGATTGTAGTTTCACATAACATTACATGATATTAGAAGATGAAGATTTTGAATTCAAATTTCTCTAGATCCATTTATCTTTTTAATTAAATATGTTAATGTTTAATGCTAGATAAAAAGATCATATTAAGTGTGAGAAAGACCAAGTGTTGTAATAGTTTTTAGAATTGTCGGTTGGTTGTCATCTTATAAATTTTTATAAGATCAATCAATGAGATGATGGACAGTGCTCCTCATTCTTCTTCTTCTATTTTTTATTTTTTTTACAAGTTGGTGTGGTGGGCCTCCGGTGCTCCCTCAATGGACGGGACAAGCCTTATCCAAATCCTAAAGCAAGTCCCCACACCTTAAACCTTATCATATAAATCCGATTAATCAAATCAATAGATTAAATTACGAACATAAGACAGCCGCTAATTAAGAGATGTCTCTCTCTCTCTCTCTCTCTCTCTCTCTCTCTACTTTTTTATTTTATTTTGGGTTGACCCAGCACTGGTAATGAAAGTGAATTCTCAAGACTTATCTAAGTTTCATTCAATTCTATTATAATGGAGAGAAATTGGATTTTACAAAAAATTATGCAATAGGTTATTGGATTTTTTAATATTAATTGTTTTGGTCCTCTTTTAAATTTCAATTCACTCTTAAATTTTTTACCTTATTTTTCTTGCAAATAGTGTCCACTTTAATTTGTCGTTCGTTTCAAATTTTTTTTTTATTCAATTTGAAGTCTATTTTTGCAATTCGGTAAGGGGGGTAAATGAGATTCATGACCAGGAGAAAAAAAAAGGACAATAAAAAATAAAAATAAAAAAAAGAGAGAGGAGGAATATGACGAGGCCGCCAGTTTACAAAACCAGATGCTGCGCCAGCTGGTTTGGAGCTCCCCCTCCCGCCCCCGCACAAAAGCCGTCGCGACGCTAGAGGTCAGATCCAACGGCTCGCGAGCTCGACACGCCAGCCCCTACGATCCGCGTGGCAAGATCTCGTTCGCAGATGGAAGCCGAGGGCCTAGGAGGCGGCGGCGGCAGAGGATCTCAGCCCGGATGGTTTCAAAGCCGGGATTTGTTTCTTTTTTAATCTCGGGAGCGTGCCGATAATGTTTCCCTGTATACTAAATTTACCAAACAAAAAATTCGATTTAATATTTTAATACGCGCATCTTTTTCTATTCCACGAAATTGCATCGTATTATAAATAAACAAAAATTCTCACACAAGCATGCACGAAATGAGAATACTCAAGAGCTCATATAATGAATTTATACACACAAAAAATTAAAATCTGCACATATTAAATCTCACGTACGCGTTTTTTTTTTTTTTTTTTTTGGGGAGCGGGGGGTGGGTTGCTCCGGATGTTACCAAATGGAATGATTAAAATAATCCTCGGACGGAATTGCTTATCCCGAAGAGGGGCAGGATCGTAATTTCCGGGGGAAAGTCTGGATTACGCTCCACTGCTTATAAGGAAGTTAGAATTCGGGGAGAGCGGAAAATCGGAAAAGAGAAGGAAGTGGGGCGGGGTCCTGGGCTGAGTCGCTCGTTTCTCGTTCTAATAAGTCAGTGAGAGATTGGGAGGTTTTCGGAGTGTGTACCGGGAGACGCGAGCTGGTTTGGAATTATCGAGGGGAGAAGACTCCACCCCTTTTCTCGTCTTCTGGTTATTTTCCCGGAAAGCGCAGGGAAAGAAAAGGGAAAGGAAAAGGGAAGAGGAAGAGGAAGAGGAAGAGGGAAAAAGGAAGAGCTTTGTTCGCGGTCGGTGGATTGGAGGGCGCGTCGGATGAAAAGCATCGTCTTCCGAGAGGAGGAAGAAGAAGGAGGAGGAGGAGAAGGAAGCGGACAGCCATGAGTAATAAGTCGCCGTTCAGGGATTCTCTCAAGGCCCTCGAAGCTGATATTCAGCACGCCAACACTCTGTAAGTCTCTTCTCTCTCTCTCTCTCTCTCTCTCTGTTTTCTGGTTTCGTTTCATTCGGATTGCCGGGAATAGAATGGAATGTGTGAAATCAGTGTTCGTAGGAGGTCGGCTGTTTTTTGTTTTGGTCCTCTGCGTTGGTGCTTTTGGGTCTGTCGCTGCGTTTCTTGAATTGGGCTTAGCTCGTTCAGACGGCGAACTGAACGAGGGCGAATGGGTCGTGCATTCTCGGGCGGTGGTCCCGTCCGCCCTCGTTTGAATCGAGTTGAATTTTCGATCTTTTCCTCGTATATGTCGAAACAAAGCTATCGTTAGAGCTTCTGAGGTTCTTATATGTTCCGGCCGTGTCTGATCACGTCGTCTTTCGTTTACCTATCGCCTGCTACTAGGAAGGAAGGAGCTGAAATCGGCTCGTAGGGTGAGTATGCTGGATCGTGGGCTCTTGGGTAACCTTTCCTTGTTGAAATTTCTGAAGAATCCTGAAATGATTTGCCTCTGGAATTTTATCTTCCATCAAGCTGTTACGAGTCGAGGGTTACTAAGTGAGGAGCTTCTCTATTTACAATGGGATTGATACTAACACTTGGATATGGGTTACCGTCAGATAGTATGAGCGTTTCTGCATTTGGGTTTGTCACTGCTGATTGCCCTCATTCTACTTGTGAGCCTGTCATCGCCTTGTTTGGGACTTGAAACCTTCGAGTACATCCATATCTAGGACCAGGGTCTCCTTGTGTTTTTGTCGCATTGCTAGTTTTCTCATCGGTTACTGTTTCTAAAAGTAGATTTTGGTGATGGGGGTGGCAGAGTTTTTTACATGTATGTTGTCCTGGTGCGGTGGTTGATGATTTGATTACCTTTGTGCTGACTCCTTATCCATTTTCTCAGGGCCTTGGACTATCCGAGTGAAAACGGAGCGTACCTTCAGATGAGATTATCTTACAGTCCAGTTGCCCACTTATTTCTTTTTCTTGTCCAATGGACAGACTGTCACCTGGCTGGTGCACTTGGGCTGCTTAGAATTCTCATATACATGGTACGTGTCTTTCCATCTACAGTTGGGTCAGTTCTTTCTTGTTCTCGTGTAGAATAGCGTCTGCATCGTTTTGCGTGATCTTCTTGGAGGGATTAGGTTACCAATGTTCCATGTACAGAATGACTTATTCTTTGGTTTGATGCAGAACTATGCAGATGGCAAGACCACTATGTCTGTTTATGAGAGGAAAGCAAGCATTCGAGACTTTTATGGTGCGCACATATACTTAGAATTGGGATTATTCTTTATGCTTCTTATGCACTAAGAATTTATCTCCCTTTCTGGATGAAAAACATTCATATGTTGTCTGTTTTTGCCATTGACAAGCAGCAATTATATTCCCTTCTCTGCTGCAACTCCAAAGAGGCATCACAGATTTGGAAGAGAGGAAGCAGAGACAAATTTGTTCTGACCGGTATAGGAAAAAGGAAGATTCGCATTGGGGGAAGTTCTCTGAACTTGACTTGGAAAGAGAAGAGGAGTGCGGGATTTGCATGGAGACGACCAGCAGGGTTATCTTGCCTAACTGCTGTCATTCTTTGTGTTTAAAGTGCTATCAGAATTGGTAATGTTCTGCTTCCTGGATCATTTAGATCCGACTCATTCTTGAGCTAGAGATACTAGTTGATTCATTCTTAGTTCTTGTACGGCATTGTTGACAGCATTGTTGCCGTCTTGAAAGTACAAGACCTGTGCTGGTTGCGCTTTCATCTTCGCCAATTACTTCATACCTTCTTCACTTTTCTGCATTTGTCTAGAAACTGATTATGTGCTTGTGGGTTTTTTACTCCATACCTTCTTCACTCCTCTGCATTTGTCTAGGAACTGATGATGTGCTCGTGGGTTTTTTTTTATCAGGCACGCCCGATCCCAGTCATGTCCCTTCTGTAGGGATAGTCTCAAAAGAACCAAATCTGAAGACCTCTGGATTTATACAGAAAAGCGCGACATCATTGATTTGCCCACCATTCTGAAGGAGGATGCTAAGAGGCTGTTCATGTACATCGATAAGTTGCCTCTTGTCGTCCCAGACACTGTTTTTGTTCCCTACGATACTCATTGTAGGTGAGCCAATTGTGTATTGTACAGGCTTTCGTTGTACAGAGCTAGCCAATATTTAAGAAAATCTTTGGAGGTGCTGAAGTTAATCTGTTTTAACTTCAATGGGTGTTTTAACTCTTGCAACCCCTGGAGTTTCCTGAAGCATTGCATCTTGTTCTGCCTTTCACGTTACTTAGTTTATACTATTCTGGCTTCTTTTCCCATAGAATCTAACATGTCGATACTGAAAAATCATGGTATTCTTGACGTTCGTTACAGAAATGTTCCTTTCATCATGGTTGTCCACTTGTGGGCACCTGACAGATACGCCTCTTGGCATGAATCTATTGTTTAGAAAAGAAAACTGGGATGATGTCAGGCCTCTTAAGATAACGCTTGATTGTTCAGGCGAAAGGAAGGGATCATTCCTAGGCAAATGGAATCTTGGAAAGAACGTGATGCAAGGTCCCAGGATTTGAGAATCCTGAGGCGCCGGACGTGTCTTTTTCCTCCTCTCTTTGATTATAACATAACCAATTTGGCATAGAATAACATACAACCAATTCAATGAGATTGGAAATGCCCAGGTTGACATATCAAAGTAGCAAATTACAAATCATTTGCTGCAATTGGGTCTCGATGCGATGATCCTGCTAGGACTGATCTTGAAGACGCATGTAATCGGTATAGAAGCGAGGGCGGCTTTCCTCGGCGTGGTGGCCGGTGTAAGCGTAGCCACCGTGGCTGGAGATGTCGAGACCTGCCATCTCTTCGTCTACTGAGATCCTCAGGATGTTGAGCTTGTGCAGAGCGTAGAAGAGAGGGCCCATGGTCACGCTGACCCAGCCCACGATCGCCAGGACCTCGACCACCTGGGCTCCAAGCAAGGCCCATCCTCCACCCATGAAAAGCCCGTACGGCCGTGACACCCCGCTCTCCCCGGAATCATACGCTTGGATCACAAACTCCTCTTTCGCGAACAGGCCCGTAAATATCAACCCCCACGCACCGCACCCCCCGTGCAGCTGGGTCGCCTCCAGCGGGTCGTCAAATTTCAACTTCAGCGCTGCGATGTTGAGCCCAATCAGGACCCAAGCAGAGACGAAACCGCAGATGATGGCGGCCCACGGTTCCACCACGGAGCAACCGGAAGTGATCGCGACGAACCCACCGAGCAGGCCATTGCACACGTCCAGCGCGTCCCAGTGGCCCACTAGCAGGCGCCGACCAAATAGGGTCACTAGCCCGGCGGTAGACCCTGCCAGAGTGGTCGTGACTGCAGTACGACCTATCGCCGTCCAATTACCTTGGTTGGATGCGGTGGGGTACGACACGAGGATCTTATCGAAAGAGCCTGGGTTGAACCCGAACCAGCCGAACCACAAGAGGAACGTCCCGAGCACCACGAGGGTCGCATTATGTCCTCGCATTGGCACAGCCTTGCCGAACGCATCGAACCGACCGGCCCGCGGGCCTTCAATGAATGAGCCCCAGAAACCGGCAATCCCACCAACCAAATGCACCACGCCGCTCCCCGCGAAATCTATAGCCCCCGACCCGAAAAGCAAGTCGCTCGAGCTCGGGCTGAGCCACCCGCTCGACGACCAGACCCAGTGGGCCACAATCGGGTACACGAACCCGGTGAGGAAGAAGGAGAACACGAGGTAGGCGCTGAACTGGGTCCGCTCGGCGATGGAGCCGCTGGTGATCCCGGCGACGGCGATGGCGAAAGCCCATTGGTAAAGGAAGTAGCTGTAGTCGTAGGTGCTGTTGGGGATGTCCTTGAGGGCGAAGAAGTGGGTGCCGATGAAGGGGTTGGAATGGGAGCCTTCCCCGAACGCGAAGGCGAAGCCGAAGAGGTAGTAGGAGATGCTGCCGACCACGGCGTCGACCACGTTGGTGAGCATGATGTTCATGGCGTTCTTGGCGCGGACCGAGCCGGCGCACAGCATGGCGAAGCCGAGCTGCATTACGAAGACCAGGTAGGCCGAGAAGAGGAGGTAGACGGTGTTGATGGAGTCGGCGACGCTCGCTTCCCACGAGACCTCCATGGCTGAGAGAGACGGAGAGAGAGAGAGAGAGAGAGAGAGAGAGAGAGAGAGAGAGAGATGGAGAAGGAAGGAAGGAGGGAGAAAGGGATGATTGGTGGTGGGGAGAGACGAAAGATAAGAGTCCCATCCGTTTGGTATTTTGCTTGCAAAGAGATCCTATTGGTGTACGTTTGAATGGTAGTTGTGTCATAGCGACCACAGCTCGCGTGTGTACAGCTACGAGAGGCGTTGGTGTTGACCGCTAGTATAGGGGCCTCCCGTGAACTCGGATTGCTCGAGCTCACTGCAGTGCGGACCGCAATAGGACTGAGTTATGGTCCGAGTTGAGTGGAGCGACGAGCATGATACCGCGACGTTATTGGTCGTCCCGTTTCTTTGTCGACCTCGATCGCCACATGGGATACAATATGCAATGCAGATGGCGGGTCAACTTTCTTGGAGCTTTGATTAAAAGAATTAGGCCAGCCAGGATCCCGATTTGTTATTGTTTAAGCAGATTCTATTTGGGGGGGGATCCATTTGCGATTCCCAATGCATAGTAAATTATTTTCCATGGGAGGCTCAGGAATCAATTATGTGTGCATTTGGAGTACGTAAAACAAATTACCCAAATCGGAAACCTGCCAATCTGGTTCAATTCTTGGAAGTGTTGATCCCGTTTCTAGTCTGTGAAACTGGTGTCCAAGCAATCTGATCTAATTCCAAGAGGAAATGGATCGAATCGGATTAGACCAACTACATCTAGATTTTTATGGTTTCTTTTAAAAAATTAAAGTAATCATCATCTTCTTCTTCTTTTTAATAATTTCTTCATAACATATAGTGTCGACGAGTGGAAATAAAAAAGTGACCAGCTTCCAGTAGGAGTGTCAAAAAGGCCCGACCCGATCCTAAACTTAGGGTATTTTCCGATATCGGCTCCATACTTGGATAAGATTTTAACCCGACCCGAAAATACCCTAAGTTTATGGTCGGAGCGGGTCGAGTCGGGTAACATCAAAACCCGACCCAACCCGACCCATTGACACCCCTAGCTTCCAGTCCTTGGACCATTTGGGTTGGTCCTTGATTCCCACTTGAAATTGGATCAAGCGGAAAAATAATCACCTTTATGTGCGGGTGTTCAACGTAGAAGTCCAAATTTAATTCATAGAAGCATTAATTGAAATAAATAATCTCTAAATTTTCACTAGATATATAATGTGATTAATGAAATTTTAATTTATTTAATGTAGCATTAAATTTTAATTGAACATACAATATCATATCTAAAATTTTAAATTATTTATTGTGATTTATGAAATTTTGATATATATTCTATTTATGAAAATATTCAATATTGCTCCAGCACTTAAATTAATCATAAAAATCATTTGTATAATTCACTCAAGCCGGTGAAGAAGCTAGCTTTTCAATTTTTTCCAACGAGTTGCTATTTTTATACAACGAACGACTAGAATCTCTCTCCTCTCCAAATTTCATAAGCCTGAATATCTGACACGTGAGAGATTGCGTGTTCTCATTGGCAAGACTTCGGGAAGTTTGACATTATTAACATCGAAAGTATGAGCACGTGTTTACTTTTTTTTCCTTAATGCCATCTTTTGAGACCTCCCCCAGCACACTAGCTGTGCTTAGTCAGCAAATCACCAGTCCATCGGTTGTTCAACACGTGTCCAGAGGGCCCACCATTTGGATTTTTCAAAGATTATTTTCCCATTCACTTTCTTTCTTCCACGAACACACCTCTTCTCCCTCTTCCATCTCTCTTCTCTCTGTCTTCTCTCTCTCTCTCCTTAGAAACACAGCTCTAGGTTTTCAAGGTTCCTTCACCAAGATCTTGGCCTCCGTCGACTGGCCGGCGACGGAGCAGTCAACGGAGGCCGAGATCTTTGTGCAGTGGAGAAAGGCGGCGGCGTTCTGGAGGTCGAATATCACGCCGCGAAGGTTGTTGGGCTTAACATCGATGAGGGCTAGCTCGTCGGCGAGGTCCTGGCTGAGGATGGCCTGGGCCATGGTCGTGCCGACGTTGCCGACCCCGACGACGGTGATCTTGGTGTGGTGCTTCGAGGGCGACGGTTGCGGGGATCGGCTTGAAGATGGCTTGGGTCAGGTTCAAGCCGCCAGGGCTGACGTAGGCCTCCGTCGACCGGCCGTCGACGGAGGCCATGATCTTGGTGAAGGAAGACCGACTTCCGTAAACCACCAAGATCCCTGCCTCTGTTTTTTAAGGAAAGAGGGAAAGAGACGGAGAGAGAGGAAGGAGAGGGCAGAGGGGCGTTTGTGGAAGAAAGAAATTTATTGGGAAAATAATTTTTGAAAAATCTGAACGGTGGCCCCCCCAAAGGACACGTGTCGGATAATGGATGGACTAGAAATTTGCTGACTGAACACAATTAGTGTAGCCAATATTTTCTCGCTGCTCTGGATTGGGAGAAGAGAAGGGGCAATCCGCCGAACCACGTGGCATGCTTACGCATTAATTTTACTTTTTTTTTTTTGTGGTCACTTCAGCAAATCTGTTGTGCTTATACATGTACTGTTTATGTTTACATGGATTATATTTCAATTCTCATGCATACATAATTAGGTGCATTTATACTTTTTCTTTTGAAAAATCTATAGATAACAAGATGAAAAAAAAGAAGAAGCTATATTCCAAGAAGAAAAATATACCACGATCAAACTTTTTTTTTTTGGTAATAAATGTTTTAAATTACTTATATACATGTTCTGTTTTGAAATATTTATTTTCAAAGTGAGGCTGAATTTTTCTGAAAATAAGACTGTCCTACATCTAAGTTATAAAAAGAAAAAGAAAGATTAGGGAAAAAAATTAAATTTGAATAAATCTTTCATGTATTTTAAGTTATGAAAAGAAAAAAAAAGTTAATAACATCAAAATCCCAAACGGGTAATTTCATCAACTCGAGGGATAAGAATAAAGCCTAACGTCTAGCATCACCTGACTTGAATGGTAATCTCGTTAACTCGAGATAAATTAGTAAGGTAGGTTCGTTGACAAATGAACATGACACATCGCCGGCAAGAAAGTACAAGAGATGGAGCAAGATGAAGGCGTTCCTCGCAGCCGTCCTCCTTTCCTTCACTTGTCCAACAGGCCTCCTAGTTCCTATCTCTTTCGCTACCGCCTGATGACCACTAATACCGTTGCTTCACCGTCGCGAAGGCGTTCAGCTGCTGCTCCGCCTATGGTGGCCACGTCACGATCAGCACTCTATGCCACAAGCTCTCTAAAATGGAGTTCCAACCATGGCGAGAGACGAACCAACCCACGGCCATCTGCCCCAGCACCTTCGCCTGTGGTGGAGAAAGTACGGGCGAATTATCATATTTTATTAACTCAACCATGCTATAACTCAGAGACACTTGCATCATTAGTTACATGCTAATTAAATCGATCAAGAAAATGTCGATAGTCGATTTCTAGGCCTAGATAGCCTGCCACTGTTGGGTTTGGGTCTAGGCCTGGTTAGTGGGCAAGTTGCTGAGAAGAGGGCCTTAAGGCCCAATCCTTTGTGCCAATATATTTATTAAATAATTGATAGTTTATGTTTTACTAATCATTTTCACTTTAACATCTAAAATTCATAAGCATTAGTTGGATAAAATAAGTTCAAATTTCTATTGTAGGATAGGACAAAAGTATGAAACTCAGAAATAAGGCTATAAAATAAAGTAAATCCAAACCAAACCCATTTTTCTTACTTCTTTATTTTTTAGCTGAAATTTAAAAATAAAAATAAAGAGGATGGTCCATTGTTTTTCACTTGGGCACTTGCTCAGGCCCTCGAGTTTGAGCCTGGGCAGGACCTCTAGAGGTTCGGGCCCGAGCACGCTCGGCACGATTTTAGGCTCGTCAAATGAGCAAGTCTAATTGCTAGCTGATTGAGCCAAATACTGGACCGAAAATCCTTGCTCCAGCCCTCCTGTGATTGTAAAATTGTCTAGTATTTTAAATGAATCGATCAAGCGAGCCAATTGGGCGGCCAAGTGTGCAAGAACTGAAAGAGAAATGCTTGCTTGGCCCACTCATTTTCCCTTTCGGCCAATGTGATTGGGTGAGCCCAACGAGTCGTTTGGCCTACGATCACCTCTAAGGATCACCTAACCAAATGTAAATTGAACTCAAAGTACTTTTGAATTGATCATACTTTGATATATATATTATTGTATGTGTTAATCATTTTACTATAGAACATGTATCCCTTTCAAAATTATGTAGAACATCGTAAGAAAATACGAAAAATTGACTATTTAAGTTTGAAAAACTTAATCAACATCTCATTATTGGAGAGTGAGAATTGGCTTCCCATGCCACAATCGATATAACTATTATACAAAACTCTCGAAACAAGATTATCTAAGTAGTTGACAACAAAAAGGTAATGTGGACTTACTAGGCATTTGACACCATCGATGTAAATAATTTCATATCGTGGTTATTCATTCGAGTTTTGACTTGCTTCTTATTCATAGACTTGATCAATAAAAGGGTTTAGATGGATTGGATTTGGTGCAATATTAGGAAGTCCTCATCTAGAGAGATGCATGATTTATAAAATATCAAATTTTCTCCTCCAAATGATCGGGCCCTAGCGAGTGGGCTTGAACGGAAGTGATATATTCCCTTAGGCTCGCCCAAAATATATTCTAAGCCCAGCTACACATACGGATTTACTCATATTTCGCACATGACGAGAGATTATTATATAAGCATGGAAATTGCTATTTAATTGTACTTAGGTCCAGTGGTGCAGTTCGTTTTCATTGTAATGATGCTGCTAAAACTAAAATCAATTTTTTGTTGTGATCTTCAAACCAGATTAGTCAAGATTGATGCTCGAATTGTGGTGTCCTGCAAGGACAAAGTTTTGGGAGGCAACTGTTGCAAAACTAATGTAAAAGCTAAATACTTAATATGACGCATTCTCAACTATAAACCAAACAAAGCTAGTGAAATTTACTTTCATGCACATCATCGTATGAGAAAGTGAACTTTGTTTGGATGGGCACTTGCGAGAAGTGCATGGATTAAAAGACAACCCTTCATTTCATCCGACCTTTAGATTGCAGATTTGTTCACCAAGTCTCACACTTGTGCTCGGCATGAATTCTTTTTGAGAAAACTCGAACAAATGAGAGGTCAAGAAACCTAATTAAGTACTAAAGTGTAGCTTACTTCCCATGGCTTATTGAAATCCACTCCAAAATAGCAAAGTAAACCTAGCATTAAACTTTGCCATGTATGCCTTAAATTATAATATAATATGAGAAGATGAAAATTCACGTCTAACATGCGTATACAAATTCTATAAGCATACATTTGAATTAGGAAACAGTAGGTGGGTTCATGTGCGATGTTTTACTATTGTCAATACTCATTCAGCTGTTCAGGATTTTTCCAGCTGGTTTTAGCAAGGACGAAAATGAACTGTGGATCAAATTAAGTTCGAGCCGTCTATACTCATTCGCCTACCATGCCATCTTAATCCTAGATCTGTTTGTCATGAACTTCACTCTTGCTACTTCCCTCCCAGTCAAAACCGTAAAATTGCTTTGTTAGATAACTCTATGTCTCTTCCGATGGAATGGGGCCCCATGTGGTCTCAAACACCAAATGGGACCTTGAACATTGGCCGACAAGATTTGGCTGCAGCAATGTCAGCTTACATTCGAAATTGTTCCTTCCATCGATACTTCAACCTTGCGAAAAGCTTCTTCTAGGGCGAAATTCAATTCGTGTGCTCATGTCCAGGCTTGAAAATCCAAGAATTCCTAGAGGCATCACGAGGAAACTACGAGGTGAAAGTGCGAAACTTCACAGAATTATATCTATGCATTTCAATGATGCACCTTCATCAAATAAAATTAAGTAGACTAAACTATACATAGGCTTTGTATAAATCAAAGATCCATAACGTTTATGTCATTTGAAATTGTTTAATCGTACAAAGTCCTGCTTAAGAACTCCGTCAATGCATCATGAGCATTGCAAAGAGTTATGGATGGGGATTGTCTGCTACAAACTTCATAGAATTTGCACATTTTCAAAGATTAGGAGGAGAAGATGAGTTGCAATGCGTCCCGTAATTTGGGGTTATTTGCACTTAATCCTGCCATGAATGTATGGCAAGTTCAAGCGCAGGCATATCAAAACCATCATCAATGACCATCCCTGCCCTGGTTATAGCCTAGTTGAATTAAGCGAGCTTAGTTCTCTCCTAAATTCAAGTCCATTCAACATTTTGGGCCGATCCCAATGCAATTCACGACCAGGTCAACTCGAGGCAATTCATTTGGACATGTTATTACTAAGTGAAAATATTCCTAGTGCTTGTAATGTAAATGTGAACTATTCCAAATATATGTTTGTTTAGAGATTGACAGCTTTTCATGCAATAAATGATCAAGTACAATAATCAAATTTTAGATGTCAAGAATAACTAAAGCCCTATTGTCAAGGTTACAAAACAAAGCAAATACAGTAACTTTAGTTATATATGGTAATTTCATAAACTTGACAAATTAGTAAGCATGTTCGTAGATTAAATGAGCAGGACACATTGCTGGCAAGAAACAATCAAGGACAGAGCAAGATAAAAGTGACATGTACATGGTGGCAATTTAAGGCAAATCATATGAAGACCCATGTTCCCGATGAAGTCTTTCTTGAGCTTCTTATTCAATGTTCCCGATGAAGTCTTGAATCGACCTTCCAATAAAATCATATGAAGACCCATGTTCCTTCACCATCGTGAAGGCATTCAGCTGCTACTTCGCGTATATGGCCATGTCATCGACTCATAATAAATGTATGCTCCGTATGTTTTTTCCATAATAGAAAATATGCCCACCGAAACCCCTTCTCCCTCTCTTTATTGGCCGCCGAGTTTGGCTTGTGCCTCAAATTAGGTAGCGGTGGGACCTCATCTTCTCTACGATGAGAAAAGCAAGATCCGTGTTGGAAAAGGAGAAAATTTTTGCTCATCTCCTTTGTCGAGGGAAGAAATGGCCCGCGAAGGAAACCAAATCTCGACATCCTCCCGCTCCTCCCTCCCGCATAGGAGACCAAAATCTAAAAGGCCTCCTCCATCGCCGAAGGACACGAAGCATGACGGTGATTGGGGAGGAAGGCAGCGAGGGGGTGGTAGGGACAACGTATGGACATCGGTTTGGACACAAACATTACAAGGTAGTGGCTAGGTGAATTTCGTCCGTCGTTTATAATTGAGGGTATTTACAATTAGGTCAATGAACTTTGGTACCTTCACTCAATCTATTAAAATTTTGACTATTTTGGCAATTTGTATACTTTGGCCAAAAAACAACTTTTCATACGAATCATTGACATGGCACCCTCGTGTTGATGACATGCCACCTGTGTCACGCCCCGACCCTCGAGCACGGGGCAACCCCTATTCTCTCGCGGTCATTTAGATGCGATGTCTTAGGACGTGTCGCCGACCGTTATTTTTATCTTGTAATTATGCACATGCGGAAGCGAATCACAATCCCCGGTCAATTGCAAAAGCAGGGATAGCAGGAAAACCCAACAAGAACACATTCAAAAGTACTGCTTTTATTTATCTACTGATTAACCCTAGGAAGTTTACAAGTACAAGTCCTTACCACGGGTATCTTCCTAACGACCCAATGAGACCAACAAGCCAGGGTTAATCTACTCCCTTCAAAGACGGCCACGAATCGTAACACGCGTCGATTCTCCATCCTACGGACCTGAAAATTGTTAACCACGACGGGTTGAGATAAACTCAGAAAGTTAAAGTCCTAAGCCCCGGTTAGGAACTTCGCTCGCCTTGGGAGTTTAACATACAACCTAATCCATCAAATCAAGCAACACCACTACAGAGAAAATGACAGCATAAGACAGTTTAATAAACAAGTGCAATCACAGGCGACCTTACCTGGCCTTGCCACACACAACTTGCAGAACTGTCACTTAAATCATCACGACATTAAGAGCATGCGAATAATCAGTGCATCTCACACAACTTTCCCATGTCTCACACTCACACATGCTCCGATTATTAACGCCCCCTCCTAGGCCAACAGTACAACCTTATGGTTGGCGGCTTCGTCCTCTTTACCTCGAGGCACGGCGACGTCAAGGGCTCACTCCCAAGACGGCATTCCCGAAGGAGCATAGGACCCGCCCACTACCGCAGCCTCACAACTGACAGAGGCCTGGGACCCGCCCACTACCGCAGTCCCACAAAGTTAACCCCTCCCTATCAGGCATCCGACCGAAGTCAGGCGACCCACTGGCCACGGCACAACCCCATAAGGATTGGCGGTCTTCCGGCAACGCCGGGTTCCCTTTCTTAATGTGATCATGGAACACATCATCAGGCAATCCATTTATATCTTTGCTCTGTCGTGAATGCAATATCACTCATGCTCATGCGACATGCCATTTCAGATAACCCACGCAATATGTCATGCGGTATCACTCGACAATTCAAAAATTTCAAATTCAACCAATCAACAATCACGTACATTCTCTCATTCTCGGGAATAACTCAATAAGTCAAATACTTTCACTTCCACTCGGTCTTCGATCATGTGTTTCGTCATTATTCACGCATATAATTAACAATCGGCACTTCAAGAAAGCATAACAACCAAGAACACATCAATTTGAAACTAAAATTTGTTTCTGTATGAACAGTGCCGTGAACAGTAATTATGAACAGTAATCATGAACAGTGATTGTGAACAGTACTAATCCGAAATTAATAAAATAATATTAAACTTAACCATGGTTACTAAATTTAACCTAACTAGGGTTAATTAACTCAACCATGATTAATAATTAACCATAGTTACTTTAGAAACTAACCCTAGTTACTTTAATTAATTAACCTAGGTTACTTTAACACTAACCATGGTCAATTAACTAATCCTCATCAGTATTAATTAACCAACATAATCAACCAATCAACTTTAATTAATCACAAACATACAAATACACTAATTAACCCCTAAGCAAGATTAACCCCTAAATAAGGATTAGGAAATTAACTTACTTGGATCGGAAATCCGGCGACACTGGCGCGTAGAGGGGGATGAGGGCTACGAGGGGTAAGCTCGGGGACGACAATGGACGACAAACGGTGGCCGAAACGGGCCAAAACAGCCCTCGGATTACTGTTCATGCGGAATGGAGTTTCTGGGCGAAAATGGCCAAAACGGGCGGCTAACAGCGACTAGGGGTGGCCGGCGGTGTGCGGCTGGCTCCCTGACTTCCGTGGCTACACTTTGGGCGGTGATGGCAGCTCCGGCAATGGTGGCAAGGTCGGATTCCATCGGGAAAACAGAAAACACAGCAAGAAAAGGAAGAAAAAGGAAGAGAAAAGAGAGAGGAAAGGGGGTGGCGGTCCGGTGATGGTTGGGTGGCTCCTTGACGACAGCAAGGCAGCAAGGACAGCAGCTAATGGTGGTTGGTTCGGGGGAAACACAGCAGCACAGCTGCTGTTTTTGGAGGAAAACCAAAAAAGAACTCAAGAGGGAGAGGAGAAAGACAAAAGGGAAAAGTGGGGTGGCTGGTGGTGGACGTGAGGAAGAGATGAGGGGGAAGAAAAGTCAACAAAGGGGAGGGAGAAGGAAAGCAACGTGCAGAAGAAGAAGGGAGAAAGAAAGCAACAAGCCAAGCAAGATGCCAAGTCCAACTTCTCTTCTAAAACATCACTTCCCCTCATCAATTCCTTGACTTTTCTTCTCTTTGTCCTCCAATAATAAATGCATCTTCTAGAAAGAGCAATTTGGTAATTCCTCAAAGTATAGTATACCTTACTATACGCGTACACGGGCCAAGAATTTATACGGGCTAGAAGAAAATCGGTTCGGGCTCAAATCGAAGGGAAACGGGCTTGAAAAATCTAACGGGCTCACAGGCTTGAAGTTGGGCTTCCTTGGGCCCACTTGACTAGCTTGGGCCCACGTGGTCGACTCCTTAAAGGCGCAAGGCCCATTGGGCCTCCAATCGGTCCAATTCCTCTTGGTTCCAATTTTTCGGCCCGTTGAACCCTTTTTCCGAAAATTCCCGAGCTTACCAAAATTCGGGATGTTACAACCTGGCCATGTATCCACTTCATCAACAATTTGTCAAAAAAATTCGTCAGATTCTAGTTTGCTTTCATTTTTTTTGGCCACATAAAATAGTAATTTGCTACTTTAGATATTTAATTTTTAGTTTGTTAAAAATTTCAATCTATTGTTTACTATTTTTTTTTGCCTACGTCAAGGTGGATTAAATAGGTATAGAAGCCACGTGACGATGGTGGCAAGGTGACTCAAACAATGTACTCCCTAAATATATTTGTCCAACTAGATTTGGGTTGGGTCTAGATGGACCAACCATAAATAAATTTCATTGTATTGCATGAACTAGAAAAGTATGGGAGTTAATTAAGTCAATTTATTCCAAATCCAAAGGTGACACAATCCCAATTTGACTTGGTCCTTCTCTGTGCCATCTTCAAGCCAAGATGAATTAGTCATCTGATCAATTGTGCCGAGGAAGCAACAAATAAGATGGAAATAGTAGTCCGTATGATGCATCTATCTCCTAAAAAAATTTATATGGATCCAGATCATGTAAACTAGCTCCATCTCAACCATTGAGTAGCGTGGCCACCGTATAGGATCCACGTGGATGATCTAGAGTAAGGTGCATGTGGTCATTGCTCCAATCTTCCAGAAAGAAACTCCTGTTCTCATCTTGCAACGTGTCTTTCCAATTCAATAAGCTAGATTGCTTGCTATTTTTCATCTAAAGGTCGTGATTATTTTAGGATATAGTTGTTTTAAATTTCGTTGTGGCTATATTTTTTTTTAATCTATGTATTAATTTAGTCATGCGGATTTCTCAAATTATAAAAGCTTTGGACAATTTTTCAATGCTACAACTTTTAGGGCGGTTTCACTTGGGCCCCTTCAAGTTTTAAATTTAGTCCGAAAAGGCTGTGGGCTGATCAAAGGTCTCCCAGCTTCTGAATTTTCTCAACATTAATCGGCCATCAAGGTCGGCTTGCCGAGGAGGAAGTTTTTAGTTGCTTGGTCTTCTCATCATCACATCCCATTTCTGCTTTTCCAAGTAAAGTTGGGAATGTAAAAAAATTAATTAACTCAATCAAATCTTAAAGTTATTGCGAATAATTTTAAGATCGTTATGAATAGTTCATACCAAAAATATTATAATAGTGTGTCATATCACTATAAATAAAATTTCTGAATTGATTTTTGCATCCCAAATCTATCTTGAGAGAAGGCGAAATATCAATATCTTTGACATGGTAACACTCTCCGATTGGACAATTGTTGATAGTTACGATATCTTGAGATCCGACTTTTTAAAGCAAATTGGGTATTATTGAAAGTCTCTTGAGCAGTACAACCCAAATTCATTTTCAACTTTGATCAAACCTCAAATAGAAAATTTAGTCGTCTACGCTCCTCTTCTTTATAGTTCTCGCAAAATTTTCTATTCACTTCTCTATATTGTGGGCAATCATAGCTAAGTTTCAAAAGTCAAGGAACATTTCAAACTAAATCATTGAAAATTTGCTCGTTGCTTCGAACTTGGCCCAATGTCCCTTTCTTTCCAAAAAGCCACGAGCTTTTTAGCCTTTCACGTGGAAAAATTGTCTACCTTGTCTAGTAACAATCATCGTCGACCATTGATGGACGATGATCGCGGTCCGTTGGATGTCTGAATTGATGTCAAACGTCTAATTGGGCTTGACAACTTTGCCACGGTTTAGCCCATGGTTGGGTATGCTGACTCTATCCTATGAAGATTTTCTTGTTGCCATGAGAAAGGGATAAAGCATTAAACACATTGCATATAGGAGCTTTAGCCTTTCACGTGGAAAAATTGTCTAGCCTATCTAGTAACAATCATCATCAACCATTGATGGACAATGATCGCGGTCTATTGGATTGTCTGAGTTGATGTCAAACGTCTAATTGGGTTTCACAACTTTGCCACCATTTAGCCCATGGTTGGGTATGCTGACTCTATCGTATGAAGATTTTCTCGTTGCCATGAGAAAAGGATAAAGCGTTAAACCCACTGCATAAAGGAGCTTTAGCCTTTCACGTGGAAAGTTTGTCTAGCACGTCCAGTAACGATCATCGTCAACCATTGATGGACGATGATCGCGGTCCGTTGGATGTTTGAGTTGATGTCAAACATCTAATTGGGCTTGACAACTTTGCCACCATTTAGCCCATGGCTGGGTATGCTGACTTTGTCCTATGAAGATTTTCTCGTTGCCATGAGAAAAGGATAAAGCGTTAAACCCACTGCATAAAGGAGCTTTTAGCCTTTCACGTGGAAAAACTGTCTAGCCTGTCCAATAACAATCATCGTCAACCATTGATGGACGATGATCACGGTATGTTGGATTGTCTAAGTTGATGTCAAACGTCTAATTGGGCTTGACAACTTTGCCACCGTTTAGCCCATGGCTAGGTATGCTGACTCTATCCTATGAAGATTTTCTCGTTGCCATGAGAAAAGGATAAAGCGTTAAACACACTGCATAAAGGATCCCAACTAAGTTGCACAAAGTCTTAGATTCCAACACATTGAATTCATATTTTTCTTTTGGGGGTCAAATGTTGTCAAATTCAAATACAGGCTTTCCTACAAATATTTAGGTAAATAAGTTTCAACTTTATTATTTCGTAAAAAGTAAATGATCAAGAAAATATTTTTAAAAAATGGTCACTTGCATTGCTTACCAAAATAAATGAATGAAAAATATTTCTAGGAATTGCGTATTCATCAAATTGGATTTTGGTTGTCACGAATTGTATGGTACAAAGTTGAGATAATTTGAATTTATGGGTCTTGAACAAAAGTTCAGCTTTTTGGTGGACTAAATTATGGTATTTGGATGCACCGAATTTAAACGGTCAATCTAATGTTTCTGGTTGGAACTTAAGAGGACCATCATCTGGTCTTTCTAATGTCTCTGTCTTAACAGATCAAGTATAGAAGCAACCTTGCCAAAATTGAGAATGAATATAGAATCAGCTTTTGTCAATCTCATTCTCTTCATACATCAAACTCACTCCTAACACTTATATAGCTTATGCTTCCTATCCCATAAATGAAACAGACAGGGTGCCATTGCTCACCTTCAAGGACTAGACGATTGAAGATTTTAAAGGGATCATGAGTTCTTAGAACGAGTCTATAAGTTATTGTCACACGGGAAGAGTCATTGCCCTCAACTTGGATAATCAAAGCTCGTTGGCACAATAACTCTTGACATAGGGACTCTCACCTTCTTGAGGCATTTTAATCTAGAGGCAAATTGACTCCAAGGCAACATTCCAAAAGAATTGAGGAGGTTGTTCATGCTAAAGACTCTCAACCTTTGCAAAAATGAACTCGGAGGGTAGATATCATGGATTTAATGGCCGTATTAATGATTTGAAGTGAGCTCGGAATTAATAGCTCAATTAAGTATCTGACATAGTTTCGGACTTAACGGCTAAATTAAAGTTCTGAAATAGTTTCAGATTTAATGGTCACATTGATGATATGAAATTGGCTAAATTAAGGTTCTGAAATTGTTTCAAACTTAACGGTCATATTAATTATCTGAAATGGTTTTAGAATCAATGGACATTTTAATGATTAGAAATGGTTCTAGATTCAAATGATCAAATTAATATTTTGAAGTGGTTTTGGACTTAACAATCAAATTAAATATTGTATGATTACAAAGCTAATGCCCAAATTAAAGACTTGTAACATTTACAAATTAATGCCTAGAATAATACTTTGACAGTTACATAATTGATGCCCGAATTAGTGTTTGAAATGATTTCAGAACTTACTCTAGATTCAAAGTCTGAATTGAGCTAAAGCTCCATGGCAAATTAATTATCTGAAATGGTTTTAGAACTAATGAATTGAATTAAATGTAATATGGGACTGATTACAAAAAGCAATTGAGAGAGGATTACAAGATGATCGATAATCGACAATTGAAAATGATGATAGTGATCAATCAAGTTATTCATACATAAGAACAATTGCTAGCACATCGTAGTTGTGAGATCTCTCAATTTTTCTCTACCATTGAACGTGATATTGGTGGTATGTTTGAACAAGAAGCCCAACATTTGTGGAGTTGGATCTGAAGAACGTGAGAATCTACTTTACGAGGAGATCAAATGTTCACAATCTGGATCTGAAGAACGTTAGAACCACCATTACCAGAAGAAATGAAATGTTTGTGGTCAGAATTTCAAGAACATCAGAATCGGTGTTACCCGGAGATCAAATGTTCATAGTAAGAATTTAAAGAACGTCAGAACCAATGCTGCTAGGACATTAGATGTTCATGGTTAGAATTTGAAAAATGTCAGAATCAAACTTTTTGGGTGCAATACAAGAGTAATGTGATTAGCCCCTTTATTACTTTTATGTGTATTAAAAGGCATGAACAATATCAATGAGATATGTGTATGAGCGTTTTTACTGCCGCTGCAAATTGTTTTTTGATTCAATTTACCTATGCACATGTTTTTGTTTTCGAAACATAATCCCAATAGTGGAGACAACGTATGGATATCGGTTCGAACAAGAACATGACAAGACAGTGATTGGGTAAAATTCATTCACGGTTCCCGAATTCCATGGTTTTTAGCAAAAGAATAATCTCTTCAGGATCTTCCATGAAAGTACAAAAATACAGATATCAATTCCTTTTTAATACCCTTTTTACAACATTATAACGGAATTTCCCAATTACAAAGGTCTATACTGAATAATTGTCTTGAGGACCCAAGAATTTATTCTTAGTTCCATTGGTGAGAATAGCTTTTCCTGTCAACTAAATGGAGAAGAATGATCGACGATCCACAGAAACTAAAATCAAATTTTTGGTGTAATTTCCTCATTTTAGGCACTCAGGTCATGCCTAAAGCTTGCGATAAATTTGTCATTCATAAGTGTGATTAATTCAGGGTAAATTTGTAAAAATGTAACAATTTAAGGTTTTTCGTGGTCAAAAAATTAATTTGGATAAATATATCACAGATATACCAGTATAGAGTTTTTCATGGTATTAACCCAAAATGAAAAGAAAATATTAATAAAATTTTCCACGTCAAATTCAACCGTGTCATGTAGGACCGCCGAAGTCCATGCCAACAATTTTCGCCGAATGGACTAAATTGGTACTAATGCAAAAATGTTTCTAATTAAATTGGTTTTAATATTAAATTAGTACCGATGCAATATGTTTAAGACTTTTATGATATTTTTCCCTTTTCTCATCGTTAATCAGCCCAATCGTAGTTTTCATTTGTCCATTCGTCCATCAAGGTCGGCTTGCCGAGGGAATATTTTTAGTTGCTTGGTCTTATCATCGTTACCCATTTCTGTTTTACCAAGAAACGTTGGGAATGTAAAAAATTATTTTTTAATCAAATCTCAAAGTTATTTTGAATACTTACAAGATAGTTACATAGAAAGTTCATATGTTATAAAAGTATCTCGAATCACTCTATAAATAAAATTCTAAATTAATCTTTGCATCCCAAATACTATCTTAAGATATCGCAAAATATCAATATTTCCGACACCTATGATCAGACGATCGTTGCTGAAAGTTACGATATAATCTGGCTTTTTGATTTGGGCAAATTGACTATCTTAGAAATCTCTTGACGGGTACAACCTAATTTGCCTCCAATTTTGATCAAACTTTAGATAGAAGAATTAGCCGTCTATGCTCCTCTTCTTTATCGTTCAAGGAACAATTTTCATTTGCTCCTCTATTTTAGGCGCAATCATGATTTCGATAGTCAAGGAACGTTATGAAACTAAATCATTGAAAATTTTCGCATTGCTTTGAATTTGGTCCAATGTCCATTTCTTTCCACAGCGCCCTGAGCTTAAGCCTTTCATATGGAAATATTGTGTAATCAATCTATGAGCGTATTGTAGACTAAAAATTAAAATAGAATTTACGATCCTATCAATTGATTAACAATTTCAACCGAAAAAAAAGGTTTGTCTAACAATCATTGCTGACCACTGATGGACAATGATCACCGTCCGTTGGATTGTCGGAGTTGATGTCAACTCTCTGATTGGAGACAACAACTTTTCGCCCGTTGAGCCCATGGCAGGGGTATGCTAATGCTACCCTATGAACATTAGATTCTGTCATTGCCGTGAGAAAAGGATAGAGGGTCAATCACTCCATGAAGGATTCCAACTAAGACGTGGAAAGTCTAGGATTGCAACATATTGAATTTACATTTTTCTTTGGGAAGTCAAATGTTAAAAGTGTTTTTTCCTACTATTATTTAGGTAAATAAGATTCAACTGTTTTGCAAAAAATAAATGTTTAAAAAAACCATTTTCTAAAAATGATCGCTCGTGTCGTTTACAAAAATAAATGAATATAATATTTTTATTATCGTCCATAAAAATTCAGACATAAATTGTTTTGACGATGAAATTTTTTTTCATTGAATGATTATTTTCAGCGACCACTTATAGAATAATATTTTCTAAATAATTTATTTTTTGCGATTAGAAAGGCGCAAATTTGATGCGAAGAAGATGTTGTGTTAATAAGTTAACGGCTTAAATTGAATGCAGAAAGTAGGCCTAAAAATATAAAAGTTCTCTAATGCTACAATAACGAGGGATCTTGAGGCCGCAAAAATTGGCAAAATATAATGTGTGTATATATATATAAATAACAACCCTGCACTCTGAGTTAATTTTTCAAATTGGCATTTTAGGCTCTCTAACTCATCTTGGTTCAAAAGTCATAGTATTTTAATCAAACATTGCGCAAACTCTTGCTCCAAGCTTGCCTTTCGATTTTTTGCTCGTCTAGATGCCCTAGAAAACTTTAGAAATTGCGTGCGCATCAACTTGGACTTGGGCTGTCAGTAATAATATTGTATAAAGTTCACCTAAGTTGAACTTATGGGACATGAACAAAAGTCCAGTTTTTCAGTGGACTAAATTGTGGTCTTTGGATGCACCAATTTAAACGGTCAATCTAATGCTTCTGGTTGGAACTTAATAAAACCATCATATGTGTTTCAGGGAGATCAAGTTTGGAAGCAACCTTGCCAAACTCGAGAATGAATTTAGTATTGGCTTTTGCCAGCCTAATTCTCTTCATACATCAAACTCACTCCAACACTTGTATTGCCTACGCTTCCTATCCCGGAAATGAAACAGACAGAGCAGCATTACTTTCCTTCAAGAAGGTGTTTGAAGATATTCATGGGAACATGAGCTCTTGGAATGAGTCTGTTAGTCACTGTAATTGGCTAGGAGTTTCTTGCAGTCATCGCCACGCAGGAAGAGTCACCGCCCTCAACTTACCTAATCAAAAGCTCGTCGGAACAATACCTCCTGACATAGGGAATCTCACCTTCTTGAGAAGTATTGATCTGATGGCAAATCAGCTTCGAGGCCACATTCCAGAAGAGTTCGGGAGGTTGTTCAGACTAAACACTCTCATACTCAAACAAAATGAACTTGGAGGGGAGATACCACGGAATTTGTCATCTTGCGTAGGTATGCGGTACCTCTATTTGAATTACAATCGGCTTAGCGGGAAAATACCTGATGAGCTTTAGTTTTTATTTGAGAGAGAACTCACTGCATTTGGGGTAACACAGAATGATCTTACTGGGGGGATTCCAATTTGGTTGGGGAACGGATCTTCACTTATACATTTAGCGTTGGGGGACAATCACCTAAGAGGTCGAATACCAGCCGAGCTTGGAAGCATCTCAAAGTTAGAATTCTTAGATTTAGGTCCCAATAATTTAAGAGGACGCATCCCTTCTTCTATACACAATCTTACAACACTTGTTGACCTTGATTTAGATGGTAGCAACCTATATGGTGAAATCCCACCAGAAATTGCCAGCTACTTTCCTCGTCTTCGGGGGCTTTACCTTTCAAAAAACCTATTTTCAGGGCAACTACCCCATTCGTTGCCTAACGCTACTGGACTTGAATATCTGTCTCTCGGTTCTAATAGCTTTACGGGGAATGTTCCTGTCAATCTTGGAAACTTGAGGAATTTGAAAATTATTAGTTTTGCCGAAAACCAGTTACAAGCCGGACCTGACGGCTTAAGTTTTCTCACTGCTTTTACCAACTGCACTGAATTGAAATTGTTAGATTTCGGCTGCAATAAATTCACAGGAGAAATACCTGCTTCCATTGCCAATTGGACGAATACGCTTCAGACATTAAGCCTAGGATCAAACCAGATCACAGGTAATATCCCTCCAGAAATTGAGAAGCTGAATGGCCTACAAGAGTTGGAGTTATGCAACAACAGCATCAGCGGTGAGATTCCCCTTGGCATCGGTAAGCTCAAAAATTTGACCATCCTTTACCTATGGGGTAATAAGATTTCAGGGACAATTCCTTCCTCTCTAGGAAACATCAGCCATTTGCTTGAACTGCGACTTCAGCATAATCAATTAGAAGGTGACATTCCTCCAAGCTTTGGATGGTGTCGACAATTGCTAGTACTAATACTATCAGATAACAACCTTATCGGTACAATACCCAAAGAGGTTGTCGGCCTTTCTTCTCTGTCCGTCTTTTTCGTTGTTGCTCGAAATTTCTTAACGGGGCCATTACCTCTTGAAGTGGGTAACATGAGCCAAATTGTGTAAGTTGACCTTTCTGACAACGCGCTGACTGGAGAAATACCAAGCACTTTGTCCCAATGTATAATGCTACAATACTTGGACATGTCAGGCAATATATTTGAAGGAAGTATACCGCCTTCTCTAAGGACCATGATTGGCCTTCAGTACGTCAATCTCTCAAGAAACAGATTGTCCGGTCAAATTCCCATCTATTTCGAGAATTTCACCGTGCTCGAAGTGTTGAATCTGTCCTTCAATAGCCTTGAAGGAGAGGTACCGTGGGAGGGGCTTTTCATTGATATGAAGCGCATATTGATAATCAGAAACAAAGATCTATGTGGGGGCATCAAGGAACTTGGACTTCCTGCGTGCAAAGTCCGCAACACAAAGAAGCGAAGAAAGCTTCCAAAACTGAAAGCATCGATCACGGTAACTGTCTCATTTTTTATTGTGTTGGCATGCTTGATTGTTGTTGTGTACTGGAGGAGGAAATCTACGACGAGACCTAGCACTGCATTGCCAACAGAGGAGCGCTTCCCAAAGGTTTCCTATGCAAAGCTTCGTCAAGCGACAGATGAGTTCTCTCCTTCTCATTTGATTGGCCAAGGGAGCCACGGCTCTGTCTATAGGGGAATGCTAGATGGAAATCGACCGGTGGCCGTGAAAGTGCTCAACCTAAGACAAAAAGGGGCTTTTAAGAGCTTCTTGGCAGAATGTGAAGCACTGAGAAACATACGTCACCGAAATCTTGTCAACATCATCACTGTTTGCTCGAGCATCGATTTCACAGGCGCAGAGTTTAAGGCTCTAGTCTATGACCTAATGCAAAATGGCAGTCTAGAACAGTGGTTGCACCCCAGCGAAAATCAACTCGACATGCCAAAGCTCAATCTCAGGCAAAGGTTAGGTATTGCCATTGATGTGGCTTCTGCCATTGAATATCTACACCACCATTGCCACATGAACATTGTGCATGGCAATCTAAAGCCAAGCAATGTTCTTCTTGATCACGACATGGTAGCTCGAGTGTGTGACTTCGGGCTAGCGCGATTTCTTCATGGAATCCCAAACCTAGATGCTTCTCAATGTCAAGCAAGCTCTAACGGGTTAAAAGGAACCATTGGCTATGTAGCTCCAGGTATGTTAATCCTTCTACTTTCTAATCATATGGGTCCAAGTTAATAGCTTATTCAAAATGCTGAATTTTAGTGAAGAAAATAGATTTCCAAAGCTACGTACACATCTAACATGATAAAGCCAATGTTGCTTTCTAGAATATGGCCTCGGTGGTACTTCATCGTTGCAGGGAGATGTGTACAGCTTTGGGATATTGTTGCTAGAGATGTTCACAGGAATAAAACCTACTGATGTTATGTTCGAAGATGGATGGACCCTCCATGAATTTGTGAAGACTGCTCAGAGCAAAAGCTTGTTGAAGATCCTAGACCCTTCACTGCTATCTATGGAGTATCCTGTAGAGATCAGCAACGACCAAATTAACGATGCCAACATGGTAAGATTTGAGGAAAATGTTGTTGAAATAATGAGAATTGGAGTCCTCTGCTCGATGAAACTTCCAAATGAGCGCATGGACATGACAAATGCATTATCCAAGTTAGTTGCTATCAAAGAGAAGTTTCTCAAGCATGGCATGTGAGATTGGTAAAAGGATTTCTCTTGTTGCAATTTTAATTTCTTTTCGGTTTTTTCCAGAGTGAATGTAAATGCAAATGCAAGTCTACCGCTTCCTGTATGCGTGACAAGCAAAGAATTTGCTATCTCTATATCGTTAAGCCAAATAAATGCCCTTCTATTTCAACTATAGAAGAGTTTGCTTTAGGAAATAAATAACATCTTACTGGTTCTTTTCTCATTGATTTCGATGTATCATCCAATGCATCATAGTTATCTATCCCTCAGAAGGAATTTAATAAAGGAACAGCTAAAAGCAAGTTCATCTACCTAGAAGCAGAGGGACTTCTCACTTGTATTCGATCAATTAAAACAAGCTCACCAGCTCATTAGTCTAATCATGAGAAGCTCATAACTCATATTTCAAAGCAAATTGTCAGTAACTTACAGCTCCTTCATCATGGTTACCGAGTAAATCAAACACAATGACTTGCTAAATAGTGAGCAATCCAAGATCGAAATCAAGTCGAATGCTCGCCACCCGCCAACTCAAATGGTAATTTCATAAACTTCAGACAAATTAGTAAGCCTGTTTGTTGAACAAAGGGGCAGGACACATTATTGGCAAGAAATAAAGGACAGAGCAAGATCAAAGCGACATATGCATGATGGTTACGATTGAGCTTCTTATTCAATGCTCTTCATGAAGTCTTGGATTAACCTTCGAATAGAATCATACGAAGACCCACCTTCCTTCACGGCGTTCCTCGCTGCCCCCCTCATTTCCTTTACCTTCTTCCTCGTCACTTCAGCGCCGCTGCCCATCAAGCGTCTGACAGCTCTCTCTATCTCCTCTGCTGGCACCAGATGACCACCAATGCCGCCGTGCCCCCTGTAGTCCAACCTCAGCTCCTCCGCTAGGCTTAGTTCCTTCACCATCGTAAAGGCGTTCAATTGTTGCTCCGTGTATATGGGCCACGTCACGATCGGCACTCCGTGCCACAAGCTCTCTAAAATGGAGTTCCAACCGCAAGGACATCCCACCACCGAATGATGGACGATGATGTGTGAATGATGAGGGACGTGATCATTAGACTGACGTGGAAGACAGAGTTCTGTCGTATATCTCAAGACTTGTCTATAAGATTAATAAATTAAATCATGTAATAAAATTGGAAGCTTGAATATTGTCCGCTTTGTTCAGATACCAACTCCCCTCACATTCCGTAGTGCTAATGTAACATGTTAGTCTTGTTTGTTAGTCCTTTTTAACTTTATTGGATTTCCCCAGCAATAATTGCTGAGGACGGGCAACGACAGACAAGAAAAGCCGAATTCATATTTCGTAAGATCGGCCTGCCGTGAAATGTTGAGAACGGAATTGAGCACTTGTGAATCGCACCGAAAACCGAACAACAGGACAAAGAACAGGATTGACAAGCAAGGTAACCCTAAAATAGAGTATGACATGTACAGTATTACATGAGGCTTGGGCAAAGGAAAAGAAAATTCCTTCCTTCAAGAGGATCTCCTTGGCTTTCATAGCGGTTTTTGACTCCTTCGAAAGCATCGTATTCAGATTTTAAATTTTTATTTTAAATTTTATTTTAAGTGTTCATCTTTTATGAATTGTTATTATTATTTTTGTTATTGTGTTCACTCTTATATTGCTCGACTAAAAATGATACAAAGAAAAGGAAGAAAAATGAAAAGAAGAAGAAGAGAGTATTGGTTGATTCTAAAGTAGACCCTTAAATCCATTGACATAGTAGGTTTCTAGTTTTGATGTATATACGATAGGTTCCAAGTTTCAAAATTAGAAAGCCGGTCTTGATAAATAGATTTCACATTTCAAGTAGAATTGAGAATAATCCTGAAATTGTTCATCTCTAATTTCATGTATCTTATTTACCTGAAAAACTCGTCCGCTAAGCTTTGCTTCGGTCAACAATGACTATGACTTTTGGATGATAGTGATGACGGAATCGTTTCTTTTCCACCGTCAGTCCCTATTTAAATTCCTTCTGAATGGTCCCCTTTGTTAGCAAATTTTCCAATATTTCTTCACGTGCCCAGATTTTTTTCACTGAGGTTAGACGACAAAATCAAATTCCAAACAACACTGCACAGTGCGAGGTTGAGGTAGCACCTTGCAGTACTTTCTGTCGGCTTCTGGTTGTTGGTTTGTCAAGTCCGTAATATTTTCTTAATATTAACAATCATTAAATTAAAAACAAATTCGATTCATACATGATTGTAAAACACCAATAATCCAAATATGTACAGCGGAATTAATTACATACCTGTTTGAGCCATGGCCTCACTTGACTGAAGACGGATCAACTTGATATGATTAGTGATCTGTCGGTATGCTGGTTCTTCCTCTCTATGACCTATTTCGGTTTAGCAGCTTTAATGGGATTAAGCAACTGATATGTATTAACCTACCCTTTTATAGGCTAGAGAGGGGACCTAGCAAACCCTAATCAACAGCGTGTCAACCCAATCCCCTTCCCATTACGGGCTTCGTTAAACACAATTGCCTACACTTTGCTTTGCTCAACTAGGCCCGTAATTAATAGATGCCAAAACCCAACTCAATAAGATCACTTTAGGGTTTAAAATATACTTGGAATATCCATTAACCCGATTATATAAAATAGAAAATTAATTAATTAATGTAAGCCCATTATCGGAAATTTCCAACATTCTCCCACTTGGGCTACATTAATTAATTTGTTTTATTTTGAAAAAGATTTTTATTTTGAAAACGACACTCTCGGGTTAATAACTGAAAATTTGTTTTATGTGGCCACAATTTTGAAAAATAATATTCCAATAATGGCATCTCAAAACCAATCCAATCCTATATAACCTCATTATAGGACTATGGCGATCAACGTGTCAAGAAAATATTGCAACACATGACCTTCCATAATCACATATAATAAACATTATATTTTCATGGATCATGGGCCTAGTAGTGTAGTAAGAAATAGTGCCAACATGTGATCAAAATATACACTATTTCTTATCGGTCCTCAATGCAATTTCTCAACGACATGAAACTGCATTAGCGCAATTTCTAAACAACATGAAATTGCCTCAGTGCGATTTCTAAACAACATGAAATTGCACAACTATGTCACAATCCAACATGAGATCTCATAATCAGTGACATCCAGTCGTCTTTAAACTAAAATTGTCTAAAGATACTGTTTCATATTCCATTTCTCAGTCGACAGGAGAAATGATAATGATAAGATCAATAATAATGATTATCAAAAGTAAATGCTTTAATAGACATTTATAAAAGCATTATTAGTTTGTATATAACTATAATATCTAGTAATACAAACTATATAGCTCCCACTAACAAAATAGATCAAAAGACTCTAAAACACCCATATTCTTTACATGTTCTTTAAACAAAATGGGTCGTAAGCCTTTTGTTAGGGGATCAGCCAGCATGGACTCGCCTCTAATATTCTCTATCACAATGTCTCCATTTTTGACTAAGTCCTTAACAGTATAATATTTGATCTCCATGTGTTTGGACGCATTGCTGATCTTGTCATTCTTGGAATAAAACACAGTTGTAGTGTTGTCACAATAGATCACCATAGGTTTAGCAATAGAGTCCACAACCCGCAATTCGTAGATCAAATTTCGAGCCAAACAGTTTGAGTTGAAGCTCCGTAACACGCTACAAACTCAGCATACATTGTAGAGTTTGTAACCAAGGTTTGCTTTGTGCTCTTCCAAGAAATAGCACCTCTAGCCATCATAAAAATATATCCAGAAGTTGATTTTCTGTCATCCGAACAACCAATAAAATCAGCGTCTGAATATCCAATCACTTTGAGGTCATCTACTTTGCTATACACAAGCATAAAATCTTTTGTTCGTTGCAGATATCTCATCACTTTCTTAGCTGCAACCCAATGTTCATGACCTGGATTCGACGATATCTCCCAAGAGTATTCACAAAAAAGCAATATCGTGTCCGGTGCGTACTTGTGCATACATAAGACTGCCAACTGCACTAGCATATGGAACATTCTTCATTGCTTCTTTTTCAACATCATTCTTGGGGCATTGTTCTATGCTCAATTTATCTCCTTTCACAATAGGAGCTTCACCAACCTTGCAGGTTTGCATATTAAATCTTTTTAGGACACGATCTATATAACTTTTCTGAGATAATCCTAGAACCTTCTTAGATCTGTCACGATGAATTTCAATGCCTAAAACAAAAGAGGCTTCCCCAAAATCTTTCATATCAAACTTAGCAGACAGAAAACTTTTTGTATCATTCAATAGATCAACATCTCTATCGGCAAGCAAAAATGTCATCTACATAAAGTACTAAGAAAATATATTTACTCCCACTTACTTTCATGTAGATGCATTGATCAAACGTGTTTTCTTTAAAGCCAAATGATCTCACAACTTTGTCAAATTTCAAGTACCACTGACATGATGTTTGTTTGAGACCATAAATAGATCTCCGAAGCTTGCACATCATATGCTCCTTTCCAGCTTCTTTAAACCCTTCAGGTTGCTGCATATATACTTCTTCATCCAGGTCTCCATTTAGAAAAGCTGTCTTGACATCCATTTGGTGAAGCTCTAAGTCGAAATGAGCCACCAATGCCATAATTATACGAAATGAGTCTTTAGTGGACACCGGAGAAAAAGTTTCAGTATAATCGATGCCCTCTCTCTGCGTGAACCCCTTTGCGACTAACCTCGCCTTGAATCTCTCTATTTTGCCTTTATTATCTTTCTTGGTTTTGAATACCCATTTGCAGTCAATCGGTTTATGCCCATCAGGTAAATCAACAAGTTTCCATACTTGATTATTTGACATGGAAATCATCTTGTCCTTCATCGCTCTTAACCATTTATCTGCCTGATCACTATCAAGAGCTTCTTTGAAGGTCACCGGATCAACTATATGTCCAATATCAAAATCAGCTTCTCCAAGATAGACATGATAATCATCTTGAAGTGCCGGTCTTCTTTGTCGTTGTGATCTCCGCACAGGCATTTTTGGAGCCTGATCACTCGTTTGGGGAATGTCATTCGCAGCCACATCTCCAGTATCTGCTTCTTGCTGCGCTTCCACTCTATAAGGCTCTCGCATGAAATCATCATTCAAGATGGGCAATGGAATGGAAACCGTTTTGTTTGGTTCTTCCCTTTCAAAAGATTGAGAAGAATTCTCTTCAGCAACATCTAACTCCAGGAATTTAGCAGTTTGAGACTCAACGATTCTAGTGCCCCGAGTAGGACAATAGAACCTATACCCTTTGGAATGGTGAGGGTAACCAATAAAATAACATCTAGTAGTCCTGGGTTCGGTCTTCTTTTGAGAAGGATCATAAATTTTCACCTCTGCAGGACAACCCCAAACTCGAAAGTGATTCAAGCTTGGTTTCCTCTCTGTCCATAATTCAAAAGGTGTTTTCGGCACTGATTTACTAGGCACACGATTCAATATATAAGCCGCTGTTTTAATCGCATCGCATCACCCCATAAGCATTCAGGCAAATTAGAATTGCCCATCATACTTCGTTTCATCTCCATGAGTGTGCGATTGCGCCGTTCAGCTACACCATTCTGTTCGGGACTTCCAGGCATTGTATACGAGCAACAATACCACGCCTTGCAAATATTTAGCAAACGGTCCCATTTGTTGTCCGGTCTCAGTATATCGGCCATAATACTCACCACCACGATCAGATCTGACAATTTTGACAATTTTTCCCAATTGTTTCTCAACTTCAGTGCGAAACACTTTGAACATGTCAAGAGCCTCAGCTTTCTCCTTAATCAGATAAACGTAACAATAACGGGAGAAATCATCAATAAAAGTGATGAAATACTTATTTCCACACAGAGTGGTTGAGTATGGCCCGCTAATATCTGTATGAATTATCTCCAATAGATTTTGACTGCGAGTAGCGCCTTTCTTTTTAATTTTAGTCAATTTTCCCCTCACACAATCAATACAAGTCTCAGTATCATCCGAGTCAAGAGGAGGAAGAATGTCAGCCTTGATGAGTCGCTTTACTCTTTCTTTGGAGATATGCCCTAATCGCTTATGCCACAAAGAATGGATATTTCTCTTTAATCAAGGATCTCTTAGCAACATTGTTCTCGACATTAAAGGAACAATATGGACTATCAGGAGATAAGGACAATCGATATAATCAATCACACAGAACACAATTCCCAATAATTCTGGAATCATAACTCAAATCCACTCTCTTATTTGCAAAATAAAGACAATATCCAGCTTTGTCAAGCAAAGAAAGAGAAATCAAGTTTCTCCTAAAACCAGGAGCATAAAAGACATTGTTCAAAATGAGCTGAAATCTAGAATCTAAATTTAAAACAACTGTACCTATACGCTCCACATCAACTCCAACATTGTTTCCAACTTTAAGCTTTAACTCCCTCAGATTTGGATTCCTTAGATTTGTTAGACCCTGTAAGGTAGTAGTCACATGAACAAAGAGCACCGAATCAAGCCACCAAGAATCCGAGGAACATCAACTAGATTTGATTCAAAACAAACTAACAACTCATGCAGCAAGTTTCCAACTTCAGCCTTGTCTGAGACTCTATATCGTTCTCCCACTACTTCAAGGAACTGTCTTGCATTCGTATTTTCCGGTAAACCACTAATGAGATGCTCAGCAATGGACCTCTTCATAGCAATGAGGCTCAATCGATTGGATTTTTCCCATCTAGCATAATGGGCCTTTTGATCTGCACTACTTTGATCATTGGGTTTGGGAGGTTCATTCTCACGTAGTGCCAAGTCCATATCCACAATGCCTAAAGCAAACTCTATATCTTGCTTCCACCTCTTGAAGTTTGATCCAGTTAACATCTCAACCGTGGCATTATTGTTGTTCACAGCAAAAGTAACTGTTTGTTACACATAATGCAATATGATTAATTATGGCCAATAAATAATTCCTCAAAATAATTAGTATATTATAAACTCCCCTTTGGGCAGAGCGTATAATACACCATTATTTTCCACAGCATGAAGATTGTAAAACAACAACAAAGAGAATTACATATAATTGTCAAGAATTCATCCCTTTTGAGCAGACAAATCCTTTAAATTATACATCTCCATAATATCAATATATAGACACGATAAGGAGAATTACATATAATTATCAAGGGCTTATTCACTTTGTGCAAACAAGACCTTTTTAAATTATATATCTCCATTATCTCGACATAGAGGAGAATTACACATAACTCTAGAATTTATCCCCTTTAGGAAGATAAAATTTTGAGTTATATATCCCCATCAATTATCTCTATTATATTAATATAGAGAGAAATTACATATAATTTTCAAAAAATTTATCCCTTTTGGGCGGATAAATATTTTTCCAATTATACATCCCCATCAATTTAAAGTGGGAATTTATCTTCATGCAATTTTTCAAATTAATATGCATAATAACCCCCTTTGGGCGGGTAATTGTATATACTAATTTGCATTAACAGGAACTCCAAAAAATTTTATAATGTTCCATTTAATTAATGCCCAAAATTTATCAATATGAAGCACTTAACAATATGTGCTTCCCAAAATCATATTGCATTAAACAACAATTTTTGCCACAAATTCCTTTTTTTTTTTTGAAATTTCATTTTCATTTAATATTTTATTAATCATTTATTAAATTTTTTTTTTTGGCCCAGCGGGCTCGGGCCAGAAAATTCTGGTAACCGGCCCGCGTGGGCTTCCCTCCGGAAGCCCGGATTTTGGGTGTAGCCCAGAATTCGAGAAGCCCAGAAACCTGGGCTTCTGCCCAACTCCAGAAGCCCGGTCGGCCCAGATTCTAGAAGCCCAAAAGTGGGCCTCACGCCTAGAAATAGAAAAGCCCAGTGCTGGGCTTCTTTGGAGACCCGGCCCGCATGGGCTTCTCCAGCTGCCTGGGCTTGCGCCCAGGATTTCTGGATGCCCGGCCCGCTTAGGCTTGCGCCCAGGAACTTCAGCAGGCTTCAAAACAGGCCCAACTTGCTGGGCTTATGCCCAGAAGTTAGCTTGGCCCGGCTGGAGGTCTTCTTCAACCTCTAGCCGGGTCACGAATTCTGTATACCGGATCGTGTGACCCGTTTTCGACCCGAAAATCAAATTTCATATTTTATGGCAGATTTTTGTAAGATTTTTCGTGGGTTTTGATTCTAACACAACTATTAAAAGGATTAGAGAGAATTAAACGAAGATTAACCGAACAAATCAATAATATTGAAGCTTCAAAATTTTCGGATCTCATACCATGGCCGAAAATCAATTTTCTCAAGTTTAAGGCCAAAAAGCTCACTTTAATGCAACTAATAAATTCTAAAGCATATATATAACAATACCCATGCATCAATTTATAACATGCTTCATTCAATTGCAAGTAATTTAAAAAAAAATTTCGGAACTTTTCAAGGTACAAACCCTAGAATTTCAAATTCGAAATTCTCTCTCAATTCTCAACGAAAATCTATAAATTATATATGGTTGGAAAGATCTCGACATGTAGAATAAAAGCCCTAAGGTTTTAGAATCAATCGATGAAAGAGTCCGCATGAGAAAATAACGACAACATTAGGTTAAAGGGAGAAAATTTCGAATTTGTTCATAAAAAAAATTTTGGGTTTTACAATCATATATGACAGGCTCTGATACCACATGTAATATTTTCTTAATATTAACAATCATTAAATTAAGAACAAATTCGATTCATACATGATTGTAAAACACCAATAATCCAAATATGTACAACGGAATTAATTACATACCTGTTTGAGCTATGGCCTCACTTGACTGAAGACGGATCAATTTGATATGATCAGTGATCTGTCGGTATGCTGGTTCTTCCTCTCTATGATCTATTTCGGTTTAGCAGCTTTAATGAGATTAAGCAACTGATAGGTATTAACCTACCCTTTTATAGACTAGAGATGGGACCTAGTAAACCCTAATCAACAGCCGTGTGTCAATCCCGGCCCTTCCCATTACGGGCTTCGCTTAAACACAATTGCCTACACTTTGCTTCAACTAGGCCCGTAATTAATAGATGCCAAAACCTAACTCAATAAGATCACTTTAGGGTTTACAATATACTGGAATATCCATTAACCCGATTATATAAAATAGAAAATTAATTAATTAATGTAAGCTCATTATCGGAAATTTCCAACAAAGTCAACCCTTTCGACCTCCCACAATGAACGGAAACTGTTGAACCCAAAAGAGATATTCGAGTGAATATACTTTTTGTCCTTCTTTTTGTTATATAAAGCTTCAAGATCTGAACCTTTACAACATAGGAATATTGATTGACATGCAGATCTGTGGGAGCGTGTTACCATGCTCATCATCCCTACGAATGAATGCAAGGAGTTGAGTAGGTCTAGGGCCTGCTCGTCTTTGCATGAGCAGTCCATTGAAACATTGACACGTAATTAATTTGTATCATGTATTCTTTTTTCATATTGGAATATATGCCCACTAAAACCTTATATTTCTCTCAATGGTCGTCACGCTTGTGCCTCAAATTCGGCAGCAACAATGTCTCATCTTTTCCGTGATGGAGGAGACAAGATGCGCACGGCAAAAGATTCCTTTTTGAATTGTCTCCATTATCAAGGGAAGAGACGCCCGACAAAGGAAACATACATATGTGATTTCGGCAATAGTAGATCCCAAAATGTCATTTCGGTACCGCATTTCTCAATTAAGTTATGAAATGCAATTATCAAACAATCTCTTGATATTACATATGCGATTTTGGTTTTTCTAAACATGCAATGAGGGGAAATTTTCTCCTCGCCTTGTGCCCTCGCATGACTCCTCGTGCTGTGAGTGTCTTTTGAAAAGATGTAAATGACGTGCAAGTAAATTTGTGACGTATATGTAAATTCAATTGATGAAATGACATTTTATTTGATGATGCACACTAGGTTTTGAAATTAATGGAGCCATGTTATTATTTAGCAAGCTTAGACTGGGGTATTTTCGTCCTCTTGGCCATATATAACGTTGCCCTACTGAAGCTATAATTCTTAAAACATGTCTTAGAAAACCATGACATGCACGAGATTTATCTAATGTAGGAAGTAAAACAGACATAATAATAACGGTCTAAAGAAATTATGAGACTTCCTAGATTTGTTTCAGTAGAGCAATGACTACAGAAGCATTTTTAGTAGGGCTTTCTAGATTTATTTAAGCAGAATAATGACTATAAAATATTAAAACTCCCAGTGTTTAATTTTCTGTCTCCTTACATTTGACACGAACATAACTTGAGTCCCACAGGAAATGTTTCAAATGTATCCATTCATTTCATGGAAAATGACTCTTAAAAAAATATTTTTTGAATTTTCTGGCATTCATTTAGGGAAAATGAATTAATTGGGTAAATCATTTTCCATTAAAAGAAAAAAATCTTCTAAAATAGGAGAAAATATTTTTCACTTTACAAATTCTATTTTTTTTTATCACCTCACTTTCTTTAAACAAACACTTTTTCCTTTTCATTTTTCGAATTTTCCGGCATTGGTTCAGTTGCTGCTATGCATATATGGGCCACGCCACGGTCGACACCCCGTGCCACAAGCTCTCTAAAATGGAGTTCCAACCGCAATGACACGCGAACCCCACCAATGGCCGCATGCCTCGGAACCTCCACCTGTGGCAGTAATAGTATATACGAATTATCATATTTTATCTCAATTATGCTATATAATTAACAGACGCTTGCACATATAGTTATTAGCTAAATAACTCCATAAAAAAGTGTCGTAACCAATATCGAACTTCTAAAATAAAATAAAATAAAATAACTCAAAACCCTAAAATTTTATTTATCATCTATTTTTCTTACATCTTTCCGATGGGCAGCAGATGTTTTTCCCTTGGGTAGGCTCAGGGCTGCAAGTTCAAGCCATGGCGGAATTTCTAAAAGTTCGAACCCGAGCAGCACCAACACGATCCCACCTAGACCTGCCCAATCATAAGTCTAATTGTCGGACGATCGAGCCAAGTACTTGGACTAAATCTTGGTCGGGTCCCCTTGTGATTAAGAAAATATCAAGTATTTTATATGAATTAATCAAAGTCTGAGCAGGCCAAAGAAAAAACAAAAATCTGTGCAGCCAAGTGTTTAAGAATCGAAAAAGAGAAACAATTTACTAGGCCAACTCATTTTGCCTGTCGGGCCGACTATGCTTGGGTAGACCCAATAAAGCTATTTAGCATATGATCGCCTCTAAGAATTACCGATCCAAATGTTAATTAAAATTAAAGCACCCTTAGTTGATCATACTTTCGATACATATTTTAATGCATGCTAATTATTTTACTACCGAACATATGTCCCTTTTTATGAATTGAGATATCATGAGGGAGGTGGAAGTTCATCAGAACTACGTCAAACATCATAAAGTTGACGTAGGTATCATATAAAGTTGACAAATGACAAGATTAATTTAGCAGTTGAAAAACAAATAGGTATCGTGAAAAACTCGAGCAAGGCACATTCCTCTGAAAAGCTTGTACGGCCCCAACACCTAGGGGTAAGCATGATCCAGGTTGGGTTGGTCCACCCCCGGACCTTAGAATCAATCTGCACAGTGTTGGTTCTCAATTTTTGAGATTGAAAACCAACCTTATTGAGCGTAAGATTGAGGACTAGACCAATCCAGTGGATTTAGTCCGATTCCAAGGTGTTGGCAACACCTTGCTCTTGCTGGAATCGTAGGCTTGGATCATGAATTGCTCCTTTGTGAAGAGGCCTATCAATATCAACCCTTACGCACTGCACCCCCGTGCAGCTGGGTCGCCTCCAGTGGGTCATCGAATTTCAACTTCAGCGCTGCGATAATGAGCCCCGTCAGGACCCAAGCAGAGATGAAACCGCAGATGATGGTGGCCCACGGCTCGACCATGGAGCAACCGGACAATGATCGCGATGAACCTGCCAAGCAGGCCATTGCACACGTCCAGCGCATCCCAGTGGCCCACTAGCAGGCGCCGGCCAAATAGGGTCGCTAGCCCGGCGGTGGACCCTGCCAACGTGGTCATGACTGTCGTACGGCCGATCGCCGTCCAATTACCTTGGTCGGATGTGGTGGAGTACGACACGAGGATCTTATCGAAAGAGCCCGGGTTGAACCCGAACCAGCCGAACCACAACAGGAACGTCCCGAGCACCACGGGGGTCGCATTATGTCCTCACATTGGCACGGCCTTGCCAAACGCGTCGAACCTACCGGCCCGTGGGCCTTCAATGAACGAGCCCCAGAGACCAGCATTCCCGCCAACCAAATGCACCACGCCGCTCCCTGCGAAATCTATAGCCCCCGACCAGAACAGCAAGTCGCTCGAGCTCGGGCTGAGCCACCGGCTCGACGATCAGACCCAATGGACCACAATCGGGTACACGAACCCGGTGAGGAAGAAGGAGAACACGAGGTAGGCGGTGAACTGGGTCCACTCGGCGATGGAGCTGCTGGTGATCCCGGCGACCGCGATGGTGAAAGCCCGTTGGTGCAGTAAGTAGCTGTAGTCGCCGGTGCTGTTGGGGATGTCCTTGAGGACGAAGAAGCAGGTGCCGATGAAGGTTTTGGAATCGGAGCCTTCCCCGAACACGAAGGCGAAGCCGGAGAGGTAGTAGGAGATGCTGCCGACCACGGCGTCGACCACGTTGGTGGGCATGATGTTCATGGCGTTCTTGGCGCGGACCGAGCCGGCGCACAGCATGGCAAAGCCGAGCTGCATTATGAAGACCAGGTAGGCCGAGAAGAGGAGGTAGACGGTGTTGATCAAGTCTGCGACGCTCGCTTCCCACGAGACCTCCATGGCTGAGAGAGAGAGAGAGAGATGGAGAAGGAAGGAAGGAGGGAGAAAGGGATGATTGGTGCTGGGGAGAGATGAAAGATAAAAGTCCCATCCGTTTGGTGTTTGCTGCTCGCAAGAGATCCTTTTGGTGTACGTTTGAATGGTAGTTGTGTCATAGCGACCAGAGCTCGCGTGTGTACAGCTACGAGAGGTGTTGGTGTTGACCGCTAGTATAGGGGCCTCCCGTGAACTCGGATTGCTCGAACTCACTGCAGTGCGGACCGCAATGGGACTGAGTTATGGTCCGAGTTGAGTGGAGCCACGAGCACGATACAGCGACATCATTGGTCGTCTCGTTTCTTTATCGACCTCGATCGCCACGTGGGATACGACGTCACGGAATATGCAATCCAGATGGCAGTCAACTTTCTTGGAGCTTTGATAAAAGAATTAGGCCAGCCCAGATCCCGATTTGTATTTGTTTAAGGAGATTCCATTTTGGGTTGGGGTTGGGGTTGGGGTTTTTTGGGGGAGGGGGGCGCTGGGGGAATCGTTTTCCGCGTGAGGCCTGAGTGCAAGTTAGTAGTATACAGAACGGATTACCCGAATTAGGAATCAATGTATTTGGTCCGATTTCTAAAAGTAGAAAGGGTGCTTAGGTAATCCAATTCCAAGTTTTAAGGGGGACTGGACCGAACCGACTATTTATATATGTTTTTATTATTTCTTCAAAAAAAAAAAAAGTAACTAGTTTTTTTTTAATTTCTTGATAACATATAGTATAAAGTATTTGAAACCAAAATGTGACCAATTCCTAGTCCTAGGAGCGATTTTACCTTAGAACTGGATTGGATCAAGAACTGATCACCCTTCTGTGTAGATGTTCTACATAAAAGTCCAAATTTAATTAATAGAAGTATTAATAAAAAATAACACAAATGATCCTTAAACTTTGACCTGATATATAATGTGATACGTGAATTTTTAATTTATTCAATATAATTCATAAATTTCAGTTTAATATGCAATGCAATCTCTGAATTTTTAAATTGTTTAATGTGATCTATGAACTTTTGTTATATGTTTAATTTAATCCTTGAGCTATATGAAAATATTCAATAGTGCTTTAGAATTTGAATTGATTATATAAATTATTTGTATAATTGTCCCAATTACTAAATGAGAAGCTAGCTTTTCAACTTTTTCAACGGGTTGCTATTTTGATAGAACGAGTAGGATCTCTCTTTTATCCAGATCTTCTATGCCTGACTAACTGACATAAGAGAGATCGAGTGTTCTCATTGGCAAGACTTCCTCAAGACATTATTAACATCGAAAGTACAAGCACGTGTTTACTTTTTTTTCCTTAATGCAATCTCAGGAGATCTCCCCCAGCTGAATTGGGGTCATAAAGAACCCGCCTAACCACGTGGCGAGCTTGCGCATTACTTTTAATTATCGATTTTGTTTTTTATGGTCACTTTAGCAAATCTATTATGCTTATACATATTCTATTTATGTTTACATAGATTATATTTCAATTCTCATGCAGACATGCTTATGTGCATTTATATATTTTCTTTTGCAAAATCTATAGATAACAAGATGAAAAAAGAAGAAGTTATATTACATGAAGAAAAATATAACACGTTCAAACTTTTTTTTGGTAATAAATATTTTAAATTACTTATATAGATACACATGTCCGATTTTAAAATATCTATTTTAAAAGTAGGGCTGAATTTTTCTGAAAATAAGAGTGTCCTACATCTAAGTTGTAAAAAGAAAAAAAGAAAGAATAGAGGGAAAAGTTAAAGTCAATAAGTCTTTCTTACATATAAGTTCTTTAAAAAAAAAAAAGGTAATAACATCAAAAATTCTAAACAGGTACACTCATATTATATTTATCCAAAACTAATGATTGTATAATAAAAAAATTTAAAATTGATATACCAGTCACATGCAAAGTCCATTGTCTATCACTAGGCGTACATGAGAGAGACAAATGATTAGCTATCTCTAAATGCTAAAGTCAAATAAAAACCGTTCGCTTTTGACATCGTACCGGTTCTTTTTTCTCGGATTGATTTGGATGTGTCATCCAATGCATCATCACTCATCCATCCCCTCAAAAAGAATTTAACAAAGAAACAGCAAAATTGCAAGTTCATCATCCTGGAAGCGGATTGAAAATGTATTAGCAGTCTCACTTTTACTAAATCAATCGAAACAAAGTGCGCCTCATAACTCATCTATCTATGTAAATTGTCGATAACCAGCAGCTCCAACGTCATGGTTACAGAGCAAAGCAAATACAACGACTTTGCTGAAATTTTCTCTCTTCTGGCCAGCGATGCAAGGTAAGAATCAAGTCCAACGCCTATCACCAGCTGACTTAAATGGTAATTTCATTGACTTGAGACGAATTAGAAAAGCATGTTCGTTGACAAATGTGCAGGACACGTTGTTGGCAAGAAACAATAAGGGACGGAAGCAAGATGCAAGTGATTTCATTCGTGGTAGTTACAAGTGAAGATAAATGCTAACTCTTTGTTGAGCTTCTTATTTGATGCTCTTGCTGATGTCTCGAATCAATTTTATAATAAAATCGAACGAAGGCCCGCCTTCCCGCACGGCATTGCTCGTGGTCGCCCTTGTTTCCTTCACCTTCTTCCTTGTTGTCGTGCCACCACCGCCCATCAAGTGTCCAACGGCCTCCCCTATCTACTTTGCCGGCTACAGACGGCCGTCAACACCGTCCCTCCAGGAGTCCAGCCTCAGCTTCATCGCTAATTCCGGTTCCTTCACCATCACGAAGGCATTCAGCTGCTGCTCTACCTACATGGGCCACGTCATGAACGGCAGTCCGTGCCATCGGCTCTCTAAAATGGAGTTCCAACCTCGGTGAGATACGAATCCACCAATGGCCGTGTGTCCCAGCACCTCCACCTGTGGCGGAGAAAGTGTCCGCGAATCATCATATTTTACCTCAACTGTGCTATAATTCATAGACACCTGCACTAACGGTTACATATTAAATAAGTCTATTAAGAAAGCCGCGATCTCAATTTCTAACTACTGCTTGTTCTTACTTCTTTGTATTAATTATTTACAAATTAAGAGTATCCGAAAATATCATGTCTGATGCCTATATTAGTGTAATTTTATATGTTAGATGAGTAGACGGTATTAACAGGCGGGCGGCCTGCCACAGGGTGGGTTTGGGAAAAAAATTCTCGACCCGTTTAGTGGGCGAGCTGCTAAAAAGAGGGCCTTAAGGCCCAACCCAGTGTGCCGATATATTTATTAAATAATTGATAAATCATGTTTTACTAATCATTTTCACTTTAGCATCTAAAATTCACAAACACTAATAGGATAAGATAAGCTCAAATTTCTAATGTAGGATAGAAAAAAATTATAAACCTCAGATAAATTAGTAAAATAAAATATAACAAAACCCAATTTTCTTACTTCTTTATTAGCTGAAATTTTTTAAAAAAATAAAAAAGGATGGCGTAATGTTTTTCACTTGGGCACTTGCTTAGGCCCTCAAGCTCGAACCAGGGTAGGACCTCTAAAGGTTGGGGCCCGACCATGCCCGGCACGATTTTAGGCTCGTCCAATGAGTAGGTCTAATTGCCAAATACTGGGCTGAAATCCTTGCTTGAGCCTTCCTGTGACGTCCTGAATTTTCAGACCTGTGGCGGATTTTATGAATGCGTAGTCATCAATGCACTGTTAGTCAGTCTCACTCTAAATTGATCACTCACAAGCTACTAATCAAAGGGGAGATGCTATTAAAGACCTCGCGGACGCGCGATTCTTGAAAAAGCCACATGTTAGTCTAAGACATGTTGGAGTTGTGATTGATTGACTTGACCATGATTTCTATCCAAATTCGGATATCAGACTTTTTAGACGTCGGGATTAATTATTGGACTTTGATCTCATTATCTTTCAAAATTTTCGTGTACTCGGAAATATCGGACGTAGGATCATTGAGCCGAAATTTGGACCCGAGATCCTGTCATTTTTTTGCCATCCAGTTGCGTTAGTCGGCACTGGAGGCCGCCGCTCGACCGCCATCCCAGCCCGAGTCGACTGCCCATCCTTCTAGCCGAGTTTGTTCCTTCCTCTCTCGATTTTGGTCTCAGCCGAACCGGGAGCCACTGCTGGCTGCCACCTTGACCACCGTCCGCCGTCTCCTAGTCGACCGGAGAGCTTTCCCTAGCCGGATTGAGCTGTTGGAAGCCTTCGCCTCCCTCGGTTCCTCCTTTGGCCGCGCGGACAGCGGGTCTCCGGCCAAGATCCGGCTGCCGCGTCGTCCGTCCTAACACCTTGTAGGTGCTCGTGCGACCGCCTCGTCGTCCCCGTCGCAGCCGCGCCTTCGCCATCGTTAAACGGTAAGTTTCGGCTCTAAACCCCGGTTTAGCATATTAATCACGTTTAGGGTTAGTTTAGTTAGGTTAATCGGGATTAGATGGATAGTTATGATTATTTTGGTTAATTGGGGTTAGCGGTGGTTAATTAGAGCCTAATGGTGATTTAGGCTAATTATGTGTTTATTTTATTATTTATATTTATTTATTCCGAAATTAATATAATATTGTTTTATTATTATTTTGATAATAATAAATTATATTGTTGGTAATTGTTGTGCTTAATGATTGTTAATTAAGATAATTCCCCGTGTTTGGATTAATTACTCTCTGATGAGTAATTGTGGTAAATAGTGATTTACGGGAATATTCATTCGTCGCATTATTGCGAGACAAATATTGTCTGAGGTAATAATTGGCTAATTTGCTAATTACTTATTTATACCTTATTGATTGAAGCACGTATATTCCGAGAATTATGTGGACTCATGTGATTGCGTGCTGAAGTAATCACAGATGATTACTTAATTGTATTTTCTTTACGTGTGAAAGTTGCGGTATTTTGATATGTGTGCACAACCACACCTGCATTGATTGATGAGGAAAGAGGAAACCGGCATGAGTGGTAGATGTGCTAGTATGATCATTAAGGAAAACGCGACCGATGGATTTTGGTTACTTGATGGATTTCGAGGAAAGCGTTACCAATGGATTTTGGATACTTGATGGATTTCGAAAGACGCAACTGATGGATTTCAAGGAAAGCATTACCAATGGATTTTGGATACCCGATGGATTTCAGGAAAATGCGACTGATAGATTTCGGATACTCGATGGATTTCAAGGAAAGCGTTATTGATGGATTTTGGATTTGACCCTAAGTGGAAACAGTAATTTGGTTACGTATGGAGACTCGGAGTATGGAGTTAATAATTACTGTGCATTCTAGGTGATTGAATACGTTTACTGCATAATGGTTGCCTAGCTTCATGCGTGTATTGAACATGTGAAATGTTAGATGCCAAGGGAAAATGATAGGGTCTTGGTGCGTGTTTACGCGAGGAGGTGCATGATTGGAACATGCTTGATTAGTATATACTTGGAATGCTATATATGCGGTACTCTAATTATGTGAGTATTGATTTGCCTTTGTATGGCCGTGAAACTAATATCATGTAGGGTATGTGTAATCGCGAGGTAAGGCTGTTTGTGATTGAATTGTTTAACTATTGATTGTTAGTATTATGAGAAACATGCTGTTAGGTACCCCTGAGGTGGATTGGTGCCCTAGCCGAGGTTTAGCGCCCGAATTTACTAATATTTTATCTCACTGATTATTATATAACCATTTTCAGGTCTGTTAGATGGAGAATTGGTACGTGTTGTGATTCGTGGCTTTGGTTGAAAGAAGTAGATTAACCCTGACCTTGTTGGTGTCATTGGCTCGATAGGGAGATGCCCGTGGTAAGGGATTGTACTTGTAAACTTCTTATGGTTAATCATTAAATAAATAAAGCTGCACTATTAATGGTGTTTTCTAATTGACTTTCTTGACTATCCCGATCATTATGTGGTATAGGGATTATTTATTGCTTCCGCATGTGTTTAATGGAAATATAAAAATAATGGTCTGCGATGCGTCCTAGGACGTCGCATTCCAATGACCGCAAGTGAAAAGGGGATAATCGCATGCTCAAGGGTTGGGGGCGTGACATCCCCATCGGATATGGTATCAGAGCCCGATCAATACCTGGAGTGATAAGGAGCAATGGGTGTTTGAGATAGTAAGTTAGGAAAGACAATTTATTTCATATACCTATAATTGCTTATAGAATCTTTCGCTGTAAGCGGGTTGTTCATGGTTCTTAATTCCTTGAGGGAATTAGAACCCAGGTTCTATGAGAATCCTGATAGATGAACAATCCTGATTCGAGAGCTCTAGAGGTAGGGCAGGTAGAGGTCAGGTAGACGCTAGAGGGAAGGCACCGGAGAACCTTAGACTGGAAAGGGTTTTGTAGGCGTTGTAAGCCTCGAGTTTTTTTTAAAGGCGTAGCTAGCTAGGATTGGAATTGTTGTTGTTATAGCTGCTACTGCCACCGTTGCTATGGTCGTATCACCTAGTGAAGTTCATTTTGTTGAAAAGAAGAATGGCGATCGGTCGATGTTTAAGTTGGTTGAATAGTTTCTGGAGTTAGAACCGTCTGAATTTGTTGGGATGAAAGATCCTGAGATAACAACTCTTTGGATCAAAGGACTAGAGAAAGTCTACACATTGCTGGAGTGCGTGGAGTAAGGAAAGACGATCATGGTTGAATTGCTTGTTAAGTTAGTGGGGTTAAGACTAAAATCGTTGGAAACGGTTGTTAGTAATTCTACCCAGATAAGGGACGAGGTGATGTTTGTGGTAAGATGTTCAGTTTTTAAGATAGTCCGTGTGGATCAAGAGGGATTGATGGTTTTGACTATCTTAGTGGTGTATGACTTGGATATTGTCATTAGGAGAGAGTGGCTCACCAAGTAACGAGCTATGATGGATCGCTATTGGAAAGCAATCCAGTTTAACCCGTTGGAAAGGGTTGATTGCGAGTCCGTTGGAAATCGAGGAGGATCATCGATTCATTTGATTTCGTCACCTCAACTGACTGAGTTATTGGATGAGGGTTGCCAAAGTTAATTAGGTGACTGCAGTAATACGTTGGATGAGGAACCAAGGATGGAAAAACATCGCTGTTATCCGGGGTTATTCTAATGTTTTTCAAAAAGGAATTGCTTGGATTAACCCCAAAGCAAGAAAGGAGAAATTATGATTGAGTTGGTCCTAGATTGGAGCTGAAGTTCAAGGTATCTTACTGAGTTGCGTTGTTGGAAGTAACGGAATTCAATGTGCGGATGCAAGGTTTAATGGACGAATGACCTAATTGTTTTAGTGCGTCTCCGTGAGGAGCGCTAGTTTTGGTTACAAGAGAGATGGGCTAAAACATTGTACTTTTGTGTCAAGTATTAGAAGTTTAACCTGGGGCAGGGTCATGAGCGAGTAACATTGTGGAGGAAGACGACTGATTTGACCAATTTCAACGGTTTTGGTACCTTCCGAGATAGACCCAAGGATGGGTTATGTTTGGCTGACTAAAGGGAGGATGTGCCGGAAATAGTGTTTCGAATGCAATGTGGTTGCTATGAAATCTATTGCAACATTGTTTGGATTGACCAATACATCGGTTGTTTTGATGGATTTGATGGATTGAGTGATATATTGGAAATTCGAGAAATACAGATGAACACAAACAACACTTGAGGATGGTGCTATATATCCTTTGAGTGCATAATCAGTGTGCCAAGTTTAGTACATACGAGTTTGGACTTACTCGCGTAGCTTTTGTGGGTCGGGTGATTTTGAACAAAGGAATTTCTGTGGATTTACTAAGATCAAGGCAGTTCATGAATATGCCAAGACTTATGACAGTGATAGAGGTTTGTAATTTTCTAAGACGGACAATTTATTGTGGATGATTCGTAGAAAGGTTCTCTACAATATCTATGCTTCTGATGTGAAGGTTAATGAAAGACATAGAATTTTGATGGACAGGTAAGTGCGAGAGTAATTTTTAAGAGCTTAAGTATGAGTTGATTACTGCACCAGTTTTGAGTATATGATCTAGTATTAGAGGTTATGAGATTTACTGTAAGCCGCCGTATAAGGGATTGGACTACGTTGTAAGGCAACAAGAGAGGCTAGTTGCATACGCGTCACGACGATTGAGGCCGCTGGATCTAATGGAAATCAAACAAGTTCTATCATGATGATTTGAGAAGTCGTATGTGTTGGATCATAAAGGATGATTTCTTAGTTGGCAAAAATCTTTGATAAGATTTATAGTGGACAAGTTGTTACTTGGAAGTTTCGGACGTTGTAAAGAACTACAATGAATTATTTTGGGAGACAATTAAGGTCTCATGAGTTGGACAACTTGGCATGTGATTTGAAAATTTCAATGAGCATTTTTGCTCATAAGATTTGGAGACACTGCTTGATGGTATCTAGGGTAACATGAATTGATTTTAGAAGTTGTAAACTTGAATGGCCATAAGAGATGAAGTGTTCTTGGTGGATTATCTTGGGAGACAATTAACATTGGGATTGGAGGAAATTGATTTTCGTCTTTGGTGGATTGAGGATTAATTATTCTGTGGTAATACTAGATGGAAGGTGGTGAGATATCATTGTCGATGATTTATTTCGAGGTATTAGTAGACTCGAAGAGGTGCCGAAAGTTTTAGTGCTATGAGGGAATTGATTTGCATTAACCTTCGAATGTTTTCGACGACACCTTTGGGGTAGGCGTGTAATTGAAATGGATGGATTGTCGAAGGTGAATCAAGGATTGTGAGAATCCATATTGCGAATTTGATGGAAATTCAGTGGATTATAGTTCGAGTATGGATGAATGATCTCAAGTAATGACCTCATGGATTGGCGAACTTAAGACACTTTTGTAGTTAGGAGTGCTCAAATGAGGTTAAAACTGTGAGGCTCAGTATGGGACGGGTCAAAGCGGATAATACCCCTATGTGTTAATCCATCTCATGAAAGGACTTTTTCTAGATTGTATAGTTCAAGAATGCTGGTATCGACGGATTCGACGAGGGCAGAGAGTGGTCGCCGGGGCTAGAGAGCCTAAGTAAGGAGCGACTCCTGGCAGGCTTCTAGGATGTCGAAGATGACGAGGATGAAATGGACTATGCACCGGTCAAGAGAATAAGATTCTTATCAGAGTGGCATAGCAAAAGTATGAACGAGCTTGTGAAACTCCGATTTATTGGATTGAGGTCCGAGATGGTGGGATCACCGGTCCAAATATTGTCTGACAGTTACTGGATGCTATTATGATTGTCAATGACAAGTTAAGGACATTGCAAGTCGCCAGAAGAGCTATGCAGATAAGCGACGTAGACCGTTGAAGCTTCAAGTCAGTGATCACGTGTTCTTGTAGGTGTCACTAATGCGAGGTACTTCGCGGTTCGGCAAAAAGGGAAAGTTGAGTCCAAGGTACGTGGGACCATTTGAAATTTTTGAAAGGATTGGGATTTTAGCTTATCGCCTTGCATAGCCTCTGAGACTAGCACAAGTGCATGATGTCTTTCTCGTGTCAATGTTGAGAAAGTACGAGCTAGATCCGACCCACATGCTAAATTTTGTGAAAATAGATGTGGAGTCGTATGTGGAAAGACCGATGTGAATCATGGACCGAAAGGAGTGCATACTGCAGAACAAGACGTTTGCCTTGGTCAAGGTGTTTTGGTAACATCACGAAACAGAAAGAGCCACGTGGGAAAGCAAGGAAGTAATGAGGCATTAATACCCCCACCTGTTTGAAGAGTTGAGTAGTAACATAAATTTCAAGAATTCAAGGAGTGGTACAAATTTCGAGGATGAAATTTTTATAAGGGGGGGGAGAGTTGTGACTTCTTGGATTTTCCGACCCATGGCGGATTTTATGAATGCGTAGTCATCAATGCACTGCTAGTCGGTCTTGCTCTGAATTGATCACTCACGAGCTACTAACCGAAGGGGAGAGGCTACTAAAGACTTCGTGGATGCGCGATTATTAAAAAAGCCACCTGTTAGTCTGAGACATGTTGGAGTTGCGATTGATTGACTTGGCCATGATTTCTATCCAAATTCGAATATCGGACTTTTTGAACGTTGGGATTAATTATTGGACTTTGGCCTCGTTATCTTCCAAAATTTTTGTGTGCTCGAAAACGTCGGCTGAAGGACCACTGAGCCAAAGTTTGGATTCGAGACCCCGTCATTTTTCCCTTCCTTTTTCCCTTTCTCTCTCCCATGTGTGCCTTCCCTCTCTCTCTTCCTTTTTCTAACTCCTTTCTCCCTCTCTTTCTTCCCGTTGCCACCTGCACCCTCAGCTCACGTCCCCTCCCTTTGCTTTCTCCTCTTTGTCACCTGCGCCCCCTGCTTCTCCTTTGCTGTCCTTTCCCCCTTCTTGTTTGACTTTTCATACGTTTTCTTCTCTCTCTCTCTCTCCTTGCTTCACTCGACTACAGCTGCTCCCCACTATTTTTCTTTCTTCTTCTCCTTCGGCTTTTTGTTTTGGCCGAAGACAGAACCGCCGCCGCCGCCTCACCGACCGCCATCGCAGCTCCACCACCACCCCTGCTCACTGCCAGGTCGCCGGCAAGTTGTCGTCCGCCGATTTTGAAGCCGACCGGCTTCGTCCAGCTTCTGTCTTTCTCTCCTCCTCCGCCCGACCTCCCTCCGCCGCGTCTGGTTTCGACCGAGCTGGTCCCATTAGCCATTGGCTATCTGCTTGGCACTGCCTTGGCAGCGACTGTTGTCTGTTGAGCTAGATAGTCGTGGCTATTTGTTGTTTCTCCTCCCTCCTCAGGTTTCCTCCGTTTCCCTGACTTCCGCGTCGAGCCGCGCCACCGCCGCCTGCCAGTCGTCCCATTCTCTCCTTGCCATCCAATTGCGTTAGTCAGCACTGGAGGCCGCCGCTCGACCGCCATCCCAGTCTGAGTCGACCGCCCATCCTTCTTGCCGAGCTCGTTCCTTCCTCTCTCGGTTCTAGTCTTAGCCAAACCGGGAGCCGTCGCTGCTCCGACTGCCGTTGGCCGTCACCTTAACCGCTGTCCGCCGTCTCCCAGTTGACCAGAGAGCCGTCCCCAGCCGGACTGAGCTGCCGGAAGCCTTTTCCTCCCTTGGTTCCTCCTTTGGCCATGTGGATGGCGGGTCTTCGGCCAAGATTCGGCCGCCGTGTCGTCCGTCCCAACACCCTGGAGGTGCTCGTGTGACCGCCTTGTCGTCTTCGTCGCAGCTGCACCTTCGCCATCGTTAAACGGTAAGTTTCGGCTCTAAATCATTGTTTAGCGTATTAATTGTGTTTAGGGTTAGTTTAGTTAAGTTAATCGGGATTAGGTGGATAGTTATGATTATTTTGGTTAATTGGGGTTAGTGGTGGTTAATTAGAGCCTAATGGTGATTTAGGCTAATTATGTGTTTATTTTATTATTTATATTTATTTATTCCGAAATTAATATAATATTGTTTTATTATTATTTTGATAATAATAAATTATATTGTTGGTAATTGTTGTGCTTAATGATTGTTAATTAAGATAATTCCCTGTGTTTAGATTAATTACTCTCCGATGAGTAATTGTGGTAAATAGTGATTTACAGGAATATTCATTCGTTGCATTATTGTGAGACGAATATTGTTTGAGGCAATAATTGGCTGATTTGCTAATTGCTTGTTTATACCTTATTGATTGAAGCACGTATATCCCGGGAATTATGTGGACTCATGTGATTGTGTGCTGAAGTAATCACGGATGATTACTTAACTGTATTTTCTTTACGCGTGAAAGTTGCGATATTTTGATATGTGTGCACAACCACACCTGTATTGATTGATGAGGAAAGAGGAAACCGGCATGAGTGGTAGATGTGCTAGTATGATCGTTAAGGAAAATGCGACCGATGGATTTCGAGGAAAGCGTTACCAATGGATTTTGGATACCCGATGGATTTCGGAAGACACGATTGATGGATTTCGGTTACTCGATGGATTTCGAGGAAAGCGTTACCAATGGATTTTGGATACCCGATGGATTTCGGAAGACGCGACTGATGGATTTCGGTTACCTGATGGATTTCGAGGAAAGAGTTACCAATGGATTTTGGATACCTAATGGATTTCGAAAGACTCAATTGATGGATTTCGAGGAAAGCGTTATCAATGGATTTTGGATACCCGATGGATTTCGGAAGACGCGACTGAAGGATTTCGGTAACTCGATGAATTTCGAGAAAAGCGTTACCAATGGATGCGTAACCATTTTCGATCACATAATGGAATTCAGCCTATTGGCTAACAATGTGGGAGAGTGGACGTAGGCTTGACAAAAGCCGAACCACTATAATATTGCTTGCAATCTTCTCTTTCCTTACTCTTTTTATTTTCGATTGCATACAACAAAAGTCTATCTCATCCAGACTATGTTCATTTCTTAAATTCTGAGTCTATTATTGTCAGACTTCGTATTTACAATTTTAGTGCAGAAACTTTATTTACACCTATTCACCCTCCTCTAGGTGTCGGTACTAGCAAGTATCACTTGGTAACTAGTTTTTTAATATAATCATCCTGTAACCTCCGAGATGACTAATGCTCCATACCAAATGCAAATAAACTAACGGCCTGCAGCTTTCATGCCTATCAACAGCAGTGTAAAGGCTTAGAATCCTGGGATATTCCCTTCGCTGGTGCCTCCAGACTGCTTTGCCCGTATGAAGCAGTGAATCACAGCTGGTCGTTGAAAGATTATTAATCCCTTCGCTAGTGTCCCAAGAATGAATTTAGTATCTGAATTTATTAATTGACTCCGATCTTTTTATGGCCTCTTTAGGGTCCCAATCGTCCTCAAGCAGTTGGCTATTAGATTCTTCTATGCTTCCAACTCCTATGGTCTTCCTTTATAAATGGATATTTAGGTCATGTCCTATCATGGCTATCCAAGCATCTTCCCCCTGACAACAGCAAACCCGAAAATGAGTTTGAGCCATTTCTGTTCAGTCACCTACCCTGCCATCTTGATCCTAGAACTAATGATCACAAGCTTCGCTTCTTGTAGTGCCCTAGGCAATGAGACCGATAACATTGCTCTGCAAGATTTCAAGTCCCTCTTAACAGATAATTCTGCAGGAATCTTGGCCTCTTGCAATGATTCTCTCCATTTCTGCCAATGGACTGGAGCCACTTGCGGTCTCAGACACCAGCGAGTCACTGCCTTGGACCTCGATGGACAAGATTTGGCGGGGACTGTGTCCCCTTTAGCAGAAACCTTTCGTTCCTCCAGTACTTGAACCTAGCAAACAACTCTTTGCATGGTCTCATTCCTACGAAAATTGGGCGCTTGTTCAGGCTTCGAAACCTGATCTTGAGCGACAACACTTTGGGAGGTGGAATTCCTAGAAATCTCTCCCAATGTCTTAACCTCCTGACTCTTGAGCTCGACTATAATTATCTCCATGATCGCATCCCTTCCGAATTTGGGTCACTGTCAAATCTCCAGAAGCTCTCCCTTTCTAACAACAATCTCACAGGCCCAATCCCCGCTTCCATTGGAAACCTTTCCTCCCTCGAAGAGCTTAATCTATTGAGCAACCTGATTGGAGGAGTTCCAATTTCTATTAGCGAAACGAGGCTCAAAGTTTTCGTGGCCAGCGAAAACCAGCTGGCAGGTGGTTTCCCCTCTGCTCTTTGCAACTTTTCATCACTCAATACCGTACGTTTGTACCATAACTTGTTTACTGGCTGTATCAGGAGAGACATAGGCCTTCTGCTTCCGAATCTGCAATTGCTCATTCTGGGAGATAATCAGTTCACAGGTCCCATTCCCAATTCACTGTCCAATGACTCGAACTTAGCAAAAATTGATATCCCCTCGAATAACTTCACTGGACGTGTCCCAGCCAGCTGCGGAGGGCTTCAAAACTTGAAATGGCTCAACCTTCTCCAAAATTTTCTCGGAAGCGGCACAACTGATGGTCTAAGTTTCCTTCCAATACAATTTATGACTGGGTCAACTCGAAGCAATTCATTTGGACATGTTATTACTAAATGAAAATATCCCTAGCACCTTTAATGTAAATGCGACTGATGACAATGATATTTTTATTTGGAGATTGACGGCTTTCCACGCGATAAATGACTAAATAAGATAGTCAGATTTTAGTTATCAATAATAACTAACAACTCCATCACCAGGGTTACAGAGCAAAGCAAATACAATGACTTCGTTGACCATGGGAATTTCACAAACTCGACATATTAGTAAGCATGTTCGTGGATTAAATGAGTAGGACTCATTGGTGGCAAGAAACAATTAAGATAGAACAAGATTAACGTGACATGTACATGATGGTTACAATTTAAGGCAAAGAGCTTTTTATTCAATGTTCTTGATGATGTCTTGAATCAACCTTCCAATAGAGTCATACGAAGATCCACGTTCCTTCATGGCATTTCTCGCTGCCTCCCTCAATTTCTTCACCTTCTTCCTCATCGCTGCAGCGTTGCTGCCGATCAAGCATCTAACAGCCCTCTCTATCTCCTACGTTGGCACTAGATGGCTGCCAATGCCATGTCCCTTGTAGTCCAGCCTTAGATCCAGCGCTAATCCAGTTCCTTCACCATCGTGAAGGCGATCAGCTGTCGCTCCGCACATATAGGTCATGTCATCGACACATAATAAACGTATGTTGCGCATTCTTTTCATATTAAAACAAAAAATGTCCACTAAAACCCCATCTCTCTTTCCCTGGTGGTTGCCGAATCTGGCTTTGTGCCTCGAATTAGATAGAGGCAGGATCTCATATTCTTCACGATGAAGGAAGCAAGATCCGTTTTGGAAAAGGAGAAAAATTTTGCTCGTCTCCTTTGTCGAGGGAAGAAACGGCCAGCGCAGGAGACCAAATCTCCGAATTCTCCTCCTCCAAGGCCTCCTCCATCGACAAAGTACACTAAGCATGACGGTGATTGGGGAGGAAGGCAACAACGCTGCAGCGATGAGGCAGTGGCTATTTGAATTGCGCCCGCGCTGATGATGGTAGCATTTACAATTAGGTCACTCAACTTTGATACTCACACTCAATCCATTAAAACTTCAACTTTTTTGCAATTTGTGTACGTTAGCCGAAATACACCCCTTTTTCATAGGAATTGCTGACATGGCACCACCATGTTGATGACATGCCACCTGGCCATGTGTCTGCTCCATCAACAATTCGTCAAAAAATTGGTCGGACTTCAGTCGGGTGCATCAATTGCAGAAATTGAAAGTTTAGTGCATTTTTATCTGAAGAAATCAAACTTAGATCATTGACAGTTTGCTTTCATATTTTTTTGGCCACATAAAATAGTAATTTGCTACTTTAGATCTGTAATTTTTGGCTTTTTTAAAATTTCAAATCTATCGTTTGCTAATTTTTTTCACCTACGTCAAAGTGGACTCAATAGGTATAGAAGCTATCCGGCGGCGGTGGCAAGGTGAGCTAATTTTTTTCACCAAAGTCAAAGTGGACTCAATAGGTATAGAAGCCACGTGGCAGTGGTGGCAAGGTGAGTTAAATAATGTACTATCAAAATGTAGTTATCCGACTAGATTTGGATTGGGCGTGGATTGGATCCATCATGAATAAATTTCATTGTATTGTATGAACTAGATAGGTCAATATGAGTTAATTAAGTCAATCTAGTCCAAATCCAAAGGTGACACAATCCAAATTTGACGTGGTCCTTCCATGTGCCATCTTCGAGCCAAGATGATCTGATCATTTTATGATCATTTGTGCTGAGGAAACAACAAATATGATGGAATTAGTGGTCCGTATGATGTATCTATCTCTTGAAAAAAATTTATTTGGACCCGTATCATGTGAACTAGCTCCATCCCAACTATTGAGTAGCGTGGCCAATATAAGACCCACGTGGATGATCGAGACTAAGGTGCATACAGAAATTACTGCAATCTCCTGGAAAGAAATTTTGGTTCTCATCCTACAACGATTCTTCCCAATTCAACGAGCTAGATTGCTTGCTACTTTTCATCTAAAGGTTGTGATTGTTTTAGAATATAATTTTTTAAATTTCGTTGCGGCTATATATATTTTTTTTCTGTGTATTAGTTAGTCAAGCAATTTCTCAAATTATAAAAGCCACTGACAATCTTTCAATGCCATAACTTTTAGGGCGGTTCCACTTGGGCCCCTTCGAGTTTTAAATTTAGCCCAAAAGGCTGTGGGCTCTACAAAGGTCTCCCAACTTCTAAATTTTCTCTACATTAATCGGCCCAATTGTGGTTCTTTATTATCCGTTCATCCATCAAGATCGGCTTGCTGAGGAGAATGTTTTCAGTTGCTTGGTCTTCTCATCATCACTTCCCATTTCTGTTTTTCCAAGTAAAGTTGGGAATGTAATAAAAATTAATTTACCCAATCAAATCTCAAAGTTATTGCCAGTAACTATAAGATAGTTACATGAACAATCATCGTCAACCATTGATGGACAACTTTGCTGTCCATTGGATTGTTTGAGTTGATGCCAACCGTGACAATGGGCTCGACGACTTTGCCACCGTTTAGCCCACGGCAGGGTATACTGAAGTTGTCCAATGAAGAAAAGGTTTTCTCATTGCCGTGATAAAAGGATAGCGGGTCAAACACTGCATATAAAGGATTCCAAATAAGGTGTACAAAGTCCAAGATTCCAACGTATTGAATTCACATTTTTCCATGGGAGGTCAAATGTTATAAAATTCCAACTAAGGTGTACAAAATCCAAGATTCCAACACATTGAATTCACATTTTTCTATGGGGGTCAAGTGTTATAAAATTCCAACTAAGGCGTACGAAGTCCAAGATTCCAACACATTGAATTCACATTTTTCTATGGGGGTCAAGTGTTATTAAATTCAGAGGGTTCTTCCCTATGATTATTTAGGTAAATAATGTAGAACAATGGGCAAATGCTTACATGGAAACATTAAAGCATCACAAGAGCGGGCGGTCCCGCAAATCAAAGAGGATTGCGGGATATTCGAAGATACAAATGATTTAAATCAAAGAAAATTGTGGGATCTTCGAATATTCAAGTGGGTTACGATATTTGTTCTCAAATTCACGCATTTTCCTTGATTTCTGGGATGTCAAAGATTTCGGATGTGTTTTGCAAATATTTTAGTCGCGCTATGAAAACTTTCCCCTTTATCAATATCTTTTCCTTGATTTTGTTATTTGATTTCAGTTGTTGATTATTTCATAGATGGTGACCTCTTTATAAATAGGTACCTAAGATATTATAATCTGCACTTCATTATTCAGAATAAACGCCATCTTTTGGAATCCTTTTCCCAGCATATCTTCCTCTGCATCAATAAACAAGATGGGCTCCGTTTGTTTTTGTAAAAGATAAATAATCTGAAAAATATTTTTCTAAAAATGATAACTTGTATCGCTTATAAAAATAAATGAATGAAGAATATTTTTAGAAATTGTATATGCATCAATTTGGATTTTGATAGTCACCAACAATATTGTACAAAGTTAAACTAATTTGAATTTATGAGTCTTGAGGAAAAAGCCGAGATTTTTGGTGGATTAAATTGTGGTCTTTAGATGCACGAAATTTAAATGGTCAATATAATGTGTCTAGTTGGAACTTAAGAACACCATCATCTGGTCTTTCTTCTGTCTCTGTCGTAACAAATCAACTATGAAAGCAACCTTGCCAAACTTGAGAATGAATTGCATATCAGCTTTTGTCAGCCTCATTCTCTTCATACATCAAACTCACTCTAGCACTTGTATTGCCTATGCTTCCTATCCTGAAAATGAAATAGATAGGGCAGCATTGCTCGCCTTCAAGGACAAGATGATTGAAGATTCTCAAGGGATCATGAGTTCTTGGAACAAGTCGATTAGTCACTGCAACTGGCTAGGAGTTTCTTGTAGTCACCGCCACGCTGGAAGAGTCACCGCCCTCGACTTGGAGAGTCAAAAGCTCATTGGCACAATACCTCCTGACATTGGGAATCTCACCTTCTTGAGGTGTATTAATCTAACGGCGAATCGGCTTCGAGGCAACATTCCAAAAGAGATCGGGCGATTGTTCAGATTGAAGACTCATCCTCTTCAACAATGAACTCGGAGGGGAGATACCATGGAATTTGTCATCTTGCGTAGGTATGCAGTACCTCAATTTGCAGCAGAATTGGCTTAGCGGGAGGATACCTAGTGAGCTTCGGTATTTAGTCGAGAGAGAACTCATTATTTTTAGGGTCGCAAAGAATGATCTTACCGGGGGAATTCCTGTTGAGAAAACTCCTAGTTTTGATACTAACAAAATATTTTATGAATGATATTTATATCAATCTCTTGAAGGAAAAGGACACAGAATGACATAGGCTTTAAAGTCTGCTGGTAGTAGAAGATAAAGCATGAGATGTCTTAGAGTCTGTCCTTACCAGACGGAAAGATCGTACTAGACTGAGATTTAAGTCTGACCGTACCAGACCGAGATTTAAGTCTGACCATACCAGACCGATATTTAAGTCTGACCATACCAGACCGATATTTAAGTCTGACCGTACCAGACCGAGATTTTAAGTTTGAATGAACCAGACTGAAAATCTAGGCAGACTCAGAACTTAAGACCGTCAGACTTAAGATGAACCTACAAGATAAGATCACTAACGGTAGAGTATTTCACTTACCTTATTTATGTTGATTCTGTTATACTAATCTGATTGACAGGATCAATTAGTGGGTAACTTCCAAAGAAGAATAGAGCACTTATGAAAGCCCAGATTCTGATTGTATGGGCGAACGGAATCTAAGGGGATCTGATCTACCCTCAACGGTCAAAAAGACTTGCCTTATAAAGTCTGTCCAAGGAAGGGAAGACTAAACTCTCAAGAAAAGAGCCAACGGTCGAGTGTGGCTTGGAGAGTATTTAAGGATAGGTTGAGACTTAGGGGTAGATGAGATGAACATTATTCCAAAGCTAATTCTGTTCTTCAATTGTTGTTCATAGTGCGTATTTGAGTGATCCCAGTGTATTACAAAAGAGAGTGACTTAGTGAGATAGATTATCACCAAGTACAAACACTCGAAAGTGTGTAATCACCGTTGATCATATAGTGAAATACAGCCGATTGGCTGGTCGCCCGGAGAGTGGACGTAGGCTTGTCTAAAGCCGAACCACTATAAACAGTGTTTGCAATCTTCTCTAACTCTCTCTACTTGATTCCAGTTTGTTGATTGCGAAAGTTATATATATTTGCGCGAATAATCTCTCTACACCTATTCACCCCCCTCTAGGTGTTTATACTAGTTATATCAATTGGTATCAGAGCTTCGTGCTCGAGATCTTGAAGTGTTTGTTACTTCTGAGTTAAAGATCCTCTATGGCTTGTATTCTTGCACCAGGTTTGATTGAGGGGCAGAGTAACACTCGTCCACCCTATTTTGATGGCAAAGATTACAATGTTTGGAAGAATAAAATGAAGGCCTTTCTCAGATCGAAAGATCCATTGGAATGGGATGTGGTTGAGAGGGGTGTTGAGCCCACTGATAACACTAGAAAAACGTCAAAGAGTAACGATGGGAAAGAAACAGAATCATTAGCCACTTTCTCTCCTGAAGAGATAACAACAGGAACTTGCACTACTGATCAAAAAGATAAAGAAATTAAACAGAAAAGGCAGGAAGTTCAACAACAGGAAACAAAACGAGACGATACCGGACAATGCGGGCGATGACGAGGATAATTATGCCAAAGATGTAATTTGTTTTGAGTGTAAGAAAAAAGGGACATATTAAACAGAATTGTCCCGAGCTCAAAAAGAACAAAGGAAAATTCGAGAAGTACAAGAAGGCCCTCAAAGCTGAAACATGGAGTGACACAGAAGTTGAGGAGAGTGAAGACAAATATGGAAACATCTGTCTTATGACACATTCAGACTCAGACTCTGAAACAGATTCAGGCTCAGACTCAAACTCAGACAAAGAAATCGAGGTAAATCACTCCGATATTCCAATAGAAATCTCAGATTACATAAATGAGCTGTGTTTAAATCTAAAATCTACCTTGAAAAAGATCTCCAATTTAAAAGTGGAAAATCGTAAGTTGAGTCATCAAAATTGTTTGTTAAAAGGAAAGTTTAATGATCTTAAAAAGGAATTTACGGAAGTGGAGAAAAGTCGTAATTCTATCATAAATGAAAATGAGTCTCTTAAAAAGGAACTTTTGGAAATAAAGGAAAATCAAAGTTCTTTACAAAACGAGAATCTATTTCTTAGAAAGGAAATTTCGAATATCAATGTAAAGTTTTCTGAAGGAACAAAAAATCTGCAGCATATTCTTTCTATCCAAATTCCTCACTATGATAAGTCAGGACTTGGATTCTGCAAGGAAAGTAAATCGTTAATTGATTTTCCTAAGGTCAAGGAAATGATTAAACAGAGACCTTCTCAACAGACATATAATAATCATTTTAAAAGGAATTTTGTTAAATCTGTTGGTCGTGAAAATCTAAAGTGTTCTAACTATGGAGAAAGAAAACATTTTGAGAATAAATGTCCTAAAGTCTGGAGACCTATTCAAAAGAAGTGGATAAAAAAGGCTTATACTACTAACTTCAATGGACCCAAGAAAATTTGGGTACCAAAGAAAAAATAAGTATGTGTGAACATTGCAAGTAAGCTTCAAAAGTAAGAAGAAATGGTATTTGGATAGTGGATGTTTAAGACATATGACAGGAGACTCAAAGATGTTCATTGGATTCGAAAGAATCAAGGGAGGAACAGTTTCGTTTGGAGGAAACACCAAAGGAAACATCATTGGATTGGGAACTGTCAAGATCGGTAGCTTAATCATCAACAATGTTTCCTTAGTCAAAGGATTAAACTACAATCTTCTGAGCATCAGCCAGTTGTGTGATGCCGGCTTCAGAATTAACTTTAAAGAGAATCTATGCTTTGGAACAAGCAATGACTTTTCACAGACTTTTACTGGACGAAGACATGGAAATATTTATCTTCTGGACATAAATGAAAACACTGCAAAATGTCTCTTATCAGTCCAAGATGAAGCAGATATGTGGCACCGCAAACTTGGACATGTCAACATGAAACAAATTTCCAAGTTAGCCAGCAAAAAGCTTGTTCGTGGCTTGCCCTCACTAAGTTACAAAAAGACAGAGCTTTGCTCTGCATGTACACTGGGAAAACAGGTAAGAAACTCTTTCAAGTCTATAAAACAGATTTCTACTAATCGTGTATTGCAGCTTCTTCACAAGGACTTATTTGGACCAACCAGAACCCAAAGCATTGGAGGTAAGAAGTACTGTCTTGTGATAGTAGATGATTACTCTCGATTTACATGGGTATATTTTCTAGCAAAAAAAGGAGAAACCTTCTCATATTTCTCAACATTTGCAAAGAGAGTCCAAAATGAAAAATGGTACTCTATCTCAATTATCAAAACAGATCATGGGGGAGAATTTGAGAATCAAGACTTTGCAAATTTTTGTGACAAAAATGGTATACATCATACATTTTCATCTCCCTACACTCTAGAACAAAATGGAGTAGTGGAAAGAAAAAATAGGTCTTTGCAGGAAATGGCCAGAACATTGCTTATAGAAAGCAAGGTGGCAATTCGGTTACTCAAGCGAAGCGGTTTCTACTTCTTGCCATATTATTAACAGAGTATTTCTTAGACCAATTCTTGAGAAAACTCCCTATGAGATTTTCAAAGAATGAAAACCTATTGTTTCCTACTTTCGAATCTTTGGTTGTCTATGTTATATCCTTAAAAATGTTAATCATCAACCTAGTAAGTTTGAAGAAAGGTCAGATGAAGGCATTTTTCTGGGCTATTCAAACTCTAGTAAAACATATAGAGTGTTCAACAAGAACACTCAGACAGTGGAAGAATCCATGAACGTAAAGTTTCTAGAGAAAGAAGTTTCAAAATAGAGCAGTACAATAAATGAAGAATCAGAATCAAATGCTGCTCCTGAAAGATCTGGTCTCAACAAAGAAGCAGAATCTTCCTAGGAAATAGTCAAAGGAGCAACTCATGAAGAACGACTAACTCAGCCTGACATTCCTGCATCAGCAGAAGATTCTAATAATAATGAAGTTCCAAACAGAAATTGGAAGCATAAGTCTAGTCATCCTAAGGAGCTTGTGATTGGAAACATCAACGAGGGGATTCAAACCAGATCAAGGAACAAAAAGGACACAGGTATTGTTGCACTGATTTCTGAAAATTGAACCCAAAGGAATTAATGAAGCTCTGGAAAATGAAAGCTGGATAGAGGCAATGCAAGAAGAGCTTCAATAGTTCAAGAGAAATGATGTATGGGAATTGGTGCCCAAACCCAAAGGACGAACTATCATTGGTACTAAATGGGTTTTCAGAAACAAAGTCAATGAACTTGGAAAAGTCACTAGAAACAAGGCAAGACTCGTGGCAAAATGTTATTCTCAATCTGAAGGAATAGACTATGATGAAACCTATGCCCCAGTTGCAAGACTAGAAGCAATCAGACTACTACTTGCCTATGCTTGCTATCAAAATTTCAAGCTATATCAAATGGACGTGAAAAGTGCTTTTCTAAATGGGTTTATCAAAGAAGAAGTCTTTGTAGAGTAGCCTCCTGGTTTCGAAGAACCAAGAAAGCCAGACCATGTTTACAGATTAAAGAAGGCACTTTACGGTTTGAAACAGGCACCTCGAGCTTGGTATGAACGATTGAGCAAGTTTCTACTAGACAATAAATTCAAGAAAGGTATAGTAGATACAACCTTGTTCATTAAGAAGGAAGGTAAAGATATACTGCTAGTACAAATTTATGTAGATGATATTATTTTTGGTTCATCTAATGAGCACTTGTACAAGAACTTCTCAAAGTCTATGCAGGAAGAATTTGAAATGAGCATGATGGGAGAACTGACATTCTTCCTAGGACTTCAAGTCAATCAAACAAAACGTGGAACATTTATCAATCAAGAGAAGTATGCCAAAGACTTGATTAAAAAATTTGGAATGGAGAACTGCAAGAGGACTGAAACTCCAATGGCAACCTCCATCAAACTAGATCAGGATGAAAAGGGAAAGAAGGTTGATCAGAAGAATTATAGAAGCATGATCGGTTCTCTACTCTATCTCACTGCATCTAGACCAGATATTCTATACAGTGTTTATCTTTGTGTTAGATTTCAAGTGGATCCTAGAGAATCACATATTTCTGCTGTTAAACGTATAATCAAGTATATAGCCACTTATCCACACTTGGGTTTATGGTATTCAAAAGAAATAGATTTTACTCTTCTTGGCTACTCAGATGCAAATTTAGCAGGTTGCAAAGTAGACAGAAAGAGTACTTCAGGAACATGCCAACTTTTAGGGAAAATGCTAGTTTCATGGTTCTCTAAAAAGCAGAATACTGTGGTTCTATCAACAGCAGAAGCAGAATATGTAGCACTTGGAAACTACTGTTCATAGATTCCGTGGATGAGACAGCAACTAAGAGACTATGGAAAGGAAGAATCTAGTACAGAACTAAGATGTGATAATACGAGTGCCATAAACCTCACCAAGAATCTGATTATACACTCCAGGGCAAAGCACATTGAGATCAAACATCATTTTATTAGAGACCATGTGCAAAATGGAGATGTATATATGGAATTCATCGATTCCAAGAATCAATTAGCAGATATCATCACAAAGCCACTGGACAAAGGTACATTCGATTCAATATGTGGGAAATTAAATATTATTAACCCATTTTTTATAAAATCTATGAGAACAGGACAAAGTCTGATAGAAGCAATCGTCTGGACAGACTAGTCTTTGCAGAAGATTGAAAAAGGAAATAATGGTATTTTAGGTTGGTATGTTATTTCCTTATTTAAATCTGGTAAATCTTTATTAGTAAGTTTTTGATCTGCATGATTGATTTGCATATTTTTTGGCAGATGTCTATGATGATTGAATATTCTTGTTAAGTTTAGAATAACTGCCTTTTTAATTTGTTTTTGGGGTTGTGACTGTTCACTTGTTCTCTTAACGAAGGGTATAAAAACCTCAAAAAGTCGAGTCTTTTCCTCACAACTCTTCAGAACGTTTTGTTTACAAACCCTAACAGAGAAAAACGTTTTCTAAATCAATCTTCTCCAAAACCAACTTTCTCCGAACATGGCCTCGAGATCCTCCGTATCCAAATTAAGATCTCCATCTCCTCGTAGAAGATCAAACAGGATTGCTGGGAGAGGAGAGAGAAGAATCGACGAAGGACAGACGCACTTCGACCTAACACAAACTTCAGAAGATACTCAAGGACAATCTCCAAGAGTTTCTTCTCAAAGAAATGAAGATGATAATGGTGAATCTCCAAGAGCACTCCGCACACAATCTGAAGAAAGAAATGTCTCATGTAGAGGTACGTTTGGATTAACTCTACCGACACCCACTGATAATCCTCATGTAGTTATGAGGAGATATGAGAAGTTAGTCCAAAGAAATGTTAGGGAAGACGTTAAACTGTTTTTCTTGAGAGGGTATGCGAATGAATTACGTCTCATTCAAGCAGTACAGGCTACAGAACCACCATCTACTCGTAGAGAACGAGTTAGTGATACAGGGAGAAGCAGAGATAATGTGAAGGAAGATGATGAGAAGATTTACAGAAATTTTGAAGTGAGAATGGGAATAGCTGCTGTAGCCCGGAACACAACCGGGAAATTATTTCAATCTAAAGAGCATAAGACTTTCTTTAACAGACTGATGGATCGAGGAATCATGAACCACATAATTGTGGATTTTGATTATTTGGATGCTGCTGAAGTGAATCTGCGAGAATGCTTTGAAAAATTGCAGATGGACCAATTTTGCACTGATTCTGCTGCTATTTATCCTGAATTAACAACATATTTTTACTCGAATTTGACATTTCTATTTCTAGACAGAATGCAATTCAGTGTCAATGACAGGTTCTATGATGTTAGTTCAGACACTCTAGCTGACATTATAAAAGTTGAGAGAGGAGCATTTAGGTCAATAGACGTCTCTTATGAGACAGTTTGTAAATTTCTTCCAAAGTCCGTGAGGGCCAGTATAACTTATCCTCTTTTAACTTATGCAAGAACTATTTTGCATAAGATTATTATCAGCTGCATTCGTCCAAAAGCATCATCTAAGACTGATGTATCCAAATTTGAGGCCAAACTGATGTGGGCTATTGAAAAGGGAGTACTATTCTCACTGCCTCACACAATTATATTGTATATGTATCGGATAGTGTCGAAAGACAAAGGACAGTTACCCTATGGAGTTTTAGTGACAAGGATCTTTGATCATCTTAAGATAGACATGCCTAGGAGATTCAGCACTAAAACTCTTCCCACAATGGCCATTGATATGAAAATGATCAATAAGATGAGACTGAAGGACGTTGTAGAGACATGGAGATGAAAAGAAAAGGAATTGGCTAGAGTAGAGACAGCAAAATGAAAAGGCAAAGAATCAGATGTTGCTGAGCCAAGTTCTAAGAGGAGAAGACAACTCCTACTGGCAGATGAAGAAAATGAAGAAGAAAGCATCTCCGCAATTTTGGCAAATATACGTCAAACTTCTCAGAGAATGTCTGAGCCAGAAGAAGAAAGACATGCAGAAAACATTCTCAGCATAGAACATGAGAAGAATGATGCATCTGAATCAGAAGAAGATCCAGAAGAAGGAGAAACAGAAGAAGAAGAAGAAGAAGAAGAAGAAGAAGGAGATGAGGATGGGGAAAAAGAGGGGCAACAAGGACAGAATGAAGCATTAACTCAGGGGGAGCATCCTTCTAAAAATATTGAAATTCAAGTACCTACAGCTTCATCTGGGACTGCTGATTATCAGAAGATCTTAGCACTTCTAACAGAGATCAGGGATCGGCAGGTAGAAATAGAAACCTCCTTCACTAACAGACTGGAGACTCTCAAGAAGGCAGTTAATCAGTGTATTAATAGGATTGAGAAGTCTGCATTAGATATGGAGGATTTCACCCTTGTTTGGACCCCAAACAAAAAAACATCTTAAAAACATCTTCTGCTTTAGAAACTTGTTTTTGAATTGACTAACTCTTTTTGAAGTTGACAAAAAGGGGGAGAGTATATATGGCTTACTTTTGACTTACTTTTGACTTTTGATGTTTTGAATGCTTTGATGGATGGATGCATGACAGTTGGCTTTATCATTGTGTTGATGCATGATACTTTATTAAGCTGTGATATGAAAGTTCTGATTATGCATGGCTGATGATATTTTCTTATATGCTGATCACATAGTACTGATAAAGTCTGAAACATGTTGAGTTGTGATGTGAAAGTATGTTGCTGCTGTATTGTCTATACAGGGTTGATATGAGCTATTCTTATGAGTTGAGCAGAATAGTTGGAAGCAGGCTCTATTTAACCATATTTTGCAGGGACATTAAGCCATATGTATAAAATATTTTGTCACCATCAAAAAGGGGGAGATTGTTGAGAAAACTCCTAGTTTTGATGCTAACAAAACATTTTATGAATGATATTTATATCAATCTCTTGAAGGAAAATGAAACAGAATGACATAGGCTTTAAAGTCTGCTGGTAGCAGAAGATAAATCATGAGATGTCTTAGAGTTTGTCCTTACCAGACGGAAAGACCATACCAGACTGAGATTTAAGTCTGACCGTACCAGACCGAAATTTATGTTTGACCGTACCAAACCGAGATTTAAGTCTGACCGTACCAGATCGAGATTTTAAGTCTGAACGAACCAGACTGAAAATCTAGGTAGACTCAGAACTTAAGACCGTCGGACTTAAGATGAACCTACAAGATAAGATCACCAACGGTAGAGTATTTCACTTACCTTATTTATGTTGATTCTGTTATACTAATCTGATTGACAGGATCAATTAGTGGGTAACTTCCAAAGAAGAATATAGCACTTATGGAAGCCCAGATTCTGATTGTATGGGCGAACATAATCTAAGGGGATTTGATCTACCCTCAACGGTCAAAAAGACTTGCCTTATAAAGTCTGTCCAAGGAAGGGAAGACTAAACTCTCAAGGAAAGAGCCAACGGTCGAGTGTGGCTTGGAGAGTATTTAAGGATAGGTTGAGACTTAGGGGTAGATGAGATGAACATTATTCCAAAGCTGATTCTGTTCTTCAATTGTTGTTCATAGTGCGTATTTGAGTGATCCCAGTGTATTACAAAAGAGAGTGACTTAGTGAGATAGATTATCACCAAGTATAAACACTCGAGAGTGTGTAATCACCGTTAATCATATAGTGAAATATAGCCGATTGGCTGGTCGCCCGGAGAGTGGACGTAGGCTTGTCTAAAGCCGAACCACTATAAACAGTGTTTGCAATCTTCTCTAACTCTCTCTACTTGATTCCAGTTTGTTGATTGCGAAAGTTATATATATTTGCGCGAATAATCTCTCTACACCTATTCACCCCCCTATACTAGTTATATCAATTCCAAGTTGGTTGGGGAATTGATCTTCACTTACAGAGTTACATATGGGGGGAAATGACCTAAAAGGTCCAATCCTGGCCGAGCTCGGAAGAATCTCAAAATTAAAAATCCTTAGTTTACATTACAATAATCTAACAGGATGCATTCCCTCTTCTGTATACTATCTCACATCACTTGTCGGCCTTGATGTAGCGGGTAACAGCTTACATGGTGAAATCCCATCAGAAATTGGCAACTATTTGCCACATCTCCAGGGGCTTTGCCTTGGAGATAATCGATTTTCAGGGCAAGCGCCGCACTCACTGCCTAATGCAACTGGACTTGAAGTGCTTAGTCTCAGTTTTAATAGCTTTACGGTGAATGTGCCGGCCAATCTTGGAAACTTGAGAAATCTTGCAAAGACTAGTTTTAGCAATAACCAGTTACAAACAGGATATGACGGCTAAACTAGAAGAGTTGGATTTTGGCCACAACAAATTCATAGGAGAAATACCTGCTTCTATTGCCAATTTGACGAATACGCTTCGACGCTTATTCCTGGGATCAAACCAGATCACACGTAATATCCCTCCAGAAATTGAGAAGCTGAATGGCCTACAGATCTTGGCGTTATACAACAATAGCATCAGCGGTGAGATTCCCCATGGCATTGGTAAGCTCAAAAATTTGACCTATCTTTACCTATGGGGTAATAGTATTTCGGGGGCAATTCCTTCCTCTCAAGGAAACTTCACCCAATTGCTTCACTTGGAACTTCAGTGTAATCAATTAGAAGGTGACAGTCCTCTAAGCCTTGGATGGTGTCAAAAGTTGCAATCACTAAATCTATCAAATAACAACCTTAACGGTTCTATACCCAAAGAGGTCATCGGCCTTTCTTTTCTGTCCCTCTTTTTCGAAGTTGCTGAAAATTCCTTGATAGGGCCGTTACCTCTTGAAGTGGGTAACATGAGCAAAATTGTTAATGTCGACCTCTCTAACAACAGGCTGACTGGAGAAATACCAAGCACTTTGTCCCAGTGTCTCATGCTGTAAAACTTGGACATGGCAGGCAATTTATTTGAAGGAAGTATACCGCCTTCTCTAAGGACCTTGATTGGCCTTCAGTACCTCGATCTCTCAAGAAACAGATTGTCCGGTCAAATTCCAATCTATTTCGAGAATTTCACTGTGCTCGAAGCATTGAATCTGTCCTTCAATAGCCTTGAAGGAGAGGTACCGCAGGAGGGGATTTTCAGAGATACAAAGTGCATATCGATAATTGGAAACAAAGATCTGTGTGGGGGCATCAAGGAACTTGGACTTCCCGTATGCAAAGTCCATGACATGAAGAAACGGAGAAAGCTTCCAAAACTGAAAGTATCTATTGCGGTAACTATCTCATTTCTCATTGTTATTTGGCATGCTTGATTGTTGTTGTGTACCGGAGGAGGAAATCTGCAACGAGACCTAGCACTGCATTGCCAACAAAGGAGCGCTTCCAAAAGGTTTCCTATGCGAAGCTTCATCAAGCGACTGATGAGTTCTCGCCATCTAATTTGATTGGCCAAGGGAGCCATGGCTCTATGTATAGAGGAATGCTAGATGGAAATCAGCCGGTGGCAGTGAAAGTGCTCAACCTGAGACAAAAAGGGGCTTTTAAGAGCTTCTTTGCAGAATGTGAAGCACTGAGAAACATACGTCACCGAAATCTTGTCAACATCATCACTGTTTGCTCAAGCATCGATTTCATAGGCACGGAATTTAAGGCTCTAGTCTACGACTTGATGCAAAATGGCAGCTTAGAACAATGGTTACACCCCGGCGAAAATCAGCTCGACATGCCAAAGCTCAGTCTCAGGCAGAGGTTAGACATTGCCATTGATACGGCTTTTGCCATTGAATATCTTCACCACCATTGCCAAATGAGCATCGTACACAGCGATCTAAAGCCAAGCAACGTTCTTCTTGATCATGACATGGTAGCTCGAGTGTGTGATTTTGGGCTAGCGCGATTTCTTTGGGGAAGCACAAACCTAGATGCTTCTCAATGCCAAGCAAGCTCTAGTGGGTTAAAAGGAAGGAACCGTTGGCTATGTAGCTTTAGGTTCGTTAATCCTTTTGCTTTCTAGTCATATTGGTCCAAGTTAATAGCTTATTCAAAATGCTGAATTTTAGTGAAGAAAATAGATTTCCATAGCTATGTACACATCTAACATGACAAAGCCAATGTTCCTTTCTAGAATATGGCCTCAGTGGTACTTCATCATTGCAAGGAGATGTGTACAGCTTCGGGATACTGTTGCTCAAGATGTTCACCGAATAAGACCTACAGATGTTATGTTTGAAGATGGATGGACCCTCCATGAATTTGTGAAGACTACTCAGAACAAAAGCTTGTTGAAGATCCTAGACCCTTCAGTGCTATCTATGGAATATCCTGCAGGGATTGGCGATGGCCAAATTAATGATGCCAACATGGTAAGATTTGAGGAAAATATTGCTGAAATAATGAGAATTGGAGTCCTTTGCTCGATGAAACTTCCAAATGAACGCATGGACATGACGAATGCATTATCCAAGTTAGTTGCTATGAGAGAGAAGTTTCTCAAGCATGGCATGTGAGATTAGGAAGAGGATTTCTCTTGTTGCAATTTTAATTTCTTTTCAGTTTTTCCCAGTGTGAATGTAAACGCAAAATGCAAGTCTACTGCTTCATATATGTGTGACAAGCAAAGAATTTGCTATCTCTATATCCTTAAGCCAACTAAATGTCTTTCTATTTCAACTAGTTTGCTTCAGGAGATGAGTAACATCTTATTGGTTCTTTTCTTGAATTGATTTCGATGTATCATCCAATGCATCATAAGTCATCCATCCCCTCAGAAGGAATTTAATAAAGGAACAACTAAAAGCAAGGTTATCTACCTAGAAGTAGAGGGATAGTGTAGGATGCCTCGTTGTTGAGATGCCATGCTGTGTAATCAGGATGTCTCAGGGAGTGCACTGGGAGGAGGAGTAATGATAAGCATGATGCATACTCATGAATATACATAGTTGGATGTTGATGAGGCATCAAATGATATTGATGCATCAATAAGTTACATGTTATACTTGGTAGATTATGTCATGCATTTGTATGAGGCATTACAACAAAAGGGAAGGTGTGTGCTCATGCATCATGGAAATGCTTGTAATTGTTATACTTGGTTAAATGGTAAGCCGATTTACTAACTTAAACCTAGAGAGTTCACCTATGTGGCTTCGGCCCACTCCTTTATTTTTCTAGACATGTAGGATGGACAGCTTGCCGCCTGTGCTTTTTGGAGTGCCTATATACCACGACTGTGATTATGTGACTATCTCTATACCTGGTTTGGAAGGCTTTTATACTAGGTGTGCATTTACTATGTGGGTCAACGAGGGACTCCCAAAGTGGGTTCCTCATGGTTTTGTTCCTTGGTATTCGAATCTCAATAGTGACTTGATTAGACCATTGAGGGGCTTTGACGACGAAGGCAACGATAGATTGAGTGAAGTAGTTTACCCATAGTGCATGGTTTGCTTTTGTATAGGCAAGCTTTTGGGTGCGGATATTTATGAGATAGGCGACCTTAACTCTTCCTAGGTCTTTTATGATGGAGCTAGTACAGACACCTAGAGAGGGGTGAATAGGTGTAAATAAAATTTTATGCCAAATCAATCAACACAAAGTCTTGATGTAACAGATGTAGAATTTAAAGTTAAAGTCCGTCTGGATGAGATAGACTTTCAATACTTGCAATAAAAAATTAAAAGAGTAGGGGAAGAGAAGATTGCAAACAATATTATAGTGGTTCAGCTCTTGTCAAGCCTACGTCCACTCTTCCACGTTGTTAGCCAATAGGCTGAATTCCACTATGTGAACAACAAATGATTACAAGCTCTTGAGCGCAAATACTTAGTGGTACAATCTCACACTAAGTCACTCTTTTTTGCAATTCACTCTAGATCATTCTGTTTTCACACTTTGTGAGACAATTGAATGAAAGAACAGAATCAAACTTTGTAATTTTTAAATTCGCTCTCCTTCTACTGACCGTATATCCTCCTTAAATACCCTTCTAGCCACAACTAGGCATACTTTCTTGGATAGATTTAATTTAGAAGGATTTCCTAGGCATTGAAGGCGGATTGAATCCCTTCAGATTCTGGCTGCCCATACAAGAAGAATCTCGATTTCCATAAGTGTTCCATCCTTATCTGGAAATTGTCTCGATGATTGATTTTGTCAATCAATTGATTAGCAAAATCAGTATAAATATGGTAAGTGAAATTCGTAGTTGTTATGGGTCCTATTCCATCTTCGTTCTGGTCCCTGAAGGTCGTTCTAAATCCCTGACAGAGTGAGATACTGCGTCTGCTTCTGGTTTAATATGGAATTTTCTATAACGGATAGACTTTGTTGAATACAAAAGTCTTCTTCCACAGTATGTACCAGAATATTGCTTGAATAAAACTTGGAAAGTTTTGTTAACATCAAAACTAGGAGTTTTCTCAACATTTTATATTTTGTGTGTGGTTTAGGATGCTAATATGAGCTTGTCATATAATTTTCTATGTGAGATGTATAGTGATATATTGATGTATGCTTCCACTTGCTATTAATAAAAGAAAAATATAATTAGTAATGCCACATGTCGTGCGTGCCGTGCTTGGGGCATCACACGGTGACTCCCCATGATTAGACCATCGTTGTTGAGAGTTACGATATCTTGAGATCCGCCATTTTGATTTGGGCAAATTGGGTAGCATTGAAAATATCATGACGAGCACATCCCAAATTCACATTATCAAGCTTTAGGTAGAAAAATTAGAGTCTATGCTCCTCTTCTTTATCAGTCTTGGAAAAATTTCCATTCACTCCTTTATATTAGGCGCAATCATAGTTAAGTTTCAAAAGTAGGGGAAAGTTTCAAAACTAAATCATTGAAAATTTGCTCATTGATTTAAATGGGGCCCAATGTCCATTTCTTTCCACAATGCCACGAGCTTTTGACAATCATCGTCAACCATTGATGGACAACCTTGCTGTCCATTGGATTGTTTGAGTTGATGCCTACCGTGCCAATGGGCTCAACGACTTTGCTACCGTTTAGCCCACGGCAGGGTATACTAAAGTTGTCCAATGAAGAAAAGGTTTTCTCATTGCCGTGATAAAAGGATAGCGGGTCAGACACTGCATATAAAGGATTCCAAATAAGGTGTACAAAGTCCAAGATTCCAACATATTGAATTCACATTTTTCTATGGGAGGTTAAGTGTTATAAAATTCCAACTAAGGTGTACAAAATCCAAGATTCCAACACATTGAATTCACATTTTTCTATGGGGGGGTCAAGTGTTATAAAATTCCAACTAAGGCGTACAAAGTCCAAGATTCCAACACATTGAATTCACATTTTTCTATGGGGGTCAAGTGTTATAAAATTCAGAGGGTTCTTCCCTACTATTATTTAGGTAAGTAATGTAGAACAATGGGCAAATGCTTACATGGAAACATTAAAGCATCACAAGAGCGGGCGGTCTTGCAAATCAAAGAGGATTGCGGGATATTCGAAGATACAAATGATTTAAATCAAAGAAAATTGTGGGATCTTCGAATATTCGAGTGGGTTACGATATTTGTTCTCAAATTCACGCATTTTCCTTGATTTCAGGGATGTCAAAGATTTCAGATGTGTTTTACAAATATTTTAGTCGCGCTATGAAAACTTTCCCCTTTATCAATATCTTTTCCTTGATTTTGTTATTTGATTTCAGTTGTTGATTATTTCATAGATGGTGACCTCTTTATAAATAGGTGCCTAAGATATTATAATCTACACTTCATTATTCAGAATAAACGCCATCTTTTGGAATCCTTTTCCCAGCATATCTTCCTTTGCATCAATAAACAAGATGGGCTCCGTTTGTTTTGTAAAAGATAAATAATCTGAAAAATATTTTTCTAAAAATGATAACTTGTATCGCTTATAAAAATAAATGAATGAAGAATATTTTTAGAAATTGTATATGCATCAATTTGGATTTTGATAGTCACCAACAGTAATGTACAAAGTTAAACTAATTTGAATTTATGAGTCTTGAGGAAAAAGCCGAGATTTTTGGTGGACTAAATTGTGGTCTTTAGATGCACGAAATTTAAATGGTCTATATAATGTGTCTAGTTGGAACTTAAGAACACCATCATCTGGTCTTTCTTCTATCTCTGTCTTAACAAATCAACTATGAAAGCAACCTTGCCAAACTTGAGAATGAATTTCATATCAGCTTTTGTCAGCCTCATTCTCTTCATACATCAAACTCACTCCAGCACTTGTATTGCCTATGCTTCCTATCCTGAAAATGAAATAGATAGGGCAGCATTGCTCGCCTTCAAGGACAAGATGATTGAAGATTCTCAAGGGATCATGAGTTCTTGGAACAAGTCGATTAGTCACTGCAACTGGCTAGGAGTTTCTTGCAGTCACCGCCACGCAGGAAGAGTCACTGCCCTCGACTTGGAGAGTCAAAAGCTCATTGGCACAATACCTCCTGACATTGGGAATCTCACCTTCTTGAGGCGTATTAATCTAACGGCGAATCGGCTTCGAGGCAACATTCCAAAAGAGATCGGGCGGTTGTTCAGATTGAAGACTCTCATCCTCCTTAACAATGAACTCGAAGGGGAGATACCACGGAATTTGTCGTCTTGCGTAGGTATGCAGTACCTCAATTTGCAGCAGAATCGGCTTAGCGGGAGGATACCTGGTGAGCTTCGGTATTTAGTCGAGAGAGAACTCATTGTTTTTAGGGTCGCAAAGAATGATCTTACCGGGGGAATTCCAAGTTGGTTGGGTAATGGATCTTCACTTACAGAGTTACATATGGGGGACAATGACCTAAAAGGTCCAATCCCGGCCGAGCTCGGAAGAATCTCAAAATTAAAAATCCTTATTTTACATTTCAATAATCTAATAGGATGCATTCCCTCTTCTGTATACAATCTCACATCACTTGTCGGCCTTGATGTAGTGGATAACAGCTTACATGGTGAAATCCCATCAGAAATTGGCAACTATTTGCCACATCTCCAGGGGCTTTGCCTTGAAGATAATCGATTTTCAGGGCAAGTGCCGCACTCACTGCCTAATGCAACTGGACTTGAATTGCTTTTTCTTAGTTCTAATAGCTTTACGGGGAATGTGCCGGCCAATCTTGGAAACTTGAGAAATCTTGCACGGATTAGTTTTAGCTATAACCAGTTACAAACAAGATATGATGGCTTAAGTTTCCTCACTGGCTTTACCAACTGCACTAAACTAGAAGAGTTGGATTTTGGCGAGAACAAATTAATAGGAGAAATACCTGCTTCTATTGCCAATTTGACGAATACGCTTCAATTCTTATCCTTGGGATCAAACCAGATCACAGGTAATATCCCTCCAGAAATCGAGAAGCTGAATGGCCTACAGATCTTGGCGTTATACAACAATAGCATCAGTGGTGAGATTCCCCATGGCATTGGTAAGCTCAAAAATTTGACCTATCTTTACCTATGGGGTAATAGTATTTCGGGGGCAATTCCTTCCTCTCTAGGAAACGTCACCCAATTGCTTCAGCTGGAACTTCAGTGTAATCAATTAGAAGGTGACATTCCTCCAAGCCTTGGATGGTGTCAAGAGTTGCAATCACTAAATCTAACATATAACAACCTTAACGGTACTATACCCAAAGAGGTCATCGGCCTTTCTTCTCATGCTGCAAAACTTGGACATGGCAGGCAATTTATTTGAAGGAAGTATACCGCCTTCTAAGGACCTCCCTCTTTTTAAACGCATGCGGAGCGAAACACAATCGAAGTTGCTGAAAATTTCTTGACGGGGACCTGCCGTTACCTCTTGAAGTGGGTAACATGAGCAAAATTGTTAATGTCGACCTCTCTAATAGAACCCCTCCCCGTCGGGCATCCGACCGAAGTCGCGACCCATCGCCACGGCACAACCCCATAGGGATTGGCGGTCTTCCGGCAACGCCGGCTCTCCTCTTAATGTGATCATGCAACACATCATCAATCAATTCGTTCTTTTCTTTGCTCGTCGTGAATGAAATATCACTCATGCTCATGCGACATGAGAAATACATGCAACTCGACAATTTCCAAAATCACTTTGTCCCCAACTCTTGGGAACAACCAACAATGTCTCATCAACCTCACGCTTGCACAAAATAATCACGTATATTTAATAATAAATAAATACGGTCCTCAAAACATCAACTATTTCCAACAATATTCAATTATCTCAAATAAGTATAAAATATAATTATACTTAAAGATACTCATTTAAGAAGCATATAATACTATAGTTGATTGTTCCGATAAAATAATTCAAGTCCCACAAAATACTTATAATTATTTTTCAATCCCATAATTAATTATCCAACCCAAATAATTTCATTTAATAAAATCATTCTTTAATAAACCAATGTCATTTAATAAAATAGTATATAAATACAATTTATTTGAAGGAAGTATACCGCCTAATAATAATAATATTTATTAATCTAAGGACCTTGATTGGCCTTCGCACGGTGCTCGATCTCTCAAGAAACAGATTGTCCGGTCAAATTCCTGGTCTATTTCGAGAATTTCACTGTGCTCGAAGCATTGAATCTGGGATGGCGGAGTCCTTCAATAGCCTTGAAGGAGAGGTACCGCAAGAGGGGATTTTCAGAGATACAAAGTGCATATCGATAATTGGAAACAAAGATCAAACAAGCTTCTAGTACTGGGGGCATCAAGGAACTTGGACTTCCCGTATGCAAAGTCCATGACATGAAGAAACGGAGAAAGCTTCCAAAACTGAAAGTATCTATTGCGGTAACTATCTCATTTCTCATTGTGTTGGCATGCTTGATTGTTGTTGTGTACCGGAGGAGGAAATCTACAACGAGACCTAGCACTGCATTGCCAACAAAGGAGCGCTTCCAAAAGGTTTCCTATGCGAAGCTTCGTCAAGCGACTGATGAGTTCTCGCCATCTAATTTGATTGGCCAAGGGAGCCATGGCTCTGTGTATAGAGGAATGCTAGATGGAAATCAACCGGTGGCAGTGAAAGTGCTCAACCTAAGACAAAAAGGGGCTTTTAAGAGCTTCTTCGCAGAATGTGAAGCACTGAGAAACATACGTCACCGAAATCTTGTCAACATCATCACTGTTTGCTCAAGCATCGATTTCATAGGCACGGAATTTAAGGCTCTAGTCTACGACTTGATGCAAAATGGCAGCTTAGAACAGTGGTTACACCCTGGTGAAAATCAGCTTGACATGCCAAAGCTCAGTCTCAGGCAGAGGTTAGACATTGCCATTGATGCAGCTTTTGCCATTGAATATCTTCACCACCATTGCCAAACGAGCATCGTACACGGCGATCTAAAGCCAAGCAACGTTCTTCTTGATCATGACATGGTGGCTCGAGTGTGTGATTTTGGGCTAGCACGATTTCTTTGTGGAAGCACAAACCTAGGTGCTTCTCAATGCCAAGCAAGCTCTAGTGGGTTAAAAGGAACCATTGGCTACGTAGCTCCAGGTACGTTAATCCTTTTGCTTTCTAGTCATATTGGTCCAAGTTAATAGCTTATTCAAAATGCTGAATTTTAGTGAAGAAAATATATTTCCATAGCTATGTACACATCTAACATGACAAAGCCGATGTTGCTTTCTAGAATATGGCCTCGATGGTACTTCATCGTTGCAGGGAGATGTGTACAGCTTCGGGATACTACTGCTCGAGATGTTCACCGGAATAAGACCTACAGATGTTATGTTTGAAGATGGATGGACCCTCCATGAATTTGTGAAGACTGCTCAGAACAAAAGCTTGTTGAAGATCCTAGACCCTTCACTGCTATTTGTGGAATATCCTGCAGGAATTGGCGATGGCCAAATTAATGATGCCAACATGGTAAGATTTGAGGAAAATATTGCTGAAATAATGGGAATTGGAGTCCTTTGCTCGCTGAAACTTCCAAATGAGCGCATGGACATGACACATGCATTATCCAAGTTAGTTGCTGTGAGAGAGAAGTTTCTCAAGCATGGCATGTGAGATTAGGAAGAGGATTTCTCTTGTTGCAATTTTAATTTCTTTTCAGTTTTTCCCAGTGTGAATGTAAACGCAAAATGCAAGTCTACTGCTTCATGTATGTGTGACAAGCAAAGAATTTGCTATCTCTATATCCTTAAGCCAAATAAATGCCTTTCTATTTCAACTAGTTTGCTTCAGGAGATGAATAACATCTTATTGGTTCTTTTCTTGAATTGATTTCGATGTATCATCCAATGCATCATAAGTCATCCATCCCCTCAGAAGGAATTTAATAAAGGAATAGCTAAAAGCAAGGTTATCTACCTAGAAGTAGAGGGATAGTGTAGGATGCCTCGGAGTTGAGATGCCATTATGTGTAATTGGGATGTCTCGGGGAGTGCACTGGGAGGAGGAGTAATGATAAGCATGATGCATACTCATGAATATATAGTTAGCAGCTAAACAACTCTATTAAAAAAAGGGTCGTAACCAAATATCGAACTAATAAAATAAAATAAAATAACTCAAAATCCTAAAATTTTATTTAACATCCACTTTTCATTCTTCTTTCCGATGGGCGGCAGATGTTTTTCCCTTGGCTAGGCTCAGGCCTGCAAGTTCAAGCCTTGGCGGAATTTCTAAAGGTTCGAACCCGAGCAGGACCGACACAGATCCCACCTAAGCCTGCCCAATTATAAGTCTAATTGTCGGATGATCGAGCCAAGTACTTGGACTAAATCTTGCTCAGGTTCTCTTGTGATTAAGAAAGTATCAAGTATTCCATATGAATTGATCAAAGTCTGAACTTGCCAAAGAAAAAAATTGTGCAGCCAAGTATGTAAGAACCAAAAAAAAAGAAATTATTCACTAGGCCCACTCATTTTGCCTTTCAGGCCGACTATGCTTGGGCAGACCCAATAAAGCTGTTTAGCATATGATCACCTCTAAGGATTACCTAACCGAATGTAAATTATAATTAAAGCACCTTTAGTTGATCATACTTTCGATACATGTTTTAATGCATGCTAATTATTTTACTACCAAACATGTGTCCCTTTTTATGAATTGAGATTTCGTGTGGGAGGCAGAAGTTCATCAGAACTACGTCAAACATCATAAATGAGACTTTGAAGTTTAAACAAAATCTCGTTGTTGAAAAGTCAAGATTGGCTTACCATGTCATATCATCAATGTAGGTATCATATAAAGCTCACAGATGGCAAGATTGATTTAGCAGTTGAAAAACTAACAAGTATCGTGGACAGATTAAGTACACGACACCTTTGATGTAAATCATTTCATATTTGAGTCATTTATTAGAGTTTTAGCTTACTTGTTTATCTACTTTGTAAACTTGATCAGCAAGTATTAAGACAGATTAAATGTGGTACAAGATTTAACGGTCCTCACCTAGAAATGCACATGATTGATAAAATATTAACATTTCATCCTTCAAATGATCAGGTCCTAATGCGTGGGGTCAAACGAAGGAGATTTATTTCTCTATACTCGCCCAATTCTGTTTCAGCCCCATCGACACATAACTTCGGATTTGTTCATATTTAATACAAAAGCAAGAAACTATAATACATAGATTTAATTTTGTCAGTGATGTAATAGACACAATCAATTACATTATAAATTATATTGGAACCTTATATTTTTTTGTGGAACCGCACGCATTTTTGCAATGTAATTGTCTTATACGACATTTGTTCCCTTCTCACCTTAATAAAAAAATTAGTCAATGTAACCAATGAGCACGAGATATTACCAAAGGTATATACATTGTCGTTAATTAAAAAGACTTAAGACTAACCTGTGGGGTCCACCCGCATACGACCCCTCTTCCTCGCGTTCTCTCCCGGAATCCATCAGGAAGCTCCGACTGTGAACTTTCCGGACGCAACGACCGCAAAAACTTGTGCCCGCTTCGCTCAATTCCGGCGGCGATCTCCATCACCTGGTCCGCATCGAAGCTCCCCATGCTCCCGAAGCACAGGAACACTACCAAGGATGGCGGTTGCTCATCGAGCCACTCCCGGATCTTCTCCCCGTGAGCCTGGTCCAGAGAAGGGTCCGGCACACCCTTCGGGTCGATCACCGGTCCGACCGCGTAGATGACTGGACCGTCCGAGCTTCCTCAGGAGAGTGAGCCGATGGTGAAGGGCTCCAGCTCCTTGAACGTGTTCACCATGATTCCCCGGGCGTCCCTGAACCTGCGAGCTAGCTTAACATCGGCTGCGTAGCCGGCAGCTTCCCCGTCTAACACTGCCAACGGCAAGACAGAGACTGGAACGGGTTGGCGAAACTCTGAAAAGGCAGCTCCGGATCAGACAGTCGGACCTCTCTGCCGACCTCGTCGTGTTGAGGCGGCAAGTGGAACATGAGGCCTAGGAAGTGCGCGTTGCTGGTAAGGTAAATGTAAGAACGAAGCGAGAACCCGTCGGCCACATTGACCATGGACGTGCAGAAAAAGTCTAGGACGACCCGGCCAGAGACCGGTCTGACCCTAAATCAGACGGGAACATTGGATCTCCCCGACTGCTCTATGGACGCGCGGGACATAGCTCTCTACGTAGGCTGTGACATTGTGCTCAACGGAGCGCAGGATCTCAGGTGGTGGTGGGTCGACGGGAGGGAGGTCGATGAGGGCAATGCGCGGCTTCGAGGTGACGAGGGACTTTGTGTAAGCATCCAAGAGGGAGCTGAAGGGCACTTTCTAAAGGCACTGATTTAACAATCAAGAAGAAGGATTTGAAGATATCAATCAAAATACAATCAAAATTACAAGCTAATGCTTAGAGATGTCAGAATCAATCGGAGATGTCAAAATCAATCCACTAATCTTTGGAGATGCCAGAATCAAAGGATTGATAACTTTTGTAATATTATAATCTCTTTATTTATTATTTTCCATTGTTATATTGTTTCCATACGAATGTACCATTTGTAATATCTATATATATAATGGAAGTCATCTCAACAATTGCATGTTGAGATCAAGAATCAAACAATTTTGTTCTTTCATGGTATTAGAGCTGATTTCTTCGAAGAAAATTGATCCTTAACCATGGCTTCCACAAATCCTAAATATCCATACCCTTTGTCTCTAAACATTAGCAATTTTGTGTCACTGAAACTGACATAGGCAAACTGTTCTTGTTGGAGAGCCCAAATGCTTGTACTAATTGAAAGTCAAGATTGGTAGGTTTCATTTATGGCGAATACTAGATGCCAAGTCCAACAATAGTCACCCCCTTTGAGGCCGGAAAAGAAGTTAGTGCCTCAAAGGAAGTGACAAATCCAAAGTTTTTACAATAAAGAAGGTCAGATCGCCTTCTGCGGGGATGGATCATTGCGACACTTTCAGAAGAAGTTCTTGCTCAAGTAGGAGACTTGAAGACATCTGCTGAGGTGTGGTTAAACTTTACAAAATATTTTTGACAAGGTATCTGAGGAACGTGAAGTTTCAATTTTTCTACAAATCCAAAAATGTTATAGAGATCATTTCTCTTCTCTTCATGAATATCTTGGTGCTTTTCAAAAATATTTTAATGAGTTATCTGCTATCGGATGTCCTCTAGAGGACAAGAAGAAGGGCCTCTTTGTTTTGAATGGCTTAGGTGATCAATATGATTCATTCACAACCTCCATGTTGAAGCCTCCAATGCCGGTGTTCTCCGACTTGATTTCTCAACTGCAAAGCCTTGAGAGTCGCCTCACAAATAAAAGTTCCCATGTAATTCAACGTGGGATGGCTTTCTTTGGTCAAAGAAGTAATATTAAGAGCAGCAAAAAGGGAAAACAATTCCAACATTGCAACAACAATTATTTTTCTTCATATGGAAGAGGGTTTTCTCACAATGGTCCTGCAATAAAAAATTCTAGGGCTGATTTTATGCATTTGCAGGGTCACAAGCCACAATTCAATCAAAGCAAAACCGAGAAACTTGTGAAAGGAATAGACAAAGTCGTTTCCTATCAAATATGTAACAAGCAAGGACATACTGCTTTAGATTGCTTTAATCGGTTTAATCAATCTTTCCTCCCATCAGATGTGCCAAAGGCATTTGCTACACTTACTATTGGAGATAATCAAGATTTAAAATGGTTCATTGATACTGGAGCTTCAAATCACATGACCGGAAGTGAAGGTAATCTGTTCAACTTACGACCATATATTGGGAAAGATAGTGTAATGGTTGATAATGGTGATTCACTTAAAATTTCCAATATTGGTGATGCTCAGATCAATTTGGGTCAAAAGAGCATTGACTTAAAAATGTTCTACTTGTGAATTTATTATCAGTGAAACAATTTACAACTGACTATCATCTGAATTTTGAGTTTTCTGCCGCTGGTTTTGTGATAAAGGACAGGAAAACGAGAAATGCTCTGACAGTTGGAAATTGTGAAGGTAATCTATATACCTTAAAGGCACCAAAAGAAGTACTATTTTCAAATCGATTCAGGAAAGCTGATGAAAATACTTGGCATCAAAGATTGGAACATCCACAATTGATGACAATCTGTCATCTGCAAAATAAAGACGATATTATTGTTACTGCTTGGAATAAACCTACTACAATATGTAGTAGTTGTCAAAAGGGTCAAGCATCTAAACTTTCTTTTTTGCCTTCCAAATCTAATACTACTAAGCCTTTTGAAAAAATACATTGTGATTTGTGGGGAAAAGCTCCAATAATCTCATTTCAATGGTTTCAGTATTATGTTTGTTTTGTGGATAATTATACGCGATATACATGGTTATTTCCATTACGGCAAAAATCTGACTTTTTTGCATGTTTTCTCAATTTTGAAAAATATTTGGAAAGACAATTTGGAAGGTATATCAAAATCTTTCAATCTGATGGATCAATCGAGTAGATTTCATACTTCATTTGCAAAAGAATGATGTTATTAATCAAGTATCTTGCCCGAATACTCTAGAGTAGAATGGAGTTGCTGAGCGAAAACATATCACATATGTGAAATTGGCTTGACTATGCTTCATCAAAGTGGGATTCCTAAAAAATTCTGGGTCTAAGCCTTTCAAACATCAGTTTTTCTTTTGAATCGGCTTCCTACAAGGGTGTTGGGCATGAAATCACCATATGAACTCTTATTTGGCAGAAAACCAGATTATAATTCTTTGCGAATTTTTGGTTGTAGGTGCTTCCCTTATCTTAGGGATTACACCAAAAATAAGTTCGATGCTCGATCATTGCCATGTGTTTTTCTCGGTTATAGTGGTCATAAGGGATATCGATGTCTTTATCCTCCAACCGGTCGAATCTATATTTCACAACATGTCATTTTTGATGAGACTGTATTTCCCTATCTTGTACCCAGCTCATTATCTCAGGATCAAAGTGATAAAGCAGGAATACCTAAATTTATTATCTGGCCAAATCAAGACATGACAGAGTCATAATCAAAATTTTCACTTTCATATTTGCAACAAGGTGCGTTTTTTGATCAACCGCAGGATGACTTATTAAATTCTGCTACTCATGATACTTCTCATGAAGATAACGTTGATGGAGGTGAATCACATGTTCATGAAAATCATGTTGAAATTGGTGACTCATCAAGTGCTCCAATTAATTCTCCATGCAATTTTGCAAATGAAGATTCCTCTATGGATGCCCTTACTGATTCTTCAATAGCACGTTCACCCACTCCAAATCATTCAATGATTACACAAGCACATGCTGGTATTGTGAAGCCTAATCCAAAATATGTCAATCTACATATGATGGATTCTATACCGAAGGAGTCACATAATGTACGTTCTGCTTTGAAACATCTAGGGTGGTCAGTGGCAATGAAAGAGGAACTCGAGGCATTGCATTGGAATAAAACTTGGACTCTTGTTCCACATCCTTTAAATACTAATATTGTGGGATGTAAATGGGTTTTTAAGTCTAAGTTAAAGGCTGATGGTACATTAGAAAGATTAAAAGCAAGATTGATTGCCAAGGGATATACTCAAGTAGCAGGAGTAGATTTTCTGGAGACTTTCTCGCCAGTTATTCGACTAGGAAGTATAAGACAGTCCTCACCATAGCTACTATTAAAGGTTGGCCTATCAAACAATTAGACATGAAAAATGCCTTCTTACATGGTTTTCTATCATAGCTTGTTTATATGGAGCAACCGCCAGGTTTTGAGGACAAAAATCATCATTCTTATGTTTGCAAATTGGAGAGACCTCTACATGGCCTTAAGCGAGCACCAAGAGCATGGTTTGATCACTTTAGCTCATTTCTTTTGGCATATGGTTTCTTTTGCAACATTGCAAATCCTTCTTTGTTTATTAGAAAATCAAATGGTGGTAATCTAGCTCTACTTTTATATGCAGATGACATGACTGTTACAGGTGGTGATCCAAAATTGCTTAATGAGTTCATCTCTACATTAAGCAATGAATTCGCAATGAAGGATATGGGTCTGTTACATTATTTTCTAGGAGTGGAGGTTAAGATATTCTCCGATGGTCTTTATTTGTGCCAACAACATGCCAACAACAATATGCTTTGTCAATCCTTAAACGTGCACAAATGGAGGGCTGCAAGCCAATTTCCACACCTATGGCTACTAGTTCTTATTCTAATATGGATGCAAGATTATTTTCGGATCCTACATTATATCGAAGTATCGTTGGAGCTTTTCAATATCTCACTATTACAAGGCTGAATAGTTCATATGCAGTCAATTTTGTTTGTCAATTCATGCATCAAGCTACCGTGAGTCATTTTCAAATTGTAAAGTGCATTTTACGTTATGTCAAAGGCACAATAGACCAAGGTATGAAAATCTTGTCCAAGTCAACATTGGACTTGTATGCCTTTTGTGATGCAGATTGGGCAGGTTGTCGCTTGACTTGACATCAACTACTGGATTTTGTACTTTCTTAGGGAGCAATTGTATATCATGGAGTGCTAAGAAGCAACGAACAGTTGCTTGATCTGGTGCTGAGGCAGAGTATTGTGCAATGGCATCAACGGCTGCAAAGATTACGTGGATATCATTCCTTTTGCGAGATTTGGGTATTCATCTCTCCAATCCACCAATATTATTTTGTGATAATATCAGTGCACTTTATATGTCAGTTAATCTAGTGTTCCATGCAAGAACTAAACATATTGAATTAGATTATCATTACGTGCAAGAAAAAGTGGCTCTTGGAACACTTGTGACTAAGTATGTTCCGTCTATGCATCAAATTGTGCATCTTTTTACGAAACCATTATCTAGAAAAGCATTTGGAAACTTATGTCATAAATTGGGAATTTGGGATTCTCCAACTCCCAATTTGAGGAGGAGTAAAGGCACTAATTTAACAATAAAGTGATCATAATATTACAAAAGTTATCAAAGGATTGATAACTTTATTTTCCATTGTTATATTGTTTCCAAACAAAACGTACCATTTGTAATATCTATATATATAATGGAAGTCATCTCAACAATTGCACGTTGAGATCAAGAATCAAACAGTTTTTTTCTTTCACTTTTGTTCTGTCACTTTCATCGCAAGGACAGTGATGGAGATTCGAGGGTTGTGGCCGAGCAAGTGGGCCGCAAACTCAAGGGCTGAGATGACGGGACGCCTAGCGCTGGGATGAATATGAGCTCCGGTTCCTTCATCGGCGACGGTTGGGGAGACTTTCGAGCTTTATCTTCTTTAACAAGTGTTTTTCGTGATGCTTGTCGGGACATAAATGACTTTGTAAAGCAGATGGGCAGAAAAAGACGAGAATGGCATGATTGATGCAGTAAGATATGCTTGGGAGTTGTTGACACCTAAATTTTGATTGATCATTCGTAATTTAATGCACAAAAATTTAGGGATTAATTTTAACCCCTAAAAAAAAAAATTAGGATTAAGTTGCATAGCATATAGTTTTAGAAGCATTTATTGCATTTGCATTGGGCTGATAACGGATGAACTTCAATTGATGGTTTTAAGTTTTAACTTAACGAGTTTGACTAAGCCCACAATAAGTGAAAATTTGGCCAAGCCCGTTTGAGATCGACAAGTGAGAAGATTGATATATTTCAAAATATTCGATGACGCGGCAGTGGATTTTTCATATATTTGGGTAATATATTCACATATCATCAAGGATAAATTGTGAGCTCATCTTTGCAAGATTCGGAATTCGGACAACTCTATTACGATCTTGAATTTTTGGCAATGTTGGGTCAATTTGGGGCTGATATTTGGCTTAAGGAAATAAAATTGGCGAAGAATATCCATATTTTGCGATTCGATACGAACATGCGCACAAAGGTAATGATAGAGAACAAGAAAAGATTTGTTGCACGTAAAGAGCATATATTGAGCAACATGTTTCCTTCTTCAAAGAAGGAAAGATGTGTACATCCTTCAATAAGGGCACATAGACGTGCAATACACAAGGAAGTGGAATATATTTTAAAGCATCCCAAGAGAAAATAAAATCTGCTTTCTTTCCTTGATGGCTCAGACCCTTATGCCTATAAAAGGACCCTACAACTCAAGGAGGAGGGGGAGACACAAAAAAAAGAGAGAGGGAAAAGAGAGAGATAGGGGAGAGAGAAAAGGGAGATTCTTCTTCGGCAATCTTGTCTGAAGATCCACGACGCTGCTGCAACACGCTCGCCGACGAGCCTGCTACTCAACCGACACCAACAACGCTGCCTTTTCGTTCCTGCGGCGATCGACCAAGCTTGCATGTCTGATCATTGCCGCGAGCCACGCCGAGTCTTGTTCGTGACAAGCTGCTGTCCTTTGAGCCCGACGCCAACGACCTGTCGTTACTCGCCGTGGAACTCCGACGACGAGCCGTTGCATTAACATCCCCAACTGCGTTGTGATTCCTCCCGACGAAACATATATGAGCCACGAGTGCCTGCTTGTTCTTAGTCCAATCCTTACGTGACTCTTGGCGTTGTTTACTTTGTGACAACGTTTTGGCGCTGTTCTAGGTGTTCCTTGCACGGCCAGCTGTGTTGCACTCTCTTACTGGCATTGAGACCACCTCAAGCAACATATATAATTCTTTCAGTGCAGGGATTTATCCATGCGCAGGTTACTCGGCGTTTGAAAAGGTCCACATTATCTCTTTGCTCTTGCCGCCGATTTATTTTCTCGCCATCAAAACCTTCACACGTGATAGCACCACCACAACTTGCCCTGCCACCGCTGCAACGAGCACTATTGCCATCGACTAAGCCACTCCATCATCGATCGTGAGCTAGCTGTCGAGAATCATCGTTGATTGCGATTCCCGCAATTTGCTATCATCCGAACTTGGAAAGAACAGACAAGGTAGGTAAAGTTTCTATCTAAATTAATTCTTGAATATTTTATTTTGTTTTCTCGTTTAAAGTGTTGCATGCTTGATTGAATTCCAATTAAGTGAGGTCATTGTGTCGTGTTAAAAAATCTCGATAATAAAAAATATTGAGCCGCGAGACGTCGGATCAGGTTTTTGATTGTTTTGGTTTTCTATCTTGGGTCAGGGCTAAATTGCGTGCTTTACATGATTCAGTTGCATTATGTGTTGATATGCCTTTGTTTGAATTGATTTGGCTTATTAAAGAAAACCCAAAAAAAATATGGCGGAGTTAAATGTGCTTCTTATTAGAATATTTTAGGATAGTTTTCATGTTTATATATAGGTTTTTTTATTTCGAATTTTGATTATAAAAAAAATATAAAAATTGCCATGCTCATGTCATGTAGAATTAGGTCATCTTCCGTGTGTCATCTAGTCATTGCATGTTTAGGGCCATTTGAATGCGTGACATACTAGGATAGTTGCATTGAATATTTTCTAACGTTAGATTAAGTTAAATAATTAATGTTGCGTGACATATAGTTTGCATATTAAGTTGCACATTGCATGCTAGTAAATTTAGACACTTTCGTACATCATTACATGCATTGCACATTAGTCTTAGGCTTCATTAAATAAGAGAAAATCCAAAATTCAAGTGATTGCGTATTAATTAGAAATCACTTTTAGGTTGATGTGATTTTCTAACTAATATTGTAGATGCTTGCGTTGCTTCGAGGTAAGTATTTCTTCTTTATGCTTGCAATTTATTTATTACTTTGCTTTATTGAGTGTTAAATTATGATTGCGCACTCGCATGATCACATTACATATTAGGGATTAAATTAAAATCAATCCAAACTGCCTACAAATCATTTTTTTAAATAAAAGAGAAAAGGTACCGAAAGGGCGTTAGAGAAATCTAACGTAATCAAGTCTCCGATCCCATAGTTTCTAGTTCGTAGGAGTAAAGTAACTCTCCCACTACTTTACTTGGGTTTCTAATCGACCCACCAAAAATAGATTAGTGGCGACTCTAAGTAAAAATCATTGGCATGTTAAAAAAACTTAAACCCTAAATCGCGAATTGGTATGGGCTTGGGAGAGCCCGAACTAAGTTTAGGCTTAGTAATCCATTAGCCAAACCCTAGGTGGTGCACCCGAGGTGAGGTCGCGACAGCTTGGCGACTTCGCTAGGGACTTGAGTTTAAACTCTTAGTGGACTTAGGCCAATTTTCTCTTTTTTAAAAAAAAAATTTTGTTTGGCAGCGAGGATACCAGGTACGTCCCTAACTATTTGAGGTGTTAAATGTTTTTGCAGATGGAGTTATAAGGGGTGGAGTGATTGTTAACCCCTTGTCTTGTAGGTTGGAGTTGGGAATGAATGTTTTCAATTTTTGAAGTGTTGTTGTGAATATAAATTGTTGTGCATGTCTATGCATTTACACTACACTCTTGCACAAACTACCTGTCGTCGGACCTGGACCGCAATTAAGGATATTAGGATGGTGTTGAGAAACGATCCAACCTTGAACTTGAGACTGCGATGTAGAGGTTGCCATTCTCAACTCCGAATTTTTTTTCTTGGTGTCAAAATGTTTATCCTTGTCTGCGAGATCGCATGACTATAGGATTTTCTTTGACCAAGCCGGAGCTAAGAGGACCCGACCTTTGTACGCGAGACTGCGACTAGTCGGATCATTCCTCTTAGCTCTAATTTGCTAAGCCTTATAGTTTATGTGTTAAACCTCACGTCTCATGTGTATGTCTATGTGATTGCTATTTTTCCGCCATGAAGTAAGTATTCTTACCTTACACTATGCAATTTATTTATTTATTTATTTTTGGTCCATGACAAAAGGTCGATCACACGTCTTAATCTATATACAATGGGGAGATCCGATGTTCAATTCGTTCCAACTCCTAAGATCGAGCTCAAGGGATGGTGGAATAATCTAAATAAGGAAGGCCAAGACTATGTGGAGTCAATACTTGGTCAGCTCATACCCCTTCTAGACATTGGAGTCCATAGTGGTGTCTTGCAAGCAATATCTCACTTCTGGTGCCCTGAGACTGCTACTTTCATCTTTGGTGGTAAGAATGAGCTAACTCCAACACTTGAAGAATATAGTGTTATCATGAGAATGCCCATCGGGATTGAACTTGTTAGGCCGCCTCTTGGTTTAGAGCCCACATCAATTTTGTCTGAATTTTTAAGAATCAAAACCGATGAGGTTAAGAAAATTTTGAAAGCTAATTGTAATGCATGCCCTTTCTCATTTTTGGCTAATCACTTTTCAAATCAATCTTCAATGCGCCAAAAAGGTAGGATATTCATTTTAGCTTTCTTTGGATTTATAATTTTTCCTCATAGAAAAATGCTATTAATCCTTTGATTGCATGGGTGGTTAGGCAAGCATGTGTTGGCATGAATTTTATAAACATGATTCTAGCTGAGACATTTCTATCCCTCAATCGTTTTAAACAAAATGGAGGAAAAATCATGAGTGCATCTCCTGAACTTCTACAAATTTGGTTTCTTTCACACGTGAGGGAGTTTGGTCATTTCATGCGTCGAGGTGAAATAGAAGGTTCTAATCATCCAATAAAAAGGTTTTCAATCTTAGAGAAAAAGTATACTGGAAAGTCATATTCCAACTGGATTACTTTTCTAAAAGATCCGGATCCCGAGGGCTTCTTATGGTATGCTAAATGGTTTCATGTTGGTGAGGCTCGTTTTTGTCATAAGAAAGATGATCCGGTTCCATTGTTGGGAATCAGTGGTACAACATCTTACTACCCTTATAGGGTAGCCGCCAATACCGCGTGCTCCAAGATATTCCACCTCCTCTTCGGATGGACCTATTTCGAACTCTCTTCACGCGTAAGGATCATGAATACTTGGAAGAGATCAATTGTTTCGAAAGTGCATGGAGGAAATGCCAGCAAGAAAAGATAGTGGTGCCCAAAAGGTTGAAGGGAGAAGAGAAGATTTATCATGCCTCGGATTATTATATCCACCACCACAAGATTCCTACAGTTCTACTCCCTGTAATACCTGAGGTCATAGTACAGCTCACTCGTAAAGCGCAAATTGAGCATCTCAAAGAAATGGTGGAAGCAAGAGAGGCTCACATCTTTGAGTTGGTTCGACAGAACAAAAAGCTTTAAAGAACAGTGGTCTCCCAATTGTATATAGAGAAGAGTCACTAGTTTGTTTCAGGAGTTCAATTTCAATTTTAGAGTATTATTTCAATTTCTTAAACTGATGTTCCCTAGAGAGTCATTTTCAATTCAATATCACTTAATAAAAGCGGCTAGATCTTTGTCATGGGCCGGCATGTTCCATATGTGATGCTTATGTGTTTTCCTTTCTGCAAATCAAGTGATAACGGAGCCGTCTCGTTCACCCATCATTACGAGATTGAAAGCACGAATGGCCGAGCAAACTGAGTTGCGCGAACGTATTGATAAAATGGAATATCAAATGAATCAATGCTTCGCTGCAATACAACAAATGACAACCGAGTTTAAAGAGCTCCGAGCAAGTTCGAGCCCGAAGTCACACCTCCCGGAACTACAGCACTTAAGCGAAAGTTAATCATGGCCAATCCAAGTGAATTTGATGACAACATGCCCCCTTAGAAGATGATGTCATTGTCGTGGAAGGAAAGGCCAAAACTCATAAGGTCTTTAAAACAGAGCAGGGATGAACGTTTTGCAAAGCTTGAAGAGAAAGTGAAACAATTGCAGGGTTTGCAAAGTTCACTCCCGATTGATTTGTCTGTTTATGAGAAGGTCAACACGCCAAATAAATTTAAAATGCCAGAATTTGAGAAGTATAATGGCACCTCTTGCCCAAAAGCTCACCTGCAGATGTACCATGTGAGGATGGCCCAACATATCAAGAATGAACCCCTTATGATCCAGTGGTTCCAAATGAGCTTGGGTGGGCCTGCACTCACTTGGTATATCATGAAGAACATAAACCTCCTCGACACTTGGAATGAGGCGGTCGATGCATTCCTTAAGCAGTACAAGTTCAACATGGACATTGCACCTTCCCGAGAAGACCTTGAGCGGATGGAAAAAAAGAAGAGTGAGTCGTTTAAAGAGTATGCCATAAGATGGCGAAATTTAGCCGCCCAAATTACTCTTGAGCCCACTGACAAAGAATTGATGAAGCTATTTGTCAAGACCCTCCCTTTTGAGTTCCGTAATCGGATGGTTGGCACGTATGTTGAGAACTTTAATCAACTCATTCCAGTGGGCGAACAAATCGAGATGGGGCTGAATGAGGGGTGGTTTAATGAACCGACCTTTCCAAACAGGAGGTTTACTGCAAAGAAAGAGAAAGAGCCAACCATTGAAGTAAATGTTGCATACGTGCAACCGACCTCTAATAAGCCTCCGATCGTTCATGTTCCTAGGAATCAGCAAGGTGGAGGCCGCCCTTCCGCATCACGACAATTTACTAAGAGGCAGTTCTCTCCACTTCCTGGTCCTCTATCTCAAGTCTTGCCAATCTTGCAAAAGAATGGGCTGCTCTCCTATGAACCGAAGCGGCCCAATGCGGAGAAATTCTCTAACTACGACCCCTCCAAGAAGTGCGAGTATCATATGGGAGAAGTTGGACATTCAACTGATGAATGCATGACCTTGAAGCACAAAGTCCAAAATTTATTAGACACTAATGCATTCTCATTCTGCACCACCCAACCGAATGTCAAGAGGAACCCGCTGCCTGAGCACGAAAGCAAGGTGAATGCCATATTTGGATTTGATGCTGGTCAAGTCAAAAATTTGAGAGTGCATGTTGCGGATGTCTATAATGGGCTAGTAAAGGCTGGATACTACCCGAGTCATGAGACGATTCCCCTATCCTTGAAGAAAGAGAGGGTTGCCACGATGGCGAAGGCCGGTGTGGTTGTGTATGCTAACCATACTGGCATGGTCTCCACTATATCCCAAGTCGTTATTGACTAGGAGGAAGAATGGGCCGCGTTGAATGCTAGTAAAGAAGAAACTGATGCGGAACTATCAACTAAGGCACCAGTGCACAACGAAGGGATAGTGATTGAGATACCTCAACCTTATGAATATGCTGATAATAAGGCGGTTCCTTGGTCCTATGACCTGGATGTTGACCTGGTTACAAGGTCTGGTCGAGTTTATGCTCAAGCCAATACTCAACCTGCAAAGCCCATTACTGATGAAGAGGCTAAAGAATTTCTTGTTGTAATCAAAGCAAGTGAGTATAATGTGGTCGATCAATTACGGAACATGCCTGCTCAAATCTCTTTGCTTGAGCTCTTGCAAACATCTCCCACACATTAGAAGTCTCTAATGAAGGTGTTAAGCGAAATTCATGTACCAGAGACAGTTGAGCCTAGCCAGCTCGAAGAATTTGTTGGGTCAATCCTTCTCAAGGATTTGATCGCTTTCTCTGACGAAGAATTCCCTGTTGAAGGGAGAGGACACAATAAACCACTATATATATATATATATCAGTCAAACACAAAACTTCCCATGTGTCCCGCGTGCTTATTGATAATGGATCTGCTCTGAATATATGTCCGTTGGCCACTCTTCACCGCCTCAAGACAGATCTATCCCAGATACATGCTGCGAAGACTTGTGTGCGAGCTTTTGATGGAACTAGGAAGGAAGTGATTGGGGAGATTCACCTTGATGTGCAAATTGGGCCAGTAATCTTTAACATCCCCTTTCAAGTAATGGATATCCCCACCGCATTTAATTTTTTATTGGGTCGTCCTTGGATACATACTGCTAGGGCTGTACCATCAAGTCTCCATCAAAGCGTGAAATTCGTGATCAAGGGGAAGCTAGTCATTGTCCATGGTGAGGAAGACCACCGGATTTATCATGAAACCGCTATTCCTTATATCGAGCCAGATTCTGAACTTGGATTGAGTTACCACTCATTTGAGTTGGTATCCACCATACATGCTTCTCGAGGTTCCTTGCTACCCACTCCTGAAGTTTCAAATGCTGCTGTTATGGTAGGAAAAGTGATGGTTGGAAATGGCTTTATTGCTGGCCATGGTCTTGGAAGGAGAGGTCAAGGTATTAGAAACCCTATTGAAGCCCCTCGAGGTCTCGTTTTGCTGGATTAGGGTACCATGGAAGAGGTGGAGAAAGCTCTGGAGGGCAAAGGCAACAAAGGCGAAACTCGCATGGACAAAAAAAGGAAAACTCGCTACCTCCTCATATTCACGAGACATTCCCTAGTCCCGCTAGAATGATGCAGGATAGTAGAGAGGTGATGGATACCCCGGGCAGCCGAGTGGCAAATTTGACTATTACGTGAAGTACTCAGCTCCCCCTAGTTTTTACATTGACCCACGTGACATTGTCCCGGATGGATGGGGTGGAATGGATGATCCGATACCTTTAGGAGAGGAGAACCCTGATGATGCATGGGAAGGAATCATTAACTTATTTGATGATTTCCTTATAGGTGCCATTGAAGAAGAATCTTCGAAGGAAGCGGGCGCTAGCCCACAAGAGTAACTCGTTTATCATTTTCGCATATTCCCCTGCGTGGGAATTTTTACTGCATTTTAGGGATTTTTCTTTTCTTCTTTTTTGCTTTCTTTTAGGGCTTGAATACCGCATTTTCCATTCAATAAGATGTAATTGATTGATGAATTTCAATAAAATTACAAGTTTTGTTTTTAGAGCATGATGGGGTACACCAAACCAGCCCGGTGATGATATCCAACCGACTAAAAAAAAAAAAATCCAAGGAGAATTCTGAGGCCTGGGCTTCATCATGCTTCCTCGTGTCAAAAAATTTCAAAAAGAAAAAAAAAGAAAAGAAGATATTTTAGCAAAAGAGGTCTAAAAGATGTTTTTGTGGAAAAAATCTTTAAAAAATGTCATTTAGCCCTGTTTGTTTTTCTAAATTAGCCACTTTGTGTTTCAGGTACAATCTTGCAGTAGTAAACAACGGCGATCCTAATGAGGACTCCATCGAGGTACAACGTGAATGGGAGCAGCATGAAAAAATCAAAGCTCTCACCTCTGACCAAACCATCACTATCAATTTGAGCAATGCCGGAGAAGCCAAGGAAGTGAAGATATGGGCAAATCTCCCTGAAGAGGAGGCCGAACGCCTGACTCGGCTACTAAAGGATTATCAAGATATCTTCGCTTGGACGTATGCTGATATGCCAAGTTTGGATCCATCCATTGTGGAGCATTCTTTGCCTACTAATCCGGGCATGCACCCTAAGAAGCAAAAGCTGCGAAGAACTAAGCCCGAACTCTCGAAGAAGATAGAGGAAGAAATAATGAAACTTCTGAAAGTGGGATTCATCGAAGTCTCACAATACCCCGAATGGGTGGCTAATATAGTGCCAGTGATGAAGAAAGATGGTCGAGTTCGGATTTGTGCTGATTATCGAGACTTGAACAAGGCTAGCCCGAAGGATGATTTCCCGTTACCACATATAGATGTCCTCGTGGATAGCACCTTGCTGGATTTGAACTGTTCTCATTCATGGATGGATTTTCTGGGTATAATCAAATAAAAATGAAGGAGGAAGACAAGGAGAAGACTGCATTTATCACCCCGTGGGGACCTTTCATTATAAGGTTATGCCCTTTGGACTCAAAAATGCAGGGGCTACTTATCAACGAGCCATGGTGACACTATTCCATGACATGATACATAAAGAGATTGAAGTTTATGTCGATGACATGATTGCAAAAACTCAACCTGGAAGAAGTCATGTCGAGACTCTAAAGAAGTTATTTGATCGGCTTCGTGAATTCAAGCTCTGCTTAAATCCTGCCAAATGCGTGTTCGGGGCTACGTCTAGTAAATTACTCGGGTTCATTGTGAGTAGTAAAGGCATCGAGATTGACCCATCTAAAGCTAAGGCCATATGCTAGTTGCGACCCTCGTCAACAACCAAAGAGGTTCGAAGTCTTTTAGGGAGATTGAATTACATTGCCCGATTCATTTTCCAACTTTCTGAGACTGCCAAACCGTTCTTTAAGCTTCTGAGAAAAAATGCACTAGTCAACTGGAATGATGAATGTCAAGAAGCGTTTGAGAAGCTGAAGCAATACTTGATGAATCCGCCGGTTCTTGTCCCACCATTACCAGAGCATCCTTTGATTCTCTACCTCACCATTCATAGTGAATCATTGGGTGCAATGTTGGCTCAAGAAAGTCCTGTCGATAAAAAAGAACGGGCCATTTACTACCTGAGCAAAAAATTCACTATCTCAGAGCTGAAATATTCTGACATTGAGAAGACTTGCACTGCATTAGTGTGGGTACTGCATAGACTACGACAGTATACATTCATTACCAGATATTTCTCGTGACTGAGAACAATCCCATCAAGTACTTACTTGATCAACCGGCTTTAGTAGGTAAGTTAGCAAAATGGCAGATTCTGATTTCAGAATTTGACGTTCAGTTTATGCCACAAAAGTCAATTAAAGGTCGAGTAATTGCTGACATATTGGCCGAAAGTCCCGGACTCTTGAATAGCGATGATTGTTCCCTAGATGATCGCACCCTATATGTAAGTGAAGATTCATGGACCATGTTCTTTGATGGAGCTGTAAACTTATCTGGTTCTGGCACTGGGGCAGTTTTAATATCCCCAGATGGACAACACCATCCAGTAGCTGCAAAGTTGATGTTTCCATGCACTAACAACATAGCCAAGTATGAAGCTTGTATTCTCGGGCTCCAAGCTGCAATTGAGATGGAAGTGGCTAAATTGAAGGTGTTCGGAGACTCCGCACTAATCATACTACAGACGGTAGGTGAATGGAAGACCAGGGACTCTAAATTACTTCCATATCACGAGTATCTAGAAGAGCTGATAAAAGAATTCGATGAAATTTCTTTTGAGTATTTGTCAAGGTCTCACAATCGCCTTTGCGATGCACTCGCGACGCTGTCATCAATGTTGCAAGTTACCGATGGATTAGAAGTCGAACCGTTGAGAATAGAGGTTTTGGCAAAGCCAGCTTTTTGTATGGTCGTGAATAAAGAACATGATGGGAAACCATGGTATTACGATATCATGAATTACATTCGGAAACAGGAATTCCTTGAAGGAAGTTCTCCAGGTGATAGAAAATACATAATGAAGATGGCATCCAAGTTCTTTGTCAGCGGTAACAATTTATACAAGAGATCTTATGATTCAGTCCTATTGCGATGTATAGACGAAGCCGAAGCCATGCAAATTATGCAGGAAGTGCATGAAGGAGTTTGTGGCCCGCATATGAATGGGCACATGCTAGCCAAGAAAATTATGAGGTTGGGATACTACTGGCTAACATTAGAGAGTGACTGCATCCAACACGTTCGAAGTTGCCATCGTTGCCAAATCCATGGAGATAAGATAAATGTCCCCCCAATTGAGTTGCACCAGTTATCCGAGCCATGGCCTTTCTCAATGTGGGGCATCGATATGATTGGCCCAATAAACCCTAAAGCTTCAAATGGGCATCGATTCATTCTGGTGGCGATAGATTATTTCTCTAAGTGGATTGAAGCCACATCTTATGTTAATGTCACCGCTCGAAACGTTGTGAAATTTATTAGGCGTGATATAATTGCCCGTTACGGGGTCCCTGAAGCAATTGTCACTGACAATGGGACAAACTTGAATAACAAGCTTGTGAATGGGCTCTTTACTGAGTTTAAGATCAAGCATATGAATTCATCCCCTTACCGCCCGCAAATGAATGGAGCTGTTGAGGCAGCCAATAAAAACATCAAGAAGATCTTGGCAAAAACAGCCGAGAATTATCGAGATTGGCACGATAGGTTGCCTTTCGCACTAATGGCATATCGGACATCAATTCGTACTTCTACTGGGGCAACCCCGTTCTCTCTAGTATATGGCATGGAAGCAGTCTTGCCTGTGGAGAAGGAGATCCCCTCTCTCAGAGTCTTATCCCAGGTGAAATTATCTGAGGCAGAATGGATGAAGCAAGGTACGAGCAGTTGAACCTAATTGATGAGAAAAGGCTGAAAGCTCTTTGCCATGGTCAGTCATACCAACAAAGAGTAGCCAGGTCCTTTAACTGGAAGGTACGTATGAGGCACTTCGAGGAAAATGATCTGGTCTTGAGGAGGCTATTACCAATTTTTCCTAATCCTGGGGGCAAATTCGCTCCGAATTACAATGGCCCATATGTGGTAAGGAAGGTACTCCCCGGAGGCGCTTTAATCCTTGCAGAAATGGATGGTCATGAGTTTTCTAGTCCAGTTAATTCTGATTCTGTCAAGAAGTATTACCCCTGATCTTGTTATTTTCCATAATGAATGAATCGCAAGTCAGTTTCTCCGTTTTTTTTTGCAAATGTTGCATTATCATTTTCGGCGAAATAAATTGAATGTGTCAAATGGGATACATTGGAATGATGAAAGGCAAGCTTAGTCCTAAACACTTTCCCATACACTAATCACTAGTGAGTTGAGCGGAAAGATTCCATGCTTACAAGGCAAAGAGTTTTCTCGCGAAAGGTACGCCGATTGAAATGATGAGAGGCAATTCATTTCTCTATCCTAAACACTGCAAGAGATCCATTGCTTAACCCCTTTGAGCCTCATACACTTGCGGAGATTTCTTTCAAAATTACCCCTGTCAAGAACCACCCCATATCGGAGCAAATTGGAGGTAAGTTGGCATCACATGGCAAGAAAATAGATAGAAATTATCTTGCTCTCAATTGCATCAATATTTGGGTACCTTATTGCAAATGAACTCAAACAATAATCCAAGTGCCTTAGGATGACGAAGAGCGTTCTTTTTCTCTATCCTGCACACGTATACCTATTGCATAACCCTTTTGAGCCTAAAAATTTATTTCTTTGAGCCTAGTTGGTGATCATCTCCCACACTAGGGCAAGCAAAAAATAATCATTCAAGAAGCAGCAAGGTCTAGAGTGTCAACAAAATGTGAAGACCTTCAAAAGTCCAAATGAAAAATTGATACATCGTAAATAGTGTGTCAGTGGTAAAAATAGAACTATGGGGCATGAAAAAGCAGTGTGCCTGGTAAAAGCAAGGCCGATGCCCATAGACATAAGAGTAAAAGAGGGGCAAGAAAAAGCAGTGTGCCTAGTAAAAGCAAGGCCAATGCCCATAAGAGAATGAAAAAGAGTCAAAATAAATGATTATCAATTGTGAAAAGTTGTCAAATGCAAAACTTTTGTGGTCAACAAAACACATTTTGGAAATAATCTTTGATGGCAAAGACGAAGATTGGTGGTAATGCCAAGATGATCACCAACTCTCACCCATTTACACACATTTTGAGCCTAATAATCCTTTCATTTCTCAACCTGTGAACCTAGCCTACATTACGACCCTCATAAAGTCTCTTCAGATTAGGGCACTTGAATTAATGTGGATGTTCACATGTTTTAAGCATTGCTCAAAGAAGTGCGAGCAAGATTATTTATATCTCATTTTGCTGGGTTCTTGACTTGTAAACCCGAAGGTGATCGTGGAATATTATTTTTCAATAGCCTTGACTCAAAGAGTTCCCTTTGTTAAGCCATTGACCAAGCCCATATTATGGTCCATGTTAAAGAGCTTTCAGATTGGTAAAGTCGTACCGATTGCGAGAATACTCAGACCCCTGTCTAGTATGATGATAGCAAAATAGAGTGATTCTCAAATTCCCACATCAATTGTTGGGATAAAATAGCCTTTTCGTGAGAGTGAACGAAAAGTCCTTTCAGACCAAATTGGTCCTTTATTTGACACATCGATGACGCCTGCATTCTGAATGGATTGTTCTTCAGAAATTATTGCCAGTTTTGATTTGGTAATATAGGATTGATAAAATTGTGACACATGAACTGCACATGGATTGGAAATATCTGTTGTTGCTAACCATATTTGACAGGTAAAGTTCTCATGATAATTGATGCTTGATTCGTTGTCCGAAGCATTAGAATGTGTTCAAACACTCCATGGTTCCCAAACCACTGCTAGCAAGCAACTTTGAGGCAAGCCAATCAAGCCCTCAAGTAGGAAACCTCAGGTGAGTATTAAATCTCTTTGAGTACCCAAAGAAAAATTTGGTAACTCCTCCCACAAGTTAACATCTCAGTTTGAATCCGAATGTTATACAATATTCTTGTCGAACATTTCATTTTGGACATGAATGTTCTCTGAGCTTTTTCGTCATACCTTAGTCTAGATCTAGGTATTTCGAATCATTTTAATCCAATGTTTGACTCACCTAATATTGAGCATCTATTGGTTAAATTGTCTTAATTCAATATTCATCTCACCTAACATTGAGTGTTTATTGGTTAAATTTCTCAATTCTTGACATTTCAGTCTGGGTCTAAATGTCTCGAATCTTTTCATCGAACGTTTCATTCTGGATATGAATGTTCTTTGATTTTTCTCGTTATACTTTAGTTTTAATCTAAGTATTTCGAGAGATCTTGGTCCAATGGTCGTCTCACCTAACATTGAGCGTCTCGTTGATTCGGTTGCCTCGATCGGATCTAGGCAATTCGATAAACATTAGACTTTTCAAGAAATCTAAAATGAAAACCAGATGCTTGTGGAGTAAAAAAAAAAAAAAAAATTCATCCCGTACCTCAAGATGCTCTACCATATTGATTGGTAAGTAACTACAGGTACACTTTTTTTCTTTTTTCATTTTTTCATTTTTCTTTCTTTCTTTCTTTCTTTTTTCCATACTTTGCATTAGTTTTTCCATGCATCATATCATATTGCATTTTAAAATGGGATTTATTTTCCCACAAAAAATAACATTATATTGCATATTGCATGGTCAAAATTTAGGTCTCAATTTATCTTTGAATGCAACCTTTGCGAGCTCACCTTCAAAGAGGGGCAGCTGTTGACATCTAAATTTTGATTGATCATTTGTAATTTAATGCACAAAAATTTAGGGATTAATTTTAACCCCTAAATAAAAAAAATATTAGGATTAAATTGCATAGCATATAGTTTTAGAAGCATTTATTGCATTTGCATTGGGCTAATAACGGATGGACTTCAATTGATGGTTCTAAGTTTTAACTTAACGAGTTTGACTAAGCCCACAATAAGTGAAAATTTGGCCAAGCCCATTCGAGATCGACAAGTGAGAAGATTGATATATTTCGAAATATTCGATGACGCGGCAGTGGATTTTTCATATATTTGGGTAATATATTCACATATCATCAAGGATAAATTGTGAGCTCATCTTTGCAAGATTCGGAATTCGGACAACTCTATTACGATCTTGAATTTTTGGCAATGTTGGGTCAATTTGGGGCTGATATTTGGCTTAAGGAAATAAAATTGGCGAAGAATATTCATATTTTGCGATTCGATGCGAACATGCGCACAAAGGTAATGAAAGAGAGCAGGAAAAGATTTGTTGCACGTAAAGAGCATATATTGAGCAACATGTTTCCTTCTTCAAAGAAGGAAAGATGTGCACATCCTTCAATAAGGGCACATGGACGTGCAATACACAAGGAAGTGGAATATATTTTAAAACATCCCAAGAGAAAATAAAATCTGCTTTCTTTCCTTGATGGCTCAGACCCTTATGCCTATAAAAGGACCTTACAACTCAAGGAGGAGGGGGAGACACAAAAAAAAGAGAGAGGGAAAAGAGAGAGATAGGGGAGAGAGAAAAGGGAGATTCTTCTTCGGCAATCTTGTCTGAAGATCCACGACGCTGCTGCAACACGCTCGCCGACGAGCCTGCTACTCAACCGACACCAACAACGCTGCCTTTTCGTTCCTGCGGCGATCGACCAAGCTTGCATGTCTGATCATTGCCGCGAGCCACGCCGAGTCTTGTTCGTGACAAGCTGCTGTCCTTTGAGCCCGACGCCAACGACCTGTCGTTACTCGCCGTGGAACTCCGACGACGAGCCGTTGCATTAACATCCCCAACTGCGTTGTGATTCCTCCCGACGAAACATATACGAGCCACGAGTGCCCGCTTGTTCTTAGTCCAATCCTTACGTGACTCCTGGCGTTGTTTACTTTGTGACAACGTTTTGGCGCTGTTCTAGGTGTTCCTTGCACGGCCAGCCGTGTTGCACTCTCTTACTGGCGTTGAGACCACCTCAAGCAACATATATAATTCTTTCAGTGCAGGGATTTATCCATGCGCAGGTTACTCGGCGTTTGAAAAGGTCCACATTATCTCTTTGCTCTTGCCGCCGATTTATTTTCTCGCCATCAGAACCTTCACACGTGAGAGCACCACCACAACTTGCCCTGCCACCGCTGCAACGAGCACTATTGCCATCGACTAAGCCACTCCATCATCGATCGTGAGCTAGCTGTCGAGAATCATCGTTGATTGCGATTCCCGCAATTTGCTATCATTCGAACTTGGAAAGAACAGACAAGGTAGGTAAAGTTTCTATCTAAATTAATTCTTGAATATTTTATTTTGTTTTCTCGTTTAAAGTGTTGCATGCTTGATTGAATTCCAATTAAGTGAGGTCGTTGTGTCGTGTTAAAAAATCTCGATAATAAAAAATATTGAGCCGCGAGACGTCGGATTAGGTTTTTGATTGTTTTGGTTTTCTATTTTGGGTCGGGGCTAAATTGCGTGCTTTACATGATTCAGTTGCATTATGTGTTGATATGCCTTTGTTTGAATTGATTTGGCTTATTAAAGAAAACCCAAAAAAAATATGGCGGAGTTAAATGTGCTTCTTATTAGAATATTTTAGGATAGTTTTCATGTTTATATATAGGTTTTTTTATTTCGAATTTTGATTATAAAAAAAATATAAAAATTGCCATGCTCATGTCATGTAGAATTAGGTCATCTTCCGTGTGTCATCTAGTCATTGCATGTTTAGGGCCATTTGAATGCGTGACATACTAGGATAGTTGCATTGAATATTTTCTAACGTTAGATTAAGTTAAATAATTAATGTTGCGTGACATATAGTTTGCATATTAAGTTGTACATTGCATGCTAGTAAATTTAGACACTTTCGTACGTCATTACATGCATTGCACATTAGTCTTAGGCTTCATTAAATAAGAGAAAATCCAAAATTCAAGTGATTGCGTATTAATTAGAAATCACTTTTAGGTTGATGTGATTTTCTAACTAATATTGTAGATGCTTGCGTTGCTTCGAGGTAAGTATTTCTTCTTTATGCTTGCAATTTATTTATTACTTTGCTTTATTGAGTGTTAAATTATGATTGCGCACTCGCATGATCACATTACATATTAGGGATTAAATTAAAATCAATCCAAACTGCCTACAAATCATTTTTTTAAATAAAAGAGAAAAAGTACCGAAAGGGCGTTAGAGAAATCTAACGTAATCAAGTCCCCGATCCCATAGTTTCTGGTTCGTAGGAGTAAAGTAACTCTCCCACTACTTTACTTGGGTTTCTAATCGACCCACCAAAAATAGATTAGTGGCGACTCTAAGCAAAAATCATTGGCATGTTAAAAAAACTTAAACCCTAAATCGCGAATTGGTATGGGCTTGGGAGAGCCCGAACTAAGTTTAGACTTAGTAATCCATTAGCCAAACCATAGGTGGTGCACCCGAGGTGAGGTCGCGACAGGAGTGAATAGGTTTCGTGTTGTAAGACAATACATTCCGCGGAACGACTATGTATGAATTACGTAGTTAGATCATATAACAAAATGAGCATTTAAGTATCATCCAATAAAGTTTACCAGAATTAATTTAAAAAAAAAAATGGACAAGCTTAAGTTGGAAGCTTGAATGCTGTCCGCTATATAAGAATACTAATTCCACTCGTATGTTGTCTTAATATGTTAATCTTTTGTTTTTTTGGTCAAATTATCTTGTTTGTTAGTTGGTCTTTCTTTATTGAATTTCCCCAGGCAATGATTGTTGAGGACGGGCAACGACAGGGACAAGAAAACCTAAAACAGATCCCGCAAGATCGGCCCGACATGAATTGTGGAGGGATTTCACGTCAGTCTTGAGGGGCTTGCGGACTCGTTGTCCTTAAACTGCTCGGCATTTTTCAATTTTTTTTTAAGCTTAGACGTGTGAACATTTTACGATAGTCCCCTGAAGCACGTTGTCCAGCCTCGTCCCCACGTTAATCCCACTTTGTATGGTTTAGTCCTTGGTCAACGACCATCATTACTGTTTAACTTGAGTTTGCACCGTCCGGGCGCTCTGTTCTGTCGAAGCAAATCGTAACGAAGGGACTTGCAGCTAGAGAAAACTCTCAAGAAACCGCTAAATTCAAGATAAAAAAACGAACCGAGTGACAGTAAGTGAGAGAGAGAGAGAGAAAGCGAGAGAGAGAGAGAGGGTACGATGATGGACTGGACGAAAGGGACGATCTTGACGAGGTCATTGAAGAGGACGCAGTCGACATTGGCGCCGGTGGCGCCCAAGTGAGGCGGGAGGTGAGTCGTGGACGAGCAGGAGCTGGCGTCCCCGGAAAGCCACAGCTTCGGATCTCCCACAGGGCTGGGTTCTCGCCAAAATCCACGAACCCCTGCGCCTCGAACATCTCTCTTTCAAGATCAATCAATCGGAGCGAGAACAAACAAACGAACTCAAAAGAAAATCTTCTCGTTTGAACGTAGAAAGATGCAGAATTTGAAGATAAAGTAGAGAGAGAGAGAGTGGCAATTTTTGCAGAGTAACCGTAGCAAAAGGAAGTGGGACAGTGAAGAAGAAGAAGAAACTCCGTTGTGTTCTTTTTCGAAAAACCAGGAAAGCAAATTATTTTCGTTGGCAACACGCGATATGACGGATTTGCCGGCCCAGGCCGCTCCCTTGAAAGCAAATTAATACGTTATTCGTCGAGCTGCGAGTAATCCAAATGCATGCAAAGGGGTGAGTGTGGGTCCAGGAGTCCTACCTTCGCACGAGGGATAATTATATAAAAAGTTTAAATCTTATTGTATGACGGTCAATTCAGTTCTTCTTAACCACCGAAATTCCCTCAATAGCTACTATCCCCACATGGGAGTTCGAAACTCCATCTTCTCAAGGGAGTTGAGGTGAGGATATTTAGCTTCAAGTGTGAGTTTCAACTTTCCTTGCAAAGAGACAAAACAAAAGTTTGAGAGTGAGTTGAAAGTTAGAGTAAGACGGACAAAAAAAATATTCAATTCTCTTTTGATGATTTTCCAATATAGTTCATTTGGGCAAAACTGACGTGAATATCGGCAGTAACACTGATGTTGTCAATTTTAATAAATTTTCTAAAAATTTTCTTGAATTTTTCTTTTTTCCCCCTTTTGCTTTTCCTTTTTACTTGTGACCAATATCAGTAAGGGCCAAAAACAAGCAACCCCTCACCCAGGTCTAACAAGGGCAACCCTCACCTTACCATCAAAAATTGGCTAGAATAACTATATTGGAAATTCGTCAAAAAGTTTATGATTAAATTGGCGAAATTGAAAAGTTTATGACTAAGTTGATTGTCATACGATATATTTAAGCCAAACCACTATAAATCTTATGTACAATTGCTGTTATTCCTAAACTCTTATTATTTATTGATATATTCTATTGCACACTCGCAATGTGCTTCTAAAGTCTATTCTATTGCACAACTAATTCTGAACCTTGTTCCAGAATCTAACCTTTGTTCAGACTTTAATTTTGACTCCTTTTATTCCGTTTTAAATTGTCAAGATTTATAGAATCACCTATTCATCCCTTTAGGTAATACTGGCGAGCCACATCACATAATTCATGTACCACGTCGCATGATCACAATAGTTTTCAACTTCTGTTCACGTAGTTTAGGCAGTGTATACAGATGAACTCTTGGTCCAAATGAAAATACCGTGGCCATCAAGGTTTTGAATCTCCAGCAGAAAGGAGCTTTCAAGAGCGTCTTGGCCGAATGCAAAGCCCTCAGCAGCATTCGGCATCGTAACCTTGTTAAGATCTTGACTGCTTGTTCGAGCGTCAGACTCTCATGGTAATGAGTTCAGAGCCTTGGTATACGAGTTCATGGGAAACAACAACTTGGAAATGTGATTGCACCCAAACGACGAGCAAATGCAATTAAAACCTTTGAGCTTCCTCCAAAGATTGAACATCACGAAGGATGTGGCCATTGCTTTGGGTTATCTTTACCACCGGTGCCGAACTCCATTGGTCCACTGTGATCTGAAACCAAACAACATTCTTCTCAACCATGAGTTCACGGTTCACATCAGTGATTTTGGATTGTCCACGCTCTTTATCAAGTCTAACAAAGACATCTTTTGAAGTCGATCTCAGCTCCTATGCTTTTAAGGGAACCATGGGTTACATCACTCCAGGTACTGCTCTGAAGAACACAAAAACATTTACATTCACAAAAATCAGAAGAATTCAGAGACCCTGTAGAGCAATCGATCTAAAAGGAACTCTTTCTGGACTCGCAGAATATGGAATAGGTGTTCATCCATCAACTAGTGGGGATGTGTGCGGCTTCAGAATCCTCTTGCTAGAGATGTTCACAGGAAGATGACCAACACTGATGGATAATATATTTGAAGATGATTTCAACCTTCAGAAATTTGTGAAGTCAGTGATGCCAAAGCGAGGAACAGGGTTTTTGGATCAATCGATTTTCAGTGGGGAAGTAGGTGAAAGCAGTGGTGAGGAAGCAGATTGGAGTGACTGGAACTGACAAAGCCGAATGTCTGATCTCGGTCTTAGAGGTTGGATTAACTTGCTCAGCCCAATCACCGAAAGACAGGAAGGACGTGAATGGAGTTGCACGGGACTTGCTCGGGACTTGCTCTCAATCAGAGACAAGTTTCTCAAAACCGGCATTCATGAGGATAGAACGCAGAGCCCTGCACCAAGTAAGTCCCTTGTTAGTCGCCATATGCATGTATCATTGTGTCCCTAGCATTGCTTTGGATTTAGTGAAATCGGCTTGTATGCTAACAAGTCTCAGGACAAGAAACCACCAGGGTCTTGATCAAATCGTGCATGATCATTGACAATTGATGAGAGCCTGATTGATTCATCCTCCTCTTTCTTTTTATATTTTTCAGGGGACACGATGGAGAAGGTGGCCTGATCCATCTCAGGTAATCGAGTGGGAGGGGGAAATTGTCGATAAAGACGGGCATGACGTAACTTCTTGGAGCCAGGTCCCTCTTTTAATGTCAATGGCAGGCTAGCTCGGGTGTCTGTGAAGTCCTTCGTCCATAATACAGCCTCTAGCGGGGGCTTTCTACTATGAGTGGCCGGCCAAGGCTTGCAATTTAGTGAGTCTCCAAACCAGCAGCTTCTGGTTGGTCAGAAAGCAAAACCAACACATTTTGTAATAAATAAATCATGGATTTCAACTGTCGCTATGGTGATTTTCCTGCTATAAGATATTTGAATGTACTTGGGTCTGGTTGTGCTATTCATTTCCGTTGTAATTTCACTGCTAAAAGGTGAGAACCTGAGAAATTATCTGACAAGAATGAGGACCTTCTGAGAGTCCTCGTGGCTGTTAAGGAAGGTTTCCATGTACTCCTGTATATATATGGGTAGATTTCCTTCTTATGTCTTTTAGCCAATTTTTCTTTCTTCTTTTCTGAAAATAGTAGAACAACATCAATTCTGCTCAATTGGTTTCACGATGACTTGGTTTTCTGCTTATTACATGATCTTTCAGCAATAAGAATATTTTCTTCGGTCTCTTCCAAGAGAAGGATAAGCAATTACTGAGTTAAAGAATGCCATTTCTTTTTTCCTGCCTTCTGACAGTAGATTACAATAGAATTTCCCGATTACAAAAGGTCTGCACTATTTAATTTTCTTGAGAGCACAAAAATTGATTCTTAGTTCCATTGGTGAGAAAACCTTTTCATGTTGACTAGACAGAGAAGAATGATCAGCAATCAACAGAAGCTAAAATCAGATCTTTGTTGTAATCCTCAAACCAGATTCGTCAAGATTGATGCTCAGATTGTAGTGTCCTCCAGAAACAAGTTTCGGGCGGCAACAGTCACAATCCACAAGCTTAGAGGGTTCTTTTCTCATCTTTTCAGGCACTCATCGTGCCTAAAGCAGTCTAAAACGTGGAAATAGCGAGACCTTAATGCAATCATCCTTTAATATACAAAATCACTAATTCTCAACTGCAAACCGAACAAAATACTGAAATTTCACTTTCATGCACATCATCAGCAGTATAGGCTCGGCGTCTATGAAAGCGGCGCCTCCAGACTGCGATCAACCAGTAAATTTGTTTTGATGGATACCCAGTTTTGCTTGGTCAATGGAATTGTATCCTCCCTGTCTGCAGCGAATGAGTTATATATGGACTGTCTTTTGAGTGCCCTGCCCAAGATCTTTTAATGGTCAAAATTTCTTGATCCCCTCCCTCATATCGAAGCTTTTCCTCCTTTTTTTATAAAGCTCTCTGCATCTCAGTTTCGTTAGATCAACTAGATTCTTTGGCCTCCGGGGAACGAGCCCCTTAAAACACTTAACACAAACAATAAAAGCACGGTGAGAGAGAGTTAAAATAGACAACCAAAAAAGAGAAAAAAACTAAAATTTTTTAGGCTCTATTTATTTCACAAAATTTAAATAATTTGAAAAATAATTTCCTAAAAATGATTGTTTATATCGTCTGAAATATTTTTAATATCAAGAATAATTTGTCTAAATGTTATTTTGGATAATGAAAATGTTTTTAGTTCATTTATTTTTGCAAATAACGCAAATGGTCATTTTTATCTATGTTTCGTAAAACCAACGGATGTTTATTGTTTCCTTCTCTCTCTTTTTTGTGTCCTTCTCACACTTGCACCGCTGACTCTGCACGTTTTCCTTACCTTCCTTTTTCTTCGCCAAATTCTATGTGGGTTGAATTAACCGGGCTTAGTCTAGGAAATTCATAAAAGATTAGGGCCCCTCAACTCTCCTAAATTCAAGTCCATTCAACATTTTGGGCTAATCCCTATGCAATTTATGACCGGGTCAACTGGAAGCAATTCATTTGGACAAGTTATTATGAAAAAATATTCCTAGCGCCTGCAATGTAAATGTGAACCATTCCAAAGATATTTTTGTTTAGGGATTGACAGCCTTCCACATGATAAATTACCAAATACAATAGTCAAATTTTAAATGTCAACAATAACTAATAGCTTTATTGTCAGAGTTACAAAGAAAAGCAAATACGGTGACTTAATTGACTATGGTATTTTCACAAACTTGATAAATTAGTAAGCATGTTGGTAGATTAAATGAGCAGGACACATTGCTGGAAAGAAACAATCAAGGACAGAGCAAGATCGAAGTGATATACATGGTGGCAATTTAAGGCAAATGCTAACTCTTTCCTGAGCTTTTTATTCAATGTTCCTGATGAAGTCTTGAATCAACCTTCCAATAGAATCATACGAACACCCATGTTCCTTCACCATCGTGAAGGCGTTTAGCTGCTGCTTCACAGATATGGCCACGCCATCAACACATAATAAATGTATGCTGCGTATTTTTTTCCATATCAGAAAACGTGCCCCCCGAAACTCCTTCTCTCTCTCCCTCTCTGGCGGTTGTCGAGTCTGGCTTGTGCCTCGAATTAGGTAGCGGTGGAATCTCATCTTCTCCACGATGAGAGAAGCAAGATCCGTGTTGGAAAAGGAGAAAACCTTTGCTCATCTACTTCGTCGAGGGAAGAAACGACCGGCGAAGGAAACCAAATCTCCGCATCCTCCTTCTCCTCCCTCCCGCATAGGAGACCAAAATCTCAAGGCCTCCTCCATCGCCAAGGACACGAAGCGTGACGGTGATTGGGGAGGAAGGCAGCAATGGGGTGGTAGGGACAACGTATGGACATCGGTTTGGACACAAACATTACAAGGTAGTGGCTAGGTGAATTTCGTCTGTCGTTTATAATCGATGGTATTTACAATTAGGTCAATGAACTTTGGTACCTTCACTCAATCTATTAAAATTTCGGCTTTTTGGCAATTTGTATACTTTGGCCAAGACACCGACTTTTCATACGAATCATTGACATGGCACCCTCGTGTTGATGACATGCCACCTGGCCATGTATCCGCTTCATCAACAATTTGTCAAAAAAATTGGTAAGATTCTTGCTTTCTTTCTTTCTTTCCTTTTGGCCACATAAAATAGTAATTTGCTACTTTAGATATTTAATTTTTAGTTTGTTAAAAATTTCAAATCTATTGTTTACTAATTTTTTTTTCCCTACGTCAAGGTGGATTAAATAGGTACATAAGCCTGTGGCGGTGGTGGCAAGGTGACTCAAACAATGTACTCTCTAAATATATTTGTCCAACTAGATTTGGGTTGGGTCTAGATGGACTAACCATAATAAATTTCATTGCATTGCATGAACTAGAAAAGTATGGGAGTTAATTAAGTCAATTTATTCCAAATCCAAAGGTGACACAATCCCAATTTGACTTGGTCCTTCTGTGTGCCATCTTCATCTAATCAATTGTGCCGAGGAAGCAACAAATAAGACGAAAATAGTGGTCCGTATGATGCATCTATCTCCCAAAAAAATTTATATGGATCCAGATCATGTAAACTAGCTCCATCTCAACCATTGAGTAGCGTGGCCACCATATAGGACCCACGTGGATGATCTAGAGTAAGGTGCAGGTGGTCATTGCTCCAATCTTCCGGAAAGAAACTCCGGTTCTCATCCTGTAACGTGTCTTTCGGATTCAATAAGCTAGATTGCTTGCTACTTTTCATCTAAAGGTCGTGATTATTTTAGGATATAATTGTTTTAAATTTCGTTGTGGCTATATATATTTTTTAATCTATGTATTAATTTAGTCATGCAGATTTCTCAAATTATAAAAGTTCTGGACAATTTTTCAATGCTACAACTTTTAGGGCGGTTTCACTTGGGCCCCTTCAAGTTTTAAATTTAGTCCCAAAAGGCTGTGGGCTGATCAAAGGTCTCCCAGCTTCTGAATTTTCTCAATATTAATCGGCCATCAAGGTCGTCTTGCCGAGGAGGAAGTTTTTAGTTGCTTGTCTTCTCATCATCACATCCCATTTCTGCTTTTACAAGTAATGTTGGGAATGTAAAAAAATTAATTAATTCAATCAAATCTTAAAGTTATTGCGAATAATTTTAAGATCGTTATGAATAGTTCATACCAAAAATGTTATAATAGTGTGTCATATCACTCTATAAATAAAATTTCTGAATTGATTTTTGCATCCCAAATCTATCTTGAGATAAGGCGAAATATCAATATCTTTGACATGGTAACTCTCTCTGATTGGACAATTGTCGTTGATAGTTACGATATCTTGAGATCTGACTTTTTTAAGCAAATTAGGTATTATTGAAAATCTCTTGAGTAGTACAACCCAAATTCATTTTCAACTTTGATCAAACCTCAGATAGAAAATTTAGTCGTCCACGCTCCTCTTCTTTGTCATTCTCACGAAATTTTCTATTTGCTTCTCTATATTGTGGGCAATCATAGCTAAGTTTCAAAAGTCAAGGAACATTTCAAACTAAATCATTGAAAATTTGCTCATTGCTTCGAACTTGGCCCAATGTCCCTTTCTTTCCAAAAAACCACGAGCTTTTTAGCCTTTCATGTGGAAAAATTGTCTAGCCTGTCCAGTAACAATCATCATCAACCATTGATGGACAATGATCGCTGTCCGTTGGATGTCTAAGTTGATGTCAAATGTCTAATTGGGCTTGACAACTTTGCCACCGTTTAGCCCATGGCTGGGTATGTTGCCTCTGTCCTATGAAGATTTTCTCGTTGCCATGAGAAAAGGATAAAGCGTTAAACACACTGCATAAAGGAGCTTTAGTCTTTCACGTGGAAAAATTGCCTAGCCTATCTAGTAACAATCATCATCAACCATTGATGGACGATGATCGCGGTCTGTTGGATTGTCTGAGTTGATGTCAAACGTCTAATTGGGCTTGAGAACTTTGCCACTGTTTAGCCCATGGCTGGGTATGCTGACTCTGTCCTATGAAGATTTTCTTGTTGCCATGAGAAAAGGATAAAGCATTAAACACACTGCATAAAGGAGCTTTAGCCTTTCATGTGGAAAAATTGTCTAGCCTGTCCAGTAACAATCGTCGTCAACCATTGATGGACGATGATTGCAGTTTGTTGGATTGTCTGAGTTGATGTCAAACGTCTAACTGGGCTTGACAACTTTGCCACCGTTTAGCCCATGGCTAGGTATGCTGACTCTGTCCTATGAAGATTTTCTCGTTGCCATGAGAAAAGGATAAAGCGTTAAACCCACTGCATAAAGGAGCTTTAGCCTTTCACGAGGAAAAATTGTCTAGCCTATCCAATAACAATCATTGTCAACCATTGATGGACGATGATCGTGGTCTGTTGGATTGTCTAAGTTGATGTCAAACGTCTAATTGGGCTTGACAACTTTGCCACCGTTTAGCCCATGGCTAGGTATGCTGATTCTTTCCTATGAAGATTTTCTTGTTGCCATGAGAAAAGGATAAAGCGTTAAACATATTACATAAAGGATCCCGACTAAGTTGCACAAAGTCTTAGATTCCAACACATTGAATTCACATTTTTCTTTGGGGGGTCAAATGTTATCAAATTCAAATACGGGCTTTCCAACAATTATTTAGGTAAATAAGTTTCAACTTTATTGTTTCGTAAAATATAAATGATCAAGAAAATATTTTTTAAAAATGGTCACTTGCATCGCTTACAAAAATAAATGAATGAAAAATCTTTCTAGGAATTGCGTATTCATCAAATTGGATTTTGGTTGTCACGAATAGTATGGTACAAAGTTGAGATAATTTGAATTTATGGGTCTTGAACAAAAGTTCAGTTTTTTGGTGACTAAATTATGGTATTTGGATGCACCAAATTTAAACAGTCAATCTAATGTTTCTGGTTGGAACTTAAGAAGACCATCATCTAGTCTTTTTGATGTCTCTGTCTTAACAGATCAAGTATAGAAGCAACCTTGCCAAAATTGAGAATGAATTTAGAATCGGCTTTTGTCAACCTCATTCTCTTCATACATCAAACTCACTCCTAACACTTATATTGCCTATGCTTCCTATCCCATAAATGAAACAGACAGGGTGGCATTGCTCACCTTCAAGGACTAGACGATTGAAGATTTTAAAGGGATCATGAGTTCTCAGAACGAGTCTATAAGTCATTGCCACACGGGAAGAGTCATTGCCCTCAACTTGGATAATCAAAAGCTCGTTGGCACAATAACTCTTATCATAGGGACTCTCACCTTCTTGAGGCATTTTAATCTAGAGGCAAATTGACTCCAAGGCAACATTCCAAAAGAATTGAGGAGGTTGTTCATGCTGAAGACTCTCAACCTTAGCAAAAATGAACTCGGAGGGTAGATACCATGGATTTAATAGCCATATTAATGATCTGAAGTAGCTCGGAATTAATAGCTAAATTAAGTATCTAACACAGTTTCAGACTTAACGATTAAATTAAAGTTCTGAAATAGTTTCAGATTTAATGGTCACATTGATGATATGAAATGGGCTAAATTAAAGTTTTGAAACTGTTTCAAACTTAACAGTCATATTAATTATCTAAAATGGTTTTAGAATCAATGGACATTTTAATTATTAGAAACGGTTGTAGATTCAAATGATCAAATTAATATTCTGAAGTGGTTCCAGACTTAACAGTCAAATTAAATATTGTATGATTACAAAGCTAATGCCCAAATTAAAGACTTGTAACGTTTACAAATTAATGCCTAGAATAATGCTTTGACGGTCACAGAATTGATGCCTGAATTAGTGTTTGAAATGATTTCAGAACTTACGTCTAGATTCAAAGTCTGAATTGAGCTAAAACTTCATGGCGAATTAATTATCTGAAATGGTTTTAGAGCTAATGAATTGAATTAAATGTAATCTGGGATTGGTTACAAAAGGCGATTGAGAGAGAGGATTACAAGATGATCGATAATCAACAATTGAAAATGATGATAGTGATCAATCAAGTTATTCATACATAAGAACAATTGCTAGCACATCGTAGTTATGAGATCTCTCAATTTCTCTCTACCATTGAACGTGATATTGGTGGTATGTTTGAACTAGAAGCCCAACATTTGTGGAGATGGATATGAAGAACGTGAGAATCTACTTTATGAGGAGATCAAACGTTTGCAGTCTGGATCTGAAGAACGTTAGAACCACCATTACCAGAAGAAATGAGATGTTCGTGGTCAGAATTTCAAGAACATTAGAATCGGTGTTACCGGGAGATCAAATGTTCATAGTAAGAATTTAAAGAACGTCAGAACCAATGCTGCGAGGACATCGATGTTCATGGTTAGAATTTGATAAATGTCAGAATCAAACTTTTTGAGTGTGGTACAAGAGTAATGTGATTAGCCCCTTTATTACTTTTATGTGTATTAAAATGCATTGTTGACACCTAAATTTTGATTGATCATTCGTAATTTAATGCACAAAAATTTAGGGATTAATTTTAACCCCTAAACAAAAAATATTAAGATTAAATTACATAGCACATAGTTTTATAAGCATTTATTGCATTTGCATTGGACTGATAACGGATGGGCTTCAATTGATGGTTCTAAACTTTAACTAAGCCCACAATAAGTGAAAATTTGGCCAAGCCCATTCAAAATCGACAAGTGAGAAGATTGATATATTTCGAAATATTCGATGACGCGGCAGTGGATTTTTCATATATTTGGGTAATATATTCACATATCATCATGGATAAATTATGAGCTCATCTTTACAAGATTCGGAATTTGGACAACTCTGTTACGATCTTGAATTTTTGGCAATGTTGGGTCAATTTGGGGTTGATATTTGGCTTAAGGAAATAAAATTGGCGAAGAATATTCATATTTTGCGATTCGATGCGAACATGCGCACAAAGGTAATGAAAGAGAGTAAGAAAAGATTTGTTGCACGTAAAGAGCATATATTGAGCAACATGTTTCCTTCTTCAAAGAAGGAAAGATGTGCACATCCTTCAATAAGGGCACATGGACGTGCAATACACAAGGAAAGTGGAATATATTTTAAAGCATCCCAAGACAAAATAAAATCTGCTTTCTTTCCTTGATGGCTCAGACCCTTATGCCTATAAAAGGACCCTACAACTCAAGGAGGAGAGAAAAAAAAGAAAACAAAAAATACAGAAAAGGGAGTGAGAAAACACACGAGAGCACGGCCACACGGAGGGAGGGAGAAAGAGAGGAAGAGACGCTCGTGAAAATCGAAGTCCTTCGTGTAGTCTTCCTCCCTACAGCCACGTCTCCACCTTCCTCCAAGATTTGTCGCCGCAGCTCCTTGGCGTTCCTTCCCCCCATCGCTAATCTGTGGCTCTTTCAACTGAGAATGTGAATTTTGGTGTTGCACTCACACCAACTAGTGTCCTGGCGAGAACCAGCTTCCTAGCTCGAGGGACTACTACAACTTGCTTCCCACAAGTTTCAGGAGCTAGTTTCTAGCCCAATTATTGCTGTCCAAAACGATCGCAACTGGTCGAACCTCCGACAAAGTGCTCGTCTTCATCTCACTAAGCTGCAATACCGGCAAAAGTTCTTCACATAGTTCCACCGCCTCGTCCCGACCTAGGTTTGGGTGACTTCCCATGAATTTTCGTTCTTTTTCATTAAATTGTCAAGTAGGGTGCAGAGTCGGAGATAACACCAACAAAAGGAAAGTCAGAGAGAGCCAAGCGGTGAAAGTTGGGTAAAAGACTTTGACCACTCTTCAAAAGAGGAGCACGAAGACTCCGAGAAGTGCATGCTTCCGCTATGAAGCCACGCTCCCGATAATTCCCAGCTGTGATCTCCCTCCAGCCGTGGCGATGCACGAGCCATTCCCGTAGCCGAGCACCCGCTGACGGTGTCTAAAGTGAGCATCACCGCAAGACACTATCGCTAGTATCGAGCCATTAGTGCGATTCCCGCAATCCGATATCATCCGAAATTGGAAAGAACAGACAAGGTAGGTAAAGTTCCTATCTAAATTGATCTTGAATATTTTATTTCCTCATTTGAAGTATTGCATGCTTGATTGAATTCTGATTGAGTGAGGTCATTGTGTCGTGCTAAAAAATCCCAATAATCAAAAATATTGAGCCGCGAGACGTCGGATCAGGTTTTTGATTGTTTTAATTTTCTATCTAGGGTTGGGGAAAATTGTATGCTTTATATGATTCAATTGCATTATGTGTTGATATGCCTTTGCTCGAATTGATTTGGCTTATTAAAGAAAACCCAAAAAAAAAAAATATAGTTGAGTCGATGTGCTTCTTATTAGAATATTTTAGGATAGTTTTCATGTTTACATATAGGTTTCTTTTTATTTCGAATTTTGATTATAAAAAAAAGAAAACATAAAAATTGCCATGCTCATGTCATGTAGAATTATGTCATTTTCCGTGTGTCATCTAGTCATTGCATGTTTAGGGTCATTTGAATGCGTGACATGCTAGGATAGTTGCATTAAATATTTTCTAGCATTAGATTAAGTTAAATAATTATTGTCGCGTGACATATAATTTGCATATTAGATTGCACATTGCATGTTATTATAATTAGACAATTTTGTATGTCATTACATGCATTGCACGTAGTTTTAGGCTTCATTAAATAAGTGAAAACCCTAAAAAATATTTGAAGGACTGCGTGTTAATTAGAAATTATATCTAGGATCATTGATGTAATTTTTAAGCTAACATCGCAGATGCTTTCGTAGCTTTAAGGTAAGTAACTTCCTCATTTTCCTTGCAATTTATTTATTGCTTTGCTTCATTGAGTGTTAGATAATGGTTGTGCACTCGCATGATCACATTGCATGTTAGGAATTAAATTAAAATCAATCCAAACTGTCTGCAAATCATTTTTTTTAAATAAAAGAGAAAAGGTACCGAAAGGGCGTTAGAGAAATCTAACGTAATCAAGTCCCCGATCCCATGGTCTCTGGTTCGTAGGAGTGAAGTAACTCTCCCGTACTTTACTTAGGTTTCTAATCGACCCACCAAAAATAGATTAGTGGCGACTCCTAAATAAAAATCATTGGCATGTTAAAAAACTTAAACCCTAAGTCGCGAATTGGTATGGGCTTGGGAGAGCCCGAACTAAGTTTAGGCTTAGTAATCCATTAGCCAAACCCTAGGTGGTGCACCCTTCGGGGAGGTCGCGACATGCATGAACAATGTCAATGAGATATGTGTACGAGCGTTTTTACTTCCGCTACAAATCGTTTTTTGATTCAATTTACCCATGCACATGTTTTTGTTTTCGAAACATAATCCCAACAGTAGAGACAACATATGGATATCGGTTCGAACAAGAACATGACAAGACAGTGACTAGGTAAAATTCATCCGCGGTTCCCAAATTCCATGGTTTTCAGCAAAAAAATAATCTCTTCAGGAGCTTCCATGAAAGTACTAAAATACAGATATCAATTCCTTTTTAATACCCTTTTTACAACATTATAACGGAATTTCCCGATTACAAAGGTCTATACTGAATAATTGTCTTGAGAACCCAAGAATTTATTCTTTGTTCCATTGGTGAGAAAAGCTTTTCATGTCAACTAAATGGAGAAGAACGATTGGCGATCCACAGAAACTAAAATCAAATTTTTGGTGTAATCCTCAATTCGTCGACATTGAAGCTCAAATTGTAGTGCCCTCCAGGAACAATGCAAACATGGGTTTCCTCATTTTAGGCACTCGGGTCATGCCTAAAGATTGCAATAAATTTATCATAAGTGTATTAATTCAGGGTAAATTTGTACAGATGTAACAATTTAAGGTTTTCCGTGGTCAAAAAATTAATTTGGATAAATATATCACAGATATACTAGTGTAGAGTTTTTCGTGGTATTAACCCAAAAATAAAAAAAATATTAATAAAATTTTCCACCTCAAATTCAACCGTGTCATGAAGGACCGCCGAAGTCCATGTCAACAATTTTTGCCGAATGGACTAAATTGGTAATAATGCAAAAATATTTCTAATTAAATTGGTTTGATTGAAAAGTTTAATATTAAATTAATACCGATGCAATATGTTTAAGACTTTTATGATATTTTTCCCTTTGCTCATCGTTAATCAGCCCAATCGTAGTTTTCATTTGTCCATTCGTCCATCAAGGTCCGCTTGCCGAGGGAATATTTGTAGTTGCTTGGTCTTCTCATCATTACCCATTTCTGTTTTACCAAGTAACGTCGGGAATGTTAAAATTTATTTTTGTAATCAAGTCTCAAAGTTATTTTGAATAATTACAAGATCGTTACATAGAAAGTTCGTATGTTATAAAAGTATCTCGAATCACTCTATAAATAAAATTCTAAATTAATCTTTGTATCCCAAATACTATCTTAAGATATGGCAAAATATCAATATTTCCGACACTTATGATCGGACGATCGTTGCTGAAAGTTACGATATAATCTAGCTTTTTGATTTGGGCAAATTGACTATCATTAGAAATCTCTTGACGGGTACAACCTAATTTACATCCAATTTTGATCAAACTTTAGATAGAAAAATTTGCTGTCTATGCTCCTCTTCTTTATCGTTCAAGGAACAATTTTCATTTGCTCCTCTATTTTAGGCGCAATCATGATTTCGATAGTCAATGAACGTTCCGAAACTAAATCATTGAAAATTTTCGCATTGCTTTGAACTTGGTTCAATGTCCATTTCTTTCCACAGCGCCATGAGCTTAAGCCTTTCGTATGGAAATATTGTGTAATCAATTTATGAGCCTATCGCAGACTAAAAAATAAAATAGAATTTATGATCCTATCAATTGATTAACAATTTCAACCGAAAAAAAAGTTTGTCTAACAATCATTGCTGACCACTGATGGACAATGATCACTGTCCGTTGGATTGTCTGAGTTGATGTCAACTCTCTGATTGGAGATAGCAACTTTTCGCCCGTTGAGCCCATGGCAGGGGTATGCTGATGCTACCCTATGAACATTAGATTCTCTCATTGCCGTGAGAAAAGGATAGACCGTCAATCACTCCACGAAGGATTCCAAGTAAGACGTAGAAAGTCTAGGACTTGTGGCAAATGTCGATAAGGGCTAATGACTAGCAACCCCTCACCCAAGTCTGGCAAGGGCAACCCTCACCCTATCATCGAAAATTGGCTAGAATGACTATATCATAAATTCTCGAAAAGTTTATGACTAGATTGACCAAATTATAAAATTTATGATTGAATTGGCCGTCATATAATATATTTAAGTCAAATCACTATAAATCTTGTGTGCAATTTCTGTTGTCCCTAAACTCTTATTATTTATTGATATAGTCTATTGCACACTCGCAGTGTGCTTCAAAAGTCTATTCTATTGCATAACTGATTCTAAACTTTGTTCAAGAATCTGACATTTGTTCGGACTTTAAGCTTGACTTCTTTTATTCTGCTTTAAATTGTTAAGATTTATAGAATCATCTATTCACCCCCTCTGGGTAATACTTGTGAGCTTCGTCACATAGTTCATGTACCGCGTCGCATGATCACAATAGTATTCAACTCCTGTTCACGTAGTTTAGGAGTTGATCTGAGTGAAAATATTGTGGCCATCGAGGTTTTGAATCTCCCGCGGAAAGGAGCTTTCAAGAGCTTCTTGACCGAATGCAAAGCCTCGGCAGCATTCGGCATCGTAACCTTGTTAAGATCTTGACTGGTTTTCCGAGCGTCGACTCTCATGGTGATGAGTTCAGAACCTTGGTATACGAGTTGGACATGTGGCTGCACCCAAACGACGAGCAAATGCAATTAAGACCTTTGAGCTTCCTCCAAAGATTGAATATCACGATGGATGTGGCCTCTGCTTTGGATTATCTTCACCACCAGTGCTGAACTACATTGGTCCGCTGTGATCTGAAACCAAGCAACGTTCTTCTCAACCATGAGCTCACAGCTCACATCAGTGATTTTGGATTGTCGAGGCTCGTTTTCGAGCCTAACAAAGACATCTTTTGAAGTTGATCTCAGCTCCTCTGCTTTTAAGGGAACCATGGGTTATATCGCTCCAAGTACTGCTCTAAACTGCTCTAAAGATCACAAAAACATTTACATTCTCATAAATCAGAAGAATTCAGAGACCCTGTAGAGCAATCGATCTAAAAGGGACTCTTTCTGGACTCGCAGAATACGGAATGGGTGTTCATCCGTCAACTAGTGGGGATGTGTACGGCTTCAGAATCCTCTTGATAGAGATGTTCATGGGAAGACGACCGACGGATAATATATTCGAAGACGATTTCAACCTTCAGAAATTTGTCAAGTCAGTGATGCCAAAGCTAGGTACAGGGTTTTTGGATCAATCGATTTTCTGTGGGGAAGTAGGCGAAAGCAGTGGCGAGGAAGCAGATTCGAGTGAATGCAGAATCGACAACGCCGAATGTCTGATATCAGTCTTTCAGATTGGATTAACTTGCTCAGCAGAATCATCAAAAGACAGGAAGGACGCAAATGGACTTGCACGGGACTTGCATCTCAGTTTCGTCAAATCAACTAGATTCTTTGGCTTCCGGGGAACGAGCTCCTTAAAACACTTACAAATACAATAAAAGCACGGTGAGAGAGAGTGAAAATAGACGACCAAAATAGAGAAAAAAACTAAAATTTTTTAGGCTCTATTTATTTCGCGATATTTAAATAATTCGAAAAACAGTTTCTTAAAAATGATTGCTTATATCACTTGAAATATTTTTTATATCAAGAATAATTTGTCTAAATGTTATTTCAGATAATGAAAATGTTTTTAGTTTATTTATTTTTACAAGTAACGTAAATGGTTATTTTTATTTATTTTTCATAAAACCAACAGATGTTGATTGTTTCCTTCTTTCTCTTTTTTGTGTCCTTCTCACACTTGCACCGCTGACTCTGCACGTTTTCCTTGCCTTCCTTTTTCTTCGCCAAATCCTATGTGGGTTGAATTAAGCGGGCTTAGTCTAGGAAATTCAGAAAATATTAGGGCCCCTCTACTCTCCTAAATTCAAGTCCATTCAATATTTTGGGCTAATCCCAATGGAATTTATGACCGGGTCAACTGGAAGCAATTCATTTGGACATGTTATTATGAAAAAATATTCCTAGCGCCTGCAATGTAAATGTGAACTATTCCAAAGATATTTTTATTTAGGGATTGACAGCCTTCCACATGATAAATTACCAAACACAATAGTCAAATTTTAAATGTCAACAATAATTAGTAGCTCTATCGTCAGGCTTACAAAGCAAAGCAAATACGGCGACTTAATTGACTATGGTAACTTCATAAACTTGATAAATTAGTAAGCATGTTCGTAGATTAAATGAGCAGGACACAGTACTGGGAAGAAACAATCAAGGACAGAGCAAGATCGAAGTGACATATACATGGTGGCAATTTAAGGCAAATGCCAACTCTTTCTTGAGCTTTTTATTCAATGTTCCCGATGAAGTCTTGAATCAACCTTCCAATAGAATCATACGAACACCCATATTCCTTCACCATCGTGAAGGCGTTAGTTGCTGCTTCGCATATATGGCCACGCCATCAACACATAATAAATGTATGCTGCGTATTTTTTTCCATATCAGAAAATGTGCCCCCCGAAATCCCTTCTCTCTCTCTCTGGTGGTTGTCGAGTCTGGCTTGTGCCTCGAATTAGGCAGCGGTGGAATCTCATCTTCTCCACGATAAGAGAAGCAAGATCCGTGTTGGAAAAGGAGAAAAGCTTTGCTCATCTCCTTTGTCGAGGGAAGAAACGGCCGGCGAAGGAAACCAAATCTCCGCATCCTCCTTCTCCTCCCTCCCGCATAGGAGACCAAATCTCAAAGGCCTCCTCCATCGCCGAAGGACACGAAGCGAGACGGTGATTGGGGAGGAAGGCAGCGATGGGTAGTAGGGATAACATATGGACATCGGTTTGGACACAAACATTACAAGGTATTGGCTAGGTGAATTTCATCCGTGGTTAATAAATTTCGATGGTTTTTACAATTAGGTCAATGAACTTTTAGTACTTTCACTCAATCTATTAAAATTTGAACTTTTTTGCAATATGTATACTTTGGCCGAAATACACCAACTTTTGATATGAATCGCTGACATGGCACCACCATGTTGATGACATGCCACCTGCCCATGTATCTGCTCATCAACAATTCCTCAAAAAAATTGGTCGGATTCCAGTTTGTTTTCTTTCTTTTTTTCGGCCACATAAAATAGTAATTTGCTACTTTAGATATATAGTTTTAGTTTGTTAAAAATTTCAAATCTATTGTTTGCTAATCTTTTTTGCCTACGTCAAAGTGGATTCAATAGGCATAGAAGCCACGTGGCAGTTGTGGCAAGGTGACTCAAACAATGTACTCTCTAAATGTAGTTGTCCTACTAGATTTGGGTTGGGTGTAGATTGGACCAACCGTGAATAAATTTCATTGTATTGCATGAACTAGACCAGTCAATATTAGTTAATTAAGTCGATCTAGTCCAAATCCAAAGGTGACACAATCCAAATTTGATGTGGTCCTTCTGTGTGCCATCTTCAAGCCAAGATGAACTAGTCATTTGATCAACTGTGCCAAGGAAACAAAAAATAAGATTGAAATAGTAGTCTGTATGATGCATCTATCTCCTTAAAAAAATTTATATGGATCCAGATCATGTAAACTAGCTCCATCTCAATCATTGAGTAGCATGACCACCTTTATAAGGCCCACATGGATGATCGAGATTAAGGTCCATTTAGTCATTACTACAATATCCCAGAAAGAAATGCCGGTTCTCATCATGCAACGTTTCTTTTCAATTCAACGTGCTAGATTGCTTGCTACTTTTCATTTAAAGATCGTGATTGTTTTAGGATACAATTGTTTTACATTTCGTTGTGGTTGTCGGTTTTCTTATCTATGTATTAATTCAGTCATGCAGATTTCTCAAATTATATAAGCTCTTGACGATTTTTCAATGCCACAACTTTTGGGGCGGTTTCACTTGGGCCCCTCCAACTTTTAAATTTAGGCCCAAAAGGCTTTCCCCGCTTCTAAATTTTCTCAACACTAATTGGCCATCAAGATCGGCTTGCCGAGGAGAATGTTTTTAGTTACTTGGGGTGCGCATGAAAATACATTTGTTTTTCTGTTTCTCTATTTCTCTGTTTTAGGGAATAGGTTTGGAATATAAATCTGTTTAGTAATACGATTTCATTTTTCTATTTCTGGAACAAAAATGAGAAATAATTTCTCAAACAAAAGTTAAAAACAAAAACTTATTTCATTACCTGCTCTCGTTATTGCTTGCCAGCCACCCACAAGCTGCCACCCTCCGTCACTGGCCATTGCCACCAGTAGTCATCGATCAATGTTTACTGCCCCTTGTTGCCGCCGGTCACCGTTTGCCATCGCCCACTGGCGATTGCCTGCCATCGCCATCGTTGACACTTGAGAAGGGATAATTTTATAATATTATCAAATGAATTTTTATTTCAGAAATAGAAAGTTTATATCATTTTAAATGCCTATTTTGTCTCATAAATTCGTCTATGGAATAGAAATAGAAAAATCAGTTTCTAGCCAGAAATTGATTTTTGGAATAAAAATGTTGCCATGCACGCCCTTGGTTTTCTCATCATCACATCCCATTTATGTTTTTCCAAGTAATGTTGGGAATTAAAAAATAATAATTAATTAATTCAATTAAATCTCAAAGTTATTGCGAATAATTTTAAGATAATTACATGAATAGTTCATACCAAACACGTTATAATAGTGTGTCATATCATTCTATAAATAAAATTTATGAATTGATTCTTGCATCCCAAATCTATCTTGAGATAAGGCGAAATATTAATATTTTTGACGTGGTAACTCCCTCCGATTGGACGATTGTCCTTGAGAGTAACGGTATCTTGAGATCTGGCATTTTGATTTGGGCAAATTGGGTATCATTGTAAATCTCTTGACCTGTATGATCCGAATTCACGTTCAATTTTAATCAAACTTCAGATAAAAAATTTAGCCATCTATGCTCCTCTTCTTTATCATTCTCGCAAAATTTTCTAGTTGTTCCTCCATATTTGGTGCAATCATAGCTAAGTTTCAAAAGTCAAAGGAGCATTTCATAAGTAAATCATTGAAAATTCGCTCATTTCTTTGAACTTGACCCAATGTCCCTTGCTTTCCAAAAAGCCACGAGCTTTAGCCTTTCACATGGAAAAATTGTCTAATCAATTTATGAGCTTGTCTATTGACAATCATTGTCAACCATTGATGGACAATGATCGCAATCCGTTGGATTGTCTAAGTAGATGTCAAACATCTAATTGGGTTTGACAACTTTGCCATTGTTTAGCCCATGGTAGGGTATGTTAACTCTGTCTTGTGAAGATTTTCTCATTGCCATGAGAAAAGGATAGAGCGTTAAACATCCTACATAAAGGATTCCAACTAAGTTGTACAATATCTAAGATTCCAACATATTGAATTCACATTTTTCAAAAGTTAATCCCACGGCTAAGTTCAAAAGTCAAAGGAGCATTGCAAACGTAAATCCTTGAAAATTTGCTCATTGCTTTGAACTTGACCCGATGTCCCTTGCTTTCCAGAAAGCCACAAGCTTTAGCCTTTCACATGGAAAAATTGTCTAATCAATTTATGAGCCTGTTTATTGACAATCATCGTCAACTATTGATGGACAATGATCGCAGTCCGTTGGATTGTCTGAGTTGATGTCAAACGTCTAATTGGGTTTGACAACTTTGCCGCCGTCTAGCCCATAGAAGGGTTTGCTGACTATGTCTTGTGAAGATTTTCTCATTGCCATGAGAAAATGATAGAGCATTAAACACCTTGCATAAAGGATTCCAACTAAGTTGTACAATGTCTAAGATTCCAACATATTGAATTCACATTTTTCAAAAGTAAATCCCATGGCCAAGTTTCAAAAGTCAAAGGAGCATTTCAAACGTAAATCCTTGAAAATTCGCTCATTGCTTTGAACTTGACCCAATGTCCCTTGCTTTCCAGAAAGCCACGAGCTTTAGCCTTTCACATGGAAAAATTGTCTAATAAATTTATGAGCCTATCTATTGACAATCATTATCAACCATCAATGGACAATGATCGCAGTCTGTTGGATTGTTTGAGTTGATGTCAAACGTCTAATTGGGTTTGACAACTTTGCCACCGTTTAGCCCATAGCAGGGTATGCCGACTCTGTCCTGTGAAGACTTTCTTATTGCCATGAAGGATTCCAACTAAGTTGTACAAAGTCTAAGATTCCAACATATTGAATTCACATTTTTCTTTTTTTTCTTTTTTTGGGGGTTGAAATGTTATCAAATTCAAAGGCATGCTGTCCTATAATTATTTAAGTAAATAAGATTTAACTTAGTTGTTTCGTAAAAATTAAATGATTTAGAATATATTTTTTTAAACGATCACTTGTTTCGCTTACAAAAATAGATGAATGAAAAATATATTTTGAAATTGCGTATTCATCGAATTGGATTTTAGTTGTCACGAATAGTATGGTACAACCACCCGCCGTGGTGGCTCCGCTGGATAAGGCCCCCATGACCCTTGCGCTTCAAGGGGAGGGGTTCAAATCTTCGTGGAGGCGCTGGTGACTTACCCGGTGCACGTGTGTGGTGGCTAGCACGTGTGCCCCCAGGGTTTACTCCCCCGGCTGCTGGCGGGATGCGGGGTTCCCTGGGTCACAAAAAAAAAAAAAAATAGTATGGTACAAAGTTGAGCTAATTTGTATTTATGGATCTTGAATAAACGTTCAGCTTTTTAATTGGAGTAAATTGTGGTATATGGATGCACCAAATTTAAAGAGTCAATCTAATGTTTCTAGTTGGAACTTTAAAATACCATCATATGGTCTTTTTGATGTCTCTGTCTTAACAAATCAAGTATGGAAGCAGCATTGCCAAACTTGAGAATGAATTTAGCGGGCATAAGTACACTAAGAGTGACATTACTTTCATACGGCGCTCACTTTGGTGCCAAAACTTTTTTTTCGCTCACTTGAGTGCCACATCAGAGTAAAATCAATCACTTGAGTGCCACATCGTCGGAAAAGCTGACGTGGCCGCCGGAATGCCGACGTGGCAGCCGGAAAACATTATTTTAATATTTTAATTAATTTTTTTGTTTTATTTTATTTTCTTTTCTTCTTTTTTTAAGGCCGGTGAGGGCCACCGTTGACCCTCGCCAGCCGTGGAACCCTCGCCCAAATTAGGCGAGGGGGCCCTCGCCATTGGCCGCAAAGGCCTTGGGTGAGGCCGTCGCGACCTCCCCATGGTTGCCGATGGCCATTGCGGCCTTGCCCAAGGCCAGATCTGGGCAAGGGCCACCTGATCTTCGTCGTCGCTACCGCGGGTGAGGCCATCGATGGCCTCGCCGACCTCACCTAAGGCCTTCGACGGCCTTACCGACCTCACCCAAGGCCTTCGCGGCCGACGGCGAGGGGGCCCTCGCCCAATTTGGGCGAGAGTTCGGCGGCCGGTGAGGGTCAATGATGGCCCTCGCCAGCCTTAAAAAAAAAAAATCAAAAAAATTAATTAAAATATTAAAATAATATTTTCCGGCTGCCACATCAGCATTTCGGCGGCCACGTCAGCTTTTCCGGCGATGTGGCACTCAAGTGATCAATTTTACTCCGATGTGACACTCAAGTGAGCGAAAAAAAAGTTTTGGCACCAAAGTGAGCGCCATACGAAAATAATGGCACTCCTGGTGTCCCAACCCCGAATTTAGCGTCAGTTTTTGTCAGCCTCATTCTCTTCATACTTCAAACTCATTTCTAACACTTAGATTGCCTATGCTTCCTACCCCATAAATGAAACAAATGGGGTGGCATTGCTCATCTCAAGGGCAAGATGATTGAAGATTTTAAAGGGATCGTGAGTTCTTGGAACAAGTCTGCTAGTCACTGAAATTGACCAGGAGTTTCTTGAGTCACCACCACACAAGAAGAGTGATTGCCCTCGACTTGGATAATCAAAAGCTTGTTGGCACAATATCTCCTCACGTAGGGAATCTCACCTTCTTGAGGCGTTTTAATCTAAAGGCGAATTGGCTCCAAGGAAACATTCTAGAAGAATTAGGGAGGTTATTTAGGCTAAAGACTCTCAACCTTAGGAAAAATGAACTAGAGATACTATGTAATTAATGGATGTATTAATGATCTGAATTGAGTTTGAAATTAATAGCTAAATTAAGGATCTAAAACTATTTCGGATTTAACGGCTAAATTAAAGTTTTGAAACAATTTCGGACTTAACGGTCACATTAATAATATAAAATGGTTTTAGATTCAAATGACCAAATTAATATTCTAAATAGTTTTAGACTTAATGGTCAAATTAAATATTTGTAACTGTTACAAAATTAATGCTTAGAATAAAGTCTTGTAACGGTTACAAAATAATGCCTGAATTAGTATATAAAATCATTTTAGAACTTACATCCAGATTCAAAGTCTAAAGCGGACGTTATGCTTGAATTAATTCTCTGAAACGGTTTTAGAATTAATGGGCTGAATTAAATGTGATATGGGACTAGTTATAAAAGGCGATTGAGAGAGAGAGGATAACAAGATGATCGATGATCGACAATTAAGAGTTATGATAGTGATTAATCAAAATTTTCACACATGAGAGAAATTGCTTGCACAATTATAATGGTGAGATCTCTCAATTTCTCTCTACCGTTCGATGTGAGACTGGTGGTGTGTTTGAACTAGAGACCTAACATTTGTAAAGTTGAATCTAAACAACGTTAGAACCTGCATTACGAAGACATCGAATGTTCATGGTCTAGATTTGAAGAACGTTAGAACCAATATAACTAGGAGATCAAATGCTCGGAGTTAGAATCTTAAGAATGTTGGAACCAACACTACGAGGACATAAGACGTTGATGGTCAGAATTTGAAAAACATCATAACAAAACTTTATATGCACAGTACAAGTGTAATGTGATTAGCCCCTTTACCACTTCTATGTGCTTATTTAATGCATGAATAATGTCCAATGAGATATGTGTATGTGCATTTTTACTTTCATTGTGAATCGTTTTTTGATTCAATTTACCTATGCATGTGTTTTTATTTTCGAAACAAAATCCCATCAGGGACAACGTATGGATATCGGTTTGGACAAGAACATCACAAGACGGTGACTGGATAAAATTCATCTATGGTTCCGAATTCCATGATTTTCAGCAAAAGAATAAGCTCTTCAAGAGCTTCCTGAAAGGGCTAACATTTATCGAGATGCAGATATCAATTCCTTTTTAATACCCTTTTTGTAGCATTATAACAGAATTTTCCGATTACAAAAGGTCCATACTGAATAATTGTCTAGAGAACCCAATAATTTCTTCCTAGTTCCATCGGTGAGAAAAGCTTTTCCTGTCCACTAAATGGAGAAGAATGATCGGTAAACTACAGAAACTAAAATCAAATTTTTGGTGTAATCCTCAATTCGTCAACATTGATGCTCAAATGGTAAAGCCCTCCGGGAACAAATTTTGGGAGGCAACTGCTACAAAACATGGGTTTTCTGATTTCAGACACTTAGGTCATGCCTTAAGTGTAAGATAAATTTATTATAAATATATTAGTTTTGGATAAATTTATCATAAATATATCAATTTTGAGTTTTTCGTAGTTAAAAAATTAGTTAAAATAAATTTATCACAGATGTACCAGTTTAAGGTTTTTCATAGTATTAACCCAAAAGAGAAAAACTATTAAAAAATTATTTGAAAAATTTTCCGCGTCAGCACTAGCCGAACCATGTAGGATTGCCGGAGTCCATGTCAGTAATTTCCACCGGATGGACTAAATTCTACTAATGCAAAAAGATTTAGGATTAAATTGGTTCTATTGAAAAGTTTATAACTAAATTGATATCAATACAATAGATTTAAGATTTTTTTGATACATTTTCTGTTTCTGATCATTAATTGGCCCGGCCGTAGTTTTCATTTGTTCGTTTGTCCATCAAGGTCGGCTTGCTGAGGAGAATATTTTTAATTGCTTGGTCTTCTCATCATTACCCATTTCTATTTTACCAAGTAATGTTGGGAATGTAAAAATTTATTTTGGATAATTACAAGATAGTTAGATAGATAGTTCATGCTCAAATACGTTATAAAAGTATCTCGTATCACTCTATAAATAAAATTTCTAAATTAGTATTTGCATCCCAAATACTATCTTAAGATACAGCAAAATATCAATATTTCTGACGCCCCATGATCAGACGATCGTTGTCAAAAGTTACGATATGGTTCAGCGTTTGGATTTGGGCAAATTGGGTATCATTGGAAATCTCTTGATGAGTATAACCCAATTCGTATTCAACTTTGATCAAACTTTATTTAGAAAATTAGTCGTCTATGCTCCTCTTCTTTATCATTCATAGAAAAATTTCCATATGCTCCTCTATTTTAGGCGCAATCATGATTTTGATAGTTAAGGAACATTCCAAAACTAAATCATTGAAAATTTTTGTAGTGCTTTGAACTTGGCCCAATGTCCATTTCTTTCCATGGCCCCATGAGCTTAGCCTTTCACATGGAAATTATCTAAGAGCCTGTCATAGACTAAAAACAAAAGGGAAAATACTACTAAAAACCCCAAACTATGTCACTCTGGATAAATTTATCCGGAACTTTTTTTGTGCCATAAAAAACCCCAAACTATATTATTGGGAACAATTTTACCATAAAATTTTTTCAGTGCTATTAAAAACCTCAAACTATACCATTTATGACAAATTTACCCTGAACTTTTTTTGTGCCATAAGAAACCCTGAACTTGTACTTAAATGACACATTTACCTCATACTCTTTAGTTGAAAGGCATTTTTGTCTTTTTGTCTTTTTGTCTTTTTTTCTTTTCTTTTTTTTCTATTTTTCTTTTTTTTTCCTCCTTTTTTCTTGGGTCACCCTCACTGGCGTTGGAGTCAAGCGAAGGCGACACTCCAACGAGGGCGAACCTCGCTCAATGCTGGCAAGGGCTGCATCACCCTTGCTAGAGGGTCGCCCTTGTCAAGTATAATTTATTTTGCAAAAATTAAATTATTTAAATACTTTCCTAAAAATGATTACTTATATCGCTTGAAATATTTTCAGTATTAAATATAATTTGTCTAAATTTTATTGTAGATAATGAAAATATTTTTAATTTATTTATTTTTGCAAGTAATGCAAAAGTCATTTTTATTTATTTTCCGTGAAAGAGCATACGCTTATGGTTTCCTTCTCTCTTCTTTGTATCCTTCTCACACGTGCACTGCTGACTCCTCACGTTTTCCTTGCCTTCCTTTTTCTTCGCCAAATTCTATGTGGGTTGAATTAAGCGAACTTAGTTCTCTCCTAAATTCAAGTCCATTCAACATTTTGGGTTGATCCCAATGCAATTTACGACCAGGTCAACTCGAGGCAATTCATTTGGACATGTTATTACAAAGTGAAAATATTCATAGTGCTTGTAATGTAAATGTGAACTATTCCAAATATATTTTTGTTTAGAGATTGACAGCTTTTCACACAAAAGATGATCAAGTACAATGATCAAATTTTAGATGTCAAGAATAACTAAAGCCCTATAGTCAGGGTTACAAAACAAAGCAAATACAGTAACTTTAGTTAAATATGGTAATTTCATAAACTTGACAAATTAGTAAGCATGTTCGTAGATTAAATGAGCAGGACACATTGCTGGCAAGAAACAATCAAGGACAGAGCAAGATCAAAGTGACATGTACATGGTGGCAATTCAAGGCAAATGCTAACTCTTTCTTGAGCTTCTTATTCAATGTTCCCGATGAAGTCTTGAATCGACCTTCCAATAAAATCATACGAAGATCCATGTTCCTTCACCATCGTGAAGGCATTCAGCTGCTACTTCGCGTATATGGCCATGTCATCGACTCATAATAAATGTATGCTCCGTATGTTTTTTCCATATTAGAAAATATGCCCACCGAAACCCCTTCTCCCTCTCTTTGGTGGCCGCCGAGTTTGGCTTGTGCCTCAAATAGGTAGCGGTGGGACCTCATCTTCTCTACGATGAGAAAAGCAAGATCCGTGTTGGAAAAGGAGAAAATTTTTGCTCATCTCCTTTGTCGAGGGAAGAAATGGCCCGCGAAGGAAACCAAATCTCGACATCCTCCCTCTCCTCCCTCCCGCATTGGAGACCAAAATCTAAAAGGCCTCCTCCATCGCCGAAGGACACGAAGCATGACGGTGATTGGGGAGGAAGGCAGCGAGGGGGTGGTAGGGACAACGTATGGACATCGGTTTGGACACAAACATTACAAGGCAGTGGCTAGGTGAATTTCGTCCGTCGTTTATAATCGATGGTATTTACAATTAGGTCAATGAACTTTGATACCTTCACTCAATCTATTAAAATTTTGACTATTTGGCAACTTGTATACTTTGGCCAAGAAACAACTTTTCATACGAATCATTGACATGGCACCCTCGTGTTGATGACATGCCACCTGGCCATGTATTCACTTCATCAACAATTTGTCAAAAAAATTCGTCAGATTCTAGTTTGCTTTCATTTTTTTTGGCCACATAAAATAGTAATTTGCTACTTTAGATATTTAATTTTTAGTTTGTTAAAAATTTCAAATCTATTGTTTGCTATTTTTTTTTTGGCCTACATCAAGGTGGATTAAATAGGTATAGAAGCCATGTGACGGTGGTGGCAAGGTGACTCAAACAATGTACTCCCTAAATATATTTGTCCAACTAGATTTGGGTTGGGTCTAGGTGGACCAACCATAAATAAATTTCATTGTATTGCATGAACAAGAAAAGTATGGGAGTTAATTAAGTCAATTTATTCCAAATCCAAAGGTGACACAATCCCAATTTGACTTGGTCTTTCTGTGTGCCATCTTCAAGCCAAGATGAATTAGTCATCTGATCAATTGTGCCGAGGAAGCAACAAATAAGATGGAAATAGTGGTCCGTATGATGCATCTATCTCCTAAAAAAATTTATATGGATCCAGATCATGTAAACTAGCTCCATCTCAACCATTGAGTAGTGTGGCCACCATATAGGACCCACGTGGATGATCTAGAGTAAGGTGCATGTGGTCATTGCTCCAATCTTCCGGAAAGAAACTCCGGTTCTCATCTTGCAACGTGTCTTTCCGATTCAATAAGCTAGATTGCTTGCTACTTTTCATCTAGAGGTCGTGATTGTTTTAGGATATAATTGTTTTAAATTTCGTTGTGGCTATATTTTTTTTTAATCTATGTATTAATTTAGTCATGCAGATTTCTCAAATTATAAAAGCTCTGGACAATTTTTCAATGCTACAACTTTTAGGGCGGTTTCACTTGGGCCCCTTCAAGTTTTAAATTTAGTCCGAAAAGGCTGTGGGCTGATCAAAGGTCTCCCAGCTTCTGAATTTTCTCAACATTAATCGGCCATCAAGGTCGGCTTGCCGAGGAGGAAGTTTTTAGTTGCTTGGTCTTCTCATCATCACATCCCATTTCTGCTTTTCCAAGTAATGTTGGGAATGTAAAAAAATTAATTAACTCAATCAAATCCTAAAGTTATTGCGAATAATTTTAAGATCGTTATGAATAGTTCATACCAAAAATATTATAATAGTGTGTCATATCACTATAAATAAAATTTCTGAATTGATTTTTGCATCCCAAATCTATCTTGAGATAAGGCGAAATATCAATATCTTCATGGTAACTCTCTCTGATTGGACAATTGTCATTGATAGTTACGATATCTTGAGATCTTACTTTTTTAAGCAAATTGGGTATGGTTGAAAATCTCTTGAGCAGTACAACCCAAATTCGTTTTCAACTTTGATCAAACCTCAGATAGAAAATTTAGTCATCTACACTCCTCTTCTTTATCGTTCTCGCAAAATTTTCTATTCACTTCTCTATATTGTGGGCAATCATAGCTAAGTTTCAAAAGTCAAGGAACATTTCAAACTAAATCATTGAAATTTGCTCGTTGCTTCAAACTTGGGCCAATGTCCCTTTATTTCCAAAAAGCCACGAGCTTTTTAGTCTTTCATGTGGAAAAATTGTCTAGCCTGTCCAGTAACAATCATCGTCAACTATTGATGGACGATGATCGCGGTCAGTTGGATGTCTGAATTGATGTCAAACGTCTAATTGGGCTTGACAACTTTGCCACCGTTTAGCCCATGGCTGGGTATGCTAACTCTGTCCGATGAAGATTTTCTCGTTGCCATGAGAAAAGGATAAAGCGTTAAACACATACATAAAGGAGCTTTAGCCTTTCACGTGGAAAAATTGTCTAGCCTGTCCAGTAACAATCATCATCAACCATTGATGGACGATGATCACGGTCTGTTGGATTGTTTGAGTTGATGTCAAACGTCTAATTGGGCTTGACAACTTTGCCACCGTTTAGCCCATGGCTAGGTATGCTGACTTTGTCCTATGAAGATTTTCTCATTGCCATGAGAAAAGGATAAAGCGTTAAACCCACTGCATAAAGGATCTTTAGCCTTTCACGTGGAAAAATTGTCTAGCCTGTCCAGTAACAATCATCGTCAACCATTGATGGACGATGATCGCAGTCCATTGGATGTCTAAATTGATGTCAAACGTCTAATTGGGCTTGACAACTTTAACATCGTTTAGCCCATGGTTGGGTATGCTGACTCTGTCCTATGAAGATTTTCTCGTTGCCATGAGAAAAGGATAAAGCGTTAAACACACTACATAAAGGAGCTTTAGCCTTTCACGTGGAAAAATTGTCTAGCCTGTCCAGTAACAATCATCGTCAACCATTGATGCACGATGATCACAGTCTGTTGGATTGTCTGAGTTGATGTCAAACGTCTAATTAGGCTTAATAACTTTGCCAACGTTTAGCCCATGGCTGGGTATGCTGACTCTGTCCTATGAAGATTTTCTTGTTGCCATGAGAAAAGGACAAAGCGTTAAACCCACTTCATAAAGGAGCTTTAGCCTTTCATGTGGAAAAATTGTCTAGCCTGTCCAGTAACAATCATCGTCAACCATTGATGGACGATGATCACGGTCTGTTGGATTCTCTAAGTTGATGTCAAACGTCTAATAGGGCTTGACAACTTTGCCACCGTTTAGCCCATGGTTGGGTATGCTGACTTTTTCCTATGAAGATTTTCTCGTTGCCATGAGAAAATGATAAAGCGTTAAACACATTGCATAAAGGATCCCAACTAAGTTGCACAAAGTCTTAGATTCCAACACATTGAATTCACATTTTTCTTTGGGGGGTCAAATGTTATCAAATTCAAATACGGGCTTTCCTACAATTATTTAGGTAAATAAGTTTCAACTTTCATGTAGGACCGTCGAAGTCCATGTCAACAATTTTTGCTAAATGGATTAAATTGGTACTAATGCAAAAAAAATTCTAATTAAATTGGTTTGATTGAAAAGTTTAATATTAAATTAGTACCGATGCAATATGTTTAAGAATTTTATGATATTTTTCCCTTTTCTCATCGTTAATCAGCCCAATCGTAGTTTTCATTTGTCCATTCGTCCATCAAGGTCGGCTTGCCGAGGGAATATTTTTAGTTGCTTGGTCTTCTCATCGTTACCCATTTCTGTTTTACCAAGTAACATTGGGAATGTAAAAATTTATTTTTGTAATCAAGTCTCAAAGTTATTTTGAATAATTACAAGATAGTTACATAGAAAGTTTGTATGTTATAAAAATATCTCGAATCACTCTATAAATAAAATTCTAAATTAATCTTTGCATCCCAAATACTATCTTAAGATATGGCAAAATATCAATATTTCCGACACCTATGATCGGACGATTGTTGCTGAAAGTTATGATATAATCTGGCTTTTTGATTTGGGCAAATTGACTATCATTAGAAATCTCTTGACGGGTACAACCTAATTTGCATCCAATTTTGATCAAACTTTAGATAGAAAGATTAGCCGTCTATGCTCCTCTTCTTTATCGTTCAAGGAACAATTTTCATTTCTTCCTCTATTTTAGGCGCAATCATGATTTCGATAGTCAAGGAACGTTCTAAAATTAAATCATTGAAAATTTTCGCATTGCTTTGAACTTGGTTCAATGTCCATTTCTTTCTACAGCGCCATGAGCTTAAGCCTTTCATAAGGAAATATTGTGTAATCAATTTATGAGCCTATCGCAGACTAAAAGATAAAATAGAATTTACGAACCTATCAATTGATTAACAATTTCAACCAAAAAAAAAGTTTGTCTAACAACCATTGCTGACCACTGATGGACAATGATCACCGTCTGTTGGATTGTCTGAGTTGATGTCAACTCTCTGATTGGAGACAGCAACTTTTCGCCCGTTGAGCCCATGGCAGGGGTATGCTGATGCTACCCTATGAACATTAGATTCTCTCATTGCCGTGAGAAAAGGATAGAGGGTCAATCACTCCATGAAGGATTCCAACTAAGACGTAGAAAGTCTAGGATTGCAACATATTGAATTTATATTTTTCTTTGGGGAGTCAAATGTTAAAAGTGGTCTTTCCTACTATTATTTAGGTAAATAAGATTCAACTATTCTGTGAAAAATAAATGTTTAAAAAAACCCTTTTCTAAAAATGATCGCTCGTATTGTTTAAAAAAATAAATGAATATAATATTTTTATTATTGTCCATGAAAATTCAGACATAAATTATTTCGATGATGAATTTTTTTTTCATTGAATGATTATTTTCAACGACCACTTATAGAATAATATTTTCTAAATTATTTATTTTCTGTGATTAGAAAGGCGCAAATTTGATGCGAAGAAGATGTTGTGTTAATAAGTTAATGGCTTAAATTGAATGCAGAGAGTAGGCTTAAAAATATAAAAGTTCTCTAATGCTACAATAACGAGGGATCTTGAGGCCGCAAAAATTGGCAAAATATAATGTGTGTGTGTGTGTATATATATATATATATATATATATATATAAAAAGAACAACCCTGCACTCTGAGTTAATTTTTCAAATTGGCATTTTAGGCTCTCTAACTCATCTTGGTTCAAAAGTCATAGTATTTTAATCAAACATTGCGCAAACTCTTGCTCCAAGCTTGCCTTTCGATTTTTGCTCGTCTAGATGCCCTAGAAAACTTTAGAAATTGCGTGCGCATCAACTTGGACTTGGGCTGTCACTAATAATATTGTATAAAGTTCACCTAAGTCGAACTTACGGGACGTGAACAAAAGTCCAGTTTTTCGGTGGACTAAATTGTGGTCTTTGGATGCACCAATTTAAACGGTCAATCTAATGCTTCTGGTTGGAACTTAATAAAACCATCATATGGTGTTTTAGCTATCTCTATCTTAGAGATCAAGTTTGGAAGCAACCTTGCCAAACTTGAGAATGAATTTAGTATTGGCTTTTGCCAGCCTCATTCTCTTCATACATCAAACTCACTCCAACACTCGTATTGCCCATGCTTCCTATCCCGGAAATGAAACAGACAGAGCAGCATTGCTTGCCTTCAAGAACAAGGTGTTTGAAGATATTCAAGGGAACATGAGCTCTTGGAATGAGTCTGTTAGTCACTGTAACTGGCCAGGAGTTTCTTGCAGTCATCGCCATGCAGGAAGAGTCACCGCCCTCGACTTACCTCGTCAAAAACTCGTTGGCACAATACCTCCTGACATAGGGAATCTCACCTTCTTGAGACGTATTAATCTGATGGCGAATCAGCTTCGAGGCCACATTCCAAAAGAGTTCGGGAGGTTGTTCAGACTAAACACTCTCGTCCTTGAACAAAATGAACTTGGAGGGGAGATACCATGGAATTTGTCATCTTGCGTAGGTATGCGGTACCTCTTTATGAATTACAATCGGCTTAGCGGGAGAATACCTGACGAGCTTCGGTATTTAGTTGAGAGAGAACTCACTGATTTTGCGGTCTCAAAGAATGATCTTACTGGGGGGATTCCAATTTGGTTGGGGAATGGATCTTCACTTATACAATTAGGGTTGGGGGACAATCACCTAAGAGGTCGAATACCGGCCGAGCTTGGAAGCATCTCAAAATTAGAATTCTTAGAATTAGATTCCAATAATTTAATAGGACGCATCCCTTCTTCTATACACAATCTTACAACACTTGTTTACCTTGATTTAGTTGGTAACAACCTACATGGTGAAATCCCACCAGAAATTGCCAGCTACTTTCCTCGTCTTCAGGGGCTTTACCTTTCAGAAAACCGATTTTCAGGACAAGTACCCCAGTCGTTGCCTAACGCTACTGGACTTGAAGATCTGTTTCTCAGTTCTAATAGCTTTACGGGGAATGTTCCTATCAATCTTGGAAACTTGAGGAATCTGAAAATGATTAGTTTTGGTGATAACCAGTTACAAGCCGGACCTGACGGCTTAAGTTTCCTCATTGCTTTAACCAACTGCACTAAATTGAAAGCGTTAGATTTCGGCCACAACAAATTCACAGGAGAAATACCTGCTTCCATTGCCAATTTGACGGATACGTTCCAGGTATTTCGCCTAGGATCAAACCAAATCACAGGTAATATCCCTTCAGAAATTGAGAAGCTGAATGGCCTACAAGTCTTGACACTATACAACAACAGCATCAGCGGTGAGATTCCCCATGGCATCGATAAGCTCAAAAATTTGACCGATCTTAACCTATGGGGTAATAAGATTTCGGGGACAATTCCTTCCTCTCTAGGAAACATCACCCATTTGCTTTCACTACGACTTCAGCATAATCAATTAGAAGGTGACATTCCTCCAAGCCTTGGATGGTGTCGACAATTGCTAGTACTAATACTATCAGATAACAACCTTAACGGTACGATACCCAAAGAGGTCGTCGGCCTTTCTTCTCTATCTGTCTTTTTCGATGTTGCTCGAAATTTCTTAACGGGACCATTACCTCTTGAAGTGGGTAACATGAGCCAAATTGTGAATGTCGACCTTTCTGACAACACGCTGACTGGAGAAATACCAAGCACTTTGTCCCAATGTATAATGCTACAAAACTTGAACATGTCAGGCAATATATTTGAAGGAAGTATACCGCCTTCTCTAAGGACCATGATTGGCCTTCAGTACGTCGATCTCTCAAGAAATAGATTGTCCGGTCAAATTCCCATCTATTTTGAGAATTTCACCGTGCTCAAATGGTTGAATCTGTCCTTCAATAGCCTTGAAGGAGAGGTACCGCGGGAGGGGCTTTTCAGAGATATGAAGTGCATATCGATAACCGGAAACAAAGATCTATGTGGGGGCATCAAGGAACTTGGACTTCCCCCGTGCAAAGTCCGCAACACAAAGAAGCGGAGAAAGCTTCCAAAACTGAAATTATCTATCGCGGTAACTGTTTCATTTTTTATTGTGTTGGCATGCTTGATTGTTGTTGTGTACTGGAGGAGGAAATCTACGATGAGACCTAGTACTGCATTGCCAATAGAGGAGCGCTTCCAAAAGGTTTCCTATGCAAAGCTTCGTCAAGCAACAGATGAGTTCTCGCCTTCTCATTTGATTGGCCAAGGGAGCCATGGCTCTGTGTATAGAGGAATGCTAGATGGAAATCGATCGGTGGCAGTGAAAGTGCTCAACCTAAGACAAAAAGGGGCTTTTAAGAGCTTCTTGGCAGAATGTGAAGCATTGAGAAACATACGTCACCGAAATCTTGTGAACATCATCACTGTTTGCTCGAGCATCGATTTCACAGGCGTAGAATTTAAGGCTCTAGTCTATGACCTAATGCAAAATGGCAGTCTAGAACAGTGGTTGCACCCCAGCGAAAATCAACTCGACATGCCAAAGCTCAATCTCAGGCAAAGGTTAGGCTTTGCCATTGATGTGGCTTCTGCCATTGAATATCTACACCACCATTGCCACACGAACATTTTGCACGGCGATCTAAAGCCAAGCAATGTTCTTCTTGATCACGACATGGTAGCTCGAGTGTGTGACTTCGGGCTAGCGCGATTTCTTCATGGAAGCCCAAACCTAGATGCTTCTCAATGTCAAGCAAGCTCTAGTGGGTTAAAAGGAACCATTGGCTATGTAGCTCCAGGTATGTTAATCCTTCTGCTTTCTAATCATATGGGTCCAAGTTAATAGCTTATTCAAAATGCTGAATTTTAGTGAAGAAAAATAGATTTCCAAAGCTACGTACACATCTAACATGATAAAGCCGATGTTGCTTTCTAGAATATGGCCTCGGTGGTACTTCATCGTTGCAGGGAGATGTGTACAGCTTCGGGATACTGTTGCTCGAGATGTTCACCGGAATGAAGCCTACTGATGTTATGTTCGAAGATGGATGGACCCTCCATGAATTTGTGAAGACCGCTCAGAGCAAAAGCTTGTTGAAGATCTTAGACCCTTCACTGCTATCTATGGAGTATCCTGCAGGGATCGGCAACGACCAAATTAACGATGCCAACGCAGTAAGATTTGAGGAAAACGTTGTTGAAATAATGAGAATTGGAGTCCTCTGCTCGATGAAACTTCCAAATGAGCGCATGGACATGACAAATGCATTATCCAAGTTAGTTGCTGTCAAAGAGAAGTTTCTCAAGCATGGCATGTGAGATTAGGAAGAGGATTTCTCTTGTTGCAATTTTAATTTCTTTTCGGTTTTTTCCAGTGTGAATGTAAACTCAAAATGCAAGTCTACCGCTTCCTGTATGCGTGACAAGCAAAGAATTTGCTATCTCTATATCGTTAAGCCAAATAAATGCCCTTCTATTTCAATGATAGAAGAGTTTGCTTCAGGAAATAAATAACATCTTACTAGTTATTTTCTCGAATTGATTTCGATGTATCATCCAATGCATCATAAGTTATCCATCCCTCAGAAGGAATTTAATAAAGGAACAGCTAAAAGCAAGTTCATCTACCTAGAAGCAGAGGGACTTCTCGCTTGTATTCGATCAATTAAAACAAAGCTCACCAGCTCATTAGTCTAGTCATGAGAAGCTCATAACTCATATTTCAAAGCAAATTGTCAGTAACAGCTCCTTCATCATGGTTACCGAGTAAATCAAACACAACGACTTGCTAAATAGTGAGCAATCCAAGATCAAAATCAAGTCAAATGCTCGCCACCCGCCAACTCAAATGGTAATTTCATAAACTTCAGACAAATTAGTAAGCCTGTTTGTTGAACAAAGGAGCAGGACACATTATTGGCAAGAAATAAAGGACAGAGCAAGATCAAAGGGACTTATACATGATGGTTACAATTGAGCTTCTTATTCAATGCTCTTCATGAAGTCTTGGATTAACCTTCCAATAGAATCATACGAAGACCCACCTTCCTTCACGGCATTCCTCGCTGCCTCCCTCATTTCCTTTACCTTCTTCCTCGTCACTTCGGCGCCGCTGCCCATCAAGCGTCTGACAGCTCTCTCTATCTCCTCTGCTGGCACCAGATGGCCACCAATGCCGCCGTGCCCCCTGTAGTCCAACCTTAGCTCCTCCGCTAAGCCTAGTTCCTTCACCATCATGAAGGCGTTCAATTGTTGCTCCGCGTACATGGGCCACGTCACGATCGGCACTCCGTGCCACAAGCTCTCTAAAATGGAGTTCCAACCGCAGTGAGACACAAACCCACCAATGGTCGCGTGTCCCAAAACCTCCACCTGCGGTGGTGAGAGTACATACGAATTATCATATTTTACCTCAACTATGCTATATAATTCACAGACACTTGCATATATAGTTATCAGCTAAATAACTATATATAAAAAAAGTGTCGAACTAGTAGAATAAAACAAAATAACTCAAAACCCTAAAGTTTTATATATCATCTATTTTTCATACTTCTTTCCGATGGGCGGCAGATGCTTTTCCCTTGGGCAGGCTCAGGCCTGCAAGTTCAGGGCATGGCGGAGTTTTTAAAGGTTCGAACCCAAGGAGGACCGACACGATCCCATCTAGGCCTGCCCAACAATAAGTCTAATTGTCGAACGATTGAGCCAAGTACTTGGACTAAATCTTGCTGAGGTCCTCTTGTGATTAAGAAAATATCAAGTATTCTATATGAATTGATCAAGTCTGAACCGGCTAAAAAAGCAAAAATTTGTGCAGCCAAAGTGTTTAAGAATCAAAAAAGAGAAACTATCTAGGCCAACTCATTTTGCCTTTCGGGCCGACTTTGCTTGGGTGGACCCAATAAAGCTGTTTAACAAATGATCACCTCTAAGGACTACCAAACCGAATCTTAATTAAAATTAAAGTATCAGTAGTTGATCATACTTTCGATACATATTTTGATGCATGCTAATTATTTTGCTACCGAGCATATGTCCCTTTTTATGAATTGAGATATCGTGTGGGAGGTGGAAGTTCATCAGAATTATGCCGAACATCGTAAATGAGACTATAAAACTTGAACAAAATCTCGTTGTTGAAAAATCAGGATTGGCTTACCGTATCATATGATCTATGTAGGTATCATATAATGCTCACAAATGACAAGATAAGTTTAGTAGTTGAAAAAACAAATAGGTATCGTGGATAGACTAGGTATACGATGCCCTTGATGTAAATTATTTCATATTTGGGTCATCTATTCGAATTCTTAATTTTTATCTACTTTGTAAACCAACAAGTAATTAGATAGGTAAAAGATTTAACCATCATCACCTAGAAATGCCCATGATTGATGAAATTCTAACTTTCTATCCTTCAAATGATTGGGCCCTAACGAGTGGGGTCAAGTGAAGGAGATTTATTTCCCTATACTTGCCCAATTATGTTTCAGTCCCATCGACATCTATTCATGAATTTACTCATATTTCACACAAAAACGAGAAACTATCATATAGATTTAGTTTTATTAATAATGTAATAGATAGAATCAATCCCAACATAAATTATATTGGAACCTTATATTTTTTAGCGGAACCCCACACGTTCTCACGATGTGATTTGACTTATACAGCATTTGTTCCCTTCTTACCTTATTAAAAACTTAGTCAATGTAACCAATGAGCACGAGATATTACCAAAGAATTATACAGTCATCAATTAAAAAGACTTAAGACTAACCTGTGGGGTCCACCCACAGACGACCCCTCTTCCTCGCGTTCTCTCCAGGAATCCATCAGGAAGCTGCGCCTGTGAACTTTCCGGACGCAACGACCACAAAAACTTGTGCCCGCTTCGCTCAATTCCGGCGGCGATCTCCTTCACTTGGTCCGCATCGAAGCTCCCCATGCTCCCGAAGCACAGGAACACCACCGAGGACGGCGGTTGCTCATCGAGCCACTCCCGGATCTTCTCCCAGTGAGCCCGGTCCAGAGAAGGATCCGGCACACCCTTCGGGTCGATCACTGGTCCGACCGTGTAGATGGCAGGACCGTCCGAGTTTCCTCGGGAGAACGAGCCGACGGTGAAGGGCTCCAGCTCCTTGAACGTGTTCACCATGATTCCCCGGGCGTCCCTAAACCTGCGAGCTAGCTTGACGTAGGCCGCGTAGCCGCCGGCTTCCCCGTCTAGTACTGCCGATGGCAAGACAGAGACTGGAACCGGGTTGGTGAAACTCTGAAGAGGCAGGTCCGGATCAGACATTCGGACCTCTCTGCCGACCTCGTCGTGTCGAGGCGGCAAGTGGAACATGAGGCCCAGGAAGTGCGCGTTGCTGGTAAGGTAGATGTAAGAAGGGAGCGAGAAACCGTCGGCCACATCGATCATGGACGTGCAGAAAAAGTCTAGGACGAACCCGGCCAGAGAACGGTCCGACTCGGAACCGGACAGGGAGCGTTGGATCTCCCCCACCGCTCTCTGGACGTGCGGGATGTAACTCTCGATGTACACCGTGACATAGTGCTCGACGGAGCGCAGGAGCTCTGGCGGCGGCAGGTCAACAGGAGGGAGGTCGATGAGGGTAATGCGCGGCTGCTGCGAGGCGACGAGCGACTTGGTGTAAGCGTCCAAGTGGGAGTTGAAGGGCGCTTTAATGGCGAGGACGGTGATGTAGACTCGAGGGTCATGGCCGAGCAAGCGTGCCGCGAACTCGAGGGCCGAGATGACGTGGCCGACGCCTGGCGCTGGGATGAATATGAGCTCCGGTTTCTTCATCGGCGACGGTCGGTGAAGACTTTCTAGCTTTGTCTTCTTCAACGAATGTTTTTCCTCAGGCTTGGCGTGACATACAAGAGACTTCGGACAGCGCATGGGCTTTAAAAAAAGCAAGAATGGCTTTGATTGATGCGGTCAGACACGGCTGGGATTGAATAGGTTCCCGTGAGATAAGACAAGGACATCCCACCACCGAATGATGGACGATGATGTGTGAATGACCAGGGACGTGATCATTAGACCGACGGGGAAGACAGAGTGCTGTCGTATATCTCAAGACTTGTCTATAAGATTAATAAATTAAATCATGTAATAAAATTGGAAGCTTGAATATTGTCCGCTTTATTCAGATACCAACTCCACTCACATTCCGTAGTGCTAATATAACATATTAGCCTTGTTTGTTAAGTCTTTTTAACTTTATTGGATTTCCCCAGCAATAATTGCAGAGGACGGGCAACGACAAACACAAGAAAACCCGAATTCACAATTCGTAAGATCGGCCTGATGTGAAATGTAGAGGATGGGCAACGACAAACACAAGAAAACCCGAATTCACAATTCGTAAGATCGGCCTGACGTGAAATGTTGAAAACGGAACTGAGCACTTGTGAATCGCACTGAAAACCAAGCAACAGGACAAAGAACAAGATTGACAAACAAGATAACCCTAAAATAGAGTATGACATGTACAGTATTACATGAGGCTTGGGCAAAGGAAAAGAAAATTCCTTCCTTCGAGAGGATCTCCTTGGCTTTCATAGTGGTTTTTGACTCCTTCGAAAGCATCATATTCAGGTTTTAAATTTTAAATTTTTATTTTATTTTAAGTGTTCATCTTTTATGAATTGTTATTATTGACATATGGGTGTTTTTGTTATTGTGTTCACTCTTATATTGCTTGACTAAAAATGATACAAAGAAAAGGAAGAAAAAATGAAAAAAGAAGAAGAAAGTATTGGTTGATTCTAAAGTAGGCCCTTAAATCCATTAACATAGTAGGTTTCCGGCTTGGATGTATATACCATAGATTCCAAGTTTTAAAATTAGAAAGCCGGTCTTGATAATATAGATTTCAAATTTTAAGTAGAACTGAGAATGATCTTGAAATCGTTCATCCCTAATCTCATGTATCTCATTCACCTGAAAAACTCGTCCACTAAGCTTTACTTCGGTCAACAATGGCTATGACTTTTGGATGATGGTGATGACGGAATCGATTCTTTTCCATTGTCAGTCCCTATTTAAATTCCTTCAAAATGGTCCCCTTTGTTAGCAAATTTTCCAATATTTCTTCACGTGCCCAGATTTTTTTCACTAAGGTTAGACGACAAAATCAAATTCCAAACGACACCGCACAGTGCGAGGTTGAGGTAGCACCTTGCAGTACCTTCTGTCGCCTTCTGGTTGTTGGTTTGTCAAGTCAACCCTTTCAACCTCCCACAATGAACGGAAAATGTTGAACCCAAAAGAGATATTCGAGTGACTATACTTTTTGTCCTTCTTTTTGTTATATAAAGCTTCAAGATCTGAACCTTTACAGCATAGGAATATTGATTGACATGCAGATCTGCGGGAGCATGTTACCATGCTCATCATCCCTACGAATGAATGCAAGGAGTTGAGTAGGTCTAGGCCCTGCTCGTCTTTGCATGAGCAGTCCATTGAAACATTGACACGTAATTAATTTGTATCGTGTATTATTTTTTCATATTGGAATTGGAAAAGTACACCAAAAACCCCAAACTATGTCCATTGGGACAATTTTACCCTGAACTTTTTTTTTTGTCATAAAAAACCCCAAACTATGCCACTTAGGACAATTTTACCTTGAACTTTTTTTTAGGTCATAAAAAACCCTGAACTATGCCACTTTGAACATATTTACCCCAGACTTTTTAACTGAAGGGCATTTTTGTCTTTTCACTTTTTTCTTTTTTTCTTTTTTTTTTCCTCTTCCTCTTCCTGGTAGGGGAAGCCGGCGAGGGCCCTCGCCGGCGGCGCCGTCCGGCCAAGGGGCACTCCCTGGCGCGGGGCAAGGGTGGCTCTCCCCAACGTCGGGGGAGGGACGCCCTCACCAGATCACGCGAGGGCGGCCCTCACCCGACTCAGGCGGGGCGAGGGTCGCCCCCGCCGGATCGAGGAGGGCCGCCCTCGCCCTTAGCAGATCTAGCAAGGGCAACCCTCCCTGACATCGGGCGAGGGTTGCCCCTGCCTGATTCGGCGGAGGCGACCCTCGGGTGAGGGCCGCCCAGGCCAAAAGGCGAGGGTCGCCCCCGCCCCCGCCGGATCGGGGAGGACCGCCCTCGCCCCCGCCGGATCTGGCGAGGGCGACCCTCGCCTGACCGAGGGTGGCCCTCGCCGACTTCCCTCTACCATGGTCGGCAGAGGGGAAGAAAGAAAGATAAAAAGAAAAAAAGAAAAAAAATGAAAATACGAAAATGCCCTTCAGTTAAAAAGTCTGGGGTAAATGTGTCCTAAGTGGCATGGTTTAGGGTTTTTCGTGGCATAAGAAAAAGTTCAGGGTAAAATTGTCCCAAGTAGTATAGTTTGGGGTTTTTTTGGCGACCCAAAAAAAGTTCGGGATAAAATCGTCCCTGTCAAAAAGTTTGGGGTTTTGGTGTCCTTTTCCCTATTGGAATATATGCCCACAAAAACCTTATCTTTCTCTCAATGATCGTCACGCTTGTGCCTCAGATTCGGCAGCAACAATGTCTCATCTTTTCCGTGATGGAGGAGACAAGATGCGCATGGCAAAAGATTCCTTTTTGAATTGTCTCCTACGTCAAGGTAAGAAACGCCCGACAAAGGAAACGTACATATGTGATTTCGGCAATAGTAGATCCCCAAAATGTCATTTCGGTACCACATTTCTCAATTAAGTTATGAAATGCAATTATCAAACAATCTCTTGATATTACATATGCGATTTTGGTTTTTCGAGCGGAAATTTTCTCCTTGCCTTGTGCCCTCGCATGACTCATCGTGCTGTGTGAGTGTATTTTGCAAAGATGTAAATGACGAGCAAGTAAATTTGTGACGTATATGTGAATTCAATTAATGAAATGACATTTTATTTGATGATGCACGCTAGGTTTTGAAATTAATGGAGCCATGTTATTATTTAGCAAGCTTAGACTGGGGTATTTTCGTCATCTTGGCCATATATAACATTGCCTTACTGAAGCTATAATTCTTAAAACTTGTCTTAGAAAACCATGACATGCACGAGATTTATCTAATGTAGGAAGTAAAACAGACATAATAATAACGGTCTTAAGAAATTATGAGACTTCCTAGATTTGTTTCAGCAGAGCAATGCTTACAGAAGCATTTTTAGTACGGCTTTCTAGATTTGTTTCAGCAGAGCAATGACTACAGAAGCATTTTAAGCAGAATAATGACTATAAAATATTAAGACTCCCTATGTTTAATTTTCTGTCTCTTTATATTTGATGCGACCATAACTTAAGTCCCACAATTAGGAAATGTGTCAAATGTATCTATTCATTTCATGGAAAATAACTCTTAAAAAAATATTTTCGAATTTTCCGGCATTCGTTCAAGGAAAATGAATTAATTGGGAAAAACATTTTCCATTAAATGAAAAAATTCTTCTAAAATAGGAAAAAATATTTTTTACTTTACATTTTCTATTTTTTTATCACCTCACTTTCTTTTACCAAAGCTTTTTCCTTTCAATTTTTTCTTTTTTTAAAAAATCGATTTTTTAATGTTTTTTTTTCCTTTTCTATCTTTTTCATATTTTTCTTCATTAACCGGCCCGTAAGCGAGCTGGAGTCTCGCCATAGACCAATAAGGCTTGAGCTCGCCAAATTCCGTTAAGGTTGAGTCTCACCGGCCTATGGCGAGGCTCCACCTCGCTTGATCAAGCGAGGCCAAGCTTGCTCGACACTGGCGAGCTTGAGCCTCATCGAAATCTAGTGAACTAGGTGGGGCTTGATCCTTGCCCGAGGTCACTAGAGCCTTGTCAACATTTGGCGAGGCGCAAGCTTGCCCAACTGGCCTCAAGCGAGCTTAGGCCTTGCCAGATCGACGACCTGGGTGGGACTTGAGCCTCAGACAAGGCTTGAGTCCCACCTAAGTCACCAAATCGGCAAGGCCTAAGCTTGTTGGCGTTAGGTGAGCTCTGCCACCAACGAGCTTCGTCGGGTGAGCTTAGCCTCACTAGCGGCCTGTGGCAAGGCTCTACGCCACTTGTAGCTAGTCATTGGGTACTGTCGTGGTTGGCAACTGACCGACGAAGAAAAAGATAAAAAGAAAAGCAAAAATAATTTTAAAACGATTTTTATAAAAAAAATAAAAATAAAGTAAAAATAAAAATAAAAATCGATTTCAAAAATAAAATAATAAAATAGAGTGTATAAAGGAACATATTTTTATTATTGAATTTTCAGATTTCAGTCGAATATTGAAAAATAATTACATTTTCTTGCAAAATGATCTTCTTAGAGAATATTTTCTAGAAATGCTACATTTTCTGCAAAACAAATTGAGCTTAAATCATTGCAAATTTGCTCATTGCTTTGAACTTGGCCTCTTCTCCACCCAATGTTTCCTTTCTACAACGGCGTGAGCTTTAGCCTTTCACGCGGAAAAATTGTTTGATTGAATTGTTGCACAATGATTGTGATCCGTTGGACTGTCTGGGTTAATATAAATCGACTGATTAGGCTCGACAACTTTGCCTCCATTTTGCCCACGCCAGGGTAAGAATGCTTATGTGCTAATATCATATGAACATTTGGTTTTCTCATTGTCGTGAGAAAAGGACAGAGGGTCAAACACTGGATAAAAGGATCTCAACTAAGTTGTACATATTTTAGTCATTAGTGTTCATGTTTGAATATTTAAACGTCAAATTTACGCCTTTACCTGACTACTTAAATTTTTAAAACAATTCATAAAATCTCACCCTTCAATACATGAGTCTTTGCATGTGTGGTCCATAATCATATGAATAACAACAAAATATGCAGATATTCCATAGAAACATGGTTCAAAGAACAATGCCTGAACAAAGAATATCCTGATTTATAAAAAAAAAAAAAAAAAAAAAAAAAAAAAAAGGAGCTCTATCTCATACAAGACAAACTGACACATGCTGTTCATGGGGCAAACATTAATAGTAAATATCAAATTGTCTAGATTTTTTTGAACCACAAAAATAAAAAGACATGCAATTCTTCCTGCAAGAACGCTCAACATCTTTTTTTCTAATTCCACCTGAAATCGAGGAAAAATCTTCACTAGACATATTTTGACCATTCAACTAAGTTATGAAAACAAAAGCGTTCTTTCGTATACAATTATATAAGTAAATAGTATTCAACTTATGAGTAAAAAAATTCGCATTTGTGATTTTCAAAAGATAGAAAAGGGAGACCGGACTTTCTTAAAATCCATATAGAAGGAGGGAAGGATGAGAATAAGTCATGAACGTAAGCGGTGCGCATGAAATGTATGCGCACTTTGAAATACCCGTTCATTATGTATCCGATGTTCTTGGTGTTACCGGTCATGTTGAAATGAAAGTCCACTCGGATTCTGAACTACATGAGGTGAACTCCCGCTGTGCACCCAGTTCACCTATAAACTCGTTTTTCTCAATGCAGTAAGCTCAACTGAGGTCGACCTTGGCTTTGACCTCTGGATGATAGTAACTATGGAACTTCCCTCTACATGGTCTCGTTTGTTCAGCAAATTCCCATACTACTTTCATGTGACCAGATTTATTCGCTAAGGATACTAAATTATCCTATAGAAAAGATTTCAAAATCATTCCAAACGCAATACCTTGCGCCAGGCGGAGGATGAACGAAGCACGTCAGAAGGGTCGACAACCATGTTGTCATCCTACTTGGTTTGCATTGTCCCGGTGTTCTGTGGTTCCATTGAAGCGGAGATCCTGCCGAACGTTACCCGATACACTTGTATATCGAGCTGTAAGTAATCCGAATGTAAGCAAAGTGTGTGATTCCTTTGGCATGGGTGAAGGAGAAAAGCTCCTTGCGCAAACTTTCAATGCTTTGAATTTTAGGGTGGTTTTCTTCTGGGCCCCCTCCAAGTTTTCAATTTTAGGCCCAAAAGGCTTTGGGCTCAACAAAGGTTTCCCAGCTTTCTGACCTTTCTCTACCAAATGTGGGACTTAAATCTTAAAGAACAAGTAATCAGCCCTATAGTGGTTTTCTTTCATCCGTTTGCCCCCATCATGATAGCCTCGCATCACTCTTTTGAAAAAAAGAAGAAGTTGTCTTTGAATCCCAAATATAATTCATCTTCTCTATAACATCTTGATATTGTGTACACCTGTCTTGTGTGAGCCAAATCAACGGAATTTGTTGAATTCAGTAGGACTCATATAAGATCCACATAATCCGATTGCTCGCTCGAGCTAGGTGGACATCAACCATTCTATAGCAATAGTTAGTAAATAGGTTGACTAAATACGATCTGCATGACTTGTTTTCCACACATCACGTGCACAACACAGTCAATGCGGACAATTTTGACTTTAGCAAGCAAATAGCTACTTGTATGGACGATGCTAGATGAGAAATGTGTAAAAAACAAGTCAAACGGTCTGCAAAAGCGAGCATCAATCCTTCATGAAATGCCGAAAAGGGGAAGAAAAGCAAACCCTACATTGATGAAGATCACGCATGGCATACGGTTGGGGCCTGATTGATTCGTACTTTGACCTCCTCCATAGTCAACCACTTTAAGATAACCATGGTATTCACGCAACTCAACACTTTGGAAGAGTAGCAATGAAAGAAATTCCACGCCATGCAACTCTCATCCGATCATTCACTGCACATGCCGCTTAGTGGAAAGGGATTTGAATAAGAGAAAAACGTTTAATTTTTAGTGTGAGACTCGACTTCTATATTCAGCAAAAAGACAAGAAAAATTTAAGAGAGATGAGAATTAAAGTATGATGGATTAAACAAATTATCATCCAATCGAGGGATCATAATCTATTTTTCCATGAAAAATTTAGAAAAAAAAAAACTAAGGAAAAGAAAGAAAAGGGAAAACTATCTTCCGATTCATTTTGTGTGGACATAAGGAAATTAAAAATCGAAAAGTCACTACGCATAAATTCAATACAAGGGCCCCGCCGAGATGAAACCCAGTCCAAAGTGACCATTTGCACGTGCATGGAAAACGAGCCCGAGCGACTTTAGATATTTTTGGGAGGCCAAATTACCAAAACAACCCCCCTCCTTCCATAATCCTAAGCAAAGCGATGGAGGATTTGAAGGCGAAGCCATCGTTTTGCATTCTCCAAGAACCATGTGAAGTAACCTTTAGAGGAGATGATCGATCGAATGGACCAGAAGGTAACCAGCTCTGTCGATCAATTGTAACCTTCTTTTGATATCGACCCACCGACCAAAATCACATACGGATCCAACTCCTTTCCTAATCAAGAAAACTAAGTGAGGTGCAAAGCAGCCAATTTATGGTTGAATGTACCAAAAGAAATCTTAAACTAAGTGAGGTGTAAAGTAACCAAAATTACATGGTTCGAGTCAATAAAATATCATCCTAAAGGCTTAAACATGGACACAGTTGATGAAATCTAAAGAACAAGGGCAAAGTGGGCTAGTGTAAACAGCCGACGCACGATTGAATGGGGACTGAATATATAGAAACTTGGATTTATAGCATGTTAGAACCAACCAATTGAAATGCTAAGTTCTTGGACAGTGGAAACTGTGTACTTGCATGTTATAAAGATGATTAAAATCCCTGTGCAAGTGAATTTGAGTTTGTAACTTTTTTGTCCTAAAATGTCTTCACTGTTGAAGGGTCGCGGGCATTGTTAGGTTCATCCCACATTAATTGTATGAAGAGTTGGTGGTAATTTATAAGTATAAAAGATAATCTTACCATTTAAGTTAATTTTTGGAGAAACCACTAGAGTTTATCCCAATGGCTATGAAGGGGAGTAGAAGGTTTGAATTTTCATCTTCTCATAAGGGTTTGAGATAGAGACGTTTAGTTTCAAGTATGCATTTCGACTCCCACTCTCTGTAAAGAGATAGGATAAAAGTTTGAGAGTGAGTTGAAAATTAGAACAAGACAGACTCAAAACAAAACTAGTTTTTGACCTAAGAAAGGTCTAAAACCAGCCAACACGAGCTATCTTAGTGTGCCCTCTCCTACCTAGCTCGGTTGAAAGAGGAAAGCCATGAAAACCCATTAATGTATGAAGAAAGGGAAACCCCCCACCAACGAGTGCAAAGAGAGGGAGGGGGGAGGGGAATCGCACACGAGATATCTCCAAGAACCAACGCCATATTGAAGTGGTTGAGTGCGCAATCAAATCTCAAGCAATCACTCCTAGGGGCTTATACGGTCATTATGGGGGCGGAGCATGGGAACAAAACGAAGACGACGAGAGGAGGAGGAGAGACGTGGAACAACTATCAAGAAAGGATGCGTGACTTGTCGTGGCTAAGGGACTCCTCTATACGTGATGAGGAGATAAGGCGATTGGCGTGGCATCGGCGTCCACTCGTCCTTGTCCAGGCCCTTGAGGCCCCCATGTGAATCTTTCGACGTTTTCCCCCCTCTTTTGGGATAAACTCCAATTCCCCTCCCCTGTACATCGTGTGTGCGTTTGACAACAATCGAATGCCAACCCTCCATTCCTCTTCCATGATTCTTTTGCCTTCGGTAAGGATCCGACAAGGAGAGGCGATGGGTTTCCCTTCGTCCACTTTCCCATTGCTCTCTTATCATTAGCATCTTTTGCTGACAAGACGCGGTGATGGTACGTTACCGGTGCGACTATTAAACCTGATGAGGAGCTCAATGGCCCGCCAAGCCCAATGGGATGGATGCGGCCTAAGGCATGTACCGAGTGAGTCCGGGCAAACGATTTTGCCGCTCGAGCATGAGCCGGTCCACATATGCTTGTCCGAACCTGCACAGACCAGATTGTTTCATTCAAACTAATCTATATCATGGATGGGTCTCGACGGTGACTTTCTTGACTTCCGAGGGTCAATGGAACATGGCAAAGTGAATACATGCAAGAATATCCCATGTACATTATGAGACTTACAAAACATACTTAGACAAATTCGGTCCAGACCCCTTGTCCGAGGCGTGAGCCGAATTTTTTTTGTTACAAATGCCCGTATTATTCAATAAAATTCCCAACAAAGTAAGGAATCCCCATCTCTAGCAGCAAGCGAGCGAAAGGGTTTTTTCTAAAAGTGCGGCCACTGAATTCCCCTTTGAGTGCATTCATTGATGCGACATTTTGCGTTACCTACGAGGAGTCAGCGAGAATAATTTTTTTCTCAAAAGAAAATTTATATTCATTAAAATATTAATACATGAAAGCATAATGGAAAATCTCCAAAGTCATCGTAAAAACACTAAAAATCAAGGTATAATATCAAAGAGCATGTTTGATAGAGATAATCACATGATTTTCCTTCAAAAATAAATTAGTGACTATATCCAAGTGAAAGAATTGGTAGCTGATCATCGAATCACACATCATCATTAGTGATGAGCACACTCCGATATTTCCATATATAGTTATAGTTTTGCCTTTCAACAATATACAATTATGTTTGGCATCCCTAACACCATTACTGTATGGAGATAATAAAAACATATTAAACAAACTCAAATTGAACACTGTGAAAGCAAGACCTTTAGCAAGTGTGAGATGCCAAGACTTTTAATAAAAATATGTTGAACTAGCACATATCTGATATGAAGTGACTGTTATTATTATTGAGAGGTGGAGTACTTATTTATTTAAACTCCTACATCTAGAGTTAGATTGGAGAGAAAAGCTCCCAAATTTAAGATTGGGAGAGCAAATCTCGTAGGTCTAAAACTAAATCGAGAGAATAAGAAAAATTTCAAGAGGAAATAAAAGGGAAAGTAACTAGGGGGAGGGAGAGATCTAGGTCAAATCAACCCCTCTATAAGTCGAAGAGATAGAGAAAGGCAGAAAGGGAGAGATGGGGAAGGAGAGAGAGAAAGAGAATTGATTAATACTCTAGGCAATTGAATTGATATGCGGCATGTCGTTGGAGGAACGTGCTTCAACAAAATCAAGAAGCCTCGGCACTCTTGTAATGTGAAGGCATCCCTCTCACTCACTGTCGTGAATAGAGGTGATCAGTGATTGATGGCTCGCTTAGCTTGAGTGGCAAATAAATGGATTTGGACAATGTTCTCACTTGAAAAGGCCCAACCTCGCCCATTTTTGGCTCAAATCGGTTCGGTTCGGAAGTTCTTATGTTAATTTTATGTGATTGGCAAGATTGGACAACATATTAGGCCCGATCTCTGAGCCTGGGTGTGGCCCATCCTATGATCACCTTCGGTCGAGAAGTCTACATGTTGAGATATCTTTTTATCATCTAGAGCGTCCGTTATCTTGATAGACAATTATGATTTCCATAACTATTCAAGGTGGCCTCAAATAATTGATGGCAATACTATATAAGGAAAATTATCCAAAAAGTCAAAAACTAGTGTAGTATTGTTAATTCAGTGTCAAGTTTTTCAATTTTGTCAATTAAATTATAAACATTTTCACTTTTTACCAATTGAGTCAATCTATCCAATTTTGGTTGAAAATTGTTGAAGTGGATATCGACAGTATCGTGTAAGATAGTTGGCACTAATGTAGATAATTTTTAATAATATTTTAATTTTTTTGAAATTTTCATTATTTTTCATTTTTCTTTCTTCTTCAAAAGAACAACAAATAAATAGAAAAATTCAAAAAATTCAAAATTATTAAAATTATTATTTAAAATTATCCACATCAAGATCAAATGTCCATATAAAAATGATCTATGCCTATGTCAGTAATTTACAATTAAAATTAACCTAATAGACTTAATTAGCAAACATGAAAATAGTTAGGATTAAAATTGACAAAATTAAAATGTTTAATTAGAATTGAATTGATAAAAGTGTGATAGGTTAATAATTATTTGAATGTTTTTTTCATGAAATGTGTCGAATGACCAGGCCAATTCAATGAGGATTTATTGGTGTGGCCTTTATGTTGAGGCGTGAAGACTAGGAACTGACGTAGTGGCAATTTCTGCGGATCGATGGCTACATGTGCGCACTGTTGCACGGCGATCCACCCATCTCAAAGTCTCTCTCTTCTTTTCCTTTTGTCGCAACTTACGATGATGAGAATAATGGTTGAGTAAAGAGGTTGTCGTCCTTCCCTATTGGAGATTCCTATGGTACTGTCACTTCAAGTTTGTCTACAATTTTTGACTCCGGAGTGGCATGGCCTCTCTCCCTACACCTTCACTTCTGTCTCTAAATTTGACTCCGGAGTCGCATTCCCTTTTGCCAAAAAGACTCTGGCTCGACGTGATTTTCGTTCATGAATGCGGGGCGCCCACATGTTAGACTTTGCTAGTTACTAGGATTGAAATGCTCATCCACGTCCAGTTCATGAATATTGCAAGGTTTAGTTCCATCGATTCCCCGAAGGAGCTAAACTACTCATGATTTAAATAAAATAAAAAAGAACTAATCTGCCAACTCTTTCTCTTTATGTTGGTTCTTCCAACTAGAATGTGAATAAAAAATATTGTCATGAAATGCCACCTTGGAGCCCATTGGACCGATGACTAAGTGACACTGCAAAAAAGGGAAAAGAAAAGAAAAAAAGCAAACCATTCATATCGAGACCAGAGGGTTTTCAAGGAATTATATGTGTGTTGTCTGACTTGGACATTGGTAGACTCAACGGTTCTTATGTAAAGATACTCTTAACCAATAGGAATTTTGAGCTATTACACAACAATGTTACATACGGCCAAAAGCATTTCACTAGCTGGACGGTATGCATTGAATGGGTAACACCAACTTGGCTACTTGAAAGTTTGCAAATTGATTGGATCCCATCATATTAGATTTCTACGTCACAAAACATCGCAATCTTAGGAGACAGCCACAATTTATCTAACCATCCTATAGGAAAATTTCAGGAGGTGAAACAAGGGAAAATAATATAAATAATTTCTAATATTTGCCTAATGTGCAATGTCGTGTTTAGATTTTTAATTTATTAAATTTCCTAAACTATGGGTAAATGTTCAATTTATTTCTTTCATTTGCTCAAATGACAAATCATATGTTATTGGTCTAAGTTTGACTCTTAAAAATGACGAATCTACAAATCCTTCTTTTCATCCATTTATTTTAGAAAAGGAGAAAAAATTATGGCGTTAATATATTTCATCATTATTTGATGATATGATAATTCTATCCCAATTTCGACCAAAAAAATAATTATATCATGATTTGAAATGAAAATCTTATATGGATAATTCACATATAACTTCTTTTTGTCGTCCACTATTTAAACTTAACAAATGGAAAGTCACATCAATAAATTTTGTTAACTTGAATTAGCAAAAGAACAACATCAATCATTTTTTATATAGCTTAAAGACTGGGTTGGACATTTATTAATAATTTAAGGACTACGTCAAATAAATCAAAAGTTAAGAGATGGCATTGCATATTAAATCATTATTCATTGATTATTTATATCATTTTCTCAAATAAAACATCTTCCCTCCATGGAAGAATCGAATTTTTCTTTGCCACAAACATGCGGATCTATTTTAATCTCGTGCAAATTAGATCCACGATAAACCGAATCAATCATAATCGCCAATTATACAATTTATGCGAAATTTACACAATTCGACTACTTTTATTGCACTCGATTCACGAACTGGGATCCGGACAATAGTTTTTCCATTTTATTTTCTTCCTAGCGGTGAACAGAGCAATTAGCTGCCCCTTGTTTTTATTCCAATGCTTGAAGACAAGACATCATCAGTTTCGTGCCATTTATTTACTCATTCTTTTACATCCGAATGCGATTTGTCTTTAAATTCCAGCTCACTCATTGCTCTTCTGCCAGTACGGAGTAAAACGAAAAATTCGAGGTTAAATCACGTGACGGCGACTCGAACTTTTGTTCTGATAAGAGGTAACCAGCGACGGGCACGAAAGCGACGTGCGCGCAATCGCGTCCAAGATCGGAACCGATCGAATTCCAGCCGTCGAAAAGATCTCCCGCCCGGCGACGCCTGCCGTCCGATCGCCTGTCGCCGTCACCGCTCCCGTCGCACTAGCCCTATCAACTGCTTGATGGGAATCTCACTTGCGCAAGTTGGCTTACAGCTTTGCTCCTTCGTTCTGGACCGTCGAATCCTTACCCCTTCGCCCTCCAGCTTATAGAGATATTTTATTTCTCTGTCTCGAGATTTTCTCCACTTTCCAACACTTAAAAAATAATTTCGCAGAAAATAAATAAATCTAATAAAAACCAAAAGCGACTACGGGTCTTTATATAAATGTAATGGGAGGGGATTGTTAAAATGAGGGGAAATTTTAAAATTAAAAAAAAAAAAAAAAAAAAGGTGGGCGAACCGCTCCTAATGCCTCGTGGAGAAATTCAACTTAACAATTGAGTAGCCTTTGGAACAAAAATTAAAGAAAAAAGAAGAAGCCGCGCGTGCTTTTGCAACCTTGATGACTAAATTTAGCCCTAGGAGCCACGTTGTCAACCACTGAATGAGGGATGACGTCACCCAACACTAATGCTTTCCTTTTTGTGAGGTAATTATTCAAGTATGTGTACATGGTACTTGGAAAATCAAGTGACTTGCCTATGGATAGATGAAGCAAATTCAAGTGATTTGTAACCTCGATTTTCATTAAGGAAAATCTCGTCAAAATCCATTTTTGTTATTCAAAGTGAAAGACAATATATTGAGTCGTATGGTGATAAACTCTTCATTTGAAAATGATGATAATATAACAATATGATTTTTTCAATCTTTCATGCTTTTTAAATTCGGATTTAAATTGGGATTTAGATAATTAATTTAGTTTTTTAATACACACCAACTTTTCTTTCGCTGAACTCCTGCTTTTTCTTCCAAAATTTTGTTTTAGAGTACAAGAGAATCTGCTGAGTTAAGTCTAATCTTTTGGGGGAGTATTTTGTATAATTAGCCAGATCTTCTTTAAACTCCTTTTAATAGATATTGATCTATTTAATACAGAAGAACATCGGCCTGTCTTTTTATTATTTTTATTATTTTTTTGGCTAAGAGATAAATTATGGCACATCACTTAGAAAAAGTATTCGAACGATTGGATTACTTTTTAATGATGGAAATCTCACATCTTAAAATTTATCCCCGGAGGTCACTTCACCGTAAAAGCACATTCGACAATCCAAATTAGTTCTCATTTTTCTTTTCTTTTCCTTTTTTCCTTTTTCGTTTAATGTTTTCCAATTTTGCCCTCAGCTGCTCCAACGAAACCATGTGACACGAGCTGAGCTCCGTACTCTGATTGTAAAGAATCTTATACATGGTCCATTTAAAAGGAGAATCCACACAAAGCCAATAATAATGTCTTTTTAAACCCATCAGATTGGTGACCCGGGTCAGGTCAACTATAATCGGACTCAAATTAACTTGTTTAGCTAAATTTTCATGTAATATGAATTTCATAGCTCGTATTCAACCTAAAACACTATCAAATATTGAAAAATTCATATCCAAATCAAGATAGGAGCAAGAAAAGAGCGAATGTAAAATTTAATGAGAGAGTCATGAAAATAGATCGAATCTAAATAAATTGTGGATCTATTTAACAATTATTTTATTTTGAGTTTTATCATATTGAATCGTTCTACTTGAACACAATTAATCTATCTTATGAGTCAAGAGATAAGTCTACAACTGATTTCGACTGGTCCACATCTATTTAAATCGACTTTAATCAAGATAGATAATTTCTAATTTCTGAATGCATAAAAGGCTCGTGCGTACAAAAAAATGGTTACTGGATCACTATTTATATAACCATCCAGCCCAAATCAAAATTCGCAATTGGTCAAAAGTGAAACCCAATTTGAAAGCTACAACCCCAAGACATTACACGAAACTAACCTCGAAAAAAGCGCGTTCTCACTTGCAAGAGCAATTATAACGGGTCGGTGGGATCACGGTCTTTACACTCGATTTTTTTTGGGAGGGTGTGTGTGAGCGATAGAGAGAGAGAGAGAGAGAGAGAGAGAGAGAGAAAGAGAAGGGGATGGGGAGGTCCGTGGGCACACGTGGCGCCCGTCCAACGGCCGGATCGGATCCCAACTGGCCCGTGAAAGAAGCCGCGTGGGACTGAAAAATCTCCCCCCCTCCCCCCGGCCTCCTTCCTCCTTCCTCGTCGCATCGTGGCTTCTGACCCGGGACCCACGCCGCGACCGGCCACCCGCTCTCCCTGTAAAACCCCCACGTCGTACGGATCTGTAAGCCGATATTTTACACGCCACTCTGCCGAAAAACCCAGTTCTGTTCATTTCCGCAAATGCCCTTTTGACCGGCCACCCGCTCTCCCTGTAAAAATGTATTTTTTGGGTATAATTTTCCCCTGTTCGCCAGTCTTGTATATATGGCTCCTCTGTCCTCGTGGTAGAGCGGAGTTACGGGCGGCGACTTCTCTCCCTTTTGTTCCCTTTCTCCCTTCTTCTTTTGTATTTCCTGTCCTTCCGAATCCGGGCTTTCACCAGTGGGAGATTCATCGATTCGGGTAATTGTTCAGACGGGTTTTCAAGAAAAGTTTTTCCCTTTTTGTTTTAATCGTTCTGTGTGCCGGAAGGAATGGCGTACCCCTTTCGGGATCCGATTTTCCTGGGGAACTGTTGAATCTGGCTTTCAGCTTTTCGAGCGCACATGCTTTATGAGCTCAGCTAGCTAGTTGCTCGAAGTTTATTCTCGGGTAATCTTTCCTCGAGAAAGTGAAGATTTCCCCTGCTTTTTGGTTGTGTTTTCCGGGTGGGAAAAAAAGGAGAGTTGGGTTGATAGTGTGAGCAAGATCGAGACTCTGTTTCAGTGAGAATTTCATTTAGTTTGTGGGGGGGAACCCTGTTCTTCTCGTGTTGACTCGGTTTCATTGGTCTCTGCGACTTCTCTCAGGTTTGGAGCGAACTGGGGAGGAACAAAAGTTGCAAGCTTTCCGATTGGTGGGGGAGAGAGAAATTTGAAGCTTTTTCTGGGAAAGTTTTGGATTTTCGCTTAAAAGATTCACCTTTCGCTTTTGCTGCATCATCAGTATCAGGAGAACAGTCATGGGTGTGAAAGTGCCGACCACCCGTTTGCAGTGGTCGCAACCAATCGTTCCGCAGTCGCCATCCTCGTCCCAAACTCTAGCCTCCGCGATCTCTCCTTCCTCGCGGCGGCGGGTCCGGAGCGATGTCGGGCCTCTCTTGTGCCGGTACGTGCAGAGCCTGGAACGCTCTGCTCTGCTCGGCGCTCCGCCGGCGAAGCTTTACAGGTTCCGATCCTGTGATTTCTCGAAACCCAGAGCTCGCACTGTGAAGCGCGCTTGCAGCGCGAGCCTCGACGACGCTTTCTCCGACGAGGAGTTCTCGAAGAAGATTCAAGAGATGGCGCTCAGGTTCCAGCTCCCGACGACATCAATGTTGGCGCGGATAGTATACCGGCAGATGCGGAGGCGGTGACACAGTCGCCCTCTGACCGTGGGGAGGATGAGGTTTCTTCGAGAATGAACAGTAGCGTCAACTTTGGCTCTGAACAAATACAACTACCATTGTCCGATATTGAGTATAAGGAACATCCATGGCAAGACGAGAGAATCGAGCGAGATTCTTTGGATTACGAAGACGGCGGCGATGCGATCATCCCTGCAAATATCGAGCGGAGGGCGAATAGCGTCGATCTCCCGCTCTCGCTCAGGATGATCAAGAGGAAGATGCAATGGAAGGAGGGCTTCAGAGAGGCCGGCGAATCGGCGTATTGCTCGGTGAAGAAGGCCTTCTCCTCGATGGTTTTCATCATCCGGGAGCTCCACAGCTTCGCTCTGCAGATGAGGGAGGCTCTGTTTTACGAGGATTTGCAGGGGATCCTGTCCCGCGTGCAGCAAGAGATGCACGCCTCTTTCGTGTGGCTGTTTCAGCAGATTTTCTCGCACACGCCGACCTTGATGGTCTACGTGATGATCTTGCTGGCGAATTTCACGGTGTACTCGATGGGGAGCAACGTGGCCATGGCAGCTGCACCGCCGGTCGGGACTTACGCTGCCGCCATGGAGACGGCTTCTACAGTCGAAGTTCAAGACAATTCGCAGCAGAAGTTCGATTCGTCGACTGTCAAGACATTTTCGATTTCGTCATCGAGCGGGAAGACGACTTCCATCGGTGGGAACAACGGCGGGGGCGGGAAGGTCCGCCCCATCGCCAGCGGCATGGATGGGGAGGGACAGTTCCATCGGTCCGATAACTACCGCCCCATACTCCCCAACGGAGCTTCGCAATTATCCTCGTTCGGGACCACGAGGGAAGCCGAGTTGGACTCGGGGCAATCGATCCGGGAAGAGGAGATGTCCCTGTGGAATTCCATGGTCGAGGAGGCCTCGCAAATGCAGGCTTCCTCGAGGGACGAGGCCCTCGACCACGAGACAATGCAGAAGTTCGTCTCGCCGGTGACGGCGAAGGTCGAACCGGACGATGACTACGCTGAGTATTTCAGGACGGAGCTGACCTACCAGACCAGCCTATCTCAGGATCCTAGCAACGCCGTCCTCCTCGTCAATTACGCTCAGTTCCTCTACCTCGTCGCCCACGACTGCGACAGGTACTGCTCTTCCCCATATTCCTGCTCGCGTTTCTTCTTTTCCGCCATGCATGACATCGAGAATTAGCATGTAATCTTGCACGCATCATATCACAAAAAAGGTGCGAACTTTCACCAAAATTCCGAAACTTGATCCGCAAATTCATATTTTTTTATAAAAAAGTTTCTTTTTTCTCTGTCCTGAGAGATTTTTTCCGGGGGTTGGTGTTTGAATTAAACGTTTATGGAGAAATTCGTGCGGGTTCGATCCGAACTTGTCATCATGCTCGAGCCGGCTGCTCGTTTCCGGGATGTTGGTAGGGGGTGTGTGTGGTGGAGTTTGCCATAGAAAGATCAAATTTGACTCTGCAAAATGACGAAAATGCAAATATAAAAAAGAAAAAGGAAAAAAATGGGCCTTGCGCACGTGATGCACGTGCCTCCCTGGAAAAAATCCGCATAGCTTTTCCTCGACACGAAAGGGCGCTCGGCTGTAGTTTTTGTCCACCTCCCACTTGTTTTTCGTACGTTTGTTTTGGAGAAGTTGATATTTGGCGGAACGTTCGCGATTGGCTAATAGCCCCTTGGCTTCTTGTCTTTTGGCCGTGTTGGGTCGAGCAGAGCCGAGGAATACTTCAAGAAGGCGGTGGCGGCGGAGGAGCCGGCCGACGCGGAGGCGTGCAGCAAGTACGCGACCTTCCTGTGGAGGGCGAGGGGCGACCTGTGGGCGGCGGAGGAGATGTACCTGGAGGCGATCTCGGCGGGCCCGAGCAACTCGGTCTACGCCGCGGACTACGCCCACTTCCTGTGGAACACCGGGGGCGAGGATACGTGCTTCCCCCTCTCCGGTCCGGAGGAGGGCCAAGCCCATGCCGACGACGGTTGTGACCCCCATGGAGCATGACGATCAGATTTTGAAAAAAATATTAAAAAACAAAGCAAAAAAAAAAAGCCATTTACTCAGAAATTCATTTGTAAGAAGAATTATATACGGAAAAAAAACGAGAGGAAAAAAAGGAGAGGTCCTCGTTTTTGTTTTTGGGGTTATTTTTTTGGCTTTTCGTTTGATCACGTGACCGGAGCGTGCGACGTGGGGGGCAGCAAAGCCGACGGTAGTGGCGAGCATATGGGCCGGTTCGGTGGCCCGCACAGCACGCCACATGGGCCGGGGCCGACGCACGTTGCTTGGCTACGCATGGTCTTGCTTCGGCTCTAATTTTACCTCTCTTTTTCCTTTTTCTTTTTCTTTTTTTTCGGTTGACACGACCCACGTGGCTTATTGTAATTATAAATATTTTGTTAATACAGGGGATCCTTTGATAAGCAATGATATGGAAAAGAAGGGGGAATCCAGTTCTCTTTGTGCACCAATTTGAGAAGGATGAGTTTATTCTAGGAAAGCGAAAATGTTCATCTAATTTGAATTTTATGATTCGAGTTAGGTCGCTACTCTCGATTGATGTAGGATTGTACCATATGCCCTTCAGAAGTGTGTTAGCACGTCCATGCAAAAGCAATTGCAAATACTATGTACACGCATTCAGGCAAAATTTCACATTGAAAAGACCCGAATTGCTCCTCCTTGCAAATTTATTTAGTATTCCCGCTTAAAATTGGTCAGGAGCGGGTCAATTTAAGATTGAAGAAATGGGTAGCTTCGGAAAGAAAGCGACATTTCCATCAATAAAGGCACGAGGACAATGGATGTGAACGCGCAGGGTGGTCTTTCCCCGTTTTTCAAAAATAAAGGTACCTACGTGGTCATTGAATGTAATGCGAGGTGGGAGGGCGCACATGTTCATGCCGGTCCGAGTTGCGGTTAGATACAAGTTCTTACCTGTCCTAGGAAAGGCCAGAAAAAGAAGAAAGCGAACTCATCATCTGAACACGGAATCGATCGAAGGGAGCACGAACGGCCTTTATGGTACGACATATGGGGATGTGAATGCAGATGTAATGGTCTCCTCGATCCCAAGAAGGGTTGGCCAAGCAGAAAACGACGGCCGATCCACGTCAAGTGGGCTCCCATCTCATTAATTTCTTTATCGGACTTTCGCACATAAAGATATTTTATTGCGATTTATTCCTATCATTTCGACAATCATTAATATCTTTAGAATTCGCTGGGGGGTTTACAGAATTTTACTCGTTGTAATTTCATTATGAAAAAGAAAAAAGAAAGAAGTTTGAATGTTTACAGTTTTTTATGCTCGAGTGCTCAAGTGTCTCGGGAGTTTAATACGTGGTTTATCAATTTCGCATCGTGTCAATATGTAGCCCAATATTAAAGGATCATGATTTTCTCAAAATTTATGTAGCATATGCACTCCATGTATTTTCATTTTCTTAATCGTGATTGATTTTAATTTATCGAAATTTCAGTCCAATAAGCTTATGCTGGAGCTCCCTTTATCTCCCTTTTGGGAAAAAAATAGGAAGCAAGACCTATGAAGGCCTAACTTAATTAATGTATCTATATTTTCTCACTCTTTTTGTTTTTTGGGCAAAAGAAATGATGTTTCGCTTCCATTCGTTTCACGGAAAATAAATTTTAATAAAATGTTGTTGTCGGGATTTTTTCAACGTTCGTTTCACGAAAAACAAATTCATTGGGGAAATAATTTAATAATATATTTTTAAAAATAATAAATGACTATTTTTAAAAATAAAATGATAAAAATTTTATTAAAAGAGTTTATAAAGGAAAATATTTTTCTAAGCTAATAATAGAAAATATTTTTCACTTTAAAATCAAGTTTCACCCGAATATCGAAAAATAATTACGTTTTCCTGGAAAATAGCTTTTACAAAATATTTTTGTGAAATGAGAAACGAATGAACATCGATATAACGCGTAATTTCATTCACTTCCTCTTACGTTTCTATTTTGTCGCAAAGCAATACCTTCTCCGTCTCGCACGCACGTTTGACTGCGGGGCTATATAGAAATTCTCTCGTACGAACAAAAGCGTTTTGCTGCCCGTGATATTTAGAATGGTTAACTTCTTTTCTGTGGTAAAATTGTTTAAAAATTTATAAATATATGATCGCTGATTCAATTTTAAAATTTTTAATTTAATATTTAGTCCAGAGCATTTTTCTCCAGTATGGTTTATTTGGCCAACTTTTAAGGAAAACCACTGAAGTTGTGGTCCAGTCAGTGCTAATCACAAATGGGTGCAGATGTGGACAATTATTGCAACTTTTGTCCTTCTCTTTTCTTTACTTTTGTTTCTCTTTTCGAATTTGGCCTGCCATGGTCGAGGGTCACACTTGCCTAAATCAAGGTGAGGGTGTTGCGGCTAGTTACCTGTGGTAGGTCACAAGCGAAAAGGAAAATATAAAAAGAAAAATCCTAGATTTTTTTAAAAAAAAAATATTGCAAAAAGCACCCATATGCAGTATCACTTAGACGGCTAGCATTGACTAGATCACCATATTTGCTTATTTCTGACCAAAAGTGTTTGGATAAATATAGTGGAAAATCATCAAGATATTTAGAATCAAACTGGCTAAACTTAAAAGTTTAGGACTGAATTAATTAAGTTTAAATTTTTTTGGACAATTTCCCCTTTAGCTTTTTATGCGTGCGTTTTCGTATATGTAATGCAAAACTTGTCACTTGTAATGGTTTTATATGTGAATTCAATTTCACCATTTCCAACTTTAATTTTGGTTTAATGTATTTTATTAACTTTATTTTCTAGTTGGAAAATAAGTTCCGGTTACATTGAAAACTTATTTGATTACAACAGTGGAAGCTCTTGCTTTCGTTTATTATTTGTAACTGCCCGATAAAGATGTAAGGCTGAAGCTATTTACTTATTATTGAACTCAAAGCAAAACTAGTTACGTCCTTTTTATTTCTAATCTAGACAAAATTTGCCGAGGAATTATTGATAATTAGAAAATGAACTCGTCGTCATTTATAGGTAGATATGCCCACTTCTAGAGATTCAACTAATTGTAAAGAGGATAGTCATAAAATGACCTAATTATCACGAACCCCTCTCTCCAAATTGGCCTAATTAACCACCGAATCTAATATCTAATTACTATATGGTTATGTAACATCTGATACTTGTAGAATAATACTCTACACCTTTGCCAACTGTTCGATCAAGGTCATATTATTATGCGTACCTGGCAGCTTAATAATATGATTTATGTTTAAGGAGAAACACCATAGAGCTACCTATTTTCATGGTCATTTGTCTAATGGATCCCATTCTAAACTGCAAAAGGTATCAAAACTCACCGGTCCAGAAAAGGAGAAAGAAACCCCCCAAAAAAAAAAAAGGAGAAAGGAAAATCCTTAAATTTTGGTCAAAATTGCATTAATGGCTAGATTGGAGTGAATACCTTCAACGTCTCTTAATTATGCTCCATTTATTTTGCGAAAAATGAATAATTTGAAAATTATTTTTCTAAAAATGAATGCTCGCATCTCTTATAAAAGTGAATAGATGAAAATTTTTTATCATTCACAAAAAAGTTTGGATATAAATTGTTGGTGATAATAAAAAAAATTCATTAACTAATTATTTCAAGTGATCATTTTTAGAAAACTAATTTTCAAATAATTCATTTATTCATGCTTTTCCTTTCAATAGTTTAAGAAAGAACCCTAGAGACCTTATTATCCTTTGTTAGGTAATCTAACCGAGGAAGATAATGGAGAGAAAAAGAAGAGAAGGGAAATGAATGTTTTGATTTATAAGATCATATACGAAAAGAGCATCGACGAATTCCTCTGGTCTGTTTGGACACCATGTCGAGTGAAAATGATGCGAAGGGAAATCAATCTCGTGAATAGGCTCACAATCATCTTTCGTCTTAATCGCACTTTAAAAAGGAAAGAGATCTTGAAAGACAGTGGCAACATTTGCATTCGCTTCCCTTTAATCTCTACGTTTGGAAGACCTAATTATGTGCTCTAATGTTCAATAATCAAAGTTAAGTTTTCATAAGCAAATTCTAAAACTTTATCTTATATTTTTCATTTTTTTTTGTATAAAAGTTTTGGCACGATTTTAGAGATTCCGACTATATGGAACGAATCTAGAGAAGGAAAGCATTCTAAGTAGCTCTTTAATGCCTTAAAGAGCGCCCTGATCAAGCCAGATTAGTTGTCCTTAATTTTACTTTGCCGTTTCCTAATGGCCGCAATGGATTTCCTTAGCATAGACGTTAAAACTCGAATGAATAACCCTAATCTTCTATAATAAAACGATTAGCATGTATTTCTGTACGTTTGAAGTATGATCAATTAAAGGTACTTTGATTTCAATTACGTTTAATTAGGTAATTCTTAGCACTAATCAAAGGACAAACGGCTCGATAGCCCATCCAAACATAGTCAGCCTGAAAGGCAAATTGAGTGGGCCTAGCAAGCATTTCTCTTCCAATTCTTGCACACCTGGTTGCACAACCGATCGGTAGGAAAAGTATCATAAAAATCATAAACCTATTACATTAGTACAAATTCAGTCCTAAATCTTTCATTAAACTAATTTAGACCTAAACCCTTTCATATTGGTACAAAATTCAGTCAATTTAGCTAGTTTAGGCCGGAAATTGTGGGTCTAGCTAGGATTGGGTGGGGCTTGATCCTTTATAAGTCCTGAGAGGCCCGAAATTGTGGGGCTTAAACAAGTGCATAGGTCTGCCGAAGTGAAAAACATGGGTGGGTCGGGCCTGCCCATTGGGCCACTTTTCTTTATCTGAAATTAAAGAAATATGAAAAATACATGATAAATAATTTTCAGGGTTTTGTGTTAATTTAGTTTACGTCTGATTTATCAATGAGTTTTATACTATTTTTGTGTCATACATTAGAAATTAGAGCTTATTTTGTCCTATTTTTTTTTATAAGATTTGAGTGTTAAAGACTATTATTAATAAAACATGATTAATCAATTTTGTAAAAATTACTTGAGTGCGAAAACCGGGCCTTAAGGCCCTACCCAGCCGTAGCTTGCCCACTAATCGAGCCTAGAATCTTTTCCCAGGTCCACCCAATGGGCCTAAAAATTAACAGCCTGACTCGTGAACTATCCACCCTTTTGATCAGATCATCTAGTAAACATTTGCAACATTAAACTTACGTAGGTTATTTTTGATGTTGTCCTACGAAACATGATAATTTTATTTTTAGGTAACCTTAATTTTTCAAAAGATAACACAAGAACCAAAAACAATTCAGCATTCAGAAATTGATATCTACATTTTCAATAGACTTATTTAGCTTCTAACGAAGTATGCAAGTGTTTATAAATTACAGCATAGCCGAGGTTAGATATAATAATCCGTATGTACTTTCTCCTGGCCCAGGTTGGCACACGCGGCTATTGGCGGGTTCGTGTCTTACTACGGTTGAAACTCCATTTCAGAGAACTTGTTGCATGGAGTGCGGATTGTGACATGGCCCATGTATGCTTAGCAGGAGCAGAATGCCTTCACACTAGTGAAGGAGCTATGATCAGAGTAGCATTTGCCTTCAATTGTAAACATCGCCTATGTATCACTTTGAACTTACTCTGTCTTCGATTGTTTCTAGCCAGCAACGTGTCTTACTCATCTGTTCAACGAGCATGCTTACTAATTTGTTAGGTTCATGGAATTACTATAGCCAACATGTCACTACTTTTGCTTTGCTCTGTGACCATCACGATGGACAGACTGCTAATACACCAGTCACTCTGGTTCTAGGAAGATAAACTTGCATTTAGCTATTTCTTTGTTAAATTCCTTCCAAGGGGATGGATGACTTATGATGCATTGGATGATGCATCGATCTCAACCCGAGAAAATAACAATTAAGATGTTATTTATCACATGAAGCAAGCTCTTCTAGTAGAAATAGAAAAGCAATCCCGACTCAAACGATTTGAATTAGGATATCCTAATGTCACACGATAAAGAGTGCAGTTGGCAATTTATTTGGCCTAAGAATATAGAGATAGCAAATTCTCTGCTTCTCACGTACATGAAGCAGTAGACTTGCATCTTGCGTTTGTATTCAGATACTGAAGAAACTGAAAAGGAATTGAAAATGCAACAAAAGAAGTCAAATCCTTTTCCTAATCTTACATGCCATGCCTGAGAAACTTCTCTCTGACTGCACGTAACTCGGATAAAGCATTCACCATGTCCATCCGCTCAACTGGAAGTTCTTCTGAGCAGAGGACTCCGATTCTCAATACGGCAGCAACCCCTTCCTCCAATCTTACCTTGTCGACATCACCACTTTGGCCACCGTTGATCCCTGCAAGATGCTCTGAAGATAACAGTGAAGGGTCTAGGATCTTCGTGCCTTCGAGTAGAGCAGCCTTGACAAATTGGTGGAGGGTCCATTTATCCTTAAACATAACATCTGTAGGTGTTATTCCTGTGAACGTCTCAAGCAATAGTATCCCAAAGCTGTACATGTCTCCCAGCAATGATGAAGTACTGCCGAGGCCATATTCTAGAAAGCAACATCGACTTTGTCATGTCAGATGAGTACTTAATACTTCGCTTGAACAAATATGATTAGAAAGAAGGAGAGCTAACATACCTGGAGCTATATAGCCAATGGTTCCTTTTAAACCACTAGAGCTTGCTTGACATTGAGAAGCATCTAGGTTTGTACTTCCGCAAAGAAATCGTGCTAGGCCGAAATCACACACATGAGCTACCATGTCATGATCGAGAAGAACATTGCTTGGCTTTAGATCACCATGAATGATGCTTGTCTGGCAATGGTGGTGAAGATATTCAAGGGCAAAAGCCACGTCAATGGCAATGTCTAACCTCTGGATGAGAGTGAGCTTTGGCATGTCGCTTTGATTTTCGCTTGAGTGCAACCACTGTTCTAAACTACCATTTTGCATCAGGTCGTAAATTAGAGCCTTAAATTCTGCACCTGTGAAATCGATGCTCGAGCAAACGGTGATGATATTGACGAGATTTCGGTGACGTATGTTTCTCAAAGCTTCACATTCTGCTAAGAAGCTCTTCAAAGCCCCCTTTTGTCTTAGGTTGAGCACTTTCACTGCCACCAGTTGATTTCCATCTAGGATTCCTCTATACACAGAGCCGTGGCTCCCTTGGCCAATCAAATTAGATGGCGAGAACTCATCAGTCGCTTGACGGAGCTCTGCATAGGAAACCTTTAGGAAGCGCTCCTCTGTTGGCAATGCAGTGCTAGGTCTTGTCGTAGATTTCCTCCTCCAGTACACAACAACAATCAAGCATGTCAACATGATAAAAAACAAGACAGTTACGGTGATAGATACTTTTAGTTTTGGAAGCTTTCTCCGTTTCTTTGTGTTGTGGACTTTGCATGCAGGAAGTCCAAGTTCTTTGATGCCCCCACATAGTTCTTTGTTTCCAATTATTGAGATGCGCTTTGTATCTATGAAAATCCCCTCTTGCGGCACTTCTCCTTCAAGGCTGTTGAAAGACAGATCCAACATTTCGAGCATAGTGAAATTCTTGAAATAGATGGGAATTTGACCGGACAATCTATTTCTTGAGAGATTGAGGTACTGAAGGCCATTTAGGGTCCTTAGAGAAGGCGGTATACCTCCTTCAAATAAATTGCCTGCCATGTCCAAGTATTGTAGCATCAGACATTGGGACAAAGTGGTTGGTATTTCTCCAGTCAATCTGTTGTTAGAGAGATCGACATTCACAATTTTGCTCATGTTACCCACTTCAAGGGGTAATGGCCCCGTTAAGAAATTTCGAGCAACATCGAAAATGATGCATAGAGAAGAAAGGCCGATGACCTCTTTGGGTATCGTACCGTTAAGGTTGTTATCTGATAGTGCTAGCAATAGCAATTGTCGACACTGTCCAAGGCTTAGAGGAATGTTGCCTTCTAAATGATTTTCCTGAAGTTGTACTTTTAGCAATTGGGTGGCGTTTCCAAGGGAGGAAGGAATTGGCCCAGAAATCCTATTACCCCATAGCGAAAGATCCATTAAATTTCTCAACTTACCAATGCCATAGGGAATTTCACCGCTGATGCTGTTGTTGTATATCGTCAAGAGTTGTAGGCCATTCAGGTTCTCAATTTCTGGAGGGATATTACCTGTGATCTGGTTTGATCCCAGAAGTAAGATATGAAGCGTATTCGTGAAATTAGCAATGGAAGCAGGTATTTCTCCTTTGAATTTGTTGTGGCCGAAATCTAACAATTGCAGTTTAGTGCAGTTGGTTAGATCAGTAACGAAACTTAAGCCATCAGGCCTTGTTTGTAATTGGTTATAACTGAAAGTCACCTTCGTAAGATTCCTCAAGCTTCCGAGATCGGCAGGCACATTTCCCGTGAAACTATTAAGAGAGAGAGAGAGAACTTTAAGTCCAGTTGCATTAGGCAATGAATGTGGTACTTGCCCTGAAAATCCATTGTTTGAAAGGTGAAGCCCCTGGAGATGAGGAAAATAGTTGCAAATTTTTGCTGGGATCTCACCATGTAGGTTGTTAACAATTGCATCTAAGATAACAAGTGATGTAAGATTGTATATAGAAGAAGGGATGCGTCCTGTTAAATTATTAGAACTCAATTGCAGCGCTTCTAACTTTGAGATGCTTCCAAGCTCAGCCGGTATTTGACCTCTTAGGTCATTGTACCCCAACATTAACTGGACAAGTGAAGATCCGTTCCCCAACCAAATTGGAATTCCCCCGATAAGATAGTTTTTTGAGAGCACAATATCAGTGAGTCCTCTCTCAACTAGATATCGAAGCTCGTCCGGTATCCTCCCGATGAGCTGATTTTGCTTCAAATTGAGGTACTTTAATGCCACGCAAGACGACAAATTCCGTGGTATCTCCCCTGTGAGCTCATTGATGTCAAGGATAAGAGTCTTCAATCTGAACAACCTTCCGAACTCTTTTGGAATGTTGCCTCCAAGCCGGTTTGTCCCTAGATCAATATGCCTCAAGAAGGTGAGATTCCCTATGTTAGGAGGTATTATGCCAGTGAGCTTTTGATTCTTCAAGTCAAGGGTGGTCACTCTCCCCACATGGTGGTGACTGCAAGAAACTCCTGGCCAATTGCAATGACTAGTAGACTCGTTCCAAGAATCCATGATCCCTTGAGGATCTTCGATCAACTTGTCCTTGAAGGCAAGCAATGCCGCCCTATCAGTTTCATTACCGAGATAGGAAGCATAGGCAATACAGGTGTCGGAATGAGTTTGATGTATGATGAGAATGAGGCTGGTAAAAGCTGATACTAAATGCATCCTCAAGTTTGGCAAAGTTGCTTCCATACTTGATCTGTTAAGACGGAGCAAGCAGAAAGACTAGATGATGGTATTCTTAAGTTCTCCCAACCAACTAGAAGCATGAGATTGACCGTTTAAATTTGGTGCATCTAAAGACCACAATTTAGTTATAAAAAAAAAAAACTAGAGTTGAAATAGCTAATTTGAATAGCTAACTCATAGTACAATGCTTCTTTTTTGCCATTGTCTACGGCCCCAAAATCCTTGGGTCATAATTTCTGACACTTTTTATGGTTAATTTTCAAGATATCTAAGGTTTTGCTACTGGTTTCCTATTGCAAACACTTCCAGTCATGAAGACCGTATATGGAGAAATATTTATCATTGACAGTATTCTTAAGAATAATCTTTTACTTTTTGTGTTTATAGATAGAAACTTCGTCTTAGAGAGTGGCTTCTCCAATAAAAAGATCGTTGAAAATTCATTGATTAATAATCTTAAGAGCATAGAGCATGTTTGCTATTTGATATCTTCGCGTTTGTTTTGCCATAATAACAAGATTATTAAGAAATGATTGTATTAAAGCAAATCTGGAGGTATGAGTCTCGTTATCAGAAGTAATTGCCAAACCAAGGGACTCAAGGATGCATCTCTGATAAACATAACAAGGATAGACAAATGGGTAGATGAAGTACTTACCCCCGGAGCCGACCCTTCTTCTCGAGAATGGGTCGCTAGAATTCTCTTGACTAATTTGGAAAGCGCGAAACGTACTTGTATTCCAGAACAGACGACCCAATCCAGGAGCAATTGTTGAAGATGCCCAAACACTAACCATCACCTTCCGCTGGTGGAACACCCAAACGCCGAATCGGTGGACGGAGAAGAAAACCTTGCCCAAGCAATGGTCGCCACCAGCAAAAGGAGTATGGAGATTCAACCTGGATGGGTCTTGGATCGATGGCTCTTCAGAGGGATTGGCGGCGGGAGAGTGTCAAGATTACCGGGGAGCGATGACAGCAGGATTCGCAAAGAATTTTGCAGCTAATTCAGCCCTTGAGATAGCAGCCATAGCGGTGAAGGAAGCTTTGTCGTGGCTGGCGGAGACTACCGAGCTGAAGTAGAATGGGGTGCCGCCTGTGGAATTTTTGACCGATAATGAATCTGTTGTTAGATTCTCCAATGGACCGAGCCATGGTCGATTCATGGTCGACTAGACTTATGGTCCGTGCTGCACACGGGTGACAAATAGACCTGTAATTCAGCATTGGTCATCTGCAAAATTGCCGGATGATTATATGAAGCAACTGGTCACTAAGCACAAACCAGAGCGTGATGACTTTTACGTGTCCTGATAACGAATCTGTTGTTAGATTCCCTAATGAACCGAGCCGTAATCGATTCATGGTCGACTAGACTTATGGCCCTTGCTGCACACGGTTGACAAATCGACCTGTAATTCATCATTAGTCATCTGCGAAATTGCTGGATAATTATATGAAGTTACTGGTCACCAGAAAAAGTTATGTTGCCGATGAAGTAGTCGTCTCATCTTAAAGATGAAGAATTCTTGTTCTGAAGTCTGAATTATTTTGTCCAAGTAGGCTTGAAATATCACCGAAGATATTATCATGTATCGCTTCGCATCGGCTTGACATGCTACCGTTCCCTAAGATTATTCTCAGAAACCGACACACTTATGAAGTGAACGCAAGTAGGTTGTAATGAGCTTGTTTGGGTTCAGAATTGAGAACTAGTCATGTTGAAAGTTACAAGTCTGTTTAAATTGGTTTTATAGCGAGGAATCAGTGGTGAAGACTCAAGTGAAGCGACTATGAGAAGATGAAATTTTCAAAAAAATGTATTGGATGAAGTATCACACTCAGAAGCAGTAAAATGCTTCCTGTAAATTGGCACAGACAACATTGATATTCGATGCCTTAATAATCGGTCACCTTCATGCTTGGGTTGAAGCTACCTTGTCCTAGGTTATAACCCAATCCGTAATATGGTCATTCGTGATTGTTCTGTTTTGCCTGCGCTCGTGAATGTGGCATATATTTATGTCCTGATTAAGTGCAAATAACCACCAAATTACAGGATGTATCGCAACTCATCTGCTCCTCCTAATCTTTGAAAATATGCAGAATCCATGAAGTCTGTAAGAAACTCCTGGCCAGTTGCAATGACTAACAGACTCATTCCAATAAGCCATGATCCCTTGAGGATCTTCAATAATCTTGTCCTTTAAGGTGAGCAATGATGCTCTGTCAGTCTCATTTCCTGGATAGGAAGCATAGGCAACGCAAGCGTTGGAGTGAGTTTGATGTATGATGAGTATGAGGCTGATCAAAGCTAATACTAAATGCATTCTCAAGTTTGGCAAAGATGTTTCCATGCTTGATTTTTTAAGGCGGAGCAAGCAGAAAGACCAGATGATGGTGTTCTTAAGTTCTCCTAGCCAACTAGAAGCATGAGATTGACCGTCTAAGTTTCCAAAGACCACAATCTAGTCTACAAAAAAGACTTGACTTTTCTTCGAGACCCATAAGTTCAAATTAGGTTAACATTGCACAACACTAATCGTGAACCCAAATCCAATTTGATACGTACGCTATTTCTGAAGATTTTCTAGGGCATCCAGACAAGTAAACAACGGCAAGGTGAGCTGGGAACAAGAGTTTGCGCAACGTTTGGTAAAAATATTGTAACTTTTGATTGAAGAGGAGTTAGAGAGCCCGCAATATTAATTTGAATAGCTAATTCAGAGTACAATTATGTATTTCTTTTTTGCCATTGTCTACGAACCCAAAATCCTTCATTCATAATTTCTGACAACTTTTATTGTTTATTTTCAAGATTCCTAAGTTTTTGCTATTGGGTTCCTATTGCAAACACTTCCAGTCATGAAGATCGCATATGGAGAAATATTTATCATCAACAGTATTCTTAAGAATAATCCTTTATTTTTTATGTTCATAGATAGAAACTTCATTATCAAGAGAGGCTTCTCCAATAAAAAGATCATCGAAAATAATCTTATCGATTAATAATCTTAGAGCATAGAGCACGTTTGCTATTTGATTTGTTCACGTTTGTTGTGCCAAAATAATAAGATTATTAAGAAATGATTGTATTAGAGCAAATCAGGAGGCATGAATACCTGTTTTCAGAAGTAATTGCCAAGCCTTGGACTCATAGCAGAAGAGCTAGACTTCAGGTCTCGAACATAGAAGATGCAAAATGAACTGAAGTAAAACCTTCAATTTTCTTTGCGGGTCCAAAGGCCACAATTCAATCCCCAGGAAGTTCGAGAACCCGCGGACTTAGCAAGTCAAGCGTTAGAAAACAAAAGAGCAAAGTCATGTTACGTAGACTACTTAACTTTGGAATTAAATTTCAGTACAGAAAATTTCCAACTTGGCATACTCAAGCGTTTGTGAGGTCGATTCATGGTTGACTAGACTTATGGCCCGTGCTGTACACGGGTGACAAATAGACCGTAATTCAGAATTAGTCATCTGGGAAATTGCCGTGATGACTCATGTGTCCTGATAAAGACATCTTAAACGGTATTAAAGACATCTTAAACGGTATTTGGGGGAAAAATCACGATCACGGGACTAGAAAAAGTTATGTCATCGGTGATGTAGTCGTCTCGTCTTAAAAATGAAGAATTTTTGCTCTGATGTTTGAATTATTTTGTCCAAGTAGGCTGGAAATATCACCGAAGATATTATCATGTACTGCTTCGTGTCGACTTGACGTGCTACCATTCCCTAAGACTATTCTCAGAAACCAACGTGCTTATGATGTGAACGGAAGTAGGTCGTAATGAGCTTGTTTGGGTTCAGAATTAAGAACAAGTCATCCTGAAAGTTACAGGTTTGTTTAAATTGGTTTTATAGCTAGGAATCAGTGATAAAGACTCAAGTGAAGCGACTATGAGAAGATGAAATTTTCAAAAAAATTGTATTGGATGAAGTGTCACACTCAGCAGCAGTAAAACGCTTCTTGTAAATTGGCACAGACAACATCGATATTCGAAACCTTAATAATCGGTCACCTCCATGCCTGAGTTGAAGCTACCTTGTCCTAGGCTATAACCCGATCCGTGATATGATCGTTCGTGATTGTTCTGTTTTGCCTGCGCTCGTGAATGTGGCATATATTTATGTCCTGTTTAAGTGCAAATAACCACCAAATTGCGGGATGTATCGCAACTCATATGCTCCTCCTAATCTTTGAAAAATATGCAGAATCCGTGAAGTCTAGCTAACAATCCCCATCCGCAACTCTTTCTCCTTTGTCCAGTCGACTCGAAAAGCATTTCCCAACAATGGAACTAGGAATCCATTCCTGGGTTCACGTACGATTACAGTCTAAACCTTTTGTAATCAGGAAATATCCGTTTTAACCTACTGTCGAAAGGGGAAAAGATGAAATTGATTTCTATTCTATCCTGTATCTTGGTGATTGTTGAGCCTTTTCGTGGAAGCTACCGTAGAAAAATATCCTTTCGCGGGCTAACGCGTTCAGAGACAGCCGAACTAGCCTGCCATTGACTTAAAAAAGAGCAACTCGGCTCCAGGGTGTGCCGGGCACGACCCGTTACCCTGACGGATCATGCCAGGCCCGAGCATAACGCGCTTAGGACTGGTTTTTGTCTTTTTTATTTAATTTACAAAATTCTTAATAATTCAAGAATTCAGATATGATTAAAAAATAAAAAATTATGAATTATAAATAAATAAATATCAATAATTTGCAAATTTCATTTTAATTACACCACACATTTCACTTAGCTGAAATGTAAATACGTAGGAGAGATGCATCTTGAGAAACATGCAAATTGGGTCCATGGCTCGAAGAACAGGAGAGTTAAAGTACAACCAAATATATTTGTGTGTTGTCATCGGCTGCTATACCGATGAAAATACCACGTCACCATATCTCCAATGATGTGGTAGTATCGTCCGTAGCTACGCGTTGTTATGCAGATTTCTCTCGTGTAATTTCCTCCTCTAGCCAAGAGGCGTAGAAATGATTATTTTCAGATATTCGTCACTTAGAACAGGAAAACGCAATGCCTCGGAGAGGGGTGGCAGCACAGGGTCCTGTCATTATCATGGAATTCTTATTGTTGCTCGGGCGGAGAGCGCACGCAGGGAGGTTATGACGTCTCTTGGGTAATGAAGGGATCAAAGTGCCATCGCCAGCCTAGAGGTACTGGCTAACCATTTAGGAAGCGAGTTGGATAGTGGTTGTGGTCCATTGCAAGATAGAAATAATAAGGAGAAACTTGTATGTAAAGTGAGAATTTATTAGAAAATCAAGATTTTTGAGAATTTGCAAGAGAAGGGTGAAAGTGAAAATGAGAGAGACCTCTAATTTATAAGAAACTTTTGGATTTTTTTTATTTAGCATGTAGCTGTCATGGCTGAACGTCTAGTAGTCACTAGTTCAGTCTTGGTTCAAGTAATGGACTAGGCCTCATAAAAAAGAAAATTTCGGATCGGGCTGGGACGGGCCAGACCAGGCCAAGCCATGTAGCCATTCCTATCACCAATTGGATGTTTAATTGGCCCTTCACAAAATAAAGCAAGAGTAAAAGGCTACAAATAATTGACAAATACATGAAAGTTTCTTAGGGCCAAAAATAACTATAGCTAGCACTTTTATCTTTCTCCGTTTTCCTTTGATCATGTTCAAAACTACAATATATCGGTTTTGCCACCTAAGAGTGAGTGACACTACGTTTCAAGATGTTTTTAAAATAATCTCGCATATAATATTTATAAGATTTTATTAATCCAAGAAAGAGAAAAAAAATTATATTTTCTATTTGTCAACAACTTCATAACCAAAATGTAAATACTTCATGAAATTTGCACAAAACGCGAGCTAACGTCTAGTTAGATAATTTAAAAAAAAAAACATGTTCATTTGATCAGAACGGTTAGAATAAAATATATGGTTATTGTCTTTTTCTTCAAGAGCAACTTCATATGAATTTGTTCGGATTTCCTTTTCTTTTCACCTTATTGTTTTTGTTGCTTTTGATTTTTCTTCAATAAGTTGGGTCGTGTTTATGGTTTAATTGACCTATATAGTTATTGGAAAGTGGAACGTACATACAAACACTATGGTAAATTTCCCTCTTAAAAAGAAAAAAAATAGCTTTCTTTTATTAAATAATATGTCGTTTCACACCATATATCTGAGAAGAAAGTTTTCTACTTTTTGTTTTTCAAAATAACCGTGTCTTCTAACTTTATATTAGAATGAAATTAATTGGTTTAGCAAAAAGGAAAAATAAAATAAATTGCTACTTATAAATGTAAATAGTTTCTTTATGTAATCTTTGTGCTTATGACGTAAGTTAAAATCATTTTGTTATGGGTAGCAAAAGTAGCATGTAAGTTAAAACCGTTTCTACTCAAGAGCTCCATAAGACATTCACATGAAAATTATTTAGTTAATAACATTTGTACATATGTCGATTTTAAATGTCTTCCAAATAGGTTAATGACTAGGAATTGACGAATCAAATGGCTATTAGGAAATGGCAATTTTGAATCTTCCAAATAGTGTATGTTCGTTGGTGCGAAGTCTGTGCGGCATCATTAAGGGTTTGTTGCATTGGTGGTTTTGCTAATGGGAGAGTGTTGGTGTCGCCTCGAGGAGGGGCGTCACCCACCCTTTTGTTGTCATTGTAGAATTCTTGTTGGTGCTCGGATGGAGCGGCCTTGCGTCTCTGGGACAGTGAAGGAATCAATGTGTCACTGCTAGCTTGGAGGTACCATCTCACCATCTGGGAAGCGAGTTGGATAACGGTTATGATCTATTTCAAAGTGCCACTGCTAGCCTAGGGGTACTGTGTCACCGTTTGCAAAGTAGGCTAGCACTCGCCCTCGCCAGCCATGACCTGTGGGCGATGACTGGCCACCAACAAAAGAAAAAGGGGAAGGGAAAAAATAAGAAAATATTCAAAAACATCATTAAAAAATGTTAGCGTTAGATCTGGCCATGTCATGTGAAATGGCTGGCATCTACATAGCAAATTACTGACTAATTGGGCCAAATAAATTGAATTAATACCAATGTGAAAATGTTTAATAGTAAATTAGTCTGATTTAAAAGTTTAGATTAATTAGTATTGATAGATAGGTTTATGACTTCTTCTTTTTTTTACTTTTCCCGCTAATCGGCTCAAACTTGATCAATTCATATAGAATACTAAATAATTTTTCAATCACAGCAGGACTTGAGCAAGGATATTTAGTCTTTTATTTGGCCCGATCATCTAGTAATTTGACACGCTCATTGGGTGGATCTAGGGGTATACAATGGGAACTGTCCAAACTAAGACTAGACCAGACTAATCGATTCTGGGCAGTCCTAGGAGATGCCGGTCCAATCCCCAATTCCTATTTTTGAAGCCGGTACCAGTCGGTTTGGTTCCTAGTTCCAAGGTGGGAACCAAACCAACTAGACTGACCATTCATATATATATATATATATTTTTAATTTGTTTAAATTTCTAAACAACCATTCTGGAATTAGGCCCATTATTTTCCTATCTCTTTTCCAAGCTGCCCATACTTTCCCATCTCTTTTCCATTCTAGTGTTACTTTCCCTATTTCTTTCCCTTCCACTTCTCTCTCGCTAACCCTAACTATACGAAATCAACCCTTTCTCAGTTTCCTTCTCATAGGTGCAACCTTGCCTGACACCTTGCTCCAAGCTAGTCGCTCGACTTTTACGGCCTCACCTCCCACCTTGCATGACGTCCTCTTGTGGCCGCACCTCGCTTGATGTCAACGCCTTTCCCTCTCATGGCCTCACCTCCCGTTTGGCTTGTCGACCTTTCACTCTCCCCTCATAGTTCGCTCAACTTCGACTATGCCAACGGCAAGGTAATGTGCTTTTGCACATTAGAACCAAACCAGATTGGACCAGATCAATCAGTCCAGTCCATGGTCCTAATAAATGGAAATTGATCTCTCAGTCTAGTTCCTAGTTCTTGGGTAGAATCGGATGGGACCGGGAACCGATCACCCCTAGATGGGTCTAGGCAGGATTGGGTGGGGCTTGAACCTTTATATGTCTTGTGAGGCCCGAAATTGCGGGGCTTGAGCTAGTGCATAAGTCTACCAAAGCGAAAAACATGGGTGGGTCGGTCGGTCGGTCGAGCCTGCCCATTGGGCCACTTTTCTTTATCTGAAATTAAGAAGTATGAAAAGTAGATGATAAATAATTTTAGGGTTTTGTGTTAATTTAGTTTACTACTCCTTCATCAATGAGTTTTATACTATTTTTGTGTCCTAAATTAGAAATTCAAGCTTATTTTGTCCTATTATTGTTTATAAGATTTAAGTGTTAAAGATAATATTATCAATAAAACAAGATTAATCAATTTTATAATAATTACTCGAGTGCGAAAACCAGGCCTTAAGGCCCTACCCAGCCGCAGCTTGCCCACTAATCGAGCCTAGAATCTTTTCCCAGGTCCACCCAATGGGCCTAAAAATTAACAGCCTGACTCACGGACTATCCACCCTTTTTTATCAGATCATCTAGTAAACATCTGCAAAATTAAACTTACATAGGTTATTTTTGATGTTGTCCTACGAAACATGATAATTTTATTTTTAGGTAATCTTAATTTTTCAAAAGATAACATGAGAACCAAAAACAATTCAGCATTCATAAATTGATATCTACATTTTCAATAGACTTATTTAGCTTCTAACGAAGTATGCACGTGTTTATAAATTATAGCATAGCCGAGGTTAGATACAATAATTCGTATGTACTTTCTCCTGGCCCAAGTTGGCACACGCGGCTATTGGTGGGTTCGTGTCTTACTATGGTTGAAACTCCATTTCAGAGAGCTTGGAGCACGGAGTGCGGATTGTGACATGGCCCATGTATGCTTAGCAGGAGCAGAACGCCTTCACACTGGTGAAGGAGCTATGATTAGCGGTGGAGCTGAGGCTGGACTACCAGGTGAACGGTGTTGGCGGCCAAATGGTGCCAGCAGAGGAGATAAAGAGGGCTGTTGGACGCTTGATGGGTGGCGGCGCCGCACTGACGAGGAAGAAGGCGAAGGAAATGAGGGAGGTAGCTACAAACACGGTGAAGGCAGGTGGATCCTCATATGATACTATTGGAGGATCGATTCAAGACTTCATCCAATAACATTGAATAAAAAGCTCGGGAAAGAGTAGCATTTTCCTTCAATTGTAAACATTGCGTATGTATCACTTTGAACTTGCTCTGTCTTCAATTGTTTCTAGCCAGCAACGGGTCTTACTCATCTGTTCAACGAGCACGCTTACCAATTTGTCAGGTTCATGGAATTACTATAGCCAGCATGTCACTGCTTTTGCTTTGCTCTGTGACCATGACGATGGACAGATTGCTAATACACCAGTCACTCTGCTTCCAGGAAGATAAACTCGCATTTAGCTATTTCTTTGTTAAATTCCTTCCGAGGGGATGGATGACTTATGATGCATTGGATGATACATTGATCTCAACCCGAGAAAATAACAATTAAGAAGTTATTTATCACCTGAAGCAAGCTCTTCTAGTAGATATTTGGCCTAAGAATGTAGAGATAGCAAATTCTCTGCTTCTCACGTACATGAAGCAGTAGACTTGCATCTTGCGTTTGCATTCAGATACTGAAGAAACTGAAAAGGAATTGAAAATGCAACAGAAGAAGTCAAATCCTTTTCCTAATCTTACATGCCACGCCTGAGAAACTTCTCTCTGACTGCACGTAACTCGGATAAAGCATTCACCATGTCCATCCGCTCAACTGGAAGTTCTTCTGAGCAGAGGACTCCAATTCTCAATACGGCAGCAACCCCTTCCTCCAATCTTACCTTGTCGACATCACCACTTTGGCCACCGTTGATCCCTGCAAGATGCTCTGAAGATAGCAGGGAAGGGTCTAGGATCTTTACCGTGCCTTCGAGTAGAGCAGCCTTGACAAATTGGTGGAGGGTCCATTTATCCTTAAACATAACATCCGTAGGTCTTATTCCCGTGAACATCTCGAGCAATAGTATCCCAAAGCTGTACATGTCTCCTAGCAATGATGAAGTACCGCCAAGACCATATTCTAGAAAGCAACATCGACTTTGTCATGTCAGATGAGTACTTAATACTTCGCTTGAACAAATATGATTAGAAAGAAGGAGAGCTAACATACCTGGAGCTATATAGCCAATGGTTCCTTTTAAACCACTAGAGCTTGCTTGACATTGAGAAGCATCTAGGTTTGTGCTTCCGTGAAGAAATCGTGCTAGGCCGAAATCACACACACGAGCTACCATGTCATGATCGAGAAGAACATTGCTTGGCTTTAGATCACCATGAACGATGCTTGTCTGGCAATGGTGGTGAAGATATTCAAGGGCAAAAGCCACGTCAATGGCAATGTCTAACCTCTGGATGAGAGTGAGCTTTGGCATGTCGCTTTGATTTTCGCTTGAGTGCAACCACTGTTCTAAACTACCATTTTGCATCAGGTCGTAAATTAGAGCCTTAAATTCTGCACCTGTGAAATCGATGCTCGAGCAAACGGTGATGATATTGACGAGATTTCGATGGCGTATGTTTCTCAAAGCTTCACATTCTGCTAAGAAGCTCTTCAAAGCTCCCTTTTGTCCTAGGTTGAGCACTTTCACTGCCACCGGTTGATTTCCATCTAGGATTCCTCTATACACAGAGCCATGGCTCCCTTGGCCAATTAAATTAGATGGCGAGAATTCATTGGTCGCTTGACGGAGCTTCGCATAGGAAACCTTTTGGAAGCGCTCCTCTAATGGCAATGCAGTGCTAGGTCTCTTCGTAGATTTCCTCCTCCGATACACAACAATCAAGCATGTCAACACGATAAAAAACAAGATAGTTACCGCGATAGATACTTTCAGTTTTGGAAGCTTTCTCCGCTTCTTTGTGTCGCGGACTTTGCATGCCGGAAGTCCAAGTTCCTTGATGCCCCCACATAGGTCTTTGTTTCCGATTATCGATATGCGCTTCGTATCTCTGAAAATCCCCTCCTGCGGTACCTCTCCTTCAAGGCTGTTGAAGGAAAGATTCAACGTTTCAAGCACAGTGAAGTTCTCTAAATAGACGGGAATTTGACCGGACAATCTGTTTCTTGAGAGACTGAGGTACTTAAGGCCATTTACGGTCCTTAGAGAAGACGATATACTTCCTTCAAATAAATTGCCTTCCAAGCTCAAGAATACCAACATCAGACACTGGGACAAAGTGCTTGGTATTTCTCCAGTCAGCCCGTTATCAGAGAGGTCAAGATGTACAATTTTGCTCATGTTACCCACTTCGAGGGGTAATGGCCCTGTTAAGGAATTTCGAGCAACGTTAAAATAGAGGGACAAAGAGGAAAGGCCGACGACCTCTTTAGGTATTATACCACTGAGGTTGTTATCTGATAGTACTAACGATAGCAATTGTCGACACTGTCCAAGGCTTGGAGGAATGTTGCCTTCTAATTGATTTTCCTGAAGTTGCAAGTCCAGCAATTGGGTGGCGTTTCCAAGGGAGGAAGGAACTGGCCCAGAAATCCTATTACCCCATAGCTCAAGAACAGCCAAATTTTTTAGCTTACCAATACCATGGGGAATTTCACCGCTAATTCTATTGTTGTCTAACCTCAAGGATTGTAGGCCATTCAGGTTCTCAATTTCTGGAGGGATATTACCTGTGATCTGGTTTGATCCCAGATGTAAGTGCTGAAGCATATTCGTGAAATTAGCAACGGAAGCAGGTATTTCTCCTCTGAATTTGTTGCGGTCGAAATCCAACAGTTGCAGTTTTGTGCAATTGGTTAAATCCGTGACGAAACTCAAGCCATCAGGTCCTGTTTGTAACTGGTTATTGCCAAAACTCACCATCGTAAGATTCCTCAACCTTCTGAGATTGGCAGGCACATTTCCCGTAAAACTATTAGAAGAGAAAGAAACAATTTCAAGTCCAGTTGCGTTAGGCAATGAATGTGGTACTTGCCCTGAAAATCCATTTATTGAAAGGTAAAGCCCTTGGAGATGAGGAAAATAGTTGCCAATTTCTGCCGGGATTTCACCATGTAGGTTGTTAACAATTACATCTAAGAGAAGAAGTGATGTAAGATTGTATATAGAAGAAGGGATGCGTCCTATTAAATTATTAGAACCCAATTCTAGGATTTTTAATTTTGAGATGCTTCCAAGTTCTGCAGGTATTTGACCTCTTAGATCATTCTCCCCCAACGATAACCCTATAAGTGAAGATCCATTCCCCAACCAATTTGGAATTCCACCAGTAAGATTGTTTCTATAGACTGAAATATGAGTGAGTTCTCTCTCAACTAGATATCGAAGCGTGTCTGGTATCCTCCCGATGAGTTGATTGTACTCCAAATCGAGGTATTGTAATACCACACAAGACGATAAATTATGTGGTATCTCCCCTTCGAGTTCATTATTGTTTAGGTTGAGAGTTTTCAATCTGAACAACCTTCCAAACTCTTTTGGAATGTTGCCTCGAAACTGGTTCGCCTCTAAATCAATATGCCTCAAGAAGGTGAGATTCCCTATGTTAGAAGGTATTATGCCAGTGAGCTTTTGATTACTCAAGTCGAGGGCAGTGACTCTTCCCATGTGGCGGCGACTACAAGAAACTCCTGACCAATTACAATGGCTAATAGACTCGTTCCAAGAACTCATGATCCCTTGAGGATCTTCAATCATCTTGTCCTTGAAGGCGAGCAATGCCGCCCTGTCAGTTTCATTTCCAAGATAGGAAGCATAGGCAATACAAGTGTTGGAGTGAGTTTGATGGATGACGAGAATGAGGCTAATAAAAGCATATACTAAATGCATCCTCAAGTTTGGCAAAGTTGCTTCCATGCTTGATCTGTTAAGACGGAGCAAGCAGAAAGACCATATGATGGTGTTCTTAAGTTTTTTTCTGCCAAGTAGAAGCATAAGATTGACCAATTAAATTCGGTGCATCTAAAGATCACAATTTAGTCCACAAAAAAAACTAGAGTTCGGATAGCTAATTTGAATAGCTAACTCATAGTACAATGCTATATTTCATTTTTGCCATTGTCTACGGCCCCAAAATCCTTCGGTCATAATTTCTGACAATTTTTATGGTTAATTTCCAAGATTCCTAAGGTTTTGCTACCGAGTTCCTATTGCAAGCACTTTTGGTCATTAAGACCGCATATGGAGAAATATTTATGATTGACAGTATTCTTAAGAATAATCCTCTATTTTTTGTGTTCACAGATAGAAACTTCGTCTTGGAAAGAGGCTTTTCCAATAAAAAGATCGTTGAAAATAATCTTATTGATTAATAATCTGAGAGCATAGAGTATGTATACTATTCGATTTTTTTGCGTTTGTTTTGCCACAATAATAAAATTATTAAGAAATGATTGTATTAAAGCAAATCTGGAGGTACGAATGCTGTTATCAGAAGTAATTGCCAAACCATTGGACTCAAGGATGCATCTCTGAAAAATATAACAAGGATAGACGAATGGGTAGATGAAGTACTTACCTCCGGAGCCGACCCTTCTTCTCGAGAATGGGTCGCTGGAATTCTTTGGCTAATTTGGCAAGCGCGAAACGTATATGAATTCCAGAACAGACGACCCAACCCAAGAACAATTGTTGAAGATGCCCAAACACTAACCAACCCCTTCTGCAGGTGGAACACCCAAGCGCCGAATCGGTGGATGGAGAAGAAAACCTTGCCTGAGTAATGGTCGCCACCAGCAAAAGGAGTATGGAGATTCAACCTGGATGGGTCTTGGATTGACGGCTCTTCAGAGGGATTGGTGGCGGGAGAGTGTCAAGATTACCGGGGAGCGATGACGGCAGGATTCGCAAAGAATTTTGCAGCTAATTCAGCCCTTGAGATAGCAGCCATAGCGGTGACGGAAGCTTTATTGTGGCTGGAGGAGACTACCGAGCTGAAGTAAAATGGGGCGCCGCCCGTGGAAGTTTTGACAGTCAATGAATCTGTTGTCAGATTCTCCATTGAACCGAGTCATGATCGATTCAAGGTCGACTAGACTTATGGCCCGTGCTGCACACGGGTGATTTATCGACCTGTAATTCAGCATCAGTCATCTGCGAAATTGCCGGATAATTATATGAAGCGACTGGTCACCAAGTACAACCACAGAATGTGATGACTTACGTGTCCTGATAAAGACGGTATTGGGTTGGGGAGGGGGGAGATGCACTCACAAGACCAGAAAAAGTCATATCGCCGATAAAGTAGGCGTCTCATCTTAAAGATGAAGGATTCTTGTTCTGAAGTGTGAATTATTTTGTCCAAGTAGGCTTGAAATAGTACTGAAGATATTATCACGTAATGCTTTGCGTCGGCTTGACGTGCTACCGTTCCCTAAGATTATTCTCAGAAATCGATACGCTTATGATGTGAACAGAAGTAGGTCGTAATGAGCTTATTTGGGTTTAAAATTGAGAACTAGTCATGCTGAAAGTTACATGTCTGTTTAAATTGGTTTTATAGCTAGGAATCAGTGGTGAAGACTCAAGTGAAGCGACTATGAGAAGATGAAATTTTCAAAAAATGTATTGGATGAAGTATCACACTCATCAGCAGTAAAACGCTTCCTGTAAATTGGCACCAACAACATTGATGTTTGATACTTTAATAGTCGGTCGCCTTCACACCTGGGCTGAAGCTACCTTGTCATAGGCTATAACCCAATCTGTGATATGGTAGTTCGTGGTTGTTCTATTTTGTCCGCGCTCATGAATGTGGCATCCATTTACGTCCTGATTAAGTGCAAACAACCGCCAATTTATTGCAACTCATCTGCTCCTTCTTTGAAAAATATGCAGAATCCTTGAAGTCTGTAGCGAACAATCCCTATCCGCAACTCTTTCCGATGCTCTTAATGCAGCGATCGTGCTCCTCTATCTAGTCGACACAAAAGCCTTTCTCACACAAATGGAACTAGAAATCCATTCCTGGGTTCTCAATACGATTACAGTATAAACTTTTGTAATCAGGAAAGTTCTGCTTTATTATTACTGTCGAAAGGGGAAAAGATGAAGTTGATTTCTATTTTGTATCTTGGTGATTGTTGACCCTTGTCGTGGAAGCGACGGAAGAAAAATGTTCTTTTGCGTACTAAGGAGTTCAAAGACTCCCGAACGAGCCGTTACCCTCTTAGGACTGGTTTTTGTCCTTTTTATTTAATTAATAAAATTAATAATATTCAAGAATTCAGATATGATTGAAAAAATCACGGGAAATTAAATTATGAATTATAACTACATAAATATAAATATTGATATTCTGCAAATTTCATTTAAATTACACCACACATTTCACTTAGCTATTATGTGAATACAAGGAGAGATGCAACTTGAAAAACATGCAAATTGGGTTCATGGCTCGGAAAAAGGAGAGTAAAAGTACAACCAAATATCATTGTATGTTGTCGTTGGTTGCTCTACTGATGTAAGTAACCACGTTGCCACATCTCCAATGATATGGTATTATCGTTGGTTGTTATACAGGTTTCTCTTGTGTAATTTCCTTCTCCAACTAAGAGGATCCCTCCTTTTTAAAGTAGAACAAAGTCAATCGCTTGCCCTAATTGGTGGATCTCCCTCACTCAACTTTTGCACGACATTGTGCTTCTTCTTCCTCTTGGTAGTTCAACTACTTTCTGAATTGAAGTTGCATAACTCGCGATGCCGATCTGCGAAGCTCGAGCCTCATTGCCTTGAGCTCACCTTGCCAATGAGCTGATCATGCGAGCTCGCTAGAGGTAGGTGAGCCTCGAGCCTTGCTAGCAGGGTGAGCTTAAGGCATGGTCGGCGACGCCCAAAGAAGGAAAAAAACACAAAATAAAGAAAAATAATAATTTAATAATATATTTTAAAAATAATAAATAACGATTTTAAAAAATAAAATAATAAAAAAATTATTGAAAAAGAGTTTATATAGGAAAATATTTTCCCAAGCGAATAGCGGAAAATATTTTCCACTTCAAAATCAAGTTTTATCCAAACACCGGAAAAATAATTACGTTTTCCTAAAATAATTTCTCTAAGAGTCCATTTATTATACGAAAAATAACTTTTAGGAAAATATTTTGTGGGTTTTCCAACATTTGTTTAATGAAAAATGCATTGATTGGGGAATACATTTTCCATGAAGGGAAAAAAGTCATCTAAAATTAGGGAAAATGTTTTATACTTTTTGAGTTGGGGAAAACATTTTCCACACTCACTCTCTCTTATCTTACACCCTACTCACTTCTTTTCTTGATTTCTTCTTTTAAACCCTTTTTATTATTATTTAAAAATTTGATTTTTTTTAAAATTATTTTTCAATAAAATATTTTTATATCATTTTCTCTTTTTCTTTTTTTTTTTCTCTTTCTTTTTGCTCTTCCTCTTGTTTGGCCGATCACCAGCCATGCAACAACATGCGACGGCTAGCACCGACCATAGGCGAGCCGAGCTTGCCGATGAGCTTGCAGCTCACAAATCTGGTGAGGCATGAGCCTTACCAAAGGTTGCAAGGCTCGGGCCTTGCCAGATCGGCGAAGCTCGAGCGTCGCTAGTGCCGCAAAGTTCAGGCCTTGCCAAATTAGCAAGTAGCAAGCTCGCCTGTGGTCGATCACCGACCGTCTCATGGCCGGCAACTAATTGAGGAAATGAAAAAAAGAAAAGGAAAAAGACAAAAATATGAAAGAAAAGAAGAAAATAACAATAAAAACAAAATTAATTAAAATTCGAATTTCTAAATAAACTAATAAAAAAAATTAAATTAAATTAAAAACAAAAAAATCTTCAAAAGAACTATATTGTCATTTTCCAGGAAAATGACTTTTTGAAAAATATTTTTCATGAAACAAATGGAACCTAAAACAGTAATCATTTTTAGATACTCATCACTTATTCTTTTGCCTATTGTCCACACTGATCGTTCGCCAATCCGAAGGGGGACTCTAAAGGTACAATTGGCACTGGTGAGTACATCTCGATCCACCATGGAAAGAATAGGAAAACAGAGAGGGGTGGTGGCCATTGAACCGTCGTCATCATACAAATCTTACTGTTACTCGGGTGGAGCGCATGCGCAGGGAGGTTCCAGTCTCTTGGGTAACGAAGGAATAATGAAGGAATCCAAGTGCCATTGTCAGCGTAGAGGTACTGGCAAACCATCTAGGAAGCAGTTGGATAGCGGTTGTGGACCATTTCAAGATAAAAATAATAAGGAGAAACTTGTATAAAAAGTGAGAATTAATTAGAAAATCGAGATTTTTGAGAATTTGTGAGAGAAGATGAAAGTGAAAATTTCAGAGATCTCTAAATTATATAAAGCTTTTGGATTTTTTCATTTAACATGTAGCCGGTGTAGCCGATTCTCTAGTGATCACTGATTCAGTCTGGGTCCAAGCAATGGACTTGGTATCATGGAAAAGAAAATTTTGGGCTGAGCCAAGCCCAGTCATGTAGCCATTCCAATCCCAATTTGAATATTTAATTGGCTCTTCACAAAATAAAGCACGAGTAAAATCTACGAATAAATGACAAATACATGAAAGTTTCATAGGGCCAAAATTGCTATAGCTAGCACTCATATCTTTCTCCGTTTTCCTTTCGTCATATTTACAACTACAATATATCGATTTTGCCACCTATGAGTGAGTGATACTAGGTTTTAAGATGTTCTTAAATAATCTCATATATGATATTTATAAGATTTTATTAATTCAAGATTGAGAAAAAAAAATTATATTTTCCAATTGTCAACACCTTCATATCCAAAATGTAAATACTTCATGACATTTGCACAAAGCGCTAACTAACGTGTAGTTAGATAATTTAAAAAAAAAAAAAAAAAAAAAAGCAGTTCATTTGATCAGGACGATTAGAATAGAATATATGGTTATTGTCTTTTTCTTCAAGGGCAACTTCATATGAATTTGTTCGCATTTCCTTTTCTTTTTACCTTATCGCTTTTGTTGCTCTTGAGTTATGTTTATGGTTTAATTGATCTATATGGTGATTGGAAAGCGGAATGTACATACAAACATTATGGTAAATTTCCCTCTTAAAAAGAAAACTAATAGCTTTCTTTTATGAAATAATAAGGCATTTCAGACCATATATCTGAGTAGAAATTTTTCTACTTTTGTTTTTCAAAATAACCGTGTCTTCTAACTTTATATTAGAACGAAAGTAATTGGTTTAGCAAAAAGGCAAAATAAAATAAATTGTTACTTATAAATGTAAATAGTTTCTTTATGTGATCTTTGTACTTATGACGTAAGTTAAGATCGTTTCTACTCGAGAACTCCATAAGACATTCACATGAAAATTACCGATTAAGTCAATAACATATGTACGGATGCTGATTTTGAATGTCTTCCAAATAGGTCAATGACCAGGAAATGACAAATTAAATAGATATTAGGAAACGGCAATTTTGAATCTTCCGAATAGTGAATGTTCATTGATGCGAAGTCTACACGACATCATTAGGGTTTGTTGCATTGGTGGTGTAGTGCTAATGGGAGGAGTGTTGGTGTCGCCTTGAGGAGGGATGTCACCCACCGTCTTGTTGTCATTGTAAAATTCTTTTTGGTGCTAGGATAGAGCGGCCACATAAGAAGGGTCCTACGTCTCTGGGATAGTGAAGGAATCAAAGTGCCACTGCTAGCTTGGATGTACTGTCTCACCATCGAGGAAGCGGGCTGGATAATGGTTATGATCTATTCCAAAATCAAAATAGCAAGGGAAAACTTGTAAAACAAGTGAGAATTTGTTAGAAAGTTGAATTATTTTCAGAATTTGTTAGGGAAGAGGTGAAGGTAAAAATGAGAAGGGGAGATATCTAATTTACAGAAAGTCGTGGATTTCTTTTTACTATGGGCCGGTCACGATCGACTGTCCAATGGTTACTAGGTCAGTCCCAAGCCACTATTGCTAGGTTTTCGACGGCCCATTTTACGTTTTTTGGGCCCAGTGGACTCAATCTCATAGAAAGAAAATTTTGGGCCCGTCCACGCCTATAGCCATTCCTATTGCTGATAGGATGTTTGACTGGCTTTTCATATAATGAAACTGGAGTAACGTCTCCAAAGAAATGACAGTGTACTAGAGTTTTATAGGCCAAAGTTACTACAGCAAGCGCTCAATATCTTTCTCCTTTTTCCATTCATCATTGGTTATAACTACCAAAGAGTGATTCTTGGTTTCAGATGTTGGGAAACTAACTTTAGATCCAATGCCTATAAGTCTCTTATAATTCCAAAAAAGACAAAAATTAACTTTCTAATCGTAAATACCTTTACATCCATCAAATTTTGATATTTATATCGATTAAAAAATCCAAATATTCACAAAATTCATGCAAAGCGTGAGTTAACGTCTAGTAGATAATAGAAAACGAGTTCATCTCATAAGAATAGCCTTTTACGATAGTATATATGGTCATTGGTTTTTTCTTTAAGAGCTACTGTACATGAGTTTGTATATCCTTTTCTTTTCACCTTATTGCTTTTGTTTCTCTTAATTTTTTTTTTCAATAAATTAAGTAATGTGTTACGACTAGAATTTTCCATACAATTTGAATATGAAAGAATAAATAATTTAACCTCAAATAATGTATACAATTATGCAAAAAAAAATTATACATAATCAAACTCTTAGTAGGAAATGTCTTTGCAAACTCTTGTTGCGCACTCTGATCCAATCCTCAAAAAATCTCTGGAAGTGCTAATCTAATGCTCTTGACTTTTGAACTAGACCAATCTGTAAGGTGTTTTGGGGTGAGCATAAGCTCAACAAATAAAAGTTCTACATCTAAATTTGATATACTTTTCAATGTTGTCAAGCAAAGCAAAAGTTCCAACTCATATCTTATTGCAATTAACCTCCTAAATCTATCCAATTGGAATTGTGCTTTTAGCGTCACCTATAAAGTGTTTACAAAGTAAAATTCATGGCAAATCGTGTATGAGTCATTAAATTTATGCTGGATATAAATGGATCAAAGCGGATTAAATTGGTGAATTCCCACACATTTAATGACCCTAGTCTTGGTCAATGACAAGTAGAAATAGATACTCACCAAACTATATCAACAAGCCATTATATGGTTTTGTGCATCGTAAGATTGATATGTTCATCTGTGTGCATTTGAGTGTTAAACTAAATGTTAGCTCATGACATTTATTCAATTTATTGCCCACATGATTATTGTCATGATGTACAGGTTACATTACCTTAAAGGAACGTAAATAGTATGTTTAAAAAGTGTATGTGAACCTTCATTAGTTGAAAATGTGGATCTCCTTACTGCCATAGTGGGCAAGTGTCGAAGGAAAATCGACATGGTTGGTCAATGCTTGTAATGACTTTTATGAGTATGTGGATTCTTGATATGCTCGTAAATCTATGTTATGGTACATGCTTTTCAAAGTTGACATGGTTAACGTAAGTTTGGGATTAGATTACAAGCGCTTAGATTATGAAGAATATTTGTTGTATTCCTCGAGTAATTAAACTATTCTATTACGAAATGTATATAAATAAGAAATAACCTAAATAAACGAGTGATTGGTATATTTTGAGTTATAGTGATTCCTCTAAATAACATGTGATATTTCTTGTTGATTGTTACGCACAGTGGAACTCCCTTGTGTGAGTATGTATATAAGACTATGGGAATAGACAAATGTTCTCCATCTAAAAGGGGAATCTACAAGGTTGAGAGGATATGAAATTTTATAATTTATACACAATATGATATTGACTTGTGTAGCCTATGATGTAATATTAAGGTGTAGCAATCATCTTGTGGTTTTATATTGGTGATTTATCCTCGTTAATATAAAGACACCTGTAATGGATAAGTGAAGAGACGTGGTAAAGATATGTTTATGATTTCATCCCCATGAGCTATACACAATATGATATTGGCTTGTGCAGCCTATGATGTAATGTTAAGGTCTAGCCATCATCTTGTGATTATCCTGGTATATTTTTCCTCATTGATGCAGAGGATACCGGTAATGGATAAGTAAAGAGACATGGCAAAGACATATTTATGATTTCATCCCTCATGAGTTAGAAAGCACCGACACACTTCGGAAGCCTTTGTGTAGTGTGGGACACATTGACATGTGTCTGACACTTGGTTGACTGAGTTCGAAATTACGACTCGTAAGGGGTCAATTTTAAAAAATTTCAATAAATGATGGGTTAAAATGTAAATATGTAAAAAGATAAAAATAATAATAAAGAGGGAAAGAAGAAAACCTAGTATTCTTTTTTCTTTTGACTCTCACTTTCCGTGACACAATTCAACCCATAAGTTTTCTTTTCTTTTCTCTTCTTACGCGCTCTATCATGCGAGTCCAGAGTATAGATTGCTTGTTTATTTTTCCTCTAAGTTTTATGGATTATTGGAATGTAATTGAATTTGTCAAATTGAAATAATGAATGATATTAACAAATGGTGAATTAATATTATTACTGTAAATTCATTATAGTCTCTTTTATTATTATTTATTTATTTGTGAATTTGAATCAAATTAATTTAATTGAAATAATTATAAAAGCAATAATTTATTATGTATATTTAAAAATATACATTTTATATATAACGTGTCCCAATGTATCAAAATACTTTGTTTTTTGAAAAATAACATGTGGGCGTATAATATTGTGTCGTGTCGCGTGTCGTGTATTAGTATCGGTGTTATTTAGCCCATGATTTGGTGATGACGATGCATCGTTTGGCGAGATGCTTCGTTAGTTGAAATGGTTATAGATAGACCTATCAAAATTGGTCATACACCTATTTCTTAACCCATATATAACGAGCTAAGTAATTATATAGATTAGTTATATTCAATAAATGGGTTATGAATAAATTTAAAATGGAAAAACCTACAAAAAAAAATAATATGAGTATTAAATGAGTTCACAATTTACATAAATCCAACCTACCTTTATGACTCTCTTTTCACCATTTATGAGAAAATAAAGGACTTCTTGAAACGTTCCAAGTTCAGAGAAGTCTTGATGGGCACACAAAATGGGTCCGACTTCACCTTTATTAAAAATATCAAGATGGCTTCTCCACCCCACCCCACCCATAAGGAAATTATTTTATTTTTATTACTTTTATAAGTTTAGTGTATTAGTTATTAGATCGTTATATGGGTATATCTTTCCTTGGTTGCATTTGGCATTGTTATTTTTACATAATATTCTAATATTAGTTCTTGTTATTGCAATATGTGGTCAACATAAATAATCTTTTTAGTATCTTACTTTTTTTAATTAAAATTTCAATTTCTCCATGTTATTTTTTTTGATTTTGTAAATTCACTACCAAGTACTAAATTTTTTTAATTCTTCATTGTGAATCAATATAAAAATTGAAAATTCTATGCGATGTTGAAAATCAATTCTTTAGCATTTTATAGTCGGAACAGCGATTTTATTTAAATAACATATACACATTAATAGTTTAAAGTGAATTAAGTAGATTAATATGGATTTTCACATGTTAAATTGAATATGGAAGTATTTTAGTATTATGGGTTACCATATTCTACAAAACTTAGATTTTTTACCTGATTTCACTTTTTTTAATTTATCTACCTTAATCATTTTAAGTACTAAATTTAACTATTTATCTCTGTGTGGTGAATTTACGTTTGCCCGTATATGTCAGAAAATGTGTATTTTGCCCCTTTTACATGCATAGTTTCATCTTTCTACTGCCTTTACTTATCCAAGTCATTCACATCCCTCTTGAAATCATTCAACCGTGAACATAGTACAACTCATGGTATCTTCCATTAGCATCATGAATATACCAGACTTTTCACGCGACATTAGTAACAAATTCATAATAAAAGCACAAGTAGGCCTCAATCATCATCAACATGGTATCATTCATGATACAAAATCATATAAAAATCACTCATATATAGTCTTGCCTCTTATTATTAGCTCATCATGTAATCATTAATTCCTTTCAACATATAGTTATAATATGATTCATACTTGTAAGAAATAAGACATAAAATCTTACGAAGTTAAAAAGTTTGTGGTGAGGTGAGCTACGGCCAAGATGAGGAAGTGAAATAGGAAAACTCAACTCACGTTTCTCAAGAGTTGCAAATGATAGGTATTAATAAACTAGGGTTAAAAATCACGATGAGAGAAAAGTGTTCAAATAAAAAAGTTACAAATTGCTTATTTTGAGTAGCTAAATCAGGATATTAGATTTAGATACTAGGTGAAAATTTGAGAATAGTGTTTAAATAGAAAAGTTACAAGTGGTTATTTTTGAGTTGTTAAGTGAAGATATTTTATTAGAATACTAGGTAAAAGATGACAGGCTGTGTTCAAGTAAAAGGGTGACAAATGGCTTAGTTTGGTTGATTAAAAAAAGATATTTGATAAGTTGCAATGATATTTTGCATTTCAGTAAATAAGTTGGGAATTTGGTGTCTATTCTAAACACTTTTAAGTCAAAAAAATATTTTGAACCCACTAAAATTATTTGCAAAAGCTACTGGATGCCAAGGAAATTTCAACAAGTAAATTTTAACTTTGATAATTATTTGATTTGTAATTTGGAGCATATTGGTTCTCACCAATAATTACTATGGCGATAATTTTTTCATTGACACTCTGTATAGCTTGTCTATATTTTAACATCCATTAATTTAAGCATATTAAAATTGTTAAAAAAGATTTATTATTTAATTCCTTGAATTATAACTCCTCCTAAGCTTAGAACCCTTAACGGAATCGCATTCTAAAAAATCACGGACATGGAAAGCGTCTTTCGGCACGTCACCCACTTAGTGGTCTAATCGAAGTTTTCACAAATGTCATCCAAAACTCCAGGTTCAATAATAATTATCTTAATACCCTATATATTACCGGTTAATATATGAAATTCTTGATGTTGCAATGTGCGTAGTTGACTGATCTATGCGGTGACTGAAAAGTGAAATGTACACATAAACCTTATAGTAAGTTTTCTTGATTATAGTGGAAATGATTGGAGAAGCAATAAATTGGATTTAAGAAAGAAAGAAAATTCCTTTTATGAAATATTAAAGGTGTTTTGAATCATATATCCAAGTTGAAAATTTTTATATCTTCTCTTTTATATTTCAAAATAACCATGTTTTCTAACTTTCATTAGAATGAAATTAATTGGTTTAGCCAAAAAAAAAGAAAGAAATTAATTTTTACTTATGTTAGTGTCTTTTTGTGATATCTGTGCTTATGACAAGATGATAAACATCATTTTTATTTTTTATTTTGTGGGTAGAAAGTAGCATAGTGGAGTCGAGTGGATGTTTTCGAATTTCGGATCATAGATTGAACCACCAATTTTTCTTACTTTGCTAATACTATCAGCTAAACTGCCTATGAAGAGGCTCCTGAGCTTCTCTACAATAAATTCTCCTTCGGATATAGGTTACTCCTCCATAATTGCATGACTTGCTGCATTTTTAAATTCCAATCCAGCATTAATTATCCTGAAGATCTCCTGATCATGACTGTAATTGTCTTGTAATTATCCACCAAGCCCCCAAGTCTCTTTAGAATCTTGTATTGGCTGATCCCATCACTTGTTTCATAAGCTTCTTTCAGCATCTTTTAAGCAAATTTGATTTCATTTAGCATATGGCGAAGTCTTCGAGGCACATGTCTGAACATATGGCCAATCAACGATCGATAAATACCGAAAAAAGAACATTAAAAAAAAAAATCAACTAAAAAAGAACATACTCCAATTACTGAGTTATGTCAAGGACTAAAATAGTTTTCCCCGCAGGAATCAAAATTATGTACATATATATGAAATATTCATAAAAATTTAAGAAAGTGGAAATAAAATTAAATCAAACCATAATAGAAGATTACTATTAACACTTGATTATTCGCACTGTGTGGTAAAAATGTAGACCTAACTTTAGAGCGAATTTTGCCTTTTGAACTTTGATTTTCAAAATTCATCAACCTTGCAGTGTGGCATAGTGTAAATCACTAACTAATGTAAACTAGTAAGATATGTAATTTTGACAACGTCACATAATGATAAAATCATATCATCTAGACAATAGCACCATCACAAATCGGTTAATTTTAGAGTACATTTATCTTAGTGTAAAGGACGGCCTTGATTTCAGTTGTGTTAGTGTCAAAATGGTAAAAGTGTTTAGTAAATATAGAGTATGTTTCTCTTGTTGAACTTTTTTTTTTAATTCTTATATGTGCAATGTGCACAAGCTCGGCCTATATATTTGTAAATAATCATTGACTTTGGAGGAACTTCGGTGGATGCTTAGGGCAACAAAGGGTAAAGATCTGGCGGTAAGACTCCTCAAAGTATCTTTCCTAACAACCATTTATTGCATTTGAATGGAGCACAACGATAGATAGTTTCAAAACAAATCAACTTACATCCATATTATTTTGGTCAATGTGTGTAAAAATGTAAGAGGTAGAACTTCACTCTACCAAAAAATTAAACATTTCCAGTCAACTGTTGTATTGGCTACTATCTAGAGATTTCCTACCTCCATCTTTTGAATTGTTAGTTCTAGTTATAATGCTGGGGATGCCCCTAAGCTGCTGTGCTTCATATGCTCTATAATACTTATATTTTAAAAGAAAAAAAAAATCACAGACGTGTAAATTCAAGTGATCTAATAATAATAAGGTCTTGTTAATAAGTAACATCACGATTCAAGAGTCACGTTTAGCAGCCCTCGAAAATATAAAATTTTGCTTAAAGATCTCCCAATGCCCTTTCTCTTACCAATCTTCCTTTTAATTACAAAATTAACTTGTCTAAGCTTCTCCTTTCTATTATCTTCGACGTCCCGCATAGTTTTAACATAACAAAAGTAACCTCTTATCGCTTAGCAAAGATTCTAGCATGTTTAGTTGGGCTTTAAGACAGATAATAAGAAAAGGCCAATTTTGAATTTGCTTTATAAAAAGCAATCTGATTTCACACTATGCATGTATAAATAATTATCTGATTTCAAACTGCGAGGTTAAGTTTGGGCTTTAAGACAGATCAAGAAAAGGCCATTTCCTTTATAAAAAATAATCTGATTTCACACCATGCATTTATTAATAATAATCTCATTTCAAACTACAATGTCAAGTAATAAGCTAAAAGTTGAAATAAGAAAAACAAAAACTCCAAACAATATATCTAGGGTCAAAATGGTCAAACCAAATGAATGGTTTGCCTATGTTGACCTGGGTAACTTCCAAATTTCAACATTTTCTTCTCTTAATTATAGGAGTATGCAAAACGGACTGCCTGAATCAAGAATCACCCGGACCTTATTGAGTCTGGTTCTTAGAAGAATCTATCCGGTTTTTGGTTCCTAAAAGTAAAACCGGTGTCCAAGCGATCCAGTTTCAATTCTAAGAAGATACTTGACTGGATCGGCTATATATATATTTTTTATATTTTAAAAAATATTAGTAAATTGTAAGTACCATAAGTTGTGACATAATAACTCTTCACTTCACTTCCTTTATATATATTAAGATTTGCCGCTCTTGCTTGTTGTGCATGGACATTTTTTAGCAGGAAAAAAAAAGGGGACTGATTCTATTAGATGGGATCGAAATGGAACTGATCACCCGTACTTAATTGCAAATGAATTAATGATTCATTATTAGAGACTTTAACAACGAAGTCATAAATCTCTTCACCTGTCTCTTTCTACTTCTGTCTAAGAGAGGAAGCTCGGGAGCTTTAAGCTCCTCGGATTTCGCTTTCTCGGATTGTTCAGACGTCGTCGGCTATCGACACGTGAAATCTCGTTATAATAGCAAGCATAAGCAATTGTTTTTTATTTGGTAACCGAAAGCATAAGCAATTGTTTTTTATTTGGTAAAGAAAGCATAAGCAATTGTTTTTTTTTTTTTTTGGTTTTTTGTTCATGCCTTATGAATCCCATCTTACAGATCTTATTAGCCAACCAGCTTAAAAAAAATTTGTTTTCATTTGCACATGTGGCAAAATAATTGACAACCAAAAGAACACGCCAAAAGAAGAAAACTATAAAAAAAAAAAAAAAAAAATCCTAATGCAATGAAATACTAGAAAAATAAAATTCAAGGAAAGATTAACCTGAAATAAAACTAAAATTAAACAAGAATAAATTCCCACTGAAATAAAATGCCATAATATATAATTCTGTATATGAATTTGATAAAAAAAAATCTTAAATTAAAACTAAAGCTAAAAGTAAAAAAGAAAATAAAACCCAATTGCTACATTCGGTCAAGGACTAAAATGCGATTATGTAGGAATGAAAATTATACTCACATGTATAATCTAATGACAGTGAGAATGTAATTAAATTAAACCGTGGAAGAAAATGAAGGTGAACAATCATTTATATGTGCCAAATAGTATAGAAAACCTAGCTTAAGAAATCATTTGAATTCAGTGAAGGGCTAAAGTCATATATTAATTTTCTAGACACCGATAAATGGAAATTTTAAAATGAAAGATGAATTATAAACTCGATTTACGAAGATTATATGCTAGAGTATATTTCAAAATATTTTTGCACACGTGAGATATTCTTCCTTCATTGAATTAGCTATTCATTGACGTCATCAAGTCATTTCAATTAAAAGTTGTAAAAGCACAATTTGAGACTATTTCTTTTGTATTTTATTTAATAAAAAAATAGATCACAATACCCATTTAGAGTAAATTTCACTTTTTGAACTTTGATTTTTGAAATTCGTCACTCATATAGTGAACATGGACAGAGTGGCTGGTCTACATATAAATCACTAATTAGTGTAAACTTGTAAAACATCTAAGTATGACAACTTCACATGATTATACAATCAGTAAATGAGATGGGTATCTCTCCAATTAGTAGTCAATTTTTATTTTTTTTCTATCCATCCCACTCTAACTTTCAACTCAATCTTAGACTTTTGTCCTCCTTTTTTGCAGAACGTAGAAGTTGAAACTCATGTATGAAAATAAACGTCTTCACCTCAACCTCCTTGAGAAGGTAGGGAATCGAATTCCTCACCTCCCCCTTTGCATATGAGAAGGGTGACCATTAAAATAACCTCTAACAGTTAATTATTAATCAATGTTTAGAGAGGGGGAAAGGACAAATATTTATCTTAGGTAATGAAATCAATAAGAGTTTATTATGACCGGTCCATGATTGGTTGGCTGAAATTCAACATTGCATCCCAATGGAAGGAATGTTTGAACAAAGCCGTCCTCTAAACAGATTAGTTGACAATAGGATTTGCTTCATTCAATTTGAAATCGGCCACATATAGATGGCCACTATTGTTCTTTTTTGAAGTTATGCAATTCCTATTTGATTGGTTGTTCTCTTTCAGTATTGTTAGGGTGCGTTTGGTTCGGCTTTGGGTAAATGAACTTGGGAAAATGCAAATATCTTTAGGAAAATGCATATGAGAAGGGTGACCATTAAAATACCTCTAGTAGTTAATTATTAATCAATGTTTAGAGAGGGGGAAAAGACAAATATTTATCTTAGGTAATGAAATCAATAAGAGTTTATTATGACCGGTCCATGATTGGTTGGCTAAAATTCAACATCACATCCCAATGGAAGGAATGTTTGAACAAAGCTATCCTCTAAATAGATTAGTTGGCAGTAGGATTTGCTTCATTCAATTTGAAATTGGCCATGTATAGATGGCTATTATTGCTCTTTTTTGAAGTTATGCAATTCCTATTTGATTGGTTGTTCTCTTTCAGTATTGTTAGGGTGCGTTTGATTCGGTTTTGGGCAAATAAACTTGGGAAAATGCATATGAGAAGGGTGACCATTAAAATAACCTCTAGTAGTTAATTATTAATCAATGTTTAGAGAGAAGGATGGATATTTATCTTAGGTAATGAAATCAATAAGAGTTTATTATGACCGGTCCATGATTGGTTGGTTGAAATTCAACATCACGTCCCAATGGAAGAAATGTTTGAACAAAGCTGTCCTCTAAACATATTAGTTGGCAATAGGATTTGCTTCATTCAATTTGAAATCGGCCATGTATAGATGGCCGATATTGTTCTTTTTTGAAGTTATGCAATCCCTATTTGATTGGTTGTTCTCTTTCAATATTGTTAGAGTGCGTTTGGCTCGGCTTTAGGCAAATGAACTTGGGAAAATGCAAATATTTTTGGGCTAAAGAGGTTTTCCAAAATGCAAATAGCGTTTGGTAAATTTTGTATTGTGAAACAACTTTGACTTAAATGCCGTTTGGTAAATATCACATTTTGTAAAGGATTTTGCGAAAATTTTTATTAAAAAATTATAAAGAATTTTATTTTTCGAATCCACCTTCCAACGGCCAAAATTGGCCATCGATCACCCTCCGGCGGCCATATTTGGCTACCAAAAGGCCTTACCTAAGGTCACGCAACCTCAGGTGGCGATTGCCTAGGTCACACAACCGTTCACTAGGTTGCTAGCCCGTCGCCTAGGTTTGTGCGGCCCCAGCGGACGGTCGCCTGGGTCGCATGAACCTAGGCAACGGAGGCGGCCGCTTGGGTCGCCTCCGTCGCTAGGTTCGCGACCCAAGCGTACGACCGCCTAAGGTTGCTAGACCTCGGCGATGCCTGGGTCGCATGACCTAGGCGTGCGACAGCCTAAGGTCCAGCGACCTCAAACAATGCTTAGGTCGCGCGACCCAGGCGTGCGACCACCTAAGGTCGCACGACCAAGGGCGGTGGTCATCCCCCTTGGCCAACGGTCGCCTTTCTTGGCCAGCGGTCGTCAACTTCATTGGCCTACAGAGAAGATGAACAGTACAACTTGCATTCCAAAAATACAACTTCCCAAGGGCCCGTTTGGTTCGGCTTTGGGCAAATGTCCTTAGGAAAATGTAAGTATTTTTAGGCTAAAGGGGTTTTCTAAAATGCAAATAATGTTTGGTAAAATAAAAATTTTCATTGCAGTAAAAATCAACTTTAGCCTAAATGCCATTTGGTAAATACACATTTTGAAAGCACTTTGACTAAATTTCTTTTTTAATAAAAATTTTGTATTTTTTTTTTAAATCTATTCATTGTATTGGCCGCCGGCCACCCTTCGGCGGCTAGATCTGGCCGTTGGTCAATCTCCGACGGCTAGATCTAGTCGCCGAATAGCCACGCCTGAGGTCGGGCGACCTCAGGCAGTGGTTAGGCGTCGCCGTCGCTTGGGTGCGTGACCCAGGCGACAACGACGGTAGCTTGGGTTCGCGGCCCGACAACGATGGTAGCTTGGGTTCGCGCGTGACCCGCGTGACCCAGGCAACATCACCTGAGTCACCACCTAGGGGTTGAGCAAACAACGGCGACGGCGCCTGGGTCGCCGCTAGGGTCACTCAAGCGACCATCGCCTAGGTTGCGCGGCCTTGGGCGATGGTCGCCGGCAACAAGGACACCTTGGGCGGCGATCTTCGGCCTCGGCAGCTCCTCGGAGAAGATGAACAGTAATTTCCCATTTGCATTTGAAAGATACAACTTTCCAAAGTGACTCCGGACCTCCCTTGGGCTAAAGGCCTTTAGAGCCCTTTGGAGAATGCAATTGTATTTGGCTAAAGTCCTCAAAAAACGTATCAAACGGGTTCGTATTTGGCTAAGGGGCTTTCAGCCCCGAAAGCCCCTTGGCAAAGCTAAACCAAACAAGGCCTAAGGCACCTCCCACCCTGCATTCAACCAAAGTCCTTTAAGGAGCCTTGGAGATGCAATTGCATCTTTCCAAAGTGAGTCCGAAAGTTGAATCAAACGCATTTGCATTTGGCTAAGGGACTTTAGAACCCCAAAGCTCATTTCAAATACTAAACCAAATGAGACCTTAATTTGGTGTTGGCTTAGAACATATTTGAGATTCCTATCATCATATTTTATCAATATAGCTATCACAATTTTTTTTTTGTCAGTTCTATTTTAATTCTTAACTTACTATTAAACTTTGTCATATCTCTTTATAAGATATGGGAATTAAAATCAACACATGAAACTAAATATTCCCATTCCAACTCCCCTGAAAAGATGAATACTCATTTCTCCCTTTCCATGTAGAAAATGTATTCATTGGGGCAAACCCCATAATAAAACCATCAAAATTCAAAAGGTGCATTTAGTAGCCCCTAATACATATTGAAAGCCAGCTTAAAATTCCCCAATTTGCTCTTCCCTTCTATTTAGTAATTAACCCTTTAATTGCAATTGACCAAGGTCACTCCCATTTCTTTTATCTTTGACCTCCCGCATGGCTTTAACATACCAAACTTAACCTCCTAGAACTCGACCAAAGAGTCGAGCCAGTTTGCAAGACAGATCAAAAAAGCACCCAAAAAGAAGGAGCCAATTTTGTATTTTTAATAAAAGATAATTTGTAAGTTGTTTGAGGTTCTAAAAAATTACGGAAAAAATCAATGTGATTTTGAATGCTGCTACATATTTTTGAAGATAGGTATCCCACATTAAATAATGATCTAATTTCATTCTCCGATGCTAAATAATAAGCTAAAAATCAAATGCCAAATCAGATACTCAAATTAGACTCTTGAAAAGTAGGACATCCATTAAAATTGGAACTTCGCAATTCTTATCCCACCTTAGACTGGTCAAATCGAATATGTGGTTCTTAAGCTCAAGCAAGATAACCTTCCAATTCTACACCCCTTTTAATTTTTTTCCCTCTATTGCAAATGAATTAGTTAATAACACATTATTAGGGACATTAATGACGAACCCATTAATCCCTCCACCTCTCTCTTTCCTAGTTTTTCCTGAGTGAGGAAGCTTAGGGGTTACATCAGCTCGAGAATGTCGAACCGTTGGATCATCGACAAGATTGACGGCTATTAACCTACCAAAGCTAATCACAAGCCCAAGCACAAGCATTTTCGTGTATATATCTCTATGTGGAGCTCATTTTAAGGATTTTATTATGAGCAAGAAAGGTTTAACCAAAAAAAAAAAGCGTCACCAGCCTTCCCAACAATCAAGCGAATTCTCACGCCTGAGAGTAAATTCTCCTTCCTTTATTTCAGCATTCTCATTCTTTCCTTCAAGCTTTTCTCTCATGGAAGCAGCTGGAGACAAGCCCTCTTTAAATCGTCCTTGCCTGCCCCTCAAAGCTCTAGAGAGCTTCTTATGGAGTCAAACACACATCTCCGACCACCAAGCGATTTGTCATGAGAGCACGAAGCGAACGGAAGATAACTCCGCCCCATTCGGTAATGCGTCGAGCGGGTTTGCTTTGGTGAATCATGGCCATCTCGCCAGCGATGCGATCTTGTGGCAAGGTCGGTCGGACGTTGAGGCGAGCTTCGCCGATGGGCTGATCGTGGATGCTGGTTCCTCTGGGAACAACTGGGTGGTGGTGAATGAGCCAAACCCTAGAGAGGGTGCGAGAGATGATCGAGGGGTCAAAGTGATGGGGAAGAGCAAAAAGTTGGCGACGGGGAAGAGAGTCAAAAGAGGGTCTCATGCGACTCTCATCAAAGGACAGTGGACCGAAGAAGAGGACAGGTAATTTCAATTCATTTTGCTTCTTCATTTTGGATGGATATGTGATCTCTCCTTTGGTTTCGTTTTTCTTTTCGTTTTTTTCTGTAAAAGAACTTGGCAGTGAAGCATTTTAGCCTTGGTTAGGGTTTGTTTTTTAATGTTTATGAATTCCTGTGCGTTTTGGTGTTTGTGAAGAAAACTGGTGAGCTTGGTGAAGCAATATGGAGTGAGAAAATGGGCGCAGATCGCTGAGAAGTTGGCTGGTCGAGCCGGCAAGCAGTGTCGCGAGAGATGGCACAATCATTTGCGACCAGACATCAAGGTTTCCTCCTCATCCTCTCTCTCTCTCTCTCTCTCTCTCTCGCTCTCTCTCTCGCGACCAGACATCAAGGTTTCCTCCTCATCCTCTCTCTCTCTCTCTCTCTCTCTATTGAAACATCTGGTACTAATTTCACACTTGTTCTTCTTTATCCAAGTCTATGATTTATATTAGCCCATGCTGAAATGTTTACCCAGAATTTAGGTATCGCTTCAAATTTTGATCGCATAGCTATCTTACATGGTAGTTTCTTATCCGATAGAAACCCAGAATTCACATCACCTTGTTGTCCGTCGTTTTATATCAAAGATGAGAGTGTCTCATTCTAAATAATGTAGAGAACCAGGATGAACCCAGAAACACATATGAATTTGTTTCATTTGATCATTCCACAACTTTATCATTAGAAATAAAAATAAAAAATTTAAGCTTGCGTATCATCTTGCAGTTTGATAAAAATTACATGAAAAGGAAAGGGAAGAATTTTCGATGTGAAGCTTTCGTCGATCCTTCTTCAGTTAATAACGGAACACCTCACGCCAATTTCCTCCCTCTTTCCCTCACTTCGAGAGACATTTTCAAATACAAAAATGTTGTCTAGCGGTCGACTTTCTGGTGGTTGTTCTGACATCGCCAACCGTACTTTGATTCCACCCATCTTTTTCCCCAACACACCGTCATTTTTCATGTGAATTTGAATAATAATAATAATAAGCACTCTAGCCCCTCGTCTCCATCTCTCTACGTTCCGATTTGGGCTAAGTTTCTCACAATCTGAAAGATGAGATTTTTAGATGTACAACTGATCCAAAGTTCACTTACATAAGATGAATTTCTCATGCTTCTCAAACGAAAAAAAAATGAAAGAAAAACAAAGAAAACCATTTTGGTCGTTCCAAAGTTGCCTGTGTCGCCTTAATTTCCGAGAGAGAGAGAGAGAGAGAGAGAGAGAGAGAGAGAGGTGGTTCAAATGGCTTCTGTTGACCAGATTTTACTCGCGTTTTGTCTCACACGTTGTTTCTGGTTGCTCCAAATGTCGTGCGATGTGTGAAACAGAAGGACAGCTGGAGCGAGGAAGAGGAGAGAATACTGGTGGAGGCTCACGAGGAGGTCGGCAACAGGTGGGCTGAGATCGCCAAGCGCATCCCCGGCCGCACCGAGAACGCTATCAAGAACCACTGGAACGCCACCAAGCGCCGCCAGAATTCCCGGCGGACCAAGCTCAGCCTCCACGGCGGTCAGCCCCTCAACCCCACTCAAAGCAGTGGCAAGAACAGCAATAATAATAACAATAATAGGCCACATTCCTCCGTCCTTGAAGACTACATCAGAAGCAAGAACCTCCACCAACCCGCTGCCGCTGGAGAAGCACAGGCCAAGAAAGCCGGCCCTAGCCCCACCGAATGCAATGACCCGCCAAAGCAGCAGTTCCATTTCTTCCTTCCGGAGCTGTCAGAGACGTATGATGACGAGGTGCGTTTCATGCAGAAGTTCTTCCCGGCCAGCAACTACAGCGACAGCCGGCTTCAGCTAGGCGATGTGACCGGAAAAGACTGCCTTGTAGAGAGGCCAAGCATGGTGGCTCACACCGATAACGCGATTGAAGTAGCTGGCGATCAAGCGAGCCCTGCCACCAATACCAAGAGCCTCCTGATGAACAACCCTGACCTCTACCTGTCTTCCTTGTTGAACGGGGTGGATTATCACTCGTCTTGCTCTTCTTCTAATTCGCTTGGGTATCACTCTGGCTATGGCTATGGCTCTGGCTATGGCTATGGCTACAATGGTGCAAGTGGAGGGACGGCAGTGGCGAATGATCAAGCCTTGACGCCATACGGTGGGAGAGAGATGGATCTGATAGAGATGGTGTCTTCCTCTCAAGTTTCCCAGGGCAGCAATTAGCATGCATGCGCGCTGCCGCTAGGGTTTCTCAGGGCAGCTAAGCTTTTGGGTCGACATGCGTGTGTGGTCAATACTTCTGGTTTAATTTCTTTTTCTGTCCTGTCGGTGAATTGTAGAGTTATAGAGAACCAATCTGTGAACTTGAACAGATGATCTACTTTCTTGGTTTGAGCATCGTGTGGGCTAAAAATATATGTGCTGCCTCTATCACAGAGTTTCAGATAGCGCTGAAGGTATTCAAACCAACATTAGAATGAAAAAGAACTTTAGCTCTAGATCAATTTGTGTGATTTTAACCAAAGATTGTCAAAAAGAATATGTAACAATTTGTGCGATTTAGCTATATCTTCTTCTGGCCGTTTGTGTACTTCGTTTTTGTATCAATTGATTTGGAAATTAAAGAGAATGGTATAAGAGTTAGAGATTTCATTTATTTCATGGAAAATAAATGATTTGAAAAGAAATTTGCTAAAAATAATTGTTTGTATCGCTCGAAATAATTATTTAATAAAAAACATTTTAATTATCAAAAATATTTTATGTTTAAATGTTTTTTGGACAATGAATAAAATTTTGATCATTTATTTTTGTAAATAATATAAGCAATCATTTAAAAAAATTATTTTTCAAACTATTCATTTTCTGCAAAAACAAATAGAGTTGAATAATCACTTAATTTTAGATACAACCCGCCATTGGATGATTGACAGATGATAATTGTGTGGGAACATTTTCGATGTAAAAAGAAAAATTAAATCCATCTACTTTACCTCACTCTCACCCCTTGTCCTTCATATTTACATATTCAATGAGAAAATTAGATTCATGGAAAACCAGAATAGACATATATCGGTTAAAAGTTTCACATTGATTTAGGCAATCAAACTTATCAAGGTGGAACTAGAAAGAGAAAATGATTTTTTTAGTTTTAGTAATGTTCAACGAAAAGGAAATGCAAGGCTTAGCCTCAAATTAGTTAAAACAATGAGAAAAAAAATGTCGACTTGCTATATATTGGGTGCATGTGTGACCATGGAGCTCAAATTAAGAAACTCCTCCAAAGTAATTAAGATACCAAATCAAAAATGATATGCGTCACCCTAGAAGCTACACATTCAAATTTTTGCAGGTAGAATAGTAGGAAAACTTTTGGGAAAATTTCAAAAAATGGCATGAAGTGAACTTTATTTTAAATAAAGGCTTAAAATATTATCACTTTTTCAAATAAGGGTTTGAAGTGAATCTTGTATTGAATAAAGACTTAAAGTGGCTATGTTTGTTTTAAATAAGGACCTGACTTTTTGGTGGTCAAAAGTATTTTCGTCATTTATCATTTTTCCTTTTATCTTTTTTTCTTTCCTATTTTTCTAGTTCTTATTCTTTCTCTTCGTCAATGGTTGGTCGGCCACTAGTGACGCCCATGGAAGGTTGGGCAAGAGTCACCCTTGCTCGATCCGATGAGAGCCACCCTCATTGGCCATAGGCAAAAGGTGACCTCACCTGGGGAGGGCACCCCTCGCGGCCAACTACCCTCGCCAGCCGTAGGCAAAGCCACCGTCGCCAAATTTGGGGAGGGTCAACCTCACCTACGCCTAGGCAAGCAAGGGGAGGCCACCCCTTGCGGACAACCGCCCTCTCCGGGCATGCACTAGGGCTTGCAAGCCCTCATCGATTGTGAGCAAAGCCACCCTTGCTAGATTTGGGAAGGGTCGGCCTCGCCTGCACCTGAGCAAGCAAGGCAAAGATCGTTAAGCCCTCGTCTGCCCAGGTGCAGGGGAGGCCAACCCTTGCCAATGGCCGACAAGGGTCATTGAGCCCTTGCCAATCGCACGATTAGCTGCTAGGGACGGCCTACCAAGGCAAAGCCACCCCTCACCTATGGCCAGCGAGGGTGACCCTCATTGAATCAAGCGAGAGCGACCCTCACCTAGCCCTCTATAACATTGCCAATGGCCGACTAGCCATTGGCGAAGAAGAAGAAGAAGAACTAGAAAAAAGAGAAGATAAAAGATAAAATGAGAAAAAAGAAGAAGAAGAATATTTGGACAAAAACACCCTTGACCCGTCGAAAAATTTAGCCAACTGGTGACTAGCAAGATGAGGCCCTTGTTTGAAACAATCAAAGCCATTTCAGGCCCTTATTTGAAACAATCAAAGCCACTTCAGGCTCATATTTGAAATAATGAAAACTATTTCATGAGAAGACTTGAGGCCTTGTTTTAGAATTTTCCCAAAAGTTTTTGTAGTTTTGATCGACCACGCAATGACCACGTGCTCATTTGTCGTGATTTCTCTACGTAGTGTCTAAAAATGCAAAAATTTTGAAGCTTCCAATCGATGACTAAGATTTATTCTTTTGAGATCCTATGTTTATGATATATTCCCGAAACTACATGTATTCTTTTTTATTTTTTTTGGTCGGTAACTTTATGTATTCTTTAACCTCTAGCATTTATTATGGTTTCTTGGGGATGTTGACTATTCAATATTAAATAAATAAATAAATAAAAAGGAAATCTCATATGACCCAAATTAGAAAAATTGAACTTGTATCAACTAAGTACATTATTACAACTTTTTTAACCTATATAATATTAACATCGACTTTGTTAACAAGTGTCCTAAGTAAGTTGTCAATAGGGATATAAGCGAGACATCGTCCCGAACCCATCTCGTTAAGCTTTTATCATTTTCCAAACCCATACTAAACCCATTCTGAGTTCTGATATAAAATTCCAAACCCGCCTCACTTAAGTGGTCTACTACCCTAGTACCTATCAGGTACTCACAATTTGCTATATTACTAAAACAAACTAAACACGTAATAAATCACATCAAATTTGCATATGCAAACATTTATTCAAAACTCATATATTGTTGATCTGTAATTAGAAAAAAAATGCAAAGTGCAAAGATTAAAAAACATTAAGACTAAGGATCATGAAAATTTGAAATAGTGGCTAATGCTGAAAAAATTAACTATATTTTAATAGTTAATTTTACATAGTAGAGTACATAAATTATTTGTGGAGTTGTACTTTTGAGTTTACTAGTCAAAAAAAATCTCAAAAACGCGTTCAATCCTAATAGTGTTGAAACCATTATGTATGTTTACATTATTATGTTTAATTTTTTACATAATGGAATATATAAATTATTTATGATCAATACCACAAAGACCTAAATTAATACACTTGTGACAAATTTAACAAAACTAATTTTGACTACCAAAAACTTCAAACCGGTGCATCTTTGACAAACTTACATTGAATTTGTATATTTGTGACAAATTTACTCTCTATTGATTTCCATTAAATTTTACTTTCAAATTTCTAAGTTAGATGATATATGATAACTGACTGATGTACCAATTTGAGATCTTACTCTCTGCTGTCGCAGTTGTACTAGTTGTTTTTTTTTTTTTTTTTTTTTTTTTTTTTGTATTAATCCAATTTAACATATGGTGTATTTGTCACAAATGTATCAATTTTGGATTTTTGGTAGTTAAAAAATTAGTTTTAGGTATATTTGCCATCAATATGTCAATTTTAGGATTTTTTTGTGGTTATTTGAGGCAAATTTGTCACATGTATACTAATTTGGGGTTTTCTATGGTAAAAAATTAGTTTTGGATAAATTTGTCGCATATTTACCAATTTAGTATTTTTAATGGTATTAACCAAATTATTTATGAAGTTGTACTTTTGAGTTTACCCATCGGATAAATCTCAAAAACGAGTTCAATCCTAATAGTGTTGAAATAATTATATATGTTTACTGAGTGACCTAAGGATTATTAAGAAAATAAAGGTATTTTAATTGTTAACACATATCGGGTTTGCATAGCCGTTTCCCTGTCATTAAAACCCAAACTCCTATTAAAACCTGTCAATTAAAAACCAACTCAAATTAGGAAACTCGCTTAAATTAAGAAATTTCATTTTCAAACTTAAATTCGAGATAATCATGAATGGTAATGAATGAATGTATTCGTAATTTGCCAAGAGATGAATTGGCGGGCTTGCTGCTGCTTCAGATTTCTGTTGGCTCCGATCTAAGAGATGAATTGGCGGGCTTACTGCTGCTTCAGATTTCTGTTGGCTCCGATCTAACTTTTCAATTTTTACCCCCTTTATCAAGGAACTTGAGCATAAAATTTTAGCAATAAAGTAATTATTTTGTTTAAAATGTAACTGCCCATGTTACTCCACGTAATCCCTAAATGTGCCGTCGCAAAATGTGGTGCTCTTCCAGCATTTTATTATCAACCAGCGGTCCAAGCCTTCGTTTGTAGTCATTTTAACCATGTAGGCGTAACATCGAAATCCTTAACTTGTCGATATTCGGAGATAAGCTTTTAAGTCATGCAAGCTTACTCGCCTATCAAACAAGTACCGGGTGGCGAGGATTGCAGTCAAGGTATGTGGTTGAGGAACAAACGAGAGAACAAACGAGTTCCTCTGCAATCCTATTCCAGAAGTCCTGTTTGCTGAAACTCTGAACAAGGCGATTCAAGTAATCATGCAAAATGATATTACAAGCGCACCCTAGCTTGTTACAAATTTGTTACTCGAGAGGCGACATAAATTGTCGTAAAGATAGTACTGAAGCTACTGAACAAAGGTTGATGACAACTCGAGAGCACTGAATGGTCGAACTGAAGAATACCGCATTAGCACGGCTCTGATACAAAATTCCATGGTAAGGCTATTCTGTGGGGGGAAAATCACTTATGCTGCTATATTCCTAGATTGTCGATGATACAACAACACGCAAGCAGAATGTTATTTTGCCTCTGGTCAATGGAGATCAGAATCAGTCTCATCCGTCGACCCACTTCTGAAGGCAGAGTGGCTGAACCTCTTATAAAAGAATTGCTCTGAATTCAGTGCGACGCCAAAATTTAGTTGTGGAAACACGGAAAAAGTCGTCATTGTGTGCAGAACCTCTGCTTGTTCATCCATTATGAGATCCATATCAGCCAGAATTAGTTTCCTTCATAGAGTGCCTCAGTTTTTGGATCAAGACATTTTGGCCCTTGCAAAAAATATTCCGGCAAATAGACCTGGAACAAAGATTCTGCATGAGATGATTTATAAGCTGCAAGTGAACAAATTCAGCATTGACTTTAGAGTAATTTCAGTGATTACCAAATAGAATACTGAAAAAGTTGGGTACACTTAGTGGAACCTTGAACACCAGCAGACCGACAATAGAGATGGGAATCTTGTTTAAGGAACCCACCAGACTGCCAAAAGAATATAAGACACAAGTCTTTTAAAAAGAATATAACGGTTTAGTTGTGCTGCATAAAAAGATAACACAAGATAACACCTCTAGAGTGATAAAAGATATCCAATAAATGCTTAAAACAGGTGTACTCAGAAATCCATGGAGAGTAATTTAAGGTAGAGAATGAGTTGAACTTATCAACAAACCTATGACCCGAGACCAAGGACTAGCTATTGAGAGTGGTAACTGCTATACTCGAGCAGAACATTGTGAATGAAGCACCATGCAATCCTCTAACCTTTTCAAATAGTTCTATCTAATATGCTTGATTGTACAATTGCAACAAGAAAAGAAGATTAAGTGTTTTCTAGATTTGCATGGTGAATTGAACATCATCAAGAGAAACTTTCCACCTAATTGCAAGTCCAACCATAATAAAGTACCTGTAAGTGGTTGGCCCTGTTTGATGCAGAAACCACATGGAGGTAAAGCTGATGGCGAGTCCAAACAATCCACTAGCTGTTGCAACAACCCAAAACATGGGCATTCTGATTACGTCCCTGCATATCCCCAAACATGTGAGAGAAGGTAACAATAGCTTTGAAAGAAATGGTATGTAAGATGAAGTGGTGAAACAGTTGATCATTACGTATTTACTATGTACTGCCATTCACCAAAGAGTAGGATCAGGAAGATGGCAAAAGGTAGCGATAGTAAATTATTCAGCAAGACCATTGAGACTTCATTGAGAGATCCAGATCTTGTTAACAGTTTAGCTTTGTCCATCACCCGACGAAGAGTAAGCTGTGACAAATACAAATGTAGCATGTTGATTAAACAGTGTGCAGAGAGCCATCTGGATCTGTGGCAGACAAGTACTGTTTTAATACTCCTTCCACCAAAATAACGATTTAAAAACAATCTTCTGAAAAATCGCAAATTTGACAAATAGGATTGAGAATGAGCCAATGAAGCAAGGAAAAATTACGTACTGAATAACTCGCTGTTAAAACACAATTTAAAAATTGCCATGCGTAGCCCACTGAATCAAAGGAGAGATCCGTGACGCCGCCACTGACAGCAGAGATTATCTGCAGCAATAGATACATTTAGCACCCATAGCTCAATCTCTACATCCATGAAGCGGGACATGAGAAAGTTGAAGTTATGTAGTTTCACTATGATGCAGACAGAATTACGAGATTGTTATGTTGCAGTACCTTTGTGCAAAATTCAAATTAAGAACCATGTACATATAGCACTCAAATTTCAAAGCAGAAAAAGAATAAGGTGGATTGAAAAACTAATTTATGTCATCAATTTTTAGGCCTATCCTTTAGATGCCCTGAAAGAAGAGAATGAGGTCCGTTTAAAGTCCAATGTTTCAATTATAGTAATTTTCTCAATGTGGGATGATTTTCTCAACATGGATTAGTAACTTCATACTAGTCATCTAGAAATCTTCCAAGCAGGTCAAGTCACAATCACAGGACCATAGAAGAACTCTGACAATGTGATTACTAGAAGACCTTCTCAGGTTTCTGCTTTTCTGAAAACAGCAAGAGAATAAAGAAATCTTTCAACAGTTGCAGGTTTCAAGGGAATAATGTCTACTCATCCTGAAGTATAATTTACTGGTAAGCTGCTTCATGCTCGAGCCTTTTCCTAAGGCATACTGTTTGGTGTTTCATAATCGAAGTACTATAAGCAAAAAAAAGAAAAGAAAGAAAGAAACTGATCCCTAACTCATCCAGATTACGTTAGGTTCAAGAAAAGATTGAGAAAATCAGGGTTGACCAGGGGTTTCCTCTTCAACCAATAACCATATGAAATTTAGGAGGTAAATTAGGAAATGGTTCACGAATGTATATACGTGTGTGACAGAGGAGAAGTGGAGGAGGACCATTACCATTAGAAACATAGCAATCCAAACCTTCTGGTTCTGGTGCTTCCGGAATATATACAATTCACCGATTGCTGTCAGAATATTTGTCACATTCTTCAAAATTGTCACCATTGCAATGTTTATATACCTCAAACTGAAGAGGAAATGCAAGAGGATAATAAGTATATTATTTTCGAGTACATCTCATCAAGCGGATTAATAGAAGACGAAAATGAGGATGAGTCTTCACTTTCATTAACATCCTCCAAACTAGGCTTCCAGGTCTACCTCGTGAAACTACAATTGCACGAACTGTTTTCTACGTACCTATACATGCCTGAAACAAGCATGCCAATGAAGATAATATTCACCGGGATCCAGACCCTAATGAGCTTCCAGTTGAGCTTTTCCACTGATACTACTCCACACAGACCCAGGACAGCTACAATTACCGAACTAATCAAATTCTGCAGTCAAGTCAAACAAAACTAAGTTTTCAGTTTGCTGACCATAATCAAGTAGGAGATAATAATACGTATACTTAGGATAATATTACCTAGAACTCATTTAATACTATATGGCGAGAATGCTTGAAAGGAAGAGAATACATACTTGATAAAACATCAAACTTATTCCAGCCCCAAAGTTATAACTCGATAGGACAATTTTGTTTAGCAATATCATACTGCAGGAGGAAATGCAGTAAGCTGTTCCAGATACCAGAGGTCCAGATCTTCTTGCTGATCCATTCTCGCACTTCGCACCATCATGAATTGGAAGGCCGATACTTTCGCTAGTAGCTGCTCGGTTCCCCCTAAAAAACCTGCTTAGTGCTTATGCTAAGTCATTAGATTGTGTTCTGTCTGTATCTATAAGCCACCTGAGGCTTAAACATTATTTCTCTATGTAAAATTGCAATTCATTCACTGCATGCAATTGGCTGGACGCACCAAATACAAACTCCAAGAGTTTGTGGGAAGCTAAACACCCAGTGAGAGATGTTCTCCTACCTGTCATTAATTGACTTATGTTCTTTGTTAGACATGGCGCCGTTAATTGATCTCAATCCTTGCTTTTCAGCATCATCTAGCATCCCGAATGCCAAATTACGTCTTGCACCTGATGACCCCACTTCTCCATCTAAATGGCTTATCTCTTGCTCCTCATAGCCGTGACGGTTGATGGCATCTAATTTGAAATCAGACGACATGCCAGACAGCTGCATTCTAAAGAAAGTGGAGGTTAATTTTCATAAGAGGACAATAGAAGGCGTAAGGCAAAGCAATTCCTTGCGAAATGGATTCTAAACTATCGCCGAGTTCTCCATAACTCCACTACCAATGCCAGTTGGAAGGAAAGTCTCCAGATGTCAGCTAAAATCAGTAACAAGAAAAGTCTTGCCATAAGAAACTCTCAGGGAACTAATGGGTATCCATTTAAATATGGATTGGAGATGCGAGATAAGTTCGCAACTCTAATCCTTTCCTTCGTTTGCTCGTTGCTTTTTGCTTTTTGCTTTTTGCACAGTCATAACTGACAGCATTAAGTACCCAGATGTTATCCAACGAACTCAAGAGGATAAAATTGGAAAAGGAAAAAATTTCCCTGCCCGAGCCCCAGTTTTCAGCTGATTTCATCCTATCTGATTTCGAATTGCCAAATGAAACAAAACAGAGCTCAATAAAACAAAACCCCTTCGAGCCGTCAAACTGCGCGAACCCATGAGAAGTAGTCCGATTTCATCTATGAACGACATGTGAAAGAGAAACAGGGAACAAAAACCTAGTACCCGAGCAATTAAAGAGCACGGGACATCATACGAAATGAGCAGTAAGCACGTACATGGCGAATCGCGGGACGAAAATCTCACGCTAAAGTCCGAGATCGTTCCTCCCAAAACCCACCAGCAGCAGCGGACCAATTCCACCGCAATACACACGCGAGAATTGCGACGATGCGGGCAAAGCCGAACTCCAAAGCGGTCGTATTAAAGAGAGCGGGGTGGGGAAGTCGAAACCACCAGACGAAAAATGCAGAATGCGTGACAAAGCGAGATCTTTCCCGGGAGCACGCAAAGGGCGCACAGAGAGAGAGACAGAGAGAGAGATGTGTGGGGGATTAAATCTTCGGAGGGCGACAGGAAGAGTAATGAGGAACAGAGAACGAGGGATGGGGATGGATCGGACAGTCGGTGATCGCGGGAGATTTTTAAAAAAATGGACGCGCGGTGAGGGGGGGGCGGAACAAGTCTCGAGGACCCGCGAAGTCAAACCCATCGCCACCGATGGAGGCGGAGGAGGAGGCGGTTGATTCCATGGAATCTTCTGCACGCTCCGAGATCGGGGAATGAAGGAGAAGATGGGAGGCGGAAGGTCAAAGCTTTCTCGCTTGCTTGCTGCGGGAGGTGGGCTTTCCGTGGGAGCGGACGCGTGTATCTGCGAAGCGGACGCTGCACTGGAAAAGGGGAAAGGGGAGGGGAAACTGCATGGAGCAGCAAACCCCGGCGGGAGATCTTCGAAACCAAACAAGCTTTCTGCGCGGAAAATAAGGTGGGCCCGCCAATATTTTAAACATCCATCAATGTCGAGAGCAAGCAAGGAAAAATCACAAGTACGATACACACGAAATGCCCTCATTTTTTAATAAAAATTGAGCTTCAACCATTATTACTTTCTCGAATAAAGATTCGAAAGAATTATAACTATCTAAAATAAGAGACTAATCTCACGGCCTCAAAATATATCAATTAATTAGGGGCATTTTTTTTTAAATACAATTTAAATTTTAATTAAATTAGATTAAAAATTAGAAAAGATAAAAGTTCAACAAAAAGAAGCAAAAATAAAAGTAGTTTTGAGGGAGGGGGTTCCTCCCTCGTATGGCAGCCGAGCACCACCAATGGGAAGACAACAATGGCCGGCAAGGTCATTGCTCCTCGGCAAGGGCCATCAAGCCCTCACTAGAAATGGGAGGAGGCAGCCATCCTCTCTAGGCAAGGGTTAGCAACCCTTGCATAGGTATGGTAGCCCTTGTCTAAATTTAGGAGAGGGTTATCGTCATCTCCCAATCTAGCAAGGGTCATCACCATCGCACCGACAATGGGGCAGCGACCATAGGTAGAGGCTTTATGTGTTTCTTTTTTTTAAGTTTTAATTTTTTTTAAGTCTATTCATTTATGGAAAAAAAAGTAAAAAGGAAAAAAATTTAAAAATTAAAGATTAAAAATGCACTTCATCAACTAGAAGTTCAAACCCTTCTTTAAGATTGATATAACCATTTCATGCATTTATTTGAAACTATGTTCACTTTATGTCCTTATTTGAGAAAATAATGATATTTCAAGTCCTTATTTGGAATTTTCCTCCAAAACTAATGACAATTTGACATATCGCTTGGTCATTTAGCCTCCTTTTATTTCACGAAAATTATAACATTTCTATAAAAAATTCTAGAAAAACAATAATATTTTTGCATATTTAGTTAAAACTTGAAAATAAACTTGAAAAACATTTTTCACTATTTGGTATGTAAAACATGATTTGATTTTCTTAGAAAAACTTACCAAAAATTTTGAATTTTTTTCTTTATTTTCCTCTTGGCCAAATCACCAGTCACAGCAACAACTAGCGACCTGCCATAGGCCAAAGACAAGCTTGCTTGAGGCCAACAAGGTTTGAGTTCATCAAATCTAGTGAGGTACAACCTCACCTTAGGCCAACAAGATCGAGCCTTACAAACCTTGGGCGAGCTCATCCCTCACCTGTGGTCGACCAACGGCCATTGCTAGGTGACCATTCGAGAAAGAAGCAAAAACAAAAGTAGATAAAGGATAAAAATAATTAAAATTTTGAATGTTTAAAATATTTCAATTGGAATAAACATTTCATTAACTAAGAACTTAAGCCCGAGCGCCAAGAAAGTGAGCATGGCCTTGTGGACCTAGGCTTGAGCCGGAGATCAAAGCTTGAGCATGGCAAACCCGAGTGTGGCCTTTATGAACCTAGTCTCAAGTGCCGAGACATTAGGCACGGGCACCAAGTCTTTGGGTTGTGCCTCACCCCAAGCTCGACCTCAGTGGAACCTGGCTTGAGTGCTACAGACTTGGTCCTGAACGCCAAAGACCTGGGAACCAATATTGGGGTTTATGTGCCCAAGCATAAAGTTTTTTGATGAAAGCACCGATACCCAATCATATTTTCCTGAATTTAAGCATATTTTTTTCTATTCATTAAGAAAACATTTTCCTTTAACTTATTTTCCTAAGCAAACCAAACACTAAAAAAAATGAGGAAAATATTTTCTACTAAACAAATGGATTATCATTTTGTAAATCGACTTTTAGCAAGCCTAAAGTATTTCTGGTTGAAAAAACCTTTATAAGACTTGTCCACGAAACGAGTCTATGCTTCCAAGGCAATGACTAAATAAATTATTATTATTTAAATCAAATCATTGAAAACTTAAGGTCACTATAAGTTTTGGTTTTTCCGTTTGAAAAATAACGTCATATCGTGAGTGAGCGAAGAAACTAAGAACCCGTAACCATATGGTCTTTATTGAAAATGTCTACGTAGTATTTTTAGTGCAATGTCATTTAAATACAAATTGAAATCGAATATACACACAATAAAAACTGCATTGCTTGAGAATGCAGCTTCGTAGTTAACTTTAATTCAGTACGATGTCAGAAATTTCAAATTTGATTCCTCACCCTCCACTCTTGAGATCAAATCATTCCAAATCCTAATTTATCTTTCTTGTTATATATTCCTTAGTTATTTAAATATTAAGTCGTGACTTCATTAGAATTGTTGTCAATATTCCTACAACAACTCAAATTTCGCTTCATCTGCTTTTGAAAATCGCGGTGTCGGCTGGCTTGATCGATAATTAGGGCTTGAGAAGCTTCTAAATTTTATTTTAATCCTGTTGCACCATGCTCCACGTGGATTCGCTTAGATGGGAATCGCAAAGTCCAATTCATCCAACTATGTACTCAATGGAAAGTATACCAGATTTGACCCCAAGAAAGAAAAAGAAAGTACACCACACTTTTTTTTTTTTTAAGGCAAGAAAATTATGTACACAATCAAAACAAAAGTCTACAAAGCAAATAACGCTAATGAAACAAGGTGAGCAACAGGCCTAGAAGAGGGAGTGATAACAATCCCGAGCCGAATCACGCATCGGAGGTTAATAATTAGTACTACTAGATCAGTCCAATGTTGAGCTGGGTCGGACTTTTGGTATCTGATTTGAACCGTTGCGCCCAAGAGTGTGGCCGACGTGATGAGCCGGTGCTGCGACTGCCAATGACCCTGAGAAGATCGATTCGAAGGACATCGAAGTTGGATTTGTTGATGCACCTTAGGGTGAACAAGGAAGACCAATCATCGGGAACCACCTGGGCCAGATTGAATCATCGGTTCAATTCGATTCCCTAGAGTACAAATTCGGTTCCTAGTTCTTAAAAGTAGAAGTAAGAAGCGATATTTAAGTGGTTTGGTTCCCTCTTCCAAGAGAAAATTAAACTGAAGTGGATTGCCTGGATCAATTTTATTTTTTTATTTTTATTTTACAAATGTCTTAAGCACGCCTCATCTCCTCTTTTGGTCTTTTTCTTGTGCCTCATGACCGGTTCTACTAGACCGCCTGGGAACTAGTCCCTCCAGTCCAATTTTTGGTTCTGGCATGGGATCAGACCGAATCGAAACCGATCTCCTCTAATACAAATACGTCCTCAAACATTTAAATACAATTGACATTCACTTGAAAAGTGTTCTAAGATTACTGCCAAACCAAACTAAACAACATTGAAACTATCCATTCAATTTGGTTTGAGGAGGTGATTTTAAAAGTCTGATTCGTGAACCAAACTAGAATGATATTTAGCAGCTTGGTCCGATCCGATCTTTTCCAGACTGCCGTACAAAACCGTTCTTCCTATGAATTTAGCTGTCGCGTTGTCCGAACTGGAGACCTACGTGCAAGTTGAGCTGCAACCATTGCTGTTCCAATCGAACCTCGCTGCATCGTAAAGCTTTTATCCCTGTATTCAATCCGTGTAATTTGGACAAGAGCTTTAAGGACGCTTGTCTTCTCCTTCGCGAGAGGGGAACTGCTCATTAAGAATGGAGCAACAGTAAATATGCACCGACAGCAATATCTCGAGTCGTGTCGTGCATGATATGCGCATTTAGAAAGGAGAGAATCTTGGAAGATAGAGATGGATGGATGGCATTGAACTGACCACATCCCATCATCAGATGGCTCCAATTTAGGTGGGACGATTGTCGACTCACCCGTTCACGCCCCTCCATTCATATATTCCCATCTATATGACCAATGGGACCCTTGAATAATTCGACCGACACCTTGAAAAAATTCTTTACCCTTTGGCTTTTCCTAATGTATCATATGCAATAACAGCCTAGGCTCCATAAGTAATCATTTCAATTGAAGATGGAAATTTCGTCCATCACATGAATGACCCTCTAGTCAGAAATATATCTGTACATATACTAATTAAATTCTAAATTTTTGTGCAAAATTTCAATACAGTTATTCTAATAAATTTTCACCAAAAAATATTGACATAACGTTGTGTCTTGTAGGGCAATCGGTAATGACTAGATTGTTAGTCGGAGAGTTGTTGGTGAAAATTGACTAGAATTGTTATATTGGAATTCCGCGCAAAAATTTTAGACTAAATTGACAAGATTTAAAAATTTAAAACTGAACTAACATGATTCAAGTCTAATTAGGTAATTTTCCCTAAAAAAATCATGCCCAATGCCGCCTTACCCTTTGCTCATGAGGCTACTAATTTCACATCCAAAGTTCATCTTATACTCCTCTGCAACATATATTAGCATGTGCATTCATTTCCACCATCTTTGTCGGCCATAAATCAACTTATCACCGTATGTTGAATCATAGAATTTGATCCTTCCTTAAATTGATGCACTTATTTCTACCATCTTCATCAGCCATAAATCAAATTATCATTGTCCGTTGGATCGTAGATTTAGACCTTCCTTAAGTTGATATCCATGTCCTAACTACTCCCATCCAGCTCTACACATCCTTTCTCTAAACCATAAAAATAGTTAGACAGTCATGTCCTATTATACTCGTTCGAGTCGAGTCATGGAAGTCACACATACGTTTTAAATATAACCTATGCCTTGCTCTACTAACTACCGACCAACCTCATCAAATACACTTTCGCGAAAGCGATGGAATGGCCTTGAGTGCGTTCCATCCTCATCTTCTTGTTGACCGACACTCATGAGTAATTTGATTCGCCTGTGGTATGAACCATGTTTCTATATTTATACCAAGGCATAAATTATGTGGGCTACATGCATGCGCCCAAAGGCCTCGAGTACGCCACTTTGGTGAAAACAAAGGGTTGAGTGGGCCATTCTTCTCTCGTCCAATCCAATCGCGGTGGAGGTCAAACGGCCCACCTCTTTGCGAACAATGATGAACCTCGGGCACAGGCATGGAGACTTGACTATATAGATAGAAATTACACGTCGAAGCAAAGAGAAAAAAAAATATCAGGGACCCATGTCCCTCTTTTTTGGATTTGATGCGAGTTTCGATAATTTCTTTTTTAATATTTCAAGGGCAAAAATATGGAGACTTGACTGCTAAAAGACTCTTAAATTACTTTGCAAGTCTCATGAATCAGTTCAATCTGAATATTTTTAACTTGCACAGATGACACGTACTCAAAACATGAAGTGGATAGAATTTAAATAGGTGGTATCCAATTCTTTTCTACCGACGCTTCAGCCGTGCCAACCTTTTGTTCCACTTTTTTTTTTATTGTATTTGGCTTCTCTATTTATTCCTTTTATTTTGTCTAAAATGTCTTGCCGTTCTCTATTACTACTAGAAACCCTTTCATAGTAAAACATTGTATTGCATGACCTTCTTTTTCGATTGAAAAGAATTATGATTGTGCTAGATGCGAGATGGAAGGACGTTGGACCGACAAAATTGTTGCGGATGTACAATGATGTTGGACAGTGGGGGCGGTAATGGTGATGGTTCTTGAAAACCGTGCCGCAAATGACAAACTCAATAAATAAATTTGCGTTATTTTCGAATTATAAGTCTTGCTTTTTGTCAAAATCCAAGTATAATCTTTCTTTATAGGGAAAAGTACTTCCCCGCGTCCAGTTGAAGCATATACACTAAGATAATTTCTCCTTAAAAAATGAGAAGTATATACAAGTACCAGTGAATTAATCAAGTAAATGGGTCATTCCCATTTGGGCAGCGAAGATGCATTATTCTAGAAATTTCATAAGTGAGTGCTCCAGTGAGTGAATATGAAAATAAAAAAAAATCGATTCTCAAAGCATCCATTTTCGTATCATAAATAATTAATATTCCAGAAATAGAAATATTCATGCTCAGAATGATCAATAAATAAGATCGGCAGAGACGTGTCCTCCTTATCGAGCTGGTGGGCTCACTAATTTCCTTTTAATATTTTTTTTGCATATACATTTTATATTAAGAAGAGTTGTTACACAACCAAAACTTTCTCTATCTCCCAACCTAATTTCCCACTACTGAAAATACTAACTCAACTGTCCAATACTTTCCAAATCTCTCACTGATGCGCGCCCCCCCAAGAAAAAAGGGAAAAAAAGAAGAAGAAAAAAGAGAAATTCTCTAGTCCATACCCAACACATTCACATGCATCAAACTCATGCAAGACTCGAAAGGAGAGCGAAAACTTTTTCCACGTCCCGTAATTATTATGGTTCAATTTCCACACCAAGACTTGCTCACACGGTGTACACGATCACGAAGCAGGGAAGCACCGCCCTCGGATTGAAGACCAGCAGATCCTCTTCGTCCAACCTGGTGAGGGCCCCACTCCCTCCCCGCCCGACGACCGAGTCGAACCCCCCGCCCTCCTCCTTGTCCACGTCGTCGGCCTCGCACCCGACCCGGCCGGCGATGACCCGGCACACCAGCATGGCCCGCTTCACGTGCATGAACGCGAACTCCTCCACCAACTCGTCCGGGAGCGTCCCGTGCGCCCGCCACCCGCTCGACAGCGTCGAGATGCCGTCCAGCTTCTTCGAGAAGCCCGACTTGATGATCCCGCACACGTTGCAGTACTGCTGGCTGCAGATGCTGGAGTTGCTGTCTTGACCCAGGTCGCACGTGAACGTCGAGCAGTGGAACCGGAGGAGCTCGTTCCCGTCGGCGGCGCACCGCTCGTCCCGCCACCTGGAGGCCCGGGCCGCCCGTGCCTTCACCGACTCTCGGTACTCCTCGAACCGAGACAGCGTCCTCGGTCCGTGGTGGATCTTCAGGATCCGGAGCACCCTCAGGCCCTTGCCCGAGGGCCAGCCCGTCTGGAATATGATCTGGACGATGTTGCGGCCGGAGTCCTCGCCGACAAGCTCCGACACTGCATGCCGCGTCGCGTGATGCTGCTCGAGGAGCTGCGGCTTCGGGAACACCTCGCCGCAGGACGTGCACGGGAAGATCGCGTCGTTGCGGAGGGGGAAGAACAGGTCGGCGTGGTCGGGCTCCTCTTGTAGGAGCGTCCCCGGCCGGGGCTTCTCGCGGGGCGGGGTCGAGGTGAGCTCCGCGAGGCCGTGAGCTTCCGGCGGCGAGACTAGGGAGGCTACGGATCGCTGGGAGTTTCGGGCGGCGGAGAGAGAGGGCGTTGGAGGGTGAGACTCTCGAGGCTTGGAGATGAGGATGCGCTTGAGGTAGGACCAGGAGGAAGAGAGAGCTTTGCGGGGCTTGAAGTGGGAGGCGGTCGGAGAGGCTTTGCGTTTCTTGGTGGTCGCGGAGGCGGCGACGGAGGAAACGGAGGCAGAGGAGGAGGAGGAGGAGAAGACGAAGCAGCCGAGGTGGAGGAGCAGGAGGAGGAGGAGGGAGCGGAACTTGCCGAAGAAGGACGGCGAGGACGATGATCCGGAGCCAGCCATCGTTGCCGGGAGTGAAGTCTCAGCTTTTCATGTGACCAGAGCGAGTCGCCTGCAAGTCGTAACTCGTGAACACTGAGATGTGTGTTCACGTCATGAGAGAGAAAGACAGAGAGAGAGAGGTGTAAAGTGAATGATGGAAGAAGAAAGAGGGGGAAGCACAGAGTAAAGGAAAGGGGAAAAAAGGAAGGAAAAGGATATAATGTAAAGGCGGGGAGAGGGGGGGTGGGGGCATGCCATGGAATGGAAGAATAAAGCTTTAGAGAGGAGTAGGTGTAACGCAACTTCATGGCAGATTGGCATCCTCCTCCTCCCCCCTCATAAAATAAAAAAAAGAAATCGCCATTAAAGTCCTGTTGCAGAATAATGTATAGCATTATTTACGAAGCGCGCCAAAATTGATTACACAGAAAGCCTAGGGGTGCTTTTTCTGCTTTAGATTTTAATAAACGTGAGTGCACCTTCCGGGATTAAAGTTTTGAGGATCTGTACCGATTAAATAAGTCGACGGGACAATTACACTTGCCGATAAAAGAATTAGGACTTGATTACCCTTGCTGGGACTTCGGGAGTTCAAACATGTATCACATAACAGGCTGCCTCCATGGCAAGTCCTTATATTACATATTGCTGAGCGTGATAAAATGGCGAAGATGAGCACCATCTGTCTTCTCACGAGGTCATGAGTTCGAAGCTAAACTGACAAGCCGAGCTCCAGTGCAAAAGAGCGTTTTCCACAGCATGCCAATAAGCCATGGCAACACGATCCATCCTTTACAAAAATCTCAATCACGTGGACACATCCCCATTCAAGACTATGCATAAAGTAATCGTAGCTCAAATTCAGACATTTCAAGCCTATTGTGAGAATTCTATGTTAATGTCTCGCGAGAGTTAGATTAAACCTATCCAAATCCAAAGGCGTTTAAGGCCGTATTCGTCCCCAAAAGAAAACCACCTTCTCGTTTATTCAATGTTTGATTATATTTTCTGACGTGTTCATTACTTTCTTGGAGCGTTTAGAGAATAAATATAAACAATTTTGTTATTTTTCGTGTTTTTAAAAATGTGCATATAATTTTTAATATTTCGAGCTATGTCCAGGTCATTTCGAGCCTAAGTGTCTTAGGTCCCAGAGCATGGACCAGCTCGAACAAAACATGAATTAAACATGCTCGGAAGCTTCGCCCCCCACCTTAGGGTCTAGGCTAGCTGTGTCGGTCCAGGCTTTCAAGCCCTTTGTCTTTTTTGCACACCCTTTCCAATTACAAGAGAAAGAGACAGGTGTAAGTGCGCTTGCTTTTCACACAGCTCCCGCTCAAGTATTAAATTACCGAGCGAAAAACGATGGTCGGGTATACTTTCAACACACTCGATGTACTACTTCATCCATTCGGATCATGACATACAATGCACTAAAACGGGATGAGATGCATATCACTCAGGATCGATCTTGCTAAGATAAAATAAGACCATCGCATGTGATGAAACTCACGTGAAATTGAGATGATTAATCATTCAAATCCGACTTTATAATGCATTTATGGGCGGATTATCCATTTTATATCCAGGGAAACTAACTTATTCTTTGGACGTGGCAGGGACGTGCGGGGGCGCACACGTGCAAAGTTTCCCACCTCGGCGACAACTTCCGCCTCCATCTCTTGTGAGATTTCTCGTAATCCGGAGAGAATCCAAAGCCTCGCCCCGTCCGGACCACCTTGGCCTCCCTCGTTCATCGTATGTATTCGCGCGGCGGTTAAAACGCACGACTCTGTCCAATTACCGTCCCCCCGCTCGCATCCCGACATTGTCTTTTGACAGGGCAACTTGCGTGCGGCTCGTGAGCGTGACGCGGATGCTCAGATCGACGTTTCAGTCTAGATATGTACCTTTTCACAGCAGCGACAAATCTCCCCCCGTCGTTTACGGCCAGATAACAGCACATGAGCACGCAGAAAACTATTTTCCTCGTGGCCCGTGAGAGGCCAGATTTGCGGTTCAGTCCCCATCGCTTGTGTGTGGCTTTTTAGGATCCGATGGAAGGTGATTTTGCTGAAGCATATGCTCGCGTTCGATTTCCGGGTCGCGTTGTCGTGGGTAGCTGCAACGATAAGAAGGTGGTTTGTCATTGATGCAGTGAAATTGGATGACTCGGGGGCGATTGGATGTTGTCATGTTTGTTTGGGGTTTAATTTAGAGAAAATAGTAGTTGGAGGGCTATCGGATAGGCATGATTCGAAATGAATGATTGATTGGTTAGATTGTCAACGATTGGCTTGGTGGTCAAAAGACGAATGTGCTTATAAAGGTTAGCGTCACTGCTCTAAATTGATGCATTGGTCTAGCACATGTTGCGGCCTTGCACTTGAGTGGGACATGGATCACGGCCATGGACTAGACGTCCTTGAACAAGGTCGTTGGAATGGCAATGAGTCAATGGCATATGTGAATTGTATGAATGGGCAAAGCAGGATCGATTAAATAACGAATCTAACTTTCAGGTCACAGGTCAATCGATTGGACCATGAGGTCAATGAGTTGCACAAAGGTATAAAATTAAAGGTGATCAGGTTCAAGGTGGATAGAGCTTAGATATGGATCTTGTACCCGACTCTGTTAAAATTGGTTCTCATTTTTTGGATTATGTACCTTAACCTGTTTTTATTGGACCATATTTTGGACCCCACCTTATTTTTCCAATCCAAAAACAAGGTCTATCCTGTTTTCATCGAAATCTATTTTACAATTGTTCGATATCTTATAAAGTTTCGAATTTTATATTAATTTGCAGAAAAAATAACATTATAATCCTTCTAACATTTTAAAACCAAGCAAAAATATTAACAATGTATAAACATTAGCAATAGATATTTATTATAATATTAGTCTTATTCCCACAAATACTACTGATATGATATAATGTGCATACTTATGTGTATGCGACTAAACTGTTTTTAAGATGATATCTTTTTTGAGTTGGATTGATAATGCTTTAATTATAGTTGAAGTGGAATCATTAAAAAAGAGAAAAACGATGCATGAGAATAATTTTTTTAAACAATTCTTTGAAGCCAATTCTCCATTAACTTGATTTAGAGAGAGGCTTTCTTTTTTTAATATTTCTTCAAAGACAAAGAGACTCAAAAGCATCACATAGAAAAAGACGATTTTTTTTTTAACAGGGTAAAAAATGGTTCCAAAACTAGTCCAATTACGGGTGAGTCTTTGCTTGGACCCGGTTCTTAACCCTGTTTTTTGAGTGGTCCAGTCCAAAGTCTAGATAAACCCCGGTCCAGTTGCAAAGTCCTATACAAGACTATGTTTACAAATATTTAGGATAAGAACTTTATAAGTATCATAAATTTTTTTTCCAACCACTTAAATGTCAATATTTAAAAAAAAGGTCATTTGAGTACCGTAATTTTAGATCAATCATTTGAGTGCCATAATTTTTAAAAAACATTCACCCAATTGCCAAACATTCGACATTGAATAAAATCGTGGTGACCATTTTTAAAATAATTATGGCGGTCAATTGATCAATTGAAAAATCATATGTTACTCAAACGATTCAAAAAAAAATTATGGTGCTTAAATGAGTGCCACATATAAGTTATGGCACCTCTATGATCCAAAAAGAAAAAAATGTCATGCCATTCAAGTGACACTTGTAGTATGGTTTTCCTCGTATACTCTCAAGGCACTTTCTAAACAATCAAATGAGAAAATTTATAGTTTTCCAAGACATAACTTTTCTTGCATCGTGAGCAATTAATGCTTTGTAATTTTAAAAATATTCTTTATATAATATGCTTAATAAATGCTACCGGGAAATTCATTAACAAGACCTATCAGAGCAAGAAAAAAGAAGAAGACCTAAACATACACAACATGAATTCGTTTTACCCGTTTCATTAGAACTTCGAGCGAGCAGCTCAAATGATCAAGGATTAGATTCGCTAATCTACCGGTCGAATTATCATGGAGGTCAAGCCGATGACCAATTGAACTAATCAGGATCGGGCTAGACTAATTCCGGACTAATTTGAGCAAATGAGTAAAATGATAAAATTGAACCGGAGCACAGTCTGCTTCGCAATTCTACGGATCGAACCGGGCCGTCCTCCCTAGATGTAAAAGCACAGCAAAGACAAGACCCTGAGATGGAAACTTAATCTTCACGCTCGCCAGGGACAATGCCTCGAACATTTTCTTTTTTACTAACTAGGGAAACCCTTTGCTTAGATTTTACATTTGCGGTTATTGTCCGTAATTATTGGGACAGAGAGCCGAGCTGACACGAGAAAAAGCATTGAAAAGATGGCCTTGTTACTGCTCTCTTTTAACTTTAGGAAGCCGCGTTAAGTAAAGGCAGTAATCATTGTTCGTCCTAAGGTTGTGTCAAGGCGATAATTTTGGCACGCAATCAATTTGATGCCGAGGGCAAATGGTCAATCTTGCGCTTGTGGGACATCTCGTCTAATCTTTCTTGTGGGCCGGCCGATGTATTATTGCGTGCCCTTCCATGTCTCTCGTTCATCAAGTGTATATGAATGTCCAAAGGACCCTCTATCATGAAGTTTACAACGCATAAAATGCCAACGCGATATCATCAAAGCGGATTAGGATGTGCTTTTTTAGCGTGTCGGTTATTCTAGAAAGTATACAGAAAGCATATGTCTGGCTGATTCGCTGGATGATGCACTTCAACTGCTCTGTGATATGCATTCTTACCTCGTACCCACTCAAATTCTCACGGATGGAGGGCGAGCGAAGAGAACGGTTCCGAGAAATCCTTAACGTGGAATTAGAGATGATAATTCCTAACATGCCAAAAAAAATTGTAATCACATGGAAAACAATTCTATAATGATACAAGATGACGCATATAAAATGAATTGCTATCCTTTGAAATAAGTAAATGTTGATAGTTTGTTTGTAAAATAAACAAATATGTATTTTGTTCCAAAATGAAAATATGTGAGTGTGTAGACCAATATACAAGTAAAAGGCTTTTAACCTTATATTGAAGACCATGAGTTAAGTGGAGGGTGCGTGATTTTGGTACACTTAGCAAGCTTGCATGCTCAAGGACCAGAATTGGCACTAATCAATGGTAATTTTTTTTAAAATTCGAATTTATAGATTTTTAAAACATGAAAACTTGTGTTTTGAAACAATGTTTGCTTACAATATACTTTCAAAAGGAAACAATTGCAGATTTAAAAAAAAAAAAAACAGTATGTCGGCTCACAATATACTTTCAAAAAGATGCAACTTGCAAATGGAAAAAACCTTGGAAAGGTTGTATTTGTTCAAACATAATTGTTCACTGTTATAAATTCAATGTTTCTAGTTCAATAAGAATACTTTTCAAGTTTCATTTTCTTTCTTAAAATATAACATTTATTCTCCCATTGTTTCCCTTTGAGAGTTTATGAAGAAATACCGAAATTATTATATGGTATTTTCTTTTCAAGTTGTATCGTGGATAATTTTTGTTGGTAACCATTAGCAATCTTGCGTGACAAACAATTTCCTAAAGACAATGCCTGTGTTCACGCATTAATGTCCGATTCCATCCTTCCTAATTATTTTACATAACAGTAAAAAGCTTCCATGGCATCTTAACGTACAATAATGGGATAAGTTTATTATTTCGCCGACCGCCGGACAGCACAAATTTAACTTTTGCTTTTGGGAAGTAAAATATGTCACGACATGGGTGACCCACAAAGCTTTTAGGTGTGGCCTCTTGAGCCTGACTCTCTGTCTGTCTGTGTTGGTGAATGATAATGGGGGTCCTCGCGGGAGCGAAAGCAGCATCATGACGAAGGGAAGGATCCGAAAGACTAGTGTGACCTGTCCTGTGCTTCTGGTGTTTATTTTGTGCTAACTGGTTCTGTTCTTTCCAGCCAAAAAAAAAAAAAAAGTTGCTCTGTTCTTATTATAAAATGGGCATTGGAGTGTCTTATAATGGTGCAATGTCCCACAATTCATGTCTCTTTTCAAACCCACCATCACAAAAGCAACCTCGCACGACCTGGCCCGACAGAATTTGCCCTAAGATCCTTAATTAGCACTTAAGGATACTAATATCGGTTGAAGGGTGTAAGTGGATTGTAAAATCGCTTTTTTTGCAGTTGTGGTTCAAGACAGTAAAACTGGTAATACCAAACAAATTCGTAAAATTGTGCGGAACTTATATTTTGTAATAGAGTCGATAGAAAATGGGACTGAAAAATTGAGAGTTGCGTGAGATAGCTATATCGAGAAATGAGTTCCGCATCATAAAGGGCTAACATGAGATGAAGTCAGAATTGGGCTTTTGGTATGCAAGCTATTGAGGAATAAGTTTGGACTTTGCTTTAAGAAGGGCTCTAATAGATTAGTTAATTGTCTTTATTGGGATGATAACGGCCCATAAAAATGTTCAAAAATTAATAAGAAAAAGGATACTAATAAGTAATAATGCCACAGTTTTTATCAAGTACTAATTTTATTGTTATGACATTTGAATCGATCATTTAAGGATAATAATTTCTAAAAATTGATCATTTTCAAGTGACATCAATCACTTGTGTAGTTGAAAAATCACATCCACAATGTTTAGAATAAATGTTTCGAAATGACTTGCTGAAATGTCAACACGCGTGGAAAATGTCAACACTCAACACTCAAGCAACTCACCCAAATTCCACTTCTGACTTAAATGGATTGTTCATCCGCAGGGGGCGTTGGTGAAATGGAACATGAGCGTCGTCGGAAGGTTTGGAGTTGAGGTTGGTTTTGGTGAGAGAGGGAGGGTTGAAATGACGAGGGCGGTGGCGGCAGAAGGAAGAGGGCAATCGACGCAGCGTTTGAAGTGACATAATGATTTTGGTTTGTGATTTAAAAGAGGAATTATGGTTTGTATTGCAACCTAATTTAATCCCAAATCCTCAAATTAAGAAATGACTTAAGTCTGTTTCAAAACATTCTTGCTGTCATCATCTCTCTAATGCACCATCACATGATTTAACATTGGATTCTTGCTACATAGAATTTTCAAGCAAGAGAAATCGTCAATTTAATTCAAGAGAACATTTTTGTGAAAATTATAACTTTTAAGGATTTCTTGAAAAGTCATTGTACCAAAATTAATTCCATACAAAAATTATCACATTATCGATATCATTTTCCCAAACATTTTATGTAATTTTAAAACTTTATTTTATCTTTTTTTCTCTTAAAACACACCTACTCTGCATGCTTCTTCCCTTGTGGTCATAAACTAAACTTCTACGTATAGACATCACATTAGCCCCTTCATGGAGAGTAGCAAAGGGCATTTGGAGGGCCTGCCCCACTCCGTCGATCCGCCCCTTTTTGTTTATATATAGTAAGTACAATTAATATATCGAATTTATAAGTATTAATGTCCTATAGCCTATTATAATTGTTCACCCACTTAATTTAAAATCGACGTAAAATAAAAAAAATAGATATCTAATGTATGAACAATGCAAACGAATTAATATAGATAAGTAGCGTTACTCATGAAATTGCGTTCTTTAACATATATAATACAAATAAGTTAAAAGTAAAAAAATTTAAAATCGTAATGAAAATTTAATAATAATAATTTTGAGATATGATTTCAAAATCTTTTTTCTCAAGGATGGGCCTCGTCCCTTGCCTGGATACACCCCGCCCCGCCCCGCCCTGATGCGAATTACAGGGTGATGATGGGATGAAGGGTGGACTCATGGGGCGGGGATGGGAATTGTGATCTTGGCCCAACTCCACTCGTACACAGCCCTTCATAGTTCACTTCATTGTGTTCCAATAAAAATTAATTTAATGGACCCAAACGAGCCCCCTAGTTCTTCTTATGAAACATCCCACATAGGATGAAAGGGAAGAACGTGGGCAGCAAGGCCAGTCACAAAAGACCAGGTCGTGCCATTTGATCGATCACGCAGCCACGTGATGAGCACAAAGCGAACTATTCTTTCGCCTTTTACTAAAGAATACCGTGTGCTCTTCACATTAAGTGGCATACTCCTATTTTTGGAGGAGTTCCCTCAACTGAGGAAGCTCCTAAAATAGAGTTTAAAAGATGATTTTGTAGCATTGCAAGTTCTGATAATCAACGGCTGAACTGGTTGTAGACCGATCCCTCTGTCTTCTTAGTAAACTGATACGTTTTCAGATTGATCATGCTCTCTTCTTACTGAACTGATATTCTTCGATCTCTTGGAAAAGGCAGGTATGTTTTGCTATCTATCGCTGTGGAGAAGGAAAAGAAGAATCTTTAAAACAGACAGGTACAGATTCAGCATCTTTAGGAGTCGTGCCCACGTACTATTTTCGTCCACTTTGAATTCCAAATGAGGCCATTAGCATCAAATATTGAACTAGCTGTACTTCAAATGATTCTACCCGAACACACCAGCATGCTCACAAGTCATTCCAAGTTTTCAGGTCATGGATCCAGTTCCTTAAGCGCATTGCCCTGCTGTTGAATTAATCTTAAGTCTTAACCATTGTTCAAGCAACTGCATTTGACCACATCAGAACCCCAGCATTGCACTGCTGAGCGCCAAATGATACCTTCTTGACTAACAGGTTATATGTGACTACTTGGAGATTTATAAGAGCTTAAAACCCCAGGAAGCCCATTTATGGAGTTCTTCCTTGCTAAAACGAGGAGACAACACAACTGTGGCAATGTTGGGCTCAGAGGAAAAGAAATATGTGACTATCCCCATCTCTCCTTTCACCTTCACTGAAGAACCGTGACTGTGCACTCGTAATCCTTGTAACTTTCAGGCTCAAAAACTGGACCATTGGCTTCAAATCAGTGTTATGAATGTGGACCAGTTCAGGCTTCAAAATGCAGAACATTTGGAGCAATTATTTCTTCCAACTGCTGTCCTAATAGAAAAGAATGAACAAACTCCAGCTCATTTTGGTAGGCTTATTGATTCATATATAGGGCAAAACTTTCATCGTCTCTTGGGCTCTGTTGCATGGGTAACAACGAAACAGCAGGAGTAATAGGACCATGGATTCTTGCTTCAATCTAAGCCTTGTGTTTCTAGTTTTCGAGTTTTCCCTCTGTTCTCTGCCTCGTCATAACCAGATGGATTGGTGTTCAATCGTGACCAACTAACCAACAACACACAGATCAATTGCTTTTCTAAGCAAAGTGACTGCAAAAAATTGAGGATAGGCTTCGAATTCTGAACCAAATCAGCATGCTGCCATCTCCAAAACGCTGACAAGTTCTGCTTCAATCCTCTCTTTTATCCCGACTGGACGGGATGTTTTCACGAGTTTTCCAAGTCTGCTGTCGTTCTTCATTTTTGGGAAGAAGAGCAATGAAATGGAGTCCCACACAGAGTGCGCAAACAACCACACACCAGAGCAGGATATGAAATAGGAGGCTAGACAATGTTTCAAAGCATACCTTTCTCGGCCTTTTGGCTAAGATCAAGTGTAGTATCTGTTCTTATCAGTTTAATATCTGATACGTGGGCCATTGGTCCACATGATATTAAATTAATTTTTCTAGGGGGAGAGGCCGTCACAGTAGCTTGCTACTGGGCTTCTCGTGTGTCGCTCGGGCGTTGCACTACAGCCCTTGCCTGGCGCACCCCACCCAAGTCCAGTTGAAATGAGTTTTGCCTTTTAGTATCCTTGCACTTTGCCTAAAATTTTGCCTTTGAGTATCCCCTTGGGTTCATTTTGCACTTTGCTTAGATGAAACGTATTTTGGTTTCTATCTGATAAGCGAAAACGATTCTTTCAGTTGCATAAGAAAGACCACAAAGCTTTCAGGGGTGGTCGCTGGCTCTTGTCTCAATCTGTTGGTGAATAACTGCTGGGTTGCAGCCGTAGGAGCCAAGCAAACATCACTGTCGAAGCCAAGAATCCAAAAGACCAGTGATTTGTCTTTGTTTCTCGGGTTCCAAGTGGTTCTGTTCTATTATTCACTGAGCATTGGATTCTTTTCTATGATGCTGAATGTCCCACAAATTCATGGCTCCTTCTCAAGTCCACCCACCCCGAAAATGACCTAACTCGACCCACCGGAAATTTCCATAAGGTCCTAAATGGGTTTTTGGAATTTTCCCCCTTTTTTTGTCTAGAAATTTTCCCTTATCAAAACTATGATGTTTTTTTTTCCGTAAGGGTTCGAGATCGGTTGAATGGCCTCTTGATGGTTTGTAAAATTGCTTTGAACAATTGCAATTTAATATGTTAAAATTAGTATGATTTGATAGAATCATAAAAATGTGCAAACTTTGATCTTTGTCCATCGGCAGAGTTAGTCCCAAAAAATATAAAAATTGGACCAAAAGGGCTCAATGAAATCGAGATTTCGAAAAAATGAGTTAGTCATCATATTTGCCCAAATGCCACATGAGATGAAGTTTGATTTGGCCTTTGGTATGCAACTGATTAAGGAACGTATTTCAGACTTTATTTTAAGATGAGTTTTGATAGATAAGTTAGTTCAACTCATTTACCATCCTAGATCACTTAGAAATTTGGTAGCCCTTCCTGGGATGAGAAAGGCCCATAACACTGCTCAAATAAAGGAGAAATTCAATACTTTCATGCAATGCTCACTTGGTGCTATAATTATTAAAGCTATTGTTTAAGTGCAACAATTTTTAAAAATTAATCGCCTTGAAGTGATATCAACCACTTGCATCATCGGAAAATCACATGTGACATTATTTTAGAGAAAATAATCTAACATGACTCGTTAGACGTGTCAACACTCAAGATATAGATTGTTAAGCTCGGGTCTTGTTCATAATAATATTTGTTTGCTTTGGGCTTGAGCTCGCGTAGTTTTGTTTTAGTGGGCTTTCTCCAAAAAAAGCTTTGTTACAAGTTAGGATAAGTGTTATCACATAAATAACACTACATCTCACCACACCTAGATGGAATAATTCTTTGACAGACTATAGAACCCTGTCTAGGAAGTGGTGAAAGCGATTTCCACACTTGCATTCTGCAAAATTTTGATTTACATGGCTTTCATATTCAGGCAACCTCATTGATTTTTTTTGCCTTTGAGCTACAACCATGGAAAGGCTGTGGCAAACTCCACCAATGATCTGCCCACAGATGCTGTGGAGTTGCAAGAACATAGACCACAAAAGAGACCATAGTCGAAGTTTATGCCTTTTATCTAAAAGTAGCAAAAACACGTGATGTTGATAATCAGAATCTTAGGAAATAGAAGTGCAAGCATGGAGGACCGTTGGCAGTACTAAATTGAAAGAAGAAGAGACTCATTTGATAGGGATCCACTCAAAAAAAAAAAAAATCTCAACTGGGTAATTTGCTAGAATCATGCAGCTGCACGGTGGGCATGACCAATCAGTTGGTCCTCTACATATGACCTGCTATCAAAAAAAGAATTGCAATAGTTAAATGATGATGAGCAATATCAGTCAGCCATGGACCCTCAATTATTGAATCTAATCCGCTACAAACAATAAGAAATTCAGCACGGAGCAGACTATTCTGTTTTTTTTTTGTCCCACCTTTTATGAGAGAGTACTGCTTCCGTGTGTTCACCGTAAGCCAGCAGCATACTCCGATATTTGGAGGGGGCTCTCTTAACCATAGGGAGCTCTCCTAGAGACAAAAGGGAACAACTTGAATGCCCGCGCAAAATTTCAGAAAGCTTCATCACAAAGATGCTTCACATTTAGTCCTAGAAAAGCAGTATGAATGCAACGTAATGCAAATCCAACATTTTGTTAAAAATCAATTTCTCTAATTTTGGTTAAATGTGACGTCCATCACCGTCCCCCATCCAATTTTCAAGCTCTTAAAGTGGAGATGACATACGTTTGTTCTCCTCAACTACATAGGCAGTACCTTCTGACTTCCACGTCTCTCTCTCTTTCGGGCGTGCACTAGGGCTTGGTTGGCTTCAAATCAGACTTATCTTGGCACCCATCAACACTCAGCCCAAATGTTCATGAAATCTTGATCATCCTTCGATTAATATGGGCTGAATTGCTACTATTGTTACCCTTGTGATTAGCACGTGATAACTGATATTGGCTAGCAAGAAGCACCAAACACGTGTGTAATGTATTATAATAGTAATCAATAAGAGATTAAGGGATAAGAAAAATTGCACACGAATATTATAGTGGTTCGGCTTAGATTAAGCCTACATTCACTCTCCCATGCTAACAGCCTACCAACTGGATTCCACTATATAATCAATAAGAGATTACAACTTTGAGTGCAAACACTCAGCGATAGATCACACTATCTCACTAAGTCACTCTTGTGTATTTCTCTCACGATCACATACTTTTAAGCTCACACAAAACAAGTGTATATAGTCGAAGTACGCCCGCACTTTAAAATTATAGATTCTACATTTTGTCTCTTACTTGCTCTTCGGTTCCTCAATCTCCTTATATACTCTTCCACTTCCAAACTAACCGTTGGACAGTATCCAGAGGATCGTCTTCCAATCTACCCATTGGATAGAACTGTATTAAGAAAATTTGGTAGCCGTTGAGTGATAAAAGCAGAATCTCCATCTTGATTCTGATCGCCCATATAATCAGAATCTAGGTTTCCATAAGTAAAACTTCTCCGTAAGGAAAGTTCTTGTCTTCGGGATCTAATTGCCAATCAATTAGTTTGAGTCAATCAAATCTATTTTGGTATAGAATCTAAACCAGCTTACTAGCCATTACATATTCTGGATCTACGTCTGGTAATATTCTGGGTTCTTGTTTGGTACTATCAGAATGTCTCATTTTGAACTTGCTTCATTTTGAACATTAAGTTTTGAACTTGCTTCAGTCTGAATGTATACTTCTTCTGCTGTTTTATTGTTCTGAACCTGTCAGACCGAGATTCTACGTCTTCTTGTTTCTCCTTGTGATCACGTAGACTCAGAGACATTCTATTACTTCTCCATCTGAGACTTATAGACTCAGAAGCGTTTCTTTGCTTCTCCGTTTGAGACTTGTAGACTCAAAAGCCTTTAATTTATTTTGTCATTTTCAAAACATCATAAGGGATTTCCTAACAATAACAATGGTAATTTTAGATGTTAACACCACCTCATATTATTTTGATATCTGATTGTGTTTATTGGGATGATGATGGCCCATAAAAATGTTAAAAAAATAATTAAAAAATGATACTAATAAGTAATAATACCACAGTTCTTATCATGTACTAATTTTGTTGTTATAACTTTTCAAGCGATCATATAAAGGTAATAATTTCTAAAAATCGATCATTTTCAAGTGACATCGATCACTTGTGTAATTGAAAAATCACATTAGACATTGTTTAGAATAAATGTTCCGATGTCACTTGCTGAAAATGTCAACACTCAACAATCAAGCAAAACACCCAAATTCCAGTTTTGAACTCGAATGGATTGTTCATCCGCAAGGGGCCCCATCTCATCTTGCGGCAGCCAAGGCGATAGTGAAATTGAACATGATTGTGGCCGGAAGGTTTGGAGTTAAGGTTGGTTGTGGTGGGAGAGGGAAAGTCCAAATGATGGGGCGGTGGCGACGGAAGGAAGAGGGCAATCTGCGCGACGTCCAAAGTGACACAATGATTTTGGTTTGCAATTGAAAAGAGGAACTAGGGTTTGCATTGCAACATAATGTAATCCCAAATCCTCAAATTAAGAAATGGCATCGTTTTGAAACATTTCTATTGTCATCGTCTCTTTAATGCACCCTTCACATGATTTAACATTAAATTACTATTACGTAGGATTTTAGATAAAAGAAATCATAGATTTCATTCAGATGAATTTTTCATGAAAGTTACAACTTTTAATGATTTCTTAAAAAGTCAATGCACCAAATGAATTATGTATAGAAGTTATGACATTATTGATGTCATTTTCCCAAACATCTATTATGTAATTTTAAAACTTAATTTAATCTTTTCTTTTCTTAAAACACACCTACTCGCATGCTTCTTCTCTCGTGGTCATAAACTAAATTTCAGTGCATAGACATCAGGTTAGGCCCTTCATGGAGAGTAGCAAAGGGCATTTGGAGGGCCTGACCCACCCCATTAATCCTGCCATTCTGTTTATTTTAAAAAATTATATAGTAAGAACAAGTAATATATCAATTTATAAGTATTTATGTCCTATAACCTATTATAATTATTTACCTGCTTAATTTAAAATTGACGTAAAATGAAAAATAGATATATAGTGAATGGACAATACAAACACATTAATATAGATAAGTAGCATTACTCATGAAATTGCGGTCTTTAATACTATATAATACAAATAAGTCCAAAGCAAAATAATTTATAATCATCATGAAAATTTAACAACAATAATTTTTTGATATATAATTTCAAAAAGATTTAATGAAAATCTTTTTCTCAAGGATGTGCCTCATCCCTTGCCTGGACACACCCCACCCCGACCTGCCCTACGTGAATCACAGGGTGATGGTGGGATAAAGAGTAGACTCAAGGGGCGGGGATGGTAATTGTGATCTCTCGGTTCGACTCCACTTGTACCTGGCCCTTCATGGTTGGCTTTATTGTGTTCCAATAGAAGTTAACTTAATGGACCCAAAAGAGCCCACCTTAGTTCTTCTCATGAAACGTCCCACATAGGATGAAAGGGAAGAACAGGGGCAGCAAGTGCAGTCACAAAAGACGAGGTCGTGGTTTGGGATGGATCACGCAGCCATGTGATGAGCACAGAGCGAACTATTCTTTCGCCTTTTACTAAAGAATACCGTGTGCTCGTCACCATAAATGGCATACGCATATTTTTGGAGGAGTTCCCTCAACTGAGGGAGCTCCTAAAATAGAGTTAAAAGATGATTTGTAGCATAGCAGCCTTGCAGGTTCTGTTAATCTACTCCTAGCAAACCTCTCCTGAAGCTTGACTGATTGCAGACTAATCCCACTTTCTTCTTCTTAGTGGCTACTACAGCCGAATCTTTGGGCAGGTTTGTTTTGCTGTTGCCGCTGTGGAGCAGGACGATGAGAATCTCCATTCCATTCTAAAACCGGCACAGATTCAGCATCTTCAGCAGCCATGCCCACGGACTATTTACATTCGCTGTGAATTCAGAATGGGGCCGTTAGCATCAGATATTGAACTAGCTGTACTTAGCTATGCAAATGATTCCACCCTGACATACCAGCATGCTCACAAGTCATTCCAAGTTTTCAGGTTATGGATTCAGCTCCTCAAGTCAACCGCCCTGATGTTGAATAAGTCTTTCAAGTCTTAACCATTGTTCAAGCGACCACATTCGACAAGGTTAGAACCCCAGTACAGCATGGCCAAGTGCCGAATGATACCCTCTTGACTAACAGGTTTTATGTAACCATCTTGGAGCTTGTAAGAGCTTAAAACCCCAGAGAGCCTTTTTTTTTTTTGGTTGGACAGAGCCTATTTATGGAGTTTTTCCTTGCTGAGAAAAGCAGACGACTGTAGCAATGCCGGGCCCAGAGGAAAAGAAATACGTGACTATCTCCAATATGTCCTTTTGCCTTTCACTAGAGAAAGGTGACCGTGCTCTTGTAATCCTTGTAACTTTCAGGCTTAACAACTGGGCTATTAGCTTCAAATCAACGTTATCATTGGACCAGTTCAGGCTTCAAAATGCAGAACATATGGACCAATTATTTCTTCCAACTGCTGTCCTCATAGAAAAGAAGGAACAATCTCCGGTTCATTTTAATAGGCTCAATTATTCTTATACAGAGCAAAACTTTCATCGTCTCTTGAGCTCTCTCGCATGGGTAACAACGAAAGAGCAAGGGTAATAGGCATGGATTATTGCTTCACTCCAAGCCTTGCGTTTCTAGTTTTTGAGTTTTCCCTCTGTTCTCTGCCTCGTCATAACCAGCTGGATTGGTGTTCAATCGTGACCGACTAACCAACAACGCACAGATTGATTGCTTTTCTAGGCCAAGTGACTGCAAAAAATTTCGGATGGGCTTCGAATTCTGAACCAAAATCAGCATGCTGCCATCTCTAAAACAACGACAAGTTCTGTTTCAATCCTCTCTTTTATCCCAACTCTACGGGACGTTTTCACGAGTCTTCCAAGGCAGCTATTGTTCTCCTTTGTTGGGAAGAAGAGCAGTGAAAAGGTGTCCCACACAGGGAGTGCGGAAACAACCACACATCAGAACAGGACACAAAATAGGAGGCTAGGCAACGTTTGGAAGCATACCTTTCTCGGCCTTTTGGCTAAGATCAAGTGTAGTATCTGTTCTTATCAGTTTAATATCTGATACGTGGGCCATCGGTCCACATGATATTAAATTAATATTTTTAGGGGGAGAGGCCGCCACAGGAGCTTGCTACTGGGCTTCTCACGCGTCTCTCGGGCGTTGCACTACAGCCCTTGCCTGGCGCACCCCACCCAAGCCCAGTCCAAATGAATATTGCTTTTTGAGTATTCCTTTGGGTTTATTTTGCACTTTGCCTAGAATCTTGCCTTTGAGTATACCCTTGGGTTTATTTTTGGCATAGTTGAAACGTATTTTGGTTTCTATCTAATACGAGAAAACGATTCTTTCAGTTGCATAAGAAAAACCACATAGCTTTCAGGGTTGGTTGCTGACTCTGTCTCTGTGTTGGTGAATAACTATTGGGTTGTAGATGTCGGAGCCAAGCAAACATCACTGTTGAAGCGAAGAATCCAAAAGACTGGTGATCTGTCTTCGTTTTTCGGGTGTAGTTGTGCAAAGTGGTTCTGTTCTATTATTTACCGAGCATTGGAATCTTTTCTGTGATGCTGAATGTCCCAAAATTCATGGCTTCTTCTCGAGTCCACCCGCCCCGAAAACAACCTAACTCGACCCGCCAGAAATTTCCATAAGGTCCTAAATTGGTTTTTGGAATTTTACCCTTTTTTGGGTCAAGAAATTTTCCCTTATTAAAAATATGGTTTTTTTTTTCATAAAGATTCTAGGTCCGTTGAATGGTCTCTCAATGGTTTGTAACATTACTTTAAGCAATCACAGTTTAATATGGTAAAATTGGTACGACTTGATAGAATCATAAAAATGTGCAAACTTTGATCTTTGTCTATCGACAAAGTTAGTCCCAAAAATATAAAAATTGGACCAAATAACTAGGGCTCCAATGAAATCAAGATTTCGAAAATGCCCAACTACCACATGAGATGAAGTTTGATTTGACCTTTTGTATACAACTTACTGAGGAACAAATTTTTAGACTTTATTTTAAGATGTGTTCTTATAGATAAGTTAGTTTGACCCATTTACCATATCGGACCACTTAGAAATTTGGTAGCCCTTCCTAGGATGAGAAAGGCCCATAACATCGCTCAAATAAGGGAGACATTCATTACTTTTATGTAGTGCTCACTTGTTTCTATAATTATTAAAAAGATCATTTAAATGCAACAATATCTAAAAATCAATCATCTTCGAGTGACATCAACCACTTGCATCGTCGGAAAATCACACGTGATATTATTTTTAGTGTAAATAATCTAAAATGACTCTTTAGATGTGTCAACACTTAAGATATAAATTTTTAAGCTCAAGTCTTGCTCATAAAAATATTGTTTGCCTTGGGCTTGAGTCTACACAGTTTTGTTCTACTAGGCTTTCTTCAAAAAAAGTTTCATTATAAGTTAAGACAAGTGTCATCACATAAATGACGCTACATCTCACCACACCCAGATGGAATGGTTCTCTAACAGATTATAGAACCCTATTTAGGAAGCAGTGAAAGCGATATCTACATTTGCATTTTGCAAAACTTTGATTTACATGGCTTTGCATATTCAAGCAACCTCATCAATTTTTTTTGCCTTTGAGCTACGACCATGGAAAGGCTGTGGCAAACGCCACCAAATGATCTGCCCACAGATGCTCTGGAGTTGCAAGAACATTTACCACAGAAGAGACCATAGTTAAAGTCTATACCTTTTGTCTAAAAGTAGCAAAAACACGTGATACGGATAATCAGAATCCTAGGAAATAGATGCACAAGTATGAGGGTTGAGACACTAAGAGTGCTAAAACTTCAATACGATGTTCACTTTGGTACCAAATTTTTTTTTTTCATTTACTTGAGTGCCACAAGTTTAAAAAAACGTTCACTTGAGTACCACTTTCGATTTGCCCAATGGAAAAGCTGACATGGCCGCCGGTGGAAAATATTTTTATTAATTTGTATTTCTCTAGAGCCAATGAGGGTCATCGGTGACCCTTGCCTAAACTAGGCGGGGTTGCCTCGCCCTTGGTGGCAAAGACCTTGGGTGAGGCCGTCGAAGCTTCACTGACCTTTGGCAAAGGTAGTCGCGGCCTCCCCCATGACTGGCGAGGGTTGTCGTGGCCTTGCCCTAGGCCTTTGCAGCTAGATCTAGGTGAGGGCTGTCAAGATCTCGCTAGCAATTGGTGAGGACCAAACGGCCTCACTACAATGCTTACAGTGAGGGCGAGACAGCCTCGTCCAGATTTGGCCACAAAAGCCCTAGGTAAGGTCGTAACGACCCTTGCTAAGCGCAGGCAAGGCTGCAACGGCCTTTGCCAGCAGTTGATGAAGCTCCGATGACCTTGCCCAAGGCTTTCACAACTGAGGACAAGGCGGCCCTTGCCCAATTTGGTCAAGGTTTCCGCGGCCGGTGAGGATCGCCGATGACCCTCATCGGCCCTAGAGAAGAAGAAGAAGAAAAAAGCAAAAAAAAATCAAAAAAATTAATAAAAATATTAAAATATTGTCTACTAGCGACCACATTAGCTTTTCTGGTAGGCAAATCGGAAATGACACTCGAGTGAATGTTTTTTCCAACTTGTGACACTCAAGTGAACGAAAAAAGAGTTTCAACACCAAAGTAAGTACTGTATAAAATTTTTGGTACTCCTAGTATTTTTCTACCTAGATTGTTAGAAGTATTAAATTGAAAGGAGAAGAGACATTTGATAGGGATCCACTCAAAAAAAAATCCCAACCGGGTAATTTGCTAGAATCGTGCGGCCGTGTGGTGGGCATGAAGCAGACTATTCTTCTTTTTTTTCCCGCCTTTTATGAGAGAGCACTGCTTCCGTGTGTTTGCTACTCCAATATTTGGAGTGGGCTCTCTTAACCATAGGGACTCTCCTAGAGACAAGAGGGAGCAACTTGAATGCCCGCGCAAAATTTCAGATAGCTTCCTTCGTCACAAAAATGCTTCGCATTTAGTACTAAAAAGCAGTATGAATGCAACGTAATGCAACTCCATCTTGTTAAAAATCAGTTTCTCTAGATTTGGTTAAATGTTACGTCCATCACCGTCCTCCATCCGATATTCAAGCTCTTAAAGTGGAGATGACATGCATTTGTTCTCCTAAACTACATAGGCAATACCTTCCAACTTCCACATCTCTCTCTTTGGGTGCGCACTAGGGCCTGGTTGGCTTCAAATCGGACTTATCCTAGCACCCATTGACACTCAGCCCAAAGGTACTTGAAATCTTGAGCATCCTTCAACTAATATGAGCCGGATTGCTACCATTGTTACCCTTGTGACTAGCACGTGACAACAATGGTAATTTTGGATGTCAACGTCACCTCATATTATTCCAATATCTAATTGCGTTTATTGGATGATAATGGTCCATAATGTTCAAAAATTAATAAGAAAAGGGTACTAATAAGTAATAATGCTACAATTCTTGTCAAGTACTAATTTTGTTGTTATAACTATTTATGTCATCATTTAAGGATAATAATTTCTAAAAATCGATCATTTTCAAGTGACATCCATCATTTGCATAATTGGAAAATCACATCGGACATTGTTTAGATAAATGTTCCAATGTGACTTGCTGAAAATGTCAATACTCAACAATCAAGCAAAACACCCAAGTTCCAGTTTTGAACCCGAATGGATTGTTCATCCGCAAAGGGGCCCAGTCTCATCTTGCGGCAGCCAGGGCGCTAGTGAAATTGATGATGGCGGTGGCGACAGAAGGAGGAGGGCAATCGGCATGGTGTCCAAAGTGACAATGGTTTTTGTTTGCGATTGAAAAGAGGAACTAGGATTTGGATTGCAATCTAATTTAATCCCAAATCCTCAAATTAAGAAATGGTGTCCTTTTGAAACATTTTTGTTGTCATCATCTCTTTATGCACCCTTCACATGATTTAACATTAAATTACTACTATGTAGGATTTTAGACAATGTAGGATTTTAGACAAGAGAAATTGCAGATTTAAGTTAGATGAATTTTTCATGAAAGTTATGAGTTTTAATGATTTCTTAAAAGTCATTGTACCAAATGAATTATGTATAAAAGTTATGACATTATTGATGTCATTTTCCCAAACATTTATTGTGTAATTTTATAACTTTATTTTATATTTTCATCTCTTAAAACGCACCAACTTTGCATACTTCTTCCCTCGTGGTCATAAACTTGACTTCAGTGCATAGACATCAGGTTAGCCCCTTCATGAAGAGTAGCAAAGGGCATTTGGATGGCCTGCCCCACTTCATTAATCCGCCCCTTTTGTTTATTTTCAAAAATTATATAGTGAGCACAAGAAATATATCAAATTTATAAGTATTAATGTCCTATAAAACCTATTATAATTGTTTACCCACTTAATTTAAATTTGACGTAAAATGAAAAATAGATATTTAGCGAATGAACAATACAAACACTTAATATAGATAACTAGCATTACTCATGAAATTGCGTTCTTTAATACTATATAATACAAATAAGCTCAAAGTAACATAATTTATAATCATTATGAAAATTTAACAATAATAATTTTTGATATATAATTTCAAAAGGATTTAATGAAAATTATTTTCTCGAGGATGCACCTCATCTTGCCTGGACGCACCACACCTTGCCTTGCCCCGCCCGACGCGAATCACTGAGTGGTAGACCTATTAAACGAGTGGGTCGGATCGAGTTTGGGTCAGGTCATAAATGGTCCGACCCAAATTGACCCATTAACCCATTTATGACTCATTTAAGCATAGTTTAAAATTTTTGACCCATACCCAACTCATACCCGACCCGACCCGACTCATATTATTAAAATATTTCCATATCTAACTAAATTTAGGAAAACTTATTCTTATAATCTTTTTTAAAGATTTTAAAATTATTCGGGTTTATTTTTTTTTTTAAATCGAATTATTAATAATTTTTGTTTTAAATATTTTAAATAATTTTTATTTTTTCAAAATCACACATACATATGAAAGAACTAGACTCACTTGGGTTTTGACGACCAATCAAGCCACCATCCGACGATGGTGGCGACCACGTGCGACAACGTCGTCGTGTGAGCTAGAGGACGAGTTGTTGTACAAGCGATGGGAGCGAGACAACGCGCTGTCGTGCGATGAGAAATGTTTTTTCGTTTTGATTTGAAAGCGAAGAGAAGATGAGTCATTTCTGAGGACCGAGAAATAGTTGAGTTCTAAGTAGGTTTAAACTTCGACCCATTAACGACCCATGTATTTTAGTCTTTTTAATTTTAAACTCATTATAGGTATATTTGTCAAAATGGGAGCATAACCCATTTATGACCTATTTAAATGTTAAATGGGTCATAAATGGATTTTCCTAAAAAAAACCTGACTCATTAATGACCAATTTAAATGTTAAATGAGTCATAAATGGGCTATGCACCCATTTTGATAGGTGTACTGGGCGGTGATGGGATAAATAGTAGGGCGAGATGGTAATTGTGATCTCTGCCCAACTCCACTCATCCCCAGCCCCAATAGTTGACTTCATTGTGTTCCTATAGAAGTTAATTTAATGGACCTGAAAGAGCCCACCCTAGTTCTTCTTGTGAAATGTCCCACATAGGATGAAAGGGAAGAACATGGGTAGCAAGGCCAGTCATAAAAGAGGAGATCATGCCATTACATAAATCACGCAGCCACGTGATAAGCACAAAGCGAACTATTCTTTCGCCTTTTACTAAAGAATACCGTGTGCTTGTAACAAATAGTGGCATACGCCTATTTTTGGAGGAGTTCCCTCAACTGAGGAAGCTCCTAAAATATAGTTTAAAAGATGATTTAGTGGCATTGTAGGTTTGGTTCATCTATTCCTAACAACCCTCTCCTGAAGCTGAACCAGTTCCTGACTGATCCCTCTTTCTTTTCCTAGTGACTAATACAGCCGAATCTTTGGTCAGATATGTTTTGCTGTTGTCGCAGTGAAGCAGGACGAGAAGAATCTTCATTCTATTCTAGAACCGGCACAGATTCAGCATCTTTAGGAGCCGTGCCCACGGACTGTTTCCATGCGCTTTGAATTCCGAATGAGGCCATACGCATCAGTTATTGAACTAGCTGTACTTAGCTATGCAAATGATTCCACCCTGACATACCAGCATGCTCACAAGCCATTCCAAGTTTTCAGGTTATGGATTCAGCTCCTCAAGTCAACTGCTCTGATGTTGAATTAGTCTTTGAAGTCTTAACCATTGTTCAAGCGACTTCATTCGACCACATCAAAATCCCAGCAGTGCACTACCAAGTGCCAAATGATAACCTCTTGACCAACAGATTATATATGACTATCTTGGAGTTTTATAAAAGCTTAAAACCCCAGAGAGCCCATTTATGGAGTTTTTCCTTGCCGAGAAAAGCTGACAACTGTGGCAATGCTGGACCCAGAGGAAAAGAAATACGTGACTATCTCCTTATGTCCTTTTGCCTTTCATTAGAGAAAGGTTACCATGCTCTCGTAATCCTTGTAACTTTCAGGCTTAACAACTAGGCTATTAGCTTCAAATCAACGTTATCATTGGACCAATTCAGGCTTCAAAATGCAGAACATATGGACCAATTATTTCTTCCAACTACTGTCCTCATAGAAAAGAAGGAACAAACTCCGGTTCATTTTAATAGGCTCAATTATTCTTATACAGAGCAAAACTTTCATCGTCTCTTGAGCTCTCTCGCATGGGTAACAATGAAAGAGCAAGGGTAATAGGCATGGATTCTTGCTTCACACCAAGCCTTGCGTTTCTAGTTTTCGAGTTTTCCCTCTGTTCTCTGCCTCGTCATAACCCAGCTGGATTGGTATTCAATCGTGACCAACTAACCAACAACGCACAGATCGATTGCTTGTCTAGGCGAAGAGACTGCAAAAAATTTCGGATGGGCTTCGAATTCTGAACCAAAATCAGCATGCTGCCATCTCCAAAACACCAACAAGTTCTGTTTCAATCCTCTCTTTTATCCCAACTCTGCGGGACGTTTTCACGAGTCTTCCAAGTCAGCTGTTGTTCTTCTTTGTTGGGAAGAAGAGCACTGAAAAGGAGTCCCACACAGGGAGTGCAGAAACGACCACACACCAGGACAGGACACAAAAGAGGAGGTTAGGCCACGTTCCAAAGCATACCTTTCTCGGCCTTTTGGCTAAGATCAAGTGTAGTATCTGTTCTTATCAGTTTAATATCTGATACGTGGGCCATCGGTCCACATGATATTAAATTAATTTTTTTAGGGGGAGAGGCCGCCACAGTAGCTTGCTGCTGGGCTTCTTACGCGTCGCTCGGGCGTTGCACTACAGCCCTTGCCTGGCGCACCCCACCCAAGCCCAGTCCAAATGAATTAGTTTCTATGGTATCGTGACGCCCTTGCCTGGTGAGGCCCACCTAAGCCCAGTCTATATGGATTTGCTTCTCTAGCTTACAAAGCTTTCGAGGTGGTCGCCGATTCTGTCTCTGTTGGTAAATGTAAAGTTGTAGCTGTAGGAGCCAAGCGACCATAGCGAAGACTCCAAAAGACTAGCAATTTCTATTATACAATGAGCACTGGAGTCTCTTGATGATGGTGAACGTCGCACCAATTTCTATTATACACAGTAGCTTGCTACTGGGCTTCTAGCGCGTTGCTCCTACAGCCCTTGCCTGGCGCATCCCACCCAAACCCAGTCCAAATGAATTTTGCCTTCTGAGTATCCCTTTTGGGTTTATTTTGCCTTAGAGTATCCCCTTGGGTTTATTTTTTGCATTGTTGAAACGTATTTTGGTTTCTATCTAATACGCGAAAACGATTCTTTCAGTTGCGTAAGAAAAACCACAAAGCTTTCAGGGGTGGTTGCTGACACTTGTCTCTATGTGTTGGTGAATAACTATTGGGTTGTAGCTGTCGGAGCCAAGCAAACACCACTGTTGAAGCGAAGAATCCAAAAGACTAGTGATCTGTCTTTGTTTCTCGGGTGTATCTGTGCAAAGTGTTTCTGTTCTATTATTCACTGAGCATTGGAATATTTTCTATGATGCTGAATGTCCCACAAATTCATGGCTTCTCCTCGAGTCCACCTGCCCTGAAAACAACCTAACTCGACCCGCTGGAAATTTCCATAAGGTCCTAAATTGGTTTTTGGAATTTTTCCCTTTCTTTGTCTAGAAATTTTCCCTTATTAAAACTATGATTTTTTGTTCATAAAAATTCGAGATTGGTTGAATGGTCTCTCTATAGTTTGTAACATTGCTTTGAGCAATCGTAGTTTAATATGATAAAATTGGTATGACTTGACATAATCATAAAAATGTGCAAACTTTGATCTTTGTCTATCGATTGAGTTAGTCCCAAAAAATATAAAAATTGGACCAAATAACTAGGGCTCTAATGAAATTGAGATTTTGAAAAATGAGTTCGGGATCGTATTTGCCCAAGTGCCAGATTAGATGAAGTTTGATTTGGCCTTTTGTATACAACTTCTTGAGGAATGAATTTCGGATTTTATTTTAAGATGGATTCGGATAGATAAGTTAGTTAAACCCATTTACCATCTTGGACCACTTAGAAATTTGGTAGCCCTTCCTGGGATGAGAAAGGCCCATAACATTGCTCAAATAAAGGAGAAATTCATTACTTTCATGCAGTGTTCACTTTGTGCTATAATTATTAAAGCCATAGTTTAAATGCAACAATTTCTAAAAATTGATCGTCTTCAAGTGACATCAACCACTCGCATCGTTGGAAAATCACACATGATATTATTTTAGAGTAAGTAATCTAAAATGACTAGTTATAGTTAGATGTGTCAACATTTAAGATGTAAATTGTTAAGCTCAAGTTCTGCTCATAACAATATTGTTTGCTTTGGGCTTGAGTCCATGCGGTTTTGTTCTACTGAGCTTTTTTTTTAAAAAAGTTTCGTTACAAGTTGGGATAAGTGCCATCACATAAATGACGCTACATCTCACCACACCTAGACGAAATGGTTCTCTACAAGGTTATAGAACCCTATCTAGGAAGCGGTGAAAGCGATATCAACACTTGCATTTTGCAAATCTTTGATTTACATGGCTTTGCATATTCAAGCAACCTCATCGATTTTTTTTGCCTTTTGAGTTATGACCATGGAAAGGCTGTGGCAAACGCCACCAAATGATCTGCCCACAGATGCTCTAGAGTTGCAAGAACATTGACCACAGAAGAGACTATAGTTGACGTCTATACCTTTTGTCTAAAAGTAGCAAAAACATGTGATGCCGATAATCAGAATCCTAGGAAATAGATGCGCGAGCATGAAGATTGAGACATTATGAGTGTCAAAACTTTCGTATGGTGCTCACTTTGATACAAATTTTTTTTTTTTTTTTTAGTTTGCTTGAATGCCACAAGTTTAAAAAAACATTCACTTGAGTGCCATTTCCAATTTTCTCGCTAGAAAAGCTAATGTGGCTGTCAATAATATTTTTATTTATTTGTTTTCTTTAGGGCCGACGAGAGTTACCATTGACTCTCGCCCAAACTGGGTGGGGGTCGCCTCGCCCTTTGTGGCGAAGACCCTAGGTGAGGCTGTTAGAGCTTCATCGACCTTTGGCAAAGGTTGTCACGGCCTCTCCTGTGACTAGCGAGGGTTGTCGCGGCCTTGCGCTGTTGCGGTTAGATTTGGGCGAGGGCCATCGTGGCCTTGCCAGCGGTTGGCGAGGACTCAACGGACTCACCCATAGTGCTTATGGTGAGGGTAGATGGCCTCGCCCAAATTTGGTCTTAAAGGCCTTGGGCAAGGCACGATGACCCTCACTAGCCTCGGCAATGTTGTGTCGACCTTTGCCAAGGACCAGTGAAACTCCAACGACCTCGCCTAGGGCCTTCACGGACAAGGGTGAGGCAACCCCTTGCCCAATTTGGTCAAGGTTATCGGTAACCCCCTCATCGGCCCTAGAGAAAAAAAAGAAAAAAAGAAAAAAAAATCAAAAAAATTAATGAAAATATTAAAATATTGTCTACTAGCAACTACATTAGCGGGCACTCAAGTTTTTTGATAGGCAAATAGGCAAATTTTTTTTTCAAACTTATCGGAAATGAAAGAAAAAAGTTTTACTTGAGTGAATGTTTTTTTTGACACTTCTAGTTTTTTTTATGTCAACCACCTAAAAAAAAAAATTGTGGCATTCAAGGTGAGCGAAAAAAAATCTTGTTTTAACACAAAAAAAGAGCTATTCCCTGAGAAAGTTGTTCTGAATAAATTTGTATAAAAGAAAAAACTTTTGGTACTTTCTAGTAACTTTTCTACCAAGTTTATAACACACGAGGATTGTTAGAAGTATTAAATTGAAAGGAGAAGAGACATTTGATAGGGATCCACTAAAAAAAAAAATCCCAACCGGGTAATTTGCTAGAATCGTGCGGCCGTTTGGTGGGCATGAGGAAGCAGACTATTCTTTTTCTTTCCGAGAACTTTTTGTAGTTACTTTTTAGAAATAGAAAAGAACTATTTCCCACCTTTTATGAGAGAAATGTACCGCCTTTCATGAGAGAGTACCGTGTTTCACTACTCCAATATTTGGAGTGGGCTCTCTTAACCATAGGGACTCTCCTAGAGACAAGAGGAAGCAACTTGAATGCCCGTGCAGAATTTCAGATAGCTTCCTTCATCACAAAAATGCTTCGCATTTAGTACTAAAAAAGCAGTATGAATGCAACATAATGCAACTCCATCTTGTTAAAAATCAGTTTCTCTAGATTTAGTGAAATGTGATGTCCATCACTGTCCTTTATCCAAATTTCAAGCTCTTAAAGTGGAGATGACATGCGTTTGTTCTCCTCAACTACATAGGCAGTACCTTCCGACTTCCATGTCTCTCTCTCTTTCGGGCGTGCACTAGGGCCTGGTTGGCTTCAAATCGGACTTATCCTAGCACCCATTGACATTCAGCCCAAAGGTTTTTGAAATCTTGAGCATCCTTCGATTAATATGGGCGGGATTGCTACCATTGTTACCCTTGTGACTAGCACGTGACAACAATGGTAATTTCGGAGGTCAACACCACCACATATTATTCCAATATCTAATTGCGTTTATTGGGATGATAATGGCCCATAATGTTCAAAAATTAATAAGAAAAGGGTACGTATAAGTAATAATTCCATAATTCTTGTTAGGTACTAATTTTGTTATTATAACTATTTAAGCGATCATTTAAGGATAATAATTTCTAAAAATCAATCATTTTCAAGTGACATCCATCACTTACGTAATTAGAAAATCACATCAGACCTTGTTTAGATAGATGTCCCAATGTGACTTGCTGAAAATGTCAACACACACTGAAAATGTCAATACTCAACAATCAAGCAAAACACCCAAATTCCAGTTTTGAACCCGAATGGATTGTTCATCCGCAAGGAGCCCATCTCATCTTGCGGCAGCCAAGGCGCAAGTGAAATTGAACATGAGCGTGGCCGGAAGGTTTGGAGTGAGGTTGGTCGTACTGGGTGAGGGAGAGTCAAATGATGAGGGCGGTGGCGACAGAAGGGCAATCGGCACATCGTCCAAAGTGAGACAATGATTTTGGTTTGCGATTGAAAAAAGGAACTAGGGTTTGGATTGCAACCTAATTTAATCCCAAATCCTCAAATTAAGAAATGGCGTCCTTTCGAAACATTTTTGTTGTCATCATCTCTTTGATGCACCCTTCGCATGATTTAACATTAAATTACTACTACGTAGGATTTTAGACAAGAGAAATCATAGATTTAATTTTATTTTTTTGATGAATTTTTGTGAAAGTTATGAGTTTTAATAATTTCTTAAAAAGTCATTGTACCAAATGAATTATGTATAAAATTTTACAGTTTTAATGATTTCTTAAAAAGTCATTGTAGCAAAATGAATTATGACAAAAGTTATGACATTATTGATGTCATTTTCTCAAACATTTATTAAGTAATTTTAAAACTTTATTTTATATTTTCATCTGTTAAAATGCACCTACTCTGCATACTTCTTCTCTCGTGGTCATAAACATGACTTTAGTGCATAGACATCAGGTTAGCCCCTTCATGAAGAGTAGCAAAGGGCATTTGGACGGCCTGCCCCACTCCGTTAATCTGACCCTTTTGTTTATTTTCAAAAAATTATATAGTGAGCACAAGAAATATATCAAATTTATAAGTATTAATGTCCTATAACCTATTATAATTGTTTACCCACTTAATTTAAATTTGACGTAAAATGAAAAATAGATATTTAGCGAATGAACAATACAAACACTTAATATAGATAACTAGCATTACTCATGAAATTGCGTTCTTTAATACTATATAATACAAATAAGCTCAAAGTAACATAATTTATAATCGTTATGAAAATTTAACAATAATAAGTTTTTGATATATAATTTCAAAAGGATTTAATGAAATTTTTTTTCTCAAGGATGCGCCTCATCTTGCCGGGACGCACCCCACCCCGCCTTGCCCGGCCTGGCGGGAATCACTGGGCGGTGGTGGGATAAATAGTAGGGCAGGGGTGGTAATTGTGATCTCTGCCCAACTCCACTCATGCCCAGCCCCTAGCAGTTCAAATAGAAGTTAATTTAATGGACCTGAAAGAGCCCACCTTAGTTCTTCTTGTGAAATGTCCCACATAGGATGAAAGGGAAGAACATGGGCAGCAAGGCCAGTCATAAAAGACGAGATCATGCCGTCGAACAAATCACGCAGCCACGTGATAAGCACAGAGCGAACTATTGTTTCGCCTTTTACTAAAGAATACCGTGTGCTTGTCACAAATAGTGGCATACGCTTATTTTTGGAGGAGTTCCCTCAACTGAGGAATCTCCTAAATTAGAGTTTAAAAGATTATTTTGTAACATTGGTAGGTTTGGTTCATCTACTCCTGACAACCATCTCACGAAGCTGAACCAGTTTCTGACGGATCCCTCTTTTTTCTAGTGACTGATACAGCCGAATTCTTGGGCAGATATGTTTTGCTGTTTTGGCAGTGGAGCAGGACGAGAATAATCTTCATTATATTCTAGAACCGGCACAGATTCAGCATCTTTAGGAGCCGTGCCCACGGACTGTTTCCATGCGCTTTGAATTCCGAATGAGGCCATAAGCATCAGATATTGAACTAGCTGTACTTAGCTATGCAAATGATTCCACCCTGACATACCAGCATGCTCACAAGTCATTCCAAGTTTTCAGGTTATGGATTCAGCTCCTCAAGTCGACTGCTCTGATGTTGAATTAGTCTTTTAAGTCTTAACCATTGTTCAAGCGACTTCATTCGACCACATCAAAATCCCAGCACTGCACTACCAAGTGCCAAATGATAACCTCTTGACCAACATATTATATATGACTATCTTGGAGTTTTTTAAAAGCTTAAAACCCCATAGAGCCCATTTATGGAGTTTTTCCTTGCTGAAAGTAGACAACACAACCGTGGCAATGTTGGGGTCAGAGGAAAAGAAATACGTGACTATCTCCATCCCTCCTTTCGCCTTTCGCTGAAGCACTGTGACTGTGCACTCGTAATCCTTGTAACTTTCAGGCTCAAAAACTGGACTATTAGCTTCAAATCAATGTTATGACTGGACCAGTTCAGGCTTCAAAATGCAGAACATTTGGAACAATTATTTCTTGCAACTGCTGTCCTGATAGAAAAGAATGAGCAAACTCCAGTTCATTTTAATAGGCTTACCTCATTCATATATAGAGAAATTTTCATCTCTCTTGGGCTCTCTTGCATGGGTAACAACGAAAGAGCAGGAGTAATAGGAGCATGGATTCTTGCTTCACACCAAGCCTTGCTTTTCTAGTTTTCAAGTTTTCCCTCTGTTCTCTGCCGTGTCATAACTAGATGCATTGGTGTTCAATCGCGACCAGCTACCCAACAGCATACAGATCGATTGCTCTTCTAAGCCAAATGACTGCAGAAACTTTCTTCTAAGGATGGGCTTCGAATTCTGAACCAAAATCAGCATGCTGCCATCTCCAAAATGCGGACACGTTTCTGTTTCAATCCTCTCTTATTATCCCAAGTCGACTGGACGTTTTCACGAGTCTTCCAAGTCGGCCGTTGTTCTTCTTTGTTGGGAAGAAGAGCACTGAAAAAGAGTCCCACACAGGAGTGCGAAAACAACCACACACCAGAACAGGACACAAAATAGGAGGCTAGGCAATGTTTCAAAGCATACCTTTCTCGGCCTTTTGGCTAAGATCAAGTGTAGTATCTGTTCTTATCAGTTTAATATCTGATACGTGGGCCATCGGTCCACATGATATTAAATTAATTTTTCTAGGGGGAGAGGCCACCACAGTAGCTTGCTACTGGGCTTGTCACGCGTCGCTCGGGCGTTGCACTACTGCCCTTGCCTGGCGCACCCCACCCAAGCCCAGTCCAAATGAATGTGTTTCTATGGTATCGTCACGCTCTTGCCTGGGCCACCTAAGCTCAGTCTAAATAGATTTGCTTCTCTAGCTTACAAAGCTTTGGAGGTGGTCGCCGATTCTGTCTCTGTTGGTAAATGTTGGGTTGTAGCTGTAGGAGCCAAGCGACCATAGCGAAGAATCCAAAAGACTAGCAATTTCTATTATACAATGAGCACTGGAGTCTCTTGACGATGGTGAACGTCGCACCAATTTCTATTATACACAGTAGCTTGCTACTGGGCTTCTCGCAGGCTTCTCGCGCGTTGCTCCTACAGCCCTTGCCTGGCGCATCCCACCCAAGCCCAGTCCAAATGAATTTTGCCTTCTGAATATCCCTTTTGGGTTTATTTTGCCTTAGAGTATCCCCTTGGGTTTATTTTTTGCATTGTTGAAACGTATTTTGGCTTCTATCTAATACGCGAAAACGATTATTTCAGTTTGCGTAAGAAAAACCACAAAGCTTTCAGGGGTGGTTGCTGACTCTGTCTCTATGTGTTGGTGAATAACTATTGGGCTGTAGCTGTCGGAGCCAAGCAAACACCACTGTTGAAGCGAAGAGTCCAAAAGACCAGTGATCTGTCTTTGTTTATCGGGTGTATCTGTGCAAAGTGGTTCTGTTCTATTATTCACTGAGCATTGGAATCTTTTCCATGATGCTGAATGTCCCACAAATTCATGGCTTCTCCTTGAGTCCACCTGCCCTGAAAACAACCTAACTTGACCCGCCGGAAATTTCCATAAGGTCCTAAATTGGTTTTTGGAATTTTTCCCTTTCTTTGTCTAGAAATTTTCCCTTATTAAACCTATGATTTTTTTTTCATAAAAATTCGAGATTGGTTGAATGGTCTCTCTATAGTTTGTAACATTGCTTTGAGCAATCGTAGTTTAATATGGTAAAATTGGTATGACTTGACAGAATCATAAAAATGTGCAAACTTTGATCTTTGTCTATCGATAGAGTTAGTCCCAAAAAATATAAAAATTGGACCAAATAACTAGGGCTCTAATGAAGTTGAGATTTCAAAAAATGAGTTTGGGATCGTATTTGCCCAAGTGCCAAATTAGATGAAGTCTGATTTTGGCCTTTTGTATACAACTTCTTGAGGAATGAATTTCGGATTTTATTTTAAGATGAGTTCTGATAGATAAGTTAGTTAAACCCATTTACCATCTTGGACCACTTAGAAATTTGGTAGCCCTTCTTGGGATGAGAAAGGCCCATAACACTGCTCAAATAAAGGAGAAATTCACTATTTTCATGCGATGCTATAATTATTAAAGCCATAGTTTAAATGCAACAATTTCTAAAAATTGATCGTCTTCAAGTGACATCAACCACTCACATCATTGGAAAATCACACATGATATTATTTTAGAGTAAGTAATCTAAAATGACTAGTTAGATGTGTCAACACTTAAGATATAAATTGTTAAGTTCAGGTCCTGCTCATAACAATATTGTTTGCTTTTGGCTTGACTCAATGTGGTTTTGTTCTACTGAGCTTTTTTTTTTTTAAATTTTCGTTACAAGTTGGGATAAGTGCCATCACATAAATGACATTACATCTCACCACACCCAGATGAAATGGTTCTCTACAAGGTTATAGAACCCTATCTAGGAAGTGGTGAAAGTGATATCAACACTTGCATTTTGCAAATCTTTGATTTACATGGCTTTGCATATTCAAGCAACCTCATCGATTTTTTTTTGCCTTTAAGCTATGACCATGGAAAGGCTGTGGCACATGCCACCAAATGATCTGCCCACAAATGCTCTAGAGTTGCAAGAACATTGACCATAGAAGAGACCATAGTTGACGTCTATACCTTTTATCTAAAAGTAGCAAAAACACGTGATGCCGATAATCAGAATCCTAGGAAATAGATGTGCAAGCATGAAGATTGAGACATTAAGAGTACCAAAACTTTCATACGGTGCTCATTTTGGTACAATTTTTTTTTTCGCTCATTTAAATGCCACAAATTTGAAAAAATGTTCACTTTAGTGCTATTTCCAATTTTCCCACTAGAAAAGCTAACGTGGTTGTCGATAACATTTTTATTTATTTATTTATTTATTTATTTATTTAGGGCTGACAAGAGTCACCGTTGACCTTCACCCAAACTGGGTGGGGGTTGCCTCGCCCTTTGCGGCGAAGACCCTAGGTGAGGTTGTTGGAGCTTTGGCAAAGACCCTAGGTGAGGCTGTCACGGCCTAACCTACGACTAGCGAGGGTTGTCGTGGCCTTGCCTAGGGTTGTTGCGGTTAGATCTGGGCGAGGGCCATCGCGGCCTTGCCAGCGGTTGGCGAGGACTCGATGGCCTCACCCATAGTGCTTATGGTGAGGGTAAGGTAGCCTTGCCCAGATTTGGTCTTAAAGGCCTTGGGCAAGGCCGTGACGACCCTCACTAGCCTCGGACAAGGTTGTGACGGCCTTTGCTAGGGACCGGTGAAACTCCAACGACCTCACCTAGGGCCTTCACGGACAAGGGTGAGGCAACCCCCACCTAATTTGGGTGAGGGTTATCGGTAACCCTTGTCGCCCTAGAGAAAAAAAAAAAAAAAATTCAAAAACTCAAAAAAATTAACAAAAATATTAAAATTATACTAGCAACTAAATCAGCTTTTTCGATAGGTAAATCGAAAGTGGCACTTCAAGTGAATGTTTTTTCAAACTTATTGCATTCAAGTGAGCGAAAAAAAAGTTTTAACATCAAAATAAGTGTCGTATAAAAGTTTTGACAATTCTAGTGTTTTTCTGCCCAAGTATAGAGAATCGTTGGAAGTATTAAATTGAAAGGAGAAGAGACATTTGATGGGGATCCACCTAAAAAAAATCCCAACCGGGTAATTTGCTAGAATCGTGCGGCCGAGTGGTGGGCATGGAGCAGACTATTATTTTTTTTTTTCCCCACCTTTTATGAGAGAGTACCGCTTCCGCGTGTTCACTACTCCAATATTTGGAGTGGGCTCTCTTAACCATAGGGACTCTCCTAGAGACAAGAGGAAGCAACTTGAATGCCCGTGCAGAATTTCAGATAACTTCCTTCATCACAAAAATGCTTCGCATTTAGTACTAAAAAAGCAGTATGAATGCAACTCCATCTTGTTAAAAATCAGTTTCTCTAGATTTAGTGAAATGTGATGTCCATCACTGTCCTCCATCCAAATTTCAAGCTCTTAAAAGTGGAGATGACATGCGTTTGTTCTCCTCAACTACATAGGTAGTGCCTTCCGACTTCCACGTCTCTCTCTTTCGGGCACGCACTAGGGCCTGGTTGGCTTCAAATCGGACTTATCCTAGCACCCATTGACACTTAGCCCAAAGGTTCTTGAAATCTTTAGCATCCTTCGACTAATATGGGCCGGATTGTTATCATTGTTACCTTTGTGACTAGCACGCGACAACAATGATAATTTTGGAGGTCAACGCCACCTCATATTATTCCAATATCTAATTGCGTTTATTGGGATGATAATGGCCCATAATGTTCAAAAATTAATAAGAAAAGGGTAAGGATAAGTAATAATTCCACAATTCTTGTTAGGTACTAATTTTGTTGTTATAACTATTTAAGTGATCATTTAAGGATAATAATTTCTAAAAATCAATCATTTTCAAGTGACATCCATCACTTACGTAATTAGAAAATCACATCAGACCTCGTTTAGATAGATGTCCCAATGTGACTTGCTGAAAATGTCAACACACACTGAAAATGTCAATACTCAACAATCAAGCAAAACACCCAAATTCCAGTTTTGAACCCGAATGGATTGTTCATCCGCAAGGGGCCCATCTCGTCTTGCGGCAGCCAAGGCGCAAGTGAAATTGAACATGAGCGTGGCCGGAAGGTTTGGAGTTGAGGTTGGTCGTACTGGGTGAGGGAGAGTCCAAATGATGAGGGCGGTTGCGACAGAAGGGCAATCGGCACATCGTCCAAAGTGAGACAATGATTTTGGTTTGCGATTGAAAAAAGGAACTAGGGTTTGGATTGCAACCTAATTTAATCCCAAATCCTCAAATTAAGAAATGGCGTCCTTTCAAAACATTTCTGTTGTCATCATCTCTTTGATGCACCCTTCGCATGATTTAACATTAAATTACTACTACGTAGGATTTTAGACAAGAGAAATCGCAGATTTAATTCAGATGAATTTTCGTGAAAGTTTTGAGTTTTAATGATTTCTTAAAAAGTCATTGTACCAAATGAATTATGTATAAAAGTTATGAGATTATTGATGTCATTTTCCCAAACATTTATTGTGTAATTTTATAACTTTATTTTATATTTTCATCTCTTAAAACGCACCAACTCTGCATGCTTCTTCCCTCGTGGTCATAAACTTGACTTCAATGCATAGACATCAGGTTAGCCCCTTCATGAAGAGTAGCAAAGGGCATTTGGATGGCCCGCCCCACTTCATTAATCCGCCCCTTTTGTTTATTTTCAAAAATTATATAGTGAGCACAAGAAATATATCAAATTTATAAGTATTAATGTCCTATAAAACCTATTATAATTGTTTACCCACTTAATTTAAATTTGACGTAAAATGAAAAATAGATATTTAGCGAATGAACAAGACAAACACTTAATATAGATAACTAGCATTACTCAAGAAATTGCGTTCTTTAATACTATATAATACAAATAAGCTCAAAGTAAAATAATTTATAATCGTTATGAAAATTTAACAATAATAATTTTTTGATATATAATTTCAAAAGGATTTAATGAAAATCTTTTTCTCAAGGATGCGCCTCATCTTGCCAGGATGCACCCCACCCCGCCTTGCCCGGCCCGGCGGGAATCAATGGGCAGTAGTGGGATAAATAGTAGGGCGGGGATGGTAATTGTGATCTCTGCCCAACTCCACTCATACCCAGCCCTTAGCAGTTTGCTTCATCGGGTTCCAATAAAAGTTAATTTAATGGACCTGAAAGAGCCCACCTTAGTTCTTCTTGTGCAATGTCCCACATAGGATGAAAGGGAAGAACATGGGCAGCAAGGCCAGTCATAAAAGACGAGATCATGCCTTGGTACCAATCACGCAGCCACGTGATAAGCACAGGGCGAACTATTGTTTCGCCTTTTACTAAAGAATACCGTGTGCTTGTAACAAATAGTGGCATACGCCTATTTTTGGAGGAGTTCCCTCAACTGAGGAATCTCCTAAAATAGAGTTTAAAAGATTATTTTGTAACATTGTAGGTTTGGTTCATCTATTCCTAACAACCCTCTCCTGAAGCTGAACCAGTTCCTGACTGATCCCTCTTTCTTTTCCTAGTGACTAATACAGCCGAATCTTTGGGCAGATATGTTTTGCTGTTGTCGCAGTGAAGCAGGACGAGAAGAATCTTCATTCTATTCTAGAACCCTAGAACCGGCACAGATTCAGCATCTTTAGGAGCCGTGCCCACGGACTGTTTCCATGCGCTTTGAATTCCGAATGAGGCCATAAGCATCAGTTGTTGAACTAGCTGTACTTAGCTATGCAAATGATTCCACCCTGACATACCAGCATGCTCACAAGCCATTCCAGGTTTTCAGGTTATGGATTCAGCTCCTCAAGTCAACTGCTCTGATGTTGAATTAGTCTTTGAAGTCTTAACCATTGTTCAAGCGACTTCATTCGACCACATCAAAATCCCAGCAGTGCACTACCAAGTGCCAAATGATAACCTCTTGACCAACAGATTATATATGACTATCTTGGAGTTTTATAAAAGCTTAAAACCCCAGAGAGCCCATTTATGGAGTTTTTCCTTGCCGAGAAAAGCTGACAACTGTGGCAATGCTGGACCCAGAGGAAAAGAAAAACGTGACTATCTCCATCCCTCCTTTCGCCTTTCGCTGAAGCACTGTGACTGTGCACTCGTAATCCTTGTAACTTTCAGGCTCAAAAATTGGACTATTAGCTTCAAATCAATGTTATGACTGGACCAGTTCAGGCTTCAAAATGCCGAACATTTGGAACAATTATTTCTTGCAACTGCTGTCCTGATAGAAAAGAATGAGCAAACTCCAGTTCATTTTAATAGGCTTACCTATTCATATATAGAGAAATTTTCATCTCTCTTGGGCTCTCTTGCATGGGTAACAACGAAAGAGCAGGAGTAATAGGAGCATGGATTCTTGCTTCACACCAAGCCTTGCTTTTCTAGTTTTCAAGTTTTCCCTCTGTTCTCTGCCGTGTCATAACTAGATGGATTGGTGTTCAATCGCGACCAGCTAACCAACAGCATATGGATCGATTGCTCTTCTAAGCCAAATGACTGCACAAACTTTCTTCTAAGGATGGGCTTCAAATTCTGAACCAAAATCAGCATGCTGCCATCTCCAAAATGTGGACACGTTTCTGTTTCAATCCTCTCTTATCCCAAGTCGACTGGACGTTTTCACGAGTCTTCCAAGTCAGCCGTTGTTCTTCTTTGTTGGGAAGAAGAGCACTGAAAAGGAGTCCCACACAGGAGTGCGAAAACAACCACACACCAGAACAGGACACAAAATAGGAGGCTAGGCAATGTTTCAAAGCATACCTTTCTCGGCCTTTTGGCTAAGATCAAGTGTAGTATCTGTTCTTATCAGTTTAATATCTGATACGTGGGCCATCGGTCCACATGATATTAAATTAATCTTTTTAGGGGGAGAGGCCGTCACAGTAGCTTGCTACTGGGCTTCTCATGCGTCGCTCGGGCGTTGCACTACAGCCCTTGCCTGGCGCACCCCACCAAGTCCAGTCAAAATGAGTTTTCTTCTCAAGTATCATCATGCCTTTGCTTGGCGCAGCCCACCCAAGCCCATTCTTAGTGAATTTGCTTCTGTAGAATTATCTTACAAAGCCTTCAAGGTGGTCGCCGATTCTGTCTCTGTGTTGGTAAGTGTTGGGTTGTAGCTGTAGGAGCCAAGCGACCATAGCAAAGAATCCGAAAGACTAGCAATTTCTATTATACAATGAGCACTGGAGTCTCTTGATGATGGTGAACGTCCCACCAATTCATGGCCCCTTTTCAAACCCACCCGCCGCAAAAGCAACCTTAAACCTGAGCAGACGGAAATTCCCCTACAATACAAAATTCGTTTTTGGAATTCCCTTATTTAAACTACAATTTTGTTTTCGTAAGAATCCAAAATTGGTTGAACAGTCGCGGTGGTTTGTAAAATTGCTCTAAGGAGTCAAGGTTTAATAAGATAAAAGTGGCAATCGGATAGAACCATAAAATTGCGCAGATTTTGATTTTTGTCTACCGACAGAGTTTGTCCCAAAGATAGAAAAATCGGACTGAATAATTGAGGCTCACATGTTGGAATGAATTCAGCATCATATTTGCCCAAGCAGTACGTGAGATGAAGTCAGATATGGGATTAAATAGAGGAATGAATTAGGACTTTGCTTTAAGATGGGCTCTGATAGATAAGCTAGTTCAACCTATTTATCATCTTGGAGTATGGGGAAATCCTATTGTCCTTTCTAGGATGGTAAAGGTTCTTAAAACTGTTCAAAGAAAGTAGACATGAACAATAATAATGCCACAATTTCCTTACGGTGTTTACTTGGTGTTATCATTTTTCAAGTGATCATTTAAGTGCAACAATTTCCAAAAAAATTGTTCATTTTCAAGTGACATCAACCACTTGTATCATCAAAAAATCATATGTGACATTATCTTAGAGTAAACAATTTAACATGACTTGCCAGATTTGTCAACACTCAAAGATATAGATCAAATGACAATGTTGGGCAGCATAAATTGCTTGAAATTAAGGAATTAGGTTCAACTTGCTCCATAAACAAACCATAAACCCCAAATCTTTCCCTAAACTGAGAAAGTAGGCTTAATTTTCTTCCCAAAAATTTTAGCCCAAATTTCAGTTTCAATTACAACGGATTATTGAGTGGCAAGGCGCCCTGTCTCATCTCAAGGCAGCCAACGCGCTGACGAAATGAACATGAGCTTCATCAAGGTTCGACGTTGACGCTGGCTGTCGAGGGAGAAATGCCGATGGAGGTGGCGGCTGAAGGAGGGGGGAAGCTGGTGTGGTGTCCAAAGTGAAGCGTTGATTTTGGTCTGCAATTAAAAAGAGGGACTAGGGTTTGGATTGCAACATAATCCAGTCCCAAAATTCTCAAATTGCGGGGCAAGAATTAGCTTAAACAACATCATTTGATTTGTCTCTAATGAGTCATGTTGTTTGATGTAATATTAAATGTCACATAGGATTTGTAAGTAAGGACAATCATTGATGCAACTTAAGTGAATGCATTTAAGATTGCTTGAAAAATTATGAAGTTATCATACCAAAGTGAGCGTTGTATATGAATTGTGATACTATTAATATCCTTTTCCCAAATTTTCTAAAAACATGCCTTTGCTCATGCTTCTTCCCTTAGGTCATAAGCCAACCATCAGAGTACATACATTTGCTTAGTCTCTTTATGGAGAGCGGCAAAGGTACATAGTGTTAGGGAAATCCCTTATGATGTTTTGAAGATAACAAAAGAAATCAAAAGCTACTGATGTGTTCGATAATTGAGTAAATAGGTAAAAGATGCACAAGCCATTATGCAGATGATAGAATGTGTAAAGAATATTATCAATGATCATATTTGAAAGAATCAGAAGATAGACTCATTGTTGAAGCTGAACAAAGTCTAGATTCTACGACTAAATATGTTCAAACTTTAAGGATAAATCTATTAGACATAGACTATGAAGATGAATACGTTTAGACTTAAGTACATACTGAGAAGTCTACTGCAGACAAAACAGACTCAAACTTTACATACAGACAGAACATGTCTAGAACATGATAAGTTCAAAACATGACAGGTTCAGAACAACAAAAGAGCAAAATGAGATATATGTTTAGACTGAAGCAAGTTCAAAACTTAATGTTCAGAATGAAGCAAGTTCAGAATGAGATAATCTAATAGAACAAGACTCAAATCCAGAACATGTAACGGTTAATAATTTGGTTTGGATTTTACACCAAAATAGATTTAATTGATTCAATCTAATTTATTGGCAATTGGATCCCGAAGATAAGAACTTTCATAACAAAGAAGATCTACTTATGAAAACCTAGATTCTACTTGTATGAGTGACCAGAATCAAGATGGGGGTTCTGTTTCTGTCACTCAACGGCTACCAAATCTTTTTGATGCGATTTCGTCCAACGGGTAAATTGGAAGACAATCCTCTAGATACTGTCCAACAGCTATTTTGAAAGTTGAGGAGTATATAAGTAGATCAAGGGACCAAAGAGCAAGTAAGAGAGACGAAGCGTAGAATCTATAATTCCTAAGTCTAGGTGTACTTCGACCATATACACTTATCTTGTGTAAGCTTAAAAGTTTGTGATCATGAGAGAAATACACAAGAGTGACTTAGTGAGATAGTGCGATCTATCATTGAGTGTTTGCACTCAAAGTTGTAATCTTTTATTGATCATATAATGGAATCTAAGCAGAAGGCTATTAGCGTGGGAGAGTGGATGTGAGCTTAATATAAGTCGAATCACTATAATATTCGTGTGCAATTTCCCTTATCCCTTAATCTCTTATTGAGTATTGTTATAATTTAGTGCATACGTACTTGGTACTTCTAAAGTTTGATTTCCGTATAACATATTCAAAAGTTTATTATAGAATCTAATTATTGTTTAGATTTTTGAATCGTGTTGCTTTTGCTGACATTTAGACTTCTACCTCAACATGTTTATTCTGCATTTTTATTTTGTAAAAGATTTTCTTGTATCACCTATTCACCCCCTCTAGGTGATTCTTGCTAGCCACCCTTACATAGAAATAATTTAAAACGGTAAAAATGTCTTGCATACAATTTTTGATAGATAGATCTCATCAAATTACTCACACGGTCTCTATCATAGACTTTAGGGATGGGCATATGACTCGACAAATTTGTATCTTGTGGTGCCTCATTGTGAACGGGCCAAAACTTTCCTTGTGAAAAATGCTTCACAAGGCATTTGGCAAGGTAGGTAGGGCGATATTAATTCCGCCCCTTCAGTATATTTTCAGAAAATTATATATTAATTACAACTAATATATTAAAATTGTGATTATTATATAATATAACTTATCACCCACTTTGTAAAATAAAGAAAACATATGTTATTCAGTGAATGATACAAACACATTAATATAAATAAGTAGTGTTATGTTGTCAACTCTTTAATAGTTATAAAAATTGAATAAAAGTAATGAACCTAGAAGAGCCTCTACCATTTCTTCTTATGGAACGTCCCACATAGGACGAACGGCGAGAACATGGGCAACAACGCCAATTACAAAAGACTAGATTGTGTATTAGCTTAAATTACGCAGCCATGTGATAAGCACAGAGCGAACTATTCTTTCGCCTTTTACTAAAGAATACCGTGTGCTTGTCACAATCAGTGGCATACGCTAATTTTTGGAGGGGTTTCCTCAGTTGAGGGATCTCCTAAAATTGATGAGTTCAAATGATTTTAGCATTGCCTCTTAAAAATATATGATGTTGCAATTAGAGACTCTTCTTGCTATTTATTCTGGATAAATTTATCAGCATCAGGTATTGAGCTAGCTGAACTTAGCTATGCAAATGATTCCACCCTGAGTCCCGCGAGTGCACCGCCCTGCTGTTGAATTAGTCTCAAGTACTAACTATTATGCAAGCGACCTCGACCACACGTGCGAACCCCAACACTTGCACTGAGCTTAAAACCCTAGAGAGGCTATTTATGGAGTTTTCTCTTGCTGGAGAGTAGCAAACACCTATGGCAATGTCGGGGCTCAGAGGAAGAGAAATATGTTATTATCTTCGCATGTTCACTAAAGAGCCGTGACCAAGTATTTGTGATCCTTGTAATTCTCAGCCTTGCAAAATGGAGTATTAGGTTCAGACCAACGTTATCAAGACTAGGGGTGTCAAAATCAGTCCATAGCCCATTTTTTGACTCATATTTTATATTAATTGGTTGCGTGCCAGTTATAAATATATAAAGACCCAATTAAAATGGGTCTAAAAAATTTCAAGTTATTTTATATGGATTGAAAATGGGTTAGATATTTCGACCAATTTTCGATCCATTTAAAACATTAAGTAAATAACAAAGCTTCCTCAACTCATACAATCAACCGTAGCACTTCGCCCACCTTCGTAGCACTTTGCCGCTCGCCTTCGCACTGCCTCCGCTGCATGCCTCTACCGTTGCCTCTGTGCCACCTCCACTGCTCGCCTTTGCACCGTCTTCACTGTACGCCTGCGCCACTCGCCTTCGCCCGGCCTCCGCTGCTTGCCTTCACGCTTTTGTCCCTTCGATTGACGTCAATCCATCATCCTCCTCATCAAACGAATTGGTCTTAAAAAGGTGTGGTCTGTCCTCTCTCTCTGACCAAGACCAGCCTCTGCAGGCATCAACCTTCTTCCCTTCACATTTCCGATACCTGATTCCACTCGATCACACTGCGGGTTGCTTCGGTTGGTGTTGACACCCTCACACAGCCACTCCTCCTTGGCGGTCTTGACCCAGCGAAGGGCATCTACGGCATCGTCGTAGGCAGTAGCTGCGGGAGATGACAACTACGCCGAGCTTGGTCGCCATGAGGGAGCAGAAAAACGTGGTGTATCAAGTTGGCCGGGGAGCACTAGAGGAAACCGCCGTCATGATAATACACAACGACGCACGACAACTTCTGATCGGGCGAGGGCGACAGGCGAGGCATGTAGATCCAGGCCCAAGCGCTGTGGGTCGGGTTGAGTAAGACGCCCTTGGTGCAGATAACGGAGGGCTGGTCAAGACCGGGGTCAGCAGGGTATACAGAATGTCGAGGCCCTGCATGACCGTCCCCTTTTTGGTAATACAAGTCAAGTCGGATATGTGTTGGGTCGGGTATGAATCACTAGATTTACATTATAAGAATATGGGTTAAAACAGATTAAATGAATCAATATAAATCGAATCATTTTCGACACTAGACCAGTCCAAGCTTCAAAATGCAGAACATATGGAGCCATTAAATGAACCAACTTCAGTTCAGTTTAATCGGTTTACTTATTCATATACAGAGCGGTATTTTATCATCTCTTGGAGTCTCGTGCATTGGTAACTACTAAAGAGCAGGATTAATGGAACCATGGATTCTTGCTTCGCACCAAGTTTTGTTTTCCTAGTTTCCGATTGTTCGCTAACTCTAGAACTCGCGTTTCTGGTAGATGGGTTGCTGTTCAAACGGTGACCAACTAACAAACAACACACAGATTGATTGCTCTTCAAAGCCAAGTGACTGCAAAAATCTTTTTCTAAGCATGGAATTCGAATTCTGGACCCAAATCATCATGCTTGCCGTCTCTGAACTGCCCGACATGTTCTGTTTCAATTCTCTCTTATCTCAACTTTGTCATGACTCTTTCAAATCCTGCTATTGTTCTTCTTTTTTGCGAAGAGAAACCATGAAAAGGAGTCGTCCCACATAGGGAATCTGAAGAGAGTAACAGACCAGAGCAGGGGACAAAGTAGGAGGCAAGACAACAAAGCAAATCATACCTTTCTCGGCCTTTTGGCTAAGATCAAGTGTAGTATCTGTTCTTATCAGTTTAATATCTGATACGTGGGCCATCGGTCCACATGATATTAAATTAATTTTTCTTGGGGGAGAGGCTGCCACAGTAGCTTGCTACTGGGCTTCTCGCGCGTCACTCGGGCGTTGCACTACAGCCCTTGCCTGGCGCACCCCACCCAAGCCCAGTCAAAGTGAATTTGCTTCTCTAATATGATCATTGTCAAGAACATTCGTTTCGTTGCACGACTAGAGACAACAAAGCTTTCGGGGTGGTCAGTGACATTGTCTGTCTCTCTCTTCATCGGAGCTGTAGGAGCCAAGCAAACATCAAATGCTGAAGCGAAGTATCCAACGTTTCTCGGGTTCGTTCGTGCATTCTAATATAGACTGATGGTGTTTGTCCCACAAATCCAGGGATCCTTTTTAAACCCACCCATCACAAAAACAAGGTAACTCGACCCCATGGAATTTTTCCTTATTAGAACTAAGATTTTTTTTTTCCCCGTAAGGATCCGAAATCAGTTTCAGTATCAATGGTTTATAAAATTGCCTTAAGCAGTCGCTATTTAAGATGGACATAATCGTAAAATCTTGCAGATTTTGATCTTCGCCATCGATGGAGTTAGTCCAAAAAATAGGAAAATTGGACCTAATAACTGGGGGTCATATGAAATAGACATTTCGAAGAATGAGTTCAGCCTCGAACTTGCCCGGGCGCTACATGAGATGAAGTCAAATTTGAGCTTTTGTATACAATCGATTGAGAAACGAATTCAAACTTTATTTTAAGATGGAGTTCAGCCTCGAATTTTCCCAAGCGCTACATAAGATGAAATCAAATTTGAGCTTTTGTATAGATTGAGAAACGAATTTAAACTTTAATTTAAGATGGGTTTGGATAGATAAGCTAGTTCAACGCGGTAACATCCCAAACTATAGAGAAATTTGGTCACTCTTCTTGGGATGAGAAAGGTCCATAACACTATTCATAAAAGGAGGAAATGGACAATCACAATGCTATAAGTTTTGTATGACACTCACTTGGTGTTATTACTTATCTAATAACCATTTAAGTGCAACAATTTCTAAAAATTGATTATTTTCAGGTGACATTAACCACTTGTGTCGTTAGAAAATTCCATGTGGCTTTCTTTTAGAATAAATAATCTAACGTGACTTATCAGAGATGTCAACACTCAAGATATAAATCACATGACTTTGTTTGGCAACATGAATTTGCCTGAAATTGAGAACTAGGTTCAACTTGCAAGAGGGCAGTTGGTGCAGTGTCCAGAGTGAAGCATTGATTTTGGTTTATAATTGAAAAGAGTGGTTAGGTTTGGATTGACAGCATGATTAGTCCTAAATTCTCAAATTTGGCGTAAGAAAAAGTTTGAAGGACATCGGTTTAAAATATTTTCCGAGTGATTTCTTTGGCAAGTTATATTGTCTCAGCAAGATTTTCATGCCAAGGCAATCACTAATGTAATTCAAGTGAATGTTTTTAAAAGTACTGACACTTAAATGATCATTTGAAAAGTTATAACATCAAAATGAACGCTTATAACCACAAATATGATTTATGATAATATTTATTATCTCTCCTCGGATACCTAAAACCTTATTTTCTTCTCTTCTTTTCTTAAAATTAATCCAGGCACATTCTTTTTCTCTCATTGTTCATAAGCCAACCTTCAGTGTATAGACATCAGCTTCTCACCTCAGGCAAATATCTTGCATGCTTTTTTCTCTCTTGAGACTTTTAAGGACCTGCTTAGGTCCGAACTTAGCCCTTTTATGGAGAGTAGCAAACGCATGTGGAAACAATTTAATACAGGAAAAATGTATCATGATTCAATCGTTAATGGTAATATCTCATCAAATCACTAGCATGGTCTCGGATCATAGACACTAAAGATGGACACGTGGCTCAAGAAATCAGTGTCCCGTGGTGCCTCGTCATGAATGAGCAAAATTTTCTAGGTGAAAAATACCAGTGTATAATACAAACCCAGAAATATAGATGAGCACTATTGAGTTTGCAATTTTTTAATAGTAATGAACCTAAAAGAGCCTCTAGTTATTCTTATGGAACGTCCCACATAGGATCAAAGGCAAGAACGGGGGCAACAAGGCTAGTCATAAAATATGGAGTTGTAGAATTAGATAGATCACTCAGCCATGTGATGAGCACAAAGCGAACTATTCTTTCGCCTTTTACTAAAGAATACCATGTGCTCTTCACAATTAGTGGCATACGCCTATTTTTGGAGGGGTTTCCTCAATTGTGGGAGCTCCTAAAATAAGCAGTTCAAATGATATCTTAGGATCTTAGGATTTGTTTGTTTTAATGAATTTCATTATTTTTTTGGAAATTAAATGAAAATATTTTTCTGAAAAGTGTTTTCCTAAAATAATTTGATCAATGGAAAATAATTTCGAATCAACAGAAATATTATGTTTTATTTCAAAGAAAATGAATTCTGTTCTTGTGTGTGGGTGGGAAAGGGAAAATACTTTTCATTTTTTATTAGGTCAAATGTTATTCAATTATTTTTCAAATGCCATCCAAACACCTAAAAACATTTTCAATCATATATCACCAAACATGGGAAAACATTTTCAATCACATATCACCAAACATGGGAAAACATTTTACAAAAATTATACGATTTCGACGAAACAAATGCACCCTTAGCCCCTTAAACGTGTGATATCAGGTGGTGTCTTGAAAGGCAGGGCTCGCATTGAATTCCGAATGACTATTAGCATCAAGTTGAACTTAGCTATGCGGAAGATTCCAACCTAATCCAAGTTCCAGTGTTTTATGGAATACCGTGCTGCTGTTGTTAGTCTCAAGTTTTGATCATTGTGCAAGTGACCTCATTCGACCACTTCAGAACTGCACAAGCGACATTGCACGGCCAATCGCCGAATCATATGCTCTTGAATAGCAGGGTATATGTGACTATTTGTCGAGTTGTAGGAGCTCAAAACAGAGGACCTGTTTATGGAGTTTTCCATGCTGAAAACTAGCCAACACCTGTGGCATTGTCGGGGTCAAAGGAAGAGAGATATGTGACTATCTTCATATATTCTCGTGACCGTGCGCTTGCAATCCTTATAACTTTCAGGCTCGAAAACTGGACTATTATCATCCAACCGAAGTCATCAATGGACCAGTTCAGGCTTCAAAATGCAGAACATTTGGAGCAATGGTTTCTTGCAACTACTGTCCTAGTTTCAAATAGAAAATGAACCAACTCTGGTTCAGCTTAAACGGCCAGCTTATTTATATATAGAGTAGTATTTTATCTTCCCTTGGGCTCTCTCGCAAGGGTACCAACGAAAGAGCAGGAGTAATAGGACCATGGATTCTTTCCCTCTGTTCTTTGCCTCCTCGTAACTAAATGGATTGGTGTTCCATCGCCAACAGACGGTACACAGATCAATTGCTTTTCTAAGCCGGGTGACTGCATTTGTTCCGAATCAATCCCCTCTCAATCTCAAACTCCACTGGAGGTTTTCGGGAAACAGTGAAACCGTGTCCCACACAGGGGACGCGAAAAGCGGCACAGCCCAGAGCAGGACACAAAGGAGGAGGTTAGGCGACGTTCCAAAGCATACCTTTCTCGGCCTTTTGGCTAAGATCAAGTGTAGTATCTGTTCTTATCAGTTTAATATCTGATACGTGGGCCATCGGTCCACATGATATTAAATTAATTTTTCCTGGGGAAGAGGCTGCCACAGTAGCTTGCTACTGGGCCTCTTGCGCGTCGCTTGGGTGTTGCACTACTGCCCTTGCCTGGCGCACCCTATCCAAGCCCAGTTAAAATGAATGTTCTTAGTATTAGCCTGTCATTATCACTTGTAACATATTTTGGGATCGCTACTTAATAAGAAGTCGATGCTTTTGTGTTGCATAACTAGACCTGAAAATAAAACTTTCAGGTGTGGTCTCTGACTCTGTCTCTCTCTGCTGGGGAATAACTATTGGGTTGCAGCAGTAGGAGCCCAAGGCAAGCATCATTGTTGAAGTGAAGAATCCAAAAGACGAGTGATCTATCTTTGTTTCTCGGGTTTATTTGTGCCAAGTGTTCTGTTCTATTATACGATGAGAATCGAGTCTTTTTATGATGGTGAATGTCCCACAAATTCATGGCTTCTTTTCAAATCCACCCACTGCAAAAATTACCCAACCCGACCCGACAGAAATTTCCCTAAGATCCGTTTTTGGAATTCCTTATTTAAACTACAATATTTTTCGATATGGATCCAAAATCGGTTGATGACGGTTTGTAAAATTGCTTTAAGCAATCACGACTTAGATGGTAAAATCAGCAAGACTGGACTGAATAGTAAAATCATGCAGCAAACTTAGAGAGAGACTTCCAAAGATGATGATGGCGCCGAAAGGAGGAGGGCAGCCGGTGTGATGTCCAAAGTGAACCATTGATTTTGGTTTATAATCAAAATGAGGGCCTAGGATTTTGATTGCAACAAACTTTGGGATAACTATACTAGAAGTGTTATAATTATCGTACAACGCTCACTTGAGCATCATAATTTTTTTTTTTCCTCTCACTTGAGCACCACATCAGTGTAAATGGATCACTTGAATATCATTTCCGACAAATCGTTCTACATGGATTCTTTTTCTTAATTTTTAATTTTTGATATATAATTTTTAAAAATAAATTAAAGCATACCGTGGAAATTGTCCACCATCGAAAGAGTATAAAAAATGTTGTCATTTCTTATTGTTTCGCTAAAATCTTCTACAATTAGACGAGGCCGTTTTTAGACTCTCTCTTCCTCAAACAAGTAGTTTTCAATCTCTCTCTCCCCTCCTAATATTTAAGTGGTCACTTTAAAAAAATTGATGAACCTAAGTGTTCACTTCTAAAAATTTATGGCATTGAAAAGATCATTCATGAAGTTATTCGAACTTTTGTTGTCCTTTATCAGACACTCAAATGGCGGGGAAAGTACAGCGCAAGTGCCAAAACTTGGCACAAATGGACACTTAAGTGCCAAAAGTTACAAAATGTACACTTAAGTGCCACTTTTAAAAAAAATTGGATCACTTAAGTGCCAAGTCGCCGGAACCCTGCCGGAAATCCTACGTGGCAATTTTTTATTAATTTTCTTGCCTCCGTGGCTCACCGGAAACCGAATCGGCCAAAAATCAACCAAAACAACGTCATTTTGGCTTACGTGGATTTAAAAATTATTAATTAAATAATATTAAATAATTAAAAATATATTATTATAAAATCGATTTTATTAAAAAAAAAAAAAAAAAAAAGAGGAGGGGATCGGCGAGGGCTGTGCAGCCCTCGCCGCCGCCGCCGTCGCCGTCGCCGCCCCACCTCGCCGGGAAGGGCCGATGACGGTGGGGGAGGGTCGGCCGGGGTCGCGTCTTTTTTTCTTTTCTTTTTTTAATAAAATCGATTTTAATTTTTTAAAAATCTGACGTGGACAATTTTTTTTAAAAAATTGCCACATGGATTTTTTATTTTGAAAAAAATGCTCTGTCGCAAATGAAGTCGCCGGAAAATGGACACACGTGGCAATTTGGTCGGAATTTTCGCCGTTGGCACTTAAGTGATCCCTTTTGCTCCGATTTTGGCACTTAAGTGTACCTTTGTAACTTTTGGTACTTAAGTGTCCCTTTGTGCCAACTTTTGGCACTCTAGAGGTCCGCACCTCCTCAAATGGCGTTGTTTGCCTTCTCAAGTGCAAACTTCAGCTTTCCGACAAGCCACGTCAAATGATGTATTATAAATTAATGTCATGTTGGCTTTTCCAACAAGGCAAATCGTCAATGGAACTTAAATGATCGATTTTTCAAATTTGTAACGCTCAAATTAGCGATATAATACTTTTGGTACTCATGTAAGCGCTGTACAAAAATTATGACACTACTACTAGTGTATTTACCCTTGACATATTTTAGTCTCAAATTGGGGGCAAGAAAGAGCTTAAACAACGTCATTTTAAAACATTTTAATGTCATCATATCTCCCGTGAATCATGTTGCACGATGAAATATTAAATGTCATACATGATTTTCAAGCAATGACAATCGTTGAATTTACTTAAGTTTACAATTTTAAAAGTTATGTCACTCGAAAGATAACTTGAAAGTTATGGTATCAAAGTGAGTTTTACATAAATCACGACACTATAAATGTTATTTCACAAACATTTATTATCTCTATTCACCCGATTTAAACTCTTAGCCCCTCCATAAACAGCAGAATACGCGTGTAGAAATAATTTAAGACAACAAAGATCTCTTGACATACAATTCTTAATAGTATGATCTCATCAAATCACTCACATGGTCTTTGACCATAAATTTTAGGGTAGGCATGGGACTCGAAAAATGTGTATCCCATGATGCCTCATTGTGAATGGGGCAAAACCTTCTTTGTGAAAAATGCCACACAATGCATTTGGTGCGGTGGGACGGGGCGATATTAGTCGCACCCCTTTGTATATATTTAAAAGATTATATATTAATTACGAGCAAAACATAAAAAGTTATGATTGTTATATCATATAACTTGTTCTAATTTGTTGCCCACTTAATTTAAAGTAAAATAAAAACATATGTTATTCAGTGAATAATACAAACACCTAATCATAAATAAGTAGTGCTAAGTTGTTTAGTTCACATTTCTGTAACAGTTGTAAAATACGAATAAGCATAATAAGTAATGAACGAGCTTCCACTATTTCTTCTTATGAAACATCCCACATAGGATGAAAGGCAAGGGCATGGGCAAGAAGGCCAATCACAAAACACAAGATTGTACTGTGGAGGAAATTACGCAGCCATGTGATGAGCACAAAGCGAACTATTCTTTCGCCTTTTACTAAAGAATACCGTGTGCTCGTCACCATAAATGGCATACGCTTATTTTTGGAGGAGTTCCTCAACTGAGGGAGCTCCTAAAATAGAGTTAAAATGATCCCATAGCATTTCTGGTTCAAATGATTCCGTAGAATTTCTGATTCCTTTGAAAATGTGAGTTCCTCAATTGAGAGAGCTCCTAAAATAGAATTCAAATGATTCCATAGCATTTTTGGTTCAAATGATTCCATAGCATTTCTGCTCCCTTTGAAAATGTGATTGCAAACATAACTCGAAACCGAACCAGATTGTCAATCTCTTGGGAAAGGCTGAGCACGGATCCGGAAATGTTGTAGTGACCATGCCTTTCCCTTCGAATTCTGAATGAGTCATATTGAACTAGTCGCACTTTGCTATGCAAATGATGAGGCATATCGAACTAACGTACTTCACTATGCAAATTATTCAACTCTCAGATACCAGCATGCCCATAAGTCATTCCAAGTTTTTGGGTTATGGATTCGGTTCCTTTAAGTACACTGCCCTGCTGTTGAATTAAAGTCTTAACCTGTTTAAGCGACCTTGTTCGACCAAAGGATATACCCTCTTGACTAACAGGGTAAATGTGACGTTCTTCGAATTATAAGAGCTTAAAACCCCAGATAGCCTATTTGCGGAGTTTTTCCTTGCCGGAAAGTAGCCAAAGCCCGTTGCAATGTCTATCTCAGAGGAAGAGATATATGCGACTATCTCCATATGTTCTTTCGACTTTTGTTAAAGAACCGTGACTCTGTGCTCACAATCCTTGTAGCTGGAACTATTGGCTTAAAACCACGTTATTGCCAGACCAGTTTAGGCTTCAAATGCAGAACTTATGGAGCAATTGTTTCTTGCAACTGCTGTCCTAATTGAAAATAAATGAACAACTCCGGTTCATTTTAACCGGCTTACTTATACATAAATATAGTATAGTATTTTATCATCTCTTGGACTCTCTCGCATGAGCAACAACAGGAGGAGTAATAGGACCATGGATTCTTGCTTCACACCAAACCTTGCATTTCTAGTTTTCAAGTTTTGGCTTGTCCTCTGCCTCGTCTTAAGTAAATGGATTAGTTTTCAATTGCCGCCAACAAACAACACACAGATCGATTGTGTCTCTAAGCCAAGTGATTTCAAAAGCTTTCTTGTAAGAGTTCGATTTGAACTACAAATGTATGCCACCATGTCCAAACCACCTACTGTGTTCTGTTTCGATCGTCTCTCATCTCAACTCCACTAGAGGTTTTCATGAGTTTTCCAATTCTGCCATGTTCTTTCTTCTTTTTTGCAAAGAGAGAGTGAAAAGGAGTCCCACATAGGAAATGCTAAAAGCATCACAGACCAGAGCTGGGAACAACAGAGGAGGCAGGGCAGCAGAGCAAAGCAAACCTTTCTCGGCCTTTTGGCTAAGATCAAGTGTAGTATCTGTTCTTATCAGTTTAATATCTGATACGTGGGCCATCGGTCCACGTGATATTAAATTAATTTTTTCAGGGGAGAGCCACTCCACTAGCTTGCTACTGGGCCACTTGCGTGTCGCTTGGGTGTTACACTACTGTCCTTGCTTGGCGCACCCCTCCCAAGTCCAGTAGAAATATACTTGCTTAGCCAGTATTCTCCTGGTACTTTAACTTCTGTTTATTTTGCATTTCTGACGGGGTCGAAGAATTCTTTGATGAAGGCTTGAAAAAGAAAGCTCCAGTGGGTCGAAGTTGGAAACCTCGCCTCGTTTTAAGCTCGATCAGCAAACGGAGTTTAGAATTGACACTTTGGATCCTCAATGGAAGAGCAAACAAGTGGCTCCTGCTCAAACATTTGATCCGCCATGACACTGCCCACCAACTGACGATTGTTACTGCATGAATTCAACTTACATTAAGCATAGAAGAGGCTGAGCAACTAGGACTGCTGGAAAAGCAACCCAACGTTAAAAGCAAACGAGAAAATAGATTGCAGTATGCTTTTACTCACTTCCATTTTGATTCTTACATTGTACAATGACACGATGTAGAGCGACTGTCAACCTCATGAATTGTTTAATCTCCACACGCATGACAGACAGTAGAAACCATGTACTTCAAGCAGGCATTCTTTAGCTTGAACCAGCAAAGCAGATGCCAATCAAAGACATCCAAAAATCACAAACAAACGGAGATCAATGTGTGAACAAGTTTTTGGGCTTGAAGAGACCTTCACTTTCAGTGGAGCATCCCCACTGCCCTCTTATATCTGTACCACCTCGCTACCAAGAGAAAAGCTGCCGAGTTGATCACGTTGAGGACTGCCAAGAGCCAAAAGAAGTGATGGAGGTGATTGTAATTTAGATTGCCCGGTATGCATCCCAGCTTCCCGTGTCTTGTACTCATACTTGCGACTATAGTCACAAGGAGAGAGCTTGAGGAGTTTATAAGCGCATTCATGGTGAGCGGGAGAGCAGGGCATGTGCTCCTCATGGCATTGGGCGCTTGCTCATAGAAAACTCCAATTGCCCAATGAACGTGAACACTTCTGCAAAACTAATTAGGAAGTACTGGGGGACCTTCCAGAATATCGACGTGGATACGTACTCGTATTTACAGTAGCCTCCTTACCATCTTAAGTCTAAGGACCTCTAGCAGTTGGGTCAGACCATTTCTGTGATCCGTGAATCTCCTTGCCATGGCAACAGTGATGTAGTCATGTATAGAGACCTAGAATATGAGGCTGAGGGTGTCAAAGATGGAGAGTGAGGGAGCTGGAATTGCAAAGCTAGAGTTTCCGACGTGAGGATCTATAGTATTGCCTTGCAAAAACAAGGTACCCATCTTGTTGTACACTACAGCAAAGACGATTCTGGTGGCCCATACAGGAAGCAGCCATATGGTTGCCTTTAGCTCCTCTACTTGGGTGATGGTGTGCAGCATCCATGGATTCACAGGTTCCTCAACATGATCGGTTTGTGTTTCCACAGCAACTTTGTCAAAGAAACTGCAGATTTAGAAAATGCAAAAGAACTAATTTTAGGACAAGTGAGCGTGCAGAAGGATTTCTTGGAATGTAAAGCACCCTAACATGATTAAACTGGAGTGGTTCAACAAGTAGAGCAAATTCAGAAATCCCTTGAGGACTGGGTCGGTGGTCTAAGGATTTGTTTGCTAATTCTCTCACACAAACAGCAGTATAACTTTGGAATTGTTAACTTTGGAACTAACAATCATCCAATTAATCTAATATGTTCTGCACCATAAAGAAATATGTTGGGACTGCTCACTTTCAACCAACTCAGATGACTGACTAATTTAACCTGAATGAATTGAGGAATACTGGTCTAAGCGTTGTTTGAACGGAGCAATCAGACAAACACAAGTTGAAGCACTAACCCCAAATCCTGGGCATGATCAAGCTTGCGGCTTCCTTTGATTGCAGACTCAGCATCTGCAGTCTCGTACAGGAGAGACTTGTCATCAGGTACTTCCACTCGATATTTTCTGAAGGACGCCACCACCACTTGACAGGGGCGTGTGGGGGCTTCCTTCAGGTTTTTGGTTACGATGAAGGCGTGTGCCTGAAAAGAAAGTACATACTGCAATTGCCAAAGCAGCTGCTGGAATGCCGAAGCGCAATCCCCAACCCACGTTGTTTTGGCGACCTTTTGTCCCTGTGATCTTGATGTAATTCTGGCGGATTTACTTGGAAGGAAGCAAAAAAAGCTCATTCTAGTGAGGCAAATTTTTTATTAACGTCTGCTGAACATGATATTGACTCAATGGACCGTGTGATTGCATTGTAAATGTTCTTACTGTGGAATCAGCGTGCTCACTTTCCCTCAATTTGATGCATTTATCAGAAGTAAATGGCCGAACGAGAACTTTCTCTTGGCCTTCTTCGGCTCATGGGGCCGGGATGGGAAATGTGATCTCGGCCCCATTCCGCTCATACCCAGCACTTCATAGATTGCTTCTCGTTGTGTTCCAGTAGAAGTTAATTTAATAGACCCAAAAGAGCACAACCTACTTCTTATGAAAACGTCCCACATAGGATGAAAGGGAAGAACATGGGCAGCCAGGGCAGTCACAAAAAACGAGGCCGTGCGATGAGATGCACCACGCAGCCACGTGATGAGCACAGAGCGAACTATTCTTTCGCCTTTTACTAAAGAATACCGTGTGCTCGTCACAAACAGTGGCATACGCTTATTTTTGGAGGAGTTCGCTCAACTGAGAGAGCTCCTAAAATAGAGTTGAAAGATGATTTTGTAGCATTGCAGGTTCTGTTAACTGATCCCTAGCAACCCTTTCCTGAAGTTGGAACAGTTTGCAGACAGATCCTGCTTTGTTCATAGTGACGGTTAACTATTCACACCGCCAAATCTTCCGTTCTCTTGGAAAGGGCAGGTAAGTTATGATGTCTGTCGCTCTGGAGAAGGAAAAGAAGAATCTTGTTTCCATTCTAAACCAGATTCAGCATCTTTAGGAGCTGTGGCCAGACTATTTCCTTTCGCTTTGAATTCCAAAAGAGGCCATTAGCATCAGATATTAAACTAGCTGTACTTAGCTATGCAAATGATTCGACCCCGACATACCAGCGTGCTCACAAGTCATTCCAAATTTTCAGTTTATGGATTCAGTTCCTTAAGTCAATTGCCCTGCTGTTGAATTAGTCTCGAGTCTTAACCATTGTTCAAGTGACCACGTTAGAACCCCTGCCGAGCGCCAAATGATACCCTCTTGACTAACTGGTTATGTGCGACTGTCTTGGAGTTTGTAAGAACCCCAGAGAGCCTATTTATGGAGTTTTTCCTTTCTGAAATATGTGGCCAACGCCTGAAGCAATGTTGGGTTCAGAGGAAAAGAAATATGTGACTATCTACATATGTCCTTTCGCCTTTCACTAAAGAACCGTGACTGTGCACTTGTAATCCTTGTAACTTTCAGGCTCAACAACTGGGCTATTAGCTTCAAATCAACGTTATCATTGGACCAGTTCAGGCTTCAAAATGCAGAACAAATAAACCAATTGTTTCTTGCAACTGCTGTCCTAATGGAAAAGAATGAACAAACTCCGGTTCATTTTAATAGGCTTACTTATTCATATATAGAGTCGTGCTCTATCGCATGGGTAACAACGAAAGAGCTGGAGTAATACGACCATGGATTCTTGCTTCACACCACGTTTCGAGTTTTCCCTCTGTTCTCTGCCTTGTCATTAGTAGATGGATTGTGATTCAGATTCTCAACCAAAATCGGCATATTCCGCCATATCCGAACCACCAATGTGTTCTGTTTCAATACTGTCATCTCAACTCCAATGAAGGTTTTCATTAGTCTTCGGAGTCTGCCACTGTTCGTCTTTTTGGCGAAGATAAACAGTGAAAAGGAGTCCCACACAGGGCATATGAATAGCATCACGGAGCCGAGCAGGGAACAAAAGAGGAGGCGAGGCTACTAGGTAAAGCATACCTTTCTCGGCCTTTTGGCTAAGATCAAGTGTAGTATCTGTTCTTATCAGTTTAATATCTGATACGTGGGCCATCGGTCCACATGATATTAAATTAATTTCTCCAGGGGGAGAGGCCGCCACAGTAGCTTGCTATTGGGCCTCTTGCGCGTCGCTTGGGCTTTGCACTACTGCCCTTGCCTGGCGCACCCCACCCAAGCCCAGTCAAAAGGAATTTTTTGCTTCTCTAGCGATAGCCTAGTTTGACCACAGAGCTTTCAGGTGTGATCTGAATGTGGTTCCTGGACCCTCTCACATCTTGCATCGAAAGAATTGGGTGCGTGGCAGATAGAAACAATACTTTGCTTTGGAAATATGTCCTCAATCATTTTCAGTGTCGGAGCCATATTTTGAGTTTTCACTTGCATCACTTCATTTTTAGTGTTGGCTGTTTCTATAAGATCATCAAGTTCTGCGCCTAGGGAACTGCGTAAATGTTCTAATGTCAAAATGTCCAACAAAGTCCAACATATTCAGCAGAGAGTTGAACATGAATCGAAATCTCATTGAGGGAAACAGAAGATTTCAGCCACATGTTTAATCTGTCAACGCGCAACCAGGAAAATTGCAACAGAAGGCAGGGAAGGATCTTTACTCATTGATATTCATGATCTCATGGAAATCGAAATTGCTTGAGGGAGATTCTAAGATGATTAGAGTACAACCAGGCCAGTGAGCAAGGTAAAATCAGTTGCATCTGTAAAAATTCAAACGTCCTATAAGGCCAATAATGCCATGTCGGTGGTGCAACGCTCCTGCTTCATTCCGTGCAGCAAAAAACTAATGCTGCTATAAAAAGAAAATGTTTAGATACGGCAGATGTTGTTTCACCTTCCAAATGATGCAGATCTTTTTTGAATATGTGCTGGCTGAGTTATATCTATACACCATGGATATGGACACTTTGCAAAAACTTGTGAATGGACTGAAGCCATCAAGTTTGCTTTCTGTTTCAGAGATTTAATTCTGCTGCTGTCTTTGGACTTCTTTCTTGTGGATGGAGTGCAAACCTTCAACAGAAATTTAGCAAACCTTAATTATGGCCCCCGAATATCTAGCAGTGAAGTCCGTGGGAGGATGTAGTGGAGTATTTTTATTCGTGGAACATTAAAATTTGAAGACTGTTGCAATGAGTGAGTGAACCCAACTTCAGCGTATAAGCATCAGGTTTGTCCCTATATTGGAGTTGCTGAGGAGTGTCCAAATGACGTAAGATGGCGAAAAAGTCTCACCAACGTACGAAAGTTTAGCTCTTTAACCAAGCTTCATGCCAATTTGATTCTATCTGACTGCATACCCACTATTGCAAGGGCTTCTCCGTAACTCTTGTCTGGAATTTATTGGAGGAGGTTCTGGATAAGAGCCACAAGTCCTCCTCCTCTTTCTTTCACAACAATTCAGTTGATTTTCCTAGTTCTTTAAGTTTCTCAAAAGCTCAACCGGAAACTGAGTTTCCTTCTGCCGATCCAAAGACTGCACAAACTCACCTTGAGGTCCACCATTAGATTTGAAAGTTCCACATTAAGTTACTCTGAAGATTGAGCACCTACTGCAAGTGCAAACCTCACTCGAGACGGCAAATGGGGACTGCCCTTTCGTTTCCTGTACTCGCTGTCAATATGATCCGGTCAATTCACCACCATAGTTTCTGATCTTAGCTCTCATTTGATAAACCAAAAAGGACTCGATAGGTGGTGATATAGGTAAAAAATGGATTAAATGCTCCACTCTTATATTCGAAGATGATTCCACCAGCGGTAGCAGCACAAACAGTTCCAAGTCCCACATGGGAAAAGAGGCAAGAATATGGCAACAGTAACAATCACTAAAACACGAGGTCGTCCCCCTTGAAGAATCACGCAGCCATGTGGTGAGCACAGAGCGAACTATTCTTTCGCCTTTTACTAAAGAATACCGTGTGCTCGTCATAATTAGTGGCATACGCCAATTTTTTGGAGGGGCTTCTTCTAAGGAAGCTCCTAAAATAGAGTTTAGAAACATGTGTATAGCATAACAAGGTAGGTCTGATCGATAATCATGACCTATCTATTTCAACATTTGCATTCTGCAAATTTTGATTCTGTTGATTATTTGCCCTTGGGCTACTTATCGGCCCGCAGATGATTCTGGAGTCGCAAGGGCATAAACCACCGAAGAGACTTTGTTTGGAGTTATCCTTCATCTAAAAGCAGCAAAAACACCTGGTGCCAATAATCAGAATCCTTGGAAATAGATGTACGAGAATGGAGGACCGAGGACATGCCGAGTTGAAAGGAGGAGGCCCGTTTAACAGGGATCCTCTCGAAAAAAATCCCAATGGGGTCAACTGCTAGAATCGTGCTGCCACTTATTGAGCACTAAGCAGACTATTCTTTTCTTTCGCCTTTTATGAGAGAGTACCGCTTCCATGTGTGCCGTAAGCAAGCGGGGTGCTCCAATATTTGGAGGGCTCTCTTAACCACAGGGAGCACTCCTTGAGACGAAAGGAAAAAACTCAAATGCCCGAGCAAAATTTCAGATAGCTTCCTTCATCACAAAGATGCTTCACTTTTGGTACTCGATATGCGTCTCCAGCATAAGTAGTTTCTCTAGACTGGGTTAAATGTGACGTACATTGCCTTTCTCCATCCAATTTCTTCTTCACTGTCTCTCGGCACAGGATGCTCTACTATGCAATCCCAATTGCAGCCATCAAAGCTGCAATTAGTTACTCACCTCTATCCTCATTTCCTGAATAGAATATCAAAGTCGATAATGAGTGATCTCTCGAGCATGCACTAGGGCCTGGTTAGCTTGAAATCGAACTTATCCTGGCACCCAGATCGAGCTTTGAGCATCCTTACTTCTTCATGGTCGAATGCCCTAATGGCCCCCGCCAGACTGTGGACTGCCTCACCCAAATCTTTTTGCCCATTTTTGAGTTCTCTTCACTTGGCTTATATGGAGAATACCTGGCACTGGGCAGTAAAGCAGGCAAGGCCGTCGTGATGGTTATGTGCCTTGATCAGTAAAACACAGAAACTGGACCATTCCTATGCCACCACTAGCTATTAAAAATGATCAGTGCCATCCCGTGTACAACTCTCCCTCATTTTCAAATATGCTTGTTTACTTCTTTTTGGCAAAGAGAAATAGTGAACCTGAGTCCCACATAGGGAATGCGAAACGCATCACAGAGTATAGCAGGACAGAAAAGAAGAGGAAAGGCGATGTTTCAAAGCATACCTTTCTCGGCCTTTTGGCTAAGATCAAGTGTAGTATCTGTTCTTATCAGTTTAATATCTGATACGTGGGCCATCGGTCCACATGATATTAAATTAATTTTTTCAGGGGGAGAGGCCGCCGCAGTAGCTTGCTACTGGGCCTCTCGGGCGTCGCTCGGGCGTTGCACTACTGCCCTTGCCTGGCGCACCCCACCCAAGCCTAGTCGAACTTGTGTTAATTTTGCACTTTAGGTGAAACATACCTTCGTTTTGCTACTTATTATGTGAAGACGATTCTTCTTGCTGCATGACTAGGCCAAGAAGATATACTCTGGTGATGAATGAACGCACTCCAGTAATGGGTTGAAAAACAAAGCACTAGCGATGGGTCGAAGATAGAAACCTCGCTCTTGTTTTTGGCTCCGAATTTGAAGTTTAGAATTTGGGCGCCTTCGATCGTCATTACAAGAGCCAGGAAGCAAACAGTACGTTTGATCGGAGGAAATCTCCTTTTAACTTAATTTCGAAGCTTGAAGATGCACAAGGCTTTGTGCAAGAACATCAAAGCAATCCGACCTTTGTTTCGTGTCATCGTTTGTTGGGCCTTCCCTGGACTTCTGCCTCAAAGCATTTGATCCACCATGCCGCAGCTTTTTAGCAGAATAATTGTCACTGCGTGAACTCAACTTTCATCGAGAATAGAAAAGGCTGAGCCGACATGAGGAGGCACCAGCAACGACATGAGGAAAAGATGACTTAAGGCCGGGGGAGTTTAAGTATAACGCCGCATAACAGAAACCCATTCAAGTTCGACAAGGTGAGGAATCAGGTGCTCAACCTTTTGGGGATGCTGAAGATCCACACCGGTTGGCTACATGCATATAGCTCTACATCCTTGGTTCAACCCCGTTCCATGGACAAACACTAGAAACTGCAATTCATTGTACAAAGAGAATATAGTAGAGTTGGTGCATCCACTGCAGACGGGTAACATTTGAGTCTCTTTTAACTTTTGACTTGTAGACTATCCCTACGAATTACTCGTACTATGTTGTTAATGACCAATAGGCTGAGGATGAATGGAAATTACGTAACATAGCTCTTAGGTTTAAGAAGTTCTTATGCCCATATGACTCCCAAAATGTGGCCCCCGAAATTATGAGAGATGCCACTGAGTTTGACATCTTCGATAAAATCATAAGCATTAAACTAGACAATGCCAGCATGAACACCTCCCGTGTACGAAGTCTGTCTAACAACTAAATCTCATATGCAATGTCAGTCTTTCTTCCATGTATTGTGGTGTATGCCACTATATTAATTTGTGCGCGCAAGATAGTCTTCGCTAGTTTCACGGTTCTGTGGTAACCATACATGGATGGGTTCAAGACATGAGATTTTCCCCGCTCAGAAATTGGGGCCCTGTGTCTGACATAGGGAAGGCAAGCTGAGAAATTCCCTCTGGATGTAAGAACGAGACGAATTTCAATGTATAAGATGCTGGAAAGAGAATGCGAGAAGATGGGTGTGCTGACCCTATACTCCCCCACTTGTCGTGGAAGTGCCAGTCTCTCGTTGTCGACACCAAAACATTGGAGGGTTGCTAAAATTTTAAAGGGATTTCTTTTAGGTTTTCAATGATGCAAAGGATGCTTCCAACACCAGCAATTAAACTGTCAAACAACCCCACCGTTCCGTTTCTATACATGACGTTAGTTGAATGGGCGAACAAAGAAGGTGATCCGTTCTTCAACAAAAAATATTGGCCATGAAGAAGACATTTTTTTCAAATATTACAGGGATATCTCGTTAGTTTTTTGGTGTCCACTCTCTTATATTCAAGGTTCAAGTTGGAGGAGCTCAAGACTTTGTTATTCCATATTACAAGAATTATGGAGTGGATGAGGAGGTTCAAATAAAGTAGATATTGGTGATGGTGAGGAATTGACTCCGGAATATATATGCTACACACGCCACTTGATTTATCATGACGAGTTCCATCCCACGGATGGAGATGCCACCTTCATCAAACATTGCTAAAAAATTTGTATGGTCTCGGTTTATTAAGAACTACACCTGTCAAAATGGGTGTATAACCCATTTATGACCCATTTAATTGGGTCAGGCTTTCTTTTAGTTTAACTCATTTTTGACCCATTTAAAAAAATCCCGACCCATTTATGACCCATTTAATATTTAAATGAGTCATAAATGGGTTATACTCCTATTTTGACGTGTGTATATATAATGGATTTAAAAATTAAAAGACTAAAATACATGGGTTGTTATGAACTTGAATAAATTTAAAATCTTTAAAAAGGATTATAAGAATAAATTTTCAAAAGTTTAGTTAGATAGAAAAATCTTTTAACAATATGGGTCGGATTGGGTATGGGATTGGGTATGGATTGGGTTGGGTATGGATTGGGTTGGATATGGGTCAAAATTTTTATACTATGCTTAAATATGTCATAAACGGGTTAATGGGTCAATTTGGGTCGGACCATTTATGACCCGACCCAAACCTGACCCAACCCATCCGTTTAACAGGTCTATTAAGAACACCCCCACAGACTTCTACTAACTCGTTGTCTTCATCTACAGATGAATTGGAGAAATATTTGACGAACAAATTACTCTCAGTACCTTGAAAGAGTTGGCAAAGACAATGTCAACATTTTGAAATGGTGGAATAGGGGTCTCGCTAGTTTTCCGGTTCTTTCCATCATGGCTGAATTCTATAGTACCATCAGTCCATGTTCGGTACTAGCCAATGGATCTTGGAAAACTATAGATGGAGTATGTTTGCGAAAAAATTTTAGGTTGTCTTACGATATGATTGATTTTTGCAAGAATTGACTTCAGCCAAGCTTGCTCAAAATGAGCAAGAGGACAACGCTAATGCTGTATCATCTGAATTATGGTGGGGAACATGATGTCAAAGGCAGTGAACTTATTAGACATTACTTTGGGTGTAACTTGTGGGTAATCATTGTTACAGCACTTGTACTCATAATTTTATAATGGTAAGAAATTAAAATCCATATAACAAAATTCGAAAAACCATTGCTCTTTTGATCTTTTTAATCGCATCAAACCTATTGTATGATCTAAAATAAAAAATGACTGGATATCTAAAGTAACAAAAGTATGCATATAAATATATCGCATTTTCTAGCTCATGCTTCTGGGCAGCTATCCAGCACCAGGTGTATTAGGAATAGAAATTTTTTTGTGATGAGCGTAGGAGAAAGGCTTCCTTGGATTTGCCACAAAAATTTCGATTTCATTGCTATAATTGGAGATGCTATCATATTTCAATTTTTTAGAAAAAGAAGATACTTGTACTTGGCTCTCGGCCAGGCCTAAGGCCAAGCAATGCCATCCGGGATGTTGTTCTCCAGCTCCGGGACAAGCAATCGAAATCGTGTTTTTCCGTTAAAAACTCTTGGAGAGCTCGAGCCGCAATCTCATCCACTCCTCCATGCAACCTCCACGTGTCGTAACATTCACCAGTGCCCATAAATATCCCACCCCTCTCTCTCCTCTCTCTCTCGCTTCCCCGCAAATCTGGAGAACCAGTCTTAACAAATATCATCAGTCACCCTCTCGCTCTCTATGTGAAGCAGCTGAAAGCTTTCTTCTTCATGGCCATGAACGCCAGAGCCTTCCTCTGCTCCTACTCCCCTCACCCCGACTCCCTCCTCAAGCAAAGAACTTCACTTGGTCCACCACGACCGCAGCCGCTGCCGAGGAAATGCTTCGCAGCGGCGACTCGGTTCCACTGCCGAGTCCGATTGATCTCGGGGGGACGACGCTACACGTTCCGGGTGTCGGCCCGAAACCCCGGCCTGAAGTCGGAGCAGTACGAAATCACGGACGTGCAAGAGTCGGCGAAGTTCAAGAACGGCCAAGTCGAGGATGAGGGTGTTGTTGTTCCTTGGTGGGAAGAGTTCCCCAAGAGATGGGTCATCGTGATCCTCTGTTTCTCGGCCTTCTTGCTCTGCAACATGGACCGAGTAAAGCCTCTGTCTCTCTTCTCCTTGCTCATCCATTACTCTGCTTCCCAGTACTGTGGCCATGGCTACACACAAGAATTTGCTTCCTCAATTTAGAATTGTCCCGGCAGGCGGAAAATTATTAAAAGGGAGGCGAGTGCTCCTGAAAACGTTATTCGTTTTAAGCTGAAGATTGATCAAAATGATGGGCATCATCATTCCATGACGTTGCTACTTTTTGCCTTGCTTCCTTCATTTGATGATGGTGAATTAGCAACTTGGAGAGTGACCTTGGCACTGTTATCCTTTCCGAGAAAAACCTGTTTGACGAAGGCAAATGTAAAGCCTTTCTTAGATGATGCCATTGTAGGAAAGGGAAGGAAATGCCACATGTGTTTATCCTTGTTTGGATTTTTTTTTTAATGAATTCTTCAGGGTAACTGGATGTGGATTCACATCTGTGATATGGCGGCATGGCCAGCTGTAATTTGAGACGTGAGATGCTATAAATTGACTCGACCCTTCGAATCTTGTTTAGATGGGCCATTATGGACTATTGATTGAGTCGATTTACTCCTCTCAATTGATAAGATCCCAGTTCCATTAGATTTGTCTTATGCGGGAATTGTATGACATTGTTAAATTTGCTAAGTGACAATGCATCACAGAACATGTTTAATCAGTTTCTTTAGAGGCAGGCCCTTACTGTTGAGGGCATCAGTAGGTAGTTTAGTCATATGGGCAGTGAATTAACGTGAATTCTCCAAGAGTCCCTCAAAATTTGGAAGCTATAAGGATGGTAGTTTTGATCTCTTTTGAAGACCTTCCTTGTATCTTAAGTTTCTCTTAATCTGATAGTCGGATCCATTTCTCTCGGGTTGTAGTTTTTGTTATGTTTCATTCTTCACTGAGCTAAACACTGAACAGAATATATGCATTAATTTTATGACTGGAAGTTAGTAATTGGCTATGTGAATAATTTTGCTAGTTGTTTATTAGACGACAATTATATCCATCTTTTGATGCAATTACAATCCCAAACTTGGAATTTTCAGATTTGGTCACATTCGAAGTATGTACATGTTTTTCCAAGAAAACAGAGCTTTTTCAGTTAGCATCTTTATACAAGTTTGCTTTGGCAGGTAAACATGAGTATTGCTATACTTCCCATGTCTGCAGAATACAACTGGAACCCAACCACCGTTGGTTTGATACAGTCTTCCTTTTTCTGGGGCTATCTCCTCACCCAGGTAAAGACACTTCTTTGGCACACCTAAAGACTATTGAGATTTTGGTGGTTCCTTTCCTTCATTATATGCCTGCAACAATTTGGATTATCTCGATAAGCCTGTTATCAAGAAACCAAGTGTTCCTTTCTTGCTCTGACTCCAGTCATCGATGACAGATTGCTGGTGGCATTTGGGCAGACACAGTGGGTGGGAAACTTGTCTTGGGATTTGGGGTAGTCTGGTGGTCCATTGCAACAGCTCTCACTCCGGTCGCTGCTAAACTTGGGCTTCCTTACCTACTTGTTGCCCGTGCCTTTATGGGAATTGGCGAGGTTAGCTCATTGTTCTACTTAATCAATTTCATTCTCCTTACGGCATCTAGCATTCAAAACGAAATTTGGTATCAGGCACATTTTTGTGTATAGTTTGTGTTTTTATTTTTTTTATAAAGATAGTAACAATTTTTTTGTGTGTAAAAACCATGTTGAATCATTATGTGTCTGCTCGACCTAACTCAGTTTTCTCCCCCACTTCTGTTCAGGGTGTTGCTATGCCTGCAATGAATAATATCTTGTCAAAATGGGTTCCAGTATCAGAGAGAAGTAGATCACTGGCACTGGTCTACAGTGGCATGTATCTAGGATCAGTCACTGGCTTCGCCTTTTCGCCGTTTTTGATACATCAGTTTGGCTGGCCATCAGTCTTCTATTCTTTCGGTTCTCTGGGAACATTATGGTTCGCAACCTGGCTAAATAAGGTGACTTCTTTTGTCATTCAGAAAACTGGATTCCAATGGCGTTTTTTAAAATTATACTGCTGGATGAGATCATATCTTCGAGAACTTTTATCACTGAAAATTTAATTTCGAGAGTTCTTGTTGCAGGCATACAGTTCACCTCTCGATGATCCTCAGCTGCGGCCTGAGGAGAAAAAGCTGATTTTAACCAACAGCATTCCAAGAGAACCTGTGACTACGATACCATGGGGGTTAATACTGTCGAAACCACCTGTATGGGCGCTAATAACATGTCATTTCTGTCACAACTGGGGGACATTTATTCTTCTCACATGGATGCCGACATACTATAATCAAGTAAGCTTTTGACTCGTCCCTTGACTTTCGTACTCACTTGATAACTGATAAGATTACTCACATGATAATTGGTGTACCAACGGATTATCATGGACCATCTTTGTACAATAATTGACATGCTTCCATTTCATCTATCCTAAAATAATTACAGGTGCTAAAGTTCAATCTCACAGAATCAGGGCTTATATGTGTATTACCTTGGCTTACTATGGCATTTTCTGCTAACCTTGGAGGTTGGATTGCGGATACTCTTGTCAGCAATGGCTCATCTGTGACTACAGTTCGCAAGGTACCCTGTTCTAACACTTCATATCTTAGTAACATAGTGAAAATCCTAAGAATGCTAAAGTTCAGGAAGATCATAATGAAAATACTAAGAATGAAAAAAACTGAACATGTTTCTTACTGATGAAACATGCTCAATCTTCAACTTACAGTGACAATCTACTTTAACTGGCTATTTCTTGTAGTAAGAGGGTCCTTTGATCAGTTGCATATTGTTTAGCTTAAGCTATGTCGAATTAGCTTCTCTTGATGTCTTTCTTGTGCTTTTCACATTAAGTAGATCACATTTATTGATCCAGCGACAGCTTGCTTCATATCGTGCAGATCATGCAGACAATTGGATTTCTTGGTCCTGCTTTTTTTCTTACCCAGTTGAGCCATGTTGACTCTCCTGCAATGGCTGTTTTATGCATGGCTTGCAGTCAGGTTTGTCTCCATCTCACTGAATCTAGAATGTTAATGTGTCAATGTGTAATTTTATAAGAAAAGAGAATTATTTATGGCCAAAACCTCACTTCACCTATCAGAAGGTTTTCTTAAATCACTTCTTGTCAATTAGGAAGATGAAGCATCTAATCTCTTTCCTTACATGGATAGGGACATTATGTTAGGCCAGTATGCTGGCATCTTGACTTCATAAAATCAATGAATGTAACCAACATTCATTGAAAAACTTTAGATTGATCTAATCTGATACATTATATTTTAATCTGCCTGTCCAACTTTGATTCGATCTGTTTTCATGGGATGAGACGTTTCCTTATAATAACCAGTTAGAAACTCTTTGAGCAGGGAACTGATGCATTCTCACAATCTGGTTTGTACTCAAACCATCAGGACATTGCTCCCCGCTACTCCGTAAGTAGTATTTCTTCATGATTCATCTCTGTTAATTTTAGTAAAAGGGTACCCCACTCTGCAGCATTTGGAGATAAATCCTGATCTTGGTGAGGTTCAACTAGAAACAATGTTCAACTTCTTCTTTGACTATTCCAGGGCCTATGCACCAAAATCCAGTGTTCCTAGTGTAACCATGTTGTTTTCCTAATGTCCCAGCTAACATCTTTCTTTGGATTCTCTTGACAGGGAGTACTGCTCGGTTTATCCAATACTGCTGGTGTTTTGGCTGGTGTTTTTGGGACAGCCGCGACGGGCTACATCTTGCAACACGGTGTTTACCTCATCCCAACTGATAATTTTAACTACTGAAAATGTAGCGCTGATAAAATTGTGGGGAAAATATTTCAGATTGCCTTATAGTCTTCCCCTTTCTTTTTTGCAGGGAGTTGGGACGATGTTTTCAAGGTATCAGTGGGGCTCTACTTAACTGGAACCGTGGTGTGGAACCTTTTCTCATCAGGCGAGAAGATTGTGGATTGATCGCCGGATATTTGATCATCAACCCATGACATGCCAATCATCCTGCATCTGATCTGTGAAGAAAGACTTGGATAAGGTACATGAGAAACCAATAAGACCAGTAGAGGCAGGACGGTTGCCTGGTGGTTGGTACACATAGCCAAGCTGAAATCTGAAGAACTGGTAAAAAGCATTTGAGAGACCAAAATGATGGAGCCTGATACCAGAACTTTACTAAAATTGCTGGGTTACGTGCCTTGTCTAGTCCTATTGATTATTTGACTTTGCCATTGCATTACACGGGTGGGAGAGGAAGAATCCCATGAGATTATCTCAATACAAACTTTCATGAATTTAACGTTGTATATACGAACATCAATTTTGTATGTCAGAAAGTATATTTCATCGCAGATGGTGTTGTCACATCTAATTCAATCTCTTAATTAACTTATTTTCTCTAGATACATTGTTATAGTATTCTGAAAATTCCATTAGACAGCCTTATAACATTGGTTAACTTATTTTTGCATGCTAAGAATTGTGCAACAAGTCTTTTTTTGGATCAACCTTAGGGAAACACCGCATCAATGTGACTTAAATTGTTATTGTCGAAACTGAGTTTAAACATATGGAATACACGAAGTAGAAGGCAAAATCATCACAGTGACAACCTTTTTTTATGTTACAAGTATACTCTTGAATGAAATTGAAGCACCCCTAACACACATGAAACGACGACGAATAACAATTACAGAAGCAGGAACAAATTTGACCGTGGGTGTGTACGCATGAATTGCCAAATGGACATGGTAATAAACCCTATACCGCAAAATCAAGTAGGACGACCTTATTACGCCTTTACAAGTTCCAGCCACCACCGTGGCAAAAGTCCGACAGTTCCATCCCCACCTTCGAGGCTCTATGCCGAGGCGGCGAGCTTCTGGGCCGGGCCTACGAGGGCCCGTGGGCGCAAGTAGACGCGGAGCCCATTCTTCATGAACATGGTGAGCGACATCTTCTGCTCCACCCGGTGGCCGGGGACCGGCGACAGCACGTAGCGGAGGAGCACCGCTGACGCCACCGACTTCATCTGCAGGTAAGCAAGGTCCTTCCCAAGGCAAGTCCTGGGCCCCGCATTGAAGGCCACGAACTTGTAACTGTCCTTGGGCGGCTCAAACCGATCGCCCTCCGGCGACAGCCACCTTTCCGGCTTGAACTCCATGCAATCCTCGCCCCATATGGTCTTCATCCTCCCGACCGAGTAAATCGAGTACGTCACTGTTGACCCAGCAGGCACGAACGTGCCGTCCGGCAAGACGTCGTCAGAGACCACGTACTTGAAATCTTCGGGCACGGAAGGATACAGTCTCAGAGTCTCGGCCAGTGCAGATTTCAGATATATCAATCTGCAAGGGAAAAAGATTAGAGAAATTGTTCCTACAAGATAGACCCGATGAACTAAAGTAATCACAATTGAGAAATTATGCATAGACTCATATAACATAAATGATGTCACCAATGATACAGATAGAATATGCAAGAGTCTTTTGTTTTCGGGTTAAATTTTATTAATCTTATTATATCAAAATCAATCTACTAAAATAACATATGAAATAATGCGACAAACTTTGAATAAATCAATCTTCGTACGCTTTGGTTATTTTTTTGTTTGTGTCATTGCCCATATTAGGTCTCATTTTATATTTTGTATTATAAGTCTCTAGCATGAATTCATCATCTACCTGTCTGCTTCATCGAAGACCAGCGGGTCCTCCACCCACTTCGCCGGGTCGTCACCGCGGGTCTCCCGGAGCACCGTCGAGATCTCCCGGATGATCTTCTCCTCCACGTCGGGGTTGTTCATCACCAGCCAGAAGAACCAGCTGAGGGCGACCGAGGACGTGTCGCGCCCGGCGAGGACGAAGTTGAGCGCGATGCGCTGGAGGACGGATATGGGGAACAGGTTCCCGTCCACGTCACGCTTCTTCAGGAACCTCGACAGGAGATCGTCAGACGGAGCCTCTTTCCTTGCATCAATGGCGTCATTCATGTAATGCTCGACGACCTCGAGGCTCCTCTTTAGCCTCTTCTCCGAGCCAACCCCAAGGATCTTCTTCAACCTCCATAGGAAGCTCGGGTAGAGCAACCTCTGGAGCGTTGCCTCGGTGGCGGTGTCGAAGGCCATGGCGAAGTGGTTCTCCGGCATCTCCGGGGACAAAGTCTCGGGGTCTTTGCCGAATGTGAGTCCGCAGATGTTGTCGAACGTCAAACGAAGCAACAGATCTTGCAAGTCCACCGAGGCTTTATCCCGAGCAGCTTTATCCAAAATCGTCCAGAGGCGTGACTTTATGGTCCGGCTGACCCACCGGGCCATTGCCTGCCTGAGCGTCCGGGTGGTGAACTCGAGGGCCGCCGTCTTCCGCTGGATCAGCCACGTGTCCCCATCGCTGTTGAAGATCCCCTGGCCCAGCAAGTCGTGGAAAGCGGCCTGCCACTCGGGGCCCTTCGGGTAGTTGTCGAACCGGGTCCGGAGCACGTGCTCGATGTTCTTGGGGTGGCACGTGACGGTGTAGAACCCCTCCCGGCGGGCCACGAAGGGGAGCGCGATCGTGCAGGTCTGGTACGTGGCGGAGCCCCCCATGGCACGGAGGTTGCCGGCCATCCAGTCATGGATACGCTGGCGGTTCGAGAAGAGGGCAGGGAGGCTCCCGATGAGTGGCCACACCTTCGGGCCGGTCAGCCTCCGGGCCAGGAGGGAGAACCAGAGGAGGTACGCCGAGGCGGCGGCCGCCACGCTGAAGAGAATGTGCAGGGTTTCCATGAGGGGACGTGATTGCTTGATCGAGAGCGGGGTGGTTCAACTCAAGAGGAGATCAAATTATAGAGGGGAATTATGGAGTGAAGAGGATGTGCTTGAAGTCTCGTGGTACGAGAGTATGAGAGAGAGGAGGGTTATTTTATGGGTTATATATAAGGTGATCTCTTATGATAATGATAGGAAATTGCAAAATTTTAGGAAGGAGTTGTTGAGACTTTCTTGACGTATCTGAACGGAGACGCATCTCGATTCATGGCATTGGAGAGGCTTGAGAGGGAGCGGTGGAAGATTAACAAGCGGTACTAGGAAAGAAAAACGTGTTAATTAAGTACGACTCACATATGCTTTATTAACATGCGTTCTAGCTCACTGTTTAGGTATATTTGATTTACAATAATTCAATTTTCAGGTGTACATATTAACGATATGAATGTAATCTCCCTATTTTGAGGAGAGAAATTATCACGAGATCTACGCTATCATTTTAAAGTTTTCTTCCTAAAAATATACTCCTCAATACAATACGTTGCATGCATCGAGTAATTATTGAATCAGTCCAACCTCTTTGGTAGAACCATTGGTAGGAAGAAAAATCCAAATACGAATGATACGGGTTGGAGAAATCCAAGGACTGGAAAAGGTGCGAAAATGGCTATAATGAAATACTTTCTGATTTTTTTTTGGCTATATAATAAGTACAATTCCCTGTTTTGGCTTGAAGGTGTATGGTACGAATTTGTCCCCGAACTAGATTTGTTTACTGGCAATTACCCATTCTTGATGAACAATTTGATCCTCTTGCTCGTGAAGTAGAACTTTCTTAAATGTATGTCCAACTCAAAACCAAATTAGAACCCCAGTTACTTATAAAAGCTGTAAATTTTACTTGGCAAGTCAATTCTCGTCTCTCTCTACAGGGTCGGGTGCTTTTGAAACGCGATGTCCTCGTCCATCCAAATCGACGTTTCTTGTCGGCCCCTAGTCATTTGGTACGGTACGACAACCTCCGATGCACCAGTGCTTACTTCATGGTGCGAGAGGAAACCAAACCACCGACTCCAGATGAAGCCTCTTCTTCTTAGATGGCGCACACAGTTATCTCAGATTCGATTTGCCACCAAAAACTGTAGCCGGTGAGACAAAAATATTGAGTTAATTGTCGCTAGAAAACGAAGAATTCTCCATATGCGCTGCGTTAGTCGTGCGAAAGACGAATTCTGAGGCTTGCCCTTTTTGGCTGTCATGTGCTGCGTACCGACTCTGAGTTTTTCCCTTCTTCTTTTTCCTGCAATATCAAAATCATCGTTTGGTAGAAATCCGTTTACTATTGAACCAGCAATTAGCAGGTCTCAATGCTCTACATCTTCTGAGAGAAAAAAAAGTAATGTCGACAATGCGTGCATGGGACTTTCTTGATCATGGGGTTAATCCAAAAAGGCAAGAATTCATTCAGTATTGTTACCAATTCTCAGCGACCCCTGCTCTGGCTTTCTTCCCAAAAACCCAAGCGATGACCCTCTTTTCTCGTCACTAATTCTGGCAAAAACTTGAGAGAGAGAGAAAGAGAGAGAGGGTCTTAGTAGTTAGAGACGGTGTACCCACATTGAGAAACTAGGGTTTTTTCTTCAAAACATGGGGAAAACTAAGAAATGGGTGTCAAGAAATCCAAATAATTAAGGCCCACTTAGAAGGAGTTTGACCACTCTCGCGCAAGTAGCTCGTGAGAGAGAGAGGGTATCTGAAAGCGTTAGGAATAAGAAATGAAGGTCACGAACGTCATCCTTTGCCTTTCCTTAGGGTTACAGCCATCTCCAGCTCACTGTTTCCAGTTTTCTGCCTTCGTGATCTCTAATGCTCATTTCCCATCTTTCTTTTTCTTATAGCGACAAATAGAAGGTCCCAAAACTATTCTTAAGCCCACTCTTATCGTTGCCATTACAAATAACTTCTAATTCTCGTAACTTGATGGATAAAACATCTCTCTAATCTAGACTTTAGATGATGCAAATGGAAGTGATTTTCAACTACCTAAAAAAAAAATCATGATGAAAATATGTATTAAGTATCAACGATACCCAAATATCACAATGTCAATGAAAATAAGCATGAATCATACGTTAAGATAACTATAATGTTGTTTTTTAGGGAAAAATGTCACCAAAAATCTAAATTATATCACTTGTGATATATTTACCCTGAACTTTTTTTTATAACACTAAAATCTCAAACTATGTCTCTTATGATGGATTTATCTAAACTTTTTTTGTGACACATTTACCCCAAACTTTCTTTTATGACACAAAAAATCCTGAACTTGTACTCGTGTGATATATTTACCCCAAACTCTTTGGATGAGGGGCATTTTCATCTTTTTCTTTTTCTTTTTCTTTTTCTTTTTCTTTTTCTTTTTTCTTTTTTCCTTTCTTCTCTCTTCCCTCCACCATAGCCAACGGATGTGACCCTTGCCTAAGTCGGGCAAGGGCAACCCTCGCTTGACTTCAACACCAACAAGGGTAGCCTTCACCAACTTCCCTCTACCAAAGAGAAGAAAGGGAAAAAGAAAGAAAGATGAAAATACCCTTCGGTCAAAGAGCTTGGAAGTAAATGTGTTACACGAGTACAAATTTAGGATTTTTCGTGTCACAAAAGAAAGTTTTGGATAAATGTATCACAATGAGCATAATTTGAGATTTCTAGTGTCCAAAAAAAGTTCAAAGTAAATCTATCACAAACTACATAGTTTAGAGTTTTTAGAGTTGTAAAAAAAAAAATTCGAGATAAATTTGTCACAAATAACGGTTTGGAGTTTTTGGTAGCATTTTTCCTTTTTATAGAAAGATAAATATAATGTGATGTGTTCACTTTTTCACGAACTTTATATTCTAATTCACATCAAATTTTCAATCACTATTCATTATTTACACCTTCAAAACTTTTCTCGTCATTTTTTATGTACGTCAATATGCGTGCGTGTTTTTTCTAATTATCAAAAAAGAGATGGACTTCAAAGTGTGGAAATGTATACCCCATATGACATTTACTAAGACACTGACAAATTCTAAGGAAAATTGGCAAAAAAGTCATAAATATACTATATTTTATATCAGTTCATTTATAAATCTTTCAATTATACTAATTGAGTCATAAACTATTTAACAATTTATCAATTTAGTCTTCTGGCCAATTTTGGCTGGAAATCGCTGACATAACAGTCTAATCAACATTGGCCATCCTAAGTAGCACAGCCAATGTTAATTTATTATGAATTTTTTATTATTTTTTCTTTATTATTTTCTTCTTTTCTTTTCTTTTCTTTCCTAACCTTAGGTCGACAACCCTCACTTCGTTTGGGATAGGGTGCTGCAACCATTACTAGTCATGAGCAAGGGCCTCCACACCCTCACTTGGTCTAGGGACTACCTTCACGTCCTCCCCGACCATAGGCAAGGACATCTATGTTCTCATCAACCACAAGCAAGGGCATCGGGCCCTCACTTAGATCCAAGTAAGGGCCGACATCTTCACCCATGGTCGAGGAGGACTGCAATCCCCTCACTAGCCTAGGGTCAGGGAAAATAAGAAAATAATGAGAAATCTTTAAAATCTAAATATTTGTTCACATCAGCATCAACCATATCACATAGGACGGTTGGCACTGACTAGATTGCCATGGGTGATTTCTGACAAAAATTGACAAATCATTAAAACTTTTAAGACTAAACTAATTAAATTAAAAAATTTAGAACTGAATTAGCTTAAGTGCAATAGGTTTAGTATTTTTTTGATAATCGTTCCATAACTTCCGCATGCAATTTGGTTCTTGAGGACTAATTTGATAACTAAGAAGAATAAATCTCGGCCTATGAAGTTCATAAGAGTATAAACCGATACTATTGAAAAGCTATGCATACAAAAAATTTTAACATTAAGATTCTAGTAATGTATAGAAGAAGTTATCGAACTGCACAATGTATATAAGAAGCTTGCCTTATAGCAAGCAAAGAGTTTCATGAACCGTTAGATATATTTTATCTATGTGGATCAAAGATCTATTTAATGCTTCTTGAGGATTGTATTCTTTCCTTGGACCAACTGAATGAATAATGCAAAGCTTGACTATCATTTTATGGGCCTCTAGAAAATCAGCTCCTCCTCCTAGTCTCGAAACTAAAACAGCCCACAGATTTAGTGCTTTGGTCATTTAAGGATCAAACTTAGTCTATTGTTGACGTTTCATGTTGAAAGAGAAGTAGTTCAACCACGTCTGGATCTGAAAATTTGTGACAGATCACTATTTATTAGCCTAGCGGCAAAAGATCCAGTTACTCGGGCATTTATATCTCATTTTACTCAGGCATCTATATCTCATTTTGCCCTTGTGCATTGTCGCCTAAATCAATTTATCCCAAATCCCTAACAACAGTGAATGATAGTCACACATAAAGTGCATCGCAATAATTGCTACCGAGGATGGTTAAAATCTGGCCATGTTGTTGTATAGAATTGCCCCTCTTCTACTGCCACCAATACAGTGTTGAGACGATAGTCATAGGCATTGCTTAAAGGGGCAGTACTAATGACATAAATCGAACATTTTGCTGTGAATGTGATCTCCTAGAAGGATGCTCAGGGAGAGTACCAGCGCTGGTCATAACTCCACCCCCCCCAACCTATTAAAACACATATGGATAGGTAAGATTATTCCAAGAAACAATTGAATAATTTACAATATGTAAATAATGAAATTTCAAGACATAATTCACTAGTGATAGTTGGACTTGAGTATCGGTCCCAATTCAAGAGTACCAACTAAACTAGGCTAATTGTATGATCGCATAAGTTCTGTAATAATTGGTGAGACGACAGCTAACTATCCTAAAAGCTTAAGTTATTAGATGAAGACATGGTTTAGTATTTAATTATTCTAACACTTCCTCTCATGCTTAATTTGGTTTTTTGCCTAGTACTAAGTATGGAAATTTAATTGGAGGGGCAAATGGGACTTGAAAAGATTCGAACTTAGGATCTTCAGCTTTGATATTATATAAGAAATGAGAAGAATGCAGAAGAAAAATAGAGAATTTTCTATGTATTTAAGTGTGTTGTAATGAAAAATACATAAGCCTATTTATAAGCTATTCAAGTTGACTATCTATCTATAGTAACAAAATATTATACAATCGATCATAGAAATATTCAAAATATTACGATACCCAAAATATCATCAAAATATCCAGAATATTATAAATATCATAAAGATATCTAGAGTATTATAGATATTCAGAATATCGTAAATAATCTAAATATATTTCTAACATCCCCCTCAAACTCAAGATAATTTGAAAGATGCCAACTTGAGTTTGGAAAATATATACAAGAAACACTCGGATGAATGTGTCTTGGTGAAAACATCAGTAGTTTGTTTAGTGGCGGAAGTCAAGACAAGTCGAACAATGTCACAAACAACATGATATCAGGCAAAATAACAGTCTATCTCAATGTGCTTGATGCGTTCATGAAAAACATTATTATGTGCAATTCAGATAACACTTCAATTGTCACAATGAATGATTGTTCCGCTATAGTGACACACTCTCATATCTTCTAGTAGCCATCATAACCCTAACAACTCCAATGTCATATCAGTTAGAGCTCGATATTCTGCTTCTATGCTAAAGCAAGCAATAGTGATATATTTCTTATCATGCCATGAGATAAGTGAGGTTCCCAAAATGAAACAATAACTAGTAATGGAGCAACAATCATGAGGGCTACCAACCTAGTTAGCATCAGAATAAGCTATCAACTCCAAGGAAGAATGAGAAGAAAAGTGAAAGTCATGAAACAATGTACCCTTGATATAGCGAAGAATTCAAAGAACTGTAGTAAAATGAGTCATACGAGGCATAGTCATGTACTAACTAATAATGTGAACAGCATAACCGATGCCGGGACGTGTAATATTGAGATATATAAGGCAACCAACCAACTACCGCTAAAGTGTAGGATTTGGGAGAAGAGCTCCATCCTTATTATTGAATTTTGCATTCGGCTTGATCAGAGTAGAAGTAATCATGTTATTACCAACTCGAGAAATGAGATCAATGGCATATTCTGCTTGTAAGAGATAATAACCAGAAGCATCAGACATAACCTCCAGGCCTCGAAAATAGCTGAGTCATCCAAGATCTTTCATTTCGAACTGATTACCAAGATGCTGTTGGAGCTTGATAATTCCAGTTTAATCATCACCGGTAATAACCATATCATACACGTATAGGAATTGCATAATATATCTACGATGCATGTGCCGGACAAATAGAGCATGGTCATAAGAATTAGGTTTAAAATCAAGAGATTCCATGGTTAAACTAAACTTTAAGTATCATGCACGGGGAGCTTACTTCAACCCATATAATGCTCGACGTAATTGGCACACTTTATTAGATGAATAAGTGTAGCCAGAAGGAGGTACCATATAAACTTTCTCTATGAAATTGCCATTAAGAAAAGTATTTTTAACATCTATTTGAAATAGAGGCCAACACTTAATAGTGGCAATAACAAAAAGGCTACAAACAGAAGTAAGACAAGTAACAAGAGCAAAGGTCTCATCATAATCAATGCCATACCCCTAAGTAAAGCTTTTGGCTACTAAATAAGCATTATAACGATCCATAGTACCATATGCCTTAGTTTTAATTTTATATATCCATTTATTATCGATAATAGACTTACCAGGAGGCAAATCAACTAAATCCTATGAGTGAGAGTTATCCAAGGCTTGCAACTTATCTACCATTGCTTGCTGCCAAGCAAGATTGGTACTAGCTTCTTTATAAGTGTGAGGTTCGTGAAGAGAAGCAATAGTGGAGTAACAATGATAATCACGAAGATGAGCTGAGGTTGACTTACTTTGGTGGAATGATAGACATATATAGATGGAATGACTAAAGGTGTAAGATCCTATGTTGGAGCAAACATGTTAGAAGTTGTCGAAGTGGGATCGTCAGACGATCCTACATCAAGATGAGAAGAAAACACTTGTAATAGGAAGATTCACCAATAAATTGTAGTACAGGATCTTTTGGGAATAAGTCCACAAAAGGATTGGTGACAAAAGGGATAAGTAAAAGATTCGAAGAGATGAAGGGATAGAACATCTTACGTTCCCAAAATGAAGGGATGAGAACACCTTGTTAGGAGAGAAGTCTAAGAAATTCAGTGTCTTGATATTCTATGGTATTATCAGTACGAAAAACCTTGATGTCTTTAGAAAATTGTGTTTTTATCATGGCAACAAAATCATGATAAATGCAAGTAAGCTCAAATTGATTTTTCATAAGATAAAACCAAGTATAACGAGAATAATCATCAACAAAAATGAGATAATAGCGAGAGCCTCCCATGGTGGGTGTTAGAAAAGGTCCCAAAATATCATAATGAATTAAATCAAATGGAGCATGAGAAATAGATTCGCTATAATCAAATGGCAATGCATGATGTTTTCCTAATTGACAAGGCAAGCAATCAAAATGTTTACCATCAACATATCCTAAATGACCACTAGAAATCAAAGATTTCAATTTAGAAGAAGAATGATGACTTAATTGATAATGCCAAGTTTCATATGACACTTAGGAACTGATCAGAAATCACCAAAACTCAGTCAAAACCGGTCAAAAATGTAACAAAACCAGTCTGGCCTAGCTAAGCTGAACCAGTCAATGTCGGTCAACGGGAAGTCAACAATAACGATTGGGTGATGTGGCGATGACGTGGTGTTGACGTGTCAGATGACGTCAACACTGGTGGACAGTCATCGACACATCAGCTAGGGAGATGCGTGAATCTCACATCAGAAGCTTCTATCGACGCATGGCAAAGCGGCTAGCAGCAAAACTTCACTAGGTGGCTCAACAAGGAGCGGTAAATTTGATGATGGTGTGGGTGTTGCAAAAAAAGCAGCGGAAAGGTGCCAAACAGCAATCAAAGGCTTTAGCCTTGGTGTTAAACCGAAGCGACACGACTAGTGGACTGGCATCATGGCCACCACCATGAAAAAACATTAGCTCTAATACCAAATTTAGAAGAATGCAAAAGAGAGAAACATAGAATTTTCTATGTATTTCAATGTGTTGTAATGAAAAACACATTAGCCTATTTATAGGCTATTCAATTTGACTATCTACAATAATAAAATATTATTCGATCAATTACAATCAATCGTAGAGATATTCAGAATACTATGATACTCATAATATCATCAAAATATCCTAATATATTATAGATATCGTAAAGATATCCAGAATATTATAAATATTTAGAATATCGTAAATAATCTAAATATATCTATTAACAATCCATTTCTTGGTTTGGTGATTAGAGCAAATAAGAAATTCAAGCTTGGGTTATTTATATGACTTAGAAGTGCTTCAACCACTTTGCCAAATGATGTAAAATTAATTATAACATCTCTCGAAAGTTATCTAAAAATTAAAATGCAAAAAAGAAACACAAAAAAAAAAAACTCTAGGAAATCATTTAAAGCTCATTTGGACACACTTCTCACGGCCTACCCTTTTTTTTCAAAGAAAGATATCGTTTATGTATTAGAATAATACTTTAGAGGTACGTAGAAGGCTCTCAAGTTTAGCAAATTCCAAATAACTGTAGAATAAAGTAAAAACCAAAAAGCATATAACAAGACATAGTCTGCAACTGGAAGCACACTTCTCATTCTTAAAGAATAATTTGATCATCAAATTCAATGATAAGCACATATCAAGATCTCTCACTTCCTTGGCAAAGGCATGCAATACACATTTAAGTTCGATGTCCTCATCACCATCGCCATGCAAAGACATCAACATCGAAATGTTGAAAGAACACATCAAATATCAATAAAGAACTCCCAGATTTATATCTAGATCTAGCTCGAAAAAGTAAAACCTCCAAAACTTAACCTAAATCTAAATCAAGAGAAGAGAGCGGCCTAATTTGGGAGAGATTGTAGAGTCACATTACAAACATCCTTCTCGATAGTTGTTGTGAAGGCAAATGGTCGAACTAATCTCCACATTCACCCAAGATCAACCATACAAATTTAGTCACACACACATTCAATATAGATTGAGGGAAAAAAGAAAGATAAAGAGGTTCAAAAGAGGGAAGAGAGAGTCTCCCCAAGGGATGGCATTGCAGAGAGGCAGCTTCTGACCTACCCATTTGAAGAGGTCCAAAAGGCACGAAGTACAAAGGGGTAAAATGTCTTATTTTGTCGAGAATATGCACCAGGCATAATCCATGTGAGCCCAATGCACGTTGAGTCACCCCTCGCGTGCCATCATACGAGTCTTAGAGAATCTAATGGCTCGTGTAAACCGCGTGCATCCGGCCAAGGGACTAGTAGCCTTCTTCCTTCCTTCCTCGTTCATCGAGAGTCACTGGAGAAACGGGCCGCTCTTGCCTCGGACAGAAACGGGGAGCTGAGCCCTCCTCGTGCGTGAGCATATGGGCCTGTGCAGACCTACAGCAAAGACAGCCCAATATGTCGGATAAGCCGATGGATTATGGTCCTTCCATGTGTCGAATTTCCATCCACACCTGCTGACAAGGACTCTCCAGCTGCATGTTTTTCCTCCCCCAAGGAAAAACAGAAAAGAAAAAAAAAAAAAGGTGAAACAAATTACTGATCGAGGAAATTCCTGGGGAATGAGGATAAGCCGCTTGTGGAGGGCTTGTGCTGGAAACGCTCCACCCAGCTCTGATTCGATCATCGCACGGCTTAAAATCGATGAGCGTGAGCATGCAGATATAATTATCGCACGCCACCCGCGTAACATTCCCACGCATTAGCGACCTCTAATAGGCAAAGAGATAGAGAGAGAAACAGGAGGAGGAGAAGGAAAGGCCTTTGGGAGATGGCTTCCTTGACCGCCATAGCTTTTGCTCCGACCGCCGGGAGGGTATTCGCCGCCACCGCGGCGAAGGGCGCCGGCGGGAGCAAGGAGGAGAAGGGGCTGCTGGACTGGATCCTGGGGGGCTTGGCGAAGGAGGACCAGCTCCTGGAGACCGACCCGATTCTCAAGAAAGTGGAGGGGAAGAACGGCACCACCGGCAGCAAGAGCACCGTCGCTGTGCCGCCGAAGAAGAAGGGCGGCTTCGGTGGCCTCTTCGCCAAGAAATGAGGATGTGGAGGACGGACCCAACAACCACTTGGCTTGGCCACTTGATTCCCGGTGAAAATCGATTCATGAACCTTATTCAGTTCAATCATCTCTGTACTAGATTTACTTCAAGTCTGTATTTACTTAATCTTAAGTCTTTTAAGGGCTGTTTAAATTCATTCTGGATAAGCCAAACCAGTTGATTTCTTGCTATTCCGGGAAGAAGAAAAGAATTGAGGGGAAGTGTGTATGATGGTTTGCATGCCTCAGCCGTTTCAAAATGTAGACGCAATTGCACTAGAATATCATGCTCTACTAGACTGCATTTTTTCCTCGGTGTCTTTAAAGTGCACGACCTCCTGTCCAATCAAGTCAATAATAGCCTATCAAGCTGAGTTAGGAACTTCCTTACCTAATTAATAGAATGCTAATGTAGTATAGCATTTATTTTTGTCCACTCGATCTAATATCCGGCTAGGATATCACTCCCACTGTTATAAGTGACGGTTCATGTCTGCAAGTCATGTTCATGTCTATCAAGTTTAAGTGACGGTTCTTCTTTGTAAGTCATGTTCATGTCTATCAAGTTTAAGGTACAGTACTAAATAGGTTAATTCAAACAAGGCCCGCACTTCAATCATGTCAAATAGGACAATCCTAAACGTCCAAGAATATAAATATTCTTTACAATTAGAGGGCACCTGGAAACCAATTATCTTAAATGATTGAAAGGCGACTGAGTTTAGAGAATTATACCTTAAAAAATAACCCAAACATTCCTCCCCACCCCCCTTCCGGGTCGTGTGCTTCCGCCCCCATCGCACTCGTCGTGACACTATACCCTTGCCCCCGCTCTCTCTCCTATGGTTGCTCACCGCCTCCGCCTACCACCAGGCAAGTGGTTGCACTCAATCTCAAGCAATCTTAGATTCGGGGCGCGCACGCGCACTCACACACGGAGAGAGGAGCCGGGAGCAATGGTGGTGGAATAAATTTACACCTGATTAGGGAGGGTCCTATTGCAATGTTATCATACTGTATACATTCAAATTGATTCACCGAACTGGTTTTATAGAGTGATATAATAGGCTATGGATAGATAGATCAATGAGTAAATCATATTCCTGATAAGTTCCATCCTTTCGCATAATATAGCAAATTTTGTACAGTAATCTCAGCACCACTAGCATCGTTGTACTTTCATGCATTTCTCATGAGGATCAGTACCTTTAAAATTAGTAGACTATCTTACACTCGCAGGGAACAGTGTTATGAGCCAATCGCTCAAATCAATGGTCATTACCACTCCTTTATTTTAAACTATATTTCTGTAATTTGGTGAAAATTCTAGAAGAAGCCATGGCATAATTACTTGGAATGCCTTGTATCATGCAAATCAAGTGGGAATATCAGCATAATGAATGTGCCAGGATGAGTCGGAACCTATGTTTGACAAACAGTCAAATAGACAGATGCCACAAGTTTTGATGGAGCACACGTATCTTCAGTTCTCCTTAATTCTTCATCGATTCTTCACAACATGTGTAAGAGGAAATATTCAACTGAGAACAGAGAAGAAAGGGAAGTTCCACGCCGACCTGTCCATGGAAAGATCACACCAGAGAAACCAGAAAATACCCACAAATGCTAAAGCTCAATATAAGTAGAAATGAAAGGGAGAAGCTCAAACCTCGCCTTCACTTTAAGGCTATGCTCTATTGCTGGTGCTTTGAAGAGACATTTACCTCATTAAGAGTTTTGAATTTCTGCTTGCTAATTGATTTGGTTTTCTGCTTCTCAATATTTAATAACTTATATGCCGCTTGCATACATACATCTTCAAGAGTTTACATTTGCAAACATATGTAAGCAATCAAACTAATTAGTGCACAGCTTACGGAACAAAGCAACAATATATTCTAACGTACATTGCGTTGTCGCCAGCAAAGGGGACATTCATAATTTTGTCTTGCAAGACCGATGTGTTCAAGTCTTCTTAACAGAAGGAAGATTTGAGCAGAACCCCGAGGTTTTAACTGACCCCAATATAACCTGCTGATTTGGGTTCGATCTTGGATGAGGTGGTGGTGGCGGTGGCAGGGGCAGAGGAGAAGCAGCAGCAGCACCTACTGACTGGGTATTTGATTTTGTCTCTGGAGCAGGAGTCCATGGTGCTGGCATATGTATTGGTTGTGGAGGTGGGATGGCAGAACCTTCTGATCCGTAAAAGCCAGGTGGTGGTGGTGGTGTAGGTGGAGGTGGAGGCAGCATTGCAGAATCTCCTGATTTGGAATTCAGTCTAGGCTGAGGACAATGGCTAGGTGTTGATGGTGATGGACAATGGCTAGGTGGTGGTGGTGGTGGTGGTGGTGAAGGTGAAGGCGGCATTGCAGAATCTCCTGATTTGGATTTCAGTCTAGGCTGACGACAATGGCTAGGTGGTGATGGTGGCAGTGGTGGTGGTGGTGTTGGTAATGATGGAGATGGAGGCGGGATTACAAAGCCTTCTGATTCAGAATTCAATGTTGGCTGAAGACAACAGGTAGGTGGTGGCGGTGGTGAAGGTGGAGGCAGGGTTACAGAACCTTCTGATTTGAAATTCAATCTTGGATGAGAACAATGGCTGGGTGGTGGTGGTGATGGCGGCAGCGGCGGTGGTGGTGGCGATGAAGGCTGAGTAGCAGAATCTTCTGGTTTGGAATTTGAATTTGGCTGAGGAGGAGGACTAGGTGGTGGTGGCGGCGGCGGCAGTTGTGGTGATGGCCGAGTGGTGATTGTGTTACTAACCGTACTGTAAGAAGAAGAAGACGACAACAACGATGACGATGTCGAAGATGATGATGACGTAGATGATGAGTTAATGTAATTGATGCAGTCCTCAACAGCTTCAGTTCTTTGTGAATCGAAAGAAGCTGCGGATGGTTTCGAGTTGACCGAGGAAGAGATCTTAGTTGTCCTCTTCCTCATCGACACCAGCCGCAAAGCTGCTAACACTTTCTCTCTGAGATGCTTCAAAAGCTTCGACGAATCTAGCCTCGCAGGCACTCTAACACAGCAGTTTCCACTGGCGGCGGTGCACCACCTTCTTCCGGCAACTTTGCCGGTCAGTTTATGCCTGTGCCTGTGATGGTTAATCGCTGGCCTCTTTGTTTCTTCCCTTTGACTCAATCTGTTGCTTCCTCTCGTCGACATCCTTCAAAAAAGCTTGCTTTACATAAAGAAAATGAAGAAGAACAAGAACGAGAGAGAGAGAGAGAGAGAGAGAGAGAGAGTGGGGTGGAGGTGATGGAAAAAGCACCAAAGACCAAAGTTTTATAGCGAGATCAGTGTGAACTGAAACACTCATCCCACTATTCGAGTGTACTTGTGGGAGGGCATGATCAGCATTGTGCATTTGGGCGGTGGAACATGTCAAATAGGGACAGCGATGTTAGCTAACAGCTAGCATCTTGGCTTGACCAAGAACCTTATTCCACATTGCTTTACACATTGGAGATAAATTCCAAACTCATTTTGGAAATAAATGTTCAAGGACCTTAAGATTGGCAGACTTTTCTTTTGGTCAACTAAAAACCGGGGAAGGTTCTCACTTTTCTGTAATTCCAGAGAGAGAACTCACCCTTCATGAGCAAAGAACCCCGGTTTAACTCCATTTCGGCTTTTTTTTTAAAATGGAACTTCAGAAAATACTATGGTTTCAAGTAAAGAAATTATGAAAATTTCAACGATTTGTCTAACCGATACAGCCCCTAGACCCTACAAAGGCACCATCACCGTCATCATAATTCCCTTAAGAATACTCCCCTGCCCTACAAATCTCAATTGCTCAACCAGGCCAGATCGCACTTCACAAAGCTGCAAACAAACGAAAGACCCCAACTAGAAATGTTAATGGCCATGTGGGGCCACTCCTTTTTCTAATACAGCTCTGAGATGACTGGAGTATCCACACGAGTGCAATTTGCATTATTAATCAATGCGATCGACCCCGTAAACACAAACTCTAGTTCAGCTGAGGAATCACTTTCTCTGGAAAAGCAAACATAAGAAATTGACACCTACACCAGATAGCACGCCTTTTCTCTTTAATTTCTGTCGAGTGGCGCTTTTTGCTTCTTTAGCTAAAGAACTGCTCCAGCTCCTTTTGCTGTTCATAACTTCCCACTATAGTTTTCCAAGTGAACGGGCCAGAGAGTCAACAAAAGTGTCCACTAAATGTTTGATTAGGAGACACTCCACAACCCCATCCCCATCAGCATTTCTTTGAGCAGAAGGATTCTCTTTGGGTTATGATTGTCAAGGTGGATGCAACATATAAAAATCTGGAAACATTGACACTTCCAAAGGCTACTGATTAACAATAGCCGCTTTTCGTTCCTGCACATTCATGCATTTCCTCATTTTTGTCCCTTCTTTTCGTCCATCGGAGGGCCACGTATACGTGAGAATCTAGAGGTTTTGATTAACCAGAAAACAAATTACATGTCAAGCAGGATGGGGCGTGAAGTTCGTGGGAATGGAAAAAACACAACCAGATAAGTTCCCGAACTCGAGGACAAAAGTTTCCTTGACTCAGACTAAAAGCATGGATAGCTTGTCCTGTTCTGAAAAAATTGGGTCTTGCGAAGAAGACATATCAAACAGCTGTGACATGACAACGTCATTCTCTCAAAAAAATAAGACAGAAAGAAGTCCTCCACTCTATGATTATGGTTTTGCCAGTAATCACTGATCAAATATCAATTCAATAGCTTCACAACATGCTAGATGAAAATCCGTTACACATTCGTATCTTACACATAACTGATAGAGATAATTCACAAGAAATAGAAAGACAACATTTGCATTAAGACTTAAAAGACCATATTCATAACAGAGTTGAAATTGCCCAGCAGAACAGCTAGCAGGAAAGTATTCAGAACTCATGACAACTCTGAGTACCATATCTTGTGCTCTATTTAAAAAATGAAATTGCCCAGCAGAACAACTAGCAGGAAGTATTCAGAACTCGTGACAACTGCAAATAGGATGTCTTGTGCTACTGTTACCTGCACAAGATCCATTAATTCAGGGTCGCTCCTTTCACACAGATGTTTCTCGAGACTCCTATTCCATTGACGGAGTCACTTCCATGAAGTTGCATCTTCTAATAAAAGGACTCAAATGACAATGCTTCTGGGCTTGGCTCAACTCACCTCGAATGAGTTTGTCCTCTTTCTCACCCAGAATGGGGGAATCAACAACTTCTGCAATTTCAATTTCCTTTTTTTAAGACAGTGATGTATTAATACCACGGCTTTACTGTATTCATCTCCTACTTTGTCCAGGTGTTAATGCCTAACTGCCAATATGAATCCCATAGTAGGCAACTCTCTTCAGATAGAGATAATTATTCAGGACATTGAAGACAATTTGACCAGGCACAGTCAACTATTTCATTTTAAGAAATCAGAAGGCATTGCACCAACCAGGCAGAGCAGCAATTCTGCAATGGGCAGCTTTCAGACATACGGCAGTTCATCTAGGCCAACTGCAATTGGTTTAACCCAAAGATCCAACTCATTGGGCATGGCGCAAGAGCATATCGTACTAAGCCTTACAACTTTTTCTCGACTCACCAACAGCAGCAAGTTCACATAGAAAAGGCAAACATGAACTATAACAATAGCTTCTTCACTACAATTATTCAGTTCAAATTGATGTTGAGAGTGTGTGAAAAAGATATGTCTTCCACTTGGGTATTTCACCAGTGCGAAGCACAAAGGCATCATTCACTGAACCCCATCAAATAGAGAAAGAAATTGCAAGGACCATGAGAAATCGCAGCAATTAATTTCTTTGGGAATCCATGTGACACCCACATGATTAACAAATGTGATTGATGCGGTCTATGTTGACCAGTGTCCACGCAAGTCTCACTGACAAACAGAGGTTGCAACGGTCCATCTGCACATACACATTCTCACTATAATTCTACTAGACTTCCCAAAAACGCATCAAAAATTGATATAAAATTTCAAAGGGACAAAGAAACTGTACACTGGCAAACCAAAAAATCTTCAGAGGCCAATTACTTGTTTCGGAAATATCACTGTGGACCAGATAAAAAGTTGATCTTTATCTGAAAGCAAATCCAAAACAAAGCTAAAAGAAGCACTGTGTATCCTATCTACAATTCGACCTCTGTGTGAATCAATTTTTTACAACAAGAACCATCGGAACTTCCCTAACTCAATGATCCTCGTTCATGACCAGCAAAACTTCCCCACCATTGGCCATACCATGATCCAAGAATTCTTTAACTTCTTCTATGTTTTGAAAAGAATAAGGTACGCCAAGATCGCTGTCCAAATTATACCAAACCCCCTCGACCTTCCTAACCGTAACCCAATGCCTACTCCGCCAGAGCCCGGCGTACCTTCTAACCGGAACATTGAGCACAAGACCCATCAATTTTCCGTCCGAATCCTCCAGATCGATGGCGGCGGCTCCGTTCCGATGATCGTGCCACACCACGCTCTTGCCCTCGCCTTCCAGGGCGGCGATGAGGACGTTGATGTCGTAATTCCCAGTGAGCGCGTTGTGGTGGGGCTTGAACAGCAGAGACAGCGGCGTCCACTTCTCCCGGTTAGGGTCGTCGAGGGCGAGCCCGTCGGCGATCAGATTCAAGCTCTCGCGGGTGAACGCGTCCTTCCTCTGATCGGCGAGAAATGCGCAAAACAGCACATTCAGCAGAGGCCGATGGAAACCGCAACTAACCTAATCTAGTTCGATAATAGCAGGTAAAATGCTACGGCGAAGTACCTGGAAGAGGTTGTTGAGGGAGTGCAAGAGGCAGAACTGGAGCCTCTGCCTCTCGTGATAGACGCTGGGCGTCTCGCGCGACATCTTCCGGACTGAACGATTCGAATGATGATGAAGACGACGATGAAGATGAGGATGATGATGATGATGATGATGAGGATGATGATGATGATTTCTAGGGTTTCAGAAACGGGGGTGATCGGAGGAAACCCGACAGGATCAAACGGAGAACAATCGCGAGGAGAGCGCGCGTCACGCGCTGTGCGCTAGGAAGAGAGACGGAGAGAGACGCCGCGTGACGGCGTAAGGCCACGGGCGGGAACGATGAGACGTACACGAATAAATGACACATCGACACGCCCAATCCTCATCCCCAAAACGAGCTTGCATATGGATATAGACGAGGAATAATGACATAAATAATTTTTAAATTTTGATTTGATATGTAATTTAGTTTTTGAATTTTTAATTTATTCAAAATTATCTCTAAATTTTAATTCAATATGTAATGCGACCCTTGAACTTTATTTCCCTGAACTTTTGATACATGTTCAATATAATCTATGAAATATATAAAAATATTCAATGTAATCTCTAATCTTGAATTAATTGGAAGAGATTGCATTGAATATTTTCATACAGTTCAGGAAATAAATTAAATATATATCGAAAGTTTAGGATTGCATTAAACAAATTAAAAGTTCATGGATTACATTACATATTAAGTTAAAATTCAAGAACCAAATCACACATTAAGGCAAAATTTAGGGACTTTGTATAATTTTCCCTAGGGGTAATAACACAAATGATATGATATGATCCCTAGATTTATTACTTATTCAATATAATCATTAAACTCTAATCTAATGTGGAGTATTATTCCTGAAATTTTAATTTGTTCAATATAGTCCATGAACTTTTCGTAAATGTCTAAACTTGTCATTGGACTATATGAAAATATTTAATGTTATCATTCCATTAATTTAACTTTGAGAACAATATTAAACATTTCCATATTATCATAGACTTATTTAGACAAGCACTTATTTGTTGAGGAGAAACTGATCCAATTCGGAGTTGTTGAAGTTTATACCGATCGATCATAGAAGAAAAATTATGATTCATTCCGATTAAGCTTCCTTCCTATTAATCTGGAAGTTCTTCTCAGATACAAGGAAATGATTTATCAAAAGTTCAAGGCTCAAATTAAATAAATGAGTTAATATTATCTAAAATCTCAATCATGTACGTTTATGATAAATTTACCATAAATTAATTTTTTGATCACAGAAAACCTCAAATTAAGATATATGTGACAAATTTACCAAAAAGGACCAAATAGGTCCTTTGGCTCATTCCTCTGATGCAAGTGGCAATCTTATGGTGAATTAAACTAAGGACATGGTTGAAATCTTCAAATGCCCAAAAAACAATCCTAGGTTGCAAGGGTGAGAAATTCTTGCAACTAATTTATCCACTTCGAGTATGGAAGATCATCCAAATTAATAAACCTGACATTTGGAGAGGATGTGTTTCTAGTTTTTGCTTGAAAGACATTGGATGAGATCTCGTAGAGTTCTAATATCAAAGCATCGAGACACCTACAAAACTAAATTTTCTTTAAACTGGAGTGATGATACATTTCAGTATATGTAAATCTTCCACTTTTGAATCTGCAAATACTCCTCTTACCTTCAATTTCTTACCATCAAAAACTCCAAATTATTTATGACAAATTTATCCTCCATTAAATTAGATTAATTCCATGAAAACGATTAGTCATTTTGTTAATCACCTTCTTGCAAAAACTTAAAAAAGATTCCTTTTTTTTTCAATTACCAATTCTATTACCATCAAATTGGTGAGAGTGGGGTAAAATGAACACATGTTGCTGATGTTATACCATCCGCTTAACATGTTTACTTATCAATTTTGTAATTCAATTTTAGCCTATTAGCATTTCTGAATCGCTCTAATGACCTCCAATTGAAATGGAATCTCATGGCATTTTATTCAATAATCAACAGAAAGAAGAAGAAAAAGAGTTTGACAGATCCGAAACGACGGCGTAGGAGCCCGAGCCCTGCTTCGTCATCATCTCTTCCCTTTCGACAACGGATATGGAAACCAGATAAGACTGCTCATTTCTCCTTCCTCGCCTTCTTCTCAGCTTCCCCTTCGCTAAAAATGGCGGCTTTCACTTCTCCGGCCTCTCTCTCCTTCCTCTCCTCTTCCCTCTTCGCCGCCTCCTCCCGTGGAACCCTCAAGCCCGCCGCCCTCTCGCGACCCAGTTCCTCGAGACCCGCTCCGAAGCCCCTCTCCGTCGCCGCCGAGGTCACCACCCTCCCGATCCTCGACTTCTCCGGCGAGAAGGTCGGCGAGACGTACATCGACCTCAGGACCGCGCCGCCGGAGACGGCCCGGGCCGTCGTGCACCGGGCCCTCATCACCGACCGCCAGAACAAGCGCCGGGGCACGGCCTCCACGCTCACCCGCGGCGAGGTCCGCGGCGGCGGCAGGAAGCCCTACCCGCAGAAGAAGACGGGCCGGGCCCGCCGGGGCTCGCAGACCACCCCGCTCCGGCCCGGCGGGGGCGTCATTTTCGGCCCCAAGCCGAGGGACTGGTCCATCAAGATCAACCGGAAGGAGAAGCGGCTCGCGATCTCGACCGCGCTGAGCAGCGCGGCCGGGAGCATGATGGTCTTGGAGGACTTCGGGGACAAGTTCGCGACGCCGAAGACGAGGGATTTCACGGAGGCGATGCGGCGGTGGGGGTTGGACCCGAAGGAGAAGTCGATGTTCCTGATGATGGAGGTCGCCAACAACGTGCAGCTCTCCAGCCGGAACATCGGCACTCTCAAGATGCTGACGCCGCGGACGCTGAATTTGTTCGATATCTTGAATGCGGACAAGCTGGTGCTCACGCCCGAGGCCGTGAATTTCTTGAATGCGAGGTATGGGGTCAATGCCGAAGGCGACAGCGAGGAGGATGGAGATGAAGAGGAGGGCGAGGAAGGTTAGTCTTCATTGCCTTTTTGCTTAGGTTCTGTGCTTTTGGTTAGGGACTGATGAGGGTAGGGTGTTTAGTTTTGCTTTGGGTATTCTGTTGATTTGCATCGCAAGATCTTACATTTGTTGCTTAGTTTTAGTACATCACGTTCCATGTCTAGCATTTAAGCTTTCTTGCCTGGACTTTTGGTCATTGCCTTTGTAGCATCGTGGTATATCGCAATTATATCTTTTTTTCAGGGATATTAAGGCGATCAAAAATGAAATTCTAGTTGTTGTAGTTTTGGGTAATCATATGCAGACTCGGAATGTGAGTAATTGTGTACAGTCATTGTTTACAAAGACAGTGAAAAGGAATGTATAAATCCACTTCTGGTGTTCTATGTAATTAGGTTTTTTTCTTTCATCAATCTTACTGGATTATGCGCCACTGCAGGAGGCGAGTCTGATGAGAACTGATCAGGATGATAATAAGTGGAAGATTCCTTCAACCATTTTAAAGCTCCCCTGACCTGATGACCTTGAAGCTATACGCTGCATTGCATATGCACATTTTTGCAATTTGAAATTGCTGTAGATCTGGCTGAGGGTGGTAAACTTTTATCGAATTCTTCGATGTTCAATTGTATGAAATGTGTTGTAGTTAAGGTTTTTTACTGCATAATTCTTTTCTGCCTGATTTGTTCTCTTTGGTCTGTCAATCTAAATTTGGCCATCTCCAATACAGCTCCCTAGGCCTTTGTCTTTTTCACCTGAAGTGCATATGTTCCTTTTTTTGTGTCCTGTCATTACGTCCTGTGGTCAGTCCTCCATTCAAAAGAGCGCTCCTTGTATTCCAACCTAGTGCAGGAATAGGAAAATGAGAATTGGAGACTTTCTGATAATAGTTTGCATTTGTATAGATCCTTTCATATCATGGACTCTAGTAAATAATGATCATAGCTACTTGAGGTGAGTCGTTGTATCCTAAAAAATGATTTGCTACAAGAAGATGAGCTGTCAAATATTGGACTTCTCTCATTTCGAATTCACTCAAGCTATAACTGCTGGGAAATTGAAGCTCTCTCACCATTGTGATTAACTATGATTGAATATCTGACATCATTGGATAAGTTCAGCTGCAGAATATGCTGCTGGCTAACTTATTAGAATGTCACAAATAAATCCCTCGAAAATTGGAGTTTGCCAATGGTAAGAACCTTTATGCAAACCGAGGCACTAGCCGGTGACAATTAGAGGCATTTGTTCTTCATGTATCATGTGTAATTGGCTGATTTGGCACTCTCATTTGCACAGTTTTGCATTAAGATCATTAGTCTTGCTTATCTACTGCTCTGAGTAGCTGTTTCTGAATAGCCAGCCTAATGAGAAGGCTTCATTGAAATTTCAAGATGGCATAAGCTGTACATTCTCCTGTCATTTTTTCTCAAGCCAAACGATGGCCATGGCTTCATTGTGACATTGTAATGCGACTTCTTAGACTTCTTACCATTATTTATGTATCATTTGAGTGTCGCAAGGCTTACTTATTTGGAGATAGTTAACTTTGACGAATATGTTTAGGAGCTCTGGCAAGGCTTGTCAGGAGCATATGTTTCCTGTGAGTATGGAAGAGGAGGAACTATGCCTCCGAGGATACGAAGATTGAATCCTGTGTACACCCAAACAGTAGGAAGGTCTATGTTGATGATGTCGTACGGGTTAGCGAAAAGCTCCAACTCCGAATCCTATGAATCTTGAGCCAAATGATGCTCTAATTTATGTGTTTTGCTCATGTGCGGATGAGTCTGCTTCACATTGTTAGAAATTGTGAATATGCACGGTTAAGCACTGAAATTTTACATGGTTCGACCGTAATTTGCTTGTTATGTTCATTAGAAGGATGACAAGATATATACTACTGGAGAGATAGATGCATAATTTGCTATAGGGGTTTGTTTGTCTGAGTGAAAAGCTTTTCCACAAATTAATTTTCTAGATCTTCACACATTTGGTTTATTGAAGATAATCAATCAACAGGAAATTATTTACTGCGAATGAAAATATGCATGCTTAAAGTTAAGTAAATAGATTTTCCAAGTTTAAATGGATAAAGCATTTTCCTTTGTCATGAATTTATACTTTTTTTTAAACCAACACACCCTAAGCCTCGGTTCATCTTTCATTCTAGTGATATGTGTCCTTTTGTCTAATTGCTTAAGTTAGTTTAAGTGTGTTCTTGTTTCATTAAAGACTTCATGACAAAGGAATATATTTTTCATAAAAATTATTTTCAAAGAAAATTGGTAGTTTTCATTTGTTTGTTGATTTAGGAAAAGTTATTTTTTTCTTATTATAAGGGGAAGTTGTTTTCTCCTGATTTAAACTTGTTGTTTTCATTCCATGACAAACATTATCTATGGATCGATTAGTTTTCCATCGTTCAAATACCAAAAAGTTGGAAAATAATTTCTCGAAAACAAGTTCTTTCAAATAAATGGGGCCCTAAGTTTTTTTTTTGGAAAGGAATGGGGCCCTAAGTTCTCAATGAAGTATTTGCTAAAAAAACTAGAAAATTTTAAAGAAGTTGGCAACTTCCTAATTTATTAGGATATTGATAAATTGATGACAAGATTAGTAGTTTATGAAAAGATAAATCCTCCCAAAACAAGCCAAAGCAACACTTAAAAAAATGTTATCTTTTCTCGTATCTCTAGAGTTCATGAATTCATATCAATTGACTCCCGAATCTCACTGACAACACAATCAATTCAAGGTTCTAGGTCTAGAATCGATCCAATCGGAAATCAATCACCCTTAATATATTCTAGTGAATTATTATTCTATAATGAACAGTTTTTAGCAATGCATTACAAAGTCAACTCATGACAGGAATCGGGAATCGCGAGTTCTTGAATTAAATAGAATATAAGGAGTCTATGCAATAGTGGAGGTAGTGGTCACGGCACTGGCTAGTTTAAGGGCTAGGACTTCTTGGTTAGTGACAATTTTGGTAGTAACGAGTAAGGCTTCGTTTAAGTGCTTTTAGCCATATGGTGCACGATGATGGTTTTTTATCAATGATATCAAATGAATGTGAATTGACAGTCGCCCTATCTAGATATTGGCTCCGCCGCCGATCTCTCTCTAGTAGCTGACATGTCTTCGGATCAGAGTCCTATGCATAGATAATAAATAAATATAGAAGCTTTCAACAGATATATAGAAATTTGGTAAATTCCTAATGTCCGGCTTAATCAAATTTATCTTCAATCAAAATATAAATTTCTCAAAAGATCAAATTATGTTATTGTTAATAGTTTAACAACAATAATAAAATCTGAAAGAAGTAAGTTACATATTAATCTATTAAGATGTTGATAAATTTATCATAGCTTTTGTAGTTTACTAACCACACCGGTAAAATTTACAATCTATCGGTAATTTATTAATTCTTTCCATGTCGGTAAATTCATTATAGAGTTATAATCTACCAACTGTACTTGTAAAATCTTAAAGAAGTTAAATAACTTATTAATCAATTTAAATGTCGGCAATTACGGCGTTAGAAACTCATGAGCCACAACTATGAAATACAATGGTGTTAGTGAAATGACCAATTTATTTGACGATTGTACATTCATAATAATATTGATAACTCACCGAAAACGGAAATTAGCTGACAAAATGCTTTAAGACACCAATCCAAAATTTGGGCTGCACCCAAAAGGGAGGAGGTGTGCAAAATGTTAGTAAAACGATGGATGCTTAGACAATCTTGACCCTATTGGAAATACTTGAGCATATTTCCAATATGAGAAATGAGATAAGATAGCAAATTGGGTTATCCAACCTACCAATGTGAGTAATAATTATATATTAGATAGGCCACCAATAGGTTTGCTTCCTTTGTTGTTAGAGGATCATATTAGATCATATTTTATCAGAAGAGTGAAGATATAATTTCAACCTGCCACTTTTCTTATAAAAAAAATGATGTATGCTTGTGACACAAACATTCACCAATGCAACCGGTGACTTTATTCGTTTTTTTTTCCCCTTTTTTGTCCTATTTTAGCACTCTGGAATGAATTGAAACACACAGGGACAGGCGCGCAGACAGACAAAGAATTCCTGAAATGAAGGATCCAACAGAAACCATCGACCAGGAAAAGATGGTGCCTAAAAATGGAATGTCAAACCAGGAATGTCCACCGGTTGATCTTAATCTCCTGGATTTGGCATTTGCCACTCTTATCCTTGGTCTTTCTCCATCTCCCAGTTTCCAACACTAATCACAACCACCTCCAATCCTCTCTGCTTGTTCCTCTGATGATTCCATCACCTTTCACATTATCAATTCTTGCTATGGAAGCTCGCATTATGTCACTGTAGTTCCCGATCCCTTCCCCAAGAACTCCAGCACCTCTTCCTTGCATAATAAGTTCATCGTGAGACTCAGAGGGCAGATATTGCAAAGCAAACATCCCAAGAATATGGCTCTTGACGCCAAGGAGGTCCTAGCATGTATTTGCAGAATCCTTTCGTTATCTTGGAGGGTCAGCTATACATTCGCCCAAGAGCACCCGCTTGGTTCTGCAATAGCCTCGTTCCTCCTCCTCCTGTATCTGTTTTTCCCGTTTGTGCTCAAGCTTCTCCTGTTTAGTATCCCAATAGCTTTCTCTGCCGTTACTCTTGTTCGAGTTCTATCCAGGGATGGAACTGGAAGTCTCCAAATCCCGAATGCCAGCGAAGACGAGAAAGCAAACCGCGTTGTCCCGCCTGTGAAGCTGAACTCCAGCAAGGAAGGCACTACGAATATGACTCACCAATACCAGAAGCCTGTGATACGAGCACAAATGAGCAAACGCCGTAACTTCAAGACAAAATGGGAAGATGCGGATGCTGAAGGTGGTGGTGCTAAGGAGGGGAAACGCGTGACTTTTTCTAAAACTTGCGGCAATGGTCTGATTGGCGGAGACAGAAAGGACCAGGAGAATGACCCTGGTTTACATTTTCAGGGCAGGCGTTTTTCCTCGGGTAAAGGAGAGAGCTCCAGTTCCCACGAATCAGATAGAGGAGATTTAAAACATGTGAATGAGCACTCGCTAAACTCAGAGCCAGGAGATCCGAAGCCTGAAACTGAAGTTTCTAAGGATGATGAAGGTGGCATTACGGGCAAGTTAGAGGAGGATATCTTGGAAGAAGCAGAATACGAAGATGAAGAAGAGGCACAAGAGGATGGGAACAAGGCTGTGGAGTGGACAGAGGACGATCAGAAGAATCTCATGGACCTTGGCCTATCCGAGCTAGAAAGGAACCGGAGATTGGAGAATCTAATCGCAAAGCGAAGGGCGAGGAAATTCATGGGGACAAAGGTCCAGGAGAATTTACTTGACTTGGACATTGGTCCTGGGGGTTATATTCCGCCTGTTCAGACTTCAAAGAACCCTTTCGATCCCCCTAATTGCTCTGATCAAGCTCTAGACTCAGAGATACCGAGCTCAGCTCCTTCAGTTCTGTTGCCTGCACGGAACCCTTTTGACCTTCCTTATGACCCTCAAGAGGAGAAGCCGAATCTCACAGTGGACGGTTTCCAAAGCGAGTTCCTTGCAAATCAGCCTAAGGACATCTTCTGTAGGCACGAGAGCTTCTTCCTAGGGCCCTCTTTCTCAGTAGAAACTAGCCTTGATCAAGATCACAGAAATGCGGATCTTTATTCTGTCACAGAGAACAGGGCTCTGAGAGAGCCACTACTCCTCAGATTGAGAAAGTTCTCAGGTGAGATCACTTCTAATATTTGTCCTTGTGCGTTCCACGTGCTTACTTTCCAGAAACTTATGGGAGTAGTTTTCATCTTTGCAGCTAAGGGAGATCATGACAGATTAGTGGAACAAATTCTGTATCGCAGAGACTATGGCATGGGTTCTAGCCAGGTTGAACATGAAACTAAACCCGAAAATGAAAATGGCGGGGGAGGAGGTCTTGAAGATAAGCGGGAAGATGCTGAGGACATCGAGCTGAAGGTTTTTAAAGACAAAAACCACACAAAATCAGGTTCTATTGATGAAGAAGACGGCCACCAGAGCTCCATATCGACATCAGACAACGACGGACAGGCAACAAGTGAGGATGGGAACGAAGTTCTGATCAGTTCAGAATTTCCCAATACGGCAAACATTTCTGTGCACAAGACCTTTGAATATTCAGTACCTAATGGCGTAGCAACAGACGAGGATATGTCTAGTCCATTTTCTATGGACGATCTAGAGAAGCGGACGGGCCATTCAACCACATACTCCATAGCTTCCGACATGCAAGTGGAGGTCTCCGAATCCAGTTCCCCCCGGACCGTAGATTATGCTATTTCACCTCCTGAGCTCGAGTGCTCCACTAATTCTGAAGATGTCGAAAAGGAGGTTACTCCGGGTAGTGAAGAAATATGGGGAGCCTTGTCCCTCCTAAGCGGAGTAGAGGAAGATAAACCAAAAGGCCACATAGATAATTTCAAAGCAAACGAGAGCTCAAAGGATCCATTTGGATCATCTATTTCCCTCCTAGAATTGTGTAAAGAAGATTCAGCTGACGGAGTTTCTACGACCTCATGCCTGAAAGTCACAGTACCGACAGAAGGTCCAGATATATCGGATTCTGGTGATAAAAACTGTAAGATGGGGTCTGATTTTCCACCAGAAGCTGAAGACCTAGAATCAACACCACCAGTGCAGAATTTGGTGCCCCATCAAGCTGACGAGAGACAATCCCAGAAGGCAGAGGTTGGTGGTTTTATTATTTGATTGTGCCGTAAAAAATAGTCTTTCTAAAACAACATATTCAGGTAATCAAGTTCCTTGACTGTAAAGACCGTTTGAACCAATGGAAGATATTGTAGGCATAAAGAAATGCGTGATTTCTATTATTGACAACCACGATCTCTTCTTCCGCCCATTTGATGTTGTCTTTGTGGCGTCAAGTTTGTTCTGCTTTTCCTATCAACCGTGGACTAACGTAATGACAGAGCCGAGCATCATGGCTCTTATATACAAGCTGAAAGCATGTGATCTTCACGTCATGTGACCGAGAACTAGAAGCTCGTTGACAAGTCCAGAAAATGTTTAAAACTATGCCGAAATTTCTACAGTATCGATTGTTAAAATAGATCAGAAGTCTGATAGAGAAAATAGTCCGACGCTAAAGTGATAGAGGAGGTAGTGATCCCCACCACTGGCATTTATAATATGACTTGAGAATCCATTTGGATGCTTTTCTTTTTCATGCATTGAAGTGCACCTATCGGAAAACTCTGACATGCAGATATATATTGCTTACATGTAACAGGAATCAGTTAATCCTCTGGAGAAGTCAACTAGAGAAGCCAGCGCACAAGGAGATATAGACTCCAGTGAAAGCACAAAGGAAGAAGCCAATGGCACACAAGGAGACATAGACTCCAGTGAAAGTGCAGACTCCAGTGCAACCGTAAAGGAAGAAGCCAATGGCACACAGGGAGACATGGACTCCAGTGAAAGCACAAATGAAGAAGCCAATGGCACACAAGGAGGTATAGACTCCAGTGAAAGCACAAAGAAAGAAGCCGATGGCACACAAGGATACATAGACTCCAGTGAAAGCGCAGACTCCAGGGAAAGCACAAAGGAAGAAGCCCATGCCACAAAAGGAGGTGTAGACTCCAGTGAAAGCACAAAGAAAGAAGCCAATGGCACACAAGGAGACATAGACTCCAGTGAAAGCGCAGACTCCAGGGAAAGCACAAAGGAAGAAGCCAATGGCACACAAGGAGACATATACTCCAGTGAAAGCAAAGACTCCAGGGAAAGCACAAAGGAAGAAGCCAATGGCACACAAGGAGACATAGACTCCAGTGAAAGCACAGACTCCAGGGAAAGCACAAAGGAAGAAGCCAATGGCACACAAGGAGACATAGACTCCAGTGAAAGCAAAGACTCCAGGGAAAGCACAAAGGAAGAAGCCAATGCCACACAAGGAGGTATAGACTCCAGTGAAAGCACAAAGAAAGAAGCCAATGGCACACAAGGAGACATAGACTCCAGTGAAAGCACAGACTCCAGGGAAAGCACAAAGGAAGAAGCCAATGCCACACAAGGAGGTGTAGACTCCAGTGAAAGCAAAGACTCCAGGGAAAGCACAAAGGAAGAAGCCAATGCCACACAAGGAGGTATAGACTCCAGTGAAAGCACAAAGAAAGAAGCCAATGGCACACAAGGAGACATAGACTCCAGTGAAAGCGCAGACTCCAGGGAAAGCACAAAGGAAGAAGCCAATGCCACACAAGGAGGTGTAGACTCCAGTGAAAGCAAAGACTCCAGGGAAAGCACAAAGGAAGAAGCCAATGCCACACAAGGAGGTGTAGACTCCAGGGAAAGCACAAAGAAAGAAGCCAATGGCACACAAGGAGACATAGACTCCAGTGAAAGTGCAGACTCTAGGGAAAGCACAAAGAAAGAAGCCAGTGGCACACAAGGAGGTATAGACTCCAGTGAAAGCACAAAGAAAGAAGCCAATGGCACACAAGGAGACATAGACTCCAGTGAAAGCGCAGACTCCAGGGAAAGCACAAAGGAAGAAGCCAATGCCACACAAGGAGGTGTAGACTCCAGTGAAAGCAAAGACTCCAGGGAAAGCACAAAGGAAGAAGCCAATGCCACACAAGGAGGTATAGACTCCAGTGAAAGCACAAAGAAAGAAGCCAATGGCACACAAGGAGACATAGACTCCAGTGAAAGCGCAGACTCCAGGGAAAGCACAAAGGAAGAAGCCAATGCCACACAAGGAGGTGTAGACTCCAGTGAAAGCACAAAGAAAGAAGCCAATGGCACACAAGGAGACATAGACTCCAGTGAAAGTGCAGACTCTAGGGAAAGCACAAAGAAAGAAGCCAGTGGCACACAAGGAGGTATAGACTCCAGTGAAAGCACAAAGAAAGAAGCCAATGGCACACAAGGAGACATAGACTCCAGTGAAAGCGCAGACTCCAGGGAAAGCACAAAGGAAGAAGCCAATGCCACACAAGGAGGTATAGACTCCAGTGAAAGCACAAAGAAAGAAGCCAATGGCACACAAGGAGACATAGACTCCAGTGAAAGCGCAGACTCCAGGGAAAGCACAAAGGAAGAAGCCAATGGCACACAAGGAGATATAGACTCTAGTGAGAGCACAAAGGAAGAAGCCAACAGTACACAAGGTGACATAGACTCCAGTGTAAGCGCAGCCTCCAGTGAAAGCATAAAGGAAGAAGCCAATGGCACACAAGGAGATATAGGCTCCAGTGAAAGCACAAAGGAAGAAGCCAATGACACAAAAGGAGACGTAGACTCCAGTGAAAGCACAGACTCCAATGAAAGCACAAAGGAAGAAGCCAATGGCACACAAGGAGATATAGACTCCAGTGAGAGCACAAAGGAAGAAGCCAATCTCACACAAGGTGACAGAGACTCCAGTGAAATCAGAGACTCCGGTGAAAGCAAAAAGGAAGAAGCCAATGGCACACAACGAGATATAGCCTCCAGTGAAAGCACAAAGGAAGAAGCCAATGACACACAAGGAGAAATAGACTCCGGTGAAAGCACGAAGGAAGAAGCCAATGGCACACAAGGAGAAATAGACTCCAGTGAAAGCACAAAGGAAGAAGCCAATGGCACACAAGGAGATGTAGACTCCAGTGAAAGCACAAAGGAAGAAGCCAATAGCACACAAGGAGGCATAGACTCCAGTGGAAGCACGAAGGAAGAAGCCAATGGCACACGAGGAGATATAGACTCCCGTGAAAGCACAAAGGAAGAAGCCAATGACACACAAGGAAACATACACTCCAGTGAAAGCACGAAGGAAGAAGCCAATGGCACACAAAGAGATATAGACTCCAGTGAAAGCACAAAGGAAGAAATAGAGAAGTCGAAAACCAGTGGAGAAAGTTGAAGGATTCTCTCAGGACTAAGACATCTACCTTTAGCAATAGTTCAAACATACATGGATGAATGCTTGAGGAACAAAATCTCAGCACCAACACAAATATACAAAACTTCGTGAGGTCAGTTGAATGGTGCATCACCATCCTTTACAATGCCAGTCTAGATCAGCCAATGCTGAAGGCATCTCCCAAACCAGCTGAAACTAGTTCTGGGGAACATTAACTGGCCGACCACCCAATAGAACTCCAATGTTCTTGCAGCGGTCATTTAATTGATTCTCTATTTTCTTATGGAATTAGAACTGAAACAGTATCTAATATTTTCAGCACTGTATGATCAGCAATAGTGCTGAGAGATTAGTTAGAGCAGGCAGAGAACAAGATGAACAAGTGTAAGATGTGCTTATCCAGATATACTAATAAGAAAATTTCAAAGGCATCAGCCTGTATATACAACGGTGATATTCTTTTTGCCAACCTAGTGAACCTCATGGAGCCAATTTCTGATTAATCTCTGTAAGTGTAAGAATGAAGTCCTTTTATAAAAGTTCCTTTGGTTGTATAAACTCTCTACTCACATGCCCACATACACGCTATTCAGTATGACTTGATGATTTGTTAGATGCAATGAGAACACACGCAGTCCATCCATCCTAAACAATTAGGACGCTGTTAGTGAATTCGTTTTGCACCTTCTTGAGCTTAATAGGATTTGTACATTGGTATTTCCTAACAAGTACAAAAACTAAATTCTGAATTGTCATCTTGAAAAGCTTTGACGAGCTCAGATGCTGAGAATAGTAACCAACATGACTAATTCTAAAGACAACTGTCTCCCTTGCACAATCTTGAAGACTATTAGTGGAAGAGATGTTCTGCTCTCTAGTAGCTTGTAGTCTCAAGGAAGTGAAATGGCAAATCATTTCTTGGTATTTTGAGTTGAAAGGCAGAGTCAATCACCATGGCTTCATCTTTTCTTAAGTTCCTAGCAGAAGCTAACGATGACTCTTATCCCTGCTTGCTTAACTGTTTTGATGGTGGGGCTCGATTAAAGAGAGATTTAAATGCCAAGGAAAGAAAGGTAAGAAAAAGTCCTTGATCGTATCCCTCCCTTCCTTACAACTTGTCTCGTTTGTTTTACTGCTGATACCATTTTCACTGTCCCTTACTCAAATTATATCAGCAATAAATCGCTGGACTTTCTCCATATCTGATAAATGTATATGCTAAGACCCTGCCAAATAAGGTTCTGAGTCAATCTAGCAGTAGGGTTCGAAAAGGTGTACTATTTAATGATTTTGTATCTGTCAATTTTGCATCTTTTACTTGGCAAGAGGGGTGTCATGTTCCCGCCTTACTGCTCTACTGTCTTGTATAATTACAAGGTATAAAATCCTCTTCCAGAGTTTAAATGGCATTCGCAATTGGCATATAATTGAGCCTTTTAGTAGCTTTATCAGTCTCTGAATTATCAAAACTGGGGAAAGGAGGCCCCACGGAAGATTTACTCTCAGATCTCCATGGGCCAGAGAAGCATCATACAGAATCAAGCTTCACTCTCTCCGCCTCATCCCTTGAATGCTTGCTTCTAGTTCTAAGTCACATTCGAAGCCTCACTTATGACATGACGGTCTACTTCATTTCATACACAATGGAAGAGTAACTTATATTACTGTAGATATGCACCGTGTCAACTGTCAAATCGTAAATTAAGAACAGGGAAACCAGTTTACAATGAGAATCAATATGGCTGCAAAACTTACAAGAAAATAGTTTTAGAAGTAGGTGGCAAACTTCCTAGTCATTCTAGTGTAATCATATGAAGAGGCCTAATTAAAGCTTAAACAACCTTGTTTCTCTATGAATAATTTTGCTGGTAAATTAAAGGGAAGAATCAGAATATTTATCAGAAATGGACAAAACAAGATGGACCGAAAGTGTGAAAATTCTGATATAATTGAATCTAGACGTAACAAGGATAAAGCGGCCAAAGATGCCTCCACATGCAACTTGCAAATAGAGGGCTTTGCCTTTTGAAAAGAGATGGTGATTTCTTTTGTCATGTACCGCCTTAAAGCTAAACGGGACGGCTGTTTATTCATGTTTCCTCAAAATTCATTTCCCATAAGTGGCGGTCGCGCAATACACCATGAGAGGGACAAGGGCGCTGTTTTAGTAGCTGTTCTTGTGATAATTGCTACCAAACGGATGCTCCTAACAAACAGAATGAGCAAAGCAACAAGAGAAAAGAGCCTAAGAGATGGACTTGGTGCTTCGTACAATTTGTCATCTTCCAATCTTTCATTCTTTCTCTGGTCTCAATCAGAAAAATTTCCCAACTCCAACCTAACACACCAGAAAACACACACTAAAAGTTAAAAAGAAAATGTAGAAATGAAAACAGAACAAGCAAACAGATTAATCTTATTCTCCACAATCAATGAAGGAAATTTTTTGCGTGTTAGTCTCATCATTTGTTAAGTACTTTCAAAAGTAGGCATCCGAGAAATAGGCCTGACAAGAAGAAACGGGCATTTAGGAGCTTATGCAGACATAAAAGGCTAGATTATTAAATCCAAGAGCGACCAATGGAGTTTCTTTGAATATGTACACAACTGGTCCTCGCATGGCAGCAGGAGTCTTTGTTTTTTCCTCCTAGTTTAACATTTCGTTTGGAGTGTTCAAGTCCGTACAGATGCATGCGCAACGGAGGACCAGATCAGTTGACGGTGCTCAACTGCTATCTGCTGAGCTCAACCGGGGTTAGCAGTAAGCAGTCCATTGTTTTTTCGTCTGCTTAGGTTATTAACTAAATTATTAGTTCAACATGGTGGTCGATTAGAATATAGATCCTTGCACTAAGACAACAGAAAAATAAAACTTAAGTCAATGGAATTTATCCACCGAAAAGAGAATCTCAAACCCCATCAGCAACTAAAAAAATTCCAAACCACACTGATTAAGAAAAGATAAAAGCACCCTTTCCTCCACCTAACAAAAAAGCTACATGAGTCTGTCTCCATTGAAGGGTCACAAGTCAAGAGCCTCACATTCACAGAACAGGGAGACCTTGTCGATGATTGACATCCCATTGGTGCCGTACAATTAGAATCGCATGAGTATGATGATTCCGTGGACTTGCAGAAACAGGTCTCATACCCCTTAGAATGGTCTTGCCACCATTGATGATCAAATCATGGAAGGAGGAATATTAGGAGCTGTTGTTGTGGCAAAAGAATAAACCTCCCATTCGACGTTATCGAGAATACTGTGATCTAAATTGAATCTTTTAACTTTTCAAGGGCATGTTTCTAACTCTAATTATTCAAACAGAGTCCTAGGAGGGGATCTTCTTTTTCATTTAGAGCAGGATCTCTTGAGAGAGATCTCATGGAGAAAGAGGGGTTTGAAGCATACGATGCCTCCGTTAGTGGAATGAAGAGTCAGCTTCAACTTAAAAGTGTTCGATGGTCCGGTCAAGTCTAATAAGGCATTTCTTTTGCTGTTATTTCATTCGGAGTAGTGGAACAGTCTAAAAAGACTGGGAAAAAGGGGAGGAAAGTAGGCAACTAAGAAGGGAGAGATCATGTGGCAATTTTGTGCTACTGCTGTTCCATTTCTTCGCTCAAAAACTCAGCATCTGAAACAATCTCGTCATTAACAAGTTTTCAGAACAAGCAAAATTTCATGATCTATTAAAGCCAGAGGATCAAACCAAGGTGAAGCTGCAATTTCAAGTTCGGTCGATACTTAAAATCATGAAATTCCATTCTGGCCATTTGCTTCAAATTCATAAAGCAAACAATAAACATAGGAACAAAGTTGCTCCAATCAAATCTGAAAGTGAATTCAGTCGTTGATATTCCCCTGTTTTCCAGATTACATGAGATGAAAAAGCGAAGAACACCAACGGCAGAGCCAAGTTTCAGTCCTGCACACAAAAACAAAACAACACAAACCCCTTCCTTTGACACATTCTTTCTTTGCATCAAGCCAGCCACGAGACTTATGTTTTATGCTAAGCCTTCAACTTGGGATTGAATATGCTTACTTAGGCCAATGTCTTTATTCCATTCTCCATTTAAGTCACTATGGATACCATTCTCAGGATGCATCCATTATGCAGAATCGCGATCTTAACTTGACAGGAAAACTTGAAGTATCAAATTAAAGAGAATAGCAGAATGAAAGAACTTTGCTCGCCTCTTTTTGGGTGTAAAGCAATATTTGCTTGAAAACAGTAAATCAGATAATTCAGTCAAAGGAGAGACCACATATACACCTATTGATACTGGCCTCTTCATGTTCTTCCCCAGCTTTCAATGTAGAACTTTGTTTGCATAGGCATAACACCAGAGTGCTCAAAACAAAGGTCAGATTCTCCCTAAAGGAAAAAAAAAATCCAGCTCTGAGAATCTATACAATAGATTTATGGCTTCCAAAAGAAACACGATCTTGTTCTCCTGTGTCCTGAGTTTAGATACTGATGAACTAACTCAAATTCTTCTAGTAAACATATTCACAGAAACCATGACAAAAGCACAACCAAAGCTACTACACTAAACTTGAAAAGATAGAAACAAAAGATGCTTCAAGCTAGGGAAAACGAGGATGAAGCTGCGATATCATCCATGAGGATAACTCTGTCCAGCTTGCATATGAAAAACCGGGTTCTGAACACTGTATAAAGCCCCTCTGTGAGTATTCTGCCCTTGAAATTTAAGCCCGAAAGAGTTCACACTGAAATGTGGGCACATGGACATATCCCCTTGTGTCGCATGGAAGGTCATGGGCCCTCCGTTGCTTGGCTGATTCCAGAGAAAAGGAGTCCTGGGTGCTGTGACAGGAGTCGGTTGCCGAGCCACCATGGACGAATGATCTGGAGAAGGTGGCCTTTTATCGTCTGGTGAAGGAGTTCTAGTCTCTGTAAGATTCACAGTTGTGATATCATGGATGCTGGCTCTTCTTTTATCTTTTCCACCTGAAAGTTGTCTGATGAAGTATTTCTGTGCGTGGCTAGCTACTTGCGTCGGCGTTCTCGTGATCACAAAGTTCCTGGAAATGTTTCTCCAGTCACCTTTCCCATATTTTTTTAGACCCATCAAAAATAGCCTGGAGAGAAATTTGGATGACAGGTCCATAAGTATACATAAACAGATGGATGAAGCACTAAAGTTAAGCAAACACCAACTGCCCTCGTTCAAAAGCCACTGAATTTGCAAGATTAAGGTCCTTCTAGATTAAAATTCTAAGACAACCCTATTCTTAGATCGCTTGACCATGTTCATACTGCTTCTAGTACTGACAAATTAAGCTCATCGAGCAGACAGTGAATGAGATCATTGGAGATCGACTCAAAGCGAGTGCAATAAGAAAACATCATTTCTTACTTGTGCTCTTCCTCTGTCCATGGAACCCCTTTCTTTCTCTCTTGTTCAGGAGGCCGAATCGACGATGATCTCTTCCCACCGAGCCCATAAGACTGTCTGAACCCATCATATCCATGGCCATTTACCCACTCCAATGTGAAGGGCGATGTAGTGCTATAGCCAGGGATCGGGATAAGCCCTGCTTCTATATTGTTCACATCAATTTCCAAGTCCTTATAGTGCTTAGCCACATCTTCCACCGTCTTCCCAGGGATCATCAAGGCGACCCTCTCCCATCGATCCGGCGTATCCTCATCGTGCACCGCCAGCGCTTTTTCGAACATTTTGTTCTCTGCAGGGGTCCATTTCACGGGCCTTCCCTCGTCGAGGAACCAATTTGCATTCGATGCATATGGTGGTGAGAGAACTTCCATTTCCCACTTCATCACATGGGAATCACGCCACTCCTCCTCCTTCAGACTCAACTTAAGTCGGATGCTGAAGGGTGACCAAATTCTCGATCTTCTTAAAGGAAAAGAAAAGAAGCGGCTTTTCGATTTCGATGGCGAGAGAGAGAGAGAGAGAAAGAGAAAGAGATAGAGAGAACGAAGGAAAGGGGATGCTCAAATGGGAAATGCGGAGAGCTTCGGGTTCACCACAAAAATATCCGTGTTAAATCACCAAGCATCTTGAAAGGAATCAGAATACTCCTTTTTCCTCTGTGCAACCATAGCCTTAGGAATCTCATAAAGCACCGACTCTCTTCTTTTCCCAATATAACAAGGACAACCGCTCAAAACATTAAGCAACAAAATCACATATAATCTAAAAACTTGAACATGACTTGCGACTGAGCCTCGAGATCTAAAACCAACACAACCCGAAACAAGAATGCAACATATCAAAACAAGAACAAGTAGAAGAAGCAGAGACCCGAAAAACGAAACCGAGAAAATCTATACGGAGAGGCTCTATCGGATGTCAACGAACTCTCTTCCCCGACGGCAACTCAGTGCTGCCCAAGAGAGACGAACCCGCGAACTAAACTTCCAGCGAAAGGGCAAAGTTCGGAGACCTAAAACCAGAGAATCTTGCCGGGAAAAGGAGGGGGGAGGAGAGTCTCTGTATTCGAGCGAAACGAGAAGGGGAGCAGGGAGGGAGAGAAAAGAAGCTGGTGGTGGGCGGGCGAAAGTGATTATTGGGTTTCTTTCTTCCTTTCCCTTGTGGACGGAGCAACAAGGAAAAGGGAAGAAAGAGACCAGGGATGGATTTCAAACGACAACACCGGGCTGAAAAGGCAGAGCTTTTGCCTTAGCTTCAGGGGATGATGAATCTGAAAAATTCTGCCAAACACCTGCGAACAGAGAGAGAAAGTTAGAGAGAGAGCGAAGGAGGGTAATGCTGAAGCTGAAGGTGGTGAGTCGTGATTGGAGGAGATGGGATACTGCACTTTGCGAAAAAGTTCCCCCTCTTATTATAATCACACACACTCGCTGTTCCATCACCCCCCCTCCCCTGCACTTCTCTCTCCCTCTCTCTCTGTTTTTTTTTATTATTATTATTATTTTCCCTCCATTTAATTATTGCACAGGCCCATTTTCGTATTTATATTCCAACACCTCTCTCTAATTTAATGTGGTGGACCGCTTCCGAGCCTAATGAGATCGTTCATACTGGCCTTGCTCCATGATTTCTCCACACCACTTGCTCAGCATACTGAATGAAAAATAGCCTGATGTTTAAAATATCCACCGCATAGAATATAATTACGATCGGTGCATTGAAAAGATGGAAGTTTTTTTTTTTTATTCAATTGATTTAAGTGCTTTTTAACAGAATATATGTTTGGATGATAAGTCGATTTGATATTTCTTGTTTCGTGATCAAACATTAAAACGCTATACTCATTTATCTTTAGGGGCCATTCTAACTAGTATAGACTTATATATTCTAGAGCTCTTATAAAATTTACGTGAGTATTTGAATTACCGTTCACTATTGTAATAGTATCGTGACAGTTCATATTCACTATTGTAGTAGAAGCAAAAGTTGTGTTTTATGAGTTTGTCATATCAAAAAATTACATATAAGTATATGCAAAACATAAGCAACACAAGGGACTATAGCCAGAGCGTAATGCCCAAAGCCATTGCACCGGTAGATAGAGCGGGCTAGTAATTTGGCCTATATGAATCGGGTTGGTTTGTCAAGAGTGTCCTTGCGTGTATTTTATTTAAAAGAAACCCTCTTTTCATGTCGCTTATCCATGCCAACGAGTACTTTTCGAGGCATTGACAAAGGTCCTATGGCCCCCCGGGAAGACACTATAGTTGATAGAGGGGATCACGGGATGTGTCGAACCATAAGGCCGAGCCTAATTTGTTACCAACCCTTCCCATCACATAAAGTATATGCACAAATTTACGAGTAGATCCGGCCTTGGATTGACCCCAAGAGGGTCAGCTAGACATCTAATTCAATAGCCCCATTAAAAAATTGTCCCCAAGTGCTAGAGCCATTTTGCTAGGGCCCATCTAGAGGCCTATGATTGCAATTGATGTTAAACACAGAAATTTCTTTTTTCCGAATTATCAATAAAGTCTTCATTGACCTCCTAAGGAAACCGCCGTGCCACCTCCTTTCGCATCGATATATTTTGTGACAACAAATCTCACTTTAGATAATTAAAATCCGATCTTGAAATATCTCCTGATCGATCACTCTAATTAGACCTAGATGAACCGAAATAAAATATTTCAATAAACTTTTCGTAATACATCCAGTGTTGCTGCCCAAAAAGAATAAAAAGCCACCAAGCAATGATGGACCCGAACACTAGTCAACGGGGCGGGGGCTTGGGGGCCAAAAGCAAAGCAAAGAACAAAAAACCTCCTCCCCTCCCCCTCCCCACGGCCAATCTTCATCAACTGTCCGTACCGTTTTCCTGAAACCCAAAAAAAAAAATAAAAAAAAAAAAAAAAAAAAAATTGGATCGGAAAGTCCAACCTTCATTCCATTTCTAATGGCACCCCACTTTAAATTACCGACCAGATTAGCACGTCCTCTTATTCTATTCCGACCAATTTCTTAAAATAAATTTGCTTTTTTTAATGATGTGTTTAATTAAGTATTTTTGTTTTTTGGAGGGGAGGGGGAGGGGTTTGGTAATGATCACATCATTGGAGGCAATACGGTACTCCCTCCGATCCGACCGCTCCTGACTACCCGCCGAAAAGACTCGGGTCCCCATCGACGGCTGGGATTCACCGGGGGATCTTCTGGCTCGGTGGAGGCGCGGGCCCCAGCGGGCTCACCCACCAAATTATTGTCGTTGGGCCACGGGCCAAGGGGGGAGGGGGCCGCCACCGGAGGAGTTCGGATCGAATCGCGGAGTGCAGGGGCCGACACGTGGAAGCGCGTCATTGGTCGTGCGTGGCGGCAAGATGCAGCAGTTGCCCCCTGGGGGGATGGGAGGGACCAAAAAAAAGCGTTCGGTCTAGCCAATGAGTGGCGTCCACGTAAGATTCGCGACATGGGGCACGGTGTAGAAGATAATGTCCTAAATGGCAACAAGTTTTAGAGAGAGAGAGAGAGAGAGTGTGTGAGGCCCCCCTTCATTTATAGGCTTATAGGCTAGCCCAGAGCACACTACCCACTATTCCTCCGCTTCTTCTTGGCTTATTTTATTTTATTTATTTATTCAAAAACAAAAGGTTGCGCAATTGCAGAGGAAATTTTTTTAAATGACCAAGAACGTGATTATAAAATCGCAAATTGAAGTTTTTTAATTAAATAAAAAAATCGAGAATCCAATAGTAAAAATTCAATAAATATCATCTAAAAGTATTATATGTATTGAACACTGAGTGAAATTTAATGATTTGTGAAGGGGAAGTCGTAATTTTGGATGCATATGAGGTTCGATGGATAAACAAATATGGGTATTATTGTTTCGTTAGCATAAGTATTACGTAACAATATAAATCCCAAATCTTTACTTGTATACAGCATGCATCATAAAATATAACACAAGTTGCATTATTAAATGGGTGAACAGCTGAATAACTTATCGATAGATGTGTATCGAATTTAGATTTGTCGGAGCGCCAATAGTAGATTCTCTCGTGATTTCAAAGACTGGAGATTCGCTCTATAGTTACGTATCATCTATCTCGAGAATCAAATGATTTGGGTAACTCGTGTTCTAGAAGCGCGATAGTCAACGTTAAGAAGGGATATAAAACACTTTCTAAACCCCCACAAATTCATTAACTTCGCAAGTGACCGTAAACTCGGTTTAATTTGTAACTATTGATGAAATCCTAACAAATGACTTTGATTCATAAGCTAGTGATTTTCTCTTGTTCCGCACCAGCCTCGAGCTTATTTTAGAGGAATTTCATACTCAAGGGCACATGAATTATATGATCTGCAATCTTTATTTTTTGGTCATATGTACGATTGACAATTTTCGTTCTGTGTATAGTTAATATTTTTTAAAAAATTAAAATAAATGATTTTGAAGACTTTTTAAAAATTCTCTATTTTTCGGGAAGCGAGACCTTTTTAGAATGCTGCGGGAGAACAATGCGGAGGCACGCCACGTACAAGCGCGTGGACGAGCATCCTCGTCCTGTCCCATGAACACCAGCGGCAGTAATTAAAAGGTCAAAAGAGATGCTTAATTCTGTTTGGATTTCAAATGTGAATATTACCATGATCTTGAAAAAAAGAAAAGAAATTCGGATGCTTAGCACTGTATAAGAATCCGATTGTCGGGCTTCGAAATATTGAGGAAAAAAAGGTCAAAAGAGATGCCGAAACAATAAATAAATATAAAAATGTGTAGCGTGATACACGATCATATTGATATTTTGATGTACGGCATGCATCTGAAATTTAAGGTCGGTTTATTCCGACTAATATCAGATCTTCTTTTTCCCTCCATTGTCTTGAAAAGGCAAAAACACATGCTCTCGACAGCACCGATGCAAACAAAAAAAAACCGAAAAATGGGGTGGGCAATCCTATTTAGGCTCGGCCTTGGCGTGAAATTATCTATTCTAATCACAGCTTGAGAACTCACTATGCTGGTTTGAGTTCTCTCGAGATTAATTGTACATGCGCGTATAACAATCCATATTTAAGCGATGTAGGATCAGATGTGTAAATGTATTTCGGCATCCTCTTCTTAGTTTCAATACCACTACTGGGGGATAGCCTCCTCTCGACTTGCTTCATAGAACACGATGCAACCATAGCCTTAGGAATCTCAACCAGAAGAGACTTATATGAACTCCACATGAAAAATCCTTTTTCTTTCAATGACCATGGATTATAATATTTGCTGTTTTATAGGGATTTTTCAGGTGTTTAATACCAAAAGGCATTTTGAAAGTTACAAAAAGGGCAAAATTTATTAAGAACCTCCCAATTATGTCTATTATGATATATTTATTCTCAAAAAATTTGTTATATTAAAAATAATATTTTTTATGACATAAAAAGGCTAAAACTTAGACTTGTATTATAGATTTACTCTCTGTCAAGATTTTCTTTTTCCTTCCTCTATTATCTTTACTACCATTGTTGTCACCCTTATCATAGTCATTGCCATCGTCGTTGCCATTGCTAAACCAAAGAAGAAAAAAATTGAGAAAAATCAAGAAAATGAGAAAAAAATACATTGAGTTGACATTTTTTTGTCACACGAGCATTATGTTAGCATTATTTGATTTTTGTTGTCCATATTAGAGATGTGAAAAAAAAATAGCTCGAATTAGGAACCATCAAATATTCGGTCTAGTCTAATTCTCAAGAGTGTCAATTTGATTGCCAATTCTCAATTCAAAGGAAGAACCGAGCTGACTACATATACTTTTTTTTTTATTTTTTTCAAATAAATAGGTAAAATATGAAAGCAACACTATATCTTTTAGTGGTATAACAAGTTGTAGCACAATGACTCTTTATTCATTATCATTTCCGTTAATATATTATTTGTCATTCTCTTTTGTTGTACGCATATAATCTTTTGTGGGGGAAAAAACAATCTTTTCCATTGTATCGGAATCAGGCAGGTCCCTAGTTCCCAATTTTGGGAACTAGACTGGATTGGAAATCAATCACTCCTAATTCACGACTCCACATAGGTAGTTAAATAAGAGTTTTAGTGGCATTCGTTAATGGAGTTTTGATGAAGGGTAAATATGTTATATGAGTATAAGTTTGAAGTAAATTTGTAGTATGGATACAAGTTTTAAATATTTGGTATTTGAAAAAAATGTTGAGATAAATGTGTCACACGGGTACAATTTGGAGTTTACGGCATCACATAAATTAATTTAGGGTAAGTTTGTCACAACATGCATAATTTGGGGTTTTTTCGATTTTGTTCTTAAATAAAAAGTAGAAAATAAGGTTAATACAATGAAAATGCCCAAATTAATACACCTATAATAATTTCACTCCAAATTAATTTTTTAACCACAAAAAAACCCCCAAATTGATATATTTGTGCTAGTATACTTATGATGAATTTGCCTCAAGTTAAAAATTAAACCGGTACACCCATGACAAAGTCACCCCTCATTAGTTTCAATTAAATTTTATTGTTAAATTATTAAATTAAAAGACATGTAACAGTTAATGGGTATACCGATTTAAAATTTTACCTTATGTTTGTTACTAGTTTGTAATTTTTTCTTATATTAATCTAATTTAATGGAAACCAACGGATCAACAATTTTTGAGGATTTTCAGTGGTCACAAAATTAATTTGAACTAAATACATTACAAGCGTATCGATCCGCGGGTTGTTTCGCAGTATCAATCCTGGAAAATACGAAGTACGGTAGTGGAAAGTAGTTTTCACGCGCGGGCGTCGCGAGTTGGCGAGGCTGCGTCGCATGCGCTGCTCTTTTTGAGCAAATGACGTGAGAGACAGCCAATACAATCACACAACCAAACCGCCAACCTGTATCCCTCCAAACAAAAGTGGCGGAAAAACGCCAAAAAATAAAATAAAATAAAAGAAAAAGGAGAATAAAAACGAAACGAGTGGGCCCCCCAACCCCCACCTCCTCCCTCATGATGTGACCAACTGCTCCCCCCCTCTCTCTCTCTCTCTCCTTGGAACTCCACACTCCCTCTCGGGGCTCCCCGCGCCCGCCTCCCTCAGTCACTCTTTCACACACACGCACACACCCAACCCCAAAAAAGTAAAAAATAAAAAATAAAAAATAAAAAATAAAAATGATGTTCTGTTTTTTTTTTTTTTTTTTAAGAAATTCTAAGGTAAAGATAACATACATTACGGTCTCTTTCTTCTTTCACCATTTTTTCACCACTTTGATTACGGTGAAAATAATTTTGCATTTTGCCATGGCATCCTTTCATTTTATTTTAATTACGATCCGATTTCTGTATTATTTCATGATTGCTATACTATGGGAGTACCCTTTCTTCGATTAGAAACTTCGTACTCATGATGTGACATATCGTTACTACTTATTTATGATGAATGTATTTGAAATCTAGGTCATGGTCTGTTTGCTTTCGCGGGAGTGTCTAAGTTGAATGATGCCAGGGTTGCCGAAATTGATTTATAAAATTGATGTGAGGTGATGGGTGGGATTATCATTGTTGGTTTTTAAGCATGGTCCACCCGTCGAATTTAGTATGTCTAGCATTGCTCTTCTGTGTGTAATTAGGGAACTCATCTCAAGTCCTTCCCTGTGATCCAAAAAACAAAAGTAAAGTAAATCTCGTCCCATGATTGTAGGTTTTGTAAGTTTTTTTTCATGTTACAGCATTTTTTAATGTAGGATTTACGAAAAGAAAGAATACAGAGAGTTAAGACAAGTGGTGACTGGGGATCATTAGATTACCTCGTATCCACGAACTTATAAAGTGTTTTGTGGGTTTCTAAGTAACCGAATATTTACTCTTGTGCCCTTGGAATATGAAACGAGTGCATGGAACTTGCGCAAGACCATATCGCCCATTGCTTGAAAATGCTTAATAGAAAACTAATCAAAGAAATTTAAAAAAATTCAAATCACTTTTATTTTCCTTTGCATACGGTGCAATAAATTCTTTCAAGAACATAAATTTTAATATTTAAACATACTTAATAATTATTCCAGAGGCATTGGTCATGTAGACTCATTACATATATCATCCTAATAAACTAGGTGCGCTGACTACCGAACTACATTTAAAAAGATCAAAAAAGATAATCGAGATATAACTCCTCTGCTCGTGCCTATGACCAAATGAGCTTCAGACAAGTGGCGTGCAGATCGATTGTGTCGTAAATTGCCAGCCTTGCTCGTCGGTGATCCTCGGACACAACAGGGTCGATCTCGGTACTGAAAATTCCTACTGCTGCCTCGACCCATCTCTCTCTCCATTCACATGCTGGCCAGAGCTCGAAACTTTTCTTTTCTGGCTTAGTTGGCCACACGAGGTGGTCCCTTTCGAGCCTAGCTAAACCCGCCAGCCCCATGGGGGCCTATAATATCCTTAATAGAAGGGCGAGCTCTCTCAAATTTAGATGATTAGAAAATAGATTAGTGGGGGCGTCATGACTTGAAGTGGGTATGCGCGTGTCGCCATCGATGTCCTAAATAAACAAAGGAATAAATTAAGCCTTAAAGAAGCTTTAATCCTTTTCTTAATCGCGGCTATTGGATCCTAAACCGTCCGAGGTAATTTCGGGGGCAGGAGGAGGAGGGGTCCGGGGGATGGTGGAATCGCCCAATGGATGGGCGTCGTTGTCGATTGGGGGATTTTGTCTCTTTGCGTTATTATTATTACATGGGCGGGGATGAATCTAGGAGGGGAAGTTTGGTTCCATCCGTCTACTTCCCCCCCGCTCTCTTTTACTTTTGCTTTCAGCCTCAATCAAGTCACTTCTGCCTTTCAAGCAATTGGGAAAAAGATGTGGTAATCATGGTCCCCTTCTCTTTGTCCTTTTGTGCCCTGGAGACATGGGTTTCGATAGAATTTTACTTTTCTTTCTAGAAAATTTTATTATGTTGAGATTTCGATTTTGCTTGGTTTTCGCAATTTGACACCGACCTTATAGCAAATAACTATGTAGCCAGAGGAATGGCACTCCGAATCTATATTTATTACGTATATTTCGAACCATTTAAATAATTTCACCTTGCCAAGCCACCTTACCCCTTTCGGGTAATAGGACTTTCATCCACAAGACAAATTAGTTAGTAATTTAAATTGACGAAGGCGAACATGTCGGGTAGCTCGTGCCCCTAGTCGGTGGTGTAGTGCTTTCTTTCCCATCACTCGGAAATACGAAAGGCGACAAAGTTTCCCTTATCTGCCCGGGAATTGGGTGAGTGCCCCACTTCTAAGTCTTCCTTGAGTCTTTTAAACACTTGCTCATGTTTCACTTCCGCCTTTTAAGAAATTGGGAAAAGGATGTTGTAATCATGGTCACCCTCTCTCTTTGTCCTTATGTGCTTTAGAGACACTTATTTTGTAAGAATTTTACTTTCGTTTCTAAAAATTTTTGGAGTTGGGATTTTGATGTTGCTTGGTTCTTGAAATTCAACATCGACAATAGCTTGAATCTTTGAAAACAAAACATATTGGGGAAATTTGATAAGTGATGAAGGTAGAGTAGTATTTTTTTAGTTTTTTATATTTTGATGCTTGATAACGATCACTGTCTTAAAAATATCATTGGCCCCTATTATTGTTATTATTGAATTTGAAAATGATATACTTCCAAAACATAAAGTCGCTGATAATCAAATCACTTTTGCCTTTTAAGCAATTGGGAAAAAGACATTGTAATCATGGTCTCCCTCTCTCTTTGTCCTTACATGCCCTAGAGACGCGAATTTTGAGAGAATTTTACTATCATCTCTAAAAAAAAATTTTGAGTTGAGATTTCGATTATGCTTAGTGCTTGAAATTCATCTCCTAATTGGTGCCGTAGCATTTTCTCCCCCATCATCGGAGAATATGGAAAGCGACAGAATTGCCCCTATCTGCCCATAGTTAACTAAGTGGCCCTTTCTTAAATCTTCCTTGAGCTTTTTAAAATCTTAACTTCTGCCTTTTAAGCAATTGGGAAAAAGAAGTTGTAAGCATGGCCCCCCTCTCTCTTTGTCCTTATGTGCCTTAGAGACATGAATTTTGAAAAGAACTTTTACTTTTGTTTCTAAAATTTTTTTTGAGTTGGGAGTTCGATTTTGTTCGGTTCTTGAAACTTGACGTCGACCTTATAACAAATAGCTTAAATTTTTGAAAATAAAGCATATTGATGAAATTTGATTGGTGATAAAGATAGAGCAATATTTTTTTAGCTTTTTATACTTCGGTGCTTAACGTTGTTAAGTTAACATGATCACCGTCTTTGAGATATTATTTGTCCCTATTATTAATATTATAATTTGATTTAAAAATGATATACCTCCAAAACATGAAGTTACAGATAATCAAGTCATTTCTGTCGTTTAAGCAATGGGGGAAAGATGTCGCAATCATGGTCTCCCTCTCTTTGTCCTTATGTGCCTTAGAGACACGAATTTTGAAAGAGTTTTGCTTTTGTTTCAAAAAGTTTTTTGAGTTGAGATTTCGACTTTGGTCGGTCCTTTAAATTTGACATCAACCTTATAGCAAATAGCTTAAAATTTATGAAAATAAAACATATTGGGGAAATTTGATTGGTGATAAAGATAAAGTAGTATTTTTAAAAAAATTTATACTTTAGTGTTTAATGATGATTTAAGATATTATTTATCTTTACTATTGTTATTATTGGATTTAAAAATGATATATTTCTAAAACATAAAGCGCCGGACAAACGAATTTAGCAATACTTAGATGTACCATGAGTCACCCTTTTTTCTTTCTCTTGCTTTTAATGTCTCATCGTGTTTATATATATATATATATATATGAGTGCAACTTTCAGTATATCTCCTGTAGTGTTTTTGACATTTTCTTACGTCAGCTTAATTATCACGACATGCTAGATGGTTCAAAGCTTCAAAGCTCCCACGTACGGGTGTAAAAAAGGTTCAAAGAGCACCTCCAAAAAGCGTGGATTAGTACTAGGGCACTAGCTGATTTTCGGTGATGTACCCATCCCCATCGCCAAGCGGAAAATGTGTGCCACGTTTCGTTTCTTCTTTGAAGTATTTTTCTTTTTTGCTTTCCCTCCATTCTTTATGGAAAATAAAATAAATAAATAAATAAAAAGGCAAATTTTTTTTTTTTTCCATGCCCATCTGACCCTTGGCGAAGCCGAGGAGGCAGCAAGGTGGGGTTCGAAATGACGAAGAGGGTTCCTCCCCAGTCCCCACTGACGCCGCGACACGTGAATATTAGAAAAATCCTCGAATTACTGTGGCGGGCATTTAATTTAATTGTGCCTGCGGTTAGGAACTTGGGCAACAACCTCAGCTCCTTTCCAATTGAGGAAAGATTCCCGGGAATTGTTGTTTAATATTTTTAACGCGTCCACAGCCAGAAATCCCTCTGTCTCTCTTTTGTCATCCGTAGGCCCTTGAAGAATCATTGGTTATTTAAGAATGAAAAAACTTACAATAATGGGGGAGAAGAAAAAAAAAAAAAAAAAAAAGACAGAAAGACAGAAGCGAGCTGGAGACAACTTGTTTGGTGAGAATGAAACTTAGAATGATTTGATTAAGGAAAAACAAATACGGAGTAAGCATAGTTTCCCCCGGACTTTATGGGAAAGAAAAATTGAATGGAGAAATTATAAGATTTCCATGTACCATGATCCGAAATTGTATTCAGTGGAGTCGAGTGAACAGGTGAAGTTCGGCGCGAATATTGTACTTTATAATTCTTCTGGGAAGGGTTAGTAGAAGAATCGAATTCGACAACTCTTTATTACCCTTTTCTTTGTGGCTACACATGAAGATGGTCCTTATGCTTTCGACACTCGATATTGAGAACACACCAATGATATGATATTGCCTGTCTGGGTGTGAAAAGGAGAAATGGAATGCATCCCTTGTTTAATAGGAAATGTGTAGATTTAATTGGTTCAATGGGTCGAAGTGTGACCGCATTTTGATTTTTCTTTTGAATTGCTTGTTGTTATGAAACTCCATAGATGCACGTTATTTGGCTACAACTACAAGTAGCAAATGGAGTTATAGAACTCCCTATCAAGAAGTTATGTTTCTATATTTCATGAGCCTAAATTAGATTAGAAATGTCAGTTTTGTTTATGAAGTATGAAGTCTAATGATGATATCTTCAAGTTGCGTGTACCTTGAAGCCTTTTTTGGATTTCCCATTTCAAGTGATGTAATATGTAAGGGAAACTATTGTTAGATCAATATACCCACATAGGGTGAAAGTTAATCTTTCTTTTTTGCTAGATGACTACGATACCAAGCTGCGGTGCATTTGCCGAGGGTCGAACCTGAACCTAAACCCGAACCCGAACCTGAACCCATCCTTGAACCGCCAACCTTACCCGAACCTGAACCCATCCTTGATTTTGTACCCAATTGACGTTGAGAAAGCGGGCTCAGGCCCAAAAGAACCAAGAGGGACCACGTTTCTTAGAGGCCCAATTGGCCCAATGTCCAAATCAAGCGGTGGGCTGGCCTTCGGCTGATAATTACATCAGTTTTGTCTAGGCACTGGTTAAAACATTCGTTGGGAGACCAAACTCTCGTTCACATGCGACCCAAGTTTTGTACAGTCAACAGTTTGAAATCATAGATTCCAATCTCTAATTTAGGGAGGTCCAAAAGAATGTATTGCGAAATACTGAAGACATTCAAATTGCTCTTTACAAGTACTTTTGGTTACATCAACCATCAAACAAACTATCAAGCTAAATATATCCGATGAATCGGTGGTCTAGCTCTTAAAAAATATGTATATGCTCACCAATGTTTTTTTTTACTGACCTATATCGATCCAATTACAATGTGTCTAATTTGGTTGTCTTTTTTTTTATGGGGTGGGGGGGTGTCTTTTGGCTGTGGAATGGTATTCACTCCCCAATTTCTTACACTCAAAATCCATTATTCTTTTTGTCCCCTCGGACTGTCTCAACACTTGGGGAGATCACTTGGCGGCGGCAAGATGGACTGGTCGGGGCCTTCGCCGTTGTCGACGACAAATGCCATCTTGAGCCCCCATGTTGTGTGCACTTCTAGGTGACAATGCATGAACCAAACCCCTGCAATTAAAAATAAAAGAAGAAGATAAGGCGCATTTCGTTCATATCATCAAGTAAATAAAATTCCAAACTTAGCCAAACAAAATGAACCCTTTTCTTTGTTTACACTTTGGAATAAGCAAACAAATTATAAAAATAAAAATAATAAAAATAAACACTATATAAATTTCAATAAGTCATCAAATTATATAAATATCAACATTTGAGTGTTGAGAAAATTTTAAGAGCTTTGTATTAAAAAAAAAAGGATCAATATCACGAAAAATCCTAAATGGGTATACTTGTGACATATTTACTTTTTGTCAGTTTTCGTTAAATTGCTAAGTTGGATGACATGTAATAGTTTACGGGTGCATCAATTTGAGATTTTATCCTCCATTTTATCACGGGTATATCAGTTCGTGGTTTTTTGTGATATTAATTTAATTTAACGGAAACAAATGAAAGATAAATGTCTCAATTTGGAGTTTTTGATGATCAACAAATTAATTTGGAGTAAATTTATTATAGTTATACCAGTTTTAGATTTTTCTTACTATTAACCCTAAAAAAAGAATAGCGAAATTCTAATTAAGTAAGAAAGTGTAGACCACTCGTAGCATGCCTTTTCTCTATGTAAAGATTGGGGGCTTTACCTGGATTATCGGCCCTGAACCTTATAGCGGTCCACCCGCCGGACGGGACTCCGATGGTGTTCCGCTCCACTGGGTCGACGAGATTGAACTTCCTCGGGTCCGTGACCGGATCGAAGTTCCCGAACCCTCTTCCCACCACGAAGAAATTGAACCCGTGGAGGTGGATCGGGTGGTTCTCCGGCGCGATCATCCCTGTGTCCTGCAGGACCAGCTGGACCGTCGAGTTGTACGGCAGCCTGTAGAGCCTCGTCCCGTTCATGGTGTTCAAGTTCGTCGGCTGCGTCCCTGTGTAGTTGAACCGTATCAGTGGCTTCGCCGGGAAGTCGTCCGTGAAGACGCCGGCCATCTTGTAGTAGTGCGCCGACAGAAGCGCGGTCTTGGGCATGACGAAGCTGATGTTGTTGAAGTCGGCCACGACCCGGAAGCCAGTCGAGCAGGTCGCGCAGGGGTTGACCCCGATGCCGGCGGTGAAGAACAGGGAGTGGTCGATCTCGAGGGGGACTCGCGCCGGGTAGGCGTCTGTATTTAGGCTCCTGAGAGAGCCGACGAAGCCCTCGGCCACCCACGTGGCGTTCCGGGGCGGCGCGGCGGTGGGGACGTCCGGGGAAGCATTCGGGGTGCCGTAGTAGTGCACCGTCGCGGTGGCCGTGACGTTGTCGACGGCGATGGGGGCGTCCATGAAGGGAGAGACGGTCATTAGGTACCTGCCGGTGGTGTGGTTGGCCGTGAGGAGGGCGGTGGTGGTCTGGCCCGGGGCGACGACGATGGTGTCGGTGTGTAGAGGCTTGACGTAGGCGGCGTCGACCTCGACCACCGTGAGCTGGTGGCCGGCGATCCTGAAGAAGAGCTCTTCATTGAGCGCAGCGTTAATGACCCGCAGCATGTAAGTCTTGCCTGGTCGAACTGCTAATTCGTATCCACCTGCGCATTGACAGAAACCGGTCAATTCTTCGCCTTTGGCGGCGACCGGACTCTCAAATTTTCACAACCACATCGCGATTCTTCTTCTTTCTTAGTTACCCTGGGGACAATCGGCGACCGGTCCTGGAAGGCTGTTGATGGTGTGAGCATCGGAGACGTTGGGCACCCCTCCGGATTTCAGCGACTCGTCGATCACCGCCTCCACGTCCGACTTCCACCATTCGGCTGCAAAACGAGGTAATCAAGTTCAAATCCGGCATAGCGTTCGACCCGAATCTTTCGAAATCTCATCCTGTCGCGAAAGACGGATCCAACCGCGAAGAAGATCTTCGGACTCACCTAGTACGATCACCTTTTCTTTGTGGGGCTTGGGGAATGGATAGGGAACTCCTCGCTTGGGCAAGATGACCAGGGCGCCGTGCACGGTGGCTCTCAGCCACAGGATGTGGGCGTGCCAGAGGAGCGTGCCGCGCTGCCCGGCGACGGTGAAGTTGTACGTATAAACTTGTCCCGGCTGGATCGGGCACTGCGTTATGTACGCCGGTCCGTCGGCCCAACCCGTCCTCAGCTGCCTGACTCCATGCCTGTGCATCAAAATGGGTGCACGATTTGTAAGATTGCATGTGTTAGATCTTGCAGATTGTCCACCGGAACAGCTTTCATCTATTCTCTTGCCTAACTCCGAAACCTTCGTACATAATTTCGATCGATACTAATTTTCCGACCCGAGGTCAAATCGAGACTCGAGCTTGACTCGACTAATCACAATCAATCTGTTAATAAAACTCGAGCCCGAGCCCGAGCTCGAGCCTTGAATGAAGGGGGTGAGCAAACCTACCAGTGAATGGTCACGTTGTAGCTGACGTGGTTGACCACCTTGACGAGCACCGTGTCATCCTCTCGGGCATAGATGGTCGGACCCGGGAACTGCCCATTGATCGTCACGATAGGCTTCGCGCTGCACAGCCGGTCGGTCGTTTTCGCCACCACCTAATATATTTTTTTTCACCAAAACAGCCAACCGCACGTCATTAAGTCATATAACATCGTCCGCACGACTAAAACACCCTGAAAAAAAAATCGTCGACCTAATACGACGTGGACTTGTCACTGATTTGCACTTTTTTTGGCCATGCGAAGATGTCAAATTTCTTTTTTTCCTTTAGTAAGGTGGTATTTCGTGACGTGGAATTAATTGATGAGAGAATTTCTGTAATTTGCTTTGGAGAAGTAAAGATGAGCTGACTCGAAACCTTGCGATCTCCACAAAGGGTTCGAGAATTTGACACAGACGTTTTGATCACTATGCAAGTAATTGAAAAAAAAAAAAAGCGGCCGAGTTGGTCAATTCCGTGAGCATATACCATTGGATGTACTTTGAAATTAACCATTTCTTCTAGTGAAGACCACCACTTTTTTGGAGAAAGTATGTTTTGAGTTTCCAATTCATAAGTTTCTAGATAGGGAACATGAAAGAGAGACAGAGAGGCACCACATCTGGCGTTGATGTGGACGTCGGCCGGGTCCATGAGAGCTCCAAAATCTTGGGTAAGACTTCGTCGCACAAAGGAATGAAATCTAACAAAACTTCCACCATTTTATGTTGAATCTATTGCTCGAAACGTAAAATATAGTTCGTCTCGTGCTCTAACATCCTGATTTTCAGGTCGAACCTCCTAGTATGAAGTCGGAGCTAGATTCCGGTCATCCAACAACAAGAGACGACTGCTATGGTTCTCTGCATGAGTCGATAGATTAATAGCGCTTGTTGAGATCCAATTACTAACCCATCACGCACCCAATAGCCGTCCGAGTCGTCGATCCTTTCGACATGTTAAACAAAAGAGGGTCGAAATATAATATGGTTTGGCACTAGATCAGTCACGAAAACGAGTATGTGTGTGCACACGCTTCGCACACTTAGCTGTAATTAGCAATATTGTTTATATCAAAATCTATGTTCACTCTCCCAAGCAACGAAACATGTATGCAGCTTCTTAACGTCTATATATCAACATGCAACAAAATAATACACAGCACGACACTTTTAAAATTTTCTTTACTCATCCTTGCAATAAAAAATGAGTCCAGTTGTCATGCCATGCAAACCCTAATCAAACGTGGGCTTGAAAATGAAGTATCAACGCGCTTACTTGTTTGGAGGCATCCGAAATTATATGATAGTTTCTATTTTGAATTATTCATACTCTTCGAGATATATTATTATTTTGTTGATAATGTTCAAATTGAGAGTAAAATATGTTGGCCGTTAGTCCATCAGTTTCAGCCGGACGACATATGAGGTTTGCGTGCAGACATGGGTATGAGGAAAAATCAAGGGCACAGGGTCAAGAGAGGATGCGAAATGAATCGCTCCAAGATAAAAGAAATTTAAGAAAAGGTTTGGATATCCTGTGGTATTCTAAGAAGAAATAAAAAGAAACGAGCCCGGTCATTAATATGAAAAAAATGGAGAAAAAAGTCACACGCATGAAAGCTCGTTTGTCTGCCGGGCTCGAACAATGCGTGTGAGCCAAATTCATGTAAATCTTGTCGAATCCAAAGATCACCTATCGGGTGACCTTATCACAAAAGACTAGCTAGCTAGCTAAGCATGCTTGAAAATGACCGAACAGTGAAGTCTACTCATGTTTCAGCTCATTTTCGACAGCACCAAAATTCATGAGCGCAACTTTTGCATAGCCTTTTCTTATGCTTCCCTTGTGATTTAAAAGTGATTAGGGTTTGGGACAGGTTCTTCTGCATCAATCAATGTCTGTATGCATAGTCGAAGAAGAAGAGGAGGAGGAGGAAAAATGCATGAAAGAAATGAAACGTTCGAAACAATCGTGGGTCATGCAGATATAATGATAAAAACAATGAGAGAATTTGCTCACATTGAACTTGTAGTGACGGACCATCCCCTCCACACGCGTCATCGCCAATAACCAAGCTGCAAGCAACACTCTCATCCATGGCGGCATCATCGCCACCATCTCTCTCTCTCTCTCTCTATGTCTCTCTATGTTTCTGTGTATATGTGTTGGAGAGAGACTATCTTTTGCTGCCTCTTCTTCTTCTTGGAGAGCAGCTTGTGACCGTCAACCCGAGACTTTATAACCAAGTCCCCGTCCTCGTCCTCTCCTCTGTTGCCCTGTCGCTTTTACCTACAATTCGAACCAAAGACAAACATATTATACGCTTGAAAATTCGCGATATTCCTTTCCTCCGCATTAGAAGCCAGAACCTTCTTTGGTTCCTTTGACACGCACGACACGAACGAGTTTAGTTATCCATTGAACCGAAGTCGACCTTTAGGGCGCAAAAGGACACACAAAAGGAAGCAACAGGAAAGCAGAAGAAGCAGCTGGTCTCTACGATTTTTCAATTCAGCTAGCAACCGAAGCTACTGATGTCGAGCTACATTGACTCCGCAGTGAGGAAACCCTACTTGGGTTGGTCTACCCTCATTGGCTAAAGCGCACCCGAACCATCTAACTTTTAACCACTCTTCAAACGGTGTTCTCCTTCCTTCTTCTTTTTTCCTACCAGCTCCAAGGATCCAGCGTCACTTAGATTTTGTTTTCTATTGCTGCGCAATGGAACATACGAGTAGCCACCAGCGTGGTCACGGGTTAGGTCGAGATTGCACTCAATCATGACGCCCACGATTGAAATCACAATCTTTCTGTCTCACGTATCGGGGAGGTTGGATTAAGTATTCGAAATGATTGGCAAAGATTTCGTTAGTTGTGATTGGAATCTATAGCTTACAGTGCCTTATTATATGTGTCAATGGGAAGAAATTAGATTCACTAGTAAGCTAGCCGTTTATGTGTTTGATATGCAACTCATGACTCAGTGCGAGACCTTGAGTGTTGCCATACTTATAAAATAGTCGACCGATCAGGATCGAGAGCTAAAGTTATTAAGGGGAAAGCTTCAAGAGCCATGCAATCTGAATTCATAGAGAACAACCCTTTTTTGGTTAGACGTTCTCTTTATAATGCAGTTTGTAGAACGATGATATTAGACATGATCGTCACTTTTCTTGATGATAAGAAGCCTACTATAATTTAGAGAATCACAAAATCGCATGTCGCCTTTAGACCTCAGAAATTGAATTCAATATTAAGAAGATTGAGATGAGCAATCCGAGTGATAAAGGTGTTCGAATCTATCTCTAAATCACCGAGCCAACGCAAGTGATTAAGGTCCTAATAATTATAATCATGGCTTTTATTATTTTTCCAAGATCACAGGCCGTCACTTTACCCCAAAAGTAACTGCGCAAGTTAGCCATGTCGACCCTTGTACGATGAAACCGAGCTCGGTTAAGTAAAACAGCAGAAACGAGAGATTAGATTAGATATCAGATGTTGACCCGACTCATATGTGTAGTTGAGAAGTGCTTGTCATAGGTCGTCTGAATTTTTCTTTTTATTTTTATCCTTTTGCTTTTGGGTTTACGTAGATCGTTTGATTGCGCAAGTTGAGCTCGGGTCAATTTTCTCGTATAGTAAAAGAGGGAGATGACAGAGTGTGGGGAACGGCTTAGCTCATGCGATTCAACCTCTAGCATTGGCCAATTCCCCAACTCCTCCTCCTACGATTGGTCACAGACTGGCAGCGATTTAATTAAGGTCCGGCTTCTCCATCAACAACGTAGCGATCTTCAAATTATATACTTCGACGAAGAAGAGAGGGACAAGAAAGCCATGACGTGCGGTTTGCCGTAATTTTCTTCTATGGATATATACATGATGAGGGGATGAAAAAGAACCCTCCTCTTGCGCTGGGGCCCTACTAGAGGCACAGGAGGGGAGTCGAGGCTTTAGTGTCGAGTGAGGCGAGACAAAATAATTTTTTGTGACTCTTGATTGTCAGGATCAGTCCTTTCATCATTGTTGCGAGGAATGGTCCTTTGTCGCGACATTCATAATTTGTAATCTCTCAATGAGAGGAAATTTCCTTAGTCTTGTACTTGATCGGCTGTTTACAGACCATGAATAGCGCTCATGGATATAGGAGCCTTGTTTTTTTGTAATCTCTCAATGAGAGGAAATTTCCTTAGTCTTGTAGTTGATCGGTTGTTTACAGACCATGAATATCGCTCATGAATTTAGAAGTCTTGTTCTCATGCTCTTCATCCGTCCACTCTAACAATTATTCTGAGTAATTGGAGATCCATGCTGTGCGCAGCATTGCATCACGCCATTGTAATTGGCCAATACGGCCGCCACCGTTGCATGATGCCATCCTTAGGTCTCTCTCTCTGTTAGTTTGCTCATCGCCACCACCCTCAATCTTGATAGTCATCATGTGAGATTTTGGATTAACTCTCTTGATATATTATTTAATTTGGCTCGCTTAATACTGACTTCATAGTTTTGTCATTTTGCATACGAGAAGGCATTTTTCCAATCCTAGTAGTGCTTCATTTGAGCACACTTGATTTTGGGTTCCAAAGCTAAGTGTTGCATTTACGTCAAAAGGTTCCCTTTTGAGTTAATTTAAATTTTCATATATAAATCCCAAGAATACTCTCTTCCTATTCGGCACATAATTCAAATTCATACTTGCCTCATTTATCATCTTAGAAGCCTACCAAGAGCCATTTCTTACCTAAGCCCTTTAACTTTGACAATCACTCCTCGCTCTCATAGAACCGGGTCGTCATAGGCATGCCAACTTTTGCATGGTACCACAAACTTATTGGAAGGGGTCTCGCTCTAATATCATGTCGTGGCATCTTGAATCAATCCACTTGAGATATTCTCTGTTTTGGCTGTCCCGTACCAAGTCTCACAATTTGGTCCTTTGGCATGTAGGTGGACACTTTCCTAGAATGCACCCATTCTAATAGTGCTTACACCTAAGCACGCTTAACATTGAAGCTCCAATGCTAAGTATTGTTGATACATCATAAGGCGCTTTCGTGAGTTAATATCAATTTTCACATATAAATCCCATGAACACTCTTTTATAGTTAGGTGTGCATTTCAATTCATTCTTTCTCCTTCACCATCTTAAAAACTTGCCAGGATCCACTCTTTGTTTGAGCCCTCTAGCCCTCGTGATCACTTCCAACCCTCGTAGGATCGGGTTGTTACACACGACCTCAGCTGCTCGTCTAAAGTCACCCCCACACTAATTTGATGTCAAGCCAAGTCGAGAGTCGGCACTAGGGCTTGATTTGAGCCTCCATCTTAGCTTGTTGCTGTCGGCGCCTTGTCCTCTTCAATGGTGACAGCAACAAGGGAGAGGGTTAATCACTAATTACAGAGCAGGACATCATTTACATTATCCATAAACTTCCTCAAATTGCAGATAACGTAAAAGATGTCCATAACTTGTAACTCATTAATTAGAGATTTGTTTGAAGAAGTTTCCTCCAATAATTCCGTTGATTGGTGGAGTAGATATGTAGACATTCTACAATTAAGAAGAAATTGTCCAATCAGCCGTAAACCTATTCTGTGGATGTTAATTTAGTCCTAAACTTTTCAATTTTTGCTAATTTAATCCTAAACTTAGTGTAAAATTTTAATATAGTTATTTTAGCTAATTTTCATCAGAAATCGTTAACGTGGTGGTGCCATGTAGGGTGGTTGACAATAACTAAGCCCTCACGTCAGCAATTTCCGACGAAATTGATGGGAATGAATACATTGGAATTTCATATGAAGATTTCGGAGTACATTGACAAAATTGAAAAACTTATGATTAAATTGGCATCCGTACAATGAGTTAAGAGTTGATTGAGTAATTTTCCCTACAGTTAAGTTTATATGTAAGTAATGTTCATTACTTATAATTCATCAATAAATTACATGGATGGAGGAAATACTTTTTTCAATTAAGGATAGAAGGAAAAAAAGCGGTTAAAAAAGATACCCTTTTTACTTTTCTTCTTCCCGTCTCTCCCTTTTTTTAACGGAGTATCTATCAAAACTTTTCGCACAATAGTTTTCTCGCAGATAATCAATAACCCAATATTAAAAATGATATAATAAATGTAATTTTAGCGCGAACATGTTGCTAGTTATAGATAACGTACTCCCAATTTTCAAATGGTTTAACATTAAAAAAAAAAAAAACAGTTTATTCATCTCATAGCTAGGACGAAACGTATAATTATCCATGCAATGATTTTATGTTTATTTTGAAATTTTTGGGGATGGAAAGAAAGACGTGAGGAAATATCTTGTACGCAATATTTACCCATCATAACCAATCAAAGTTGATAAATTTTAAGATTAATAAACATATCTTCATACACGTCAAAATAAAAAAAATCACTACAGCAAAGTAAGCGGCAAATTTTGGGAAAAATTATCAGAATGGTCTTAAACCTATTACAATTGTGTTAATTTAGTCATAAACCTTTTTTTTTTTTTTGCCAATTCAATCATAAACCTTTTGTATTTAAGTTAATTCAACATATCCGATCAAAATGGTCAATTTTGACTGATTAGTGTTGATATAGATAATTTTTATTTTTTTAAATTTTTAAGAATTTTCTTTTCTTATTCTTTTTTTTTCCTTCTTCTTCCTTCTTCCTTCTTCTTCCTTCTTCCTTCTTCTTCCTTTGATCAGTCATTATTGGACAAAGGCGAGGGCAGGCAAGGCTTGCACTTGCCCTATCTAGCGAGGTCGGCCTCACTATGGTTGGGTGAGGTTGACCTTGTTGGCCCTCACCTTTGGCTGGTTGCCCATCGACCAAAGGAAGAAGGAAGAAGGAGGAAAAGGAAGAAGGAGAGAAAAAAGAAAAAAACAAAACTAATAAAAACTTGTTCACATTAACATTAGTCGAACAACAAACATCAGTTGGCATCCACGTAGGTGCTGGCTACCTAAAATTAGCTGGATGGATTAAATTGGCATAAATGCAAAATGTTTGGTATTGAATTGGCCAAAGAAAGTTTATGATTGAATTGAAACAATTACAATAAGTTGATTACTTTTTCGGTAATGCTCCAACAAATTTTGGCATGTCATCAGTAAATAATTGATTGTCACAAGAAATATCTTCTTGACCTTTATATAAGTTTTTCCGCCAATTCCATATGCACGAAGAAAGGACGAAGCGGGGCAGCAAAATCGTGCTTAATTAACTTAATCATTGAAGCACTAAGCTACTTGACAATATCTTATTATAAATCGAAGAAAAGAAGAAACGAGTTTCTCGAGCTTGATTAATCAACAAGCAAGCATTATCCATATCAAGTCTTTCTAGACCTCTGAATTGTCCCTCTCTCCTTCATTGCATCATCACTCGCATTGTTCAGTGACTTTAAGCAACTACGACATGCAACTTTGGCTCTTTTGCCATTTTTTAAAATTTCCCTAAGTTCTGTTCAAAGCAGATGAACGCGCAAAATGAATTTTCTAAGCGATAAAACTATTGGAAACGACTAATTATATAACACTAGGATCAAGGACCACGAAAAGACACGTCTACCATGGATTTTAGTTAGTTTAATAACCTTGTTTTTGAGACTTTTAATCCCCTAATAAGCAACATGGCACACAATCATCAAACTTCAAAAGATTAAATGATTAATCAGTGTTTTTGAATTGCAAGCAAAGCAAGTCCATGCAATTGTGTTGAACGGACCGTCGCCATCTTTGACACTTGGACATTTCATCAAGCAACGTAAGTCGTTGGTATAAATGTTTGATTTCGTAATGATTGGATAAGTGCGACATTATTATAAAAAAAAGTTGGTAATTTACAAAAGCGAAAGGGACTGCAAATTTTCAGGCGTGATCTACTTGGTTCCGATGATGACCGAACGGATGATCATTGAATGGCTGAGTCAAAAATATCAACGTGTCTTTTTTCTTCTTCTTGGGCATTATGAAAATCCATGTCCGGCGGCTCGTAGTGGACGTCCCATCTTCATGGATTACGAAGTCCGAACGCTCAGCCGGGCCACGCACGGTAGCTGGGCAGCGTAATCTACAGATAAAAAATGAAAAAAAATAGTCGATAAAACCGGTGCACGGTCGATTTCAATTCCCGTCTCATCTGGTCCATAGAATTACAAGGATAATCTCACTTTTGACTCATCGGGTCGGTTCAAACTCCGGTGTTTATGGTCGATACGATTCGTGTAATTATAGGATACTTGGCGAAGTGGGAGTTTACTTTTTAATTTAGGGTTTCGTATCGTAAAATAAGAGTAGAGAGTGATGAAGTGACTTGTGAATATAGGTTTTTATTAGGTCCACTTTTAGTGCAAAAGAAATAGTCTACATATTTACCATTTGATTGTTTGATATACGGAAGAATGAAGTTACCTTTTCTTATGTAGTCGGTCATCTAGATCTCTTGAAAAAAGTCACATATTTAATATCATAAGATCATAGCCAACATGTGTGCGGTCCTATAGGTGAAAGGATTTGGGGGTGCGGATGGCGAGCATCAAATCCGGGATTTGATTCTTGTGAGCACCACACACATATTTACATAGTAAAAAGGAATAAGAAAAAAAACATCATAAGATCGTGATGGTATTTAGTCCAACCAAAAAATCTACCGTTGGAATTATACAAGGATGTCTCTAGGGCGACCAAAGAGAAGTGTCTTCATTGGCGCTCGGCCTATGATCGAACTTTTTAAGCCAGCATGGGCTTAGTCCTATAAAAGTATCTGTTACAATGGTCTAAGCAATATACTCGTGTCATCCTACATGATGCTTCAAATTTTAGGCTTCATTATTTTTACGGAAAATATGATTTTTTTAGAATATATTTTTCAAGAAGTCATTTTTCAGAAAAATAACTATATTTCTTAGTATTTGGCTGGAATTTGAAAATAAACAAGAAAATATATTTTGTTGTTTAGTATGAAAATTTTGATTTGATTTTCCCCTTTCCACTCCTTTTAATATGTTTTTATTTTTATTTTTTCAAAAATCAAAATTTAAGTATTTTAATTAATAATAATTATTGATTATTGATTATTTTTGAATTTTCTTTCTATTTTTTTCCTTTTTCCTTTTATTTTTTCCACCTTCTTCTTCTACAGCGGATCATTGGCCATGGTGATGGCCAGTGACTAGCCAAAGTGAGCTCACCAGCCTCGAGCCTTGCCAAATCAACAAGCCAAAGGCTTGCACTCATTGCTCACTAGAGATCGACAAGTGTCAGGTAGACCCGTCAAATGGGTGGGTCGGGTCGGGTTTGGGTCAGGTCGAAAATGGTCTGACCCATATTGACCCATTTTGACCCAAATTCATGTAATGTAAATCTAGTGATCCATACCCGACCCGACCCGACCCACATCCGACCCATACCCGACCCGACTCGTATTGTTAAAAGCCATTATTATTGTAGAAAAACCCAAACTCACTCTAAGCTCTATGTTAAATGACTCACTCAACCCATATTTGACACATATTTAACTTTTACTTAACCCAAATTTGATCAATATTTAACTTTCACTTGACCCATATGTGATCCATATTTAATTTCACTTGACCCATATTTGACCCATATTTAACTTTCACTTGACCCATATTTGACTCATATTTAACTTTCACTTGACCAATTTAACTAAAAGTGGGTCATAATATGGGTTTGTAACCCATTTTGACACCTCTAGTGTTAGGGCCAACCTTTGGCAAGCTTAACTAGATCGGCTAGCCAACAGTGAGTGTGAGCCTCTGGCTCACCGATCTAGCGAGGCCTAAGGTTGATATCGATGAGCCTCGAGCTTGCCTGGTTTGGTAAGCTGGGGCTCATTGGTCTAGCAAGCTAGGGCTCATTGCTCATCTCTGGCTCGCCGATTTGGCAAGGTTTGAGATTGTCATCGACGAGCTTGAGACTCACTTGTGGCTAGTCGTTAGTTGTCGTCATGGTCAGTGATTGGCCAAAGGAGAAGGTGAAAAAATTAAAAGGAAAACAAAATAAAAAATAAAAATAAAAATAAAAATAGTTAAAATTTTGACTTTTTCTAAAAGAAAAAAAGAAAAAAAAAGGCTAGTAGGATATGAAATAAGAGAGAGTGGGTGAGGAAAATGTTTTTCCTAATTTGAAAAGCGTAAAAAGTTTTCCCCTATTTTAAAAGGCTCTATTTCCTTTGAGAGAAAAAAATTTTCCCAACCAGTTCATTTCCGTGAAACGAATACTAGAAATTTTGGAAAATGTTTTTTGAAAGTTATTTTCTGTGAAACGAATGGAGTTTTAGAATTACTCACTTTTGATGACTTTTTACATTATCCTTTGCTGTTATATAATGTAATGTACCAAATTTTATTTGGTACACATTAATGGAAATTAAGACACATGTTGTATAAAAAATCCCTTTTGGAATTACCTTTGTTCCTTGGGCAATTTTGTTTGTTTATGTCGGGAGACATTAGTGGGGAATTCGGCTGAAATTTGTCTAATGCAATCGTGGGCCCAGCCAATTTTAGCAATGGGAGCATCAAATTGATGAAGGTAGTGGACTTGTTTTTTGACAGCAAAATAGAATCCAGGCCCAGCCCAATCTAAATTTCAACACCGCCCACATATAGTAATTGTATCAATTGCTCACAATTAGGTACGATTATCTAAAATTTTATAGCCATGATATTCATTGTATAACGATTCCATAAATTATTAATTACACCAATAAATTATCAATTATATATATATGTAATTTCATAATCACATGTCAATTATTAAATTTAAATCTTAATTTCAATATAATGATCATATAATCAATGATATTTACATAATAAATTTATGTGTTATCCTCAAGATTGGTTATATAAGTGATAATTACTGTAATATAATATGTACTCTAGTATATAACACGTTATATGCTTACTTTTCAAAATAATCATATATAAATTACTGTAATATAAATAGATATTTGGTATGATAAATCGAATATTTAATAATTTATATGGGTGTTAAACTCATAAATCATACACGCCGTCTGAATCTAATTTTAAGCACCGTTTATTTCTCGAGAAAAAATGATTTAGAAAATATTTTTCTAAAATAATTGCTTATATCGCTCTAAATAATTAATTAATAAAAAATATTTTTATTATCGACAATAATTTATATCTAAACATCTTAATGGGCAATGAAAATATTTAATAACAAAGAAAATTACTTTCCGAGAAATCATTTTAGGAAAATGAATAGTTTCTTTTTTAATCATATGCGATTGGAAACGTTTTCTGATATTTGAATTTTATTTGAAAAATGATTTGAATTTCATGATTTTATGTTAGCCCAAAAATATTCGAACTTTTCAAATTTATTATTATTTTTACTTCTTCCTTTGCTAGTTGTCGAATCTCAACGATAGTCAATGACAGGCCTCAAGCAAGGCTTGACTTCACCATATGAAGAGCTCAAGCTTGTGGACCTTAGGCGAGGTCAAGCCTTGCGAGGCTCAAGCTCATCGGGATTTGGCGAAGTCCCTCATCAGCTCATGCCTGTGGCTGGTTACCAGCCATCGCCAAGGCCCAACAATTGGCAAATGGAGAAGGAAAAAGAAAAATATAAAATAAAATAAAACATGAAAAATAAAATATTAAAAAAATCGAGAGGATACATCTTTAAATTTAAGAATTCACTTTCTTTTTAATTTATGAATGAATATTTTTGTTCACTGGAAATTGCTTTCAGTTAATTAGATATTTTCAGCAAACTAAATGGGGAAAAGTCTGGAAAACTAACTTCCAAAAAACACTTTCATTCAAATATAATAACTGTTATTGCATTACTGGAACCGAACAACATAATATCTAATACAACTTTATTATGTTATGCCGTAATAGCTATTACATCACAACTCTGTTCCATTATTTTAACCAAACAGGCCTTAGAATCAAAAGATGAAGTCATAGTTAGAGTCCAAGCTATAGCAAAACGACTCTACGAGACTATATAACGATATGAATTAAGTACGGAATAGTCCAAGTAGAAGTGAGGCTGGAAAAGGTAGCAACTGGTTCCAGCAAAGCCCCCCATTATTTTAAACGGCATTGACATCCGATTACATCAATTTTCTAATCACTCTTGTCTCATAAGACAGTCCCAAAACTCCACACGAGAGTGAAACGCGCACGCCACATTTCAACGCTGTGGCTCCCAGCTCCAATTCCGCCGATTCTCTCGGCCTCTTGCTTCGGTCAAGCACTCTATCGAGAATCTACGATGGGATCGGTCCAATCATGACTTGATGTATCGATTGGATACGTGACATCTCTGAATTAATTCACTCAAGATATTATCCACTTTAACTCGTCTTATATCGAGCCTTCCAATTTTGTCCTTCGACATACATGTAAACACTGTTTTAGGTCACTCATCCTGGTAATGCTTTAATTTGGGCTTCCTTAACTTTTCATATATCGTCAGTCATCTAAATCTTTTATAAAAAATAAATAAATTATTTAACATCATGAGATCATAGCCAACAAGCGTGCAGCTCTATTGGTAAAGAGATTTTGGGGTGGGACTAGAGAGTACAGATGCGGGATTCGATTCCTGTGAAAACTACACACATGTACGTAGTAAAAGGAGCAAGAAAAAATACATCATAAGATCATAATAGTATTTAGTCCAACCACAAAATCTACCGTCGGAATTATACAAGGATGCCTCTAGGGTGACCAAAGAGGAGTGTCTTCGTTGGCGCTCAGCCTCTGATGAACTTTCTAATCTGCCATGGGCTTAGTCCTATAAAAGTATTTCTTACTATAGTCTAAATAATATACTAGTGTCATCCTATACGATACTTAGAATCACTCACATTTGATCAACTTGTGACACCACGGCTTCACTATTACATAATCTAACGTACCAAATTTTATTTGGTACACATTAATGGAAATTAAGACACATGTTGTATAAAAAAATTCACCTTTAGAATTATCTATTTTCCTTTGTTAATTTATGTCTAAATATTTTCATAAACAATGAAAATACTTCATGACAAAGTAAAATACTTTCTGTGAAATCATTTTTTAGGAAAATAGATAGTTTTCCTTTTGATGATATGTGATTGAAAATATTTTCCGTTATTTAGACTTCATTTGAAAAATGATTTCAATATTATAATTTTATGTTAGGGAAAAAATTTTCGAATTTTTTATTTTATTTTCCCTTTTTTTCTCAGTTGGTCGCCCAAGCCTCGACCATAGCTAGTGATAGGCCACAAGCAAGGTTTAACCTCATTGGGATTTGGGGAACTCAAGCTCACCAACTTGTGGCGAGGTCGACTCTCGTTGGAATTTGGCAAGGCTTAAGTTTACCATGATCTACCAAAGTCTAGGCTTGCCGATCTGTGCTTGTGACTAGTCACTAGCCATCGTTGAGGCCTAGTAGCTGGCAAAGGAAGAAGGGAATAGAAAGAAAAGATAAAATAAAGGATGATACCACCAAAAACCATAAACTTTATCTGTTGTGACACATTTACCCTAAACTTTGTCTTGTGTGACACATTTATTCTAAAAAAAATTTCGGGACACAAAAAACCCCAAACTTTGCCCCGTGTAATACATTTACCAAAAACTTCTATTTTGAATAACATTTTCGTCTTTTACTTTTTCTTCCCTTTTTCCTGTTTCTTTCTTGCCTTTTTTTCCTCCTCCACCGCCGCCGGAGGAGCTGTTGGCGTCGGCCCTTGCCCAACTCAGGCGAGGGCGGCCCTCGACAGATGCCAACATGGGCGGCCCTCGTCGGATCTAGCGAGGGTTGCCCTCGCCGTCGCCTTGGCCCTAGTAGGTGAGGGCAACCCACACTAGATCCGGCGGGAGCCGCCCTTGCCGATGTTCATCGAGGGCTACCCTCGCCTGGGTGGGCAAGGCCAGCCCTGCTAGGGCCAAGGCGACGGTGGGGAGGGTGGCCCCCAGGCCAGCCCTTGCCCTGGCCTCACTTGCCCAGGCGAGGGCAGCCCTCGACCAATGTCGACGACGGTGGAGGAAAAAAAAGGCAAGAAACAAAAAGGAAAAAGGGAAGAAAAAGTAAAAAGTAAAAAAACGAAAGTGCCCTTCAAAATAAAAGTTTGAGGTAAATATGTCACATGGGGTAAAGTTTGGAATTTTTTGTGTCACAAATTTTTTTTTATGGTAAATATGTTGCACGGGGCAAAGTTTAGGATAAATGTATCACACATGACAAAGTTTGGGGTTTTTTGTGTTATAAAAAAAAGTTTAGGGTAAATGTGTTACACGGAGCCAAGTTTGGGATTTTTTGTAGTATTCTCCCATAAAATAAAAAATAAATTATTAAAAATATTGAGAGGAGAAATTCTAGAAAATGTTTCATTCTCTCTTTAAAGTTTGAAATTCATTTTCTTAATTTTATGCATAAATATTTTCGTTGACTGGAAAGTGTTTTCAACTGACTAAACACTTTAGGCAAACCAAATGGGTAAAAGTCCGAAAAATCAATTTCTGGGAAACACTTTTACTCAAACAAACGCACCCTTGGAGACAATTTGGAAACTCTGATGCTATTGTCTCCTTATTACAGTTGTTATTCACGAAACCAAATATAGTAATTGGTATTACATTACTCACCGAACAACGCAACACCTAGTACTACTTTATTACATAACAACCTTGTTCTATTATTTCTACCAAATGGGCCCAAGCTACAGCAAAACGACTCTGCAAGACTATGTAACGTATAAATTAAGTATGAAATAGTCGAAGTAGAAGTGAGGCTGGACAAGGGAGCAACCGGTTCCAGCAAAGCCCTCATTATATCAAACCGCACTGACATCAGTCTCGTCTCATAAGATGGTCCCATAACACCACAAGAGAGCAAAACACGCATGCCACATTTCAACATCGTGGCCCCAAGCTCGAATTCCGCCGATTCTCTCGGCCTCAATCTTCAGTCGAGCACCCTATTGGGAACCTACGATGGGATCTGTCCAATCATGAATCTATGTATCGATCGGATATGTGGATTCCTAAATTAACCGGATTGAGGTATTGTCCACTTTGACTATTTCCATGTCGAGGCTTACAGTTTTGTTCCTGTCCCAGATCACTCATCTCGGTAATGTTTTAATCTGAGTTTGTTTCACTTTGGAGTTTTAATCCTTTTTTCTTTATTCAGTGTATAGGTTATTTATGTCCTATCCCTTTGTCATTCTATGAACCTGTCAAGAATCGCTCTTTGTCCATCATTTAGTCGTAGCGATCACTCTCCACCCCCCTCGAATTATGTCATTACAAGATATGCGTATGCAATGATGTATAAGGTGTTAAACTGGAAGATGATGCAGAGAACCCAATCCGATCGCATTTTCCACTAATGTGAACAGAACATTACTTTGATAGAGACGAGGTGAGAGAGGTGGACAAGTCCATGGAGGGGGACATGGTGTTTCTGCCGTTTTCCACCCGTCTGAACGCGTCGTTCTCGACCCTCAGACCAGTCCAAGAGGAACCCCCTCCCTCTAGCTGCCCCCACCTCTCCATAGTCCGGTTTGCGCCGGTCGTTTTCATGGAAAATTCGAAGTTCCACCGAGGTTCGGTCCGATCCGATCCAGTCTGGACTCGTTTTCACACTCCCCACAAACAAGGCCTCGATGCTGATGTCGGCAGCTTCCGGTGACTCCTCTGTCGATATTCCCCGATCGACGAAAGGAGCCGAAAGATCAACGAACAAAGGGCCCGAATCAATCCAACCACGTCGTACAAAACCCTTCTCCTCGCAAGCTGGTGACGGTACTGATTTCCCGACGATGTTCCTAGACTACTCAACCCGAGAAAAAAGAACAGACACATAACAAAGCACCATCTCATTCGCCCGCCTCGCGTCGTGTGCCGAACATGTGCAATTTACGCACGGATCAAACGAAGCGCGATTCGCTCCCTAGCGGATCGAGCACGAAACGCTCTCGAACCAGCAGCCCGACGAGCGGTTTTTTCTCCTCTCCTCTCCTTCCTAATCCCTCCGAAACATCACGTGACGAGTTGAAAAGGAATCCAAAGCGTGCGCCATTTTCTCCGGCCATCTTTTCAATGGCGAGAAAGCGACCCCAGGCCGTGGAATCCGAAATTTTTGACATTGACGATGGCAAGTGGGAATCGCTTGGTATCTTGTGGCAGTCCAAGCCTCACGGCAAAATCGTTATCATCATTATCGTCATGACTTCTTGGGTTCACACGATGCAAAACAATAATAATAAAATCAGCGCCCGTCCCAAAGATTCATTTCTAAACGGGCTGTTCTACGGGCCCAACACTATTGTTTATATCCTAAGCTTTTTCCTTTATAGTGCTGAGAAAATGGTCAGCGTCAACGGCACCGAACGTTGCGGAGATGCCGAGGGGGAGCGATTGGCGTAGATCGATCTTGTATTATGAATTTCATTATGCGTGTGGAAAAGGACGTAATAAAAAAAAAAAATTGAAAGATAATTGCGAAGGATCCAGTGCCCGGGAAGCAAAGCTGGACTCCTGTCCTCGGAGCCAGCGGTTCGAGCTTTATTATAAAAGCTCCCTCTTCCCAAGGCTGGTGGCGACTCAAGACGACCACCGCCGTCTTCTGGATTCTCTCCGTCGTCGCGGAAGAATCTCCGGTCGCCGACGAGCATTCCTCCCTCCCTCCCTCTCTCTCTCTCTCTCTCTCTCTCGGAGCACCGAGCGACGTGACGAGGCCGGCGCCGCCGCAGGTGAGTTGAGGTGCTCCATGGCCTGCTCTATCTTTGTTTCGCTTCGAGCTCGAGATGATGAGCTCGCCAAGCGTTTCTGGGTTTTACTTCCTGTTCTGCTGTTCTCATTCTGGCGAGCTGTTTAGTTGAGAGTTCCAGGTTCCGGTAAGCAAGGAGCTGCGCACTAGTTTACGTCAGTCAAAACTCGTGGGCTGACTTCCCGGTTGTTTGAGCTTTCAATTTCTGTGAACGCTCGCGTGGGTCGTTTCCGGCCACATCCTGAGCTGATCACTGTAACTGGGTTTGAATCAGCGGGATGAATTGTGTAGGCGCACCCTTGATTAGCCGACTTTCGCGATCACACGGAAGTTCCTTCGTGCTGCGGCTCTGAGAGAATAGTAAAAGATCGACGATGCTTGTGCTGCCTGGCAATGTTTAGAAAGTCAAATTAGAGCGCATCATCTTCATCGTCCCTTCATGTGGCCATAAATGCAAGTTGCAAGCATTAGGAGTAAGGGTGCTAAGATCAAGCAATTTGAGCTCGCTGGCTCGCTTGCCACAGTGTGATATTGGTATTGCAGATTGTCGTGGTATTATTTACTCCTGCTTAGTTACTTATGCAGGCTCAACTCGTTGCTATGTTTGGCTTAGTTTAGTTATTTAGGCTTTCTTATGCTGGATCGGATGGGAATCGCTATTGCATTCTTCCTGATCCGCCTCTGAAGTTGTAGAACTTCGCTGTCTGATTCATGAGAGATGGTGCCGTTTGCAGGTCCATTTCCAAGATTAGTATTGAGATTTAGAAATATATGAGCTGATGTGATGGACCGGAAAAGAAAAAAAAATTCAACTTCGCGAATTTCTTAGAAAGATTTGTCACCCTTTCACTAATGGAACTTCAGTGATTTTGCCTTTGTGGAGAAATGGAGGCAGAAAGGTTTTGAGTGAATTGTGCTTCTCTATTGCAGCCTGAAGACATTACAAATTCCGCAACCATTTGTCGAGAAGCCAAACTGAGATGAATCAAAGCAGAGACGAGAATCACCAAAACCCAATGGAGGAAGAAGATGTTTACACGAAAGATGGAACGGTGGACTACAAAGGCGACCCTGCGAACAAAAAGAAAACCGGAACATGGAAGGCCTGTCCCTTTATTCTAGGTAACTCCACACAACCACTTCCTTGAAGAGCATAATTGAACCTTATTCACAGAAAGAAGATGCTCATGGTATCAATGTCTTATCAATAGGCAATGAATGCTGTGAAAGGCTGGCGTACTATGGCATGAGCTCCAATCTGGTGCTTTACTTCAAGCGCCGCTTACATCAACACAGTACAACTGCTTCTAACAATGTCACGAACTGGGGAGGAACGTGCTACATCACTCCTTTGATTGGAGCTTTTTTCGCTGATGCCTATCTAGGGAGATACTGGACTATAGCATGCTTCTCAATTATCTATGTTTTCGTAAGTCACATTTACATATTTTTCCTCATCTGAGTACTCGATAATCAACCTGGGTAGTTTGTTCTGCACAAATGAGGGGTTCTGCATTTCTTTGTTGTACATCACAAATTTAGCTTGCCGACTAGAACTGATAGCATACTTTTACGATCAATCAAGATTCAGCAAGCTTTACTTATTATATCATTATACACAGGGGATGACACTGCTGACGCTCTCGGCATCGGTTTCCGGACTAAAGCCGACCTGTACAAATAAAGATAATTGCCACGCTACAATACCCAAAGTGCAGTTTGCTTTATAGCACTCTATCTCATAGCCCTTGGGACTGGTGGGATCAAGCCTTGTGTCTCATCATACGGAGCCGATCAATTTGATGATGCTGACGAGGCCGAGAAGAAACGCAAGGGTTCTTTCTTCAATTGGTTTTATTTCTCAATTAATGTAGGTGCACTCATTGCCAGTTCTGTTTTGGTCTACATACAAGACAACGTGGGCTGGGGATTGGGTTTCGGCATTCCAGCAGTTGCTATGGCAATTGCAGTATGTACTTTCTTTTCGGGCACGCGCCTTTATCGTAACCAAAAGCCTGGCGGGAGCCCCCTTACGCGCCTCTGTCAAGTGGTGGTAGCATCCTTCAGAAAATATCGAGTGGAAGTACCTGCTGACAACTCTCTCCTGTATGAGACTGCAGATGCCGAGTCTACAATCAAAGGAAGCCGCAAGCTTGATCATACCCAAGATTTGAGGTTAGTGGTTCAAATTGCATTTGTGCGGTTGCTCTGTTCAGCCATTCTTAGATCAGGATTCCTCAATTCATTCAGGTTGAATTAGTCAGTCACCTGAGTTGGTTGAAAGTGAGCAGTCTCAACATATTTCTTAATGGTCCAGCACATATTGGACTAATTGGATGATTGCTAGTTCCATGGTTGTACTGCTGTTTATGTGAGAGAATTAGAATGCAATCCTAAGATTAACTCTGATCCACCAACCCAAAAACAAGAAAAGAAAACTCCAATCCGCAATCCTCTAGAGAGTTAAAGAAAACTCCAATCCGCAATCCTCTAGAGAGTTTCTATATTCATCAAATTTATAATGGTGAAATTTTATGTCTGATTTTGCTCTACTTTATGAGTTGAACCATTTCAGCTTAATAATGTTAGGATGCTTTTCATTTCAAGATATACTTCAGCACACTCGCTTGTCCTAACATTAGTTTCTATGCATTTTCTAAATCTGCAGTTTCTTTGACAAAGCTGCTGTGGAAACACAAACCGATCACATCAAGGAACCCGTGAATCCATGGAGGCTGTGCACTGTCACCCAAGTGGAGGAGCTAAAGGCGATCATACGGCTGCTTCCTGTATGGGCCACCGGAATTGTCTTTTCTACTGTGTACAACCAGATGAGTACCTTGTTTGTTTTACAAGGCGCTACTATGGACCCTCATGTTGGAAACTCTAGCTTCAAAATTCCAGCTGCCTCTCTCTCCATCTTTGACACCCTCAGCGTGCTATTCTGGGTCCCTGTATACGACCGCATCATTGTTCCGGTGGCAAGGAGATTCATGGGTCACAAAAGTGGTTTGACCCAACTGCAGAGGATGGGGATTGGCCTCTTCATATCCATCTTCGCCATGGTATCAGCAGCTATGCTGGAGGTCGTTAGACTTAAGATGGTAAGGAGGCATGACTACTACAATGACACGTATGTACCGATGTCAATATTCTGGCAGGTCCCCCAGTACTTCCTCATCGGTTGTGCAGAAGTGTTCACGTTCATTGGCCAATTGGAGTTTTTCTACGAGCAAGCGCCCGATGCCATGAGGAGCATGTGCTCCGCTCTCTCACTCACCACGAATGCACTCGGAAACTACTTGAGCTCACTCCTTGTGACTATTGTCACAGCAATTAGTACAAGACATGGGAAACTGGGATGGATACCAGACAATCTGAACTACGGTCACCTCCATTACTTCTTTTGGCTCTTGGCAGTCCTCAGCGTGATCAACTTGGGAGCTTTTCTCTTGGTAGCGAGGTGGTACACGTATAAGAAGGTGGTGGGGACGCTCCGCTGAAAGTGCAGGTCTCTTCCACCCTAAGACATCGTTTCCACAGTGACCGCAGTTTGTCTGTGACTTTAACAGATGTCTTGATTGGGCATCTGCTTCGCCGGTTCAAGCTAAGAGTACATAGTTTCCGCTTTCTGTTGTGTGCATGAAAAAAGAGAGAGTTCTGGGTAGATTAGCAATTGCTTCGTTGTGTCAATGTGTAATCTAAGAATCAAAGTTGAAGTGAAAGTAAAAGTAGGGCTTAAAGTGCCATGCAAAAATTGCTTCTCCAGCAGTCCTATTTGCTCAGCCTTTTTCTATGCTTAATTTAAGTTGGGTTCCTGTCGTAACAATTATTCGGTGGTGGGCAGTGTGACGGTGAATCAAACCCGACAAACGACGACGCGAGCTTGCAGGAGAAGAGACTTTGTGCATTTTCAAGCCTTGGATCAGATTAGAGTCATGAACAATAGCTCGATCCTTGACCCCCCATTCTAAACACATTTGCTAATCGAGCCAAAAACTGGAGACCCGTCATCAATTTGCTTACACGCGACGAAAAGAACCATCTTCACGTACGCAGTAAATAAACGAAACGTTAGAGAAAACTGGAGAAGCAAAAATCAATTTGACTGGGCTTGGGTGGGGTGAGCGAGGCAAGTGCAATGGTGCAACGCACGATAGGCCCACTAGCAAACTAACTAAGGCCGCCTCTTCCCTTGGAAAAATTAATTTAATATGGACCTATGGTCTAGATATCATATATGAAACTGATAAGAACGGATACTACACTTCATCTAAGTCAAAAGGTTGAGAAAGGTATGCTTTCCCCTGTCACTAGGGGTGTGCAACTAGACCAGACCACTCGAAAAATAGGTCCCTGAACAGGTTCTTGTTTAAATTGGTCCAGGAACTTGTTCCATTTTTTGGGAACTAGTTCCAAGGGAAGGCCCACTTGGGAACTAGACTGATTTTAGAAACGGTTCTTACTAAAAAACACCATAATTTTACCTTTTTGAACATTAAGAGTTTTGCTGAGGAATAAGTATTTAACTTTGCAATTTCTTATTTAGACATTTTTTCTTTAAAACAATCAAGAGAAGTAGTCTTAATCTCAATTCATATTTTCTATTTATTATATTTGTTTCATACGAATACCTTGCAATGTTGTTTAAGAACTAACATTATACTATCATGAACTCATTAGTTGACAAACCAGGCTGATTGAATTTGTATGTTTAGTGGGAATTTTTTATGTATGAAGTAATTGACTAGGGACCCCAATTCTCATATTTTACAGCTCACAAGTTTAGGGAAATTATGTTGTTGTTTCCTCGTGTGTTTATTCCATATTGTACATTGGGTAATAGCTTCTTGCTCAGGGTGTTTATGAAAAATAGGTTCTCGAGTAAACCCTAGAATCGGATCGGAAAAACATGTAGGTTCCAAAACAGGTTCTAATGCAAATAGGGTTGGGTATATGTTTCAAAAATTGGGAACTGATTATAACATGATCGGGTTTAGATCCACCCTAGAACCAATCACCCCAACTTGTCACCTCCCCTCCTCTCATGTCCCTTGCTCTTGTCCGCGATGCTTTTTGAATTCCCCATCTGGGACTCTGTTTCACGAAATCCTCCAGTGGAGCTAGAGATGAGAGAGGATTGAAACGAGAACAATCTCGAGGCGTTTTTTATGGCAATAATACTGATTTTAGTTAGGAGTTTGAATCCGATTATTGCAAGAAATAATTTGCAGTCACATGGCTTAGGTGATCGATTTGTGTATTGTTTGTTAGTTGGTGGTGATTGAACACCAATACATCTATTCACGATGAGGCAGAGAACACTAGAAACGCAAGGCTTGGTGTGAAGTAAGAACCTGTGATCCTATTACTCCTGCTCTGTTCTGTTGTTACCCATGCGAGAGAGCCCAAGAGATGATAAAATGCCACCCCATATATATGTATATTACATTTATTTATGTATGTACATATGTACGTAAGTAAGCCGATTAAACTATACCTGAGTTGGTTCATTTAATGACTCCGTATGTTATGCATTTGAAGCCTAATCTAGTCCACTGATATCGTTGGTTTGAAGCTAATACTGAGTTTTCAAGCCTAGAGTTACATGGATTGTAAGACAGTTCTTTAGTGGACTTATGGAGATAGGTTGCATTTGGTCATCTGGATTTATAATTAAGATAAGATGGATATGATATGATATGATAAGATATAAAATCAAAAAAATTGCTATTCCCTATCTACTATTTAGTGAATTATAATAATAAAGCTGAATATTATGGTGTACAAAACATGAAAATGACAAATAGAGATAAAAAGAATCTTTGGTGATTAACTATTGAAGAAACTACAAATGCATAAATGGAGATAATCTACATCAATCAATTTATGACTATTATATCAGCTAAATTCAAACAACAAAGGAGCTCATTGGAGCATTCCAAAGTCACAAGTTCAACTATGACAAGCAATGTAAATGGGCAATCGCAATAATAATTAGGCAAATTAGAGTGCAAATACCAAATCTAATGAGACAGTAAACATGATTATTTACCTTTCTAATTTGAAAAAGTAGCGTGTTTCAACTCTCTCGCCACTTTTGTAAAACTTCAACGCAAACCACAAAGTTGTGGTAGAGAAAGTTTTGACTCTCTTGCTGCTTTTGTGTAATTTTTATTGGAACGAGAGTTGCGGATAGGAGTTTCAACTCTCTCATTTGTATTTGTAGAGGTTTGTCATGACTAAAGAACTACAGAGAAATCATGAAGTTTTAACATGAAACAGAAATAAAGTTGGAAGAGGAGACAAAGAGGGTAGGTCTTTTTTCTAGAAATATTATTGTCCCTCATTCTTCAAAAATTAGAAATAGGCTTTTAAATCTAAATTTGTTCATTTAAAATCTAGGTTGTTCTACTTCATTTTTAATTACCAATTTTTTTATTATTTTTCATCTCTTTTTTATTTCTTTTTCATTCCCTTTCATCATTCCTTAATAAAAAAAATTTACTAAATAATAAAGTATACTAATGTACCTTGAATATGCAATAAATATAGGCACTATATATCCATGCATACAGAATATATATACACTCTAGAAATTTAAATATATGAATATAAATAGGAATACGTAAACAAAAAAAAAATTATTTTCTTTTTATATAAGAATTCAAATATTAATAATATTAATAATTATTTTAAGTTTATTAATTTAAGAAGTTTGTTATTTGAAAAAAAAATAACTTTTATATCTTGAATATAGGAAATCCTATCCATCCACCTCCTTATTGGATATTTTTATTTAGGCTATATATTCATTACATCCGACTTTAATATGTTTTGGACATGAATTAAACACAAGATAGGATAAATTTATTCATATCCTAACTTTTATCCTGACTACCAAATATAGCCATAACAGACTTATCAAACAGTCTAACCAATTTAAACCGTTTTAACTCATTTCTAAACAATTACATCTAATGACTCATACTCAATATAGCCAATAGCCAAAACACTTATATTTAACCAAATCTAAAAAAAGAAAAATTCATACCCAAATTTTGAGTGTGGAGCGAGTGAGCATGAAGTCGCTTGAACAATCACTAAAAGAGTCCAGACTAATTAAACGATGGGCAGTGCACTCAAGAAATTGATTCCTTAAACACTCAATTGTGAAAGAATAATTAGCTTTAATAAAAGGAGCATTGCACTGATTGTGGTGAATTTTCCACTCTATGCCGCATTGCCACTGATTGCAGTGAGCACACTATATTTTTTAGTAAAAGGTGAAGAAATAGTTCACTTCGTGCTCACCACGTGATTGCATGACTCTTCCCCGTGGACAATCTCGTCTTTTGTGACTGGCCTTGCCCTTCATCCTATGTGGGACTTTTCATAAGAGGGAACTAGAGTTGGGGGGCATCTTTTGGGTTTTTTTCATTAATTAAAACTTCTATTGAATCATTTATTTGAGGCGGAATTGCTGGGAAGGGAGGAGCATGGACGGCGTGGGCTTGGGACTAGAGTTGCCCCTATGTGATTATTTTCATCATTTCTTTATTAGAACATTTTTCCGTCGATCTTGATAAAAATTTATAATAATAAAAAAAAAAGGAAAATTTTAATTAAGGGCCTGAAGTGTAATCATTTTTTCAAATAAAGACATAAAGTGGATTTTACTTCAAATAAGAGCCCAAATGACTTCACACTTGACTCTCTGCTGAATATATATTAGCCTTTGTTGGACATTTTGACATTAGAAGGTTTATGCAGTTCCCTAGGCACAGAACTCGACGATCTTATAAAATGTCAGCTCCAGCCAACGCTAGAAATGAAGAGTCTATAATTGACTTGTCTATAGGATGATAGTGGAAGTGATGCGAGAGAATACTCAAAAAATGGCTTTGACACTGAAAATGATTGAGGACATCTTTCCTCAGCGAAGTATCGTTTCTAGCTGCCATGCATCCAATTCTTTCCATGCACAAGATGTGAGAAAAGTCCAGGAGCTTCAAGGCTCAATTCTGTGCAGATGTTGATGAGGATCTTAGGAAAGTTCAGTCGGGTCGGGTCGGGTTATATTTGTGGTGGGTGGGCTTGAAAAGGAGCCATGAATATATGGGACATCCGCCGTTAAAAATAGACCCCAATGCTCATTGTGAAAAACAGACAGATCACCAGTCTACTAGTCTTTTGGATTCTTCGCTTCAGCAATGATGTTTGCTTGGGCTTCTACCAGCTACGACCCGAAAGCAATTCACCAACAGAGAGACAGACCACCCCTGAAAGCTTTTGTGATTGTGGGCTAGCTTAGCATCACAAAAGCTTCGAGCTTCGTCTTGATAACAATAAAGCCGAATGCTAGAGAAGCAAATCATTTTGGACTGGACTTGGGCGGGGTGCGCCAGGCAAGGGCAGTAGTGCAACGCCTGAGCGACGCATGAGAGGCCCAGTAGGAAGCTTACTGCAGCGGCCCATTTTCTCCGGCCGTCTTTTAAAAGGCGAGAAAGCGACCCTAGGCGGTGGAATCCGAAATGATGGGCAGTGACAATGGCAAGAGGAATCGATTGGTATCTAGTAGCAGTCCAAGCCTCCCGGCAAAATCGTCATTGTCATTATCGTCATTACTTCTTGGGTTCACACGGTGCAAAACAATAGTACTAAAATCAACATCAGTCCAAAAGATTCATTTCTAAACAGGCTGTTCTAGGGGTCCAACACTACTATCATATCCTAAGCTTTTCCTTTATAGTGCTGAGAAAATGGTCAGCATCAACGGAACCGAACGTCACGGAGACGCCAAGCGGGAGCGATTAGCCTAGATCGATCTTGCATTATGAATTTCATATTGCGTGCGGAAAAAGAAGTAATGAAAAAAAATTGAAAGATAATTGAGGAAGTTCCAGTGCCCGGGAAGCAAAGCTGGACTGTCCCGGGGGCCAACGGCTCGAGCTCATTATAAAAGCTCCCTCGTTTCCAGCGCTGGTGGCGATTCAAGACGACCACTGCCGTCTTCTTGATTCTCTGCGTCATCGTGAGAGAATCTCCGGTCGCAGCAGACGAGCATTCCCCTCTCTCTCTCTTGGAGCACCGAGCCATGAGGCCGGCACCGCTGCAGGTGAGGTTGAGGTGCTCCATGGCCTACTCTGTCTTTGTTTTGCTTCGAGCTCTAGAGGATGAGCTCGCCAAGCGTTTCCGGGTTTTCCTTCCTGCTCTGCTGTTCTCTTTCTGGTTAGCTGTGTAGTCGAGAGTTGCAGGGTATCTTAAGCAATGAGCTGCGCGCTATTTTACGTCGGTCATGGTCAGTCGAAACTTATGGGTTGACTTCCTGGTTCTCTGAGCTTTCAAGTTCTGTGAACGCTTGCATGGGTCGTTTCCGGCCACAACCTGAGCTGATCACCGTAGCTGGGTTTGAATCAGCAGGATGAATTGCGTGGGCGCACTCTTGATTAGCCAACTTTCGCAATAACACAGAATTTCCTTCGCGCTGCGGCTCTGAGAGGATAGTAGACGATTGACAATCCATTGACAATCCTTGTGCTGACTGGCTTGTGCTTCGTTAGTCCAATCACCAATGTTTAGAAAGTCAAATTAGAGCACATGATCTTCATCGTCCCTTCATTTGGCCATAAATGCAAGTTGTAAGCATCAGGAGTAAGGGTGCTAAGATCGAACAATTCGAGCTCGCTCACTCGCCACATTGTGATATTGGTATTGCAGATTCTGGTGGTATTATTTACTTTTGCTTAGTTATTTACGCAGGCTCAACTCGTCACTACGTTTGGCTTAGTCTAGTCATTTACACCTTGTATGCTGGATTGGATGGGAATCACTATTGCATTCTTCCTGATCTGCCTCTAAAGTTGTAGAACTTCGCTGTCTGTTTCATGAAAGATGGTGCCGTTCATGGGTCCATTTCCAAGATTAGTATTGAGATTTAGAAATATACGAGCTAGTGTGATAGACTGGAAAAGAAAAAAATTTCAACTTCGTGAATTCCTTAAAAAGATTTGTCACTCTTTCCCAAATGGAACTTCAGTGATTTCGCCTTTGTGGAGAAATGGAGGCAGAAAGGTTCTGAGTGAATAGTGCTTCTCTATTGCAGCCTGAAGACATTACAAATTCCACAACCATTTGTTGAGAAGCCAAACTGAGATGAATCAAAGCAGAGACGAGAATCACCAAAACCCAATGGAGGAAGAAGATGTTTACACGAAAGATGGAACGGTGGACTACAAAGGCGACCCTGCGAACAAAAAGAAAACCGGAACATGGAAGGCCTGCCCCTTTATTCTAGGTAACTCCACACATCCACTTCCTTAAAGTGCATAATTGAACCTTATTCACAGAAAGAAGATGCTCATCGTATCAATGTCTTATCAATAGGCAATGAATGCTGTGAAAGGCTGGCGTACTATGGCATGAGCTCCAATCTGGTGCTTTACTTCAAGATCCGCTTACATCAACACAGTACAACCGCTACTAACAATGTCGCAAACTGGGGAGGAACGTGCTACATCACTCCTTTGATTGGAGCTTTTTTCGCCGATGCCTATCTAGGGAGATACTGGACTATAGCATGTTTCTCGATTATTTATGTTTTCGTAAGTCACATTTACATATTTTTCCTCCTCTGAGTACTTGATAACCAACCCCCATAGGTTGTGCTGCACAAATGAGGGGTTCTGCATTTCTTTGTTGAACATTCACAAATTTAGCTTCCTGACTAGAACTGATAGCATACTTTTACAAACAATCAAGATTCAGCAAGCTTTTCTTATTACGCAGGGGATGACTCTGCTGACGCTCTCAGCATCAGTCCCAGGACTAAAGCCGATCTGTACAGAAAAAGATAATTGCCACGCTACAAATACCCAAAGTGCAGTGTGCTTTATAGCGCTCTATCTCATAGCCCTCGGGACTGGAGGGATCAAGCCTTGTGTCTCATCATACGGAGCCGATCAATTTGACGATGCTGATGAGGCCGAGAAGAAACACAAGGGTTCTTTCTTCAATTGGTTTTATTTCTCAATTAATATAGGCGCACTCATTGCCGCCTCTGTTTTGGTCTACATACAAACCTACGTGGGTTGGGGATTGGGTTTCGGCATTCCAGCCGCTGCTATGGCAATTGCAGTATGTACTTTCTTTTCGGGCACACGCCTTTATCGTAACCAAAAGCCTGGAGGGAGCCCCCTTACGCGCCTCTGTCAAGTGGTGGTAGCATCCTTCAGAAAATAACGAGTGGAAGTACCTGCTGACAACTCTCTCCTGTATGAGACCGCAGATGTCGAGTCTACAATCAAAGGAAGCCGCAAGCTTGATCATACCCAAGATTTGAGGTTAGTGGTTCAAATTGCATGTTTGTGGTTGCTCTGCTCAGCCATTCTTAGGTCAGGATTCCCCAATTCATTCAGGTTGAATTAGTCAGTCACCTGAGTTGGCTGAAAGTGAGCAGTCTCAACGTATATCTTAATGGTGCAGCACATATTGGACTAATTGGATGATTGCTAGTTCCATGGTTGTACTGCTGTTTATGTGAGAGAATTAGAATGCAATCCTAAGATTAACTCTAATCCACCAACCCAAAAACAAGAAAAGAAAACTCCAATCCACAGTCCTCTAGAGAGTTGCTATATTCATCAAATTTATAATGGTGAAATCTTATGTCTGATTTTGCTCTACTTTATTGAGTTGAACCATTTCAGCTTAATAATGTTAGGATGCTTTTCATTTCAAGATATACTTCAGCACACTCGCTTGTCCTAACATTAGTTTCTTTGCTTTTTCTAAATCTGCAGTTTCTTTGACAAAGCTGCCGTGGAAACACAAACCGATCACATCAAGGAACCCGTGAATCCATGGAGGCTGTGCACTGTCACCCAAGTGGAGGAGCTAAAGGCAATCATACGGCTGCTGCCTGTATGGGCCACCGGAATCGTCTTTGCTACTGTGTACAACCAGATGAGTACCTTGTTTGTTTTACAAGGCTATACAATGGACCCTCATGTTGGAAACTCTAGCTTCAAAATTCCAGCTGCCTCTCTCTCCATCTTTGACACCCTCAGCGTCTTATTCTGGGTCCCTGTATACGACCGCATCATTGTTCCGGTGGCAAGGAGATTCACGGGTCGTGCAAGTGGTTTGACCCAACTGCAGAGGATGGGGATTGGCCTCTTCATATCCATCTTCGCCATGATATCGGCAGCAATGCTAGAGGTCATTAGACTTAAGATGGTAAGGAGGCATGACTACTACAATTACAAGTACGTACCAATGCCGATATTCTGGCAGGTCCCCCAGTACTTCCTCATCGGTTGTGCAGAAGTGTTCACGTTCATTGGCCAATTGGAGTTTTTCTACGAGCAAGCGCCCGATGCCATGAGGAGCATGTGCTCCGCTCTCTCACTCACCACGAATGCACTCGGAAACTACTTGAGCTCACTCCTTGTGACTATTGTCACAGCAACTAGTACAAGACACGGGAAACTGGGATGGATACCGGACAATCTGAACTATGGTCACCTCCATTACTTCTTTTGGCTCTTGGCAGTCCTCAGCGTGATCAACTTGGGAGCTTTTCTCTTGGTAGCGAGGTGGTACACGTATAAGAAGGTGGTGGGGACGCTCCGCTGAAAGTGCATGTCTCTCCCAGCCTAAGAACTTGTTTCCGCAGTGACCTCAGTTCGTTTGTGACTTTCGACAGATGTCTTTGATTGGGCATCTGCTTCGCTGGTTCAAGCTAACGAATGGCCTGCCTGAAGTACATAGTTTCTACTTTCTGTTGTGTGCATGAAAAAACAATTCTGCGCAGGTTACCAATTGCTTCGTCGTGTCATTTTGTAACTTAAGAATCAAAATTGAAGTGAAAGTAAAAGTAGAGCTTAAAGTGACATGCAAAAATTGCTTTTCCAGCAGTCCTTGTTGCTCAGCCTTTTCTATGCTTAATGTAAGTCAGGTTGCTGTAGTAACAATTATTCGGCGGTGGACAGAGTGACGGTGGATCGAACCCGACAAACGACGAGAAGAGCTTGCACGAGAGGAGACTCTGTGCATCTTCAAGCCTTGGATCAGATATAGAGTCATGAACATTACTCGATCCTTGACCCACAATACTAAACACATTTGCTAATCGAGCCAAAAACAAGAGACCCGTCAATTTGCTTCCACGCAACGAAAAGAACCATCTTGGCCTATGTAGTAAATAAACAAAACGTTGGAGGAAACTGGAGAAGCAAAAATCAATTTGACTGACTGGGCTTGGGTGGGGGTGAGCCAGGCAAGGGCAGTAGTCCGATGACCGAGTGACGCACGAGAGGCCTGGTAGCAAGCTAACTAAGGCAGCCTCTTCCCTGGAAAAATTAATTTAATTTCATGTGGACCTATGATCCACCTATCAGCTATTAAACTAATAAGAATAGATACTACACTTGATCTTAGCTAAAAGGCCAAGAAAGGTTTGCCCTTTCGTCTCGCCTTCTCTTTTGTCCCCTTCTCTTGTCTCTGATGCTTTTCGAATTTCCTACGGGGGACTCTGTTTCACTGTTCCACGAAATCCTCCGGTGGATCAAGTGATGAGAGAGGATTGAAAACAAGAACGATCTCGAGGATTGTGTTATATGGCGATAATACTGCTTTAGGCTAGGAGTTTGAATCCAATCCTTGCAAGAAAGAATTCACAGTCACATGGCTTAGGTGATCGATCTGTGTATTGTTTGTTAGTTGGTGGCAATTGAACACCAATCCAATTACTCGCGATGAGGCAGAGAACACTAGAAATCTTTTATCTCTTTCAAGACATGAGTTTATAAATTCATAGAAGAAATAGCACCACTCACTTATTGCTTACAACAAAACAACAACAAAAACAAGAAGCGATACTCGAATAGTCAAATTCGTGATCTTATCAAATAAGTGAGAAACAACTTAAAATTGAGTAACACACTTCCTCAACTACCAAACAATTATAGTACGCCTAGACACTAACAAAATGACATTATGCACTAATACATTGTGTTCCCAAAGCGATTGTTCAAGCTGTCCACCAATGCGGAGCTCAAGCGCGAAACTTGGTCATGTTATAATTTTTTCCACCAAACCCCATTTTAAACATTCTTTCAGTCAATAGAAAGCTATTTCAACATACTACAAGAGCCCTAACTCAGCTGACCCAAAATCAAGCTGAAAATCAACGAAATATGGCCCCGCAGTTGCTGGGGGTCATTGTTCATCAAGCACAAGAAATTCCGAAATTTTATTTTAGGCAAATTATAAACTCAAATCCTACTTCGTAAAATCCTACGGCTCCACGATATCCTAAACTATCATTTTTTTATATATTTACACAGCTCAACGACTTAAAAATTGGAATTTGTGGCTTAAAATTTACATAATTCTGAATTTCAAGTCCCAAGTACAAAACTATTCCAATTAAACAAATAAGGGGCGCGAACACTACCAGGTGTTGCATTGTAGAGTCAAACCAGCGAGGTGTCCGTGGTGAGCACACGTGAAACTCTGTCTTTTCCCTTCTCTTTCTTCTTCTTTGCCTTTCTTTCTCTCGAGTGTGCGTTTCTCTCTCTCTCTCTCTCCAAGTTGCTGCCCTCTTTTCTCCTTTAAAAGCTGAACACCCACCTTTTTCTTCTCTCTTCTTTGAATGTTCAACCTTCCTCTTATTTTGTTTTTTTGTGGGGCCCACCAAGTCAAACATTTTACTGTCTCGAGTGAGGTTTGCACATGCAGAAAACACACCGTCTTCCACATCCAAGGTAAGTCCTCAAATATTAGGGGAGATGAAGTAGTAGTATGGAGCTGTCAAATTTGACGGTGGACCTCCAGGCGAGTTGGCGCAGTCTTTAGATCGGCAGAAGGAAACGCACTTTCTGGTCGAACGGCTAAGATTTGTGAGAAACTTGAAGAACTAGGAAAATCAACTGAATTGTTGCGCAAGAAAGAGGAGGACGACTTCTTGCTCTTACGCAGGACATCCTCCTTCATCAGATTCCAGACGAGTTTTGGGGAAGCCTTTCCTATAGTGGGTATGTAGTCAGAATCAAACTCGCATGAAGCTGAACTTTTGTTTGTCATTGACACAATTTCGCCATCTTTTGCATCATCTGGACACTCCCAATATGAGGACAAACTTGATGTTTATACGCTCAAGTTGGGCTCGCTCACTCATTGCAGCGCAGTCTTCAAATTTTAATGATTGACTAATAAAATACTCCACTACATCCTCCCATGGACTTCACCGCGTGGTATTGAGGGGCCATAATTAAGGTTGCTAAATTTCTGTTGCAGGTTTGCGCTTCATCAACAAGAAAGTAGTCAAAAGACTCTACAGGACACAGAAGTATCTGAAACAGAAAAGCAAACTTGACAGCTCCAGTCCATTCACAAGCTTTTGTGAAGTTTCCAAATCCATGGTGTATAGATATAACTCAGCCAGCACCACATATTCAAACAAGATTTGCATCATTTGGAAGGGGAAACAACATCTGCCGTATCATGAACTACCGCAAGGAAAGAAGCATGTGCACAGCACCATTATTGGCCTTATGGGACATTTGAATATTTACAGAGATGTAACTGATTTTACCTTACTACTGTTATAGCTGAAATAAACAATTTACAGCAGCAAAAACTTCAATGTTGCACAGAGAGAGAAGGAGAAAATGGAGCATTTTACTTCATTCTACCATAAAAAAAACTGTCTTGTACAAACTAAATAAGAACCACTTTGGAACTGCATACAAACGTGCAAAACAGAACTGCACACAAACGTGCAAAACAAATTTGTTCCACTTCCTAGAAAATAGCTAACAAACCAACCGCCTAACAAATAAACTTGACTGAGTCAAAGAAAAAACTAAAATGACAGCACATTAATAGCAGCATTGAGACACAGCTCCAACAAACTCCTCCTTGGATTAGTTGTTACTGCAAACTCCTATTTTCTCTCTTAACAGCTCAAATCTTCCAGTTTGCAGTGGCTTTGTGAACATGTCTGCAAGCTGATCTTCAGATCTACAATAGACCAACTTAACTTCACCACTTTGTTGCACTTCACGCAGAAAGAAGAATTTTACTTTAAAATGCTTGGTTTTGCCATGGAAAACTGGATTCTATGATATTGCTAATGCAGCCTGATTGTCCACATTAACTTTAGTGCAATCACCATAATTCAACCACAGATCCTTCATTATCTTCTTCAGCCACAAAGCTTGATTTGCAGCTGCAGTAGCTGCTATAAACTCAGCCTCTGCAGTGGACTGAGCTACAATCTCCTGCTTTTTAGAACACCAAGAGAGACAGGCAGAACCAAGAGTGAAGCAATACCCAGATGTACTTTTCATGTCATCCGCTGAGCCAGCCCAGTCACTATCAGAAAAGCCCTACAACTTAAACTTCTGACATTTCCTAAACTTCACACCAAAGAACAATGTTCCTTTGAGGTATCTCAAGACCCTTTTTGCAGCAACCAAATGTAACTGACTAAGACAACTCATGAACCTGGATAGAACACTTACAACAAATAGAGTGTCTAGTCTGGTTGCTGTAAGATACATGAGACATCCAATCAAGCTTCTATACATAGAAGCATCTACTGCATTTGTTCTATCATTCTTCTATAACTTCTCCTTAGCAGCTATAGGAGTGCTTACACTTCTACAATCTTCCATCTGAAACTTCTTCAGAATTTCCTTCATGTATTTTTTCTAATAGATAAAGATCTCATGTGAAGCTTGTTTGACTTCCAGACCCAAGAAATAAGTCATATTTCCTAAGTCTGACATCTCAAAAACCGCAAACAGACCTTGCTTCACCCTCTCTATCAGTTCCACATCATTTCTTGTCACCAATAAATCATCTACATAGAGTGACAGAATTACAACACTATGATTCACCCTCTTGACATAAAGAGTGAACTCACTCAAGCTTCTTACAAAGCCAAAATCCTGCAAATATCGGTCTAATTTTTCATACCAAGCTCTTGGAGCCTGCTTCAGTCCATATAGTGCTTTCCTTAGTCTGTATACCTTCTCTTCTTGCCCTTTGATACTGAAGCCTAAAGGTTGTTCAACAAAAATCTCCTCGAGCTCTCCATTCAGAAATGCAAACTTGACATCTAACTGAAACATAGGCCACCCCTTCTCTGCTGCAACAGCTAATAGTAGCCTAATTGTATCAAGCCTTGCAACAGGAGCAAATGTTTTAGAATAATCTACTCCCCACATTTGAGCATAGCCTTTCACAACCAGTCTAGCTTTGTGTTTATTGACAGAATCATCATGATTAAGTTTTGTTCTAAACACCCACTTAACCCCAATCACATTCTTATCAGATGGTCTGTCAACAAGCTCCCATGTGGGGTTTTTTTGAATCATTGCAAACTCCTCCTGCATTGCTGCAATCCACCTCTGATCCTCCTTAGCTTCCACAAAGTTAAATGATTCAAGCACCGCCACATTGCTTCTTTCATAGATTTCAGCAAGTGACATTGTACCTCTTACTAGCAGATTATCCATACTATCTTCCAATCCATCCATAACTTCATCAACCTCTACAATTGTTGCAGGTTGTTGTTTTGTAAATTGTTGTTGTCATGCATTCTTTTCTTCCTTCCAATTCCACTCATCTTCCTCTAGAAAAACATCTCTGCTCACAATCACCTTCTTGGTCATAGGCTGAAAAATCCTGTAAGCTTTTGATTGGAGACTATACCCAATGAAGACACTAAGTTCGGCATTTTTATCTAGCTTGTCCCTTTTGACTTGAGGAACATGAGTATAACACAAACTCCCAAAAACCTTCAAATTTTTCACAGAAGGTTTAACACCATACCAGACTTCAAAAGGTGTTGACCTCTTTAAGGCCTTTGTGGGCAATCTGTTTAGCAAGAACACTACAGTATTAGTTGCCTCAGCCCAGAACTTCTTGGGTAACATCTTCTCCTGCACCATACATCTGGCCATCTCCATAATGCTTCTGTTTTTTCTCTTGCTGACCCCATTCTGTTGAGGTGAATAGGGAACAGTGAATTGCTGCACGATGCTTGCTTGCTCACAATTTAACTTAAACTTGTGAGCAGTATACTCAAAACCATTGCAAACCTAAGTATTTTAATTTTTTTCCCACTCTGATTCTCAACTAAGGTTTTAAACTTTACAAACACATCAGCAACTTCAGATTTGGCTTGCAAAAAATAAATCCAACTCATCCTAGTCATGTCATCTGTGAAAGTAATGAAATACTTGCTACCATTGAGAGATGACTCAAACATAAGTCCACATAAGTCTGTGTGAACTAATTGCAGCTTCTCACATGCTCTTCAGTCTCCTCTTTTGAAAGGAAATCTAGCTTGCTTGCCAAGAAGACAAGTTCTACATTGTGGAAATTCCTCCTCCAAACTTGGCAAATCATTTGCCAAGCTATTCATTTGCATAAACAACATGTTTTTCCTGTGAACATGCCCAAGCCTTTTATGCCAAAACTCTGCGTTTTCTTCTTTGCACTTTAAAGCCATTTGTTGCATCTCTTGTGGCTTGAACATGAAGCTCTTGTCCCTCATTGGCATTCTCAGCACTTCTTTGCTATATGCATTATCAATAAGGCATTCCTTCCCTTCAAACTTCACCTTAGAGCCCTTCTCAACTAATTGACCAACACTTAACAGATTCTAGTCAACTTTTGGCACAAAGAGAATATCATTGATCAGCTTCACCTCCTGATTTCCTTCAATAGCCACTGTACCCTTCCCTTGCACTTCAATATACTGTCCATTGCCGATTATGACTCTGGACCTGACTGACTTGTCTAGACTCCTAAACAGCTTCAAATTGCTAGTCATATGATTGGCACAACCACTATCCACCAGCCATGCATCATTCTCAATAGAAGAGCCAGAATAGGAAGCTACAAACAAGTGTTCTTCCTCAGTTTCGGTCACTGTTATCTATGCTTCTCCTACTTGCTGGTAATTATTCTCTTTGCAGATCGCTTCCATGTGACCAACCTTGTGACATCTTCTGCACTTTGCATCAGGCTTTCTCCAGCATCTAAAGGACTGATGATTAGTTCCACCACAGTGTTGACAAGGCTTCCTGTTCTTCTTCCATTTGCCAGACGCACTAGAACTCTCGTCTTTTGCTGCAAACTTGGAATCACTTGCATTTCCTTTGAACTGATTCCATTTCTTCCCTTTGCCTCCATCATTGGACTTCACTTTAGCTTGTAGTGCACCCTCTACAGGCTCTTCTCTTCTCATCAGTCTTCTATGCTCCTATACCTTCAGGGCATTTAATAATTCTGCAAGCTTTATGTCAGCCAAGTCTCTTGTATTTTCCAGAGAAGCTATAGTGGCTTCAAACTTCTCTGGAAGAGACACCAGGATCTTCTGAACCAGCCTTTCATCCTTCAATTCAGTCCCTAAGATTTTGATTTTTTCGACTATTTCAATCAGCCTATCAGAATATTCTTTCATTGACTCTGAATCCTTCATTTGTTGTCTCTCAAACTCCCTCAAGAGATTCAGCACCTTCATGCTCCTTATCTTCTCATCTCCCTTGTTTTCATCCTTCAAGAAATCCCATATTGCCTTTGCAGAATCACATCTCATGATCCTTGTGAAGATAGGGGGTGAGACAGCAGCATACAGGCAAGACTTTGCCTTGGCCTTTCTCGTGATTCTCTCTTTATGGTGCTTTATCTTATTCAAGGTCGGATTGTTTGGAAGTGGAGCAACATCATAATCATTTTCCACAGCCTCCCATAGATCATGACCCTCCAAGAATGCTGTTATCTTGACAGCCCAAGCTTGATAATTTTCCCCAGTAAAAATTGAAGCAGCCATTGCGGAGAATCCACTCAATCCCGCCTCCATCAGCTTTTTCTTTGCAGATTGGAAGTAGTTTTGACTCACTTACCCTCACTTCACAGTCCCTTAAGATCCCATAGAGGCTCTGATACCACTGTTATAGTTGAAATAAACAATTTACAGCAGCAAAAACTTCAATGTTGCACAGAGAGAGAAGGAGAAAACAGAGCATTTTACTTCATTCTACCATGAAAAAAACTGTCTTGTACAAACTAAATAAGAACCACTTTGGAACTCCACACAAACGTGCAAAACAGAACCGCACACAAACGTGCAAAACAAATTTGTTCTACTTCCTAGAAAATAGCTGACAAACCAATCGCCTAACAAATAAACTTGACTGAGTCAAAGAAAAAACTAAAATGACAGCACATCAACAGCAGCATTGAGACACAGCTCCAACAGCTACTGGCTCGGTTGTACTCTAATCATGTAAGAATCTCCCTCAAGCAATTTCAATTTCCATGAGATCATGAATATCAATGAGTAAAGATCCTTCCCTGCCGTTGGTGGCAATTTTCCCTAATGCACATTGACGGATTAAACATGAAGTTGAAATCTCCTGTTCCCCTTGATGAGATTCCGATTCACACTTGACTCTTTGCTGAAGACGTTAGCCTTTGTTGGACAAATTGACATTAGAACGTTTACGCAATTCCCTAGGCAAAAAACTTGACGATCTTATAAAATGGTAGCTCCAGCCAACACTAGAAATGAAGAGTCTGCAATTGACTTGTCTATAGCATGGCAGTACTAGTGATGCGAGTGAATACTCAAAATATGGCTCTAACACTGAAAGTGACTGAGGACGTCTTTCCTCACCAAAGCATCGTTTCTAACTGCTATGCATCCAATTCTTTCGATGCACAAGATGTGAGAAAAGCCCAGGAACTTCAGGGCTCAATTCTGCGAAGATGTTGATGGATCTTAGGGAAAATTCGGTTGGGTCAGGTCATGTTATATTTGTGGTGGGTGGGTTTGAAAAGGAGCCATGAATTTGTGGGACATCCGCCATAAAAAAGACCCCAATACTCATTGTGAGAAACACGGACAGACACTAGTCTACTAGTCTTTTTGATTCTTCGCTTCAGCAATGCTGTTTGCTTGGGCTCCTACCAGCTACAATCCAATAGCAATTCACCAACAGAGAGACAGACCACCTGAAAGATTTGTGGGCTAGCTCAGCAACACAAAAGCTTTGTCTTGCTAACGATAAAGCCGAACGCTGGGCTCCTACCGGCTACAACCCAATAGCAATTCACCAACACAGAGACGAACAACACCTGAAAGATTTGCGGGCTAGCTCAGCAACAAAAAAGCTTTCTTGCTCACGATAAAGCCGAACGCTAGAAAAGTAAATCATTTTGGACAGGGCTTGGGTTGGGTGCGCCAGGCAAGGGCTGGTTCCGCAACACAGAAGCATCCTTTTCGCAAACCCAGAATACATCACAACCGAGAAGCAAATTCATTTAGACTGGGCTTGGGTGGGGTGCGCCAGGCAAGGGCTGTAGTGCAACGCCCGAGCGACGCGTAAGAAGCCCAGTAGCAAGCTACTGTGACGGCCTCTCCCCCTAGAAAAATTAATTTAATATCATGTGGACCGATGGCCCACGTATCAGATATTAAACTGATAAGAACAGATACTACACTTGATCTTAGCCAAAAGGCCGAGAAAGGTATGCTTTGAAACATAGCCCACCCTCCTATTTTGTTGCCTGCCATGGTTCGCGATGCCTTTCTCAGTCCCTGTGTGGGACTCCGTTTCACTGTTTCTCTTCGCAGGAGAGAGGAACGATGGCAGACTCGGAAGACTCGTGAAAAACCTCCAGTGGAGTTGAGATGAGACGATTGAAACGAGGCAGGCGGTTCGGATATGGTGGCATACCGATTTAGGTTGAGAGTTGGAATCCCGTCCTCATAAAGAAAGGTTCTGCAGTCACTTGGCTTGGCTTGGCTTGGCTTAGAGAAAGCGATAGATATGTGTGTTGTTTGTTAGTTGGCGGTGACTGAATATGTGAGAGCCCAACAGACGATAGAAGTACCGCTCCATACATGAATAAGCAAAACCGATTAAATTGAATCAGATTTCGTTCATTTTATATTGATGAATTTTATGTTAATGAGGACAGCAATTGCAAGAAACAGGTGCTCCATAGGTTATGCATTTTTTAAGCACGACCTGGTCCAGTAACAATGTTGATTCGAAGCCAATAGTCCAATTTTCGAGCCTGAAAGTTCCGAGGATTACGAGTGCACGGACACGGTGTTCTTTGTTAACCGAAAGCCTCAATCATGCTCCTGTTTCATCTTTCCTCTAAGTCCATCGTTGCCACAGGTGTTTGACTGCTTCTCAGCAAGCAAAGCCTCCATAAACGAGCTCCCTGTGATTATATGAGCCCTTGCAACCTGAAGATGGTCACATATAAACTGTCAGTCAAGAGGGTATAAAATTCAGGTCGCTTGAACAATGGTTAAGACTTGAGACATTTTTACCATCTTACGCTGTTTCTAAATGCCTGCGCTACCATCCCAAGGGGCCTAAACCTCATGTAAACTTTCGTTCCAGAGAATTCAAGTGTTGAAAGCAATTTGCAGAATGCCAATTGTTTAACCGCTTCCGACGCTTTCCATGGTACGGGTTCTCTGATTTGCAAGAGCACCTCCCTCATGAATATTTTTTCAACTCAATATTTTAGGAGCCTCCTCGATTGAAGAAGCCCCTCCAAAAATTAGCGTATGCCACTAATTGTGGCGAGCACACGGTATTCTTTAGTAAAAGGCGAAAGAATAGTTCGCTTTGTGCTCACCACGTGGCTGCGTGACTTTTCCTCTTTGGACAACCTCGTCTTTTGTGACTGACCTTGCTGTCCATGTTCTTTCCCTTCATCCTATGTGGGACTTTTTATAAGAGGAACTAGGGTTGGGGCATCCTTTGGGTTTTTTCATTAAATTAAAACTTCTATTGAATTATTAACTTGAGGCGGACTTGCTGTGAAGGGAGGAGCATGAACGGTGGTGGGGCCCAGAACTGGAGTCGCCCCCATGAGAAAATTATTCTCATAATTCTTCGTTAAAACATATTTTTTTGTCAATCTTTGATAACAATTTAGACATAATAAAAGAATTAAAAAATTCCAATTAAAGGCCTAAAGTGTCATTATTTTCTCAGATAAAAGTCTAAAATGGACTTTCCTTTAAATAAAGGCATGGAGTGTTATGTAAGTCTCAAAAAAGGGCCTTATCTCACCATATGATCAATGGCATTTCTATTGTTTACTTTTTTTTTCTTTCCTTTTTTCCTTTCTCTATTTTTTCATAAAAATTTCAAAAATAAAAAAAAAGTTTAAAACTTAAAAAAACAAGCAAACAAATAAATAAATAAATAAAAACAAGCGGGAGGGCTAAGCTAGCCCTCCTGCTTGTGGCCCTTGCCCCATCACCAACCAAAGACGAGGGCTTAGTGGGCTCATTAGAGCCAAGAGAGGGCCACAACCCTCTCCTTGATATGCGCGAGGCTGGGCAAGGGTCATTAGTTTTGGCAAGGGTGAATAGAAGAGCTTGCCCTACCCATGAATAAATATTTCATAGTAAACTCATTGGATCATACATCCTCATAGGTAGTGAATACTCTTTAGAAAATGGGAGCTATGGAATACACTATTGTGGTAGCTAATTCTTACTAAAATCGATGACCCTCGCCCAAATTTGGGAGAGGATCACGGCCCTTGCGACCCTCTCCTGATAGGCCCTCGCTGAGGCACTGCTACCTAGCTTGCCATGGCTACCATCCTATCGATGAAAGGGCAGTGGCCACAAACGGGAGGGCTGGCCCTCCTGCATGTTTTTTTTTATTCTTTTTTAATTTTTAATTTTTTTTCCTTTTTTGAGTTTTTTATGGAAAAAATAGAAAAAAGGAAAGAAATATTTTTTTAAAAAAATGATAGAAATGCCCTTGATCACCTAGTGAGATAAGGCCCTTGTTTAAAACTGACATAGCACTTCAAGCCCTTATTTAAAACAATGTCCACTTCAACTCCTTATTTGAGAAAATAATAGCACTTTAAACCCTTATTTAAAATCCCCTAAATGAACACTCGTTAGTAATATTATGTGCTTATTAAATAATTGTAGTTTCAAAGCAATAAATAGTTGAGAAGTCGACGCACTTTATTAAGATTGGCCTGGGCTTGGGTGGGAGCCAAGCAAGGGCTAAAGTGCCACGCCCGACGACGCACGAAGGGGTCTAGTAGCAAGCTACTGAGTAGGCTCTCTCTCTAAAAAAAGTAATTTAATATCATGTGAACTGATGACCCACGTATTTGATACTGGTAAGAACAGATACTACACTTGATCTTAGCCAAAAGGCCGAGAAAGATATAATTTGCTCAGTCGGCTTGCCTCCTATTTTTTCCCCAGCCCTAGTCTATCATTCATTTTGCATTCCCTATGTGAGATTCCTTTTCCTGTTTCTCTTCGCAAGAAAGAAAACAGCATGAAAACCTCCAGGGGAGTTGAGATGAAAGACGATTAAAAGTTTGGATATGGCAGTATACCCATTTTGGTTGCGAGTTCAAATGCCATCCTTATAGAGAGTTTCTACAGTCACTTGGCTTGGCTTAGAGAAAGCAATTGATCTGTGTTGCTTGTTAGTTGGTGGTGATTGAACACCGATTTATTTATCGACGATGAGGCAGAGAACAAGTGAAAACTCCAAATCTAGAAATGCAAGGTTTGGTGTGAAGTGAGAATCCAGGGTCCTATTACTCCCGCTCTTTCGTTATTACCCATGCGAAAGAGCCCAATAGATGATAAAGTACCACTCTACACATGAATAAGTAAAGCCGACTAAACTAAATCAGAGTTCATCCATTTTATATTAATGAGGACAGCAACTGCAAGCAACATGTGCTCCATAGGTTATGCACTTTGAAGCATGAACTGGTCCGGTAACAATGTTGATTTGAAGCTAACAGTCCGGTTTTCAAGCCTGAAAGTTCCAAGTATTGCAACTGCATGGACGCAATGGTCTTTTAATCTTTATCGAAAGCCTCAATCACAATCCTATTCCGTCCTCCTCCGAGTCCAACATTGCCACAGGTGTAGACTACTTCTCAGGAAGGAAAGCCTTCATAAATGGGCTCTCTGTGGTTCTAAGCCCTTACAACTTGAAGATTAGTCACGTACCCTGTTCTACTTCTAAGTTCATAAAACTGAGGTCGCTTGAACAATGGTTAAGACTCGAGACACTTATGCCTTCTTTTGTTATTTCTACATGCCTTTGCCACTATCCACGAAGGGGCTAAACCTGATATCTAGAAACTGAAGGTTGGCTTGTATCCACGAGGGAAGAAGCGTGCGCTTGTGTTTTAAAGCTTGTGCTTTTAAGAACTGTCGGACGAGTCTCTCCTCCTTTCAACTTCAGGACTTCCAACGGTCCTCCGCGGTCGTGCATCTTATTTCCTAGGATTCTGATTGTTGGCATCAGGAGTTTTTGCTAATTTTGGCGAAGTAATAACTTCAAACAAAGTCTCTTATGTGGTTTACGCTCTTGCAACTCAGGGTCATCTGTGAGCTGACCGTTCCAGAGATTGCAAGGGTCAAAAGCAATTTGCAGAATGCAAGTATCGCAACCGCTTTTTAAGATACAGGTTCTATGAAGAACACCAATCTTGTTTGGACAATTTTTCGACTCTATATTTTAGGAGCTCCCTCGGTTGAAGAAGCCCCTCCAAAAATAGGCGTATGCCACTGATTGTGGCGAGCACACGGTATTCTTTAGTAAAAGGCGAAAGAATAGTTCGCTCTGTGCTCACCACATGGCTGCGTAACTCTTCCTTCTAGACAACCTCATGTTTTTCTGACTGGCTTTGTTGTCATGTTCTTGCCTTCTATCCTATGTGGGTGTTACATAAGAAGAACTAGAGGCTCTTTTAGGTTCGTTACTTTTAAGATTATTTATATTTTATATTAAGGAATTGTAAACTTAGCACTACTTATTTATGATAATGTGTTTGTAATATTAACTAACTAACATGCTTTTTATTTTACTTCATTTTAAATTAAGTGGGTGATAAATTAGAAAAAAGTTATATAATATAATAATCAAAATTTTAATATACTACTTGTAATCAATATATAATTTATCCAAAATATACAAGGGGGCAGGACTAATACAACTCCATCCCACCCCACCATATGCCTTGTGAAGCATTTTTCATAGAGAAAATCTTGCCTCATTCACAACAAGGCACCAACGGACGCTGATTTCTTGAGCCGTGCCCATTCCTAGTGTCTATGATTTGAAATCATAAATCTTATTATCAATGATTAAATCTCAAGATGTTTTTACCATCTTAAATTATCTCTACATGCCTTTGCCATTCTTCATTATGGGGCTAAGATGATGTCTATAGACTGAAGGTTGGTTGATGACCCACAAGAAAAAAGCAAGCACCTAGTCATGTCTTGAGAAAAGAAACGGAAAAAAAAAAAAGATTTAGAATGTGTGAGGAGAAATAATAAATGTTTGGGAAAGTCACATTTCCAGTCACAAATATTCGCTTTAATGTTATAATTTTTCTAACAATTACTTAAGTGTCAACTTTTAAAAACATAAACTTAAATTACATTTGATTCCCTGGTCTGGAAGTTCTCAATGATGTAATATGACTCACTGAAGAGATGACATTGAAAATGTTTTAAAGCAATGTCCTTCAAGCTTTTTCTTGCCCCCGATTTGAGAATTTGGAGCTAATCAAGTTGTCAATCCAAACCCTAGCCACTCCTGTCAATTATAAACCAAAATCGATGACTCACTTTGGACACCACATGAGCTGCCCTCCTGCTCCGACCGCCACCCCATCACCATCACCGCCATCATTACTCTCTCTATCACCCTCCGTGGCACCCGTCACTCCTTCCCCCACAACTACTGACGGTGTTGAACCTTCCAATGAAGTCCATGTTCAGTTTCATCAACACCTTCCCGATCATGGGATGAGACGGGGCGCCTCGCTATTGAATAATCTGTTCTAGTTGAAACTAGAATTTGGGGCTAGGATCTTTTGGGAGAAAAATTAAACATAATTTCTCAATTTGGGGTTACTGATTTGGTTTATGGATTAATATTAACTTAATTTCTCAATTCGGGGCAAATTTATATTGCCAAATAACATCATGTGATTTATATATCTTGAGTTTTGACATCTCCGACAAGTCATGTTAAATTATTTATTTTAAAATAATACCACGCGTGATTTTCTGACAACATAAATAGCTGGCGTCACATAGAGCATCACATAAAAATGATTGATTTTTAGAATATATTGCACTTATATGATCACTTAAAAGATTATAGCATTAAATAAGCATCGTACGAAAGTTAATGAACTATTATTTGTCTATTCCTCCTTTATTTAAATAGTGTTATAGGCATTTCTCATCCTAGAAAGAGCAACTAGATTTCTCAGGTGTCTAAGATGGTAAATGGGTCGAACTTGCTTATCTATTGGAACCCCTCTCAAAATAAAGTCCAAAGTCATTCCTCAATCAGTTGTATTCGAAGGCTAGAATTTGACTTCATCTGATGTGGCGCTTTGGGAAAATAAGATACGAAGCTCATTTTTTGAAATCTCTCTATTACATGTGAGCTCTAATTGTTTGATCCAATTTTTCTATTTTTGGGACTGACTCGGTCATTGACAGAGATCAAAATCTGCATGATTTTATGATTATGTCAAGTCTTACCAATTTCACCATCTTAAACCGCAACCGTTTAAAGTAATTTTGCAAAATGTCAAAAGACCGTTCAACATATTTCATATCCTTATGGGGAAAAAAATATCTTTGTTTTAATAAGGGAAAATTTCAAAAACCAATTTAGGATCTTAGAGAAAATTCGATCGAGTCTGGTTAGGTTATATTTGTGGTTGGGTGGGTTTGAAAAGGAGCGCCCTGAATTTATGGAACATTCACCATCATAAAAGGACTCCAATGCTCGTTGTTTAATAAGAACAGAACAGAACCACTTGGCACGAGAAAACCAGAGAAACACGAGACAGATCGCACTAGTCTATAGAATTCTTAGCTTCAGCAACGATGTTTGTTTGGGCTCCTAAAGCTGAAACCCCAGTTATTCACCAACGCAGACAGAGTCAGTGGTCTGGTTCCGCGACACAAAAGCATCGTCTTCGCATTTTTAAGCACGCAAACCCAGAACATGTTGCAAGGGCTGCAGTGCAAATTCATTTGAACTGCGCTTGGGTGGGGTGCGCCAGGCAAGGGCTGTAGTGCAACGCCCGAGCGACGCGTAAGAAGCCCAGTAGCAAGCTACTGTGGCGGCCTCTCCCCCTGAAAAAATTAATTTAATATCATGTGGACCGATGGCCCACGTATCAGATATTAAACTGATAAGAACAGATACTACACTTGATCTTAGCCAAAAGGCCGAGAAAGGTATGCTCTGAAACGTAGCCCACCCTCTTCTTTTGTTTCCTGCCATGGTTTGCGATGCCTTTGTCAGTCCCTGTGTGGGACTCCGTTTCACTGTTTCTCTTCGCAAGAGAGCGGAACGATAGCAGACTCAGAAGACTCATGAACAACCTCCGGTGGAGTTGAAATGAGACAGGCAGTTCGGATATGGCGGTTGAGAGTTGGAATCCCATCCTCGTAAAGAAAGTTTCTGCAGTCCCTTGGCTTGGCTTAGCTTAGAGAAAGCAATAGATATGTGCGTAGTTTGTTAGTTGGCGGCGACTGAAAATTTGAGAGCCCAGCAAATGATAGAAGTACCACTCCATACATGAATAAGTAAAGCCGATTAAACTGAATCAGAGTTCGTTCATTTTATATTTATGAGTTTTATGTTAATGAGGACAGCAATTGCAAGAAACAGGTGCTTCATAGGTTATGCATTTTTGAAGCACGACCAAGTCCAGTAACAATGTTGTTTTGAAGCCAACAATCCAGTTTTTAAGCCTGAAAGTTTCGAGGATTGCGAGGGCACGGACGTGGTGTTCTTTGTTAACTGAAAGCCTCAATCATCCTCTTGTTTCGTCTTCCTCTTAGCCCAACATTGCCACTAGTGTTGACTAAACCTCGTTCCGAGGATTGTGAGGGCACGGACACGGTGTTCTTTGTTAACTAAAAGCCTCAATCATCCTCCTGCCGCCGGTCCCTCAGCCGATCTGACTCGTCGGCGGCTATAGTCTTTCGCCGGTCAAGCAAAAGGTTTAGTTCAATTAAAAAAAAAAGTTATATATATATATATATATATATTATACCCATCCAAACACATTGTGAAATTTTTTTTTTTTTTTTACTAAACGCACATTCAACTCAAAGTGTATTTGTAAAAAAATTTTACTAAACACAATAGCATTTCCTTAAATAACTTTAGGCCTTCAACATTTACGTTGGACTCAAAACCCCTTGTAAATATTGAACCAAACACAATTGGTTCAGCCATAAACTATTAGTCAAGAGGGTATAAAATTGAGATCGCTTGAACAATGGTTAAGACTCGAGACATTTCTACCCTCTTATGCTTATTTCTACATGCCTTTGCTACCATCTACGGAGGGGTTAAACCTGATCTTTGTAAAATGCCGAGTGTTGGAACTGCTTTCAACGCTTAAGGTACGGGACATCTAATTTGCAAGAGCAACTCCATCATTGTCATGCTATGCATGAACAGTTCTTCCACTCTATATTTTAGGAGCCTCCTCGATTGAAGAAGCCCCTCCGAAAATAGGCGTATGCCACTGATTGTGGCGAGCACACGGTATTCTTTAGTAAAAGGCGAAAGAATAGTTCGCTTTGTGCTCACCACATGGCTGCGTGACCCTTCCTTCCACACAACCTCACGTTTTTCTGACCGGCTTCATTGTCATTTTCTTGCCTTCTATCCTATGTGGGATGTTACATGAGAAGAACTGGAGGCCCTTTTAGGTTCATTAGTTTTAAGCTTATTTGTATTTTATATTAAGGAATTGTAAACGTAGCGCTACTTATTTATGACAATGTGTTTCTAATATTAACTAAATAACATTTTTTTTATTTTACTTTATTTTAAATTAAGTGGGTGCTAAATTTGAAAAGTTATATAATATTAATAATCGCAATTTTAATACAGTACTTGTAATCATTATGTAATTTACCCAAAATATACAAAAGGGGCAGGACTAATACCAGCTCCGTCCCACCCCACCAAATGCCTTGTGAAGCATTTTTCACAAAGAAAATTTTGCCTCATTTGCAACCAAGCACCACAAGACGCTGATTTCTCGAGCTCATTCTCATTCCTAGTGTCTATGATTTGAAACCATGCAAATGATTGGACGAGATCTTATTATCATCGATTAAATTTGAAGACATTTTTACCGTCTTAAATTATCTCTACATGCCTTTGTCATTTTCCGTTAAGGGGCTAAGCTGATGTCTATAGACCAAAGGTTGGCTTATGACCCACAAGGGAAAAAGCAAGCGCCTAGTCATGTCTTAAGAAAAGAAACAAAAAGAAAATCAGGTTTTACAATGGGTGAGGAGAGATAATAAATGTGTTGGGAAAGTCGCCGATCATAAATGTTCACTCAGATATTATAATTTTTCTTACAATTACTTAAGTTTCAACTTATAAAAATATACATTAAAGTAACATTTGATTACCCTGGCTTGAAAATCCTCCATGATGCAAATATGACTCACCGGAGAGATGACATTAAAAATGTTTTAAAACAATGTCCTTGAAGCTTTTTCTTGCCCCATTTTGAGAATTTGGGACTAATCATGTTGACAATCCAAACCCTAGGCACTACTGTCAATTGTAAACCATAATCGATGATTCACTTTGGACACCAACCCGCTGCCCTCCTCCTTCAGCCACCACCCCCATCACCATCACCGCCATCATTACTCTGTCTCTCCCGCCGTGGCGCCCATCACTCCTCCCCCTCCCCCCCAAAAAAAAAAAAAAAGCCATTGTCGGTGTTAACCTTCCGATGAAGCCCATGTTCAGTTTCATCGACACCTTCCCCATCATGGGATAAGACAGGGCGCCTCCTTATTGAATAATCTGTTTTAGTTGAAACTAGAATTTGGGGCTAGGACTTTTTGGGAGAAAAATTAAACATAATTCTCAATTTGGGGAAAGATTTTGGCTTAACGGTTTGGTTTTTGGAGTAAGATTAACTTAATTTCTCAGTTTCGGACAAATTTATGTCGCCAAATAATGTCATGTAATCCATATAACTTGAGCTTTGACATCTCCGGCAAGTCACATTAGATTATTTATTTTAAATTAACTCTACATGTAATTTTCTAACGACACAAATGGCTAATGTCGCATAAAAATGATCGATTTTTAGAATTTGTTGCACTTTTATGATCGCTTAAAAGATTATAGCACCAAATAAGCATCGTACAAAGTTGTCAAATTGTTATTGTCCATTTCTCCATTATTTGAATAGTGTTATGGGCTTTTCTCATCCAAAAAAGGATGATCAGATTTCTCAGGTATCTAAAATGGTAAATGGGTCAAACTTGCTTATCCATCGGAACCAATCTCAAAATAGTGGTCCAAAGTCACTCCTCAATCAATTGTATTCGAAGGCCCAAATTTGACTTCAACTCATGCAGCGCTAGGACAAATATGATGCAAAACATATTTTTCGAAATCTCTATTACATGAGAGCCTCAGTCGTTCGGTCCAATTTTTCTATTTTCGGGACTAACTCAGTCAATTGACAAAGATCAAAATCTGCACGATTTGATGATTCTATCAACTCTTACCAATTTTACCATCTTAAACCACACTTATTTAAAGCAATTTTACAAACCATTGAGAGACCGTTCAACAAATTTCATATCCTTATGGGAAAAAAATATCTTTGTTTTAATAAGAGAAAATTCCAAAAACCAATTTAGGATCTTAGGGAAAATTCGGTTGAGTCAGGTTAGGTTATATTTGTGGTTGGGTGGTTTGAAAAGGAGCCAGACATTCACCATCTTAAAATTACTCCAATGCTCGTTGTATAATAAGAACAGAACCACTAGGAACGAGAAAACCAGATAAACACAAGACAGGTCACACTGGTCTCTACAATTCTTCGCTTCAGCAACGATGTTTGTTTGGGCCTGTGCAGCTAAAACCCATTCACCAATGGAGACAAAGTCAGTGGTCTGGTTCCGCAACACAAAAACATTTCTTCCATATGGTATGCAACCACCCAAAATATGCCATGACCAAGAAGCAAATTCTTTAGACTGAAAATATTGCAGTATAGTGCAACGCCCGAGAGACGCATGAGAAGCCCAAGCATGCCATGACCAAGAAGCAAATTCTTTGACTGGGCTTTAAGGAGTGTGCCAGGCAAGGCCCAAGCCCAATAAGTAAATTATTTGACTAGTCTTGGTGGGGTGCGCCAGGCAAGGGCTTTAGTGCAACGCCCGAGCGACGCGTAAGAAGCCCAGTAGCAAGCTACTGTGGCGGCCTCTCCCCTAAAAAAATTAATTTAATATCATGTGGACCGATGGCCCACGTATCAGATATTAAACTGATAAGAACAGATACTACACTTGATCTTAGCCAAAAGGCCGAGAAAGGTATGCTTTGAAACATAGCCCACCCTCCTCTTTTGTTTCCTGCCATGGTTCGCGATCCCTTTCTCGGTCTCTATGTGGGACTCCGTTTCGCCGTTTCTCTTCATAAGAGAGAGGAACGATGGAAGACTCGCAAGACTAACGAAAAACCTCCAGGCGGTTCGGATATGGCGGCAGTCACTTTGCTTGGCTTAGAGAAAGCACTAGGTATGTGTGTTGTTTGTTAGTTGGCAGCGACTGAATATATGAGAGCCCAACAAATGACGGAAGTACCGCTCTATACATGAATAAGCAAAGCCGATTAAACTCAATCAGAGTTCGTTCATTTTATATTGATGAGTTTTATGTTAATGAGAACAGCAGTTGCAAGAAACAGATGCTGCATAGGTTATGCATTTTTGAAGCACGACCTGGTCCAGTGACAATATTGATTGGAACCCAGCAGTCCAGTTTTCGAGCCTGAAAGTTCTGAGGATTGCTGGACATGGTCTTTGTTAACGGACAGGATTTCGTGCTCCTGTGTCATCTTCCTCTTGAGTCCAACGTTGCCACAGGTGCTGACTACTTCTCAGCAAGGAAAGCCTCCATAAATGAGCTCTCTGTGAGTATATGAGCCCTTACAACTTGAAGATGGTCACATATGAACTCAGTCAAGAGGGTATGTAATTGAGGGCGCTTGAACAATGGTTAAGACTTGAGACATTGCTACCTTCTTATGCTTGTTTCTACATGCCTTTGCTACCATCCACGGAAGGGTAAAACCGGATCTCTGTAAACTGAAGGCTGGCTTATAACCACAAGGGGAGAAGCATGCACTTGTGGCTTCAGAGTCATCTATCGTTCCAGAGAATGCAAGTTTTGAAAGCAATTTGCAAAATGCCTAGTGTTGAAAGCAATTGCTTCCAACGCTTCCAAGGCACGGGTTCTCTGATTTGCAAGAACACCTCTCCTTGTCATGCTATGCATGAACAGTTTTTCAACTGTCTTGTAGGAGCTCCTTCGGTTGAAGAAGCCCCTCCAAAAATAAGCATATGCCACTGATTGTGACAAGCACATGGTATTTTTTAGTAAAAGGTCAAAGAATAGTTTGCTCTGTGCTCATCATGTGGCTGCGTGACTCATCTTTGGAGACGCCCTCATGTTTTTCTGACTGGCTGTGTTGCCATGTTCTTGCCTCTTTTCCCTAGGGACGTTCAAACTGCTCGTACCACTACCGCTGGGGGAATCACCTCGGAATATTGGAGTGGAACATTTCATCCATTCAACTTATATCAGCACCTATCGGGTCCTTCTTGGTTTCTCAAGTGGAGCTAAGATGAGAAACCATGGTGGTGAGTGGACAATATAATATTGACGGTGAGTATAGGAAACGAAGTGCTAGTCCCCCCATTTGCTTCGTGTGAGGTTTGCACGTTCAGAAGCACAGAGCCTTCAGACCCAAGATGAGTCCTCAACTTTCGGAAAGAAATTTAGTATAAAGGTGTAAAATCTAACGGTGGACCTCCATGAGAGTTTGGCGCTGTCTTTGGATCAGCAGAAGGAAACTCGGTTTCTTGTTGAACAGTTGAGATTTGCGAGAAACTTGAAGAACTGGGATATCAACTGAATTGTTGAAAAAGAAAGAGAAGGATGACTTGTCTGCTCTTATCCAGAACCTCCCTTCTTTGATAAATTCCGGACAAGAGTTTTGCAGAAGCCCTTCCAAGAGCAGTGTGGAGTCAGGTATAATTCGCATGAAGCTTGGTTAAAGAGCTGAACTTTGGTATGTCGGAGACACTTTTGCCACTTGCATCATCTCTACATGCCTTCTACTCCAAAATTGGGACAAACCTGATGTTTAAACACTGAAGTTGGGCTCACTCATCATTGCAGCAGAGTCTTCAAAATTTTAATCTTCGATGAATTAAAAACTAAATATTCCACTACATCCTCCCATGGACTTTGCTGCTTGAATTTCAGGGGCCATAGTTAAAGGTGCTAGATTTCTGTTGAAGGTTTGTGCTGCATCAAATAGTAGAGTTTGTGGAAGAAAACAAAAAAGTAGTCCAGAGGCAATGCACAAGGTGGAGATATCTAAACTGGAAGCAAACTTGAGTCCATTCCCATGTTTCTGTGAAGTGTCCATGCCCATGTTGAGAAGAGATAACAGAGCTAGCACATAATCGAGCAAGATTTGCATCATTTGAATGGTGAAACAAAATCTGCAGTATCACAAACCATCACAAGGAACGCAACACCAATGACATGGCATTATTGGCCTTATGGGACATTTGAATAGTTACAGACATACAACTTATTTTACTTTTCTCAATGGCCTAGCTGTAGTCTATTCATCTTCAAATTTCCCTCCAGCAGCCTACATTTCCATGAAAACATGAATATTAATGTGTCAACAAGATCCTCCCCTCCCTTCTGATGCAATTTTTCCTTGTTTCATGTCGACAGATTAAACATGTGGCTGAAATCCCCTGTTCCCCTTGATGAGATTTCAATTCACACTTGACTCTCTGTCAAATACATAGGACTTTGTTGGAAATTTCTACATCAAAACGTTTCTGCAGTTCCCTAGGTGCAGAACTCGACCATTTACAAAATGCCAGCTCCAGCCAACACTGGAAATGAGATCTGTAATCAACCTGCATTATCTAAAGGATGATGGTACAAGTGATACAAGTGAATACTCAAAATATGGCTCTGACTCCGCAAATGAAAGTGAGGACATTGCTCCAGCCCAAAGCAACGTTTCTAGCTGCTATGCATCGAAAGCTTTTAAAGCACAAGTGTGGAAAAAGTCCAGGGCCTTCAGGCTCAATTCTGTGAAGATGTCGATGGCTATTTGAAGTCTTTGAAACATATTCTTTCTCAGCATCATGATGAAGCTAACGTATCAACTCCTTCGACTTGTGTAGGTTCTGATCAGGTAGAGGAAATGTCTACTTATCATGAGAAGCTTTCTTCCATTCTTGCCCTGGATTTCTCATGCTTGCTATCCTCAGAGCACCTGCAAGAGATATGTTTTTCAGTAGACAAGCCCATAAGGAATCCATCTTGACTGTTGATCAACTGCTTAAGTTGAAGTTCGTAGAAGAAATCCCAGATCACCAAGCAGGCTAACAAAAATTTCGGAGATATTTAGGCCAAGAAGCACAAGTATTTGTCTGTTAAGGAAGAGTCAAGTGAGCTGAAGAAGAGAGGAGGGAATCTCCAGTCTCAGATAGATTCCAAGTCATCAGTTGTGTAAGAAATCGATGAACAAATTCTCAGCTCCAATCTAAGCGAGCCGAAGTTGAAAGCCGCCTCAAGTTGATCTAGGCAGCAATAGCTCAGATAATCTCTGAACAGAAAATTGTGGCAGACTCGATGTCCACTGTGTTGCAAGAGATTCAGACTGCCAATGCTGATATCCCGGGATTGGAACTGAAGAAAGAAAACCTCTGCCAAGTGAGTGGGCTTAAATCCTTGATAAGCACGCGCTGTTCAAAGGCTTTTTTTTTAGAAATCTTTCTAAAGTTCAAATTTACGATGAGGACATGTATTCTAGTTTCTACTGCACGGTTTCAGCATGTCTGAATCTCTAGCAAAAGCGTCGAAACCCAGCCGACTGTCTCATGCATGTTGTTCATTAGATTCACCGTATCGTGCAAAGTATATAGCAGCATAGCATGAACTTTGTTGACTAATGACAGTTGGAATGTTTCCTAACAACAAAAAGAAAACTGTAAAGGACAATAATGAGATCGCCAACTTTTTTCTCTAACAGAACTAATGACTGTAGTAGTGACCATCGTCCGAGCCTCCTCGGTAAGCTGGAAACCAGTTAAGAAGGAAACTGTTTCATCCTACCTCTCCATAAGTTTTCTGAGTCATCCCAGAGAAAGTTCTTGTTCAGCCATTTACATCTGACAAACGCATCAAAGAAAGGGAGAGTGAGCCCACTAATTCCACAGTAAGAAAATTTACAATGCAATCCGAGAGTCCATGGAGTCATGTTCATGCATATCAGATGTTAACATTAATTTTGCTCCACTAGAAAGAACTTTTCTTGCTTCCATCCACATGTAGCCGGCCCTAAGTAAATCTGCTATTCCGCCAAAATTATATATATTCATAGAAAACAAAGGTCGCCAAAGAGTCAACATTCGCATCATTGCTAATCGAAGAAGGGAACTGATGACATACACTGTTCTTATAACTAACGAGGAAGAAGAGAGAAATACACAGATTTTGCATGTCTTTACAGTTTACAGCATCAAATTCTTTTTCGACAACAGATACAGCACATTACACAGCACCCTTTGCCAAAGTGTGGCCTTTCCGCAGCCTACTCTTGACAGATTTACTTCCGTAGCTCCTTGATGGAGTCAAGTAAAATCTCAGCAGACCATTGTCGAGATTGTTTGGAGAGTATTTCACACTCCGATTCCTTGTTAACAGAGACTCCTCCCTCATCCTCAAGCCAAGCCCTTCGCTCTCAGCAACTCCTGTACCATTCAAAGACCCAGGCCCGTCGATCTTGGAAGATTTCCGACTGTAACTGTGGTTGAGCCTCTGGCATATGACACCATTTGCTTCTCCATTGGAGACTCGCGGCGGCTGTTCTTCCAAATTTTCAGCAGCATGATGTTCCTCAATGGCGCATTTGTTCTCGCTCCTCTTCTGAATCAAACCCCAAACATTCCATGCTTTTCGCCAACCAGGCAACTTCTTGAGCCGTTTCTCATCAACCCCACCAGCAACAGAACCATCATCCTTCGATGCAGACTCGGTACTCTCGGTCCTATCACCGTTGCTGGACTTTGAGCTTGAACCTCTCAATTCTTCCTCTGCAATGAGTAATTTTGCACCGTAAAATAACTCTGTGGAGGCAGGAGAGATCTTCATATTCGATACCAACTTCACATCATCATCCCCTAAACTTCCCTTCCTAGCGGAATTCAACCGCTCCAAACTCCTCCCCCGCCTCTGCGAATCCTTGTAATAATCCCTAGTCTGAACAGACCCACCTGGGCTCCTCCCACCCTCCTCATTCACCACATTCAACTGGTCTTCAACCAAAACCCTGTTCTTGAAACCTATATCGATTACCTTCACGTCCTCGAGGAAGGACACCATCGGATTGAGCCGTGGGTACTGATAACTCCTCCCGACCAGATACCCATCCCAAGATGCCCTCGGCTCGTCCAAGGAGCACCGCACCTCATCGACCGAGACCCTACCAGCATCAACCGAAAACCTCGGATCCGTATCGCACGATCTCCTTCCTAATCCATACTCTCCGACCTCAGACTGTGCTTCCCTCAACTTCCTCAGACTGATCTTCCTCCCTGTCGCATCCGCTGCAACCCCCAGATCGTCACCGTTACCACCACATTGCTTCTCCATCTTCTCCTTCCGGCGCCATTTCCCTAATCTCCGGCGAAACACAGATGCTGCCTCCAACAAACCCCTGATGTTCTTCCTCGTCTGCTTCTTGCTCTGCCACTCGAGATCTATAAACTCTTTCATGGTCTTGAACTCCGCCTCATCGTCGAAACCCTCGTCGACACTCCCATTATTGACGACATTCTTATTCGCTTGGACGCTTCTCGCGCAAACCCTAATTTCCTCCCCCTCCTCCTCCCCCTCCTCCGCCTCCTCCGCCTCCTGTTCATTCTCATCCTCTTCCCTCAACCCGAACAAGGCCTCGCCTTTCTCACATTTCCCTCCATCGTCGAGGGTGAACAGATCGGAGAGGGTGCTCCGGCCCCGGACGTCGCAGGACTTGCGGCGGGGCTCGGCGGAGACGACGCCCGCGGAGAGCCCATCGCGCCCGGCGGAGGAGTAGGATTTGCAGCGGCGGAGGGGGTGGCTCGAGTGGCTGGCGATCTCCTGGTGGGTGGACGGGTCGATGCCGGCGAGGCGCTCCCGGAGGCAGGAGGCGCAGAAGCCGGTGACGGGGGTAGCAGTGGGGTGGCGGGGGCAGGTGGAGAGGCGGTGGCTCTGGGCTCGGGCCTGGTGGGTCATTGGTGGATCGACGGCGGCGGACGCGGCCGGTGCATATCACGGAAAGAGAGGGTGAGCGGGTGAGCGAGTGAACGGGTGGATGAGTGACTCGGTGAGTGAAGATCGGTGCAGTTTCGGTTGGGAGATATTCAGGTTAGGTGAACGTGAAGCGAAGCGAAAGCCCCGTATAAACCCTTTCTCGGAGTATTTATATTTCCGTTTCGGAAGGTATACGTAACCGTATCCGCATGTATTTTGTGATCGGTTGCTCTACGGTGGAGAAATACGTATGGCGAAAAATTAATCTTTTCTATATTCACAACCCAATTGATCTTTTTTTTCCTTTTTTTCCCCTCAAAATTAATTGAGTTGCAAAATTAAAATACATATACGACTTCCTTTTTACTTTTCCTTGATGACGATTTAACGTAACGGTGTCCAGAGTAGTTAGATTAATCAACATTTAATAGGCAAACTTATTAACTTTTGGTCTTGGAATTCTTCGTTCAGTCTCTTTTTTCTATGGTAACTTTTATGAAATGTGGTCTCCAATTCATGTTGATGATTTGATTGTGATTATTAATTTCTTAAGGCTAAGTTTTGATTCGATATTCTATAATCTTATAAGGGTCGCATACTCATCGCTAAATATTTAATTTGAGTTATGATTACTCTAAACCACTAACAACCCAAAGATTAGATATTGATAAGACCGTCATGATAAGCCTATAAAAATTCTAACAACCGAGCAAGTAGTAAATCTCTTCACATAAAATAATCTTTAACTAATAATTTTATTGTTATCTAAGGTTTCTGTGCATTTTGAAATTAAAGATTTAGGGTAACAACAAGTTTCCTTCTCTCGGCAAGCGTTATGTGCAACACAAAAATTTTGAAACAAGATGCATTTTGCATCAATTTCAAATTACATTCTTGTTTTCTAACTTCCTTTTTAAACATTCAATGATAAAATTAGGAAATATAAATCATATTTGCGAAAATACAATAAAACTTCAAGTAATCCTATCATAAATAGACTTTCGTCTATAAATCATACTAGTGCATTATGTATACCAAATAAAGAAAGCGGTACTATTCAAGAGTACTCCTAAGATACTCCTTAACCATACTCATGAAGGAGATGTTTATTGAGAAAATATTCTAATAAAATCTTTGCTAGTTCTATTTGCTTCACTCCTCGTTGATTGGTCAACAGTTTTTTTCCCGAATAGGAAAACGGAAGACGGTGAGAAGTCCCATCTCCTAAGAATCTTTCCTTAAATCTTTTAAGGACCAATCTATATCTAAAAACTCTTTGGTATTTCTATCTGCTTAACACGTCATTAACGTTGGATCGTGCCCAAAAATAGAGAAATTAGGCAGTGCCATGACGACAGAGGTGGCCCGGGCCTTGAGAGCTCGTGCAAAGCTCCATATCGGTATTCGGTTTTTTTTTTTTCTTTCGCGGGTTACGATGGCACGAGACAAGAGCCCATGGGGGGACAACCCGTTCGTGAAATCATTTCTTAATTTTGCCGCTTCCCAATATTGTTTATTCTTTGTTTTTTTTGTTTTTTTTTAAGTCAACTCCGCTAAAGGCCAAAACCATCTCTGGCCTGGGAACCGATGCAGCCTTGACGAAACATCGTTGTTGTTGGAATCTTTCTTAAATGCTGTCCCAGCACCGGTGAGCTACTCCTTCACTTGCCCTCTTTTCTTCCTTCTTTTTTTCTTTTTTATTTTTTTCCCAAATCCCATTGGTTCGACCGGATAACTACTCTGTTCGAGTCAAGCTCGAATTCGAGTTACTCATCATGTCGAACTTAGGCTTGTCAATACTCGTCTCTCGATATGCTCTGAACATAATAATGCATAATCAAGCTTTGATTATTACATAGAATACTTGTAAAAAATAAACATTGAATACTTAAAAAAAAAAATTAACCAGTAAAACTCGAGCACAAGTTGTACTTCTAACTAAATTACGATGGAGTCGAGTCAAACTTGATTATAAATATTTGTTAATTGAGTGGACCTTGAGTAGAAAATTTAATATTTAATTAAGTGTTCGGTGAATTGTAAGTACACAATATCAACAAGTAATAAAATGATGAGTGAGCATCATTCCCACAATGATTGTTTTTTTATTTTATTCAATTACTTACTGAAAGTGATTAATTCAAAAATTTAACTAACCAAATCGAAAAAATGAGTAAAAACTAAACTAAACCAATTAAAATACTAAAATATAGAAAACGTCAAAACTTAAAGAATTAAAAGCTAAGTAAAATTAATCTAAAGCAAATTCAAGATCACAAAGTGTTAGAATATCCAACTTCACTTAACCATTCATAATTAATTTTCTTAATTTTTCATGCAACAATTTAATTTTCAATTGTGTTGGCGAAATTTCCCTAAGATGAATTAAAAGCCGACATCGGTCTAATAATCCCTAATTAGGTATGTTAACCCACACTAACCTTAGGTGAATTTAAACTACCTAAAAGCATTAAATTCTTGTGGAAATTCCCGGATTTAATTTAAGTAGTCCCAACCTAGATCTACTACCGCAACCACATAAATAATATAGTGCACCTTGACCTAAATTTAATTTATGGTTCAATATCACTATTGCATATGCACACAATCTCCACTCGGTATCATGCATACATCAAAAATCATTCAAAAGTTGGCCAGACTTCTAAAAGCATTAAGATCACGATAAAGAACAACACAATCAAAACAATTCTATTGCATGAAAATCTTTGAAAATTAATTAATCATGATTAAGATCCATTGTAGCTCTAACAAAAGAAATTTAGAACATAGTAAAAATTAAACTGACAAAAATTAAAGAAAACATAATACTAAATAAAAACAAATTCACCGAATTGTTTAAATTCACCGAATTGAGAAACAATGAGCTTCAGCTTTGTCTCCTCCTTCTCTCCTTGACACGCCAACTCCACTAAAATAGAAGAATAAAATCTAATTAAGAAAACTCAAAATCTTCTGCAAAGATGGTGGCTCCAAAAATTCTTTCTTTTTCTGTGGCACAAAAGCACAAGATGAGCTTGAGTCGAGTTTCAAGCATCAAATATGTGAGTTGTCAAGACGAGCTTGGCCTTGGTAATATATCTATGTGATTCGATTCGATTGCACTCCTAATCCGATAACTTGATTTGTGGTACACATTTTCTTTGTTATGATTAGACCCATTCATGGCCTTAGCGATCTATAGGGCCATCAAACCTGGCTCGAGCCACATGAGTCCATAGATTTTTCGTGTTGATTTGGGCAAAGGCATTATTATAATGCACATATGAATGGGTTATATTAGAAGAATCATTCACTGGAAAATTGATGTGATGTAAATCAATCAATATATTATAGTTGACACATAACTCATTAGCTTAAGTTGTTGAGTGATTATGGATTCAACTTTATTTTTGGCCCTCTTGACAATTCAAGTTGAGAGATCTTAACATTTAGTACAACCCAACACAAAATACTCTTGAATCATTTTTCACTCTCACACCCTTGAATTTTCAATTATTACACGATAATTCTTAAACTTTCATTTAGCCAGGGGCATTAACTCTTCTTTACTTTTTTTTTCTTTAGCATCATAATGTGTGTGACTTTTAAGAGATAAAAGTATATATTCAACTTTTCTTTTGGGAAGAAAATATATCTTTTACCCTTAATTGATGTAAATATATATATATAAAAATAATACAAAATTAAGGTTCCGTTTGTTTTACGGAAAAATAACTTTCAAGAAAATATTTTTCAAATTTTCCAGTATACGTTTCACTGAAAATTAATGTATTGAAGAAAACATTTTTCATAAAGGAAAAAAATATTCTAAAATGGGAAAAAATATTTTCCACTTTTCAAGTTGGGGAAAACATTTATCACACTTTCTCTTATCTAACACCCCTACTAGTCCCCCATTCTCTTATCTTTTCTAAAAGTTTCTCTTTTTTTTCTTTGTTCCTTCTCTTTCCTTGGCCAATCGCTGGCTATCCAGCCATAGGCCGCAGGCAAGCCTATGCTCACCAAAGAAGGCAAGCTTAGGCTCGTCACCCACCAAATCAACAAGCACAAGCCTTGAGCTTGCTAGCCTCAACCTCACTAGATTAACGAGTTGGAGGCTCTAGCCCACCAATCAGGTGAGCTCATCGGCAATTTGCAAGCCTGAGCTCACCATAGGTGGGCAAGCCTTGAGCTCACCTCAAGCCTCACCAAGTTTGAGGCTCGCTTATGGGTGATCACCGGTTGTCACTGTGGCTAACGATGGACCAAGGAAGAAGAGAGAACACACAAAAAAGAAAAAGGAAAAAAAATAATTTTATGATGGACTTTTAAAGAAAATAATTAAAATTTTATTTTTTAAAATAATAAATAGTTAAAATTTGATTTTAAACTAAAATTATTGAAAAAAAGTGTGTATAAAGGAAAATATTTTCTCTACTGAATAGCGGAAAATATTTTTTGCTTTATTTTTCAGGTTTCATACAAATACAGGAAAATAAGTACGCTTTTTTGAAAAATGATTTTCTAGAAAATATTTTCTGAAAATGCTATATTTTCTGTGAAATGAACGAAATTTGAATAGAATACGTATTACTAACAATAATAAATAACTTTCCACTGCATTGTTCTATCGCGAGTCTATTGTCTCGTGGCCCAATTTCGAATCCGCAGCGTTTCTCGGGGCCAGGCCCACTGGGCCCGTGCCCGCATTTCCCCATAAAGCTTTAAACTGGCTTCCTCCCCACGACCGAGCCCACCATCGATGGAGAAGGCGAAGCAATACCTCAGCGTCAGCGACGAGGCGTCGGAGGCGGTGTCGCGCCTCGCCGTCCCTCCTCGCCGGGCCGGCGACTACCCCAGCTTCTACGAGAACTTCTCTCTGAGGGGCCTCCGAGTCGACCGAGTCGAACCGGGGCTCGTCGTCTGCTCCTTCAAGGTCCCTCCTCGCCTCACCGTGAGTCCCTCGAAACCACGCCTCTCCTTTCCCGATCGTCGTCTTGCTTTTTCCCCGAATCGCGCGTGCCTTTTCGATGGCAATTATCAGTTTCGGTGATAAATTCGAGAGGATGATTTCGATTTTGCTGGAAATGGATGTGCTGCTGCTGCTGCTGGCAGACAGTGGCCGCGAGAACGATGCCCTGGAATCTGACTAAGTCTTTGCAACAGTAGTTGTGAGCGACGTGATCGCCCTTCAAATCGATTTTTTGCTGCAATTCATGCTTTGCAATGAATTTGGGACAGGATAGGGATGGGAACTTGGCGCGAGGTGCGATCGCGAACATGGTCGATGAAATCGGATACTCGGTGCTGCACGTCGAGGGTCTCCCGATCAGCGTTTCTGTTAACATGTCGATCTCCTACCTCTCTCCGGCCAAGATCAATGTGAGCAAGCCCTTTGACTCTCAATCCTCCGAGGCTTAGTCGATGCTCTGAATGTATATATGATGCACCTCTTTGCTCTCCGAACGTGAAAGTAATGCGCGGTTGTATCTTGTTTGCGTATCTGATGGGTTCTTTTGGGCCCGACATATCCGAATGGAACAAAAATTGCCTACTTGTCGCATGTTTACTTTCTATCTGGATAGATTTTTCGGGGCTCTTCAAGCGCTCGACTTAGCTAATCATTTGTGCTCGGTTCTTCTCCACTCTGACCTGATGGGGTTCGGGCTACACAGTTTTAGGTTGGGTCCAATCGCCTTTAGCAGTTGTTTATGCCTTTTCATAAAGTTTCGTCTTTTATAGATGGCCTGGTAGTTAAATATCAGTGGTTGGACGGAGGATGATTTTGTGCAACACGAGGTGGTTTCATGAGCATTGTTTATCACTCTGGCAATGATCTTTTCTTTTCTTGTCCTTTCTTTTTTAGCTATAAGAGAGTCCTATGTCGTCAAAATGTGTTTTGGTTGCTGTAACTTGCCTGCCAAGTTATTGAGTTTTGGAACAATCAACCAACGTGCACCACCTATTTAAAAAAAGCCTTTTGAAAGATCCGCACTACTAGAGCTCTTATTTGGCGTATAGATGAAGTAATTAACTGAAATCTTGAGCAAGTATAGCTTAATACAGCCGCATTACTATGTCAACTGATTAGACAACTTTATGACACTGGGTTCATATTGTTTATTACACCAGGATTGCCTTTTGAATTCAATTATATACACGTCGGACAGTGATGGATTTCCACCTTATATTGCAGGATGAGCTAGAGATTACGTCAAAGGTTCTAGGACAAAAGGGGGGCTATTTTGCAACCATTGTACTTATGAGGAACAAAGTGACGGGGGAGATAATTGCTGAAGGTCGTCACTCATTGTTCAATGCACGTGTGAGCAAAATGTGAGTACATTTTTAGAGTTGGACCTGAGGAATGTGGTCTAACATGCTGATGGCAACAGAACACTGGTCTCACCATTAACCTGAATCTCGGATTTTTGCCTTTACTATGGAATGTCTGTTACATCGTTGGGTTGAACTCCTGGAATATCGCTGTAGTTATGAATGTCACGCAAGTGAAGTTATCTATGGCATGTATGCCTTTTTCCGGGTTTCAGGTTGTGAAAAAAGGCTCAGAGATGGGGGGGGGGGGCATCATGTATATGCTGTAAGTTGTACATTTGGAAGCTTTGGATCGGTCCTATATGTATCCTCAGCTTTTCTTGATGCTCGTCTGGTCTCATCTCCTTATCAACATTCTCCCTGTATAGACTGTCGAGCAAAACCCGTGCATCGTCTTCTTCCAGGAATTCTTTGTCCACATCGTTGCATGGATCTCAGGACGTGCCTTCAATTTGATCAGTCCGATAGCAGTATGATGTTAATTTCTGCGAGACATCTGGAGTCCTAGCCATGCAGAAACGTTCTTTTCCCTCCTGAAAATTACGCCTCTCGTCTAAAAATTCGCAACTGGTCTTGACACTATCGTATGCACGAAAATGATCGACTGTCCGGCTGAGCAAGCCGAACTTGGCCCGACAGTGAGGTGGCCCGACCACGAAAAGCCCCTGTCCTTGAGCTAAAAGCCTCTGCCTGCCACTGGGTCTTGTCGGAGTCCAGCTTCGGAATCAACTTTCGGAGATACCAGCACCGCTTTTCCCGTAAAGTAGAATTAAATAGCAAGAACATGGATTAAAAAAAAAGACAAATTAAAATTCATTTTGTGAAAGCTGTGCAGACAATGATGATGTTGCGAATTTTTTACAAGAAAAATTTGAAAACAATCATTCGCTTTTGATTTCGAGCACTCAATAATTTATGCTTGCACATAAAGCAATGGTTGGTAATTGGTGTCCATTCTTGTGATATTGCAGATTTCTTTTCATAATTAGACAATTTGTTTTTAATAAATAATTCCACTTAAAGACGATTCGTCATTAAAATAGGATCATTAAATTAGGATAAAGTGACATCACACCAACCAACTATCATTAAAAAACTTCTTTTCTCATGATTTGACGTGCCTTAACATGTGTATTATCAAGTATCAATGTAAAGAGTTGATGATTATTTTTTGTTGAAGAATTCTCAAGTTAAAATCAAATTATTGATCAATAATAGATCTATAGACCTAATATTTAGATTTTAATTTAGTTTGGATTTGGGTTCTTTGATATTTGTGATAAAACCCTAACAAAGAAAGTATATTCTGTCGTATCATTTACAAAGACAAAAGTATCATATAATTTAATCAATTGGATTACTCCGCATTTCAATTTATTTTTTTATATTTAAATTCTGGAACCCTCGTTTGTCTAGGTGATCAATTTCTTCATTAATATGTATTTTTTTTTTATTTCTTCTGATTAACATGTCAAATTATGAACTCGAGCTAATATTCAAGATAGAATCGACTTATTTACACGTCATTATCTTGTTTTATAAGTTGATAGGTATTAATATGATAAATTTCTTTGCATGTAAATAACAATAATAATAATAATACACAAAATGCATTGATATTTTATGGAGGATAGACATTTCCACCTCATCATAGTCAAAATTATATAAATATAAAATGAGCAACTGATGACATAAATCACTGCGGAGATTTTGGAGTTTCTCTGTGCAGTGACGCGGCGAGACAATCTGTCCCTGGCAACTCGCTACAGGAGGAGGAAGAAGAAGAAGACGACTGCCGCAACCACACGCACTGAAAATCCATCGGCTCGCCGCCATGGACTTCGCCTGAGCCCCTTCCTTCCCCGCCGCCGCCGCCGCCGCCGCCGTCGCTTCTCCCCGGGATGGCTTGGCTCATCTCTCCCCTCCGGCGACCGCCGCTCCCCTCTCTCCCTCCTCCTCCTCCTCCGACGAGCTACTCCCGGAGGCCTGCCGACTCCGTCGGATCAGCCGGGCTCAGGGTCTCGTCGCGCGCCGGCGCCATCTCGAGGCGAAAATGTTTCTGGCCCGGGCCGGCGCCGGATTCCCCGAGAGCCCAACGCGGGCGCGAGCCGGTGGAGGCGAAACCGGAGTCCGCGTCTCGGGTTAGGGTTTCTCCGAGCGGTGCTCCGTCCGGTCCGTTATCCGACTGGGAAGCGGTGCAGACTCCGGGTTTTGTTGAGTTCATCACTTCGGAGAGGGTCAAGGTGGTCGCTATGCTCGCCTTGGCATTGTCGCTCTGTAATGCGGACCGGGTGGTGATGTCCGTGGTTATTGTGCCTTTGTCGCTTTCACACGGTTGGAGCCGGTCGTTCGCCGGCATCGTTCAGGTTGGGTTTCTGCTTCGCTTTGTTAATGCTGCTTTGGACAATGCTTGCTTCAGTTGCTTTGTTGTGAGCCGAACTTCACTTGGTTGACTGAATGCTACTTGGCTCAGTATATGTGTTTAGCTGTTAGCCTATTAGTTACTCGTTCCGCCTAACAAAAAAGAAGATTTCGCCTGAAGTTGCAAAGCATTAAGCTAGAACTAAGTGTTGTATGATTGAATTCTGGATGAAAAGGTTGGTAATTTTCTTGGATGAGCAGGGTTTTGGCTTATTCATTTGGATCAAATAAATATGAAATCTTTTTCCTGCTTTCTGCGGGATTCAGAAACTTTTCTGTTGATTTTCTCACTTTTCTGTGTCTGGTAGTGCTTACTAAGTGAATTGTCAACCGTGAATTATTTTTGGTTGAAAAGTGGGCTGCTGGTTAAGTATTAATGTGACTTATCAACTTGTTTGCCTATAACTGATGACAACGGGTCTTTCTTTTCTTTTTATCTGTTTGACATTTGATATATTCTTAATTCTTAAGTTAAAATTGATTCCTCTGTCAACACTTGCTACAGTCGTCTTTCCTTTGGGGATACTTGATATCACCAATAGCTGGAGGGGCTCTTGTGGACTACTATGGAGGTAAGGTTGTCATGGGATGGGGTGTGGCTTTGTGGTCCTTAGCAACATTTCTTACCCCTTGGGCTGCTGAAGCTTCTTTATTGGCTCTCCTGGCGATGCGTGTTTTACTTGGCATAGCAGAAGGTGTGGCTCTTCCTTGCATGAACAAGCTGGTAGCAAGGTAATAAAATATTGATCTGTTTATCTTCTATCTTAACAAAAAGTAATCTGTTATTTGTTACTCGTGCTTTTTGATTGATGCTTGAATATGTTGTGACAATGAAGTGATGTTTGGATGTCTTAGATGGTTTCCAGGAGCAGAACGAGCCAGAGCTGTCAGTATTGCAATGGCTGGCTTTACCCTAGGAAATGCCATAGGACTCACCCTTTCTCCAATTCTTATGTCACAAGGTGGAATATATGGGCCTTTTGTTATTTTCGGATTGTCTGGGTTTCTCTGGGTTTTGGTATGGTTGTCTGCAATAACAAGCACTCCTGATCAGCATCCTCAGATATCGAAATATGAGCTAAATTATATAAGGAGTGGGAGGCATGAACCCTTGGAGCCGAATACTAAAAGCAAGACAAGTAGCATGATCCCTCCTTTTAAGCGCCTGCTTTCCAAGATGCCTACATGGTCCCTAATTGTTGCTAATGCAATGCACAGCTGGGTAACGCACGTTTTGACTCCACATAGAGCATCACCACTAATGTCATGCAGATAATATCACCAGTATACCCCTTTTTTGGGGGCAAAACAGAAAATAAAAGAAGATACCCTCATAATGATACAGTGAATTCTTTTTGCTAATTGTGAGTACTTTCCTCCTATTGTTGCTGTAGGGTTTCTTTGTCATTCTCTCATGGATGCCAATCTACTTTTACTCGGTATGGGACCATTTTGCTTTTAACTACAAATTTTAGCCTGGTGCATCTAGCTACTTTCAAATGAATATGTTCCTGTGACAGGTCTATCACGTTGACCTTAGACAAGCAGCATGGTACAGTGCTGTTCCATGGAGTGTGATGGCATTTGTTGGGTACTTAGGTGGTATGTGGTCAGACTTGTTGATACAGGGAGGCACAAGCATCTCTTTGACTCGCAAGCTTATGCAGGTAGGCTTACCTCTGAACTTATTTTTTCCTGTGCATTTCCTCTTGAATTGGCCAACTATCCTTTGCTTTCATAAACAACACCTGATGATTTGGGAAACTGCTTTAGTTACTCTCACTGCATAAATGTCGAATTCATCAACTTGGGAATTTTATGGTGGCTGTGGTTTTGGCTTTGAACTTGTTTGATGGAAATTGAAGAAGACTATCAAAGATATTTGTGGTTTTTTTTTTCCCTGTTGAAGGTTCTTTTTCATGAAATTCATGAGATTTGTTAGGTATTGCATGTCAACGATATATTTATGCTGATGAATTTATGCTTCATTGTTAAACACTGTTAGGAATTGGAAATAGTATCATAGTAGATGTGTATATCGATTGTATACTATTATGCAATGTTGGGCACATGGTTTTTCTCTCCAATCCTTCCTCTCATTCTTACCAACACTTTGCCTTTGTTATGCGCTAAGAATCTTCTGTATATTCGTTTTACAGTCAATTGGATTCATTGGTCCTGGGATTGCTCTTATTGGCTTAACTACAGCCAAGCAACCATCTATTGCATCTGCCTGGCTTACCTTAGCAATCGGACTGAAGTCTTTCAGCCACTCTGGCTTTTTAGTGAACTTACAGGTTGCTTTTCCAAGCAAAATCTACAGTCCTTACCTAAAATCTTTCTTTCTCATATGTAACGTTCTATTTTCACTTGCTATCAACAGGAGATCTCTCCAAAGTATTCAGGCGTTCTACATGGTATGTTTGCAATATCGACTCAATCACTTCCATGCATCATCTTCAGTAATTAGTAATTACCCAGTTATTAAGGGCTCTCCTGACTTGGATTTACAAAAGTGAAAGTATTCAAGGCTCATCCTGTCATTCTCATGTTGAAGGAAAAGCTCATGCTTTTTAATATGTAATGGTCCATGCACTTCTCTCGCTGCTTCAAGGCTTCTATTGATGGGGGAGGAGGCAGTTCATCATAATTTGTAACTAATGCTAGCATTAGCAAGGTTTTCGCATTTTTTTAATTGCTGTACATCCTCCAAGTCTGCAAATTTCATTCTTTGATATGTGCTCTTCTGCAGTCTCTTTAGTTGCACTGATTGCCTCTAGTACTTATGACTTCTGAAAATAATACTTACCTCTCCTTCTAGGAATTTCAAATACAGCAGGAACATTGGCAGCTATTGTGGGAACAGTTGGAGCTGGTTTCTTCGTTGAATTGGTCGGTTCATTCAGAGGATTTCTGTTGCTTACATCAATATTATATATTTCTGCTGCCATTTTTTGGGATATCTTTTCTACTGGAGAGAGGATAAATTTTGATGAGACAGGTCAGTATCACCTATTCCTCTTTGTAACTTTATCCATTCTTTCCTACTAATTTTGTGATTAGATCGGTCCACTATTTTCAGATAAAAGTACCAGAAAATGAACGCATTTATGGATAGATGATTTCTTCTGCAACTTCGATGAATTACCTAACTGTGTTAGTCTATGGAATGTGCTAGGATTCCTATCTTCCTTTATTTCCCTAGAGAGCAGTTCTATGATCTCACAGTTTTCCTAACAGATCTGTCACTGCATTCTGGGTCAACAGTTTCATGAAAAGTGCCTTTGCATCTGCTGGTTGCACAGCCCCAGGCAGCAGAGGTAAATTCTGCATATCTTCATCGCAAAGGAATGGTGGATAAGGCCTGTAAGTGAAACCCTCAATCATTCATATCAACAGGGTATCCAGTATCGACATCTTCTTCACTCATGAAGGTTTTTTCCCCCTCCTGTGTATAAATGTAAAGATTGGGGCATCAAAGAAATATAGAGGATAGGTGTTTTCCTAAGTGTTTTTATTTCTCAGGTCAAAATAAATGAGATCAATTTGATTTTAGTGGTTTCTGTTAAACCGGATTTCTTAGTTCTTTGAGATAGTTAAGCACTTGTCCAGTAAAGGTGGGTTGTTCTGCCATTCTGCTTTCAATGCATAATACCATCTCAGGCATACAGATGAGTATGGTTTGTTCCTATCTGGGGTCCAACTGCTTGATGGCCATTCTCCTCTTTTGGTTTCCCGTAACCATTGGATAGCAATTTATCATTTGTGAGTGATGAATCCGCAACCGTCAATAGGGGGCCTGCTATGAAAATTGATGCGAGTGGGGAAAATTGATGTACGCAATGGACGGGACAAATTTTGTTTTCCCCAATTATCTAATCACATCGATGATGATGAGATAAGTGTTTGTACTTTTCCTGGAATCAAGAGCATCGTGAAAGATGTGAACCAGCGAGTTGCTGACGTTTTCCATTAGTCGAGGGTCCGTTTGCTGGGTAGAACACGTCTTGTCTGTCGCATCCGTCACTCCTGCCGCGTTTCCTTCTGGGAGTGAAGTCCCAGGGAGGGATTAGCCCCCACCCACATCTAGCACGGAATTCAGAGGTTTGGTCAAAATGGGTACGTGCTACCCATTCCGTACGGGTAAGATTCTCAAAGTGTTACGTATATATTGAAATCGAAGCACGAGGCCCTCGCACGTTCGTGATCAGTTCATGCCAGGACGCCGCCGTGGGATCAAATGGGGGACCAACGGTCATGGACGGAAAGCTCTTCTTGGTTTGGGGTTTAACGAACTTCCGAGTTACTAAAAGGAAGGAAGGAAGACCGAAAGGAGGACAGCACAAAATGTCGGAAGGAGCATGGCGAGGTCAGAAAGGCATGGATCGAAGAGAGGCGGGAGGGGACCCAGTGGAATGTGGCGAGGAAAGCGAAGGTCACCGGAATCGCTAGCAGTGGCTGGGACCGAATGAATTTTTGACGTATCTGCAGATTGGTGGACAGGTCTGTATCACACAACTGCAATTGAAGTGATGGGGGCTTTTATGGAACGGCAATCGCTTCAATTCTCGACGTCTGTATCATTTTCGAAACCGCCCAAATCCCCCTCCCCCCCCAATAAAAAAGAATTTGTACGTGGGATGAAAATTACCCTGCCTTTAAAATTATAAAAGAAAGTTACGAATTTTTTTCAAGAATAAAAATGACGATTGTCTGAATCTTTCGTCTGAGCCGGCTGAATTTTCAAAATCAGAAATAAAGTTGCGTAGCTTTCTCGGGTCATGGCTCAAGTCAATATTTATTTTTTCTGCGTGTCAGCGTCACCAATGTTAATTATTCTTCTTTGGGTATTACTTGGGAAGTCAGATGTTATTATTTGTGAATGTGGAATCTTTCATTTTAGAATTTGGCCAATTTAAGAATCCTTCTCATCACGGCAGTCTTTCTTTGTTTTTTTCCGTTTCTGTGGTCAGAAAACACGGTGGTCCTTCGACCAGGGCTAGAACAGCGGGAAACGCGTCGGAGACAGTACCGTTTCGTTAGCCCAGTTAAAAGAATCCTCAGTCAAATCTCTGACACTGCTCGGGGTCCGATCGTATATCCCGGACTGTACTGCATCCCCGATTCAGTTCGTTGACTCGGTTCGTTAACTTCAACAAAGAAAAAAAAAAGGAAGGAAAAATTAAAAACCGGTCAGTAAAATTTCGTGTCATTTCGGACCAAAAAAGAACCAAATTGTCTCATTCAAACCCAGTCGCCATGGTTCGAGTTCGAGGTCGAGGTCGATTGAACCGGTCGTCGTCCCCGCAAGATAACAACGTCGTTACGGGGCGCGTGAAATCCCTATCCATCCGGATTCGCAGAGCGCAGGGGACGAAGACTCGTCGAATCCATTCTGCTGAAGCCGAAGAGAAGCCATGAGCGGCGACGGCGACGGCGACGGCGGCCGCAGGCGCCGCTCCTTCGCGGGCTTCTTCAGAGCCGCGGCCAAGGGAGCTTCCGGAGCTCTCGCCGCTCTCCTCCGCCGCCGCAAGAGGAAGGCCTCCTCCACTCCCGCCGGGTCCGGCGCTCCCGGAAACGGCGGACAGGTCAGCGCTGCCTCCTGTAAGTCGCGCTCCACCGTTCACTCTCTCTCGCTCCCAGGCTGATCGGCTCTCGCGATCTCGAGTAGTGTTTCGTCCTTAGCTTTTGGTTCGTGACCGTCGCGTCCCTCCGAGGAAAACGATTGACGACGTTCCGCAGCTTCTACAGATACCGCTAGGACCTCGTCGAAGGCGAGGTCGTCTTTCTCGCACGCCTCCTCTTCTGCCTCCTCGATTGCTCCGAGCGGGCTGGTCGCGCCGCCGGGTTTCACGATGGAAGAGATCGTCAAGGCCACGGGGAACTTCTCGGCATCGAACGTGGTCGGGGAAGGCGCGTTCGGGACGGTCTACAAGGGCAAACTCAGGGACGGATCGCTGGTGGCCATTAAGCGCGCCAAGAAGGTGAGCTGCTATATGATAATAACATGAAAGAGACAGGGCTCGAATTTGTTTCCAGTACTTCTAGAATTGGTGTCTAAGAGGGGAGAAACAGGGAGAAAGTGTTTGGATTAGTTTCAGGCATGTAAAAGCAATTGTAGGAAGACAGATTATAGGACCTTGACCTTCTGTGGTGGATCTTGCTTACTCAGTTCGAATGTCTTCAACAGGACATGCTCAATCAGCGTGCATCGGCTGAGTTCAAGAACGAAGTCCTTACCATGTCGAAGATAGAGCATCTTAATTTGGTAAGGTTGTATGGATATTTGGAACATGGAGATGAGAGGATAATTGTGGAAGAGTACATCGGCGGTGGAACGCTGCAGGAGCACCTCAATGGTAAGTCAGGCAACTCTTTCATTCCTGAAGCTTGCAATTTTTAAGGAAGCATTGAACTGGGGTCGGAAGTTGGTAAGGGTAAAACCATGTAATCGGTGAGCTTTAAGTCAATTGCTTCTCTCATGATATAATCCTCTTCCCGCTGAGCCCCCTTTCTCCTCGGTCCACAGAAACAAAATGTAGACTAGTGTCAAAAGTGAATCACAAAAAAAAGGACTCACTGAGCTGGGATCACTAACTAATACTAATCTAATACTAATAGAATAGAAAAGAACTGTCTTTTCTATATACTTTTCCCAGTTCCTTTGCTACCGCGGGCTTTACACAATCGATCAGATCATATACCTCAGCTGTTCTTTTTATTTTCTGAACCAGAATAATAAATTTATTTGTAATCCCATCACGATGGAAATGAAATAGAAGGTGATAGTGAGACTGGAGGGTTACCAGCCCTTTGCTTCAAATTTCATATGATCACAGAAGCCATCGAATTGGCCCTTCCCAGATGTGTTTTTTTATTTTATTCTGCTTGTTCTTACTGCTAGTATTTGTTGGGTCGACATCTTCACCTAGAGAAAATCCGTTCTTATTCATAAAACACTTGTTAGATGGTGATATAATGTACTTTGGCAGGTTATAATCGTGAATTAGTTTTGGTTGTTCATTAAACATGGATTTTCTAGCATGATAATGTTCTGAGCAGGATTTAATCTTGTTATTTTGGGTACTTCACTGAGTCGTTTATCATATCATGCACAGGGGGAAATGGACTCGAAATGGGTGAGCGTCTGGATATTGCAATTGATATTGCTCATGCAGTTGCCTATCTTCACACATACTCTGGTATGTGCAGTAATCCCATCGGGAATGGGATTAACACCTTACAATTTAGCATTTAAATTGAGTAGGCCTGAATGCATCTCAAATGACATGGATGTGCCCTTTTGTGTTCTCATAATAGCAAAAAGAGCTGTAAAGAAAAAAAATTCATTCCCTCAACTTTGATGCAGATTCTTTCCAACTGACAAAGTAGTATCTTGAACTGTTGGTCAATTACCGAATCAAAATTTCCTTTGCTACCTTTATTGAGAAGTGATGTGTCATCACATGAGTGATTTTGTTGCAGATCCTCCAATTATACACAGAGATATTAAAGCATCAAATATACTGATCACAGAGAAACTAAGGGCCAAAGTGACAGACTTTGGATTTGCACGACTGGCTTCTGAAGACCCTGGTGCAACACACATCTCCACTCAAATCAAGGGATCAACAGGCTACTTGGATCCAGAGTACCTGAGGACATACCAGCTTACTGAAAAGAGTGATGTGTATTCATTCGGTGTATTGCTCGTGGAAATGATGACAGGAAGACACCCAATTGAATCAAAGAGACCTCTCAAGGAGAGAATAACCATAAAATGGGTATGCATTCTGAATCTAAGAAATGAACTCTATCTTCTTGATTCTTGAAAAAGAGGGAGGTGAGGGATAGGTATATTTTGTTAGAGAGAGATCGTAGGAACCTCAAAATTTTGACTAGTTGAAATCTGCCCAAATGTCGGCCAGCACTTTGACATAATTGCATCCTGGATAAACAGGTCCATAGGCCTCTGGAATATGCCAATCAAGTGGCACTGATAGCTCAATTTATTTCAGAAGACAGAATGATCTAGTCTTCTTGAGAAGTTGCATCAGGGTATAATAATCCATGTGCACTATGAAAACCATAATTAGTTCCTATGTTCATGAGTTCAGTAAATGAGTGAATATTACGATGATTCTTTCACTTTCAGACCTTCATGAGACAGAAGTAGGGATGCATTGTTCACATTTTTCATCGATAAAGTGGAAACTGAACAATGTGTTTTAAACGAAGTCAGGAAACATGATGTGTAAGCAGACTTTGGGAGAGTTTGCTCTGGTCATTACCAAGTAAAGATTCTATGACTCATTAAATATAGGAGGAGATGAACATCCAAGGGTTAAAAAAGAGCAGTTTTAGTCAGTTGACAGAGAAGCATCCACGCCTGATCTGGTCGCATCTGGTGTACATATGTGCAGGCAATGCAGAAACTAAAAGAGGGAGATGCAGTTCTCGTCATGGACTGGCGACTGCGGAGAAGTCCAGCATCCATCGTGGCTCTGGAGAACATCCTGAAACTGGCTCGACAGTGCCTTGCTTCCAAGAAAGAGTCGAGACCTTCCATGCGGAAGTGCGCTGAGGTACTATGGGAAGTTCGAAAAGAGTACAGGGAAAGATCTTCTTCCCCTTTGCCTTCTGCTTTCCCTCATTCTGCAAATTATCCTGTTAGGGACACGAAGAATCATCGCCATACATCATTCGGCATTGAGGACGGCGAAAGCTACAAATTTGTATCTGCATAACCGAGCTTCCGTATGTATAGTCTTTTGCTCAAATGTGTTAATATAGGTTAAGGAATTCCTCGGTTTTGCCCGACTTCCCTTCTTTTACCCCTACGAATGAGGGAAACATCATTTGACAGAACTCGTAAAGCAGAGTGACCAATGGCCACTCCCTTCCCATGTTTTGTTCAACTTCATTTGAAACTTCGAATTTTTTTAAGAGGACTAGCGAGTTCTGGATTCCAGATGTGAAAAAGCGAGTGACTCCTGAACACGGCAAGGATGGCAGCGGCTACTCTAGGTTTCATCCTGCTATTTTATCTATAAGATGTTGAGTGCGAGAGTTGCTGCAATGGGGCGGCATCTGAGACTTTAATAGAAAGGAAACCAAGAAAACTAATCCTCAGCAGGACATTTCTCAATCTCCTCTTCGATTACAGTTTTTATCTTGTTCTTTGGTTAAATGCATGATAAAGTCGGACATGGCCGTCAATCACTATGGTGCTCAGAAGTCAACACGAAATGATTTGGCATATCAATTCACCAGCGAAGAATCTTCTCTTCCATTTTGCCGGTGAGTTGGAGGTTAAAGCTGTTTGCCCCCAAGACAGATGGCAAAGAACCTTCTCACTTCTAAACTGACGGTACGAGTACGAGGATAATGGAGATCGGATTTCCTTCGGCAGTGGAAAATTCGCTAGATTCTATCGATTTTGGAAAGTCCATGCTGTTTCACAGCTTCAAATTGCTAATGCAACAAAGTCCTATTTGATTATCGGGTTCAAACCAGGACAGCGTCAACGTCGGACTATGCTGACCGGGCACGGAAAAGTGGTCCCCGTCCTAGAGTGAAAAAAGCCAGACTAAACATAGAGATGGACCTTCCCACGTGAATTGAGAATCGGATCCATATAATATTTAGAAGTCTTCAAAAACATATCACCATATAACGGTAGAGTCAGTGGTGCCACGCGTATCAGATAATACTAACTACTAGAGAGACCGCACGCAGTAACCAAAGAGTTTTGCCTCCCGTAGAGGGGGACTACATAAAATCCTTACTCCCTGTTCGAAATGAAGAGAACTGACTCAGCATGGACAAACCAGACAACTTACAAGCAAATCACATATCCCTATCCGCAGAAACATTTGCTTAAGCTGAAGGTGATGACGACCTTGGTGTATTAGACCTTGAAACTACTCTAGAACTTGCACTAACACCATGGCTCGGAGACACACTCCTAGAAGAATAGCTTTCCCTTGAATGCCCACGCCTGGATGGGTACCTCCGCTTAGAACTCATCTTTGGGCTTCTTGAGGTGCTACGAGAGTAACTCTTCCTCGACCTTCTCCTGGGTTTTGGAGATTCACTCGGGGAGTATCTCCTCCTCCTAAGCCTGGGGGAATAGCTGCTCCTGGAGTATCTTCCTCTTCCTGGTGAGACACTTCTAGAAATAGATCGATAGCGGCTCCTTCTGTGATAGCGATCATCTGGAGAGTAGTCCCTTGAATCATATGGAGAATAGTGACTCCTTCTGTGATAGCGATCATCTGGAGAGTAGTCCCTTGAATCATATGGAGAATAGGACCTATCACGCTGATACACTGGCGACCTGCTGTAAGGGGAACAGGATCTATAGTACGATCTACGTCGACCATAATAAGGTGAATAAGCCCTTCGCTGACTATAGTAAGGAGAGTAGGATCTGCGCCTCCTGCGGTAAGGGGAGTAGGACCTGCTCCTGCTGCGGTCAGATGAATAACGAGGAGACCTGCTCCGACTATAGGGAGAATAGCTTGGAGTCCTACGGGAAGAGGAATGGGGAGAGTAACTGGGAGAGCGCCGGCGCACTAATAAAACATTAGGAGCGTAAGTTAGTGGGCAATCAACAGGAAACAGTCCATATCAAATAACAATGCAAACCAACTAACCTCGAATAGTCTTCAACCCCAGATACCTTCCTGGAGTAGGAGTTCTTCCCCTCCTCCTCCTAGCCTGTCATCACAAATCTAAATCGTCAGTTACCTAAACAAACAAGTAAACAAAGGCAAGAAAATAAGTATACAGTGTCATGCATTCCTGATGTAGCAATAAGTAAATAACACAAGCAAGATATCTAAATTCAGTAGGCAGAAAGAAAAGAGAAATGCAGGGCATACAACCCCAGTGATCTGATACTTCATGTGTTTGATTTGTTTGTTTAGTTGTTTTTGGAATTTGATGAAGAGCTGCTACACACAGCTAACCTGCTGCCACAAAAACTTCAAGTGGAAAGAAACAACTTTCAAATAAACTTATAGCAATGTAATATATGCGCAATGTTAAGAAACAAGACCTCCATCAGGGAAAAGAAAAGGAAAGGAAAACTTTCAAAAGAAAACAATTGCTAAATACATACCTTTTCAACAGTGATTACACGACCTTCAAGCACAGATCTATCTAAATACTTGATGCAACGCTGAGCCTCCTCAATAGTTGACATAGTTACAAACCCAAAGCCACGAGATTCCCTTGTCCACGGGTCAACCACGAGATGCACATCCACCACCTACACATCAATGAACCAAAAGTAAGAGAGGTTTACAGAAGATCCAAAAAAATATTGATACAAGATACTGATCAAGATTCAACTTGGATCCACCTTTCCCTCGCTCGCAAAATGCTTTTCCAGTTCCCTCTTTGTAATCCGGGGGGACAGTCCCGTCACATACAAATTGTTGCCAGGGTTCTCAACATCACGAGAAGCACTCCTGTTATCCGATATGGGAGGCTTAAATCAGCATTATAAAAAAAACGCACCAAATGCTATCAGAAAGGAAGGATTATCATTTAAAGTTTACCTTGATCTGCTCCTGGACACCGACCTTGACCTAGAGATTGACCTACCATACCTCCAGTGAGGTGAAGCAGAACGAGAATAGTCGGACCTTCTGGAGTAAGACATCTGGTGAGAGAACCCAAAAAAAATATCCACATGGTAAATTTCATATCCACAATGCCATCAACCATGATATAAGTGTAAATATGTTATCACAATGCCCAGACAAGATGAATAAAAGCTTGAGCAGATCAGAGCAGATAACCAGTACAGCGATTTATCTCAACTGCCTCAGAACAATGATTTTTCAGCAATTGTTGTTATTCTCTAGACCATAGTCTGTAAATGCTTGATCACATATCACATGAGATTTCATAAGTCGGTTCAACAAAGTAAAATCGAATCCCCAAAACAAATCTGAAGAGCCATCCTTCTAAACATCAAGACACTAAAATTTCCATTGTACATGAATAATTCCACACTAGAAACAAGCAAGCTACAAAGGACCCTTCCCTTAACTCCAAGCAACAGCCAGAGATCGTCTTTCTTTCCCTTTCAATTCCACAAGGGCAGGCAACCGCTCATGCCCTTTAACTGAACATATGACCAACGTAAGAATCACGAGATATTCTCACCCAAATCATCTAAAAATTGCCAGAGAAAGGAGAAATTTTTTCCACAGAAAGCTGGTCTCCAGCAATAAAAAGGTTGAACTGATCCACCTACGGTGGCAAGGGCACAGTTATTCTCGAACCCACTACTCCGAATATCAAGAACCAACATCCGGCAAACGAGCTCAAAAGAGTGCACGGTCCGAGCAAATTCAGAGAACACGCTTCCCTCAATTCGGTCCAGCACATCAATCAACAGACCGAGAAAACACTAAATCGCATAACCACGGGGGAAAAAACCGACAAAGCAAACCAGGAAGAAACTCTCGATTGTGCCCTTGCGGATTGCCCAGAATCCAACAGCTAAATCCCAAAACTCATCGAAACTAATCGTTCCCGCTCGACGATGGACAAACATGGTACGGAAGATAGGCTACAGACAAACCCGAAATTGAAATTACGATTCGAACACGAAATCGAGAGGCTCACCGGTTCAGCGATGGCGACGACGACGGCGAATAATCGAAGCTCGCAGCGAGTACGATTGATCGGGAAATTTTCGCTCCTCCCTCAGCAGGAAGATGATCGCAAATGCGTAAAGGATATGAAATACTCTCGAAGGATCGGACGCGAGCGGTTTTTCTACGCGGAAGGGTCGGAGAGAAGCTTCTAGAGCTGCGGACGCGAAATTCCCTTTTAAATCCACTTCAATTTTTTTTTTTGGGGACTTTCTTTGTTTCCTCTTTTTCTTTTTTTTTCGCCTCTCCTCTTTTTTCTTTTTCTCGTGGCCGTGGTTCCCTCGTGTTTTTTTTATACGCCTTTTTCACCACACGATAATAATAATAAGAATAAGAATAGTAATAATAATGACAAAAATAAAAAAAATGTAATGCTTTTAGTTTTATGGTTATTGCTATTATGAAATTATTCGGGTTGTGGAAAAAACAAATGCTCTAACAAAAGTAGATTTTTTGTATGAATAATTTTATCGTGATAAAACAAAATCTTTAAAAAGTTTAAAAGGCTATTACAGTGGAAACTCGTTCTTAAAGAACTTCGATTTGACTATAAGAGTGCAACAAGCGCCATATTTTTTTTATTTGTCTTGAAAATTAAAGCACTTTATTGCACGACTGTAATGACTATAAAAAATTGTACTAAATTTACATTATTTGTATTTATTTATATACATATCTATCTATATATGTATAACTAATTTTCAAAATTGTTCGATAAAGTAACAATGCGACATGCTGTCACTAGACATATTAGTCATAACCGCTATGTTCATGAGTTAGCCCGCTGTATAAGCGGTTTTGCAAATAGTCATTTGCTCCACTACTTCCACATTTCAAATTGTATGGTTTTCCTCCTTTAATTTTCCAACCACCGAGTAGGTCATTTATAAAAATAAAAAGGCTCTACTTCCGCGTTCAAGTACGAACAAAAAGCTACATATCTTAAAACAAAAAAGGATATTTCATGCAAAAATGTATGGAAATAATTGCACGTGTGTAGCCCCGTGCATGTAAGTTAGCATATAAGCCAAAGTCAGCTTTTCCATTACAGCCATCATCTCTACATTACTTAATCATTGTAGTTGTAATGCCATCTAACTTTGAAAGAAAAAAAAAAAGTATAATTGGCCAAAAAATAATAATAAAAAGGCAAAAAGAAAAAAGCTAGCTATTAACTTCTCGACAATGACTACAGCCTGTGAAAATTCTTTTATCGTCATTGTAGTGCAACAACCAACTTCGGAGTTTTTTCATATTCTCTTTCTTTTTTGGAAATAATAAATTATTTGTTTGATATTTGCTTTCCAGAAGAAAAAAAAAACTAGAAAAAAAACCATGTAATGGTCAAAGAGAAAATAATTATATATTATGAGTTCCCCCTTCGTCATATTAATGATTCATTACTATATTGAAATTCATCATTGCATTTCGGACATAGTACCTTAGCCAAACTTCCTCCACTGCCACCACTCCTTTTCAATCCCACTTTCCTAGATCGCCAAATCTCAATCTCATCCTTCCCTTCAAAGAAGATTTTTGTGGACGAGACACCACTCAACGCATGTTACTCATACGGATGTCTAGATCTCATTTTTAGGGCCAATTTGATAGAATGCGACTCTGGATAATACTTCTCAGTTCTCAAGCATTCTTTGCCTACTATAGGCTTGTCATCCACGGTGGCAGCACGGCGACGGCACCACCTCCATCGTCCTCTTCCCCGCCTTCATAATCTGCACGTGTCGGGCTAAAATGGGAGGGAACGAGATCGCCGAGTTTCCTATTCAGCATCTCCCTTCCATCCTCCCTAATTGCATCAGACTCCACAGTGGACAGGATGCGGGAGTCCATCAGTCTGTCAAGTCGAGAAGATGGATTAGTACCTATCCGCTCAACATATTTCCAGCGAACTTCCCCTGTACCACATCGTGGAGATTCACCGAAAACGATAGGTTGCATCAGGACCGCCCGCGAGAGACATCGAAGTCTCTAGGACTATCCTTGGCTATCATCTATCAGTAGATCGCCAATTGTTTGCAAATTGGACGAAAGAAATTGATCTGAGCGAGTTGTTTACTGTTGACTACAAAGACACGGTCACAAAAATTACTCGACCAGGAAATACTCCTTTTCGCCATGAATTTCTTGAAACAAGTATGGAACACAAGCAGCAACATTCGATATTCAATTCATATGCATGCCTATATGTGGTCATATATAGTTTGACATGGTAACATGCTTTGATCAAACGATCTTGGCAATGGCGCACGAATGTGGTCAAGACTTCTTCCGAAACCTAGTCACGTTTCCTCCAACCACGCAGGATAAATAACAACAAATGGAGAAATTATCGCACAGGACAGCTACCTCAAGTGACTTATTCCACAATTCGAACAACATAGAGGATAACAAGCATAGCACGCAAGCATCATGCTTAGTCAATCACACCGTCATTTTTGTGACCGACACAATATAATTTTCCCCATAGCAGAGCCAAAACCCAAAAAGAGAGCTAAGTAAATCCAGCTTCTGCCTCTCCTGCCTTCCTAAGACTCTCCCTCCCATCCCTGTACTGACTAACCCTGCTTTAAAGAGCACTCAAAAGCAATTGATGACCAGAGTGCAGCTATGTAACATTCAAAGATCAACTAGCTTGAAGTCGCAAAATGAACGGGTCTTAATATTTGAAAAGCTCAAGAATTAGGCACAGTACAATCATTAGCCTTCTAAGGGCCAGATTGCAAAAGGCCTTACAACCAAAACGAATGTGAACCATACCTTAGCAGAGGAGAAACAGAAAAGCATGTTATACAATTCCAGCTGAAGATCAACATTAAATTACTAAGAAGACACTGGTGGAGCAGAGCCCCCAGGTGTAGACCCCGAAGCTGATGGTGGTACCAGCGGTGGAACAGGTGCAGAACTCGAGGATGCAGACCCAGATTGCACGGGATGCTGCTGATACTGCTGAGTTGCCGGAGGGGGATGTGGCGGAGGCACTGTCGATTGGTTCGGCGGTTGGTATTGTTGATAAGGAGGCGGAGGCATCATATAACCATAAGGAGGGTAATAATGGGGATAATATTGCCCATGAGGCGGGGCCATTGCAGGGTAAGCATAATGCTGCCCTTGTTGCTGCTGCTCCAAAGGTGGCCTGCTCTCACTGGACCCTGAGGGCCCACTGGAAGACCCTTCCTGGGAAGGAATAACCGCACCCATCCTTTGGGGGTCCATGGAAGGATAGTAGGTTCTCTCTGGCTGGGCCGGTGGCAGCATGTTGTAGTAGTGCATTGCAGGGCCTTGGTCCTGGGAACCAGGCCCTTGCATTTGGCTCTGTTGCTGAGATATGACTGCCCTTGGTAGCAGCCCACTATGCGTGACAGCTGCCTGCTGCCGTGCAGCTTCCGAACCTTCAGTTTCTGGTTTTGGGGCTTGAGGTCTACCCCACATCAGCTTCAGCCTTAATCCCTTTATCACCAGTTTATTTGAAAGCTCCTCCGCAGCTTTTTCTGCACCTTCCCTGGTTGTGTATGTCACAAAAGCGCATGCTCGTTGTAGCACCATCCTTATCGACTCAATTTCACCGTGGGCATAGAAATTATCTTTCAAATCCTGCTCAGATACCCTTGCATCAAGGCCACCCACATACAGTGTTCTGATGCTCTCATCATCAGGGGGCTCCAATGAGGGCATCTCCCCAGCCTTGTTGAGCAGCTTTAGAGCCACTGGATCATTTACTCTGGACATAATTATGCGAAAATCCATGAAAATAAGCAACCAAATTCTGACATATATGCAGTTTTTAATAAGTTTACACACTAACCTTGTGAACCAAAAAAGAAAGAAAATGGCAAAGAGAATCTACTAGATGGAGATGACAACAACAAAGGAACGGGTAATAGATGTTGTATACATAAAGATAATATCAAGCAAATCGTGGTGCTTCCTATTAAGATTCAATTATCAAAATACCCTCATTATTCTTATCAGCCTTCGCTTATGCTCTGGTTAGGTCAAATGTTACCTCATTTTCACAAAATTGCAAGGGAAATTCCTCCAAAAAATTCAACCTAACAGAGAGTTCTAGCTGACAAGATTAACAATGATAAATGCAAGGGATGACAAGCTTCACCCGCAGCTACTAGAACCTTGCCAGTATTTCACTTCTAGCGGACCTATCTAATGGGACTACACTAGGAATCAGTATCTACAGCCTCCTTGCATCCTCTCTCTTTATTGCCATGTAAAACTAAAACATTAAAGAGAAATTCCCATGATATCGCAGTAGAAGATTCTTGAGGACCATAACTTGACACAGTAGCATAAATCAACGTTTTTGAAACCCTCTTGGAAAATTACTCACAAAATAAAAGACAGAACAATCTTTATTTCAGTCTCAAAACATAGAACTAATTGCAGGAGATAAAACGATTTAACATACACCATGAGATGAACTTACCCAATTTTCCTATAATGAACTCATTCAAAGATGCAAAAAGAGAAGAAAACTTTGGTGGAATAACATATAAATTCTCAACTAAAAGCTAGGTCAAAACTTAAAGCAAAATGCATAAGATTTTGACAAAAAAGGCATTAAGTTACATAGCTTTGCTAAGGGAGAACAACATTTGACACACCCAAGCAGATGAAAAGACAAAAAAAAAGCAAAGAACATCAAAAAGATATCGAAGGATTGATTAAAACCAATGACTTCACCACTTTTATGGTATGATCGGGAGGAGTGAAAATCAAGGAGGGGATGAAAATTTTCAAAATTCCCCCTTTTCTTCTCAAAATTTTTTAAAATGATTCCCATTTTCTTCACGCACTAGCCACATTCCTCACCTCTCCCTCCTTCCCAAACAAATCATTAAAGTCTCAACTACATACACATACTTTTGTTAACATATTAAACGTGCAAAGAGGCTTTCTATTTCACACCCATACAATTCAAGATCAAGAAACCAGGAAACTATGAAAAATGTTCGTCCTAGGCAAGAACATGGATATCCATGGAGAGGGACTAATTGAAGAGGTTTTGCACAATAAATGCAACGCAAGGCAAGAGACATACCCATAGTAACGATCTTTTATATTTTGCTGAGACAACTCCCCAGTTACTGGCATTTCATGCCTATATGGACACTCAGCACCTCTGGTACATTCCCCCCTAATGTAGAAGCTGCAAACATGTGCTCTGTTTCTTTTGTAATATGGTGTTGTTCTTTGAAGTTTCAGAATAGTATCATTAGGCCGAACCTTTCCATATGAGGATTCATAATCTAATCCAGCCCTAGCCTGCACACAAATGGTAACAAGTTTCACAATCATACTAAACTGCTGGGAAGACTTACTATCAATCTCCACATCAAATTACTTCATGGTTAAGCATATAACACGAAGGTCCACCCCAAATGAACAGTGAGCATATGCGAAAGTACATTAGTACAACCTACATACTAAAGATCGGAATCATATTAAGGCTTTTGTACTTAGCACAGACAAGTGCAACAACTGGCAAAACATTATCATCCAAAGACCTGTTCAATATGGGTTGAAGCATGTGAATTCAGCGCTATCCATGCAAGCCATTGGGTAACGCAGTCTTTTCAATGAAAAATAATAATAATCATTATTAATATTTTGGTGAAACATACCATTTAAGAGTTAAATTTCTCACCCTTGGCACCAGGATCATACTTATCCTATGAAGCAACTTGGCAAAGCTCTAACCAATTAAAGATGGACATAATAGTCATGGTTCTTTGTTAATCATAAACGACTGCAATTATCAGAAAAATTCTTTTCCAAAAAATATCTCCTTATCGGTCAGAGCACGTGTATACCATGCCATCTCTACTGCAAATCGAACCCATTTAATAGACAATATGACCAATTCAAGCCTCTCAACCACCACTATCTTATATCAGGTATGTTTAGCCAAATAACCTCCCCCTCAGCATAATATCTTCAAAAACCTAGGGATGTCTGCAATAATCATCGCATACTGTAATAAATTTGTACCTACTGCTCTTAACAGCCTCACTGTTTCCAATATTCTCCTAATTATAATGTGATAGCACATGGATGTGTGGGAAAACATGAAGTGCAACTGTGCAAGCAAGGACTGATGTGGAATCAGTGCGGAGGGGGGGAGAGAGTACCTTTCGATCGTGCTCCTCTGCAAAGTACTCCCTATTAACATCACTCTTGGGAATGGCGTCATGTGAGCTGATAGATAAAGCGGTATCTCGAACCTGAACTGGCAACCCATATTCAAGATCCAAAAGGCAGACTTGACAGACGTTTTTCAACTTACAGCAAGTCTGGCAAATCTCGGTTTTCTTGTATCTAGCATCGCGGCCTGGTCTCCACCTGAAAACTGTAAACGGACGCTGGCAGATTTTGCACTCCTTATCATACTGTGCCCTTGTCTGCATTCAAGTACATATGCCCAACAGCACAAAGACAGAGACAGGTCAGATGAAAATAAATCAGAGCATGGCATTATAAACACGTTAACCCAACCAGCTAAGGAACCTTAAAAAGGGCAAATTGCAGGACGAGCTACAATCAAGCATCAACATGACAACGGGTAACAGACCGATGACAGACGGTTAATGAGGTAGAACATCAAGTAAGCATACAAAGAACATGGCTGACAAAATTTTGAGCTCACAAAAAGATGAAACAGCCCATGCGAGAAGTATGTATTCGTGATCAGCAATCCAAGCCAACGTCGCCCCAAGAAACCCAGAACCCAAAAGGGGGCGAAACCTCGAATTGACAACTACAATCGCAATCCATCGAACAAGAAACCCTCGTTCCGGGAACAGAAAAAACAGGTAGATAAACAAGAAACTAGGGCGAAACCGCTCGAGGAAGGACCGACCAACGCAATAAACCAAGAGAACGGAACCAGAGGTGGCGAACACAGAAGAACCAGGGGAGGCGAAGCGCACAAGTAAAGGAGTGGGATCGGAGGAGAGAAGAAGGAGAAGAAGATCGTTACCATGCGAACGTAAGGGTTGTCGCCGAGGCAGGACTCGCAGATGATGGGGAAATCGGAACGCTCCCACCCGTCGGCCTCCGCGTCCCTCAGCAGCCGGTGCGCCATCGGAGCCCGAGGTGGTCTAGGGTTTCGTCGTCGGAGCGTGGATTCGACGCCTCTCGCGCTCCCTCCCCCTCTCTAGATTTCGGATGGATTGCTCTGTGGATTAGGGTTTGATCGGAAGTAGAACCCGCGCAGTGCAGAGGCTGAAATGGCGAGAGAAGGAAGCGAGGGAATTGGGATATGGATTGGGAATAAGGATCGGACTTTGATGCGTCGAGTTTAGTTTTCTTTTATTTTCTTTCTCTCTCGTCGGCTTAAAAAGAATACCATTTAAAAGTTTCTAAAAAGAAGTTGGTATCTCGATACAATTACCCCACGTTAAAAATTCTAAATTGATATTTTGTGATATATTTATCTATAATTATTTTTCATCTCGTAAAAAATTTAATTCGATACACTTATGGTCCAATATCTCAAACAATATACTTATGTACAGAGGTAGAAAGTTCAAGGGAATTGACATTTATATTTTAATGTGTAAATTTAGATTAGATCATCACAACCTAATTGAAATAGTGTGTCAATGGAGAGATGTCTATACACTGAGCTTCTTTGATCCAATTATGACTCGTAATGTTTTCTCCGTTAAGGGTCGATGCACTATTTATTGAAATTTATTATATTTCTAAAGAGGTAACCTAGCCGTTTACTTGGAACTAGACCTATTAAACGGGTGGGTTTGGTTGGGTCGGGTCATAAATGGTCCAACCCAGATTAATCTATTAACTCGTTTATGACCCATTTAAGTATAGTATAAAATTTTTGACCCATACCTAACTCATACTTGACTTGATCCATATTATTAAAACATTTTTTTATCTAACTAAATTTAGGAAAACTTATTCTTATAATCTTTTTTAAAGATTTTAAACTTATCCAAGTTCATTAACAACCCATATATTTTAGTCTTTTTAATTTTTAAACCCATTATAGATACACTTGTCAAAATGGGTCATAAATGGGTTATACACCATTTTTGACAGGTGTACTTGGAACAAGCGAATCATAACATAATTTAATAACAAAATTTGGAAAATGGGACTCGGGCTGGCCTTTGGGCCTGTCCGAACGTGGATTCGTAGGCCCAGTCCTAGTGACTGTTGAACTTGGGTCATCTAGGTCTGGGCTTAGGATAAAACAAAGGACTTGATATACGAAATGGGCTTCTTCATCCAAGTCCAATCCATTCATAACCAAACTCGAGTCCCGTGCTCACCAAAACGAATGGAGCCCATTCTTAGTAAAACCCAACTCGAGCCCCTACAAGCCAATCGATAATGAAAGAACTACAATCAAAACTCAAAACACCAACGAATTAGAACATGCACATCTACGCTTCCCAATCAACCGACACATGCTCGTTCGTCGGATCTCCACCGTCCGCAACGGGCCGCCATATTCGGCCATCATTGTAGCTGTAGGCCACCTCCATGACCCGTCTACCACCACCGTCGCACCGGCCATTCATCATTTAAAACCCCAGCTGACAAGGACGCGCAGCATATGAACAAAAGCTATAAGACAAAATACATTTTAATTTACGAGACTCCGTACTTCTTAAAAATGAATCATCAGGAATGCATTTTTCAAACTATTAATTTTTCGTAAAACAAACGGAGTCTTGTTATTATAGTTTCCTCCACGTTATTTTATATCCAAGCGAAACATGGCTAAAAGAATAAGAATAGGGAAATTTGGAAAAATTGTCCAAAAAATTATAAATTGACAATCAATTTAGTATTAAAATTTTCAATTATGTAAATTTAGTTATAAATATTTTGATAATTTATTGATTCAATCATAAATATTTTAATCGTGCAAATTTAATTCTAAAATTTTCGTGGACTACCGATTTAGTCATGAACCTTTGAATAAATTACTATTATAGTATTTCTAGCTAATTTTGGCCAAAAATTGCTAATATGGCAATCTAACCAATGTTGACCATCCCAACGGTGTGGTTGGCATTGATATTAACAATTTTAAAAAAAATTTGAACTATGTTAGATTTTTAATTTTCCTTTTCCCTCTTTTGTTTCTTTTTTGGTTTAATGGACTAGCAACCACATGAGAAAACCAATATTATCCAAACTATTGTGTTAATGATTTTCGGCCAAAACTAGTCAAAATGATTATATTAGTAATTTGTTTAAAATGCATAACTAAATTGTAAATTTTCAAAATATATAGAACTAAATTTTCATAATAGGAGACTTGGTATATTGTCAAGATACTTAGAACTAATTCAACACAATAAAAAAATTTAAGACTGAATTTATCATTTTACAATAGATTTAAGACTTTTTAGATAATTTTTTCAAATGAAATTTCGTTTGATTTCATTTCACTTTTTCCTTTTCCAACCGCTTTAATTTATTCTGGACAAAAAAAAAAAAACCACCTTAATCGATTACTTACTCAACTTTGCTAAAACAGAAGAAGGAATTCATAACGTCCGTCTACTTTTCTAAATTTCCGTTTCATTTCTTTTCTGTTTTCCATCCATTTCCGCTTACTCGATTTCTCAAGTAAATTAATGTAACGTGCCGGATACACGCACGCTCAGTGCTCGCCTGGCTATCCGTTTAATCTAACGGCTCATACGGAGCGAGCGCACGCTTTCACGCCACAGGAAATCCCGCTCCACCACTGGCATCCCGTTTCTCCACTTGTAACTCGCTCCACGGCGACGACCGGTCGTCGCTCGCGACTCCATTTCGCGCCAGTGAGCCTCTCTCTCTCTCTCTCTCTCTCTCTTCTTCCGTCGTCTCAGCAACAGCAGCTGCAATGCCAGCGAGTCGCGGCGCGCCCTGCGCCGCCTGACCGGAAAGCCTTATTCCGCCGCCTCGCGGCGAGACGAAGAGGAGGAGGAGGAGGAGGAGGCGACGAGGCTTTTCCGTTTCCTCGCGCTCTCGCGATTCTTACACCTGTCGCCGCCATTTTTCTGTTACTAACAAACGCCCCCGCCCCCCTGCAGATTTCGTTTCGCGACGTGCAAGGTCTATTTATTGGGCTTCATCGGCCTCCTCTCGCGCTCGCTTTCCCTGCATGAGGAATTCTCCGTCGCCGATCTCCCCCTTTCTCCTCGCTCCGGTTCGCGCATCTCTCGCTGCTGCTCTCCTCGGCCGTCTCGAATCCTCCGTCCGCCAGCGTCATGAATGGCTGGGACAGCCGCTTGATGTGAGTTGTCGCGGTCCATCGGCCCGTGCCGCGTCTGGTTTTTGCGATGCATCGTTGCTGAGTATCTGACTTGGATTTCTTTTCTTTTCTTTTCTTTTTTTTTAGGCTCGAGCGCTGTATTTACGATTATATGATCAAGAAGCAAATGCGCGAAACGCCGGAGGTTTTCAAGAGGGAGGCTGCTCTGGCTTTTGATACAGCTCTTCCTGGAGGCAATTTTTTTTTTTTTTGCTCGCACGTTTTATGTGTCATTGCCTGCCCGTTGACTGGAGTCTTTTTCACGTGTTGGCACTCGTCGGAGAAAATGAGCCGTTCGGATTATACTGTGGTCGGAGACAAGGAACTCAGGGCACAATGACTTGGCCGTAATACACTTTCAAATGGGCTTTAGAATTGATGCTGTGATCGTTCCTGGCAGGGGGATAAGTATTCTGTAGATAGCAAGACCTTGTGATTCTGTCAAAATACCGTTATCAGTCGTGTATTTTTTTGCTGCTCCTGTTGATGATTGCATAGTGTTTGATAACTTGGTTTGTAGCGAGGCTATACAAAATAGTAACCTCTAGTTTTGAAACATCATTAGAACTTGTTGCTAAGTGTTTGTGGAAATCTCGATTTTAGTTTCTTGTTTGCCACTGAATACATTATTTACTGCATCATTGATGGAGATCATGAGTGGATTGGTTTTGTATATTCCCAGGAATAGGTGTCCCAGAGGGTTTTCTGTATGAATGGTGGTTGATATTCTATGAGGTGTTCATGGCAAGCCAGCCAAATAATGGGAGTTTCTCAGGAAGTTCTCCCACAATGGTAATGCTTCATCCAGTTTCTTAGCTTGGTCAGATAATTTGTATCCCTCACAATATTTTCTTATTTGCTCCATCGATTATCTTGTGAAAATGTCTACAGATGATGACCTCTTCCCAAGAGACAACTGGTTCTCTGAACAGACAGCCTACAATGAATGAGGAAATGACAAGGGACTCAGCAATTGACACTAATACCAGTATGCTTCTCGAACATACTTCTATGATGGGGGTTTTAGTAGAATCAAGCAATGGATATTCAAAGTCCTCTCAAAGTTGGTAGTGATAGTTAAATTGTTCAGTAATCTTCTGCTGATATCTGCGTGACTCAGTAGATGGCCAATCTAAAAAACCATTGGATAATTTTTTTCTCTTTATATAATTGACATAATCTCAAATGCACGGATTATCCGATTTTGTCTTGTAATTATATTCTTCAGTTTATATATAGAGGATTCTTTTTAGGGTTATCTATTTCCCAGGGAAAAAAGGGAAGAAAGAAAGGTTTGTATCAGTAAGTGTCAAATGGATCATTCCTGAATCTTACAAGAACCTACTTCCAGTTGTTAATCTTTCAATTTAAATATACTAAGATTACAAGTAGTTCTGCGAACTAATTAAGCTTGTATATCTTTTGGAATTTTCTGATATAAAATCCAATTCCAGTGAGAAAATTTGGTGTGCATTTGTGCATGCAGGATTGATCTTTGGCGACAATTTTATGTGGTCGAAAGAATGGCCTTCAACAGTAAGCAATATCACCAGATCCCTTTTCTCCAATTAATCAGCGCAACCTGCTCTTGACCTTTATGAACTTCTTACCACAATCTTCTTGCAGAAAGCTGATCATCTCCCCCAAAATCTCATGCCTTTGTCTTATCAACAGAATCCATCAAATTTTTCCTCAACTATAAATTCTTTGGTTGTCACTGATGATTTGATCCCACAAGGAGTAAGTTCTTCAGCTCACAAGCACTAGGATTAGAAAATAGAAAATAGAATACTGGCCTTTGAAAGTGGTTCAGTAGAAAAAGCAGTTTCTTGAAGCATCTCTGCCTTGTTCATCACTGGCAGGTGTCTCACATTAAAATACTTAATTTTTACTCACTAAACAGGGGGAGAGTTTCTAACAGTAGCAACGGTGGCTTCAAAATCTCAATAGAACTAGCTTGCTGGAAGTGACATTTCTTCTTGCACCTGTAACTTAGTTCCTATAGCTGGTCCTGAACTGGTTGTTCTGTTGACAGGGAGCACACCTCATGCCTCCAGGATTGGAGAATCATGTCTTAAGTTCTCCGAAAAGTGAAGATCATAAGAAAATCAAAGAACTTTCACAATTAGCTGAGGTAACTATCTGCTGTTTGTCTTCACAGGTAGTATTTGCATATGAATAGGCAAACTTTGGGAGGGGACTCATCCAGATAACTTCTCAATTGTCGTTGGTCTGGTGGTAGCAATACTTTTCCTATCTGGCGGCCTCTTATACTCTTCAGTGGCTGAGAAAGACATGCACCCTAGAACCAGAGAATGACTGATTACATCAAAAAGGATGTGCAAAATGTGGATTATGGTGGATGTGTCACTGTCTAGTGGAGTTTATCTTTCTGGTAAAAATCAAATGTGGAGGTTCATTGGTTTACTACCTTTTCAAAGGTGTACATGCAGAAGTTATTCTAAATATGCCGAGTCAAACATCATGACCTAAAAATGCGTCTGTTGATGTGCTCCCAAATTTATCTGTCTGACTGTTGTTTCTGTACTTGTGCTAAAATAACTGAAAAGGGATTCCAGTTTGGGCATGCACCTCCATGCCTCTCTCCCATGTCAAATTTAGTTTTCTGAAAAGCTCTACTTTACCAACAATCCACTTTGCCAGTAGACTATTTTATATACACTGCACATGCACACAATTCACCCTATTATATTGGACTCTATAAGTCTATTAATGATCAAGACAAAAATGACTAGCGTTATCTTATGTGAGAACGGTCTCTTAGCTACTTTGCAAGAGCCTTTAACAATTTCTGATGCATGCATAGAATAGGGGCCGTTTTCTTCTTTTGGCGGAGAAGGAAGATACCAGCACCAATTGCATGTGATCTTGTGCATTCATCTGGCATTATTGCTGCCTGGGTATCTGATTTATAGTGAAAAGTAATATCACTAAATCCGATCATTTGATTATTTGAGTTTGATCACATCACATGTTACTAATCTAAGTGCTGATGGTTATTGCATTGTCACATTCTTAGATAGTTGGAGCAGATTTAGTCACAGTATATTCTGTAGAAACCATGATATTGGTGAATTTCATCATTTCTTATGGAACATTTGAGTTTCTTGTAGTGACATCTTAAATATAGAATGGGGTTACTCGAAGAATGAGCCGAACACTTCTAATAATTATTTGGCTTTGTTTCACCAGTACCTCATACTTCTCAGGACTCAAATCTATGTGTAGTGACTGTCACAAGCTGCTTTAAATAGGAACTAATTAGTGCTGTGGAGAAGGCATTGATTGATGTTTGGTAAAATGTCCTGAAGGTAATTTTTTTCTTGTGAGCAGAGCAGCAAAGAGAGAAAGGCTTCATCAGATGGAAACTCCAGCATGCCAGGGTTCTTTTTACTACATTCAGAAAATTCTGTAGACAATCCTTCTGATATGAGTGCCGAAGCAAATTATCCTCATGTTAATGAAATAAATGGTGAAGAAAATGTTTCTTCTAGCACCTCGAAAAAATGTTCTTCAGCTTCAAATGCATCCAAAGGTACATTCTATTCCAGGCTGCGAAAGGAAAGGGCTGTAGTTGGAAGCAACTACTCTTGGTATAAGCGCGCGCACAGGCACACAAGTCGATGTGTCTATAGATAAACCTCATGTTGTGTATTAGTTGATTCTCCCTTCATTGTTCTCTTCTCTCCATTATGACATAGTTTTTCTAACATGTATATCCTTTTTAGTAACTAGTTTCCTTCAATGGAATATGTCAAATAGCAGCAAAAATTTCGTGTGAGTTGTTGCTGATATGAATATGCTCTTTCCCACTCACCCTCCTCTATCTTTTTGGCTCACGGTATTCATCTCTCATGCACATGATAAATGAGTCATTTTTGGAAGAAATGCTAAAGCAGTTATTTTTTGACTTATTCTATGATAACAAATCCATAGGGCAGTCTACAACATAAGCTAATGCTCAAGTTTCTCCTTATAGGAACTTACCAATTCTTGTAGTAACATGCATCTGCAGCAGCATATTATTGTGTGTTTGAGGTTTGATTTTGGCAATCTGGTTGCAGATACCGTAAGTCCTTGAACCAAGATGGAACCAGTAGGACATACATGCAAGATCATGGCTGGTTAATATATTCCTCATATGCTGAAAGAGTTGCTTATGCTACCATCTGAAGTTTATGAAGTTACTCAAGTGGTGCTTGGTTTACCTTATATAATATAGACAATTTTTTTTTTTTTTTGGATGCATAGAGGCCTTTTCTGGAGGTTGTCCTTTAATTTGCTTTAATTGTGATGTGATGACAACAATAAGGTAAAGCAAGACAGTAATTGAATATAATTAAATCTCACTTCTTTCTCCCACTTAAGAAAGAAAAAATTTTGACAGTGGAGGAGAGGCAATGGTGGGATTAAATGCTAATTCTGACTACTTCTGCACTTCCTTTGGAAGTTGGCAGTTATGGGGATTCCAAGAAGTTGGAATGACCCGTTTGTTTCCAGGCTAAAACTTTCATTTCGTGCTTTCTTTCTCTCCAACCAGGAATATTGTGATTGAAGCAGGTCACTCTAAAAACAGTGCTTCCCTGTTCTGGTTGGCTAGCATGTCAGAAGTTACGGAACTTGCTACTATTTCTTCTCAACCTAATGCAACATAATTTTTTTTTTTTTTCCTTCCTCATTTCGCTCAGGTTTTTGGGTTTTGGGGCCCTCATACCATAACAAGGAGGGATCGTCTGGTCTTATTTTACCGGCACTATATCAAGACAATTGCTTGTGTTATTCTTTGCTATTTTTGTGGTTTACAACACGTTTTTTTAAAGCACATACTTGACAGAAGTACAAAAAATCATTGGTTTAACAATGTCATATGACAACTAATTTTGAAAATTTTTGTAGTTTCTTTGCTAAACCAATAAAGGAGGAAAAGCAAGTAAAATAATGTCAGTTTAGGCAAAATGCAGGAATTTTCTCCTATTACTGCCTGCCTGATCTTAGGCCTTTAATTCTGAAATATGAACTATGTAGCTTGTTCAATCACTCTCAATCTGAGCAAGCTTTTCCGAAGATTGAAAGAGAAAGGTGGAGAAGAGCTCAACAATTGTCTCGTAGACTGTGATTCAGGATTCTTATTTCATTGAATAGGTCATTTGTATGCTTTCATCTTATCCAAATACCTTAATTAGAAGTGGCGTTTCCCCTAAGAAAACTTTCTATTCAAATTCATCTAATTTTTTTATGGAGGGAGGTTGCTCTCTGTATTTATAGTTTCTCACAATTCAGTCTGGGCCATTATTGACATGCCAGCGGCATTTCTCTCTCTTTTCATAAAGCTGGGCAATGTTCGATTAGTAGAGAAAACTCTGAAGATTGCTAAATGTTCTCGCCAATCAAATTGTCTTGTTTTTCTTTTTTTTAATTGCAATTTGTCTTGCCATCTGTTAAAAGGTCTGCTTTTGTTCACATCTATGAAGCTCCATGTGGGGTGAGGATCAATAGTATCCTGCTCAATTGTTAGTGGGAAGGGAGTAGCAATCCAGGACTTTCATGTTTTTAAGTCAGGAGAGCTGATATTGAGGTGGAAATGGACCTAGATGGGAACGAGGAACTTATTTATTTCTTATCCAGTCTAGGTGTTGTTGTTGTTCGTGCTATCAAAAATGCTCATAATATCTTCATTGTTCAGTTGATGGACGGCTTATATGGTAATATGCTTGTGGAAAAGGAATCTCCACATAGAATGTGGTTATTCAAAATTTCTGGTCTCCATCTTTTGGTTTTTTGTTGTTTCCTCTTTCCAGAGTGGAGTTTGCTTCTAATTACCATAAGAAGATGATGAGACACTCTTGCTAGCTTGCATGCCGCGAAGCTTGCTTCTGGTTTGAAAGCCTGCCTTGTTAATGTAAATAACCTTAACGCATGCTGTACTTGCTTTCTCACCAAGTTGTCATTTATAAATTCATCAAAATTTTGCTAGTGCATGGATAGCAGTTACATGAGAACCACGTTACAATTCCATCGTTTGGAAATATTATTCCTGGAAAAAGGATGATCTTTTCATCTGTAACGTCAGGTATAATTTAGCTTATTGAACTGTTAAAACCCAGTTTATGTCTGAAAGTGGTTTTCTTGTTTGGTCATTCCCTCACTGCTGATTGGGATTTATAACTTATACTCTTTTGCTGCCATCTAATTTTAACTATTTGTTGAATATAAATGGTTGGAAAGACTATAAGAGAGAGATGGCATTTGAGAGGGATATTATATGATCCAGAAAGAGTAGTTTTTATGCATGTACCCAGAGCATTCTTTCCAACTACAACACTCTTTTTTGCAGCTTACAAAGAATATACCTTTGGAAGCACTGGAAGCTGAAGAATAATATTCGTTTCAAGTGCTGGAAGAAATACTTGTTTCAGCATTCTTGTTGTTAACATGAGAAGAAGATCCTCTGTTTACATAGTTTCCGAATGTAGTACACGGAAACATGGTACGCCGGAGCTTCCTTTTGACGAAGATTTTCCTTTAATGTATATTCTCATTTCTCATAATAATAAATATATCATTTTTAGGATGTTCTTTACCTGAAGATGATGAATCTTAAATTCGGCAGGAGCATGTGGTTAGATTTCTTGGTTGGGGCACTAAAATTCATGGCTCCTTTGAAGCACTCTTTCCCCTTCCCTCTAATGCAGCACACTATGGGAGGTCTCAGTGGTAGATATATCAGTTGATTTCTCTCTGGAAGATTGGGTGCATCCATTAACAGGGAGTAAAACATTGAAAAGTTAGCCACTGCAGTGTTTAACTCTTTGAAACTGGATTTTTGTTTGTCTTTATATATATTTTAGGAGGGGAGGGGGTTCGTGCAGCATAGTTTGCATAATTACCTCATTTGGCCCTGATTTGCCTATTATTGGTAAAAAGTTCATTAATACGTCTTGACACACATTTGCCCAGCAGAAAATTTTCTTGCGATCATGACCATATGTGTCCAATAGGGTTATGCTGGTCATTAATTGGTATATATTTGGACATCAAGGTCTGTCATTCGCATATAGGAATTTCATAAACAATGTTAGTTTCCATGTGGATAGTACCATAAAGTGACAGAGAAAAAGTGTGAACTGTTCTATTGTCAAGTTAGGCAAATTCTCGTGCAGTTACCATTTGATGCTGCAGAAATTTGGCAAATTAAAGTAGGTAAACTGAGACCTTTTCTCGGATGGTAGTAGGCAAGAAGAGAGTTAAAATGTCTTGTCATAGTATTAGCAAAGAGTGAAAATTATCAAAATGGTCTTTTTTATGGTCTCTGACTCTCTGATCTGTTCGGGTTAGTGGATTTCAGTTTCAGCATTAAAATCAATGCTTTCAGTAAAGAGTTGAATCTAACAGATTGTCATGATATATAAAATTGAAATATAGTTGTTCATTGTGTAATGACCAATTTCCTTTTGTATGCTGGCTTTGAGAGTTCTCTCTCAAGCCCTCAGGTGTCAGGAGTCTGGAAGTTGGCAAAGAGAGAAATATAGTGCTCCACTTGGCTTCCGCCGGTTAGAAATCAATATAAGACCTTATTGTTCTCCAATACACCAGAAATGATCTACCGGGATCACAATTTGTGGTTTCACTTGAAGTGTCATGGGAAGAGCCAATGTTGCATTTCATTTGTACTAGTTTTCTACTAAATATCCAGTCCTCTATACACTAGGAGTAACAAGCAACAGGATTAACTCTTCATTTCACCTTTTAAATGATGCATAACACTCAGAAACTTACATTTTGCACACTGCAATATCTTGAAGAACATAATTTTTAGTACGTTTTCAGAACAGTAAAAGCTCATAAGCAAGTTGAAATAACTGCATAAAGCACTGGGCTCGATTGAAGTCACAACAACATCGTCGCTCTCTTCTCAATTATCACTCCTTTTTGGTTTGTCAGAGTGGAATGTCACCTGAAACAGAAGGCAGGGTGTTAGTCAGAGATAATGTCAAAAACAACGGTTGGTATTTATCAAATTTTATGCAGATATGCTCGCCTACGGTGTCAGAAGCAGCTGGGATCCACTCATTAGTCGCTGGGTTTCCCTTGCAAGAGGCATGACGCATGGTGGAGTTTTCTGAGTCAAGACTGAAGCCCTCGCCTTTCGTGTTCTCCATCGTTATGAATCCTGTCCCAGTCTGGAATGTGCTCAGATAGTTAGAAGGTACTCATTAATCATCTCACACTACAAGTATACTTCTCGACCTAGAGAACCATTAAAAGATATTTGTCATTCTATTAATTTGTGAAAAAGCTTATAAGATCTAAATCTACAAGAGCTTGATTAATGGTGCCTTCAATCGCAGGCTTAGCGGAATATCGTTTTGACAAGGTGACCTAAATTAATATTTTGCAGAGCTTAATTTGATACGTGCTTTGACAAATGTTCATACCCTGTGGTGTTGCTTGTCAACGCAGTTGAGATCCTTGTAGTATTCAGTCTCTATGAAGTCCTCCTTTGCTTCGCATCCACTGTAGACGAGTTTCTGTTTTTGGAAGAGAGGCAAAAGGCGTTTACTTGTTGAAGAAATCAAACCCAAGGAACATTTATTAAAGGTAATTGTGTGAATTTGTCGAATATTATGTCTTTATTCTACACTTTCTTCAAGAATATTTCATGAATGTAACAGCCTAATCTGTCACTTGATTGCCTTTAATTTGAGTAGATAATGAGGCACGCGACTGCCGTTTTTGGCTTGTGTATAACTATTTCCCTTTCTTTGAAGCATTCTCTCTGTTGGTACTTTAAAAGTAATAAAGTCGGTTAGATCTCCACACTTGATGCGGTTCGAAAAGGCAATCCCAGTGGACCAACTGAACCCAATTTTTTTTTTTTTTCTTAAGTATTATAAAATGAAAGGATCATGTTTTGCTACCAAAAAAGGAAAAGAAAAAGAGAGAAAAGTATCTCAATTGGCCATTGTGACTTCCAACTGTCTTGTTTTCCCGTGCTTTCACCTTGCGTGGTTGTTTACTAAGCCAAAGGGCAGCGAAGTGAACCAAAGGCTCATTTTTTTCCCCTCAGGTATACAAAATCAGTTTGATCTCGACACACGAAGTGAAGTTGGAGAAGGGAATTCAAGTAGCACAATACAAGTTTACTTTGTATTTTCCACAGGGGCAAGCCTGATACGAATGAAGGCAGAGGGAGGAGAGACCGAAACCTGAGGATCATTCTTGAGGCGCTGGAACTGCTTGAGTTCCGGGATATCGCCGTCGGTGGACAGGACGTCGACATAATTGGAGGAGTACTCGCTCCGCTGGGGCTTCGTGTGCCGCTTGGGAGCGATCCCGTCGAAGTACTCCTTGGTTTTCTCCTCGAGCATGGCCTCTTCCTCCTTGGACAAGTGAACGTCGCTCCTGTTAGGCCTACCGCAACACTCCATTTCTCTTTCCCTCCCTTTGCCCGAAATCTCTCTCTTTCTATCGGTTCAAGAGAAGAGCCTGATCTGGGGGAATTTATAGGCCGACTGTTTATGAGCAGATATTAGGAATGCAGATATTTCTGCATTGCTGTTCCAGGTCCAGGATGGAAAGTTGCGTCGTTCGGGACCATCGGGGTTGAACTTTAAGAAAAATATCTAGACGCCTGCGTCTGGTTTTGGATAGACATCGATAGGTGGCTGGCGGTGGGGCTCTTCCGCTTTTAAATCACGTGCCGGTCGATGCATGAGTCAGTACGACATTTTGGTTGATGCACTTAATACTACCGACGATTCGTTGGGCTGGCGGGTCCGCCATTTAATGCGGGCAACCAGAAGTAGTCCGTAAACGATCGGGTAACGGGGGTGGTTTCGACCGAACATTACTGCGGGCCTCGGAGATGCGAGGCCGAAACAAATCTTTGACTCCGTCCCACCTTTGAGTCACATCAAATCTAGGGGCCCCGGCCGACCTTATGAATCCTGTTCCAAATATTTCTGTTTGGAACCATGAACCGGGTCGTTTTTATTTCATGTAAAAACTTAAATTCTTATAATAAAGTATAAAAATTGTGTGCCATTTCGCTACAATATATTTATATATAAGTGAAGTGATTATGTGTGCTTCTTCTTGTTAAACGTCATAGTTTGGATTGTGCCAAATGAGTCCATCCGGCCAAATTTGGCCGGCCGGAAATGACGTGGACGCCACCGGCGCCGGCGACAATATTTTAATAATTTTTTTATTTTCCGAAATTTTTTTATTTTTCCGAATTTTTTTATTATTTTTTTTTTTGTTTTTTTGTTTTTTTGTTTTCTTTTTTTTTTTTTGCCTCCCCTCCCCCGCCGGCGGCAAAGTGGCCGGCCAGCTCCGACGAGGCTGCCGGCCACCGCACGAGGGCCGCGGCCCTCGCCGGCGCCCGAGGGTCGCGGCCCCCGTCGACGGCCACCCCTCGCCGGCGGCCTCGCCTGCACCGGGCGAGGCGGCCTCGCCATGGCTCGGCCGCGGCGCGGCGGCCTCGCCGCGGCGGCGAGGCCATGGCGACCTTCGCCTGCCCGCCATGGCCTCGCCAGCCATGGCGAGGCCGCCGCCGCCGCGGCCAGCCATGGCGAGCCGGCCGCCTGCATCTGGCGAGCCGCCTCGCCGCGGCCGGCGCCCGATCGGGCGGCCGCCGCCTCGCCGCCGCCTCGCCCGGATGGGCGGCGGGCCGCGACCCTCGCCGGCGCCCCCAGTGCCGGCGAGGGCTTCGCGGCCCTCGCGCAGGGCGGCCGGCAGCTGTCGGCGGTGGCCGGCCACCGCCGGCGCCGGGGAGGGGAGGAGAGGGGGAGAAGAAAAAAGAAAAGAAACTGAAAAATTAAAAATCAATAAAAAAATTCGAAAATAATAAAAAAAAAAAAATTTAAAAATCAAAAAATTATTAAAAATTATTAAAAATTATTAAAATATTGTCGCCGGCGCCGGCCGGCCCACGTTACTCCGGCCGGCCAAATTTGGCCGGATGGACTCAATTGGCACAATCCTAAAAGGTTTAGGACTCGACCTGGTAAAAAAAAAGGTTTAGGATCGAAAGACAACCCCAATAGGTTTATGACTTTTTTGGCAATTCTCCCATATATTTATATATAAGTCAAGTGATTATGTGTGCTGCTTTGTGTTAAACATCATAGTTCGGTTCTCGTCGGATGCAAAACTAGTTTTTTCAAGCCTGTTCACTTTGAGAACTTGTGGTTTGGTCCAATTGGATTCCTGAGTTGAATTAGACTTGATGCTCACCCCGAGTTCACTTGACGTGGCAACAAGCTAATTTGATGCCCCCTAGTCTGCTTGATATGGCACCAAGCTAATTTGAGGCAAGTGAGCATCAGGGTTCTGTTCTTGATGCGTATGGGAGTGGTGTTGGGTTCTTCACATGAGTGTGTGTCGACCTTGGGGACTCCAATATTTTATCCTTTCAAGTTTGCAGTGGATTTAGCAAAGCATCGCACTTGTTGTACCATAGCATTGTCACAGAATATCCATATTGTGTGACTAACGGAATCATGGCCACACAACACTCCCAAATCGAAACCCCCCAAAATGAGTTTCCTGGTGCAATTTGTCAGCCCCTTTTATGGTTTCTAGATGAACAGTGCCCGGTCGCAATAATTTACTAACTATCATAATTTCCAATCAAAGAGCAGTATTTTGTCGAATTTTATAGGTTAGGATTTTAATATTAGAAAAATTCCCCCCTTTGGCACCAAATAATCACATGAAATGACAATAATGACGATAGCATGATTTCCAATCAAAGAGCAGCATTTTGTCGAATCTTATAAGTTAGGATTTTAATATTAGAAAAATTCCCCCCTTTTGGCACCAAATAATCACATGAAATGACAATAATGACTATAGCATGACGATCCTGCGACGTAAATTGAGACAACTCGAAATTCTGGGCCCGCTCTAGGGGGCATTTTGGAAATCAACCTATGCCCTTACTGGGCCTCACAGTCGAAGCCCACAGTGATACTCAATCAACTAAGGCCCAAGGCCCAGACAGAAATCAGGCGCAAGAAATTCCTATCTGCACCCGCCCGCAGGCTAACATAGCCCTCGTCGAAATCGTGGCGGGAACGTTTCAGGGCTCAGTCCCGCCAACAAGAAAACCTCGCGCCTTTTACAAATTAATTTTTCAAAAGAGTTTTTTTGAAAATGTCAATAAAAGTCGGTTCCATCGGTCCCGGGTCGGAACCGAACCGGAGAACCGGGAAATAGAGAAAAAGAAGGCCTCCTCTCTCTCAAAATTTTCCCTCACTTTCTCGTCACTTTCCCTCCGAAGCCTCCCACCTCCCCGCCGAAACCCTAGCTCCTCGTCTCCCGTCGCCCGGCAACCATGCTTGAGCTCCGGCTGGTGCAGGGCTCGCTCCTGAAGAAGGTCATGGAGTCGCTCAAGGACCTCGTCAACGATGCCAACTTCGACTGCTCCGCCACGGGGTTCTCCCTCCAGGCCATGGACTCGAGCCACGTGGCCCTGGTGGCCCTCCTCCTCCGATCGGAGGGCTTCGAGCACTACCGGTGCGACCGGAACATCTCCATGGGGATGAACCTCAACAACATGTCGAAGATGCTCAAGTGCGCCGGCAACGACGACATCATCACCATCAAGGCCGACGACGGGAGTGACACGGTCACCTTCATGTTCGAGAGCCCGAGTACGTTTCGCTCTCCCTCTCTGTTTTTGGCTTTCGTTTAGCGAAGCGGATGGGGCGGGGTGGATTTTGGTGCTGTTTTTCAGTTTCTCCGACGATGCTTCCGTTTGATGACTGGAATCTGTTTGTTTCTTTTACTGAGTGAGTTCTGGATCTGTTGCTTTGGCTTGTTTCGTTGGGTGATTCTGGTTTTAGAGACTTTCGTTTTGCTGATCGTTCATAACTACGACGTGGTTAAGTAGCGTAAGTGCGGAGTATATGTTGTTCGCTGTGGTCTCTAGCAGAAAACAGCGGCGTCAGTGAATTGTTGAATGATTTGATCTTATGTTGGCTTGACGTGGCACTTGAAGTTCGTGGAAGGTCATGTATCTGATCGGTACCAGTCCTTGTAGCAGTCTCAGCTTAGCATGTAGTCAAACAAGTAGTTGACAATGGATAAGCAATGGAACCCTATCTGGTTTCTACTCCCTTAGTAGATGATTTCATCACTGTCCTTATGTCTTCCACGCAGAATTAACAGAATCGATTGAACCCAACTGACTCAACATCTTCTGGGTCTACTAGCTCCGGACCTGGAACTGCTACTTATGTCAGTGCTAGTGATGCTACTCTAGCTCACGATCATGAGTAACTTAACCAACTGACTCACCAACCTTACCAACTTCTGGCTTATCCACTGACTGAATCGATCATTTTTTATCCTTTTCCTTATGTGAGGACGGAATGGAAGAAAAAGTAATGAAACCTGCGATTTCTATTTATAAGAGGATTAACACTATTGGCTTATTGTCTGTATTTGCTTGTGCTAGTTATTGGAGGGTCTTAATGGGATGAGGGAGGAGTCTAAATGCCCAGTTAATCAAGTTTGTTCATATTTTTGTTATTTTCTTGGATCTTCTGTTCACAATTTTGGTGCATGTTACAGCACAGGATAAAATTGCTGATTTCGAGATGAAATTGATGGACATTGACAGTGAGCATCTTGGAATACCGGAGGCAGAGTACCATGCCATTGTTAGAATGCCATCTGCTGAGTTTGCTAGGATTTGTAAAGATCTCAGCAGCATTGGTGATACAGGTATTTTTTCGTTCTCTACTCAATGTCTTCTGCAGTTAAGTTATCTGAAATTTTTTGGCATGCTCCTAAGAATGGGAAATTTTCTTGATTCGTTCCTGCAGTTGTTATATCTGTGACGAAGGAGGGCGTGAAATTTTCTACAAGAGGTGATATAGGAACTGCGAATATTGTTTGCAGGCAGAATACGACAGTTGACAAGGTGTGTCTTGTTTTTTAAAGGGTCCCTTAAATTATTCATCTACTGATACTTGGTAACATTTGCATGCCTTTCATAATTTGGGGGCACTCTTTCTCAAAGTATGCTGGTTCTGATTTAATCTATTTGTTAATTGTTTTGGGTGAACCATTGAAGCCTGAGGAAGCTACAGTTATCGAAATGAACGAGCCAGTGACTTTGACTTTTGCACTGAGGTACCTGAACTCCTTCACGAAGGCAACCCCTCTGTCTAACACTGTGACTATCAGTTTGTCATCAGATCTTCCTGTTGTTGTCGAGTACAAGATTGCCGAGATGGGTTACATCAGGTTTTACCTGGCTCCTAAGATAGAAGAGGATGAGGACGAGACAAAGCCATGAGTTGCTGAAGTTCTGAAGTAGTTGACCTGTTTTGCAGCCTGGTGTAATTCATGTTCCTGTCTCAGGAAATTTTTTCTACTCTTTACAGGTTTTCACCCAAGTTGGAAAATGTTTGTAGCTTTGAATCAGTGTTATGGTTTACTCTACTCGTGCTTCTGACTCTAGGGAAGTTCTCTAGTGGATTTTACATCTTTCTTCCAACTTGTGGCATGAAAGTTTCAGTTGCTTGTGACTTTTGTGATCTTTGTGGTTGTTTTTCAAGGGAATCTTGGGTACAATAGAACCAACCAATTTTGGGAAGATGAGTTCCAATCACATCATCTGTGCTATGAGAGGAAGTTAATGATGTTGTAATCCAGGTTTCCTTACCTGAGGTTGTGGATAAAATCAACGTGAAGAAATTGTATTGCAGTTAGGTTTTTTGGTCGGGTCAAATGATGAATAATTGACTTAACGCAAGTCTTGTAGCATGAATTCATAATATGGTAAACTGAGTTTATGCATTAATGCTTCGAGATTCCATATTCACATCAGTGTTCTTGTAGAGAAATTTTGGGGGTGATCTTCACCATTGACTATCTAATGAATGGATCTTTACGTGGTATCCATATGGGGCAATTTGTCTGTTAGAGAAGAATTTTGGTGGGATCGTTAGTGCTAGATTACATGGTGATTTGTTTAGTAACAAATGGATATCAAACAATCAGGTCATGATCATTCTATAAATTAATTAGTATACAACGAGTAGTATTCTTTTCATCAAATATGTTATTTAATCATCAATTACTACGTATGCAGCACGACTAGGGTCATAAAATTGTTTAAGCTGTTCCGGGCATAATTTGTAGTCTCTCTTGTACTGTTTCATTAAATTGATGAAACTGTGGAGTCAAGAAAAGGGCTAGGCATCTCTCTTGCCGTCCCCGGAGTCGCTCTTGGTCGACCACCAACTGCCCTCAATAGTGGCTCAGATGCTGGTTGAACTTTTCTCCAAGCTAGTTATGTTTGGAAAAGAAAAGTGACAGGAATGGCAATTTAATTGGAAAATAAGGAAAATTCTACAGTTTTTATGAGAACGAGAGGAAATAAGTTCTAAAGAGTTTTGCTCATTCTCTTTTGAAACTGTCCTTGCCTCCGGAACAGATCTGAAATGCACCCTTTTTCCCTAGTGACTTCACAAGAGCAAATCTGTAATGTTGTTTTGTTACTACTTTGGATCCTGATTATTTTCAAATTTAGCTCCCTATGATATAAGGCTACCTGAATTCATCTATAAACTCAGACTTTGCCTCAATCAACTCTTTACCTATATTTTTGGTCTTTGAGTGAGACAACGTTTCTAGTAATCAAAAGATGAATCAACGCTACCTGCTCATTGATCATTGTATGTAGTTCTTATGCCCGTGGCATTGTACCCACGTAAACACAAGCACAAGAAAGAGCCATACAGCTTGGCTATGTCCGTGATGTCCCATGTCCAATTTCCATGCACGTTTCGGGACCAGTACTTATCAAGAATGGGCTATTCGCAGGCTCTCTCTGCCCAAGCCAACAGAATAGATTCAGCATACAAATGATGGGATAGCTCGATCCTATACATTAAGACTGCAAATGTCCGCACTGTACATTAAGTACCCAAACTATCATTCATTAAGGCAATTGCTTCATGCTATTACATATGATTACATCTTCAAAGAGTGTCCGGCATCTCTTACAACTTGTCCTGAAGTCATTTTAACAGTTTACTGGCCGGTTGGCAAGAAAGGTTGTAGAACAGAGATAATCATCTTTGCCCAGAATTTGTAGCACCTTCCAGGTGCACCTCCTGTACTTTTACACCCAAAAAAAAGTTTGATAGGACACGGAATGCCATACAAAGTAAAACTTGAGTAATACAGCCGTTACATGTCTTCAATACATTGGTGCAATAACTAAGACGGGAGCCAATTGATTGAAAGAATGATGGCAATAGCCTATTGTAAACAAGCTCAGCCCGTGTTCCTTCCCATTATGTCTCCGCCTACTCAATTACATCTGTTACCTTCCATCTGAAAACAATGATCTCTAATGATAAAACAAAAAGTATCACAAAGAATAATATGCATCTCACACAAGACATGCCACTCAATAAAAAAAAGTTGGTCTTCCAATAATGACGATTTTCTTGAGGGTTTGAACCAAATAAGCAAAAACAGAATTCTTTCCCACTTAGTACCTGATTGTAATAAGATGGCCTTTAAGTCCCCATAAGAAACATTAACCGTTATGACAGCCTCCAATCTTCACCGACATAAACAGCTTGATCACCAAGCTCTTCCTCAATGCGGAGCAACTGCAAGAAACATTTCAAAGTTTAGTCAGGCACTGCATCCTTCCCATGTAGTCTAACAGAGACATTTCACACTATGGTTAAACTTTGTTACATTTTGTAGTCTTTGGGACCATTTGATGTAAAATGTCAGGAATGCTCCCTAAAGACCAAAACTTATCTAGAGGTTGAATCAACAGCTAAGATCTTTGGAATCTAGGGGCTGGCAATTTGTGTTCATGCATCAAATTCAGGTCATAAATTAGTGTCTAGTCATGTCATTGCAAATCATATTTTTGCCAAACAAAATAAAAATTGACGAATTTTGAATCAGTCACTTTCAAATTTTCCAATATCGAGTTTCATAAAAGTGTTAAATTGAGTAAAATCTTGTCAAAATTGCCAATCACTACATGACCACATGCAACTCACATTTACATCCATTATCTAAACAAAGTAATTATCGATGGCCGTCGGAACTTTAATGGCACTTATATTGGAATTATCAAGAGATGAGAAAGGATCTCAACTACTTAAATGCCTCGTAAAATCCTTAATAAGATCTATTCAAGTAGTATATGAACCACAATAAGAGATGTTCAAAGATGTTATTTGGAGCTCCCTCTGACAGTTCAAGAGAGCCTACCTTTCATATTTTTAATAACTCGATATGAGGCTACATGTTTAAAGACTTTGCTACATAAATCCTGCCACCTCCTTCCCAGGTGTAAATGTTTAAGAATCAATGGTTGGCAAGGCTGTTAAAATCAGGAGCTGACTTATGATGGATGGTATGTCTGAGTGATCACATCATAAGACCATATCGAGATAAATCCTGCAACCTCCTTCCCAGGTGTAAATGTTTAAGAATTGATGGTTGCCAAGGTTGTTAAAATCAGAAGCTGACTTAGGATGGATGGGACATCTGAGTGATCACATCATGAGACCATATCGAGATAATAAGATACTCAAAATTCAAAAAGATTATATATGACATAAATAACTAGTTGACATATGATGTTTCTGGTATGATCACAACTCCATAAAAGTATCATTTTGGAGGCATATATCTTCACTAAACACAGTAGTGTAAGTGAAGCCTATAGTCATATTCTACAAATGCGAAGTTCAGAATATATTCAAATGAAATTAGAGTTGATACTGTTGGTAGGATCGTGTCAGACCTATGATGATATCAATTAGGGTTGGAGCCCTATTAAGATCCTCCTTGAAATTTGGACCATTCTTAAGGTTTCATACAATCATAGGCAATTCAGATCAGGATATTATCAATCATGACAATTAAGATTATAGAAGGACACTGTTGCTTTTGTCAATATAAAGGCAGACCTGGTTGTACTTTGCCAGTCGTTCTCCCCGACAAGGAGCGCCTGCTTTGATGTGACCAGTACCTAGTCCCACAGATAGGTCAGCTATGAAAGTATCTTCAGTTTCACCACATCTATGTGATGTTACGATTCCCCAATGAGCATCCTTTGCCATCTTGACCACCTCAATGGCCTCTGTCACTGTTCCAATCTGGTTTACCTATTGGGCATTTTGTACACCAGGTGAGTCTCAGCCATAGAATTCACACAGAAGCAAAAATTGGGGGTACTTGTGATGGGGACATTTGCTATCACTGAACAATAGCTTCTTCACTTTACAAGTAGGCCCTATTACCTTTTCTTCTGCTCTCTCTTTAGAGTAAACTGTGATATGTAAAGGTTTCATATAAATCTCAATGCCAAATAAAGCAGTTAAGTAAAGCAAGAGTCTGATACCTTGATAAGAAAAGCATTACAAGTGGACTCATTTATTGCTCTCTCAAGACGCTTGGGATTTGACATTAACAAGTGATCCCCAACAACCTGAGAAATAAGGGAAAGATATCATTTATTTTACAATCACCACAAAAGAACTGAGGAACAGAAACTTCAAATGAGATTAACTAATGCAATAAAAGGCATATATCCACCATGATTATTGATGGATCAAAAAGGCTCTCCTAAGGAAAAAGGTAACCAGAGAGCACTCCGTAGTTAATACTTAATTATCATTTACAAAGGACCTAACTTAACCGATCTGACAGCAGCTCTTTTGCTGTCTTTGCTCTAGGTATTCAGCAATTGGGTTGGAAGGGGTAGAGAACAGTAGCATCTATAGTGTAATATGTGTTACAGCGACAAAAAAGAAAAAGCGTAAGACTGCAGAATTATTCTTCCATGGCAAAAATTGGTCATGGATAGACTGCCATAGGATGAAGAGATGAAAACAGAGGTGCACCTGGCAAACTCCAAGGCTAGAAAAATACTTGACATGCTCCCAGTCCTCCTTATCAAATGGATCTTCGATTGATACAATTGGATAGTCTAAGATAAAAAAAGAAAAAAAAAGAAAAAAAGAAAGAAGAGTGGAACACATCATGTTTTATGCATGTCAGAGGATCATAAAAATCAAATAAGCAAAATTCATTGTTTGAACTAGACTAGGTACCAGAACAGAGTTCTTTATACATATCTATCATATCCTCCCAGATTTGAAATTCTGCCCCGACTTATTTGGAGACTTAAAGTCCAGATCATATTTTGTGCCTGTAGAAAGTAAGTAGAGATATTAGTTTTGTAACAGGAAATTCCTACAAAGCATAAACCGTGTAACACACAACATAGACATTGTCAAATTCTTCATAGCTTTTTGGACATGCCGTGTTATATATCCCCATTATATGGTAGCTGAATACTCCAATTAAATGCACTGACACAGATTCTGCGTGAACTATCATCAAGATATCATGCAAGAATTCCAAACACAGTTTCAACCAAACAGCACATTGTCTTTCAAAATTTGACACTACAATTGGACAAAAGTACTTCAGAACATTGAAATTGTTACCTATGCAAAAATTGGAAGCAGCGACATCGATAGCTATCTTTATTCTCTCGTTATAGCCCGTTCTGCTGATAGCCTCTTTAACCAGATCCAGGGCTTCTCTAAGGCTGCCAAGTACCATAAGATGTCAATAAGTAAATCAAAATGAATATTTGATGTCAGTTGGATGGACCCCCTACCTATTGAATATGCTGCTGTATCATTATTAAAACATTCTTCATATAAAAAATGAGTAACAACTAGACACAGCTTGAACAATATTCATCCTCTATCATCATGTTGTTTTGTGTCTATTTTTGCATATAAAATGTGTGACAAAGATAAGTATGCAACCTGGACACATTTGGAGCAAAGCCACCATCTTCACCCACATTGCATCCCTGTGCACCATGTTTCTCCATAATAACAGCCTGCCTTTTTGTTAACAAAACATTAACATCAGTGACAGTCTATACATACACATGGACATTAGTATAGAATAGTGTTTCCTGGATTAAGAGGCTAACTAGACACAGGATAGTAAAGCAGGTGGGACATATAGAATGAACCACAGTAGAATAGCTAATAATCGATTTTTGAGAATGATAAAAGGAAGTGTTTAGAACACCATCAGATAAAGTTCAGAAACAGATCTTTATGTGTTTAGATGAAAAAAATAATTAATGAGTCATAGATGTTTTTTAAGTACAATGCAGAAACTGAATGATCAAATTCAAAGTACACCTTTAAGTGATGATAGGTTTCAGAACCCATTTGTAAAGCCTCCTCAAATCTGGAGGCTCCAATTGGTAGAATCATGATTTCCTGTCAACATTTACAGCCAACCATGAGTAAATTCAACAGATTATTTATAGGTCCATAAAAAGCTAAACAATCCACAGGCACACAAACAAGCTGACATACATTATAGCCACAGAAACACAGACACGCCTGGGAGAAAGACAGAGCATACCTGAACGGCGAGGTTGTTTCCCGCATGTTTTCCACCGCTTATAACAGTGAAGGAAGGTACTGGAAGAGTCAGATGGGGCTTACCAGCAAGATCAGCAATGTGCTTATAAAGGGGAACCTGCACAGAAGGGATGTAGAATGAAGATATCTATGCTGACAGAAATGGAGAAACACCTTCTTAAATTCCACATGAAAATATACATGCCTCCTTTTCAGCAGCACCAGCTTTGCAAGCAGCAATTGACACAGCCAATATTGCATTAGCTCCCAGCTCACCCTACAAGATGATTTCTATCAGACCATGTCTTATTCAAGGACATGAAGAGCATCCCTAATTTTTTCACATGAACCATAAGGCAACAACTCCAAAGAACTATTATAGTCCAACAAAGGAAAAGTTAGGATGGATAGTCTCATATTATTCAATTAAGACATTGTTTTGCTGTCTGTGACAGTATAAAGTTTGCTTACAAACCATAAATTTTCCAAGGTATGAACCCAAATCACTCTCAAGTAGTAACATCACCAGCTATCATTTATGTTGGTCCAAACATGTGCTATCTTAGAATCCATCACAAAAATCAACTATGCACGACTACTCATAATGGAAGAATTGGACAAGTTCAATGTCTTACCAACACATGACAAGATTCTTAAAAGACAATTTCTTACACACCAATGTGAAGGCTGGCAAACCATGTACAAAGCTCCAGCATCATAAATATCCCAGGCAGTGTATTTGAAAAGAGATGATCGTAATATCTCTGGATGCAAAATGCATCCTTTGATAATAAAGATCTTATGACAATAATCGCATCAAAGAATTGTTCTCCTGCAGGCAACTCCCAGAAAACAATCAATCCCTCATCAAAAAGCAGGTACCTTCTTCTCTGTTTTGTCCAGGTCTATCATGGCCTGATCAATCTGAGCCTGAAGAATAGGATCCATCCCTATCAGCGCTTCAGAGATTTTCTCGTTGATATTCCTAACAGCTCTCTTCACGCTATTTCCAAGATACACTCCCTTGTCCCCATCCCGCAATTCCACAGCCTCGTACCTACAGCCATCGTTAGACAAACCATTACACCTCACGGTCGAACCTACAGATTGCGTCGGTACTTCATATGGACTATATGAGCGAACTTGTACAGGTACAGCAATTCAACCGCCGCTTCAAATTCAAACACACCAATCCACCTTATTCAGAAGAAAGCGAGAAAGAGCGAGAAACCTCACATGCCGGTTTGGTCGCCGCTCGGAGCCGACGCGCGGAACATCCCTTTGTTGGTGTACAAGTCCACTTCGACAGTAGGAACGCCCCTGCTGTCCAGTATCTGCCTGGCTTTGATCTTCGTTATGACCGACGGGACCGCCTTCCTCATGTGATTGGACTGCGAAACGAAATCATCCAGTGGAAACAACGACAGCGCATCAGCTGAGGACCACCTCTCGCGGAGGCACGAGACTATTTTAGCTAGCTCAAGAACCGCACGGCTTTCCGTAATCGACGCCGGCGGAACCTTTCTCCCGCATTTTCTCGGAAACGAGCGGGAAAAAGATCTTCGAGGAAGAGGAGAGGAGAAGAAGAGGAAGATGATGATGAGGAGGAGGAGGTCTTACGATGAAGAGGACGGGATCGGGAGTCTTGGCCCTAACCGCGGCATTGACGGCGTCTTCGATTTTGCGTGACAGCATGTGCTTGTCCAGATACTCCTGCACTGACATCGTTCCTGAGTTCGTTCTTTCTCTCGCTGGCTGGCTGGCTGGCTGCGGATCGATGCTCTCCGGAAGCACGATCGAGCAGAAGAGTTCTTCGTCGCTCGACTCGACCTCCAAGCGCGAGGAGCCTCCTATGTTTCTCTCTTTTTTTTAACTCGCTTTGCTCGGAAATGGGTCTGGTCGGCCCAAGGCCCGAGTGAGAACCCGGAAAATTGGATCCGTCTACTAGCCCCAAATGAAGTGATACCGTTCGCTATCTCACTGGTGAGATTTTAGTTTTCTCGAACCTGCAGCTCCATATCGAGATCTTGATTAACATTGTCGGTAAACTTTTTTTGGTTAGTCATTGTATCTATTCATTGAATAAGTGATGCTCCAATCGTTCTTACTTCATTTTTATTATCTGTAATTCCTATTATGCTACTAGAGCTCCATGTATCCAATCGCAATCTTATAATAAGAACAAAATGAGTATTCTCCTATTATGATTTTCCCAGAATTTTTGATAGCACTATCGAGATATTGACAAGTTCTTTGCCCCTATGAGAATGGAGCGACAAAAGTGTTGAGAATTCAAGAGAATGTTACAATGAGCATGTATCGTAATTTCTTTCAATCATTGGCCTTTTATTTTGCTTAATGTCGGTGTTATTCCAATTTTATAGTATGTCCATGCAGAGAATTTGGCCAATAGTATTGTGAGTTCCTAAAGGGTCTTCTCAAGATGTGTACCACGAGTAGACCACATTACATGATTCAATGTCTTGGCCATTGTGTTTGACCAAATAGGGCCACTAATTCCTTTGTTTGGAAAGAAAGCTTTTCTTATGTTTCGGTTCACTAGCTAAAAGGGTCACGTCTACATGATACTTTCCCGTCTACTCTTGCGGGGACTTCGTAAGAACGAAAGTGTTTTTTTTTTTCTTTGTGCTCGTCCTTTTCTTTCTATTTTTAACACTCGGATTACTTACCTTGACGGCCCGCTGGATACATACATTCCATCGTTAGGCATTGCTTCTATTGATAGCTTCATGTCTGAACTGAATGTTCTTTGGTCGAAAACTCGATGTACAACCACCGTTAGGGAAGTAAATCGGGCCGAGACATGGGCACATAACTAAGCATATTCCCCATTAGAAACAAGATTAGGGCTCGGAGCCTCCGATTAAGACTAACTCGAAAGGCCCTCTGAGATGCAAAAGACAAGCTTCATGCCACCGATAGTCCCATGTAATCCAGATGATAAGATGCCTAAGCTATACCTCAATAAAGCATATTAAGCACAACAACATACTCGCACTCGGTTGCATATATATATTCATGATTTTTCCTCTTCTTCCCCCTCTTTAAGATACAACAAAAGCACTAGAGGATCCGGCAAAGTGGCTTATTGATCCGATCAGTCCCTTCGAGGCACCAAAATGTCGCATCCTATACACACCTGGAGTAGCAGATTCAGGTATTCTCCATTCTATGGTGGCCATGCTTCGAGTGCTCAGTTTTGAAGGTCTAGACCATTTGAACCGAAGGCAGAAATCGTCATCATCGTAAGCTGGAACCCAAGTATCTTTTCCTTGGAGCACCTCCACAAGGGCAAATGTACCTTCAGTCATCAGGTCATTCCTCGGGCAAGCAGACCAGAAGACCACCGACACCATGCCACCTCTCTTGAAAGTAGAGTTCTTGGG